>CP106731.1:33185241-35785241 GCA_025506655.1 Gossypium rotundifolium
TATAGTCAAGATATGAGGCTTAGATTGATTGCTTCCAACGTCGAGGAGCCTAAAAGAAATCGATTCCTAAAATGGTTAGAACCTTGCAACAAATGCCCATAGGTTCAGCCTTTGTCCAAGAAAATAGCATAGAAAGGAGAAAAGAAATAATAGGAAAATCGCCAAGAATACTTACTTATTAACCAAAATCGATTGAAGAAAGCAAAGAGAATCTACCCTTGAATATTAGGAAAAACAAAACAATAAGAGAAAAGAAGATTAGGCTATGGTGTTAGTTGATGGAGGAAAATTTGGTTAGAGTGGGGAAAAAGAAAGAAAAAGAAAGTGAAATGCAAGAGAGGATTTGACAAAGGAAGGTGGAGAGGACTTTTGGCATAAAAGTTTGAGAGAAGAAAAGAAAAATGAAAGGGAGAAGATGGTACTTTAGGTTTTGAGCAAAAGTGGAAAAAGAAAAAGAGAGATGGGAGAAAAGAGATTGACCAAGGAAGCAAAAGAGAACAAAATGAAAGAAAATGCCTCCTTCAATGGTAGTATATTTTAGGCACCAAGAGAAAAGAAGTTTGAGAGGAGAAGAAAACAATACTAATTGGTCAAAAATAAAAGCCAAAACCAAAACAAAGTTTACCTATTGCTCACTAATACATTCGACTAGGGAGAGTGTTTTTGGAGAAAAAGAAAATGATGTACAATAGCTAAGGAATATGGCCAAAAGCTACCAACCTTCCAAGCCTTCAACAAAATCGGTCAACCCTCCCCTAGACCATTATGCCATCCACATACATGGACTAATGTCCATAGAAGAGTTTCAAAACACTCTCCATCATCCATGCCTTTTGTCCCCTCATCATACCATAAGTCTTAAGAATCTTATCCCTAATTACAAGCTTTCCAAAACCATTATTCAACTTACCAAAAATTTTGAAAGTCCAACCTACCATAAGAATGGCTTGGCCGACACTTAATGCTAAGATGCATAAAAATAAAGTTTTCCAATGCAATCTATGCTACTCGAACCTCTTCCCTCATGCAACCTTTCATGCATCATAGCCACCTTGCCACTTACTCCTCATGTGTTAGAATTTAATACTTAAATTATCTTAAGTGTCAAGATCACCTAGTTCACTTCATTAAATAACCCATACTAAAAATTATTCTAGCTTCCTAAATAAAATCAAGCCTTCACAAGACTATGCTAACACATAAAATTCATACCCGAGCCAATACAAATAATACTCAAATTTTAGGACATTACATAGAAGCTATGCCTTTGTGAGGTTTTCATCTCCGCATGGGCTATCGAATTGCTTCCAGGATACATCTGTACCTATTTTTTCGTGAAGTTTTCACTTCCGTATAGCCATAGGGAAATGTATTCCCCTGAATCGAACTCAGTCCGTATGAGCCTATAATGTAACAGTCCAGTTTATACCCTAGTCAGAACAGTGGTTTCAGAACCACAAATCTAAGTCTAAATAATATTTTAATATTATTTTTTGTTTCATTGATAAGTGATTAAGCATGTGTTAAGGTTTCGTAAGTTAATTTGACCGTCTGTGTGTTTAATTTGATGAAAATGATTGAATTGCATTGAAATGTAAATTTGCATGTGTTATGAAAAGATGCCTATTTGTTATATGTTTATAAGTGTGAGGACTTATGTGGCAATTAAGCCACTACCATGGTTAGTGGACGGTAACATGCATATATATTGTAACATCCTAAAAATGTGAGTATCTATATGTTGCATGTTTTTGGTTTTTAGCTTGTGAATGATTTTATTTGTGTGTTTAATATAGTCTTGAGAAGGCTCGGGTTTATTGGAGTTAGAATAAATTTTAGTAAAGAGTACTTTCTTGTAGAGGAATCGGTGACTATGAAGTTTAAGTTAATTAAAGTGGTAAAAGATAGCATAAGTTGAGTTATTGGTTAAGTGGATATCGCTACATGTATGGTATTGAGGGAGAGATTGAATCTCCTAGCATGCAAATTGTGAGCATTCATTTTGCTCTTTCCTAGCAAGTGTCGGCCAAGCTTCATTCATGGATAAGATGGACAAATTCTTTTATGGTAAGGAGGCTAAAGGTTATGGCAAGCATGAATTTAAGGATAGAATCAACTTGATTTTAGGGATAGAATTTTTAATCTTTTGGAAAGTGGAGGATCACAAGGCATGATACAAGGATGATGTCTTGGAAACTTTTGAATGGACATTTTGTCCATGAATTTGGACAGCATTGTGGACTAATGGGGGCCAATTTTGGGTGGAAAATTTTGGTGATAGGTTTAGTTTGATTGGTAGCTTTTGGGTACCATTTGCTCACTTTTGTTTTGCTAGACATTTCTCCTTTCATCTTTCCCTCTCTTGGCCGAATGTGTTTATGTTAGGAGGAAGCAACTTTTGTTTTGTTTCTTTTGGTCATTTTTTTGACCATTTAGGTAATTTATTTTGCAAAACCTCTCAAGTGCTTCATCTTGTATTCTCTCCTAGTGCCAAAATTATCAACACAAAAAGCCATTTCTTTTTCCTTCTCCTCCTCCATTGCCGAATACATTTTGTTCCTAAACTCATCACTTTTCTCTTTCTCTTTTCTTCTCTTTGAAAATCGAACCATAAACACCTACTCCCCATTCTCTTTTCCTATCCATTTTATTTATCATTCAAACATCTTATCCATCCTTTTCTCCCCATGGCCGAATGGTACTAATACCATTTCCTTCAATTTTCCTTCAAAGCTGAATCTTCTTTTCATCTATATTGTTTTGTTGATTATTCCTTCAACCTTCGTTTAAGCAATAGTGTTATAAAGAAGGCCGAACTTGGAGTATTTGTTATCATCGTGATTCGTTAGAAATTGAGTCGAAGTGTTAAGGTAAGGGTTCTTATCAAGGAGCTATATACTACTCGACATATTGTTATAGATGAACTATTAATCGATTTTGTTTTAGGGGACGTTATCGCTCGATTTTCATCTTGCGGGACAAGGATATTTTGTGGCAAGCCAATCTCACCCCTCAAACCGTTAGTCATAATTTCTGATATACTTTTTAGTTGGACTAACGATCTTTTGTCAATGGAGACGATCAAGATAGGGACGAAAAAGGTTGTGAATAGTGTTGGAAGAGGGTGGTTCCGCTATTCCCTGAAATTTAAGCGAAGAATTTGTTTCAAGAATCGAGATTTTCCATCGAGTTGTGGACCCTCATCAGGAGAATCTATTATTTGAAGTCGTTAGTACTCTGAACCTTTGTTTGTTCGTGGATATTCATCGAAACGAACCAACAATCAGGGAAAAATCGCATATAGAAGTTGATCGAAATCCCAAGGGTAAAGTCTAGATCGTTATTTATAAGAATAGATTTATAAATAGTATTAGTGTTCTAAATTATCGTGATGCGTGTTTAGGTATCGACGACGAGAAAGTCTAGTTCTCCTTTGTAACCGGTGTGTAACTTCACACTTATCTCTCGGGTTAGATACTATCCGTAAGTATTAGGATAAAATCGTAAAGATGACAAAATCGGAGAAATCTGAAATAATTAACACTTTTGTGTAAATGCATGAAAGCGGTTAAAGTCATAGAAATTACAACGCCTCAATGGGTTATTTGATAAATAGTAAAATTTTATGCCTCATGTGATATATGGGCCAACACCTAGATCGATATATGGGCCAAAAGCGCTAGATCAATATATGGGCCAAGGTTTGCTAGATCGTTAAATGGGCTAAAATGCTATTTTGCCTTATGGGCCAAAATGAAAATTTGAAATATGGACCCACTTGTATTATGGGCCTTTTGTTAAATTAATCATGTGAATGTATTGTTATGTTTTATATATAAACATGATTGCATGGGTTGGGAAAATTGACAAAGAGAAGAAAGGCTGCTTGCCAAAAATCTAGTTCGGTGGCTTTGCCACAATCTAGTTGATGGTGCACCACAATATTATTTAAAATGGCTTTATACTGCGATTGGTGTGTTGGCGGGGTGGGTTGACTTGATCCCCATGGTGTCTTTGGTTGAATGCGGGTGGTGTGTAGCGGATGGAAAATTTAGGTTTTGTTGGGAATTTCATTCTACATGCATTATTATTATATTGTTAAATCCGTAAATGGGCTCAAGCCCATTATAATGTCTTGATGATTTGGCCCAATGGATATGGTAAGTGGGTTATACTGCTTGAGTTCGAGTAACTCACCCTACTTTATTATCCTTCTCAAGTAATGGCAGTTGATGGAGGCTTGGGCTGGGGATGACTTCGTGGAGGCCATACTTCGAACAAGGATTTTATAAACTATGAACTTCAATTAAGTATATTTATTTAATTACTATTTTGGGTATGATGTAATAAGGCCTCTATTATTATTTTATGGATTTTTATGTGTGGATGGATTTAATTATGCTTTAGACACTTAATTTGGACTAATACTATTTTAATAATGTTTCCTTAAATATTTTGTTTTTAAACATATGAGATTCTTTAAATATTCTTGTTTTGATTCTTTTGAACTCTTTAAAAATTATTTTAAAGTCTTTAAAATTAAATATTAAATAATAAGATTTCAAACTAGTACTACTTTATTCATCAATTTTAAATCAAATTCTTGGTTTTCACTAAACTTCATTTTCAAAAGGTTTTGTAGAACATTTTACCTAAACCATTAGATAATTAAATGGATGTTAGATTACGTGTGACAAATCAAATCTCGTCTTAACGCATAGACCTAATTTGGGGTGTTACATTTAATGGTATCAGAGCCATTTTCAAAACTCAGTTGTGGCAAGGTTCAACAAATAACTTTCGTTTGAAATTATTTTAATTATGTTTTAAAGGTTGTATGGCACCACAAGCATCCGACACCAAGTCAAGTAAGTATTCATTACTGAATGATTATTATGATGATATGATCATAGAAACACTCTAGAACTTCTAGTTTTAAGTGTTGAAAATTGTAGAGATCGAGACTATAGGATGTGTTTGCGAAAAAAACAACTTTATCTTATGAATCTCATAAAATATCATTAATAAACACGAAATAGTTTTCTAATTCATAAAATTCGTGTCAGTTAAAAGCGAGTTAGTCGGTATGAGTGTCAAAGGGCGCGGACGTGGTAGGCGTGGTAGTGGTAGAGTAGAGGTGCTAGAGCTATGTCTGAAGAATCGGGACATATCCCAGAAATAGATGCACCGATATCACCTGCTTCAGAAAATGAATCACAGGACCATAGAAGAGAATATAATGCTTTGACACGAGCAATGTTGCAAGTCATTGAAAGGGTTGCTGGAACTAAAGCTAGGCCAACAACTCGTGGGTCGATATCGGAGCGACTGAAATCAAGTGGTGCTGAAGTTTTTAGAGGTGTTTTAGGTGTAGCTCCGAATGTTGCTGAATATTAGCTTGAGGTTGGAGAGTGAATTATGGATGATCTAGAGTGCACTGTAGAGTAGAAACTAAGAAAAGCGGTGTCCTTGTTAAGGGGCGAGGCATATCAATGGTGGCTTCTTGTTAGAAGGCACCGAAGCGCATTGTTACTTGGAATTCTTCAAAGCGCCTTTCAAGGGAAATATGTAAGGACAAGTTATGTGGATGCTCGGAGGAAGGAATTCTTGAATCGGTTCAAGAAAATAAGGCGGTGGCGACTTATGAGGCGTAATTTTACGCTTGAGTCGTTATGCTCGAACTATAGTACCAACGGATCATGAGCGTTGTGTACACTTCGATGATGGGCTGAATGATGAGTTGCGGGCACTGATAGCACCACAAGAAGTAAGAATTTTTGCCACACTTGTGGAGAAAGCCAAGATAGCCGAAGAGGCTAAGTGCTCAGAACGTCAGAATCGAGAAAGAGTTAGAGGGAAGAGAGATTTACAGTATGTGGGTTCTTCAAAAGGTTTCAGAAGAGGCCTCGAAATGATGAACCACTCAAGGTAGAGCACTGTGGCTACTAATCGAGTCGAGGCGTGCCAAATGTAGAAAGCGACACCGGAGAGTCTTTGGAGGAAAAGCGGTGCTTGTTATAAATGTGGTTCAAGGATCATCAATATAAAATTACCCTCGATGGATGGATCGACTCGGGAAGCTCGTAACCACGATGCCACGATCGGCGGAGGCACTCGGCGACCCAGGAGGCCATGGACCAGGTCGTGGTGGTAATGGGGTTAGAGCGGACAAGGTGCCTTTGGGTCGAGGCAATAGTTCGAGAGGTAATGTGGAGGTAAAACGACCGGGGTTGGTCTATGCGGTTAGGCGCCGTGAGGATGGCAATGCAAGCGATGTGATAAGCGATACGTTCTTCATCTTTGATGTGCTCATTCTTTGCTTTGATAGATATTGGTTCTACCCACTCGTATGTTGCTAGTGCCATATCTAGAAACACGAATATAGAATCGAGATTCTTGATAGTGAGATAACGGTAATTAGTCCTTTAGGGCCGATCGGTATTTATGAATAAATTGTTTAGAGGCGTGCCTTAGAAATCCAAAGAGAAATATTTTTGGCGGATTTGATGGAACTACCATTCGGCGAATTCGATCTCATTTTGGGCATGGATTGGTTGGTGAAGCACCGGGCATATTTGGATTGTGTTGTAAAGCAGATGTCAACAAGGACTTCGGATGATAAGGAAGTAGTAATGATAGGTGAACGAAAGAATTACTTGGAAAATGTGGTATCTGCGTTAAAGGCAGAAAAGTTGGTGCGAAAATGGTATGGAGCATTCCTAGCTTTTATTTGTGCTTTGGATGCCAAGGAGTTTTCAGTGGAAGATGTGAGAACGGTGAAGGAATTTTCAAATGTCTTTCCCGAAGAACTTCCTAGTATACCTCCAGATCGGGAAGTAGAATTTGGTATTAAGCTTTTGCCCGGAACGGCTCCAGTGTCTATTGCACCTTATAGGATGGCACCGAAGGAGTTGGCGGAGCTTAAAGCTCAAATTCAAGAGTTGTTGGATCGAGGATTTATTCAATCGAGTGTGTCTCCGTGGGGAGTACTGGTTTTATTCGTTAAGAAGAAGGATAGGTCGATGCGTATGTGCATTGATTACAGGTAGTTGAATAAATTGACGATCAAGAATAGGTATCCCTTGCCGAGAATTGATGACCTATTTGATCAATTGAAAGGAGCATCATTTTTCTCCAAAATTGATTTGAGATCGGGTTATCATCAACTCAAAGTGAAAAAGGCAGATATTCATAAGACGTCATTCTGAACTCGTTATGGACATTATAAGTTCTTGGTGATGCCGTTTGGGTTGACCAATACACCAGCTGCATTTATAGACATGATGAATTAGGTCTTTCAACCTTATTTAGACTGGTTTGTGGTAGTGTTCATAGATAACATTTTGGTATATTCGAGAAATGAAGCGGAGCATGACTCACATTTGCGTATAGTATTGCCGTTACTTCGTGATAAGCAACTCTATGCCAAATTCAGTAAATGTGAATTTTGGTTAAGGGAAGTGACTTTCTTGTGTCATTGGTGTCAGCTGAAGGAATAAGGGTGGATCCTCGAAAGATTGAGGCTATATTGGATTGGAAACCACCGAAGTCAGTAGCTGAGATTCGAACTTTCTTAGGTTTGGCTTGATATTATAGACGCTTTATTGAGGGGTTTTCATTATTTGCTGCACCTCTAACTAAGCTATTACGAAAGAGTCCGTATGTATGGTGATAAAAATAAGAAAGTTTGAGAAATTGAAGAAGATTTTGGCGGAAGCACGATCTTGATTCAACTTTGAAATTTGGAAAAGAATTTATCATTGGCGTGATCGTCACACGGGTTTAGGATGTGTCTTGATGCAAAATAGAAAAGTGGTGGCCTATGCTTCTCGTCAGTTGAGACCGCACGAAGTAAACTACCTTACTCATGACTTGGAGTTGGCTGCGATAGTGTTTGCTTTAAAGATTTGGAGGCACTACCTCTACGGTGAGAAGTCCATCATCTATATGGATCACAAGAGTCTTAAGTATCTTCTTACCTAGAAAGAGTTAAACTTGAGACAAAGAAGGTGGGTGGAGTTGTTAAAGGATTATGATTTCTCAATCGAGTATCATCCTGGAAAGGCTAACGTGGTAGCAGACGCATTAAGCCGTAAGGTGGTATCTGATTTAAGAGCAATGTTTGCTCATCTGAGTTTGTATGATGATGGTAGTCAGTTAGCGAAACTTCAGGTGAAGCCTCTGTGGTTAGATCAGATCAGGGAAAGGCAAATATCAGATGAAAAGTTGGGATCCTTAATTCAGCGAGTTGAAAGTGGTGAAATAGGGGATTTTGGTATGAATAATGATGGAGTGCTATGTTTTCGTGGAAGAATTTGTATGCCCAAGGACTCGATTTGAGACAAAAGATTCGGGGAGGCATAGTAGCCCTTATGCTATGCACCCGGAGGAAATAAGATGTATCGAGATCTCCGTGAGCGGTATTGGTGGCGGGGTTGAGCGTGAGATTTTTGAGTTTGTAGGTAAATGTTTGACTTGTCAACAAGTGAAAGCGAACATCAAGCGCCATTAGGCTTATTACAAGCCGGTAAAGATTCCCTATGGAAATGGGAGCGGATATCAATGGATTTTGTTAGTGGGTTACCTTTAACACCTACTAAGAAAAATTTCGTTTGGGTAGTAGTTGATCGTTTGACGAAGATGCTCATTTTCTTCCGGTTAAATGCAGACTACTCGTTCTGAAGTTGGTTAATTTGTATGTATCTAAGATCGTGAGGTTGCATGGGGTACCGTGTCTATCATATCGAGCAGGGGATCGAGGTTTACATCACGATTTTGGAAAGCTTTACATGAGGCTTTGGGAACAAAGTTAAACTTTAATGCTGCTATTCATCCTCGGTCGGATGGTCGATCGAGAAAGAGTAATTGATTTTGGAAGACATGTTACGTGGTTGTATAATCGACTTGAGAGGTAGTTGGGAGGATTTCCTACTGTTGGCAGAGTTCACGTATAATAATAGTTACCAATCCAGTATCCAAATGGCACCTAATGAAGTTTTATACTGTTGTAGGTGTCGTACCCCTACTTGTTGGACTGAATTGGGGGAATGATAGTTGTTGGGTCCTGAGTTGATATCTAAGACAGAAGAAAAGGTAAAGGTGATTCGAGCGCGGTTAAAGGAAGCTTCGGATCAACAAAAATCGTATGTGGATCTGAAGCGTAAGGATATTGAGTTTGCGGTGGGAGATCAGGTCTTTCTGAAAGTCTCACCTTGGAAGAAGATTTTTAGATTTGGAGGGAAGGGCAAGTTGAGCCCTAGGTTTATTGGACCATATCGTGTGATGAAGCGTATTGGTCCAGTGGCCTATCAGCTTAAATTACCTCCGGAGTTGAGTCAAATTCATAATGTCTTCCATGTTTCTATGCTGAGGCGCTATAGATCGGATCCGTCTCACATAGTACAGGTAGAAGAAGTGGAGTTGAGATCAGACTTATCTTTTGAGGAGGAACCAGTGGAAATCTTAGACCAAGATGTTAAGGTGCTAAGAAAGAAGATCGTGCCGTTGGTCAAGGTTTTATGGCATAATCACGGAGCAGAGGAAGCTACGTGGGAGCCTAAGGATGCAATTCGGCAACAATATCCTCACCTCTTTTAATTAGGTAAAATTTCGAGGATGAAATTTTCTTTAAAGAGTATAATTGTAACATCCTAAAAATGTGAGTATCGATATGTTGCATGTTTTTGGTGTTTAGCTTGTGAATGATTTTATTTGTGTGTTTAATATAGTCTTGAGAAGGCTCGGGTTTATTGGAGTTAGAATAAATTTTAGTAAAAGTACTTTCTTGTAGAGGAATCGGTGACTATGAAGTTTAAGTTAATTAAAGTGGTAAAAGATAGCATAAGTTGAGTTATTGGTTAAGTGGATATCGCTACATGTATGGTATTGAGGAGAGGTTGAATCTCCTAGCATGCAAATTGTGAGCATTTATTTTTGCTCTTTCCTAGCCGATGTCGGCCAAGCTTCATTCATGGATAAGATGGACAAATTCTTTTATGGTAAGGAGGCTAAAGGTTATGGCAAGCATGAATTTAGGGATAGAATCAACTTGATTTTAGGGATAGAATTTTTAATCTTTTGGAAAGTGGAGGATCACAAGGCATGATACAAGGATGATGTCTTGGAAACTTTTGAATGGACATTTTGTCCATGAATTTGGATGGCATTGTCGACTAAAAGGGGAGCCGAATTTTGGGTGGCAAATTTTGGTGATAGGTTTAATTTGATTGGTAGCTTTTGGTACCATTTGGTCACTTTTGTTTTGTTAGACATTTCTCCTTTCATCTTTCTCTCTCTTGGCTGAATGTGTTTGTGTTAGGAGGAAACAACTTTTGTTTTGTTTCCTTTGGTCATATTTTTGACCATTTGGGTAATTTATTTTGCAAAACCTCTCAAGTGCTTCATCTTGTATTCTCTCCTAGTGCCAAAACTATCAACACAAAAAGCCATTTTTTTCCTTCTCCTCCCCCATTGCCAAATGCATTTTGTTCCTAAACTCATCACTTTTCTCTTTCTCTTTTCTTCTCTTTGAAAACCGAATCATAAGCACCTACTCCCCATTCTCTTTTCCTATCCATTTTATTTATCATTCAAACACCTTATCCATCCTTTTCTCCCCATGGTCGAATGGTACTAATACCATTTCTTTCAATTCTCCTTCAAAGCTGAATCTTCTCTTCATCTATATTATTTTGTTGATTATTCCTTCAACCTTCGTTTAAGCAATCGTGTTATAACGAAGGCCGAACTTGGAGTATTTGTTGTCATTGTGATTCTGAAACACCCACTTTTACCACGAGAATGGACCGGATCGGTATGTTCCTCGAAGTAACTTGGTTTAAAATTTATTCGAATACTTTGAAAGCGAGTGTTTTGAAAGATAGTTTGTCGTGGGTTGGGCTCGAGTTGAAAACAAATTTATCTTATAGACAAAAACCCATTTGTTTGGGTGACAAAATATTTAAACTTATTTTAAATTAAATGGGCTTATTCTTTGTAAAGCCCTAAATTCATAACATAGTAATTAAGCGAAATAAAATGTCACGATGGCCTTATTACATAAAATGAAACCCAAAATAAAATTATACAATTACTTAAAATAAAATAAAGATTCAAATAAAATTAAACTTCAAGTGATCATGGCCACCACAAGTTCTGTAGTCCGGTCCATTATTGCTCATCACAGAAACATGTTCCCTAGCAGGGTGAGTCGATAGACTCAATGTGTAACCAACACCAAAACATAATAGAAATAGGCACACCATACATATCATATTCATATAAAAATTCAAGATAATGATGCAAACCCGAACCCAAACCTATATAGCCATCCACTACACACCACAGTACCATCACACTTTTGCAAGTAGGGACTACTAAGTCAACCCTCCATCCGCTACACACCATCGAAGGCGATCATTGCGGTCGGCGTGCTTATCGCCCACTTATAATATTGTGGCATAGCCACCACTTTCGAATAATGTAACCGAAGTTACCACATTCACTTAATGTGACCGAAGTCACCACATTCATAGTGAGACCAAAGTCATCACGTTTCACTTAGTGAGACCAAAGTAAATCACGTTTCACTTAGTGAGACACAAGTCATCACATTCACTTAGTGAGACGAAGTCATCACATTCACTTCCCTTTCTCAATTAACCCGAATGCCCCAAATTATACATATCATGCATATCATATTTAATTTCACTTTCACATCACTTTTCACATGTTAAATATAACATATTTTGAAATCCTAGTAGGAGTAGGAAAAGCGTGCACAGTACTTTGTACTATAATATGGTACTTTAGCCACATTCTTACACTTTCATATTAACATATATATCATATTTAAGCCATAAATCTATTAGGATTAGTGTGGTGTACACACGGTACCTTAACCATATTCTTACACTTTCATATTAACACATATATCAAGTTTAAGCCATAAATCTATTAAGATTTAGTGTAGGGTAGCACACGATTTGCTTATCAATTCCTTGAAATCCCAAAACCCGATCTATTGCTTTAGATCTCAATTCCTACATTTGATTAATCACTTACTACTTTAATAAAAAGCCATTGGCCATAAATCCAAATCCTAGTAGGATTAGTATTCTTAAAACTTACCTTGTTCTTGGATTTCAATACTAATCAAATCCAAGAAATCTATGCTATGCTCCTCCTTGTATTGACCAAGCACTAAATCTCATCGGGGTTAGTTTGGCTTTTTAAACAAACAAAATTAGATCTAATTATCAAAATAGGCCTTGGCAGAAAGCTATAGACACTTACCTTGTGGATTTTAAATCCGAAACTCACTTAGAATAACTAGGAACACTTGACCTATGGTGTACCTTGGAAAAGAACTTCTCCTTCCTTGTAGCCTACACTTAGTAAATCCGAAAGATCTCTTCAAACTTTGGCAACCATGAACATTAATGGGATTAGCCCTAGATTTCGATAAGTCTAAAATATAAAGAATGGAAACCAAACTTGGATCTTACCCTTATTTGAAGGAATCGATTGCATCTTCACTTCAACCTTGGAGATTCAGCTTAGAGACTTGATGAACAATTGGCTATGATTCCCTTATGTATTCGGTTTCAAAGATGAAAGAAGAGAGGAATAATAGGCTTAGAAGGAATCGGCTAGGAGGCTAAAAGAAAAGAAGAAAAGAATGGATGCTCGAAGAAGAATATTGGCGGAGGAAAAGAGAGAGGAGAATGAATAATGAATGGCCCTAGTCTCATCCTTTTATAGCCAGAAATTACTAGGCCAAGAATCCTTAACTTGGCCACCACTCTTCCTTATTTTCCTAATTAAAGAATAATTCTTCATTTATCCACCTATTTAGCGAATTTTAAAGAGAATTAAACTCTTCCTTAAGAGTCCTTATGATCTTCTAATTAGTGAGTTTTAAAGTGAGTGAAACTCCTCTTTTGCAAGCCTTATGCCGTCCACCTCTTGGGCTTCTAGAAGCAAAATAAAACTTATTTTATTTGCTTCTTATGTGACTTCGAACTCAAGCCCAACACCCTTGCATGTGGGCCATTTCACGAGGCCTTAAGTGGCATCTTGAGCCACTTTTCCAAGTCATTAATGGGTCAAATTTCACATACTTTATATTTTAGGGTCACGGCCCTAAGTTCCCCTTTGAACTTTAAAATTGACATTTCGGGATCATTTTAAGTTTCCAAAAATTTTCAGCTGACTCTGTAAACTTGACATTTCAAGGTTTCCAAAATGTTTACTTTCTATTTTGGCTTAGTTTCCAAAATGTTTACTTTCTCTTTTAGCTTAGGTTTCCAAAATGTTCACTTTCCTCTTTTAACTAATCGTTCCATACATTTCCTTACATTTCCATACATTTCCTTACATTTCCATACATTTCCATACCTTTCCATACATTTCCTTACATTTCCATACATTTCCATACATTTCCATACATTTCCTTACATTTCCATACATTTCCATACATTTCCTTTTATTTCCTTTCATTTCTTTACATTTCCTTACATTTCCTTATACTTTCAAGGTTCTAAAGATGCACACCACATCCATATCACGATAAACATGCTATTTCATTAAGCAAAAAAGCACACAATGGGATTGAACCTTTTCCTCAAAGTACTTCACGTGATGCCATAACCCTTGCCCTTAGGTGGCGTCCTTTGCCACTTTTCCACATCACTTCTTGTTTTAACTTAAAACCAATAATTGTCCAAAGCTTTCTCTTCCATCCTAGGATTTTAAAACTTTTAATTCACTTCCAAACACTTGCCAAAACCTACTACTCATGAATTATGCACAAGCGCATAACCCCTAATCTAGGATGTTCTGGTTCTACCCTCCTTAAAAATAATTTAGTCCTCGAAATTACTTCTCGACAGTCGTACAATCTTCCTCACCGCACTATGCTTACGCTGTGCACTCGATCTTAATAGAACCATCATACTTTCCGGGCACAATCTCTAAGTTCAAGTCCCTTAGAACTCATTTCTAACGTCGCGATTTAATCGATTAAGAAGTTTTATGTATTAAAAATTTTGTTTCAGCGATTAACCACGAAGAAGTTTTATGAAAAGAATTTAGGAGTGGTTCTTTCGTATTCATACATGCACACGATCTTTTCATTCATTCATACATCCATCAAACAATTATGAACCTTAGTTCATTCGGAGAAAGCGTTGTAGTTTTCATTTGTTCTTTGTTTTCCACTACACAGGGGTATTTTCGTAATTTGTCCTCTGAGAGGTATTTTTGTAATTTGTCAAAATAAGGTTCTTTGGTGATTTTGTCACAAAGTATTTTTGGTATTTTTAAGTTTAAAGGTATTTTGGAAAATTTTTAAAATCGAGGTATTTTAGAAATTTTTGGACCTTGGGGGTATTTTGGTAATTTTCCCTGGCAAAGGGTAAATTCTAAAATTTAATAAATCGAGGATATTTGAAGTTGTAAAATTTTGAGGGTTCTTTTTGAGAAATTTATTTTCCAAAGCGATGAAGTTGCAAAAATTTTGGAAGTTAGGGTCATTTTGGTAATTTTAGTAAGTTAGGGGCAATTTTATAATTTTCAAAAATCAAGGTATTTTCACGATAGTTTGCAAATTAGGGTTTTGAACATTTATGAAATATTGAAATTTTGGCAAAAGCTGTTTGAGTAGTTGGGTATTTTATAAACCAAGGGCATTTTGTAATTTTACCTTTAGGGGTATTTACGTAAATTAAATTTTTTTTTTTAGAGAATTTGTGTAAAAGAAATAATTTTCGTGAATTAAAAGAGAACATACGATTTTAAAATTTTTTAATATTAGGGTTCTAAAAAATGGCTAGTTCCTTCGGGTTTTAGTTATTGGGTTTAGCTTTATGTGTAGAGCCTCCTTGGTGAGGCGAACCAAAGCTACGCACCAGGCGAGATTCGAGTGGAGAGGAGGTGAGTCACGCGGACTGCTTAAGTACCAAGCTCCCACTGAAACCATTCCTAGACATGCGTACCATGGTTGCCACACCCTAACTTGATTGACTTAGCCATGGTTTGTTTAGTATATTAAGTCTTATGTATTTGTGTTTGAGTACACTAATCCTAGGGTTCAAGTTCCTATCATGCTATTCTCGTTCCATTCCTTTTCTACCCTTCTATAATTCACATAATCACACAGATAGATAGGGGTACTTACGGTGGATGCAATTGGAGACTTAGGTGCCATGCCATCAAACCTGTCTACTTTTAGAAAAATTTTCATAAAACTCATTTGGGCTTGTTTTGAAAATGTTTTTGGGCCTTAGGCCACAGGCCGAGAGTTTAAAATTGGGCTCTGATACCAAACTGAAACACCCCATACCTGGCCCACGAGAATGGACCGGATCTGGTATGTTCCTCGAAGTAACCCGGTTCAAAATTCATTCGAATACTTTGAAAACTGTGTGTTTTGAAAGATAGTTTGTTGTGGGTTGGGCTAGAGTTGAAAACAAATTTATCTTATAAACAAAAACCCATTTGTTTGGTGAAAAAATTTTTAAACTTATTTTAAATTAAATGGGCTTATTCTTTGTAAAGCCCTAAATTCATAACATAGTAATTAAGCGAAATAAAATGTCACGATGGCCTTATTACATAAAATGAAACCCAAAATAAAATTATACAGTACTTAAAATAAAATAAAGATTCAAATAAAATTAAACTTCAAGTGATCATGGCCACCACAAGTTCTGTAGTCACGGTCCATTATTGCTCATCACCAAACATGTTCCACAGCAGGGTGAGTCGATAGACTCAATGTAACCAACACCAAAACATAATAGAAATAGGCACACCATACATATCATATTCATATAAAAATTCAAGATAATGATGTAAACCCGAACCCAAACCTATATAGCCATCCGCTACACACCACCGTACCATCACACTGCAGTGGGGACTACAAGTCAACCCTCCATCCGCTACACACCATCGAAGGCGTTCATTGCGGTCGGCGTGCTTATCGCCCACTTATAATATTGTGGCATAGCCACCACTTTCGAATAATGTAACCGAAGTTACCACATTCACTTAATGTGACCAAAGTCACCACATTCACTTAGTGAGACCAAAGTCATCACGTTTCACTTAGTGAGACCGAAGTAAATCACGTTTCACTTAGTGAGACACAAGTCATCACATTCACTTAGTGAGACCAAAGTCATCACATTCACTTCCCTTTTCTCAATTAACTTGAATGCCCCAAATTATACATATCATGCATATCATATTTAATTTCACTTTCACATCACTTTTCACATGTTAAATATAACATATTTTGAAATCCTAGTAGGAGTAGGAAAGCGTGCTGAGTACTTTGTACCATAATATGGTACTTTAGCCACTTTCTTACACTTTCATATTAACATATATATCATATTTAAGCCATAAATCTATTAGGATTAGTGTGGTGTACACACGGTACCTTAGCCATATTCTTACACTTTCATATTAACACATATATCAAGTTTAAGCCATAAATCTATTAAGATTTAGTGTAGGTACACACGATTTGCTTATCAATTCCTTGAAATCCAGAAAACCGATCTATTGCTTTAGATCTCAATTCTACATTTGATTAATCACTTACTACTTTAATAAAAAGCCATTCGACCATAAATCCAAATCCTAGTTGGATTAGTATTCTTAAAACTTACCTTGTTGCCGATTTCAATACTAATCAAATCCGAAATCTATGCTATGCTCCTCCTTGTATTCGCCAAGCACTAAATCTCATCGGGGTTAGTTTGACTTTTAAACAAACAAGAATTAGATCTAATTATCAAAATAGGCCTTAGCAAGAAAGCTATGACACTTACCTTGTGGATTTTAAATCCGAAACTCATAGAATAACTAGGGAACCATGACCTATGGTGTACCTTGGAAAAGAACTTCTCCTCCTTGTAGCCTACACTTAGTAAATCCCGAAAGATCTCTTCAAAGTTTGACAACCATGAACATTAATGGGATTAGCCCTAGAATAAGTCTAAAATATAAAAGAATGGAAACCAAACTTGGATCTTACCCTTATTTGAAGGAATCGATTGCATCTTCACTTCAACCTTTAGAGATTCACTTATAGACTTGATGAACAATCGGCTATGATTCCTCGATGTATTCGGTTTCAAAGATGAAAGAAGAGAGGAATAATAGGCTTAGAAGGAATCGGCTAGGAGGCTAAAAGAAAAGAAAAAAAGAATGGATGCTCAAGAAGAATATTCGGCGGAGGAAAAGAGAGAGGAGAATGAATAATGAATGGCCTAGTCTCATCCTTTTATAGCCGAAATTAATAGGCCAAGAATCCTTAACTTGGCCACCACTCTTCTTTATTTTCCTAATTAAAGAATAATTCTCCATTTATCCACCTATTTAGCGAATTTTAAAGAGAATTAAACTCTTCCTTAAGAGTCCTTATGATCTTCTAATTAGCGAGTTTTAAAGAGAGTGAAACTCCTCTTTTGCAAGCCTTATGTCATCCACCTCTTGAGCTTCTAGAAGCAAAATAAAACTTATTTTATTTGCTTCTTATGTGACTCGAACTCAAGCCCAACACCCTTGCATGTGGGCCATTTCCTGAGGCCTTAAGTGGCATCTTCAGGCCACTTTTCCAAGTCCGTTAATGGGTCAAATTTCACATACTTTATATTTTAGGGTCACCTGGCCTTAAGTTCCCCTTTGAACTTTAAAATTCGACATTTCAGGATCATTTTTAAGTTTCCAAAAATTTTCACGCGGCTCTGTAAACTTGACATTTCCTAGGTTTCCAAAATGTTTACTTTCCTATTTTGGCTTAGTTTCCAAAATGTTTACGTTCCTCTTTTAGCTTAGGTTTCCAAAATGTTCACTTTCCTCTTTTAACTAATTGTTCCATACATTTCCTTACATTTCCATACATTTCCTTACATTTCCATACATTTCCATACCTTTCCATACATTTCCTTACATTTCCTTACATTTCCATATATTTCCATACATTTCCATACATTTCCATACATTTCCATACATTTCCTTTTATTTCCTTTCATTTCTTTACATTTCCTTACATTTCCTTATACTTCCAAGGTTCTAAAGATGCACACCACACATCCATATCACAGTAAACATGCTATTTCATTAAGCAAAAATGCACACAATGGGATTTGAACCTCTTCCCTCAAAGTCCTTCACGTGATGCCATAACCCTTGCCCCTTAGGTGACGTCCTTTGCCACTTTTCCACATCACTTCTTGTTTTTAACTTAAAAACCAATAATTGTCCAAAGCTTTCTCTTCCATCCTAGAATTTTAAAAACTTTTAATTCACTTCCAAACACTGCCAAAACCTACTACTCATGAATTATGCACAAACGCATAACCCCTAATCTAGGATGTTACAGATTCGTTAGAAATTGAGTAGAAGTGTTAAGGTAAGGGTTCTTATCAAGGAGCTATATACTACTCAACATATTGTTATAGATGAACTATTAATCGATTTTATTTTAGGGGACGTTATCGCTTGATTTTCATCTTGTGGGACAAGGATATTTTGTGGTAAGCCAATCTCACCCTTCAAACCGTTAGTCATAATTTTCGATATACTTTTTAGTTGGACTAACAATCTTTTGTCAATGGAGACAATCAACATAGAAGGAGAAAAGGTTGTGAATGGTGTTGAAAGAGGGTGGTTCGCTATTCCCCAAAATTTAAGCGAAGAATCATTTGAGAATCCGAGATTTTCCATGGTTGTGGACCCTCATCAGGAGAATCTATTATTTGAAGTCATTCGTACTCTGAACCTTTGTTTGTTCATGGATATTCATCGGGAAATGAACCAACAAGTTGTTCAAAATTCCAAGGGTAAAGTCTAGATCATTATTTATAAGAATAGATTTATAAATAGTATTAGTGTTCTAAATTATCGTGATGCGCGTTTAGGTATCGACGAGCGGAAAAGTCTAGTTCTCACTTTGTAACCAGGTGAGTAACTTCACACTTATCTCTCAGGTTAGATACTATACCGTAAGTATTGGGATAAAATCGTAAAGATGGCAAAATCAGAGAAATACGAAATAATTAACACTTTTGTGTAAAAAGCATGAAAGCGGTTAAAGTCATGGAAATTACGAAATCGCCTCAATGGGTTATTTGATAAATAGTAAAATTTTATGCATGTGATATATGGGCCAACAAGCTGCTAGATCGATATATGGGCCAAAAGCGCTAGATCGATATATGGGCCAAGGTTTGCTAGATCGTTAAATGGGCTAAATGCTATTTTTCCTTATGGGCCAAAGGAAAATTTGAAATATGGACCCACTTGTATTATGGGCCTTTTTAAATTAATCATGTGAATGTATTATTATGTTTTATATATAAACATGATTGCATGGGTTGGGAAAATTGACGAAGAGAAGAAAGGCTGTTGCCAAAAATCTAGTTAAATTGGCTTTGCCACAATCTAGTTCAGTGGTGCTCCACAATATTATTTAAAATGGCTTTATACTGCGATTGGTGTGTTAGCGGGTGGGTTGACTTGATCCCCATAGGTGTCTTTGGTTGGTGCGGGTGGTGTGTAGCGAGATGGAAAATTTAGGTTTGGTGGGGAATTTCATTCTACATGTATTATTATTATATTGTTAAATTCGTAAATGGGCTCAAGCCCATTATAATGTCTTGATGATTTGGCCCAGTGGATATGGTAAGTGGGTTATACACCGAGTTTTGAGTAACTCACTCTGCTTTATTATCCTTCTCAGGTAATGGCAATTGATGGAGGCTTGGGCTGGGGATGACTTCGTGGAGGCCATACTTCAAACAAGGATTTTATAAACTATGAACTTCAATTAAGTATATTTATTTAATTACTATTTTGGGTATGATGTAATAAGGCCTCTATTATTATTATTTTATGGATTTTTATGTATGGATGGATTTAATTATGCTTTAGACACTTAATTTGGACTAATACTATTTTAATAATGTTTCCTTAAATATTTTGTTTTTTAAACATATGAGATTCTTTAAATATTCTTGTTTTGATTCTTTTGAACATTATTTTAAAGTCTTTAACAATTAAATATTAAATAATAAGATTTCAAACTAGTACTACTTTATTTATCAATTTTAAATCAAATTCTTAGTTTTTACTAAACTTCATTTTCAAAAGGTTTTGTAGAAGCATTTTACCTAAATCATTAGATAATTAAATGGATGTTAGTTCTATGTGACAAATCAAATCTCGTCTTAATGCATAGACACGATATGGGGTGTTACATATATATATATATATATATATATATATATATATATATGCTTTTATATGTTTATTTTATAAGTTAAGTTAATATAATATATTATTGGATATTATAATAAAAACAAAGTTAAAGAGATGGTGGTCATTTATATGTTCTTCCACCGAGAAAGAGGAAAGGAAAAATAGGTTAAAACCTTTGAATGTTCGGCCCTTGCTTAAGCAAATTAAGGTAAGAGTTTTGTTCTTTTTTTATAATTTCTCCGTTTCTGTAATTGTTGCTTAGTCTACTATCAAGCCAATGTCTCAATTTTGTGTACTAATGATGTTTGTGAGATATGCCATTGATGATATGTTGAGCTTTGTGATGAGTTTAGTTGTTAAATGAAAGATTTGAGCTAGATGAACATACTTTGTTCTTGAATTTTTGATGAATTTAGCTAATTAGGGATAAATTGAGAAAATAGTTACTTGAGGGACTAAATTGAAAATTTGATGGAAAATATGGGCTTGTATGAGATGTATGAACATTCGGCTAAGCATGAGTATGTGATGATTTTATGAATTTGATGTTTTGAGAAAAATAGACTAAATTGATAAATTGTGCAAAGGTGAGGGTTAAATTGCAAATAGCCCTAAATGTGTGACCTTGGATTGAATTGAATGAGTTAGTGAATAAAAGATTTAATTCTAAATATGTATAGATCAAGAAACGAGGAAAACAGACTTAGATCGCGGGAAAGTGAAAGTAACCGAGTAGCCGTTTTCATTTCCGTAAAAATTGTATCTGAGGTAAGTCATATTGCAAATAAATGTAATTGTATTGAATTGAGCATAAACATATGACTATTGATGATAATGAATATTTATGAGATGCTATGCATATGAATTTCGAGATAAGATCGACTTAGTGACAATATCCGAGAAGTCCCGTACGAACCTAGGAATAGATAGGATTAGCTATGTCATGACATAGGTATATGTTCTGTTTTATCATGTAAGACCACGTCTGGGATGTTGGGGTTGATTTTAAATTTCATGTAAGACCACATCTGGGACGTTTGCATCGATATGAGCTTTACGTGTAAGACCATGTCTCGGACATCGGCATCGTATTGATTCGTATAAGACCCTGTTTGGGATAGTGGCATTGATATCTGAGTGCATGTAAGACCTAAATGCGGGGCGTTGGCATTGTTCAACTATTCTGAGCTTTCTGAGTATCATATTAGGTTCCTAACGGTTCAACGGGCAAGTCTGTGATACGAATGGCTAAGTGAATTGTAAATCCGTTTTAGGTACGTTGAATTATACACTAAGTGTGTATACAGGGTAAGTATCTATATGATCTTACTAAGTTGATTATGTATATTGGAACAATGATATAATAAGTGAAAATATACATGAAAGAGCTATGTGTTCATAAGATTATGGAATTGAGAAATGTGGCAAATATGGCTGAGAAAATGGACCGAAGCATACATGTGATGAACTTGCTATGACTATGAATTTTGCTAATGTTTCCATATGCTTATATGTTTTACATGATAGGTTTATATATATATATAACTTACTAAGCTTTTGGAAAGCTTACTCTCTGTGTGTGTTTTCTCTATTTTACAGATCGTCAAAGCTACTAAAGGCTCAGGACCGTCGAGGATCGTCATCACACTACTCAACTTATTTTGGTACATTTTGGAAATGTATATAACTAGATATGGCAAGTATAGGCTAGCTATTTGGTTAATTATGAGATGTGAACTTGGCCATAAGATGTGGCTAAATATAAGTTGATATGTTATTTTGAGGAAGATGACATATGATGTATGTTTTTGGCATGGTTAGATTGTAACATCCTGATTTGGGGGTTGTCTGAAATTTTATTATTTTCATGTGATTGCTTGAAAAGAAATGAATATTATGATTACTTGACATGTTTTAGGATCTAGTCATAACCCCGGGCTAGGTCTGACTTAGGGCTGAAATTTCTTTTTAGTGCTTTAGAGGAGGAAGCAAGGTGAGATAGGGGTTAAGAGAAATTTCGGGAGAAGCAAGACACGAAGATGGCCTTGGAAAAGTGGCAAGGGACGCCACCTAAGATGCTATGAAGTTACGTCAAGGGGAGCTTCAAGGGAGGAGGTTCGAAACTTGGGAGTTACAAGGGGGATGCATTTTATTTTTGGGCTTTTTGGGCTTTAAAGAAAGGGGCTAAGGTTAGAAGGCTTTAAAAGAAAGGGCTAAGGTTAGAAGGCTTTAAAAGATTTTGTGGGTAAGGTTAGGACATGAAAGTTGAGTTGGCAAAGTAGATTGGGGCCTTGGTGAGTGCCGCCCAAGCAAAGGGGGAGGAGGACTCAAGTTCGAGTCATGAAAGTAACATAAGCCTTTTCTTTTATTTTTTTGCAAATTGGCGCCATGGAGAGGGAAGAGTTGGACGGCAGTTGGGACCTTGGAAAGGATGGAATAAGCCTTTATTTTTTTGATAATTTCGGCTAAAGGGATAGAAGATATGTGTTGTTTAAATTTAATTAAAGGGTGATAATCAAAGATAAGATTTATCACCATAGGGAGCAATAATGGATTATAGGACTCTTTGGAGTAGTATTTTCGGCTTTGAAAGATGATTAAGGGTGTATGCCAATTTTGAGTAAAGAGAATTCTTCAAAACCATTTGGGGCCTTGCCGAAATTCCTCTCATCTTTCTTTTAAAAACTTTGATTTTAAAATTCTTTCAAATAGGGTGGTAGCCAAACTTATAGCCATTCTCTACTCTCTTTTATTTTGTTCTTTTCTTTCTTGAAACCATAAAACCGAAACCACCATTAATCCCCTACTTCTCTTCCACTCTTGTTGCCGAAATCTTTCCTCTCCCATTAGACTCACTTGGCCGAATATAAAAATTGGTATACGTCTCTTTGATTTTTCTTTTTCAATCGGTTTGAGAAGGTAAGTGCTTACCGAAACTCTCCTCCCATATTCTCTTGATTCTCTGTCGATTTGGATGAAGAGAAAAGCCGAGATCCGGCATTTATTAATGATTTGGCTAACCACTTTTTGAAACCGAATTCATCTAGGAACTTCGGGATTTTCAAAGCAATAGATCTGATCCTCCATTCTCTACTAATCGATTTGGTAAGTTTACGATAAGGGATTCTCTTTAGTCTTTCCATTAGATACTTGGAAAAGCCGAAAGCTAATCACTTGTATGGATCTAAGGGTTGGCCGATTGCTAGGAATCCAGTGTGTGGCTTTGGGATTTGGTTGGAAACCAAATCGGTTTAAGGTAAGTGCCACAAATGAGTCTTCAGGTTTCAACTATTATGGCCGAATAGGCCTATGTCACTAACCTTGTGGTTGGCCGAATATAGGGTCAAAGGATCTAGCATCGTAGATCGAATCTTCGGGATCTAGGATTCGCGTTAGTAACAGGTGTGTAAAACTCTTTACACACTTTATTAGTTAACATTGCTATATTGTGCCTTTTAATCATTGTGGTAGTGATTTGCTTGTGGACATGAGCATGGATTCCGGGTAAGTCCCCTATTACGTGATCTATGATGTACGCTTGAGTATGCCATCACATGTTGTTGAATGCTATGCTTTACATAAATGCATGATATATGGGATTATGATATTTGTTATGAAAGAATGATGGTGGTGGGGTTTGATGAGAGGTGGGCGAATATCTCTATGGACTGTCACCAGTGGTTTTGACCACAAGATGGGTTGGCCCCATCAGATTAATTGTAACCGGTCACGGTGGTTTTGACCACACCATTGTTAAATCGTGACTAAGTCCCAATGGTTTGGTACCACCAGTGGTTTTGACCACATATTGATAAATTGTGACCTATGGTCATCGAGTGGTTTTGACCACACGATGGGTTGGCCCCATCACTTGATTTGTGACTCTAGTCACGGTGGTTTTGACCACCGGTGGTTTTGACCACAGGGGTAGTTAAAGAATGCAGATGGTTAGTTGGGTTGCATGTTGCATGTCTATTAATAATTTGTGTATGAGTTGCATTTACGGGTGGGGATTTACACTTTGAGTCTTGGTGACTCACCCTTCCCATGTTATTTTGCGATGAGTAGATCGCGGAGATGGGCCAGGAGAGGACTCGAGGCGCCATGCTTACTCGTTGGATTTGAATTTAATTTATTATAGTTAAGTTTATTTATTTATTTTTTAAGTTTTTAATTTGGGTTGTAATAAGGCCACTAATTATTATTTGGATGTTTACATAGCCGTTTTACTTTACTTATACTATATTACAAAATGAAATTATAAATGTTAAGTAAATCGGTTAAAAGCGGCATTTTCAAATTAAGTAACTTTACGAGTTTTCAAAGATGTTACCATCGGGTAACAAAATTTACCAAGTTAACAATAACTCATCGACTTTAAAATTTTACATGATCAAATGTTTTCAAAGGGTTTTCAACACAACCATGTTTATAAAAATAAATCCCAAGCGAGTTTTATCAAACCTTTGTTTTAATACCTTAGCCATATTTTATCAAATTTTCACCGGACACTCAAGATGTTTCAAATCGTTTTACTCTGTGACATACGGATCCAAATTAGGGACTCATGGGTAGGGTTTGGGGTGTTACATTTTAATATCGAGCAGGTTAAAACTTCATTTGTGGGGCCCAAGGCCCAAAAGCATTTATGGTTTGAGCAGTGTGGCACCGAGTCTCGGCACCAATCCGCCTGGGTAAGTAATTCTATCTATTTCTTTGTGAATATTTGATAGGGGTAGAAGGGTAAATTGTGAGCGTAGAATATTAGAATAAGGAATTGTCGAACCCTAGGGTTAGCGTACCCCAACAAACAATGCATAAGATTTAATAATTCCCTAAAATGATACATGAGTTGTCCATGAGCAAGGGATGTGGCAATCGTTATCTGCATGTCAGGATTGGATTCAAATTGGGGCACAGTCTTTATGATCTAATGACTCACCTCCTACTCACTCGAATCCTACAGTGCGTAGTGTGATTCATCCTAATGAGACGACACACTCACAAAGCTAAACTTGATAACTAAAACCCGAAAGGGACTAGCCGTTTTGTTTTGAAGTAATTAAAACCTTGGCTTTAAAAAATGACCAAAATACCCACAGCATAAACTACCAAAATACCTCCGTATGAAAAAATTTCCAAATAGAAAATTTTCAAAATACCCTTCTTTTGTGAAATCAATTAGAACCAAATTTTGGAAATCTTTTTATGAAAATTCCCTGATTATAAAAAAAAATTATTACTAAAATACCCTTAGTGGTAAAATTACAAAAACGCCCTTGGTTAAGGAAATTCCCAAAATACCCACGGTTTTAATCAAAATTTCCATCACATATAAGTGCTCAAAAACCTTAATTTGCAAAATATCGAAAATATCATGATTTTGGAAAATTACGAAATTGCCCCTAACCAACAAAATTACCAAAGTGACCCTGATTTTCAAAATTTTTGCAACATTATCAACTTGGAAAACAAATCCTCAAAAAGAACCCTCAAAGCTTTACAACTTTTGAAATATCCCTGATTTGTTAAATTTTACAAATTCACCCTGATTTGTGAAAAATTACCGAAATTCCCCCGAGCTTCAAAATCACCAAAATACCTCGAATTTTAAAATTCTTTTCAAAATACCCCTGGAATTTAAAAGTTCCAAAATACTTTTTGACAAAATCATCCGAGAACTTTTATTTTGAAAAAATTACAAAAATACCACATGGGACAATTGACAAAATACCCCTAGGATAGAGCAGACGGGCATATCCGTTGAGTGGATGAGTATGGGAGATACTAAGGAATGGATGTGTTTTTCTGTGAATTAGGATAGAAAACTTGAACTTTGAATGATCGAAAGAATCCCTATTAAGCCCTCTTCATAAAATTTCTTCGTGGATAACTAGTGAAACAAGTACTAATGCATAAAATTCTTAATCAGACAAAAGCAAACAAGAATAATGAGTACAAGAGGTCGTGGACGCCCGCCCGTGGCTGCGATGAGAGTATGATGACCTTGTTTGAGCCGTGAGGTCTAGTCATGGGTTTGGAAATGGGATGCTAGATCGCCAAAGGATGTGAACCGAGTTTGAGGATCGGGCCGGTGGTAACGATGTAGTATCCCGAGCTATGCTCTGAGTGTTGGAATGAGTTCTTTGAGGCGGTAGCGCAAACGAGAGCCCAAAATTCGTGGTTGAGCGACTCTAGGCTAACGGAGCGAGAGGTGTTTAGGCGGTTCGGAGTGGCACCAGTCGGTGGAGTATTGGTTGGAATCAACTGAGAGGATCATGGGTGACCTGGATTTTATAGCTGAGGAGAAGTTGAAAGGTATCATCTCTCTACTTCGGGATGAGTCATATCAGTGGTGGCTCACTGTAAGGGATGGAGCGATGGCGGAGGATCTCACGTGGGAATTCTTTAAGGCCGCCTATCAAAAGAAATACATCGGAACCAGTTACGTTGATGCGCAGCGGAAGGCTTTCTTGAACCTGGATCAGGGTAATAAGACAGTGGCAGAGTTTGAGGCCGAATTTCTCCGGTTGAGCAGGTATGCTCATGGTATTATGGGTACCGAGCATGAACGCTGTATTAGATTCGAAGATGGGCTGAGAGATGAGCTGAGGATAATGATAGTTCCACAGCAGGAACGGAAGTTCGCTATCCTAGTGGAGAAATCGAAGGTTCCTGAAGGGGTAAGACAGTTAGTTAGGCGAAATTAGGATAGGAGTTGGAATAAGAGGAGCTCTGGATCTTCGAAATTCTCTGGTAATCAGTAGAAGAGGACAAGGTTTGGTGGGTCAGATCAAGCTACTAGGCCTGCTGTTGCTGCTAATCCTCAATGGCCGCCACGGTGTGCTCGATGTGAGAAGTCTCACATGGGGGAGTGTTGGAATGGTAATCGGGGATGTTTCGAATGTGGGTCCATGGAACATCGAGTTAAAGATTGTCTGAAAAAGGTAGCTAATTTGAGATCGGAGGTCGAGGATCATGCAAGAATAGGAGGGATAACCAATAGCCACCGAGAGGTCGTGGTGCATGAAAAGGAGGTAATGGTGCTGGCAGAGGTCTTGGGGCACCGAGGGGAGGTACCAGTGGTACTGAGGCTAGGCAACTTGGTTTGGTCTATGCCGCGAGGCGTCAAGAGGAGGCGATGCACGAGCGTCATAACCGTATGTTCTTGATCTTTGGTGTACCTATAGTACCTTGATTGACATTGGCTCAACCCACTCATACATTACTACTAGCGTAGTGGAAACTCGCACTTAGACTCGAGCTTACTTCTAGGAAGATGACTGTATTAAACATTTTAGGTCACTCTATAGAAGTAAGTAAACTCTATAGGAATATACCCTAGAACTCCAAGGGTCGTGTTCTTGGTCGACTTGATGGAACTACTGGTTGGGAGTTGACCTAATCCTCGGGATGGATTGGCTAGTAAAGTATCGAGCTAGCTTTGGATTGCCTGACTAAGCGCATGGTAATAAAGACCGTGGAAGGTGATGAGGTGGTGATGATAGGTAAAAGGAGAGATTACCTATCTAATCTGGTTTCTATATTGAAGGCGGAAAAGATGGTGAGGAAGGGTTGTAAAGCATATGTGGTGCATGTCTGTGCTTTGGAAGCTAAGGATGTTGCTGTAAGAGATGTCCGGACCGCAAGGACTATGTTGATGTGTTTCAGAGGAACTTCGGGTCTACCTCGGGAATAGTGAGGTTGAATTTGGTATAGATCATTACGAAACCACGCCCAATATCTATAGTTACATATCGGATGGCGTAGAAAGAATTGGTAGAAGTGAAGGCGCAGATTCGAGAATTGTTGGATAGAGGGTTCATCCGACCAAGTGTATCACCTTAGGGAGCTCCAGTGCTTTTTGTCAAGAAGAAGGATGGAACGATGAGGATGTGTATAGACTATCGACAACTGAACAAGTTGACAATAAAGAACCGATATCCTTTGTCCAGGATCGATGAGCTATTCGATCAACTCAAGGGTGCGTCAGTGTTCTCTAAGATCGAACTTAGGTCGGGGTACCATCAGCTTAAGGTGAAGGAGGCTGATGTCTATAAGACAGCATTCTGTACTCGGTATGGGCACTACGAGTTTCTAGTATTGCCTTTTGGTTTGACGAATACACCGGTCGCATTTATGGACATGATGAACCGGGTTTTCCAACCCTATCTGGATCGATTCGTCGTGGTATTCATAGGCGACATTTTGGTGTACTCAAGTCTAAGGAGGAGCATGATGCACATCTTCATGTGGTTCTGCAAGTTCTAAGGGAGAAACAGTTGTATGCCAAATTCAGCAAGTGTGAGTTTTGGCTCAAGGAGGTAACTTTTCTAGGGCATGTTGTTTCAACTGAGGGCATCAGGGTGGATCCCCATAAGATTGAGGTAGTTTTAGAGTGGAAACCACCAAAGTTAGTTATGAAAATTCAGAGTTTTCTGGGGTTGGCAGGATATTATAGGAGATTTGTGGAAAATTTCTCTTTAATCGCAGCACTGTTGACTAAAATGATGAGAAAAGGAGTTCCATTTGTGTGGTTTGAGAAGTAGCAAGAGAGTTTCGATAAGCTGAAGAGGATTTTGACTGAAGCACCGGTCTTAATTGCTTTGAGGCGGTGAAAGAATTCACTTGTGTATTGTGATGTATCAATATCTTGGTTTAGGGTGTGTGTTGATGCAAGAAGGGAAGGTGGTCGCTTATCGTCACGCTAGATTGAGGCCTCATGAAGCTAACTATCCGACACATGATTTGGAATTGGTCTTTGTGGTTTTTGCCTTGAAGATTTGGAGGCACTATCTGTATGGGGAGAAGTCGGTAGTGTACATAGATCACAAGAGTCTGAAGTACCTCTTGACTCAGAAAGATTTAAATCTGAGGCAGCGGAGGTGGATTGAGTTGCTGAAAGACTACGACTGCTCAATCGAATACCATCCGGGCAAGGCTAATATGGTAGCTGATGCATTGAGCCGAAAGGTGGTAGCGGATTTGCAAGCAATGTTTGCTCACCTAAGTCTCTATGAGGATGGGAGCATTTTGGCAGAATTACAAGTGAAGCTGTCTTGGAATAATGAGGTCAAAGAAAGGCAGATGACTGACAAAGCATTGAGTACTCGAAAGTTGCAAGTAAAGAATGGTGAGGCCGAAGGTTTCAACTTAGGTAGTGATGGAGTGTTGTACTTTTGGGGGAGAGTATGCATGCCTAAGGATGATGATTTGAGGCATTGAATCCTTAAAGAAGCTCATAGCAGTCCGTACGCTATGCACCCAAGAAGTAGCAAGATGTATCGGGATTTAAGGGAGCAGTTTTGGTGGCCGGGTCTTAAGCGAGAAGTAACCGAGTTAGTGGGCAAGTGTCTAACATGCCGACAAGTTAAAGTGAGCATTAATTGCCATCGTATTTATTCTGACCAAAGAAAGATCCCACAATGGAAGTGGGAGGAGATTACTATGGATTTCGTAAGTGGGCTTCCCACGCCCGATGAAGAAAGATGCAGTTTGGGTGATAGTAGACTGGTTGACTAAGTCGGCTCATTTCATACTGCTAAGGGTTGACTACTGGCTTCAAAGTTTAGCCAAGTTGTATATCGCAGAAATAGTACGGTTGCATGGAGTACCAGTGTCCATTATCTCAGATCGAGATCCCCGGTTCACGTCGAGATTCTGGAAGGCTTTACATTAGGAGTTAGGCACGAAGTTGAATTTTAGCACGGCTTTTCACCCATGATCGATGGACAATCTGAGAGGGTAATCCAAGTGTTGGAAGATATGTTAAGGGGCCGTGTTTTGGACTTTCGTGGTAGTTGGGAGGAGTACCTACCTTTGGCAGAGTTCACTTATAACAATAGTTATCAAGCAAGTATTCAGATGGCACCGTATAAGGTGCTGTATGGTCGAAAATACCGTACTCCTACATGTTGGACGAAACTAGGAGAGCGACAGATGTTGGGTCTAGAGTTAGTGGCGGAGACGGAGGATAAGGTTATAGTAATTCGGACTCGTCTTAAGGAGGCATCGGACAGGCAAAAATCCTACGCCGATCTTAAGCGCAGAGAGGTTGAATATCACGATGGGTGATAAGGTCTTCTTGAAGGTATCACCTTGGAAGAAGGTCTTGAGGTTTGGCAGGAAGGGCAAGCTAAGCCCTAGGTTCATCGGACCGTACGGTGTTGAAACGTGTGGGACCGGTAGCTACCGACTTGAGTTACCAGCAGAATTGAGCCAGATCCATGATGTCTTCCATGTTTCGATGCTGAGGCGCTATCGATCAGATCCATCACACGTAGTGCCAGTTGCAAAAATTAAAGTGAATTCAGACTTGTCTTTCGAGGAGAAGCCAGTACAAATCTTGGATCGGGATGTCACAGTTCTTCGTAGGAAGTCAGTGCCTTTGGTTAAAGTGCTATGGCGAAACCATGGTACGGAGGAGGCCACATGGGAACCCGAGGATGTGATGCGGCAGCAATACCCCTAACTCTTCTGATCCAGGTAAATTCGAGGCCGAAATTATTTTTAAGGGGGGTAGAACTATAACATCCTGATTTGGGGGTTGTCTGAAATTTTATTATTTTCATGTGCTTGCTTGAAAAGAAATGAATATTATGATTACTTGACATGTTTTAGGATCAAGTCATAACCCCGGGCTAGGTCTGACTTAAGGCTAAAATTTCTTTTTAGTGCTTTAGAGGAGGAAGCAAGGTGAGATAGGGGTTAAGAGAAATTTCGGGAGAAGCATGACACGAAGATGGCCTTGGAAAAGTGGCAAGGGACGCCACCTAAGATGCTATGAAGTTGCGTCAAGGGGAGCTTCAAGGGAGGAGGTTCGAAACTTGGGAGTTACAAGGGGGATGCATTTTATTTTTGGGCTTTTTGGGCGTTAAGGAAAGGGGCTAAGGTTAGAAGGCTTTAAAAGATTTTGTGGGTAAGGTTAGGACATGAAAGTTGAGTTGGCAAAGTGGATTGGGGCCTTGGTGAGTGCCACCCAAGCAAAGGGGGAGGAGGACTCAAGTTCGAGTCACGAAAGTAGCATAAGGCTTTTCTTTTATTTTTTTGCAAATTGGCGCCGTGGAGAGGGAAAAGTTGGACGGCAGTTGGGACCTTGGAAAGGATGGGATAAGCATTTATTTTTTTGATAATTTCGACTAAAGGGATAGAAGATATGTGTTGTTTTAATTTAATTAAAAGGGTGATAATCAAAGATAAGATTTATCACCATAGGGAGCAATGGCCGATTATAGGACTCTTTGGAGTAGTATTTTCATCTTTGAAAGATGATTAAGGGGTGTATGCCAATTTTGAGTAAAGAGAATTCTTCAAAACCATTTGGGGTCTTGCCGAAATTCCTCTCATCTTTCTTTTAAAAACTTTGATTTTAAAATTCTTTCAAATAGGGTCGTAGCCGAACCTTATAGCCATTCTCTACTCTCTTTTATTTTGTTCTTTTCTTTCTCAAAACCATAAAACCGAAACCACCATTAATCCCCTACTTCTCTTCCACTCTTGTTGCCGAAATCTTTCCTCTCCCATTAGACTCACTTGGCCGAATATAAAGATTGGTATACATCTCTTCGGGTTTTCTTTTTCAATCGGTTTGAGAAGGTAAGTGCTTGCCAAAACTCTCCTCCCATATTCTCTTGATTCTCTATCGATTTGGATGAAGAGAAAAGTCGAGATCCAGTATTTATTGATGATTTGGCTAACCACTTTTTGAAATCGAATTCATCTAAGAACTTCAGGATTTTCAAAGCAATAGATCTGATCCTCCATTCTCTGCTAATCGATTTGGTAAGTTTACAGTAAGGGATTCTCTTTAGTCTTTCCATTAGATACTTGGAAAAGTCAAAAGCTAATCACTTGTACGGATCTAAGGGTTGGCCAATTGCTAGGAATCCAGTGTATGGCATCGGGATTTGGTTGGAAACCAAATCGATTTAAGGTAAGTGCCACAAATGAGTCTTCGAGTTTCAACTATTATGGCCGAATAGGCCTATGTCACTAACCTTGTGGTTGGCCGAATATACGGTCAAAGGATCTAGCATCGTAGATCGAATCTTCGGGATCTAGAATTCACGTTAGTAACAGGTGTGTAAAACTCTTTACACACTTTATTAGTTAACATTACTACATTGTGCCTTTTAATCATTGTGGTGGTGATTTGCTTGTGGACATGAGCATGGATTCCGGGTAAGTCCCCTATTACGTGATCTATGATGTATGCTTGAGTATGCCATCACATGATGTTGAATGCTATGCTTTACATAAATGCATGATATATGGGATTATGATATTTGTTATGTAAGCATGATGGTGGTGGGGTTTGATGAGAGGAGGGGGAATATCTCTATGGACTGTCACCAGTGGTTTTGACCACAAGATGGGTTGGCCCCATCAGATTAATTGTGACTTCGGTCACTAGTGGTTTTGACCACACCGTTGTTAAATCGTGACTAAGTCCCAGTGGTTTGGTACCACCAGTGGTTTTGGCCACATATTGATAAATTATGACCTATGGTCATCGGTGGTTTTGACCACACGATGGGTTGACCCCATCACTTGATTTGTGACTCTAGTCACGATGGTTTTGACCACCGATGGTTTTGACCACAGGGGTAGTTAAAGGAGTATGGATGGTTAGTGGGTTGCATGTTGCATGTCTATTAATGATTTGTGTATGAGTTGCATTTTGGTGGGGATTTACACCGAGTCTTGGTGACTCACCCTTCCCATATTATTTTGCAGATGAGTAGATCGCGGAGATGGAGTGGGAGAGGACTCGAGGCGCCATGCTTACTCGTTGGATTTGAATTTAATTTATTATAGTTAAGTTTATTTATTTATTTTTTAAGTTTTAATTTGGGTTGTAATAAGGCCGCTAATTATTATTTGGATGTTTACATAGTGCTTTTACTTTACTTATACTATATTACAAAATGAAATTATAAATGTTAAGTAAATCGGTTAAAAGCGGCATTTTCAAATTATGTAACTTTTACGAGTTTTCAAAGATGTTACCATCGGGTAACAAAATTGACCAAGTTAACGATAACTCATCGACTTTAAAATTTTACATGATCAAATGTTTTCAAAGGGTTTTTCAACACAACCATGTTTATAAAAATAAATCCCAACTGAGTTTTATCAAACACTGTTTTAATACCTTAGCCATATTTTATCAAATTTTCACCAGACACTCAAGATGTTTCAAATTGTTTTACTCCGTGACGTACCAGATCCGGTCAGGACTCATGGGCCGGGTTTGGGGTGTTACATAGATGACAATTGAATTGGTTAATTTTTTAGGTAAGTATGGATGAATAATGCTTGTGTTCATGTGATATTTAATCTTGTAAATTTGGTATGATTGGTATTGGTTTTTAAGGTATAGTTTGAATGGATATTTTGGCACGTACATGGTTGTTATTGTGCATAGATTGTATTGACGATTGGCTTGTAGGTTTGACCCTTATTAGGTGGCATATTGGCCTTGCAAATGGCCTATAATGTCACACGGTTGTGGCACACGGGCGTCCCTAGTGACCGTGAGGCTAAGTCAGTAGCTAGCTTAGGAGCATACGGCTAAGATACACGGGCGTGTCTAGTAGAGTTGTGAAGAAGTCAGTATATGGCCTAGTAGTACACGGCCTTGGCACACGGACGTGCCTGGTAGTCGTGTGGTTTTGACAGGATCGACCACGACCAGGGTACATGGGCATTCTTGGTAGCCGTGGGATAAAGTTAGTTTCGACCACGGGGGTGTCTAGCAGCCGTGTGAGGCAGACGGCCTACCCACAAGGGCGCTGGCCGTCCTTCATTCAAGGGTATATACAGAGGGCTGATTCAGGACAATTACTCAAATCTCGTTCCATTTTCATGCGAGGATAGCTTGCTTTGTCTTGAGAATTTCTGTATGTGTTCCAGTTTAGCCCGACCCTATTTTGATGATCTACATAAGGGGACATTATGTTTGTATTTGATGAGATACTTGATGAATTATCTGATTAAGTTTTCGATCTTTCAGGTAATACTCTTAACCCTAATCTAGTGACGGACACAAGATAGGGGTGTTACATATAATGGGTGAGGATCGAGGAATCTACTAGTTTGGGTACCTCAATTTTAGAGCTAAACCACACGTAGGAAACATAGGGAATTACCCTAGGTAGAACTATGCCAAACCTTAGTAGTTACCTAGATAGGTGTATGATTTTTACTTACTTTATATTTTATGGTACTAACTTGTTGTGTTTTATTTTGTGCATGTCATTTCATATTTTAAGAGGTATCGATTCACGATCAGTTTCTAAGTTAGAAAGCTGGCTATGGAGAATGAATTCTGTGATAAAGTAGAGGACAATGCAACCATCCGTATGTGGTCAGAGCAAACGCAATTAGAGAAAGGGAATAGCTTAGCTGACGAGTATGTGTCTGAACTATGGGATTTTACACGTATTATTATTACACAGAATGAGTTCCAAGAGTTGAAAGAAATTTGGACACAGTGGGATGATGAGGCTAAGCAGTTGTTTTATCGTAATTATGTAGATCTACCCTATTTACTCGACAATAAGATAGATAAGCATCTGTTCCGGGCTAGGACTCAGTTTTGGAACTCTGCCTATAGCTGTTTCACTTTTGGGAGAATAGATTTGGTGCCCATAGTGGAGGAATATACAACCTTGCTTCGTTGTTCAAGGATTCAAGTCGACAAAGCTTATTTTAGGGCTACTAACGGCCCAGCTTTTATGAAGAGTTTAATAAATATCACAAGGATGAGTGAATAGTGGGTTGTAGCCAGAATTCAGAAGAAATGTGAGGGTAAATGCATTCATTGGGTTAGTTTGAGGGACTTGATCTTAGCCCATCCAGATGCAAAGAAGAAGGTTGACGTCTTTTCCTTGTGTATCTATGGTTTGGTAATCTTCCCTAAAGCTCTAAAACATGTAGATGAAACAGTCACGGATTTATTCGATCGACTTGACAAAGGGGTTACGCATGTACATGCGATCTTAGTCGAGACGTTCTGATCTTTAAATGCATGTCAGAGAGCAGGTGAAGGTAGATTCATTGGATGTGTGCAATTGATATTAGCTTGGTTTCACAGTCATTTCTGGAAAGTGGAGAAAGTTTCTTATCGAGTTTTCTCTGAGAACTATTCTCCATTAAAAGAGATCGTGGCTACACTAAGGAGAGATGACATGTCTGAGGAAAATTGGATGGCGCTCCTTCAAAACCTTCAAGAGGAAGACATTGAGTGGAGAGCTCCTTGGATGATTCTCGACGAAATTTTTTATCAGTGTGGGAGTTTCGACTGGATTCCTTTACATGGAATTTGGGGAGCCGTTGGGTACGCTCCTTTGCTCGTACTAAGGCAATATGGATCGAGATAGTTTGTACCTGCAACATATGGGCTGGCTCAGTGTGAGTTCTAATACAGAGGGGACAACTACAAGAAAAGGGTTAAGGAGATTTCTTGTGCTTGAAATCAGATTTGTAGAATGAAAAGATTATCTGCAGGAACAATGACGACCCCAGATTACAATGGATGGAGGATTGGAGGGATTAATAATAACAGCCTTGAGCTAAATCCAGAAGGCGCCCAACTTGCAAGTGGTCCCGTTGGAATTAGAGATTATAAAATAAGATTTCGAGAGGATGAGTTCAGAGCTTGGGAAGAGGATGGAGAAATTGGAAGAAAAAAAGATGTACCTGAGGTTAGATGTGGATGTTCAGAAATCAGAGGCCAAAAAGTTAAGAAAAGGGAAGAAAAGGGTCGAGAAAGATCTGAATGACCTAAAGACAGAGTATAAGAAGTTCTGTAACATCCTAAAAATATGAGCATCGATATGTTGCATGTTTTTGATGCTTAACTTGTTAATGATTAAATTTGTGTGCTTGTATAGTCTTGAGAAGGCTTGGGATTTATTCGGTATAAGAATAAATTTTAGCAATGAATACTTTATTGAAGTGGAACAAGTGACTCTGATGCTTAAGGGAATTTAATTAGTAAAAGTTTGCATAAGATGAACTAGCAGCAAGGTGGAGTTGCCGCCATAAGCATGCTTAGAGGGAAGAGGTTCGAATCCCTTGTTGAACATGTGAGTTTTGTTTTTTTTTTTTTTGTTTCCTCTTCCATAGTGTCGGTTATGGATAAGGTTTAGGATGAGTTGGATTTCAAATATTATGGTAAGAACACTAAAGGAAAAAGGTAAAAAAAAAAAACTTAAGGAAAATAATCTTTTGAAAAAGGCATCAAGGGAGGACATAAGGCATGAATCATGGGAGATGTTTTAGAAACTATTGAATGGCCAACTATGTCTATGAAGATGGACGGTTTTATGGACTAGGGGGTGGCCGAATTTTTGTGGTAGACTTTGGTAAGGATGTGTAGTTAGTGTGTAATCCCATTTGGTCATTTTGGTGTTTCTTTTCACAAAACTTTCTTCTTATTTTTTCTCTTCATAACCGAATGCAAATGGTGCATTGTGAGCATTCTTGTTTTCTTCTTTTGGTAATTGTTTTTGACCATTTGGTCTCAATTTTTGCCTAATCTCTCAAGCTCTTCCTCTCTAGTGCTGAAATCACCATAGCACAAAGACCATTTTTTTTCTTTTTTTTCTTTATTTTCTACTCTTTGGCCGAATGCTCTCTTGTCCCAAATCCCTCCCTTTGTTTCTTATTCATCCTTGAAAACCCGAAACACATTTTCTCTCTTTTACTTTTCTCCATGGCTGAATGTTACTAGCATCTTATCCATCAAAATTGTTTTCTTAGCTGAACCTTCTCCTCACATATTTCTTTTCTCTTGACAATCATTATTTCAACTTTCATTTCAACCAAGTGGTAAGAACCCTTTTCATTTCTTTATTATCTTCTTCTTTGCCTTTGGCGAATATACATATTGTTTAAGAAAGTCTTTTGACCGAAAAATAGCATTCCTTATTCTTCCTTTAAAAATCCTATTCATCTTAATAGTGTTTTAGAAGGCGAACTCGAGTATTCAGTAATCATAGTGACTCGCTAGAAATCGAATCGAAGTGTTAAGGTAAGGATTTCTATCAAGGACTTTCAAATTATTTCGTTATTTCGTCAAGGTGAATTATTAATCGATTCTATCTTAGGGACGTTAACGCCGATTATCATCCCGTGAGCATAAAGATATTTTTGTGGTAAGTCGATTTTGTCTTAAGACATTTAGTCTTAATTTTTTGATTTAATAAGTTGGACTAATAATCTTTTGTCAATGGAGGCAAACAAGATAGGTTCGAAAAGAGCGGTGAATAGTTTTCGGAAGAGGGGTGGTTCCACTATCCCCCCTAAATTCAAACGAATGGCTATTTCGGAAATCTGAGATTTTCCACCAGATTGTGGACCCTCATCCGGCGAAAATCAATTATTTGAAGTCATTCGTACTCCTGAACCTTTGTTTGTTCGTGAATATTCAATGGGTAACGAATCATCAATCAGGGAGAAACCACAAATAGAAGTTGTTCAAAATTTCGAGGGTAAAAGTTTAGAACGCTTATTTTTAAGAATAGTTTTGCAAATAAGTATTAGTGTTCTAATCCATCGTGATGCGTGTTTAGATATCGACGAGTGGGAAAGTATAATTCTCACTGTAATCAGGTGTGTAACTTCACACTTATCTTATGGGTTATATAATACCGTAAGCGTTAGAATAAAAACCGTAAATCCGGTAAAATTGGAAAATACGGTATATTAGCACTTTTTGTGTGAATGCATGAAACCGAAATTAAGGTTGTGAAAATAAAATTACGGATTTGCCCTTAATGGGTGATTTGGTTAAAAAGTGATAGTTTGGGCCATATGATTATTTTGACAAATTGGCCAAGTGAGAATATTGTGAAAAGTGCCTCATGTGTTAAATGGGCCAAGGTCAGCTAGATCGTTAAATGGGCCAAATTGATAACTTGTAATATAGGCTTTTTTGTTGAAATTTACCTTATGAATATATTGTTATGCATTATCTATATATATATACATGACTGCATAGGTTGGAATAATTGACGAAGAGAAGAATGGCCTGTTGCCAAAAATCTAGTTCGGTCACTCTGTCACAATGGCCTGTTGCCAAAAATCTAGTTCGGTGACTCTGTCACAATGGCCTGTTGCCAAAAATCTAGTTCGGTGGCTCTGTCACAAATATTATAATTGGCTTAATGCCTGCTATTGGTGTGTTGGCGGGGTGGGTTGACTTGATCCCCACAGGTGTGTTGGTTGGTACGGGTGTTGTGTAGCGGATGTAAATTAGGCTTGGTTGGGAATTGCATATCATATGCATTATTTTTTTATCGTACATTTGTAAATGGGCTCAAGCCCAGCTAATTGCTTAAATGGTTTTGGCCCAGTGAACACGGTAAGTGGGTTACACATTGAGTTCTATGTAACTCACCCCATTTTTCTTACCCTTCTCAGGTAATAATAATTGATGGAGGCTTGGGTCGGAGATGACGTCGTGTGGAGGCCATACTACGAATGATGAGTTATAAAAACTTTGAATTTCTTTTAAGTATTTTTATTTAAGTACTTTTTCAATTGCGATGTAATAAGGCCTCTAGTATTATTTTTATGGATTTTTATTCGTGGATGGATTTTAATATGTCTTAGTTACTTAAATGGGGTTGTTTAATTCTTATAAATGTTTTCTTCAACTTACATATAAAAAAAGGTTTTCTTAAATATCACTTACTCGTAAAATTTTCGTGAAAACTCTTTTATAAATTTATTTTAACCAATTATTTCTCTGAAAATCAAATTGTAAAATCTCATGTTTTAAAATCATGGTTTTCAAATAAATCTCGATTTTTGATAAACTCCATCTTCAAAATCGTTTTGAAGAATTGTTTTCATTAAAAGCATTGATGACTGGACGAAAGTTTGAATTGTATGGCATGCCAAGTCTGGTCTTAAATGCATAGGCCGGGTTTGAGGTGTTACAAGTTGCGTCTATCAATGAAAAATGCTAGATTGGGGAAGACTTCACAACAGTGGCAACAAGAGGTTCAAGAGGAAAAAGCCAAAGATGACCATTGGGGAAAAAGTTCCAAGAGATGCAGATGCGAAACGAGGCCCTAGAAAGGAGTTTGGCAGAAAGCCAAAAAGAGAAAAGTGGATTAAAAGTTAAAGTGGCCAAACTGGGACGGTCTCTTCATCACCATCGAAGCCATAATTTTGCAATGAGTTGAAGTCAAGTCTGAACAAGACTGAGGAAATGAAGGGCACGATTGAAAAATTAGAATCAGTGTTGCAGAATTGTGAACTCCGGATCGAGTTTCTTGAGGCAAGAGAAGGACATTGGAAGAAAGAGCTCCACCATTCCCAAGATCAAGTTAGAAATCGGGATTATCTCATGGGTGAAGCAATAGTTCAGATTCGAGAGGTAGCTGATCACATACAGACTTTGGCAGTACAGGCTAATACATTGAGCATGAAGAATGAGCTACAGTCAGTTCGTATTAAAGAGCTAGTTTTGTTATTTGGGAAAATTAAAACTTTGGGCCTTAAGGCGAAAACATATTTGTAGTCTGTTTTATGTAAAGGATTTTGTTTTCTAATAAAGTTTTCTAAAATGAAGTTGAATATGAATCGATGCCTTCTTTTTGTATTCATGCATTTGCATTACATTGCATTATTTGCATTAAACTTTTACAAAAGGATCCTAATTAGGTAAAAATATTCAGTTAACCTGGAAAACATGGAACAAAGGTTGGAAAGAATAGAGCGAATGCAAATACAGATGCAGGGACAATTGACCAAGATTCAACAAGAAATACGGGAACAAATGCTAGAATTCTAAAGGAATATTATAGGCCAGCTCACATGGTTACTAGCCGGAGGACTTGAAGAAAGGAGTGGCTCAAAGGACAACAGTGTGGATGATGATGAAGACATCATTTATTCCCCAATAGGTGACCCAACTCAAACAGACGCGCATTCGCATGGGGTGCCCGTCATTATTGGACCCCAATGTCAGACTGATACTTCGGCCCTATTGAACTTCTCGATGGGTTCACCCGAATGATGATCGAGCCAAACCGGTTGTACTGACAGAAATAAAAGAAAAAGGAAAGTGTACTTTAAAAGCCCCAAAAAAAAGGAAAATAAAGCGTATAGCACGAGAAGGTATAACAAGGGCCATTTAGAGCCGATTATAGTAAGCCAGCCAAGAACGGTAATTACCAGCCATCAGGTCTACCCAAGGCAAGAACCCAATTCAAGACCGAACTCAGTGAAACCTTAGTTCGCACCCATTCCAATCACGTATAGGGAGTTGTACCGAATTCTGTTTGACGCACATGTCATATCCCCTTTTTATATAGAACCAATATAGCCCCCATACCCCAAATGGTACAACATAAATGACTAATGCGAATACCATGGGGGAATCACAGGACATTCGATCAAGAACTGCGTCGCTTTTAAAAAGATAATCGAAAGATTCGTTAGATTGGGTATCGTAAAATTCGATGATCCCTCTGGTGTACAAATTCCGTTACCCAACTTTTTTGTTAAGGGTGTAAACATCGTGCATTCTATAATAGATAGGGGCATGAGATCTAAGAATGCATCGAGCTCAAGGCCTTAGTGCAAGGCCTGATGGATAATAAATTGAAGAGACCAAAGACCCAATGGGAATATTGGGGAATCTGAACACTAATGACATATTCGAATTGGGGAATAAAAGTTTCCAAGCCCTAGCATACTTGGGAGTATTCTGAATGATGGGACTGTGGAAGAGATCCTTATATTTTTTAGAACTAATCTAGAGTAATATTCAAAATACACTTGTTGCCTTAAGCCTAGAGGCAATAAGAACTCTTTTGTGAAATAGGCTTGTGTCTGAAATTTTTATTTCAATAAAATACATCTTTTGAGCAAATATTCTTTTTTTTTTCCATTTCATCTTGTACAAACAATTGTTCTTAATTTTTTTCTTTTCTTTGTTCTTTGGACTTTCATTCAAGTATTCTTTTAGTCATGACCATACAAATAATCATTCTTTGAATCTTTGGAATCTTCCTTTGAACCTACAATAGGTCTCTAGATATCAATGATGTAAGCAGTGCTGCTACTAGCTCAGAGTCTCCTTTCGAGTAAGATATGTGTCTAGAGGGATCCCAAGACTTTGAAGATGACAAAGATTGTAACCTATCTTTCGATTTGTTAAGAATGGTAGAACAAGATGAAAAATAGATCTCACTCTACAAAAGGTCAGTAGACATTATGAGTGTAATATTTGGGAATTAGGGCTTGTGCATTTTTACCTAATTGTATGTGCTTGTATGCCAGTGTAAATTATGAAGGTGTTTTATGAATTTTGTGAATTTTGTGAACTTTAAAGTGTAGAAAATGCCTTAGAAATTATTCGATTTTAAGTTTACAAGAGGGAGCTAAGCCTAAGAGGCCTTAAGAAAACTAGTAGGTGAAATATGACACAAACATGGGCTTGTTTAAGTGGCTTGGAGGCGCCACTTAGGGCCTTAGAGTGTGACGCCACAAGCAAGGGGAAAGGGCCTAGGTTCGAGTCACAAGGGAAGCAAATAAAAGTTTTATTTTGCTGCAAGGAGGAGAGGAAGTGGACGGCACAAGGACACTTCAAGATGAAGTGAAGATCAAGCTAAAGACTTAAAGATTCAGCTAAAGTGGAGTGAAAAGGGGGATTGAATGGAGAGAGGATGTAGTGGCCGGCTAAGGGACTCTCTTGGTGATTATTTTTGGCTTTGAAGTGTGTTAAGAAGTGTGTGCCAAATTTTAGTTGAAAAGCATTCATCTTTTCTCTCTTTTAGTGCTTTGCCGAATTTCTTCTCACCTTAAAAGCATCCATCTTTTCTCTCTTTTAGTGCTTTGTCAATTTCTTCTCACCTTTCCTTCTTATTCTTTTCTTCTTTCAACCTTTGATCACTTTGAATCTATTTGTTTCTTAGTCAACCCTATAAGCCTCTTTTCTCTTTTCTTTGTTTGACACCATAAAGAAACACCATAGCAGAATCTCTGTTGAACCTCCCATTATTTTGTTTCTTCTCGATTTTTTCAAGAAGCGAATACACTCTTTCATTACGTGGCGAATCTATTTAGAGCACAGTAAAGAGGGAGGTGTCGGCATTCTTTCATCAAGCTTCAATCGGTTCCTAATATTGTGGTAAGGGGTTGTCATTCTATTTGTTTCTCGTTATTTTATCATATCAAGGAGACTAACTCCTTTTCTTGTAATGGTCGAATTCATGGAAGGGGTTATCGGGATTTTTGTAGGCTAGCGTTAAAGGTATAGGGATCCTTCGGGATTTGAAGTACTCAAGGTAAGTAACATGTAGTTTTGGCCAAGGGCCATTTTCCATAGGTTTATACATAAGCCGATTCTAATAATTGGTAGGCAGGGATTTCGACTACTCAAGGAGCAAGTGACAGTTTTCGGGATTTAAATCCACAAGGTAAGTGGACATAATAATCGGCCAAGGCTATAGTTAACGTTATAGATCTGTTTCTTATGTTTTTCAAAACCCGGAAGCTAACCTATTCAGTGATTGAGTGCTAGCCGATTACAAGAGGAGTCATCACAAGTTTTAGGGATTTGATTAGTAGTTAAATCGATAGCAAGGTAAGAAGTGGGTTACGATAATCCTTCGGGATTTGATTTATTAGCCGAATGGCTTTTTGCTAAAGTACTTAAGGTTGGCCGAATGTAGAAATTAAGGATCTAAAGCATTAGATCGGGTTTTCAGAATTTCAGTGAAAGCTTTAAGTGAACCAGGTGTGTACCCCACACTAGCTCTTAATAGATTTAAGGCATCAATTTAATAATGTGTTTATGATAATGTGACCTATGGCTAACCATGCAATGGTACAAGGTAACAGAATCGTTTACCCACTCCTACTATGAGTATGATATGATCATTATGGCATATATGTGAAACTATAAGAATGTGAATAAGGAATATGACATGGTTAATGCATAATTGTATGACATGGGGCATATGGGTGATATGTAAAGGGAAGTGATCGGTGGTATTATACCACAATATCTCGAATGTGGTGACTTATGTCACAAAATAATTATCTGTGGCTATGCCACAATATTTATAAGGGCGATGAGCATGTAAATGCTGACGCGCCGCCGATGATGTGTAGCGGATGGAGGGTCGACTTAGTAGTCCCCACGGTGTGATGGTTGGTACGGGTGATGTGTAGCGGATGGTTACCTAGGTTTGGGTTGGGTTTGCATCATTGATTATATATGTTTATTATGTATGATTTGACATGCCTAAATTGGTTGAGACTTGTGTTGGTTGTACACACCGAGTCTGCATTGACTCACCCGTTGTGGGATTTTTTCGGGTGACACAGGTGATAGACTGGGTCGGGGGAGCTCAATGGTGGCCATGCTCATTTCGAATTTGTTTCATTTTATAATTTTCCATACTTAAGTATTTTGAATTATTTCGGTTTTTGTTTTGATGTAATAAAGCCATAAGTATTGAACATTTTATGCATACATTTCATTTAATTTAGTATGATACAATTATTATCAAATTAAAGTTTAAAGTTAATTTTTCTTAGATACAAATATTAAATGTTTTGACACCTAATCAACACCGTTATTAAATTTTGAACCCAACCCAAATCAATGGTTCTTCAAAAACACACTAGATTTTGGCAAAGTCCAAATCGAGTTTTGAATAGTTTTCCTAGAAGCATGCGAGATCCGTCGAGGGCTTGTGGGTCGGGTTTGGGGTGTTTCGACTTAGTATCGAGTTGGTTCAAAACTCAACCTTAAGGGCTTTTAGGGCCCAAAATGTTTTCTTCTTTGAAAATGGGTTTTACTAAGAAATAAGCAGGTTTTTCCGGCATGGCACCTAAGTCTCGATTCAAGTCCCCTGTAAGTACTCCTAACTCTTTTGTGATTGTATGTGGGATCTATAGGGACGTAGATTAGTAAATGAGAATTAAACCCTAGGATTAGTCTACTTCAACACCAAGATACATAAAACTTAAAGTCAATCAAACAAACACGTGTCTAAGTCACGAGTTAGGGTGTGGCAACCATCGTGCGCATGTCTAGGATTGGTTTGGTGGGAGCTTGGTATTTAAGCGCCCTAGTGACTCACCTCCTCTCCACGAATCCTACACAGTGCGTAGTGACGGTTCACCCTAACCAATAGGACTCGATCACAAAGCTAAATCCAATAACTAAAACCGAAAGGGACTAGCCATATTTTATAAAACCCTAGTTTTAAAATCACTAAATTACCCTTTGATGCGTAGGAAAACTATTTTGAAAATTTTCCAAAATATTCTTGATTTACAAAGTTATCAGAATAACCACGGTTGAAAAAATTACTAAAATGCCCTTGGTTCATAAAATTTCTATCGCCTACAGTTTTATCAAGATTTTTCTTACCTTATAAAAATATTTAAAACCCTATTTTTGCAAAATATTAAGATACTACGATTTGCAAATTAGTAGAATTACCCCTAACCAAGTACAAATGACCTTGGCTTGTAAAATTACAGAAATTTTTGTGAGGAAAATTACCGAAGTACCCTCAAATTAGAAATCATTAAAAATACCCTTATTTCACAAAGTCACCAGGAACCATATTTTCCGAAAAAAAATTTCCTAAATGACCCTGGCTTGTAAAATTACAAAAATACCGCTAGTGTATAAAATTACCATTTAACCCTTGAAATTTTCTTGTCAAGTATTTCAATTTTGAAAAAAAAAACTATATACCAAAGAAAAAAAAATTTGCTTTGTGAAATTTTCAAATACCCTAATTTGGAAAATTACCAAAATACCTCTATAGGATAAAATTACGAAAATACCCCTGGGTAGTGGGAAACAACAAACAATGACAACTACAACATTTCTCTGTAATGAACGCAAGTTCATGAGTGTGATTGAATGAATGAATTGAGACTGTATGTGTATGAAATCGAAAGAACTACTCCCTAGAACTATTGAACATAAGATTGTTCGTGATAAATCAGTGGAACAAAACTAATTCATAAAATTCTTTAATCAGATAAACGCGATTCGGAAGCATGAACTCTAGGGGACGTGGTCGTAACGTGCGAGGCCGTGGTAGAGGTCGAATGACCATGTCGGAGCCCGTTAGGTCCGGACAAGGGTCTAAAAATGAGATGCCACCACCACCACCGCTGATGTGGAATATCAGGATCAGACAGGGGATGACGCAGTGTCACAGGCGATGCTGCGGGTTTTGGAAAGAGTGGCTGGAGCAGGTGGAGGCATGGGAGCTCGAAAGTCAATACCTGAGCGACTTCGAGCTAATGGAGCTAAATTTTTCCGTGGAATATCTGGTGTGGCACCCAATACAGCTGAGTATTGGTTGGACGCAACGGAGCGGATTATGGACGACTTAGACCTGACTGCCGAGGAAAAACTGAAAGGGGTAGTGTCGCTACTCCGTGATGAGTCATATCGATGGTGGCTCACAGGACGGGATGGTGCTACCGCAAACGATCTTACATGGGAATATTTTAAGGCGGCATATTAGAAAAAGTACATAGGAACTAGTTATGTGGATGCGCAGAGGAAGGCGTTTACGAGGTTGGTCCAAGGAATAAGTGCATGGCGAGTCTGAGGCTGAATTTTTAAGGTTGAGCCATTATGCTCGAGGTATCATGTCGACGGAGCATGAGCGGTGTGTCCGGTTTGAATACGGATTGAGGGATGATCTAAGGTTGTTGATAGCTCCGCAACAGGAGCGAGAGTTTGCCGTGTTGGTAGAGAAGGCAAAGGTTGCCGAAGGGATTAAGGACTCGATGAGACAGAATACGGATCATAATAGGCAAAAGAGAGGCTTTGGATCCTCAGGGTCTTCAAGGAATGAGCAAAAGAGGCCTAGAGTTGATGGGCCGCGAGGTCGACAAAGTCTTCTTGAAGGGCGATGTCGTACTTGTGCCCAATTGGGAAAATGCATTTAGGAGAGTGTTGGAAGAAGACGGGAGGATGCTTTAAGTGTGGGTCTAAGGACCACATGATTAAGGATTGTCCTATGAGAACCGAAGGGGGTCGACCAGTAAGCCAAGGTCTTAACTAGGCGAAAAGAGGAGGACAGCAGCCACCGCGAGGTCGTGGTTGTAACATTCTAAATTAGGGGCTATTTGTAATTTAATTATTTTCCCATGTGTGTGCTTGAAGAAATGAATATTATGATTGCTAAGCATGTTTAGGGTCTAGAAATAACCCAGAGCTAGGCGACTTAGAACTAAAATTTCTTTTAAGTGTTTAAAAGGAGGAGCTAGGAGATAGGGGTTAAGAGAAGTTTTGGGAGAAACATGACACAAGGAATAGCTTGGCAAAGTGGCTTTCATCGCCACTTAAGTGCTACAAAGGTGGCGTCAAAGGAGCTTCAAGGAGGAGGTTGAATCTTGGGAGTTATAAGGGATGTGTTTTATTTTGGGCTTTTGGGACGTTAAAGAAAGGGGCTAAGTTGGAAGGCCTTATGATTTTGTGGGTAAGGTATGGACATGAAAGACGTTTGGTGGAGTGGCTTGGGGTGCCACTTAAGGGCTTAGAGGTGGCAGGTCTTGGGTTCGAACTACCGAGGTTGCGCCTTAGGGAATTCTATTTTCTTTTGTTTTAGGAAGGGAATCGGCCTAGGAAGGCCTTAAAATTAAATGGTGAGGTTTTATGACATGAAAGTCAATTGGGAGGAATGGCATGGGGCGTTGCAAGGGGCTGCGGCAGTTGCTCCTTTAGGTCCCAAGTTCGAACCAAAGAAGCTGCAGTTGGCATTTTATTTTTGGAAGCCGGCGTGAAGAGAGTGAGTGATGGCCCGATTATGGACTCTTAAAGTGATGAGGATAGGCTTAAATTTTTGCACATATTCGGCTGGATGGGGTAGTTGTTAGTAGTATATTTGCTTTTAAATTGTTGAAGAGATGGATAGGAGATAAATGTTATTCTTTTTGGGTGATAATTAAGCTGGAAATTATCACCAAAAAGAGAGGTGATGGCCGGTTATGGGACTCCTTGGGGGGGCCATCTACAATCAGTTTTAACATTAGGGAGGTGTCAAAAATTGATCAAAAATTTATTTCTTTTCTTTTCTTGGTTCTTTGGTAGAATCTCCCTACACCCTCCTCTCCCTCTTTTCTATTTTGTTTCGAAAGCCGAAACCTATTGTTCTCTGTTGATTTCAACAAGAGCTTTAAATTGAATTCATAGGCTCGCGATCTCTCTTCCCTTTGAGTTTATCTCTTCACCATCCTAAAGTGCCGAAATCCTCCCTAACCAAGGTGCTGCCGATTTCAATAGTGTGGTAAGGGATCTCTCTAAGTTTGATTCTTTTATTATTGTTTTGGCCAACCGAAACCATGAGGTTTAACCCTGAATTTTTGTGTATAACCAAACCTATTCAGGGTCTTGGATTGGTAACCCTCACTAGAAGCCAGCGTTAAAGAGAATTGAGAGGTCCTTCGGGATTTAAGGTAAGCATAGTATGTGGGTTATGACATTTGGCCATAGGCCTTAATTATGTATAAGTGTGCAAGTCAATTTTAACATGTGTTTTGGTAGGGATCTCGAAGACTCAAGTGACAAATTCGGGATTTCGGTAAGTTTGGTAGAGGTTAAGCACATTCGGCCAAAGGCCATACTTTTGGTACAATTGATTCTTCGGGATTATTGGTTTAGCCAAATAGGCCTATGTCACTAACTTGGTTGTTGGCCGAATATAGGTCAAGAGATCTAGTATTATAGATTGAATCTTCAGGATCTAGGATACGCGTTAGTAACAGGTGTGTAAAACTCACTACACACTTTAATAGTAACATGACTATATTGTTGCCTTTTAACCTTTTTGCTAGTGATTTGCTTGTGGCATAAGATTGGATTTCGGGTAAGTCCCCTATTACTTTGTCTATGAAATATGATTGAGTATGCCATCATATGCTGTTAAATGCTATGCTATACATAAATGCATGATATATGACGTTTGTTATGAAAGCATGATGATGGTGGGATTGATGGAGGAGGGGGATGACTTTTATGGACTGTCACCAGTGGTTTTGACCACAAGATGGGTTGGCCCCATCAGATTAATTGTGACTTCGGTCACCAGTGGTTTTGACCACACCGATGATAATTGTGACTAAGTCCCAGTGGGTTGGTACCACCAGTGGTTTTGACCACATTATGATATTTGTGACCTATGGTCATCAGTGGTTTTGACCACACGATGGGTTGGCCCCATCATTTGATTTGTGACTCTAGTCACGGTGGTTTTGACTACCGGTGATTTTGACCACAGGGTAGTTAAAGGATACAGATGGTTAGTTGGGTTGCATGTTGCATGTCTATTAATAAATTGTATATGAGTTGTATTTTAGGGTGGGGATTTACACTGAGTCTTGGTGACTCACCCTTCCCATATTATTTTGCAGATGTGTAGATCGCGAAGATGGAGCCGGAAAGGACTCGGGCAGACCATGCTTAATCGTTGGATTTGAATTTAATTTATTATAGTTAAGTTTATTTGTTTTCTTTTCTAAGTTTTCAATTTGGGTTGTAATAAGGCGCTATTTATTATTTAGATGTTTATTTTATTTTACTTATGTTATGTTACAAATGAAGTTTATAAATGTTAAGTGAACGGTTAAAAGTAACTTTTCCAACTAAGTAACTTCTACGAGTTTTCAAAGATGTTACCATCGGGTAACAACAATAAAGCCGAGTCAACTATAACTTTGGCGATTTTAAAATGGTACATGATCAAAGCGTTTTCAAAGGGTTTATCAACACAACCATGTTTATAAAAATCCCAACTAAGTTTTCAAACACCGTTTTAATACCTTAGCCACATTTAACAAGTTTTCACCGGACACTCAAAAGGATTCAAATTATTTTACTCGTGACATACGGATCCGGTCAGGACTCGTGGGTCGGGTTTGGGGTGTTACATTTTGGTATCGAGCAGGTTCAAAACTTCGGTGTGGGGGGCCCAAGGCCCAAAATGATTTGTTTGTATTAGTAGGCCTCATTGGAATATTTTGAAGCTGTTTTTGGCTCGAACAAGCATAGCACCGAGTCTCCAGCACCTATCCGCCCAGGTAAGTAATTCTATCTATTTTTGTGAATACTTGATTGGGGTAGAAGGGTAAATTGGGAACGTAGAATACTAGAATAGAAATTGTTGAACCTAGGGTTAGCATACCCCAACAAACCATGCATAAGATTTAATAATTTCTTAAACAACCACGTGAGTTGTCCTTTGAGTAAGGGATGTGGCAATCGTTATCGCATGTCTAGGATTGGATTCGGTAGAGCACGGTATTTAAGCGATCTAGTGACTTACCACTTACTCACTCGAATCCTACAGTGCGTAGTGACGGTTCATCTGGTGAGACGACACACTCACAGGCTAAACTTAATAATTAAAACCCGAAAGGGACTAGCCGTTTTTATTTTGAAGTAATTAAAACCTTGGTTTTGAAAAAAAAGAAAAAAATGACCAAAATACCCCTGGCTTATAAATTACCAAAATACCCTTCGTATGAAAAATTTCCAAATAGAAAATTTTCAAAATATCCTTCTTTTGCAAAATCCATTAGGACCAAATTTTGGAAATCTTGTTATGAAAAAAATTACTAAAATACCCCTAGTGGTAGAATTACAAAATTTCCCCTAACCGACAATTTACCAGAATAACCCTGATTTTCAAAATTTTGCAACATCACCATTTTGGAAATTGCAATTCTCAAAAAGAGCCCTCAAAGTTTTAAAACTTTTGAACTATCCCTGATTTATTAAATTTTACAAATTCACCTTGATTTGTGAAAAATTACCGAAATACCCCTGAGGTCCAAAATTATCGAAATACCCCTGGATTTCAAAATTTTTTAAAATACTCCGGGAATTTAAGAGTTCCAAAATACTTTTTGACAAGATCATCTGAGAACTTTTTATTTTTGAAAAATTGTAAAAATACCCCTGTAGGACAAATTACGAAAATACCCCTAGGTAGTGGAAAAACAATCACAATGAAAACTACAACGTCTCTTTGAATGAATGAATAGAAGGACTGTGTGCATGTATGATACAAAAGAACCACTCCTAAAACTCCTATCATAAAATTTCTTCGCGGATAATCCAGTGAAACAAGTACTAATGCATAAATTTTTTAAACAGATAAACGTAATCATTAGAAATGAGTACAAGAGGTCGTGGACGTCCGCGCCGTGGCTGTGGTAGAGGTAGGATGACCTTTTGAGCCGCCAGGTCAGGTCATGGATGCCGAAATGAGATGCGAATCTGCCGTGGCCGAAAACTAAGTTTCAAGATCAGACTAGTGGTAACGACGTAATATCTGTGATTACTACGAGTGTTGGAGCAGGTTCTTAGAAGTAAGCGGTGGTGCGAGAGCTCAAAATTCATGGTTGAGCGACTCCAAGCTAACGGAGCAGAAGTATTTAGAGGAGTTTCCAAAGTGGCACCCAGTGCGGTGGAATATTGGTTAGAATCTCTTGAAAGGATTATGGGCGACACTGGATTTCACGGTGAGGAGAAGTTGAAGGTATCATCTCTGCTTGGGATGAGTCATACCGATGGTGGCTCACTTGTGAGAGATGGAGCGATGGCGAGAAAATCTCACAGGAATTCTTCAAGGATGCTTATCAAAAGAAATATATCGGAACTAGTTATGTGGATGCTGTGATGAAGGCTTTCTTGAACTGGTTCAAGGCAATAAAACGATGGCGAGTATGAGGCCGAATTCCTCCGGTTGAGTAGGTATGCTCGTGGTATCGTGGGTACCGAGCATGAGCTGTGTTAGATTCGAAGATAGGTGAGAGATGAGTGAGGATGATGATAGCTCCATAACAGAACGGGAGTTCAACATCTTAGTGGAGAAATTGAAGGTTGCTGAAGGGGTAAGACAGTCGGTTAGACGAAATCAAGATAGAAATTAGAATAAGAGGAGCTCCGGACCTTCAAAGTTTTCTGGTAATCAGTAGAAGAGGAAAAGGTTTGGTGGGTGGGATCAAAATGCTAGGCTGCTCTCGCTAATCCTCAATGGGCATACGATTGTACTCGGTGTGGCAAGTCCCACACGGGGGAATGTTAGAATGATAATCGGGGATGCTTCGAGTGTGGGTCCTTGGAGCATCGAGTTAGGGATTGTCTGAAGAAAGGAGCTAGGATGAGATCAGAGGGTCAGGATCGTGCACCAAATAGAAGGGATAACCAATAGCCTCCGAGAGGTCGTGGTGTAGGAAGAGGAGGTAATGGTGCTGGCAGAGGTCGTGGGGCACCGAGGGAGGTACAGGTGATACCGAGGCTAGGCAACCTGGTCTAGTCTATGCCATGAGGCGTCAAGAGGAGGGTGACGCACCGGATGTCATAACCGGTATGTTCTTGATCTTTGGTGTGCCTATAATACTTTAATTGACATTGGCTCAACCCACTCGTACATTGCTAGTAGCGTAGTAGAAACTCTGTATTTAGACCACGAGCTTACTTTAGGAAGATGACCGTATTAAGCCCCTAGGTCACTCTGTAGAAGTAAGTAAACTCTATAGGAACGCCCTAGAACTCCAAGGGTCGTGTTCTTGGTGACTTGATGGAACTACCATTTCGGAGTTTGACCTAATCCTCGAGATGGATTGGCTAGTAAAGTGTCGCTAGCTGGATTGCCTGACTAAGCGCATGGTAATAAAGATCGTGGAAGGTGATGAGGTGGTGATGATAGGTAAAGGAAGGATTACTGTCTAATTTGGTTTGACATTAAAGGCGAAAAGGATGGTTAGGAAGGGTTGTGAAGCTTATGTGGTGCATGTACGTGCCTTGGAAGCTAAGGATGTTCTTGTGAGAAATGCGGACCGTAAGAGACTATGTTGATGTGTTTCGGAAGAGCTTACGGGTCTACCTCCGGACCGTGAGGTTGAATTTAGTATAGATCACATACAAGCTGCGCCGATATCTATAGCTCCGTGTCGGATGACAAGAAAGAATTGGTAGAGTTGAAGGTGCAGATTCAGAATTGTTGGATAGAGGTTCATCAGACCAAGTGTATCGCCTTGGGGAGCTCGGTGCTTTTCGTCAAGAAGAAGGATGGGACAATGAGGATGTGTATAGACTATCGGCAGCTGAACAAGTTGACAATAAAGAATCAGTATCCTTTGCCCAGGATTGACGATCTGTTCGATCAACTCAAAGGAGCATCGGTGTTCTCTAAGATTGACCTTAGGTCAGGGTACCATTAGCTTAAGGTGAAGGAGGTTGATGTCCATAAGACGGCATTCCGTACTCGGTATGGGCACTACGTGTTTCTGGTAATGCCTTTTGGTTTGACGAATGCACCGGTTGCGTTTATGGACATGATGAACTGGGTTTTCCAACCCTATCTGGATCGGTTCGTCGTGGTCTTCATAGACGACATTTTGGTGTACTCGAAGTCAGAGGAGGAGCACGACGCACATCTTCATATGGTTCTGCAAGTACTAAGGGAGAAACAGTTGTACGCCAAATTCAGCAAGTGTGAGTTTTGGCTCAAGGAGGTAACCTTTCTAGGGCATGTTGTTTCAATCGAGGGCATCAGGGTGGATACCCGTAAGATTGAGGTAGTATTAGAGTGGAAACCACCCAAGTCTGTTACGAAAATTTGAAGTTTTCTAGGGTTGGCAGGACATTATAGGAGATTCGTGGAAAATTTCTCCTTAATCGCAGCACCGTTGACTAAGCTGTTGAGAAAAGGGGTTTCATTTGTGTGGACTGAGAAGCAGCAAGAGAGTTTCGATGAGCTGAAGAGGATTTTGACAGAAGCACCAGTCTTAAATCAACCTGAGGCGCTATCAATCAGATCCCTCACACGTAGTACCGGTTGCGAAAATTGAAGTGAATGCAGACTTGTCTTTCAAGGAGGAGCCAGTACAAATCTTGGGTCGAGATGTCAAGGTTTTGAGGAGGAATTCAGTGCCTTTGGTAAAGGTGTTATGGTGAAACCATGGCACAGAGGAGGCCACATGGGAACGAGGATGTGATCTGTGACAATACCCCAACTCTTGATCGAGATAATTTTGAGGCGAAATTCTTTTAAGGGGTAGAACTGTAATATTCTAAATTAGGGGTTGTTTGTAATTTAATTATTTTCCCATGTGTGTGCTTGAAGAAATTAATATTATGATTGCTAAGCATGTTTAGGGTCTAGAAATAACCCGAGCTAGGCTCGACTTAGAACTAAAATTTCTTTTAAGTGTTTAAAGGAGGAGCTAGGAGATAGGGGTTAAGAGAAGTTTTGGGAGAAACATGACACAAGGAATAGCTTGGCAAAGTGGCATTCATGCGCCACTTAAGTGCTACAAAGGTGGCGTCAAAGGGAGCTTCGAGGGAGGAGGTTCGAGTCTTGGGAGTTACAAGGGGATGTGTTTTTATTTTGGGCTTTTTGGGACGGTAAAGAAAGGGGCTAAGTTGGAAGGCCTTAACAAATTTTGTGGGTAAGGTATGGACATGAAAGACGTTTGGTGGAGTGGCTTGGGGTGCCACTTAAGGGCTTAGAGGTGGCAGGTCTTGGGTTCGAACTGCCGAGGTTGCGGCTTGGGGAATTCTATTTTCTTTTGTTTTAGGAAGGGAATCGGCCTAGGAAGGCCATGAAATTAAATGGTAAGGTTTTATGACATGAAAGTCAATTGGGAGGAATGGCATGGGGCATTACAAGGGGCTGCGGCAGTTGCTCCTTTAGGTCCCAGGTTCGAACCAAAGAAGCTACAGTTGGCATTTTATTTTTGGAAGCTGGCGTGAAGAGGGTGAGTGATGGCCTGATTATAGACTCTTAAAGTGATAAGGATAGGCTTAAATTTTTGCACGTATTCGGCTAGAAGGGGTAGTTGTTAGTAGTATATTTGCTTTTAAATTGTTGAAGAGATGGATAGGAGATAAATGTTATTCTTTTTGGGTGATAATTAAGCTGGAAATTATCACCAAAAAGAGAGGTGATGGCCGGTTATGGGACTCCTTGGGGGGCCATCTACAATCGGTTTTAACATTAGGGAGGTGTCAAAAATTGATCAGAAATTTATTTCTTTTCTTTTCTTGGTTGCTGGCCGAATCTTCCTACGCCCTCCTCTCCCTCTTTTCTATTTTGTTTCGAAAGTCGAAAGCCATCGTTCTCTGTCGATTTCAACAAGAGCTTTAAACCGAATTCATAGGCTCACGATCTCTCTTCCCTTTGAGTTTATCTCTTCACCATCCTAAAGTGCCGAAATCCTCCCTAACCAAGGTGCTGCCAATTTCAATAGTGTGATAAGGGATCTCTCTAAGTTTGATTCTTTTATTATTGTTTTGGCCAGCCGAAACCATGAGGTTTAACCCTGAATTTTTGTGTATAACTGAACCTATTTAGGGTCTTAGATTGGTAACCCTCACTAGAAGCAGTGTTAAGGAGAATTGAGAGGTCTTTCAGGGTTTAAGGTAAGCATGGTATGTGGGTTATGACAATCGGCCATAGGCCTTAATTATGTATAAGTGTGCAAGTCAATTTTAACATGTGTTTTGGTAGGGATCTCGAAGACTCAAGTGACAAATTCGGGATTTCGGTAAGTTTGGTAAAGGTTAAGCACATTCGGCCAAAGGCCATACTTTTGGTACAATTGATTCTTTGGGATTATTGGTTTAGCCAAATAGGCCTATGTCACTAACTTGGTTGTTGGCCGAATATAGGTCAAGAGATCTAGCATCGTAGATCGAATCTTCGGGATCTAGGATACGCGTTAGTAACAGGTGTGTAAAACTCACTACACACTTTATTAGTAACATGACTATATTGTTGCCTTTTAACCTTTTTGCTAGTGATTTACTTGTGGCATAAGATTGGATTTCAGGTAAGTCCCCTATTACTTTGTCTATGATATATGATTGAGTATGCCATCATATCTTTGTTAAATGCTATGCTATACATAAATGCATGATATATGGCGTTTGTTATGAAAGCATGATGATGGTGGGATTGATGAGAGGAGGGGATGATTTTTATGGTGTCACGGTGGTTTTGACCACAAGATGGGTTGGCCCCATTAGATTTATTGTGACTTGATCACCCGAGTGGTTTTGACCACATCGATGATAATTGTGACTAAGTCGGTGGTTTGGTACCACCGATGGTTTTGACCACATTATGATATTTGTGACCTATGGTCATCGGTGGTTTTGACCACACGATGGGTCGGCCCCATCATTTGATTTGTGACTCTAGTCACCAGTGGTTTTGACCACACGGGGTAGTTAAAGGAGTACGGATGGTTAGTTGGGTTGCATATTGCATGTCTATTAATAAATTGTGTATGAGTTGTATTTTTGGTGGGGATTTACACATTGAGTCTTGGTGACTCACCCTTCCCATATTATTTTGCGAGATGTGTAGATCGCGGAGATGGAGCCGGAAAGGACTCGTATGCCATGCTTAATCGTTGGATTTGAATTTAATTTATTATAGTTAAGTTTATTTGTTTTCTTTTCTAAGTTTTCAATTTGGGTTGTAATAAGGCCGCTATATATTATTTGGATGTTTATTTTATTTTACTTATGTTATGTTACAAATGAAGTTTATAAATGTTAAGTGAACCGGTTAAAAGTAACTTTTCCAACTAAGTAACTTCTACGAGTTTTTCAAAGATGTTACCATCGGGTAACAAAAATAAACTGAGTCAACTATAACTTTGACGATTTTAAAATGGTGCATGATCAAACGTTTTCAAAGGGTTTATCAACACAATCATGTTTATAAAAATCCCAACTGAGTTTTCAAACACCGTTTTAATACCTTAGCCACATTTTAACAAGTTTTCACCAGACACTCAAAAGGATTCAAATTATTTTACTCCGTGACATACCAGATCTGGTCAGGACTCATGGGCCGGGTTTGGGGTGTTATAGTGGTTCGGCTGGCAGAGGTAACGGTGGTGGTAGACGACGGGGAACACCGGGCCGAGGTGTTGGTAACACGGAGGCCAGGTAGCCGGGTTTGGTTTATACGGTACGTTAGAAGGAGGACGGAGATGCACCGAACATCATAACCAGTACGTTCCTTATATTTGGCAGGCCTTACTTTGCTTTGATTGATGTTGGCTCTACCCACTCTTATGTTGCATGTAGAGTAGTTGAAACTCTAGGAATAGCCTCTGAACTATCTAATAGGGAGATAAATAAGATGTTTCGAAGTGTACCTTTGGAGCTTCAGGGAGCGGTATTTCCTGTCGACTTAATGGAATTACCCTTCGGAGAATTTGATCTCATACTTGGTATGGACTGGTTAGTGGAACATCGGGCTGTATTAGATTGTGCGGCTAAGCGAATGGAGTTAAGGACCCCAGAGGATGAGGCGGTAATTATGATAGGGGAAAAAGAAACTACTTGTCTAACGTAGTTTCAGCCTTAAAGGCTGATAAGATGGTTCGGAAGAGGTGTAAGGCATTTTTGGCTTTCGTTAGTGCTTTGGATGTGAAAGAAGGGGGAGTTAGTGGAGTTAGAACCATAAGGGAGTTTGTGGATGTCTTTCCGGAGGAATTACCAGGAATACCCCCGAATAGAGAGGTGGAGTTCAGAATTGACTTCTTTAAGATGCAGCTCCTATGTCAATTGCCCTATATAGAATGGCACCAAAGGAGTTGGTTGAGCTCAAGGCTCAGATCCAAGAATTTCTTGACCATAAGTTTATCCAGGCCGGGTGTCTCTATGGGGAGCACCGGTCTTGTTCGTGAAGAAGAAGGCGAAACTATGCATGTGCATAGATTAACGTCGATTGAATAAGTCGACCATCAAGAACAAGTACCCTTTGCCAAGAATAGGCGACTTGTTCGATCGACTTAAGGGGGCATGATATTCTCGAAGATAGATCTAAGATGCGGATATCATCGACTTAAGGTGAAGGAGGTGATATCCATAAGACGACTTTCGAACAAGGTACGAGCATTATGAGTTCTTGGTAATGCCGTTCGAATTGACAAACACCCCAGCCACGTTTATGGACATGATGAACCAGGTTTTCTAACCCTATCTGGACCGGTTTGTTGTTGTGTTCATAGACGATATTTTGGTGTATTCGAAGTCTGAAGAGAAACATGATGAGCATCTCCGGATAGTGTTGCAAGTGTTGAGGGAGAAGAAGCTCGCCAAATTCAGCAAGTGTGAATTTTGGCTTAAGGAGGTTCGTTTTTAGGACATGTGGTATCCATTGAAGGAATAAGGGTGGATCCTCGAAAGATTGAGGCGATTTTGGATTGGAAACCCCTAAGTGCATGTGAAGTTCGGAGTTTCTTGGGATTGGTAGGCTATTATAGAAGGTTCGTGGAAGGGTTCTCATCAATAGTCGCGCCTTTGACAAAGTTACTAAGGAAGGAGGTACCTTTCGTATAGACCGATAAGCAACAGAAGAGCTTTGAGAAGCTTAAGAGAGTCTTGACCGAAGCTCCAGTTTTGATTCAGCCTGAGGCAGGGAAGAATTTTGTAATGTACTGTGATGCTTCCCATACAGGATTGGGAGGTGTCCTTATCCAAGGCGGAAAAGTAGTGGCTTATGCGTCTCGACAACTAAGGCCACACAAGGTTAACTACCCGACGCATGACTTGGAATTGGCGGTAGTGGTCTTTGCTCTTAAAGTGTGGAGGCACTACTTATATGGAGAAAAGTCAGTGATCTACATGGACCACAAGAGCCTGAAGTATTTGCTGACTCAGAAAGAGCTAAATCTGAGACAGCAAAGGTGGGTGGAATTATTGAAAGACTACGATTGTTCCATAGAGTATCACCCAGGCAAGGCGAATGTGGTAGCAGATGCCCTAAGTCAAAAAGTTGTGTCGGATCTGAGAGCGATGTTCGCACATCTGAGCTTGTATGATGATGGAATTCTGCTGGCAGAATTGCAAGTTAAGCCGACATGGTTGAATGAGGTGAAAGAAAATCAGTTAAGGGATGAGGATCTAAGTGCTAAGTTACGACAAGTGCAGAATAGAGAGTTAGAGGGTTATGGTATTAATGACGAGGGAGTATTGTGCTTCAAGGGTAAGGTCTGTATGCTGAAGAATGAGGAACTTAGGCAGAGAATTCTTTGAGAATCGCATAGTAGCCCTTATGCCATGCATCCTGAAGGTAGTAAATTGTATAAAGATCTAAGGGAACAATTTTGGTGGCACGGTCTTAGCGAGGAAGTTACCGAATTTGTAGGGAAGTGCTTGACATGTCGACAAGTTAAAATTTGAACATCAAGTTCCGTATGGGTTGCTTCACCAATCTGATTCATGATGGAAGTGGGAGAGAATCACCATGGACTTCGTTAGTGGGCTTCCCCTTACGCCTACTAAGAAGGACTCGGTATGGGTGATAGTGGATCAGCTGACAAAGTCCGCACATTTTATCCCAGTACGGGTTAACTATTCCCTACAAAAGTTAGCAAGGTTGTATGTAGCTAAGGTCGTAAGGTTGCACGAAGTGCCGGTGTCGATTATCTCGGATAGGGATCCGAGGTTTACGTCTCGGTTCTGGAAGGCACTACATCAAGCTTTAGGCACTAGATTGGATTTCAGTACGGCTTTCCATCGACAGTCGGACGGCCAGTCTAAACGGGTGATCCAAGTGTTAGAGGATATGCTGAGAGACTGTGTCATAGACTTCAGAGGAAGTTGGGAAGAATATTTACCTCTAGCGAAATTTGCGTACAATAACAGCTATCAGGCGAGTTTACGGATGGCACCGTACGGAGTGCTGTATGGACGAAAGTGTCACACTCCTACATATTGGACGGAATTGGGAGAACGTCAGGTTTTGGGTCCAGAAATTATGGCAGAATCCGAGAAGAAGGTTAAGGTAATTCGAGCTCGGTTGAAGGAAGCATCGATGAGCGAAGTCATCTGCGAGATCTCAAATGGAAGGAAATAGAATTTGATGTGGGAATCAAGTGTTCCTTAAAGTTTCACCTTGGAAGAAGGTGATGAGATTTGGTCGCATAAGGGAAGTTAAGTCCAAGGTTTATAGGACCTTATTGGGTATTTATGCGAATTGGACCGGTGGCATACCAGTTGGAGTTGCCTTGAATTGAAGCGGATGCACGACGTATTTCATGTTTCCATGCTACGTCGACACCGATCGGATCCATCTCATGTAGTTCGGTTGAAGAGGTGGGTGAGACGGATCATCTTATGAGGAAGAGCCGATTCGGATCTGGAGCGAGATGTGAAGGTGCTTGAAGGAAGTCGGTCCCTACGGTCAAAGTGTTGTGGCATAACCATGGATCGAAAGAAGCTTCTTGGGAGCCGAAAGAAGCAATGCGACAACAATACCCCATATTCTAGCCAGGTAATTTCGAGGTCAAAATTATTTTAAGGGGGGTAGAACTGTAATATCTGGGAATTAGGGCTTGTGTATTTTTGCCTAATTGCATGTGCTTGTATGCCAATGTAAATTATGAAGGTGTTTTATAAATTTTGTGAATTTTGTGAACTTTAAAGTGTAGAAAATGCCTTAGAAATTATTCGATTTTAAGTTTAAAAGAGGGAGCTAAGCCTAAGAGGCCTTAAGAAAACTAGTAGGTGAAATATGACATAAACATGGGCTTGTTTAAGTGGCTTGGAGGCACCACTTAGGGCCTTAGAGTGTGACACCACAAGCAAGGGGAAAGGGCCTAGGTTCGAGTCACAAGGGAAGCAAATAAAAGTTTTATTTTGCTGCAAGGAGGAGAGGAAGTGGACGGCACAAGGACACTTCAAGATGAAGTGAAGATCAAGCTAAAGACTTAAAGATTCGGCTAAAGTGGAGTGAAAAGGGGGATTGAATGGAGAGAGGATGTAGTGGCCGGCTAAGGGACTCTCTTGGTGATTATTTTTGGCTTTGAAGTGTGTGCTGAATTTTAGTTGAAAAGCATCCATCTTTTCTCTCTTTTAGTGCTTTGCTGAATTTCTTCTCACCTTAAAAGCATCCATCTTTTCTCTCTTTTAGTGCTTTGCCGAATTTCTTCTCACCTTTCCTTCTTATTCTTTTTCTTCTTTCAACCTTTGATCACTTTGAATCTATTTGTTTCTTAGCAACCCTATAAGCCTCTTTTCTCTTTTCTTTGTTTGACACCATAAAGAAACACCATAGCCAGAATCTCTGTTGAACCTCCCACTATTTTGTTTCTTCTCGATTTTTTTCAAGAAGCCGAATACACTCTTACGTTACGTGGCGAATCTATTTAGAGCACAGTAAAGAGGAGGTGTCGGCATTCTTTCATCAAGCTTCAATCGGTTCCTAATATTGTGGTAAGGGGTTGTCATTCTATTTGTTTCTCGTTATTTTATCATATCAAGGAGACTAACTCCCTTTTCTTGTAATGGCGAATTCATGGAAGGGGTTATCGGGATTTTGTAGGCTAGCGTTAAAGGTATAGGGATCCTTCGGGATTTGAAGTACTCAAGGTAAGTAACATGTAGTTTTGGCCAAGGGCCATTTTCCATAGGTTTATACATAAGCGATTCTAATAATTGGTGGCGAGGATTTGACTACTCAAGGAGCAAGTGGCGATTTGGATTTAAATCCACAAGGTAAGTGGACATAATAATCGGCCAAGGCTATAGTTAATGTTATAGATCTATTTCTTATGTTTTTCAAAACCCGAAAGCCAACCTGTTCAGTGATTGAGTGCTAGCCGATTGTAAGAGGAGTCATCACAAGTTTTCAGGATTTGATTAGTAGTTAAATCGCCAGCAAGGTAAGGAGTGGGTTGCGATAATCCTTCAGGATTTGATTTATTAGCCGAATGGCTTTTTGCTAAAGTACTTAAGGTTGGTGAATGTAGGAATTAAGGATCTAAAGCATTAGATTGGGTTTCGAATTTCGGTGAAAGCGTTAAGTGAACAGTGTGTACCCCACACTAGCTCCTAATAGATTTAAGGCATCAATTTAATAATGTGTTTATGATAATGTGACCTATGGCTAACCATGCAATGGTACAAGGTAACAGTCGTTTACCCACTCCTACTATGAGTATGATATGATCTGTTATGGCATATATGTGAAACTATAAGAATGTGAATAAGGAATATGACATGGTTAATGCATAATTGTATGACATGGGGCATGTGGGTGATATGTAAAGGGGAAGTGACCTGGTGGTATTATACCACAATATCTAAATGTGGTGACTTGTGTCATGAAATCAGAATGTGGTGACTTACGTCACAAAATAATTATCTAGTGGCTATGCCACAATATTTATAAGGGCGATGAGCATGTAAATGCGCGCGCCTTCGATGATGTGTTGCGGATGAAAGGCCGACTTAGTAGTCCCCACGGTGTGATGGTTGGTACGGGTGGCGTGTAGCGGATGGTTATCTAGGTTTGGGTTCGAGTTTGCATCATTGATTATATATGTTTGTTATGTATGATTTGACATGCCTAAATTGGTTGAGACTTGTGTTGGTTGTACACTCGAGTGCATTGACTCACCCTATTGTGGGATTTTTTGGTGACACACGGTGATGGACCGGTCGGCGGGAGCTCAATGGTGGCCATGCTCATTTCGAATTTGTTTAATTTTATAATTTTCCATACTTAAGTATTTTGAATTATTTGGGTTTTGTTTTGATGTAATAAGGCCATAAGTATTGAGCTGTTTATGCATGCATTTCAATTAATTTAGTATGATCGATTATTATCAAATTAAAGTTTAAAGTTGATTTTCTTAAATATAAATATTAAATGTTTTGACACCTAATCAACACCGTTATTAATTTTGAACCTAACCCAAATCAATGGTTCTTCAAAAACACACAAGATTTTGGCAAAGTCCAAATCAGTTTTGAATGGGTTTTCCCTAGAAGCATGCCAGATCCGGTCAGGGCTTGTGGGCCGGGTTTGGGGTGTTTCAATGAGAGGTGAAGATTATAACCTAGCTTACCACAGAGATAAGGCAAGACATCATTGAGTTATTTTCAAAAATTGAAAGATGTTTTTACACGATCATATCAAGACACGCTTTGTAACATCCTAAAATTTAGAATTTTATGTGTTGCATTATATATTGCATTAGGCTAGTTAAATTATTAATCGTGTATGTTTTAAGGTCCAAAGAAGGCTCGGGGTTGAATCGGGCTTTAGAAAAAATTTTATGTTTAAGCACTTTAAGGAGAGAAGGTAAGTGGCATCAATGCTTATGGAAATAAGTGAGTAATTTGCTAGCATAAGTGAACATATGGCAAGGAGGTTGTGGAGTCAAGTGAAGAGCATGGAAGTAAAAGGTTCGAATCCCACCCAATGCAAATTTTGATTAAATTTTTGTGCTTCCTCCCAAAGTGTCGGCCATGGATCTATTTATGGTAAGGAAGACTTTTAATTTTGGAAAGATAGATAAAGAAATATGGTATGGAGGGAAACATGGGAAAAAGAAGGAAAGAATCAAAAGAAAAGGCAAGAGAAGGGAACATGTTGGCCTATTATGTGGGTGATGTTTTAGAAAGATTATTTTGGTCAACATTCACCCTTTAGGCAAAAATGGCACAGGGTTCTGGGAGGGGAGTAGGGAGCCGAATTTTTGCTAGGATCATTTTGCTAGTTTTGGTGCTTGAGAGGTATTTTTCTCTTTGACCATTTTGTGTCCCTTTTCCCAAATTCATTTTTCCTTTTGCTTTGGCTGAAACTCCTAGTCCATTTGTTCATTTTTCTCTCTTGCTTTGGCCGAAACTCCTAGACCATTTATTCATCTTTCTCTTTTGTTTGCCATAACCCTCAAATCAATCTTACTCATTTTCTTTTGATGGCCGAATCACTCTAGCACAATTTTCCATTTTTCTCTCTTGTTTAGCCGAAACTATTAACCTTCCTTTCTCCATCTTTTCATTTCTTTTTCACAAAAAAATTCTTCAACCTTTCTTCCTTCTTCTTTAGTCCATATTTTCATAGCCGAATCTTGACCATCTTTCTTCTCCACCTTGCAAGTTGAACATTTCTTCTTTGATTAAATCGGTGTGATAGTGGGGAAAGCTGATTCTATTACCTTTGACTCATCCGTAGCCATAAGTACAATTGGTGGGAATCGGTTTTATAATCATTAAGGGACGAAATCACTCGATATTCTCTACTTTCTAACCCTTCGAAAATAGTGGCAAGTGAAACCGATTAAGCGATTGGAGAACACAAAAGGAGTGGATTTGTGATTCCTTCTCCTAAGTTCAAGCGTAGAGCGATTTCGGGGGTTCGAGATTTCCCACTAGGTTGTGGACCATCATCCGGTGTGAATAAATAAATCGTGGTCGTTCACGATATTGAAAGTAAGTATTTTAGATCGTTGATTTAGATTGGGATTAAGAAAAACCTCTTATGTTAGTTAATCGAGTATTATGTTGTCATAGGTGCCGACGATCAAGAGAGTTTAATACTTACCGTAATCAGGTGTGTAATCCCACGCCGAAATTCTATAGATTCATGATTCGATATCACATTGGAAGATAAGATCGTTATTATTCATATGATTAAAGTCGTAATATGGCATAATTAGGGAAATTTGCTTAGATTACATTATTTCTTTAGATTTGTCAAAATCGGTATTAAAATTGATAAAATTATGAAAATGCCCCTATGGGCCGATTTATCGAAATGCCCTTATGGGTTACCGAAATGCCCCTATGGGCCGATTTGATAGAATGCCTTAGTAGGCCGAATTACAAAGCTCAATAATAGACCGATTCACCGTAATATATCACTAGTCTAATGGTTGTTATACATGTGGATATTTTATGTTATTATGTATATTGTAACATTACACATTGCATGGGATGGGAAAACTTAAATGAAGAGAAGTGTAGCCCGGTGGCATTGCCACAAATTCTGATAATGGCTATGTACCAATTTAAATATGGCTTTGTGCCATCGTGATTAAGGCTGTGTGCCGATTATATTACAAGTATATGATTCGGTGGCTTAGCCACAAATATTATAAATGGCGACTTATTTGCAAATTGGAGAAGGCTGGGGTGGGTTGACTTGATCCCCACAGGAGAGATTGGTTTGGTCGGGAGAGATTAATTTGGATGGAATGGGTTGCATTCATATCATTTATTTATTACTTGTAAATGGGCTTAGGCCCAAGATGTTGATATCGTGTTCGGGCCCGGTGGATAACGGTAAGGGGAATATACACTGAGTTCTTGTAACTCACTCCTTTTCCCTAATCCTTTCAGGTAATGCTCAGTGTTGTGGACTTGGGCCATGGATGACTCGACGGAGTTCATACTTCAGAAATGGTATTTTTGAACTTTAGTTTTGTATTTCCGTTCACTTTATTACTTTTACTATTTTGGGTTTTATGTTGTAATAAGGCCTCTGGAATATTTTATTTTGCTTTATGTTTAACGTACTTATTATTTTTCATGAATTGTTTTAAATGGGAATTTTTCTAAAAACTTAAATAAATGTTTTTTAAATAGATTGACAAATTCATAACAAACTTTTACAAATATTTTAACTCGAAATTCTCTTTCAAATTACCAACAATATTTTCAAAAGTCACGGTTTTAAAAGATCACTAGTTTAATTATCGATTCTTCAATTAATCTTTCAAGATTAGTAGTATTTTTATCGAGTATTTCTAAATCAAATTTGTTTTCTTAAACAATAGCTTATTAACAACATCTTTAGTAAGAAACATAAGTTCTTTAATCATTTTCTTCATGTGACATGCGAGATCTGGTCATACCGCATAGGTCGGGTTTGGGGTGTTACACGCTTGGGAAAATCTTAAAAGAGGTTCATAAGGGTGTTTAGAGAACATGTTAATGGTTTTACAACGATCAAGCTAATCATGAGGGATGATATCGGTTATGTCGTATTTAAGGAGACAAGGTTCATGAGCATTCTCCAGTTCTTCACAAATTTTTCATATGTGGAGCATGGATGTGATAGGGCCAATCTCGTCAAAAGCGTTTAGCTAATATCGATTCATCGTCGTGGTCGTCGTTTACTTCACTAAGAGGGTGGAAGTAGCTTTATATGCCAATGTTACAAAGTCGATAGTCGTCAAATTAAAAAAAAGGGAAAGACCAGGCGCCAACAAAGAATGCAAAAAAAAAAAAAAAAGATAATGTCAAAAAATTGTAGTATGTTCAAGTATCAGACACCATATCATAGAGCAACAAAGGCAATCAAAAAGAAAAAAAACAGAAAAAATGAAACAAAGATTGTAGGAAAGATGACCGAGACTTGTAAAGATTGGCATAAAGAAGTTACTATTTATCCTCTGTGATTATCCAACGTTGGACAGGACTTTTTCCGGGGCAACATCTTACCCATTGGTTTATGGAATGGAAATATTTTTTCCAATTCAACGTCATTGAAGAAAAGGTCAAAAGTTATCCATCACGGTCAGATGATGCAAGCTTACGACAAAGAGGTTTATCCTAGAGAATTTCACGAGGGGAGCCTGATCTTTCTTTACAAAAAGATTTCAGAGAAAAGCAGATGCCAAACTGGGAAGGACCTTATGTTGTAAAGAAGGCCTATTCTGGAGGAGCATTGATATTGATCGAGATGGATACCAAAGACTTGCCCAATCCGGTGAATTCAAGTTCAGTCAAGAAGTATTTTACGAAAGAGGAAAGACCAAGGTGAAAACTTCGCAAGGCGCCTAGAGATAATAAAAAAAAAGAGAAAAGAAAAGAAACAAGAAAGAAAAGAAAAGAGGAGAGGCCAAGGTGAAAACACAAAGGGCGCTTTGAGACCAAAAGGAGTTTTGAGCCGAAACCCGAAAAGGCGGCTCAAATTTTGATCAAAGATAGGGCATGTGGTAGTCTTGCTATGCAGAATTAACAATGAGGAAGTATGCTACGTCTTGGGGCATTGACAAAGTACCGGATCCTCCTAACACGTATTGAGCTCAAAATAGTTCTCAAGAAGTTTGTATAGAGGCGCTCAAGCTACGATATCTAGGGCACCTAGCTTCTATCTTACCTATTTTAAATTGGCTATCTTTGATTACTTTATTCTTTTCAAGATACACCATAATCAATCTTCTTTTATTACCTTGGTTATCTTTGATTAACTTATTTGTTTGAGCTATGCTCCTGATTATTTCTTTCTCGTCCATTATTGTGATATTTTTCAAGCATTTTATATTGAAATAACGATTAATGGACAAATAATACTTTAATAAAAAGAGTTTTGCATATTACTCTAGAAGTTTGTAAATAATATGATAATCTAAAAAAGGACTATTGTTTAGAACTCACCAAGCCTAAGGGTTAGAAATATTGAAAAATGATTATCTCTTCAAATTTTTATTGGATAAGATATTTCGTCGGTGATACCATCTCGATAAACGACGAGCAACGTTAACCCAAGTGTAAAAGGGGATCATTCTCGGGAAAAAAATGATACCTTGTATTCATGCAAATTTCAGGCACATACATCGGGTCATTACACCCAAGGAATGGTGTAATAGATCAACTTGATTGAAGAAGGTACAAATTACATACCTCTGAGTGGTAACAAATTGGATGGAAGAAACCAAATGGTACTTTCCTGAAGTTGCAGTGAGAAGTACAAACTTTATGTCCCAAGGTTCAAGTAGAGTGGACTCAGAATTACCATAAGGCAAGTTATTTAAGCAGAATATGATTGATGCTTTGTGAGGAAAGAAGATGAAACCTTGATAAATAAATGAGTGATGACACAGAAATAGGAATAATTCTCATAACATTTTGCATTCATATATCATAGCATGTCTAAATAGGAGCATTTTACTCATTTCGATCAAGGTATCCTAAATTATTAGGCATAAGCATATACCCATTCTATAGGTTATGTCCTCTAGAGGACAATGTAGTAGGGTAGATTGAAGATAATAGTCTGGCATCCCTAAGTTTGCAATGGAGCAGATTAAAAATAGTAGATCTGGCATTCCTGAAGTTGAAGTGAAGCAGATCAAAGATACTAGTCTGGCATCCCTGAGTTTGCAGTGGAGCAGATTGAAAAAAACAGATCTGGCATTCCTGAGTTTGCAGCGAAGCAGATCGAAGACATCAGTCTGGCATTCCTGAGTTTGCAATAGAGCAGATTGAAGATAGCAGATCTGGAATTTCTGAAGTTGCAGCGAAGTAGATCAAAGATACTAGTCTAGCATCCTGAGTTTGTAGTGGAGTAGATTGAAAATAGCAGATCTGGCATTCTTGAGTTTGCAGCGAAGCAGATCAAAGATACCGATCGGCATCCACGAGTTTGCGATGGAAGCAGATTGAAGATAGAAGATCTAGCATTCCTAAAGTTACAGGAAGAAGATCGAAGACATCAGATCTTGTCTTCCTAAATTTGTAGTGGGGCAGATTAAAATAAAAATCATGGCGTTCACGAAGTTGCGATGAAGCGGATCAAAGACATCGACCATGCCTTTACGAGTTTGCGAGAGTAGGCTAAAGACAACAGATCTTGCCTTCACGAGATTGCGATGAAGCGGATCGAAGATGCTAGTCTGACCTCTCTGAAGTTGTAGTGGAACAAATTAAAGATAGCGGGTATTGCCTTCCTAAAGTTGCAGTGAAGCAGATTGAAGCTATCAGATTTATTGAAATCAAGATAAAGTTCCAATACCGTTGAAGTTGTAATGGAGTTAGAAACCATTTGAAGAAGACGAGCACCAAGAAGTCAAGGCTCAGCAAAGACCGGGCAAAATTGGACCTTTTATAGTCGTTGCTCTATTCTCGTTACACGACAATGAGCAAAGAGGGGCAGCTGTAATCAACCTATTTTGCTCTGGCCTATTCCATTCCGAATAAACCAAAAATAAAAATAAAAATAATGTTTAATAAAGTCCTTTTACAGTCCCATTACAACCAATGGCTCAAACACTAAAACAAGCCCAATACACGTAGCCCAACTACACCCAAAACAGACCTAACCCACCTAAAAAACCTAATCTCGCCTAATAACAGAATCGGCCCAAGTGGCCCAAGTAATTTGCGGACCCAGGAAACCCTAGGTTTCCACTGCGCGACAAGTGCCCCGACAGTAGCCCCTTTCTCGCGCCGAAGCCACCAATTGCGCCGCAGATAGCTCAAGTCACGCCCAATCACCGCCAAGATCCTCGTTGGTTACTTGCAAAAAGGAACGAAAAAGTAGCAAAATGGAAATGAGACAAAATCTTTTTTTTTTCTTTTTTTCTTGGGGCTATAAAACCCCAAAATAATTTATGTGAGGACACACACAAGATATCTGAACACACGATTAATAAAAGAAAAATAGAGGTGATTTTCAATTTATTTTTCATTTCGTAAATCATCATTCATGAATTTTTTATACATCACACTATCTACAAAGAATAAAAGCGAGTTTATAAAAAAAGGCAAAATTTTTACCTTTGGGCCCTTTGTGGACAACGGTAGCGTGAAGTAGCGTAAGGCGTGTGTCGTGAAGGTCTGCCGGAGGTCGAGCAACTAGTGAAATATATACTACATATACTACATATAATAATTAAATTATTATTATTTATTATTTTATTTAGTTTAATTATCTATATATACTATATATTATTTTTATATATTAGTTATTATATTATATATTTTAAAATTTTGTATATTATCTAGTGTTATATTATATCATATATTTTTAAAATTTTATTTTGTATAAAGTTTATTTATATAGTATAACATATTTTATTTATATTGTTTATATTATATATGTAGTCTTTATATATCTTTTTTGAAATTATTATATGCTATTTATTAATCGTTTTATTATATATTATCATCTATATATGTATTAAATTATTAAAATTTATTATAAGTATCTCTATTTTTTATATACGCTCTAAATTTTTATATTATTCATTTAAAATATTTTGTTTGTACATATTAATTATTTTAAAAATTATCATTTTTTATTTTTATTTATTTTTGTTATAATTCAGTGTTTAAATATATTATTGATGTATTTCTCATATTTGATCTTGTTTGTAGAATTTAATATTCATTTCTAATTATTATGTTTCATATAGATTCTTAATTGTTCTGCTTATTTTATATCTTGTATTCATTTATTATGTTCTTTTATTTGTTTAATATTGTTTTAGCATGGTCCATTTATTATATATCATTTTCCATGTCACATTAGTCTTACATTAATTGTCTATAATTTTAATATGATTTGTAATAGTGAAGAATTGCTATTTGGAATTGATGTTTTGTTATATATATATATATATGCCACATTTTACTCAAACCATTGTTTTATAAAATCACTTTTGAATTAGCATTTTATTCAAATATTTTAAAAAATAGCGATATATGATATTTGGAGACTTGAGAGAAATTATACCCTAACTTACTGGGTTTTAATTTTTCTCATGGAACTTAAGGTGTCAAGTATCCTTTTCTTAAACCTATAAATTTCAAATTAAAACTTATTCTCAAGAATCTAAAACGTTGTACCCTAACTTATTGGATATGATGTTTTGTATCTCGGGATAAAATTTTTTAAAAAAATAAATGGCGATCCTAGTTTCGAGGTCATGAGATGTTACATCCTAACTTATTAGGTATAGCATTTTATTTATTTGAGATAGGTAAGTCTTCGTTAGGATCGTATTCTTTTTTAATTTTTTTCAAAATTTCGACATTAGGACATGAGATTATAAATTAGGTACCAAATTTTGGGTGTCATGAGGGTGCTAATCCTTCCCCGTACATAATCGACTCCCGAACCTGTTTTCTTATATTTCGTGGACGAAAATCAATGTTTTGAAATAAAATATTTTATAAGGTGATCCAATCACACCTAAGCCAAAAGCGATTGGTAGTGACTCTGTTTTGTTTTTTAAAGTTGACCTTGTTTTATAAAAACAAAAAAAATGGTTTTGACATATATCATCAAGAAAATATCCTAAAATTTCTTAGATTTCATCATCTTCTTCACATGTGGCTATTCTTGGATTCACATCAAAAGTCCGTTTCTCATCCATCAAAGGTAACCATTAATCTACCAGTAGTTTTTAATGGTCTTTAAAGCTGAATTTTAGCTAAAATTTTAATGTTTTGATTAAAAAGTGAAAATTGGGTTGTTGTTGGTGAATTTCGAGGATTTAGGATAAAATGTGAGTTCAAAGTGTTTTTAAGTTAGTTTTGATGAGATTAAAATGTTTCTAAACTTACTTTAAATTTTCGTTATGAATTTTTAAAGATTTAATGAATTTTTGAAAAATTGCCATAAACATGTCAAAAAAGTCGATACCATGAATTAAGTAGTTTATCATCGATTGAAGGTTGAGAATTAGTCATAGATGAATAATTAGATGAATAAAACTCGTTTTAGGCAAAAGGTTAAGTGTAGATCGAGATATTTGGATTTCAAGTTAGATATGTTAAAGGTTTCAATTCCTTGAGAACATAGCTTAGGCTTATGTTTTTTATTGCTTGTCTTTGAGTCCTTAGCTGATTTTTGAATGTATTGTTATGTGAATTGTCGTGTTGAAGTTTCAAATTTGCTAGGACCCTCTATGAGCTAGGAAAGCCTAGTTTGAGCTTTCGACATTTTGGTGAAAGCGTATTGGTGAGTGTTTGCAATAATTGCTTGTAGGCATGACTCAATGTATTAATTGAGAATTTAGAAGTAGCCTAAACCTCTACTCTAAATTTAGAGTGTAAGCTTTATCGTACTTTTAATTTAATATGTGCTTGTTGATTGCAAAATTGTGAACTGAAATGAGATGTTATATTATGTGATATGTGCTTATGATTACCTTTGAAAAGTGTAAATGTAAGCATGTTATACAATTAGATGGCAGTGATAATGTTGTTTTATAATGTGATATTTGCATTTCATAAGTGCGGTGAACAGTAAATAAATGTGTGTTAATAACGAATATTTTGGCCTTGTGAACTTGAGACCATTGGATATAGTTGGCTGTCATAAGATTGTGAGTATTAACCTATATGTATATGTGATTTGGGCATTGAGGCCATGGGACATGTTTGGAGAGATAAGTGAATGTGAGCTACACTTTTTTCAATGAGATATGCTTGGTGTGTTGGAGAGTGTTAGCTTTCTGCTTCACTTTTGGGACATGTTTGACTCTATGAGTCTATATGGTGTGTTGGAGATCCATGTATTCAATGAGTGATGACAGTGCCCACTTTTACGTTTCATAGCTCAACTGCCAAATTATTTATAAATATCTTTCTATGTATTGAGATGTATGCATGAAAGTGTATGTGATGACTTAGTAAGTCAACTATTAAACATACATGAGTAAATGAATTATGAAAATAAAGTTGTGATTATCCTAATTGTGTTTTGTATGTGTTCCACTAATGCTTGATGACATTTTTGCATTATAACAGCTTACTTTAAGGCCTAGTCGAAATAGTGGTTGCGAGACCACAGATCCAAAGTAGAAATATATGTTTTATGGTTTTTATGATGTCTATGACATGTTTGCATGGTTGTGTGAAAATTTCATGAAGAAATTTTATGATTTAGTGATCATTTTATCTTTTAGGACTAAATTGCAAAAATTGAAAAATATGAGATTTTAGAAGTTTTAAGTATGAGATAGCATTAGAAAATTTATTAGAGGTCCTTATTTAGTAATTAGACCATTATATCTCATGATGGACAAAAATGAACATGGAAGGGAAAAACCTCAAGGATGGGCCTTAAGGACATTTTAGTCATTTAGTTAATAAAACCATATCTGGGATATGGCCTCGGCATCGAATTGAGATCCTGTGTAAGACCATATCTGGGATATGGCATTGGCATCGAATAATGATTTCGTGTAAGACCATGTTTGAGACATGGCATCGGCATACAATCTCGTGTAAGACCATATCTAGGATATGGCATCGACATCGATATGGTCTCCTGTATAAGACCATATCTAGGATATGGCATCGACATCGACATGTGATCCCATGTAAGACCATATCGGTATATGGCTTTGGCATCTTACTACGTGTATAACAATTCCAGTATCCTTCGACATTCCAAGTGGTTCAACGGGTCAAGAATTAAAGTTTATGATAAGGATGGAAAAAGGGCTAAAGTTATGTGATGGAGTGATACAGGTACATATGCAAAAATCACAAGAAACGAGTCCGGTATGTGATATGTGGTTGCTAAGAGTAAGCATGAGTAAGCCATGCCAATGTTGCTTGAGAATTTTGTGTTAATTCGTAATGAAATGTATGGATGTTTCTCACAAGATTTTATGTTGTTATTTATTACATGCAAGCTTACTAAGCTTTATGCTTACTCCCTCTCTTTTCCCTTTTCTTGTAGTATCGCCAAGCTAGCTCGGGGATCGTAGGACGTCGGAGCTTGATTCACACTATCAAGCTATTCTTTTGGGTATAGTAAAGTTTGATTATTTTGGGTATGGCATGTATAGGAACTTGGTCATTTTGTTATATGTCATATTTTTTAGCCAATGTGTGGCTATTAATGTCATTAAATTTATTTTGTAAATGGTCATTGGAAATTGGCCAATACTTGACAAGTTCATATATATTCAATGATGATGAAGTTCATGAAGTGCATGCTTGTGTGATGGGATGAGTAATGAGTAAAGTATACACATGAGGAATGTAGTGTAAACCTATGTGTGGATGTCTTGATTTTGGGTACTAGAAGTGCCTTATGGTCATGATGTATGTTGCATTGAAATGGTATAAGTGTGGTTGTTTTGTAAGGTGGCAATTGGCTTGGTAGATAGCCTTGCAATTGTCTACACGAGCGTGTGTCTAGGCCATGTGTGACACATGGTTAGCCCCATGGGCGTTTCGATAAGCCGTGTGTCCCCCTGCATGCTAGGTTGGCAAGTCAGAATACCCAGTAGTAAGCACACAGGTGAGACACGGCCGTGTGTCTCAACCGTCTGGAAGACATGGCCATAGAGCATGGGCATGTGCCTTAGCCGTGTGACCATATTGAGATGATGACGTCAGAAACAAAATGTCATGTTTTTACACACGGGCTAAGACATGGGCGTGTCTAGGTCGTGTGAGGAACATGGGTCATGGACACGGGTGTGTGTTCGATTGTGTGAAAACCCCTGTAGGTTCAAAATGAAAAATAAAATCCACACAGACTAGGGACATGGGCGTGTGTGACTACAGTGCCGCATACGAAAGGCGTGGGTCTACATTTTTAAAAACATTTTCTAAGGAACTCGAAATGATTTCAAATTATTTCTAATAGGTGTTTTGGGCCTCGTAAGCCTATAATAAGGTTGTTAAGAGGAAGTTTGAAAAGTTTTAAAGTTGAACGGACTTTTATGTTTCAGAATTGTACGTCGAATGAGGATTAAGTTTGGCAATGCCTCATACTCTGTTCTGACGTTGGATGCAGGTAAGGGGTGTTACAATAGAAGTTATCTATCATGAGTAAGTCAGTTTGTGTGAAGAGTCTGTGTTTGTTTCCATGGGCTCGTCTAAAGGGTCCATCGGGACTTTAAACATGAATCTTTCAAAGGAAAAGCCGTGACAATGGCATTTCAATGAAAGGACCATATTGTGTAAGGCTGTAGCTAGTGGGCTATGGAGTCATATCGAAACACAATATCGTATAAGACCATAATAGGTGGGTTATGGCATCATATGGAAAGATCTAAAGGATGGTTATTACCTAATGAGGTTTTCTGCATAACCCAAGGCGATGAGAGGAAACCTCACGTAATGTAAGTCCAAGCGAATCCCTATCGTGAAAAATTTAGGAAGGAAAGCCTTTGTGGTGAGTCTTGATTGAAAAAGGATGCCCTTATGGAAAATCTCTTAAAGAAAGTCTTTATGTAATGACCGAATTTAGCTAAATCGAAATAATGGTTTTGAAACCACAAATTCAATGTCAAAAGTTATTTTAATATTACTTTTGGTATTTACAACATTTATTTGATATGTGTGAAAAATTAAGTAAGCTAATTTTATCGTTTGGATGGTTAATTAGAGAAAAGGACTAAATCGCGTAAGGTGCAAAACTTGTGTTCTATTAGCTAAAAGTGTCTACTAGCTATAGAACCTTAAAGTTAAGGTTCTTATGTTGTAAATACACTATTATAAGGGTTAGTGGACAAAGAAGGACATGAATAAATGAATTTTAAAGGTTTATATTAAAGGTTAATATGGTAATTTGGTTATTTTAAGTATAATAATAAAACAAAAACATAATTTTAAGGCTTTGTAACACCCCAAACCGGGCCCATACGTCATGACCGGATCTGGTATGCTACGGGTTGAATGTTGAAAACTTTGCTTTGAAGGGTTTTGAAAATTTCAGTTTATTTTAACCGATTAATCATTAATTGTAACATATTTGAAGAAACTTTAACATTTGCGTTGAACATGCTGGAAAAACCCATTTTCCTTTCACTTTATATGTAACACCCCAAACCCGGTCAACACACCATGACCGAATTCAGTAGTATGTTACAGAGTGAAAATATTTTGAAGAAAACAAGTTGATGGTTTACTTTTGTGGAAAAAGATTGTTATCGAAAACATTTATGTCTTTTTGAGGTTGAAAAAACTCCTTGAGAAGATCATTTGGTTTTATGAAAACCCGGTGAGTTTAGAATAATTAAGTTAAGAAAATCATTTGTGTCTCGAACATAAGGAAAACTTAGCTTGGAGAAATGCGAGATAATTTGTTAACTTCATATGTTTAGTATTGCAGATGGTAAGTTTGAAAAACTCAATAAGTTGTACATTTTTTTTGAAAGCGTTGATTTCTGAGTTATTAGAACATGCTATATTATTTCACTCAAGCGAGATAATCAAAACCGAAATAATAAAAACTTGCCTTATTACAAATCCAAAACCAAGTTTAAAGTGAATTAATCCAAAATAGTAATTGAAATAAAACCTAAAACCTAGTGCATAGCCTTTCGAGTCCACCGGCTCCACATCAGTGATCTAAGCCTTATACGCAAAATGTAAGGGAAGGAGTAAATCAAGAGACTCGATGTATAAATCCCCATCCAGATAATAACAAGGCACTTACATTTATGCCAAACCGGAAGGACCTTATGTTGTAAAGAAGGCCTATTCGGAGGAGCATTGATATTGATCGAGATGGATACCAAAGACTTGCCCAATCCGGTGAATTCAAGTTCAGTCAAGAAGTATTTTACCTGAAAGAGGAAAGACCAAGGTGAAAACTCGCAAAGGGCGCCTAGAGATAATAAAAAACAAAAAGAGAAAAGAAAAGAAACAAGAAAGAAAAGAAAAGAGGAGAGGCCAAGGTGAAAACCTGCAAAGGGCGCTTTGAGACCAAAGGAGTTTTGAGCCGAAAACCCGAAAAGGGCGGCTCAAATTTTGATCAAAGATAGGGCATGTGGTAGTCTTGCTATGCCTGAATTAACAATGAGGAAGTATGCTACGTCTTGGGGCATTGACAAAGTACTTCGGATCCTCCTAACACGTATTGAGCTCAAAATAGTTCTCAAGAAGTTTGTATAGAGACGCTCAAGCTACGATATCTAGGGCACCTAGCTTCTATCTTACCTATTTTAAATTGGCTATCTTTGATTACTTTATTCTTTTCAAGATACACCATAATCAATCTTCTTTTATTACCTTGGTTATCTTTGATTAACTTATTTGTTTGAGCTATGCTCCTGATTATTTCTTTCTCGCCATTATTGTGATATTTTTCAAGCATTTTATATTGAAATAACGATTAATGGACAAATAATACTTTAATAAAAGAGTTTTGCATATTACTCTAGAAGTTTGTAAATAATATGATAATCTAAAAAGGACTATTGTTTAGAACTCACCAAGCCTAAGGGTTAGAAATATTGAAAATGATTATCTCTTCAAATTTTTATTGGATAAGATATTTCGTCGGTGATACCATCTCGATAAAGACGACAACGTTAACCCAAGTGTAAAAGGGATCATTCTCGAAAAAATGATACCTTGTATTCATGCAAATTTCGAGCACATACATCGGGTCATTACACCCAAGGAATGGTGTAATAGATCAACTTGATTGAAGAAGGTACAAATTACATACCTCGAGTGGTAACAAATTGGATGGAAGAAACCAAATGGTACTTTCCAAGTTGCAGTGAGAAGTACAAACTTTATGTCCCAAGGTTCAAGTAGAGTGGACTCGTAATTACCATAAGGCAAGTTATTTAAGCAATATGATTGATGCTTTGTGAGGAAAGAAGATGAAACCTTGATAAATAAATGAGTGATGACACCGAAATAGGAATAATTCTCATAACATTTTTGCATTCATATATCATAGCATGTCTAAATAGGAGCATTTTACTCATTTCGATCAAGGTATCCTAAATTATTAGGCATAAGCATATACCCATTCTATAGGTTATGTCCTCAGAGGACAATGTAGTAGGGTAGATTGAAGATAATAGTCCGCATCCCTAAGTTTGCAATGGAGCGATTAAAAATAGTAGATCGCATTCACGAAGTTGAAGTGAAGTCGATCAAAGATACTAGTCCGGCATCCCGAGTTTGCAGTGGAGCAGATTGAAAAACAGATCGCATTCTGAGTTTGCATGACAGGCGATCGAAGACATCATCCGCATTCCGAGTTTGCAATAGAGCGATTGAAGATAGCGATCTGGAATTTCGAAGTTGCAAGTAAGTAGATCAAAGATACTAGTCTAGCATCCCGAGTTTGTAGTGGAGTAGATTGAAAATAGCAGATCCGGCATTCTTGAGTTTGCAATAAGCGATCAAAGATACCACGCATCCCCGAGTTTGCAAGTGGAGCAGATTGAAGATAGAAGATCTAGCATTCCTAAAGTTACAGGAAGAAGATCAAGACATCGATCTTGTCTTCCTAAATTTGTAGTGGGCGATTAAAATAAAAATCATGCTTCCGAGTTGCATGAAGCGATCAAAGACATCAGCCATGCCTTTCTGAGTTTGCAGTAGAGTAGGCTAAAAGACAACAGATCTTGCCTTCCTGAGATTGCAGTGAAGCGGATCAAGATGCTAGTCGACCTCTCGAAGTTGTAGTGGAACAAATTAAAGATAGCGGTATTGCCTTCCTAAAGTTGCGGTGAAGCGATTGAAGCTATCGAGTTATTGAAATCAAGATAAAGTTCCAATACCGCTGAAGTTGTAATGGAGTTAGAAACCATTTGAAGAAGACGAGCACCAAGAAGTCAAGGCTCAAGCAAAGACCGGCAAAATTGGACCTTTTATAGTCGTTGTCTATTCTCGTATACGACAATGAGCAAAGAGGGCAATGAATCAACCTATTTTGCTCGCCTATTCCATTCGAATAAACCAAAAATAAAATAAAAATAATGTTTAATAAAGTCCTTTTACGGTCCCATTACAACCAATGGCTCAAACACTAAAACAAGCCCAATACACGTAGCCCAACTACACCCAAAAAGACCTAACCCACCTAAAAACCTAATCTCGCTAATAACGAATCGCTCCAAGTGGCCCAAGTAATTTATGGACCCAGAAACCCTAGGTTTCCATCAGACAAGTGCCCCAACAGTAGCCCCTTTCTGCAAGGCCACCAATTGCGCCTGAGATAGCTCAAGTCACGCCCAATCACCGCCAAGATCCTCGTTGGTTACTTGCAAAAGGAACGAAAAAGTAGCAAAATGGAAATGAGACAAAATCTTTTTTTTTTTTCTTTTTTTTCTTGGGGCTATAAAACCCCAAAATAATTTGTAAACAGGGACACACACAAGATATACAGAACACACGATTAATAAAAGAAAAATAGAGGTGATTTTCAATTTATTTTTCATTTCGTGTAAATCTGTCATTCACGCGAATTTTTTTATACATCACACTATCTACAAAGAATAAAACGAGTTTATAAAAAAAAGGCAAAATTTTTACCTTTGAAGCATGGACAAAACAGGTAGTAGGCTGTATAAGGCGTGTAAGGAATCGCCAGAGGTCGAGCAACTAGTGAAATATATACTACATATACTACATATAATAATTAAATTATTATTATTTATTATTTTATTTAGTTTAATTATCTATATATACTATATATTATTTTTATATATTAGTTATTATATTATATATTTTAAAATTTTGTATATTATCTAGTGTTATATTATATCATATATTTTTAAAATTTTATTTTGTATAAAGTTTATTTATATAGTATAACATATTTTATTTATATTGTTTATATTATATATGTAGTCTTTATATATCTTTTTTGAAATTATTATATGCTATTTATTAATCGTTTATTATATATTATCATCTATATATGTATTAAATTATTAAAATTTATTATAAGTATCTCTATTTTTTATATACGCCTAAATTTTTATATTATTCATTTAAAATATTTTGTTTGTACATATTAATTATTTTAAAAATTATCATTTTTTATTTTTATTTATTTTTGTTATAATTCAGTGTTTAAATATATTATTGATGTATTTCTCATATTTGATCTTGTTTGTAGAATTTAATATTCATTTCTAATTATTATGTTTCATATAGATTCTTAATTGTTCTGCTTATTTTATATCTTGTATTCATTTATTATGTTCTTTTATTTGTTTAATATTGTTTTAGCATGGTCCATTTATTATATATCATTTTCCATGTCACATTAGTCTTACGTTAATTGTCTATAATTTTAATATGATTTGTAATAGTGAAGAATTGCTATTTGGAATTGATGTTTTGTTATATATATATATATATGCCACATTTTACTCAAACCATTGTTTTATAAAATCACTTTTGAATTAACGATTTTATTCAAATATTTTAAAAAATAGCGATATATGATATTTGGAGACTTGAGAGAAATTATACCCTAACTTACTGGGTTTTAATTTTTCTCATGGAACTTAAGGTGTCAAGTATCCTTTTCTTAAACCTATAAATTTCAAATTAAAACTTATTCTCAAGAATCTAAAACGTTGTACCCTAACTTATTGGATATGATGTTTTGTATCTCGGATAAGAATTTTTTAAAAAATAAATGGCGATCCTAGTTTCGAGGTCATGAGATGTTACATCCTAACTTATTAGGTATAGCATTTTATTTATTTGAGATAGGTAAGTCTTCGTTAGGATCGTATTCTTTTTAATTTTTTCAAAATTTCGACATTAGGACATGAGATTATAAATTAGGTACCAAATTTTGGGTGTCATGAGGGTGCTAATCCTTCCCGTATATAATCGACTCCGAACCTTGTTTTCTTATATTTCGTGGACGAAAATCAATGTTTTGAAATAAAATATTTTATAAGGTGATCCAATCACACCTAAGCCAAAAGCGATTGGTAGTGACTCCTGTTTTTGTTTTTTTAAAGTTGACCTTGTTTTTATAAAAACAAAAAAAAAATGGTTTTGACATATATCATCAAGAAAATATCCTAAAATTTCTTAGATTTCATCATCTTCTTCACATGTGGCTATTCTTGGATTCACATCAAAAGTCCGTTTCTCATCCATCAAAGGTAACCATTAATCTACCCAGTAGTTTTTAATGGTCTTTAAAACTGAATTTTTAGCTAAAATTTTTAATGTTTTGATTAAAAGCTGAAAATTGGGTTGTTGTTGGTGAATTTCGGATTTAGGATAAAATGTGAGTTCAAAGTGTTTTAAGTTAGTTTTGATGAGATTAAAATGTTTCTAAACTTACTTTAAATTTTCGTTATGAATTTTAAAGATTTAATGAATTTTTGAAAAATTGCCATAAACATGTCAAAAAGTCGATACCATGAATTAAGTAGTTTATCATCGATTGAAGGTTGAGAATTAGTCATAGATGAATAATTAGATGAATAAAACTCGTTTTAGGCAAAAAGGTTAAGTGTAGATCGAGATATTTGGATTTCAAGTTAGATATGTTAAAGGTTTCAATTCCTTGAGAACATAGCTTAGGCTTATGTTTTTTTATTGCTTGTGCTGAGTCCTTAGCTGATTTTTGAATGTATTGTTATGTGAATTGTCGTGTTGAAGTTTCAAATTTGCTAGGACCCTCTATGAGCTAGGAAAGCCTAGTTTGAGCTTTCGACATTTTGGTGAAAGCGTATTGGTGAGTGTTTGCAATAATTGCTTGTAGGCATGACTCAATGTATTAATTGAGAATTTAGAAGTAGCCTAAACCTCTACTCTAAATTTAGAGTGTAAGCTTTATCGTACTTTTAATTTAATATGTGCTTGTTGATTGCAAAATTGTGAACTGAAATGAGATGTTATATTATGTGATATGTGCTTATGATTACCTTTGAAAAAGTGTAAATGTAAGCATGTTATACACGCTAGATGACAGTGATAATGTTGTTTTATAATGTGATATTTGCATTTCATAAGTGCAGTGAACGGTAAATAAATGTGTGTTAATAACGAATATTTTGGCCTTGTGAACTTGAGACCATTGGATATAGTTGGCCTGTCATAAGATTGTGAGTATTAACCTATATGTATATGTGATTTGGGCATTGAGGCCCTGGACATGTTTGGAGAGATAAGTGAATGTGAGCTACACTTTTTCAATGAGATATGCTTGGTGTGTTGAGAGTGTTAGCTTTCGCTTCACTTTTGGGACATGTTTGACTCTATGAGTCTATATGGTGTGTTGGAGATCCATGTATTCAATGAGTGATGACAGTGCCCACTTTTACGCTTCATAGCTCAACCGCCAAATTATTTATAAATATCTTTCTATGTATTGAGATGTATGCATGAAAGTGTATGTGATGACTTAGTAAGTCAACTATTAAACATACATGAGTAAATGAATTATGAAAATAAAGTTGTGATTATCCTAATTGTGTTTTGTATGTGTTCCACTAATGCTTGATGACATTTTTGCATTATAACACTTACTTTAAGGCCTAGTCGAAATAGTGGTTGGAGACCACGATCCAAAGTAGAAATATATGTTTTATGGTTTTATGATGTCTATGACATGTTTGCATGGTTGTGTGAAAATTTCATGAAGAAATTTTATGATTTAGTGATCATTTTATCTTTTAGGACTAAATTGCAAAAATTGAAAAATATGAGATTTTAGAAGTTTTAAGTATGAGATAGCATTAGAAAATTTATTAGAGGTCCTTATTTAGTAATTAGACCATTATATCTCATGATGGACAAAATGAACATGGAAGGGAAAACCTCAAGGATGGGCCTTAAGGACATTTTAGTCATTTAGTTAATAAAACCATATCGGATATGGCCTCGAATCAATTGAGATCTCGTAAGACCATATCGGATATGGCATTGGCATCGAATAATGATTTCGTAAGACCATGTTTGAGACATGGCATCGGCATACAATCTCGTAAGACCATATCTAGGATATGGCATCGACATCGATATGGTCTCCTGATAAGACCATATCTAGGATATGGCATCAGCATCGACATGTGATCCCATGTAAGACCATATCTGGTATATGGCTTTGGCATCTTACTACGTGTATAACAATTCCCGAGTATCCTTCGACATTCCAAGTGGTTCAACGGGTCAAGAATTAAAGTTTATGATAAGGATGGAAAAAGGGCTAAAGTTATGTGATGGAGTGATACAGTACATATGCAAAAATCACAAGAAACGAGTCCGTATGTGATATGTGGTTGCTAAGAGTAAGCATGAGTAAGCCATGCCAATGTTGCTTGAGAATTTTGTGTTAATTAAGTAATGAAATGTATGGATGTTTCTCACAAGATTTTATGTTGTTATTTATTACATGCAAGCTTACTAAGCTTTATGCTTACTCCTCTCTTTTCCCTTTTCTTGTAGTATCGCCAAGCTAGCTTCGGGGATCGTAGGGACGTCCGAGCTTGATTCACACTATCAAGCTATTCTTTTGGGTATAGTAAAGTTTGATTATTTTGGGTATGGCATGTATAGGAACTTGGTCATTTTGTTATATGTCATATTTTTTAGCCAATGTGTGGCTATTAATGTCATTAAATTTATTTTGTAAATGGTCATTGGAAATTGGCCAATACTTGACAAGTTCATATATATTCAATGATGATGAAGTTCATGAAGTGCATGCTTGTGTGATGGGATGAGTAATGAGTAAAGTATACACATGAGGAATGTAGTGTAAACCTATGTGTGGATGTCTTGATTTTGGGTACTAGAAGTGCCTTATGGTCATGATGTATGTTGCATTGAAATGGTATAAGTGTGGTTGTTTTGTAAGGTGGCAATTGGCTTGGTAGATAGCCTTGCAATTGTCTACCGAAGGCAGGTGTCTAGGCCATGTGTGACACATGGTTAGCCCCATGGGCGCTTCGATAAGCCGTGTGTCCCCGCATGCTAGGTTGGCAAGTCGAATACCCAGAGTAAGCACACGGTGAGACACGGCGGTGTCTCAACCGTCTGGAAGACATGGCCATAGAGCATGGGCATGTGCCTTAGCCGTGTGACCATATTGAGATGATGACGTCGAAACAAAATGTCATGTTTTTACACACAGCAAGACATGGGCGTGTCTAGGTCGTGTGAGGAACATGGGTCATGGACACGGTGTGTGTTCGATTGTGTGAAAACCCGAGGTTCAAAATGAAAAATAAAATCCACAGACTAGGGACATGGGCGTGTGTGACTAGGCCCCACCAGGCAGGTGGCCTGCTTTTTAAAAACATTTTCTAAGGAACTCAAATGATTTCAAATTATTTCTAATAGGTGTTTTGGGCCTCGTAAGCCTATAATAAGGTTGTTAAGAGGAAGTTTGAAAAGTTTTAAAGTTGAACGGACTTTTATGTTTCGTAATTGTACGTGACGAATGAGGATTAAGTTTGGCAATGCCTCATACTGCTCGACGTTGGATGCGGTAAGGGTGTTACAATAGAAGTTATCTATCATGAGTAAGTCGGTTTGTGTGAAGAGTCCGTGTTTGTTTCCATGGGCTCGTCTAAAGGGGTCCATCGGGACTTTAAACATGAATCTTTCAAAGGAAAAGCCCGTGACAATGGCATTTCAACAGAAAGGACCATATTGTGTAAGACTGTAGCTAGTGGGCTATGGAGTCATATCGAAACACAATATCGTATAAGACCATAATAGGTGGGTTATGGCATCATATGGAAAGATCTAAAGGATGGTTATTACCTAATGAGGTTTTCGCATAACCCAAGGCGATGAGAGGAAACCTCACGTAATGTAAGTCCAGCGAATCCCTATCGTGAAAAATTTAGGAAGGAAAGCCTTTGTGGTGAGTCTTGATTGAAAAAGGATGCCCTTATGGAAAATCTCTTAAAAGAAAGTCTTTATGTAACAGCCCGAATTTAGCTAAATCGAAATAATGGTTTTGAAACCACAAATTCAATGTCAAAAAGTTATTTTTAATATTACTTTTGGTATTTACAACATTTATTTGATATGTGTGAAAAATTAGTAAGCTAATTTTATCGTTTGGATGGTTAATTAGAGAAAAGGACTAAATCGCGTAAGGTGCAAAACTTGTGTTCTATTAGCTAAAAGTGTCTATTAGCTATAGAACCTTAAAGTTAAGGTTCTTATGTTGTAAATACACTATTATAAGGGTTAGTGGACAAAGAAGGACATGAATAAATGAATTTTAAAGGTTTATATTAAAGGTTAATATGGTAATTTGGTTATTTTAAGTATAATAATAAAACAAAAACATAATTTTAAGGCTTTGTAACACCCCAAACCGGCCCATACGTCATGACCGGATCCGTAGCTACGGTTGAATGTTGAAAACTTTGCTTTGAAGGGTTTTGAAAATTTGTTTATTTTAACCGATTAATCATTAATTGTAACATATTTGAAGAAACTTTAACATTTCTGTTGAACATGCTTTGGAAAAACCCATTTTCCTTTCACTTTATATATAACACCCCAAACCGGTCAACACACCATGACGAATTGATAGATATTCTGAGTGAAAATATTTTGAAGAAAACAAGTTGATGGTTTACTTTTGTGGAAAAAGATTGTTATCGAAAACATTTATGTCTTTTGAGGTTGAAAAACTCCTTGAGAAATCATTTGGTTTATGAAAACCCCGTGAGTTTAGAATAATTAAGTTAAGAAAATCATTTGTTCGAACATAAGGAAAACTTAGCTTGGAGAAATCGAATAATTTGTTAACTTCATGTTTAGTATTGCAGATGGTAAAGTTTGAAAAACTCAATAAGTTGTACATTTTTTTTGAAACTTATTTTCGGGTTATTAGAACATGCTATATTATTTACTCAACGAGTCAATCAAACCAAATAATAAAACTTGCCTTATTACAAATCCAAAACCAAGTTTAAGTGAATTAATCAAATAGTAATTGAAATAAAACCTAAAACCTAGTGCATGTTCGAGTCACCGCTCCACAGATGATCTAAGCCTTATCGCAAAATGTAAGGGAAGGAGTCAAGTCCGAACCATTATAAATCCCCATCCGATAATAACAAGCACTTGAACATTTCAAATCAAATGCAAATCTCAAACCACCTAACATTGAACTCCATGTCTACCAGGTTGGTCAAAACCACTAGTGGTCAAAACTGGTGTGATCACAAATCATATAAGTGTGGTCAAAACCATTGGTTTTGCACAATCATGGTTGGCCAACCACCGGTAAACACTATGATAATCTGTAATCAACATGTGGGGCCAACCACATTTGTACAACCTTATGGAAGTCATAATAATCCATTTGGTAACCACTAGTGATGTTGCCCAATAATGATCCGTGTGGCAAAACACGCCATTGCCAAATACTTTGACAGACTTAGTCACAGAATATAAGTGACAGGGCCAACCTCAGTTGTTTAAAACCACTAGTGGATTGAAAGCCTTCCACTTCTATCATAATGAAGTTCGTTGGATTTTAGGTTAGTTTCGATTATTTCGCATATTTGACATACATGAAATGTATAGTGCCTATGTAATGTATGATAGAGGAGGCTGAACATTTGATCACATTACCGAGTTTTGACTAACTTTCCTACAGTTTTGCAGTAATGGGCTTAGATCATGATGATTGAGTTACGAATGTGATCTCGAGGTGTACTCACAAACTAGGTTTTCAAGTGTTTGAATTTCATAATGATTTATATTTTGGATTTAAATTCACTGTTTATTAATAATTTGGATTTTCGGAGATTTTGTAGACCAAAGTCACTAATTTTTATTAATTTCAGTTTTGATTATCCGCTTATTAAAGTAATACTAGCATGTTTCTTAAATATTACTCGTAAATCAACCTTTAAAATATTGTACTTATACCGAGTTTTGACTTGATTACAATTGTAGTATCTGAAACATATAATTTAACAAATTATCTGATTTGGTTCAATATAAGGTTTTCAACGATTGTTAGAAAATATTATGCTTAACTTAATTATTCGAAACTACACCAAGTCTCAAACCAAATTCGTAGTTCCTTCTTCATTAGATTCTTTATATGTAAATGATATAAATGTTTTCATACAATGTTTTGTGAATGTAATATAGAATTGTTTATTTAAAATATTGTTCCTCAGTTAAAGTTGGTAGTGGGTTGACCAAGGTTTAGTTAGAAAGAATGTTACAATTTATGAAACACCAATACTTTAAAAACCACTGGTGTTTAGTTCAAAACTTAATTATTTTCAAAGCATTTGTTTTTAGAAAATATATATGTCTCAGATACAAGAATCTACTAAATCGTAATTTAAACATGTTTATTATGGTGTCTATTAAAAGATTATCTTTAATTCTCCAGTTAAATGAAATCCAAATTAATAATAAACTTATGTATCTTGTAAAAACTCATAGCTTGTTAGATGGTCACACGAATCTAGTTATGTATTTCCAATCATTTAAGTTAGAAAGTATATTAGTGATCATAGATTAGTGAAAACCTAAACCACCAATAAACAGCCTAAGCGGCCTTATTTCAAAACATATACATAACCTTCAATTAATAAATCGCTTAAATAATAAAAATATAAAGCAGTTTAGACTAAAGAAACTCAAATACTTAGTCAATGGCATTACTAATCCTCACGACGATCCATAGTAAGCGTTCTCATCTCAAACGTATATCTTTCATAAGAAAGGTGAGTCAGATTAATAATGTGAACAACACAAAATTCCTAATGACAAAGCACTATTATCATTTAAAACCATATTTAGCCAAAACATTTTTATATCAAATCATAATCATTTCACAGTAATATATATTGATCATTAGCAATTAAAAATCATAACGCTACACACATATCTTAACATATCATACGGGGATTACAAACGAATATCACCATCAAGGCTCCTTTCAACAATTCATCAATCCTTATTAATTATGAGAAATTAGTAAAGTTACGACTTTAAATGTAGAACAGATAATCCGTACAATCACCAATTATTTATGCACATAGCCACCATACGTAAAATCCTAACACTTCCCTGATATCAATTCACCCTGCAATGCCATACACTTTATTGATTTTATGCAATATATCCCATCAAACATGAAGTCAAATATGCTCATATTGCTTATACATTATTACGGTAAAGGTCCACAACATCGAATATCGTACCCGTAATGGTAAGCAACCATTTCAAAACATATTTAGCTCATACAACCATTTTATTATCAAATCTATAGAAAATCGATTAGTAAAGTACACATTATAATATATTGAAATACGATCCTATACACCTAATATATATCCACTTGATACACACACTACTACCTATAATCTAACTGTGGAAAAATCTAAATCCTACCTCGTAATCTCGTACAACTATAAGGGATTGTCCAAATGGATCAAAACATGACAAACATGAACAAAATTGTATGTCAGGCCAAATAATTGATCTGACGACAAGAGTCCACCTTGAAAATTAGATGTGACAATGTTCACTTCGAGATTAGGTATATGTGACCACGGTCTCCAAAAGATTCAGTATTATGAACATTTAGTCACCAAAATAGTAAAATCGACCGAAGAGTCCCCTAAATGATTAGTAATATCAAACGATATAACCAATATTGCAATACTTACTTGAATTCGAATATTTATCAATTATACCTTGCCAAAAAAAACAAAATCCATACTTAATTCCAATGAATATAATGTATAGATTATCTAAATCGGTAATGAAAAGAAAGAAATGACATCAAATCCTGTACCAGTAATGGTATTGCAACCTTATCAACTATCATACAAAATTCTATTAACAATCTAAGAGAAATTTAGTATAGTGGTTATCACACCTTATAAACAAATGAGAACGAACCATTGCCCGGTTTGAACCTAGGTTATGGTAAATGTTATCCCTGAAAAATTAGAAACACACACTACAAGCCTAGTAAATCTATAACATATTGATGAATAACTACTAATTCCTTCCTGCTGTAATCCAAAAATGAAGAAAATTCTTCATAAGTGTTTTGTCACAATAAAGGACAAAAATCTAAGATGCACTTAAACCAATGTAACAAAATGATGCTCTAACAACAGCTTCACCATTGCAATCGATTCAATTCTGTAGAGTCAAAACCTCTGGAGAAATTCAGATGTCAACATATCTTGCTTAGTATTTGAGACTATAATCGCAACCTAATCCCATTCAAAATTCCCAAACACACTCAACTATCCATTCTTTCAACCTCATTTTGTTCCCAATAATCATACCCTTATAATATCGAGCGATTACACGTCTCCCCTAAAATAATTTTGCTCTAGTTCAGGTCTAAAACATGATAACTTCCAAAATATGCACCCACTCCATCAAGCCTTATTGATCCCATGATTTCCCATAACATCTTGATCGCAACCATTAACTCTAACATCCTTTTCCTTCTAGAATTACTCCAAGAAAATAAGAGATTAATCCATCTCATACTAATAATGCTAGACCAAAAGTAAAGAAAGCAAAAATTGATATACTCCTTACCAATTGCTAGCATAGCATTCGACCTTCAACCCATTATCCATTGCCAACTCACTTTGACCAATTCAACCTTATTAATGATAGAAATATGCCAATTTTTCTTAAGATCTGCTTGTCATTTTAGAGACTTAGAGAATTATAATTTTCTGTTAGGCATATTTCGACCAATGGTTTCTAAACTCCAAAGCACACTCATCAATATTTGAATCATTTCTAAATCATTTCCTTACATTTCCTAGTTTCCAAAAATGTTCACTTTGAACTTAACATTTCCTTACATTTCCTTACATTTCCTTACATTTCCATACATTTCCTTACATTTCCTTACATTTCCATACATTTCCTTTATTTCCTTACATTTCCATACATTTCCTTACATTTCCATACATGTTCATACATTTCCAAGGTTCTAAAAATGCACACCACACATCCATATCATAGTAAACATGCTATTTCATAAAATTAAGCAAAAATGCACACAATGGGATTCGAACCTCTTCCCTCAAAGTACTTCACTTGATGCCATAACCCTTGCACCTTAGGTGGCGTCCCTTCCACATCACTTCTTGTTTTTAACTTAAAAACCAATAATTGTCCAAAGCTTTCTCTTCCATCCTAGGATTTTAAAAACCCTTAATTCATTTCCAAACACTGCCAAAACCTACTACTCATGAATTATGCACAAACGCATAACCCCTAATCTAGGATGTTACAGTTCTACCCTCCTTAAAAATAATTTCGTCCTCGAAATTATTACTAACAATCGATAATCCTTCTCACCAAGACTATGCTTACGCACAAGACTCGATCTTAATAGAACCATCATACTTTCCAGCACAATCTCTAAGTTCACGTCCCTTAGAACTCATTTCTAACGTCGCGATTTAATCTGATTAAGAAGTTTTATGCATTAGTTCTTTATTCCACTGATTAACCGCGAAGAAGTTTTATGAAAAGAATTTTAGGAGTGGTTCTTTCGTATTCATACATGCACACAGTCTTCATATTCATACATCCATCAATCAATTATGAACTTCCGTTCATTCAGAGAAATGTCGTAGTTTTCATTGTTGTTGTTTTTCCACTACCCAGGGGTATTTGCGTAATTTATCCTACAGGGGTATTTTTCGTAATTTGTCAAATAGGGTTCCTTGGTAATTTTGTCAAAAAGTATTTCAAAAATTTTAAAGTCCCGGGGCTCTTTGGTAAATTTGGAAATTCCAGGGGTATTTCGGTAATTTTGGACTTTGGGGGTATTTTAGTAATTTTTCTTAGTAATTTTTCCACAAACTGGGGTAATTTGTAAAATTTTAATAAATTAGGGATATTTTAGAAGTTGCAAAACTTTGAGGGTTCTTTTTGAGAATTGTTCTTTCCAAAACGATGAAGTTGCAAAAATTTTGGAAATCAGGGTCATTTTGGAAATTTTGTAAGTTAGGGGCAATTTTGTAGTTTTTCAAAAGTCAAGGTATTTTTGATAGTTTGCAAATTAGGGTTTTTGGACATTTATAAAATAATGAAATTTTGGCAAAACTGTTGAGTAGTTGGACATTTTATAAACCAAGGGCATTTCTGTAATTTTACCACTATGAGTATTTTTGTAGTTTTATAAATCAGAAATTTTTTGGAAAATTGTGTAGAAAAGATAGTTTCCACGAATTAAAGAAAAAATATTTTAAGAGTTTTTTTAAAATTAGGGTTCTTATTAAAAAACATGGCTAGTTCCCTTTCGGGTTTTAGTTATTGGGTTTAGCCTATGACCGAGTCTTCTTGGTCAGGGTGAACCAAAGCTACGCACCAGGTAGGATTCGAGTGGAGAGGAGGTGAGTCACGCGAACTGGTTAAATACCAAGCTCCCACCGAAACTAATCCTAGACATGCGCACCATGGTTACCGCACCCTAGCTCGGCGACTTAATCACAGGTTTGTCTAATGTTCCTTAAGGCTTATGTACTTGTGTTTTTGAGTAGACTAGTCCTAGGGTTCAACAGATCCTAGTTCACTAATCTATGTTGCCATAAAAGGCCATACATTTCACATATTCAAATCACTTCAGAAGTCAGAAGTACTTACCTGGTGGACTTCGAGTCGGAGACTTAGTGGGCCATGCCAGAAAATCCTACTTAATTCACAAAATCCCTTTTTGGGCTTATCTTGGAAAACGTTTTGGGCCTTAAACCCAAGGCCGAGGGTTCAAAACTGGGCTCTGATACCAAACTGAAACACCCCAAACCCGGTCGACGAGCCTTGACCGAATCTGGTATGTTCCTCGGTGTAAACCATTTCAAATTCTTTTGTTACTTAGGAAAAACTTGTGTGATTTGGAAGAAGAGATCGTTTTGGGTTGGGCTTGAGTTGAAAACAAGTTTAATTCATTTGTTAAAAATCATTTACTATAGGTGACAAAACGTTTAGGCTTTGTTTTTTTTAAAATAAATTTACTTAATCCTTTAATAAAATAAGGTTTGTAAGCTTAACAAATAAAAACAGAATAAAATATTCCTACTAAGGCCTTCTTACATCAAATAATTCCCAAAATTAAAATTTAAAATACTTAAAATAAACAAAAGTCCAAGTCGTAAATTTCTTGCTGTGCATGGCCATCCCTAAGCATCTGCCGGCCCGGTCCATCACTGGTCGTCACCTGGAAAGTAATCCCACAACGGGGTGAGTCAACAGACTCAATGTGTAACCAACACTAAAATTTAATATTTCAGGCATACAATATCATTTATGTTCATAAAGCATTTAAACAATATGATGCAACTGAACCCAAACCTATATGCCATCCGCTACACACCACCGTACCATCATCCTCGCATAATCGTGGGGACTACTAAGTCAACCCTCCATCCGCTACACACCATCGAAGGCGATTCTTTGCAATGACGTGCTCATCGCCCATATAAAATTCGTGGCATAGCCACGGATAATTGTGTCATGAGACACCACATTCGAGATAATGTAACCGGGTTACCACATTCGGATAATGTGACCAAGTCACCACATTCGATAAAGTGACCAAGTCACCACATTCGAGATAGTGAGACCAAGTCATCACATTCCCTTCCATTTTCTCAAATAACCCGAATGCCCCATATTATTCCTATCATGCATATCATACTTAAATTCACATTCATGTCACTTTTCACATGTTAAGTATAACATATTTCGTAATCCTAGTAGGAGTAGAAAAACGTACCTGAGTACTTTGTACCATAACATGGTACTTTAGCCACATTCTTACACTTTCATATTAACACATATATCAAGTTTAAGCCATAAATCTATTAAGATTAGTGTGGGGTACACACGGTACCTTAGCCATATTCTTACACTTTCATATTAACACATTAATTTAAAACATAGCCATGAATGTATTAAAACTTAGGGTAGGGTACGCACCTGATTCGCTTAACAATTTCACTTGAAATCCCAAAATTTGATATACTGCCTTAGATCTTTAACTCCCTTAATGCCGATTTGCTTATCACTCAAATCCCAAAAACTTTGCTTTTCGTCTCCTTGTATTCGGCCAAACACTAGATCTCTACATAGGTTAGTTTTCGGCTTTTAAGATAATTAGAAAATAGATCTATGTACTAAAGTAAGGCTTTAGCCGAATGCTATAGTGCTTGCCTTGCGGATCTTAAATCCCGAAACTCACTGAATAACTAGGGAACATGCGGCTTATGGTGCATCTTTGGGAAACGAATTTCACCTTCCTTGTAGTCAACACTAGCAAATCCCGAATGATCTTTCCAAATTTTGGCAAACAAGATATTAATGATATTAGTTCCTATTTTGCGGCCTAAAGAAGAGAATAAATTAATGGCCATAAAATTCTTACCTTAATATTGAATTTGACAACACCTAAGCTTGAAGCCACTTGATATATTCGTCATGGCCTTAAAAGGCTTACTTAGGCTTTTGGAGGATTAGAAGGAAAAGAGAAGGAAGAATAAAGATGGAGGATTAAGGCTAGAGCACAAGGTATTTCGACTTTGGCTAACAAAAGAAGAATAAAAGCGTAGGAAATTCATGGAGAGAGGAGAATCTTCTTAAGAAATTGACAAAGGAGGAGTGAATGAATGAATGGCCTCTTTTCCTTTTATAATGAAATTACTAACTTAGAATCCCTTACTTGGCCATCACTCTTTTATTTTGATAGCTTTATCTCTTATTAGCCGAAATTCTAAAGGGAATAAAACTCTTCTCTTAAGAGTCCCTATTGCCGTCCATTACTTCCTCTCTAAGTAATTAAATAAAAAAAATCACTTAAAGCCTTAGCTAGATGCCGTCCATCCCCTTCCCCTGATGAGCCAAATTTAAACTTGTTCTATTGGACTCCTTTTGGCCATACTAGGCCCAAATTATCGACCTAAGTGGCGTCACTCACTGGGCTTTAAGTGGTATCTTTAGGACACTTTTCCAAGCCTATTTGTGTGCCAAATTTCACATACTTTTTCTCTTAAGGCCACCTTGCCTTAATTTCCTCTTTTAAACTTTAAAACTCGACATTTCTAAGTCATTTCTAAGTTTCCAACAATTTTCGTTTGGCTCTTTAAACTTGACATTTCCTTACATTTCCAAGTTTCCCGAAATGTTTACTTTCCTCTTTTGAATCATTTCTAAATCATTTCCTTACATTTCCTAGTTTCCAAAAATGTTCACTTTGAACTTAACATTTCCTTACATTTCCATACATTTCCTTACATTTCCATGCATTTCTTTACATTTCCATACATTTCCTTACATTTCCATACATTTCCATACATTTCCTTACATTTCCTTACATTTCTATACATTTCCATACATTTCTATACATTTCCAAGGTTCTAAAAATGCACACCACACATCCATATCATAGTAAACATGCTATTTCATAAAATTAAGCAAAAATGCACACAATGGGATTCGAACCTCTTCCCTCAAAGTGCTTCACTTGATGCCATAACCCTTGCACCTTAGGTGGCGTCCCTTGCCACTTTTCCACATCACTTCTTGTTTTTAACTTAAAAACCAATAATTGTCCAAAGCTTTCTCTTCCATCCTAGGATTTTAAAAACCCTTAATTCATTTTCAAACACTGCCAAAACCTACTACTCATGAATTATGCACAAACGCATAACCCCTAATCTAGGATGTTACATCGAGGATTTAACTTTTCCTCGATCTAGATCCGTACGAGGTCTATCTTGATCTAAATAGGAAAGTTCAATCCATTTAATAATTATACTATTAAATTCACTCCAAAATTCATATTTTGTAAAATTACAAATTTTGCCCCTAATGTTTTAACTTTTTTACAATTTAGTCCTTAAGCTCGTAAATTCTAATTTAAGAAATTTCATCCTCAAATCATGCTAGTCGAATTCACTAAGGACATCAACCAACTCATAAAAATCACCATTTCATGAATTTAACATAAACTTTTATCATTTTTTTACAAATAAGTCCCTAAATGACAACTTCATCAAAAATCCCTTTACAAAACTTATTTATTTAACAACAAGAACTCATAATATTCCATCAAACATCAAAAATAATGTAAGAACATCCATGGCAAAATCCTCACTCTTTAACAGTTTTCCAAATTGGCACCCGGGCTAGCTAGATCAAGCTACAATGATTCCGAAAATATAAAAATCATTAAAAACTAACCTAAAAAATGATCACATGCAAGAACATTGCTAGTCGAATCCTCAAGGTGTTAAAATAGAGGTTTTCTTCTTTATTTTCAGTGAAGAAAAGTCATTAGAATGATTCTACCTTATTTTACATTATTTTTGTTTGAAGTTAATTTATTAATTTACAATTTAAACCTTTATTTAACACCAAAATTTCACTAATACATAGTCATAAACATCCACTAACCTCATGAATGGTCTAATTACCATCTAAGTCCTTTCATTTTAAAGTTTCATAGCTATCTAACACCTTTAGCTACTAGAACTCCACTTTTGTACTTTTTATGATTTAGTCCTTTTTACTTAATTAAGCATGCAAATGTCAAAATTTCTTAACGAATTTTTTATACAACCCTACTAACATTCCATAGACATTAAAATATCACTAAAATAATAATTTACTTATTGGATTTGTGGCCCCAAAACCACTGTTTTGATTTTACTGAAAACGGGTTGTTACAACTCTCTCCCCTAAAGAAATTTTCGTCCCCAAAAATCTTACCAGAAAAGAGGTTTGGGTATTGTACTTTCCTAGATTCTTCTAGCTCCCAGGTAACCTCTTCAATTCCGTGACATTTCCAAAGAACTTTCACTAATGCTATACTTTTATTTCTCAATTATTTAACCTCTCGAGCTAGAATCCTAATCAGTTCTTCACTGTACATCATATCTAGCTAAATCTTAACATCGACAGGTGAAATCACGTGTGAGGGTTCTGATCGATACCGTCGTAACATCGACACATGGAATACATTGTGAATCTTTTCTAACTCTGACGGTAATGCTAATTTGTAAGCTCCTGGCCCAATTTTCTCAGTGATCTCATACGACCCTATAAATCTCGGACTAAGCTTTCCTTTCCAACCAAAACGAATAACTTTCTTCCATGGTGATGCTTTCAAAAATAATTTGTCACCGACTTGAAATTCGATGTCTTTTCTTTTCAAATTCGCATAGGATTTATGACAATCCAAAGTTGCTTTCAAACTATCTCGTGCCACTTTAACCTTTTCTTCGGTTTGTCACATCAAATCAACCCCGAAAAGCTTTTTTTCACTGAGCTCAGTCCCATTATAATGGAGTTCAACACTTTCGACCATACAAAGCTTCATATAGTGCCATTTTAATGCTCTATTAGTAACTATTATTATATGTAAATTCAAATAACGGTAGAAATCTCTCCCAGTTACCTTCGAACTCCAAAACACAACATCAAAGCATATCTTCGAGTATCTAAATTACTCGCTGAGATTGACCATCGGTATGAGGATGAAATGCGATACTAAAATGTAGTCGAGTACCTAGAGCTTCATGTAACTTGCTCCAGAATCGAAAAGTAAACCGCGGATCTCTGTCAAAAATAATAGAAACTGGCACACCGTGCAATCTAACGATCTCAGCCACATACATATCTGCTAATCTCTCGACTGAAAAATCCGTAGCACAGGACGAATTAAATGTGTGGACTTCATCAAATGATCAATAGTGACCCTCACAACATCTTTATTTCTCGAGATAAAGGCAATCCCGATCCAAAATCCATCGTGACACGTTCCCATTTCCACTCTGGAATCATCACTAACTGTAACAAACCAGAAGGTACCAGAAGTTTGGCTTTGACTTGCTGACAAACTAAACACCTCAATACAAACTCAGAAATCTCTCGTTTCACACCTAGAGACCAGTACATCTGTTTCAAATCACTGAACATTTTATTGCGACCAGGGTGAATAGACAAGCTACTACTGTGAGCTTCCTGTAAGATCTTCTAAATGAGAAAAGAATTTCTCGGCACACAAATTATGCCTTTGAAACATAAACTATCATCGGAACCAACATGAAAATCTGAAATAAGAGTCATCTCAATCTGTTTCTGTTTAGCTATCAGCACATCATCACATTTCTAAGCTTCATAAATCTGTTGCAGAAATATCGATCTAGCTTTTAATTCAGCTAAAATCGAACCATCATTAATCAAACGTTAACTGCGTATCAATGTTCGCAAAGCAAATAGAGACTTTTTACTCAAAGCGTCAACAACAACATTAGCCTTTCCCAGATGATAATCAATAAAAAAGTTGTTGTCTTTCAATAACTCTAGCCATCTAGGCTGTCTCAAATTCAAATCTTTATGTGACATCAAATACTTCGGACTTTAGCAATTAGTGAAGATGTGACATTTTTCTCCGTACAAATGGTGTCGCCAAATCTTCAAGGCAAATACAATCGTTGCAAGCTCTAAATCATGAGTCGGATAGTTCTTTTTGTGCGGTTTTAACTACCTAGAAGCATACGCTATCACTTTGCCCCCTTGCATCAGAACATAGCCCAAACCATTCAACGAAGCATCACTGTAAATTACCAATTCTTTACCGGATTGTGGCTGAACTAACATAGGTGCCTCAGTTAACATTACTTTCAACTGATTAAAGCTTTTCTGAAGTTTTGTTTGGATCAACTCTAATGCCATCGGTCGATACAACATGTCCCAAAAATCTGACTTCTTGAAGTCATAACTCACATTTGCTAAACTTAGCAAAGCTTTTTTTTGTGTAAAGTTTGCAAAACAATTCTCAAATACAGAGCATGCTCTATCTCATCTCTGAATAAATCATACAACAACAAATCTATCTAAGTACTATCTGAATATTCTATTCATCAAGTCTATAAATACAACAGGTACATTAGTCAAATCTAGTGCTATCACAAGAAACTCATAATGTTTGTACCTAATTTTGAACATGGTTTTCAGCACATCTGAGTCTTTAACTCGCAACTTATAATAACCAAAACAAATACTAATCTTTGAAAATACCGTCGTACCTTTCAACTTATAAAATAGATCGTCAATACGTGGCAATGGATACTTGTTCTTGATCGTAACTTTTTTGAGCTATCGATAATCAATACATAATTGCATAGACCCGTCCTTTTTCCTAATAAATATCACAAAAGCACCCCAAGGAGAAAAATTGGGTTAAGCAAAACCCCTATCTTTCAACTATTGAAATTGTGCTTTCAACTCTTTCAACTCTGTAGGTGTCATTCTATAAGGAGCTATCAATATCGGAGATGTTCCCGTCATTAACTCAATAGTAAACTCAATCTCTCTGAGAGGCCGTAATCCTGGTAACTCCTTTGGAAACACATCTGTATACTCACATACCACTGGAACCAATTCTAGCTTCAATTATGAAACTTTGGAATCAAATACATAAGCAAGATACGCTTCACAGCCTTTTCTAACATATTTCTGTGCTGACATAGCCTATATAACATTAAATACACTGTCCAGTCTATTTGATTCAATTCAAAGCTTTTCACCGTTCTGCCATTTCAACACAATATGCTTTCATCTACAATTCACAACAGCATCATGCAGAGTTAACTAGTCCATGCCCAGAATCACGTCAAACTCATCAAAGGGTAATAGCTTCAAATTAGCCAGAAACTTGCAACCCCAAATCATCAAAGGATAATTTTTAGAGACTTTATCAACTAACATATACTGACCTAGTGGATTCATTACTTTAACCACAAATTCAGTAGACTCGAAAAGCAATTTCTTATCTAACACTAAAGTTGTACATACATATGAATATGTTGACCCCGGGTCAATCAAAGCAGTAACATCAGTACCAAAGATAGAAATTGTACCAGTGATAACATCTACCGCTGAAGCTTCCTCTCTAACACAAAATTGCATAAGCTCTAGCTGACACTCGTGCCTCAGATCTCACAGTAGAGTCTTTCATCCCACTACGACTATTTTCCACATTACCAGTGTTTCGTGGCAGTCTACCTCTCGCAGCAGTGTTACTCGATCTAGTAGTCTGAACCTTTTACTTGTCAAACCTTTTTGGGCAATCTATGATATAATGTTCATACGAGCCACATTTAAAACATGCCTCATCTTTCATTCTACATTCACCGAAGTGTCATCATCCACAATGTTGACATCTAGGCTTGTTGCTTTTAACACATCTCACACTCGCTACAGACATAGCCTAAGGTTTTGAGCTCGCATGTTTTTTTCCTCTATCTTTACCCGAATAACCCACTAAAGCTAACGAACGACTGTGATATTCTTTTGACTCATTCGATGGTGATTGATATGACTTTCCTACTGATCTCTTTCCCGAATCACGAGCCTCATAGTCGGCTTTTCTTTTGCCTTACTCAATTCTTCGGCTTTGTAAGCTCTATTAACCAGAAAAACAAATTCTTTCAATTCAAGAATTTTAACTAACAGATTGATATCTTTATTTAACCCATATTTAAGTCATGTGCACGCAACCTCTATCAGTATACATTCTAGGGAATACCTGCTCAATCGAATAAATTTTCTTTCATATTCGGATACTGTCATCCGGCCTTGTTTCAACTCAAGAAACTCTTTACATTTCTTATCAAGAACTCTAACTCACATATTTCTTCCAAAACTCAGTTTGAAATAATTCCCAGTCTATTCGTTCTCTTGGCACAACCAAAACTAAGGTATTCCACCACTGATAAGCAGAATCTTTTAATAATAAAATAGCACATTTCATGTATTATGTCGGTGTACATGATAATTCATTGAAAACTCTTATTGTATTTTCTAACTAGAATTCAGCTCTTTCAAGATCATCTTTAGATGTACGTCTAAACTCTTCAGCCCTATATTTACAGATTTTACCAACTTAAAGCCTACTCGCTCATATTGGTTCCAAACCCTGAGGAATTACAGGGACCGATTGGGGAATAGTTGGAGGTGGAGGTCGTTGAGCCTTAAGGTTTATTCTTACGAACTCAATAAACCATTCATTCATCCTCTGGAAGAAACATTCCTTAGCCTCTCCTCCCCGACCCTCAAATACGGGCCTACTACCACTTGACATTGCTCTGTAAATGGAGGCTTGCACGTTAGTCTCAACCTCACCGGAATCAACTTGGTTAGATGACATTATATCTATATGAAAATGTAGTTCAAATCGAGTTAGGAATTATCACATTATCACAAGTTATATAATGCCATGTATTTCTAAACTCATACATGCTACATTTAGTCTGAGAACTGACTAAATCGTAGCTCTGATACCACTAAATATAACACCCTTAACCCGTATCCGTCACTAGATTAGGGTTATAAAGCATTACCGTAAAACGTAACTTCAAAACATACATCTCATACATTAACAATATCATAGTATAATGACTCATTTACATGCATATCGTCCCTTAATCGAGCCTTCGAGGCCTTAAAAACACTTTAGAAATAATTCGAGACTAAATTGGAATCAATCAAGAATTTCAAAAAAAGTTAGAAAATTTTAACTGTAGGGTTCACACGACTGTGTGGCCGGGTCGTGTGACTCACACGACTAAGACACAAGCCCATGTCTCAAGCCCTATAACAGTCGAAGTAAGGACACACGGTCGTGTCCTAGCTCATTTCCGTTCTCGTGTAACTTTTAAAGTTGGGTCACACAGCCAAGCCACAAGCCTGTGTGCCAGGCCGTGTGCTAGGTTATGTAACTGTCTGACTTGCAAACCATAAAACCTACAGGGGACACATGGTAGTGTCACATGGCCGTGTGTCACACACGGCTGAGCCACACGCCCGTGTCTCAAGCCGTGTAGACATGAAATTGGCCAAAATCAAGCCACTTCCATCACCATTTCAAGCTTCTACCTAACAAAATTTGAACACTTCAAAGCTTCAAAATCTTACCAAAACATACATAAAATGACCAATTCAATAGACCATTATCATATAACCAATGTACCATACAAGGCACCTCAAAAGCAAATGTACAAACTTACCAATCATGCATATACTTGATCACATTTCTACCATTACACTTTACTCAACTTTACCAAATCATACCTCAAATATAACCATTAGCATTTCACATAACTTACCATTTGAGTCATACCTTTCATGCATCATAACTTAGCCATATTAACACATACCAGCAAGGCATCAAAAGCACCAAAAGTACTTCAACTAAAATAACATATACATACCAAACTTATCAGCTAACATTCAAATACAAGTCCACCTATACATGTCATTATAACCTTGGTCAAAACATCAACAACTACCAATAAAATCGCTAGATAGTGTGATAGATCTCCGACGAGCTTCCAAACTGATCTAGCTTACGATTATCTATAAAACATAGGAAAGAAAACTACATAGGCATATAATGCTTAGTAAGTTTATAAAACATGAAAACAAATTACCATTTCAATGCATAACCTTAAAATTAAACATGATACAATCCAACCATAAGCTTGGCACAAGCCTAAGCATCATCCACAAAACATGTTAGTGAATTAACTCATAATTCACTTGAATCAGCATAAGGTAAGTCATTATACATGAACAACTTCATTTGAAATCATCAAATTAATGAACATAAGTATTCTTTCATTGAACATTTCATTTTTAATCATTTTCATAGATTCATGACATAAGTCATTTGAACACTTACCGTTCCTTTCCTTTCCATGCTCGTTGAACCATTTAGAATAACATATGATACATGGGAAAGCTCACACGAAGTGTGCTAAAAATATAGTCATAACATTTCCTTTTCCTTTACATCATTGCTCACACGAGCTGAGAAATGGGTCTGCTCACACAAGCTGTGGATCAGAATGTAAGCTACATGATGCTGCTCACACAAACTATAGAGTATCACCAACAAATGCAGGACCTCAACCATCGGTAGGACATTCAAGACCAACACCCGAAACATGAAAATCATAATGACATGTCACTTGAATCTTATGTATCACTAAGGCTCAAACGGGGCTCGATAATCATCATAACACCGTTGGATTTCCACCATTTAATTCATGGCAAATAATACATGAATATATTGATCAATATAACATTAAAACATTATTTAATCATGATGCAGACGAGGTCTATCTTGATCTAAATAGGCAAAATCAATCCATTTAATACTTATACTATTCAATTCACTCAAAATTCATATTTTGTAAAATTATAATTTTTCCCTAACATATTAACTTCTTTACAATTTAGTCCTTAAGCTCAAAAATTCTAATTTAAGCAATTTCATCCTCAAATAATGCTAGTCAAATTCACTAAGGGCATCTACAAATCATACAAATCACAATTTTATGAATTTAACATAAAATTTTATCATTTTTTTACAAATAAGTCCCTAAATGACAATTTCATCAAAAATATATCTATAGAACTTCTTTATTTAACAACAAGAACTCATAATCTTCCATCAAACATCAAAAATCATGCAACAACATCCATGGAAAAATCCTCACTCTTTAACAATTTTGCAAATTGACCCCCGGGCTAGCTAGATTAAGCTAAAACGATTCTGAAAACATAAAAATCATTAAAAACTAACCTAAAAAATGATCACATGCAAGAAAATTGCTAGCCAAATCTGCAAGGTGTTAAAGTGGAGGTTTGTTTCTTTATTTTTGGTGAAGAAATGTTCATATGATACCTTGTTTTACATTATTTTTTAAATTTAATTTATTAATTTACAAACTTAATCTTTATTTAACACCAAAATTTCATTAATACATAGCCATATACATCCACTAACTTCATGAATGATCTAAGTACCATCGAAGTCCTTTCATTTTAAAGTTTCATCTCTACTTAACACCTTTAGCTACTAGAACTACACTTTTGTAATTTTATGATTTAGTCCTTTTTACTTAATTAAGCATGCAAACGTCAAAATTTCTTAATGAAATTTTTATTTAACCCTACTAACATTCAATAGATATTAAAATAATAATTTACTCATCAGATTTGTGGTCCTAAAACTACTATTTTGATTTCTCGAAAAAGGGCTATTAAGAGTTAAAGTAGTTAATACAAAAATTTTATTGTCATGAATTGTATCTGAAATCATACATTTTACACTCATAAGAAAATTTAAATTGAATTCTAAATCTTTATCATACTCATAGATAGAACTTATATAAAAGAAAATAAGTAAAGGATTAAGTTACATTCGTACTAGAGCATAACGCCCGATATTCAAATCTGGCGAATTGGATTGCTTTGAGTGCCTGAGCTCTAAAACTTTTGTATCACCTCCCCGATCCCATTTGAGGGGGATGGACCTCTTCTCATTAAAGATGTCATTGATCATGAACTTCGTGCTTGGAAACAAGATGTTGTTCGTGAATTCTTTTCACAAGTGCAATTTAAAGCCATTATGAAAATTCTTATTGGGCTGATGGCTACTAAAGATGTTTTTAGTAGGGAAATTTTTACAATTTAGGGTCTATTTGGTTATATTGGGATATCAATGACTTGATGACTCTAAACGAATATTTTCTTCCTCTAATCCCTCTAATGTTGGTGGTGGCGAATCGGAAGTGGGTTGGAAAATTCTTTGGAAATGTAACATCCTGAATTAATGGGCCTATGCATTTAATATGTGTGGTTGTGCTTGTTATGCTTGATAGAATGTTTTAGGGATCCAGAATGGGCTTGAAATTGGGCCGAGGCCTTAGTCAAATTTTCTGTTTGGACACTCTAGTGGAAAGTAAGTTAGGACAAGGCTTAAAAAACATTACCTGTGAATTAAGACACAAAAATGGGCTTGTGGCCCAGTGGTCAGTGGCGATATGCAGGGACTAGGAGTGGCATGTCAAGCTGTTAAGGAGGTCCAAGGTTCGAGTCGCATAAAGCCTAATTCTTTTTAATTAAATTCAGCTAATTTTTGGCATTTAAGTGGGTAGAGTGGGACAGTAATAAGGCTTGGAAATAGGAGGATTTATTTGAGTGGATAATGCAGATAATATGGTAGATAAAGGGGGGAAGCGGTAGTGTTATCTAGGATTCTTTTGGAGGTGTGATCAGATAAAGATAAGGGAGGGAATTTAGGATTTATCTGCTGGTCACAGTGGTGGCCGAAATTCCAACACTGAGGGGGAGGAGAAATCGGTTTTGATATGATCAAAGGGTGCCGAAATTTCCCTTGATTAATAGCTTAGTTTTAGTTTTAAAAAGGGGCATTTTCGATTTTAGGCAGTAGGTGCCGAAGTTTTGCTTAAGTAAGGGGGATATCTCTTCAATTCTGGCATTTGACCCTATTCTTTTTTTTTCTTTCCTCTCATCCTCACTTCTATGTAAAAGCCAAAAATTTCATTATTCTCTTCTCTCATCTTTTCCTCCAAAAGCCAAAACTCATAACTCTTCTCATCTCTATTCTTTTCCTATAACTGAATGATCATTGTTCTTTTCTTTATTCTCCCTTTTGTCGATTTCTTCATAATTGAATCTTCATAGATCCTGTTACACTTTCTTTCTTTTAATCTTCTCAGAAGTCAAATCTGTCAGGAGAAGCCGAACCTGTTGGTAAGTGCCAATTTTTTTTATCTTTTCTCTTTCAATTTTGGGGGCCATAGCTGATTGGCTAATGGGTTGTAAGGCCATCATTAATTTGATATTCTATTCACTGATCTTGTGTCATGTCTGGGCGGCATTCCAGGATTTAAAGGAGATCTAACCGCCTAGGTTCCTAAGACAAAAATCGATAACTTCCCAATCCTATGGTCTTCTTTTGGGATTTCAAGGTAAGGATTTCAATTCTCCCTAAGTTGATCCATAGATTTCCTTTCTTTATTGTGCCTTAACCTAATGCCTCGTTAAGCAATCATTATAGTATCCTCTAACTGAGGTCATTCATGGACTCGAATGTCATCAAATCGAAGGAAGGGGTTGGATCTGTAGTCCCAGCCCCAAAGTTCAAGAAACGCGCGGTGTCAGCAGTACGGATTGGCCGCAGGGTTGTGGACCAGCTTCAAAACAAAACCTTAGAAAGTTAGCAGTCGTATCGACTTCTGATAGAGTCGACATAGAAAGTATTGTCCTAACGGTAATCAAGTGTGTAGATCTCTATCACACTAGTTAATCTATATTATATGTATGTTATGGGCTAAAAGCCAGAAAATAAGGTTGTATGAACAGCCGTATTACCTAGAAAGGGTAGGCAAGGGATGCCAGGTACGTAATCATAGAAACTTCTCTATGTGTATCAAAGTATGTGAAAGTCTGTGATCTGTTTAGATAGTATAATATTCTGATTCTTGCATGTATGTATGCATGGGATGGGATTGATATGATGAAGGGGAAGAAGGTCGCATGGCGATCGGTGGCTTTGCCACATAGGTCACACAGTGATCGGTCTTTATGACAGGCAGCACAGCTGTTGAAATACTATAATGTATTTTAAGGTCGCATGGCAATCGGTGGTTTTGCCACATAGGTCACATAGTGATCGGTCTTTATGACAGACAGCACAGCTGTCGATATGCTATGTAGCGGATGGAGGGTTGATTGTAGAAATCCCCATGGTGTGATGGTTGGTACTGGGATGTGTAGAGGATGGACTCTTAGGTTTGGGATGGGCCATGTTGCATGTAAATATATATTCTGTTTCCATTGTGTATGAGCCCAGGGCCCATAATGTGTTTGTGGGCCTCAAAGCTTTTATGTGTTTTCGGGATTTGCACACTGAGTCTTGGTAACTCACCCTTTCGTTTCTCCCAACTTTTCAGATGAGCAGTAGATCGTGGACATGGGAGCCGAGGCGGACTCGAGGGGCCATCATGTCTTTTATCTTCATAAACTATTTTTGGTTTTTCTTTAAGTTTTAATTTTGGGATTATTTTTGTAATAAAGCCTCCATAACTTAGGTTATCGAACTATATTTTTTTTTGTTACATCTTCTAAACTTATGTTTTCAAAGTCTTAATTATAAAGTGAAAGAAAAATGGGTTTTCCAACATGTTCAACGCAAATGTTAAAGTTTCTTCAAAAATGTCACAATTAATGATTAATCGGTTAAAATAAACTGAGATTTTCAAAACCCTTCAAAGTAAAGTTTTCAACATTCAACCCGTAGCATACCAGATCCGGCCATGACGTATGGGCCAAGTTTAAGGTGTTACATCTTTGGTATCAGAGCCCAGTTCAAAACTCGGGCTGTGAAATGGGTCTAGTAGTGATTTGTAAAAGTGATGTAAGTTTGGGAAAAGTTAGGTTGAGATATGGCCTTCGAGTCTATCGGCACCTGATCCACACAAGTAAGTATTTTAAACTCATTATGTGATATGCATATTGGGCTTGATGGGCTCTATAGGGACGTAGGCTAGTATGCTAGAGTTTATGGACTTTAGGTTTAGTATAAACAATTCTTCAAATCTCATAAGACTTAATTTCTAATTAAACATGTATGTGAACAAGTCACATGGTTAGGGTGGTAACAGCATACACATGTCTAGGATTGGATCCAGGAGAGCTTGGTATTTAAGGCGCCTAGCGGCTCACCTCCTCTTCATTGGAATCCTACCACAGTGCGTAGTGATTTGCTCATCGAGCTACTGGGACTTATTGACGAGACAAAATTTATAACTAAAACCCGAAAGGGACCGCCACCCTATTTCGTAAAATTACTAAAATACCCTAGTTATGTAAAATTTTTGAAATACCCTCGATTTGTGAAAATTTCCCAAAATACCCCCAAATTGCAAAATTACCAAAATACCCCTATTTTGTAAAATCACCAAGATACCCTATTTTGAAAAATTACAAGAATACCCCTAGGTAGTGAAATGACAAAAATACCCTTATGTGATGCATGTGAGTTCATGGATGCTACTTGTATGTTGATGTGTGATGGTTAAATGTATATGGATTATAGAGCTAGGAAATACAGACCTGAGAACTAAACCTTGTAGATAGAGTTCAAATTCGAAAGAACTACCGTTAAAACTACTCTCCATAAGATTGCTCGTTATTAATCAGTGAAAGAAATTAATAATTCATAAAATTCCTAATCAGATAAACGCGAATCGATAGAATGAGCACTAGAAGACGTGAAGTGCGTGGCCAAGGAAGAGGCAAGATTACTGTGTCAGAACCGGTAGGGTCTGGTCACGAGTTGGAGAATGAGGTACCAGTGCCACCAGCTGTGGAGGCAGAATTTTAAGATCAGACGGCCAGAGATGATGCGGTATCTTAGGCGATGTTAAGGGTTTTAGAGAGGATTACTGGGGCAGGCATGAGCACAGGAGCCCAAAAATCTGTGTCAGAGCGACTTAGAGCTAATAGGGCAGAAGTGTTTAGGGGAATTTCTGGGATAGCCTCGAGTACAGCTGAGTATTGGTTGGAGGTGGTCGAACGCATAATAGATGATCTAGATTTCACGGAAGAAGAGAAGCTGAAAGGAGTAGTGTCCCTTCTCTGGGACGAAGCTTATCAATGGTGGCTTATGGTTAAGGATGGTACAGTGGCTGACCGTATCACCTGGGATTACTTCAGAATGGCGTTCCAAAGTAAGTACATTAGAACGAGTTATGTGGATACGCAGCGTAGAGCATTTCTGAATCTGGTTTAGGAAAGTAGGTCGGTGGCGGCGTATGAAGTAAAATTCTTACGCTTAAGCCGTTATGCTCGAGGGATAGTGGCCACAGAACATGAACAGTGTGTTCGATTTGAAGATGGCCTGAAGGATGATTTACGTGTTTTGATAGCTCCACAGCGGGAGAGGGAATTTGCTGTGCTTGTAGAGAAGGCTAAGATAGCTGAGGAGGTAAAGTGAACGGAAATGTTGAATCGGGATAAAGATAGAAGTGGAAGTAGGAGGAATTTGGGATCGTCAGGAGCAATTGGGCGTACTCAGAAAAGACCTAGGTCGGATGGGCTGAACCGAGTGGAGAGACCTACTGCTAACCAGGCACGGAGGTGTGTTCGCTGTGGTAAATTCTATGTAGGTGAGTGTTGGGCAGGCAGTGGAAAGTATTTTAGGTGTGGATCTTTAGACCATCAGATTAGAGATTGTCCACAGCCACGGAGCGATGTAGAACCGTAGAACAGGGAAATGCTCAGCCAGGTAGAGGAGATCAGCAGCCGCAGAGGGGTCGTGGTCTAGCTAAAGGTGGTAACAGTTTCGGTCGAGGCCGTAGAGCACTAGGCCGAGGGGCAGGAAACACTGAAGCGAGATAGCCAGGGTTAGTCTATGCTGCCAGACGTCAAGAGGAGGCTGACGCACTGGATGTTGTAACTGGTACGTTTTTAATATTTGGTTTGCTTTACACTACATTGATCTACATTAGGTCGACACATTCATATGTTGCTAGTAGTGTGTCTGGAACTTTAAGTTTAGATTCGAGATTACCCCTAGGGCGATGACTGTAATTAGCCCATTAGTACAATCTGTGGTAGTAGATAAACTCTATCGGAAGGTACCCTTAGAAGTTAAGGGAATAGCTTTTCGGACAGATCTAATAGAATTACCGTTCGGGGAGTTCGACTTAATATTAGGCATGGACTGGCTGGTGAAGTATCAAGATAATTTAGATTGTGCAGCCAAGCGTATGGTGTTGAAAACCCCTGATGGTGGTGAAGTGTTGGTGATTGGAGAAAGGGGGAACTGTCTGTCGAATGTAGAGACTGCCCTAAGAGCAGAAAGGATGGTGAGAAAAGGATGCGAGGTAGTTTTAATGTTTGTTTGGGCTTTGGAAGCCAAGGACCTAACTGTTGGGGATGTTAGGACGGTGAAGGAGTTTCCTGATGTTTTTCCAGAAGAGCTTCCAAAAATACCCCCGGATCGTGAAGTGGAGTTTGGTATCGATCTTTTTTCGGGAACAGCGCCAGTATCTATTGCTCCATATAGGATGGTGCCAAAAGAGTTGGTGGAATTGAAAGAGCAGATTTAGGAGTTGCTGGATAGAGGGTTTATTCGACCAAGTGTGTCACCGTGGGGAGCGCCGGTGTTATTTGTCAAGGAGAAAGATGGATCAATGCGTATGTGCATTAACTATCGTCAGTTGAATAAGCTAACAATCAAGAACAAATACCCGTTGCTGAGAATCGATGACTTGTTCGATCAGTTGAAGGGAGCCTCGGTCTTTTCAAAGATAGATCAGAGGTCAGGATACCGTCAGCTTAAGGTCAAGGAGGCAGATATTCATAAGACGGCTTTTAGGACTCGCTATAGTCATTACGAGGTCATAATAATGCCATTCGGATTGACCAATGCGCCAGCAGCATTTATGGACATGATGAACCGAATATTCCAACCCTACTTGGATCGGTTTGTCGTGATATTCATAGATGATATCCTGGTTTATTCAAGATCGGAGGAGGAACATGACTCACACCTTCGAGTGGTTTTGCAGATCTTGGGGGAGAAGCAGCTGTATGCCAAATTCATTAAGTGTGAATTTTGGCTAAGGGAAGTTACGTTTTTAGGCCATGTTGTGTCGGTAAAGGGGATTAGGGTTGACCCTCAAAAAATTGAAGCGGTATTGGATTGGAAGCTGCCTAAGTCCGTGGCAAAAATTCAGAGTTTTCTTGGACTGGTCGGGTACTATCGAAGGTTTGTTGAAGGATTTTCTTCAATAGCGTCACCATTGACTAAGTTATTACGAAAAGGAGTTCCATTTGTTTGGTCCAATAAGCAGCAAGATAGTTTCAAGAAGTTAAAAAGGATTTTGACAGAGGCTCCTGTATTGATTCAGCCAGAAACTAGAAAGGAATTCGTAATTTACTGTGATGTGTCACACACGGGACTAGGATGCGTGTTGATGCAAGATGGAAAGGTTGTTGCGTATGCATCTCGGCAGTTAAGACCGCACGAAGTAAATTATCCAACCCATTATTTGGAGTTGGCGGCGCTTTTTGATATAAATATTTGGAGAAATTATCTGTACGAGGAGAAATCTGTTATTTACACCAATCATAAGAGCCTAAAATACATTTTGACCCAGAAGGAGTTGAATCTGAGGCAGAGGAGGTGGATCGAGTTGTTAAAGGATTATGATTGCTCGATCGAGTACCATCCGGGTAAAGCTAATGTGGTGGCGGATGCTTTAAGTCATTGAGTAATCTCTAACTTGAGAGCAATGTTTGCTCACCTTAGTTTATACGATGATGGGAGCTTATGGGCTAAACTTCAAGTGAGATCCTCTTGGGTCAGTCAGGTTAAGGAGAAGCAGCAGACCGATGAGTTGCTAAAGGAGAAGTTTCATGTAGGATCAAGTGATGGATTGACGGTCTTCAGTATGAATGAGGAAGGACTGTTATGTTTTCAAGGGAGAGTTTGCATGCCAAAAGATCCGGAATTGAGGCATAGGATTTTGCAAGAAGCGCATGGAAGTTCATATGCTATGCATCCCGGAGAGAGTAAGATGTATCGGGATTTTCGGGATCAGTTCTGGTGGCCGGGCTTGAAGCGAGAGGTAACTGAACTGGTGAGTAAGTGTTTGACTTGTTAGCAGGTAAAAGCGGAGCAACAGTTACCATCAGGGTTATTGCAGCCAATGAAGATTCCACAATGGAAGTGGGAAAGGATCATAATGGACTTTGTTAGTGGGCTACCCCTCAGGCCTACTAAGAAAGATTCAATCTGGGTGATTGTTGATCGCTTGACAAAATCTACTCATTTCATACAGTACGGGTCGATTAGTCTCTGCAGAAGCTGGCTAGGTTATATATAGCAGAGGTAGTGAGGTTGCATGGGTACCAGTATCAATCATATCGGAGAGGGGCTCGAGATTCACGTCGCGATTTTGGAAGGCTTTGCATCAAGCGTTGGGTACAGTTAGATTTCAAGATCTGACGTTTCATCCTCGAATGGATGGGGCGATCGGCGGGTAATTCAGATCTTGGAGGACATGTTGAGAGGTTGTGTCATTGATTTCAGAGGTAGTTAGGAAGAATTTATACCATTAGCGGAGTTCGCTACAATAATGACTACCACCTAGTATTGGATGGTGCCCTATGAAGCGTTGTACGGGTGGAAGTGTCGTACTCCTACCTGTTGGACGGAATTAGGGGAACGTCAAATTTTGGGTCCGGAGTTGGTTACCAAGACAGAGGAGAAGGTTGAGTTAATTCAAGCTTGACTAAAGGAAGCGTCGGACCGACAAAAGTCCTATACAGACTTAAAGCGTAAGCACATAGAGTTTGCAGTGGGTGACAAGGTGTTCTTGAAGGTGTCGCCATGGAAGAAAGTGTTGAGGTTTGGACGAAAGGGTGAATTAAGTCCCAGATTTATCGGACCTTGTTGGGTGTTGAAATGAGTGGGGCCGATAGCCTATCAGCTAGAGCTACCTTCTGAGCTAAGCCAGATTCACAATGTATTCCACGTTTCTATGTTAAGACGTTATCGTTCGGATCCATCCCATGTGGTCTCTATGGAAGAAGTCGAAGTGAGACCTAACCTATCCTTTTAAGAAGAACCGGTAAAAATCCTGGATCATGATGTCAAGGTATTGCGAAGGAAAATGGTTCCATTAGTTAAGGTTCTATGGCAGAATCACAGTTCTGAGGAGGCTACTTGGGAACCAGAGGAAGCGATACGGCGGCATACCCGCATCTATTCTGATCAGGTAATTTTGAGGTCAAAATTTCTTTAAGGGGGTAAAACTGTAAGATCCTGAATTAATGGGCCTATGCATTTAACGTGTGTGGTTGTGCTTGTTATGCTTGATAGAATGTTTTAGGGATCCAGAATGGGCTCAAAGTTGGGCCGAGGCCTTAGTCAAATTTTCTACTTGGGCACTCTAGTAGAAAGTAAGTTAGGACAGGGCTTAAAAGACATTACCTGTGAATTAAGACACAAAAATGGGCTTGTGGCCCAGTGGTCAGTGGCGATATGGAGGGACTAGGAGTGGCGTGTCAAGCTGTTAAGGAGATCCAAGGTTCGAGTCGCATAAAGCCCAATTTTTTTAATTAAATTCAGCTAATTTTCGGTAATTAAGTGGGTAGAGTGGGACGGCTTGAAAATAGGAGGATTTATTTGAGTGGATAATGCAGATAATATGACAGATAAAGGGAGGAAGAGGTAGTGTTATCTAGGATTCTTTTGGAGGTGTGATCATATAAAGATAAGGGAGGAAATTTAGGATTTATCTACTGGTCACAGTGGTGGCCGAAATTCCAACACTGAGGGGGAGGAGAAATCGGTTCTGATATGATCAAGGGGTGCTAAAATTTCCCTTGATTAATAGCTTAGTTTTAGTTTTAAAAAATGGCATTTTTGGTTTTAGGCAGTAGGTGCCGAAATTTTGCTTAAGTAGGGGGGATATCTCTTTAATTATGGGATTTAACCCTATTCTCTTTTTTCTTTCCTCTCATCCCCACTTCTATGCGAAAGCCGAAAATTTTATTGTTCTCTTCTCTCATCTTTTCCTCCAAAAGCCTAAACTCATAACTCTTCTCATCTTCATTCTTTTCCTATAACCGAATGATCATTGTTCTTTCCTTTATTCTCCCTTTTGCCGATTTCTTTATAGCCGAATCTTCATAGATCCTATTACATTGTCTTTCTTTTGATCTTCTCAGAAGTCGAAATCTGCCAGGAGAAGCCGAACCTATTGGTAAGTGCCGATTTCTTTTGATCTTTTCTCTTTCAATTTTGGGGGCCATAGCCGATTGGCTAATGGGTTGTAAGGCCATCATTAATTCAATATTCTATTCGCTGATCTTCTGTCCTGTTTGGGCGGCATTCCGGGATTTAAAGTAGATCTAACCGCCTAGGTTCCTAGGATAAAAATCGGTAACTTCCCAATCCTATTGTCTTCTTTCGAGATTTCAAGGTAAGGATTTCAATTCTCCCTAAGTTGATCCATCGATTTCCTTTCTTTATTATGCCTTAATCTAATGCCTCATTAAGCAATCATTATAGTATCCTCTGACTAAGGTCATTCATGGACTTGAATGGCAGCAAATCGAAGGAAAGGGTTGGATCTGTAGCCCCTGCCCCAAAGTTCAAGAAACACGCGATGTCAGCAGTATGGGATTGGCCCCCGGGTTGTGGACCGGCTTCAGAACAAAACCTTAGAAAGTTAGCAGTCGTATCGACTTCTGTTAGTGTCGACATAGAAAGTACTATCCTGTTGGTAATCAAGTGTGTAGATCTCTATCACACTAGTTAATCTGTACTATATGTATGTTATGGGCTAAAAGCCGGAAAATGAGGCTATATGAACAGTCATATTACCCAGAAAGGGTAGGCATGGGATGCCAGGTACGTAATCATAGAAACTTCTCTATGTGTATCAAAGTATGTGAAAGTCTATGATCTATTTAGATAGTATAATGTTATGATTCTTGCATGTATGTATGCATGGGATGGGATTGATATGATGAAGGGGAAGAAGGTCTCATGGCGATCGATGGCTTTGCCACATAGGTCACACAGTGATCGGTCTTTATGACAGGTAGCATAGCTGTCGAAATACTACAATGTATTATTAAGGTCGCATGGCGATCGGTGTCTTTGCCACATAGGTCACATAGTGATCAGTCTTTATGACAGACTGCACAGCTATCGATATAGTGTGTAGCTGATGGAGGGTTGATTGTAGAAATCCCCACGGTGTGATGGTTGGTACAGGGTGTGTAGAGGATGGACTCTTAGGTTTGGGATGGGCCATGTTGCATGTAAATATATATTCTGTTGCCATTGTGTATAGGCCCGGGCCCATAATGTGTTTGTGGGCCTCAAGGCTTTCATGTGTTTTCGAGATTTGCACACTGAGTCTTGGTGACTCACCCTTTCATTTCTCCCAACTTTTCAGATGAGTAGTAGATCGTGGACATGGGAGCCGAGGCGGACTCGAGGGGCAATCAAGTTTTTTATCTTCATAGACTATTTTCATTTTTTCTTTAAGTTTCAATTTTGGGATTATTTTTGTAATAAGGCCTCTATAACTGAAACACCCCAAACCCGGCCCACGAGCCTTAACGGGATCTGGTATGTTCCCCGGTGTAAACCGTTTCAAATTCTTTTGTTACTTAGAGACTTGTGTGTTTTGAAAGAAAGTTTGTTTTGGGTTGGGCTTGAGTTGATAACAAGTTTATTTCATTATTAAAATCATTTACTTTAGGTGACAAAACGTTTAGGCTTTGTTTTAAAATAAATTTACTTAATCTTTTAATAGATAAAAGTTTGTAAGCTTAATAAATAAAAAGAATAAAATATTTCTACTAAGGCCTTATTACATCAAATAATTCCCAAAATTTAAATTCAAAATACTTAAAGTAAAATAGTCCAAATAAAAGAAATCGAACTTCACATGGCCTCCACTAAGCATCTGTAGGCCGGTCCATCACCGATCGTCACTGAAAAATAATCCCACAAGGGTGAGTCAACAGACTCAATGTGTAACCAACATTAAAATTTAATAATTCAAGCATACATTATCATACATGTTCATAAACAAATAAAAATAATGATGCAAACCGAACCCAAACCTAGATAGCCATCCGCTACACGTCCCCCGTACCAACCTGCACACTGTGGGGACTACTAAGTCAACCCTCCATCCGCTACACACCATCGAAGGCAGTCGCTGCAGTCGACGTGCTCATCTCCCTTATAAAATTCATGGTCTTAGGTCACCACATTCAGATATTGTGGTCTTAGGTCACCACATTCAGATTTACGTGGTCTTAGGTCACCACATTCAGATTTCGTGGTCTTAGGTCACCACATTAACTTCCCCTTTTCATATAACCCATATGCCCCATATTCCATACACATTATGCAATTTCATGCCTTAATTCACATTCTTACCAGTTTTCACATGTTAAAAATAACATATGTTCATAATCCTAGTAGGAGTAGGAAACGTACCTGAGTACTTTTGTACCATAACATGGTATCTTAGCCATATTCACATTCTTATAAACATCCACATATTAATTATTGCCATAAATCTTATTAAAAGATAGTGTGGGTACACACCTGATATACTTATCAAATTTACTGAAATCCCAAAAACTCGTTCTATCACTTTAGATCTTTAATTCCTATATTCGGCCAACCCTAACATGTTAGTAAAAAGCCATTCGGCTATAAATCCCAATCCTAATAGGATTGTTGTAATCAAATTCTTACCTTGGTGCCGATTGGATTAAAAATTAAATCCCAAAACTTTGTGATACTTCTTTATTGCAATCGGCTATACCCTTAATCATTGAACTAGTTAGTTTCGACTTTTTAAACAAATAAGAATTAGATCTAAATACCACAATAGGGCCTTGGCCGAATGTCAGATTCGCTTACCTTTATGAATCTAAATTCCGAAACCTCGACTTATTACATCGCCTTCCTCCTAAAAATTGAAGTCACCTAATTTTTACCTTCGGCTTTTCCAAAATCGGCACTTCTGGCTTATTATAAAGCAGGATTCAACTTCTAGGGCTAAAGAAGAGAAATTGATAGGCATAGACAATTGATTCGGGTTAGATCTTGATGAGAAGAGAGGAAGAATCGTGAGGAAAAGAAATCCTAAAACTTACCGAATCACTAAAGAACATGTGGCCTATGGTGCACCTTCGGGAAACTAAAACACCCTTGTAGATTCGGCTTTGAGGCTTAGAGAGATTCGACTATAGGCTTGAAACTTATCTTCATCTTTTGATTGGTTTTGCAAAGGAAAAAGAATTGATGATGGGAAGCACAGGGTATTTCGGTTTTACAAGGAAAGAAAAGGAAGATATAGAACTTAGAGAAATTCGACAAGACTAGGGGATTTTGTTTTCGGCTTTGTGGAGAATTGAAAAGAAAAAATAAGAATAATGGCAAAGAGAATTCGGCATAGATTTAAAAAAGAGAAGAAAGAATGTTGAATGGCCTTACTTTTCCTCCTTTTGCCGAAATTACTAAGCCTAGAGAGTCCCCTTTCTTGGGCATCACTCTCATATCTTTATTTTCCTAGCTTAGCCGAAATTCTAAAAGAATTTGACTTCACTTAAACTCCTACCTTAGTCTCCCTATGCCGTCCATCTCCTTACCTTAGGAGTGCCAAATTTTAACCCATTATTTTGGGCTTCATGTGGCCATACTAGGCCCAAGTTATCCTAGCATATGGCGTCATTTCGAGCCCTAAGTGGCGTCTCCTGCCATTTTTCCAAGCCCGATTTTGTCACATTTCCAAGGTTCCTTACATTTCCTTACATTTCCTTACATTTTCAAGCTTCCTCTTAAGACTTAATATTTTCTAAAGCATTTCCTTACATTTCTTACATTTCCTTACATTTCCAAGCTTCCTCTTAAGACTTAATATTTTCTAAAGCATTTCCTTACATTTCCTTACATTTCCTTACATTTCTTACATTTCCAAGCTTCCTCTTAAGACTTAATATTTTCTAAAGCATTTCCTTACATTTCCTTACATTTCCTTACATTTCCTTACATTTCCAAGCTTCCTCTTAAGACTTAATATTTTCTAAAGCATTTCCTTACATTTCCTTACATTTCCTTACATTTCCAAGTTTCCAAAAATGTTCACTTTCCTCTTTTAAACTTAACATTTCCAAGTTTCCAAAAATGTTCACCATACATTCATAATACATAAGACATGCCATTTCGTATAATTAAATCAAAAATGCATAGGCCCATTTTCAGGGTGTTACAATTCTACCCTCCTTAAAGAAATTTCGTCCTCGAAATTTCCAACTAACTAGTAATCTTACTACCTAAGTCTCACTACCATGCTTTTGCTGCGCACTCCAATTCTAAACCCAAAATAAACACTTAGTATACTATGGTAGAGTACGCACCGGTATTTACATCTAGAGCGACCTCGTCCCCTTGTACTCATGCTATCGGTTCACATTTATCTGATTAAAAATTTTATAAATTATTGGTTTTCTTCCACTGATTATCCACGAACAGTCTTATGATTAGTAGTTTTAAGAAGTAGTTCTTTCGATTTTATACACATACAGTCTCAATTCAATCATTCAATCACATTCATGAACTTGCGTTCATTACAGAAAATGTTGTAGTTGACATTGTTTGTTGTTTTCCACTACCGTGGGTATTTCAAATTTTATCCTATAGGGGTATTTTGGTAATTTTTCAAATTAGGGTATTTGAAAATTTCATAAAGTAAAAATTTTTGGTATATAGTTTTTTTTCAAAATTGAAATCTTGGACAAGAAAATTTCAAGGGTAAAATGGTAATTTTATACACTAGGGTATTTTGTAATTTTACAAGCCGAGGTCATTTCAATTAATTTTTTTGAAATATGGTTCTTAGTGACTTTTCAAAACAAGGGTATTTTTGAAGGTTTCTAATTTGAGGGTACTTCGGTAATTTTCCTTACTGAGGGTATTTTGGTCATTTGCATAGGTTAGGGGTAATTTGGTCATTTTACAAATCAGGGGTACTTTCGTAAATTTTCTAAATCAGGATATCTTTGATATTTTGTAAAGTTTTTGAATACTTTTGCAAAATTAGAAATTGTTATTGAAATCGGGGGTAGTATGGTAATTTTGGAAAATTAAGGGCATTTTAGTAATTTTACCACTAAGGGTATTTAGGTAATTTTGTAAATTAAAAATTCTTCAAAGAGTTTTTCCAAAATAGTAATTTTCACAATTCAAAAGGGTAATTTGTTGACTTTTAAAACTAGGGTTTCCATAAAAATGTGGCTAGTCCCTTTCGGGTTTTAGTTATTGGGTTTAGCCCGTGTATAAGTCCTTTTGGTTAGGGTGAACCGAGGCTATGCACCAGGTAGGATTCGAGTGTAGACGAGGTGAGTCGCTAGGACTGCTTAAATACCAAGCTCTTCTGAATCCACTCCTAGACATGCGCACAACATTACCACACCTAGCTCTACGACTTAATCACGTGTTTGTCTAATGGTCCTTAAGTCGTATGTACTTGTGTTTTTGAGTAGACTAGTCCTAGGGTTCAACAGATCCTAGTTCACTAATCTACATTGCCATAAAAGCCCATACATTTCACATATTCAAATCACTTAAGTCAAGTACTTACCGGTGGATTTGAATTGAGACTTAGGTGCCATGCCGTAAAACACGAAAATTTTGAGAAAATTCCTTTTGGGCTAGATTTTGAAAATGTTTTGGGCCTTAAACCACAGCCGAGTGTTTAAAATCGGGCTCGATACAAGCCGAAACACCCCAAACCCGGCCCACGAACCTTAACCGGATCTGGTATGTTCCCGGGTGTAAACCGTTTCAAATTCTTTAGTTACTTAGAAACTTGTGTGTTTTGAAAGAAAGTTTGTTTTGGGTTGGGCTTGAGTTGATAACAAGTTTATTTCATTATTAAAATCCTTTACTTTAGGTGACAAAACGTTTAGGCTTTGTTTTAAAATAAATTTACTTAATCTTTTAATAGATAAAAGTTTGTAAGCTTAATAAATAAAAACAGAATAAAATATTTCTACTAAGGCCTTATTACATCAAATAATTCCCAAAATTTAAATTCAAAATACTTAAAGTAAAATAGTCCAAATAAAAGAAATCTGAACTTCACATGGCCTCCACTAAGCATCTGCCGGCCCGGTCCATCACTGATCGTCACCTGAAAAATAATCCCACAAGGGGTGAGTCAACAGACTCAATGTGTAACCAACACTAAAATTTAATAATTCAGGCATACATTATCATACATGTTCATAAACAAATAAAAATAATGATGCAACCCGAACCCAAACCTAGATAGCCATCCGCCACGCGTCCCCGCACCAACTCGCACACCGTGGGGACTACTAAGTCAACCTCCATCCGCTACACACCATCGAAGGCGGTACATACTGATCGACGTGCTCATCTCCCTTATAAAATTCGTGGTCTTAGGTCACCACATTCAGATATCGTGGTCTTAGGTCACCACATTCAGATTTACATGGTCTTAGGTCACCACATTCAGATTTCGTGGTCTTAGGTCACCACATTAACTTCCCCTTTTCATATAACCCATATGCCCCATATTTCATACACATTATGCAATTTCATGCCTTAATTCACATTCTTACCAGTTTTCACATGTTAAAAATAACATATGTTCATAATCCTAGTAGGAGTAGGAAACGTACCTGATTACTTTTGTACCATAACATGGTATCTTAGCCATATTCACATTCTTATAAACATACACATATTAATTATTGCCATAAATCTTATTAAAAGATAGTGTGGGTACACACCTGATATACGTATCTAATTTATGAAATCAAAACTCGTTCTATCGCTTTAGATCTTTAATTCCTATATTCGGCCAACCCTAACATGTTAGTAAAAAGTGATTCGGCTATAAATCCCAATCCTAGTAGGATTGTTGTAATCAAATTCTTACCTTGGTGCCGATTGGATTAAAAATTAAATCCCAAAACTTTGTGATGCTTCTTTTTTGCAATCGGCTATTCCCTTAATCATTGAACTAGTTAGTTTCGGCTTTTTAAACAAATAAGAATTAGATCTAAATACCACAATAGGGCCTTGGCCGAATGTTAGATTCGCTTACCTTTATGAATCTAAATTCCCAGAAACCTCAGCTTATTTCTGTCGCCTTCCTCCTAAAAATCGAAGTCACCTAATTTTTACCTTCGGCTTTTCCAAAATCGGCACTTCTGGCTTATTATAAAGGTGATTCTACTTCAGGGCTAAAGAAGAGAAATTGATAGGCATAGACAATTGATTCGGGTTAGATCTTGATGAGAAGAGAGGAAGAAATCGTGAGAAAAAGAAATCCTGAAACTTACCGAATCACTAAAGAACATGCGGCCTATGGTGCACCTTCGAGAAACTAAAACACCCTTGTAGATTCGGCTTTGAGGCTTAGAGAGATTTGGCTATAGGCTTGAAACTTATCTTTGGCTTTTGATTGGTTTTGCAAAGGAAAAAGAATTGATGATGGGAAGCACAAGGTATTTCGGTTTTACAAGGAAAGAAAAGGAAGATATAGAACTTAGAGAAATTCGGCAAGACTAGGGGATTTTGTTTTCAACTTTGTGGAGAATTGAAAAGAAAAAAGAAGAATAATGGCGAGAGAATTCAAGAGATTTAAAAAGAGAAGAAAGAATGTTGAATGGCCTTAGTTTTCCTCCTTTTGCCGAAACTAATAAGCCTAGAGAGTCCCCTTTCTTGGCCATCACTCTCATATCTTTATTTTCCTAGCTTAGCCGAAATTCTAAAAGAATTTGACTTCACTTAAACTCCTACCTTAGTCTCCCTATGCCGTCCATCTCCTTATCTTAGGAGTGCCAAATTTTAACCCATTATTTTGGGCTTCATGTGGCCATACTAGGCCCAAGTTATCCTAGCATATGGCGTCATTTCCAGAGCCCTAAGTGGCGTCTCCAGGCCATTTTTCCAAGCCCGATTTTGTCACATTTCCAAGGTTCCTTACATTTCCTTACATTTCCTTACATTTCCAAGCTTCCTCTTAAGACTTAATATTTTCTAAAGCATTTCCTTACATTTCCTTACATTTCCTTACATTTCCAAGCTTCCTCTTAAGACTTAATATTTTCTAAAGCATTTCCTTACATTTCCTTACATTTCCTTACATTTCCAGGCTTCCTCTTAAGACTTAATATTTTCTAAAGCATTTCCTTACATTTCCTTACATTTCCTTACATTTCCAAGTTTCCAAAAATGTTCACTTTCCTCTTTTAAACTTAACATTTCCAAGTTTCCAAAAATGTTCACCATACATTCATAATACATAAGACATGCCATTTCATATAATTAAATCAAAAATGTATAGGTCCATTTCCAAGATGTTACAGTTCTACCCCCCTTAAAAATAATTTCGTCCTCGAAATTACTTACTATCGAATAATCGAACATCTTAACTCACCGCGCTACGCTTATGCTGCGCACTCTGATCTTAATAGAGCCATCATACTTCCTAGGCACAATTTTTTTTTAAGTTCACGTTCCCGAGAACTCATTTCTAACGTCGCGATTTAATCTGATTAAAGAGTTTTATGCATTAGTGATTTGTTCTACTGTTTAACCGAGAATAGTTTTATGAAAAGGAGTTTAATAGTGGTTCTTTCGATCAAACAAAGTCTTAGTTCAAGTTCACTATTCTAATTTAGAGATTCACATTCACATTCACATTCATCCATCTCGAAATGGACACATTCATTCACAACATTCACTTCACTTCACAATAACTTAGGTTATCGAACTATATTTTTTTTATGTTACATCTTATAAGCTTATGTTTTCAAAGTCTTAATTATAAAGTGAAAGGAAAATGAGTTTTTCTAGCATGTTCAACACAAATGTTAAAGTTTCTTCAAAAATGTCACAATTAATGATTAATCGGTTAAAAGAAACTGAGATTTCCAAAACCCTTCAAAGCAAAGTTTTCAACATTCAACTCGTAGCATACCAGATCCAGTCATGACGTATGGGCCGAGTTTGGGGTGTTACAGGAAATTAAAAGTAGCGCCCAAAGTGAAACCTTTCTTATAGAAAAGGTGTTATAATGCTCTAGGAACTAAGGAAATTTTATGCTTACATTTTTTACGTGGAGATTCAAGTTTTCCAAGATGCGGGGAGAAACTCAAGGCTATTGAACAGACCTATTCTTTTGTCCCTTTGCTCAAGCGGTGTGGGGTGTATCCGGATTCAATTAGAGAGCAAAACATGAAGGTTTCTCAATCTTCAAATATTGGTGGAAAATTATCTCCATTTCATTCCCTTCGTTAGATTCATTTTGCTCTAAAATTTTAGTGGCCTATCAGTTGGCATGTTTAGAAAACTAGGAACCAGTTCTTTTTTGAGAAATCGTCTCCATTCTATTGAAGTTTTGATTGATACTTTGTTTGTTTGATTTCTCATCTTTAAATGCTTTATTCAGCTACACAAGGAGTCACATAACCGCATGCTTCTAGATGGACAGCTCCTAATCTTTTGACTGTGAAAATCAACATTGATGCATCTTTTGATCCACCTTCTAGTAAGATTCAAATTGGTAGAATTTTTTGAGATAGTGATGGTAATATCATTGATGTATGAAATGAGATTGTTGATGTTGCTTTGATGGAATTGGCAAAAGCCTTGGCCATAAGGATTGCATACCTTAAAGCCAAGGGAAAAGGGTGGAGAAGAATAATATTTGAATTTGACTATTTTAATGTGGTCCACAAGCTTAATTCATTCTCTTCTACGACCTCTTAGAATGATTTTGTGGTGGAGCAAGATATCTTTTCTTTATGTAGGGATAGCAAAAAAAAGAATCCGACGGGTTTCGACCCACTCGACCTATTAAGTCAAATTTTTTTTTTGAAAAATCAAGTTCAAGATGGGTTAGGTCGAGATCAAATTTGGGGTAAATCTGCCTTGCTTGGCCTCAAGATATTTACAAAATACCTCTAATATATATTAAGTTTTTTTTTCCTTTCAATAAATAGATATATATATATATATAAGTTTTAACTCTAAACTAAAGCTAATAATTATATTTACTTCAAAATAAAATAATTAATAATGTAATCTTTATTGCTTCAAAATAAAAAATAAAATAATTAAATTAAATTTAGGTTTGGTTTGATTTGATCTGAGTTGAGATCGAGGCGGAGTCGAAATAGATTGGTCAAGTTTCGAGTCAGGCCCTAGGTTTTTGCACGCCCCGTTTCTATCCCTACCCATTGGCACTGCTAATCAAATCGGGTATCCCCATTTGATTCATTGGAATAGAATAGAGTTGAAATGTAATGCTATTATGTACTAATGAAATAGATATGTAAAGGAATAAAATAAGTATAACAATAGTTTGGTTCGATCGAATGAAATACATAAGGAATAAATGAAAATGGCAATTTCACCCTTTTAAAAAAATAATATTTTTATTTATATTAATTAATATATATAATTAAATAAAATATTTACTATGCTTTAAAAATTATTAATTAAAATATAGCATAAATTTTAAATTTATATTTTAAATATTATATTTAATTATTTAAGATATTAAATTATTAATAATTCAATACTAAAAATTATAATATATTATTTCTTTTCTATATGATCGGGTGAATTACCCATATATGTTGATTTTTAACTAAATTTATCGAATTAGGTCAATTTTTTGAAATTTACTTAAAAGCAGGCTGATTTTGGAGTATGTGTGTGAAAACGCGTCCAGTTGGACACGTTTTCAGAAAATTTTGTAAGGATGCGTTTTTCAGAAAATTTTGTAAGAAAACGCATCCAAGTGGATGTGCTTTCCTGCTCAGTCAGCAAAGCTCGTCCATCTGGATGTATTTTCCCTATCAACTGCCCCGCAACGACTACACCTAAACAATTGAATTCCAACGACTCCCCCCTGCAACATTAACTTCTTTTCCCTATTTTAACCCCAAATTTCCTTCTATCTTAATTCACTCTCAACTCTCTCTCTCAATTCTCTCTTAATTCTCACTCAATTCTCTCAGTTCACTCTTATTTTTTATTAAAATTCTCTTAAGGTTTTTTAATTAATTTTGCATTACGATTTTTATTTGTATTTATTGAAATCCTTAATGGAAAATTCTCTTATTCGCTTCTCTCTCTCAATTCACTCTCAATCCTCTCTCAATTCTCTCTTAGTTCTCACTTAATTCTCTCAGTTATCTCTCATTTTTTATTAAAATTATTTTAAGGTTTTTTAATTAATTTTGTATTACAATTTTTATTCGTATTTATTGAAATTTTTAATGGCAAGTTCTCTTATTCATTTAGATGGCAACCACATTTCGGTCGTTCAATTGCAAATGGTAAGAAAAAATTTCTATTATTTTTAATAAATTTTAATTTAATTGTTAAGTTGTTATATTGAAATTTAAGATTTTGTATGCTTTTTTTATAATTAGCTGAAAGATTGGATTTTGGAGACGCATATTCGCAATCTATCTGCTCATCCATCATCTTTAATCGAACCATACTTGAGAGTTGCGTGATTTTTGTATGTGGCTCATATGGGTAGGGGCTGTAAATGGACCCCACACTTGTTAGCGTGATGGTGGAAAGATGGAGACTCGAGACACACACATTCTATCTTTTATGCGGCGAGTGTACAATCACACTCGAGAACTTGTAGTTACAGGCCGGGTTACCGGTGGATGGATCGGTAGTGACTGGGTCAATTGTCGCTATCGATTAGAGAGTTGTATGTGAGAAAATGTTAGGCAAGGTTCCAGACATGATTTGTGGTGCTCGGATATATATGAATTTGTAGAAAGTAAATTTTAGAGAGCTCGATGTGGGATCGAGTCCACTTGAAAGAGAACAACACACTTGGCCATACATCCTTAGGATTATTAAGGGTCTCCTATTGCCTGATAAATCACGAAACCTATTCCATTTAAGATGGCTACTACAACTCGTGGACTTTAGAGAAGTGGGTCGACTCAATGGGGGGTCAGTCGTGTTGGCGACGTTGTATTGGGAGATGTTTCAGGCGATGAAACCACACAAAATTAAAATCGATGGTTGTATGTAACTACTGCAATCATGGGTGTTGTATCAGTTGCCTTTTTTACATCCTCAATTTGACTATGCTTATACATTCTCACTCATAACAAGGTAAAATTCATTTGATAATACAGTTACCATGACAAAAATTTTAAATTTAAAAAAAAATTTAACATCTTATTTGAATAGGTGGAACAATGACCCGAGTTACATGGGACTATTGGATGAGCTCAAATACAGCTTCTTTTAGATCAATGATCGAAAGTAGAGCTTAGTATTTTTAAATTTTCAATTATATAATATTGATGTAATTGATTTAAAACTTAATAGTAAGTATATAATTAATATTATTATTGTACTATAGTTTGAATGGACACCATACTCCAATCTGAAAATTCAAGCATGCATCTCATCTGAGATCTTAGTCAATCACAACATATGGCACGTGAACATGTCATTGGTAGTGTATGCTACAGTGGAAATGCACAAATCTGATCAAGTTATGCGGTAGTTTAGGTCTAGGCAAACGATTTCATCGGCACCCCAAGACATGGAAGATCTACATAATATAAAATTGCGGAGGAGAACCAATGAAGATTTGCCTAAATTCCACAAGAAACATATCAACATTTGGAACCATAGGTAAGAATTTATACCAAATCATGAACTCGTTATCACTCAGGAATTAGCCTACGATCAAAAGTACATGCCAGGTTTAAACACCATAGCAAGTTATATCTACTATCGGAGGAGGTGAGTGGTAGGCAATATCATACGAGGAGGACATGACGATCGCCTAGGAATCCAAGGTCTAAACCAGATGTTGAGGTGATTCCATCATTGATACCAATACAAAAAGAGGCATCGATGGTCGCACCACCTCTCAGTTAGTATAACTCGACTTATTCCATTGCTTTCACTAACCCTATTTTTTTTTTACACAAGCACCACTCTTTGCACCATAGTTCCCTATTTCTACACCGTCCTTGGGTTCTTTTTTTTTTTTTGCACCACCACCTCCACCCCATCATATTACATGTTGATGCATTCAACATTTCCACCACTAACGTATTTTTCGGCTATGTTTGCAACACAGACGACAAGTCCATATTTTTTGCCACTAGTGTATGCAACACAATACACTTATACACAAATAGTTTCGAAAACACCCCCGAGATCATTGTTCTACTAAGGTGGACCACCTTCACAACCACTTGTTCATAGAATGGAGGAGACATGATAGCAACCAATGTAACAGCCCGACTTTGGGTCTAGTCAGAACAGTGGTCCCGGGACCACAAATCTGACGTAGTAAAATTTGTTCTTATTATATTTTTATGGTCTATAGTTTTATGGAATGATTTCGTGAAAATTTCGTTTGAAAATTTTGACGTCTGGGCATTTAATTCAGTTAAAAAGACTAAATTATAAAAAGTGCAAAATGTGTGTTCTACAAGCTAGAGGTGTCTAGTTGCTATGAAACTTTAAATTGAAAGTCCTTAGATGGTAATTAGACCATTGGTTAAGTTAGTGGACAAAAATGGACATGAAGTAAGAGAATTTTTATGTTTTAAGTTAGGGGCATTTTGGTCATTTGGCTAATTAAATGAATTAAAATTCAAATTAAAAGCCAATTTTTGCTTATCTTCTACCCCTTGGCAAAAGTTTACAAGAGGAAGACATAGCTAGGTTTTTTCAATCTTCCAAGCTCGATTATCAAGAAAAATGAGGTACGGACCTAGACCGGGGGAAAAATAAAGTAATTGACAATTAGGTCAAATTCTACTAGTTTTGTACCGAGGTAAGTTCGTATGTAAATAATACAATGTTCTATTTGTATTTTAATGTTTTGATATTGCATGAAATGTATGGTTGATTCTATGAGTATATTCAACGAAGTTCCGGCAAGAGAGAAAATCCTAGTTGAACCTTAGGAATAGATTAGGATACAAATGACATGTCACTGGGAACCCATGTGATTATGTGATTTATGTGTCCCAGGTGTTGGTCCTGTACGTCCTACCGATGGCTGGGTATACCGGTATATGTTGTGGATACCTGACAGCTTGTGTGAGTAGCACTGCGTGGCTACGTCTTGACCGACAGCTTGTGTGAGCAAGCCCAAGGATAGCTCAAGAGCGAGCTTATATGTGTTTTGAGATTTGTGGTAGCATTGGCTACATATGTGGCACTTATGTGCAAAGTTTTCCCTATATCTGATAGTATTCCAAGTGGTTCAACGGGTATGTCAAAGACGAGAAAGTATGTGATTATGTTACGAGTTGCTGCAGGTATGTGCAAAAAACTCAAAGGAAATGAATTTGGTATATGATGATCTGTTGGTAAGAATGTGATTGAGTATGTTATGTTCATGAGGTTTTAATGACATTTAGGTTGATATACGTATGTTACTTATATGGCAATTGTATGGTTAATTTTGTTTATTATTGGCATATGAACTTACTAAGCTATATAGCTTACTCCATTTTCTTTCCCTTGTCTTATAGTGTCATCAAGCTAGCTTGGGATTGGATATTGTTGGAGATCCATTCACACTATCAACTATTATTTTGGTACCAATGAATTTAACATTTTGAGTTATGGCATGTATAGGGGACTTGGTCATTTTGTTATGTGCCATAATTGATTTGGCCAAATATGTTGGCTTCTATTGGTTGAAAGTTCATTTGTAAATGGACATTGAAATTGGCTAATGTTGGTATAAGTAATTTATATGATGATGTCTTTCGTGGATGTAAGAATTTACATGATATGAGTTTATAAGTATGTAATGTTTGTGTATGATAGATGGTAGCATGTGAATGTTGTGTTGATGTCTTGGTTGTGGCTAATTTGATTGTATGTATATGCTTGAAATGGTGCTATGTTATATGGTGTAGGTGTGTGTATTAAAGGGTGGAAATATGGCTTGGTAAATAGCCTTGTTTTTGTCTACCCCACAGGCATATGTTCCAGCCGTGTGGCCCTTGCACCTAAATTATGAGAAACAGAATGTCTACAATATAGCACAGAAGCAGAGACACGGGCGTGTGTTGATAAACCGTAAAAGTAACATATTTTAATCCCACATTCAGTATGCTTTTGGATGATTTAGCCCTCAATTTATGTAAAAAAGTGCTCTTAATACTTTCTTTTCATGTCTTATACTCAAGAAAGCACCCGAAAATGAAAAGAATGAGAAACGGGCTTAAAACGGACCAAATTGGGCCAACCCAAGAAATTGGCACGGCCTGGACTTCATGTCACACGGCCGTGCCTCACCAATCATTCAAAGACATGCCCCAAGCACGATTTGCATGGCCGTGTCCCAATCGACAGACCTGAAGCACGGCCTGAATCTCGACTTACACGGCCGTGCCACGGCCATGTCTCAATCAACAGAATCAACACACAGCCTAAAGTCGACTTACACGGACGTGTGCCATGGCCGTGCCTCTGCTACGGGAATGAGAAATTTCACTCGAATTTGGATGCTTAAAGCCAAAGAAACATACTCGTAAGTCCACTTAAACACCTTAATAATAATTCTACTTAAATGAGGTACTTAGGAGTCAAGTAAAGCATCTGAGGAGCCTATATAAACAACCCAAGGCAGCCGTTCTAAAGGGAGAGTTTTTAGGCAGAGTTTTCTGCTAGAGCTTTTATTCAGGAATTTACTCAAAGATAGCCATTTGATCCATCTCAAGAAGCCAGAGTTCTACTCAAGACAGAGGATTTCCTCTTCAATTCCTTCAAGGGGTTTTAGGGATTTCTTATATTTTGTTTTATCTTTCCTCTTGAGATGTTTTCTTATTTTGTTATGAACTATGACAGATTTTGTTATTTGATTTCTAAATTATATGATAAGTACTTAGTTTGTTCTTAATTATGTTGCTTAAATTAATCTGATGTGCTTAGGTGGAGGAGGAATAGACCCTGCCTAAGAGTAGATCTAACATAATTAAGTGGAGTTGATCGAGCGCCTAAAGATAGGGTTACGAGATTTTGCCGAATTAGGGTGAAACCTAATATGGGAGTCCATAGATCGATTTATTGATTCCTTAGGGGGTTATTATAAGAGAACGAAAGTTCCACTAATTAACCTAAGGTTAGACGTTATTCGCCTCGAGAGAGGGTTTAATATAGGTTAGGGAGTCTCACGGATCAAGCTAAGTAAAGAAGTCATATGAATTAAAAGTTAGATAACAAGAGAAGTCATAGGTGGATTCTTCTTGAGGGTATCATCGTAATCAACTGAGTTTTTCCACAGTCTTTTCCCAAAGTTTCATTCTTTTGTCTTTGCATTTAGTTTAAGTATTTCATTAGTTTTTAGATTAATAAACCAATCACTCTATATTTCAGGCTAAATAATAGAAAGAAAGTGAGTAGTAGTACTTTTAGGTTCCCTTGGGTTCGATAAGATACTCTTGCCTAAACTATACTACTGTTTGATAGGTGCACTTGCCTCTATCGTTGTCATAGTTAGCCTATAGGTTTGATCATTCTTTTTATAAATATTAAAACTCGACTGTTTGACATGATTAAGTTTTTGGCTCCGTTGCCGGGGAACACTAAAATATTAAAAAGCTCTATTTCTATTACTTTAGCCATTATTTTATTTTTTTTCACAATTTACTTTTATTTTTAGTTTAGATTTTTATTTACACTAAATTTCTTTCTTTCTTCTCCTAGCAGGTACCTCTAGTTTATGACTAGAAGGAACTGGAGAGGACCTTTAGCATACGAAAGTGACATTGAAGCTACCGCTCACAGAAATCGCAGAGATATTAGACGAGCTCTAGACTACCAAAGAGAAGAACAACAAGACAGATCCAATCCTACTGAAGGGATGGACGAAAACAATCCATCGCCAAATGTGCAAGAACAAAATGCTCCACGTACTATGTATGATTATGCTAAACCTAATTTGACAGGAGCAGAATCTAGTATTGTTAAGCCCGCTATAGCTGCTAATAATTTTGAATTAAAGCCTAATACAATACAAATGATTCAACAGTTTGTTCAATTTGATGGTTTCCAGGACGAAGATCCAAATACTCATATAGCTAATTTTTTAGAGTTCTGTGATACCTTCAAAATAAGTGGCATTTCTGACGATGCCATACGTCTTCGGTTATTTCCCTTTTCATTAAGGAATAAAGCCAAGCAGTGGTTGAACTCGTTACCAAGAGGGTCAATCACCACATGGGATCAAATGACCGATAAATTTCTTTTAAAATACTTTCTACCAACCAAAATGGCCAAATTTAGGAGTGACATATCTTATTTTGTGCAGAATGATGCAGAAACATTATATGATGCATGGGAAAGATATAAGGATCTCCTGAGAAGATGTACACACCACGAATTACCTCTATGGCTTCAAGTCCAAACTTTTTACAACGGTGTGAATTCTTCAACGAGGCAAATGATTGACTCATCAGCCGGTGGAACTTTGAATAACAAAACTCCTGAAGCGGCTTACGACTTTATTGAAGAGATGTCGTTGAATACCTATCAATGGCAAATTACAAGGGCTAAACCGACAAAATCAGCCGGAGTTTTTAACATTGACGCAGTAACAATGCTGTCAACACAGGTGGAGATGATGAATAAAAAACTTGATAATCTATGTTCTTCACAGGTACACCCAGTAATGCAATGCGAAGCGAGTGGGAATGTGGCGAATCTTGAGTACCCACCCTACCAACCAGGAGCAGAACATGAGCAAACAAACTATATAGGTAACAATCTCAGATCCAATAATAATTCTTATAGTAACACTTATAACGCAGGTTGGAGGAACCACCTAAATTTTTCGTGGGGAGGACAAGGAAACCAAGGAAATCAAAGGCAGCAACCTCCTCCAAATTATCTAAATCAGCCATATCCACAAGAGAAGCAATCAAACCTCGAAGAGATGCTGACGAAATTCATGGCATCCACGGATTCTCATTTCCAAAAGATTGAAGCAGTACTTGATGAACAACAAAAATCGATCAAAGGGATTGAGAATAAAGTTAGAGAACTTACTAAGTCAGTAGGACATCTCAGGAAGCTGATTTCTGAGCGTCAACAAGGACGTCTACCAAGCAACACAGAAATAAACCCAAAAAAACAAATCCAAGCCATCACAGCTCAAGAGGGTACAAAGGTAGACGAGCCCACCACAGCACAAGAAACCAAGGAAGAAAAAGGTAAAATTGAGGTAGCACACGAAAAGCCAAAACCAATAATCAAAGAATACAAACCTTGCATACCTTATCCCGAAGCATTGAAAGGAGATGATTCAGAAGAACAGTTTGGTAAGTTTCTTAAACTTTTAAGGAAATTACATATTAACTTACCCCTTCTTGAAGCTCTTTTCCAGATGCCAGACTCGAGGAAATTTTTAAGAAAACTCTTGACAAACAAACGCAAAATAGACGAAGAGCACCACGTGGAACTAAACGCAACATGCTCGGCAATGTTACAAAATAGACTACCACAAAAACAAAAAGATCCAGGGAGTTTTACGATTCCATGCTTAGTTGGTAGTTTAACTACTGATAATGCGTTAGCTGATTTAGGGGCAAGTATAAATGTCATGCCTTATGCATTGTTTAAACGACTAGGTCTAGGGAAGGCCAAACAAACTAGGATGAGTATTCAACTAGCTGATAAAACTGTTAGAATTCCTAGGGGCATCATTGAAGATGTGCTTGTAAAAATCGATAAATTTGTTTTCCCAGTAGATTTTGTTGTTTTAGACATGGATGAGGATAATTCAATCCCCTTAATTCTAGGAAGACCTTTCCTAGCAACTGCCAAGACTAAAATTGATGTTACCACAGGCGAGCTCATACTTCACGTAGGAGATGAATTGATTAAGCTTCAAGCTCTCGACTCGGCTAGAACAACAGATGATGAAGGTAAGAAAGTCACTTCAATAGATAATCAAATTGTTCAACTTTCATCGTAGGAAACACCACATAAAGACAACCCTGAGCTGACTCATAAGTCCTAAAACAACAAAGAAGAATCCTACAAGGGACAAAACCTTAGGCTTGACAAGTTTGAAGAGCAGAAGATACAAGTCAAAGAAAAGTCGGACCCACACGAAGTAAAACCAAAGGAACCGCCAGAAAAGCTCGTAGGGACATCAAACCACTTCAAAATAGGAGACCAGGTACTGTTAGACAAAGTAGATCCCCACATCACTTAACAGACCTGAAACCAAAGGGAAAAATTCTTCTTAAGGTGCACAATATTTTCCCACACGAAACAGTCGAGGTAAGCAAAGCAACATTCGACACCTCCAAGGTAAACGCTTCTCGACTTGAACTTTGTCGTGAAAATAGAACTATAAGCATGAGGGAAGATGTTCAAACCCTTAAACCTCCCTGAAATTTTTTTGAAGAGTCTAGCTTAAGACTATAAACGAGCACTTTTCGGGAGGCAACCCGAGTACTAACAATAATTTCTATTCGGTAGTTTTAGTTTTATTCTCATCTCTATTTTCTCTTTTAGAAATCAATAAATTGAAAAAATTACAGATTCCCGGACCATACGGTCGTGGCCTTAGTCGTGTGGGCACTCCGAATCACCGTACTGACATAGCAGAGGCCGTGTGAATCCTGCCCCAACCAACTGTAGAAGTTACGGGCTCACCTACCCCACCACGGTCGTGCGAAGCGGCCATGGGTCAACACTGCCATTATAAAAACGGGCGTGGCAGCAGAAACAAATGGGCGTGGCACTCCAACACGCCTCTAAACATGGCTGTACGATACATCCGTGCAAAGTAGCACGCCCTAGACACACGGGCGTGGGACAGCGTCAGAAGTAAAAATCTATTTATAACCCCACAGCCCTTCCCCTTTCCCCCATCTTCTTTCCTCCTTCTTTTTCTTTCAATTTTTTTGTCTTGCATTAGAAAAGGTGTTCAGACTCTTGAGCTACACTAAAATCAGGCCGAAGAAGCGTAAGAGGTCAATCACAATCTCCTATGGGAGACCGATCTATATAATGCCGGCCGCTTCATTCAAACAACAAGCCAAGGGTCTTTGAGACTATATAGTTTTTATTTTCTTTTTCTCTTTTGATTCAATTACCTACTCTTTAACAATCTTATGCTTAGCTTAGTTTATTTTAATTTAGTTTTTTGGTTTTAGGTTCTAAAGGCTGCTTGGGAATCACGCACCATAGCCTTAGAGGTCACACCCACCTCGCGAACCATCCAACAATAAGGACTCTTTAGTCCATTAGTCTTTTCTTTCAATTTCAGTTTTCTTCTTAGTCTCCTTCTCTTTATTCCCTTTATCTTTAATTATAATATTAGTATATTATTAATGTTTCTTTAGATTTCTTGGGTACATCTTTGCAGCTACCCAATTTCTTTATCTAGCACAAAGATCATCGGTAGACACCCCACGCATCGCCCTCCAACTTATATTTCTCGCCATCCTCCGTAAATCACCCAAAATTCGTGAAGTGGCACTCTATTCCTCTCTTTTGATCTTATATTAATTGTTATTACCTATCTTTGTACATTGAGGGCAATGTACATCTTAAGTGTGGGGGGGATAAAAGTGCCTAACTTTTTGCATAATTCTCAATTTAATGCCTAATTTTTCATTAATCCTGAATTTAAACTTGTTCAAAGTATTTTTCTCATATTACTAATTAGGATGAAATTTCTAATGATTTATAATTTTTATTGATATGTTTTAGAATAAGTCATTGATAATTGATCATTGATGATTAAATTTGAAGAATACTAGTGAATCGAGCATGATAAGTTTACTTTCTAAAAAATTAAAAATTAATAGGTCATTGAACTGAATTTGAGTATTACCTTGAAATTTGGAATTTATAAGGATTGATGTCAAAAATACCCATAATTTTTGTGAGATTTTGAGCCTTATAGAGCATATACTCTTCTTCATGCTCACTTTATTGATTATGAGTGTGTTAAATTTGAACTGTTATTCTAGAACTTGCCTCATTTATACATGTCGATACCACATTAATAATTTGATATACTGAGATGATAAAGGCACCTAGGTTTTAACCCTTTCACTCCACATAAAAAGCCTACCTTCACAAATTAACCCCTAGTGAACCTCGTTGAATCCTAACAACCTTTTTATTAACCCACCCACTAATATTAACCTAAAATCCCTTTGTATTTGTTATCACCATTCTTTTGACTACCCTTTAATCGAGGTTTGATTTGATTAAGTTACCGAATTATATTAGTTCAAGAATTACATTTATCATTTATGATGTAATATTTTTAAAAAAATCTAAGTTTATTCAATATTAGTAGTATATAAAAGAGCTTAGAGCATTTAAACTCCAATTGTTGAAGAAAAAGCTCAGTATTAAAGTATTATCAAATTTTAAGTGATGAAAATACTCTTTATTATAGAGTAATAGTAGGTATTATTAGTTTTCATTCGATGTAAATATTCATATTCAGTTCATTGTTTTTAGATTAGGTAATTAGTCAATTCAATCTCAATTCTAACCCTCTAATTCATCTTGTATCAACATCCTTAACCTTAGCCCCATTACAACCATGATAAAGACCTTTTGATCTATGTATCATCTCATATACAGTGGTGGAGATTTCATTTTCAGGCAAGCCTATGGGATTAACTTTTCAAGTTTGACTTATAAGTGCTTATTCTTGAACCTTAAACACTTTGAGTGATTTGAGTGAACCTTCAGTGAGGATGTCAATCCTTGTCGGTTTTGAATTAAAGGTAATTATTCAGATAAGGGAAACACCTAATGTTTCGTACTACAAAGGTATGACTTATCATGATTGAATCTTTAGGACTCTTTGAGTTGAATTATCCATGTATAAATTATCTATGAATTATGATGAGACATTGTCGATAGGAATTATGAATTATGGAAAGTTCATTTTAATTGTAAGTTGAGAATTTTGCTTGAAGACAAGCAAAAGCTTAAGTGTGGGGGTATTTGATAAATCGTAAAAGTAACATATTTTAATCCCACATTTAGTATGCTTTTGGATGATTTAGCCCTCAATTTATGTAAAAAGGTGCTCTTAATCCTTTCTTTTCATGTCTTATACTCAGGAAAGGACCCGAAAACAAAAAGAATGAGAAACGGGCTTAAAACAGACCAAATTGGGCCAACCCAAGAAATTGGCATGGCTTGGACATCAAGTCAGACGGTCATGCCTCGCCAATCATTCAAAGACATGCCCCAAGCACGATTTGCATGGCTGTGTCCCAATCGACAGACCTGAAGCACGGCCTGAATCCTGACTTACACGGCCGTGTCTCAATCAACAAAATCAACACACAGCCTGAAGTTGACTTACACGGGCGTGTGCCATGGCCATGCCATGGCCGTGCCCCTGCTACGAGAATGAGCAATTTCACTTGGATTTAGATGGTTAAAGCCAAAGAAACATACTCCTAAGTCCACTTAAACACCTTAATAATAATTCTACTTGAAGGGGGTACTTAGGAGCCAAGTAAAGCATCTGAGGAGCCTATATAAACAACCCAAGGCAGTCGTTCTAAGGGGAGAGTTTTTAGGCAGAGTTTTCTGCCAGAGCTTTTATTCAGGGATTTACTCGAAGATAGCCAGTTGATCTATCTCAAGAAGCCGGAGTTCTACTCAAGACAGAGGATTTCCTCTTCAATTCCTTCAAGGGGTTTTAGGGATTTCTTATGTTTTGTTTTATCTTTCCTCTTGAGATGTTTTCTTATTTTGTTATGAACTAAACCCTTCAGATACCTGAAGGAGGATGAAACCTATGAAGGATTTTGTTATTTGATTTCTAAATTATATGATAAGTACATAGTTGTTCTTAATTATGTTGCTTAAATTAATCTGATGTGCTTAGGTGAAGGAGGAATAGACCCTGCCTAAGAGCAGATCTAACATAATTAAGCAGAGTTGATCGAGCGTCTAGAGATAGGGTTATGAGATTTTGTCGGATTAGAGTGAAACCTAATATGAGAGTCTATTGATCGATTTACTGCTTCCTTAGAGGGTTATTATAAGAGAACGAGAGTTCCACTAATTAACCTAAGGTTAGACGTTATTCGCCTTGAGAGAGGGTTTAATATAGGTTAGGGAGTCTCACGGATCAAGCTAAGTAAAGAAGTTATATGAATTAAAAGTTAGATAACAAGAGAAGTCATAGGTGGATTCTTCCTGAGGGTATCGTCGTAATCAACTGAGTTTTTCTACAATCTTTTCCCAAAGTTTCATTCTTTTGTCTTTGCATTTAGTTTAAGTATTTCATTAGTTTTTAGATTAATAAACCAATCACTCCATATTTCAGCTAAATAATAGAAAGAAAGTGATTAGTAGTACTTTTAGGTTCCCTTGGGTTCGATAAGATACTCTTGCCTAAACTATACTACTGTTCGATAGATACACTTGCCTCTATCGTTGTCATAGTTAGTCTACAGGTTCGATCATTCTTTTTATAAATATTAAAACTCGACTGTTTGACACAATCATGTGTCTCGGTCGTGTGTGCTACACGACCTTGGACACAGGCGTGTGTCTCGGCCATGTGAAGTCTGCACCTATTTTATGAAAAATTATGAAAATTAAATCGACCACACGGCCTAGCACACAGGCGTGTGGCATGGTCGTGTGGCACAAGTTAGAGAGCACCCTATTTTGAACACGGTCTGTAGCACAGTGGGTGTCTAAGGGTCACACGGGCGTGTCCCTTAGACTACATAGGCATGTGAGCCTTGGAACATGAAAAATTTTCTAAGTTTTGCAAAATTTTCTAAAGTTTTCGGTTTAGTCTTGAACCACTTCCAAAGCATGTATTGAGCCCCGTAGGGTCGTTTTAGGGACGATATGAATGTGTATGAAATGTTCTAATTTGAATGGAAATTTATGACTTGGAAATGTATGTTTGCTTGTGTTTATGTCCGGTAATGCCTCGTATCCTATTCCAGCGTTGAATAAGGGTAAGGGGTGTTACAACTAAAGAGCACACTGCACTCAACCACGGATGAAGAAGAAGAAGAAGAAGAGGAGTTGGAGCCATAGCTTGTATAAAGAAAAAACCCATCTCGCAATCGACGACCATCCTGTTGTGGCACACATTCGGTTCGACGACACAAATGTTTTTTTTTTTGTACTTTTCATGTAAATTGTATTTGTTAGGCTAAGTTTTAATTGATAAAATTGTACAGATATTGGATATGAAATGTTTTGAAATAAATATTATTTTTGAATCAAAATTGACTGACGTTGTCATTATCATTGTTAAGTTAAGATTTATTCGGTCATTTTATATGAATATTAAAAATTTGTGAAGAGATCTAGTTTCTACGAGAAAAATAGAACAAAGTTTTATCTTGTATTGTTCTGCATAGCGTATGAATTATAATAAAATGATATTTACAAATTACCAAAAAATTAAGAATAAAAAAATTAATAAATTTCTTGTAAATAATTAATAATTTGGTTAACAAGGTCTTGTCCTCAAATCCTCCAAGTATGGAAATGATGGCCTTATATGCCTTGGCTTTCTATAATAACCACAATAGCTAGGTTGGTTTGTCCTCTCCCGAATATCTATATTGTTGTGTATCCGAGTAGAATTCTATTGACCTTTTAGTTTGCGACTCAATGAAATATTTGGTACTATCTTGAAAGGAGCGGTCGATACTGGCAATCACATACTTTCATCTGAGACCGATGGGAATTCATATTTCTACATGTTATACATGTTCTCTAGTTTGTACACTTTGTCCACATAGCTCATGCAATCCAAACATATAAAGGAACATGTTGCAATTGAACGTGCATATGGAAAACAAAGTGCATCAAATCTCCTACAGTCGTAGGTCTGTCGTATTAGATTTACATGGTATGCTCCACTAGCAATACCTTGGTTGGGTCTATCGAACTCCATAACCTAAAACAATAGGTTTGGGCATGAGTGACACACTGCATGCATACAGTTTGTTCATTCTATAGCCTGTCTAATTTCTTTTATAACGTTCTCGCACCAAACATGACCACCCTTTATATATTTCCACTCTTTTTGGAAATAGCACAGGTTGTTCGCACTGTTGCGATTGATGGTGTGCAAGTTTTCCAACATTTGATGAAAACGATGTTGGACAAGCTTGTACCCAGTTGAGAAAAGTAAATGGTTTATCCATTAATATCTACATCAAGCAAGCCCTTCAATATCGTACAATTGAAATAGTGGTGAATACATACCCATGTTAATTACTTTTGCACATTGAGATTCAAATTCGTGTCGTCCGTGGTAGTTCGCATCTACATGTCTTATACAATACATATAGTGTGTGTGGTCCCAAAGGCTTCCCTATCATTCAATTACGACCAGTATTCTGGTTCCTCTGTTAGAGATAATGCATATATTAGGTTGGGGGACAACATGCCTTCTCAAGTTAGACATGAAGAAATCTCAATTGTATGCTTTTTCTCTTGGCGTTATTGCAAAGGCTATTGGTAGGATCTATTTTATTACCATCCAGTGCCAGAACCAAGAATAACCGATGTTGATATCTCCCGTACAAGAAGATGTCATTAATTTGTACCAATAGCTTATAGTATCGAAATGTTTCTCGACATTAATCAAAAGTCTAGAAGAAACAATGGAACACTTGGCATCCATGGCCCAAATGATCGTTGTAGTACGCAGGCACAAATCACTGCCACAAATCATTGTACGATAATTCCCACCTATTATGCATCTTCTCCAAGGCCTTTTGATTTGTGACCCTCACCTTGCTATATGATGGCGTGTAATTGTACTAGCAACGGATATTTACAATTAAAATTGGACGAGAATCCTAGGACTCGCATTCATCATAGCTAAAATTATGTTCACGGTCATCTCCTAATCCAATTTCAAGTGATCCTGTGTAATACTTGCAGTAACATAAGTACGTTAAAAATAGGAATTCAATACCACAAATATCACACGGTCTTGACGCAATACTCGTGACAACACATGTATGCAGAATAGTATATTTCTTTATTATCCACAACCTCATCTTTTTCTTCACAAAAGTCATGATTTTCCATGGACATCTGTTGTCTCAAAGTGTACATTTGGCCTCGAATTTCTCCAATCAAGATTTAACGACGTATATTTTTACCCTGTTCTTTATGTTGTATCGCTTCACTGCCACGACAAAAGAATCTTTATTGGAAAACTTCTTCCCAATTTTAAATCACCAACATCCAATGAAGAACTCACATGGTCTACCCTTCTGTGTGAGAGTTTTGGAAACTCCAACCCACCTTCTACTAAGAGGTCCACATTATACATATGGGTCGGAGGTGAGTATACCCTAAATCGTAGATCTTCTTCAAAAGCTCCATCTAAACCTTCACTATCTGAACCTCCATCTTTTGATTCAATTAGAATCGAGGATGGTTCAGAAAATAATACAGTTTTCGAACCATTCAGCCTGAGCTCTAGGATTGGATAGTCATCAGATTTAGTGCCCTCTTCAATCTCAGCCCCTAACATGTCCAAGGTTAGATGTCCCTTCGCTGGTAGAGGTTGTACGGAATACATCATCCCTTCTCGTATAGTTGTCGGTAAAACCAAAATCACCTATGGATTGGCTACTAGTGGAACTTGATTCCATACCCCTATAAGTGTTCTCAGCGTAGAACATCAACCTCTCATAGTTAAAATCAAAACCACTGACAGAGTATCGTGTCGAGGTGTCGAATTTTTGGTTATCACCAAACCCTATATACTAGGCATTCTAGCTGTCGCGGTTGAAATATAGAGCTGAAACCGATGAATGTCTTCCCATTGATGATTCTGGGATATCATTAGGGGTGTTCTTAGTTTGGTTAAAACTGAATTAATTGATCAAACGATCTAATTCGATTAATCGATCAATGGTCAAATATACTTCAATCAGAGGTTAGTTAATGTTTTAAATTTCAATTATCATTTAATTCGATTCGAAATCGGGTAATTAACTGAATTAACCAATTAACCAAAGACTTTTTGTTTGGTTGTTAACTTTAAAGATTTATGTAGTATTTCTAATGTCTTATTTGTTGTTTTCACCTCTGTTTAAAGTTTTTTTTAACTATTCAAAACAAGAAAATGAACATTAGCAATGTAATTATTATATGTTTTATACTTATTTTAATCAAAAGATAGAAAACATATAAATTTTGATTAATTCAGTTAACCGACCGAATTAACTGAAATGTTTTGGTTCAATTAATGTATTTGAAAAAAACTTCAGTTCGATTAACGGTTAAAGATTTGTACATTTTAGGTAATTCGATTAATGGTAATTCGGTTCAAGTATTAACTGAACCGACCATTTGAATACCCCTAGATATCATAATGGGAGCTTTCTAACAAAGCCGTGAACTCACCGCACAACCGTATTGTTGGACTCTCAACTTCCTCTTCTGTTTCAAACACTCGAACTGGAACAAATGTCTACATCCAACTGCCTTCATCTATGTTGGCAAACTTCGCATATAACTTGAGTATTAGTGATCCAGTAGCAATATGTGTCTTGCCTCCATTGCCCTTGCGCTTTTGAGATCGAAAACCTCATATTTGATGGGATCCACTGACGTTAAATATCTATATTTAAATGATGATACTCTCATTTGGGTTGATCCACTGACTTTCTACCTAATTCTTCCACAGAGCTCCAACAACTATATGCTCAGGTTGAAATCCAACCGTGTTGTATATTCCGATGAAAAAATAACCCTAATGTCCATATGTCTAAACCACTGACGGATTTCACCATCATAATAAACAACAACATTAACTCATCCATTCATTTTAGTGAAATAATCTGTTACATATGTCTAAAACAAAAACATTAAGCAGAAAAATAGAGTTTTAATTGTCTATTAACAATAAAAATTGAAACTTACTTGATGCAATTACTTTTTTGGTTGAAACTATGCCTTCCGAAATGTCTTGTGAATTTCATCTTCGTATGATTCATTATGCTTGAAATTGCCTTTGCCTTATGGTGTCCCCAAATTGAAAAGGATCGATTTATACAATTGAAGTTGGATCAAAATTATGCAAAAATGCGTAAAAACCTGCCTAAGCTGAAACTATTATCTCGAGAATCTTCGGATATATGACTAATTTTGCAGGAGGTTGATAATGGGAGAGTGAAAACGCTCCCAAGAGGGCATGTTTTCAGTGGCATGTAAGAAATATGCACTAAAAGCGTGCCTAGTTGAATGCATTATCAACTGACATGGCATTGAAAGCACACCCTCCTCTAAGCGTTTTCACTCTCCCATTGTCAACCCCCTGCAAAATTGCCCCTTACCCCAAAATTGGCCAGATATCTCAGGATAATATTTTTAAAAATATGCATTTTTTAGTAGATTTACTCGTTTCTTTAAGGGAAAGTAAAATTTGATTTGATTCGAAAAAATTCATATTTCAAGTTAATCGAATCGATTTATTCAAATTAACTCGAATAAGTAATTCGAGTTTCGAGGTCGATTTGAGTTGAATTTTACAATTTGAATAACATATTAGTGTAAATACTCTTTGGGTCACTATCAATTTTGAAAATGGACAAATTGATCTCTCTCAACAAAAATTTTTAAAAAAATTTACACGGGTAATTTAAATATTTTCAAAATAATTTTAAATTTCAAAAATTTATGAAAATTTCAAAATTTATATTTTTAAAAAATATAAAATTATAAAAATCCCAAAGAATATAAAAAAAAGTTAAAAATGTAAAATGTAAAAAAACCTTAAACAAAACCTTAAAAATCCTAAATCGATTAGGTAGAGAAAATTTAAAAAAAAAAAATGTGTCCAGTTGGACGCACTTGCTTGCTAGCAGAAAAGCGTTTTCCTGCAAAATCCGTTGAAGGATGACTTTTCACACTCTCTCCCCAAAATTGAACTATTCAAATAAATTTCAAAAAAAAATTTGACCTAACCTTTTATTCTTCCATTATTCTTCCATATGATCCCCCGTTTATTCTTCCATTATCTTTTTTTCAATGCTCTCCTCCCTTGCCAATTGCCTCTCCATCTTTCTCATCTCTCAATTTTTTTTTCTCAATCATCTAATTTCATTAATGGTGTAGAGTCATTCAAAGGTTCTAGAAAAGCTTGTACTCACTTTACATTTTCATCCTCTATTTTTTTTTTATCCATTTCTCTTCTATCTAGCCTGTTCCTATTCCTGTTCCTGTTCCCATTCTCTCTCCATCTTCCTCATCTCTCTGGGTTTTTTTTTTTTTTTTTTTGCTCAATCATCAAACTTCATTAATGAAGTATAGTCATTCAAAGGTTTTAAAAAAGCCAGTTCTCACTTGACATTTTGATCCTCCATTTTTTTCTCCATTTCTCTTCTCTCTAGCTTGTTTCTATTCTCATTCTCTCTCCATCTTCCTAATATTTTTATTATTCTTCATTCAAGAACCCAAAAAAGCCAATTTTGAGAACAACTACATGCACCACCGATCACCGCTACATGCACTGCTCATCACTTCATCAATTCATCTCTGACTCCATATTTTCTTTTCTTTTTTTATTAAAAAAAACTCATGATTTCCTCATTTTAGATTTGCAAGCTCAACATCTACTTCCTATATTTCTTGAAGCTGAGAGGATTTGTTTTTGTTTTTTTGTATAATTTTAAAAATAAAACTAAAAATTGTTAGTTTTGACTTTAATTTGTGATTCACTGGTTTAGGGTAGAAATAACGGTTGTATAAATGGAATTTTAGGAAAAACTTTTTTTGATCTGTACAGTGGGAGTTTGAATAGCTATTCTGAGCCCTTACCATTGAATCCCTATTACAAAACTTGCGGGAATAGAGGTGCATTAAAATGTACAGTAAAAAACTGAGTACAAAGCATCGATGCATTTCGACAGGTAGATGTTAAAGCACATGAAAACACATTGCTAGGCTCCACCACATAATTTCCTGCTTTCTTTGTGGCTTTTCTTATCCCAACTCAACTGATCCAATCCATTCAGCTAAGCTTTTTAAACAAAATTTAGTTAGCTGGATGACTGCGACAATTGGTAGAATAAAATATTGCCACATGTACATATTATTAAAAAGACACAACAATTGCATTGAATAAATTAGACTAATCATAAATTTTCATAGCAAACCTATTTTTACATGGTTGATCTGTCAAAATTGATTGCCGTTTGTGATCCATCATCACATTCTTAGCCATCCTAAATTATGGATTTTTGGGGGGCAAACGTCAAGTTTATAACTGTATTTTGATATTGATGTTTACAACTAATACGCTAAGCTGTATAGATAATAATGGTAAAGTAATAAATATAATAATAACTGCAATTTTATAGCCTGCTTTTATTTTCTTTTGATAATTTTGTTTTTCATTTTGAATTACTTTCATTTTTCTTTTCTTTTTTTAAATTTATATGGATTTAAACCCAAAGAAATCATCTAAAATTATACAAATTACAAAACTAAAATTCTAGTCATGTGATACTAGATGCAGTTATAGACAGATAACATCTAAAAACACTATTACTCCAATTCAGTAAATTCGAATCAATAAAATAAATTAATTAATTACAAAAAAAAATTAATGAATAGTATTTAAAAAATGATCCACAACAGAAGCACCATGTTCGAGATGCATCAGTGATTGGTCTCACAAACATGCAAAATCAAAATAACTACAACATCAGTTATTAAAGATAATCAGAATCTAACCAAGGACTCAACTGAACAATGGGAAGTATGAGGGATCAAATCTAATAAATTACTCAGCACGCACGGACTAAATCAAACAAAGCATAACTTACTTAGTTAACTCGGACTAAATCAAAAACTAAAAAAGGACACAAATTAACATACGTTAATCTTGAAGAGTTTTTTGTTTCAATGATTTTCTTTTTTTTTTTTTTAATCTTGAAGAGTTTCAGAAAAAATCCCCTCTGTGGAGTTTTGGCATGTTTATTATTCAGTCCTCCAATGATTCTAAACGTGTATTTACTGACTTTGTCATTTATTCAAGTTAATATTTTATGTGTTTTAATTTTCTTTTAAAATGTATTAATATTAATTCTCATTCTTATTTTAATTTTATTTTAAGTTTTAATTGAAATTTAATTTACTTACAATGTTTTACAGCTTTTGAATACCATTTCTATGTATATCGCATAATTTCAGACATATTTATATTTATAACTTTGTCTTCAATAAAAAATATTTTCCAAAATAATAAGTTAAAAATTTATATAAACAATATTCTAAGCATTATAAAAATAAGTATTTTTAATATTAAATTTAAGTAGTTTTATATTTCATTAAATAAAATTTTAAAAGATAAACTTTAATATTTATTTAAAATTTATTTATAAAAATACAAAAATAATATATTTTATTTAATACACATAATGACCGAAAAAAAAACCTAGTGTATATAGGGGGAGAGAGGGGGGAAGCACATGCACTCAATGTTGCTTTGCTTTCATGAGTTGTTTTTTCCTTCGTATCCGACGCGTATTTAGACGTGTGAATAAAATATAACTCTTAGAAAATTCATGCAAAAACTTCAAAATAGAACAAAGAATATATGTCATCCCTATGCTACTGACTATTTGATGATGGCATGATCATGGCCATAGTTAAAAAGAAAATACACTTTATTTTGGAGCTTTGGGATATTGTAGATTCTTGAATATTCAATGCAAATATTCTCCTCTTCCCAAGTCAGTGCGTCATACACTGCAGCAAATGAAATGATTTGTGGATCTTTTCTAGTTTAATATATAATTTCCAATTTTTTGTCTGTCTTCCAGTCTGTCAGTTTTGTATGGATGCATCTTTTTAATGCTCCAAATGAAGCACATAATATTTGAAACACAATGGAACCCTTTACTTGATTTAAAAAAATTAAAACTAATAAAAATTAAATTGAAGTAGAGGAAATAGAGTAGAATAAAAATGCATGGATGAATCTAAAATTCATAAATGTAAATTTTAAGATTATACAATAATAATAAAAGAAGGCGAATGGTAGATTAAAACTTATCAATTAAAAATCGATGATAAAATTAATAATATCTATCTCACCCAATTTCATATTTAGCAATATTTATCTCAACTGTCCCGTTAAATCTTTAACAATAATCATCAAATGCTAGCTGCTAGATTGTGGCCTGTCTCCGTTACTTTCCATCATGACTTAAAAGAAACCCTAGCCCTAGATAGATATACTTTAACAAAAGTCAACCTCTACTAAAAAGTGGTAGATCATTACTAGGAATAAAAATGGAAATTTCCAGAAACATGGTGATATATTGGCTACTTTACGAGGAGACCGTCTCCAGATAATTGGGGGAAAGTGGCTAAATTGTTAAGATGAACCCAGATTTAATATATATACACATATATAATATAGACTGTTACAAATACTGCTACTATTACAAGTTAACTAACCTGTTAGCTTCAATTCCTTGTTGCAAACAGAGTTGAAACAATGAAATTACCCTTGTTATCACCGAGGTTGGATCTTGAATCAGATTTCAAACATACAAGTACATAAGATTATCTCCAATTCCCCAAAGCTAAGATTGATTTCTTAGGGTTTCAAAAACTACAAAACCAAAAAGAAAAATTGCATAAAGTTTCCATACATGAAATAAAAGCAAACAGCCTTGCTTGTCATCTATATCTATGATTTATCTAACAAAAACACATGAAATCAAGTAAAAAATAGGACCCAATGTAATTAACAAGGTTAAAAGCTATGTATATATATATATAACCTCAATCAAATGGCCCCAGATTGGAGTTTCTACTGCTTCCAATCATGCTTGCCTTCATCACTGTTGTTGTTAACCTTGTCTTGATTTGCTGCTTTGTTATCTCCTTCTACCTCTCTGTACTTGTTCAAGTATCTTCTCAATGGCGTTGCATAATCGTCGAAACCGAGAGTAGCCAAGGCCCAACAAATATCTTCTCCATTAATAGTCTTTCGCCTTTCCTTTCTGCACTTATCGGATGCTTCACTTGTGACGAAGCTAATGTACTCAGAAACACATTCTTGCATAGTTTCTTTGGCTTCCTTTGAGATCTTTGCATTCGGAGGTAGCATTTGCTTCATTATCCGGCCGACGTTAGCAATCGGAAGTAACCGATCTTGCTCCCTGAAACCATCGTCGTCGTTTGAGCCGCTCGCCCCAACGTTTTCGGCCATTTTAGATATCCTGTTGAGACCTATTCCTGTTGCTTAAAAGGTCAAAAGGTTTGTTCTGCAATCTATGTCAAGTTTATAGAAAAAAACTTATAATTACACACATACTATATACATACCTATATACATATATACATAGACTTGTGTCTTTTTCGAGATCGATGTGACATGTGCTGACGCCTATCAAATGGTGGGGCGCCATTGCTACCAGCCCAACCTTTTGGAGTACATGATTCAATGGTGATTTGACCAAGTTCATCAGTGTTGGCACCTACGCATATATATATATATATATATATATATATATGTCTTAGATTAGGCTTCATCGACATGCAATATTAATATTGGATGCTGAGAGGGCCAATTGATCAATTTAATTTTAAATAAATAAGTAAAGCTTTGATTGCTTTAATGCTCAACCAATGAGTTAAGAGTAAGAATATGGTTTTCAAAGGTGGAGGAGATTAAACGAATTGCATATAAGGTTTTCAGAGTGGATATTCAACCCAACTGTTCATTACAAAATCATAGTTAAAGCAAAAGGTTATTAAAATGCGTCACCCAACAGGACAGCATAACTATGGAATAAGTGTTTGTTTTGTTACTTGATTTGTCTGAAGTTGAAACCGGTTAAAAGGGCAGTGAAATAGCTTACTTTTTAACCCATTAATTCATACAATCACATTCCAAAGGTGACATAACATCCAAATTTATATACACATAAATTAAAGTATGATCATATTAATGACTACCTACAAGGAAAAGGATATATATAAATTATTCAAAAGAGTTGGCCCTTTGTACATTCCGTACGATTCTAATTATTACAAAGATGTTGAGAGAATTATAAATTGGGTGGAGGTACATATATTTTATTGAAAAGAATATTAATTGGAACATGAATCGTGATTTGGGGAATGACCTGTTAGTGTTAGTGACATGAAAAGTAGCTTTTTTTCCATCCCAAATAACCTATAAAATAGAACTGTTTTTTCACATTGTTATCAGAACGATTAGATGATGAAACTGATATACACATATAAATTATTATATATAGAGATTTAAAGATAGTTGTGGATAAGTGCCATTTCCTTGGAGAAGTGTGGTTGATGACCCTGCAGGTGATAGGTTCTAAGACTTATCTTAATGTTTATAACCTTACGGTGAAATTATTTCAGATTATATTTTGTTCTTTTATTTTAAAAATAAGTGAATTAGCTCTTAAACATTTAGATCAAAGAGCAAATAGATTTCTTTATTAAAAATTTCATTTATTTTTACGGTTAAAAATTAGTCCACATACATCAACATGAGATACATGCAGCCAAACCAGGAGCAAAGCTACCTTAACCATTGTGGGGTCAATTTAAAAAATTATTTTAAAAGATACTTTTTAATTTATAAAATTAGTAAATTGACCCCACAAAAATTTTAAAATTAATCCCACAAAATATTATAAAAAACTTTAAAATTTTATTTTATAAAATAAGAAATTAATCTTTCTCCACTCACTAATATAAAAAAATTCCTAATATTTTTCTTTCAACATTTATCACTTTTCTCACAAAATTTATTTAATTTTCACACAAACACTCCAAAATTTTTACAAGATATGTAAACTATTGTTGAGGTGCTCTCTTAGTCCCCCCTCCCTTAGGAGCAATTTTTTCATATTTATAAGACATAGATCTTTGATGTGACGTGTTAGGGGCCAACTAGGTGTCATGCATACGACACATTTCCCCCTTTAGGCTCGACACATACTCTTAGATGTGTCTCTTTCGGTAAGAATGCATCATTGTAAGGAGTGGACAACATCTGTGCTCCACCTCGCGAAGTGGTGAGGCCTTTTGGGATCAACTCGTATAAGGACCACCTCGCAAAGTATCAGTGGTGTGTGTGGTGCTCATGCGTGATCTCCCCTATACTTATTTGGTGAGGTGGCCTCACGAGGTGGTGAGTGACTCGCAAGGTGGGTCACAAGCATTCCACCTTGCAAGATGGGTCGGGCTCTAGGGTTACAAGAATGGGTCGAATTTCAGGTTGTGAAGTATTCTATAACAACTATATTTTAGTACTTTTAAGTGGTCTCCTTAATTTGGCAACAACTCTTCTTTTCTTTACTAGATTTATTAATTAATATCTAGAAAATTAAGATTTTGATTTTACTTGTGATGGATCAAGATTTTTATGCAAAGTTTAATTTTAATTAATTAAATGATTTCAAGATACTGATTTTGTATGAGATACCTAACATCTTGATTTGGTAATAATTTTTAGTTTTATACTAATACAATCCTTGAAGAAATTAAGATTGATCGTATTTATAATCTTGAATTTCATGAATAACATTTTTGTTTAGAAATTATTGTTGCCAGTGTGAATTTCGTGTTTGTGTTAATCTTGTGTTTGACATTTTGCATTCTCATGACACCAAAAAGCACTATGTGGTTTTTTATTTTTGTAAAAAAACTACTAGTTATATGTTGACTTCATGAATTTTTTAATAAATAATGAATTTATTTTTTGCTCTCAATTTATGTTATATTTCCTATAATTTATCATAGTAATTATATTTACTAAGTAGTTATTTGATAAATGAAACAAAATTAAATGATGAAAAATTAAATATTAAACTTTTAGTATAGAATTTTGTAAATATAAATTTATATTATAAATTTTTTGGTATATTAGTAAAATTATTTGATAACAGTAAATATTAAGTTTTGAAAATTTTTATTTCATATTTTAAAAACATTGATAAGGGATGATAATTCAATGATTTCAACGTATAAGAAAGTATCATGGAGAGTTGTGAAAAAATAAAAGTTATTAAAATTTATTTGATGTGTGTTTTCTTTTAGTTATTATTTTAATAAATCTTGTAATACTTTTACATTTAATTATATTATAAATTGATTTATCAAGTATTAATATTATACATTAGTTTATATAATTTTTTAAAGGTTTTAATTATTTAAAATTTGACTCACGTTCCAAATTTTTGGCTATGTCATCGCACGTAACACGTCACTTATAATTGTTTAGTTATTTTATCAATTATATCAATTTTAACATTATAAATAGATAATTTTTTAACAAAATGATCAATTTATTTTTAATCTAACGTATAAGAATTAATTTAATCAATTTTTAAATAAAAGAGACAATATAATTTAACTCTTAATATAAATTTATAGAGGAGATTTTTACCGAATCGTGTCTACATTTTGGTTGATGATCGTACATGCGTACATAGATATATAAATTATGAACGTGATGATTAACTATATGATCATCCTCAGCCTGTTCCCCTAACCCCACTAATTCCCTTTGCTAGTTTAAGTTGTTTAATTTGGTAAATTTTTAGTGGAAGGAAACAGAAGAAAAGACAAGTGGTTTCTTGATAAACTAGCTATACCATAAAGCCTTAAATTAAGACCCCAAAAAGAAAAACAGAGAGAAGTGGACTGATTATTATTGTATATGATGATAAAAACAAAGGAATATATGTGTATCCACTTATTTCACAAATGGTCCCAACATCAAGATTCCTTAAAAACCGGTTCATCAAACAAACATAATCTATATAACTCTATATAAAAAGATGATCTCACCGAAATGTGGATTTTGTTTTCTTTTACATTATAGAAAAATAGTTAATTTTTAATTTTGGTTCTTCTATTATATTTAAATTTGAAATCTAGTTATTATACTTTAATTTCTAACATAAATTAGTATTTTATATTTTTATAATGTTATTAATTAGTCCAAATAGTTGATATTGTTAATTTTTCGATTAAAACATTACTTGGTTATAAATAATTTGAAAGCGATTTTAAATCCAAGAAGTAGAGGAATTAAATTCTTAAAAATAAAAGTAGAGAGACTGAATTCAAAATGTACAAACTATATAGAGACTAAGCTTAGTTTAGGAATACTTATCAAAAATGCTTTTGGAAAAAAAATACTTTTAGGTAAAAGTTAAAATTTTTAGCTTATGAAAAAAAGATTTTTGGGCCAATTTTTTTAAATATTTTTATCTAAAAACAATTTTAAAAAACATTTCATATCTGATTCCGATTCCACCTTGTTTCTTTAATACAAATCAATTTGAATTTTAAAGGTTTGGCACAATAGGATTTTATGCTTCAACCAAAATAAAATGCAAGAAAAAGAACTAAGGTTTAATGTCTGTACACCCTATATTCCTAACAATTTTTTAAGCTCCTTTGGGTTGGTTTAGGGTTTGGTAATTTAACCAACCAATAACTTACGCTGCTAATTTAAATTTTTTGTTAAAATAAATATATTGTTTTTCAATTGCATTTGTTGGTGTCCATGGTCTAATTTTATGTGTTTGCATATCTGGAGATCGTTAGTTAACTATTTCACGGTTAATTTCGTTGACATAATAGACAGAGACCATTAAAATTGTCACGTGATAATATGATGATGTGGTATTTTTAAAAAATATTTTTTCAAAAATAATTAAAATGTGCATAGAGGATGAAATTGAATAAATGGTTGTTCAGATTTATTTTTGAATAAGTACAAAATTAGAAGAGCTTAAAAATTATTAAAAAATTAAAATCCTAAATATATATATATATATATATATAAATTTAAAATATGTAAAAATTAAAAAATATTTATTATTAATGATAATATTTGATGCACTCTCAATTTCATGCACCATCAATGAATAATATTAAAACACCTCATTAATGTGTAAAATAAAAAGTAGCAAAAGGTATAAATAAATAAAAATTATTTAAACATAATTAAAAATTAATTTTAAGTATTATTATTTTCTTTCTATGATTATCACAACAAAATAGAATGTTGGCTGTTTAAGAGCTATAAGTTTGCCGGATTCATTTTCATCTCCACAGAAAAGAATAAATTTACTATTTATCCTTACATTGAATTTTTTATGAAGTCTTTGTTGCCATCTGATTTGTGTGATTCATTCTCACGAAATTTCTTAATATTATTTATTGAGGGTGCATTAAATATTATTACTGTGAAATCCATAAATGCATAGTAACCAAGTGTTGTTAAGCAAATAGAATTGCCTTGATAAACTTTTATGTGAATCGATAATATTTACAAACTTTTATTCCACTGGAATCTTGATTTGTTATGTCATCATTTTCGGGTGAAGCAGTCACCATAGTTAATACGTTGTGTTTCATTTTCGGGTAAATGAAGTGTGTATGTTTATCAGCATCCCAATGATGATGACTCTTGTTGAGTTTCATCCTTTTCTAGCTGGAATATACATTCAGTCATGCTTTTTCTCTACTCCTTTCTTGTTTTCACATATTGAAAAGCTGGTATCCTAAATGGTTACCCTTGACCATACGAAGCTCTTTGGTATCTTCGTGGACTGCTAAGCCAAACACAAGGGTTGCATCTGTGAACATGCGGAGAAGAGGAAAGAGATATTGACTTCACTTCAATATGCTATGTGCAGCATCTGTGAACTATGAAACACCAACCTTGTCTGATTTACTTGCTTCTTGTAGTTCTACTCTAAACTAGTGGAGAGACACTAAGCTCTATGTAGCATTTTACAACTCTTTTAAAATTTGTCTTTTAAGTTTTTTTAATTTTGCATCCATCCAAAATGAATTTAGACAAGTCTTTATCCAATTCCAATGAATCTAAACAACTATTTATCCAAATTCATGCCACATCATCATACCGCCACGTAATACTTTCTTGTGACCTTCGTTCATATCAATAAAGTTAATGATTGAATCAGTCAATTAACGATTTCCGTTAATAAAAGCGACCAATTAATTTTTTTGAATCATTGAAGCCCCAATTAGATGTATTTTTTATTCAAGGACTCAACTAATTTTTTTAGGACTTTTTTAACCCTTAAGTCTAATAATAAGTCTAATAATAATAATAGATAATAATAATAATAATAATAATAATAAAATAGGTAGGATTTGTGAAATCATTGTGGGGTCAGACCGGACGGTGAGGATTTGGCAACGTGGGAAAGAAGGTGGGTTCGTATAGTTGTGGAGGGACATGAAAATCCTGTGAAGTCATTGGTATCAGTTGCAATATATGTGTGTTTGAGGGGGCCTTTCCGATCAGTAATGGAAGTTTAGATGGAGAATTTAGGGTGCGGGAGATAATAGATATAGACCCCAAATTTACTAGTTTTTTAGCCCTTGTTTACTAATATTAAAAGTATTTTTTAAAATATCTTTATAACCATTTTAATAATTCAGAAATACTTTGGACGTATTTAATATGATGGATTCAAAAAAATTACAAAAGTTTTTTTCTAAATTCTTTTTTGATTTGCTTCGTGCGAAATAGAATTGGAAGAAGAAATTGATGGAAACAGAGAAAAAAAAAGAGAGAGATTCGAGAGAGAAAAATTCAAAGAAGAAGATATCGAAATTGTTTCTTGCTTTTTACACTATAGCAATTTAAACTTTTAGCGGCGTTTTTTTAGACCTTTAGCGGCGTTTTGAAGCGCCACTAATAGTCTTTGTGGCGCTTTTAGAAACGCCACAAAAAACGCCACTAAAACAAACGCCGCAAACTTTAGCGGCGTTTACGCCGCTAAAAGCCATGACTTTTAGCGGCGCCCACAAAACGCCGCTAAAAGTCTGACTTTTAACGGCGCTTTTTCCACAAACGCCGCTAACTTGTACAGATTTACAATGTACTGTTTATCTAATATCATACCCCTCCTGCACTAAAACCAACCAATGACAGCAAATATAGTATATAATTCCAACCCAAAACAGCAAATGTAGCATAAAAAATCACACCAACTACATTAATTCTAAATGATATTTGAAAATGAATAAAAGATATATGATATAAATTAATGATAACTGAAAATATTATTACAAAAATGTTAAATGTAACAATGTTAAAAATCATCTTACAATAAGAACATAAATGTCTAAGATGGCAGCCTCTACGACTGTTGTAACATCTTCATCATAGTCTGAAGCTGTAGCTGAAGTTCTTCATACTTCATGTTCTGCTCTGCCTCCCTCGCTGCTGCCTCCACTTTAAGTAGAGAAATTTTCTCTACCTCCCTCGCTGCTGCCTCCGCTCTAAGTTGAGAAATTTGCTCAACCGTGCTCGCTTGCATCTGAGCTATCTTGTCTTTTAGCCTCTAAACTTCAGCACGAGATTGACTCCCGAAAGGCATGTATTGCTGGGAGCCGGATCCAAAATATTGGGTCAGGGTAACACCAGATCCTTGAAGTCGAACCCGACCATACCTTTCAAGACCCAAAATATCAGTGATAATTCTATTATAAATATACTCAAGATTAAAAAAACTATCAGTCGAAGCAGTCGTACCTTTCAGGACCCAAAACATCGATAATAATTATGTTATCGATATCCTCAAGATGAACAGAACTATCACTCGAAGCAGCCGTTTCATACTGTGCCTTCTTCTCCTTTAGTTTCTCCTAATAAATCAATTAAAAAGTTAGAAACGAAATATACAATAAGAAGGAATGCAACATAACTTAACATTATTAATTTAAAACTACTAACGAAGAATTAAACTATTATAAGTAAACATTATAAATCCATTTTTAATAAATCAAATTTTTTAAGTAAATATACCATAATCTCTCCAGCTTCGGATGTCATCGGAGACCCATCCTTCTTCATATGCGTAATGTCAAAAAGCTGAACGCGTCCAACTTTTTGACCAGTGGAGACTTCCTACAGTGTTGTAGTAGAAATATAAATTAATAGTATAAAGTCATTAATATTTGACAGAATTAGGAAATTATAATACCTCGGCCTCAGCTACAGAAGCAAAACTTCTCGACCTTGCCGTGTGCATGAATTTTTGTTTCTGCCTGCTGCTCGTTTTGACACGCTCACGGTCCTACATAACGAAATCATTATTACGTATATAGTAAATAATATAAACCGAAAAATTTATAAGAGTTTAGAACTAGGTAATACCTCTCCTTTCTTTGAGTTCCAGAATCTAACCGCATCTTCCCATTGATACCTCAACATTCCCGGCCGGATATTTCGCAGTTTATCCTCGAGGCTTATTTCTTTCTTAAAATATTATGTTTTTCAATGTGCTTTTATGGCTCTCCATTTTTTTCCCAATGTCTTCTTTATATAGTCATCGGAGACCTCCAAAACAAACCTCTCCTAAAAAAACATAAGTTTAGAAAGTAAATATAAATGAACCTTCAACCAAAGTATTATAAATTACATTCACGTTTTGTTACCTTAATGTTCTCCAGAGCTTGATTTTTGTTTGCGTCAGGCATGTGATGCCATGACTCGAAATTGATGGGCAACATATTTGCATTTCGTGCAATAATGCCCAAATAGCCTGCTAGAACTCGAGCTTCAGGGCTAACAGGCTGGCGATGACTATTTCTCCTTACTTTCACACGCTCGACGGAATTTAATTCGTATAAATCTTTAAGCAGCGTACGTCTGCGACCTCTGCACATCCCACCACTCTCAGCTGAACAATGATATATTATTGTTATATTAAAATTGAAAAATGAATCAATAAAAAAAGTCAACATGCATGTAAAATAAACTTAACATTACTTTGTAATTCTGCAGGCTCATCATCTATGTCAGGCACATTAGAGGATCCAACTATTGTTTGCTATTCACTATTGCCCTCTTCGAAATTTACAGTATTTTGTACAATATTTAAATCTCGTAATCTTCTTCTACTCATTTTCCCTGCAATACACATAAAATAGTTGAAATATTAGAAACAAATAACAACAATAATGGTACATATAAAATATTTAAATTATATAAAATGACCATGATTAAAATTATAATATTACATATAAATAAAAAAATCGTAAAATCTTACTACATCATAATTCGTAAATATCTTCGTCCACGTCTTGACGAACCCATTGAAATTGCGCACTAGTACTAGGGATATTTTCATTTAAGTTTTGTTTTGGAAAAGGCAGAGTTTCTGATCTTTCGACGATGTCATCTCTACTTCCACTACCTATATCGAACAAGTCTATAGGGGAGTTTCGAAGTACAATGTACCAACCCTCATCAGTTGGATCTTCCGAGTAAAAAACTTGTTTCACTTGAGAAGAAAACACATACAGCTCGTCTATCAGTTGTTCTCCGGTGTGAATCAATCGAGAGAAATTCACCATTGTAAAACCATATTGATCGTTTTTAATTCCGCAATCCGTATTCACATCAGCCCATTCACCTCGAAACAAGACAACTTTCCATTTTTCGTAATAATCCAACTCAATGATGTCAGTAATAAGTCCGTAATACTCCAGATTCCCCTCGACAGGATTACTGTCCCTAGCACTAGAATAACTCGTAATTGAAGAATTAACAACAATTCGATAATTTTGGATTCTCCTCAACCTCTCGCGATACCTTGTATGAAATCTGTATCCGTTGATGAGGAAGGCACTATATCTTTTCACTATTCATTTTGGACCTTGTGAAAGCCACTTAACTTCATTCCGAGTCCAAATCTATTGAATCGAAAGTAAATCAAGTAATTATAAATGTTGTGCAAAAACATTATTACTTGTCAATGAAAACTTCAATTGCATACCGTTTGGCTTAACCATTCATGAAATGATTCTATGAACATCTTATTAATTTCTCGTCGATGTAATCTTCGGGACCGTGAATGAGCTCTCAATACTTGTTTGTACTCACTATGTTAAAAAAATGGTTACTTTGTTAGAAGACAAACAAATTATAATTGATGAGTATTTATCAAATTCTAGAACTTACTTCCGTAATGGTTCCATTGAATCATGATGAAAAAGAACGTATCGATGTGCTTGGACCCATGATCTATCGTCTAATTCTGTAATTTCGACTTTGCCGATCGGTTCTCTGAAACTTTGAAATAAATAAGTTCCGGCCAAGTTATGATCTGTGAGCCCAGCATTTCTACTTGGTCTATTCATTCTTGTTTCAACATCTTCCAAATACCTTGAACAGAAAGTCATACATTCCTCTGCCAAGTAGCCTTCGACAATTGATCCTTTCGGATAACGTTTATTGCGGCAGTAAGACTTCAATTTGGATAGGAACATAAACACAGTATAGAACATTATCAAAAGTTGCAGCTAAAGGCATTTAGGTGAATGAATGAATAATTTACAAATAAATTAAGACCTTTCAATAGAATACATCTATCGATAGAAAATGGGTCCACGAAGTATTGCTTCACGAGGGAGATGAATTAACAAGTACACCATAATTGTGAAGAAAGAAGGAGGAAAGATCTTCTCCAGATTGCATAAAGTCAGTGCGGCTCGATCTTGTAGTGTCTCAAGTTCTTGAACATCCAAAAATTTGCCACAAATGCCTTTTATTATATTGGACAGTTCAATTACACAAGACGTCACCTTTTTCGACATACAACACGCATAGCAACTGGCAGTAAGTCTTGCATCAAGATGTGATAGTCATGCGATTTTAAGCCATATAGTCTTCGATTTTTAAGACTCACACATGAAGATATATTTGATGCATACGCATCCGGACCTTTATATCCTTCAACACCATGCAGAACACTTCTTTCTCCGCCTTCGACATTGAAAAAATAGCAGGCGGCAAACGATATTTCATATTCGAAAGTGCTTGGGGATGAAGCTCACGCCGAATTCCCATGTGGACTAAATCAAGTCGACTCTGAAGATTGTCTTTCGATTTTCCATCGACATTCAAAATGGTCCCAATGATATTCTCGCAGACATTTTTCTCAATGTGCATGACATCAAGATTATGGCTTAATATCTGATGCTCCCAATAAGGCAACTCAAAAAAAATACTTCTTTTTTTCCACAAGTCCGCCTCATTAGGATCATCCTCTTCGTCAGATTCATCATCAAATTCATCCCTTGATCTTATATTTCTTTACGGGTTGGCCGGTTGATTCATCTTCCCATAAATGAAATTCATATCTTTTAACATGAACAATATTTTGGATCCACCGGTCTGTGAAGGAGCTTCTCTGAACTCTTCAGTACCGTCAAACTGAGCACTCTGATATCTAAATCTATGATTTTTCGGTAACCACCGACGATGCCCTATGTAAGAGAACTTCTTCCCATTATACAACCATTGCGAACATGTCTGCACAGCACAACAAGGACAAGCATAACGTCCCTTGGTACTCCAACCAGATAAATTAGCATAAGCCAGGAAATCATTAATAGTCCACATCAAAGCTGCACGTAAGTTAAAGTTCTCTTTTCTCATTGCATCGTATGTCTCAACACAACCCATTGTTATTTTAACTCTTCAACAAGTGGCTGCAAATATATGTCAATATCATTCCCGGGCCCTTTCTCTCCAAGAATAATCATAGCTAAGATAAAGGATGATTATTTCATGCAAACCCATGGAGGTAAATTGTAAGGAACAAGCACCACCAGCCAAGTACTATATGCTGTCCTTATAAGTTTGTAAGGGTTAAATCCATCAGATGCTAGCCCAAGCCTCACACTCTGAGGATCGCTTTCAAAGCTTGGAAATTTTGAGTCAAATGATTTCCAAGCTAAAGAATCTACAGAATGCCTTAACAATCCATCATCGGTTCGTCCATCATGGTGCTACATCATTGACTCGACTGTCTTCGACGACATAAAAAGCCTTTGAAGCCTTGGTATTAGCGGAAAATACCGCAAAATCTTAACCGACTGCTTCCTTGACTGTGTATCGTGTTCATCCTCGTTACCATCCTCTGCATTTCTATTAATCCAACAGGATTGATCACAGACATGACAGCACTGTTGGTTTATCCGGTCGCCCCAATACAACATGCAGTCATTTCGGCAACTATGAATTTTGTTGTAGCCAAGGCCCAAATCCTTTATCAATTTCTTCATGTCTTTGGACGGTTGAGGGATTTTCATAAACGGGAACATTTCTTGCAGAAACTCTAACAAACATTGTCAACGAGTTTCCGGTCCATCCTCCCAAACATTTCAAGTGAAAAGACGAATCTGAAAAGACAGTTTGGAAAATTTTGATCCTCATACAGTTCTTCATTCATTTCACCAAGTAACGTGTAGAACCTCGCCGCTTCTTCATTTGGTCGTTCATCAGTACACTTCTTCCCCTTCAAAGTGAAAGTATTTCCACCAAAATTATAATCATCGGTTGCATCCAAGTCGGTGGAAATGACCAAACCATCATCTGCGCATATTAAAAGCATCCCGCAACATGCCTTCCATGTTATCATCTCTAACATTCTGATTGTAAGCACTATGAGGATAACCTAGATTCATAGATGAAGATGCTCCACTAGATGTACACTCTTCATGAAAATCCATTTTTTGTACCCCCAGACAAAGCCATCAACAACTAGATGTTCGTAGACACAACTTCACGATAATGCCAATTGATATTGCAACACTTCTTACACGGGCAAAGAATCATATTCTCTTGGCTTGCATTTTGAAATGCGAAATTCAGAAAAGTTTCTACTTCATTTCGATAGTCGTTGCTTACCCTTGACAAATTCATCCAAGTCCTATCCATTTCGTAGTTGTTGAAGTCTAAAGTTGACAATAAATTACACGGCTAAATTGTTAATTTATAGTTTATGTAAGTAATGTTAATTTCATATATATAAGTTATGTAAATTATGTAAGTTATGAAGTTTGACCTTAAAATTATGTAAGTTATGAAATTTGATCTTAAAATTATGTAAGTTATGTATTCTTTAAGATTCATCATACGTGGCATTGTTACACCTATGGAGGATCCATTATATAAAACAGTGAGATATAAGGCAACCCGTCAGGTTTCCAGCCTATATACTTTGAATCTTTTTTTTTTCTATACAAGTATTATGTAAGTTATGTATTATGTAAGTTATGTAAGTTATGTATTATGTAAGTTAAATAATTTGATGAAAGCTATGTAAGTTATGTAAGTTATGTATTATGTATTATGTAAGTTAAATTAAAATTTCAAATCGAGAATTAGTTGAAATTTGGAAAATGTTATTATATGTTTTTTATAATTGAAATTTCTGTGATGTTGTTAATTTTAAAAGTTTTTAACTTACTTCTTTTAAAAAATTATTTTCTATATTACAACATATTTAAATAATGATCTATATTATTATATTGATAACAAAATATTTATAAGTTATTAAATTTAAAAGTTTTAAATTACTTCTTTTAAAAATAATTTATTAAAATATGAACTTTATGTTAATCTCTTCTTAACTTGCAAATATTTATTAAAATATGAAATTTATGTTAAAATATTTATTAAAATACCAAATTTATGTTAATCTCTTATCTTAACTTGTAAAATTCAACTTTATATTTTCATTTTATATCATCTTATATGCATGATTTTATTCATTTTATTTTACAAATTATAAAATTTAGGTTCATTATTATTATTTATTATTATTATTATTATTATTATTATTATTAATTGTTAAATTAAAGTTAATCGAAACATAATTTTTACATTTTAAATTTAACAACAATAAATTTAACAAAAAAAGTATCAATTAAATTTAAAATATAAAAAATTATAACATATTTTAACAATTAACTTTTATATTTTGTTTATGTTATTTTTCATATCGCATCGTACCTTAAATTTTAAAAATAATACACGGAGCTTGTAAAAATCTAAGCGGCATGATTAGATAGCAATTTAGAGATTGTTCAAACATTATTAATAATAAACAACAATAATAAACATCAATTTAGACAGAAATTCTTTAAGATTCATCATACGTGGCATTGTTACACAGGAGGATCTGTTATATCTTCTGATGAGATATAAGGCAACCCGTTAGGTTTCCAGCCTATATACTTTGAATCTTTTTTTTTTGGACAGCAATAGAACAAACAGCATATATACCAACCAAGTAGGATAATAAACCGCAATTTGGACAGCAATTTGGACAAATTCATCATGATATAACTGTTACTGATCTGAATTTTGCACTAAAACGTACCTTAATAATTTGAAGAAGATGGTCTACTCCACTCTCACCAAGAAACAGAGGCTGCAGTAAAAAATACAAAAGATTAATAATCTTGACTAACAATTGGATATCTAATATTTTTCTATCAAATGAATATAAATCAGCAAAATGAATATAAATAAGAATAATACTGATTTCATACATGTTAAGTTATTACCAGCAAATCCAATCCGACAGTTGCAGGAGCAGTAGGAAGCAATAACTGAAATACAAACAACATAAGAATAAACAAATGCTATTGATTAATTACAAAATGCTATTTACTAAAAACTAATACTAACATTCTTTGACTGAAAGAAAAATAGTCAATTCAGTAGTCGGTCTAAGTCCTCTTAAATTCTACTCACTTTCAAAGTACGAATACCGTAAACACTAAACGAGTGGCAGCATGAATGAAGATTGAAGAGAGAAAAACTGAAATCAGGCTAGTTTGATGATGATGATGATGATAAGGGTCCAGTTTTCATAAGTATATATTAAGAACTACTTAAATATTATTTTTAAAACACCTGCATTGAAATGGATTATTTTACTGAATTTAGAAAGAAAAAAAAAAGGGAGAATAATTCATTAATATACATATTTTAAAAAAACGTAATTTCTTTTTTAAGGACGATTGATTCACACAAGTATGAAATGGAAGAAAGTTCGTGATAAAAGCAAGGAACAGAGCCAGCTAATTGAATCTTAATTATATTATTGTCTATGAATAAATAAATAAATAAAACAAAAGCTTGGCCAATCAATCAATATTTTAAAACAAGAGGATGAAAATGGCTACTCAAATTTTTGATACAGCCTTAGCCAGATCCCCACAATCTTTTATTGCTAAATGTCATACCAACACTCCCCAACAGTATGAAATAAATATGAAAATTTTTAAAAATAAAAATAAAAATCAAAGAAATTGATTCATCTGTCTCTTTCTCTCTCATGTATGATGAGGATAATCAAATGAGGGAACTCTACTGGTTGTTTCCAAACCCATTAACATATAATATACATCTAAGTCTAACATAGAAGAGAATTTATGCACCACATATAATAATCAATCTTTAATCACATTTGGCAGGACAGGCTTCACTGGAACATGGATCAATGAACCAAAACTGATTAAAGTACTGATTTCAATGAACCAGAATTAACACGAATCACATTGTCTATTTTTCTTTTTAGTGTCTAATGCTGCCACTCGTTTAGTGTTTAAAGTACTGATTTCAGTTGTATTATAGATACACATATGTATATTGTGTTCATGTCCTTTAAAATAATGGATATATAGTCCAACTATTAATAAACACATAAATCCATGCCGAGAACATGCTGAAACAAAGAACCAAAATGAATGCCAAATGAGAAAACTATGTTATTATTTCAATGAGAAAACTATGTTATTATTTCAATGCTATTCTATGCCAAGCATGGAATTAATGCTATCCTCAACACAGACGGAATTTTGGCTGGAATTTTAGCTAGAAAATAATACTTACCTTCAATTCAAAAGATTTCAGATCACGTGTAAGCTATTCAGTGTTAATTCCCTCCCGTGCAAGTAGCCTTAAAACACAAAAAAGACCATTTTTATATATTCCGCATGGTAAATAAATAATCTGGGAGAAATAAACAAAAGATAACCCTTCAATTTGTTGCTTAAAGCCAAGCTTGCAACCTAAACAATGTTCCAAGCTAACAACTTTCTCTTACTTTCTCAGCTAACATTCTGCCTGTTTTAACATATTATGAATACAAGAATCACAAGAGTAATGAATTAAAATTATAAAGTATAAAGTTACCTTGTGGCAGCAATGGATTGAGAAGGAGCTTCGGTTCTCAAGGTTTTTTTTCATGAGCTTCTTTGATAGTGCTTCTAACTGATCTAAGTTTCTCTCAATAAAATTATTGTAAGCAGATTGTCAAGTGAAAACCTCATGTATGGGATCTATATCACTGAAATCTCCTTTTTAAAACAATAATCTCAGCTGAGATACATACCAACTGAAGATTCAATCACTGAATTCCTAAAGATAAACTTAATAATGCTATATTCGATTTTCAAAAATAATTTCTAATATTTTATTCACTTAATTTATTATTATTAAATTTAATTTCACACTTTAAACAATTCCAATTCATAATCACCAACCATCCAAGGAATTTAAATAGTTCAAATAACATTAAAAAATAGCATATAATTGTCCACATGTGAATCGGACTTTGGGTTTCCTAAGATTCAAAAATGGTAACTGCAAAAGCAAGAAGAACAGTGAAAGAGATAATGAGGAACCTTACCTTTTGATCAAATCCAGCTGCCTCCGTTAGAGTTCCTCGAATCCTCTTCCACGAACACCTTAAGTTCATCAACAGGCCACTCAAATCCCTTAAATTTTGTCTCCAATTTTGCCTTCTTTGAACCGCTTATCTTGGACGAGATTGCTGCTAGAATGACCGGATCTAAATAAACAATTAACAAATAAAATTTTCATTTTCCTTTTTGATCTTACAGATACAGTAAACTATTAGAGCCCCCAAATTAGAAATCAAGCTTTTTAGGGATACCCATTTCATTTCTTACCATCTAAGAATCAACATGAGAAAGGGAAAAATAATAAAGACAAATAGAACTGGGGTTCTATCTTGAATATAAAGAAAAGGAAAAAGAAAAACCAAAAGGAGGGAAGAAAGAAAGGGAGGGATTACCTGTTGGGAAAGGTGAAGAGCACGAAAAGGAGAAGACCATTGGAAAAGGTTAAAACACGAAAAGGAGAAGACACATGTACGAAAAGGAGAGGGGCGGAGTAAACGTTAAGTGAGAAAATTGAGAAAATAAAAACGGCGCCGTTTTAATTCAAGTTAATTTTTTTGCGGCGTTTTGAAAAAAAAATGCCACTATTACTACTCATTTGCAGCGTTTTTATGGCTAGCCGCTAAAGCCCCAAAGTAAACGGCGTCGTTTTGTATAGTAATTTGCTTTTTGCGGCGTTTTTGCTCAAAAATGCCGCTAATACCTTCAATATTAATAATTTTTTTTAGTTTAATTATTAATTAGATTCCTTTAAATTAATTTTATATTGTTTCTAGCAATATGTTTAATTTGTACAGCTTTTATAATTTAATTTCTCATACCTAAATCCTAACCCTAAATTATACACTTAACTCATATATATATTACATTGCGAAATAATTAAAGAAATAATCTAATCTAAACCCTAAAATAATATAATTTTTATCTATTTTATCAAAATCCCTAATACTTAAATCCCTAAACACTAAGACTCTAACTTTATTACTCGATATGGTTTAAGCACTAAACCCAAAACCCCATAACTCTAAAATAATAAAAACTAAACTATAAACTCGGCCTAAACCCTAACCTAACCCTTAATCTTAAATCTTAAACCCTAAAATATAAACTCTAGACCCTAAACTATAAAGATTAATCCATAAACTATATACCTAAATTAAACCATAAACCCCAAATTATCATGAGAATTAATTCAATATTTTAAAATTAATACTATCTCTTTTACGATTATATAAGAAATTATTTAATATTTTTCATTTTTAACAAATATTTTCTCTTAATTAATTTAAACTAGAATCATAATTTTAATGTATCAAAATTAATGTTATCTCTTTTACAATTATATAAGAAATTACTTAATATATAAATTAAAAGACACTAATTAATCTAAACCCTAAACCCCTATCCTCTATCCCGTAAACTCTAAATCATAAAACGTAAAACCTAACCCTAACCCCAAACCTATTAACCCCAAACCCTTAACCATTTACCTTTAAACCCATTAACCCTAACTTTTAACCCATGAAACCCTAACACATCTCCCTTAAACCTTAAACCACAAATCATAAACCATAATCTCTAAACACTAAAATAGTAACTTCTAAACCTTACACCCTAAACTATATATGCTAAACCATAAACCCTAAACTATAATGATAATTAATTTAATATTTTAAAATTAATATATCTCTTTTACTATTATATAAGAAATTATTTAATATATAAATTTAAAACAATCAGTCATATATATCCAAAAAACTTTAAAATTATTTTTTTTCCAAAAGCGCCATAATGTTTCGAACTTTTAGCGGCATTTTTCCAAAAGCGCGCAATGCTCGAACTTTTAGCGTTTTCTAAAAGCACTGCCAATGCTCAAACTTTTAGCGTTTTTCCAACAGTGCCGCCAATGCTCAAACTTTTAGCGGCGTTTTTCAAAAAGGGCCGCTAATGCTCAGACTTTTAACGGCGTTTTTCCAAAAGCGCCGTTAATGCTCAGACTTTTAGTGGCGTTTTTCCAAAAGCGCCACTAATGCTCACACCTTTAGCGGCGTTTTTCCAAAAGCGCCGCTAATGCTCAGACTTTTAGCTGCGTTTTTCCAAAAGCGCCGCTAATGCTCACACCTTTAGCGGCTTTTTACAAATAAACGCCGCTATATATCATTTTAGCGGCGTTTTGTTAATAAACGCCACTATTGCTCATTTTTTGCGGTGTTTTCCTTCAAACGCCGCTAATGTATAATATTTGCGGCGTTTTTCTTTAAAACACCACTAAAAACGCCGCTAAAAGTCTATTTTGTTGTAGTGCCATAAGCGTCTTGCCCTCACCTAGTTGATGATAAAAAGGAATGAATAACAGACTTAGATAACTGGCAGAATAACAACGGTTCAAACCATACCATTTCATTAAACGGTGTTTCCTCAAAACAAATCGTTTAAACAAGGTGTTAATCCCCTTAGCCAATACGCACCGCTCCACTAAAACTTAGTAATAAAATGTAGCGTTTCTATAGTATGAACTTACAGTAAAAAGAAATAACAAACAAAATAATAGAAATATGAAATGTAAAATGACCGTTGAAGCTTCGATCCATAACAAATACCCCCCCCAAACAAGATCCTTGTCCTCAAGGATCAAAAGTAGGAAACATGTGGTACATCTCCTTTAGATTTTCCCAAGTAGAATCTTCAGGAAATGTGTCAGCCCACTCCACCAAAATCTTTGTGACAACCTAATTCCCCTTTTTTGACCATTCGTCTATCTAACACTCGAACTGGTTCTTTAAGGAGTGCACCATCAAATCCCACTAGTGGCAACACAGATGAATTCATTGATGAACCAATGTGCTTCTTTAGTTAGGAAACATGGAAGGTTGAGTGGATAAGAGTTATTGGTGGCAGAATCAACTTGTAAGCAAATTGTCCTACCCTAGCCTCTACTGTAAAAAGGTCCAAAGTACCTTGGTGACAAGTTTTAGTTTTTGAACTTCGCATGGAGTTCTACCTGTATGGTTGCAACTTTAAGTAAACCAATTCTCCCATCACAAATTCCCTATTGGACCTCATTTTTTGGGTCATTTGCTTCATCCTTTCTTGAACCCGTTTTAAATGAAACTTCATCACCTTCCTCGTGGCTTCTCTATGTTGTAAGGTTTTATCTATCGTAGCTACCTGAGAAGCACCAACTAAGTAAGGCAGGTGAATTGAAGGGTTCTGACCATAAAGGGCTTCATAAGGGGTGGTCTTTAATGGCTGAATGATAGGTGGTGTTGTACTACCACTTTACCAGGGGTAACCAGAAAACCCAGTCAGAAGGCTATTCACCAGTCATGCACCTTAAGTAACCCTTTAAACACTTGTTTAAAACCTCTTTCTAGCCACAACAACTTCCCCGAACCTTCAAAACAACCTACCATCCCAAGAGTATTTAGGGTGAAGTTGTGTTGATGTTAGAGTTCCTGGTACAACTATTGCAACTTGGTATATTCTTCATAAGAATCCACAATTTGACCCCATAGCTCAGACCAAGAAAGGCTCATATTTCCCACACGCTGGAAAAATTAGTGATTCTGTTCATGAGGCATTCTTGACAAGGCATCTACCATTGTATTTTGGGCCCTTGTTCTGTAAGAAATAGAGTAATCATACATCAACATCTTAGCAACCCACTGTTTTTGATAGGGAGTAATTGCTTGTTGATCAGAGAGGAAACTCAAGGTTTGATGGTTTGTTTTTATATGAAAGCGTCTTCCAATTAGGTAAGGGTGCCACTTTTTGACTGCTATCATCTCTTTGTCATATATGGACAAGGCTTGATGTTTGACTCTCAAGGCCTTACTAAAAAAGGTCACTAATTTACCCTTCTGCTGTAGAACTGCTCCTACCCCTTGTCCACTATCATTAGTCTCTACATAAAAAAATCTCTTGGAAATCAGGTAAAGCTAGAGCTAGTGCTTGACAGATGGCTTCCTTAAGCTACTGAAAATTTGTTTGTGCAAGCTCATTCCATTTCCATGGAACATCCTTCTTCAACAAAGCAGTGAGGGGCTTGGCCAACACTCCATACCCCTTGATGAACCTTCTGTAATAACATAACAACCTAAGGAATCCTCGCAATTCCTTCATAGATAGTGGAGTAGACCAACTGAGAACACTCTCCACCTTTGCCTAATCTATGCTAATTGATCCCATGAAAATTATGTACCTTAGATACTCAACTTGAGTGGCTCCAAAAGTACACTTATTCTTCTTAGAATAAAGTTGGTTTAACATCAACAATTGTAACACTTCTTGCAAATGTAACAAATGTTCTGACCAACTTTTGGAATACACAAGTATATCATCGAAAAAGACTAGGATTGACCTTCTCAATAGTTGTCTAAAAACTAAGTTCATTAGTGATTGAAAACTGGAAGGAGCATTGGTCAAGCTAAAGGGCATGACCAAGAATTCATAGTGTCCCTCATGTGTTTTAAAGTTTTTTTTTTTGTGCACATCCTTGTCCCACATCTATATTTGGTGATAGTCTGACCTCAAGTCTAAGTTAAAGAAAAAATTTATCTAGCCCAATTCATCAAGAAGTTCTTCAATGACAGGTTTAGGGCACCTGTCCTTGATGGTCAGTTAGTTGAGCCACCTGTAGTTAATGCACAACCTCCAACTGCCATTTTTTTCCTTCACCATCACTGCAGGAGAAGCAAAGGGGCTATTGCTATCATGAATTATACCAACTTGTAACATTTCTTATATGAGTCTTTTAATTTATGACTTGTATACTGTAGGATGTTTGTATGCCTCATTTTGACTACCTTGGTTTCATCTATCAATGGAATCCTATGATCCTATAACCGAGGTAAAGGTAACCCTTTTGGATTTCGAAATGCATGCTCAAGCTAATTAAGAAGGATTTGTAAGTCTTAAGGCAACTGGACTGGTGGTATACTGAGTGTAGTCTGGTCACATGAAGTCAACAACATAGGATATGGACCATTTCCCACCATACTCAAACATTTAGATAGTTGGTTACTAGAAATAATCTGTAAGACTCCTGGTACAATACCTTGGAGAGTACAACATTGTCCCATGTAATCAAATTGCATAGTCAAGGAAGAAAAATTCCAAATGATGGAACCAATGGACAAGAGCCACTAAATTTCTAGCACCAGATCATATCCTTTCTTAGGTAAACTACTGAATTCCTAGCACCACATTACATCATTTCACAGGTAAAATCATAAAATCAGTAAAGAAACTATAACCCTGCACCTTCCATAGAAAAACTCTATATAACCCTTGAGCTGATAATCGACTCCATTAACCACCATTACTCTCAGTGTACTTGCCTTCTCTACTGTCAAATCCAACCTCTTAGCCACTTTGGAGTCTACAAAATTGTGTGTACTCCCTGAGTCAACTAAAACAATCACCTCAATATGATCAACGAAGGCTAAAAATCTCATAGTATTGTGCCCATGTGATCCCTGAAGGGTATGTAAGGATAACACTGGAGTAGAAGTTTCATTTGCCTGGTCTACTATATCCAATTGTTTAAGACAGTTTTGGAAATCCTTGGAAGTTGGACTTTTAGCATCAGTGTCCTAATCAGCCTGTGGTTCAATGATGAGCTAATACAACTGAGATTTGGAACATTTGTGCCCTAGTGTGTATTTAAAAGCACACCAAAAAAAAGGTCGTCCTCCTTCTTTCCTTCAATTCAGCTTAAGAAAGAGATTTAGTGGAAGTTCGCTGCCTCGAGTTACTTCTTGTAGAACCCCCTACTAGTAAAGAACCATTAGTACTGTGATGTACCTTGGGAGTAGGAAATAAATGTTTGATAGGACCTATTCCACAACCTCCCAATAACCCATTCCTTGATGGCCCCAATACACTATTCTCAACTTATCTAGCCAATGAATAGCCCTCAACCAAGGTTTGAGGCTTGAACAATTGAAGGTACTATCCAATCTCAAGTTTCAAATTACTTGTAAAGATACTTAGTGCATATGCCTCAAGAAAATAGAGCTGGTTTAGTAAACTTACAAATCCATCATGATATTGATCAACCTATCCATGTGTTTTAGAGACACAAGCTCAGACATAGGATTAAGGAAAAAGTCAAATCCAAAGCATTCCTTTAAGCCCTTAGCATATAACTCCCAAGTTAACTGATGCAACCCTCCTTGCCTCTGAACAAAGAAATGATGTCAATCTAAAGCATTCCCTTCCAAATACAGCAAAATGACTCGGACCTTAGCATGATCTCCCACCCCATCAGCTTCAAAGTACCGTTCTAGCTTAGACCACCACCCTTTGAAATTTCCTCATCAAAATGAGGACAATTCACTTGAAAAGTATTAGTCATAACATCCAAGGTTCCTCCTCGAGAAAACACCCCAATATGTCTCAAATCTAGCACAGGAAAAACAACTAAATGCTTGTTTGGTGGAAGATCAAGAGGAGATCCTCCCAAAACTCTTTTACCCTTGTTAGAAACCAGTCCAGTAACAGCAGTAGGAGGAGTTTGCCCAAAATATTGTTCAAACAATGAGTGGATTTCGAAACGGAATACAGATCGTACCTCAGAGCGATCTCACTCTTGATTCCCTTTTGGAGGTCTTTCAGACGCGCATCAATCCTTACATCCAATTGTGTAAACTCTTCTTGCAGCTGTGCAAGTTCATTTTGCATCACTCCCATATCTTTCTGTAATCTGGTGGTAACACCCCTAGTGGCCATGAGAACCGACTAAGCTTTGATACCTTTGGTGCAAAACAGATTTGGAAGAAGAAATCGATAGAAACAAAGAAGAAAAGAGAGAGAGAGATTTGAGAGAGAAAATTCAAAGAAGAAGATACTGAAATTGTTTCTTGCTTTTGATAACTATCTTGCCCTCACCTAATTAGTGATAAAAAGGAATGAATAACGAACTTGGACAACTGGCAGAATAACAACTACTCAAACCGCACCATTTCATTAAACGATATTTCCTCAAAATGAATCGATTAAACAGAGTGTTAATTCCCTTAGCCAATACGCACCTTCCACTAAAACTTATTAATAAAATGCAACGTTTCGACAGTATGAACTTACAGTAAAAAGAAATAACAAACAAAATAACAAAAACATGAAATGTAAAATTACCGTTGAAGCTTCGATCCATAACATTGCTAGGCTTTGAAAAAGATCAAGTTTTACTTAAAATTTTAAAAGAAGTTGAATATGAGTTGTAATTGTGAAAGAACTGTATATTCCTTAAAAATTAAAGGAAAGTTAATATTACTATTTTACATGTAAATAATAATAATTTAAGATTACTTTGTACATATTTAATATGGTATTATATTGAAGAGCTATTAGGGACTATTGTTACAAAATAATATGATTTTATATTGCACAAAAAATTAATACAATTAATTAAGATACATAGAGGAAAGAAAAATCAAAAGGGAAAATATGTTATAAAAAGTAAACTATAGAAGAGTAATAAAAAAACATAACAACAAATTTTAGAAAAATCAAACTGCAGTAATTTCTCATTCCATTGCCACCAAATCGATTATTTTAGAACAAAATTATTGAGAAAACGATTTTCTCCTATGATGAAATATAATTATTTATAGATAATACTAACATTGTATTTAATGTTGTTATTTTTATTTATTTTATTGTTGATTTTCCACTCTTTCCATACATTCTATGGGAAAATTCCAAATTTAATTTCCATATATAATTATTGTTTTAATTACTGCTAAATATTGATGGAAATGAAAATAGAGTTATTGTATAGTTAAATATTGAATTCAATACTTTAATTTAGGTCTATAATTTCGGTAAAATATTAAGACTTAATTATAATTAGAATTAGAATTTATTTACCATTTTTAAAGAATTCAATATTTCATTACCATCATAAAAATTATAAATAAATTGTAATTAAAAATAATAAAAATCATATTTAAAACTTAATTCTAAAATGAACCTACTTTAACTATAACTAAAAAACATTTTGAAACTAAAAAAAATAACCCAGAACACAATATTTCCATATATGCTCCTATAACTCTTTTTATATTTTATATATATACATATATGATTTTACAAAAAAAAAAAAAAAAGCAATCGATATGGCTTTAGTTAAATGCTAAAGTTAAGGTATGAAGATTTTGAAGTTTTAGTAAACGCTTTATAAAAGATTAAGTTTTTGGTAATGTCATAATTAAATTGAGACTCAAGTCATACCAACTCAAACATAACTTTAAAATATAGTATACATTTTAACATTTTTACAATTTTTGTGATCATATGTGTAATAGATTATTTTAACCATTTTATATTATTTTGGTAACTTTTAAAAGTTTTAATATTTTATATTTTATAAATTTAAAATATTTTTATGATTTTAAATTTTTTAATAATTATTCATAATTTTATATTTTTACAGTTTTAAATATTTTTATATTTTTAAATATTTTATTTAATTTTTATAAATGTATGTTGACATTGCATGTCATTATCATATCACTTAACAACATATTTATATTAGTAACATGTCACGTATATCTACTAATTATTTTTATTAGCCACTTCAACATTAATTAATAGTTAAACTAGTCAACAACTTTCATCAATGGATTTTTTCTCATCAAGGGATCAATTGATTATGTTTTTTTTTAAAGACTTACTTTATTTTTACTTTGAACTTTCTTTTTTTTTTTTTACTCATTACCCTTGAATATAATGAATATATTCTCACTTTTTTATTAATGAAAAAAGAACATTAGGAATGAGCTAAAGAAGCATACAAACTATACATCAACAGACCATTTACAGCCAACAACACTAAGGTTATTATGAAGTAGTTGTAAAAACTTTGTAGGAGGTAGATTATAAAGGTTGAAATCTTCTTTATCCAGCAGAGCCATCGTAGCCGAGGCATCCGCTAGCCCATTGCCCTCCCTATATGAATGAACAACATAGACTTCCCAATCTCAGTCCAATTGACTCCATAATCTCGTCAAAGTTGCAAAAGCATAGAAGCCATCTTTCCTCAGTAGCATATGTACTGTTGTCATGTTATTTACTTCCAAAACAACTCATCCAAGCCTTATATCCCAAGCTAGTTAGAAGACCCTTCAAAGATGCCCATATTTCCATTTTTAAGTCGACCGTGCATTGGCCCAATTTCTTACTAACCCATATATTCTCACTTTTTATTTTGTCTCTACTGACTTTAAACCTCTAACTTGGTTGATTTCACGAATCAATTAGATATAAACTCAATTAAGAAAATGACTGAAATATCTTTTTATATTTAAAATAAGTTATATTATTACGATGATATTTTTGTTTTTTACATTTTTAATAAAGCCAATAAAAAACTTTCTTGTAATGAGATTTGAACTCTATTAATACAAGTGTCTACAAGAGAGGAGATAAAGAAGAGGATGTGGTGGTGGTGGCGGCTGTGCAAGGAAGGCCACTTTACCTAAACAAACAAAGAGTAGAAGAAAGCAGAAAAGGTAAAAAGGCAAAAGGGACAGAGCAATGAGAGTGATTAAGGTTGCGGAAAGGCTAAAGATTTGATCCCTCCTTCATCGTTCACATGGTATTTCTAGGGGAGGAGATCTCGTGTTTAGTGAGGCCGCGTCACTAACAAATCCAAGACATGGTAATCGTTTGGTTGGCTAGGTGGCAAGACCATTATACATAGGTTGTCTTCATGCATGGTACTACTCTGACATTCCCTTGACTATGGTAGTACAAGGTTGTACACTCAGTGGCCCTCTCTTTGGAGGTGAGTGCGTATCTACTAAAGCGGGTGGCTGGTCACCAAAGGACTAGTCGAGCGGTAGAGGACTATCCGAGTGCTTAGGTGGAGAATATACTGAGTGTTGCAGGCCTGGAGGTAAGTAAAGGGTCATCTACGAGATTCTCTCAAATGTCTTCTCACTGTGCCACGTGTCGCACCGAGTAGGGGTATAAGAAACTTTTCACACCAACACTAACAAAACCTCAACTTTACCATTCCAACCAAACCTTCAATTTGATTTTTTTTTATACAGTTTAAAAGTTTTACACAAAAAAACTTTTCACCCACATTGTTTGTACCTAGTATATATTAAAGGGCTAATTGAGTTGATGTCACCCTTTAACAAGATCCCAACTCAATTAGAAAATTACCAAAAGCCCATATTGTTTACAAAGTAATAAATATTATTTGAAGGCATTTATGTCTTTTTGTATTTAAAAAAAACCATATACACATAATAAGACTCATGACATTTGATCCCATGGCATTAAGCATTTAATAACTCAACTTTGCCACTTGAACCAAAGCCACATTTAGATTTTGTAACATTTTTTTATATAAATTTGTTACATAAATGTTCTCATCCACATAATGAGTGTGACAAAATCTAATAGTGATAATTTTGTTGATTGAGTTGGTGTCACAAGTCAACTCGACACCAACTCAAGATTGATGATGATTTTTTTCATAAGTAAGTTACCCTCCACCTATAATTCAATTGGTAAATAAATCTTTTATAACTATATTTTTAATGTTGAATTTTTCTTTCACCAACATGATAACATTATGACATTTTGATAACATGTTAAATAATGTTTCCTAATATGATAACATTTTAACATGTTATAGAAAAATGGTGATACGAGTTAAAGGAAAACTAATTCATTCATTCCATGAATGGGATCATACAATTCTAGAAAAAGAAAGATACAACAAACACTCATTATCGACGAGGAAGGATAAACTCCATCAACACAAACAAAGTATCCACCAAATTGAAGAGAATGATGATAACCTTATCCTAAAAACACTTGCATAAGCAAGGCTAATACTTACACAGGACGAGACAAAAACTTCCACCATTTTCATAGAAGGAAAACTTATTAAACCATTGTTTCCAAAATTAGACAAAATCGGCCAATCAAGCCAAGAAGTGACCAATATACCAATCCAAAACAAAGACAAAAATTCGATTGACCTGTGAACCGATACAAACTAGTTAAATTGGGATAAAAAAATTAGTTGAACTAGATTTTATAATTTTATAATTTTTAAATGTTTATGAATTTTTTAAATAATTGACTTGATTTGAACAGAACAAACTCGTTGAATTGAGAACCAGTGGTTTGATTGTTAGGATCTACTACCCTAAGTGTAGTGTACTCGTCGTTTTGTACTCGTAATTTTTCAAACAATTGGTTTAAATAAAATTTCATTATACATTAATATCATTTGTATTTGTCCTCAATGGTTTTTTGCATGAAAAGCAAAATGTAAGCAAATATTGGTTCTGTCGAAACCATTTTTAAATTTAAAAAAAAACGGAGGTCGACTAAAAAAACGAAAATGGGAGTCGCCACCAATCCCTTTTTACTTAGGTATGATTGGATCACCTTATGAAACTTTTTATTTCAAAACATTGATTTTGGTCCACGAAATACAAGAAAACGGGTTCGAAAGTTGGTTACGTACGAGGAAGGGTTAGCACCCTCGTAACGCCCAAAATTTGGTACCTAATTGATAGTTTCATGTCTTAATGTCGAAATTTTGAAAAATTTAAAATACGATCCTTTTATTCAAAAGAAAGCCAAGACTTGCTTATTTCAAAGAAATAAAATGCCACACCCAATAAGTTAGGATGCAATATCTCAAAACTTCGAAACTAAGCTCACCTTTATTTTGTAGAAAATCCTTACCTCAAAATACAAAACATTATATCTAATGAGTTAAGATATAACATTATGAATTTCAAGAATAAATTTTAATTTGAAATTTGTAGGTTTAAAAGATATTTGATACCTTAAGTTCCTCGAGAAAAATTAAAACCAGTAAGTTAGGGTATAATTTTCTAGAAGTCCCAAAATATCGTGTATTGCTATGTTTAAAAATATTTGAATAAAATGCGTTAATTCAAAATATGTTTTTATAAAAGATGGTTTGAGTGAGACATTGCATGAATCCATTACAACACACATGCCAAATAATAATTTATCATAACTACAAATCATATTAACAATTACTACTAATGGACAATTAAAGAAAGAATAATACTGAAATAATAAGTGATACAAACAATAGAATAATTATATTAAAGCAAAATATAAAATGATAAGCGAATAAAATAAAAAGGATAAAAATATAAGATATAGAGCAATAAATAATAAAAGATAAAAGAAAGCTATTAGATAAACATAAAGCTTTATGTGCATGATTAGATGTAAAATAAAATAATAACATAGAATGAATTATAACAAATATTGTAAATTAAGAAACAACAAAAAGTGATATGGCAAAATTTAAAAATAATACATATATCCATGAGAAAATAAGTAAAATATATATTAAATAAATAAATTATATATAAACAAAATATATTTTGATATAATAATCTAATATATATATATATAAAACTCTCTGTATAATCTTAATGTATTTGCCTCTATATTTCTCTCTGTATTCGTGTGTCCCCTTGTATTACAGATTATTTGGGGTTTTATACCCCCGAAATAAAAAATAAAAAAAAGGAAATATGTATATTCTATTTTGTTTGCCTTGTTTGCTGCTTGTGTTTCTTTCCCTTTTTGCAAGTGAGAGGCGGAGATCTCAGTGTAGGAGCGCGACTCGCGCGTTGATGGCGGCGTGACCGAGGGGCTAGTGTTTAGGGCTTGCGACGCCTAGGGAAACCCTAGGGTTTGGGGTTTCTAGTTTCTGGAAACGAGCTTGGGCCATTGGGCCACGTAGGTTTGGGTTGTAAAGGGGGTAATGTTTTGGGTCTGTTAGGTTAATTAAGTTTGGGTTGTAATGGGCTTCGGGTTTTAGGTATTGGGTCAAAGGTTGTAAATGGACTATAAAAGAATAAACTTGGACATTTATTCTTTATTTTATTTTTGTTTTATTTCTGATGGATTTCTAACAGGCCGGGCAAAATGGGACTATTACAGCTGCCCCTCTTTGCTCATTGTCGTGAAACGAGAATGGAGCAAAGACTATAAAAGGACCAATTTTGCCCGGTTTTGTCGAGCCTTAACTTTTTGGTCCTCGTCCTCTTCAAATGGCTTCTAACTCTACTACAACTTCAATGGTATTGGAACTTCATCTTGATTTCAATAAGTCTGATGGCTTCAATCTGCTTCACTGCAACTTTGGGAAGGCAGTATCCGCTATGTTTTAATATGTTCCAATGCAAACTCAGGGATGCCAGGCGAGTATCTTCGATCTGCTTCGTGCAATCTCAGGAAAGCAAAATCTGTTGTCTTTTGGCCTGCTCTACAGCAAACTCAAAGATGCAAGGTTGATGTCATTGATCTTCTTCCTGCAACTTCAGGGAGACAAGATTCGATGTCTTCGATCTGCTTCCTACAACTTTAGAAATGTCAGATCTACTATCTTCAATCTGCTCCACTGCAAACTCAGGGAGACAAGATCTGATGTCTTCGATCTGCTTCCTGAAACTTCAGGAATGCAAAATCATTGCATCTTCAATCTGCTTCCATCGCAAACTCGGGGAGATAAGATCGATATCTTCGATCGCTTCGCAACTTTAGGAATGCCAAATCTGCTATCTTGATCGCTCCATCAGTAAACTCGGAAGACAAGATCGATGTCTTGATCCGCTTCCTGTAACCGTGGATGCCAAATCTCATCTTGATCTACTCCACTGCAAACTCAGGGAGACAAGATCTGATATCTTCGATCTGATTCCTGCAACTTCAAGAAAGCCAGATCTTCTATCTTCAGTCTGCTCCACTACAAACTCATGGAAACAAGATCTAATGTCTTCGATCTACTTCCTGCAATTTCAGGAATGCCAAATCTGCTGTCTTCGATCTACTCCACTACCGCTTAGGGAGATAAGATCTACAATGTTCAGTCTTCCCCACTACTATCTCGAGGAGACGAAATTTGAACTTTTCAGTCTACTTCCTTACTATCTCAAGAAGACTTCAATCTTCAGTCTGCTCCACTACCATCTCGAGGGAACAAAATTTGAACTTTCTAATTTATTTCCTTACTATCTCAGGAAGACTACAATCTTCAGCCTGCTCCACTACCATCTCGAGGGAACAAAATTTGAACTTTCCAATTTGCTTCCTTACTATCTCAGGAAGACTACAATCTTCAGCCTGCTCTACTACCATCTCGAGGGAACAAAATCTGAACTTTCCAATTTGCTTCCTTACTATCTCAGAAAGACTGTAATCTTCAGTCTGCTTCACTACCATCTTGAGGGAACAAATCTAAACTTTCCAATTTGCTTCCTTACTATCTCGGAAGACTTCAATCTTCACTCTGCTCCACTACCATCTCGAGGGAACAAAATCTGAACTTTCCAATTTGTTTCCTTTCTATCTCAAGAAAACTTCAATCTTCAATCTGCTCCACTACCATCTCGAGGGAGATAAGACTGATGGCTTAAATCTACTCTACTGCTTCATGGAGATAAAATTCGTCATTCTATCTTGTTCCACTACTACTTTGGGTGACAAGATCTACAATCTTCTACCTATTCACTTGCTGGTCAGGGAGATAGGACTGGTGAATTCATCGATGTTGCTACACCGTCCTTTGGGGGACATGTCTTGTAGACTCGAATGTATTATAGACGATATTTGCATGAATGCAGAATGTCATGAGAATGATCCCTTTTTTTAAATGTAAAATGATTAGGATGTAATGATCAGAATGAATCAAATGCTCCTAACTAAATGATATCATGGATGACAAATGCATGAATGCAGAACATCATGAGAATGATCTCCTTCTTTTTCTCTCTTTTTTTATGTACAATGATTAGGATACAATGATCGAAATGAATCAAATCTCCTAATTGGAAGTGTATGAATGATATTTACATGAGAATGATCCCTTTTTAATGTTTGGGTTGTCATTGCTCATAGTTCATCAAGGTTCCATCACTGATGCGTTACCCTATTTTCTCGTTCAGCTGGTATCTTTGACAGAAAACCCAAAGAAACGATCATTTCTGCTCAGCAAGCTTGCCCCACTGTAATTTCAGAGTCCCTTCCCTTGAACCTTAGGACATAAAATTTTTAGCTCCCACTGTAACTTCAGGGGAATAACATTTGGTTTCTTCCATCCATCTAGTTAACACTCAGAGGTATGGAATTTGTATTATCTTCAATCAACTTGATCTGTTACACGATTCCCTGGGTGTAATGACTAGATGAATGAAGGATATCTTTTTCTTTTCCCATGAATAATCCCCTTCTATACCTGGGTTGACACTGCTTATCATTTGTCGAGATGGTATTACTTAACAAAATGTCTTGCATTTTTGTTTAACCAATAAAAATATAAAAGAGATAATTATCTTTCAATATTTCAAACCCTTAGGCTTGGTGAGTTTTAAACAGTAGTCCTGTTTCAGGTTCCTATACTATTTAAAAGCTTCCAGAGTAATATGCGAAACTCTTTTTATGAAAGTATTATTAGTCCAATAATCATTATTTCAATATAAAATGCTTGAAAAAGATCACAACAATATACGTAAAAGGAATTAATTAAGAGCATAGCTTGAAACAAATAAGCTAAGCAAAGATAGCCAAGGCTATAAAAGAAAATTGATCGGGGTGTATCTTTGAAAAGAATAAAGTAATCAAATATAGTAAATTTAAAATGGGTAAGATAGAAGCTAGGTGCCCCAGATATCGCAGAAGAAGGTAGGTGCCCCAGATATCGCAGCCTGAGCGTCTCCGTACAAACTTCTTGAGGACCATTTTGAGCTCAACACGTGTTTAAAGGATCCGGAGTAGTTTGTCAATACCCCAAGATGTAGCATACTTCATCATTTTTAATTTAGGCATAGTAAGACTACCATATGCCCTATCTTTGATCAAAATTTGAGCCGCCCTTGTTGGATTTTTGGCTCAAAACCCCTTTGGTCTCAAAGCGCCCTTTGCGGGTTTTCGCCTTGGCCTCTCCTTTTTCTTTTTTGTTTCTTTTTTCTTTTTTCTTTTTTTCTTTTTTTCTTGAATTTGAACTCAAGGCGCCCTTTGCGGGTTTTCACGTTGGCCTTTTCCCTTTCAGGTAAAATACTTCTTGACTGGACCTGAATTCACCGGATTGGGCAAGTCTTTGGTATCCATCTCGGCCAATATCAATGCTTCTCTAGAGTAGGCCCTTTTTTACTACATAAGGTCCTTCTCAGTTTGCCATCTGAAATCATTTTGTATAAGGAAGATCCTTTTCAACACCAAGTTCCCATCATGAAATTCCCTTGGGTGGACCATTTTCGACATAAATCAGTATCATCCATTTTGGTATTTTTCACTATGATGAATACTTTCAAACCCTTTTCTTCAGCCAAGTTCACTGGAGACATTCTACTTTATCCAATTCTTGACTCAATCAAAGCTTGGGACAAAGGAATCTCAATTTTTATGGACAAAACCACTTCTATTCCATAAACCAGTGGGAAAAATGTTGCCTCAGCGAAAGTCCTGGTCGACATTTGATAAGCATAGAGAGTAAATGATAGCTTCTTATGCCAATCTTTACAAGTCTTGGTCACCTTTCATATTTTTTGTTTTTGTTCTTTTTGTATTTTTCTTTTGACAACCTTTCTTTGACCTTTGTGATATCTTTTCGATCTTTGAGCAAACTGTAATCTTTGACATTGTACAGTTATGCATTATTAAACATGATCCTTTCTGGCATTTTTTGCTGGCATTTGATCCTTTTTTTTATGACTGTCGACTTTGCAATATTGGCATATGAAGCTACTTCCACCCTCTTAGTGAAGTAAACGATGATCACAACGATGAATCGATATTAGCTAAAAGCTTTTGACGAGATTGGCCCCATCACATCCATGCCCCACATATGGAAAATTTGTGAAGAAAATGGAAGAGTCGCATGAATCTCATTTTTTTTAATTTAGTATTTGCGGTATATCTAATGCAATTCCCTTCCATGGTAGACCAACAGTGTCTGATCCTCATGTTTAGCCCGTGTCTTATTAGCCTAGGCATTTCCTCTTTTCTAGGCTCATAATGTCCAATGACCCTTTGTAGAGTAGGGTCTATTTTTCATCTTGTTCTACCCTTCTTAACAAATTAGAAGATAGGTTACAATCTCTGTCATCTTAAAAGTCTTGAGATCCTTCTAGACACATATCTTACTTAAAAGGAAACTCTGAGTCAGTAGCAGCATTGTTCACATCATTAATATCTAGAGACCTATTGTAGGTTCGAAGGAAGATTTCAAAGAATAAATGATTGAAAGAATGATAATTTATTTGGTCATAAATGGAGAAAGAAAGAATACTTGAAATAAATAAAAGAATGTACAATATGAAATGTAAAGAATAAAAAATATTTTCTTAAAAAAAGATGCATTTTATTGAATTAAAAATTCTGGACAGAAGCCTATTTCAAAAAAGGATTCTTATTGTCTCTAGGCTTAAGGCAACAAGCACGTTTTGAATATTACTCTATATCAGCTCTAAAAATACAGGGATCTCTTCCACAATCCCATTATTCAAAACACTCCCAAGTATGCAAGGGCATGGAAACTTCGTTTCCTGATCCCCTCTTCGCTTTTGACTTCTTCAAGGAGTCACAACATTCTTGTCTCCTTCTTCAATTATCGCATTTACTGCCCCGTTAAAGTGATCAGGTTTTGATGAATCGTTGAATTTCACAATTCCCATTTTAATGAACCTTTTGACCAACTTTTTAAACGTGGTACAATTTTCAATTTAATGACCCGTTATTCCCGCATGGTAGTCACATTGAGCGTTCGAGTCATACCATTTAGGATATTGGGCTGTAACGGCTTTAGATAAAATGGGGACACCACATGCACGTCAAATAAACTTTGATATAGCTCTTTATACGTTATTGGGATTGGCGTAAATTGGAGCTTTTTTGAATTTTGCCTTGTGCCTGATTCTTGTCTTGTCGACCCTTGTTGCCCAGCCGTAATTACTTTTGGCTGGCTAACAGTGATCGACTTCAAGTACCATTTGTTGTATGTACTCGTATTATTCACCTCATTGTCCTTTTTCCTAAGAGCAGACCTTTTAGCGGTTTCCCCTGCTTCAATCTTGCCACCTATTATGGCATTTTCAATCATTTCCCCTGCCATCACTATATCTGCAAAGCTTTTGGTAGTACTTCCTATCATATGAGTGATGAATAGAGCTTTCAAGGTATTGATAAAGAGCATTGTGGTTTCCTTTTCTAAGAGTGGTGGCTGAACTTGCATGGCAACCTCCCTCCGTCTTTGCGCATACTGCCTGAAGCTTTCATTTGACTTCTTTTCCATGTTTTGCAAGGTGATTCTTTCAGGCGTCATGTCTGTGACATGATTGTATTGCTTCATGAAGGCTTGGGCTAGGTCCTTCCAAGAGCTGATGCTAGCACGGCTAAGTTGATTGTACCACCTAGACGTTGCCCCCACCAAACTGTCTTGGAAACAATGAATCAAGAGTTGATCATTGTTAACATAACCAGTCATCCGTCTATAGAACATAGTGATATGGGCTTCAGGGCAACTAATCCCATTATACTTCTCAAATTCTGGCATTTTGAACTTTTGAGGAAGCACTAAATGTGGAACCAAGCTCAGGTCTTTAGCATCAATTCCATGATGATTATCAGTATTTTCTAAAGCCTTGAACTTCTCCTCCAACCATCTGTAACGGTCTTCCAACTACCTTGAAGATTCAATTCTTATCCCCTCTTTTTCTTCTATGTCTAAGTCAGGGATAACAGGATTAGTAGGGTTATCTCCCGGGTTGCATCCTGTGCCAACTTGGAAATTCATGGGCACTCTAGTGTCATTTTGCCCTTGTTAAGGCCTTATCATGACAGATGGCCTTCGAGGATATTCCTTAGGTTGTGTTTGCACATGCGGTGGGGTGAAACCTTGAGGAAAATCCTCATTATCTTCAGCATTAATTATGGGACCCTTTCCTTTTTCCATCGCCCCGTTCAGCATCTGAGCCATTTGAGCCATCATGTTCCTTTGAGCTTCCAGCATTTGGTCTCTCATTTCTTATTGGAGCTTTTCCAATTGCTCTTTCATCTGGTCTTGCATGTCTCTCTGGAATTTTTCAAGTCTTTGATCCATTTTCTTTGTCTTGGCACGTGTACCGTAATGGTGTTCAGTTTCCAAATTTTCCTCCTCTCTCTCTCTCTTTTTCTCTCTGAAATAACTTGAACTAATTAGGGTCCTCTATGGATTTTAATGCATATGATGCTATGTAATGCAAATGCATGAAATGAATGCAAAAAGAAAGAGAGACGTTGATTTTGAATTCAATTCCATTAGAAAAACTTTTCTAGAAAGCAAATTTATTTACATAAAACAGATTAATATACGTCCTTTCCCTCATATTCCAAGTAAAAACATCAATCCCCTTCTTCGCAAAGGTCAAATCTTGCAAACTTCTAATAGATGCCTTCACTAGCTCCTTTTTGCTTGATCTGAGCCGCGACTCACTGTTCACTTATTTCTATAATGTTTGTTAGCCTCTTTAAGAAAGCCGAGACGTGGTGATTCTCGAATAGTCTTTGTCATCTTGAATCCTTGGGCAATAAAATCTTGTATTCCTTCATAGACTATCAGTCTTCTCTCGTCATGTTTACTTGGATCGTATTTGAATGACCGTATTATAATCCACTTTATCAAGAAATCTATTTTCTCATGAAAAACTCTTCTAATTAGCAATCAAATTTGAATTAACACCTTTTTTCTATGATGTGAATGCAATGCAATCAAAACAAAAGAGAATAAGTTAGCACGAAAGAAATAAATAACAGAATAGGGCACCTATCTGGGTGACCACTAAGGTCTGACGTAGTTCTACATAGGGTAAGCCCTTAGGTTTTCTACATGAGGTTTAGCTCTAAAGTTGAGGTCCCGAACCAGTAGATTCCTCGATCTTCACCCATTATAGGCTCATACGGACTGAGTTCAGTTTAGGGGAATACATTTCCCTATAGCTATACAGAGGTGAAAACCTTACGAAGACATAGGTACGGATGTATCCCGGAAGCAGTCCACTAGCCTATGCGGAGGTGAAAACCTCACGAAGGCATAGTTTCTCACTCTCACTTAAAAGGTGCGACCGCAACGGTCATGCAATGCAATGTAAAAATACTTTACACGATTAAAACGACATGCAATAAAATGAATTATAAGTTTTCAAATCGAATTTTCAAATTCAGACAAAAGGACAGGAAATAATTACTTTTATGGCTTGACTCTCTTATTGTCCCCAGTGGAGTCGCCAAGCTGTCGAAACCATTTTTAAATTTTAAAAAAATAGAGGTCGACTAAAAAAACGAAAATGGGAGTCGCCACCAATCCATTTTTACTTAGGTGTGATTGGATCACCTTATAAAATGTTTTATTTTAAAACATTGATTTTGGTCACGAAATACAAGAAAACGGATTCGGGAGTCGGTTACGTACGAGGAAGGGTTAGCACCCTCGTAATGCTCAAAATTTGGTACCTAATTGATAGTTTCATGTCTTAATGTCGAAATTTTGAAAAATTTAAAATACGATCCTTTTATTCAAAAGAAAGCCAAGACTTGCTCATTTCAAAGAAATAAAATGCCACACCTAATAAGTTAGGATGCAATATCTCAAAACTTCGAAACTAAGCTCACCTTTATTTTGTAGAAAATCCTTACCTCGAAATACAAAACATTATATCTAATGAGTTAAGATATAACATTATGAATTTCCGAGAATAAATTTTAATTTGAAATTTGTAGGTTTAAAAGGATATTTGATGCCTTAAGTTCCTCGAGAAAAATTAAAACCCAGTAAGTTAGGGTATAATTTTTCTAGAAGTCCCAAAATATCGTGTATCGCTATGTTTAAAAAATATTTGAATAAAATGCATTAATTCAAAATATGTTTTTATAAAAGATGGTTTGAGTGAGACATTGCATGAATACATTACAACACACATGCCAAATAACAATTTATCATAACTACAAATCATATTGACAATTACTACTAATGGATAATTAAAGAAAGAATAATACGAAATAATAAGTGATACAAACAATAGAATAATTATATTAAAGCAAAATATAAAAATGATAAGCGAATAAAATAAAAAAGGATAAAAATATAAGATATAAAGCAATAAATAATAAAAGATAAAAAGAAAGCTATTAGATAAACATAAACCTTTATGTTCATGATTAGATGTAAAATAAAATAATAACATAGAATGAATTATAACAAATATTGTAAATTAAGAAAAAACAAAAAGTGATATGGCAAAATTTAAAATAATACATATATCCATGAGAAAATAAGTAAAATATATGTAGAGCCCAAATTGCCCGAGCCCAATCAAAATAATAAAAATTATTACAAGCCCAATTACAAACTTACAACCCAAAACAAAAGTAAAAAAAAAAAACAGAACCCAAAACGGGCCCAAATGGCCCAAACCCAAACACTCTCACCAAAAAGCAGAAAAACAAAGAACCCTAGCCGCACTCCTTTCGACCCTCGACTTGACCCTCACCTACCTCTGCTCTCGACACGCTCCGTCAGACCAGCTCCTCGCCAGTAGCTTTGCAGAAAAACAAATGAGCAACAAGACTGACCAAAGGTGAAAGCGATTTGTTTTTGTTATTCGATTTTGGCTATAAAGCGCAAGAAACATTGTAAAGAGAGAGGCTTTTGGCTTTTGAAAAAAAGCAGAGAGAAGCGTTTGTAAAAGGGATTCTATTCAAGAGAAAGAGAGTGTTTTAAAAAAGGAAGGAGCCCTTTTTGTTGTTCCAAAAAAGCGAGACTAAGAAATACAAAAATATCGAAACCGATAGCAAAAAGCAATAAAGGTTGATTTTTTTTTACTTTATTTTTATTTTGATAGCAAACTTTTCCTTTCTTTTCATCATTCATTGCTTTTATTTTTTTTTTTTTTATTTTCATTTTACTAATAATAAAAGAAAAGGGGAAACCTACCTGAATCCCGTGGCACGTCGTCGGAGCCTCCTCTCCGTCGTCGGAGCCGAGATCGGGAGCAAAGGGGAGGGGGTCTTCTTCTGGGTTTTTCAAAAACAAAAAATAGGTTAGTAAATAAAAAAGGAAAACAAAACAAATATATTAAAAAAAAACGAACCATTTTGATTTTCAGGCCACCGTGTACGGTGGTCGGCAACAGCCGATGGCCGGATTCCTACGGAATCCCGGAGGCCCTCCTCTCGGACCAGAGAGGAGAAAGGAGAGAACTCTCTCCTCTTTTTTAAACGACTACAAATGAAAAAAAAACAAAAATTTGAATTTATAAAGATTCAAAGCAGCGTCGTTTAGGGCCCGAGGCGGTGGCCCCAAAGCAGCGTCGTTCATCGTGACCCGAATCCGACCCGACCCGCTCCAAAGGATCGCGTGTTTTAGAAAAAATGGAAAATTCTACGCTGCGATCCTTCCGCATTTTTTATTTTTACGATTAAGTCTTTCAATTTTGCTATTTGGCCCGAAGCTTGACGATTACAATTTAGTCCCTTGTAAGCAGCTGCGTTTAGGCGGTTTGGGTAAATTTGCACTCCAGGTCCCGTATTTTCGCAGCATAACAATGAGGTCCTCTCCCTTTTCGTTTATTATAAATTGACCCCAAAACTTTTATTATTAATACAATTCGATCCTTTTCGGTTATTTTGCAATTTGCACCATTTTCTTGTTTTTTATTATTATTTTTTATTTTTATTTTATTATCATCATTTATTATTTCCATTATATTTCACCTTTATTTATTATTGTTATTATTATTATTACTATTATTATTATTATTACTATTATTATCATGTCATTTTTTTACTTTTGTTTATTTAATTACTATTATATTTATTATTGTTTTTTTATTATTTTATCATCACTATATTATTATTAATATTATCATTATTATGATCATTATTATTATTATTACTATTATTATTATTACTACTATTATCACTTCATTTTTTACTTTTGTTTATTTATTTACTATTATATTTATTATTGTTATTTTTATTATTTCATTATCACTATATTATTATTATTGATATTATTATTACTAGTATTATTATTTTTATCTTTACTCTCGTTTATTTATTTGTCATTTTATTTACTTATTTTATTAATTATTAGTTCATCAATACATCATTCTCCTCAATATATCATTATTTTATATTATTACAATTATTTGATTTGAATTGATTTCCATTCTATTAATTTTCACCCTTTATAATTTTTTTATTTATGTTATTCATTTTTACTATTTATTTGTCATTTCATTTACTTATTATTTATTCGTTTATTGTTCTTTACTTTTCAACACTTTAAAGCACTTCAACTATTTATCATTTTTATTTTCTATTTATTTAGTTATTGTTATCATTCTATTTGTTCCCAAAGTCCCATTATCGTCAACCTTGTGTCATAATTTAGTTGCTCATTCATTTATTTATGAGAGTTAGATTTATTCATATATTCGCTTTATTTGTTGTATCATTACTTTGTCTAATATTAATCAATTAAATTTTCAAAATAAAGATGATGTTCGGTGTTTGAAAATTCGAGAAGATCGAGCCCTAACTTCTTTGGGTTCGGTTTTACTCGTTTATGTCAAATAACGGGATATCTCTTTGGAAGTTGTAATTTTAAAACAAAATCTGGAAATTCGAAATGTCGTGCCCTAACTTACTGGACTCGACACTTAGATACTTCGGGATAAGTTTTTTTTTAAATAGAGGCAGTCTTCCGTATTTGAAATCTCGGGAAATCGAGCCCTAACTTACTGGGTTCCGATTTCTCATTCGACGAATAACGGAAGATCCTCTCCAAATAAAACCAAGTTTCAAAAGCGAGCTTAGTTTGAGAGTTTAAAGCATTGTGCCCTAACTTATCGGGCGTGATGCTTTACCTCTTGAAAATAAGAAAGCCTTAGCGTCCTTCCAATTTTAAAAATAAAAGCATTGTATTTTGAACCCCTTTTAAAGTTTTCAACAAATAGGACATCGATCGATCGGTTTGGTACCAATTTTGGGCGTGTCGAGGTGCTAATCCTTCCTCATACGTAATCGACCTCCGAATCTGTTTTCTCAAAGTTCGTAGACCAAAAAGCACTGCTTTTAGTAAACTAAATGTTTTATTAAAGCGAAGGTGATCCGATCACACCAAATAAAGATCGGTGGCGACTCCTTTCCCCTTTCTTTTTTTAAAAAATCAAGTCGACCGCGTCGTTTACCGTTTCCCCAAAAAATGGTTACGACAGCTTGGCGACTCCACTGGGGAAGTGAGGGTCAAGCCATAAATTGATTGATTTTTGTCCTTTTAATTAAAATGGTTTTGGAAAAATCATGCTTCTTTTAAGCGCATCTTCAATATTAGCCTTGTAAATACTTTGGCATTGCATTGCATGACCGTTCGGTCACACCCTTAAGTGGGGCGAAGCTATGCCTTCGTGAGGTTTTCACCTCGCATGGGCTAGTGGATTGCTTTGAATACATCCGTACCTATGTCTTCGTGAAGTTTTCACTTCGCATGGCCATAGGAAATGTATTCCCCGAACGAACTCGATCCGTATGAGCCTATAATGGGTGAGGATCGAGGAATCTCTTGGTTCGGTACCTCGAACTTTAGAACTAAAATTGCATATAGCAAACCCTAAGAGCCGCCTTAGGTAGAGCCATGGCAAACCTTAGTGGTCACCAGGATAGGCGTTTGCTTATTTTACTTGTTTTATATTCCATGGTACTAACTTTTGCGTTTCTTTCCTTTTTGTGCGTATCATTTCATATTTTAAAGAGACATCGATTCACGGTCCGTTTACGAGTTGGGAAGCTGGTTATGGAAGCGAATTCCTTGATAAAGTAGAAGACAATGCGGTAGTCCGCATATGGTCGAGCAATACAAAGTAGAAAAAGGAGATAGCTTAGTCGAAGGGTATGTGTGAGACTACGGAACTTCACCAATATTAGTGTCACGCAGAGCGAGCTCCGTGAATTGAAAGAGATTTGGACTCGATGGGATGATGAAGCGAAGCGGTGTTCTATGGTACTTGACGACGCCTGCCCCGCTTGAGGTCAAAATAGACAAGCACTGTTAGAGCAATGACCCGATTCGGAATGCCGCTTATAATTGTTTCTCCTTGGAAAAGTGGATCTGGTTCCCACGATGAGAAGAGTATCGACCTTGCTGTTGCCGAGAATTCAAGTTGACAAAGCTTATTCCAAGGCGGTTAATGGCCCAACCTTGAAGAAATTGATGAATATCAAGCATGAGTGAGCAGTGGGTCTCAGCTAGGATCTGAGAAGAAAGGCGAGGTAAATGCATACCTGGACATGTTTGAGAGACTGATTACGCGCGCATCCCGTCTGAAGAAAAGATAGACATCTTGGCCTTGTGTATTTACGGCTGGTAATCTTCCCCAAAGCTTTGAGGCACATTGATGAAGCGATTATCGATCTATTCATTTGGTTGGACAAAGGGTCACACCGTTCACGCCATCTTAGCGAAACATTCGGATCCTTGACCGCATCTGGAGAAGAGGTGAAAGCGGGTTTATTGGGTGTGTGCATTTGTTATTGGCTTGGTTCCATAGTCACTTTTGGAAAATAGAAAGTGACTTACGGTTCATGTCGAGAAGTACTCCCCACTAGAAGAGATAGCAACTACGCCTAGAAGAGAGGATGTGTCTGAAGAAAACTGGATCGCGATCTTTCAAAACCTTCAAGAGGACGACATTGAGTGGAAGGCTTCCTGGATGATTCCCAATAGGATCCTTTATCGTTGCGGAAGTTTTGACTGGGTTCCCCTATTGGGAATTTGGGGTGCCACTGCCTATGCCCCTTTGCTGGTCCTAAGGCAGTATGGTTCAAGGCAGTTCGTACCAGCGACATACGGGCTAGCTCAGTGTGAGTTTTCATACGAAGGGGGAAGCTATAAGAAAAGGGTTAAAGAGATTTCTAGCGCCTGGAATCAGATTCACAGAATGAGAAGATTGTCTACAGGCCCTAGAACGACCACAGAATATATCGAATGGAGGGCTAGGAGGGTCAATGATAACATTCCTGAGCCAAACCCAGAAGGCGCCCGATCAAGAGAAGAATGCATGCGAGTGGTCCCTTCAGAATTAGAAATTGTGAAGCAAGATTTTGAACGGATGAGCTCGGAACTCGGGAAAAGGATAGAAAGGTTAGAGGAAGAAAAGATGCTCCTCCAGTTAGAAGTGGACGGTCAAAGTCGAGGTGAGAAACTTCGAGAAAGGAAAAGCGAAAAGTAGAGGAAGACCGAGATGACTTGAAGGCGAGTACAAGAAGATGCGCTTAACGATAAAGAATCTTTGGATTAGGAAAACTTGAACAATGGCAACAAGAGGTCGAGAGGAAAGAGCCAAAGTTAGCAGTTGGGAGAAAAGTTTCATGAAATCTGGCCAGAAGGAAGACCTAGAGAAGGCGGAGATGAAGACCAAAAAGAAAAAGGATTAGAAGCTAGAATAAGCGAGCTTGGGCGATCTACGCACCACTACCAAGTCGAGACTCGGAAAGCCAATTAAAGTCAAGCCTAAGCAGAATAGAGGCTGAAAGGTAGGGTTGAAGAGTTAGAATCGGCATTACATAGTAGCGAGCTCGGATTGAGCTTCGAAACCAGAGAAAGGCGTTGGGAGGAGGAGCTTCACCATTCTTGCGAGCAAGTTCAAGTCGGGACTACCTCATGGGAGAAGCAATAATCCAGTTAGAAGTAGGCGATCACCTCTGGACTTTGGTGAGGAGGTGACATAGTGGGCATGAGATACGGGCTACCACCGGGTCGTGATGAAGAGCTAATCTCTCTCTTGGGAAAAATCAAAACCTTAGGTCTTAGGGCTAGAACGTATTTGTAATCTACTTTATGTAAAGGGTTTTGCGTTCTAATTAAGTTTTCTAAAATGAAGTTGATCGAATCGATGTCTTTTACGCATTCATGCATTTGCATTACATCATATTACATGCATTAAGGTTTATAAAAGAAGTCTAATTGGTTAAAGATTAATGAGAAAACAAAAGAGAAACAAGAGAGAAGAAAAAGAAATCTGGGAACTAGACATCACTACGGGACTCGTGCTAAGACAAAGAACATGGATCAGAGGTTTGAACAATTTCAGAAGGAGATGCAAGAACAGATGCAGGAGCAAATGATGAAACTCAAAGAAGATATGATAGAAGCGGATGCAAGAGTCCCAAAATAACATGATGAGCGGTTGGCGCAACTATTGGCCAATGAACGAGGAAAAGGCATCGCTACTAGTTCAGGGAATAATGACGACCCTGCTTACCCTCCAGGATTTACCCCGCCAAACACTCAAGCACCACCAGAAATAGGTCCCCAAAGAACGCCTTTTGTCATCAGGCCACAGTGCCAGGTTGAGACCGCAATGCCAGCGCACTTTCCAACTGGTTCAGGCAGTAATCCCGGAGAAGGTCCGGCTAACCCTATAGTCCCCGACTTTGATGAAATGGCTGAAATGGATAAGGCGAAAATGAACCTTCCCAAACAACTCGAGGATCGTTGTAAATGGTTAGAGGAAAAGTTTAAGGAAATAGAGACTGCTGACCATCGCTACGGAGTGGGCGCTAAAGACTTGAGCCTAGTCCCGGACCTCATACTTACGCCAAAGTTCAAGACCGGATTTTGAAAAATACAATGGGACCGATTGTTGCCTGAAGCGCACATCACGATGTTACAGTCGGCGGATGGCGGGATATGTTAACAACGATCAACCGCTTATCCATTGCTTCCGGGATAGTTTGGCGGGGCGCATGACCAAGTGGTACAATCGGCTCGATCGTACCAGATCAAGTCATGGAAGGATCTAGCACAGCCTTCACGAAACAATCTGCACGTGGCGATATAGCTCTGATCGAATCACGCTCCAAAATATGGAGAAAAAGCCAAGCGAAAGTTTCAGCGGTATGCCCAACGGTGGAGGAAGTAGCCACACAAGTTCACCACCGCTCTTAGAAAAGAGACGACCATCTTTGTTTGTCAATGTTGAAAGCTCCTTCATTAATCACATGCTTGGAAGTGCCACAAAAGTTTTTACGATATTGTCTTTGTCGGAAATGATCGAGAATGCGATTAGAAGCGGTAAAATAGCGGTGGAGAAAGTACTAGAAAGACGGCCCAAGAAGAGGGAGAGTGATATAAACAACATAGGTAAAGGTTATTCAAAACCTATTCGTGAACCGACCAAGGACTACGACCCCGATCATCGAGCTCCTTTAGGCAGAATCCGGACAAGGCAAAATCTGAAGAAAATCCAATTCGCCTATCCGGTCCCATACAAGGAAATGTACGAAATTATTTGACGACACGTTGTCTCCCCATTACTTAAAACCCTTGCAACCCCGTACCTAAGTGGTATGATGCAAGCTTGCGGTCACGAATACCATGCGAGAATCGTGGGGCATTCTATAACAACATCTCGCTTTCAAGAAACTAGTGGAAAGACCGATCCGGATGGGAGTTATAAGTCGATGACACCTCGGCAAGGGCACCCGCTACCTAATCACGGGTCAACATGATAGGCGAAGGCGTGAGGAGAAGAGTAAAGGGATATTTCGATGTGAAAACCCCAATGAAACAAGTCTGGAAGGAAATGCTAAAAAGAGGATTGGTTGTGGCATGTCCAAGGGGAGAACATGAAGAGACACGAAAGGGCTGCGAATTTCATAACTCGAAAAGGCACGAAATCCAAAGTTGTCTTGAGTTCGAATCTTTGATACTGAGAAGCGATGGACAATAAAGAGCTAGAATTCTTTGAAAGCAATGAAGGCCAGAAAGAGGGTAACGTCTGTACGTTGGAGAATGAGTCAGAAGCCTTGGAGGTGAGCCATCCTTTAGTCACCATCTCCCGATCAAAAGGCGCGTGAGTAAAATTGTGATTCAAAAGCCTACTACTTTTCATCTGAAGACGACCAAAAGACTCCCGGAGGTTATAACTGCAACGTGACGATTCCTGAAAAGGGAGGTCCGTCAACAAAAGAGAGCCAGGCGTATCCAAGGATCGTGATCCGAAAACCTGCAACCTTTTCATATAAAGATGACAAGAAAGTCCCCTGGAATTATAACTGCAATGTGACAATTCCTGAGAAGGGAGATTCGCCCAACACTACAAAGGAAAACCAAGAGGAAGGCTCCTACACGCGCAGTGGAAAGCGCTACGACTTGTCAAATACAAAGACGGAGCACTCAAGAGGGAAAAACTTGATGGACGAACAGAAGAAGGAAAAAGGGACCAAGCAAGAGACACACATAAATGAGCCAGTGAAGGAGGAAGAAGCTAGGGAATTCCTAAAGTTTCTGAAGCATAGTGAATACTGATGTCGTAGAAAGCGACTACATAAACGACCAAATTCGTATATCGGTGTTAGATTTACTATTGAGTTACGAAGCACACCGTAACGCTACCGATGAAGGTATTGAGCGAAACTTATGTTGCGAATGATATAACGATTAATAAAATTTGGATCGTCTGGTTAGCAACATAAGTGCCGATAACTTTATTTTCTTTAACGATGATGAGATTCCTCCGGAGAATGCGGGTTCCATCAAGGCTCTCCACATTACCACACGATGCAAGGGATATACATTACCGGGGGTACTAATCGATAATGGATCGGCGCTCAATGTTCTACCACTAGCGACCTTGAATCGATTGCCGTTGATAGTTCTCATATGAAGGCACGCCACAATATAGTAAGGGCATTCGATGGAGCAAGAGGAAAGTCATGGGAAGGATCGAGGTACCTCTCTTAATCGGACCGAGCACATATGAGGTGGACTTTATTGTGATGGACATCCGGTAGTCTTATAAGCGCGCTTTGGGGAGACCTTGGATACACTCGGCGAGGCGGTGCCTCATCATTGCACCAAAAGTTGAAATTAATCTCGAGGGCCGTCTAGTAACCATAAGCGGCTGAAGAGGACATTATCGCAATGTAACAAACAATGCACCCTATTTAGAAGCCAACGATGAAGCAGCTGAGTCTTCCTTCTATTCTTTGGAATTTGTTAACGCAACATTCGTCGCCGAGGGGGATAAGGTCCCAGTACCGCAATTGTCCAAAACCACGAAAATGGGTCTACAACTGATGGTCGGGAATGGGTACATGCGGAGAAAGGACTTGGAAGATACCTCCAAGGAGAAGTCGAGGTCCCAAGACTAAAAGAAAAGCGAAACTTCTTGATGCAGGATTCAAGCCAAGCGCCAAGCAAAAAGAGAAGAGTCGAAAAGAAGCAAGAAAGAAGGAAGGCACGCCTGAGGGGAGATGAGATGAAATGGCAACCGATGATAATCCCTCATATTCGTGAGACCTTTGTATCAGGAGGGGTTATCCACCCGGGACGAGATGAAGAAATCGTGCATGTCAATGCTATATCTGAGGGGGAAATTGAGGAAGAAAATCGGAATAGGATCCGCCCCTATGAGCCGGGTAGCGTTCTAGACAATTGGACTGCGGAGGAGATTCCTATAGCCTTTAGAACTTATTCAGAGTAATACTCGGAACACACTTATTGCTTTAAGTCTAGAAGCAATAAGAACCCCTTTTGTGAAACATGAATTTGTATAAGCCATCTTTATTTTCAATGAAATACATCTCCGCTATCTTTTGAGCAAATTTTCTTTTATGTTCATTTCATTCATTCATTATTCTTTCTTTAAATATTCTTCTAAACATTTCTATTCTTCATTTATCATACCAATAAACATGCCAAGATTCTATGATCCTATGAGCCTTTATTCATTTCTATAACAGGTCTCCAGATATCAATGATTTGAGTAACGCTACCGATGACTCAGAATGTCCTTTTGAGCAAGATATGGGTGCGGAAGATTTTCAGGATTTTGGAGATGACCAAGGTGTGATTTAGCTCTGAGCTGTTAAGGATGGTAGAACAAGAGGAGAAACAAATCATACCTCACAAAGAATCAGTGGAAATAGTGAATCTAGGAGATGAACTAGAAAAGAAAGAAGTGAAGATTGGAGCCAGTATCACCGCAGAGACAAAGCAAGACCTCATTAAGTTACTCCAAGAATTCAAGGATGTCTTCGCATGGTCGTATCAAGACATGCCGGGCTAAGCATCGATATCGTGGTACACCGTTTGCCCATAAAAGAAGAATACAAGCCGGTCCAACGAAACTTGGAGGATGAGGCGGATGTTTTCTTGAAAATAAAAGAGGAGGTAAAGCGGTTTGATGCGGGGTTCTTGCGAGTGGTTAAGTACTCAGAATGGGTAGCCAATATCGTTCCCGTCCCTAAGAAAGATGGGAAAGTACGAATGTGTGTGGACTACAGAGATCTAAACAAGGCTAGCCCGAAGGACAACTTTCCGTTACCCCATATCGACACCTTGGTGGACAATACGGCGGGTTATTCCTTGTTCTCGTTCATGGATGGGTTCTCAGGATACAACCAAATAAAGATGCTTCCTGAAGACATGAATAAAACCACATTCATAACCATGTGGGGAACCTTTTGCTACAAGGTAATGCCATTTGGGTTGAAGAATGCGGGAGCAACATATCAGAGAGCCATGGTGACCCTATTCCATGACATGATGCACAAGGAAATCGAGGTTTACGTCGACGATATGATTGCCAAGTCTCGGACCGAAAAGGAGCATATCCAAGTCTTAAGAAAATTATTTTTGAGGTTGAGGAAAGTCCAACTGAAGCTTAACCCGGCAAAGTGTACCTTTGGAGCAAGGTCAGGGAAACTGCTAGGATTTATAGTCAGTGAAAAGGGGATTGAGGTTGACCCAGAAAAAGTCAAGGCTATACAAGAATTGCCTCATATAAACGCAAAAAGAAGTTCGAGGTTTCTTAGGAAGATTAAATTACATTGCTCGGTTCATTTCACAACTAACTGAGAAATGTGATCCCATATTTCGTCTTCTTAAAAAATACAACCCAGGTGTGTGGGACGAGGAATGTCAGAAGACCTTCGACAAAGTAAGCGATACTGTCCAATCCTCCATAGATTGACACCGCCTAATCCGGAGAAGCCTTTAATCCTCTATTTGGCGGTGCTTGATAATTCAATGGGATGCGTGCTAGGCGGCATGATGAATCGGAAAGAAAGAAAAGCAATATACTACCTTAGCAAAAGTTCACCGAGTGTGAAACAAGGTACTCACCGATTGAGAAAATGTGTTGTGCCTTGTGCGGACAACACGAGGCGAGGCAGTACATGTTGTATCATACGACTTGGCTCATCTCGAAGCTAGACCCACTGAAATACCTAATGGAGTCAACCACTCTTAATGGACGGATGGCCCAATGGCAAATCTTACTTTCTGAGTTTGACATAGTTTATGTAAACCAGGAAGCGATAAAAGGGAGTGCAATAGCGGATTTTACGGCTAGTAGAGCTCGCGATTATGAGCCTCGGACTTTGACTTCCTAATGAAGACCTAATGTACGTAGCAACCATCGAAGAAGATACCGCGGAAAGTCATCCTTGAAACCGAACTTCGACGAGCATCGAACGCTATGGGCAATGGAATTGGGGCGATCTGGTGTCCCCAACGGAGATCATTACCCATTTACTTGTAAGCTGGATTTTGATTGTACAAACAATATGGCGAGTATGAAGCTTGTATCATGGGCATCCGTCTTTGCTATTGAGCGTAAAATTAAGGTCTTTGAAGTATACGGAGACTCGCGTTGGTAATTTATCAACTTAAAGGAGAATGGGAGACGAGAGATCCCAAATTGGTCGAATACAAAAGATTGGTCCAAGAACTAATCAAAGAGTTCGATGACATCACTTTCGATTATTTACCAAGGGACTAAGATCGGATGGTCGATGCTCTAGCCACATTGGCTTCTATGGTGCGAGCAAACAACAAGGAGGATATGAGACCTATACAAATGAGCATTTATGAGGCCTGACCCATTGCTACAACGTCGAGGAAGAAGAAAATTGACCCACCATGGTACCACGATATATTGCGGTATGTGAAGAATCGTGAGTACCACGATCAAGCCACCGAGAATGAAAAAAAGCGCCGAGGAGATTAGCATGCGACTCGTCTTAGATGGAGAAGTCTTATACAAGAAAAGGAAAGATCAAGCATCGCTAAGGTGTGTGGACGCTTGCAAGCTAAGTTAATCTTAGAAGAAGTCCACGAAGGTGTCTGTGGAACTCACGCTAATGGTTTCACAATGGCGGACAAATAATGAGGTTCGGATATTATTGGTCCACCATGGAGGAGGCAGTATCAACTATGCCAAAAATGTCATAAATGCGAGTTATGGAGACAAGATTCATGTACCCGTCACCTTTGCATGTTATGACTTCTCCATGGCCATTTTCCATGTGGGGCATGGGCGTCATTGGGCCAATATCTCCAAAAGCATCGAGCGGGCATCGATTAATCTTTGTGGTCATTGACTACTTCACGAAATGGGTAGAGGCGCCTCATATGCCAACGTCACTAAATCGGCGATTAGCCGGTTTTTGAAGAAGGAAATCATTTGTCGATATGGAATGCCGAGAGGATCATATCGAGACAATGCAATCAATTTAAACAATAGCACGATAGCGGGGTTTGTAGCCAATTCAACATCAAACACCACAATTCATCACCATATCGCCCAAAAATGAATGGGGCGATTGGGCGACCAACAAAAACATCAAAAGATAGTGGGGAAGATGGTGAGACTTACAAGGATTGGCATGAAAATTACCGTTCAAGGCTTATGCTTATCGAGCGTCCGTCCGAACCTCTACTGGGGCAACACCTTTCTCATTAGTCTATGGGATGGAGGCAGTTCTACCTATCGAAGTGGAAATACCGTCTCTTCGAGTGTTGTCAGAAGTGAAGCTGGATGAAGCTGAATGGATCCAGGCTCGATATGATCAATTGAATCTGATTGAAGAAAAGAGATTGAGGGCTGTCCGTCATGGTCAGATGTATCAAAAGCGAATGATGCGAGCGTACAACAAGAAAGTGCGTCCAAGAGAATTCCACGAGGGAGACTTAGTTCTGAAAAAGATTCTCCCCATACAAAAGGATTTCAGAGGGAAATGGAGGCCGAATTGGGAAGGACCATATGTGGTGAAAAAGGCTTTCTCTGGAGGGGCATTAATTTTGGCCGAGATGGATGGAAAAAATCTACCCAATCCCATAAATTGGATTCGTTAAGAAATATTATGCTTGAAGAGGAGAAAGGCTAAAGTGAAAACCGAAAAAGGCGCTTTACCAAAAAAAAAAAAAATCGGAGAGGTCAAGTGAAAACCCGTAAAGGCGTTTTGAGATCAAAGGGCTTTGAGTCGAAAACCCGATAAAGGCGGCTCAAATTAAAAGGAGGTATATGACAATCTTTTCCCCGAATTGGCAAAAGGAGGAATGTTACACCTCGGAACATCTACGAGCATTGCAGATCTCCCAACGCCTTCTCACTCAAGTGATCTTCAAAAGGATTCGGTGGTGAAGCCCAGGCTGCGATATCTGGGGCTCCTACTTTTTCTTTTTACCCATTTTTTGTACTCCAATATTGTTTACTTTTGAATTAATCCAATTCCATTCTTTATAAATTCCATTGTTATTTTAAATCTTTGAGTTGTTTGCAATTGAAATAACGACCCATTGACCCATAATGCTTCCATGAAATGAGTCCCGCCTATTACTCTGGAAGCTTCTAAACAGCGTAGGAACCTAAAACAAGACTGTTGTTCAGGAACCACCGCGCTTAGGGGTTGGAAACATTCGAAGAAGAGAAGTCCAAAATTATGACCATTTCTTCAGATTCGCAGGCATAGACATCAGACAAGATGTTGCCTCTATGACATGACCTCGACGAGCGAGCGAGCAATTATAACCCTAAGATTTTTTAAGGAAAAATAAATCGTTCTCATGACATCCTGCATTCATGCAAATGTCCTCCGTAATATCATTTAGTTAGGAGCATCCGATCTATTACAATCATTGCATCTTAACGAAGATCATCATTCTCACGACATTACGCCCTCATGCAAGTGTCATCCATTAGTTAGGAGCATTCGAGTCATTCTGACCATAGCATCCTCACCATTTGGCATAAACGCAAAATCGAGTCTACAGGATATGTCCCTAAAGGATGGTGTAGCAACACTATCGAAGATTGTCCTATTACCATCAACCAGTGATGGAATAGGTTGAAGATTGTCCTATTACCATCAACCAGTGATGGAATAGGTTGAAGATTGTCCTATTACCATCAACCAGTGATGGAATAGGTTGAAGATTGCCCTATTACCATCAACCAGTGATGGAATAGGTTGAAGATTGTCCTATTGCCACTGACCAGCAGTGGAATAGGCCAAAAATTGTAGATCTTGTCACCATAACCAGTAGTGGGGCAAGATCGAAGGCGAATCTTGGCTCCCTAACCAGTAGGGAACATGATTTAAGCCACCATCCTATTGCCATTGATCAGCAGTGGAATGGATCAAGAGAAAATTGTAGATCTTGTCGCCCTAACCAGTAGCGGAGCAAGATCGAAGGCGAATCCTGGCTCTCTAACCAGTAGAGAACATGATGTCGGCCACCCTCCAATTGCCACCGACCAGCAGTGGAATAGGTCAAAAATTTGTAACTCCTGTCCCTAATCAGTAGGGAGTATGGTTAAGCTTTAGTCCCATCGCCTTAACTAGAGGTGGGATAGGCTGAAGACCAAAGACCTCATCTCTCTGAAGATGCATCAGATCAAAAAATAAACAAGTCACATCCTATTGAAATCGCGAAGAAAGCGATTGAAGCCACGTATCGGTGAAGTGGATCAGAGCGACAAGGTGTGAAGGATCAGGATGAGGCTATTCGAAGGAAAGCACCTGAGAGGCCAAGACTCAGCGAGGCCGGGCAATATTGGGCTTCTTTGAGTCTTTGCTCTATTATCGTTACACGACAATGAGCAAAGAGGGGCAGCTGTAGAGCCCAAATTGCCCGAGCCCAATCAAAAATAATAAAAAAATTATTACAAGCCCAATTACAAACTTACAACCCAAAACAAAAGTAAAAAAAACAACAGAACCCAAAACGGGCCCAAATGGCCCAAACCCGAAACACTCTCAGCCAAAAAACAGAAAAAACAAAGAACCCTAGCCGCACTCCTTTCTGACCCTCTGACTTCTGACCCCTCACCTACCTCTGCTCCGACACGCTCCGTCAGACCAGCTCCTCGCTAGTAGCAAGCGCGAGAAAAACAAATGAGCAACAAAGACAAAGAAAGCAGAAGCGATTTGTTTTTGTTATTCGATTTTGGCTATAAAGCGCAAGAAACATTGTAAAGAGAGGCTTTTGGCTTTTGAAAAAAAGCAGAGAAGCGTTTGTAAAGGGATTCTATTCAAGAAAGCAGAGAGTGTTTTAAAAAGGAAGGAGCCCTTTTTGTTGTTCCAAAAAAGCAGAGACTAAGAAATACAAAAATATCGAAACCGATAGCAAAAAGCAATAAAGGTTGATTTTTTTTTACTTCTATTTTTTATTTTGATAGCAAACTTTTCCTTTCTTTTCATCATTCATTGCTTTTTATATATTATTTTTTATTTTCATTTTACTAATAATAAAAGAAAAAGGAAACCTACGAATCCATGCACGTCGTCGTTTGAGCCTCCTCTCCGTCGTCGGAGCCGAGATCGGAGCAAAGGGAGGGTCTTCTTCAGGTTTTCAAAAACAAAAAATAGGTTAGTAAATAAAAAAGGAAAACAAAACAAATATATTTAAAAAAAAAACGAACCATTTTGATTTTCCGCCACTGCAGTATGCGGTGGTTTAAGAATCGCCGATGGCCGGATTCGTACGGAATCCCCGAGGCCCTCCCTCTCGGACTGCGAGAGGAGAAAGGAGAGAACTCTCTCCTCTTTTTTTAAAAAAAACTACAAATGAAAAAAAACAAAAATTTGAATTTATAAAGATTCAAACGGCGTCGTTTAGGGCCCGAGGCAATGGCCCAAAACGATGTCGTTTCGTCGTGACCCGAATCCGACCGACCCGCTCCAAAGGATCGCGTGTTTTCGAAAAATGGAAAATTCTACGCTGGTCCTTCCGCATTTTTTATTTTTACGATTAAGTCTTTCAATTTTGCTATTTGGCCCAGAAGCTTCGAGCGATTACAATTTAGTCCCTTGTAAAACGCTGCGTTTAGGCGGTTTGGGTAAATTTGCACTCCCAGTCCCCCGTATTTTCGCGCGCATAACAATGAGGTCCTCTCCCCTTTTCGTTTATTATAAATTGACCCCAAAACTTTTATTATTAATACAATTCGATCCTTTTTCAGTTATTTTGCAATTTGCACCATTTTTACTTTTTTTTATTATTATTTTTTTATTTTTATTTTTATTATCATCATTTATTATTTCCATTATATTTCACCACTGTTTATTATTGTTATTATTATTATTACTATTATTATTATTATTACTATTATTATCATGTCATTTTTTTTACTTTTGTTTATTTAATTACTATTATATTTATTATTGTTTTTTTATTATTTTATCATCACTATATTATTATTATTAATATTATCATTATTATGATCATTATTATTATTATTATTACTATTATTATTATTACTACTATTATCACTTCATTTTTTTACTTTTGTTTATTTATTTACTATTATATTTATTATTGTTATTTTTATTATTTCATTATCACTATATTATTATTATTGATATTATTATTACTAGTATTATTATTTTATCTTTACTCTCGTTTATTTATTTATCATTTTATTTACTTATTTTATTAATTATTCGTTCATCAATACATCATTCTCCTCAATATATCATTATTTTATATTATTACAATTATTTGATTTGAATTGATTTCCATTCTATTAATTTTCACCCTTTATAAATTTTTATTTATGTTATTCATTTTTACTATTTATTTGTCATTTCATTTACTTATTATTTATTAGTTTATTGTTCTTTACTTTTCAACACTTTAAAGCACTTCAACTATTTATCATTTTTATTTTCTATTTATTGTCGTTATTGTTATCATTCTATTTGTTCCCAAAGTCCCATTATCGTCAACCTTGTGTCATAATTTAGTTGCTCATTCATTTATTTATGAGAGTTAGATTTATTCATATATTCGCTTTATTTGTTGTATCATTACTTTGTCTAATATTAATCAATTAAATTTTCAAAATAAAGATGATGTTCGGTGTTTGAAAATTCGAGAAGATCGAGCCCTAACTTACTGGGTTCCGGTTTTACTCGTTTATGTCAAATAACGGGATATCTCTTTGGAAGTTGCAATTTTAAAACAAAATCTCGGAAATTCGAAATGTCGTGCCCTAACTTACTGGACTCGACACTTAGATACTTCGGGATAAGTTTTTTTTTCTAAAATAGAGGCAATCTTCCGTATTTGAAATCTCGGGGAAATCGAGCCCTAACTTACTGGGTTCCGATTTCTAATTTGACGAATAACGGAAGATCCTCTCCAAATAAAAACCAAGTTTCAAAAGGCGAGCTTAGTTTCGGGAGTTTAAAGCATTGTGCCCTAACTTCATCGGACGTGATGCTTTACCTCTTGAAAATAAGAAAGCCTTAGCGTCCTTCCAATTTTAAAAATAAAAGCATTGTATTTCGAACCCTTTTAAAGTTTTCAACAAATAGGACATCGATCGATCGGTTTGGTACCAATTTTGGGCGTGTCGAGGTGCTAATCCTTCCTCATACGTAATCGACCTCGAATCTGTTTTCTCAAAGTTCGTAGACCAAAAAGCCTTTTTTAGTAAACTAAATGTTTTATTAAAACGAAGGTGATCCGATCACACCAAATAAAGATCGGTGGCGACTCCTTTCCCCTTTCTTTTTTTAAAAAATCGAGTCGACCGCGTCGTTTACCGTTTCCCCAAAAAATGGTTACGACAATATATATTAAATAAATAAATGATATATAAACAAAATATAGTTTGATATAATAATCTAATATATATATATAAAACTCTCTGTATAATCTTAATTTATTTGCCTCTATATTTCTCTCTGTATTCATGTGTCCCCTTGTATTACAGATTATTTGGGGTTGTATACCCCCGAAATAAAAAATAAAAAAGGAAATACGTATATTCTATTTTGTTTGCCTTGTTTGTTGCTTGTGTTTCTTTCCCTTCTTGCAGGTGAGAGGCGGAGATCTCAGCGTCGGAGCGCGACTCCCGCGTTGATGGCGGCGTGCCCGAGGGGCTAGTGTTTGGGGCTTGCGGTGCCTAGGGAAACCCTAGGGTTTGGGGTTTCAATTTTGAAACGAGTTTGGGCCATTGGGCCACGTAGGTTTGGGTTGTAAAGGGGTTAATGTTTTGGGTCTGTTGGGTTAATTAAGTTTGGGTTGTAATAGGCTTCGGGTTTTAGGTATTGGGTCAAAGGTTGTAAATGGACTGTAAAAGAATAAACTTGGACATTTATTCTTTATTTTATTTTTGTTTTATTTCTGATGGGTTTCTAACGAGCCGTGCAAAATGGGCCTATTACAGGTTCATTGAATATCTAATGTTTAACTAATATTATGTTGCATTATATGGTCAAATCATAATGTGAAAAGATAACTTATATTAGTAGATAATCTAAACAATCTGTAATTTAATTGAAAGTGAGCAAATCGATTGAAAGACTATTATATTGTCTATCAAGTTCAATTGGGGAGATGCCTTATCTTGGGGATCGGAGCAAATGATTCCTAGAAGATAAAGACATATATGTCATTTCTAAACTGACAATACATCGGATGGAACATAAATTGAATTTATCCTAGATCCATTTATGGATTTATTCACTTGTGACGTTCATAGTGTCACATACCTTGATCCTAAGTGGATAATAGACTATGTATGTGTGACTTGCATACTTTGATGTATTAAAAGCCTAATTTTAAATAGGTAAGCAATCGAAAGCCGATACTTTGGGTATGCAACTTCTGCATGATATAGAATTATTCCACAATAGTGGAATCATAGTCCTATAAGGGTAAACAAAATCATCTCATTAGCATTGAATTTTTCATGTAACAGCCCGATTTTTAGTGGTGATGGAATAATGTTTGGGGACCAAAAATTTCCATCGTGTTGACTCGTAAATATTATTTTATAATATTTCTAGAGTATCTAAAGTCGTAGTAAAATTTGGTACGGGAATTTTAACGTTTAGATTGTTAATTTAAGAAAAAGGACTAAACTGAAAAATGTTCAAAGGTTAGTAACTAGTTTAATAATGACTAAATAGCTTATTAATTACATGAGGAGGGAATAATATAATAACTATTCCCTAATGGTTAGTGTTGGACGGCATGTTAATGGGAAATAATAAAATAATATGAAATGGATGGCAAATTTGTAAATTAAGGAAAGTTTAATTAAAATTAAACAAAATTAATGAATGAAAAAGCAAAATCAATTTCATTTTCTTCAAGCTCATGCAGAATAGCAATAGCTAGGGTGAAGGAGCTTTGGTTTCTTATTTTCAATGCATGTAAGTGATTTTTTTTATGTTATTTCTTGTAATTTTTACATTTTTGAGACCGTTACAACTAGGTCCAGCTAGCCCGTACCTTCATTTTTTATTCTGTTAAAATTTTTGGAAGTTTTCATTGATGAATATTGAATTTTTTTTATGAATACCATGTATTTGGAGCCTTTATTATGCTATTTGATGAATTAGTAAAAAGATTTTTGTTAAATCTTAATTTTAGGATTAAATTGTGAAAATGTCAAAATATTAGGGTTTGATAGTGAATTTAATGTTTTTAGGGCTTTTGAGGGCCTAGAATATTTGGATAAATTATTGACTTGAGAAAATTAGTTAATTTGGTAAATTTCGAGTTAAGGGACTAAATTGCAAGAATTATAAAAGTTGGGGTAATTGTATAAATTCAAAAATAAAAGAGTATTAATTGTAAAATGGATTTGAAATGAAATATATGCTAATAATTGAATAATTTTATATTATAGATCAAGAATACGTAGATATTCGAAGAAAAGGAAAATTAGCAGAATAGTCCCTGAACTTTTACAATTTCTACGATTCAGTCCAGATAAGTTCCTTATATGGTTACTATTAATCTTGTTGAATATTCCATACTATTTCATTATTGATTGAATTATGGGTGTTACTAAGTTATGCTTAACGAAATAGAAATACGGTGATTATTCGGGCTATGTGCTTTGCAGGCTGTGTGCCGGTGATTATTCGGGCTATGTGCCTAGCAGGCTGTATGCCAGTGATTATTCGGGTTGTGTGCCTAGCAGGCTGTGTGCCGCTGTATTGAAAATTTACATTAATTGGATAGTCTTCGGTTAATTACTAAGGGGAGCTTATATCAAACTTACTAAGCTTGTTGATACTTATTAGTTTGATTTATTCTTGTAGTCTGGTAGCTCCTGCAGTGGGAGAACTACACCTTTATTTTAAAAATTTTAGGAAGATTATTTTAAAAGACTTTTTTATGTACTTACTTTTAAGAGAAATTTAATTTTTATTGCATATATATTTCAAGATAGATTTTCCATAACTTTCAATAAAGGAATTGCAATTCGTAAAGATCGTGTTCTTATTTGTAATGGATGGATGTAGAATAATATTTATTTTATCAAACCAAAGATGTCACTTCTTGAAATCGAAATTATGAATAAGAAACTAAAACTTTTCACTCTAATCAGGCTTACTTATGGCATTTAAGACTTGGTCATATTAACCAAGAAAGAATCACTAGGCTTGTAAAAGATGGAACTATAAGTTTACTTAAGGAGATATGCCCTCCACAATGTGAATCTTGCTTGGAAAGTAAATGACCAAGCGATCTTTTGATACAAATGGTGCAAGGGTCATTCTACCTTTAGAATTCGTGCACATTGACATATGTGGTCTCATAAACGTTAAAACGAGAGGCGGTTACAACTATTATATAACTTTTATAAATGGTTCTTCCATATATGTGTATGTATACCTAATGCACCGCAAGAGTGAAAAATTTGATAAATATCAAGAGTTTCATACAGAATTGGAGAAACAGTTAGGTTTACCGATAAAGACACTTCGGTTTGACTGGGGTGGGGAATACTTATCAGGTGAGTTCTTAGGATACCTAATAGAGTGGGATATTATCTCAATTAACCACGTCGGGTACTCCACAATAAAATGGTGAAAAGGAACAAAATCTTGCTTGACATAGTTTGTTTGATGCTAGCTTATTCACAATTGTCAATATCCTTTTAGGGATATGTGTTACAAATAGGTTGTTATATTCTGAATGATATTCTAAATGATGTACCAACTAAGGTAGCACCTAAAACACTATATGAATTAGGGCACAGCAAGAAGCCAAGTGTAGATCAGTTTAGAATTTGATACTACTTGACCCATGTATTGAGTAAAGATACGAAGAAGTTGGATCACAGACAGGATTGTGCATGTTTGTAGGTTATCCAAAAGGAACAAAGGGTGGTTTATTTTATAACCTAAAAGACCAAACGATTAAGGTGTTGACTCATACTACTTTCCACTTTCCTTGAAGAAATTTGCATAAATGACTTTAAATGTAATAGCCTGATTTAGGGCCTAATCGGAATAGTGGTGCGAGACCACAAATCTGAAGTACAAATATGTGTTTAAATGATTTTACAACGCTTATGAGGTATTTGCATAATTGTGAGAAAATTTTATGAAGGAATTTTATTAATTAGTGAATAAATTATCCATTAGGACTAAATTGCAAAAATTAGGAAATATGATATTCTAGAAAATTTAAGTATGAAATAGCATCATAAAAATTTCCAGAGGCCCTTATTTAGCAATTAGACCAATATTTGTTATGATGGAAAAAAATAGACATGGGAAGGAAAAATCTCAAGAAAGAGCATTAAAGGCATTTTGGTCATTTGGTAAATTAATGAATTAAAAAGGGAAAAAGAAGTCAAAAATGGTGTCCATCATCTTTCCCTAGGCCGAATTTTTCAAGAAGCCATAGCTAGGGTTTTCTTCATCTTCCAAGCTTGATACTAAGTGCTCCCTAGCTCTATTTTTAATATTCTTCGTATTTTTGATACCCTCATAGCTCAGTTTAGCTATTTCTAGCTATATTTTGTGCTAGGGTTTATGTTCAAAAACTTACCCATGTATGACATGCATGTATTTTGATGTTTTATGGAAAATTATGAAAGTTTGATGCTGGGTAAACATTTTTTTCTAAATGATTTTCATGAAAAATGCATGTAATGACTAAATTGTGAAAGTTATGAAAATGGTCATATGTGAGTGAAATAGTAGAAATTGAAGGTTGTGATAGTTAGGAAAATAATTCGGCTAGGCTTGAAATGTAAGGAAATTGAATAAAAATCATTTTACAAGCCTAGGGGCAAAAGTGTAATTATGAGAAAGTTTAGGGGCAAAATTGTAATTTTTTTGAAGTATGAGTTATGAGTCAATTTAGTTAATATGAATATTAAACAAGTTAAATTGTCATTATAGATCAAGAAACGAGAAGCCCGGATCAAAAACGAGACAAAAATAACGTCGATGATTAAATTGCACATCTCTACATATTTTGAGCACCGAGGTAAGTTTGTATGAAATTAAGGTTACATTTGTTGTTATGTTTAGAAATAATCATTATTTTTGTGAAACATATATTCTTTACATGAAATAATCAATAATGCTATGATGATAGAGTGAAGGGAATAAGTAAGCAAGTATAACTCCCGATCGAAGTCTCGGAATAGCGAGGATGCCTATGTCATACATGAGCTAAGGAAAGCCTGTATAAGACCATGCCTGGGACATGGCATCGACATCAAGGAATGTAGGTCCCATATAAGACCATGTCTGGGACATGGCATCGGCACCGAACGTAGATCCTGTGTAAGATCATGTCTGGGACTGGCATCAGCATCGAATAAGGAAGGTCTCATGTAAGACCATGTCTGGGACATGGCATTGACACCATATGAAGAAGGTCCCGTATAAGACCATGTCTGGGACATGGCTTCGACACCAAAGAAAGATTTCGTGTAGGACCATGTCTAGGACATGGCATCGATATTAAGCTAAGGAATCCCGTGTAAGACCATATCTGGGATATGGCTTCGAAATATGAGGTGATCCCATATAAGACCATATCTGGGATATGGCATTGGCATCAAGATATATGTTTGACAAGGTTGAGTATCCTCCGTTATTCCGAGAAATTCAACGGGCAAAAGAGTAAGTATGAGAAAGGTAATAGATGAGATAAGTAAGTAAAGTTGATGATGAGAAAAGTTGTATGAGAATGTTTAAAAGTTTCATGTAAGCTAAGAAAGATTAAGATTCAAATTTTAATAATGATAGTTTAAATGCTAAACCATGTAATGAGTGACACAGGTACTATGAATAAATACAAGATAAGGTAACCCTAAGGTGATGGGTAAGTACGAGCAAGAGTAAGTATGAGTAAGTAAACCTTTGTACATGAGTTTTATGTGTACTTATTTTATGATGAATGAGTTTATTTAAAGCAATTACGTTGTTATTAAAGACTTCATACAAGCTTACTAAACTATAAGCTTACCCTTCTCTTTTCCCTCTTTCCTTGTAGTTTCGCCAAGCTAGTTCGGGGATTGAAGGACGTCGGAGCTCAGATCACACTATCAACCCTTATTTTGGTATAGCAAAGTTGATTATTTTGAGTATGGCATGTATAAGAGTTTAGTCTTTTTGAACCATGTTATGTCGTGAGCCAAAGACTGAGTCATCAAGTTTATGTATTCTTTTTTCATTTGGCCATTAGAAATGGGTCAATATTTGGTAAGTTTTATACCTTTGATGATGATGAGGTTATGCATTATAAGTTTATGAAATGGATAGAATCATTGAGTTGCTTGTGGATGTATAAATGTGTTTATGTTTCAGGGTGGCAAATGGCTTGGAAGATAGCCTATATTTGTCCACATGGAAAGACACACGGGCGTGTGTCTAGGCCTTGTGTGACGCACGGTCAGCCCATGGGTGTGTTAATTGGCCATGTGTCCCATGCATCAACCGTCAAAGAAGATGATTCGACACACGGGGTATAAACACGGGTATGTGCCCTAGCCGTGTGCTATTAAGGGTTAGATGGCGTCATAAGCAGAAAGCTCCATGGGCGGAGGACACGGGCGTGTCTAGGCCGTGTGAAATAGTCAGTGTCAACCACGGGTGTCGAGCACGGGCGTGTCCCTTGAACCACACGGGTGTATGGCCCCTGTTTAAGTAAAAAGGTTTTTAAGAGCCTTTGAGTTCTCAGATAAATTTTGAATCCCTCCGAACATACAATTAGGGCTCCGTAGGCCCATTATATATACGATATGACTAAAGAAGGAAAGGTTTTAAAATGGAACGAAATTTTATGTCTCGTGAATGTATGATTAAGTTAGGATAAGTAGGTAATACCTCGTATCCGGTTCTGGCGTTGGACTCAGGTAAAGGGTGTTACATTAAACCTCATAGTAAATTGTTACTTAAGAAACTTTTTCGGTTACGATTCTAGATTCTATTCCTAATAGTAAACCAGCAAACAATCAATAGCAAAGGGAGCCTTGTTGCAATGGGAGGGGGAGGGGTTCTAGGAGGCTTGATTTCTTTGTAAGTGGAAATAGTGCTTTTAACATGGGAACTACCGGATTCAAAGATGATTACACACTCACATATAACGATGCAAGGAAGAGTGCTGATTCCAAAATTTGGGAAGTAGCTATGAAAGCTAAGATGAATTATATAAAATTCAAGTCAGTGTGAGAACTTGTAAGCTTACCAAAAGGGATAAAACTCATAAGGTGTAAGTGGATCTACAATAGAAAAAGAGAATGCGAAAAGAAAGATTGAGACCCACAAGCCCAGACTAATGGTGCATGAGATGAATATGTCATATTATTATTCATTGATGATGCATGAGACTTATGCACTGACAACATTAAATATTGTTCTTATAACATATTCGTTAAATTTTTTTTATATTTTAATGTTGAAAAGTTAATTAAATTACTATACGAAAAAAAAGACATAAACATTCGAACATATCAAAAAAATTTATACCCTAATATAAAAGTTGTCCTAAAATTTTCTCAATTTAGAATTTGAGAAAGTGATAGCCTAGTTTTATGACAACGCAACAATGCCTTTTAATAATTTATTTAGGTTATTTAAGATATTTAGTTAGCCATGGCGTAGACAGTGGTGACACTTATGGACTAAACAAAGGTGGTTTGGAATTATAGAATATGATTTGTTTTTTAGTTAATTTAAGTAATTGTACCTAAATTATTAGTTTGATTTTAAAGTGGACCCTATACCTCAAAATATTCTATTTGAATCCTTAAAAGTTTCAGGATTGTTTCAACCATGCCATTATATTAGCTCAGTTGTTAATTTAGACATTGAATACCCGTTTGAATCTGACATGGAGCATATTTAAAATATTAGCCCTCAACGGTCAAAAAAAGGGCCAAATTTTTTTTGACCGTTGGGACCCAATGGTCAAAAAAAACTAATAAAACCCCCCAACCCTTTTATTTTTTTCACACTTTAATCCTTACTCATTTTTCTCTCAATTTCCTCTCAAATTCCTCTCAAATTCCTCCCAAAATTCTCTTTAAGCCCCTCAAAATTCCTCTAAAATTTTGAAATAATCCTTTAATATTTACAAAAAAGCCCTTTTTAATTTTTTTAATATATTTTTTTGAAACTTTTAAAACTTTCGATCATATTACAAATGGCCGGGGAATTACTTCATCTAGACAACAAGCACATCTCCGTTGAGCAATTGCAAATGGTAAGTTTTTAATTTTAATTTTTCAATATTATTTAATATTTTTTAAGTCTATGCAACTTTAATTATATCTTATTTTATAATTTTTTAAACAGTCTGTAGATCGGGTGTTGGAATGTTATATTCGCAACATGCATGGTCCCCCATCGCCGTTGATCGAGAATTACCTGCGAGAAGCGGGTTTTTGGCACGTAGCCACGATAGGCCGGGGGTTCAAGTTGGAGCCACCTTTGATCAGTGCGTTGATAGAGAGGTGGAGACCCGAGATGCACACTTTCCATCTTCCATGCGGAGAGTGTACCATCACTCTGGAAGATGTTCAGTTGTAGTTGGGATTGCCGGTGGACGGGTCGGTAGTCACCAGGTCCGCAACTTCTGGTGATTGGGGAGCCGTATGCTACGAGCTTCTGGGTGCCATTTCGGGTAAAATTCAAGGAGCTTGGATCGAGATGGCCTTGTTACGAGACACATTCCCGGAGTCGAATGAGGGTTCGACTGAAGTAGAAAGAATACGGTATGCTCGGGCATACATTCTTCAGATAATTGGAGGCTATCTGATGCGGACCTTTCTAGAAACCTCGTACACCTGACATGGCTGCTGAAACTTGTTGATTTCAGAGCAGCCGGTGAATTGAGTTGGGAGTCTGCCGTGCTATCGAGGTTGTATCGGGAGATGTGCGGGGCGACACGGCCAAGTAAAGTGAAAATCGAAGGTTGCCTATCACTACTGTAGTCATGGACATGGTTTCGATTTCCATTTTTACGACCTCGACTCGACCACCCATATTCATTCCCACTGATAACGAGGTAAATTTAATATTATATTTTACAATTATTTCGTAGATTTATAGTATAATTGTATGCTAAAAATTTATTTAATTAGGTGGAACCATTCGGCGAGTCATGTTGGAATACCTACCTCGCTTGAAGATATACGGCTTCTATTGGACCAACGGTAGGAATCACAAGTAAGTTTTGAATTTCGTATTTATAATTTAGTATTTTGTATTTAGTGTCTAGTATTATGTATATAAACAATATTTTGGTAATGTTAATATAGTTTCAATGGACACCGTACGAGGATCCGAAAATTTGGGCAGTAATTTCGGAAGAGTTCTTCCAAAATCCGAACAGTTGGCACGTGAAGGTCCCATTGATCACCTATGCGACCGTGGAGATGCACCAGTCAGATCGGGTTCTGCGACAACTTGGATTTCGGCAACCGATTCCCGTGCGACCTGAGGTGTTCGATGATGAGCACAAAGTGGACTTACGGCAGCTGCACACGGATTGGCCAAGATTTTGGTCAGTACATATCGAGACGTGGGAGAACCGGTACGATATTTACCTATCCGAGAACCAATCATCATTCCTAAGTTAGTGTGCGTGCTAGAATACATGCCATGGTTTAGGATCCATGGTAAGCCGTATCTGTTGTCGGAAGAAGAGAGGCGACGGCAACTTCGTGAAAGAAGGGAACGTCGGGGCCCTTTAAATTTAAGAAGAAGGGGTGATGAGACGGGGCCATCAAAAGTCTTAAAGCAGATCACCGTGCCCATCGATTCAATTGACGACACCGACATCACTGACCTTTACCCTTTATGCGGTCGTACCCTACCCCTTATATGTATCCTCCTAACCCATATATGTTTCATTTTCCCAGTCCCACCCCAGGTTGGAATGCATGGCCGGGTTCGAGTCTGTTCCCGACTACTCCCGCTGCCTAGCCTATCTTTAGGCCGTCGTCGCGTGAAAGATCACAGGAGGCGCCGTCGGGGAGCACTTCTTTCTACCACCCTCTTTCGCCATACGAGATTCAGACACCCCCGCCGTGGTTAATGCAAACACCTCCGGAGTCTTTATTTTATCAAGGTGGGTCATCCTCGCAACACCCACAACCAGACCCAGTGCCGGAGGAACCGGAGTCCCCGCCCGAGGTTCCCGACCCCACCGGAAGCTAGACGAAAGAGGAATCCAAAGACGAATCGCGATCGCCCAGTGTGGCACTCGATTCAAACAGCATCAACACTGATTTGGACTGACTTTTTTATTTTTTAATTGTAATATAATTTTTTTAATTTTAATTATTTATTGTAATTTATTTTTATATATTTAATAAAATAATGCTTTTTTTTATTTTTATTGTAATTTGATTTTTTAATGTAATTTAATTTTAATATCTTTAATAAAATAGAAATGGTTTAATTTTTATTGTACTTTAGTTTTATATATTTAATAAAATAACAGTTTTTTATTTTTATTGTAATTTAATTTTATTTTTAATGTAATTTAATTTTTTAATGTAATTTAATTTTAATATCTTTAATAAAATAGAAATGGTTTAATTTTTTATTGTACTTTAGTTTTTATATATTTAATAAAATAACAATTTTTTATTTTTATTGTAATTTGATTTTTTAATGTAATTTAATTTTTAATGTAATTTAATTTTAATATCTTTAATAAAATAGAAATGGTTTAATTTTTTATTGTAATTTAGTTTTTATATATTTAATAAAATAACAGTTTTTTATTTTTATTTTAATTTGATTTTTATTTTTAATGTAATTTAATTTTTAATGTAATTTAATTTTAATATCTTTAATAAAATAGAAATGGTTTAATTTTTATTGTAATTTAGTTTTTATATATTTAATAAAATAACAGTTTTTATTTTTTATTGTAATTTGATTTTTATTTTAATGTAATTTAATTTTTTAATGTAACTTAATTTTAATATCTTTAATAAAATAGAAATGGTTTAATTTTTTAGTGTACTTTAGTTTTATATATTTAATAAAAAACAATTTTTATTTTTTTGTAATTTAATTTTTTAATGTAATTTACTTTTTTTAATGTAATTTAATTTTAATATCTTGAATAAAATATAAATGGTTTAATTTTTTATTGTAATTTAGTTTTTATATATTTAACAAAATAACATTTTTTTATTTTTATTGTAATTTGATTTTTTCTTTTAATAAATTAAAACTTGAATAAAATAAAAGTTCTTGTACAAAAGTTCACCGTTTTCATCAAGAAAAATAGAAATTACATAGCCACGAAGAGACAAAAAAGCTAAGAACACGGTCAACTATTCCGATTTGGACACGAGCGAGATGTATGCCCTGGGTTCCTACACCATCCGCACAGCCTATTTTGGTTGCTCGTTTCTCGAATATCCATATTGTTACGTATTCTACTCGAGAAAGGTCGACCTTTTGGTTTACGCCTCAACTGTCTATCCGGCAACAGCTTATACGGTGCAAGCGATACCGACGGCCACTTACATTCATCTGGGACTGGTGGGAATACGTGTCTCCACACGTTGCACATGTTTTCTAAATTATACACTTCGTCGACGTAACTCATAGGATTAAGACGGAGATTCTGACAAGCCGCAAGTACATGAGCGCATGGGTAACGAAGCGCATCAAATATCCCACAGTCACAGGTCCTATTTGTCGAGTGTGCACGATACTGCCCGCCAACAATACCTTGGTTCGGTCTGTCAAACTCTGTGACACGAAACCATAGGCTGTCACGATCGTGACACACTGTGTGCATGGTGTTGGCCCGTGTCTTCCCCCTGTTTATTTCTTACAAGACCTTTGGGCTCCATACATGGCCTCCTTGCATCTACCCTCTATAACTCGCTACTCGCTTCAAAAATAGTGCCGCTAAACGAAAGTATGTCTCTCACACAACCGATGTAATCTACAGATGATGGGTTCCTTTTAGAATAGAATTTATACATTCGGCCAGGTTTGTGGTCATATGACCATATCATAGGCCGTCGTCGTATGCTTGTGTCCACTGTTCTAAAAGAATATTGCACAGATAGTTTGCGCCTTCTTCGTTATCTGAGCCCAAACTCGCAAACATCTCCTGAAAACGGTCCTTATTGATCTCGTACCCTACCAATATAAGTTAATAGTGAATATTACATACCACTCTTCAATTGAGAATAAATTGAATATTACAAACGAAATTAAATTAATAGATATTACATACTCATATCGATCACTTGCCGTCGCTGACTTTTAAATCGATGTTGCACGTAGTAGTTGGATGCAACATGCCTTATGCAATATCGATATTGTGTGCGATGCCACAGGCTTCCCTGGCGCTCTATTGCGCTAGTATTCCAGGGCCCCAATCTGATATAACGCATATATCGGGTTGAAGCGTATATGTCTCCTTAACCTAGATAGGAAGAAGTCCGGTCATCGGTGACTCCCGGTGTTATTGTGAACATAATCGGAAGGATTCTCCCACAGCCGTCTTGTGCCACAGCTAGCAATAGCCGATGCGTATATCTACCATACATAAAGGTACCGTCAATTTGTACCAATAGCTTGCATCATATAAAGGCATCTCGGCATTGCTTAAATGACCAGAACAGACGGTTGAACACTACGTATCTACGGAGCAAACGATCGTTGTAGTACACCGGTTCCGTTTCAAGGTCTATTATGCTGCCTGGGACATATCTCTCCAGCACCTGACACCACTACCACACTTCATTATATGAAGCGTCCCACCGACCATGCAACTTTTCTAACGCCTTCTGCTTGGCTATCCAAGCCTTTCTGTAAGAGGGCGTGTACCCCAATTGGTTATGCCAATTAAAGCAGATACTGTAGTCTTGGGATCGGCCTTCACCTCGGGATTATTAAGTCAGCCAACATGTCTGAATCCATCTTCAGATGATCTTGTGTAACACCTGTCAACGAAGTACGTTAAATAATGCAACATTACATAATATTAGTATTATTCAAAAACATTGAACACATAGTGGTACTTGTCTGCAGTAAGACATGTATGTGGACCTTTGTACTTTTGATCTCCACAAGCTGTCCTTTTCCTCAACGAGGCCATGATTTTCCATGAACATGTATCGCTTCTTTTGCACACTTCGCCTCGTACTTATCGGGCTTGGATTTAACCATGTTGTAGTTAACCCCGTTCCTGATGCTGTATTATTTCAATGCAACAAGAAAAGTATTCTTGTTGGAAAATTGGTTACCAACTTCTAATTGGTCCGAATCCAACGAAGAAGTTGTACGGTCACGCGTCCGGTGTGGTAGCTCAGGAAACTCCAATGCATCATCTTGAGATAGATCGACATTATGCATGTGGGCTGGAGGCGAGTACGCTCTGAATAGCGGATCTTCTTTTTCTTCGTCTGAACCGCCCTCAACATCTTCAGGTACAATTGGAACAGGCTCCGGTTCAGAAAATAATCCAACTTCTGCACCATCGGGCCCAGGCTCCCGAGGTGGATCCACATCGGATTCATCGTCCGACCCTCCATAACCTACAACAAACGAGGGCCCCTCGTCGGTGGATGTCGTGGAGAGTACATTATCCCTCCTTAAACATCTTTCGTAACGTTCCCAATCATATGTGGATTGTCAATCACTAGAAGTTGATGATGTCCCCCAATACGTATTTCTATCATCGGACATCGAAGGACGGATATGCATGTCCCATCCACCAATCGAGTGTCGTGTAAGGGTTATGTTTTCCATACTACCACCAAACACGGGCACTTCCGTATTTTGCCTCCCACTAACAGAGTGTCGACTTGGGGTCGTGTATTCCCCTCGAACAGCAGTAGATGTTGAGGTCACAAAAAGATCACTTGGAGATGAAAATTGTACATATACCTCAAGATAAGGTGATCCACTAGCAAGATGAGTCTCCACCATTACCTCAAAGCTCCGAGGATCTTTGATGTCGAAAGAGTCATATCTCACTAGATCAACCGAAGCGCAAAATCTATACTTAATAGACTGAATTTTCATTGGCGTTGTTTCGAATATTTTACGCCTAATTTTTTTCTAAGTTCTACCAAATCGACGTTCCGATTAAAACTCGATCCGTTGTGTTCTCTCGATAAGAAAACAACACCATTTTCGTGTCACAAACCTCACCATCGTAGTAAATAACAAACATTAATCCGTTCACTCATTTTCGCTTTTTTTTTCTTTTGCCTCAATTTCCTTATGCAACTTCGAGAATGAAATTTGCCTAATTTATAGTCTAATTTTCCGGAGACTATCAGAGCAAAAAAAGCGCCCATGTGGGAGCTCTTTTGATACTAATGCTAACGATGCACCTATTTGAAGCGTTTGTACATTGTTTGTTGAAACGTCTTCTCAAAATAATTTTCGGAGATCATCAGTAGCAAAAGAACGCCCACGTGGGAGCTCTTTTCAACTCTTTGCCGACGGTGCACCTCTTTGAAGCGTTTTGGCCATCGTTTGTTTGTAAACGCTTTCTCAAAATAATTTTTCGGAGACTCATCAGAGTAAAAGAGCGTCCACGTGGGAGCCCTTTTCAAGATACTCATGATGATGATGCACCTATTTGGAAGCGTTTTGCCACTTGTTTGTTGAAACGTCTTCTCAAAATAATTTTCCCAGATTATCAGAAAAAAAGCGTCCACATGGGAGCTCTTTTGAGACTCTTCTTGACAAAGTGCATCCTTCTTGAAGCGTTTTTGACCACTTGTTTGTTGAACGTCTTCTCAAAATTATTTTGCCACATACAACTGTCAAAAAAATTCAATTAATTTTTGGGGCTAATATATTTTGCCTAAAACCCTATATATATTTTTACCCTAGCCCAGAAACCTTAGAATATCATTAAACCCTATATATTTTGCCCAAAAACCCTATATATATTTTGCCTAAAAATTCAATTAATTTTTTGGGCTAATAAAAAAATTCAATTAATTCTTTATCGTGGCCATGTGCCAAAAACTCACTTCTCGCGAGTAATTCTCGATCAACGGCGATGGGGGACCATGCATGTTGCGAATATAAAATTCCAACACCCGATCTACAGACTGTTTAAAAAATTATAAAATAAAAATTAATTAAAATTGCATAAACTTAAAAAATATTAAATAATATTGAAAAATTAAAATTAAAAACTTACCATTTGCAATTGCTTGATGGAGATGTGTTTGTTGTCTAGACGAAGTAATTCCCCGGCCATTTGTAATACGATCGAAAGTTTTGAAAGTTTCAAAAAAATATATTAAAAAATTAAAAATAGCATTTTTTGTAAATATTAAAGGACTATTTCGAAATTTTAGAGGAAGTTTGAGGGACTTAAAGAGAATTTTGAGAGGAATTTGAGAGAAAAATGAGTAAGGATTAAAGTGTGAAAAAAATAAAAGAGTTGAAAGGTTTTTATTGATTTTTTTTTTTACCGTTAGGCCCCCAACAGTCAAAAAAATTTAACCCTTTTTTTTTACCGTTGAGAGCTAAAGGGGCGCATTTTGCTGGCATATCCCCAAAACGCGCTGACGTAGACGCATTTTGAGGTGAAACGGTCCTTTTCCGTAAATATTTTTGAAACTGAACATTTTCTGTAAGTCATTTATTTTTTTGATATTTTTAGGTATTTTACCCGCGAAACTAAGACATATTCTAGTATATAAGAATTTATTGATTCATAAATAAAACTAAAATAAATCAACAACACAGTTTAATATAAAAACAAAATTTTCCTCTATTCTCTTTCAATTGAAAAATAAAAATTACTTGAAGGGTCGAGCCGAGCAGAACACTCAAACTCAGGCTGAAAGAAATTTTTAAATCATGGCAATCACCTCTAGATCAATTATCAAACACCTAGACCGCCAAAAACGTTATTTTTGGACATTCAACTCTACATCTAGAATTGCATCAAATAACATTTGGATAATTTTTTAATGCGCTAACTTGAGAAATCGATGTAAAATTTTACCACACTTTTAAAACGTATATAAAATTAATAATAAACAAACAAGAGCTAAAAACCTCCTGAATTGTATATAAAGGAATTCAAGCCTGATAAACTTTTGACAATAGACGTTTAAGAGCGTGGGAACATGTCAATATCTAATAAAATATAAATGATTAATATGTAAAATTTATGTAATATATATATGACACCAAGATTATAATACACAAAGACGATAATAACTACTGCATGGATTAAACAGTCAAGCGATTGAAAAAAAAAATCATCTGAAAATTTTTAGACTTAGAATAGGGATTATGTCAAAAATATGCAACTTTGACATGCAAAATATCCTGGGAATTTAACGGTTGCATAAAAACTGCCATACACACCAATGAATATGGTTGTATAAAATAAGAAACAGCATTTCATTAATTTCAAACAAGTGCAAAAAAAGGTCACTCTGCTCTACATCTTGATTTCCAACCTCAAATTTTGTACTCTAAATATATGAACTTACTCCATGTAAGTTGATGACAGTTTTATGCTATAATTTCATGTTCATACTCCCTTTCCATCCTATGAGAGCTTTTCACAATTCCATGAAAGAAAACTAAATGAATTATCTAATGGATAATAAAGAAAAAGATGAAAATCTACTTAGGTTAGATTTCAAGACAAAATGGACTCTAACCAGTCTGATGTGAACTCATAAGCCACAAATGTTACAGCACCCGCAGGTGCAGCTTTGATTGTCGACGGAACAATTCCCTTATAAAGACCATGCCAACCCTCTGACTGCAAGATTCGTTGCAATGCATCAAACATGTTCTTATATGCACGATGGTCTACTCGAGCACCGTATTTTGGATGTCTCCGTAGTCCCTCAATCTGCAACCAACAAATGGCAACCAAGTTCCATAAATAAGCAAAATTTGGAGATCAGGTTATGACTTATGACAGCAACGCAGGTTCAAAAATGCCCAGAGATCTACCTGGAACCTTTTCTTGACTACATCGAGAGGATGACAGACAAGTTTCGCACAAGTACCAGCTGCTAGCCCGCAAATGAAAAGTTGAAAACTTGAAAGGCTATGATCTGTGGTTGAGCTTGTATTGAATGATCTTGACCGATTCCAAGTCTAAGATGATAAAAATGTAAAATCCAAGACCACACATTAAAAACAATTTTTTTTTTTTTCAAAATATATATTCAAAGTTTCAGAACAAGACTAAGCATACACCAAGAACAACAAACTTGTCAAAATATCCAAGAAAATTCGGTTTATCTAACAAGCACTAAATTTAGTCAAGTACCAACTGAGCTTAAATCAACATTCCAAATTCTGATACAGATAGTTTGTAAGAAAGAACATACTGAAAATGTATTATCTATTCTATGCATCATTCTATTGGAAAACCACAACACCATGTTAGACAGTCAGATAAACCATTTTAAGAAATAACATCTAAATCCCATGTTTCTTATCTTAAAAGTAAAACACTCGAACAAGAAAAGAAATCCATATATGACTGATACTGAGCATTTTTCGGGAAACAGATCATTTCAAGGTATACATGGACAAAAATCTTACCATAGCCCAACGCTTAAATGTATCATATGTGCCGAACTGCAAGCCAGCATAAGGAACGATCTCAACCAATGTTGGTGACAACCCAGCATACAATCCTCTAAATCCACGAGTACTAATTATATCAAAGAGTGCTGATCTCATAGTGGGGTATACCTACACGTAATCAGGATGTATCAAAGAAATCAACTAACTTGAAGAAATCAAAGCTTTTGCAGGTAACACTCATTGGGTGCATCAGAAGTTAGCATTCAAGAAATTTTTACAAATCACTTTATGAGTACAAAGATACAGTTAAATTTCTTTTCAAAAGAGGTTACGACCTCATAAACTTCCTTCACACGATTGAATGAACTGCTGTCAAAGCAGAAAAGAACATTATAGCATCAGTCAAGTGTAATACCTTAGGTTCACCTTGCGAAGCCAATATAGTCCGAAGAAGATCAAAAGGATAAGATCCAACAGTAGCTGCACAACCCGCTAACCCCCCACTGATGTAAGACAGGTAGGGGCTTATACTAAGGTGATCCACTGCACCACCATAAAACAAGGCCATAACAAAGCATATCATAAGAAATAATATGAGGCTGCCATCTGATGCAATAAAGACAAACACTCCAATCTAACAAATACAACATAGGAGGACATAAAGCCACAAATAATTCTGTATACTTCTATATTAACTAGCTGTATGTCCCGGATTACTTTCAATATGTGACGTAACTTACAATTTCTATCTTTTCATCACCATAGCGGAAGGCAATATCTGCTGTAAAGTACCTGTCTTGGAAGAACCAGAAGCAAATGTTTTCAATTTATGTAACACGGCAAATTGTATGGCTGTATATGGCATAACCATAAGTAAAGCTGGGACATTACCACGCCAAAATCCCTGTCATAAAAACCATATATTGAATTAAAAAAACACAAAAGAAAGCAAATCTACAGAATTTTAGGTAAATCAACTTATAGGAAAGAAAAGGTTAACTAAAAATGCAACCAACTGGACAAATGAATGAGCTCTTTTTAAAATCATTCAGTCAAAACCAGTAAAATAGAAGAAGAAATAAACATACAGTCGAAAAGAAAATGGCGCTCATACCGGTAAACCTTCTTCCCTCAATATATCCTTTGTTGCTTGAGACATTCCAGTGTACTTTGATGATCCCGAAAGATCTCCACGAAGCAAAGCCCATGAAGATGTTGGTTCTAATTGCACCTATACACAGAGAAAAATAACAACTTTCTTTATGTTGGCAACAACACATTAACATGCCAAAATAAATGAGTGTAGCTGAGATGAAATTCTTCAATGAAAGTAGGAATGTAAAAAGATAAACAAGTCCGTATAGGGCAAGAAGGAGATAATATGCAGTGTGGATAAAATGAAGAAAGCACATTTACGAAGATTCAAACATGGAAAGAAGACAAGTAGATATAGTCAAAACATGTCGATGAAGGAAGGATTATGAAGAGGACAACCGAATAGGATATGTTCCCAAAGTTAACTATGCAATATGATCCGATAGCCTGCATTAAATAGTAGGAAAAGACATGGTTTTGTTGTTTGACACCCAACAAAAAGAATTTGTATACCAAATAAGAAGCTTAACTTACAGTAAATATTAAAAGGATGATTCAGTTACATATTATGATCACTTCCCAGTTCCCACAACTATTACTTAATTCTTATCAAGTATATATTTCCAAGATGCAACATTACAAATTGCACTCAGTTGATTCAATTAACACTCTACTAGTCCTCACAACTTTCTCGCTAAGGTGATTTTGCTTGGTTGAGTGGATAAAAAACTGAAGAGAGAAAAAATTGAAAGGATTGAAGAGAAAAAAGATAGAAAATATACATTTTGCTTCTACCAAGACGGGAAAGATTTTCATCGAGGTAAAATGTAAAGAATATTATTTTACCATTATACCTTTTATAAGCTAAGATAAAATATAAGGTTTCAAAGAATATGAATAATCTAATAAATATCAAGTGTGCATACTTAACTCAAATTTCTCTAATTTTCTCCCTTTTTACCATTTGGTCCAACTTAAAATATTTCTAATTTGTGCATAATGGATAATAAAAAAAACTATCTTTTTTTTCCCTCTTGCCAACCTCACTTTTAAAATTCATTTTATTTCCAACTTGGGAATCCATCATTATCATCTTTCACATTTACACCTACCACTTCTCTATCCACCCGGTCTACCCTTCCACATTTCACCTATCAATTTTCATCATATTCATAGCAAATCCAAAACCCATAATTAATTTCATAAACACAATACTAATTACAGTCATTCCAGAATCCCCTAACATTAAAATAAACTCCAAAAAAGAAGAAAAATAAAAAAAACCATATTTTTTACCTGAAATCTGATCTTAATAACATCAAGAGGAGAAGTAACTGTCCGGGATATACCACCGGAAATAGCACCCGCGGAGGCATCAAGCAACGCCCTTTTTATCTGCCCTGGCTCTTCCATTGCAAGAGCTATGCTTTTAGTTCAAAAAAAAAAATTCTCTTGCTCTCTAGGGTTAGGCTATCAAGCTGGAAAAAACCCAAATTTCAAAAGGCGAAAACACTTTAGAAAAATAGGGTTACTGAAGGTGGACGTAAGAGGGATCAAGCAATAACACAAAACAGAGAAAGGTAAAGGAAACTGGGAACAAGGAAGGGGCAGATGGTACAGTGAAAGGCCGCCATTCTTTAAGAGAAAGGAAATAAGTTATTTTTTCCTCTTTTGCCGCCTTATTGGATTGAGAGAGCGTCGACTTTGAAGTGGAAAAAAATAAACTTAGAAAACAGAGGAAAATACACAAATATTCAGAGGTCGAAACTCGAAAGAACAACAGAGATTTTCTTTTTATTTTGGCTATTTTACCAAACTCACCCAACAAAATTTGATATTTATAAAAATGACTCAGGTTAAAAAATAATCACCAAAATGACTTAAAATAAACAGTAGAATAGGGTTTTGAGAACCTAATGGCTGGCACCACCTAGTGTTTTGACCTCATGATTGTCTGATGATTGTGTTAGGCTTTAAAAAATTAAATTTTTTTACTTTGAGAACCTAATGGCTGACACCAGGATATATTTTTTTAAAATCGTGTCATACTAGTATACAAAAATACTAGTATTTTAAAAAAATTGATTCTGGCCTTTTAATGGCGGCACCAAGGACTTCAATTTTTTTTGTTCTGGCCTTTTAATGGGCAACACCAGGGACTTCAATTTTTTTTTTTTTTTGTTCTGGCCTTCTAATGGCCGACATCAGACTAGTAAAAAAAATATTTTTTTTGTTCTGGCCTTCTAATGGCCGGTATTAGGGACTTTTTTCATGTCCCAATGCATTTTTTTTTATTCTGACCTTCTAATGACCGACACCACACTAGTAAAAAAAAAATTAGTTCTGGCCTTTTAATGGCCAGCACCAAACTAGTAAAAAAAAAGTTTTGGGGTGCTGGCCATGTAATGGCCGACACCAAACCTTATATATATAGTAGGTGGTCTGGGTTCTGATAGTGTAAATGGATAAGAAAATATTTTTTTGAAAGAGGCATCAAAATGAGAGTGTTTTGGTAGTATATCTTCAAATGAGTTATTTGTAGTGAATTGTAGATGGGAGTTTTTTGTAGTGGATTGTAGATGGGAGTTTTTCGTAGTGTACAACTGAATTTCGAGGTTGAATTATATACTTTCATGTTTTAATAAAGTTGAATTATATATTGTCATGCCCACACTAAAGGTTATGCTATTAAGGGTTGGATAACTTTCTGCCTCATAGATGGCTAATCGAGATGTCCAACGCAGATGGATATTATCTATGGTGCAATAGCACTTATTCCGCAACTTATAAGTGGGGTACTGATGGCCGAATTTGAAAAAGAATTATCGTTTATTCCGTAAAGGTATCTCAGGAGACAATGGAAGAAGAAAGGGTCTGGAGTTTTTAGGAAGTTATATTTTCCCTTGGTTTATGCAACTGGTTTTCTGTTTCTTTTTAATTTTGCTGACCGTTTCAATTATCCAATTATCCTGTACTGATGCAACGCAGACCTGATTCAAGCAGAAGACGATTAATTATGAAGAAACTACTATTGAAATAATTGTATTATTTCTTTAAAATATTTGTATTTTTTTATATCTATAAATTTAATATAGTTATTTAGGATTTAAGGTTTCATTTTATATTTCTTGTATTAATTTCTTAGAATGTTTGTATTTTTTTTTTGTATATGTAAATTTAATTTAATCTGTAATATATGTAGTTTGAATCTAAAATTTTCGTGTATTAATTTTGCCTATCTTTGTAGTTAGTTGGGTGTTTAAATTTAATCTAGTGCGTATTATTTTTGTTTGAATTTTATATTTTTGTATTAATATTATAGAATGATTCTATTTTATTGTGTATGTAAATTTAATTTGTCGTGTACTATTACTTATTCAAATTATTATTTTCTTAAATATTTGAAGTCATTTATTCAAACTAATAATTATTTTAGATAAAGTAAATTAATATTAAAAACAGAATAATTAAAAATAAAATATATATTTACAAAATAATTTAAAAATAAAGTAAAATTTACAAAAAAATTTTAAATTTATCGCGATCTCAGCGACGTCCCCGACGCCGGCGTGTAACAGTCCGGATGCCTCCGTTGGCGATGCCGTGCACCTTGCTCAGGAGTTTGATAATTATTCGGTCCGGCCTCCGGTGTCCCGTCCGGTGTACTTAGAAAAGTAGAATAATCATATACACCATAATCGGGAGTTAATGGGTTTTGCGTAACCGGAGGTGCCGATGGAAAAATATCCTCAGTGGTGGGTGTACGTGTTTCAGGATAGAGCTCCGGGTGGTATGAGGACGATTTGGATCGTGTCGAATGTTGAGGTTCGAGGTCGTCACCAAAAATATCCTCGAACGATGGAGGAATTTGTTGCTCGGGCTCGGGCTGTGGGTGGTGTAATGATGAGCCGGATGCTTCATATTGGGGCTCGAGATCGGGGTTCGAGGCAGTATCGGACTCCATGTTCCAGAATGGTGGAACTCGGTTACGGAGCGGTTGTTCGTTCCTTTGTTGCCATCGAGAAGATTCCGATTGCACATCTATTTGGATCGGCATGTAATGACCTTGGAATATAAAGGGTTTCCCGTGTGCCATATACCATGCTGCGTACTCGGGCGTAAGAGAGAACCCTTCCTCTAAGACATACAATGGAGGGCGTCTCGAATGCCAATAATTCCATAGAAAAATATACAGTTCATGTTTTTGTGCCCAATTTAAAGCGTCCCAACTCGAACCCTTTTTGTCTATTTCTTGGACTTCTTTGATGTCAACGGGAGGATTTGGGATAGGTTGTACGCAACCGAACTACCTCAAAACCCAATCTCCATCGTGCCACTCCACCATATGGAAATGAATTAATGGCACATTTGACACGAACAGCTGTTGCTGCTCGATAACCCATTATGGTATGAGCGTCGCAATATCTTCCTTATCATATGGCATTCATGTAAACTGCATAATATAAATAACATGTTATTATTTAATTTTTTTCTTGTGCAATTATTGTATTTAAAAAAGAAATATTCGAAATTGTATTTTACGTCATCCCCGGAATGAATCTCTATCATCATATGGTACATAGGTATGGTGAACGATCGCCCGATTCCCAGTACAGTTGCCCATCTAAAAAAATGAAAAAATTATCAGATTATTTTTTCCATACAAAAAATGAGTATACAATAGTATACAATTAAAAAATAGATGGCAAAATTGAACTATATATTTTCCTATTAACGAGTCGCCACACATACGGTTGGTGGCTCACTGATGCCAGAAATGGCATTCGGTATAATGCCCAAGACTGCAGTAGAAGGCAGCAACCGCCCATTATTTTCGTAGATGGATTTGTCACTCGACAAAGCTCTCAGTATAAGCATGCCAACACTGTAAAGCCCCAACTAAATCTCCCGGCATGCTCGAGATCCTCTAATAAAGGGAGATACATTATTGAGACTTTATTTTGATTGACGTCCGGTAATAGTATCCCACCTATAAGTTGAAAAATGAACGCTCTTGCAGCGTAGATAATGTCCATATGCGTTGGGCTGCTCAGGAGATGCTGAAAGTTTTCTTTTAACCAAGTAAATTTAATATAGGTTAATCATCCACCCTTCCAAGTAACCGCTCACAAGTGCCCCACGGATCGGGCACTCTTCCAAGCCTGGTCACTGCTTCGCCGTTTATAGACAGCCCTAGTTGGACTGCTACGTCTTGCAGTGCAATAGTTACCTCCCCACACGGGAGGTGGAACGTATGTGTCTCCAGGTGCCATCTTTCAACTAAGGCTGATATTAAATCAGCCCGTAGCTTAAAAATCTGAATATATCTGAATGTATGCGGCTACCCCAAAACCCGCGACATTCAAATACTGTAAAACTCTTCAACCGGGAAAATAACTGAGATCATGCAATCGGGGTCTCACAATTCGATACAGATTCTGCGTTTATAGTAAATATATAATATTATATTTCTTGTTTATCTTATGCACATTGGCTGCAATGTGTTTGTTGTCATTTAAAATAATATTAGGATTAGGATCCATGGAGTGATCGGCAGTCATTGGCAGTGGTTGATGGTGAACAGCGGTTGTCGAAAGTGTTTGGAGGTGCTCAGTGATCATTGGAATAGCCTATTTATAGTGGAGGACCATTTGGCAAAAATAAGAGCAAAATTATAAAAAAACAAATTTAAAAAAAAAAGAAGCTAAATGTAAGGCCGGCCATTGTAAGGCCAAATTGGCCTTGTGTCAATGACATAGGCTTGACGCAATAAGGGTCATTTCACCCTCTGTCTTTTTTTTTTTTTCATTTCATTTCAATTTCATTTGTATTTCATTTTCATTTACATTTATATTTACATTTCATTTAAATTATCTATCTATCCATTTAAATTTAATTTTTTCTCATTTCAAAATTTTTATTTTCATTTCATTAATTTTTTTCATTTAAATTTATTACTTTTTCTAATATAACTTTTTCATATTAATTTTTTAATTCATTTCATATTTTTCATATTAATTAGAAGTATTCTCAATATCGAGTCATTTAAATTTTTCATATTTTATTTTTGTCAATTTAAATTTTAAATTTATTAAAAATATCTCATTTTATTTTTTGGGGTTATTTAAGTCGACACCCGATTTGTCAGGCCTGATAAATGTCATTTCGAATTTTTTTCTCCCCTACTGCAGTCGGCCATTGCCAAGCCATTTCTTAGGCCTAGGCGTAGGCCTGACTAGAGGTGTGCATGGGCTGGGCCGGGCCGGGTTTAGATCGGGCCCAACTAAAAATTTTGGCCCGTTCATTGGACTCAGGCCGGGTCGGGCCCAAAAAATAGGCCTAAAATTTTGCCCAAGCCCGGCCCATATAAAAATACTAAAACACAGGCCGGCCTTACCACAGTATTAATTTTTATATTATTTTATATAATTTTTAAATATATATAATACATCAAAATATTAAAAAATCAAAATAAATATTTTTCAACAAATTGAAAATAAATTTTAAAAAATATGTAGATTTAAATAATACTAAAATAGATGCAACTTAACAAGCAAATGCCTCTAAAATAACAACAAAATTAACAAATGTCTTTAAAATAATAACAAAATTAACAATAAAATAAGTTTTATATAATATCTAAACAATAACAACAAAATAATAGAAACATAATAGTAAAATATTAGCAAAATAAAGAGAAAAACAATAAGAAAATAATATTTAAAAAATAAATTTTTTTGCCTTTAATGAATCCGGGCCGGGCCGGGCCGGGCTTGGGCCAAAAATGCCTTACTCGAGCCCGGCCCATTTTTTAAACGGGGCCTTATTTTTTTGTCCAAGCCCATTTTTCGGCCTATATTTTTATCAAAACCTCCCACATTTAGGCGGGCCTTGGTAGGTGGGCCGCTTGACCAATGCACACCTCTAGGCAGCCTCGACGCAGCCGAGCCTGTCATAATAGTCACCTCACTTTTTTTATTTTTCATTTCATTCCAATTTCATTTCCATTTCATTTAAATTATATTTTTTCAATTTAATTTTTTCTCATTTCATTTATATTTTTTTAGTTAATTTAAATTTTTTTCCTCATTTCATTTAAATTATCTATTTTTCCATTCAAATTTAATTTTTTCTCATTTCATTTAAATTATCTATCTTTCGATGCAAATTTTTTTCATTTCATTTAAATTATTTTTTCCTCATTTCATTTAAATCTATCTTTCTTTCAATTTTAATTTAAATTTTTCTCATTTCTTTTAAATTAAATTTTTCCTCATTTCATTTAAATTTATCTTTCTTTCCTTGTAAATTTAAATTTTTTCTCAATTCACTTATATTATTTTTGTTCATTTGAATTTATTTTTTCTCATTTCATTTAAATTATCTATCCTTCCATGTAATTTTCATTTTTTTTTCTCATACCATTTATCTAATTTTTCATATATTTACAATGTTTTTACAAGAACATGCGCTCAATAATATATCATTCGTCATCTTGGAGTCCAGCATTACGAGACGATTGACCGGAAATATAGACACGATGTGGGCAAGTTGATCGGTTGTGTCCTCGACACATAGTGCATAGTTTGGGTTCACCCGTTTCCCTGGCATCCAGGTCATTTCAAATTTTCGTCGATTGTGGTCGACCTTTAGGATGTCTACGGAGACTACGGTCAGGCACCATCTTGAAAGCAGACGTTGGAACTTCCCAGTTTTAGACATCAGGCATTATAGGAAATTCGTTCCCCCATATACGCAATGTGCGTTGCAACGTGTAGATCTCGTGTAACACCTCTTACCCGTATTCGACAACTGAATCGGGTACGAGGCATTACCGTACTTAACTTGCTTAATCATACAACATCGACTCATAAAGTTTCATTTCAAAATAGAAACTTTTCATTCAAGACCTTAATGTCCTTAATATAGGTCTACGAGACCCTAAACTTGTACCCGGAATGATTAGGGTCTAATCCGGAAACTTTTGAACACTTAGACGAATTTGACATAAAACAGGACCATACGTCCGTGTGAAGGTAGGAACACGCCCGTGTGGCACATCACATGCCCGTGTTCAACACCCATGTGGATTTATTTTCCACTTCGAACCTACAAGGGTTTTCACACAGCCTGACACACGCCCGTGTCCCTCACATGGCCATGACACGCCCGTGTCTTCGCCCGTGTGTGAAAACCTTGACATTCTATTTATGACATCATCATCTCAATAAGGTCACATGGCCAAGGCATACGCCCGTGTCCTTAGACCGTGTGTCGAATTAAATTCCTGATTTCAGGTGCAGACTTCACACAGCCTGGGCACATGCCCGTGCCTTAGGCCGTGTCTTAGGCCGTGTCTCTCACATGGTCGAGACATACGGCCGTGTCTCTGCCCGTGTGTTTACTATTGAGCATACTGACTTGCCAACCTAGCATGCATGGGGACTCACGGCCAATCAACACGCCCTATACTCCCGTGTATCTACCCGTGTGGACATTTGAAAGGCTATCTACCAAGCTAAATGCCACCCTACAAAGCAACCATACTTATACCAATTTAATTCAACATATAATATGACCATAAAGCACTTCTAAGAACTCAAAATCAAAACGTCCACACAAGCATGCACTTCATGAATTTCATCATATTTAAATATAAGAACTTGTCAATTATTGGTCAATTTCTAATGACCATTTACAAAATGAATTGAACAACATGAATAGCCAACACTCTGACTAACAAATATGACATAACAAAAAGACCAAGTCCTATACATGCCATACTCAAAATAAATCTAACTTTGTTATACCAAAGAGAAGTTGATAGTGTGATTTCCGGACTTGACGTTCCACGAATTCCTGAGCTAGCTTGGCAATACTACAAGGAAAAGGGAAATGAGAGCGGTAAGCATAAAACTTAGTAAGTTTACATGAAATAAATAGCCACATAAAGGCTCATAATGCCATCCATCCATTGTATTGAATAAGAACACAAAGTCTCAAGCACATTGTTGTAACTTACTCATGTTACTCTTACCAATTACATGTCATATCACATATCCCATACGTTTCTCGTGAATTATTCACATGTACCTGTATCACTTCTTCACATATCTTTAGTACTAATCCCATCTCTATTGTAAGCTTAGCTATTTACCCATTGAATTTATTTGGAATACTCGAAATTACATATTATCATCATTCACATAAATGCGACACCAATTCTACATCCCAGATGTGGTCTTACATGGGATCACCTCTAGATGCCAATGCCATATCCCAAATATGGTCTTATACGGGATCTCATATCGATTGTCAGTGCCATATCCCAGATATGGTCTTATACGATTCTCATTCTCAATGCCGATGTCATATCCCAGATATGGTCTTATACGAGATCTCAATTCGGTGCTGAGGCCATGTCCCAGACATGGTCTTATACGGGACCTTACCCATCTCAAGTCTTGTTGATATTATTCTCTCATTTATTATGGTCCAACCGGGACTTCAACATCACAAATCTCATCATTTTCTTATTCAACATCACAAATCTCATCATTTTTTTCATTCAACATCACTACTCAATTTCATAGAAGTATTATACATTTTCACAAATATCAAACATTTTAAATCATACTAGTATGATGTTGAACTTATTACACACAAACTTACCTCGATTTCAAAATAGGTCAAATTATCGATCTAGTCTAATACGAGGACCTTTCCCTCGGTCAAGGTTAATCTTTCGTTCTTATTGATCTATAATAACAAATTAGCTCATTTAATTTCACATTAATCAGCACATTTCAATAATTGTACTTTGACAAAATTACCATTTTGCCCTTATACTTTCACAAAATTATTATTTTAACCCTAGGCTCGTAAATCGATTCTAATCGAATTTCCTTCTTTTACAAGCCTAGATGAACATTTATTACTCTTATGGAAACCCTCAATACTCATTATTTCACACACTAAGCACATATTTTACAACCTTTACAAAAAAGGTCCTTTAAGTGTTTTCATAGTAACACCTTTCACAAGAGTTGTTTATCTAACAAATAAGACTCATTTTATTTCATAAAAATGCAGAAAAAAACATAAATGCTCACATGGAAAAACTCTAAACTTTCAACCATTTTGCAAAATAGTCCCTTCTTTAGCTAGCTTAAGTTTTAGGGGTTCCAAAAGTACAAATATTATCAAGAAAGACCACTAAAATCACTTACTTGTAAGGAGAAAAGTTTGCTGGAATTTTTGAGCTCTCAAACCCCTATTTTGCTGCTAATTTTCAGTGGAGAAGAAGAGAAGAAAAGATGATATCTTTCCTTTCTTTATTTTATTATAAAACATCAATTTAGTCCACCTAATTTCAACAACCTTGACCAATTTAACATTGTTTGTCCCCTATGGCCGGCCACCCTATATCTAAGGGTCTAATTGCACATTAAGGACCTCTAATTAATATTCTATGACTTTTAGACACCTTTAGCTTATAAAATGGAACTTTCACACTTTATGCGATTTAGTCCTTTTTTGCAATTGAGCATGCAATCGCTAAAATTAAAGCACCAAAATTTTCATGCACTCTTGTGATCATACTATAACACATAAAATAATATAAAAAATTATTTTCTCTGACCTCAAATTAGTGGTTCTGAAACCAATATTCTGACTAACCCCTAAATTGGGCTGTTACATCTCGTCTGTGAATTTTCAACATTTAAGTTTGCTCTCGCACACGCTGCATGAACATGCGCACACGGATATTGAAGAGTCTGAAATATCCCGCATTTGCATCTCTTGTTTCGTAGATCAACTGCGTACGACTTAGGTGGAAAACCCGAACGACGGCCGATGTACTCTTGAACTCGAAAAGTCTCCAAGTTGCGTGAATACAATTCTACATTCATTGTTTGTTCCCTTCGACTATTTACCGTTATGGCCTTTCGGACAGCCACAACGTACACATACCGACCTCAATCTGCTTAGCTTGTCTCAACCCCATCCTAGGCATCAATGTGGCCAACCTATAGAATGTTACTGATAAAATAGTAAAAATCGAAAGATGGCGTGTGCTCCTCAATACAAAGTTGACCGCCTCTACTATGTTGGTCGTCATCTGCCCATACCAAAACCCTCATCGTAACTTTGAGTCCATTGCCAATTCTTCATGCTACCCAACCATGTCCGAAGATCTGTTAGTAAAAATGACATCTGAGGTTCAAGCCTCGCGAGCCTCTGCCTGAATCTTCGCGATTCTAACTTATGAGCTGCATATTTAATTTGAAATCATTATTTTAAAAACAACAAAAAATTTGAATTTTTTTTTGAAATAAATACAAACAAATTTTTTTTACCCATGTTCACGAGTTCTTTTTTCCAATCTTTATTCTTATAATCTTTGTGGAAGTTTACCGCGATATGTCAAATACAATGAACAGACCTCTACGAAACCCCCGATCACCTTATCGCAGCAAGTAATCTTTTTGATCTATCTGATGTAAGGCAAATGTTGTCTTCTCTGACAACGTGCCTCCGCAGATTTCTGAGGAAAAATTCCCAAGACTCGAAATACTCACGCTTCACGATTGCGAAAGTGATCAAAAGTACATTTTGGTTGTCGTTTTGTGCAACAACAAGTAGGAGTATTTGCGTGTATTTACCGTACAACCATGTCCCGTCCACATGCACCATCAACTTGCAGTGAGGGAAGGCCCTAACACACGACTCGAACATCCAAAAAATTGGTGAAAAACTCGTTTCCCCGATTGTATCTCCCCGCCCAGGCCTTTATATGGCAGTGTTTGCAAATCAGTCATTGTCCCGCGCACATACTCCTGCATCCTGGCTATCCACCCTTGAAGCTCGTTGTATGATGCATCCCAATCACCATACAACTTTCGCATCGCCATTTGCTTTGCCCACCATGCCTTTCGGTACAACACTTTATACTTGAATCGAGCTTGCATGTCCGCAATAAGGACCGACACCTGAATGGTGGATGACTCTTTCACCAAAGGGATGATGCAGTTGCATATAGTTTTTGCATCTAACTTTCCATGGTCGGACATGCATGTGTGTGGACCTTCTAGTATCATTATCATCCACATCTGTTTCTGCTGCATTAACGCAGCTCGGACACGCCATTTACAACCACTTGACGCTTTCCAACATTCTCCTACGTACAAAGACTGCGTCGATTTTGTTACTTTATAATCCACACCTAACTTCAAGCTAAGTTGTTTTATAGCATGTAAATAATCTTTTTTATTATCGAATTGTTGTCCTACAAATAACTCTTTATCCGAATTCATCATCAAGTAGGTGAGCCGGCACAATATTTGTATATTTTGGGAACTCGCGTGCAAGAGCGCATTAGGATCCACGTCAGTCATGAAGGACTCTGGATTATTTCTTATAACTATACCAGGGCTCGTGTTCCCGGCCGAATGGGGTTTGTATTTTCACCCTCCACCGGCCCTTACTCGTCTATGTCTTTAGGGATATCATCCAAATCGAGGTGACTGAAATCATTATTGAGATCACGGTGGGACTGATCATTATTATCGGACCCTTCATCACCATCTTCTATGGTGGCCAACACCTCTAGATGGATCTCTAGACGAGGACACGAGTTTGGGATGTTATACAAACATCCACTGGTGTTTGGATTTTCGAGAGTTGGCATTGACCGTCCAAAACCCGACTGATCTTCCCAGGAGACGTTAAGATCAAAATTAATTCTAGAGCGCTGGCTTACTGGAATGACAACTTGAATGGGATTCGGTTCATTTATCTCCGCGAGCAACTCAACTGGGCTGGGATTTTCTATCTCAAGGGGGCAATAAATTGCTATCATTGTCCCTATACCATCATCATCTTCAAGCTCCATTTCTGAGAACTTTAGTTGATCAGTTGAAACCAGAAATTTGTAAAACAGTCTCAACATTTGCTTTCCGTAACAGGTTGCTATCTTTGTACTGATTTTTAGTTTTAAATCCGCCAGCGAAACACGCTTGTTGAATGTCATTCCTATTTTTTCCTGACTTTGAAATACACAACCTTCTTCAGTTGTATTTATCATTTCTCCATCAAAATGAACATAAACAATCAAAATTTAGGAACTCATCTTAAAAAAATTTGCTTCCTTCTCGACAAAGAAAAAACTAAAATTTTTAATCTCGCTTTTCAACTAATAAAGCAAACAAAAAGCAAACAAAAACTCAAATGGAAGATAAAATACCTATATATATATATATATCTTATGATAAATTTGGTGCCGGCCATTACATTTGGTGCCGGCCATTACATGACCAACACCAATTTTTTTTTTTACATCTCTGGTGTCGGCCATTAGAAGGCCAGAAGAAAAAAATTTGCATTGGGACACGAAAAAAGTCCCTGGTGCCGGCCATTAGAAGGCCAGAACCAAAAAAAAAAATTTTTTTTACTAGTCTAGTGCCAGCCATTAGAAGGCCAGAACCAAAAAGAAATTGTATTGGGACACGAAAAAAGTCTCTAGTGCTAGCCATTAGAAGGCTAGAACCAAATTTTTGTTTTACTAGTTTGGTGCCGACCATTAGAGGGCTAAAACAAAAAAAAAATTACATTGGGACACGAAAAAAGTCCCTGGTGCTGGCCATTAGAAGGCCAGAACCAAATTTTTTTTTTAAATACTGGTATTTTTGTATACCAGTATGATACAATTTTAAAAAAAAAAATATCCTGGTGCCAGCCATTGGGTTCCCAAAGTCAAAAAATTCAATTTTTTAAAGTCTGACACAATCATCAGGCAATATGGGGCCAAAAAACTAGGTGTTGCCGGCTATTGGGTTCCCAAAACCCCATTCTATTGTCTATTTCAGGTCATTTTGGTGATTGTTTTTGAACCTGGGTCATTTTTATAAATATCAAATTTTTTTAGGTTAGTTTGATAAAATAATCTTTTATTTTTGTAGCCATATATTATACCTAATTTCAGCATTTAATTTTTAATTTATCAAACAATATTTTAAATATTTTCATCAACTCAATTTAAAAACTTATTAAAATATCTTTTTTATTAAAATAAAATATATTATTTGATTCTACTTTATTCCTTTTATTTAAAAACTAATAAAAATATATCTATAATAGAATTAAAACACAAATCAATAATTGTATTAATAAAACATTTAATTTAATACTCAATTAAAAATTTATTTTGATACTTTGTATATATTTTAATTTTATTATGCACTTTATCGATTCAACAATTGTATATTTTGATAATATATTTGATTGAGTTGATATCACAATTTAACTCGATACAAACTCGTAAACAATGTAATTTCTTTTAATTTTAATATCGTACATATTTAATATATTATTATTTATTAGTTTCAAGTCATAAATTTTATTATTTATTATATATTATTTTTAAACACACATTTATATTTTATATTTGTGATTTCCATGCATATATGCATGTGATAAAAATTTTAGTAATATTTTAAATATTAGTTTCATGTATTTTTTTATTTACTTCCTTTTATATGAGTATAACATCACGATTCATTATCTTTACTTTCGATAACTTCAAGAAACTAAGATATAATTAGTAAATTTCATGAAAAAAATGGGGTTTTGTTAAAGAAATAATAGTTCAAAATTTTTCTTTTCATCTATTAAAAGATTTTCGTACATCTATTAAGTCTATATTATTAAGAATAATAAAGGAAGATGACTTTTACTATTATTTTCATCTTGAAATAAGCAGTCTTATTGGTATTGCTGAAAAAAAAATTTTATCAGCCATATCAAATTTGGATTATTCAAAAAATGATTGGAAGTCCCAAACTTTCAGCAGTCAAAGAAGACAAAGGACACTTGATAAAAAACATTGACAAGTGCTATAATAATTCCAGTTATTATCAAATCCAAGCAAGGATTGATTTAATGACAAAAGTCCAATATTTACTTCAGCAAAGGACTCATAGACTCTAGATTAATGGAAGAAGAATATTGGCATATGAAACTAGAAACATCCAGAAAGAAAGAGATGAAGAATTTGTGCAACTATTAAAAAAGATAGTTGACATGGAGATTAATGATTTTCCATCACACATAATAGAAGAAATAAAAAACACGTGGGAGATTTGAAATTTACCACCAAGGCTGTCAACAGATTCATTACATCTAGATGACATAGAGTTAACGAATCTAGATAATATTCAAGAAGGATAAAGCAAAACAAGGAAGCCACATGGAAAAATAACATCCAAGAAAGGAACAATCAAGTTTAGAGGTTACTTAAAGAATAAGGCATCCATATACAAACAAAAAAGATTGCAACATGGAAGCAACCATTAATGATATGACAAAAGGAAAGCTACGTGGAAGGAACCATCAATTCATCATTAATATCATCCTTATTAGAAACATTGTACGGGATTCAAAGAAAATAAAATAGAGTTTAAGAATTCTCTTGTAAATAGGGATGGAAGAAGCCTAAACAAGGCATAAAAAAATAGTTTAGAAATCTTTCTTTTTACTTTTCATTCACCATCCTCTCATTGTAAAAACTTTTCCTTCACTTCTACTTTTGTAATAAAATCTACTATCTTTCGCATTCCCCTTTCATCCTGTAATTGGTATCAGAGTTTCGATGTAATGATACTTGGAGAAATAATATCGTAGTATTTGTTGTAAGTTTTTATCTTTTATTTACAATTCTGTTTATTTCATAGTTATTTATCTTAAAGCTCGTATATCTATTATTATATCTTATTATTGCCTGTTTATGTCTATGTGAGACTTTAGGCCTTTGAAAGTAAAGACATAAAAAGATAACGGAAGGTTTTAAGTACCAAAGATAAATTTCATGAAAGAACCTGATTGCTTATATAAAGATAAAATTTGCAATCATGCTATTCATATTGACTCTAAAAATGAAAATAATATTTTAGCTCGAGTAAAGGTTTTAATAGTTTATAGATATAACTTCTATTAGCTTTATATCTATTACAGATCCTCTAATAGAAAAGTGTTTATGTCTAAGAATACGGACAAAAACTTTGAAATTAATGATTTAGCAGAAGATCTAGCAATAAGTTTGACTTTTATTAATGAATATACAAATACAGCAGAAGTTGAGGTCAAAGAAATTAATAATAAAATTATTGAGCTCTTGAACCTAATAAATTTACTACCGAAATACAACCAAAATTATTACATTTAAGAGATCTATCAATACTAAAAGATTGGATGATAGAAAAAATAAGTAGTGTAAGTACTTCTAAACCTGTAGGTACTATAGAATATATATTGTCTGGAGATAAATTATATTTTAAAAATACTTGTAACGCCTAAAAATTCTTATTTCGGCTTTTGTGAAAATGAGACACAACTGTGTATCTGCTTTAGTGGTTAAGTGTTCTGGGTGTGTGTGTGAGGTTCCAAGTTCTAGCCTTAGCTTTAGCAAATTTTGTTATTTTTGGATCCAAGCCCTACCTTTGCTTGGTAGGCTTATATTTAATTGCCTACAGTTTCATATCAGAATGAGCCTGCTAGTTCGAGTGGTAAAGGAGTCTGTGTGTTGTGTGGAGGTCCTGTGTTTGAATCCCTGCGCGAGCGAGGGAGTTTATTTTTGTTCGTTTGACTGAAGGAGTTTCGATTATATTGAAAGATTGAGAGTGGGTGGTTAGGATGTGACCTAGTGAGGAGTTATCAAAATATCTCAAAAATAAATTTTGTTTCTCTCTCCCCAAGACCATCTGACGTTAGTTTTCTCTTCTCTGCTATTATTCATTTTTTTCTTTTCTTTTTCCTCCATTCGTTGCTGTTTTTCCTTTCTTTTGGATCGTGTTTCTGATTCTCGTTAATTCGATATTTGCGAGTTATTCTAGTAAGTGAGATTTTAGTATCTGAAGCATAGTTTTACAACTTGTTGGTGTTGGTGTTCTTGTGTGTAAGTTAAGGGACTGATTTCTGCATATTTTTGGTATAGGAGAAGGTGGTGTTCGGTGAAGTTTCGATTTGATAGCCTAAATCACGTTGGGGAATTCGTTTGAGTCATCGGTAAGACTTGTGTATTATTTTGGGTTATGTATCAATTGGTAATCGACTGCTAATTGAAAGTTGGTATGGAGATTTTTAGGTTCTAGAGGGCTCGTGTTTGCATTTACTACTAAACGATATAAGGTGTATACCTGAAAATGCAGAAAACAGGATTTGGCGAAAGCTAAAATTACAAACTGTTGATGCCACACGGGCATGTGGTTGCCCGTGTGATAGGTTGTGTACGATAACACAGCCGTGTGATCGACGAAGGCCAAGCCATACGTAAGACACAATCGTGTGATGGCCGAGGTGTGGCCGTGTGGGCCACATGGGCTAAACCGAACTGGGCATGTGGGCCAACATAGACACGTCACACGGGCGTGTGGGTCCACATGGGCAAACCACAGGGGCGTGTGGGCCCATTTATCTAAAATGTTTCCTAGGGTTGTACGGGTCACCCAAGTCGACTGTGAACCTACTGTAGGGTCGGTAAGCACTACTTAGACCCTAAATTGTGTGATCTGAGTGTATAATGTTTGTATGGAGTATGTTAAATTTATGCATGTTTACTGATCCGTATGTATGACTGATAACTGAATTTTAGCATGTAAGCATGTAATTCTACATGTCTACATTTAGTATGTTTAGTTGCATCTGCATTAGGATGGGATGATTGAATATTGGAGGAAGTGTATTGAAAGACTTTCACGCCTATTATGTGGCAGCTCAGCTGCAGTATCATTGATATGTGCCGCATTCGGTATGACTTGGTGTGTAGGGCTGGGTGGGTATTTTAAACCCCACATGGTGTGGAGGGATGGTTGGAGATGGTGTGTAGAGGCTGGTGAGTAGGATACTGATTTCGGTTACTGTTTGCATACTGTATCTGAGATGGGCTAAAATCCTAAATTATATCTAAAACTGCATCTGAATGGGCACTGTATCTGAATCTGTAATGGGCTTAGGCCCCAGATTGTATTTGACTGATAACTATTGTTTGATTGTATGTATGTTTTCTGTGGGGATTACACACTGAGTTTACGTAAACTCACCCCTTTCTATTTTAACTATACAGGTAATTCCTAGACTTGGACGGATCGGTGTGGTGGAGGACTCAGCAGTGACCACATGACTATTGAACCGTTTTAAAATTCATTTATGGTTTTTATTTCCTATTTTGTTTGAGGTATTTTGGTGTTATTTAGGACTTTTGGACTGTTTGCCTTTATTCTAGATTTTAACTGTTTTAATGGACTTTTAAACTACAAAATTCAACGAAAACTCGGTTTAATTAAAAATAACATTTTTTTCTAAACACGAATGGTTTTCTTTGAATATCACGATTTTAAAAGCTCCCACTATAGAATATGTTTTTAAACGAATTAAATTAACGAGAAAATAATTTTAAAATTGACAAGGGATAAATAGAAGCTAATAAACGAAAACGGTCTTATCTTGATAAATTCGATTTTAAATCCCATTCCATGTGACACCGCCAGATTCGACCATAACATCTAGGCTGGGTTTGGGATGTTACATTTAGTGGTATCAGAGCAGTTGTAAAAATTGGCTGTGGATTTTGGATTTTTGAACTTGGTTTTTAAGAACTAATTTTCTAATGATTTGAAATGATTTGACTGAGAATGTGGTACATTGAGTCTTCGGCGTCGATCCTATAAGTATTCTGATAAACTGTTATGATAGTTTATTCTGAAAACACTCTAGTTAGTTTATACTGAAATAGTAGTGAAACTGAAACTGATAGAGACTGTACTTGTGAAAAACAAACTCTGAATTTATGATATGGCTTTACATAAAATATTTGTTAATAAATACTGAAACTGTAACTAATTCATAAAATTTGTAATACAGATAAATCCGAATAGAAATGAGCGCACGAGGTATCCGTAGACGTGGTATTAGAGGCCGAGGTAGAGGCCGTAGGGCCTCGAGTTGAGTCCTCTTCTTTGGGCAGCATGCCGAACCTAAATATGAGTGAGACGCCGGTGTCACCTGCTACTAAGATTGGGTCTCAAGATCGCATGGCTGGGGACGACGCATTATCTCAGGCTATGTTAAGGATACTGGAGAGGGTCACTAGGCCTAACACTGGATCTGGGGGCTGAGGGTCGGTTACGGAATGACTCCGGTCCAATGGAGCTGAACTTTTTATGGGTGTCACTGGAGTTGCCCCTAATGTGGCTGAGTACTAGATGGAGTCTACTGAGAGGATAATGGATGATTTAGACTATACCCCTGAGTAGAAATTGAAGGGTGCAGTCTCGTTACTTCGCGATGAGGCCTATCAGTGGTGGCTAACCGTTAAGGAGGGCACTCAGCCCGACCATCTGTCTTGGGAGTTCTTTAAGTCTACATTCCAAGGGAAGTATGTGGGGTCAAGTTACATCAATGCTCGTAGGCGTGAGTTTCTGAACCTTACTCAGAGAGACCGATTAGTGGCTGAGTATGAGGCAGAATTTTTTAGAATAAGTCGCTATGCGCGAGGTATGGTAGCGTCTGAATATGACAGATGTGTCCGTTTTGAGGACGGCCTTAGGGATAATCTGAGGGTACTGATAGCTCCAAAGAGGGAGTAAGAGTTCTCCGTTCTGGTAGAGAAGGCGAAGATCGCTAAAAAGGTTAAGTGCGCTGAGCGCCAAAATAGAGATCGTGAGAAGGGTAAGAACAAGAGGGATTTGGAGCCCTCGAGTTTGGTTCAGAGGCCTAAGAAAAAGGCCAGAACTGATGGGCTGGTTAGAGCTAGGTCCCCTGTTACTCTTACCAGATTGCAGCCGTGTAAAGATTATGGTAGACGCTATCAAGGTGAGTGTTGAATGAGGACTGGGGTGTGTTTGAGGTGTGGGTCATTAGAGCACCGCATTCGGGAGTGTTCGCTGAGGGCCGATCAGGTGCAAGTTCCGGGTTCTAGTACTACGCAGCCACAAAGGGTAGTTCAATAGCCACCAAGGGGCTATGGTCAGGCTAGGGGTGGTAACGGTATGGGCCGTGGACAGAGAGCACTAGGTAGATGTACTGGACAGATTGCGGCGAGGTAGCCTGCTTTTGTTTATACTGCTCATCGCCGAGAGGACCGAGATGCTCTAGACATCTTTACCGGTATGTTCTTAATTTATGATGTACCTCATTTTACCCTTATACCACTAAATGTAACATTCCAAACCCGACCTAGATGTTATGGCTGAATCTGGCGATATCATATGGAATGGGATTTAAAATCGAATTTATCAAGATAAGACCGTTTCCATTTATTAGCTTCTATTTATCCCTCATCAATTTCAAAATTAATTTCTCGTTAATTTAATTCATTTAAAAACATATTCTGTATCAGAAACTTTTAAAATTGTGATATTTAAAGAAAACCATTCCATTTAGAAAAAGAAACATTGTTTTTAATTAAACCGAGTTTTCGTTGAATTTTGTAGTTTAAAAGTCCATTAAAATAGTTAAAACATAGAATAAAGGAAAACAGTCCAAAATTCTCAAATTACACCAAAATACCTCAAACGAAATAAGAAATAAAAACCATAAATGAATTTTAAAACGGTTCAATAGTCATGTGGTCACCGCCGAGTCTTCTGCCACACCAATCCGTCTAGGTCTGGGGATTACCTGTACAGTTAAAACAGAAAGGGGTGAGTTTACGTAAACTCAGTGTGTAATCCCCATAGAAAACATGCATACAGTCAAACAACAGTTATCAGTTAAATGCAGTCTAGGATCTAAGCCCATTACATATTCAGATACAGTTTCAGATATAATTTAGAATCTTAGCCCATCTCATATACAGTATGCACACAGTAACAGAAATCAGTACCCTACCCATCAGTTTCTACATACCATCTCTGATCATCCCTACACACCATGTGGGGTTTAAAACATCCACCCAACCCTACACATCAAGTAGTACCGAATGCGACACATATCAGTAATACTGCAGCTGAGCTACCAGATAATAGGCGTGAAAGTCTTTCAGTACACTTCCTCAAATATTCAATCATCATACCTCAATGCAGATGCAAGTAAACATCCTCATTGCAGACATGCAGAATTACATGCTTACATGCTAAAATTCAATTATGAGTTATACATACGGATCAGTAAACATGCATAAATTTAACATGCTCCATACAAACATTATATACTCAGATCACACGATTTAAGGTCTAAGTAGTGCTTACCGACCCTACAGTAGGTTCACAGTCGACTTGAACGACCCGTACAACCCTACAAAATTTTTAGATAAATGGTCTCACACGCCCATGTGGTTTGCTCATGTGGGCCCACATGCCCAAATTGGCCTTGCCCGTATGGATCACACGGCCTGGCCTAGATATCACATGCCCGTGTGGTGTGTCCGTGTGGGCCCACAAGCCCATATTAGCCTTACCCGTGTGGCCCACACGGCTACACCCCGGCCATTACACGGCCGTATCTTGCACACGGCTTGGCCTTCGTTAATCACACGGCCGTGTTATCGTACACGGGCGACCACACGGGTGACCACACGCCCGTGTGGCATCGATAGTTTGTAATTTTGGCTTTCGCCAAATCTCATTTTCTGCATTTTTGGGTACACACCTGATATCGTTTCGTATAAAATACAAACACCAGCCCTCCAGAACTTAAAAATGGCCATACCAATGTTCAATTAACAGTCGATTACCAATTGATACATAACTCGAAATAACACACAAGTCTTGCAGATGGCTCAAATGAATTCCTCAACGCAATTTAGGCTATCAAATCAAAACTTCACCTAATACCTCCTTCTCCTATACCAAAAATATGCAGAAATCAGTCCCTTAACTTACACCCCAAAACACCAACACCAAGAAGTTGTAAAACTATGCTTCAGATACTCTTACCAGAATAACGCGCAAATATCGAATTAACGAGAATCAGAAACATGATCCAAAAGAAAGGAAAAATAGCAACGAAGAGAGGAAAAAGAAAAGAAAAAATGAATAATAGCAGAGAAGAGAAAACTAATGTCAGATGTTCTTGAGGAGAGAGAAATAAAAATTATTTTTGAGATATTCTGATAACTTCTCACTAGATCACATCCTAACCACCCACTCTCAGTGTTTCAATACAATCAGAAGTCTTTCAGTCAAACGAGCAAAAATAAACTCCCTTACTCTCTCAGGGATTCGATCATAGGACCTCCACACAACACACAGACTCCTTTACCACTCGAACCAGCAGGTTCATTCTGATATGAAATTGTAGGCAATTAAATATAAGCCCACCGAGCAAAGGTAGGGCTTGGATTCAAAAATAACAAAATTTGCTAAAGCTAAGGCTTGAACTTGGGATCTTTCACACACACCCAGAACACTTAATCACTGAAGCAGATATACAGTTGTGTCATAAAATCTGAAATAAAAATTTTTGGGCATTACAACTCTACCCCATAAAAGAAATTTTGACCTCAAAATTTACTTGATCAGAATAGATGAGGATACTGCTGACGCATCGAGTCCTCAGGCTGCTACGTAGCCTTGTCAGTGATATGATTCTGCCACAACACCTCTACTAATGGGATAGACTTCTTCCGAAGAACCTTTACATCATGATCCAGAATCTGAACCAGCTCCTCCTCGAAGGTCAAATCTAGCCTAACCTCAATCTCCTCAACATGGACAATATGAGTAGGATCAGAGCGGTAACGCCTCAACATTGAGACATGGAATACATCATGAATATGGTCTAGCTCTGGAGATAACTCCAACTGATAAATGACTGGTCCCACACGTTTTAGAATTCGATATGGCCCAATGAACCTAGGGCTCAACTTGCCCTTACAACCGAATTTTAGAACTTTCTTCCATGGAAAAACCTTGAAAAAATTAAAGTCCTCCACAGAATACTCAATATCACATCCCTTCAGATCCACATAAGACTTCTGTTTATTAGAAGTCGCCTTCAGACGATCTTGAATCAGTCGAACCTTATCCTCAGTCTCAGAAACCAATTCAAGACCCAAAACTCGACGTTCACCCAACTCAGTCCAACACAAAAGAGTATGACACTTACGACCATATAGAGCCTCGTAAGGTACCATACTAGAAACTTTTATTATAGGCGAACTCGGCTAACGGTAGAAAATTCTCCCAACTGCCTCAAAAATTGATAACACAGCTCCTCAACATATCCTCCAGTATTTGAATCACCCACTCAAATTGACCATCGGTCTGAGGATGGAATGCAGTACTAAAATCTAATCTCGAACCTAGAGCCTCATGTAATTTTTCCAGAACCGAGACGTGAAAGAATCTTTGTTAGAAATAATCGACACTGAAACCCCATGCAGTCTCACTATCTCAGAAATGTAGAGCTTCACCAACTTCTGAAGAGAGTAGTCAATCCTAACAGGAATAAAGTGTGGAGACTTGGTTAATTGATCTATGATGACCCAAAAAGAATCCTTCTTTGTGGGTTATTATCGGTGGTTTGTTGAATGTTTCTCACTGAATGCAGTGCCCTTAACTAAGTTGCTATGTAAGGGTATTCCGTTTTTCTAGACTAATGTGCAGCGATAGAGCTTCGAAAAGCTTAAGACTATTCTAACTGAGGCTCCTGTTCTGATACAGCCTAAACCTGAGAAGGAGTTTGTGGTTTACAGTGACACGTCACATATGGGTTTGGGTTGTGTTCTGATGCAGGATTGTAAGGTTGTGGTATATGCGTATCGTCAGCTCAAGACGCATGAGGAAAACTATCCAATGCATGATTTAGAATTGGTCGTCGTAGTCTTTACTTTGGAAATTTAGATGCACTATCTGTATGGTGAGAGGTGTATTCTTTTTTCTTTTCTTTTTCCTCCCTTCGTTGTTCTTTTTCCTTTCTTTTGGATCATGTTTTTAATTCTCGTTAATTTGGTATTTGTGCGTTTTCTAGTAAGTGAGATTTTCGCATCTGAAGTATAGTTTTACAACTTGTTGGTGTTGGTGTCTTGGTGTGTAAGTTAAGAGACTGATTTCTGTATATTTTTGGTATAGGAGAAGGTGGTGTTCAGTGAAGTTTTGATTTGATAGCCTAAATTGCGTTGGGGAATTCATTTGAGTCTTCGGTAAGACTTGTGTGTTATTTTGGGTTATGTTTCAATTGGTAATCAACTGTTAATTGAACGTTGGTATGGCAATTTTTAGGTTCTGGTGGGCTCGTATTTGCATTCGCTACGAAACGATATCAAGTGTGTACCCAAAAATGTAGAAAATGAGATTCGGTGAAAGATAAAAATTGTAAACTGTCAACGCCACACGGGCATGTGGACACCCGTGTGGTAGGTCGTGTGTGACAACACGGCCGTGTGATCAACGAAGGCCAAGTCGTATGATGGCCAGGGTGTGGTTGTGTAGGCCATACTGGCTAAACCAAACTGGGCGTGTGGGCCCACACGGACAAGCCACACGGAAGTGTGATATTTGGGCCAGGCTGTGTGATCCACACGGGCAAGGTCAATCTAGGCGTGTGATCCACACGGGCAAGGTCAAAATACTGTAGGGTCGGTAAACACTACTTAGACCCTAAATCGTGTGATTTGAGTATATAATGTTTGTATGGAGCAAGTTAAATTTATGCATGTTTACTGATCCGTATGTATGACTGATAACTGAATTTTAGCATGTAAGCATATAATTTTTTATGTCTGCATTGAGCATGTTTAGTTGCATTTGTATTGGGGTGGGATGATTGAATATTGGAGGAAGTGTACTGAAAGGCTTTTACGCCTATTATCTATGTTCCACCGCATATCTTGATATGTGCCGCATTAATTTATAACCGGTGTGTAGAAATTTGGGTGGGTGTTTTTAACCCCACATGGTGTGTAGGGATGGTCGGAGATGGTGTGTAGAGGCTAGTGGGTAGGATATTGATTTCTGTTACTGTGTGCATACTGTATCTGAGTTGGGCTAAGACCCTAAATTATATTTTAAACTGTATCTGAATGGGCTAAGGCCTAAACTGTATTTGAATCTGTAATGGGTTTAGGCCCCAGATTTCATTTGACTGATAACTATTGTTTGACTGTATGCATGTTTTCTGTGGGGATTACACACTGAGTTTACGTAAAGTCACCCCTTTCTATTTTAACTGTACAGGTAATCCCTATATTTGGACGGATCGATGCGGTGGAGGACTCAGCGATGACCACATGACTATTGAACCGTTTTAAAATTCATTTATGGTTTTTATTTCCTATTTTGTTTGAGGTATTTTGATGTAATTTGGGACTTTTGGACTGTTTGCCTTTATTCTGGATTTTAACTATTTTCATGGACTTTTAAACTACAAAATTCAACGAAAACTCGGTTTAATTAAAAATAACTTTTTTTTCTAAATGCTAATGGTTTTCTTTAAATATCACAGTTTTAAAAGCTTACGCTACAGAATATGTTTTTAAAAATAAACAAGAAAATAATTTTGAAATTGACAAGGGATAAATAGAAGCTAACAAACAGAAACGGTCTTCTCTTGATAAATTAGATTTCAAATCCCATTCCATGTGACATCGTCAGATTCGGCCATAACGTCTAGGCCAGGTTTGGGGTGTTACAATACTGCTATAACAAATACAAATGACAATTTAATTTTACCTTCAAATACTCAAATAGAGGAAGAAGAGGATAATATAAGTACAAGTTCTACTCCAATAGGAATGAAAATAGTTCATATTCCTATTTTTCTTATAGAACCAAGTAGAAATTCTAAAAACACTAGAATGGAAGACATAAAAACTTCAACAATTATTCAACAAATGAAAATTGGAATAAGTGATGTAATTACATTTTCAAATTTCCAATCCAAGAAATATTACACATATATTGAAATTACATTTCAATTTAGAGAATATAAAACATATTCCTTGCATGCTTTATTAGATACAAGAGCTACAACCAGTAGTTGCAGAAAGAATGCCATCCCTGTTGAAAAATGGGAACCTATGAAACATCCAATAAAAGCAATAGGAATATATGGTAATGAACTTATAATCCAATATAAAGCTAGAAATGTACCAATCTACATAAATAATATAAGATTTGTGATACCCAAAATATTATGTTTTCTGCAATGCATGGAGATATATTATTAGAAAATAATTTTAGATACCAACATTTACCATTAACTATAGATAAAAATTCAATTATGTTATCCGTAGAAAAAACTTACGAAGAAATACCATTACTTGAAAATCATAAATTTTGTGGGATAAAATTTTACACCACCAAGAAAAGAACAGATTAAACAACTTGAAACTTGGTTGTTTAAAATTTTAGAAAATAATTTTAGAAAAGAACCATTAAAATTATGGAAAAATAGCCCTAGATATTGTGAAATTAAATTGGAAAATCCCAATAAAATTATTAGAGTTAAACCAATGATCTATACTAAACAAGATATAGATGAATTTGATATACAAATCGAGAATTATTAGAAAAAGATTAATAGAAAAACTAATAGTCCACATTCTAGTCCAACTTTTATTGTCGAAATCATCTTTGAAATAAAAAGGAGAAAAGCTAGAATGATTTTTAATTATAAAAGATTAAATCAAAATATTATTTTTGATGGATATTTTTTCCAAAAAGGATGTTTTAATTAATCAAATTAAACAAGCAAAATATTTTAGTAAATTTGATTGTAAATCGGGATTTTGGCAAATCATGCTAACCGAAGAATCTAAACTTTTGACAACTTTTAGTGCACCAAATGGACATTATCAATGGAGAGTAATGCCATTTGGATTATGTAATGCACCACAAATCTTTCAAAGATGGATTAATTCTATATTTAATAAATATAAAAAATTTTGTGTAGTCTATATAGATGATATTTTAATATTTTCAGATACATAAGAAAAATATAGAAAACATTTAAATATCATTTCTTAACAATCATAAAACATTGAATTATATTAAGCCCTAAGAAAATAGAGTTAGAAAAAACAGAAATAGAATTTTTAGGATTAAAATTATCCGTAGATGGTCTTAAACTACAAGATCATGTAAAATAAAAGAATTTCGAAAATATTGAAGATAAAAGCACTTCAATAATTTGTGGGAATTATTAATTATGGAAGAAATTTCTTTCCTAACTTATCTGAAAAAGTAGGTAAGTTTTATGAAAAATTAAAAAGGATAAACCTTTTATCTAGTCTAAAACAGACTAAAAATTATAAAAATTTAAAATCAAATTAATTTTAGAAACAGATGCTTCACAAAATTATTGGGGTTGTATTTTAAATTCTAAAATAATAAATAATGAAAAATTAATATGTGGATATAGTTCAAGAAAATTTAAACCAAATGAAATTAATTATATAATATATGAAAAGAATTATTAACAATAAAGAAGGGAATAAAAAATTCTTATATATTTAGCACCTGAAAAATTTATTATAAAAACTAATAATCAGGCAGTTAAATATTTTCTTACTAATAAAAGTTTAAAAGCGGTACCTAAAAAATTAGGTGGTACAATGAATTATGTACCTTTAATTTTGAATTCTTATATTAAACCATACCTAACCTTCTTCATGACTATACCCTAATTAATGTTTTGATGTGTTTTATTATTATTGGCATCAATAAAAAACCTAATAGAGTATATTTGGTCTAATTTTCTTTTTATCACTTTTAAAAATATAATATATTTTTCACTTTATTTAACTTTGTTGGTAGGTTAAAATGTTGTTTGTTCTTTTGTAAATTATTTTTAAAATTGTTTAAGAGTTGTAGTAGTAGACCTGGTTTAGTTTTGTAGCATCTGCCTTTTATTAATTTATTTCAACAAAGCCCTTAAAATTAATTATTTGATGGTCGATCATTCCTTAAATTTTTTATTAATTAATGTTCAGTGATACAAATCTTTGTTTCTTATTACATTTTATATAATGTACAAACTGAATAGATATTGTATATATGAAGTGTAATAAATCCTTTTCTCTATAATAATAAAAAAAAAAAACAAAGGAAAAGATGTTAGTTAAAATGTTAAAATTAAAATACTAAAAGTTATAGTTTTTTAATTTTAAATTTATTATGTGTATTTTTTAATAATTTTATTATAAATTCTGATCATATCTTTTTTTTTAGACATAATGTCTAGAACCACCCATAACCCTCCCTTAACCCATAAATAGAAGTATAATGCTCTTTAGCATACTCGAACTTACGTCTCCTGCATTGATAACAATGTCCATATCAATCAAATTAAGACAAAACAGTTCTGATAATATATTTTTTATTTTTACTAAAATTATGTTTATTATTTTATAAAATAATTGAGTATTTGATAATTATATACTAAGTAAAAGTATAGATAGTTGCATTGCAAATTATTAATACTTCAAAATTTTAGAAACATTAAATTAGAATTTGATTTGATTTCACCTCACTTTAGGTTATGGCAATTGGTTTTATTTTTGGGGTAGTTTTCTTCTTCTTTTTTTAATGTATTGTTGGAAAATAATTATTGAGTGAAGAATGATAATTGAATATTTTTAGAAAATAATTATTGAGTGATGAATGATAATTGTATCTCTTGGTTTAATATTATATTTTTCTATACAGTTGTATCTTTTGAAAAATGTCTTTTGGTTTAATATTGAATTTTTTCATTCATTGTCTCTATTCACCCAAGTCTATTAATTTTTCAACAAATCTCTTCAGTCATTTCCTCTCCTTTATATAAAGCCAAGTTAGGAGATTTGAAAAACATATCATCAAAAACTATCAATATCAAAACTTCCTTCTAAATTTATTTCTCCTGGTAATAGAGAAAGGCAAGATTGTGTTCGATTGATCACTGTTGTTGTGCTACTACTGTGATCGTTTGTTGTTGTATCCTGGGAGACAGACGTTTTTACGTTACTCAAAGCACCGAGGAGAGGACGAATCTGCCTTAAGGAAATTGTTTATATAGGTCTCATCAAAATTCTTCTTCTAATTTTTAACTTTGTCTTATTACAAGTATTATGTTGTGTTACTACTACTACATTGTTTGTATTATCATTGTTACTGACATATTAATACTACATACGATATCAGATTTTCTTAAATTCTTAAGACAAATTAATTGTTGAAGTTTTAATCTAAGGCGTACAGATTACCATCATAACTTATTTAAGATTGGTTTATGCTTCTGTTACAAATTTTGATTTATTTATAGATTCTGGTTCTTTATTTCGATTAAAGAAATGTCTCATAAGTCACAACTCATCCAATTCAAAGGCTAAGGTGATTATCGTTGGTCAGGCTCAGGTTGTAAGCCAAACGTTACCTGTGGCTATGAGTGACAATGAAAAGCCTGCGAAATTCACTGTAGAGAATTTTAAAACATCACAACAGAAAATGTTGTTCTATTTGACCATGTTGAATATGGCAAAATTTTTGAAGGATGATCCTCCTATTTTTAGAGAGGATGAGGAAAATGCTATTATCGCCTTCAACATTGCCGAAGCATGGAACAACTCTGATTTCCTACGTTGTAACTACATTTTGAACAGTTTATTTGATGAACTTTATGAAGTATATAGTCTCAAGAAAACGGCTAAAGAATTATGGGAATTGCTGGACCATAAACACAAAACTGAAGATGTTGGTGCTAAGAAATTCTTAGTTGCCAAGTTTTTAAACTTTGTAATGGTTGGTTGATTCTAAAACTGTTGTAAATCAGGTGCAAGAATTCCAACTGATCATTCATGGTATTCTTGCAGAAGGGATGGAGATAAGTGAATCCTTTCAGGTGGTAGCCATTATTGAAAAACTTCCCCCTGCTTGGAATGACTTTAAGAACTATTTTAAGCATAAGAGAAAGGAAATGACGATGGAATATCTGATTGTCAAACTTTGAATTGAAGAAGACAATCAAGGTGCTGCTAAAAGGCTAAACAAAGCAACCAATCCTAACTTTGCCAAGGCAACGTAGTGGAAGTTAAGAAGGACTCCAAGAAAAGAAAACATTCTCATACTGGGTCTAAACTAGGACCAAAAGGCGGTGTTTTTAAGAAACCAAAATTCCAAGGAAAATGCTTTAATTGCAATAAGATGGGACACAAGTCATCGATTGTAGGCTTCCAAAGAGGGCCAGAACAAACGAGGCCAGTGCTGTGGAAAATATTTCTAAGGAAGTATCTAATCTTGACCTCTGCGCTGTGATTTTTGAAGTCAACTTGGTTGATTCAAATCCAAGAGAATGGTGGCTTGATACTGGTGCCATACGTCATATTTATTGTAACATCGACTCCTTTATTGAGTTGGTTCCTTGTGATAAAGAGGAGAAACTCTATATGGGAAATGATACAACTTCCAAGATTAAAGGGAAAGGCACTATGATTTTGAAGTTAACTTCTGGCAAATTGCTAAAACTTTAAAATGTACCTGACATACTGTAACATCCTGAATTAATGGGCCTATGCGTTTAATGTGTGCGGTTGTGCTTGTTATGCTTGATAGAATGTTTTAGGGGTCCAGAATGGGCTCGAAGTTGGCCAAGGCCTTAGTCGAATTTACAGTTTGGACACTCTAGTGGAAAGTAAGTTAGGACAGGGTTTAAAAGACATTACCTGTGAATTAAGACACAAAATGGGCTTGTGGCCCAAATGGTCGATGGCGATATCACGAGGGACTAGGAGTGGCGTGTCAAGCTGTTAAGGAGGTCTAAGGTTCGAGTCGCATAAAGCCCAATTATTTTTAATTAAATTCAGCTAATTTTAGCATTTTAGTGGGTAGAGTGGGACTGCAATAAGGGTTGGAAATAGGAGGATTTATTTGAATGGATAATACAGATAATATGGCAGATAAATGGAGGAAGAGGTAGTGTTATCTAGGATTCTTTTAGAGGTGTGATCAGATAAATTTAAGGGAGGAAATTTAGGATTTATCTGCTGGTCACAGTGTGGCCGAAATTCCAACACTGAGGGGAGGAGAAATCGGTTCTGATATGATCAAGGGGTGCCAAAATTTCCCTTTATTAATAGCTTAGTTTTAGTTTTAAAAAAGGGCATTTTCGGTTTTAGGCAGTAGGTGCCGAAATTTTGCTTAAGTAGGGGGGATATCTCTTCAATTCCGGCATTTGACCCTATTCTCTTTTTTCTTTCCTCTCATCCCCACTTCTATGCAAAAGCCGAAAATTTCATTGTTCTCTTCTCTCATCTTTTCCTCCAAAAGCCGAAACTCATAACTCTTCTCATCTCCATTCTTTTCCTATAACCGAATGATCATTGTTCTTTCCTTTATTCTCCCTTTTGCCGATTTCTTCATAGCCGAATCTTCATAGATCCTATTACACTGTCTTTCTTTTGATGTTCTTAGAAGCCGAACCTGTTGGTAAGTGCCATTTCTTTTGATCTTTTCTCTTTCGGTTTTAGGGGCCATAGCCGATTGGCTAATGGGTTGTAAGGCCATCATTAATTCGATATTCTATTCACTGATCTTGTGTCCTGTTTAGGTGGCATTCCGGGATTTAAAGGAGATCTAACCGCCTAGGTTCTTAGGACAAAAATCGACAACTTCCCAATCCTATTGTCTTCTTTCGGGATTTCAAGGTAAGGATTTCAATTCTCCCTAAGTTGATCCATCAGTTTCCTTTCTTTATAGTGCCTTAACCTAATGCATCGTTAAGCAATCATTATAGTATCCTCTGACTAATGTCATTCATGGACTCGAATGTCAGCAAATCGAAGGAAGGGGTTGGATCTGTAGTCCCAGTCCCAAAGTTCAAGAAAGCGCGCGATGTCGTGATGACGGATTGGCCACTGGGTTGTGGACCGACTTTGAACAAAACTTTAGAAAGTTAGCGATCGTGTCGAATTACGATAGTGTCGACATAGAAAGTCTTGTCTGTCGGTGAATCGGTGTGTAGATCTCTATCACACTAGTTAATCTGTATTACATGTATGTTATGGGCTAAAAGCCGAAAAATGAGGCTGTATGAACAATCGTATTACCCAGAAAGGGTAGGCAAGGGATGCTAGGTACGTAATCATAGAAACTTATTTATGTGTATTGAAGTATGTGAAAGTCTGTGATCTGTTTAGATAGTATAATGTTCTGATTCTTGCATGTATGTATGCATGGGATGGGATTGATATGATGAAGGGGAAGAAGGTCGCATGGCGATCGGTGGCTTGCCACATAGGTCACATAGTGATCGGTCTTTATGACAGGCAGCACAGCTGTCAAAATACTACAATGTATTATTAAGGTCGCATGGCGATCGGTGGCTTTGCCACATAGGTCACATAGTGATCGGTCTTTATGACAGACAGCACAGCTGTCGATATGGTGTGTAGTGGATGGAGGGTTGATTGTAGAAATCCCCACGGTGTGATGGTTGGTACGGGGGTGTGTAGAGGATGGACTCTTAGATTTGGGATGGGCCATGTTGCATGTAAATATATATTCTGTTGCCATTGTGTATGGGCCCAAGGCCCATAAAGTGTTTGTGGGCCTTAAGGCTTTTATGTGTTTTCGGGATTTGCACACTAAGTCTTAGTGACTCACCCTTTCATTTCTCCCAACTTTTCAGATGAGCAGTAGATCGTGGACATGGGAGCCGATGCGGACTCGAGGGGCCATCAAGTCTTTTATCTTCATAGACTATTTTCGGTTTTTCTTTAAGTTTCAATTTTGGGATTATTTTTGTAATAAGGCCTCCATAACTTAGGTTATCGAACTATATATATTTTTTATGTTACATCTTATAAACTTATGTTTTCAAAGTCTTAATTATAAAGTGAAAGGAAAATGGGTTTTTCCAGCATGTTCAACGCAAATGTTAAATTTTCTTCAAAAATGTCACAATTAATGATTAATCGGTTAAAATAAACTGAGATTTTCAAAACCCTTCAAGGAAAAGTTTTCAACATTCAACCCATAGCATACCTGTAACGACCTCAAAAGTATGGATATTGAAAAATAAGTTATCGGGTCTCCATTTTTAGTAAACGGACTCATAAAATATTTATTAAAAATATTTACGAAGTTAGTTGTGTGTTTAATAATGTTTTATTTAGGTAAATTTGACTTAATTAGAAGTATTTGAGAAAAAGGATTAAATTGAAAAAGGTGCAAAAGTTTAATTATAGATTAAAAGAAAGTATAAAGGACTAAAAAGGCAATTATGCTATTTTTAAATGTTGAGGCGGTTTAAGTATGAAAAATCTGAGATTTTTATGTTTAATATATATTATTATATAATAAAGATATTTTATGTTTTAAATATAATATAATATATTATATTGTTATTATATATTATAAGAGAAAGTAAAAGAAAGGAGGACAGAAAAGAAACAGAGAACAAGACGAAAGCAGGGGAAGAAAAAGGGAAAGAAAGAAAAAGGAGAAATTTATGATTTAAAGCTTGGATGTTTAATTGGTAAGTCAATTTAGCCTTTCTCTTTTAATTTTGATGCTTTATAAGTTTTAGAACAAAGTTTTGTTAAATTAAGTTGAAATTATGGAAATTCTTAGATTTTTAAACATGAGCTATGTGGATCAAATTGATGAATTAGGGTTTAATTAATGGAATATCTAGTTAGAAATTGATTTTAAGAATTAAATTGTGAAAATGTTTGGAATTAAAGTCTATTACTAAAATTCTGATTCCCAAAGATTATAAAGTAGTTTATAGTAATAGAATTAAGTGTTTATTGAGAAAAATCAGCTCAGCTGAGAAGTTAATTGAGCAGGGACGAAATTATCATTTATTGAAAGCTTAGGGAAAAGTTATAATAAACAGTTTGCATTAAAACAGTTTGGACAGCAGCAGTAGAGTAACTTTGAAAAATCACCAAAAATCGTAGAAGTGGAATTAGAAGTTGAATAAGACATGAAATTAAATCTTATTGAGTCTATTTTCATATGAAAGAAACAGGGAAAGCAAAGGAACTCTGTAATTTGAGATATTTATATTTTTGTAAGACTGGTTTAGAGGGATTTCGGGATCCCCTGTTCTAACTTTAGAAAATCATCAAAAATTGGATAAAAATAATTATGGGTTTAAATTTATATGTTTAGAATCTTGAATGAGTCTATTTTCAATAGAAATAAACGGAAACATCATCTGAATCTTGTATGAAGAGATAATTAATTTTTAGTGAAGAAGGGTCAGAACTGCCAGACAGCAGAACAGGGGTGACTTTGATGAATAAACTGTACTAATTGGCTAAGCTAAAAATTCTGGAAATTTAAAGGTATGAGTATATGTGAGTCTAGTTTCAGGAAAAGTTAATGGTTCTTCATTTGGAGTTCTGTAGCTCTGAAAATAAATAATTTAGTGACTATGACACAAAAGGACAGCTTTGAATAAGTTTATGAGTAAAGGATTAAATTGAAATGTGAGCAAAAGTAAGAAAGCATGAATTTATCATAAAATACATGTTTATTTTATTAAATAGTACAGGAAATTATTTGATTATTTTAATATATAAATGTTATATGTTTATATGAAATTGAAGAAAAGAAAAGGAAGGAGAGGACCGAATTGAAGGAAAAGGAAAAAAGAAGGTTAAGGAGTGAAGGAAGAAGAATTTATATCACCTCAACCTTTTGTAGTAAGTACTACAATAATTTTAAATTATTGTTATTTATTTTTTTGAAATATTTATGTGAATTATTTAAATATATGAGATTCATCTTTAATGCTCAAGTAGAGCGAAATTTAGAACTACTCGAGATATTAGTGGCATGCCATTAAGGAACTTTAAGCGCTCTCGATATTAGCACGTTGGTGCTCTCGATATTAGCACGTTGGTGCTCTCTGATATTAGCACGTCAGTGCTCTCTGATTATTAGCATATTGGTGCTCTCTGTTCACTTGTGCATCATAATGCACATCTGTATTTGTTTCGTATATCCGGTGTGTTCTATAAAGTCTACTTTGGGCTAAGAAAGTGAAATGAGAACAAAAGTGAATCACTGATGTGTTAAGGTAATTTTTATACCTTACAAAAGATAAGTTAAATTTATTTAAAGCAATGCGTAGTTGAAGAGACTTATATGTGAGTAGATATGCAATAATTGATTGAGTTTAAAATATTTTGTTATGATTACTTATTTAATTATTCTTGTAGTGCTTACTAAGCCTTCACCGGCTTAACGCGTTTATTTTAACGCGTAGGTACAATTAGACTAGAAGAGAAGTCCAACTAGAAGATCTCTCATCCCATCACATCCTCAAGGGCTTCAAAAGTAGGTACTATATTTTGTATTAAAATGGCATGTACATATGTAGTTCAAAAGTGTTCCCATGCGAGAGGGACTAAAATGTAGATTCTTAAAATTTTATCTATTTTCAGTTACTTGAAGTATTTTGGTATATATGGAATGAATTAAGAAACAATAAATATGTGAGCAAAAATGGTTGGTAAGTTAAAATATTATATACAAATGTTTTAATTAAACAGAATCTGGCCATAAATGTTTTGGCACCAAATGTAATAGTCGTATACCGGGTCTGCATGATTGAACCGGGTATAGGGGTATTACATTTATTGGTATCAGAGCCTAGGTTTTCTGAATTCTTAGGTCGAGTATGAGTCTATTTGTACATGCCATTTTAAAAATTGATGTGATGAGATGAGGTTTAGTTATTTAATTGTGTAATTTATGAATATTGTAGAAACTTAAAGATGTCTTATGAAAGAATAAAAGGTACCGATTTTGTGATGTATACTGGAATTTATGAATTTAATAAAATAGAGTTGGTTTCCTCTTAGTATAGAAAGAGGAAATGTTAAAGAAAGAAATGTTTTCCAATTGAAATAATTTCGATAATTCTGAAAGTGATGTTCAAATAATTAAGTAAAATGTTACTTATGATGAAACAGAATTTGAAAAGATGTGGATAAATGTCTTATAGTAAGAAATGATAAATGTTATGTTATATGAGTATATACATGAATATAAATTATGAGGCCTTACGATCTCTACCCCATTATTGGTACAGTTATATTTATAGTGAAATTGATAGGAATTATAATGATTTAGTTCAAAAGTGTGGAACTGAAGAGTTTAAAGGAAAGAAAGATGATGACCCAGCTGAGGCTGAAGAATGGTTAGAGAACAGTCGAAGAATATATGAAGAATTGCAGTATACAAGGGATGAAAAGTTAAAATGTGCAGTATCTTTATTAAAGGGTGAAGCTTACCAATGGTGGAACACTGTCATGAATATCCATTCTGCAGAGAAAATTAATTGGAATTCCTTTGTGTCTGAATTTAAAAAGAAATATGTGAGTCAACTTTATCTTGAGAAGAAGAAAAGAGAATTTCTGGATTTGAAGCAGAACCACATGTCTGTTGTTGAATATGAACGTGAATTTATCTGATTTCTTTTCTGAAAATTATTTGGGGAATACACAGTGCTACTATTAAAGGAAGAAGTCATATATCAGAAATTGATTTATTCGGATATGGTAACTACTGAATAAGTTAACGAAATTTCTTTTGATTAAGCTTTGTGAGTGAAGTGAATGATATGGGATTTGTTGATGATTATATATGTTAACGGATTAGTAATGGAATTGCGAAATATTTGAACACAATTTGCTATAGTTGGGTATTTTACAATGATCTCTTCTGGGTATTCTATATGGGTATTCTATATGTTTTTTTATCTTCAGAGGTCTATGCAACTGTTCAGATGTGATTTTTATTGTGTAGAAAATTTGGAATCATAACGTTAAAATGAAAGTTCTGGTTGATTCCTGATCGGTACTGCTCTATTTTTCTTTGGATTTTCTAATTTGTTCTGTTAGATAGAAGACTTAATGATCAGATTCATATGAAGTTATTTTCTATTTCTACCGGTTGATATTCTAGTACATATATGCAATTTGCATTATCTTTATCACAATCGTTTCTAGTGAGGATAAATGGTATTCTTCTTCTGGTTTTTCTTTGGAATATTATCGATTTCTTTATCATTGAATGTGGTTTTTATTCTCGAAAATTCAATATAGCTCCACATCTGGGATTTCATTACGCCACATCTGGGATTTCATTATATTGGTTTTCTTATTATTTTATACTCTGATCTTATCTATCAAATATGATTCATCTGTGTAGGGGTATTCATTTATAGAAGGTAAATATATATATTACTGTTATAAATCTTGGTTCAGTTATGGGAGCTCGGTGATATGGACCTTAGATTATAGAAGTTGTATTATTATACTGGTTATTATTGAGACTACTTTTGGATTTATTCTTCTATTTTGAAGCACACTATTGAAGTTGAATTATTGATCGATTTATATTATTGAAATATCAGATTTATTATAGTACTATGGCATAATCTATCTGATGACTGTGGACTTGTGATAATTTGAAGTGTTGGGATTTTTTTAATTTTTGTGAAAGTGTTTTCTGTGATAGCTACATCAATGATAAGAATACTACAGGAAAACACAAGGTTTGAATGGACTAATCAATGCTAGTAGAATTTTGAGTAGATGGAAGTTCTACTGATTGAAGCATCAGTTCTGGTTCAGTTTGAATCGGGAAAAAATAAATATAGTTGTAGATGATTTGAATGGAAAAATAATTGTTCGCTCTGTGAGTAATAAATATTCGATTGCTATTGTCTGATGAAGGATTAATTTTAGTTGAATATTCGGTATTGGTGTTTACAGAATTATTACAGCTATTAAAGATACTGGGACGGAAATGAGATATAAGTCTATGAAATTGACAAACTATATGGAGTATCAGTCTTTGAAATGTTTGAGAGAGATTTACAGTTTACAGTTCACTTTCTGATTTCGAAATAACTTATAAGAATGCTATATGAGTGATAGTTGATTAATTTATAAAGTCAGAACTGATTGATGGCTTCAGAAACTTGCGGAGATGTACATTCCAGAAATTGTAAAATTTCATGATATTCTAGTATTGATAATTTCTGATCGAGATTGTAGTTCACCTTAGGGTTCTGAAAATAATTACAGGAAATTATTGAGTACTTAACTCAATTTCAGTACAACTTTTCATTCGCAAATTGATGGATAATTCGAGAGAGAGTTGGTTAGATTTAGGAAGAAGATGTACTGGTGGTCAGGTATGAAACGTGATATTTTTGAGTTTGTATCAAGATGTCTGATATGCCAACAGGTCAAAGCAGAACATCAGGTACCTTCGGGTTACTTCAGCCAATTACTATACCGGAATGGAAATGGGAAAGAATCACTATGGATTTTGTATCGGGGATACCATTATCTCCGAGGAAAAAAAAAGAAGAGATGTTATTTGGGTGATTATTGACCGATTGACAAAATCAGCGTACTTTATTCCGGTACGTATAGATTATTCTTTAGATAAACTGGCTAAACTGTATATATCTGAGATTGTCAGGCTACATAGAGTGCATGTCTCCATTATATTGGATATCCCGATTTACGTCTCGTTTCTGGGATAAATTACAAGAAGCTTTGAGTATTCAGTTGTATTTCAGTACTGCATTTCATCCTTAGACAGATGGCCAATCTGAGCGTGTAATTCAAGTATTGGAAGATATGCTCCGATGTTGTATACTAGAGTTCGAAGGTAATTGGGAGAGGTATCTACCTTTGATTGAATTTGCTTACAATAATAGTTATCATCCAATAATAAAATGGCTCTGTATGAAGCTTTGTATGGTAGAAAATGTAGAACACCGTTATATTGGATGAGCTCAATAAAAGAAGATACATGGGGTTGATTTGATCCGGAAATGAAGAAAAGTAAAGGTGATTGGAATAGATTAAAAGCGAGATTCGACAATGAAATCAATTGTGGATCTAAAACGGCGGGATATTAAATATTCTATTGGTGGTAAGGTATTTATCAAGGTGTTTATTTGAAGGAAACTATAAGAATTCAGTGTTTCATCTCTTTTTAAGTAAATTTCGAGGACGAAATTTCAAAAGGGGGGAGAATTGTAACGACCTCAAAAGTATGGATATTGAAAAATGAGTTATTGGGTCTCCATTTTTAGTAAACGGACTCATAAAATATTTATTAAAAATATTTACGAAGTTAGTTGTGTGTTTAATAAGGTTTTATTTAGGTGAATTTGACTTAATTAGAAGTATTTGAGAAAAGGATTAAATTGAAAAAGGTGCAAAAATTTAATTATAGATTAAAAGAAAGTATAAAGGACTAAAAGGCAATTATGCTATTTTTAAATGTTGAGGCGGTTTAAGTATGAAAAATCTGAGATTTTTATGTTTAATATATATTATTATATAATAAAGATATTTTATGTTTTAAATATAATATAATATATTATATTGTTATTATATATTATAAGAGAAAGTAAAAGAAAGGAGAACAGAAAAGAAACAGAGAACAAGACGAAAGCAGGGGAAGAAAAAGGAAGAAAGAAAAGGAGAAATTGATGATTTAAAGCTTGAATGTTTAATTGGTAAGTCAATTTAGCCTTCTCTTTTAATTTTGATGCTTTATAAGTTTTAGAACAAAGCTTTGTTGAATTAAGTTGAAATTATGGAAATTCTTAGATTTTTAAACATGAGCTATGTGGATCAAATTGATGAATTAGGGGTTTAATTAATGGAATATCTAGTTAGAAATTGATTTTAAGAATTAAATTGTGAAAATGTTTGGAATTAAAGTCTATTACTAAAATTCTGATTCCCAAAGATTATAAAGTAGTTTAAAGTAATAGAATTAAGTGTTTATTGAGAAAAATCAGCTCAGCTGAGAAGTTAATTGAGTAGGGACGAAATTATCATTTATTGAAAGCTTAGGGGAAAAGTTATAATAAACAGTTTGCACTAAAACAGTTTGGACAGCAGCAGTAGAGTAACTTTGAAAAATCACCAAAAATCGTAGAAGTGGAATTAGAAGTTGAATAAGATATGAAATTAAAGCTTATTGAGTCTATTTTATATGAAAGAAACAGGGAAAGCAAAGGAATTCTGTAATTTGAGATATTTATATTTTTGTAAGACTGGTTTAGAGGATTTCAGGATCCCTGTTCTAACTTTAGAAAATCATCAAAATTGGATAAAAATAATTATGGGTTTAAATTTATATTTTTAGAATCCTGAATGAGTCTATTTTCAATAAAAATAAACGGGAACATCATCTGAATCTTGTATGAAGAGATAATTAATTTTTAGTGAAGAAGGGTCAGAACTTCCGGACAGCAGAACAGGGGTGACTTTGATGAATAAACTGTACTAATTGGCTGAGCTAAAAATTCTGGAAATTTTATGGTATGAATATATGTGAGTCTAGTTTCAGGAAAAATTAATGGTTTTTCATTTGGAGTTCTATAGCTCTGAAAATAAATAATTTAGTGACTATGACACAAAAGGACAGCTTTGAATAAGTTTATGAGTAAAGGATTAAATTGAAATGTGAGCAAAAGTAAGAAAGCATGAATTTATCATAAAATACATGTTTATTTTATTAAATAGTACAGAAAATTATTTGATTATTTTTAATATATAAATGTTATATGTTTATATGAAATTGAAGTAAAAGAAAAGGAAGGAGAGGACCGAATTGAAGGAAAAGGAAAAGAGAAGGTTAAGGAGTGAAGGAAGAAGAATTTATATCACCTCAACCTTTTGTAGTAAGTACTACAATAATTTTAAATTATTGTTATTTATTTTTTTGAAATATTTATGTGAATTATTTAAATATATGAGATTCAGCTTTAATGCCCAAGTAGACGAAATTTAGAACTACTGAGATATTAGTGGCATGCCATTAAGGAACTTTAGCGCGCTCTCTGATATTAGCACGTTGGTGCTCTCTGATATTAGCACGTTGGTGCTCTCTGATTATTAGCACGTCAGTGCTCTCTGATTATTAGCACATTGGTGCTCTCTGTTCACTTGTGCATCATAATGCACCTCTGTATTTGTTCCGTATATCCGGTGTGTTCTATAAAGGCTACTTTGGGCTAAGAAAGTGAAATGAGAACAAAAGTGAATCACTGATGTGTTAAGGTAATTTTTATACCTTACAAAAGATAAGTTAAATTTATTTAAAGCAATGCATAGTTGAAGAGACTTATATGTGAGTAGATATGCAATAATTGATTGAGTTTAAAATATTTTGTTATGATTACTTATTTAATTATTCTTGTAGTGCTTACTAAGCCTTCACCGGCTTAACGCGTTTATTTTAACGCGTAGGTACAATTAGACTAGAAGAGAAGTCCAACTAGAAGATCTCTCATCTCATCACATCCTCAAGGGCTTCAAAAGTAGGTATTATATTTTGTATTAAAATGGCATGTACATATGTAGTTCAAAGGTGTTCCCATGCGAGAGGGACTAAAATGTAGATTCTTAAAATTTTATCTATTTTCAGTTACTTGAAGTATTTTGGTATATATGTAATGAATTAAGAAACAATAAATATGTTAGCAAAAATGGTTGGTAAGTTAAAATATTATATACAAATGTTTTAATTAAACAGTATCTGGCCATAAATATTTTGGCACCAAATGTAATAGTCTTATACCGGGTCTGCATGATTGAACCGGGTATAGGGGTATAAGAATACCAGATCCGGTCATGATGTATGGGCCGGGTTTGGGGTGTTACACATACGCAAGAATCTTGTCTCTAGGACCCTCCTGAGTATGCATGGCTTTAGGATGGTATTTGAATCCTAGAAGTTAGTTTTGTCAAAAGGGGGAACATTTGTGGGAAGGAAATATGTATTAAATGATATGTGGAAACTCAATGCTATCTTTGTAAAAGCTAATATTATGAATAAGAATAATGCTTCTTCTTCTGTTTATATGCTTGAGTCATTTGATTTATGGCATGGTCGGCTCGGACATGTTTATTCTAATACTTTACATAGATTAATTAACTTAAAGTACATTCTTTCATTTCACATTAATTATAATCATAAATGTGAAACGTGTGTTGAGGCAAAACTAACAAGGTCTTCATCTCAATCTGTTGAAAGAAATACTGAATCACTTGATCTAATACATGTGATATTTGTGACTTCAAGTTTATTCAAACTAGAGGAGGGAATAAATATTTTATTACCTTCATTGATGATAGCACAAAATATTGCTATATATATTTGCTTAAAAGCAAAGATAAAGATATAGAGAAATTTGTTCTCTATAAGCAAGAAGTTGAAACCCAACTTAATAAAAGAATTAAGAGGGTAAGAAGTGATAGTGGTGGTGAATATGTTGAACCATTTGGTAAATTTTGTGCACAACATGGTATTATTCATAAAGTGATACCACTATACTCTCCTCAATCAAATGGAGTAATAGAGCGTAAAAATCAAACCCTAAAGGAAATGATGAACGCAATGCTAGGAAGTTCTGGGTTATCACAAAACATTTGGGGGAAGTTGTTTTATCATCGAATTACCTTTTAAATAAAGTTCCCCGTAAGAAAAAGAACAAAACACCATATGAGTTATGGAAGGGCAAACCTTCCTACAACTACTTGAAAGTGTGGGGGTGTTTTACAAAGGTAATGGTTTATTTGCCGAAGCAAATGAAAATAGGTCCTAAGACGGTAGATTGTATTTTCATTGGTTATGCACGCCACAACAATGCATATCGATTTCTTGTACATGAATCAAAGAATCTTGAAATTCAAAAGAATACGATATTGGAATCTAAAAATACCTCATTATTTGAAAATATATTCCCTTGTAAGACTAAGGAAGATGGGTCAAGTTCAACAAAATGAACTTTATAAATTATTGATAGTCAAGACTTTCAACAAAAAGTTGAAATCAAGGCATAACCAAAAAGAAGTAAAAGGGTAAGGGTGAAAAAGTCTTTTGGATCAAATTTTCTAACCTATATGCTAGAAACTGAACCTCAAACTTATACTGAAGTTATATGCTCATTTGAAAGCATTTTTTGGAAAGATGTTATCAAGAGTGAAATTGATTCCATCATGAAAAATCATAAGTGGGAATTAGTGGATCTACCTCAAGGAATTAAACCACTAAATTCTAAATAGATTTTTAAACAAAAAATGAAAGTAGATGGAACAATTGATAAGTACAATGCTAGATTGGTTACAAAAGGTTATAGACAAAAGGAAAGCATTGATTACTTTGATACATTTTCTCCTGTTTCAAAAATTTCTTCTATAAGGATGATACTTGCTATTACCACTTTGCAGAATCTAAAAGTTCATTAAATGGATTTTAATATAGCTTTTCTAAATAGATATCTTGATGAGGAGATTTACATGGAACAACCTGAGTGTCATGTAGCTCTAGGGCAAGAAAGAAAAGTCTGTAGATTGGTAAAATCTTTGTATGGACTTAACCAAGCACCAAAGCAGTGGCATGAAAAGTTTGACAGTGTCATAGTATCAAATGGATTTAAAATTAAGGAGTGTGGCAAATGTGTGTATGTCAAAACCACTATTGATGGATATGTAATTCTATGTTTATATGTTGATAACATACTCATTGTTGGAATTAACAATGAAATGGTAAAATGTACCAAAAACTTGTTAAATTCAAGATTTGATATGAAATATATAGGACTTGCAGACATGACTCAATCACACTACATAGACAAGATTCTTGAAAATTTTGGCAAGGATGATTTTGGTGTAGCTAGAACTCTAATGGATATAAATCAACATCTGTCCAAAAACAATGGTGAAAGTATTGACCAAGTGGAATATGCAAGAGTCATAAGCAGTCTAATGTACCTTATGAGTTGCACTAGACTTGATATTGCTTTCACTATAAGCAGTTTAAGAAGATTCACAAGCAATCCAATGGAGAACCACCGGAAAGTGGTTGTGAGGGTATTAAGATATCTCATATATACTCAAAATTATGGATTACATTATTCTAGAGATGCTGCTGTGTTAAAAGGATTCTCCGATGCCAGTTGGATATCTGATATTCAAGATACCAAAGGCATAAGTGGTTATATTTTCACATTGAAAGGATAAGCTGTGTCATGGAAATCCTCAAGGCAAATGATTATAACCAGATCCACAATGAAATCTGAGTTTGTAGCTCTAGACAAATATGGAGAAGAGGCAAAATGGCTATGAAACTTTTAGAGGATATTCCTAAATGGCCAAAGCATGTGCCCACAATATGCATTTATTGTGATAACCAAGCAAAAATTGGTAGAGCACAGAACGTAATGTATAATGGTAAGTTTAGACACATACGTTGTTGACACAAAACCGTTAGACAATTGATCTCAACTGAAGTTATCTCTATTGATTTTGTAAGATCAAAAGATAACACTGCGGATCCGCTAACCAAAGGTAACCAAAGGTTAAACCGAGATCAATTTGATAAAACATCGAAAGGAATGAGACTAAAGCCTATGAACATTTAAGGCACTATGTGAAGGAAAACCCAACCTAGTTGACTGGAGATCCCAAGATCTAGGTTCAATGGGACAACCTACTTGCATAGACCTTGTGAGGTCACTGTGGGTTTCTTATCCCGAATCCATTCCTATGATGAAAACAGTGATTAAAATGTGGAAAAGGTTAAGCAATGCTTTTAATGACCATGGTCTGTTTCAGTGAAATGGACAACATAAGTCACCTATGTGAGAGTGAAGTGGGGCCGCTTCAAGGAGGCTATTGGTGCATAATTCTCTAAGCTCTAATAGAACCAAAAGGATGTTCACGGCCATATGAACATACCCACCAAAAATCTTGCCAGTGAGGTATTTGCGTGAGGAATATCATCATTTACACAAATGATAGAACAGTTCAAAAACATCGCGTCTACTGGTTAGCTAGTAAAGTAAATATACTTTCACAAGGAAAGGTTCAAGGGTTGATGCCTACCTATCCTATGCAAATATCGAACGTAGAATCTATCACCTCTTTGAGTCTTTGAGTCTCGTTGATCCATCAATTTCATTCATGTAGCGTATTGTTGAAAAATAATTATTGAGTGAAGAATGATAATTGAATATTGTTGGAAAATAATTATTGAGTGATGAATGATAATTGTATATGGTTTAATATTGTATTTTTCCATACAGTTGTATCTTTTGAAAAAATGTATCTCTTGGTTTAATATTGAATTTTTTTCATTCATTGTCTCTATTGATCCATGTCTATTAATTTTTCAACAAATCTCTTCATTCATTTCCTCTCCTCTATATAAAGCCAAGTTAAGAGATTTCAAAAATATTTCATCAAAAACTATCAATATCAAAACTTCCATCTAAATTCATTTCTCCTGGTAACAAAGAAAGACAAGATTGTGTTCGATTGATCACTGTTGTTGTGCTACTATTATGATCGTTTGTTGTTGTATCTTTGGAGACAGATGTTCAACATTACTCAAAGCATCGAGAAGAGGACAAATCTATCTTAAGGAAACTTTTTATACAGGCCTCAACAAAATTATTCTTCTAATTTTTAAATTTGTCTGATATGAGGTATTCTATTGTGTTACTGCTACTGCTAGGGGTGAGCAAAACTCGATTCGACTCGAAAAAATGGAAAAAAAATTTGAATTTCGAGTTAAACGAATCGAGTTATTCGAGTTAATCGAGTAATTCGAGTCATCTCGATATTTTTTTTCGAATTTTGAGTTCGAATCGAGTTGAGTTTTCGAATTCGAATAACTCAAATAATTCGAATAATTCGAATATCAAACTATAATATTTTACATTTTTACCCCAAACTCCCAAACCTTTTTACTTTTCCCTCAAAACTTTTACTCCTTCCCACTTCCCCCCAAAACTTTTACTCCCCTCCAATCCCAACCCTCCAATCTACCCAAAATTCATTTCCCACCAAAATTTTACTCTTCCATTTACTTTTTCTCAAAATTTTACTCTCAAAAACCCTTAAAACTTTTTATTTTCCCTCAAAATTTTTACTCCCTCCCACTTTTCCCTTAAAACTTTTACTCCATTCCCATCTCACCTCCCATCTACCCCAAATCCATCCCCCCTCCAATTTTTTTTTAATATTTTCCCTTCAAAATTTTACTCCCCCTTTTTATTTTCCTCCAAAACTTTTTATTTTCCTCCTAAACTTTTACTTCTTACCCTTTACTCTCAAATAAAAATCATAATTATCCAAAAATCACTAAACATAAATAGTAATAATTTTATTTATATCTACTATTTATATTATTAAATTAAATTTCACATTTTATATTATTTATATTATTGAATTGTTTAGTCATATTTAATATTTATATTAAAATTGAATTATTAATTATGCCATAAAATATTCGTGTTAAAATTTTATATTGGTACCAATTTCACATATTATCTTTAAAATAACTTTTATTAAAAATCACATTTTATATTTAATATATTTTTAATTCTAAAATACATGTGATTTGAGAATCAAGATAATTGAAAGAACTAAACAAGCAAAGAAGCTAACCCATATATAAAAGATTAATAAATAAATGATTTGGTGTGAAAGTTAATAAAAAATTTTGGTTAAGGTGGACAAATTTTTTTACGATATGTGACAATGGTTACAAGGGTCCAAAATTATTTTTTTAAATTTAACTCGAACAAATATATTCGATTCGATTCGATTCGAATTCCATCTCACTCGACTTGATTCGAGAAAATTTCAAATCAAATTAGGATGATAAAATATGATTCGTCAACTCTTTTAACTCGAAATTTTTTCATCCGATTCGATTCGATTCGATTCGATCGAACGCTCACCCCTAGCTACTGCATTGTTTTGCATTATTATTGTTACTGACATATTAATACTATATAATTTTCTTACATGTATTTATGGGCTTAATTCAATAAAAAGTCTTCAAATTATACTGCTTTTTTGAGTTACTTACTTACCCTCTTTTTCATCAAATTAGGTACTTAAATTATTATGTAACTATTATGTACCTCTACTGTTATTTTATTTAAAAAAATTCCTTCAATCAATCAAAAGTTGACACATGATAATTTCTGAGTTAATCTTATATTTTCTCATAAAAATTATTAAAAAATAATTTACAATTTTTTTTATAAAGACTGGGCTGCAATTATATTAAAAGAAGTCCAAAAAGAAAAAAAAAACAACATAACCAAAGTCATGGCCCATGCTAAAGAGCCCAAACCCATCCTAACCAAAAAAACAAGCCCTAAACAACTACAGAAATTCATTTCAAAATAAACCCTAGAAAACAATCAGCACTGCCAGCCACCATTTCAGACGGTCTCTTTTCTTCTTTGCAACGCTTCTTCGAGCAGACCATGATGATTCTTAACATCTCTGTCCTTGGTAAAAGTATTTCCATGATAAGTGATTTTCCTCACTATTATGGTCGTTCCTCTATTGGATCAACATAGGTCTTGAAATACTTTTCCATTTTTTGACTTCCATATTTCTTTAAAATTCCAGAATCCAATCCCTAAGTCTTTCAAAACAAAAGAACCAGCCTCCCCTTCCTCCTAAAAATTTCACCGGAGAATCTTTAATATGCTTGACCAACGCCTTGCCCATCGATTTCAACGGCCCTTACAACCGCACTGGAGAGGCCAGAACGAATATATGTATTTTCATTCTCCTTTAAACCTTCTTTTGTTAAAAGATGAGATACTTTATTTTTTTTTGTCTCCTTGCATGTCAAAAATCACAAGTAACAAATTTACTGCATAATCATTTAGCATCAACAATATACGCTCTAATTTTAGATCCATCTTCCTCCCCACTTTGTAATTTTCTAATGATAGCTAACACATCACCCTCTACTTCAACTCGTAAGAATCCAGATTCTGCCCCAAATCGATTCGCCTGGACGCATGCGAAAGCTTCTGCTGCGAATACTGTTGGTATGTGTTCGTTTCTATATATTTTCGTTTTTAAGACTTGACCCAAGGAATTTCTGATAACAATCCCTGTACACGATCTATTATTCTGTCTTTTAAATGCAGCGTCAATATTGATTTTGACATTCAAGCCGTTTGGTGGCCTCCAATTATTATTAGCTATTACCTTTCTATTTACCCCTTCAATTTCCTACATGTAGTCTAGAATAAATTGGACAAATCTCTCTTCTGTTTGTGCCTTATTTTCATGAAGCAACTTATAGTTGGCTGACCATAAACCCCATACAGTACACACAATACTTTTTATCTGACTGTTTGTTTTTCTTTCAAATAAGTCATGCATCCAGTACTTATATTGTACCTGATTTTGTTCCAGGGGCCATCCAATTCCTAGCCTTGTCCATACACTTGCTGCAAAAAAGCAGTCCCGAAATACATGTTCTCTTGTTTCATCACTATTTTTGCATCTTGGGCAAGTAGCTGAATCTTGTATTTTTGCGTTGAAACAGATTAGAAAAAGTAGGTAGGAAATTATTTAAGGTCTTCCATACCAGAATTCTTGTTTTAGACAGCAAGTTCACCTTCCATAATTCTTTGTACATGGGTTTGTAAAGAATTTGGTTTTGCTGTAAATTTGTTGATCTTTCCGTTTGTATTAATTTTTTGTACCCACTTCGTACTGTGTAAACTCCCGAAGCCTCACCTGGCCATATGACTTTGTCCAATTCTTTCTCAAGCGGGAGTGGGATACAAAGAATCCTTGCTGCGTCATCTTGGTGGAAGGTTCGCTGAATTAACTCCTCCTTCCATTGATTTGAGTCTTGTTCAATTAAATCAAAGACTAATACAAGATTTTGGGTAATACCTAGAAATGACTCTTGTAGTCATCCAAGCCCGGAAATTTGTATCTGTGTTCTCGAGCCACCTCGCCAGCCCATCCCCTTATTAAGTCATTTTGCCGACCATAATCTTCTCCAGGTATATGATGGTAAGTCCCCTAACCGTGCATGCATAAAATCTGCGTTTGGATAATATTGGGCTTTTAAAGATTTGGCTAATAATGAATTTGGGTAATAAATTAAGCACCAACTCTGTTTAGCTAGCATTGCCACATTAAATTTTGAAAGGCACGGAAATCCCATTCCCCCAGCCTCTTTTAACTCACGAAGCTTACTCCATTCGCACCAGTGGATTCCACGTTTTTCAAGACTTTTTTGCTACCAAAATTGGCTCATAATATTTTCCAATTCTTTGCAGTGATTTTGGTAATAAAAACATGACATAGAGTAGGTTGAAATAGCCTGCAATACTACTTTTATGAAAACTTCTTTTCCTCCTACCGACAAGAATCTAGTGCTCCACCCTCTAACCTTACTAATCATCCTGTCCTTTAGTATTTGGAAAGAAATTTTTATCCTTTCCATCCATATTGGGTAAACCTAGATATTTCTCTGGGTTTCTAGAGGTTTGAAATCCCAATATGCTAGCAACTTGTTCCCGAATTTGCTCAGAGACATTTGTGCTAAAATATGCCATTGACTTTTCAAAGTTAATACATTGACCTGAACATACTTCATATTCTTGTAATACCTCTTTAAGATTATTTTCTCCCCTAACTGTTCCGTCCCCAAAAAGAAAACAGTTGTTGCAAACAATAAATGTGTGATTTAAGGGACCTTTTGACAAACCTTTACCCCTTTTAGAGAACCTTCCCTAGCTGAAAGCCTCATCAAGGATGACAAACCTTCACTACAAATTAAGAATAAATATGGACTTAAGGGGTCACCTTGTTGCAAACCCTCATTGGTTTGAAACATTCGCCTATCACCCCATTCAAACAAACTAAATAGTTAACTGTTCGTACACATCTCATGATTAAAGACACAAAAGACTTTGCAAATCCCATTTTTTGCATGACTTTTTCCAAGAAAAACCACTCCATCCTATTGTATGCCTTACTCATATTCAGTTTTAGGGCTAGACTTCCATTATTACCTATTCTTCTTTGTTTTAATGAATGCATTAATTCATAAGCCAAGATAATATTGTCAGAGATGAGTCTCCCTGGAACAAACGCACTCTGGGCCTTATCAATACATTTATCAAGAACTTTTTGAAACCTATTTGCTACCGTCTTAGCGATAATCTTGAACACAACTGTGCATAGGCTAATAGGTTGGAAATTCTTGAGGTTGGTAGGACGTGCCACTTTTGGTATAAGCACAATAGCTGTTAAATTAACTCCATCAATCGACCCTCTCTTATTTAAAATCTCGAGATAGAAATTGCCAACTTCTTGTCCAATAATATGCCAAAACCTTTGGAAAAATAAAGTTAGAAAACCATCACATCCGGCTGCTTTTATTGGTTCTATGCTCTGAAGAGTCGAAAAAACTTCGTCGCTAGTAAAGTCTTTATTTAGAATGATATTCATAGAATTTGAGATATGCGTATCAATTTCTGACAATATGTATTCAAGATTACCAACACCCCGATGAAAACAAATTTCAAAATATCGTTTAGCCACCTCTTACATTGCTCTTTTGTCAGAAATTGGTTGACAGTGTTCATTCTTTAGTTCTTCAATCCTGTTTACTCTTCTTCTATGGGAAGCAAATTTGTGGAAAAATTATTTATTCATATCTCCTTCTTTCAACCAATTCAACCTAGCTCGTTGCTCTCAATAATTCTATTCTTTATCAATTTCAAAATTCAAATGGATTTTATCATTAATTAATTTAGCCAAGTTTTTAGCTGTATTTTCCATTCCATCAAGGTCTTCAATTCGAGCTAGTATCTTCTTTGTTAATCCTTTTCGTAACTTCCTGATTCCCATAGCCCATCTTTGTAAACCTTTACCTACCAATTTTAATTTCTCCATCATTCCTCAATTATACATTGCCCAAAGCTTTTTCACTTCTGTCTCACAAGAAGTTTCCATAGTTCGCCATGCTTCAAATCTAAATTATTTCTTTCTTTTAAGCATCCCTTCAATTTTGGTTTGTAAAAATAGAGGGCAATGGTCCGAGGAAGAATGAGGCAAATGCTGCATTGTGAATTCAGGGAATAACTCTAACCATTTTTTATTTGTAACCCTCTGTTAAGTCGTTCTTTTATGTTTGTTGTTGAGAGATTACCATGTTCCCATGTAAATCACTTTGCAGCATAACCCACGTCTTCCAGTCGACAATCATTAAGAACTGTCCAAAATTCTTCCATTCGACCTTCATCCCTGGGTAAGCCCCCTTTCTCTTCGAAAGCATATAAAATCTCATTGAAGTCACCACAAACCAACCAATTTGACTTATGTTCTCTCCCTAACCTCCTTAGAATATCCCAAGCCTCATTTCTTCCACGAGTTTCTGATGCACCATAGAAACTAATCAATCTCCAATTTGCCCTTACTTCACTATCATCAATATTGACGTTAATGTGATGTTTGGAGAAACTTCTTAAATTGGTTGCTACTTCACTTTTCCAACCAAGACTTAACTCCCCTCTCATTCCCATTGCTAGAACTGCAATACCATAATTAAATCCACATCGTTGTCGAACTCTTTCCATTCAAGAATTATCTAACTTTGTCTCCATACTCCCCAATCCACGGACGTTTCAACTTAAGATTTTCATTGTGTCCGGTTGGCTTGCCTATTGACAGCCTCCGATATCTTATTTTTATAATAGGTTCCTCTCTGTTCCCCTTGTCCATCCATAACTATATGACTTTCTGACCTAAATCTCTTTTCCCTTCTTCGTTCTCTAATGGAATCTCTTCCATATCCTCAACCATATCTTCCCTCTCCTTATTGCTTTGCCGTATTACCCATTTTCCTTTTTCTTACTGCTTTTGCCTTTTAAGTTAAGCCTCAAAAGTATGACTAATAAATCCTAATTCTTGTCGCAAACCAAAGCTATTACAAACATCTTCCTTACTAGCCCCTCTCTCAAAAGTACTCTATATTATCTTCCCGTAACCAAATGCTTAGAGTAATGCTCACCCTTCTAGGTTGTGCCCTAAGTGAAACATCCCATCCATATTCCACTTCTTTCAATCCTAAGTTAATCCTTTTTTGACAAAATTTGTCTCCATGTCCCAAACATCCTCAAAGAAAGCAAAATAAAGATAATTTTTCATAATGAAATCTCATAATACCGGATCTGAATGGGGAATCAAAATCTTCTTTTTCCTCTTGAGCGAATTTCTAATATCAATTTGAACTCTAATTCGCATAAAATTTCTAAAGCCTTGATTAAGCTGTTTTGTATCATGTTCCAAAAATTTGCCAATAAAATTTCCCAATAATTACGCCACATGATCAGAAAAAAAACTCGGTGGAAGGTCATGAATTTGCACCCAATAATCAGAAAAAACTAATGGAACAGATTTCGAGTCCTCACCGTTTTTTAATTTATAAAGGATGAGAAGATGGTTATTAAAAGTCCAAGGTGTCCCACTTATCACTAGTTCCAAGTCAACCTCATAGAAAAATTTGAACATGTATCGTTTTTCTCCAAGTTCAGAGATTTGAATTCCGCCCAACGGATGCCATAAATTAGCCATCGTGTTTTTCATAGCCAAAAAATTGACCACGCTTGCTGTGAGAGCACATCCGACAAAGCATAAATTATATAGTGGTTGTTGCGGTTCTTCCTCTACTGCGAATTGAAACCCTTCGTCGTCTTCTTTATCAAGACTCAAGTTTGCCAAATCTTTGTCCACTAATGCCATCTCAACCCGCATAACAGATTAATGTATCTTAGATTGAAATTAAAGAACTTTGGATTCTTTATAAAAGCAATTTTGTGTAATCGCACTTATACAAAAGCTTTTCCAAAAAAAGAAAAACCTAAACTTTATTGTCGGCAAGGCAAAGAGTGAAAAACACAAATAGAAAAACATAATTGTAACCCAAGACTTTGCTAGACAGAAGAACGTGCCACTTATCGGGTGGACTCTTCAATTCATATATTATATATATATATATATCATTATGTTTAAAATATTTGAAATTACTAACTCCTTTATATATCATATAAACATCAACTAACTTTTTGATATATTTTTCTTCATATATAATATTTATGTAACACCACTCACCTGTATTCAATGCCGAAATAGGGTTACGGAGCATTACCGAACTTACAACACATTTAAACATACTTTTCTCATTCATTTAATCAATACATGCAATAATCATTCAATCTCAATCAATTTGTCTCTAATACGAGCCTACGAGGCCCTAAACATGTATTGGGAGTGATTCGAGACTAAACCGATAACTCGAGAAATTTTTCAACACTTATAAAATTTCTCCAAAGCAGGGGACACACGCCCGTGTGTCTCACACGGCTACCAGACACGTTTGTGTCACAGGCTGTGTGAACATTCGAAATGGGAGCACATAGTCGTGTCCTACCCCGTGTCCAAACAAGTGAGGTTACTGACTTGGGTCACACGGCCAACCACACGCTCGTGTGTCTAGCCCATGTGACCTTCGAAGTGGCCACACACGCCCGTGTGCCAGGCCGTGTGCTAGGCCGTGTGCCAATTAGGGGGTATACTAAATTGTACCACACGGCTGATCACACGCTCGTGTGTGAGACCGTGTGGAGCATACTAACTTCACTTTAATTTCAACACCAGGGGACACACGGCTGTGTATCATGACTGTGTGTCACACACGACTGAGACACACACCCGTGTCTCTGCCCGTGTGGACAAAAATAGGCTATTTACCAAGCCAATTTGCCACCCACATTTAATCACACCTACACAACTCTTATGGTACATAACATTGCATTAATAGGCATGTAATTCAATACCAAATCAAGCATGACTTATACTACATCAAATACCAATCAATACAAAACATAATTATCACAACATACCATTCAAAGTTATACCAAAACTTATCTTTCAAAATCAACAAAATGACCATTAACAATTATGCATTATTAGGCCTAATTTCACAAGCATGCCAACTTCTATAAATCATCAATTTAACATTCATAATATCTATTAGCAACAATGACCACCATTCTCATAATATAAGCCATTCTCATATCCATCCATGAGCTTAACTATCAATAGATATGCACATATAAGCACATAACCAAATTCACCAAATTAAGCTAAATCTCATGGCTATATTTACAAACCAAAACATATACATTTACAATGCCAATTCATTTGGCCAACATCATTACCAAAACATAATCAACATGTTTTAAATACCTATACATGCCATATACTTAAAGCATAGTTTCAAAAGTACCAAAGAGTCAATGGATAGTGTGGTGAAGTCTCCGACGATCCCCTAATCTGAACTAGCTTTGAAATCACTATAAAACATGAAAAAGCAACAAAGTAAGCTATATAGATTAGTAAGCTCGTATGTTAACAATGAGTAACTATCATCATTCATTAATCATTCATATAATGGAAAACAATGTGCAACAATTCTATTAAATCTCAAGCTATCAAATGATCATTCATATAACTTACCAAGGAACTTATCAATTTCATAGTTTTCAATACTCAATTCATTTCCGTACGTACCCGTACCACATTTTAACAATCTCATACTCAACCACATCGTTTATTTACTCGTTGAACCATTCGGAATAGAAGTTGGATACTCAAGGTCTCACTCAATAAGTACTTATACCATGGTCCAAAGCCAAATCAAGGTAACTTATCCAAAATTTTGATATCATGGCCCGAAGCCAAATTAGCCGATATGCATGGCCCGAAGTCAAATCGGTTTATCTCGCACACATAGTGCTAAATTATGGCCCAAAGCCAACTCAAGTATACCTACTAACTTGTCACTAACATCCTAAACTATTCCTAATTTTCAACCGGGATTCCAACTGTCGAATCTTCGTTGAATTATTTCTGAACTTGTTTGTAATCGTATCATCACAATTCATGCTATATCAAAGCATATAAATTACATTTGAAACAAAATTATAACATACGAATTTACCTCGAATGTTAAAACGGTGAATCGAGTCAATTAATCGATAAATTTATCTTTTCCTTGATCCAAGTCCGTATTTCGCTTTTCTTGATTTAAATATATTCAAAATTAACTTATTTAATCATCTATTCATTCAATTTAGTCCAAATCACACTTTAAAACACATTTACACTATTGCCCCTAAACTTTCACTTTTTCACAATTTAGTCCTTATTTCATAAAATCACAAATTAATGAAATTCCAAATATACCCATGCTATCTGAATTACTATTATGTCCTTAGCAGCCCATATTTTTCATTTATTTCACATTCTAACCACAAAATTTTAACATTTCTCAATTTAATCCCTATTTTGCATTTTCACTAAAAATCACTTTACAAAACTTGTAATACTCAAAACAAATATTCATAATCTATAATTAAACATCAAAACTCATACATATTCATCAATGGAATCATTCAAAATCTTTAACAATTTTGCAAATTAGTCCCTGGCTAGTTAGTACTAGTTGCAATGATCTCAAAAACATAGAAATAATTAAAAATGGGACAACAACCGTACCTAATTGAGCATAGATAGCATGGCCGAATATTGGAGCTAAGAAAATGGCTTCTTACCTTTGTAAAATCGGCTAGATGAAGATGATAATGAATAAAAATGGCTTTTATTTTATTAAATTATCATTTAATAACCAATTTACCAAACTAACCTTAAAATTATTTAATAACTACACAAAATACCACTCCACTATCATCCATTAACTCTCAAATGGGTTAATTACTACTTAAGGGCCTTTACTTTAAGGTTCTATAGCTATTTAATACCTTTAGCTAATAGAACAGCACTTTTGCATTTTACGCGATTTAGTCTTTTTTCTCAAATTAAGCAATTAAACAATAAAATTTCTTAACGAAATTTTCACACAATCACATTATCATGTTGTAGACAATAAAATAATAATAAAATATTCGTTTCCACCTCGAATTTGTGGTCTCGAAACCACTGTTCCTATTTGACCAAAAAAGGGTTGTTACAATTTATATGTCAAATATTTATCTTCTCCACCTATGCTGTAGGTATGGTGATTTCTAATATTATAAAATGAAATAATTATTTCAAATATACTTATTATTTTATATGTAAAATATTTCAAGTATCATTATTTTTCATCTACATTGTGGGTATAATATTTCAAATATCATTATGTTTATATGTGAATTATTACAAATACACATACAAAAATATATAATACTAAAATTTACTACAATTATGATATGGATTGAAAAATAAATATTACACATATTAAAATTATACTTATTAAAAATAACGATGTTTGCAATAATTATTTAGTTTTATAAATAAAAGAGTTATTAATTAAAATAAATAACTTAAAATGTATTTATTAATTAAAACATTAGTTAATTTTTTTAAAAAATCTTGAAACAACATGAAATAACAAATACAAATGTGCTTAGAAGAGAAATCAAATTTGGGATTCAAGGATGAAATCATTATTATTTAACCATTTAACTAGAGGAGCTAATGTGTTAAAAATATCAATTAAAAGTAAAAAAAAGAATAAGCTTGAAACAATATGAAATAAAAAATATACAAATGTGAGTAGGAGAAGAATCAAATCCAAAACTTAAAAATAAAACCACTAACATTTAATCATTTAACCAAATGAGCTGATATGTTAAAAAAACCAGAAAACGCCCTCTATAGAATGCATTTTTAACTGAGGTGGTTGAAAGTATGCCCTGTATGACGCATTTTCAATAGAAAACTCATTGAGTAAGGCACGTTTTCACTTTCTCTCTCCAAAATCGACTCATTTCCTTAATTTTTTTTTTGCATTTTCAGCCTATTGTTTTACTTTTTTTTTTTAATTTTTATATTATACTTTACCTTTTAATATAATTCTAATTTTCTATAGTATTTTTAATAAATTGATGTATTAATTCAAAGATAATTTTTAGAAGAAATAACTTATACCATTATAAATGGTGTAGTAAAAAAAAAATTAGTAATTTTATTAGGGTTTGCTTGGATAACACAGAGTAATTGGTTGAAAGTGTAATTATAACACTCTCTTGTAATTACAAAGATTTGTAATTCCTATTTGTGTTTAGTTAATAGAGTGTAATTACATTATAATTCTATGTTATGTTTGGTAGTACAAATTGTAATTATACAATTACATAATTTATATTTTAGAAAATTTTAATTACAATAAAATTATCAATACAATAAAAAATTTTAAACAAATAAAAAATTAAAATAAAATTATCATATATACTATGTTAGTCTAATAAAGTAGCCAATAACTAATTTGGATACCCATGTGATGCATGGGTTGATTACATGTATCAACCAAAATAATATTTAATTGTTTTGTATTTTTTATAGTGATGTTTTAAATAGATATTAGTTTTAATTTTAAAAAAATTAAAATGTTTATATAAATAATATATATAAACTTCTCAAATTTTATTCCAAATATATTTTTATAATATTTTAAAATTTAAATTAGTCTTTTTTTTGTAAAAAATATTTTATTGAAAATATATTTATAAATATTAATAATTTTAAATAAAAATATATTGTTATTTTACTTTATATTAATTAATTTTTTTACCTTGTATAATATATAGTATTTTAATTTTTCTTTATATTTTATTTTATTATTAATTTAATATATGATACCAACTTCTTTTATTTATAAAATATTATTCATTTTAAATAGTATTTACCTTAAATATGTTATATATTTTTATTTTTATTTTTTAAAAGTAAATGTATATATCACTTACAAAGCAAATAGGTATAAATTTATTATTAACTATAATTTATTTTTATTTTTTACTTGGGTATTGTATTTTATTATTAAATTAAATTATCATACCAACTTCATTTATTTAAAAATATTATTTATTTTAAATATTATTTACATTAAATATATTAAATTATATATCGACTTCATTAATTTATTACCACATGCGACAAATTAGATTAGTTGCAAATTGATGCATCCCATCAAAACCAAACTTGATGGATCCATTGATCGTTATAAGGTAAAACTTGTGGCTCAAGGGTTTTATCAAAGACAGAGATTATGTTGAAATTAGGGATCACAACTTGGATTGCGGATTTAGATATCAACTTGAATTTTGCAGATTAGGATAATATGTAAATTCGGATGTTGAAATTACTATCTGCTGTAGATACGGAGCGAATGTGGATAGACCTTTTCAAATTTGAATATATCTGATTCAAATATACTAGTTACAAAATATCTAACAATTTATTAATATTTTTAAGAATTTACTTGTAACACTCCAAACCTGGCCTAGACGTTATGTTCGAATCTGGCGTGTCACATTGAAGTGTCTTTCGAAAATTGGACTTGTCGGTAAAAACTCGTTTTTATGTTTAAAAACCACTTTTTTTTATTATTTAACAAATCATCTAGTCAAAGCGTTTGCCTTATTATCTGCTATTGTTATAGTAGGTTGATTTAAAATCGCGAAAGCTTTTGAAAACTCTAATGTTTAAATTTCGTATCTTTGAAAATAGTAATTATTCTGAAAATTCATCTTCTCCTAAACTAGCAGTTTAAAATAAATAAGCAAAAGCCCAATTAAAAATTTAAACAAACATACATGGCCTTATTACATAAACAAAACCCAACACAAACTTTAAATTTAAATAAAAGCAAGTGTAGAACAGCTGTAGTTGTGTGGCCACCCCCGAGCCCCTTACAGCACCAAATCGCCTATGGCTGAGGATTGTCTGTACAGTTAAAAGGAAATAGTGAGTTTACGAAAAACTCAATGTGTAATCCCTATCGGCCCATCAAGATACAACATGCAAGAATAAATGGGCTCGAGCCCTATTCAAGATAATAGTATAGTGTAGGTCTTAGCCCAACATAGTAACAGTGTAGGCCTTAGCCCAATACCATATCAGTATAGTGCAATAATGCAACCCATCCCCAATCCAGCCAACGTACCACTCTGTACCTCCAACACACCATGTGGGGGGATAAAATCAACCCATCCAGCCAACACACCAATATCGCAAAGAAAGCTACCAAGAATGATATCACAAAGAAAGTCGCCAAGAATGATATTGCAAAGAAGGCTACCGTAATAAAGATATGTGGTAAAGCTACCAGTATAGTATACTTCCTCCATAATAGTATCCCAACCCCATGCAGTATTTCATATCATAAATGATATGTATATGTAGAATGTCATACTCAGTAACAGTCATATACAAATCATGAACACATCAGTCCCCCTACCTTTAGGGGTATAATGGTCATTTTATCTATTAGGGGTAAAATAATCATTTTACCCTTTAGGGGTATTTTGGTTATTTTACCTACTTTGGGGTCTTGGCGTAGATATCGACCTCTCGAAAGGTCCGCAGTTGCCTCGAGTGACTCTGATAACATAAATGGTCATAACAGTGTAAATAGGCCCAAGGCCCATTACTTGGCCCAAGTGGGCCCACACGCTCGTGCGGCTTGTTTAGCCCAGATTTTTCCACGGCTGTGAGACCTACATAGCCCAGTACAGTATTGGCCACAAATCGTGGATTTCATCCGTGTGGGGTCCACGAGCCTATAGGTCCTACACGGCCTCTTTTCGGCCCAACGTGGCCCATGATGGCCTAAGCCCATGAGGTCACTCATGGCGGCATCTACAGTCAAACACCATGTTTCGTGGGCTCAGATTACCACACGAGTGATCGCAGGCCCATGTGGCCTCAAACGTCGTGTTTTTCGGCTTTTTGGCTTTTATCGATTTGCAGTTAAGGCGGTGTGATTACACATCTGTTTACGAGAAGAGCGCAAAATCTCTACGTACACCAATCTAGATTCAAACATGACCTAATGGCAGTCCTTTAATCGTTAGGGTAAAACACCCTCTTATTGACACTTAATCCAAAAACACCATCCTTACCTTCCTTGAATGAGGCGACTTTAGTCCTCCAAGACCGCAAACCAAAAGTGATCGCACACTTTTATCGATTATCTGTACCACAAACACCGATCTCATTAACCAAGGTAGGCCATATAAGTGGCCTCAATCTACAAATGATATCTTAAAAGAACATAATCAGTATACGGCCTAAACCTTAAAAGTGAGGTAACATATTACTTTTGATTGAACGTTGAGAATAAGGGTTGCGACTACTTCAAAACCACTTACACTCCACCACTCCTCGAGGAAAACCCTAGAACCTCAATGAGTAACACATCATGAGGAAAGGATCAATAGTCAATAATCAAAGGATAAAAAGGAGGGTATTCAGTTTTAAGAAAAAGGATAGAAGAGAACATGTTTAATCAAAAAGTGAGAGTATAAACACTTCATCGATAATTAGAAACACTTGCAGCACTGGAACAGCAAGAAGCAACGAAGAGAAGATCGGCGCAGAGAGTGATAAAACAAAAGGGTGATATTCAACTAAACCACAATCGATAAGGGGAGATAGCTCTCGGTCAACACAAGAAAAATATTGGGAGGTAGAAAACAAAAAGAGAAGGATCGGACCAAGTAAAATTGATTAAGAGCAGAACCTAGAAAGTAAAAAGGATATTCGACCAAAAGAGAGCACAGATTGAGGAAGAGAAGAAGAAAGAAAAGAAATGGAAGAGTTGCTCACAAAATCGACTAACAACCATTGACCAAAAAGAAAAGGACTTTTGTTGAATAATGCTCAACAACCAATACAAATTCGAATGAACCAAAAATCGATAAATGAAAGAAAAGAAAAGGAGAATTCGTTAGATGCTAACACCAAAATGTTCCTCCAATGCTGAAATGACAAACCCAAAATAAGTACTCCATTGTGCAACACAGGACTTGAACCTCAGACCTCCAGTTAAACAACACGCCACCTTGCCACTAGACCACAAGCTCTTCTTGTGTCATAAAACAAGCAATATTATTGATAAGGCCTATATGCCAGTGTCCAGGTTCATTTAAGATTAAAACTAAAAATTCTGCAAAAGTCAAGACTTGAACCCAGGCTTCTCAAACACTCCCATACACACTCAAATTACTTAGCCATTAAAGCAACCAAACAACTTATGTCATATCATGAAAAAATTAAAGACTTAATTTTTTGGGTCGTTACATTACTAATATTTCTAAGGATGTTAGAAAAATTGGTAAATGGTTAAATATTCTGGTAAAAAATTTTCCTAAATTTTTTTTAGTGAAGATCATAGTAGAAATACAGTGACCTACAACAAGATAATCACTCAATTCTAACCTTCAGCGCAACAAACGTCCATGAGCTTCATCGACCCCGTTTAGGGTAGAAATAATTGAATGTTGTTAGAGTCGAAGCTAGCCGGCTCACTTAGAAATAAATGGAGGTATTTTCTATCATTTATTTATTATTATTGTAATAACTCCCTTCTTTAAACTTTTGTTTTAACTTTTCGACTGGGATTGAAATGTGAATTCCGACAATGTTATAATAAATCTTTCACTTCTAGGATCATAAGAAACCCAATTTAAACTTGCTTGAAGTCCAACCTCGTTCTCTAGCTACCCATCCTTACCAAAAACACAGCTCAATGTGGATCTAACTATTGGTTTTTGGGTCTAGAGGGGAAGAAATTGCAGATCAAATCTTGGTCTTGAGCTGAAACATTAAAATCCAATCATTTAAACATTATTATAACCCAAAGGATTTGTTGCTTAATGTGGATCAAGCTGGTGGGCATGAGCTACAACATAAAAATCCCATCATCTAAAACCCATTTTAACAGCTATTCATTGGCTATTACTCCCTTTAATTTATGAAAATTGTGGATTTAGTCCCTTTACTTTGTGGAAATTTTAAATTTAATCCTTGTACTTTAATTTGATCAATTTTAGTCTTTTTACTTTTCGAATTGGTCAAATTTGGCCCCTTACTTTTCAAATTTTGAAATTTTACTCCTAACTCAAATAATAGTAGTTAAATTCAATTACTAGTCTTGTATTATGTGTATAGTTTCAAATTTAATCCATATTCTCCAATTGCATCATTCTATATCCTTATACTTTTCAAATTTTGAAATTTCAATATTGACACAAACAAAATTCGTTAATCCATTAACTAGATTTTATGAATAATATGGGAAAATAACAAGATGACATGGCATTACACATACAATAATAAGTTTACCACATTAGATTTGGGAAATAATATAACTTAACATAATGAATTTAACAATTATCCTTAGGTGGGAATGAAATACATGAACTAAAATGTAACATCTCGATTTAGGGTCTAGTCAGAATAATGATGCGAGACCACAAATTCAAGGGTTATGAATGAGTTTTTGAGGTTTATGCTATGTATGCATGCTAGTGTGAAAGTTTCATGAAGTATTTTTGTGAAATGGTGATTAAATTGTCCAAAAGGACTAAATTGCAAAAGTTGTAAAATGTGATGTTCTAGAAGCTATTTGTGTGAAATTGCTTTAGAATATCAATTAGAGGTCCTTAATGAACAATTTTCCCAAATTTTAGTTTTTGGACAAAATTGAGCTTGGATGAGTTAAAATAGGAAGTTTATCAAAAAGGGCATTTTGGTCATTTAGTAATTTAAATGATTAAATAGGTGCAAAGATGATAAAAATTCATTCATCTTCTCCCCCAAGCTGCCGAAAATTTCAATAGCCATTGTTAGGGTTCTTCAAATTTTTCAAGCTTGGTGGTAAGTGCTCCTAAGCCCGATTTTTGATATTCTTCGTATTTTTGAAGTCCTAGTAGCATGAGTAAGCTATTTTTAGCTATTTGGTGAGCTATGATGGATGTTCAAAAATGTACATATGTATGACATGCATGTATTTTGATGTTTTGTGGAAGAATATGAAAGCTTGATGTAGTAGAAACATCTTTTGCTAAGTGATTTTTCCATGAAAATGCATGTAGGGACTAGTTTGTGAAAAACTTTAGTTTGGTCATACATGTGTGATTTAGTGAGAATTGATGAATGCTTTAGTTGAGTAAGTGGTTCGGTTTAGCATGAAAGGCTAGAAAGTTGAATAAAAATCACTTTACGAGCCTTGGGGCTAAAGTGTAAATATGAGAAAGTTTAGGGGCAAAATAGTAATTTTGCTAAAGTATGATATGTAAGTCAATTTAGTTAATGTGTGTATTTAATAAGTTGATTTATTTATTATAGACCAAAAAGACAAAGCCCGGATCGAAACCGAGGCAAAAGCAAGGTGGTAGACTAAATTGCACGTTTCTATACTTTTGAGTATCGAGGTAAGCCTATGCATAAACAATGCATTTATACTTACAAATTTATTAATGCTAACTAGTGTGCAGCATGATTGAGAATGGTTGAGAATGATTGAGAATGATTAAGAACCTATGTGGGATGAATGTGTTAGAATTTGTGAATGAATGATAGAGTAAGTAAACATGTGAATGTGTATTGATAATGCTAGATGGTGGGATAAGTGCGATGCCATCCTAATGCATATTAACGATGAGCTGGCTATGTGCGATGCTATCGTTAGGTATATCGTCTAGTGGGCTAAGTGTGAGACCACTATGATTTCCTTTGCGGTAGGCTAAGTGCGATACTACCTTATTAATTGATTGTGGTGGGCTAGGTGCGAAACCACTGAGACATTAGCTGCGTGAATTAGCTGTGTGGATTAGCTATGTGGATTAGCTGTGTGGTGGTTATAGTAAATAGTATATCTGTGTGTATGTGTTATCAAGAATTAACGATGTGTTGTCTATTGTGTAAATGTGATATTGAATGCAGGGTGCATTCCAATGGTTATGAGTTTGTGATTCATAATGTGTTGGAAATGTGGTAAGGAATAGAAAGAGTAAGCATAGTTGTACCTTATATGTTAGTATAATGCTAATTGTTGTTTAGTTTATACTATGATGCTTAATTATTTATGTGTAAACTTACTAAGCTCAAAGCTTACTCCCTTTTCTTTTCCTCTGTTTATAGAGTAAAAGTGGTGAACCGAGATATAAAGATCATTGGAAGATAGTCCACATATCAACACACTCTGGTATATAAGATTCAATGTTTTGTATATGGCATGTATATGGGCTAGAAAAGTAAGTGAATTTTTGTTATATATGGCTAAGATGTGTTGGCCTTTAGATGGATAATGAATTTTGTATAATGTCATAGTTGTTGGCTATCATATTATATGAAAAGATGTAGTTTTCTATGTGAGATTTCTTTTAAATTTAAGTTGATTATGGATGTGTTGTATGAGTGCATGTTGTGAATGCCATTGTAACACCCCAAACCCGGCCCATGAGTCCTGACCGGATCTGGTATGTCACGGAGTAAAATAATTTGGAAACTTTTGAGTGTCTGGTGAAAACTTGTTAAAATATGGCTAAGGTATAAAAACGGGGTTTGATAAAACTCAGTTGGGATTATTTTCATAAACATGGTCGAATTGATAAACCCTTTGAAAACGTTTGATTATGTAAAATTTTAAAATTTGTCAAAGTTATAGTCGACATGGTGTATTTGGTTACCCGATGGTAACATCTTTGAAAACCCGTAGAAGTTGTTAAGTTTGAAAAAGTTATTTTTAACCGATTCACTTAACATTTATAATTTCCATTTGTATTATAACGTAAGTAAAATAAAATAAACATCCAAATAATAAATAGCGGCCTTATTACAACACAAAATAAAAACTTAGAAAGGAAAATAAATAAACTTAAAGATAATAAATTAAATTCAAATCCATCGAATAAGCATGGCCGCCTCGTGTCCTTTCCGGCTCCATCTCCGCGACCTACTCATCTGCAAAATGGTAAGGGAAGGGGTGAGTCACCAAGACTCAGTGTGTAAATCCCCCACCCGGAAAATACAACTCATGCACAATTTATTAACAAACATGCAAACATGCAACCCAACTAACCATCCATACTCCTTTACTATCCCGTGTGGTCAAAACCACTGGTGGTCAAAACCACTAGTGACTAGAGTCACAAATCAAATGATGGGGCCAACCCATCGTGTGGTCAAAACCACTGATGACCATAGGTCACAAATATCATAATGTGGTCAAAACCACTGGTGGTACCAAACCACTGGGACTTAGTCACAATTATCATCGGTGTGGTCAAAACCACTGGTGACCGAAGTCACAATAAATCTGATGGGGCCAACCCATCTTGTGGTCAAAACCACTGGTGACAGTCCATAAGATCATCCCCCTCCTCTCATCAATCCACCATCAACATGCTTACATGACAATATCATAATCCTATATATCATGCATTATGTACAATATATCATTTATCAACATATGATGGCAAACTCAATCATATATCATAGACAAAGTAATAGGGGACTTACCCGGAAACCATGATTATGCCACAAGCTAATCACTACCAAAAAGATTAAAAAGGCAATAATATGGAAATGTGAATTAATAAAGTGTGTAAAGAGTTTTACACACCTGTCACTACCGAAATTTCTAGATCCCGAAGATCCGATCTACGACGTTAAATTCTTGACCCTATAATCGGCCAACAATAGGGTTAGGGACTTAGGCCTATTCGGCCAAACCAAATAATACCAAAGGCTCTTGCGGCACTTACCTTAAACGGATTTGATTTCCAAACAAATCCCGAAGCCTTAATTAGCCCCTAAATCCATGGCACACATTAGTTTCGGCATTTAAACCTAAACTTTTTAACAAATGGCCCTTGGCCGAATGATGTATCCCATATACCATGCTTACCTTAAATCCCGAAAGACCTCTCAATTCCCCTTAACGCTGGCTTCTAGTGAGGGTTACCAATCCAAGACCACGAATAGGTTCGGTTATACACAAGAATTGTGGTTAAACCTCATGGTTTGGTGGCCAAAACAATAATAAAAGAATTAAACTTAGAGATCACTTACCACACTATTGAAATCGGCACACCTTGGTTAGGGAGGATTCACTAACACAAGATGGAAGGGTTGAAATTTTGAGTAGAAGAGGGGAGGTTGACCAAGTAGAAGAAAAAAGAAGTCGGCAATTTTGAACAATTTTGGCAATGTATCAAGGAGAATTCACAAAGACTATTGAAAAGAGAAAAAAGAAAAGAACTTGATGAATTTTTGGCACTTCTTTGCTATACAAAACCGAATATGGATGGCCTCCCAAGGAGTCCTATGTTCGGCCAACACCCCTCCTTTTGGGATAATTTAGGCTTTTAATTATCACCTAACAATAATATTTATCTTCTTTTTAATCTCCTAATCACCTCTTCAACAATTATAATGAAAATAAAATACTAATACACACCCTTCCAGCCGATATTAATGTGTAAAAATTAAACTTATCCTCATCACCTTAAGAGTCCATAATCGGGCCATCACTCATTCTCCCATTCACGCCGGCTTTCAAAAAATAAAATGCCAACTGCAGCTTCATTGGTTCGAACCCAGGACCTCACTGCCGCAGCCCCCTTCCAACGCCCCATGCCATTCCTCCCAATTGACTTTCATGTCATAACACCTCACCATTAAATTTTAAGGCCTTCCTAGGCTGATTCCCTTCCTAAAACAAAAGAAAATAGAATTCCCCAAGGCGCAACCTCGGCAGGTTGAACCCAAGACCTGCCCAATTGTCACCTCCAAGCCCAAGCCACTCCACTAACTCAACCTTCATGTCTAAACCTTACCCACAAAATTCTTTAAAGCCTTCTTAACTTAACCCTTTCTTTAACGCCCAAAAAAGCCCAACAAAATAAAGCGCCTCCCCCTTGTAACTCCCAAGACTCGAACCTCCTCCCTTGCAACACCCTTAGACGCACCAAGCCAATCATGCCAATTAAATCCTTGTGTCATGTTCCTTCCAAATTTTCTCTTAACCCCTATCTCCTAGCTCCCTCCCTTTTAAATACTTAAAAAGAAATTTCTAGTTCTAAATTCGACCTAGTTCGGGGTTATGACTAGACCCTAAAACATGCTTAGCAATCATAATATTTTATTTCTTCAAGCACACACATGGGAAATTAATTAAATTACAAACAACCCCTAATTTAGGGTGTTACAGCCATGGGGGTGAGAAGAGCTTAACAAATAGCTTTGTTCTTGTCTATGTGAATAGATACACAGGCGTGTGTCTAGGCCATATGTGACACACGGTCAGCACACGGGCATGTGCTCTAGCTGTGCGTTCCCTGTAGGTTAACCTTTTAAGTCAGAATAGACCACGGGCTAGTCACACGGGCATGTGACTAAGCTTTGAGGCCGTGTAGGTGAAGTTAGTATTCACCAAGGGTTGAAGACATGGGAGTGTGTGACTACACACGGGCGTGTCTCTTCTTACACGGGGTGTTAGCCCTGTACAAAAGAGAAAATTTTTAAGATAACCAAAAAGTTCCGGAATAGTCTCAAGAGTCCTCGTATGTATGAATGAGGCTTCGTAAATTGAGAATGAGGTTGTTGAGATGACTTTTGAGGGAAGTCGATGAGCTTGAGTGGCGAATGTGAGGATTTTGTTAACGTAACGCCTTAAGCCCGATTCCAGCGTAGAATCCGAGTAAGGGGTGTTACATTTAGTGGTATCAGAGCTATAGATTAGTCGGTTCTAGGACTATCGTAGCAGATGTAAGAGTCTAGCTATACATTCTATTAGTGTACAATGATAGTGTGGTGGCTTCTAATGATTTTAAATCTTGTTTATTATAGAATATGGATTCTGATCCATTGACTGCTGATGAAGCAACTAGTAATGCACTGGCTCCTGTGCAAGGGACCCTGCCTGTGCAAAGTGGACCCAAGGCTAGGGGTCAAAGGGAAGAGGCACGAGAGGCCTTTCTCCAGATGATGGGCGATTGGTACTCAGACTTTGTTCAAGCAAACTCTAATGCTCAACCTCCTCCACCTCCTCCTATACCTCAGTCAAAGCCAGTGGCTCCGCAAGGTATTGATGTAGTGAGGATCTCGAAACCCCCGGTGGATAAGATTAGGAAGCACGGGGCCGAAGAGTTTAGAACAAAGGTAGATGACAACCCTGAGAGGGTGGAGTTCTAGTTAGAGAACTTGATGAGAGTGTTTGATAAACTCTCATGTACACCTGAAGAAAGCTTAAAGTGTGTCGTATCCTTGTTGAGAGATTCGACATACCATTGGTGGAAGACACTAATGTTAGTGGTCCCGAAAGAACGGGTGACGTGGGACTTCTTTCTGGAAGAGTTCTGGAAGAAGTATATAAGCCAATGGTTTACCGATCGAAAGAGGAAAGAATTTCTTGAGTTGAAGCAAGGAAGGATGACAGTAGTAGAGTATGAGCGTGAGTTAGTTAGGCTTAGCAAATATGCTCAAGAATGTGTGTCGACAGAGACCATCTTGTGTAAGAGGTTCGAGGATGGACTGAATGAGGATATCAAACTCCTAGTGGGTATTTTGGAGTTGAAAGAGTTTATGTTGTTAGTGGAAAAGAAAAGTAAGGCCGAAGAGTTGAGTAAAGAAAAGAAAAAGGCTATGAGTGAAGCCCGAGATGCTAGAAAGAGGCCGATGGGCAAATCGTATCAAGCCTAGTCAAAGAGATCCAAGAAAGAGAATCCTCAAATGACAGCCTCAGTAGAATATTCGCATCGAGACTCGGACAATATTCATTTGAGTTCGAGAGTCCGAGCTACCTTGATGGAAAGTGTGGGCAATACAAAGAGTAAACCGAAGTGTCCCAGTTGTGGTAGGTATCACACCGAAGAGTGTTGGGGAAATAGTCAAAAATGTTATAAGTGTGGCTCCCCCGACCATTTTATTCAAAATTTCCCTGAAAGGGATGATAGGGAAGAGAAGCAGGAGATGAGACCTAGTAACGTGTCTACAAGGGGTAGACCACCAAGGAACCCAAGAGGTGGGGCTAGTGGTAGAGGTACGTCCAAAGATTTTACTGTGAGACTGGAGAGTCGGGCAACTGCAAGGACGTATGCTATTGGCACTAGCAAAGAGGCATCCTCCTCAGATGTGATAACGGGTATTTTTCTCTCTTTGATACCCTTGTTATTGCTTTAATAGATCCAAGGTCTACTCATTCTTATATTTACATGAGATTAACATCTAGTTTGAGTATGACCGTTGAGTCTATAGATATTGTGGTTAAGGTGTCAAACCCGTTAGGAAAGCATGTGTTTGTGGACAAGGTGTGTAAAAATTGTCCTTTGATGTTTGAAAATCATTATTTTTCGGTAGACCTGATGTTGTTATCGCTTGATGAGTTTGATTTAATCCTAGGCATGGATTGGTTGATTACCCATAGTGTCTTAGTAAACTGTGGTAGTAAGTACATTGAATTGAAATGTAAGAGTGGAGATGTGGTTCGGGTTCAATCAGGTGGAACAGATAGTTTACCTATGATGATTTCTTCCTTAGTGATGGAGAAATGTTTGAGAAAAGGTTGTGAGTTCTATCTCGCCTTTGTGATGAATACTCAAGAGAGTGGGGTAAAGTTTGAAACAGTGCCAGTGGTACCGAGTATCTAGATGTATTTCTGGAAGAGTTACCCGGATTACCTCCAGTGAGAGATGTTGAGTTTAGGATTGAATTGATTCCAGGAATGACACCGATTTCTATTGTTCCGTATAGAATGACACCTGTAGAGTTGAAAGAACTGAAGATACAGTTGCAAGAGTTGACAGATAAGGGTTTCGTAAGACCGAGTTACTCACCGTGGGGTGCTCCGGTATTATTTGTGAAGAATAAAGATGGGTTTATAAAGTTGTGTATAGACTATAGACAACTCAACAAGGTGACGGTGAAGAATAGGTATCCTTTACCAAGGACTGATGATCTTTTTGATCAATTAAAAAGAGCTACAGTGTTCTCCAAGATAGACCTGAGGTCGTGTTGTTATCAGCTCAGAGTGAAAGAGTAAGATGTGTTGAAGACTGCATTTAGAACGAGGTATGGCCATTATGAATTTTTTGTTATGCCGTTCGGTTTGACGAATGCACCTGTAATTTTAATGGATCTGATGAACCGTGTTTTCAGACCATATGTGGATAAGTTTGTGGTTGTCTTCATTGACGACATATTGATCTATTCTCGGAATGAGAACGATCATGAGGAGCATTTGAGAATTGTCTTGTAAACTTTAAGAGATAAGCAATTGTATGCTAAGTTTAGCAAGAGCGAGTCCTGGCTCAGAGAGGTCGAATTTTTAGGACACGTTGTGTCAGGTGATGGTGTCAGAGTTGACCCAAGTAAAATTTCGGCTATTATGGATTGGAAAACAGCAGAGGAATGTGTCGGAGGTTAGAAGCTTATTGGGATTAGCAGTATATTATAGACATTTCGTGAAGGGGTTATCTGTTATTGCTACCCCAATGACGAAAATATTGTATAAAGATGTCAAGTTTGAATGGACTGAGACATGTCAATAGAGTTTTGAGAGACTGAAAACAATGTTAATAGAGGCACTAGTTTTAGTTCAGCCAGAATCAGGTAAAGAATTCGTGGTTTTTAGTGATGCATCATTTAATGGTCTCGGTTTCCTTTTAATGCAAGAGGGTAAGGTAGTCACTTACGCCTCGAGGCATTTAAAACCGCATGAGAAGAATTATCTGACTCATGATTTAGAGTTGGCTGCGATTGTTTTCACGTTAAAGATTTGGCAACATTATTTGTATGGTGAGAAATCCTGAATCTTTACGGATCATAAGAGTTTAAAATATTTGATGGATCAGAAGGATCTGAATCTGAGAGAGAGGCAGTGGCTAGAGTTGTTGAAAGACTATGAGTTAGTCATTGACTACCACCCGGGAAAAGCAAATGTGGTTGCGCATGCCCTGAGTAGGAAATCCTTGTGTGCTCTAAAATTTATGAGCGCGAGTTTAGCATTGTCTGATGATGGTGCTATTTTGGCAGAGTTGAGAGCTAAGCCACTATTTGTTCAACAGATATGTGAGGCTCAGAGGAATGACAGTGAGATGCAAGCCAAGAGAGCTAAGTGCGAATCAGAAAGTGACTCTGATTTTTGAGTGGACTCGAATAGTTGTTTGATGTATCGTGATAGAATTTGTGTGCCGAAAAATGAAGAATTAATCTGAAAAGTTTTGCATGAGGCCCATAGTGGATGGTTGTTGGTACATCCGCAGTACAAAAATGTACAATGACTTAAGGAAGTTTTATTGGTGGCCTGGTATGAAAAGAGATATTTCAGAATTTGTGACTAAGTGTCTAATTTGCCAACAAGTGAAAGCTAAGCACCAAGGGCCTTCGGGATTTCTTCAACCAGTGATGGTTCTCGAATGGAAATGGGATTGGGTTACCATGGACTTTGTGACGGGGTTGCCTATGACTCCAAGAAAGAAGGATGCTGTGTGGGTTGTTGTGGATAGATTAACAAAGTCGGCTCACTTTATCCCAGTACGTGTTGATTATTCACTGGATAGGTTAGCTGAGTTGTATATGGCAGAGATAGTAAGATTGCATGGTGTACCTATGTTTATTATATCGGATAGAGATCTAAGGTTTACTTCAAGATTTTGGAAGAAGTTGCAAGAAGCCATGGGTACGAGGTTAAATTTTAGTACTGCATTCCATCCGCAAACTGATGGCCAGTCTGAGAGGGTGATCCAAGTTTTTGAGGATATGCTCTGATGCTGTGTGTTAGAATTCGAGGGTAGTTGGGAGAGATATCTACCTTTGGTCGAATTCGCCTACAACAACAACAATTATCAGTCGAGTATACGAATGGCTCCATATGAGGCATTGTATGGTCGTAAATGTCAGACTCCCTTGTATTGGACCGAGCTTAGTGAGAAACGGATCTATGGAGTTGATCTAGTAAAAGAAACTGAAGAGAAAGTGAGAGTAATCCGTAACAGTCTGAAAGCTACTTGGATTGACATAATTCATATGCGGATTTGAAAAGAAAAGAGATCGAGTTTGAGGTGGGTGAAAAAGTGTTTTTGAAAGTGTCTCCGTGGAAGAAGATTATGAGGTTTGGACAAAAAAGGAAATTGAGTCCAAGATTCATAGGGCCGTATGAGATTACAAACAGAATTGGGCTAGTAGCTTGCTGGTTGGCTTTACCGGTAGAGTTGGAAAAGATCCATAATGTGTTCCATGTATCGATGTTGTGACGGTATAGCTCCGATCTTTCACATGTGATTCCTTCAACGAAAATTGAGATAAGGTCGGATATGTCTTATGAAGAGGAGCCGATTAAGATTTTGGCTCGAGAAGTGAAACAGTTGAGAAATAAGAGCATAGCACTAGTGAAAGTGTTATGGCAGAAACACGGTGCAAAAGAAGCTACGTGGAAACAGAAGAAACAATGAGAGAACAACATCCATACATCTTTATTGGTAAGATTTTCGGGGGCGAAAATCTCTTAAGGGGAGAGAGTTGTAACATCCTGGTTTAGGGTCTGGTCAGAATAGTGGTGTGAGACCATAAATTTGAAGGTTATGAATGAGTTTTTGAGGTCTATGCTATGTATGCATGCTAGTGTGAAAGTTTTATGAAGTATTTTTGTGAAATGGTGGTTGAATTGTCCAAAAGGACTAAATTGCAAAAGTTGTAAAATGTGATGTTCTAGAAGCTATTTGTGTGAAATTGCTTTAAATATCAATTAGAGGTCCTTAATGAACAATTTTCCCAAATTTTAGTTTTTGGACAAAATTGAGCTTGGATGAGTTAAAATAGGAAGTTTATCAAAAATGGCATTTTGGTCATTTAGTAATTTAAATAATTAAATAGGTGAAAAGATGATAAGAATTCATTCATCTTCTCCCCCAAGCTGCCGAAAATTTCAATAGCCATTGTTGGGGTTCTTCAAATTTTTCAAGCTTGGTGGTAAGTGCTCCTAAGCCCGATTTTTGATATTCTTCGTATTTTTGAAGTCCTAGTAGCATGAGTAAGCTATTTTTAGCTATTTGGTGAGCTATGATGGATGTTAAAAAATGTACATATGTATGACATGCATGTATTTTGATGTTTTGTGGAAGAACATGAAAGCTTGATGTAGTAGAAACATCTTTTGCTAAGTGATTTTTCCATGAAAATGTATGTAGGGACTAGTTTGTGAAAAACTTTAGTTTGGTCATACATGTGTGATTTAGTGAGAATTGATGAATGCTTTAGTTGAGTAAGTGGTTCGGTTTAGCATGAAAGGCTAGAAAGTTGAATAAAAATCACTTTACGAGTATTGGGCTAAAGTGTAAATATGAGAAAGTTTAGGGGCAAAATAATAATTTTGTTAAAGTATGAGATGTGAGTCAATTTAGTCAATGTGTGTATTGAATAAGTTGATTTATTTATTATACATCAAGCAAGACAAAGCTCGGATCGAAACCGAGGCAAAAGCAATGTGGTAGACTAAATTGCACGTTTTTATACTTTTGAGTATCGAGGTAAGTCTATGCATAAACAATGCATTTATACTTACAAATTTATTAATGCTAACTAGTGTGTAGCATGATTGAGAATGATTGAGAACCTATGTGGGATGAATGTGTTAGAATTTGTGAATGAATGATAGAGTAAGTAAACATGTGAACGTGTATTGATAATGCTAGATGGTGGGCTAAGTGCATGCCGTCCTAATGCATATTAACGATGAGCTGGCTATGTGCGATGCTATCGTTAGGTATATCGTCTAATGGGATAAGTGCGAGACCACTATGATTACCTTTATGTAGGCTAAGTGCGATACTACCTTATTAATTGATTGTGGTGGGCTAGGTGCGAAACCACCGAGACATTAGCTGTGTGAATTAGCTGTGTGGATTAGCTGTGTGGTGGTAGTAGTGAATAGTATATCTGTGTGGATGTGTTATCGAGAATTAATGATGTGTTGTATATTGTGTAAATGTGATATTGAATGCAAGGTGCATTCCAATGGTTATGAGTTTGTGATTCATAATGTGTTGGAAATGTGGTAAGGAATAGAAAGAGTAAGCATAGTTGTACATTATATGTTAGTATAATGCTAATTGTTGTTTAGCTTATACTATGATGCTTAGTTGTTTATGTGTAAACTTACTAAGCTCAAAGCTTACTCCATTTTCTTTTCCTTTGTTTATAGAGTAAAAGTGGTGAACCGAGATACGAGGATCATTGGAAGATAGCCACATATCAACACACTCGGTATATGAGATTCAATGTTTTGTATATGGCATATATAGGGGCTAGACAAGTTAGTGAATTTTTGTTGTATATGGCTAAGATGTGTTGGCCTTTAGATGGATAATGAATTTTTTATAATGCCATAGTTGTTGGCTATCATATTATATGAAAAGATGTAGTTTTCTATGTGAGATTTCTTTTAAATTTAAGTTGGTTATGGATGTGTTGTATGAGTGCATGTTGTGAATGTCATGGGGGTGAGAAGAGCTTAGCAAATAGCTTTGTTCTTGTCTATGTGAATAGATACACGGGCGTGTGTCTAGGCCATGTGTAACACGCGGTCAGCGCACGGGCGTGTGCTCTAGCCGTGCGTCCCCTGCAGGTTAACCTTTTAAGTCAGAATAGACCATGGGCTAGTCACACGGGCTTGTGACTAAGCTTTGAGGTCGTGTGGGTGAAGTCAGTATTCGCTACGGGTTGGAGACATGGGCGTGTGTGACTACACATGGGCGTGTCTCTTCTTCCACGAGCGTGTTATGCCTGTAAAAAGAGAAAGTTTTTAAGATAACCAAAAAGTTTCGGAATAGTCTCGAGAGTCCTCGTATGTATGAATAAGGCCTCGTAAATTGAGAATGAGGTTGTTGAGATGACTTTTGAGGGAAGTCGATGAGCCTGAGTGGTGAACGTGAGGATTTTGTTAAGGTAACACCTGAAGCCCGGTTCCGGCGTAAAATTCGGGTAAGGGGTGTTACATAAAAATGACTAAATCGACCCGAAACCTAAGTATCCCATCGTCTAAAATCCTAGTGTGGTGAGATTTAAAGAGTAAAAAAAAAAAAAAATTGAACTGCAACACAACTCCAGTTGAGGTGTTTGGCGAACATTTCTCACCTCACTGTAACCCAAAATATTGATCAGAGTTAAAAGCTCCAGGGGACTGATTTGGAAGTCCAAAATAATTATTATTTTACCTCTCCAATTCTTTCTTTATTATTTATTTATTTAATACACATAACATACTTTTAATATGGCATTATTTAATATAATATAATTTTAATAAAAATATTTTTTATAATTTTATTTATAATTTAGCATAAATACAATTTAATTATATTTAATTATTTGATTTAAATATAATTTGTAAAATATTTTGATATTCTATTATATTTACATTTTAATTTAATGTTATCAATAGTAATCTTATATTCTCATCTCACCATTAAAGTTGTGTTTGAATCCAAACACATCCCACCTTTGATTTTAATCTTACTGTTACAATAACTAATCTCACTGTCATTACTGTTTTTAATCTCACTGGAGTGAATCACACTACCTATCCATAGGAAGAGCTGGTCAACATACACCTAAACCTTGACGCAAAGATTGTTCAAATTCACCTCCAACAACTTGAACAACATAGTCCAAAATCCATCTCATAAAGGACCCGATAAAGACCCAGGTCGCTACTACTTGAGGCTCCACAAGAACAAAGTCTACTACGTTAGTGACTTGCTAGTGAAATGAGCTACCAACATAGCCAGACCCAACCTGGCTTCCATTGGAACCTGCATAGTGGTATGGAGGCAACTTCCATTTAACCATCCAATGTTTAAACCGGTTGGATACAAATGCAAAGCACAAGGTGTGGCTAAAACCTACCTTAAAAATGTTGTTTCTTTACGCAAACCATATTTTGAAAGGTGGGTTGGGGAGGATAACTGAGAGCATTGTGTCACGGGGCTAGAACTTTAGTCTGGCAAACCACGCAACCTTAAGCAATTCCTTTGCTTTAAATCTGCCTAAGTCAGCCTAACTCTCAAAAGATGAGAATTCACAAAGAAAAATCTCTAAGGCACTTAAATAAAGCAAAAGCAAACTCAAAAGACAAATGAGCTCGAATCAAACAGAAAAGCCACAAGAAAGCAATGCACATAAGGTGTTTGAGTAAATGTTCTCTAATATATTCAATAACTATGAATGAGATGATTTCAAATGAGGGAGAAAGCTTCTATTTATAGTTGAGCTCCCTCAGATCCAACGATACAATTTAAATTATGTAGACAATCAAGATTAAAGTCTGTTTACAAGATGAAAGTCCTAAGGGATTTAAACTTTATACAATCTTATCCTTTAGGATTACAAATATTAACCATGATAATTCTAGTTTTATTGGAGTGCTCCACTGGGCTATCAAGGCTTTAAGTAGATGGGTTTCTCCATATGTTCTACGAATCAGACCAGTTCAAGTGAGTCAAATAAGCCCTATTTAATTAATTGACTTCCATGGAATAGTTTGTTTGCATTTATCACGAGCTTTGATCCGCGGCTCATGACAATTGCGCCTGATGATGGGGTTGTCATTTTTTTCAATGTCGAATTTGCCTTTGGGGTTTGGGATTGTAGCTAAGAGTACTCAAGATTGTAGGAAATTGGATCTTGATGCCATTGTTGTGCTTCATCGGGCTGATATTGGGGAGTATTTGAGGATGGAGAATCAAACTAAGCACCTAGTTGAAGATTAATTTGGGCCTTGCACTCTGGTTTTTCTTATTATAACAACTTTCTACTTCTTTTGTAATAATTGCAATGACATAAACTTATTCATAATATTATTTAACATGGTATTATACTTTTCTTCTGGGTTGAAGCATATAAAAAATATTATTTAAGTCTGAAAACTGTGATTTTTATTATTATCACAGTTTCAGTCAGATTCCCTTGACATTCAAGCCAAATTCATTGTTTGGGCATTAGAAATCTCTCACATGATTGTGTTTTGATTTTTTAATTGTCTTTCTTATATAAATCACTGAGTTGTATAACTATTAAACTATATTTAGCATCATTCTTGTTAATGTGGTTTTAGATCAAATCTTTTTGAGTTGTTGGTTTGTTTTGAATGCTTTTACATTCGCATGATATTGATGTTAAGATTTAGGTTTTCTATTTCATATATCCCCATACTCAAATTAGTGCTTAATGTTTGCAATGTTACTTTAATGCCTAGAACTATTCCTAATCCGTAAACTATTTATAATCTTTCTTGAATTCTTAAATAGGAGGATAAATGGATTTCAACACGTTCTCCTCAACGAGAATGACTTATTTTAATATAAATATATTTGAAGTAAATTACGTTTCATGTGACTATACTTAAAAGATAAAGGCTTAAGGGTATAAAAACCCTTAAATTTTTTCAAAAAAAAAGCAATTAAGCCCTCCCTTTTTTTTTTTTTTTCCATTTAATTGAGCATTTGAACTTTCAAAATACATTAAAAGGCCCTCAAACTTCTTCAAAAAGCAATTAAGCCCTTGCTTTTTTCACTCAATTGGGTACTTGAACTTTCAAAATGCATCAAAAGGCCCTCAAAATTTTTCAAAAAGCAATTAATTAAGCCCTTGCTCTTATTAAAAATTAGAAAATTTTTAGAAAAATATTAAATATTAATAAAAATATAAAAAATTAAAATTGATTAAAATTATAAATATAAAATTGAAAATTTTTATAAAAATCATAAAAAATTAACGACCCTAGTTTTTAGTTTTTTTTTCAATTAAAGTCATCATGTGTCGCAACACAACATGACATGTGATGAAAATGATAACAAATAAAAATCAATAAGAATTATAGAAAAATTATAAAATGCTTCTTTTGGTACGATAATTTTATAAATTTTTTACTAAATTTATATTTCTTTACATTTTGCATAATTTTCTTACGACTTTATAAAATTTTATAATTTTTATTATATTATTACATATTTTATAAAAATTTACAATTTTTATAATTTTTTATATTTTTCTAATTTTAATAATTTAAATTTTTATTAAAATTAATAATATTTATAGATTTTAAGTTTTTTTCCTAATTTTAATAAAAGCAAGGGCTTAATTATTTTTTTAAAAATTTGAGGAACTTTTAATGCATTTAAAAAGTTTAAATATTTAAATGAGTAAAAAAAAAATACGGACTTAATTGTTTTTTTTTAAATTGAAGGTATAAATTTAATAGTTATAGAAAACTAAGTACAAGTGAGGGTGCGCATCCGGGGAATCAAACACCGGTCAGTACCGTGGGAGGGTACTATGATACCACTACACTAGATGCGCTTTTTTGAAGCGTTTTATGAATATTTATTTAAAATTTTAGTAAACACTAAACCTTGAGGAAAGAAAGAGAGAGATTTAAGCAAAAAGAGAATTAATTGTCCAAATAAAAAAACCCCAAATTGCTGAAACTAAAACTTGATAACCCTCATGAAAGGGACTAGTCAGTGGCTAACTTCAACAAATAGGCATAAGAGTGAGGCTTATGTTAGATCATTGTTGTTGAATATTTTTTCTTGACATTAATTAAAACAAAAATAACATATATTTGTTCATAATATTCCAAGCTTAAAACTTGCAAAGATACCCTTTATTGCTTTGCATGCATGCACATTAATTTGGGTCGTCTGTGAGAATTCTGAATATTATTTATTTCTTGTGCCACTTCTTCCAATGATTTATATTCACTATAACTTTATAAATTCACTGCTTGTTAATCATTAATATACAATACATTTTTTTTGTTTGGCCAATATATGATACATTTAATCTTGCCAATATATAAGATACATCATCCCATTGAAGCGGAAAAAGAAAATTGATTGGTAATTCGTTAATTGTCTATGCCCGCTTTAGGTACGAAAAACCGAGTTTATTTTGCTTCATCTGTGGAAGATTGGGACATGGAGAAACCTGAAAAGATGATAAGAATTCATTCATCTTCTCCCCAAGTCGCCGAAAATTTCAATAGCCATTGTTGGGGTTCTTCAAATTTTTCAAGCTTGGTGGTAAGTGCTCCTAAGCCCGATTTTTGATATTCTTCGTATTTTTGAAGTCCTAGTAGCATGAGTAAGCTATTTTTAGCTATTTGGTGAGCTATGATGGATGTTAAAAAATGTACATATGTATGACATGCATGTATTTTGATGTTTTGTGGAAGAACATGAAAGCTTGATGTAGTAGAAACATCTTTTGCTAAGTGATTTTTCCATGAAAATGTATGTAGGGACTAGTTTGTGAAAAACTTTAGTTTGGTCATACATGTGTGATTTAGTGAAAATTGATGAATGCTTTAGTTGAGTAAGTGGTTCGGTTTAGCATGAAAGGCTAGAAAGTTAAATAAAAATCACTTTACAAGCATTGGGGCTAAAGTGTAAATATGAGAAAGTTTAGGGGTAAAATAATAATTTTGTTAAAGTATGAGATGTGAGTCAATTTAGTCAATGTGTGTATTGAATAAGTTGATTTATTTATTATACATCAAGCAAGACAAAGCCGGATCGAAAGCGAGGCAAAAGCAATGTGGTAGACTAAATTGCACGCTTTTATACTTTTGAGTATCGAGGTAAGTCTATGCATAAACAATGCATTTATACTTACAAATTTATTAATGCTAACTAGTGTGTAGCATGATTGAGAATGATTGAGAACCTATGTGGGATGAATGTGTTAGAATTTGTGAATGAATGATAGAGTAAGTAAACATGTGAACGTGTATTGATAATGCTAGATGGTGGGCTAAGTGCATGCCGTCCTAATGCATATTAACGATGAGCTGGCTATGTGCGATGCTATCGTTAGGTATATCGTCTAATGGGATAAGTGCGAGACCACTATGATTACCTTTGCGGTAGGCTAAGTGCGATACTACCTTATTAATTGATTGTGGTGGGCTAGGTGCGAAACCACCGAGACATTAGCTGTGTGAATTAGCTGTGTGGATTAGCTGTGTGGTGGTAGTAGCGAATAGTATATCTGTGTGGATGTGTTATCGAGAATTAATGATGTGTTGTATATTGTGTAAATGTGATATTGAATGCAAGGGTGCATTCCAATGGTTATGAGTTTGTGATTCATAATGTGTTGGAAATGTGGTAAGGAATAGAAAGAGTAAACATAGTTGTACATTATATGTTAGTATAATGCTAATTGTTGTTTAGCTTATACTATGATGCTTACTTGTTTATGTGTAAACTTACTAAGCTCAAAGCTTACTCCATTTTCTTTTCCTTTGTTTATAGAGTAAAAGTGGTGAACCGAGATACGAGGATCATTGGAAGATAGCCCACATATCAACACACTCTGGTATATGAGATTCAATGTTTTGTATATGGCATATATAGGGGCTAGACAAGTTAGTGAATTTTTGTTGTATATGGCTAAGATGTGTTGGCCTTTAGATGGATAATGAATTTTTTATAATGCCATAGTTGTTGGCTATCATATTATATGAAAAGATGTAGTTTTCTATGTGAGATTTCTTTTAAATTTAAGTTGGTTATGGATGTGTTGTATGAGTGCATGTTGTGAATGTCATGGGGGTGAGAAGAGCTTAGCAAATAGCTTTGTTCTTGTCTATGTGAATAGATACACGGGCGTGTGTCTAGGCCATGTGTAACACGCTGGTCATGCTGCAGTGTGTCTGCTCGGCCGCGTCCCTATGAGTTAACCTTTTAAGTCGAATAGATCATGGGCTAGTCACACGGGCTTGTGACTAAGCTTTGAGGTCGTGTGGGTGAAGTCAGTATTCGCTACGGGTTGGAGACATGGGCGTGTGTGACTACACATGGGCGTGTCTCTTCTTCCACGAGCGTGTTAGCCCTGTAAAAAGAGAAAGTTTTTAAGATAACCAAAAAGTTTCGGAATAGTCTCGAGAGTCCTCGTATGTATGAATAAGGCCTCGTAAATTGAGAATGAGGTTGTTGAGATGACTTTTGAGGGAAGTCGATGAGCCTGAGTGGTGAACGTGAGGATTTTGTTAAGGTAACACCAAGCCCTGCTCCCAGTAGTAAAATTCGGGTAAGGGTGTTACATAAAAATGACTAAATCGACCCGAAACCTAAGTATCCCATCGTCTAAAATCCTAGTGTGGTGAGATTTAAAGAGTAAAAAAAAAAAAATTGAATCGCAACACAACTCCGGTTGAGGTGTTTGGCGAACATTTCTCACCTCAACGTAACCCAAAATATTGATCGAGTTAAAAGCTCAGGGACTGATTTGGAAGTCCAAAATAATTATTATTTTACCTCTCCAATTCTTTCTTTATTATTTATTTATTTAATACACATAACATACTTTTAATATGGCATTATTTAATATAATATAATTTTTAATAAAATATTTTTTATAATTTTTATTTATAATTTAGCATAAATACAATTTAATTATATTTAATTATTTGATTTAAATATAATTTGTAAAATATTTTGATATTCTATTATATTTACATTTTAATTTAATGTTATCAATAGTAATCTTATATTCTCATCTCACCATTAAAGTTGTGTTTGAATCCAAACACATCCCACCTTGATTTTAATCTTACTGTTACAATAACTAATCTCACTGCTTGTCATTCTTGTTTTAATCTCACCGAGTGAATCACACTACCTATCCATATGAAGAGCTAGTCAACATACACCTAAACCTTGACGCAAAGATTGTTCAAATTCACCTCCAACAACTTGAACAACATAGTCCAAAATCCATCTCATAAAGGACCCGATAAAGACCTGTGTCGCTACTACTTGAGCTCCACAAGAACAAAGTCTACTACGTTAGTGACTTGCTAGTGAAATGAGCTACCAACATAGCCAGACCCAACCTGGCTTCCATTGGAACCTGCATAGTGGTATGGAGGCAACTTCCATTTAACCATCCAATGTTTAAACCGGTTGGATACAAATGCAAAGCACAAGGTGTGGCTAAAACCTACCTTAAAAATGTTGTTTCTTTACATAAACCATATTTTGAAAGGTGGGTTGGGAGGATAACTGAGAGCATTGTGTCACGGGCTAGAACTTTAGTCCGGCAAACCACGCAACCTTAAGCAATTCCTTTGCTTTAAATCTGCCTAAGTCAGCCTAACTCTCAAAAGATGAGAATTCACAAAGAAAAATCTCTAAGGCACTTAAATAAAGCAAAAGCAAACTCAAAAGACAAATGAGCTCGAATCAAACAGAAAAGCCACAAGAAAGCAATGCACATAAGGTGTTTGAGTAAATGTTCTCTAATATATTCAATAACTATGAATGAGATGATTTCAAATGAGGAGAAAGCTTCTATTTATAGTTGAGCTCCCTCGATCCAACGATACAATTTAAATTATGTAGACAGTCAAGATTAAAGTCATTTACAAGATGAAAGTCCTAAGGATTTAAACTTTATACAATCTTATCCTTTAGGATTACAAATATTAACCATGATAATTCTAGTTTTTTGGAGTGCTCCTTTGGGCTATCAAGGCTTTAAGTAGATGGGTTTCTCCATATGTTCTCTGAATCGAGACCGGTTCAAGTGAGTCAAATAAGCCCTATTTAATTAATTGACTTCCATGGAATAGTTTGTTTGCATTTATCACGAGCTTTGATCCGCGGCTCATGACAATTGCTGCTGATGATGGGGTTGTCATTTTTTCAATGTCGAATTTGCCTTTGGGTTTTAGGATTGTAGCTAAGAGTACTCAAGATTGTAGGAAATTGGATCTTGATGCCATTGTTGTGCTTCATCGGCTGATATTGGGAGTATTTGAGGATGGAGAATCAAACTAAGCACCTAGTTGAAGATTAATTTGGGCCTTGCACTCGGTTTTCTTATTATAATGACTTTCTACTTCTTTTGTAATAATTGCAATGACATAAACTTATTCATAATATTATTTAACATGGTATTATACTTTTCTTCCGGGTTGAAGCATATAAAAATATTATTTAAGTCCGAAAACTGTGATTTTATTATTATCACGATTAAAATGATTCCTTGACATTCAAGCCAAATTCATTGTTTGGGCATTAGAAATCTCTCACATGATTGTGTTTTGATTTTTTAATTGTCTTTCTTATATAAATCACTGAGTTGTATAACTATTAAACTATATTTAGCATCATTCTTGTTAATGTGGTTTTAGATCAAATCTTTTTTGAGTTGTTGGTTTGTTTTTGAATGCTTTTACATTCTGCATGATATTGATGTTAAGATTTAGGTTTTCTATTTCATATATCCCCATACTCAAATTAGTGCTTAATGTTTGCAATGTTACTTTAATGCCTAGAACTATTCCTAATCCGTAAACTATTTATAATCTTTCTTGAATTCTTAAATAGGAGGATAAATGGATTTCAACACGTTCTCCTCAACGAGAATGACTTATTTTAATATAAATATATTTGAAGTAAATTACGTTTCATGTGACTATACTTAAAAGATAAAGGCTTAAGGGTATAAAAAACCCTTAAATTTTTTCAAAAAAAAAGCAATTAAGCCCCTCCTCTTTTTTTTTTTTTTTCCATTTAATTGAGCATTTGAACTTTCAAAATACATTAAAAAGGCCCTCAAACTTCTTCAAAAAAAGCAATTAAGCCCTTGCTTTTTTTCACTCAATTGGGTACTTGAACTTTCAAAATGCATCAAAAAGGCCCTCAAAATTTTTCAAAAAAGCAATTAATTAAGCCCTTGCTCTTATTAAAAATTAGAAAATTTTTAGAAAAATATTAAATATTAATAAAAATATAAAAAATTAAAATTGATTAAAATTATAAATATAAAATTGAAAATTTTTATAAAAATCATAAAAAATTAACGACCCTAGTTTTTTAGTTTTTTTTTCAATTAAAGTCATCATGTGTGTAACACAACATGACATGTGATGAAAAATGATAACAAATAAAATCAATAAGAATTATAGAAAAATTATAAAATGCTTCTTTTGATACGATAATTTTATAAATTTTTTCTGAAATTTATATTTCTTTACATTTTGCATAATTTTCTTACGACTTTATAAAATTTTATAATTTTTATTATATTATTACATATTTTATAAAATTTACAATTTTTATAATTTTATATTTTTCTAATTTTTAATAATTTAAATTTTTATTAAAATTAATAATATTTATAGATTTTAAGTTTTTTTCCTAATTTTTAATAAAAGCAAGGGCTTAATTATTTTTTTAAAATTTGAGGAACTTTTAATGCATTTAAAAGTTTAAATATTTAAATGAGTAAAAAAAATACGGACTTAATTGTTTTTTTTAAATTGAGGTATAAATTTAATAGTTATAGAAAACTAAGTACAAGTGAGGTGCGCATCCGGGGAATCAAACACCGGTCAGTACCGTGGGAGGGTACTATGATACCACTACACTAGATGCGCTTTTTGAAGCGTTTTATGAATATTTATTTAAAATTTTAGTAAACACTAAACCTTGAGGAAAGAAAGAGAGATTTAAGCAAAAAGAGAATTAATTGTCCAAATAAAAAACCCCAAATTGCTGAAACTAAAACTTGATAACCCTCATGAAAGGGACTAGTCAGTGGCTAACTTCAACAAATAGGCATAAGAGTGAGGCTTATGTTAGATCATTGTTGTTGAATATTTTTTCTTGACATTAATTAAAACAAAAATAACATATATTTGTTCATAATATTCCAAGCTTAAAACTTGCAAAGATACCCTTTATTGCTTTGCATGCATGCACATTAATTTGGGTCGTCTGTGAGAATTCTGAATATTATTTATTTCTTGTGCCACTTCTTCCAATGATTTATATTCACTATAACTTTATAAATTCACTGCTTGTTAATCATTAATATACAATACTTTTTTTTTTGTTTGGCCAATATATGATACATTTAATCTTGCCAATATATAACTTTGTTCTCATATATATAATTAGGAATTGATCCTACATTCCAAATGTCTTTAGTACTTTATTCTCAAAATCAATGTAAATGGCCTAATTCCATCTTATTTTAATCAAAGTTAAGCATAATCCTAGCAAGAGATAAGCAAAGCATTCTTGATTTAACTTTTATTATTAATTTTATTCCTAACAATAGATTATACAAAAATTCTTCTCTCCAAACACTAATAATAATAAAGTTTCTATAATTCTCCACACAATCCCCCATTGAAATATACTCCAAAACTTTTATGCACCCAATGAGTTTATATATCTTCATTTTTTTAAGTTATAAGTTGAAGTATTAAGAGGGTCCACAAATATATATAGAATTTTCTTTCAACACATATATATATATATATATATATTATTATTATTATTAGTGGGTTAGATGATTTCACATTATTAATTTTTTTAAAATAAATTTATTTTAATAATTAATTCAATAAATAAATCAAGTACAAGTCTATATATATTACAAATTATATGTTGGATTAAGTTGGATACCTTCTTTTTATGAAAGAATTTTCCTTTTGGTATGTAAACAATGATCACTAAGTATGCAATAGTGGCATCCAATTGCTCATCAATATTAATTAGAAAATTATATGGAAGCTTGTCATATCTAAGAGCCTTAACACTTGGAATAGTTTTTAAGTTCAAGAAACTATTAAAATAGGGAAAATTTTAACTTTAGGGTTTATATTATATATATATTTGAAAGTTTACATTAATATGATAATTAAAGTATAAATACAAATATTAAATTAGTAGAATTGAAATATTACGTTGTAATTGGGTATAAAGATGTTCGAATAAGTAAAATCAAATCATTACAATATAAACATACTAAAACCTAGAAAAATTCAAACAAAATTAATTAACTCAGACTAAAACCTACACATGAGTCATCTACATGTGGTGGGACTTTGAAACCCACACATATAAATTGCACAGGATGAGTTTCGAACCTAAGACCTCATTGACTATATTTAATATTTTTATATACCGGTGTAATAGAATTAAATGATATTATCTCGTCAAAAGATTTAAAATGAAAAAAATAGATTTGGTTTTAATAATACAACATATTATTTAATTTCCAAATATTATATATATTTAAACAATGCATTAAATGCAAAAATTTAAATTCATAGTTGATTGAGTCTTAATTCGATAGGCATCGACATTGTTGTCAGTGCAGTAGGACGTAGGTTCGGGTGCGTTAAAACGTATTATCCTCCTATGTAAGAGTTGAGGAGGGACTATTGGTAATTCTAAACATTATTTAAAAAATAGATATAATAAAAAACCTATAATAAAATTAATATTAAAATTTTTAATTCATATTATTAGTTCCAAGCTATTAATATCTTATTATGAAATTAAATTTACATAAAAGTCGATATATAGTATATAAAACTTTTAACACAGAAATATTAAACTAATGAAGGTATCAGGAATTTATATGTATATACAAATATATATTTTTGGTACAAGTATATATTTATATTGAATGTTAAAAGGATCGAATTCTGGTCATTACACTAAGAATATAACACTATTCATAGTGGCGACAAGACATTAATATTAAATTTTGCACGTGTAAAACTGTAATTTAATTTATGTACCTATCAAACTAAAACAACTATATATATCTATATTATTTATTAAGATAGTATTGTCCTCAGTGAGTTATTAATTCAATTAAGAAAATTACGAAAATGTTTTCTATAATTAAAATAAATTATAATATTCGAGGCAATTTAATATTTTATTTAGAAAACCAAGAAAAATATGGGTATGTTTGAATTTGAACCCGAACTCATTGCATTAATAAAACCTTTAAGTAGCGTGGTATTTTCTTATGTTATGATTCTAATAGAATGTGATTGCCAGGAAGGTGATTGTTGGGAAAATTATTTTGTAATGTCTGTTATACATTAGAAGGAATTTGATTAAAATCCAAGAAAATTACATTTTCATTTTTGGTTCTCTAAGTACATTCTTAAAATGTAATAATAATTTACAAATTTACTCTTATTAAATAAAAAATATTCATGTATTTAAATTTTATAATAAACTTTATTCTTAACGAATATTTGGATTAAATATGTAAAAATAAAATTTAATTGATAATTCTTAAATTATTTTTAATTTATAATTTTAATTGAAAGTAAAATTGTTTCAAATTTGTCTTGCATATATTTTTTAAAAATAATAATGTATATATAAAATCATGGACATATAAAACTTGTCGTAACCATTTTTTTGGTGAAACAGTAAACGACGCGGTCGACTCGATTTTTTGAAAAAGAAAAGGAAGGGAGTCGCCACCGATCTTTATTTGGTGTGATCGAATCACCTTTATTTTAATAAATCGTTTAATTTACTAAAACAGTGCTTTTTGGTCCACGAACTTTGAGAAAATGGGTTCGGAAGTCGATTACGTGCGAGGAAGGATTAGCACCCTCGACACGCCCGAAATCGGTACCAAACTGATTGATTGATGTCCTATTTGTTTGAAAACTTTGAAAGGGTTCGAAAATACAATGCTTTTTATTTTCAAAACTTAAAGGCATTAGAAGGGACATTAAGGTTATCTTATTTTCGAAGAGATAAAGCATCATGTCCAGTAAGTTAGGGCACAATACTTTAAACTCTCGAAACTAAGCTCGCCTTTTAAAACTTGATTTTTTATTTGAAGAGGTCATTTGTCGAACGAGAAACCAGAACCCAGTAAGTTAGGGCTTGTTTTCTCGAAAAGCCAAATTAGGAATATTGCCTCTATTGTAAAAAAAAAAGAAACTTATCTCGAAGTATCTAGATGTCGAGTCCAGTAAGTTAGGGCGCGACATTTCGAGCTTCCGAGATTAAGTATTTTGTTTAAAATTTAAATCACGATTTCAAAAGGGACATCCCGTTGTTTAGCTTTAAACGAGAAGAAACTGGAACCCCGTAAGTTAGGGCTCGATTCACTAGAATTGCTAACACGGAATATCGATTTAAAATTTGAATTTGCGATTTTTGAAAGGGATCTTCCGTTATTTAGCTTAAACGAGAAAAAATCGGCACCCAATAAGTTAGGGCTCGATTCTCTCGAATTGCTAATACGGAAATATTGGTCGTTATAAAGTCTAAGATGTCGAAAAATAGTGAGATGACGATGATGATATAAGTAGTGGTGACAGAAAAGTATTGTGACAATGGTGTATATGTATTAACGATGATAGAAAATAATGATAATAATAATGATGGTAATATATAAAATAGGTAAAATATATGCATATAAGAATATATATATATATATATATATATATATATATATATAATGATAGTAGTAATGTGAGATATGTATATATATAAGAAAATGATGATAATATACATAAAATAAGTGAAGTATTTGCATATATATATATGAAAATAGTACGATCCTAATAGCAATAATGATAATGTAATGATGAAATAGATATTAATAATGAAAAGCGACAAGCAATAAATAAAATATTATTGATAGCAATAATAGTAATATAATAATAGTAATAATATAGTAATAAATATAATGTACATAAAAATATGATAATATAATATTAGTAATAATGTAATACTAACAATAACATAATAGGTAATAATAATGTATGTAAAATAATATTAGTAATATGATAATGAAAATAACGGTAACAATAACGGTAATAATAATAGTAGATAGCAATAACAAACAAGTGATATAAAAGATATAATAATAATAATAATAATAATAATAATAATAATAATAATAATAATAATAATAATAATAATAATAATAATAATAATAATAGTAAATAATAAAGTCTAAAAATAATTTAAAGAGGGACCAAATTGCATTTAAAAGCGAAAGTTTGGGGCAATTCAAAATAAAATAAGAAGGAAATGGCCTATCCTAAAAGCAGCGTGAAAGGAGGGGGGACCGAAATGGAAATTATTCCTTCTCCTAAAGCATAGCGTCTTGATGGGGACGAAAATGAAAGTCGAAGTAAATCGTTGGGCGAGATTTTAAAGCGATAAAAATCTGATTGTAAAACAATAAAAGGCGGAAGGGCTAAAATTGCAATTAGCCCTTCCTTCAAAAAACACGCGAATCCTAAGGCGGGTCGGGTCGGATCGGGTCGGAGTGGGGCAAAACGACGTCGTTTTGGGCGTTAGGGCCAACCCCAAAACGACGTCGTTTTGAAGGGCTATTTAAGGCCCTAAACCTTGAAAAAAAATTCATTTGTATTCTTTGTTAAAAAAAAAATTTCTCTTTCTCTCCTTTTTTTCTCTGCGGGGAGGGAACTCGGCCGAAGTTCGTCACGCGTGGCCGTCGTTCAGCGACCACCGCCACCTGGCGCTTCGTGTAAAATTTTCTCTTTTTAATATGTATATATATCTATATATATATATACATGATTCTGAAAAAAATGAAGTAATATTTATGTACGTATACTGTTTCGAAAAAGAAAAACAAGAGGAAAAATAAAAAATTTAAAGCCTTAGCCCGTTTCTGACTTTCTTTCACTACTTGTTTTTTTGTTCGAATCCCAATCTCCCTAAAAAGTTTAGATCTTTTTATTTTCTCAAAAATTTCGGGGCGTTTTGTTTCCTTATTTGTTGCTGCTATTGTTGATCGAGAAGAGACAACAGGATTTTGAGGGTCCTCGGACCTTGAAAGTTTCTGTTTCTTTGATTAAAGGGGGGAAAAAGTAAAAAAAAAAAAAAGGGTCCCTGTACACGAAATACAACTGGGCTTTTATAGCCATCCTTTTCTACTTTCTGTCTTGTCTCCTTTCTATTTTGCAGAAGCAAGTGGAGCAAGTGGGGCGGTGGAGATGGGCGGTGCTGCAGAGCAAGTGGCGCGGCAGTGGGGCGGCGTCAGAAAACCTAGGGCAAGTGGGGTGGCGGCTAGGCTAATTTAGGGTTTTAGAAACCCTAAATTTTCTGAAAAATTTTTAATGTTTTGGGCCTGTTGAGAATTTTAGGTGTAATGAAATTTGGAGTTAATTGGGTTTGGGCAAAATTGGGTCTTTTGGACCCGGGTAAAATTGGGTCTACAAAACTTGTTTTGGATAAATTAAAAAAAAAAATCTTGAAATTACATTTTGTTTTAGCTAAAGGTTAACTCATAGAAATATATAAAAAAATACTTGATTCTAGGTATTGCTCCAAGTAAAACAACAAAAATAAATCATATGAATGTAAAACTATAGGTGGTCTAACCTACAATTCCTACACAACTTAAATGGAATAATTATACCCATATTCTACAAAAATAATAAACATTTCATACAAATACAAATGCTAAATCAAATTTATAGCTAGAAAAATAACTTACTTGCGAAGAATCTGTTAAAATCAAGTAGTAGGAAGGAGGAATGAGGTAATAACTTTATTTTTTTACGTTTATTAATATACTAATACTTTAAACCAATAAAAAATAGGATTAATTTTGTCTTAATATTTTTTTATAACTTTTCAATTTACAAGTAAAAGTAAGTTTCCCACCTTTTATCATGGAAATCACATTGACGTTGAAATCATTTTTCAACTGATTAAATTCCTAAGAAAGTGATCTACTTTCAATTACACAAATGCTACCTTAATTTAACAATCCTCTAAAACTTTATTATAATATTCTTATACATTTCAATTTTAATTATGCACACTTTATTACCTCCCTCGATTATATATATATATATATTTATATATTAATATATTTGACCAAGTCAGTGTCACAAGTTAACTCGACATGACTCAAGATTGATGGTAACACCATGATAAATAATTTTAATCTAGTTTTTTCAATTTTAACGTCGTACATATTTCATGTGTTATTATTAATTAGTTTCAAACTATACATTTCACTATTTATTGTATACTATTTTTAAACACTTAAGTTTATATGATAAATTTGTGATTTTCAGACATATATACTAATGATAGGATTTCTAATAACTATAAATAGAGATCATATATGCCGGTAATCTTACTCTTACCATATACAAGAAGAAATCCTACAACAGACTTCAATGATCACAATGGACGAAATTTACTGAGAATCTATAGAAAATATATATAAGATTTGAAATCATAATATCTCGAAAGTTGGATGCATTTCCTTTTAGGATTGATGTTACAAAAAAAGAATGAAAGTAATGGTCAGGAAAAGAGCACCTGAAACTGTGGTGATTGGTAGGGAAATTGAAAAAGTAAAGAAGCTTAAATTCTCCAAAGAAACAAGTGGATTGGATGAAGGGTGGTCCAGCAGCCAATTGAGAGGGAATTTTTAGAGGAAGATGACAAATTAAGTTACATTCAAAACCTTAAAATAGAAAGAAAGAAAAAAAGAACAGGGAAAAAAGACCAGGAGATCTTGGTCATGTGAAGTGTGAATGGCAATGTCGGGTTTGGTCCGAATTAGAACAGCGTCATGGATGAGAGCGAGGATTATGGGGTTGCGAAGAAACATTAACTTGCAAAGTATTGTCTATTTCGATTTATCAAAACTGGATATATACATGACTACGTTTGCTGGGAGACCGTGAAGGTGGGAAAAGGAAGATGATGTGCGGAAAAGGCTTGCAAGGCCATGCGTCATGTGTTAGGGTTTGGTTGGGAATCTAGGATTTTTGCTCTTATATATATTCATTCAGCTTGTTGCTTGCTTCTTCAATATAGACATTCTACGGATTTCAGCTTCTGTGTAAATTTTAAATATGTAAATTAATTAAAAGTGTATGCACTCTTTGTGGTTGAGAAAGATTTGGGCTAGTTTTTCTTCCTAAAAATTTTCAAGATAATTAAATTTTAGGGTCTATCGAGGTACTATTGAGTAATTAAATGAAAGTGTAATTATTAAGGTAGGATATCATAAATTTTTATTTTATGTTTAATAATATAAATTATAATTATACAATTATATAATTTTAAATTCTAAAAATTTAATTATTATAAAAATTGTCAAGAATTTAAAATTTACCCTAACAAGTAATAGAACTTGATCAACTCATCATATGTAACATGTTAGTTGAAGAAAGTATTCTGCGATGTAATTACTAATAAAATTAAGAAAATAAACATAATATGTAATTTTATCTAATTATTCTAGCATTCTATATTTTTGGTCTAATCATTCACTCTAACATTAAACATATATACTTCTTGTCACCATCCATTGATCGTTGGCCAAGTATAAATCATTTGTAATAAATAGCATATAATTTAACTAAATTAGTGTAAATAACAATATATAATTTAGTTAAATATTTAGTTAGGTTAAAATGTATGAGGAATTATATCATGTCAATAAAAACATCATATTATTTAAATGAGGCTAGTAAAATAATATATAATTATATGTCTTAATATATATATAATTTAAAAAATAAAATATATGTCCTAAAATTAAAATATTATTATTGTTGTATAAAAATATAAGAATAATTGAATTTGATGTAATTATCTCGATTCTCACCCTTCTTAAGAATTATTTTAAAATTTTCTTAAAATTATTTTATGTACACATTTAAGTCATTGATATTTAACACTTATTTAATATTATTTTTATTATAAACTTTTGACTTCCACTGATTTATAATCATAATTTTTCACCATTTAACTTTTAGTTGTATTTTTCAAAACATTAGCAGTTATATTCAAATTTTTTTATCCTAAAATTGAAGTTTGAAAAATAATTGATAAAAAATATTTTAGAGGCAACAATAGTCAACAACAGTTAGGCCAAAGTTAGGAAAACCCCACAATGGTGAAGTTCCAATGCAAAAGAACTTCTCCCCTTTCTTAACCAATCATAAAATTTAGAATCTTTCCATTTTGGTCCCACCTTCACTCCTTACATTTTTACACAAAAACCAATCATATAAACATTGTTAAATACACACACAATATATGTTCATATTTTGCATGCAAAAGATTAATATTTTAAAGAGACCAAGTAAATAATGTGAGTTGCAATTATTTAATTTACTTTCACCCAAATAGTCTAAATTTTATGTGTTTTCATAGGATTCTTAACTATCTAAAAACAATTTCTTATATACATAATAAAATAAACATGAAATTCAAAAGGGTTAACTCGATTCTTATTCTTGTAAAAAAAAAAAATTACATTGAGATGTTTCAAAAATCATGTATATATTGTACATTTAATAGATAAAATGGATATTCATTGGAGATTAAACACACATTGTTGTATAAGGAAGGCATATATATTGATACAGAGATATATTCCTAATTTACTTTAAATAGTGAGACAGCATTTATCCATGTTGCATATTAAAACCAAAGGATATTTGATTCCAAATGGAATATCGACATCATTTAACTCGATGATACGTAGTCATGTGTATAGTTTTTGCGATATTTACGCCCACAAAAATACACCCATATATTATTACACACTTGTTTAATATAATAATACATGTACATAATATAAAGTCATTTTGGTTTAGGTTTCTCTAGAACTAGTCTCACACAATTCTAAGTACATTTTACAAAGACAAAGATTCCCATTGTGGGGTTTGTTTTAAAGACTTGCCAAAAAGAAACGTGATTCCCTTCAATCCTCTTATGCCCACATTGATGGAACAACTTGTTTTGTGATTTATTTTTTGAATGTAAATATTTAATGCCAACTAGACCGTAATTTAAATCCGTATTCTACTTTTACTCCTCCCACTCTGGGCCTACCCAACCATCCCCCATACAATCCCTCTAGTCACCCTATTTATATGCCCTACAATCCCATCACTCCATGTATCCCACCCCCAAGAGCTTTGCTATACCCTAGGACTATAGTCTTCTCTTCCGATCCATCCATTACTTTCAAATTTTCTTCTTAGATCAAACAAAACAATGTCCGGTGTTTGGGTTTTCAAGAATGGTGTAGTTCGCTTGGTTGAGAATCCAGCGGCTGAGTCATTGGATGGAAGCCGACAGAGTTCAACACTCGCCGCAAAGTGCTTGTGCACACTCCTTCTAATGAAGTGATCACTTCTTATGCGGCTCTCGAACATAAGCTATGGTCTCTTGGGTGGGAGCGGTATTATGAGGACCCTAGTCTTCTTCAATTCCATAAGCGATCAACTGTCCATTTGATCTCTCTCCCAAAAGATTTTAATAAGTTCAAGTCGATTCACATGTACGACATCGTCGTTAAAAACCGCAACGTATTTGAAGTTAGGGATGTGTAGTTGTATAGTTTAGAGGAGCTAATTTGGACGTCATTTCTTCTTCTTCTTTTTTTTTTTTTTTTTTTTTGGTATGTGATGATGGATTTATTTTATGATTTTGAGATATGGGTATTTGTTTGTAAAATGGCTTTTATATATACGTGTGGAGGGGGGTGTTGAAGGGAGAAAAGCTTCTGGGGATTAGGGTTTAAGGAAGATTGTTTGGTTGGTGACTGAATTGCTTTGGTCATCCTTTCTGTAAATTAGTATTGTGATCACGAATGAAAGTGGATGTTCCCTTGTGTGCTATGTTTACGGTCAATGCATCTTGTTAGAGTTTTGAGTTTGATATTTAATACATGGTAAGCTTGAAATTAAATAATGAAAGCTTGTTAATAAAACTAGACTATATTTTCTTGGTAGAAATCAAGGTATTTATAGTTAGTAATAGTGACCAATCCTCTTAAGTGTTTTTTAAAGAGGTAAACGGTTAATTTTGAAATATATTTCATTTTTATAGGTGGAGATCAAACCTCTATTCTCATGATTATAAGGCGAGATCAACAATTATCACATCTCTTGATTAAGAAAAGGAAAGGCTGGATTTGAAGATCAAATTATGAATGATACGAGTCGGAGATGGAACCTTGCGTTAGCGGATATCATGCAAGATTGGCTTTGAAACCAATATTTTATACAAGGAAATGTGGGTTACAAGTGTTGTTTAGGGTGAGACTGAGATACATTAAAAAGAAGAAAAAAAAAAACACAGAGCAGGGCAGGACAGGGCAAGAGAGGACAGGACAGGACAGAAAGGAAGGAAAAAGGTTCACTTTGGGTTCAATTGCTTACCATCAACGTGGTCAAGCTACGTGTTTAAAGAAAACCCAAAGTGGACATGTCACTCCAATAAAACCACGTGTCTGAGATTAAGACTGAAAAACTATGGCCGAAAATAGTAATTAGATTTCCAAAAGAAATTGAAATAGCAGTGATGAATGCATGCATGAAAATCCCAAACATTTAAGTCAAGGTGGGGAACATATAGTTCCAAAAGTAAAACATGTGGCCGAAAATGCTGTTGGACCAGACCTAGTCTTAAGTTTACATGCAATAATAAACTTGTGTGGTGGAAAAGAGCTTTATAAACATACGTCTGCTGCAATTGCAGAGAAAAGCCCACAATAAAAGCATTTCTTTTTTTAATTTTTAAACTTGAATATTCTGTTTCAGAGTTTGAGTTATGGGAGAGTGGAAGAAGCCCATTCCTTCATAGAATTTTGGGGGGTTGCATTTAAACCTACGTTCAGTAGTCACACTCATTTCCTTCAATTTTGAGCTGTTTTATATAAAGAAGGTGATGGAGAAGAGAAAAACTGCTGCTTTTGATCCTATCCACAACGCCAAGGCATGGACCAACTGGATGACGGAAGACATCTTAGTATTTTGTCTTCTCCTCAGTTTTAGTTGAGTTTTTGTTATACATGTTAGCCTTAATCTGTATTTAAATTATATTAATTTTTTTTTATTTTGGTATCTAAAACTTTTTGTTGCCATAAGTGATAATTTATTTTTCTGAGTTTGATATCTCCATCAATCAAATTATTAAATCTATTTTAAAACAAAATAACCAGTTAAAATTATCATATGATAAAAAATAAAAAAATTAGTTTCACTTTATATATATATATATATATATTTCATTTCTTATCATTTTTTATTTTTAATGATTTTTATCAAGGCTTTTAAATCTAGAGTAGTGATCAAATCAGTTAGTCTATCAATTTTTGATTAGATTGATTCGATCAAATAAATTATTAAAATTTATAAAATTGATTATATCTTGAAATTAACTTGAAAGAGAGAGAATAATTTAAGTATAGCCTATATGTTAATATATTTTCCATATGATTTATCTATTCTATTTATTAGATCTATTTGTGAGTTCTTTTATTCTGTTAAGGTTGACACGATAATGATTTGTATATTGTATATATTTAAATACCAATTGGGTCAAGACATAAAGTGTTGGACATCTCTTTAAGCAAGATCATGGATAGGGGCAGGCAAGCCTCAACCTTCTTTGGCTAAGTGGTATATTCATCTTTTAACTCCCTCTAAAAATTAATAATTAAAATTAATCTCCATTTAACCCTTTAATTACATGAAAAATATATTTTTGCCCTCCAAAAATAATAATTTATTTAAAGACAAAATTTCAGCTTTAGCACCCTCTAAAATTTTAAATTAATGTTTTCAAAGATAAAATTTTAATTTCACCCTAATCAAATTCAAATATTGTAAAAGGAAAAAATTAACACGAGGATATCTTAAAATGTTTTGCATAAATTATATTATCTGAGTTTAAAATGTCATATTCATCAAACTATTTTCAATTTCTTTTTATATAATAAAGATGCGCTTTTGGAATTTAAACTCTAAAGTCACTGATTGGTTAGAGTATTATTTTTCCATATATCTTACTCATTTGTTAGCTTTAAACTAATTACAATTGGTAATTTTATTCCTCGTATTTTGTTTGTGGCAAAAGGAAGGAAAGCTTTTCTCTTATTTTGAAGATGTCTTATATTTTACAAGAGTTTTACACATCTTTCTAATTGTATGTCTAAATTTGTGCTAATTATTCTTTATTTTATAACTAACTACTTTAGAACATGTGTTAAATAAATTTTTTCTCACATTATTACATTAGTAAACAAAAGTAGAATAAAACCTATATCAATGTATCTTAAAAGGTAGTTGCATGTACAAAACACTCAAAATTAACTATAACACCCCTCACCCCTCACCTATCTCCGTCGTCACCAGATCAAGGTTACGAGATGCTACCACTCATAACAGAACATAACCATGCTATATAAATGTAAAATTTCTCTAAACAATTTTTAATCATCAAACATATAATAAAAAACATGTTATTCATATATAATAAAAGTAGGGACTCATTTGAAACATTTCAAAAAAAAGGTAAAAATACAAAATATGGGTCACATGGCCGTGTGACAGGCTGTGGTTGTGTGGAGCTGAACCATATAGCCTTGTCCCCAGATCATGCTACAAACTGATGCCTTGTAATCCTTGTCGTCAAGCCATGTAACTAATTGTGGCCGTGTTGGACGAAATTGTAAAAGTATGCAAACTTTAACACGGCTGTGTGGCTAGACCGTGTAACTTATTGATGTTGTGTATACCTATTGACACCTAAATCACACAGATCACACGACCGTGCCATATGCTCGTGTATGGCACACGACCGTGTGTCAGGTCATGTATCAGCCCGTGTGTACCTAAAAGAACCTTACCAAACAAGCAAAGTGACCTAGGCTCACTTAAGCCACAAGCAACAATGTTCCATCATTCAAACCTGTTAAAAAATCATCAAAACATACACTTATTTCATTAACCCTAAGTGTCTAACTAATATACCAAAATTGAAACCACAATTCAAACATTTATCATCTAACATTCATCACCATTCATTCATAATTTCAATCACCTAAACATTACCATATAACCATCATTCCATGTACCAAATATAACATTTTCAAGTAATTCCATTAAACTTATCGTAAAGATCAAATAGACATAACTCTACCAATTTAAAAATCTACCTCATCCAAGTAATCTACATGATCAAACACACACATTAATTACACCAACATGCCATATCTACTTTTCCATGTTACTTTAAAACTTAACCTATAGAGCATGATCAAAGCATTAAAAAAAAAAATCCAGATCTATAAGATTACCAACTTAACCAAAATACTACATTATCATTCTTATAACCATTTGAGACCAAAACAACTATTTACATGCCACTTATAACCTATCACAAAATGATAAAAAATCTACCAAGTCGTTGAACGGATAGTGTGAGCTCCAACTTGAATTGCAACTGACTACAAAATTTCTGATGATCTACCAGAAATCAAATAGAGCAAACGTAAGCAACACAGTGTTTAATAAGTTCGTACATAAACTTAACATAACTTACCCTTGTCTAATATAACATATGCATTGAACATAGAATTTATACATTTAAGTAACATAGTTATCATTGATGGCCTATTCAAACCACAAACCAACAAGGTTAGTTCCTTCAAAACACAAACATAAATATGAATTATATTCAAATAAACATGGTTCATATATCACCATTCACTTTTAGCAAATTAAATTATCATATCAAATTCAAATAAACATTTTCCATTTCATATATCCATTTTCCACTCGATGAAACACAGTGAAATAACATTGGATATGCGGGACAACAATGCACGAGTTGTGAATATAATGCTCACACGAGCTGTGGTTTGGGATGATAATGCTACACGATGCTGCTCACACGAGCTGTGAAGAATCCGCAACAAATGAAGGATCTTAGCCATCCATAATGACATGTCATTTGTATCCTAACCGTTCACTAAGTTCATATGTGCCTCGATTCATAATCATATCATTTAGTTATTCAAGTGTTATCACATTCACATGAATTCAACTATAAATTTCCATTTCATTTTGCAAGCCTCAATTACAATATCTTTACATTTTGACCCATTCCATGTTTAAAATTATTGTATAAGAAAATTCAATCACAACCAAACACAAACATATTAAGTCACAAAAGGAAACGATTTAAATCATTTTATAAACTATACAAATTTACCTAAACTGAATCAGAAGCAACCATGACACCAAGGACTACTTAGCAATTTTTCTTTTCGCGTTTATCTATCGGTTGATCCATTTCTTGATCTATAATATAATTTAATTCAAGTATCAACTTCAAATACCTTATAATGTCTAATTACATATACATGACCCTTTAAAAAATATTTTACATTATTACCTTAAAATTTTATCTTTTATTCAATTTAGTCCTTGAAACAGAAACTTACATGTTTTTCACAATTCAACCAAAAACCTTAGTGCCAAATTCAATATACTCCCTTAACAGCTCTTAAGTAACTAAATTTTAAAAATATTCCTGACTAAATTCCATACTTTATCAACTTAGTCCCCAAACTTAAAACTAACTATTTTTTTACAAAATAGTCCTATTTAACAACCAAACTCATAAATCTATCATTTAAACTTATGAACATCTAAAAACCATTAATGGAAAGTTTTTAAATCTTTAACAGTTTTACAAAATAGTCCCTAAGTTAGCAAGATTAAGCTACAACAATCTCAAAAACATAAAATTTACGGAAAAATGGCTTTGAAATTCATACCATGCAGTGATTGAATATTTCTGTGAAGCTTAACAATGGCTTTTCCCCTTCAACTTGTTTATTTTCAGTGGTGGAAGAAACAAAAGTTAAAGATGATAACGTTTGTTTCTTTTTACATTTTAATCATTAAAAATAAATTATAATTTAACTTATTTTAAAGAAATTAAGCACTTAATTGTCCACTTACTATTAAAGGGATAAATTTTCCTAATAGTCCTTAGACATTCATTTACCAAGCACTTTAACTAATAAAAAACATTACTAATTGACTTGTACGACTTTTATGATTTAATCCTTTTTACCTAATTAACCAACCAAACATCAAAATTACTGAACCAAACTTTAGCACGACATTTTAATATACTCGTAAACAATAAATAATATTTATTGACTCACTGGTCGGAGTTGTGGTCCCGAAACCACCGTTTATGATACCACTAAAAAATAAGTTGTTACATTAACTCTAAATACTTCGTAAACATGTTATATTCTTCTCGCACTAAAACAAAACAGGCTTACTGCAACACTTTTTTTTTAACACTTTCCTAAGTGTGGGGATAGACTTGTCTATATACGCTTTGGCCAATTCTTGTGTAAGGGTCGGGATATCCATGTCTAAGGCAAAGCTTAAAAAAGTGTTGATTTTGCCCAACACTATGGCTACATTTGTTATACCTTTCCCAACTACATAAAAGTGTTATCATATGAAAAGCCTAAGACGACTCTTTTTGGACTACACCAACATCTTTTTAGGTTATTTAAATTTGTATCTTTAAGCAAATTTTTAGGTGTTGGCAAAATCTGATTATATCCCAACGTTTTAAAAAGAGTTGGGAAAATATAACCTATCCCAACCTTTTTTATGTGTCGACAAATATTTTATTTATCCCAACTTTTTTGTGTTGCATTTGTGATTTATCCCAACCTTTTTGAACTATGTCGTTTTAGATTTTACCCTTCCTAAACCCCCAAAATCAAATCCCTAAAACTTCATCTCTTCTTGTTTCTCCATTTTGCCTTTTTATTTCTTTTCTCTTCTTTTTTTTTCCATTCGTCTCCTTCCTCATCTCTTTTCTCCACTTCCTGAGCCCTTACCCCTCAAAACCCTAACGCTATCCCCTTTCTTACAATTTCAACCCAAAAATAATAAAAAATCTCATTGGGGAAGCCGATAGCCATGAACGTTGTAGATTTTAGGGACCAAGCCCTTTCCCTGCTCACTGTCATGCTCAACCACTTTGATTTGGTGGTGAACCTTTCGTCTCTTAAATAGGCCGAGGACATTATTTCCTCTATCGATTCTTCTTCCACCGCCGAACTCTTCCCCTACCTTTCCGACCTCCAGCTTTCTCCTCATAGCCTCGTTAGGGAATTTCTTGTCGAGTGAGTTTTAAACCCTAATACTTTCCAATTTTGTATGTTTATGTTATTTTATATGCTGCTATTGTGTAACACCCTTACCCTATGTCCGTTCATCGGATTAGGGTTAGAAGCGTTACCGGATAGATCGAAAACATTTACAGAATTTATTAGATAGCCATTCATCAATATCAATCACAATGTCCCTTGAGTAGGTCATCGAGACCTAAAACATGCTTATAAACCGAGTCGAGACTAAATCGAAACACATATAAAATTTCATGGAAAATTAAAAACTTTTCTAAATATAGGTGATACACGTCCGTGGGGGTAGGCCGTGCCTCACCCACGGCTACTTGACACACCCGTGTGTCCTTCCCATGGTCATATACTGCCAAAACCAACACGGGTACCAAGCACGCCCATGTGCTAAGGCCGTGTCCTACAAGGTCATATACTGCCATTTCTCGCACGACCTGTAGGCACGCCCGTGCCATGACTGTGTACTCTTAATGCTAGCTACTGACTTTTCCCCACGGTTACTAGGCACGCCTGTGCGCCAAGACCGTGTGACATAATAGGTCACTTGCAAGACCAACATGCCACCCATATGGGTCATACCTACAAGCAACCATTCTCATCACATGTCATGTATATATGGCAACCAAATACATACCAAAATGGCCATTCAATTTATACATCCAATACCGAATCAAAAATATGCATCAAATACATATTCATTCAAGCATTTTATCAACTCAAACTAGCCAAAACATATAGCTAAAATCACCTTATAATCATATTCACATATCTAGCCTATACATGCCATATTTAGCTATATACATCTTCAAAAGGGTACCAAAAATGAGTTTCGTAGTGTGATGACGATCCTTGACGGTCCCGAGCCTTCAGTAGCTTTGACGACCTATAAAAACAGAGAAAACACACACACACGAGTAAGCTTTACAAAGCTTAGTAAGTCAATATACAAACAAACTTAACATAGAAAGCATATATACAATTAGATACGTTTGTACATCTCATTTACATGACAATTTATCATGTATATTCTTTGATTCATACATATGGCCACATTTGCCACATTCATCTATTCAAAACTCATTTGGATACATAGCTCATTCATAATCTTTCTTACATCTCATTCACATTATCATATTCAAACATACTTTTCTTCAAATCAAAGTCATATAGGTATTTACCTTTTATGCATATTTGATGCACATTCAACGTACCTGAAACGGATATTCATTCACTTATTTAATCACAGCTCGGATATACCATTCTTAACACAGACTTGCCCGTTGAACCAATAGGAACCTAGTAGGATACTCAAAAAGCTCGGAATAGTCGTAAAATGCCATCGTCGCAGACGAGGTCTTATATGCACTTAGATATCGATGCCACTGTCCCAGACAGGGTCTTATACGAATCAATACGATGCCGATGTCCCAGACATGGTCTTACACGTAAAGCTCATATCGATGCCAATGTCCCAGACGTGGTCTTATACGTAATCAAAATTCAACGCCAATGCCTTGGACGTGGTCTTGCATGATAAAACAAGACATATACCTATGTTATGACGTAACTAATCCTATCTATTCCTAAGTTCATCCGGGACTTCTCGGACTTTATCACTATATCAAACTTATCTCGGATTTCATGCACATAACATCTCATACACATTCATTATCATTAGTATTCATATGCATATATCCAATTCAATACAAATACGTTTATTTGCATAGTGACTTACCTCGAATTCGATTTATCGGAATGAAAGCGGCTACTCTGTTACTTTCGCTTTCCCGCGATCTAAGTCTGATTTCCTCGGTTCTTGATCTATACGTATTCAGAATTGACCCTTTTATTTACTAATTCATTCAATTCAATCCAAACATATATATTTAGGGTAATTTACAAATTAGCCCTCATACTTGCACAATTTATCAATTAGGTCTATTTTTCTCAAAACATTAAATTCACAAAATCAATACACAACCAAGCTTAGCCGAATGTATATAAACATCATACATGTCCATACTTTTCATCAAATTGGCAATTTAGTCCCTCAGTTTACCATTTTCACAATTTAGCCCTAATTAGCTAAATTCATCAAAACTTCAAGAGCAAAATATATTCATATAGCTCCAAACTTTCATTTATCAACTAAACTCATTTCAAACCTCAACATATCAACAATGGCATCTCACACAAACATCATCAATATTTAAAATTAGTACATGGGTTTTGTAGCTCTCAAAGCAACGATTACAAAAACGTAAAAATTATCGAAAATCAACCGAAAACATACCTTGAATTTTGGCTTGTAATCAACCGAAAATACAAGCTTCAAAACTTTGTTTTTCTTTCTCAAATATTCGGCCAAAAGATGAACTAAAAATGGCCATTTTTTCATGCTTTTATCAAATATAACATGCATAATAATCTATTTACTAATTTAGCCTTAAAATATAAAATATTTATAACATAACTAACAAGGTCATTTTTGACCAAAACAATCCACTAACTAAATAGTGGTTCACTTACCACTTAAGGCCATAACTTTTAAAAGCCACAACACATAGGTGTTTTAACAAATGGCATACAAGTTTCACATTTAATACAATTTCATCCCTTTTGTCAAATTAATCACACAAACAGATGAATTAGCTCACGAAAAATTTACCACATGCTTAATCACATATCAACGCACATAATATAATATTAAAATATTATACGAACTCAGATTTGTGGTCCCGAAACCACTATTTCGACTAGGGTATAAATCGGACTGTTACAATTCTCCCCTTAGGGATTTTCGTCCCCGAAAATCTTACCGTTAAACAGAGTCGAATATTGTTGTTTCATTGAATCCTTAGGCTCCCACGTTGCCTCTTCAATTCCATGTTGATTCCACAATAATTTCACTAATGGAATTTTCTTGTTTCTTAACTCTTTCACTTTACGATATAAGATACGGATCGGTTCCTCTTTGTATGTCATATCAGATCGATTTCAATTTTAGATGGAGTAATTACATGTGACGGATCAGATCATTATCTACGGAGCATCGAAACGTGAAATACATTATGAATCTTTTCTAGCTCAGACGACAACTTTAATCTATATGCAATAGGCCCGACACGTTCAATGATCTCATACGGTCCGATGAACCTCAAACTTAATTTGCCTTTAAGCCCGAACCGAAGCACTTTCTTCCACGGAGACACTTTCAAAAATACTTTGTCACCGATTTCAAAATCTATAACTTTTCGTTTCAAGTCTACATAAGACTTCTGACGATCAGATGCTGCTTTCAAATAATCTCGGATCAATTTCACTTTTTGCTCTGAATCTTTTATCAAGTCAACCTCGTAGAGCTTATTCTCACTAAGATCAGTCCAATACAGTGGTGTACGACATTTATGTCCGTACAAAGCTTTATAAGGTGCCATTTTGATACTCGTTTGAAAGCTATTGTTATACGCAAATTCGATCAATGGCAGATACTGTTCCCACAAACCAATAAACTCAAGAACGAAACATCTTAACATATCTTCTAGAATTTGAATGATCCGCTCAGACTGACCATCTGTTTGCGGATGAAAAGCTGTACTGAAATGCAATTTCATACCTAAAGCTTCTTGCAATTTCTTCCAGAATCGCGATGTAAATCTTGGATCTCTATCTGACACAATGGATAGTGTTATCCCGTGCAATCTCACAATATTCGAAATATAAAGTTCAGCTAATCTTTCAAGTGAGTAATCTGATCTTATTGGAATAAAATGAGCAGATTTCATCAATCGGTCAACTATGACCCAAATCGCATCTTTCTTTCTCAGAGTTAGAGGCAATCCAAAAATAAAGTCCATCATTACTCTATCCTATTTCCACTCAGGAATCAGAATCGGTTGTAGCAAACCGGACGGAACTTGATGTTTAGCTTTCACTTGCTGACAAACTAAACATTTTGAAACAAAGTCAGAAATGTCTCGCTTCATACCAGACCACCAATAGTGCTATTTCAAATCATGATACATCTTTGAACTTCCCGAATGAATAGATAAACAACTATTATGTGCTTCACTCAAAATCAATTGAATCAACTCCAAATTTCTCGGAACACAGATATGATCTCAGAATCTCAAACAATCATCAACAATTCAAAATTCAAATTCAGAATTCAATTCACATAGAGTTCGTTTCGATAACAATTCATTATCAACCCTCTGAGCATCAATATCTGCTGTAAGAACAATGGTTTCGCTTTCAATTCAACTATCATAGAACTATCACCAGATAAATCTAACTGAGCATTTAAGGCACGCAATGCAATTGATGCTTTTCGACTCAAAGCATCAGCAACCACATTTGCTTTACCCAGATGATAATCTATCACAAGCTCATAATCTTTTAATAGTTCTAACTATCTTCTTTGACACAGGTTCAAATCTTTCTAGGTCATCAAATATTTTAGACTTTTATGATCCGAAAATACATGACATTTCTCACCATACAGATAATGGTGCCAAATCTTGAGTGCAAATACAATCGCAACTAGCTCAAGGTCGTGCATCGGATAGTTCTTTTCATGAGGTTTCAATTGTCTTGAGGCATAAGCTACAACTTTGCCTTCTTGCATCAAAACACATCCCAGTCCATTTAACGAAGCATCGTTGTAAATTACAAATTCTTTATCCGATTCGGTTGTTGCTGGAGTACGAGCTTTCAACCGATCGAAACTTTTTGACATTTCTCGAGCATTCAAATCTACATCTTTCAAGTAATTTGGTCAACGGAGTAGCTTTCAACCGATCAAAACTTTTTCGACATTCTTTTTCAATTCGATCTTGCTCGGATCAAATCTAACATCTTTCGTGCAACCAAAAGTAATTTGGTCAATACGCTTTCTTTTCTCGTAGAGTTTGAGTAGCTTTCACTCGTGAAAATCAATATGTTTAGAAAACTACAACGATAATAACCATCTGCTTCATAGACCCGAAAACTACGGACTTGGCATAACACATTCTTGAAAGCGAAGGTTTCCAATTCAATGATAATCCCGAGATCTATCTTTAAAGATCTTGCTCTTTTAAGCGATTAAATAAGTCATCAATTACGGGCAGCGGCGCCACCTTATTGACGCAACTTTTTTTCAACTCTATTGGTGCCATTCTATACTCTTTCAACTTTGGTCAACTGAGCTATCGAAATCGGAGGTAAACCCAATAACTCTTCAGGGAACACATCAGAAAGCTTACAAGCAATAGGTACTGACTCAACTTTATTCTCAGATACTTTTGAATCAATCACATAAGCGAAATATGACTCATACCCATTTTCACATAACTTTGAGCTTTCAAAACTGATATCACAACAGGCAATCCATTCAAATTATTAGACTCAACCTGTACAATTTCATTATTCGGACATCTCAAATCTATAGTCTTTCTTTTGCAGTTCACAACAGTATCATGCAAAGACAACCAGTCCATACCCAGAATGATATCGAACTCATCAAATGGTAGAAGCATCAAATCGATAGGGAAATAATTTTCTCGAAACATTAACGGACAATTCTTGCATACTTTGTCATCAAGGACACTTTTACCTAAGGAGTTCGATACTTTTATAGCAAACTCAATAGACTTTACATGCAAAGTCTTACTGTAAACTAAATTCTAGCATATATACGAATGCGTAGAACCAGGGTCTATCAATGCAATCACATAAGTATCATAAAGCGTAAAAGTACCCACTATGACATCAGGTGATGAAGCTTCCTCACGAGCTCGGATAGCATAAGCTTTGGCAGGCGCTCTCGCTTCAGATCTTACAATAGTATCTCTCGTGCACCTCTGACTACCACTAACATTTCTTGTATTCTTCGAAGGTCTACCTCTTACAGGTGCATTATCAGGTCTCGAATTCTAAACAATCCCTGGCTCGGTAGACTCAGGACAATCACGGATAAAATGGTCAAGTGATCTACACCAAAAACATGCTTTGTCATTTAATCTACAGCTTTTCGGATGTATTTTTTCGTAATGTTTACATTCAGGTCTCTCAAATTTAACATTGCCAACGCTGGCCACTGAAGTTGCTGGAGTTTTAGAACTCATTTGCGATCTAGCTCGATTTCTATTCGGATGTCCCACATTGTCTTTGGAGCAACCTTGATAATCTCTGAATCTCTTTGAAGTAGACTAAAATGACTTGTTCTAAAATCTCTTTCTCGTACTCGGGCTTCAGACTCAGCTTTTCTTTTATCTTTCCCGAGTGCCTCAGCTTTGCAAGCTCGATCAACGAGTACAACAAACTCTTTTATTTCTAAAATCTCGACTAGAATGTCTTCATTAAGGCCATCTTCAAATCTTGTGCACATTATAGCTTCGGAAGATACACATTCTCGAGCATATTGACTCAATCTCACGAACTTTCGTTCATATTCGGTAACATTCATTTGGCCCTGTTTAAGCTCAAAAATTCCTTTCGTTTCTGATCAACAAATCTCTCACTGATATATTTATTCCGAAACTCAGTCTGAAAGAAATCCCACGTAACTCGTTCTTTCGAAACAACAGAAATTAAGGTTTTCCACCATTGATAAACTGCATCTCGGAGCAATGATACCATACACTTAATGCATTCTTCCGGAGTCAGAGACATTTCATCAAATACCTGGATAGTATTTTCAATCCAGAACTTGGCCTTTTTAGCATCATCATCATTAGTAGCCCGAAATTCTTCGGCCCCGTACTTACGAATCTTGTCAACTGGAGGCTTATTCAACAGATTTGGATACATAATCGGTGGCACAACTATAGTCTGAGGGGGATTAACCGGGGGCGGGGGTTACGAAACAGTCGGGTTATTCCTCATAAATTGAGTGAACCATTCACTCATCATCTGGAAGAAAGCTTGCTTAACTTCTCCCTCCTGACCCCTCGTAGCCGGTCTCGGATCAGAAGGCTCTGTCCCTTGCACGGGAGCAGGCGCATTACTTTTTACGTCGTCAGCTATGGCTCTTTCGGGATCCATTACTATACGAAAATCACATTTTATACGTCAGGATTCATCACACTATCACAATTCAGATATATGGCATGTATAGCTAGACTCTAACACGCTATGTTAGTCTGAGAATCGACAAAGTCGTAGCTCTGATACCAATTAAATGTAACACCTCTATCCCGTGTCCGTCGTTGAAGTAGGGTTAGAAGCGTTACCGGACAGATCGAAAATATTTACAAAATTTATCAAATAACCATTCATCAATATCAATCACAATTTCCCTTAAGTAGGTCATCGAGACCTTAAACATGCTTATAAATCGAGTCGAACTAAATCGAAACACACACAAAATTTCATGAAAAATTAAAAACTTTTCTAAATATAAGGGATACACGCTCGTGGGGTAGGCCGTGCCTCACCCATGGCTACTTGACACACCCGTGTGTCTTTCCGTAGTCATATACTGCCAAAACCAACACGGCTACCAAGCACACCCGTGTGCTAAGGCCGTGTCCTACAAGGTCATATACTGCCATTTCTCGCACGACCTGTAGGCACGCTCGTGCCATGACTGTGTACTCTTAATGCTAGCTACTGACTTTTTCCCCATGGTTACTAGGCACGCCCGTGCACGAAGACTGTGTGACATAATAGGTCACTTGCAAGACCAACATGCCACCCATATGGGTCATACCTACAAGCAACCATTCTCATCACATGTCATCCATATATGGCAACCAAATACATACCAAAATGACCATTCAATTTATACATCCAATACCAAATAAAAAATATGCATCAAATAACATATTCATTCAAGCATTTTATCAACTCAAACTAGCTAAAACATATAGCTAAAATCACCTTATAATCATATTCACATATCTAGCCTATACATGCCATATTTAACTATATACATTTTCAAAAGGGTACCAAAATGAGTTTCGTAGTGTGATGACGATCCTTGACGGTCCCGATCCTTCAGTAGCTTTGATGACCTATAAAAACAGAGAAAACACACACACAGAGTAAGCTTTACAAAGCTTAGTAAGTTAATATACAAACAAACTTAACATAGAAAGCATATATACAATTAGATACATTTGTACATCTCATTCACATGACAATTTATCATGTATATTCTTTGATTCATACATATGGCCACATTTGCCACATTCATCTATTCAAAACTCAATTGGATACATAGCTCTTTCATAATCTTTCTTACATCTCATTCACATTATCATATTCAAACATACTTTTCTTCAAATAAAGTCATATAGGTATTTACCTTTTATGCATATTTGATGCACATTCAACGGATATTCATTCACTTATTTAATCACAGCTCGGATATACCATTCTTAATACAGACTTGCCCGTTGAACCAATAGGAACCTAGTAGGATGCTCGGAAAGCTCGGAATAGTCGTACAATGCCATCGTCCCAGACGAGGTCTTATATGCACTCAGATATCGATGCCACTGTCCCAGACAGGGTCTTATACGAATCAATACGATGTCGATGTCCCAGACATGGTCTTACACATAAAGCTCATATCGATGCCAACGTCCCAGACGTGGTCTTACACGTAAAGCTCATATTGACGCCAATGTCATAGACGTGGTCTTATACGTAATCACAATTCAACACCAATGTCCCGGACGTGGTCTTACATGATAAAACAGGACATATACCTATGTTATGACGTAACTAATCCTATCTATTCTTAGGTTCATACGGGACTTCTCAGACTTTATCACTATATCGAACTTATCTCAGATTTCATGCACATAACATCTCATACACATTCATTATCATTAGTATTCATATGCATATATATACAAATACTCTTATTTGCATAGTGACTTACCTCGGATTCAGTTTATCGGAATGAAAATGGCTACTCGATTACTTTTGGTTTCCACGATCTAAGTCTGATTTCCTTGGTTCTTGATCTATACGTATTCAAAATTAACCCTTTTATTTACTAATTCATTCAATTCATTCCAAACACATATATTTAGGGCAATTTAGAGATTAGCCTCATACTTGCACAATATCAATTAGGTTCATTTTTCTCAAAACATGAAATTCACAAAATCAATACACAACCAAGCTTAGCCGAATGTATATAAACATCATACAAGTCCATACTTTTCATCAAATTGGTAATTTAGTCCCTCAATTTACCATTTTCACAATTTAGCCCTAATTAGCTAAATTTTTATCAAAACTTCAAGAACAAAATATATTCATATAGCTCCAAACTTTTATTTATCAACTAAACTCATTTCAAAACTCAACATATCAACAATGGCATCTCAAACAAACATCATCAATATTTAAAATTAGTACATGGGTTTTGTAGCTCTCAAAGCAACGATTACAAAAACGTAAAAATTATCAAAAATCGACCAAAAACATATCTTGAATTTGGGCTTGTAATCAACCGAAAATACAAGCTTCAAAACTTTCTTTTTCTTTCTCAAATATTCGGCCAAAAGATGAACTAAAAATGGCCATTTTTTCATGCTTTTATCAAATATAACATACACAATAATCTATTTACTAATTTAGCCTTAAAATATAAAATATTTATAACATAACTAACAAGGTCATTTTTGACCAAAACAATCCACTAACTAAATAGTGGTTCAATTACCACTTAAGGCCATAACTTTTAAAAGCCACAACACATAGGTGTTTTAACAAATGGCATACAAGTTTCACATTTAATACAATTTCATCCCTTTTGTCAAATTAATCACACAAATAGACGAATTAGCTCATGAAAAATTTACCACATGCTTAATCACATATCAACGGCATAGAATATAATATTAAAATATTATACGAACTCAGATTTGTGGTCCCGAAACCATTGTTCTGACTAGGGTATAAACCGGACTGTTACATATTGTATGCTTAACTGCTTTGCTTCTTAGTTTTGATATTTGTGTGATTAATGTGCTGTATTTCTTTGACAGAAACATGAAACATAATAATCTCATAGTCTTATTTCTTTGACAGAAACATGAAGGTTGAGTACTTTGTTACGTAACAAATCTGTTGCCATGCACGCTATTGCAATGCAGACCGAAACACTGTGTTTTGATCATATTTTCATTTTAATGTATGATGCGTTTGTTATTGAAACGATGCGTTTAGTCTATTAGTGTCTATTATTGGTTATCACTCTATATACCTATATTGTGGATAGAAAAAAAGTTATGCAATACTTTAAATCAGAATTCTAGTATCTCTTTTTCTCTCGATTTCTTCTCTCTTTTCTATATTTCTTGTGTTTCAGATTTGTTCTATCACAAAGGTATCAGAGTTGTTCCGATCCTCATGGCTTGTGATGGAGTAATGACAAGGTTGTAGAAGGAATTTGGTTTGATGCAGGGAGAGCTCACTCAGCTCAAGTTGAGTTCACTCAGCTAGATGCAAGGATTGATGCACGATTGAAGGATTTCTAGGAAGGAATTAAATCTGTGGTTCGTTCGGAGGTAAGATCTGAACTCCGATCTGAGCTTCATTCTTTATTCGAACAATATTTTGGATAGAGTCCTCCGGTTATGGCTATTGGAGTTATGGCGGGTAAAGGGAAGGGAATCTTAGGTTCTCTTTTAGGGTTTCCAACAAAGGAACACCTCCTAGTATCACCTATATCTGAGTTAGGACATTCGAGTTTGTCTTCTAGAAGTGGTATTGTAGATGTTGGTAACTCCTCTTTTCGAGTGGATTGTCCACATTTTGATGGTGATAATTTCAAAGGCTGGTGGTCTAAGTTGGAACAATATTTCGAGGCTGAAGGAGTAGGTGAGCAAGCTAAGGTTAGAGTGGTTATGTTACATTTAGAAGGGAATGGCTCAGATTGGCATAATTTCTTTGTACACAAACATGGGGATTGCATTAGTTGACATATGAGATGTATGCTAGGGGAATAAAGGAACGTTTTGGATTTGACTCCTTCCTTGATTCTATGACAGAATTAGTGACTCTTAAACAACAAGGATTCGTTGACCAGTTTCACGATGGGTTCCTAAGTTTGCTAAATCAACTAAATTTACCTGAATCCTATGCTTTGAGTATCTTTATAAGTAATTTGAAGCCTGAAATAGGACAATATCTCAGGTTGTTTACACCTCAAATGTTGGTGGAGGGTTACAAACTAGCTAGACAAGTTGAGAATATTGTATTGGGGCTAGTGAAAAGAGATTTGTTGCTGGTAATGGAGTTGGTTCTTCAAGACTTTTGTTCCATAATCTGATAATACCACAAGGAATGGGACATTCTATAATTGTAGGAGGGTCAGTGCATGGTAATGTGGGACAGAGAGTATCGTCTAAGTCTTTGTCTCAAACATAATTGGAGGATCGGAGGAGCAGTCTTTGTTTTTGGTGTGGTTCGAAGTATTCCCCTGGTCACAAATGCTCTAAATCTCAAGTGTTCCAGCTCGTTATTTAGCCAAGTTGGGAACAAGGTTTTGACATGAAGGTCTAATTTTGAAGATCTACAAGATTACTATGACCAATTGGACTTGACAGATCAGGTTCCAGGTAGTCCTGTGTTATCGTTACATGCTCTTCAAGGGTTGCAGGGTCATAACACCATAAGGTTTTCAGTTGTCATTGATCACACTGAGGTGGTTGTACTGGTAAATTTTGGTAGCACGCATAATTTCTTAGATTACAAGGTGGCTAAGCGATTGTAGTTGACAGTAGAATCGGGTTGTTCTGTGAAAGTCATAGTGGCGAATGGCATTCGACTATCTACTCAAGGTTTATGTAGAGTGGTCTCTTGGGAAGCACAGGGTTACCGTTTCTCTATTGATTTTTTACTCCTGGTAGTAAAAGATTTTGATTTGGTGCTCGATATTTAATGGCTGTTATCTCTTGGATCAATTATGTGGGATTTCTCCAATTTAACTATGCAGTTTCAGCATATGGGACAAGACTGTATCTTGCGTGGCATAATGCCTAGTTCCCTCAAACTGGTTCTAAGTAATCAATTTTCCAAATGCCTTAGTTTGGTCGACAATGGTCCATATCCCATGCTTTTAGCTTCTTGTGATCAGACTACTATCACACTGCAGCCAGTTCTGTTGGCAGTCGAATTACAAATTCTTTTAGAAGAATTTGAGGATGTCTTTCGCACTCTTGTTGGTATACCTCCTCCACGGTTACATGACCATAGAATTCCCTTGCTCGATGAGACCAAAGTTGTTAAAGTGAGGCCCTATAAGTATCCTGCTGTTCAGAAGACTAAAATAGCAAAGCTGATACAAGTGATGTTGCAAGCTGGAATAATTCGTGACAGTAATAGGCCTTTTACTTCTCCTATAGTAATGGTCAAGAAGAAATATGGCAGTTGGAGGCTGTGTATTGACTACAGGCAGCTCAACCAATTGACTGTGAAGGATCGATTTCCTATTCCAATTATTGAGGAACTATTGGATGAATTGGGGCAAGCACATTTCTTTTCTAAGCTAGATTTGCGCTCGGGCTATCATCAAATCAAGATGTGGGAGCAAGATGTGTATAAAACTGCTTTCAAGACTCATGAAGGCCATTATAAATTCTTGGTCATGCCATTTGGCTTGACCAATGCCCCTTCAATCCCTGATGAATTCCATTTTTCAACCCTTCTTGCGAAGATCGGTGCTTGTTTTTTTTGATGATATACTTGTATATTCACAAGGGTGGGCAGATCATTTAGTCCACTTGCGAGAGGTGCTTCAAGTATTAAGGTCAAATCACTTGTATTCTAAACGCTCTAAGTGTATCTTTGGAGCTACACAAGTGGAGTACTTGGGTCATGTTATTTCTCAAGATGTAGTTAGCATGGACAGGACCAAGATTACTGGTGTTTTGGATTGGTCCCTTCCCAAGTCTGTTAAGGAATTACGTGGCTTCCTTGGGTTATCCAGATATTACAGGCGTTTCATCAAAGGTTATGGCTTGTTGGCTAAGCCCTTGTAACACCCCTAACCTGAGACCGTCGCCGGAATAGTGTTCAGAGGCATTATCGAACAACCACAATAACATATATCCATTTCATGACACATAGCCTATCATTAATCATACATGCTCAAATACAAACATACAGTCCCTTATCTAGGTCTACGAGACTTTAATCTAATATTAGAAAGGGGTCGGGACTAAATCGAACACTTACGAAATTTTTTAAAATTTCAAGCATTATTCAACACTGTTGAGGTCACACGCCCGTGCAATCAGACCGTGTGTCATAGGGCATGCATACTGACTTCTTTAGACGGTCACTAGGCACGCCCGTGTACCATGGCCGTGTGCTCTTAGGCCATATACTGACTAAATCACATGGCTACCAGGCACGCCCGTGCACCAAGGCCGTGCACACTTAGGATGGCTACTGACTTTTACCCACGGTCAATAGGCATGCCCGCGTGCCATAACCGTGTAAGCAAAATAGGCCATTTATAAGGCCAAATTTCCATCCCACAATAAGATCATACCTACAAGCATCAATACAATACCAATTCATGCTTTCAAATGCATTCAAACATACCATTTCATGCATTATCCAATCACCAACTAAACTATTTACTCTCATGCTCATTGTCATCACAATTTAAGCCATTCAAAGTGACAAATATACATCAAAACATGAACATACCAAACATCATGTAATCCATGTCATAAACTTTCTTCAAACACATCAACCACACCATCATGAAATATACCATTTTCATATCTCATTCATAAGTTCAACATCATTCAACTTCCAAGCCAACTCACATGGCAAGGATTAAACATTTTAGGACATATCTTATCTACTAGCCTATACATGCCATAATTCAATTATATACATCTTTATAAAGTACCAAAATAAATTGCCGATAGTGTGATAGAGATGCTGACGATCTCAAGATCTGAGCTAGCCTTGCTGACACTACAAAGCAGAGAAACAAATAACACAGTAAGCTTTCCAAAGCTTTGTAAGTTCAAATTATAAAAAAATTAACTCAATGAACCAATTCAATATACACATTTAACCATCACATGGATAATTTACTAATGGTACACAAGTTCAACTTTATCCAATACTCACATAGCATTCCATTCATTTACTTTCAATTTCACCAACCACATAGGTATCATACCTACCTTTGCCAACACTTAGTTACTCACTAACTATACTATCCAATCATCACATAGAAAATAACACAACTAAGCACATTATCAATCTCAACCACATACTCAAATATCTATTCATTCAACTCTTAAATCTATCATCAACCACATAGGTTCAAACATACCTTGATCAACATATAGTTACTCACCATTCATACAACTCAATTCTTGATTTTACCTCTCGTTCAACCTTTGCTAATACTCAAATAAATTTGCACACTTAGTGCTAATTTCACAACTGAAGCCTAATTGTCATCGCACACTTAGTGCCAATATGTTACACCGAACTTATATTAGTAATGCAAACACATTGCCAATTCGATAAATCGATACTTATATCTTTTCACACACACAATGTTATTCATTAAAGCCGTAGCTTCTATTGTTTCGCACACACAGTGCTATTCATTAATTATAATCGCACACTTAGTGCCTCGATTCATAGCCGGAGCTTAAATGACATCGCACACTTAGTGCATTAATACAAAACCAAACTCAATTCAGAATCGTACACACAGTGTCGATCACAAAGCTAAAGCTTCTATTATTTCGCATACACAGTGCTAATCTTCTCGGTTACATTCCCAAATACGCACACCTAGTGCCAAATAGATCCATTTCTCACATAACATTTATAATTCAATAATATCATAACCACTCATTTCACAACATTTAAACATAGCTAAGTACACATATTATATCTAAACTTACCTCGGACGTCAAAATATCGAAACGTTCGATTAATCGAGCACTTTATCTTTGCCTCGATCTCGATCCAAACTTCTCCTCTCTTGGTCTATACACATTCAAATTCAATCCATTCAATCACCAAATCATTCATTTTAGCCAAACATACATATTTAGGGTATTTTACATAATAGTCCTCACATTTTTACATTTCGACACTTTAGTCCCTAATTCACAAAATCACGAAATACATATAATTTCATTTCACCCATGCCTAACCGAATTCTCTCTATATTCATACAAGTCCACACATCTCATTTATTTCACATTTTAGTCGCTCAATTTCTCATTTTCTCAATACTCAATTTCACTAAAAATCCTAATACAAACTATGTTAGCCCAACACCAAGTTTTCATATTAAACTATCAACTAACACATAGCTCAAGTATTCATCAATGGCTCATCAAAAAAACATCATAAATTCACAAAATTACAACATGGGTCAGCTAGAGCACGAAGCAACGATTGCGAAAACGTAGAAATTATAAAAAATCGATTAAAAACATACCTTGAATTGAATCCAAAAGCTAGCTGAAACCTAGCTTCTTTTTCTTTTCTTCTTCTTTAGTTTATCGGTCAAAAGATGAATGAAAAATGCCCACTTTCATATTTTATTTTTATTATAAAACATTTCAATACATAAATTACTATAATAACCTTGCTAATTTAATTAGAAAATCATGTCACCTAAGCCCTTAACCGTCCATGCTATAAAAAAATGGCCAAATTTCCTTTTGAGGCCTTCCTATTAAAAGAACATGGCAATTTGGCAATTAAACAATCAGTACTCAGCTTTTACACTTTACGCGATTAAGTCCTTTTGCTTAATTCGGTACATAGTCAATAAAATCTTCACACAGAAATTTCACACAGGCTAAATCACATACTATTCACACATAAAATAATATTAAATTATTTTTTCATCCTCAAAATTATGGTCTCAAAACCACTATTCGACTAAGGTCTAAACCGGGCTGTTACAGCCCCTTACTGCACTATTAAAAAAAGATGTTGCTTGGCAATGGACACCAGTGGAACAAATTGCTTTTAATCAACTCAAGGCTACTATTTGTCAAGCACCCATACTTGTTTTGCCTAACTTCCAAGAACCTTTTTGTGTGGAAACAGATGCTAGTGCACAAGGAGTTAGAGCTGTTCTAGAACAGAATGGCCAACCCGTGGCGTAATTTAGTAAGGCATTGGGAGTCAAATACCAAGCCTTATCCATCTACGATAAGGAGATGTTAGTAGTCTTGTTGGCTGTACAAAATGGCACTCATATTTAGTTGGTCGGCATTTCTTCATTAAGACTGATCATCAAAGTCTTAAATTTCTCTCTGTGCAACAAGCTATCACACCCTACCAAAAGAAGTGGGTTGCGAAAATGTTAGGGTATGACTACTCGATCTTATATCTCAAAGGCACTCAGAACACCATGGCTGATGCTTTATCCAGGAGAACTCATGAGCATTCGCCTCAGTTGGTACAATGTGCAGGCAGTATCGACACTTCTTGGTCTGAAAAATGGACACATATCGTGGCTTCCTACGTAGCTGATTCTAAGCACTCTCAACTCTGTCAAGAGGTTCAAGAGCGACCTCATACTCATCCAAAGTATTCATGGCATGATACATTTTTACGTTGTTTGGGCAAAATTGTGGTGGGTAAAGATCTTCCGCTTTGCAAGCAAATTTTTTCTCTCTTTCATGATAGTGCCTTGGGGGCCCATTCAGGTGTCCACGCCACTCATCACGGATCTCAGCCTTGTTCTATTGGAAGGGTCTTTCGACTAATGTCAAACACTGGGTTCGGGAGTGTGTGGTCTGTCAATGTTGCAAGAGTGATAATTCTGCTTCCCCTGGGCTACTATAACCATTGCCTATTTCGGATCGTGCTTGGGCTATTATTAGCATGTATTTCATTGAGGGTCTACCTGTTTCTCAGGGAAAATTGACCATTCTAGTTGTGGTTGACCGTTTGACCAAATATAGTCACTTTCTGGCTTTGGCTCATCCTTATACTGCTTCTCTTGTTGCTAAGGAGTTTTTTCATTACATTTACAAGTTGCATGGGGTATTTGAGGCCATTGTGTTCGACAGAGATAAAATATTTTTGAGCAATTTCTGGCAAGATTTATTTCATCATTTGGGTGTCAAACTTAAGCTGTCCATTGCCTACCACCCCCAAACTGATGGCCAGACTGAAATCCTCAACAAATTTTTAGAGACTTATTTAAGTTGCATGACAGGTGAGATGCCTTCAGCTTGGGTGTCTTAGCTTCCTTTAACTGAGTGGTGGTATAACACCACCTATCATTCAGCCATTTAGTGTACGCCTTATGAAGCCCTTTATGGCCAAGACCCACCTCTCCACTTACCTTACCTAGTGGGTGCTTCTCCAGTTGCCTCTGTTGACCGTTCTCTGCAACAACGAGAGGTTATGCATCGAGTTTTGAAATTTTATCTTTCTCGCGCACAGGATCATATGAAGCAAATGGTGGATAGACATCGTTTGGAGCGAACATTTTAGGTGGGATATTTAGTGTATGTAAAGCTACAGCCATATCGCCAATGCTTTCTTCGCCACTTCAAGAATCAGAAGCTTTCTCCACGATATTTTGGCCCATTTCCTATTGAGGCTTGTGTCGAAAATGTGGCATACCATCTGTGATTACCACCCTCTGCTCAACTCCACCCTACTTTTCATGTCTCCCAATTGAAGAAGCATATTAGGTCCACAGTGAATGCTTCTACCTTGCCACCAATTGGTTTTGATGGAGCTCTTCTCAAAACACCAATCCGTAGCTTGGACAGACGCCTTGTCAAAAAGGGTAACCATGCTACTTGGAAGTTCTAGTTTAGTGGGCGGACACATTTCCTGAAGATTCCACTTGAGAGAATCTGGAGGCTCTTCATCGATGATTCCCTACGTTTGATCCTTGAGGACAAGGATCCTTACTTCAGAACGAGGTATTTGTTATGTAACAAATCTGTTGACATGCAGATCGAAACGTTGTGTTTTGATCATATTTTTATTTTAGTATATGTTGCGTTTTAATGTTGTTATTGAAACGATACGTTTAGTCTATTAGTGTCTGTTATTGGTTATCAATCTATATACCTACACTGAGGACAGAAAAACGGTTATGCAATACTTTAAATCAGAATTCTAGTATCTCTTTTCTCTCGATTTCTTCTCTCTTTTCTATATTTCTTGTGTTTCAGATTTGTTCGTCACATACTTCTTAGTTCTTTCCTCTACTAATTTGTTTTTTCGTTGGGTATTATGCCCTATATTTAAAATGGATAGAAATATGATGATCTCATGAATCTGCGTTTGTATAAAGGTATAGGTTTAAGTCTTCTGGCCTTAGTTTGCTTCCTAATCATTTTGAATGATGAGGTTATACCATGGGTGGTGTTGTTTTCATCAACTAAATGTAGTTTAAATAAGCATCCATAATACAACTAACATTATCAGATTTCCTGTAAGTTTTTACTTGTTTTTGTACATATGATATAGCCTTCATCAACAAATAAACCAACACTTGTCTTTTCTCTTGTTGTCCTGTTTTTTACTTAGAATGTTTTCTTACCTGACTAAAAGAATTAGAAACAGATTTGAATTGTTGGAAATGCATGTAACCAGTCTTAAGAAGTTAATAGAGTGCCACAATGTGAAATATTGATCATGTTATAAGCATAAGCCTTAGAGCTCGCTTGATCTTTCAAGTCAATTGGATGGTCATAAGTTAAGTCTGTAACTATAGCCATTGGTCAAATTGATTTGATGCTAGTTTCAGTAGCTTGGTTTTTCAATCAATTCTGTAAGTAATAAAAAATGACACATCAAATTATGCATCTTGCTTTGGGTTGAGGATGACAATGGAACTTAACACTAACATAGGAACTCTTACTACTATTAAATTAGCTCACTTCCTTTAATGATAATTTTGGTTTTTATCCATTTTTCCCTTTATTTTTATCAAATTTCGTTTATCATTTCATGCTTTTATCTATTTTTTATTTATTTTTTCGGTTGAAAGATTGTAGCCGTCAACTCTTTGATGGGAGAACTTCGAAATATAAGTTCAAATGAGATTGCTTTGTTGGAAAATTTGGACATCACATATATAAAAATGATAATTACATGTTATTATTTACTATCATGATAGGTTAGCCCAAATTAAAAGTGATCTAATTTGGTTAGAATTTTATTGGGCTTTTAATTATTAAATAAAGTATGGGTCAAATATGTGTAGATACTCTTCTAATCAAATTCTAATTAATGATGGGCTAATTAGAATTTGATTAGAACTAATATGCCAATGTTATAAATATTAGGGTTATGGTCCCCAAATTATACACAAGATATCTTTTCTAATATCCCATCATTAGGAAAGAGAGAGCATAAAAATTTCTTGTGTGCTAATTTGGAAGATCAAATCCCCAAAATCCGGTAAAACTGCAAGGAATTCATGGATTCAGGTACGCTTCTGCATTTAGTTTTATTCTTCATTTATTCTTGATGATTTGACATGATAGATCCTGGTTTATTAAGTTTTATTTCAGATTTATTTTATAAAGCTAACAAGTGGCATCCGAGCTTTGTCATGTTGAATCATTGAGAATGAATTGATTCTTTATTATTTTTGGATTGATTCGTTTTTATTTTTTAATTTTATGGATTTTATATTTTAATTATATATTATGTTGAATCCTTGATATTCTGATAAATTTTTGGCTTTTGATTCTTTAAATAAAATTTTAAAGTTTTAAGTAAAGTTTTAAGGTTTTAATTTTCGATAATCGAAAGATTTACGTTTTAATTGAGAATTAAAAAAAGCGAGGATTTTATGTTGTTTATACCGTTTTAATAAATATTTAAAAAGCGATGTAGGTTTGGGTTCATTAGAAACTTTTATGATATATATTTGATTATATCAATAGATGGATTGTTAATCGCTAATCGCTTGTTTTTCAGTTTTACGATTATATATATATATATATTTATATATTGTTTTGGAGACACTTTAGTAATTATGTTCAGGATTTTACATGATGATATATGGTTTGTAACACCCCAAACCCGGCCCATGCGTTTCGACTGGATCTGGCGTGTCACGGCTTGTACATTGAAAACTTTTGCCTTGTTGGTTTTGGAAGTCGTAAGTTAATTAGACATTATTAGAGTAAATAAGTGACATTTTAAAATAAAATCTTATATTAGTATTATTAAGAATAAATAAACCTTGACATAAAATTTATAAGTTGCATAACATTGAAAACTTCTTAGTTGAATAAAAACTAGGGCCTTAAAAAATCCCAAATAAAAATAAAATAAACTTAAAGAAATCCCAAAATAATTTGTAGAAATAAACCTTGATCGCCCTCGAGTCCGCCTCGGCTCTCATGTTCACGATCTCTCGCTCACGAAATGTTGGGAAAATAAAAGGTTGAGTCACCAAGACTCGGTGTGCAAATCCGAGAACACATAAAAGGCTTGAGGCCCACAAACACATTATGAGCCTTGGCCCGTATACAAGGGTAACAAAATATGCAACATGGCCCATCCCAAACCTATGAGTCCATCCTCTACACACCTCCGCACCAACCATCACACCGTGGGATTTCTACAATCAACCCTCCATCCGCATACACACCATATCGACAATTTGTCTTTCATCATAAAGACCGATCACTATGTGACCTATGTGGCGAAGCCACCGATCGTTATGTGACCTTAATAATATATCAATAGTTGTGTACTTTTGTCATAAAGATCGATCACTATGTGACCTATGTGGCAAAGCCACCGATCGCCTCATGACCGCTCCCCTTCCATAAATCAATCAATCCCATCCCATGCATACATGCAAGAATCGAACATTAAACTATCTAAACATATCACATATTTTTACATACTTCGATACACATAGAGAAGTTTCTATGATTACGTACCTGGCATCCCTTGCCTGCCCTTTCTGGGTAATACGACTGTTCATACAGCCTCATTTTTTGGCTTTTAGCCCATAACATACATATAATTCAGATTAACTAGTGTGATAGAGATCTACACACCTTTTCCGCTTTTAGCCCATAACATACATATAATATAATAAAGCTTATGTGTCAAGAATCTACACACCTGATTACCGATAAAACGAGGCTTTCTATATCGACGTTATCCTTAGTCGACACAACTGCTATCTGCCTAAGGTGTTGTTCAGAAGCCGGTCCACAACCAATTGGCCAATCTCGAACAGCAGATACTGCTCGTTTCTTAAACTTAGGGATTCTTTCTTTTGCCTGATCCATATTTAATTCCATCATAAATCCTTATCAGAGTTACTATAATAATATTTAATCGTTAATCCTCCTTATAAAGTTAAAATCTTGTATATAATGATGAAATCTAATAGAAATCTAGGAAAATCTTCTTACCTTAAAAATCCCGAAATTGGAGACTTATGAATTTCGGCTTTTAGATCTAGTCGACTAGGCTTCCTTCAAATCCCGACTTGCCGCCCATCATAAACCATTAAACTATTAGCTTTCGCTTTTGCCTTTTCAAAAATAGGAATAGATTATGAGAACTAATCAAAATCTACTCTTACCTTAACTTAGGAGATTCGACTAGTACTAGAGAGAATTCGACAATGTCAATGGAGGATTTAAATGCCTAAGTATAGAACAATTTCTCAAATAGGATGAATAAAATAAAAACTATAGAGATTTCAGCTTTTAGAGAAGGAAGAGAATAATGGAGTTTTCACTTTTAGAAGAAAGAAGAGAATAATGGAGTTTTCACTTTTAGGAGAAAGAAGAGAAAAATGGAGTTTTGGCTTTTAGAAGAAAGAAGAGAATAATGGAGTTTTTGGCTTTTAGAGAAATTGGAGAAAGAAATTTGGAGAAAAGAAGCTAAGGAATTTTGGCACAAAGGGAGAGGATTTAATGTCGAAACAAGGAGCTAGCCCCCTATTTATAGGAAATTGGCAACCCTTTGCCATGTAGTAGCTGGTTTCTTTACTCCTCTCAATGATGGATTCTTGGCCATCACTCTCTTTGTAGATAAATTCTAACTTTTCTCCTTTATCTTAATCTACTAGCTCATCTAAAAGAGACTTAATTATCTCTAACTCCTCCTCCTTTATCGACATATTATCCACATATTTTAATCATAAAATCCCTAGATCTTAGCCTTTATCGCTTATTATCCACATAAAATAAATTCCTAAATAATAGCCTTTATCTGCTTATTATCCACATATTTTAAACATTAAAACCCTAAATTTTAGCCTTGTTGCCATCCACTCCACCTAATCCTAATGCCCAAAATTTAGCTAACTTAAATTAAAAGAATTGGGCTCCATGAAAATTAAATTTGGGCCCTTACTCCTTATGTGTGGCGTCACCTCCTAAGATTGGGCCACAAGCCCACTTTGGTATTTTAAACATAGATACTACCTTTTAAACCCTATAATGTCCAAACAGATAATTTTAATCAAGGCCTCTGCCTAAGCCTGAGCCCAATTTGGACCCCTAACACTTAAATTAACTCATTCCACATATTCACCCATTAAACGCATAGGCCCAAAAATTTAGGATGTTACATGGTTGGTAAAAGAAATTGCTTCAGGTAAAGTGTCTCTTATATACCGATTGTTTATCAATGAATTCATTATATATGTTGAATCCTTAAGATTGATGGTAATATTTGTTAGTTTTAATTTTTTTTATCGATTCAATTTTAGGGTTTCATTATAATCATTTTTTAATTCAAATCCGGTTCAACAATTGTATAATTGAATTCAATATATAGTTGATAGAATATATTATTTATTATTGAGTTTATATGCTTATTCTTCTCATACTATTCAGTTTAAGCATATAATTTGAATTTGGATTTACTTGGGATATGTAAGGCAAGTCGATCGAGGTTATATTTGTATGGTTTAATTATGATGAAATTAGATTTTGATGCAAATTGATGTTAATCATAGTATGTGTTTAAATAATTTGGTTTTAAGTGTGGTTCTATAATCTTAAGTTTTGGCATCTTATGGTTCCAAATATTTGGTTAAATTATGATGATATGGTCTATGGTATGAATTATGGGGTATGTCAACTATTATAATTTTATTTTCGAGATATATTGACTTGAAGTTTTATTTTCAAGTATTCATGTGAATATCTGTTTAATCATAATACAACTTTGAATTTACATGGTAAATTGGGGTAAGTTTTTCTATTTGATTATGAATACATGTATATGCGTGAATTACTTTGGTGTTTTTATCCATGCCAAAATTATGAATACATGTGCTTGTTAATTATTTGGCTTTGAACCACTACATTATTTCTATTTGGTTTTGATATATATGGTTTTGGAACAAAATGAAGAAGAAGAAATAGTCAAAATTAAGGTTTTCGATTTTTATTGCATTATAAAGACAACCTTATTTGGGGTTATTTTGAGTTTATAAAGCAATAAAAATATAGTTTTGACATTTGACTATTGGGGAAATTTTAATTTTAAATATTGGTATGTTTATTAACTTAAGTTATGTTGATATTGATCGCCCAAATGAAGGTTAATAATATTACATGTGCAACTATGGTGATAAACATGTGACGATTATTCAGTTTTACATGTGAGTAATAAATCGCCCAAAGGAATATTTATTGTTCGACATGTTTTATTGTCTATGTTTGATTACTACACCAAGATATCACTTACAAGTTAATATGAAATAAGTGTATCAAAGGATTAAGGAAATTGTTAACTTATGGCATGGAATCAAAAACTTAAGGAAAGATAGGGGGACATAAGGCACATATCAAGGAAAAATTTTGGAAACAAAATCATGGCCAATTGACCATGTTTTTGGACTGACAACTTGGTATAGGAGGAGCTGAATTTTAGTGTTAGTTTGGCTAAGAATTTAATTTTCTCTTTAGTCATTCCTAGCATCCTTGTGCAGAATTTTGCTTTTCTCTTCTCAATTTTCCCCTTTGGCTGAAATTGAACCTTGGTAAAGCCAAATTCTTTTGACCATTTGGTCACTTTTGTTCATCTTTTGAGTTTTCTCTTGTGCTTCTCCCTAGTGCCAAAATTGTTAGTACCAAAAGCCATTCTTTTTCTTTTCTTTTTACCATGGCCGAATGTACCTAGTTCCTAAAATCAATCTTTTTCTTCTCTTCTCTTTGAAATCAAACAACATCATCATCATCTCTTCTTTCATATTTTAATTCCTTTCATTCAAAGTTTCTCCATCAAACTCTCTCATGGCCGAATGCTAGAGTGCCCATAGCCGAATCTTTATTTTTTCTTTGATTCTTCATAGCCGAAATCTTCATTCATCACAACACCTTTCTCAATCCTTTCTTTTCGATCGTGGAAAATAGGTAAGGGATTCTTTGTTTTTCATTTTCGATTTATTAATAGTGTTATGGCCGAATATTGATGGTGTTATGAAGGACCATTTGGATCGAAATAAACGTTCGATCTAATAACATTTCATTCGTTATTATATAGTGCAATAATGGAAGATCGAAACTCAAGTGTTCGGGAGAATCGTAGAAACGTTGGAATTGATTTATTGTGGTAAGGAAATCACATCTTTTAAAGCCTCTAGTACTATTTCAAAATTATTTTAGATTTAACTAATATTCCTTTGATCTTGAAGACTTTCAAAATAGGGAAGAAAAGGGCGGTGGTTAGTAATATTAAGAGGGGCGGATCTGTAAATCCCCCATTTAAACGAAGAGCGGTTTCGGCAGTCCGGAATTTTCCACTGGGTTGCGGACCATCTTCCGAAGGAAGTCAATTATTTGAAGTGGTACGAACGTCCGAGCCTTTATACGTTAGTGGATTCTCAGCGGCTAACGAACCAATAAACGAGGAGAAACTGAAAATCGAAGTGATTCAAAATCAAGAGGGTAAGATTTTGGATCTATTATCAATAAGTATATTTTTACGAAATAGTGTTCTAACAGATCGAAATATGTTTTAGGTGCCGAGGAGCGAGAAGGATTAGTACTCTCGATATCGAGGTGTGTAACTTCACACTTTTTCTCGGGTTGGATGTCAATTTCGGTATTGAAGTAAGATCGTAAAAACGACTAGATCGGTATAAAACGTAACAACTGATATTTTGACGAAAATACGTGAAAATGACTAAAATCGTGAAAATTACGAAAACACCCTCGAAAAATTATTTGTTAATATGTAAATTGTATGTTTCGTGAAAATGGGCCGCAAAATACGCTAGATCGATAATTGGGCCGAAAACCCTATTTGGTTGGAAATTGGGCCGAAATCTCTACTAGATCGATTATTGGGCCGAAACCCTGTTTGGTTGGAAATTGGGTCGAAATCTTTGCTAGATCGATAAATGGGCCGTAAACTCTGTTAAATTGATAATCGGGCCAAAATCCGATGAATGTAAATTAGATGTAAATGTAACATATGAATGAAATCGCTAGATCGATAAATGGGCCGTAAACTCTGTTAAATTGATAATCGGGCCAAAATCTCTGTATGAATGTAAATTGGGCCGAAATCTCTGCTAGATCGATAAATGGGCCGTAAACTCTATTAAATTGTTAAATGGGCTAAAATACTTGCTAGATCGTAAAATTGGGCCTAAGTTGATAAATAGTTAATTAGGCCAAAGTGTTATTTTTGGGCCTTAATAAAGATTTAGAAATATTAATTCTTGTTAATGGGCCTTTTAATAAAATTATTGTATGACCATAGTTACTATTGCATACATATTGCATGGGTTGGGAAATGATGAAGAGAAGAAGGCCTGTTGCCAAAATCTAGTTCGGTGGCTCTGCCACAAAATTATGGCTATTTGCCTCTAGTTCGGTGGCTCTGCCACAAAAGTTATAAATGGCTATTTGCCTCTAGTTCGGTGGCTCTGCCACAAAATAATAATTGGCTCAATGCCTCTAGTTCGGTGACTTTGTCACAATCTAGTTCGGTGGCTATGCCACAAAAATATAATTTGGCTTAATGCCTATGATTGGTGTGATGGCGGGGTGGGTTGACTTGATCCCCACAGGTGTGATGGTTGGTACGGGGGTGTGTAGCGGATGGAATTAGGTTTGGGAGGGAAAAATTCATTTTACATGCATACTATTAATTATGTTATTCATTATATTATTTTGCTTATGGGCTCAAGGCCCAAACTCCGTAAATTGAAAGTCTGGCCCAGTGGACAAGTAAGTGAGTTATACACTGAGTTCTAAGTAACTCACCCCCTTTATTTTTCCATCTCAGGTAATGGAAATTGACGTGGACTTGGGCCGAGGATGACTTCGTGGAGGCCATACTGCAAAACATGGGTTTATTAAACTCTGAACTTTTTAATAATTATTTTTACTATTTTGGGTTATTGTAATAAGGGCCTCTATAAATAATTTATGGATTTTATGTGTGGTTGGTTTTATACTATACTTTGGACTTTTAAATATGGGCTATGATTATATGAAGTTTTTATTAAAATAAATTTGGGTTTTTCAAGTATATAAAATTCTTTTATAAATATTTTATTATTAACTCTTAAATAAATTACCTAAGGGTTTTTGATAATACAATGTTAATAATGTTTTTCAACTAATGTTTTTAAAATACTCATCTGATTTTTATTAAACCCCGAAATTAAAAATAATATTGTAGTTTTCAACTTATCGAAAGTTTTAAAATAGCTCGATTCATGTAACAAACCAAATCTAGTCTCAATGCATAGACCAGGTTTGGGGTGTTACATCACCAAAGTGATCTTTTTTGTATAAAATATTTTGTTTTAAAATATAAAAGTTTGTGTGCATGTAACTTAAGTTATATTGATATTGATCGGCCCAAATGAAGGTTAATAATATTACATGTGCAACTATGGTGATAAACATGTGACGATTATTCAGTTTTACATGTGAGTAATAAATCGGCCCAAAGGAATATTTATTGTTCGACATGTTTTTATTGTCTATGTTTGATTACTACACCAAGATATCACTTACAAGTTAATATTTTGTCCAAAGATGAAATATTAATGGAATGTCCGATATCTTAAGATGAGGTTTACCTTTATTCAAATTATTTTGGTTTAAATTTGAAGTCTTATGTGAGATTATTTATGGTTTATGATTTATTCAACTATTATTTTGCCAACACCATTGCATGTTGTTTTGGGATAAATATATATACATATATATACTATTATCTTTTAATTTGATTGAAAGATGAAATTAAAAGAGATATTTTGAAACAAATAAATTCATATTTTGGCTTTTAATTAAGAATGTCTAATATTTTAAATAAATTAGTTGAAACAAAATGTCGCCAAAGTGACCTCTTTTGTGTAGATTAGTTTATTTGAAATATTAGGATGATTATATGTTTTTGTGATTCATGCATTTATTAATTGACCCAAAGGTAAGTTAATATTTGGCAAAATTTCAAAGACATCTGTGGTGATAAATGTGTGACAATTATAAGGTATTTTATGTGAGCAATAAGTTAGTCCAAAGATTAATTAATTGTTTGACATATTTTATTGTCAATGTTTGATTGCTACAACAAAAGTACCGCTTACTGTTAATATTACTGTCCAAAGACTTGATATTAATGTTGTATTTGGTATCTTGAGATGGGATTAGCCATTATCCTGAATTCATTGTTTACTTATGAATATTGATGTGAGCTTATTTTTATTTATTTTTTGTTCTATATTCAGCTAATTCATATTCTACTGCCACAATATTTGCTAATATAAATTCTATACCCATACTTAATGGGACTAATTTCAATGAATGGAAAAGAACCTTATTTATAGTGCTTGGCTATATGAACATAGACCTTGCACTAAGGGAAGAACTACTTGCACCTCTCACTGCGGAAAGCAACCCCTATGTTAAAAGGGATTTTGAGAGGTGGGATCGTTCAAATTGCAAGAGTCTAATGATCATGAGGCACAGCATTTCAGAAGCCTTCAGGGGTATAGAATCTGAAAAGATTACTTAGGCTAAGGTTTCCTTGATGAAATTAAGAAACGTTTTGCTAAAAAAACGATAAGGTTGAAATGGCATCACTTCTGACTTCTTTGATGTCTAGAAAGTTAAGGGTTAAGGAAATTCTGAGCGATCTAAGGGCTATGAGTTTTATGATCCCATAATAAGGAATATTTATGAGATGGGAACTGCAACATTTTTTGAGGATGTTGAATTTGGGGGGAGAAATAAGGTTAGCAACATTGCTTTTGAGGAGGAATTGGATTCTAACTCAGTTCCTACTATCACTTTTGATGATGTTTAGGTTCTTATACCTATCATTGATCAAGAAGTGAATCCAGAACCTCTACAAGACAATGTTGAACAACTCCCCATTCAAAATGAGATAATTTTTCCAAAAGAACAAACTCAACAACCTCAAGAACAAGTGCCATTAAGAAGGTCCATAAAAGAAAGGAGAAATGCTATTCCAGATGATTATGTTGTATTTTTCCAAGAACATGAGGATGATAATGGAATGATGGAAGATGATCTAATCAACTTTCATCAGGCCATGAAAAGTTCTAATTCTAAAAAGTAGATTGATGCCATGAAAGATGAGTATAAGTCTATGCGAGACAATAAAGTTTGGGAACTTGTCCCATTACCTGAAGGTGCAAAAACAATTGGTTGTAAATGGATATTTAAAACCAAGAGGGATGCAAATGGTAATGTGGAAAGGTATAAGGCGTGTCTTGTAACTAAAGGATATACTCAGAAAGAAGGTGAAACACCCTAAACCCGACCTATAAACCCTGACCGGATCTGGCATGCTTCTTGAGTAAAACATAGCTAAATCTCGTTTTGTCATATTAGAGAAATTGGTGGTTTTGAAGAAAATAGATTTGTGTTATGATCAAGTTGAAAACCGTGTTGTTATTAAATTTTGTTTTTCATTAAAACGTTATTTTCATGTTTCAAAAATTCCAAGTTAAAAGAAATGCCGAATTTTAGAGCTTATCATTAAGTTGAAAATCGTAGGTGTTTAGGTGTCAAAACATTTGAAGCTATTTTACGAAAAATTGTTTAACCATTTGTTCAATGTTGATCGTATTAGAATAATAATTAAAACGCATAAATAAAACAGTTAAATAGTAATGGCCTTATTACAACAAAAACAAAAACCCGAAATAAATCCCGAAAACATAATAAGAAAACGTGATAAGTTAAATCATAAGAAAACCCGAAAATGCTGGGCTGAGCATGGCCACCACTAAGTCCCTGCCGACCCGGTCCATTTACTGAGTATCACCTGCAAAATGTTAGCCCACGAAGGATGAGTCAACAGACTTAGTGTGTAACAATCAACACAGATTTCCAATCGATTAAGGCATATTAAATCACATATAAACAAATATAAGCAATGATGCAACCCAACCCCACCTAGATATCCAACCTCTACACACCACCCGTACCTGCCAATCACACCGTGGGGATTACTAAATCGACCCTCCATCCGTTACACACCATCGAAGGCAGTCGCTGCAGTCAACTGCACATCGCCTTTATAATCATGGCATAGCCACCAGATAATGTGACAGAGTCACCGGATTAATAATATGTGACATAAGTCACCGGATAATGTGGTAAAAACCATCGAACACTTCCCCTTTATCATTATCACCTATATACCCATGCAACATACATATTATTCAGATATCATGCAATGTACCTTACCCCAAAGTCATAACAAAATCACACATATTCCATATCAATGTTTATAACATTATTAATCGAGAGTTAGGGTAACGCATCAATGAATGCTTTGTACCATTGAATGGTACCCTTAGCCATGTTACTCTTATTTTCATAATCACATGTTTAATATTGCTACCATTAATCTATCGGGAATTAATGTAGGGTTACACACCTGACTATTCATAGATCTAAGCAAAATCCCGAAACTACATGAAACTAACGAGATCCCGAAACGTTTGCCTTCCCCCTTCCTACAATCGGCCAACACTTTATTAGTAACAAAAAGCCTATTTGGCTCAACAAGAAATCTCGAAGGATATGTCGCATGAAGATAACACCTTACCTTAATGCCGATTTGGTTTCCAACCAAATCCCGAAGCTACGTGATGCACCTCCCTTGCAATCGACCAAGCACTAGCACACAAAAATAATTAGCCTTCGGCTTTTGAACGAATGAGAGATAGATCCGAAACACTAGAACCCTTACCGGGATAGATTTGAATCCCGAGACTCCTCTTTTATCACTGTCGAACTCCCCCTTAAAAACCATAGTTAGAATCGGCCATCTTTAAAATAATATGGCCTTTGGCCGAATATTACATTCTGCTTACCTTGGATCTCAAATCCCGAAAGATCTCCTTTTACCGTCGGCTACAAATGGATCCCGAAATCCCCTCTTCATGGTTTCGGCCAAAAAGATATAGGGGTTATTGTCCTTGATTTCGGCTAATCAAAGGGAAAAGGAGAGAAATCGAAATAGAAGAACCTTTACCAACTAGTAGATCCGATGGAATAGAGTCTGACAGATTCGGCCAACACTCAAGGAAATAAGAGGGTTATTTGGCTTCTAGGCAAATGAAAATAAAAGAAAGGGTTGAGGGTTTATGGTGTTTCGGCTATGATCTCAGCAAATGAAAAAGGTTCTTTTGGCTTTTGAAAATAGAGGAATCGGTGCAAAGAATAAGAGAAAGGGTTGAAGTCTTGTATGGTTTCGATTTTAGTAGGACTGAGAGGGTAGGTTTAGGCTTTCAAATAAAAGAGAAGAGAAGAGAAGAGAAGAGAAGAGAAGAGAAGAGAAGAGAAGAGAGTTTTGGTCTAAAGATGAGTAAAAAGATTAAGCAATTTTGGCACTTAGCTCCCCTAAACATGACCGAATATGCCCCCTCCAAAGTCCCTTAGCCGGCCAACTCTTCTTCACTCATCCAAATCCCCTCTTTTCCTCCTACTTAGCATAAATTTTGAGTTATTTGACCCAATATACACTTCATCCCTTCAGAGTCCTTGTGCTGTCCACCACTTCACCTCCTTGCCAAAAAATAAAAGCTCCAAAACGCCACCTGCATTACTCGAACCTAGGCCCCTTCACACCTCCTGAGGCGTCACCTTCCTGTGCTCTAAGTGGCACCTCCCTTGCCACTTTACTAGCTTAATTCTTGTGTCCTAAGCCACACACTAAACTTCTTAAGGCCTAGCTCCCTTAGTTCCCTTTTTAGGCTTAAAATCAAATATTTTTCTAAGGCTTCTACCTACATTCCAAGGTTTCTGAAGCCCCCAAAACACATTCAAATCACACACAAGCATATAGCCACATATATTTAAGTGAAAATGCATAACCCTTAAATCCCAGGATATTACAGTTCTACCCTCTTTAAAATAATTTTGACCTCGAAATTACCTGGCTAAAATAAGTGAGGGTATTGTTGTCGCATTGTTTCCTCTGGCTCCCACGAAGCTTCCTCCGATCCATGGTTACGCCATAACACTTTGACTAGTGAAACTAATTTTCTCCGTAGCACCTTCACATCTCGTTCCAGAATCTGAATCGGCTCTTCCTCGTAGGACAAATCTGGTCTCAGTTCCACCTCCTCAACTGGCACTACATGAGATGGATCCGATCGATAACGACGTAGCATCGAAACATGAAACACATCGTGCATCTGCTTCAATTGCGAAGGCAACTCTAACTGATATGTCACTAGTCCAACCCGCTTCAAAACTCGATAAGGTCCTATAAACCTGGGACTTAAGTTTCCCTTGCGACCAAATCTCATCACCTTCTTCGATGATGAAACTTTTAGAAACATCTTATCCCCTACTGCAAACTCTATCTCCTTCCGCTTGAGATCTGCATATGACTTTTGCCTGTCAGATGCCTCCTTCAACCGTGTCCAATTACCTTAACCTTTTCTTCGGATTTTGCCACAATCTCCGGACCCAAAACATGACGTTCTCCCAACTCTGTCCAACACGTAGGAGTGCGACACTTTCGTCTATACAACGCTTCATACGGTGCCATCTGAATACTTGCTTGATAGCTGATATTGTATGCAAACTCCGCTAAAGGCAAGAACTCCTCCCAGCTTCCTCTGAAGTCTATCATGCAACCCCTCAACATGTCCTTTAACACTTGAATTACCTACTCAGACTGGTCGTCCGACTGCAGATGAAATGCCGTACTGAAGTCCAACCTGGTGCCCAATGCCTGATGTAGTGCTTTCCAAAATCGAGACGTAAACCTCGGATCCCTATCCGAGATAATCGACACCGGCACCCCATGCAACCTCACAATTTCTGCCACATACAACTTCGCTAACCTCTGCAGAGAATAGTCAACCCGCACTAGTATGAAATGTGTAGACTTTGTCAACCGATCTATTATCACCCATACCGAGTCTTTCTTAGTAGGCGTAAGGGAAGCCCACTAACGAAGTCCATGGTAATTCTCTCCTACTTCATCAGGAATCTTTATCTTGAAGCAATCTCGACGAGACTTGGTGTTCATCTTTAACTCGCCGACACGTTAAGCACTTCCTACAAATTCAGAACTTCCCGCTTAAGACCAAAGCCACCAAAATCGATCCGTAGATCCTCAGATAACTTACTTCCTCTAGGATGCATAGCATAAGGGCTACTATGCGATTTTCGAAGAATTTTTTGCCTTAACTCCTCATCCTTTGGCATACAAACCTTACCCCGAAAACACAGCACCCGTCGCTATTCACACCAAAACCTTCTAATTCTCCATTCTGCACTTGCCGTAGCTTAGCACTTAGTTCACTATCTACCAACTGTTTCTCCTTTACCTGACTTAACCATGTTGGCTTCACTTGCAACTCTGCTAGCAAACTTCCATAATCATAAAGGCTAAGATGTGCAAACATCGCCCTCAGATCCGACACCACTTTTTGACTTAGGGCATCTGCCACCACATTTTCCTTGCCCGGGTGATACTCTATGGAACAGTCGTAGTCTTTCAACAACTCCACCCACCTTCGCTGTCTCAAATTCAGCTCCTTCTGAGTCAACAAATATTTCAGACTCTTGTGGTCCGTGTAGATCACCGACCTTTCTCCATACAAATAGTGCCTCTACACTTTTAGAGTGAATACTACCGCAGCCAACTCCAGATCATGCGTTGAATAGTTAACCTCATGTGGCCTCAATTGTCGAGACGCATAAGCGACTACCTTCTCGTCTTGCATTAGGACACATCCTAATCCTGTATGGGAAGCATCACAATACACCACAAAATCTTTCCCTGCTTCCGGCTGAATCAAAATCGGAGCTTCTGTCAACACTTTCTTAAGCTTCTCAAAACTCTCCTGCTGCTTATCCGCCCATACAAAAGGTACCTCCTTTCTCAACAACTTCGTTAGAGGTGCTACTATTGACGAGAATCCTTCAACAAATCTCCTGTAGTAGCCTGCTAACCCCAAGAAACTACGAACTTTTGCCACAGACTTAGGTGGTTTCCAATCTAATACTGCCTCAATCTTCCGAGGATCCACCCTTATTCCTTCCACGAACACCACATGCCCTAAGAACGTAACTTCCTTCACCAAAATTGCACTTCTTGAACTTGGCATATAGCTTCTTTTCCCTTAACACTTGCAATACCACCCGAAGATGCTCATCATGTTCTTCTCCAGACTTGGAATACACTAGGATGTTGTCTATGAACACAACGACGAACTGATCTAGGTAGGGTTGGAAAACCCGGTTCATCATATCTATGAACGCAGCTGGGGCGTGCGTCAATCCGAACGGCATTACTAAGAACTCATAATGCCCATATCTTGTTTGGAAAGCTGTTTTATGGATGTCTGCTTCCTTCACCTTGAGCTGATGATACCATGACCTTAGATCTATCTGTGAAAATACTGCGGCCCCCTTAAGCTGATCGAACAAGTCGTCTATCCTTGGCAATGGATACTTGTTCTTGATGGTCAGCTTATTCAACTGCCGATAATCTATACACATGCGCATAGTCTCGTCCTTCTTTTTCACGAATAGGACCGGTGCTCCCCATGGAGACACACTAGGTCAGATAAACCCACGATCGAGTAACTCTTGGATCTGGGCCTTGAGCTCTACCAACTACTTTGGCGCTATCCTATACGGAGTAATTGACACAGGAGCTGTACTTGGCAGCAAATCAATTCGAACTCCACCTCCCTATCCGGGGGTAACCTAGGCAGCTCTTCCAAAAAGACATCCACGAATTCTCTTACTGTTCTAACTCCACCAACCCCCTCTTCTTTTGCGTCCAAAGCACTAACGAAGGCCAGAAATGCCTTGCACCCTTTCCGAACCATCTTATCAGCCTTCAACGCGGAGACTATATTAGACAAATAGTTTCTTCTTTCTCCTATCATAATTATCTCCTTATCCTCCAGAGTCCTCAACTCCATTCGCTTAGCTGCACAATCCAATTTAGCCCGATGTTCCACTAGCCAATCCATGCCTAGAATGAGATCAAATTCCCCAAAAGGTAGTTCTATCAAGTCGGTAGGAAATACCACTCCCTGAATCTCTAGAGGCACACTCCGAAATATCCTATTCACCACTACCGTTTGACCTAACGGGCTCACTACAGTCATCTCTCTAACAGACAATTTGGATGCTCACCTAGTGTTTCAGCTACTCTACATGCAACATATGAGTGGGTCGAGCCAACATCAATTAAAGTAAAGAAAGGCTTATCAGCTATAAAGCACGTACCGATTATAACGTCTGGTGCCTCACCATCCTCCCTCCGACGAACTGTATACACCAAACCCGGCTGTCTCGCCTCTGTGTTACCAACACCTCTGCCAACTGGACCACGACCCCGCGGTGGTTGCTGTCCACCTGTTCCAGTCTGATTAACACCCTGACTTGCTGGTCGGCTCCTGTCTGTTTCCACAGGACAATCCTTAATCATGTGATCCTTGGACCCACACTTGAAACATCCCCCGGTCCTCTTCTAACACTCTCCCGGGTGCATCTTTCCACATTGAGCACACGAACGGTGCTGTTCTCCTATAGCAACCTGTCGATCTCGTGGCCCTTCAACTCTAGGTCTTTTCTGGAGACTTTCGGATGACCCTGATGATACAAAACCTCTCTTTTGTCTATTTCTATCCAAATTTTGCCTCATAGATTCCTTGACCCCTTCGGCTACCTTATCCTTCTCTACCAACAAGGCAAACTCCCGCTTCTGCTGTGGAGCAATCAGCAATCTTAGGTCATCCCCCAGTCCGTCCTCAAACCTGACACATCGTTTATGCTCCGTAGCCACGATACCTCGAGCATACCGGCTCAACCTTAAGAATTACGCCCAGACCGCTACGGACTTACTCCCTAAACCAAATTTAGAAGCGCCTTCCTTTACGCATCAATATAACTAGTCCCAATATACTTCTTCGTCGACACGCCTTAAAACATCAATATTCAACTAGTCCCACGGTATACTCATCGAGGAAGTGACACCACCCTTTCGCCAAGATTCGAGATCAAATCGTCCAAATACTCCCGGTAGTATTAGTGAGATCATCTTAACTCCAAAGACTATCCCACAATCTACCACCACCCTCTCCGGTATAACTCATCCAGAGAATGGTGGTGGCGACACCACCTCTTTCGCTTTCACGCACATTCGACCACGTCCCCAGAATTCATGTCTATGATCGCAGTCCATGATTAAGAAATTTTATGCATTAGCTTTCTGTTCACATTACCAAAACAAATTTTATGTAACAGAAGTTTAGTAGTAGTTCTTTCGATCATTTCAAGGTTTTCGTTCTAATCTCCTACCCTAATTCGGAGAATACCAATTTAAACATTTTAACATTTTCGCCTGCTCCAACCTGCAGGTATTTTCGTAATTTGTCCTATAGGGTATTTTGGTAATTTTCCAAATCAAGGTATCTTGAAATTTTGCAAAATAGGGGTTTTTAGTATTTTTACAAAATAGGAATATTTTGGTAAAAATTGAGGGTAGTATGGTAATTTTATAAACTGAGGGTATTTTAGTAATTTCTACAAATCGGGGTACTTCGGTAAATTTTTTTTTCCAGATCTAAGGTAGTTTTTTGCAAATCAGGGGGTCATTTGGTGATTTCAAAAGTAAGGTTTTTATAAAACAGTGTAGCTAATCCCTTTTGGGTTTTAATTATTGAATTTAGCCTGTGGGTAAGTCTTCTTGGTTAGGGTGAACCGTCACTACGCACCAAGTAGGATTCGAGCGAAGAGGAGGTGAGTCACTAGGACTGCTTAAATACCAAGCTCCCCCTAAATCCAATCCTAGACATACGCACAACTGTTGCCACACCCTTAACTCGGTGACTTACTCATAGGTTTGTTCGATTAGTCTTTAAATTTTATGTAATTATGTGTTGGAGTAAGCTAATCCTAGAGTTCAATAGCTCCTAATCTACTAATCTATGATCCCGTAATACCCACATACAAATCACACTACTTACCTAGTGGACTTGGGGCCGGAGACTCAGGTGCCATGCCAGAAAACCTACTCATCTTTAGTAAAACCCACTTTAAAAAAAACGTTTTGGGCCCAAAAGCCCTCAAGGTCGAGTTTTGAACCTGGCTCTGATACCAAATTTGAAACACCCCAAACCCGGCCCATAAACTCGACCGGATCTGGCATGCTTCTTGAGTAAAACATAGCTAAATCTCGTTTTGTCATCTTAGAGAAATTAGTGGTTTTGAAGAAAATAGATTTGTGTTATGATCAAGTTGAAAACCATGTTGTTATTAAAGTTTATTTTTCATTAAAAGGTTATTTTCATGTTTCAAAAATTCCAAGTTAAAAGAAATGCCAAATTTTAGAGCTTATCATTAAGTTGAAAATCGTAGGTGTTTAGGTGTCAAAACATTTGAAGTTGTTTTACGAAAAATTGTTTAACCATTTGTTCAATATTGATCATATTAGAATAATAATTAAAATGCATAAATAAAATAGTTAAATAGTAATGGCCTTATTACAACAAAATCAAAAACCAAAATAAATCCCGAAAACATAATAAGAAAACGTGATAATTTAAATCATAAGAAAACCCAAAATGTCAATGAGCATGGCCACCACTAAGTCCCTCGCTCGGCCGGTCCATTTCTCGAGTATCACCGCAAAATGTTAGCCTATGAAGGATGAGTCAACAGACTCGATGTGTAACAACCAAGACAGATTTCCAATCGATTAAGGCATATTAAATCACATATAAACAAATATAAGTAATGATGCAACCTAACCCCACCTAGATATCCAACCTCTACACACCACCCATACCTGCCAATCACACCGTCGGGATTACTAAATCGACCCTCCATCCGCTACACACCATCGAAGGCGTCATTGCAATCAATCGCACATCGCCTTATAATCGTGGCATAGCCACCGATAATGTGACAGAGTCACGGATTCATAATATGTGACATAAGTCACCGGATAATGTGGTAAAAACCATCGGAACACTTCCCCTTTATCATTATCACCCATATACCCATGCAACATACATATTATTTAGATATCATGCAATGTACCTTACCCCAAAGTCATAACGAAATCACACATATTCCATATCAATGTTTATAACATTATTAACTGAGAGTTAGGGGTAACGTACTTGAATGCACTATACCATTGAATGGTACCTTTAGCCATGTTACTCTTATTTTCATAATCACATGTTTAATATTGCTACCATTAATCTATCGGGAATTAATGTAGGGTTACACACCTGACTATTCATAGATCTAAGCAAAATCCCGAAACTACACGAAACTAACGAGATCCCGAAACGTTTGCCTTTCCCCTTCCTATAGTCGGCCAACACTTTGTTAGTAACCAAAAGCCTATTTGGCTCAACAAGAAATCCCGAAGGATATGTCGATGAAGATAACACTTATTTAATTTCGATTTGGTTTCCAACCAAATCCGGTTACGTGATGTACCTCCTTGCAATCGCCAAGCACTAGCACACAAAATAATTAGCCTTCGCTTTTGAACGAATGAGACCGATCCAAAATACTAGAACCCTTACGGATAGATTTGAATCCGAGACTCCTCTTTATCCTGTCGAACTCCCCTTAAAACCATAGTTAGAATCGCCATCTTTAAAATAATATGGCCTGTGGCTGAATATTACATTCTGCTTACCTTGGATCTCAAATCCCGAAACATCTCCTTCTGCCATCGGCTACAAATGGATCCCGAAATCCTCTCTTCATGGTTTCGGCGAAAAAGATACAGGGGTTAGTGTCCTTGATTTTGGCTAATCAAAGGGAAAAGGTGAGAAATCGAAATAGAAGAACCCTTACCAACTAGTAGATCCGATGGAATAGAGTCTGACAGATTCGGCCAACACTCAAGGAAATAAGAGGGTTATTTGGCTTCTAGGCAAATGAAAATAAAAGAAAGGGTTGAGGGTTTATGGTGTTTCGGCTATGATCTCAGCAAATGAAAAAGGTTCTTTTGGCTTTTGAAAATGGAGGAATCAATGCAAAGAAGAAGAGAAAGGGTTAAAGTCTTGTATGGTTTCGGTTTTAGTAGGACTGAGAGGGTAGGTTTAGGCTTTCAAACAAAAGAGAAGAGAAGAGAAGAGAAGAGAAGAGAGTTTCGGTCTAAAGATGAGTAAAAAGATTAAGCAATTTTGGCACTTAGCTCCCCTAAACATGACCGAATATGCCCCCTCCAAAGTCCCTTAGCCGGCTAACTCTTCTTCACTTATCCAAATCCCTCTTTTCCTCCTACTTAGCCAAAATTTTGAGCTATTTGACCCAATCTACACTTCATCCCTTGAGTCCTTGTGCCGCCCACCACCTGCACCTCTTTGCCAAAAATAAAGCTCCAAACGTGACCTGCGTTACTCGAACCTAGGCCTCTTCACACCTCCTGAGGCGTCACTTTCCTATGCTCTAAGTGCGCCTCCCTTGCCACTTTACTAGCTTAATTCTTGTGTCCTAAGCCACACACTAAACTCCTTAAGGCCTAGCTCCCTTAGTTCCCTTTTTTGGCTTAAAATCAAATATTTTTCTAAGGCTTCTACCTACATTCCAAGGTTCCCGAAGCCCCCAACACACATTCAAATCACACACAAGCATATAGCCACATATATTTAAGTGAAAATGCATAACCTCTAAATCTCGGATATTATAGAAGGTATTGATTTTACAGACTTTCTTACTAGTTTCATCGAAAGACTCCTTTAGGATAATCATGGTGCTTGTTGCTCATTTTGATCTTGAGTTACATCAGATGGATGTTAAGATTGTGTTTCTTAATGGCGACATTGAAGAAACAATTTATATGGTGCAACTAGAAAATTTTGAGTCGGAAGACTCAAAGAATATGGTTTGCAAATTGACAAAATCCATCTATGGACTCAAACAAGCTTCCCATCAATGGTACCATAAGTTTCATCAAATCATTGTTTCGTTTGGTTTTGAGATGAATATTGTTGATGATTGTGTGTATCACAAATTCAATGGGAGTAAGTACATATTTCTAGCTTTATATGTTAATGACATACTGCTTGTTAATAATAAGTATAGCATCAATCAATAACCTAAGAATGATTTTGAAATTACAAAAATGCATTAGATTTTTTATATTTTAGCAGTAGAAAGTCTAATGTACATTCAGGTTTGTATGCATTGGAATATTGTGTACACTATTGGGATGTTAGGCAAATATTTTAAGCAACCCTGATTTGGACCATTGGATAGCATCTAAGAGGGTTATAAGGTATTTTCAGAGAACAAAAGATTACATGCTCACATATCGGAGGTCTAATCGTTAGAGATCATCAGGTATATAGACTTTGATTTTGATGGAATATGGATATATAAGGTGTAAATTGTGAAAAAAAATTGCTATCTTTTATTCCAGTAGCAACAGGAGCACATCAAAGTAAAAACACATAGACTTTAAGTTCCTGGTTGTTAAAGTAAAAGTTTAGAGTGGTTAGGTGCTTATAAAGCATATTAGGACAAACTCCATGATTGCGGATCCGCTTACTAAGGAACTACACCTATGATTTTATAAGAGCACATTGCTTATATGGGTGTAATGTCATTTAAAGGATATTTGGGTTTAGTGGGAGTTTGTATTTTTAAATGCTTTTATGTTATAGACACTTTTTTAGTTATTAAGTTTATTTTCTGCAGAAATAAAGTTTATTTGGTTTATTCACACACTGATTTTGATAAGGTTTGATCTCACTAAGGAGGATCAATTGGAAATAAACATGTTTAGATCATATTGCATGTAATTTCCATGCTACACATCCATACTTGATCTATGTCATTTAGTTGTGTTAATATACGTGATCATGGATGGATTTAATTACGATATATGTAACGAAAGTCGCCTTGGTTCTATGTTGACATAATTAATGGACGAGATTGTTCGGAATACCTTTTGAATATGATAGTAAAATTTTGAGCTCATAAGGTTATATAATGACATGTAATTAGTATATATATGTGGTCCAAGTGAGAGATTGTTGGAAAATTTAGACATCACATATATAAAAATAATAATTACATGTTATTATTTACTATCATGATAGGTTATCCCAAATTAAAAGTGATCTAATTTGGTTAGAATTTTATTGGGCTTTTAATTATTAAAGAAAGTATGGGTCAAATATGTGTAGATACTCTTCTAATCAAATTCTAATTAATGATGGCCTAATTAGAATTTGATTAAAACTAATATGCCAATGTTATAAATATTAGGGTTATGGTCCCCAAATTATACACAAGATATCTTTTCTAATATCCCATCATTAGGAAAGAGAGAGCATAAAAATTTCTTGTGTGCTAATTTGGAAGATCAAATCCCCAAAATCCGATAAAACTGCAAGGAATTCATGGATTTAAGTATGCTTCCGCATTTAGTTTTAGTCTTCATTTATTCTTGATGATTTGACATGATAGATTCTGGTTTATTAAATTTTATTTCAGATTTATTTTATAAATCTAACATGCTTTACTCGACCACTGTCAAGAACTTGTATCAAAAATTGCAACTATGCAGGTAAATATCTTATTTACATCCATCATTATTATTGAGATAAGCATCTGATGATACTTGAAGTGCTTAATTTCAATTTAAAGCATTCCGCCTCATTGTTATGTCTTTGTTGGCATTACTCATGTCTTAGCTGTTTTTGTTTAATTAAATATACAGTATGCAATGTCAAAGAAGATTAAATTTATGGTAAATATCTTGATTTCTTTTACTCTCAGTAGTGGAAGCAAGATCAAGCTTTTGTGATTGCAGTGTGTTTGCGTTCAGTTATAGTCTTTTGCATTAGAATTTTCGACTGCAATCACAGTGACAAACTGGGCTTAAACTTTTATTTTATGTTGACCTTTTTTTACCCTTATAATTTGTTTAGCTTTGCTATATTCTCTATGTACCTCAATTAAACTGGCATAGGTGAAGCCTACTCTATTTTCATTCTTGAACGAATTTGTTTGTTTGGAATGCTTATATATGGGTATTTAATTCTCAAATGCTTGCTGGGAGGATTTTCAGAATCACAGTAAGGGGAACTACTTAATGGATGTTATTGTGCACTTGGATGTTTTTTTTTTTTCCTTATTATTTCTTGACCAATCACTTTCTTCCTATATATGTTATTAAATATGTTTGATTGCCTTTCTAACTAAGAGTCTTATGATTTCAGGAGATTCAAAAGATTGTAGTCTTCGAATGTGCATTTGAAAAAAAAAAAATAGTATCATGAAGGAGGAAGGAGGTTTTGATGGGGTGTGGTTGTGCAGGTGGTTCATCAGATTTAATTTTGGACCTCAATGAACTTGTTCTGGCTTGTTTGCTGTTAGAACAATTATTTTATTTTCCTTTTTTTTTTTGTAAATTCTTTTTACAATGTCTATGGCTTTTTTTTAATATTTTTTAGTCGTATTTAAAGCACAATTTCTATCATTATTCAGTGTAAATGTTTATGAAAATATATCAATATTGAAATAATAAAAAATAGAAAAAATTATCTTAGATGTGTCTATCCCAACTTTTTTAAAGTTGTCCTAGAAGGGTCTATCCAACATTTTTTAAAGGTTGCCTTAGACATGGTCTATCTCAACTTTTTTAAGGTTGCATTAGACGAGTCTATCCCAACCTTTTTTAAAGGTTGCCTTAGATAAGGTCTATCCCAACCTTTTTAATGTTGCCTTAGACGAGTCTATCCTAACTTTTTTAAAAAGTTGCCTTAGACAAGGTCTATCCCAATCTTTTTAAGGTTGTCTTAGACGTGTCTATCTCAACCTTTTTAAGGTTGCCTTAGATGAGTTTATCTAACTTTTTTTAAATGTCGGTATAGACTAGGTTTTTGCCAACCATTCAATAAAGGTCAGTTTATGTTAAATTATGCCGACACTTTTTCAAAAGTGTCGTGAAACATATGCTAACTTTTTTTGCATCGTCTAAAGTAAAAAAAAAAAAAAAGTGTTGCGATAGGCCTGTTTTGTTGTAGATCATATTTATATTTCTATAAATTTGATGTAAGGATATTCATATATTCATGCCATATATATTTTTTATCATGTTATACATTTTTTCGTTGTGGTGATGAAGCTCTTCGATAAAAGTACCATGGAGGTTCTTGTATTAGGAGTCAGATTGCATTTGATCCTCTCTACCCAAAAAATGGGCAAATTAGTTTCTATACATTAGATCAAAGAGCAAATTGGTCATTCTTTTAAAAATTTCATCTATTTTTCTATTAAAAATCGATCTTTGTACGTCAACAAGAATTACATGTGGCATGTCACGTATAACTGTTTAGTTATTTTGTCATCCATACCAATTTTTAACAATAAAAATTAATAAAATTTTTAATAGAAAGGAAAAATTTGCCTTTAGTCACGCACAGGGATTAAGTTACCCATTTTTTTAATAGAATGAATAAAATGTAATCTGACTCTTAATATGTGAATCTCTATGATAGTTTTACATTTTATCGTAAAAGAAAGAAAGAAAACCAGAAGGTTATTTAAGAATTTTGTATTGGTCGGCTGAACCATGACTTTTTAACTAATTCAATATTCTAAAGTTACAATAAACTAAGGGTTAGTTGAGAGCTTTATACTTCTTTTATGCTTCAATACTCATGATTTGTGTTGAAATCGTAGGTAGTCTATTCATAGAGAGGAAATTACCATTTCTTTGTATTTTCAACTTTTTATTCGTATTAATTGTTTAAATACGAATGTCATGTTAATTATTAAATATGTTATGTTGTTTAAACACATTTTGTGTTTAGCCTGTCACTCTTGTTGATTAAACCTTCTTGTTAATCTGATCATTTATTTAAAGAATAATCTGAGTTTATTATTATTCTGCAAAAAAAAAAATGAAAAGAATATTAAAACATAAAAGGTTTTGGATTTGGATGGGAGAGCTCATTTGTGGGTTTTGAAAGAGTCAATGTTAGGACAACTTTGAAAATTATAAAAGAAAAAGGTTGTGGCCGAAAGTTGTAATAGAAAATGAGGATGTAATTTTATTTTTATTTCTTGGCATTACCAATGGGAGTAAGAGTATTTTGGTAAAAAATTATTTTCCTTTTTTTTAAAAAATTTGAATTGCATGTATGATAGTCGGTACGGTATTAGTATCAATTGTATCAGTCAGTATGTACCGTTTCGATTCCAAATTGGTACAAAGTAGTCTATGTTCCAGTTCGATCAAAATTTCAGTGTGTTTCGGCTCGTTTAGTCAATATCGGCTTGTACCAATGTGTACAAGCCCATATCGGTTGGTACAAAATTTTGATATTTTAAACAAATTCTTTTAATTTTTATATTAACTATTTTAATTTTTCTATAATTATATTTAAAGTTAAAAGATATTAAATCTAATTATTGAACTTAATCAATAATTTTAAAACTTATATTTACATATAAGTATATTTATATGGATGTAATTGAGACATATCTTAAGTATTACATTGTAGGCATGAAAGCTTGGGTTTGATCCCAAGCAATCCCGTTCCCCTCCCCAATTATGTAAAAAAATAAAAAAATAAAATTGAGATATATTTGCATGTATATATAATATATAATATATTTGTGTTGGGGACCGATTCGTATAGATAACGAAATAGTAAAAGTAGAGAACAACAAACACATATTTTTTTATGTGGAAAACCCTCAAAGAGGGAAAAACCACAGGCAAATGAGGCTTCGACTTTTGAGTAAACAAACAATAGTACAATATGGAGAAAACAAATCTAAATGTACAACTTGTACATTACCCAAAACCCTAAACAAAAGCTCTAAATCTCAAAGAGCAAACAAGTAAACAAAATCCTAAATCTCATAGGACACTCACAAAAGGGATACAAAATACTCTCCATAATTATTACGAAACTCTCACCAAAAGTCATATGCGATTAGATCTTGTCGCCCTCAAGAAAAGCCCTTGCTGATTGGCTTGTCAAAACAGGGATGCAATGGCCCCTTTAAATATCCTTGAAATAATCAGAGTCCAACTGGGAGAAGAAGTCCTGCTTGAAGTCTAAAACACGACTACCAAATAAGAGAACACATCATGACGTCGCAACGTCCCATTCACATCATCACGGCGTCGTCCATCACATCATCACAACGTTGGGGACCTCCTCATCTCGACATTGGCGTTGTTTCTAGTCTTCTTCCGTCACTCGTGGATTCTTGTCTAAGTTATCTGCAACGTGTCCAATAAATGCGAGGCACACTCCACAATTTGTTTTATCAAAATAATATATAATTTATTAAGAAACTACAAAAATTAAACAAGAAAGATCTATGAAAAATATTTAAATGTATATAATTTATCAAAACAATAACATATGAGACTATAAATATATATGTGAAAAATATTTAAAAACACCGATAAAACTAAAATGGTACACCAAAATATGTCGACACCATTACATATTAGTACTAAGGCAAAAACCGTACATTCACCAATACTGTACTGACTACCTTGATTGCATATATTTTTAGCAAGCATTGGTCGATTGAGCTTTGAAAAAAAAAACAAATCTGGCCTTACTACAAAATTTAAAGCGAAATTTGCTATTAGACCCTGTCCTTTGCGTTAGTTGTAGATTTAGTATATGTACTTTAATTTGGTCAATTTTTAGTCCCTATAGTTTTAGAATTTGAAAATTTTAGTCTTAACCAAATTATAACTATTAAATTCATTAAGTTTTATTATTTTTAAAATTTGATGTGTCAAATGTAACACCCCAAAAGTTGCTATGCCATAAAAGTGGCAATAAGTTGAAACCGTGTGTAGTGGATTTCTTAGTAAAGAAAAATAAGACATAAGATCGATTAAAGGAAGCCCATCGGATGCCAATGGAAGTTGAATCAAGAAGTATGAGATGATGTAAGGTAGGCACTAAATCGTAAAAATATAAAGAGTGATGTGGCCTTAGTGTAATTATTTAAAAATTTATGAAGTCAAAATATAAATATAGAAAAGTTGAGGGGCCAAAAGTGAAAATACCCAAAAGGTGGATAGGACCAAAGTGTAAAGTAAATCTAATAAATAAGATAAAATACAATGACAAAACAATCATTTCTTAAATAAGATAACTATGATAAAATATCATTGTTATGGGCAAATATGGACCATCGGATTAAATTGAAAAGTAATAAGAAATTATGGCCTTTAGATTGAAATTATGATGAATAAATTTTTTTCATAATATTTTATTGTTAATAAATTAATTAATTGAGATATTTTAAAGGAGTAACGAATAAACTTCTTCATCTATATATATATATAGTTCACAACACTTTTTATACAATTTGGTCCATTGTCATGAAATCCCACTATTTCTTCCAAAATTCTTGGAAATTTTGTCACACCCGAATTTGGGCTTGAAAGAATTAAGGTTTGCAAGTGATTCATTGGTTGTTGGTAGACTTTTATGTTTTCTTTTGCGTATGAGAGATAATGATAAGTCTAGTGGTTTAGTGGTCTAGCTTTAGTTGTTTTCCCTTAGGTCTCAGGTTCAAGTCCTCGTGTGTGCTAAGTGAGAACTATTTTGTTTTTGTTTTGGTTCCAATTTTGGAAATTTTGATAGGTTATTGTGTTATTAAATTGGTTATTTTTATTATTTTATTTTGTTTTTGATTTTTGGGAAAGATACTTCCAAAATCCCTGATCATGTCTTCTACTTCCTCTCACGTTTCCCTTTCACTCCCACATCAGTTTCTCTCATCCAAATTGAGATTTTTGATGCTTTGTGCCATTGATTTTCATTCTTTCCACCATCTTCCTTAATTCTTTTATTGTTTTCTTCTCTTTGTTCCACTATTAATTTTTTTAGGTTCTAATAAGTTGGAGTCACTTCTTTTGTTCCGACATTTTTGTCAATTGATGTTCTTTAGAGTCGTCTACTTTCCCATCTTTTTGGTTATTGAGGATTTGAAGCAAGTGAGGGGTAAGTGATGCTTTTTCAAGTTTTAAATCAGTTTATGTGACTATTTTATTTTAGGTATGATCGAAATCCTTATAGATTGGTGTGTAAATGTAATTGAGATTTTAGTTTGGTTGAGTGGAGATGAATTGGTCGATATTTGGTGCTAGGAATTGCACTTTTAGGTGTGTGTTCTTAAAAACATGTGATTAGGGATGTTTTTCATCCTGATTTTCATAAGTTGCAGGAAGATTTGGGGTGGTATTTGGACCACACGAGTAGCCACACGGGGGTGTGCCACACACAGGTGGTCCACATGGCCTTTTGCCATTTTAGAAACTAGGTAAATTTGTGAGCAGACGGTCTGGAGTGGGTAACACGAGCTGGTCACATGATCGTGTGACCGCAGTAGGAAAAAAATTATCTACCGCACACGGGCGTGTTTTTCATCCACATGGTCGAGCGTCTCAATCACACGGGCGTGTCATTTAGCCACACAGCCATGTCTTCCCTGCTCTTTAAAATATGTACTTTTGTCACACGGGGTCAAAGAGTTATACGATCTACTGTGTGACTCAATCACATGGGCATGTCTCTCAACCACACAGTTGTGTCTCTTAGACACACGGGCGTGTCTCTCAAACACACGGCCATGTATTCCTGTCACATGGTCTGGACCTTCGCACACGGCTGGCCGCACAACCGTGTGGTTCTATTTTTGCAGATTTTTCACCTTTTTGCAAATTGTTTTGCTTCAGTCCTCGAGTGATCCCTTGCTCGTATAAGCCTTTGTAGAGTGGTTTGGAACATTGATTTAGGTTACAGTTGGTGAGATATTGTTAGAGTAATTTATTCATAAATGTTCATAAGGTTTAGTTCTAATATTTGTACAGATTGGAAATATGTTATGTGTTTGTTTATATGAACAATTTTGGTTATTTGTGTGATAGTTGTTGTGATTCGTTAAATTATTTATGATTTCTTGGATGTGAAAGTTACGAATTTTGCAAACTATAAGATTCTGTCAACTTGTATTAAACATGAGTATGATGCGAGTTATAATAAACTAAATATGAACTTGTCTGATTCTGTTTCTATTAACTAATTGATTTACAAATATGGTTATTTGATATGGAAACTTAACATGAGTATGTCGATTTTGTAAATCTATGTGCATTTTAATATGGTTTGCATCTGCATTTGGGATTTGACTTCGAAGAGAAAGAAATTTGATTCGGCAGTTAAACTACGTTATAATTTCGTTGGCCGCTTGATTGCTAACAATAATGAGGCAAATGACCTCTTTGTGGTGTGAATTGGTTGGATGGATCCACCATAACCAGATAGTGGTGTAGAGAGGATGGAAGGGTTTAGAAAAACCCTATTTTTGGTGTGTGACGGTTGGATGGAGATGGTCTGTAAAGGCTGCATTTGAATATGATTTGCATGTTTTTCTAAGGATAACATAAAGTAATGCGTTAAAATTCAATGTGATATCCGAAATTGTATTGATCTCAATTATTGTGTGTTCGAGTAGTTCTATGTGTATTCATTTTAGCTTATTTGTCAAGTGTTATAAAAATGCGATATGCCAATCTAATATGATTTTAGTTAACTATTCGACTTTGGGTGATTACATTTGTTTTAGACTCACACTGAGCTTTTGTAGCTCACTCCCTTAGTTTTCCTTTTTAGGTAATTCGTGAGCTTAGGTGTGGGACTCAACGAATCGGAGGTTTCAGGATTTTCTCATCTCAGTTTGATTTTTATATGAACTGTGGTATGAATTTTGCTTTTGGACTTTCGTTAAGCTTTGAGTTTCTGGTTTCCGAACTAAACTCGTAATTTCCATGTACGTTTTTTAGTGATAATTTATGGTTTTCTATTAAAAAGTAATAGATAGATTTTTCGTTGCTATAGAAATTTTGAAATTTTTATTTCCGATTAGCAAAACTTGAAGTGTTGCAAACCAAACAAGAGACATCAAATTGGTTTTACTTTGATCTTGTCGAAAATTTACTCACTGTTTTCGAAGCGTAAAATAAGTTTAATTGAATTTTATTAAGCTTAAGGATAAAATGATTTTCAACAAGGAGTTTAGTAATTTGAACAGTATTTTGTTTTGAGTCATTTTGGTGGCCAATGTAACCTCCGAATCCGGTCGAAACTTCTAGGTCGGGTTTTAAGGTGTTACAATTTTCCATAGGCATCAAAGCGGAAAGATGAAGTAGAGACCCTAGAGAGTATGTTCAACAATTTAGAAGTAAGAAATTAGTAGATGGAAGTGAAATTGATCGTTGTTTTGTTGAGTTTTAAAATTTATAAAGAGAATGATCGAACCTGGAAACTAAATCTGACAATGACTTAATGCAAGTGCACCTATCGAACAGACCGTATTGTCGAACCCAAAGGAACTAAAAGTACTAATACTAACCTTCTATCTATTATTTAGCCTAAATATTAAGTGATTGGTTGTTTAATCTAAAACTAACTGATTACTAAGCTAAGATTCAAAGACAAAAAGAATGAATTGAAGAAATAACTTTTGGAAAACTCAATTGACTAAGGCGATACCCTTAGGAAGAATCCACCTAGACTTCACTTGTTATCTAACAACGAACTGCATTTATTTATTCACTTGACTTGATCCGTAGGATTCCCTAATTTATATTAAACCCTCTCTCGAGGCGAATAATGTCTAACCCTAGGTTTATTAATTGAAATCTCTTTCTAATTAAAACCTCTAGAATTGCATTAACTCGATCTATGGACTCCCATATTAGGTTTCACCCTAATCGGTAAAATCTCGTCACCCTATCTCTAGGCGCATGATCAACTCTGCTGAATTATGCTAGATCTTCTCTTAGACAGGGACTTTTGCTCCACCACTAAGAACATTCAACTTGAATCAATATCCCGAAAATATTAACACAAGAATTAAACACACATAATTAAGAACAAATCAAATATTTATCATATAGTTCAGAAAACAATAACAAGATCCGTCTTAGGTTTCATCCCCTTCAAGTATCTGAAGGGTTTAGTTCATAACAATAAAACAAAACATCTCAGAAGAAAAGATAAAATAAAACATAAGAAATCCCTAAAACTCCCTGAAGGAATTAAAGGAGAGATCCACCGTCTTGAGTAGAATTCCGGCTTCTTGAGATGGATCAACTGGCTATCTTCGAGTGATTCCCACAAATCTGACCTTTCTAGCTCGGCTCCTTGGCCTAACTGACCGCCCTCTTGAAGGTTATGCTTAGGGTGTTTATATAGGCTCTTGGAATGCTTTATTTGGCCCTTAAGTATCCTAATATGAGTGGAATTCCTACTAGGGTGTTTGAATAGGCTTTGGAATGTGTTTCTTTTCCTTCAAGCATCCAAATCTGAGTAAAAACCCTCTTGGCGGCAGGGACACGTCCATGGCACACACCCGTGTGAATCAATTTCAGGCCGTGGTCGAGTCTGCTGAAGAGACACGCCGTGTGTTTCGGGGTCCAGGCCGTGTTAGAGTAAATTAGGTAGGCACGGCCGTGTAGTCTTGGGCCCAGGCCGTGTCGATTTATTCTTTGGCCCAATTTGGTCCTTTTTAGGCCCGTTTCTCGTTATTTTCATCCCTAGGTGCTTTCTTGAGTATAAAACATGAAAAGAAAGGATTAAAAGCACCTTTTTACACAATTCAGGGAATAAATCATCCAAAAGTATGCTAAATGTGGGATTAAAATATGTTACTTTTACGGTTTATCAAATACCCCCACACTTAAGCTTTTGCTTGTCCTCAAGCAAAATTCTCAACTTACAATTAAAATAAACTTTCCACAATTCATAATTCTCATTAACAATGCCTTATCATAATTCATAGATAATTTATACATGGATAATTTAACTCAAAAACTCCTAAAGATTCAAACAATTCTAAGTCATATATTTGTAGCATGAAAACATAGGTGTCTCCCTTTATCTAAATAATTATCTCTGATTCAAAACCGACAAGGATTGACATCCTCACTAAAGATTCACTCAAAGCACTCGAAATGTTTAAGGTTTAGGAAAAAGCACTCATAAGTCGAACCTGAAAAGTTAATCTCATACGCTTGCCAGAAAATCAAATCTCCACCACTGTAATATGAGATGATACACAAATCAAAAGGTCTTTTAAGGGTTGTAATGAGGCTTGGGTTAAAGGTGTGGAAAAAGGCTAAATTAGAAGGTTAGAATCGAGATTGACCTAAAAAATTGCCTAACTTTAGAAAAAGAATTGAACTAATATAATGAACAAATATATCACATGAAAATACTAATAATACGAGCTTCTTCTTCAAGATATTGAAATTAAACATATAAGCTCACTTAATTACAGAACTAATAATGAATATACTTCGATTATATATATTTTTTAATTTTTTAATTAATTAACACTAGCACAGATTACATAAGAAAGAACTTTTATAACTGAAATAATATAATTGAGCAACTTATCAAATCAACTCTCGATAGAAGGGTAGTCAAAAGGAATGGTGATAACAAATACGAGCAGGGTTTTGGTTTAATATTAGTGGGTAAATCAATAAAAAGGGTTGTTAGGATCAAAAAGGTTCACTAGGGGTTAATTATAAAGGTATGCTTTTAGTGGAGCGAGTGGGTTAAAACTTAGGTGTCTTTATCATCTCAGTATATCAAATCAAAGGTGTGGTCTCAACATGTATAATCGATGCAAGTTCTAGAATCACAATTCAATGTTGACACACTCATAATTAATAAAGTGAGCATGGAAAAGAATAAAAGCTCTATAAGGCTCAAAATCTCACAAAAATTATGTGCATTTGATATCAATCCCTGTAAATTTCAAACTTCAAGGTAATATTTAAATTCAAGTAGACAACCTAGATTTTTTTTTATTCTTGAAAAATAGACTTATCATGCTTGATTCTCTAGTATCTTAAAGTTTAAATCAACAATGTACAATTAGCTATGACTTAATCTAAGACATATTAATAAAAACCATAAATCAGAGAAATTTCATCCTAATTATAATATGAGAAACTTACTTTAGAACAAGGCATAATTGAGGGATTTTCAAATAATACTATAGTTAACCCCCACACTTAAGATGTACATTGCCTCAATGTACAAAGATAGATAATATCAAAATAATCATAAAATCATAAGATGGGAGAGAAGTGAAACTTCCTGAATTTTGGATGAAGTCAATGAAAAGAAACCGGATAAGATTGGAGGTGAACGTGGAGGTGAATATGGGGGAGCGCCTCGAACCTGATTGAATTTGAATCCTCGAAGTAGTCTACTTGGTTTTATTGTATCCTAAGCTAAATCTAAATGGCATGAAGAATAAGAAGAAAATAATAAAGAAAATAAAAATAAAGATAAAAATAAAAATAAAAGTAAAAGTAAATAATGGAAAATGAAAGAAGAAAGATAATTGGAAAAGAAAAAGTAAGAAGGGGGTTTAAATAGAGATACGACCCATGTTTTGGGGAAAATTTGTCCTGTTGCCACACGTCTATGGTCACGCCCTTTTACCTACTTGTGGTGCCCACACGACCACGGCCACGACCATGTGCAAGGCTGTGTGGTCTGGAAATTTACACTTTTGGTTTATTTGAATGCTAAAAAGGGAAAATAATAATAATAATAATAATAATAATAATAATAATAATAATAATAATAAAATAAAAATGGGGTTAGTGCTCGGGTTGCCTCCCGAGAAGCTCTCGTTTAAAGTCTTAAGCTAGACTTTCCTTGTATTCGCAAAAATCAAGGTGGTTTAAAAGTTTGAATATTTTCGCTCATGCTATCAGTTCTATTTTCTTGATAAATTTTAAGTCAAGAAGCGCTTACCTTAAAAATGCTAAATATAGGATTGTTTACCTCGACTGTTCCGTATGGGAAAATATTGTGTACCTCAAAAGAGATTTCTTCATTCGTGTTCAGGTCTAATGTAATGATGCGAGGATATGCTTTATCTAATAGTACCTGGTCTCCTATTTTGAAGTGGTTTGTTGTTCCTACGAGCTCTTTTGGGGGTTTCTTTGGCTTTTCTTTGTGCGGTTCTGGTTCCTCTTTATAGTGTGCCATCCACTCTTTTAATTTATCAATATTAAGGCTTCGTTCCTCATGTAATTCTTCTTTGTTGGCATGGGGTCCATGATTCGGCTCAGGTTTGTAACCTTGTGGTGTTTCCTGTGATGAAAGTTGAACAACTTGGTTATCAACTGAATTTACTTTCTCACCTTCATCAATTGATGTCTTGGTCGAGTCAAGAGCTTGTAGACGGATCGATTCGTCACCTACACGAAGTATGAGTTCTCCTGTGCCAACATCAATTTTAGTCCTAACAGTTGCTAAAAAGGGTCTTCCTAGGATTAAAGGAATCGATTTGTCCTCATCCATGTCTAAGACAATGAAATCTACTGGGAAAACAAATTTATCAATTTTTACAAGAACATCTTCGATAATACCCCTAGGAATTCTAACAGTTTTATCAGCTAATTGAATACTCATCCTAGTTTGTTTGGGTTTCCCTAGACTTAGTTGTTTAAACATTTTATAAGGCATGACATTTATACTTGCCCCTAAATCAGCTAAGGCATTATCAACAGCTAGTCTACCAATTAAACATGGAATTGTAAAACTCCCTAGATTTAGCTTTTGGTAGTCTATTCTGTAACATTGCTAAGCATACTGCGTTTAATTCCACATGTGGCTCATCGTCTAACTTACGCTTGTTTGTCAAAAGTTGTTTTAAAAATTTCCTTGAATCTGGCATCTGTGAAAGAGCTTCAAGAAGCGGTAAGTTAATATGTAATTTCTATAAGAGTTTAAGAAACTTACCGAACTATTCCTATGTATCATCTCTCTTCATCGCTTCGGGATAAGGTATGCGAGGTTGGTACTCTTTGATTACCGATTTTGGCTTTTCTTGTGTTACCTGAACTTTACCTTCTTCTACCTCAATTTCTTGTATTGAATTGGGTTCATCTAACCCTACATTTTCCTGAGTTGTTATGGCTTGGATTTGCTCATTTAGGTTAATCTCAGTGTTGCTTGGTAGACGCCCTTGCGGTCGTTCGGAAATTAACTTTGCAAGTTGTCCAACTAACTTAGTAATTTCCCCAACTGACTTAGTAAGTTCCCCAACTTGGTTCTTGATCCCTTCAATCAATGTTTGATGGTTTTTAAGTGTTGTCTCAGTGTCTTGGAACCGGTTTTCTGTGGCTGCCATGAAATTTTGTCAACATCTCTTCGAGGTTCGGCATCTTTTCCTGTGGATAGGGCTGATTTTGGAAATTTTAAGGAGGTTGTTGTCTTTGATTTCCTTGATTTCCTTGACCTCCCCATAAAAAATTTGGGTGGTTCCTCCAACCTGGATTATAAGTATTACTATATGGGTTATTATTAGATCTGAAATTATTACCTATATAGTTCATCTGTTCACTTTCTGTGCCCGGTTGGTAGGGTGGGTACTTAGGATTCGCCACAGTTCCACTTGCATCGCACTGCATTACTGGATGTACCTACGAAGAACACAAACTATCCAGCTTTTTATTCATCATCTCTACCTGCGTTGATAGCATGGTTACTGTGTCGAGGTTGAAAACTTGGTGATTTTGTTGGTTTTGTCCTTGTAACCTGTCACTGATAGTTATTCAGTGACATCTCTTCAATAAACTCGTCGGCTGCTTTAGGAGTTCTGTTGTTCAGTGTTCCACCAGCGGCTGAATCAATTAGTTGCCTCATTGAGGGGTTTACACCGTTATAGAAAGTTTGGACTTGGAGCCATAAGGGTAAACCATGGTGCGGAAACCTTCTCAAGAGATCCTTGTATCTCTCCCATGCGTCGTATAATGTCTCTAAATCCATCCGCACAAAATAAGAGATATCATTCCGTAATTTGGCCGTTTTGGCCTGTGGGAAATATTTTAATAAAAATTTTCAGTCATTTGATCCCATGTGGTGATTGACCCTCGTGGTAACGAGTTTAACCACTGTTTGGCTTTATTCCTTAATGAAAAGGGAAATAACCGAAGACGTATGGCATCATCAGAAATGCCATTTATTTTGAAAGTATCACAGAACTCTAAAAAATTAGTTATATGATTATTTAGGTCTTCGTCCTGCAAACCATCAAATTGAACAAATTGTTGAATCATTTGTATAGTGTTAGGCTTTAATTCAAAATTATTAGCAGCTATAGCAGGCCTAAGAATACTTGATTCTGCTACTGTTAAATGAGGTTTAGCATAATCATACATAGTACGTGGAGCATTATTTTCTGCCACATCTTGTGGTGGTGGATTATTTTCGTCCATCCCTTCAGTAGGATTGGATCTACTTCTCGCTCTTCTTCTGTGTAATTTAGGGTTCGCCTAATTTCTCTACGATTCCTACGAGCGGTAGCTTCAATATCACTGTCATATACTAGTGGTCCCTTCGGGTTCCTTCTAGTCATAAACTAGAGGTACTTGTGTTGGAAAAGAAAGAAAGAAAATTAGCAAGACTAAAAATAAAATTAAACTGTGGAAAATAAAAAAATGGTTAAAGTAATAAAAATTAAGTTTTCTTAATATTTTAGTTCCCCAGCAACGGTGCCAAAAACTTGATCGTTGTTTTGTCGAGTTTTAAAATTTATAAAGAGAATGATCGAACCTGGAAACTAACTCTAACAACGACTTAAGGCAAGTGCACCTATCGAACAGTAGTATAGCTCAGGCAAGATCGGATTGTCGAACCCAAAGGAACTAAAAGTACTAATACTAACCTTCTTTCTATTATTTAGCCTAAATATTAAGTGATTGGTTGTTTAATCTAAAACTAACTGATTACTAAGCTAAGATTCAAAGACAAAAAGAATGAATTGAAGAAATAACTTTAGGAAAACTCAGATGACTAAGACAATACACTTAGGAAGAATCCACCTAGACTTCACTTGTTATCTAACACTGAACCAGACGATTTATTCACTTGACTTGACCCGTAGGATTCCCTAATTTATATTAAACCCTCTCTCGAGGCGAATAACGTCTAACCCTAGGTTGATTAATTGAAATCTCTTTCTAATTAAAACCCCTAGAATCACATTAACTTGATCTATGGACTTCCATATTAGGTTTCACCCTAACCCGAAAAAATCTCGCCACCCTATCTCTAGGCACGCGATCAACTCTGCTTAATTATGCTAGATCTACTTTTAGACAGGGACTTTTGCTCCACCACCTAAGCACATTCAACTTGAATCAATATCCCGAAAATATTAACACAAGAATTAAGCACACATAATTAAGAACAAAACAAATATTTATCATATAGTTCAGAAAACAATAACAAGATTCATCTTAGGTTTCATCCCTTTCAAGTATCTGAAGGGTTTAGTTCATAACAATAAAACAAAACATCTAGAAGAGAGGATAAAACAAAACATAAGAAATCCCTAAAACTCCATGAAGGAATTAAAGGAGAGATCCGCTGTCTTGAGTAGAATTTCGGCTTCTTGAGATGGATCAACTGGCTATCTTCGAGTTATTCCCACAAATCTGACCTTTCTGGCTCGGCTCCTTGGCCTAACTGACCGCCCTCTTGAAGGTTATGCATAGGGTGTTTATATAGGCTCTTGGAATGCTTTATTTGGCCCTTAAGTATCCTAATCTGAGTGGAATTCCTACTAGGGTGTTTGAATAGGCTTTGGAATGTGTTTCTTTGCCTTCAAGTATCCAAATCCGAGTAAAACCCCTCTTGGCTGCAGCTGGGACATGGCCATGGCACACGCCCATGTGAATTAATTTCAGGCCGTGGTCGTGTCTGCTGAAGAGACACACCCGTGTGTTTTGGGGTCCAGGCCGTGTTAGAGTAAATTAGGGAGAATGCTGTAGTGCGGTCTTGGGCCCAGCCGTGTTGATTTCTTCTTTGGCCCAATTTGGTCCGTTTAGGCCGTTCTTGTTCTTTTCATCCCTAGGTGCTTTCACGAGTATAAAACATGAAAAGAAAAGATTAAGAGTACCTTTTTACACAATTCAGCGAATAAATCATCCAAAAGTATGCTAAATGTGGGATTAAAATATGTTACTTTTACGGTTTATCAGAAATAAATTAGAAGAAAAGAGAATGATAATATTGAAGTTGAGAAAGAAGTGGAAGATAAGCAAAATAAAATAAATTCTGTCAAAAGAGGTAAGTTTTCATATTAACTATAATTTTATTTCTATTAGTTGAGTTAAATATGTTATGAATGAATTGTATGATATGTGAATTTTAATTGAAATAGCAAAGATAGAAAGTATTTGATGAAGTATGATATGTAGAAACACTAAGTTTTCAAGTGAAAGAGAGAAATATGATTTGTATTATGAGAAGTTTTAAGGTAACGAAATGAATGTGTTATCAACATATAAATTTAAATGACTAAATTGAATAGTAATAAAATTATAATGATTATGTATGCTTAAATTAAATTTAATGCAAAAAACTATGGAAAAGTAAATATTATCACTAAAATAATTTATGGATAGCAATAGTATTTTAACTTTGAAAATTTACCAAAAATTATATAAATTGATTTATTGGTTTAACAAAATATGGAATTAAAGCCTATTCAATTTAGTTTTTTTTATTATAGAAGAAAGCAGTATAGGCAATGAAATTATAAATTATGAGATAAATAAATTTAAGTGAAACAAGGTCGATTGATTTAGTGTTCCCTGTTTTGACTTTGAAAAATCATTAAAATGTAAAAAAAATCATTAAAAATTGTAAAAAAAAAAAGGAGATAAAATGTATATGCCTAAAATCTTAATGAGTCTATTTTCAGGAGAAACAAATGGAAACATTATACAAATCTTGTACTGAAAGATAAATAATTTTTAGAAGGGTTAGAGCTGCCTAGCAATAGAACAAGAGAAGAAATGAAGAAAAACAATATTAATTGACTTACGTGCAAATTTTGAAATTTTTATGGAAAAATTTTATTGAGTCTATTTAAAAAATAGAACAAGTGAATCTTAATTTGAATTCTATAGGCTAAGATATAAATAATTTAGTGACCGCTACTCAAGTAGATAGCCTTGTTAATAGTATATGTCTAATTAGTGAAAGAATAATTAATATTTCATATAGGCAAGTAATACTAAAAGCCAAAGATTCTCATATATATATATATATATATATGTATATGAACATAATGGATGTGGAATGAAGGGAGGAGGAGGAAAAATAGATAAAGAAAATTAAGTTAAAGTTTCATGGGTAAACCATGAAATAACAAGAAAGTGAGAATCTAAAGACTAAGTATAATGTTTGAATTACAGGAGTGAATTTGAATTTTAGTAACTTAAGTAGCTTATATTTATGTGCATTAAGGTATGTAATTTGTTAAAAATGTTGTGATGTAAGTGTTTATCAAATGGGGATTGTTTGAGTATTTAAGAGAAATTTGTTAATTATTGAACTTGAGATGTTTAGATTGACATTTTAGTGCATTTTAAGTTTGGAAAGTGATCATGAACAACTAAAGGATGTTTAAACATTTTTTCAGAAATGTTTACGACTAGATTTATAGATTCTCTATTCTAGGTCTCGAGACATGAGAGCTAAGGTCTCAAGAGAAGTCAACTTCGAATTTAAAATACTACATTCCCAAGGCCATGTATGTAACATCTCAAATTTTTAGTTTAAAGTTCATAAAATTATTTAAAAAATGAGCTATTGACTTAAAGGTTAAGAGAAAATAATGAGATAGTGCAATTGGCTTAGAGACCCAAGTTTGAATTCCTTTTTGAGCAAATAAATTAATTTTGCTCCCTAGCCATCCCTCTCCTCTCCCTCTCACATTCTCTCTCAAATTTTTCTTTTCTTCTTCCTTGTGCCATCCCAAATAGTGTGATTCTCACCGTTGTTGTGCCGTCGCTTAGCCTATTATTTTTTCTTCCATTTTCCAGCCATATTACTAACATTTTTAATCTTTAAATTAGTCCTTTGCTGCTCTAAAATTTCCCAAAATCAACCTGCTCTTCTCCACTTGTGGTGGTGCCAGTTTGTTCCCTTTTCCCTCTCCTTTCTTTTCCTTCTATTGTTGATTATTGCTCCTATTTTTACAGCCATTTTATTACTTTTTCCAGCTTCTAAAATTCATCCCCATTGCTACCAAAAATTTGAAGTGTCGATTCTAAATTGATCCCTTTGTTGTCGCCGTTGGAGGTGTTGCCACCCTAGGAAGCACCGACACAGCGAGAACCCTCTCATCGGTGTCGTACCGGTGTCCGACATCGACACGCCATGACACGGCCGGATACGTCTCGGACACGCCTTGAAACGTGTCTGACAATGACACTCCCATCTCGCTGACTTTTATTTGCGAGATTGAAAAAAGCAGAGTGAAAAGCGAGCAAGGAAAGGAGGCACTCTCCGAGTCTCAACGCAACAACCGAACGGGATTGTCTCAAAACACCGGAAAGAATATGAAAAGCTTTAAACTAAAAAACCCGGATGTTAAAAATGAGGGTAACAAGTAACAATCCAAGAAAAATGCAAGCTTTCAGCAGACAACAAGACAAAGATACCCAATCCAAAAAAAACTATTCAAGAAAGATTACACGAAATGGATTGATTAAAAGTGGGATCGACTTCTTCCCAAGATGATCGAACAAAGATTCTCAATTTTCATAAGAAGGATAAAAGGGTTTTGAGTTAAACCGGGATAAAAGTGGGATCAACTTCTTCCCCAAGATCTTTGTAGTGTTCATACTCGGAATCGGATTTAACCAACCCTCAAGAAAAATAGTGAAAGTATTGATTTCACTTTTGAGTGACCGAAGGTGAAAGTCTGAAACTTTAGCCAATTTGCAATAAATCGGATAGATTATCGAGGTTGTAATTTAACAATGGAAAACCATTTAGAGTTTACGATGACGAGGCATGGGAGTTGAAATTTTTAAGTTTTATGACTTCTACCATTTCGACAACTATTTATATTCATATTTAATAAACATATAATATTTGTCTAGTATTTATTACATTAAAAATATTTTAAAATTTTAATTTTAATTATAAATTAATAAATAATTAAATATATGTGTGATCTAAAATTTTATTTAATAAAATAAGATATTGTTTGTAAGTTAAGTTAAACAAAATATATTCTTTTCTAGAAGATTTAATATTTATTAGTATAATATATTTTATAGTTATTAGCATAATTTATTCTACTTATAAATTTAGTCTATAAATAGATACTTTTACAACCTTTGAAATTTTGTATTTAAGTTTTGAGGTTATTTATTTTTGGGTTTTGGGATTTAGTTTTATCTCAATTTCTTCTACTATTTTTACTTGATCATTGTTTAATCGAGTCGATCACCCACATTAATCATGGCATCTCAAAGTGGTAGTGGAGGTGTTGACTCATCAAATAATGTTACCAATGCTAGTGTGTCTCAAGATGATAGTAACACTCCTCTTTGGAGATATGTTACTAAATTACCAAAAACTGTTGAAGGAGGTGGGAATGTTAGTTTTGTGTGTAATTTTTGTAATGTTACATTTAAGGGGTCATACTCTAGGGTTAAGGCGCATTTGTTGAAACTAGGTGGGCAAGGAATTCGAGTGTGTCCTAAAGTAACACTACAACATCTTGCTGAAATGAGAAAATAGTTGAAGATCGAAACTTAAGTTGCAACCAAAAACAGTCCCACTGCCACCTAGTTCTCAAACACTAGCATCTTCATTTGGGCCAAACACAACATCACTTCAAGGTCATAATTTAGGTTCAAAAAGAAGAAAAGGCCCTTTAGAACAATCATTCAATCTAGCTGCTTGAGAGAATTTAGATAGTGAAATTGCTCGAATGTTTTATTCTGGTGGATTGCCCTTTCATCTAGCTAGGAACCCTCATTATGTGAATGCATTCACCTTAGCTAGTAAGAATTCGATTCCAGGTTACATACCTCCGGGGTATAATGCTTTGAGGACTACATTGTTGCAAAAAGAACGAGCAAACATAGAGAGGTTGTTACAACCTATAAAGGGAATGTGGAAGGAAAAGGTATTAGTCTTATATGTGATGGATGGGCGGATGCACAAAGGCGACCATTGATTAACTTTATGGCCGTTTCTAAAGGTGGAGCTGTTTTCTTAAAAGCTGTCAATTGTGAAAAGGAGTACAAGGATAAGTTTTACGTGGCAACTTTAATTAAAGATGCCATAAGTGAAGTTGGGGCACAAAATGTTGTTCAAGTGATAACCGACAATGCACCAGTTTGTAAAGCCGCGGGATCATTAGTAGAGACACAACATCCTCATATCTTTTGGACTACTTGTGTGGTACATACTCTTAATCTTGCTCTTAAAAATATATGTGCTACAAAATATATCGAAAAGAATGAGGCTACATATGATGTTTTGTGTTGGATTAATAATGTTGGTGATGATGCTATCTTTATAAGAAACTTCATTATGAATCACTCTATGAGGTTGGCAATATTTAATTCTTTTGTGCCTTTGAAATTACTTCATTGCGGATACTCGATTTGCTTCTATGATTGTGATGTTAAAAGATTCAAGCTCATTAAGCGGGTCTCCAAAATATGGTTATTAGTGATGAATGGTCTACTTATAAAGAAGATGGCGTTTCCAAAGCCTACTTGGTGAAGGAAAAATTTTGGATGACCTTTGGTGGGATAAAGTTGATTATATCCTTACTTTTACGGAACCTATTTATGATATGCTTGAATTATGGATACAGATAAACCTACTCTTCACTTGGTTTATGAGATGTGGGATGAAATGATCGAAAAAGTGAAGACAAGCATTTATAGGCATGAAGGGAAGAAAGGAGATGAAAATCAATCTTTTATGAAGTCCTATATAATATTCTTATTGATCGATGGACTAAGAGTAGTACACCACTTTATTGTATGGCTCGTTCTTTAAATCCAAGGTAAACTTAGATATAATATATTACATTTATACTTATTTTTATTCTTTTATACTTGTTTTATTTATTATCAATTAAAATTAAAATTTATTTGTTTACATAGGTATTATTGTAGTGATTGGCTTAATGAGGTTCCAAATCGCCTTCCTCCACATAAAGATGTAGAGATCTCGGAGGAAAGGAATAAGTGCTTAAGAAGATATTTTCCTTATCTTAGAAGAAAGGAAGATGGTTTTCAAGAGTTTGCGAGATTTTCGGGAGCACTAGATATTTTTGATTCATTTGATTCACTACAAGATAGATGGCTTTTGGATCCCAAGTCTTGGTGGTTAGTTCATGGGGCTTGATACCTTTGCTCCAAAACTTAGCTTTTAAACTTCTTGGACAACCTTCTTCATCATCTTGTTGTGAGAGGAATTGGAGTACATATTCGTTTATCCATTCCATAAGGAGAAATAAGATTAATCCTCAACGTCTTAGAAGATTTAGTATTTGTGCATACTAATCTTGATTACTTTCAAGAAAAACTCCTCATTATAAAGAAGGAGAGAACAAGATGTGGGATATTGGAGGTGATGTATTTGACTCATTTGAAGGAGTTGGAATTCTTGGAGTTGCTAGCTTATCTCTTGATGAACCGGATATGGAGATGGTAATTTTTGCCAATGAAGAAGAAGATATGGAAAATGTTAATGCTATGAATTGAACTAAAAATTGTTCTTTTTGCTTCTTTTGTACAAGCCTTCTTAAGCATATTGGTTGAACTTTAAATTTAGATTTGATATGATATGTTTTGTGTAATGAACTTAAAATATATATTACTATATTTTGTTATATTTTATTTAATGATAAGACAACTTAATGGAAAAAATTAATTATATATTAATGTAAAATATCAATATTTTCATTTACATTGAGTATTTTAACATAAATATATATATAATAAATATATTTTTTATTTTCGTATCCTGCCATACCCGTGTCCTTATTTTTTAAAAATTACCGTGTCGCCGTATCCGTATCGTGTCGTACCCGTATTACGTGTCCGTGTCCATGCTTCATAGTTGCCACCCTTAGAGCACCATTGTTTTGGATTTTGTTTTTTCCCTTATTTTTTTTGCCATTTACAGTAGTTTTTTCATCAATATTTCTCTGTTTAAAATATCCCTTAACGTTCCAAATTAAGGGGGTGTTCGATCTCTCTTATCCGACATCTCAGATATGTTAACGGGGAGCATAAGAGCGGTTTTTTTTTACGAGTAATTGTGTCGTAATGTTTTTGTTAAAAGATAATGTTTCAGCCGATTGATCTAAGGCCTTAAATTGGTTATAGGATACTGATTTTTAGTAATTTTTTAATCGTTGGTGCTGATCGAAACGTCCTGGATCAGCAATGAAGTCAGATCTCATTCGCACTCTCGTTTTGCATCGGATTAGTGTAAGTTCGCTCTATATTTCAAATCTGAAAATTCATGCTTGTAACACTGCTTAGGCCTAAACCTTGAGGGTGTCTCAAGGCTGGTCATTAATCATATTTTAATGTTCTAAGTTTTATTTTTGGATCTAGGCTCATCTAAGGCTTAAAGGTGGAAGTGTGGATTTTACAGTTTAGTGCTATGATTTTTGAAACTAAGGTGTAGGCCTTTCCTTTGAATAATTAGCCTAAAATTAATATTTTATGAAGAAAATTGGTAAAATATTATTTCTATTTGTGGCATGGCCGAATGGCCTAAAAGCGAATAAATGGAGTGTCAGGCAAGGTACATATTTAATTGGTAGAGTCGATTGTTAGAGGCACTGTTTGAGATTGTATGGTTGTGTATGAGATGTATGCACTGTTTGATTATGTGCCATTATTCTAGTTGATTGTATGTATGTTTTAACATACTCCATATTGTTTAATTTATGATGAATATTGATCATTGGACGCATGGAAAATCATGCTAAGAATTGTGACATTGTTCGATGTGCTTATGAAGTTGCCATGACTGATATTGTGTTAAGTATGTGTTGTGTTACATTTTATGCATGGCATTGATTGTATTGAAAGCATGTTCACATGCCACTAATTCTATTAATTGAAAGTATGTAAGGCATACCCCGATACTGTTTATCGAAAAGCATGATAGGCATGCCATTGTACTGAACTGTTATTGATAAGCATGATTTGTTTCACTGATAATATGAAATTTTGCGTTTGCATTGGGTTGGGTTTTGTGGATGAATGAGGAGTTTCATAGAGTACCAATGGAATTTAAAATCCACAATAATAAGTCAATATATTGCACTTGGAGTATCAATGAGATTGGGTGATTTAATCGCATTATTGGCAATTTAACTGCATTACTGATATTGGTGGCAAGTCCATATTACTGGTAGCTTGTCTGCATTTTTACTGGTAGTTTTACTCCATTAATGATTGGTGGTTTATCCAAATTGAGTTTTGGCTTGCACTATTTGGAGTTTGGTAGACGGGTTTTGGGGAACTCGTGGTGTGTAGCGGATGGTTCAGTAGGAACCTTTTTGCATTTCATCATACGCATGCCATGCTCATACACTAATAGGTTTGCCATGTACTATTTTGAAATGATATTGATGACTGTTATCTGTTTTGATTGTCTGTATGATTGCACATTATGTTTACTCACACTGAGCTTTCATAAACTCACCCCATTAGTTTTATACTTTTCAAGTAACCCTCGTAACTAGGACCGGACTTGACATACGGAGCATCAATCGGGCATCGGACTATTTATTTTTGATAAAATATTGAATTGAAATTTTTTTTTGGTTTGGATTGTAACCTTAATTATTTGGACTGTGGCTTGGTAAAATTTAATTTGGGGATTTTTATGCATGCATGGGCTATTGAACTTAATAATTGGTAATTGCATGTTATTTGACCTAAAGTAAAATGCGGCATACTTACATAATTCCACTACATTAGAACCAAACGACTTTTCATAAATAAAAATGATAACTCAACTGGTTTTTTTGTCTATATGTTGCGATTTAATAATAAGATGAACTCTAAGTAAAGTTGGCCTAATTAATGAATTTTTTAACGTACTTCAAGCTCAAAAGTAGCAATTTTCCTAAAGATGGATAGATTAGGGTTTTTTGTAAGTTAAACGGACTACTAGGCCATTTCAGTGGCTAATGTAGCCTTCTTGATTCGGTCATAACGTCTAGGCCTGATTAGGGATGTTATAATTTCTAAAGACATATGCACTACTTTATTGAAACAGACTTATTTTGAACCTAAATTTCTACAATTTCAGGGTAATGTCTCGAGACATATTGATCCTTGTCTCGAGACATACAATGTAATACCCCATAATTTTTGTCTTTTAGAAAGGATAAGTATTTCAAAGGTGAATTAAGTATTCGGAGAAAAGCATGAATAATGAAATTTGATAAGGATCAAATTGATAATTTTTAAAAGATGGAGGACTGAAAGTGTAAATTTACCATTTTAAGAAAAGGGGAAAAATTTTAAGAAATATTTTTATGAATGTGACTTGGAGACATATTGATATGTGGAAATTGAAATTTGAGAAATGGATTAAATTGAATAAAGTGAAAAATTATAAGGACTAAAGTGTAATTTTCCCATTTTTATGGAGGGGGATCTAAATGAAAATTTTCCATTTTTAATTGATATCTAGAGACAAAATGATGGGATTAAAATCCTATAGCTGATGAGGATGAAATTTATGGAAATTAAGGTTGAAAAGTGTTGAAATTTGATTGGATGATAGAATAAATGGACTAAAATGAAAAAAAAAAAAGGAAAAGTGTAGAATTTTCTAAACAATTGGAAGGTTGAAAGACATTAGCTTGGGGCAACAAAAATAAAAGGGAAATAAAGGAAAGAAAAAAGAAAAAGGGAAGGATTAGGAGTGTAATTATACCAAGAAAATGTCATGAATCAATAATGAAATTGTAGAGAAAGTCAAGGGCAAAATAGTCATTTCATAAATAAGATAATTATGAGAAAATATCATGGTTGTTGGAAATATATGGTCCATTGGAAGAGATTCAAAATAATATGAAATCTTAGTCATTTGATTAAAATGATTAATGTTAGATTTTTATATATTATATAATAATATTTTATATTAAATTAGTTGAGATATTTTGATGGAAAAATAAAGAAACTTCTTCATCTTTTATATAAGTGATTCACGCCACTTTAAAAAAAGGGAGAGGAACTTTATTTTTTATACAATTTGGTCCTTTGTCATAAAATTTCATCATTTCACCCCAAAATCTTGAAATTTCCATAGCCACCAAAGAGGAAAGATGAAGTATAGGCATAAAAGAGCTTGTATAACACCTTAGAGACAAGAGATAAGAAATTTATAACGCCCCAAAAATTTGAAAATTTGTTTGGTAAATTATGTTAATAATTAAGTCTATATATCTTTGGTTAAGGGCTTTGTTCATGTGTTTGAGATCGGGGGTTCGAGAATTTCTTTTTGAAATTTCTTATTTATTTTGACGTAACCATTGCCTTTGAACTCACGACTTAAAATTATTTCTAAGTTAATTAGTGTCAAGAATGAGCCTACTGGTTAAGTTTTTATATACTTTCTGGTCCTGTGTTCGAGCCTCTGCACAAGCAATAATGTAATATTTTTGTTATTAATCTGTGAGGGTAGTTAGTTTTTTTTAGAAAGTTAATCAAAAGACTTGTGAAATTTCTTTTCTCCTTCTTCCTCCTTTCTTTTTTATTAATTTTTCTCTCATTCTTCTTTTCTTTTCTTTTCTCTTTATTCTTTTCCTTCATTCCTTGTGTGTTGCCATATCATGCCACTGTTACGACGGGAAAACTCCATCTTCTGTTGTCTTTGCTTGTTGGGATACTTGCGTAAGTTGATGGGAATGTTTTTCGTTCTTGTTTGTTCATTTTGTCGAAGCAAGTTTGCTTGGTTGCTTGAATTCTTTAGTTTAAGTTTCGATTGGTTTCTTTTAGGCGAGGATCATGATGACATCGTCCCTTCATCTAGTTAATTTTGCATATTGATGTTTGTATGAGGGTGAGTGTATAGTTTTTTAGTTGGGTTTGCATTGAAGTTTCTAACATGTTTCGGTTGATGGTTTATTTAGCCATGTAATTTGATTAATTCGTGTAATTGGACAATTGATAGTTGTTTTTAGGTTCGGGGTCTTCTCTGTTACTTCTACGCCAAAATCATACTAGGTGTGTAACGAAAATCCGAGATTCTATAAATTTCAAGTGCCAAAAACATGACTCCCGACGTCACATGACTATCTGGTAGGCCGTGTGGTAGGCTGTGTAAGCTACACGATCGTGTGTAAGGTCGTGTGGCAGGCCGTGTAACTTACTATTTTCGAATTGGAAGCACACGGGCTAGGGACAAGGGCGTCTGTCCAGGCTATGTAACTCACTGTTTGTATTTCTGGTCACACGGGCCAGGGACACAGGCATGTGTCTAGACTATGTAACTCACTGTTTGTATTTTTGGTCACATGGGCTAGGGACATAGACGTGTGTCCAGGTTGTGTAACTCATTGTTTTGGATTTAGGGTCACACAGGCTAGGGAGACGGGCGTCTGTCCACGCCATGTGAGGGGTTGTGAGTCACACAGGCATGTGCTTGACCATGTGCTAGACTATGTAACTCACTGTTTTGAGCCACATGGTCGTATGTTAGGCTGTATGAGCCACATAGGCCAGACACCCAGGCAGTGTGAATCCACACGGGTGTGTGGGCCAAAATACTGAAATTTTCTCTAAGGTCGTAAGCGTTGTTTGAATCAAACGTAGGCCTTCTATAGGGTCTGTATACTCTAAATTAGACTGTATAATTTGATATTAAATGTTCCAAGGTTGAATAATCGATTATATGTACATATAATTGATGCGGTAACTGTTAAATGATAATGATCTGTATTATCTGACTATGACTTATATGTGAATAACTGTACGTACATCATCGATATCGATATCTGTAAATTGTATCTGCATTGGGTGGGAATGATATAAAGAAGGAAGTGCTAAAAGTTTAATGATTTATCGAATTGAATGGTTAAGCCACAAATCGTATCTAATTCTGGGGATTGCTCGCATACTATTATGACAGATAATCTGTAATTATTCTAGAATGTGTCATACCGACACTAACTGGTGTGTAGGGCTGGATGGGTACTTGATACCCTATACGATGTGTTGGGATGGTCGGAGATAGTGTGTAGTGGATGGGGATAAGAAATTACATCTGATTATGTTCTGTATCTGTGTCTGATCTATTCTGCATTTTATCTAAACTGTGTGATTATACGAGTATCATCTGTTTCTAATTCTGTATTTGCATTTGGGAAATTACTGTTAGATTTATTTTGTTAATTTGTCTTTTATGCCTGTTACACACATTGAGTTATAAACTCATTTAAATTGTTGTCTGAATTTCAGGTAATCAACAAACTTAGGAGGCTTGGTGTGTGAGGAGCTCTATTGTCTTTCTCTTTTATAGTTATCTTACTGCTTGTTTAAGTTTGAACTAATGTATGTTTATTTTAGAACATGGTTTATAACTCAAAATTCTATGTTGGTTTAACTAGCTAATTATTTTTTATATGATGAATTTTAAATTACTTCAAGGTTGTTTTTCCCTTAAATGTTTTGATGTAACATCTAGACTTGGCCTTAACATCTAGGTTGGGTATGGGATGTTACATTTAGTGGTATCAGAGCCAGGTTACAGAATTCAGTTGTGTGTTTTAGCCCTTGTTTTTTATTAAATGTATTTTAAATGAAGTATTAATTGAATACTTCTGGTAACTGATTTTACAAAAGACTGAATCTTTGATGCCGAACTTGTAAGTATCTCTGCTTAGTTATATAGTTTAGTTAGACACACTGTGATGGTTGAACCTGTTGTTTAGTAAATACTTTTGTTATGGATTGTCATAAGACATCTAACAAAATTTTGAACCGATCCATGCACTCCTGATATTGTAGATACTGTGATAATATGAGCTCATGTAGTAACCATGGGCGTGGTTTTTGAGGGTGTCATGGGTGACGAGTAAGAGCTCGAGCTGAGTCTTCCTTGGTAGACAACCTACCTGATACTAATTCAATGAGTCCATAGGTACTCCTACTGTTGAGACTGGGTCTTAGACTCCTATAGTTGGGGACGACGTATTGTCCCAAGCTATGCTGCAAGTTTTAGAGAGGGTTGTTGGGACCCATTTTGGATCCGGAGGTTGAGGGTCGATTACTAAATGAATATGGGTGAATGGTGTTGAACTGTTCAGAGGTGTCACTTGAGTCACCCCTACCGTGCCTGAGTATTGGTTAGAGGCCACTTAGCGTATTATGAACAATATCAACTGCACTCATGCTCAGAAATTGAGGGGTCTCGTGTCTCTATTTTGAGACAAGGCTTACCAGTGGTGACTAACAATTGAGCAGGGTGCTAAACCCGAATAGGTTACGTAGGATTTCTTCAAGAGCGCCTTGCAGAGCAAGTATGTGTGGGCGAGCTATGTGGAGGCTTATAGACGCAAGTTTATAAGTCTGGTTTAGGAGGAGATGTCTGTGGCTGAGTATGGCCGATTTTTTAGATTAAGCAGATATGCTCGAGCATTAGTATCGACGAAATACGATAAGTGTGTGTGGTTTGAGGAAGGTTTGCATTATGATTTGCGAGTTCTAGTAGCTCCTCAAATGGAGCAAGTGTTTGTAGCCTTGGTTGACAAGGCAAAGATAGCGGAAGAAGTGAAGCGCACTAAGCACGAGAAGAAAGACAAGAGGAGAGACTGAGAGTGAAGTCAAAATAAGGTTAAGAGGGATTCAGGTCCTTCTAGTCCAGTTCAGTTCCCTAAGAAATGGGCTAGATTCGATGAGCCTCTTAGGATTGAGGCTCCAGTTGCATCGACCGAGATTCAAGTATGTAGCGACTACGGGATATGTTATTCGGGTGAGTGCTGGAGGAAGTTGGGGATTGTCTTTGGTGTGGATCAATGGAGCACCTTGTTCGGGACTGCCTTCAATGATCTGATCAGGTGCAAGCTTCTACACAGGCTCTGGCTCAAGGTCCTGTTCCATCAACGAGAGTTGGTCAGTAGCCACCTAGGGGCCATGGTATGGCCTAGGGTGGTAACAATTCTAGTAGAGGTCAGAGAGCACCGAGTAGAGGTACAGTTTAGACTGAGGCATGACAACCTACTGTTGTGTACGTGGTGAGGTGCCATGAGGATAGAGACGACATCAACATTATAGCGAGCACGTTATTTATTCATATTATTCCATACTTTGCTCTTATTTGATATTAGGTCTACACATTTATATGTATCTAGTGCTATATTTGTGAATTTGGGTATATCTACTGACTATACTACTAGAGAGATTTCTATAATTAGTCCCTAGGTCAGTTGTCCTAGTTGATTAAGTATATAAACGGGTTTCGTTAAAGATTCAGAGCAATATGATCTCCACTCTTGTAGCTGAAAAGCTAGTTCGGAAGGGTTGTGAGGCATATCTATCCTTTGTATCAGATTCTGCTTCTACAAAGCTTTCTGTTAAGGATATTAGAACTGTGAGAGACTTTCTGGATGTTTTCCCTAATGAGTTGCCGGAGTACCTCTTGACAGGTAAGTTGAATTTAGTATTGAACTGTTACCAGGTATGCTCAATGGTCAATTGCTCCTTATCAAATGGCTCCAAAGGAGCTTATGTAATTGAAAGCCAAGCTTTAGGAACTTCTCGATCAAGGGTTCATTCGACTAAGTGTGTCCCTATGAGGAGCACCAATTTTGTTTGTTAGGAAAGAGCATGGCACAATAAGGATGCGAGTACATTATCGCCACCTGAATAAGTTGACAGTAAAGAATATATATCCGCTTCCGAGGATTGATGACCTTTTTGATCAGTTCTGCGGGGTGTCTGTATTCTCCAAAATTGATCTTCGTTCCAGTTACCATCAGCTCAAGCTTAAGGAGACTGATGTGTATAAGACATCATTCAGGAGTTGTTATGGGCATTACGAGTTTTTGGTCATGCCTTTTGGTTTGATGAATGCTCCGGTTGCATTTATGGATTTGATGAATCGAGTATTTCAGCCGTACTTGAATCAGTTCATCGTAGTCTTCATCGATGACATTCTGATTTATTCTAAGATTGGGACTAAACATGACGAGCACTTTTAGATAGTTCTACAGATTCTCTACGAGAAATAGTTGTATGCTAAGTTTAGCAAGTGTGAGTTTTGGTTGTATAATGTTACATTTCTGGGGCATGTTGTGTTTTCGAGGGGATCCGAGTTGACCCTAAGAAAATTGAGGCTGTGATCGAGTGGAAATAGTTGAGAATGTGTCTGAGATTCCGAGTTTCCTAGATTTGGTAGGCTACTATTAGAGGTTTGTTGAGAGGTTTTCTTTTATCACAACTCCTCTGACTAAATTGTTGCGTAAAAATGCACCTTTTGTGTGGTTGACAAGCAACAAGTGAGCTTTGAAAAGCTCAAGTCTGTTTTAAGTCGGCACTTATTTTGGTACAACCTATATCAGGTAGGGAGTTTGTTTTCTACAGTGACGATTCGCACGTAAGTTTGGGATGTGTTCTCATACAGGACAGTAAGGTTGTGGCTTATGCATCTCGACAACTTAAGTCACACATAGGCCACTATCCACACATGACCTTGAGTTGGCTACAATTGTTTTCCCCCTGAAAATTTGGAGGCACTATCTATATGGTGAGAGTTGTAGCATCTACATCGACCATAAGAGCCTCAAGTATTTGTTAACTCAGAATGAGTTGAACCTTAGGCAACGTACATGGGTTGAGTTGCTTAAGGACTGTGAGTACAATAGAGTATCATCCAGGTAAGGCCAATGTTGTGGCCGATGCTCTCAGTCATAGAGAAATGGCTGATCTGAGAGCAATGTTTGCTCAGTTGATTTTATTTGACGACAGAGGTCTTCTAGCTGAGTTACAAGTTAAACTGACCTGGGTTGATCAGATTTGAGTTAAATAGTTAAGTGATGAGTCTTTGGTTTCTCATTTTCGTCAGATTGAAGTATGTGAAACTTCTTATTTCAAATTAAACAATGATGGGGTTGTATGTTTTAGGGGTTGGATTTGTGTGCCCAATGATGTTGAGTTGAGGCAGTCAATTTTGAGGGAAGTGCATAATAGCCCTTATGTTATGAACCCGACTGAGAATAAGATGTACAAAGATTCTGTGAGCTTTATTGGTGGCCCAGTTTGAAACTGGAGGTAACTACTTTTGTTTCACATTGTCTGACGTGTTAGAAGGTTAAGGCTGAGCACCAGCTGCCTTTAGGTCTGTTACAGCCAGTAAAGATTCCCTTTTGGAATTGGAAGCATGTGATTATGGACTTCATTAGTGGATTGCCTGTGACACCCACTAAGAAGGATTCGGTTTGGGTCATCGTTGATTGATTGACTAAATCCGCTCACTTTCTTCCAATCAGGACTGATTATCCACTTCAAAAATTCGCTAAGTTGCATGTCTTTGAAATTGTAAGATTGCATGGAGTTTTGATTTCGATCATTTCTGACAGAGATCCACGTTTTACTTTTCGATTCTGGAAAAAGCTTCACGAGGCTTTGGTTACCCGATTGGATTTTAGTATTGCGTACCATCCTCAAATAGATGGATAGTCTGAGCGAGTTATTTAGATTTTGGAGGATATACTGTGAAGTTGTGTAATTGACTTCCAGGGTAGTTGGGAGGATTATCTGCCGTTAGCTGAGTTTGCGTATAATAAAAAATTCCAATCTATCATTTAGATTACACCTTATGAAGCTTTGTATGACCGTAAATGTCGAACCCCTTAATGTTGGACTAAATTAGGTGAGCATTGTGTTTTGGGTCCCGAGCTAGTCTCTAAGACTGAGAATACTGTTAAATTGATTCAAGATCGCCTTAAGGTTGTAACATCCCAAAAATTGGGTTAGAATAAATTGTGTTAACAAAACCAATAGTGGTTCTGTCTTGATTTTGTGTTAGGATTTTGAAAATTTTGCAAAGTAAATTGATTTGGTTCAGTGGTTAAGTGCTTTGGATGTGTGCCTGAGGTCTTGTGTTCAAATATCTTCTTTGGAATTTTTGTTAATTTTATCTTGACCTCTTCCCCTGAACATTTGGCGTAGATAATATTTTCGACCAACTGATGTCGACAATGAGCTTAGTGGTTTAGCGGTTAAGTTTCTATGTACTCTTTGCTCTCGTGTTCGAGTCCCTGCGAAAACAATAAGAAAAATGTTTTTTATGCTGCTTTGTGAAAATTTTCTATTTATTTTATTTTATTTTATTTTAAAATAACTGAATTCCTTTCAAAAACTTCCTTTTTTTTAAAAAAATGCCTATTCTTCTTCTTCTTTTTCTTTTGGTTTTTTTTCTTTTTTCTTTTTGATAACTCTGCAACTAGCTTTGTCGAAGAGATTGCATATTTCGTTGTTCCGACAGAAAGGTTAACAACATAAGTTTGTTTTCAAATTTCTGCTAATATTCGCTCTCATTTATTATTTGTTAAAATTGAAATTATTCTTCTTGTTTTATTCAATTTCATTTTTGAGGGTTCAGTTGGTTTTCTTTCTTAGGTGAGGGATTGCATATCAAGATTCTCCATCGATTAATACTTGTATTACTGGATATGAACGAGGGTAAGCATTTAAGTTCAATTCGGGCTTTGCGTCAAAAGTTTTCGACGAAACTTTGGTAGTAAATATGTTAGTTATTGAAATGGTTAGGGAAATCATTTGATTGAGGTTTGATTATTGTTTTAAGGTAGGGAATTCATCTTTGTTGCTTCTGCATCGAATCCATATCAAGCGCGTAACGAAAATCTAAATTTCTGCGAACGTTGAAAGGAGAAATATATGGCTATCAACACCACACGATCGTGTCCCAATCCGTGTGGTAGGCCGTATAACTTACTATTTTGGAATTAGAGTCACACGGGCCAGAGACAAGGGCGTGTGTTCAGGTCGTGTAACTCAATATTTTGGAATTAAGGTCACACAAGCCAAAGACACGGGTATGTGCTAGGCTATGTGAACCCACACGAGCGTGTGGATCAAAAATCAGGATTTTTCCCTAGGGTCATAATCGTCATTTGAATTGAACGTAGGCCTATTATAGGGCCCATATGATCTAAAACAAGCTATAAAACTTGATAGTTGATGATCGGTTGATGTATAATCCGTTATCTGTACGTAGGTCTGATATGATATAAGCTAAGTAAGTATGATATGTTAGCATATAATGTGCTTTTGTTTGGACGTGTTTAAGGTATGTGATTTATTCAGGTATAATTCGTGCTCTGTTAACTTTGATGATTCGTTTCTGTGTTACTGAGTTGGATGAGAACATATGATATTCGAATTTGTTGTGGTGTCTGACATTGATTCTAATATGTAACCATGCATCTGACTTCATGGAAAATCTGATATGATTAAAGATTTGATCAATCTGTCTTGCAAAGCATGGAATCGCATGCCTTTTGTTTATATTATTGTACGACAAAAGGTCCTACATGCTTATCATTCTGATTCTGAATATGCATGCCATGACATATTACATGGGGTCTGGGATGATGTGTACGAAGGAACTTTCTGGCAATTTAATTATCTGCATTATCTTGTGGTTTATCCACAGTTTTGTTTGGCAGCTTGTCTGCAATTCTGGTGGCACTTTCCACAATTATCTGCTGGTGTGACTTTGTTAGATGAGTTATGGGGAGCTCTATTTTGGTGTGTAGTGGAGTTGGGTAGGATGTTTTCTGATAATCTGCATTCTTCTGAAAAATATATTGGCATAATCATACATCTTCTGTTCTATTATATGATTGTTTTGAAGATATATGTAAAACTCTGATTTGCTCCGCTCTGGTTATATGATTGATACGAAATTCTTTGTATTCTCTGACTTGTATATTGTGTTTTCTTTTATCTCCATTTGAGTTTAGTTATACATTAAGCGTCATAGCTCACCCATTTGTTTTATCTTTGTCTATTTAAGTAAATCTCTGACTTAGGACCGGATGGTGTGTGAGAGCTTGAATTGTTTTGCACTTAATGTAAATATGGTGAATTCTGTAATTATTTGTTTTGATCTTTTGGGTTCGGAATCTGTTTCTGAATTTGTTCTGGGTTTTTGCTTAATTCGTCAATAATTGATATTTTCTAATACAAGATTGCAAAATCACTTAAGTCAAAAAAATGGACTTTGGTTTTCAAAACTAAAACTCTGGAAAAGGTTTTATGCTGCAAATTAAGTAATTTCTTAAATATTTTCTGGAAGTGAACAAACAACTTTTTAATAACTGTTTGTGAAAGTCGTATTTGCTCAATATTTAATGAAAGAAATTTTTATACTGAGTTGATGTAATTTATCCAAATTCAGTCATAACTGCTAGGTCGGGTTCGAGATATTACAAAGGTAGCTTCTGATCAACAAAAATTATGTGCAAATTTGAAAATGTGTGATATCAAGTATTATATAGGTGATCAAGTATTTCTAAAAGTTTCTCCGTGGAAAAATGTTCTCCGATTTGGGTGTAAGGGCAAGTTGAGTGTAACACCCCTCACCTGTATTCAACGTCAAAATAGGATTATGGAGTATTACCAGACTTATAAAACAATTAAACATTCACTTAGCATATATTTTCACTATTCATGCATTCATCATTCAATCTCAATCAATTTTTCCCTAATACGAGCCTACGATGCCTTAAACATGCATTGGGAGTGGTTCGGGACAAAATCGATAACTTTGAAAACTTTGTCAACACTTAGAAAATTTTCTCAAAAATAGGGGACACATGCCGTGTGGCCCACCGTGTGTCTCACACGGCCAACAGACACGCCCATGTCACAGGCTGTGTGGACATTTGAAATAGGAACACATGGTCGTGACCCAGCCCGTGTAACTCTTTGACTTAGGTCACACGGCCAACACACACGCCCGTGTGCCCTAAAAATGGGCATACACGCCCATGTGCTAGGCTGTGTACTAAGCCGTGCTAAACCTATAGGGTATACTGACTTATGCCACACGGCCAGGTCACACGCCCGTGTGTGAGGCCGTGTGGAGCACACTGACTTGATTTTAATTTCAACACCAGGAGACACACGGCCGTGTACATGATCGTGTATCGCACACGACTGAGACATACGCCCCTGTCTCTGTCCATGTGGACAAAAATAGGCTATTTACCAAGCCATTTGCCACCAAACCTTGAGCACACTTACATCAAACTCAAAGTGACCAATATATAGCATGAGTAAGCATTCAATCAACCTCAACCAAGCATCATTTATTCCATTTCAATACCTACAAATACAAGGCTCACAATACCACAATATGCAATCCAAATAGATACCAAAATTTACCCTTTTCAATCATCAATATAGTTATTTTCAACATGCATCAAATTGCCTAAACTCATAAGTATACTAATTACAAATTCATCAATCATTTGACATTCACCATACCTATTTTCATCAAGCATTAAATACCATCATAACTAGCACTTATAGGGCAATTACCAAACTCAAACAAAGGTCATTTACACATTTATATACATCACCAAATTCACCATTATAAGCTAACTTACATGGCTACATATATACAAACCAAACCTTAGACATTTACAAGCCAATTCAAATAGCTAATTTCATAAACACCACATTTATCAAAATGACCAAAGTCCCTATACATGTCATATGACCCAAAACTTAATTTTAAAGGTACCAAGTGATAGTTGGATAGTGTGAAGCGATCATCAACAGTCCCCGAATCTGAGCTAGCTTTGAAATCACTATAAAACATAAAGAAATATACAAAGTTAGCTTTATAGCTTAGTAGGTTCATATAGAATTTAAAATCAACTTACCAAAAGTGTACAACTTAAACAAATAAAACATAGTATACAATTCACATATGGAATCATCATCCTATCACAATTTCATTCACAAGATTAGTTATCACTTTCATAATCTCATTATTTCAATGTTTGTACTATTCACGTACATACATGTACCATTCCGTATCAAACTCATACTCATCCACATCTTTGACGTACCCGTTGAACCATTCGAAATATTATTGGATACTCGAGAAACTCGCACACTAAGTGCCAAATAAATAGCCGAAGCTATGTCGATCTCGCACACTAAGTGCCAATAATATATAGTCAAAGACATCTCAATCACGCACACTAAGTGCCAATATATATAGCCAAAGCTATCTCAGTCTCGCACACTAAGTGCCAATATATATATAGTCAAAATTATTTCAATCTCACACACCAAGTGCCAATACATAACCGAACCGTCGTCAAACATGTCTATAGTCTCGTATTCACAATTTATGCAATACCAAAGCATTTAAAACATAATTATAACAATGCTCATTACATACGAACTTACCTCGGATGTAAAAACGATAACACGAGTCAACTAATCTAAAACCTTGTTCTTCCCCGATCTAAGTTTTTATTTCACTTTTCTTGATCTATATAATATCAAATTCAACTTATTTAATCATCACTCTATTCAATTTAATCCAAAATTCACTTTAAGGCTTTTTTACACAATTGCCCTTAATATTTCACATCTTTTACAATTTAGTCATTATTTCATAAAATAATAAATTCATGAAATTCAATACTAACCCATGCTAGCTGAATTACCATTATGCCCCTATTAGCCCATATTTTTCATTTATTTCACATTTTAACACAAAGTTTTCACATTTCACAATTTAATCCCTCATTGGCATTTTCACTAAAAATCACTTAACAAAACTTGTATAATTTACAACAATCATTCATAATCTATCATCAAACATCAAAACACACATGGATTCATCAATGGCATCATTCAAAATCTTTAACAATTTTTCAAAATAGTCCTTGGGCTAGATAGACCTAGTTGCAACGATTTCAAAAACGTAGAAATCATTAAAAACGGGACAAAAACCATACCTAATTGAGAAAAAATGCCTTGGTTCAATGATAGCCCTAAAAATGGTGTTTCTTCTCTTCAAAAATCGGTGGAGAAGATGATACCAAACAATTAATTTGGTTTTGTTTTATTTATTTTATGTTTAATAACCAAATTACAAAGTTAACCTTTAATGTTTAATAATTAAAATTCACCTAACCATGTCCATATTTATCCACTCTTGATTCTAATGGTTTAATTAAAACATAAGAACCTTAACTTTAAGGTTCTATATCTATTTGATACTTTTAGCTATTAGAACATCAATTTTGCACTTTACTCGATTTAGTCTTTTTATCAAATTGACCAATCAAACGATAAAATTTCTTAACCAAATTTTCACAAAAACATATTATCATGTTGTAAACATTAAAATAATAAAAAAATAATTATTTCAACCTCAAATTTGTGGTCCTAAAACCACTATTCTAATTTAACTAAAAATGGGTTGTTACATTGAGCCCGAGGTTCATTGGACCTTATCGTGTTCTGAAATGTATCGAACCTGTGGCCTATCAATTAGAGCTACCCCCTGAATTGGATTAGATTCATGACATGTTCTACATCTCTATGCTGAGACAGTACCAATCTGACCCTATAATATTGTCCCTGTTGAGGAGATTGAGGTGAGACTGGATCTAACTTTTGAGGAGAAACTTGTTCAGATTCTGGATCAAGATTTAAAGGTCTTAAGGACGAAAATCGTTCCTCTATTTAAGGTCCTATAGTGAAATCATGGTACTAAAAAAGTAACTTGGGGATCTGAGAATTTGGTTCGTCAGCAATACTCTCATCTGTTTGAATCAGGTAAATTTTGGGGCCGAAATTTCTTTTAGGGGAAGAGAGTTGTAATCAATAATTAAGTATTTGTATATCTAGTTAAGGGCTTTGTTGATGTGTTTGAGATCAGGGGTTCGAGTATTCCTTTTTGAAATTTTTTATTTATTTTGACGTAACCCTTACCTTTGAACTCATGACTTAAAATTATTTCTCCATTAATCTGTATCAAGAATGAGCCTGTTGGTTTGATGGTTAAGCTTCTGTATACTTTTTGGTCCTGTGTTCGAGTCTCTGTACAAGCAATAAGGAAATATTTTTGTTATTAATCTGTGAGGGTAGTTAGTTTTTATTTAGAAAGTTAATCGAAAAATTTGTAATGTTTCTTTTCTCCTTATTCCTCCATTCTTTCTTTTTTATTATTTTTTCTCTCCTTCTTTTCTTTTCTTTTCTCTTTTCTTTTTTCCTTTGTTCCTTGTGTGTTGCCATATTTTTCAACTGTTAAGACGGGAAAACTTCATATTTTGTTGCCTTTGCTTGTTAGAATAATTGCGTAAGTTGATGGGAATATTTGTCGTTATTTTTTGTTCATTTTGTCGAAGTAAGTTTGCTAGGTTGCTTGAATTATTTTATTTAAGTTTCGATTGGTTTCTTTTAGGCAAGGATCATGATGGCCTCGTCCCTTAATCGAGTTAGTTTTGCATATTATTGTTCATACGAGGGTGAGTGTATAGTTTTTGAGTTGGGTTTGTGTCGAAGTTTTTGACATGTTTTGATTGATGGTTTTTTAGCCGTGTAATTCAATTAAATCGTGTAACTGGACAATTGATGGTTGTTTTTAGGTCTTGGGGTTTTCTCTACTACTTTACACCAAAATCGTACCAGGTGTGTAATGAAAACCCGAGATTATGTAAGTTTCATGCGCCAGAAAACATGGTTTTCGATGCCACACGGCCGTGTAGTAGGCCATGTGAACCACAGAACCGTGTGTAAGGTCGTATGGCAGGTCAGGTAACTCATTGTTTTTGAATTGGAGGCACACGGGCTAGGGACACGGGCGTGTGTCTAGGTTGTGTGACTCACCATTTGTATTTCTAGTCATACAGGCCAGGGACACCGGCGAGTGTCCAGGCCGTGTAACTCACTATTTTTTTTTCTGGTCATATATGTTAGGGACACATGCGTGTGTCCAGGCCATGTGAGGGGTTGTGAGTCACACGGGCGCGTGCTTGGCCGTGTGCAAACCATGTAACTCATATTTTTGAGCCACATGGCCGTATGGACTACACGGGCCAAACACCCAGGCTGTGTGAATCCACACGGGTGTGTGGGCCAAAATATTGAAATTTTCCCCAATGCTATAAACATCGTTCGAATCACACGTAAGCCTTCTGTAGTGTTTGTATGCTCTGAATTAGACTGTATAATTTGATATCCAATGTTCTAAGGTTGAATAATCGATAATTTGTACGTATAATTGATGCGGTAACTGTTAAATGATGATGATCTGTGTTATCTAACTATGACTTATATGTGAATAATTATACGTGCATCATTGATATCTAATATCTGTAAACTGTATTTGCATTTGGTGAGAATGATATAAAGAAGGAAGTGTTGGTAGTTGAATGTTCTGCCCAATTGAGTTTCTAAGCCACAAATCTGTATCTGATTCTGGCAATTTATCGCATACTGTTCTAAGAGATAATCTGTAATTATTCTAAAATGTGTCATACCGACACTAATTGGTGTATACTGCTGGATGGGTACTTGATACCTTATATGGTGTGCTGGGATGGTCGGAGATGGTGTGTAGTGAAAAGGGTAGGAAATTGCATTTGATTCTATTCTGTATCTGTGTCTAATCCATTTATCATTTCCTTTGAACTATGCGATTATACCAAATATCAATTGTTTCTGATTATGTATTTGCATTTGGGAAATTATTGTATATTTATTTTGTTAATTTGCTTTTATACTTGTTACACACATTGAGTTATAAACTCATTTCAATTGTTTTTGAATTTCAAGTAATCTGCAGACTTAGGAGACTCGGTGTGTCAGGAGCTCGGTCGTCTTTCTCTTTTATAGTTGTCTTACAACTTGTTTAAGTTTGAACTAATGTATCTTTATTTCAGACCATGGTTTATAACTTGGAATTCTGTGTTGGTTTAACTGGCTAATTGTTTTTATATGATGAATTTTAAATTACTTAAAGGTTGTTTTTCCCTTAAATGTTTTTATGTAACATCCAGACTTGGTCTTAACGTTTAGGCCGGGTATGGGGTGTTACAAAATTAGAAGTAAAGAAAGTTGAAAGGAAAGTGAAAGGTTGTGATGAGAATGAGAAAGGAAAAGAGAAGCAAAGAAAGTGAGGTTTTGGCTAAAATGAACTCCTAGTTCAACTAGGATATAGGGGGCGGTAACCTTAGTTAATAATACTAAGGTTTGTCTCCCCACCTTATAACATAATGGGGCTTTTGGTTCTCTTCCATATCAAGTTCAATTACAAGTACTTCTTGGGCTTTTAAGTCAATATTTTATTATTTGATCCAACCCAATATTTGTTTTTCTATTTCCCAAAAATAAACTTCAATATATTTCCAATTAAATAATTTCTTAACCCAATTCTAATTCCGTTAAAATTATAACGACTTTACCGTAAAATAATCTATTAGAAATCTCTAGCTAGTGAAGTAGATGACCCATGTTTCACATTCTTGTGCCCCTCTATATGTTTCCCAAAGAACTCTCTAACTAGTAGAGTCTTGGTAAAACAAATCTCTAGGGTTTGTCATCATATGCGATCTTTGACTACATCCACTATTCCATTAAACATTACCATCTCCTTTATGATACTTTGTATCAATTTGTTTTGTCCTTATGTGGTTCCTTTGAGCTTTAGCTACACCCACACTGTTACAGTGCTATAGCTTTTCCATACCTCATATTTGGCCCGCCATAGTGAAGTTAGTAGTGCAACCCTACTTAACCCTTATTCACACTACGGATCCGTTGTCCAAAGCAAAAACACAGCCCTACATCGATTTTCTCAAACCTCGACATGTTTGGAAGTCAATATCAGTATATCCGATAGGTGATGGAAAAATTCTGGTTTGAAAACGGTTTTCTTGCGCAACGAAAAATTAAAAGTTTGAAAATCGACCTGGTTTGTTATATTTATAGCAATAAACCCTAACTGAATCCATACATGTGTTTTCGACTTAGCGAAAGTTTGTTGTTCCTGGCTTTAAATCAAGCGATCTTCTCCGCTATTCTTGTACCACAAACTACTTTTAGTGTGGACTCAAACCAATTGAACCGAAACACAGAACTAGAAAAATTTTTCTCTATTTTGTTTGGGGTGAAAACAAAAATTCTCTCTTATTAATAGAAACTGATAAAATTGTTATTCTGGAAAAATATATTTGATAGGTTAAAATAAATTTTCTCTATTTTTCGACATATTAACAATCTCTTCAAGTTGTTTTTATAACTCTATCAATGTCATCTTTATAGGAAGAGAGGGTAGAAAAACCCTTGTTGAGTTGTAGTGGTTTATTTCAAATAGAAAAACAACTTCCTACTTAGAGTAGGAGTGGGGTGGACGTACCCCTAATATTCCTAATAGGGTTGTTGCCCCCTTCATGTTATATAAGGAGTTTTGGGCCTCTCTCACATTGGGTGCAATTATGAGTACTTCCTAAACCGTTTGGCTCAGTACTATGTAATGTGATCCATCCCGATTCGATTTTTCTATTTTCAAAAATAAACTTTAATATTCTATATTAAACAATTTTCTTAACCCTATTTTACCCTCAATTTTTTTTGATGATTTTACCCCTAATAAAATTTTAATAAAATATGTTCAATATTTCATAACTCAACATGCTCACTGTTATCGAATGGTTTATTTTCTATTTTTGGGCTTCAAAACATTTTAAAAATATAAACTCGTTCTTCCTATCATTTTAAGTAATCCATATAGAATTGCAAATGGATCATTTCCATTTCATTTTTGGAAATCTACATTCATTTCCAAATGATTCTGTTTTTCTATTTCGGAAAAAAAAAACCATAAACATTCCTGAATTTTTTCCATTTCTCTTTTCCTATTCATTATGTTCATTTCTATTCAAACTCGTAATTCATTTCTAGTTTCAACAAGCCAACGGAGGGACTGATTGGACATATGTAATTAGGGCTCAAATGATTTATAATTAAATTTTGACTTTTTACCTATTAATTATAAACTCATTTAGTCACGAAGTCATTCCATTATAGTATTGTGACTGAGCTCTCCCTAACAACATACCATTAGGAAAGCAATTACTCAGTGCTCATCCAATGACTTTGTCATAAGTGTTTTACCCTCATAATCTATCCTTGATCTCTTTGGGATAATATCAGTTCTATCAATATGATCCTATTTTATCTCATGGCAACCATTACATCTTCCTTCATGAAAAGTCAATTACTATTGACTAGTAGTTAATTCATTCATCACAAAGATGAAAGATTCATGGTAATGTTTACTTTTCATCAACCATGTAATGCCAATGAGAGGATATAATTTACCCATGTCTCAGGCCATAAATTTCACTATTGTGAATGACGCTATATACTGTAGAAGTTGTACACCCAACACACCAGTTTTTGGTTCCTTATTTATTCGAACTCAAGATTTTACTTACATCAAAATGTACGAGTCACGCATACATAATCTACCATCCGCGTAGGATTTAGGTATGTCATACTATGAACGTCACAAGCAAATAAATATATAAATAGATTCAGGATCTATTTTACTTGGTCTAGTCCGATATACTGTTTGTTACAAACAAACCCTACACACCAATAGGCTAATAAACGACAAAATTATCAAACTAGCCCCTTAAACCCTATTTTGATTGCCCTAAAATCAATTTTTGATTCAAACCCTAATTGGTCCTTTTAGTTTTTAGGCTTTTTCAACCTAAATTTATAATTATTTTGGGGGGGTCAATTAAAATTTGGGTAAACTACCAAAACAGTCACTTTTATTTATCAAAATAGTCACTTTTGTTTATCTCAGGTTACATTTGAGTCACTTATGTTTGAAATATTACGTTTTAGTCACTTACATTATCGTGTTATAGCATTTTAGTCACTAAGCATTAATTGTCGTTAATTGTGTAATGGTAAGCTAACGTGGCACATTAAATCATTATTTCAAATGAAAATTTTAGGTTAAATTATACAATTAATTACGATATTTTTTATTTTGAGTAATTTTTTTTACGTTAAAATAGATGAAAAGAGAGAAAATAGAGGGAGAAACAGAAAAGAATGAAAATTAAAGAAAATTAAAAGAACATAAAAGAAAAAAATAAATTGCTCAAAATGAAAAAAAAAATGAAGAGCAATTGCATAATTTTAACCTAAAATTTTTGTTTGAAATGATGATTTAATATGTCACATCAACTTATCGCTACACCATTAATAAAAATTAACTCATGACTAAAATATTAAAACACGTTAAAATAAATAACTAAAATGTAACATGAAAAAAATACAATTAACTATTTTAATAGTTTACCCTTAAAATTTCAAATGCCTTGTTTATTTGATTTGGGGTTGAAAATCCCAGAACACCATTTTATTTTTAGCCCTCAAACATTTTTTTATTAAAAAAATTACATAATGCCACATCAAACTCTGTTATTGAGGAAACAGATGAATGACCAAAATAATAAATTATTGCAATAGTAGTGACCAAAACAATAAATTATTCTAACGGTAGTGATTAAATTGAAAGATTTTTTTTATGAATAACTAAAATAAAAGCATAAAAAATGTTGGATGGTAATTTACCCAAAAATCAAATGTCATTCACCAATTCATTAACCCTGAGCTTAAAATGCGCTCTCTACATATAAACATGGAAGAAAATTAACCACCAAAGAAAAACAAGTCTTAAGAGTGATATTCATGATATCAGCGATGTTCAGTTCAGTGCAGCCCTTTTGTATGGTCCGGTCCGTTTTTGGAAAGTGGGTGAAAAAAGAATATCCGACACCTATAAGGAAGAACACTCGAGCAAGATTAACCCAGAAATACAAGGAAACCACATTACCAAAAGAACCATACCATTAGATAAAAACTTCCCTTCAGATTCATAGATCAATTGGTGGTGGTGTTAATGTCACTATTTCCCCAAAGTGACAATCGTTGTATCTGCGAACGGACAGAGTCCACGATCCCTAGAGGGACTGCTTTGCTGTTTGTTATCGCATCATTTGTGTCCGCCTCAATATCGTTATCTTTCCAGAACTTGATGATATGTAAACTCTCTTCCACTGTTGATCTTTGGACAACAATTTTTGAAGCATATCCCTTCTTCATCATCTGTCGGCATATCTGTGACGGATTATTTGCTGTAAGAGTGACCATGTACAACCAACCCCGTTTCGACAAAAGCTTCTCTGCAACAGGCAAAATCTTATCGATCACACTTCGACCGTTCTCTCCTCCTGCCCAAGCTGAGGCAATCCCTTCACAACCCACTTCATCTTCAGGTGTTGGAACATAAGGTGGATTAACAACAACAAGATCAACTGAACCAACCAGACGATTCTCTAACCCAGATGCAATGTCAGTATTTATCAATTCTGCATAAACTCCGTGCGCTTCCATTGTTTCCTGAGTCACTCTAATAGCATGATGATTGATATCTGTGGCAATAAACTGAGCCCCATTAGCTTCCTCCCCAAGCATAAGCATTAAAGAAGTGATAACATAACCACTTCCGCAACCCACTTCCATACATAACATAGGTTTGAGTTCCAACAAGTTGTTCCGATCGGATAAAAGTGCATCAACTAATGCGAATGAATCATCGCAGGGCTCATAAACCTCAGGATGAGAACTCACAAGACGAATCTGGGCAATTTTATAAGACATCTCAAAGGAATTCCCTGGCATAACAATGAACACCAATATCATATTTAAATCATGAAAACAATCAACATCAAACTTTTGATCTCCAAAAACTTGAAAGCAAATCAACACAGACAAATCGAAAAGGCAATTGGACCAGCTAGCTGGTATCAAATTCACATTGAAACAGTAATTTATGGAGAAATGGGGTATAGCAGAGGCTGCTTTTTCTTGAAAGTTTTTCTCACATTTTCATCCATTTTTAAAACTAAACTTGGGAGATAAAAGTCATTGCAGTATTTCCCTTTAACTTTTTCCTTAATTAGATTTTTCCTCAAACGATTTTCCTTTTAACCAAACAATAAAGAGAATAAATTCCATTGATTTCAATTTCTTTTCCCTTAAAACTTTCATGAACAGAACATACCCTAAAAAGATTTCCTTTGTTCGATTATTAGAATTACCATTACCTTCCAATTAAATTGAGTGAAACAATTACAACATGACAAATAGAACAAGTAACCCAATTCGAGAAAGATAGAAACTCCATAAGAGAAACAACAAAATTTTCTGATCATACAAATGTAAGTCTCAACTAAAGAACTGTTTTAAAAAGTTGTAACAAGTGAGAAATGGAGAAAAGAAAACAAACCTACGATTCACTGACCCGAGGAGATCAAACACCTACAAATTCGATCGAAAAAGAAAAAAAAATGGAAAAAGAAAATTTCAGCCGAAGAAGAGAAAACAGGAGAATTACAGGGACAAGAAAAGAGAGAGAAAATGAGAGAAAATAGACTTAACAACGTCGGCCCAAGTAACCCAGATTTTTAAGGGTAAAAACACTGTACGGGTCCTATACTATAGCACCAAGTTCATTTTGGTCCCTGTAATTTTAAAATAACAAAAAAGTCCAATGGAGCAATATAGTGTAACCGTATAATTTTATGAGATAAACGATGATATTTTTAATTAAAGGGTAAATTTTATTAGTAGTGAGTCAGTTATATTATTTTTATTATTTAATCATGAAAAGTTATAAAATGATCATTAACTTTTTTTCATAACTATCTTAATTTTTTAATATTTTTATTTTACCTTAGTCAACTGATAATAAAAATAAAATTAAATAGTATTTTCTGCATTTTTATTTCTATATTATTTTTATAGGTTAATATACTAAAAACCCTTAAATTATTACACTATGATCAATAAGTTCTTATACTATTTTTGTAGTTAAATAAACCCTCAATATTATGATTTTTACCCGTAAAGCCATTGAATTTAATAGTAAATTAATTCTTGTTTTGAATTTTAGGCTTTGAATCCGTTATTTATATAATAGAAATTTTATACAATTTTAACATTGACATAAAATTTAAAAGAGTAATCAAAATTTTCAAAAGAACGATTGTGTTATGTATATAAGCACTTTTAAGAAATTTTAAAATATTATTTTATTTTTATTTAATAAACTATTCTCATCAAATTCATACTAATATAAAATATAAATTGATTTAAAAATTCAAAATAGTTTTACTTTAATATTAAAATCAATGATTTTCAAGAGTAAAAATTATAAAATAGGAGTTTATTTGATTACAAAAATAGCATAAAGATATGTTTAAATAAAGTATAATAGTTTAAGGATTTTTTAATATATTAGTTTTTTATATGTTTAAAGCATTACTATAAATTTATACAAGTTAACTATTTTATTATGACATATTCATATATTCATATTTTATTTTTAGAAGAAATTTATGCATATTTTATTCATTTCTTTTTTTTTTGTGTGTGTAATTGTTTTTTATATATTTAATATATCTAATGCTTCATATGATTTTTTTAATGATACTTTCAAATGTTAGAATGTTTGTGGTTGATGATATGATTTTCAAATATTTAAATAATTTTCATAGTAATTAAATTTAGATTAAATATTTTATTATTTTAATTTTAATGTAATATATAATTATATCATATAGATAGAGTATTTAGAATGGTTAGTTCACATGTTATTCATTGATTAATTTACATTCCAAGTTTAACTAGCTAGAAAATAATATCTAAAGAATAATTATTAAAACAATTATTTTAATTTAATTTTATATAATATATTTAAGAATTCATCTTAACATTCAATATAATTTGATTCCATATTGAGATTCAACCTATCATTTAATATGATCTTACTAATCATATATTCATTTCATTTTATTTATTTTTTGTCATATGTAGTCTTTTGTTAGGCTCGAAAATATCAAGAGAAAGGTAAAATGATATTTTAAAAATCTTTGTAAACTTATTTAAATAATGAGGAAAGGAAAGAAAAGCTTAGACAATTTGATTTAGTGGTTCGACATCAATTCTCTACCTCTACTACCTTACTATATCTTAACCAAAGATTTTTCAATTCAATATACTTAAATTGTTACCTTTCAATGAAAATGTATAACCTTTACAATCTCTATCTTTTTCACAAGACTAAGATATAACTTTCTCTGGTTTTTTTTTTTTATGACCTAACTAGAAACCTTCTTAGTTTTTGTGGCTCAATTAAAATCCTTTACAAATTACTTAGGATTTTATACCTTATAAACCTTAACTAACCTTTTGTAGGTACAAGCTAAGATGTAAATAATAAAAGTCTTTCAAAGGTATGTGTTTACAAGTGTTTAGCTCTCTCGAAGAATTGAAATGAAAATGATAAAAAATCTAACAATAAGCACCTAAGATATATGTACAAAAGAAATGAAGAAATAAATAATTTGATGTTTTTCTCTTGATTTCTATGATTGGATGTTATTCTCTCTTTTTTTTTTCAAGTGTTCTTGACTTGGATGTATATCTTCTAATTGATTTTTGGACATTTGAAGTTGTTGGAGGGAGTTTCCAGTCGTTAGGAGCATTTATTTCGTGCATTTACATGCAGTCTCTAGTAGTGTGTCTCGAGACACAAACCCCTTGTCTCAAGACAATTTGCTCTGTATCTCGAGACAATCTATCATATGTGTCAAGACAAGGCTCCTCTAACAGTACTTAGGGTTTTTGTTGTTTAGATATTTTATTCGTAATATAACTGATTTCTAATTTTTTTTGCATTTATATGCATGGAGAGAACTCCATACTGAAGGGAATTTTTTTTAAGGTTAAATTGATTGAGGCTGAAAGGTCAGTCAATTGATATATTAGTATATCTGTTATGTATGTATATTAGTATGTATATCATGTTTTGTAAAAAAAAAAAAAATAGTATGTATATCATGTATGTTATGTATATTACAATTTATATCATGTATGTATAATGTTTTATCATGGCTTGGGATAAATGTGTTGTGCATATGCATTTGGGTGGAACCTTTGTCACAGACCCTCATGCAGCCTATGTAGAAAGGAAAGTGTTGCAATGGGATTTTGACCCAAATTTCTTGTGTTATTACACTGTGTGAGATGGTAGTGTAAGCTAGGTATAGAGTTGTGAAGAACTTTGTATGCTGTCAAGGTTAGTTAAATGTTAGTAAAGGACTAAGTGTTTGCTGTGATAATTCATCATTTATAGCAATGATTAACCATATTAGAAATATAGAGTACATACATGTATATTTTGAACAGGAGGTAGACACACCTAATACTGTTGATGATACCATGTTGTCGACTGCCACTAAGGAAAAGGAAGTAAATAGTGGGGTTGGGGAACCACATTGTAATGAAGAATTAAATTGTAATGAGAGAGTTAATAATGGGGCTGGGGGACCATTTACCGAGTTAGGTGGGGAATCTAATGTGGGACCAGACTTAGGTGAGAGTAGTGATGCTGTAACACCCCAAACATGTCTCCGTTGCTAGATTAATGTTATGGATTGTTATTGCATAAAACATAACCTTTGAATTCAAAAAAAAAAAAAATAATTCAACTTAAGCATAAAATCCAATATTTTAGTTATATCATAGAAAACATACATATTTGGGCCTTAAATCGGGCTTTCGGGGCTTTACAAACAATTTAGGGACCAAATCAAAACAAATCAGAAAGTTCAAGCAAAATATGAAAAGTGTGAAACAGGGGTCACACGACCGTGTGGTCAGCAGTGTGACATAGCCTAGACCGTGTGGATATTCGAAGTAGGGACAAATAGTTGTGTCTCATCCGTGTGTCCGCCCGTGTGTGCATTTGAAATAGGGCCACACGGCTGTGTCACAGACCTTGTGCTGGCCCGTGTGCCTATTCGAAGTTGGGTCACACGATCGTGTTGTCAGGCCGTGTAACTTTTTGATGCCGTGTGGTTCAACTTGCACTTAAAATTTAAAAGACACATGGTTGTGTGGGTTGGCCATGTGTGGCACACGGCCGTGTGACATCCTGTATGTAGCACAATTTGCCCTTCAAACAAGCCATTTCAAACATCATTTCTTAACTTTCAAACCATACCATCTATAGCTACTTTCACATGCTTAAAATCGCATTCAAAACACCAACAACATGCCAAACATTCATCCATCCTAAGTCTACCCCATATGCCATTCAAAGGCACCACATTTCACACACCAACTTAGTCCCATACGCCATCTCAAAGTCCTAATTTGAACCTATGCCAACCATACCAAATAACCATTCCAAAACATGTTATCATCTATCATCATTAACTACAACAAGCTTAGCACCACTCAAACAAGCCAAATCACTTAAATAACTTTTAACCGATTACATACAATTTGTAATCATTACTAATTTAACCAACTACTACCAAAAGGATTGAGGGATAGTGTGATCGTGCTCCGATGCAATTCCAACTGATTGAGCTTTCCGATAACCTACAAAACATAGAAAACAACTACGTAAGAAACTAGTGCTTAGTAAGCTCATATTTGGAACTTAAACTTACCAAACATGAATGATTAAACATTAGAACAATGCTCATTTAAAATTATGCATACTTGTCCTTCCAATTCACAATACATCACAAGGTTAGTAGGTGTATTAAAAATCATATCCAATCAATTGAACATGATACATATCAATATAAAGTTTAATACATAGTTCCTCAATCTTTTACTCAATTTGTTCCCTTTTCATTTCATATTCATATACCATCATTTTCCATTCCATGTTTCCATAACACGGTTCTTTTGTATACGCATCCATTCATTAAAACTTAAATCATTCGTTGAATCAAATGAAATAACATCAAATACTTGGAAAATACTCATATAACCAATTAATTATTTAAACACCACAAACATCCTTAGTTAACATATTTATAGACAAATGAAACATATAACCACACCAAGGCATAATATTCATTTCAAACTATACTAGTTTAAACATTCATCCATCAAAATATATCACAACTCCCACATGGTGAGTATTAATCCCTTTCTTATTCTTATCAACTCCCTCGCATTTCATAACATTTACATTTTTTACTATCATAATGCATAATCTTCTTAACATATTATGATAATACAACAGTTACCTATTTTACACATATATACTATTACAAACCACTTACCGTTTTACACATCACATTTAGATCCTCATTTGTTTCCACCGATGAACATTGTAAAGAGGATTGAAACCCCGGTACATGTTTCATATTGTGCCATAATCCAACTATGGTCTTACATGTGCATTGCCATGGCATTGCCATGGTCTTACGCTCATAGTGTCATAACTTGGTTATGGTCTTATCATTAGAATGTCATAGCCTAACTATGGTCTTACATATATATATATATACTTCCATGATCCAACCATGGTCTTACATCTGAACAACTGCCATAGCCTCGCTAACATTGTCATGGTCCAACCATGGTTTTGTACATTTTTACGTCGTGTTGCCATAGTGGCTTTCAACCATGGTCTTATTCATTTCTTCAAGCTGAAAAATTTGACTCACATATATCCACAAATAGATAATAATTTATCAAAATAGTAATTAATTGAATTAACCAAGTTCCGAACTTACCTAAACTCATAAATGGCTTCTAACACGAACCGACCATTATTCCGCTACTTTAACTTTTCCTTGATTTGTGTCTTTTCGAGTTGTTTCTTGATCTAGATAAATATTTTTATTCAATTAATCTCATTCCAACATTTAAAATAATCAATTTAGCTTATAACCCTTAATAATGGATATTTATGAAATTTCCCTCAAAGTTTACCTTTTATGCAATTTAGTCTCTAAACCTAAAACTTGCAATTTCACCATTGTTAACCATAAATCATGCTAGTTGATTTTTGCTTAATCTTATAACAACCCATACTAATAAAAATTTACAATATTTTCCTTAAATTTTACAATTTTCAAAAATAAGTCCTTAAACCTTAAAATAATCAAAATTACTTAACAAAATATGTCTAATTAACAACCAAGCTTAATAATATATCAATTAAACTCACAAAAACACTTAAAAATTCATGGTAAGTCCCTAAAATTTTAACAATTTTACGAATTGAACCCCGAGTTAGCTAGATTAAGCTAAAACGACTTCAAAAACATAAAAATAATTAAAAACGGGATCAAAATCACTTACCATGCATAGGAATTGGCTTAGCCGAACCTTGAGGAATTGAAGCTTTTATTTCTCTTAAAAATGGTGGAAAGTTCGGTGGAAGAAGATAAGTGAATAAGTGATAACATTTTTTTCTTTTGTTTTATTATATTTTACTTAACATTTTAACATTAAAAATATTATAATTTAACTTGAAATTCATAACAAACCCCTCAACTATGGCATATTTTCCATTTAAAACCCCTCAACTAATCCATGAACACATTTAGTCCATATAAACTCATAGTGATTAACTTTTGCAACTTTTACGATTTAGTCATGTTTACTTAATTAGCTATTTAAACGTCAAAATTTCTTAACTAAATTTTAATATGACCCTAATAAGACTTCATAAATATTTTATTCAATATTTACGGGCTTGGTTTATAGGAACGAGGTCCCAATACCTCTTTTTCTAAAACCACTTGACTATAGAGATATACCACTTGAACCTAATTATTCGTTCAAATAACATAAATTATCAACTCAAAATTTATTATAATTGACTCGAAATTATTAAATAATAATATTTACGGACTCACTCATCAGATTTTTGGCCCCGTGATAACTCTTGAAAAGAGTTATATTTCATACCTTTAGACCTAGCTAATTGCTTGTACTTGGGTACATTTAGTGGCATTTTAGGACATTTTATTAGTATTTTTATCAATTGCATTAGGAGCTTGGATTGTGTTTACACGTTAGATACTTTTAATTATGTGTGGAAGGGTTGTGCTTGGTGGTTTTGCATGTGCAGGATTTGGAGAAAGAAATAAATGAGTGAAGGTTTGTCGGGGCAAAAGGTTGGACAGTTTGCCACCTTGTATGCCGTGGCAATTTCAGGAAGATGACTGAGTCAACTCTCGACGTATGCTAATCTTAGCCCAACTTTACATGTACCAGAAAAATCTGCCAAAAAAAGAGGAGATGATAATGTGTGCTGTTGGAGCTATCCTAGGAAGAAAAGCTTATAAAAAGCCAAAGGTGGAAACCCCAAAGGGTGTGAAGGTCCGAAGGCGACAATAGAGGGTAGCAGTTGAGTAGAGACAAAATGAGGAAACTGAAGGCAATCCCTCTAAGCTACCACAGGACACGGTGCTGCTGGATGGTGGATTGTTTGGTGACAGCCATCTTCCTAAGTTTTTCCCTTATTTCTTAATTTGTTCTCCCATGAATTGAATTGATCGAAACAATGTTGGGTGTTATTTTGAACTTGAATTTTATTTGCCAACCCATGAGCTAAATCTCATAGGGTTGGGATTACATGATTAAAACTTTTATTTTTTTTTAATGGTTGAAGCATATATTTGATTTATTCTACTATTTCATTCAGTTGTTTTTATTTCTCAATTGTATGCGTACATTCCCTAGACATACATGAGTGTGCAGTATGTCCATAAATTGAATCTAATTCTGAAAAGGTTGGATTAGTTGGACTGAAATTGAATGATACAAGTAGGTATTCGACCGAATACTTGCAGCTGACTCTAGACATAGGGCAACGTTTCTATAGAATGAAGACAAAACAGTGTAGGGTACCATGCTAAGGCCTATAGACACAGGCCATGTAACTTGAGATCTTGCTTTTGAAGAAGTAGGTCACTTTAGGTCTCTTCTAAGTAGAAGATTGAGTACGATATTTCTGAGGCATTATTGAAAATAAGGGTAGATTCTTAGTAATCCAAACCTTCCAAATCAACATCGTAGACCTTCTATCCCTTGTCGTAGTATTTTTTCCATAGCATTCACATAATTATTCTCGTAATTACTGCTGCATTTTCTACTCTTATCTTAGAATTTTCTAGTATTAGTTAGTATACATTTCATGCACATCCTTACTATTTTAATTACCACTACGTACTTAACTTGGTTTTGCCATGACATTAATCATAACTCATTATCATAACTGACCATTTTTATACTTAATCTGATCAGCTGTGGAGACAATCTCACTTATCACTTTATTACTCGATTTGATGTGTATACTTGCACAATTCATATATTATATTCACACACAACAAGTTTTTGTCGCTATTGCCAGGGATCAGCAAATTGGTGTAATTTGGTCTAGTTACTTTACTTAATTCCGTTAGTTTTATTTAAATTAATTTAGTTTGATTTCTACATGTTTGCCATCAGTGCATGAGAAGAGGAATTCCTGTTAATAAAGAATATCCTTTAGACCTAGCGATCGAAAACACTTTATGAAGAAGGTGAAAAGAACTGCAAAAAATTGCTAGAAACGAGAATGATCTTGGTCTCAATGATAATCTGAATGGTCAAGATGCTAATCCTCATGTTCATAGGGTGAAACCAGGTATGAATGATAATTTGAATGGTCAAGGCACTAATCCTCATGTTCGTGGGGTGATAGATGACCGAGATAGACCAATCTAAGAGCATGTTGTGCCAATTTTGGATAACTTGAATCCAGGGATAGTCAGACCACAAATACGGGCTCAACAGTTTGAGCTAAAATCAGTAATGTTTCAGATGTTGCAAACAGTAGGACAGTTCAGTGGGTTACCCACTGAAGATTCAAGACTACATTTACTACTTTTTCTAGAGGTTTGTGACTCGTTTAGAAAACAAAGTGTGCTTGAAGATGCCTTGTGGCTTAAATTGTTTCTATATTCTTTAAGAGATAATGCAAAAGCATGGTTGAATGCTTTTCCGTTGGGGACAGTGGAATCATGGAATGATCTTTGCCAGAGGTTGTTGCTATAGTATAATCCCTCAAATATGAATGCCAAGCTTAGAAATGACATCACATATTTTTGGCAATTAGAGGATGAAACATTATATGAAGCTTGAGAATGATTTAAAGACTTAATTTGGAAATGTCCGATGCATGGATTTCAACACTGAACTCAGATGGAAATATTCTATAATGGGTTGAATGCACATACGAGAATGGTAGTCGATGCTTCGGCCAATGGTACTTTGTTGGTAAATCTTATAACGAAGCATATAAGATTTTGGAAAAGATTGCCAACAATGATTATCAATATCTTACCAAAAGAGTTGGGACAGGCAAGAGAGCTGCTAGTACTATGGAGCTAGATGCAATCACTTCATTGACAGCCCAGGTATCTTTTTAGCTAACATGATCAAAATAATGAAAAGGCCTATTGTAGTCCAAGAGATGAAATCAGCCGAATTATCGTGTGTTTATTGTGGTGAAAACCATGTGTTTGATGAATGCCCATCAAGCCTAGCATCCGTGTGCTACATGGGTAATTTCAACAAGAACAATAACCTATATTCCAACACGTATAATCATAGGTGGAAGAAACATCCAAATTTAGTTGGAGTAATCAAGGTATGGGGAATTTTACCAATATGGCTGTAGGAGCCCAATTTTGCTCGGGCTTAAATAAACTAGAATAAAAAATTGTAACATCCTAAATTTTTGGGGTTATGCATTTAATGGGTGAATATGTGGAATGAGTTAATTTAAGTGTTAGGGGCCCAAATTTTAAGTTTTAAGGAGCCCAAATCTTCTAATTTAAGTTAATTAAATTTGGCATTAGGGATTAGGGAAGTGGATGGCACAAGGCTATTTTTTTTGGGAATTTTATTATATTTATTCTATGTGGATAATAAGCAGATAAAGGCTATTATTTAGGGATTTAGTCTTTAAGGATAATAAGCAGATAAAGACTATTTTTGAGGAGATAATAGATTAAGATAAGGGAAAAGGGATAGGAGCTATCATGTGTGGCAGTGTTGGCTGAAAATCAATCTCTGCTAAAGGGAGGAATAGGTTTTTTATATAAAGAGGGGGTGTGCCAAAATTTTAGAAGCCTTTCTTTTATTTTCTTTTCTCATCTTCTTCCTCTCAAAAGCCGAAAACCACCATTTTCTTCACCCTTTCTTCCTCTCTAAAATTTCCTGGTTGGCCGAATCTTTTAATCTCTATTGTTATTTTTCTTCTAATCCCTAAAAGCCGAAATCATATCTCTATTTGTAACACCCCAAACCCGACCCATGAGCCTTCACCGGATCTGGTATGTCACAGAGTAAAAACGTTTTGAAAGATTTTGATTAACTGGTAGAAATCTGAAAATTTGCTGAGGTTATAAAACGGTGTCTATTAAAACTCAGGTGGAATTGATTTTATAAACATGGTTGAGTTGAAACCTTTGAAAACATTTGATCATTTAAATTTTTAGAACCATCAAAGTTATTGTTAACTTGGTGAATTTTGCTACCCGATGGTAACATCCTTGAAAACTCATAAAAATTTCCCATCTTGAAAACATCACTTTTAACCAATTCATTTAAACAATTTATAAATTCATTAGTAATATAGTAGAAGTGAAGTAAAACAACTACTTGAACATCCAAAATAATAACAAGCGGCCTTATTACAACCCAAACCAAAATTTAGTAAATAATAAACTTTAAGCATGCTAAATAAAATTTCAAATCCAAGGAACAAACATGGTCGCCTCGAGTCCTCTCGGCTCCATCTCCGATCTACTCATCTGCAAAATGATATGGGAAGGGATGAGTCACCAAGACTCAGTGTATAAATCCCCAACCCGGAAGTGCAAACTCATACACAAAATATTAGTAAGACATGCAAAACATGCAACCCAAAACTAGCCATCCATACTCCTTTAACTACCCCGTGTGGTCAAAATCACTGGTGGTCAAAACCACTGGTGATCGGATTCACAAATCAAGTGATGGGGCCAACCCATCGTGTGGTCAAAACCACTGATGACCATAGGTCACAATTATCAATATGTGGTCAAAACCACCGGTGGTACCAAACCACTGGGACTTAGTCACGATTTATGTCAACGGTGTGGTCAAAACCACTGGTGACCGAAGTCACAATTAAACTGATGGGGCCAACCCATCTTGTGGTCAAAACCACTGGTGACAGTCCATAGAGAATATTCCCCCTCCTCTCTTCAATCCCATTATCAACATGCTCATAACATGCTTAACGTATTATCATAAATCATGCATATAAGTCATGGCATAGTGTAACATCCTGAATTAGGGGTTGTTTGAAAATTTGATTATTTTTCCATGTGTGTGCTTGAAAGAATGAATACTATGATTATTTGGCATATTTTAGGGTCTAGTCATAACCCTGGGCTAGGTCTGACTTAGGATTAAAAACTTCTTTTTAGCACTTGAGAAGGAAAAGCTAAGTGAGGAGGCTTTAAAATTATTGGTGCAAAACATGACACAAGGAAGCGGTGGTAGAGTGGTTGGGACGCTACCTAGGGAGCTAGAGCGTGCGACAAAGCGGGGTTCGATTTGCCAAGGTTGCGCTTGGGGCTTTTATTTTTGCGTTATGTATGGAATGTTGGGCTAGGAAGGCCTTATAATTAAATGGTGAGGTTTTATGACATGAAAGTTAATTGGGAGGAATGGCATGGGCGTTGAAAAGGAGGCTACAGCAGTTGCTCCTCTAGGTCCCAGGTTCGAACCAAAGAGGCTGCAGTTTGGCTTTTTATTTTTTTGAAACCGGCGTGAATGGGAGAGAGGAGTGATGGTTTGATTTTGGACTCTTAAAGAGCTAAGGATAAACATTGCTTCCTTTCAATTTTCGGTTGTGATGTTGTTACTATATTTTTATTTTTAATTTTATTTATTTAAAGAGGAGATTGAGGGATAAATAAAAGATAAATATTATTTTTATTGGGTGATAATTAAGCTGAATTATCACAAAGAGGGGAAGGTGATGGCCGGATTTAGGACACCTTAGGGGCCATTCACTTTCGGTTTTATCACCTAGAAGGAGGGGCCAAAATTCATTTAGCAAGGTTCTTTTCTTTTTACATTTGGTTGCTACCGAATTCTCCCTAGCCTCTCTTTCCAAAATTCTTCAAAAGTTCTCTTCTTCTCTTTCTCTTTTAGCCGAACCTCTTCCACCCCTTTTGCCGAAATCCCCTAAGTCTTTCCTTCCATCTCTTTTCTTCCTCTCTAGCCGAACATACTCCATTGGTGTGCTGAAATTCCCTTCCTCCTATTTGATTCACTTTGGCCGAATATCAAGTGGATATATATCTCTTCGGGAGTTCTTTCCCAATTGATTTGAGAAGGTGAGTGTGTGCCGAAACTCTTCTCCTATATTCTTTTGTTCTTTATCGATTTGGTTGAAGAGAAAAGCCAAGATCCAGCATTTATTGATGTTTGGCTAACCACTATTTAAAACCAATTTCATCTAGGAACTCTGGGATTTTCAAAGCAGTAGATCTAATTCCCCATTCTCTGCTAATCGATTTGGTAAGTCTACGGTAAGAGATTCTCGTTTAGTCTTTCCATTAGATACTTGGAAAAGCCAAAAACTAATCACTTGTGTAAATTTAAGGTTGGCCGATTACAAGGAATCCAGTGTGAGGCTTCGGGATTTGGTTGGAAACCAAATCGGGTCAAGGTAGGTGCCACAAGTGAGTCTTCGGGTTTTAACTTGTTTGCCCGAATGGTCCATGGCACTAACTTTGGTAATTGGCCGAATATAAGGTCAAGATCTAGCGTCGTAGATCGGATCTTCGGGATCTAGGAATTTCGGTAAGTAATGTGTGTAAACTCTTTACACACTTTATTAATAAGCTTTGCTATATTGTTGCCTTGTTAATAATTATAGTAGTGATTTGCTTGTGGGCTTAAAGCATGGATTCGGGTAAGTCCCCTATTACTTTGTCTATGATATATGATTGAGTATGCCATCATATCTTTGTTTAATGCTATGCATGATATATGGGATTATGATATTGTTATGTGAGCATGATGATGGTAGGATTGATGAGAGGAGGGGATGATTTTATGGTGTCACGGTGGTTTTGACCACAAGATGGGTTAGCCTATCAGATTTATTGTGACTTCGGTCACGGTGGTTTTGACCACACCGATGAAAATTGTGACTAAGTCCCGGTGGTTTGGTACCACCATGGTTTTGACCACATTATGATATTTTGTGACCTATGGTCATCAGTGGTTTTGACCACACGATGGGTTGGCCCCATCACTTGATTTGTAACTCTAGTCACCAGTGGTTTTGACCACCAGTGGTTTTGACCACACGGGGTAGAAAAGGAGTATGGATGGTTAGTTGGGTTGCATAATTGCATGTTTATTAATATCTTGTGTATGAGTTACATTTTCGGGTGGGGGATTTACACACTGAGTCTTGGTGACTCACCCTTTCCATACTATTTTGCGGATGAGTAGATCGGAGATGGAGTAGGAGAGGACTCGAGGGCCATGCTTATTCGATGGATTTGAATTTAATTTATTATCATTAAGTTTATTTATTTTCTTTTCTAAGTTTTAATTTGGGTTGTAATAAGGCCGCTAATATTTATTTGGATGTTTACATAGTCAATTTACTTTACTTATGCTATACTACAAATGAATTTACAAATGTTATGTAAACCGGTTAAAAGTAACTTTTTCAAACTTAATAAAGTCTACGGGTTTTCAAAGATGTTACCATCGGGTAACAAAAAAAAAAAACCAAGTCAACTATAACTTTGACGATTTTAAATTGTTACATGATCAAACGTTTTCAAAGGGTTTATCAACCCAACTATATTTATTAAAATAATCCCAACTGAGTTTTATCAAACCCCGTTTTAATACCTTAGCCACATTTTTAACAAGTTTTCACTAGACACTCAACACGATTCAAATTATTTTACTCCGTGACATACCAGATCTGGTCAGGACTCATGGGCCGGGTTTGGGGTGTTACACATAGCATCTTACCCATCATGTCATTCACATACATATTTAAAGTCACAAGCAACTTACCCGGAATCCATGCTCATGCCCACAAGACAATTCACTACCACAATAATTAATTGTAACATAATAAGCAATGCCAACTAATAAAGTGTGTAAGAGTTTTACACACCTGCCTACTCGCAAGACTAGCAAATATCGAACTTTACTAGCGAGATCCCGTGAGGTTGTTTCCCCTTACAATCGGCCAACACCCAAACCTTTAGATCTAATAGCCATTCGACTATACTAATAATCCCGAAGGATTAATCGCACCAGAAATATGGCCTTGGGCCGAAACCACATGTCACCTTACCTTGAAGAATCGAAACCCGAAAGACTCCTTCACAGCACCTTAGCGTCGGCTACACAAAAAAAAGTACAATATTAAGACCCTATACATATTCGGCCAACCTTACCAAGGCCTATTCTCAAGCTTCCGGCACACCAAAGAGGAAGAGAAGAGAATCCGATTGTTAAAAGGAAAACTTACCTCTATTGTTTCCTTGAAGAGACTAAAAGTGAAAAGATTCCGGCTATGGCTCCCAAGTGTTGATGAAGGTATTCGGCTAACACAAGATGGAAGATGGAGTTTTGAGTAGAAAGGGGTGATAGGTTCGCCAAGTAGAAACAAAAGAAGTGAGGATTTGAAGAATTTTGGGCAATGTGGACTAGAGAATTCGCCAGAAACAAATTGGGAAGAAAAGAAAAACAAGTTTAGATGAATTTCGGCACTTATTTGCTCCCTAAAGAACCTTTTGGCTGGCCACCACCTTCCCTCCAATCCAATCCCATAATAATCTTCTATCTAATCTCTTTATCACCCATTTAAACTAAATAAAAAAAAACAATATTTATCTACTATCCTATCTCTTAATCACCTCTTCAAATAGATAAATAAAATAAAATAATAATATTCCACTCTTCTAGCCGAATTTAAAAGCAAAACATCAATCTTATCCTCATCCATTTGAGAGTCCATGAGCAGACCACTAGCTCTCTCCCTTCACGCCAGCATGCAAAAAAAAAAAAATAAACCACCCATTTGCTGCCCACGCTACTCGAACATGGGACCTGCTGGAACAAGCTTACAGGTAACGCCTGAGCCACTTTTCAAGGCGTTTTTGTGATAAAACTCCCTACAATTCCTTTTAAGAGCTCCTCCTAAGCTCCCCTTGTCTTAACGCTGAAACAAAATAAAACATACCTTGCTTCCATCGTGACTCGAACTTGAGTCCCCCCTTTTCTACTTGGGGCGGCATTCACCAAGGCCCTTAAGTGGTGCCCAACGCCATTTTTACCAATCCGACTTTCATGTCTGAAATCCTTACCATTTATTTTTAAGGCCTTCCTAGCCCAACTCCCCCTTCATAACGCAAAAATAAAACTCCCAAGCGCAAATTCGGTAGCTCGAACCCTCCTTTGCCGCACCCTTCCTAGCTCCTTAGGTAGCGTCCCAAGCCACCCTATCACCTGTTTCCTTGTGTCATGCTTCGCACCAAATAATTTTTAAAGCCTCATTACTAAGTTTTTCTTTCTTCTCAAGTGCTAAAAAAACTTCTAGCCCTAATTCAGACCTAGCCCGGGGTTATGACTAGACCCTAGAATATGTCAAGCAATCATAGCATACCTATTTCTTCAAGCAAGCACATGAGAAAAATAATTAAATTGCAAACAACCCCTAATTCAAGATGTTACACTATTATTCTATTCTTCTCCTTAATATTCATTGGCCAAATCTCTTTTAGCCATCTCTTCAATTCTTAAATCTTCTAAAAATCGAAATTCTTAGATCTCACCTCTTGAAGTTGCCGAATTTTCTTGAGAAAGTGCCTTGTGCCGAATCTGAAGAAAACATTAGAGGAGTCCAATGCTTAGATCTCTAAGTCAAAGATCAGTAACACTCAAGTCGTGTTATTTTTGGGATTTCAAGGAGAGGTCCTATTTTCACATCTTTCACGCTTTTGAGCAAAGTTGTAGATCGGGATAACAAGGATATCGACTAAGAATATTGGATTTGCGATATCGTGTGTAATTCTCCACACCATCTAGATCTGCTTGATTAATATATGATTATAAGTCTTATATGTGTTGATAAATGCCAAATCCGGCATAATGACGGAAACCCAAAGAGGGTAAAAGCAAATTACCAGGTTAGGGAATGTTCTGATTAACTGATATAAGTATACTGATTTTCTGTGATTGCATGGGTTGGGTTTGATGAAAGGAGGAAGTTATATGTTGTAGCAATTTTTACCGTGATCTGTTGTAGTGGTTTTTACCATGATCTGTTGTAGCGGTTCTTTACCGTGATTTGTTGTAGCGATTTTTACCGTGATCATTGTAGTGGCTACATGCCATGATCTCGATGATGAGCGAGACGATCGCTATCAAGGCGATGTAGCGGTGTGGGTTGATTGTAGAAATCCCCAATGGTGTGAATGGTGATACGGTGCCATGTAGCGGATGGAAACCTAGGATTTGGGTTGGGCTTGCATAATTTTTGTTATATATATGTACTAATCATTATTACATTATGTGGGCTAAGGCCCAAATCTAATGGTGCATGAGGGTTGCACACTGAGTCTCACGACTCAACTAATTAATTAACATTTCAGGTAGCATTTAATGCATCGGACCGGGCTAGAGAGGAGCGCAAGGTGGCCATGCAAAAGAACATTTGGATTCATCAAAAAGACTCTAGTTTATTATATATATATATATATATATATATATATATATAATGGGTTTTAAATCTCGTTGTAATAAGGCCATGGGCCACTAGTTTATATTTTGTTTTATTATGGGCTTTTAGTATCTTTAGTTATTTAAATTTTTATTTTAATTAAACTAAGGCATGTATTTAAATTTGGGTTTTTAATTCATAAAGGCATATTTTATTTAAACTATTAACTATTAATTTTTCCCGAATAAAGGGTTAAACATAAGAAAAATATTTTCTGAAAATATGACATGTTTTACAAAATTTTCTTAGTGACATACCAAATCCGGTGGTAGCGTTTGGGCCGGGTTTGGGGTGTTAACAAAAATAAAATAAAAAAATAAATGTCTAGCACAGCCCAAACAACCCAAAACAGATCCCTAAACCCATTACACCCGAGCCCAAATACACTCCAAAACCCAGACCCTAATCAGACCCAAGCCAAACGCAGCCCAAAAGGCCCAAAATCTAAGTCAGAAACAAGGGTTTCTGAAATCCTAGGGAAACATCGCATAAGCATAACCAACGCTTAGCACCCAGCCATCATTATGCCATAGATTTATGAAATCTCCTCATCACTGCCAGGCTTCTCGTCGGTCACCTGCAAAGAAGGAAAGGAAAGGCAGCAAAATATTTCCTTTTTCATTTTTTTCGAATTATAAAAAACCCACAATAATCTGTAAAAAAGGATATGAAAATGCTTCACAAAAATAGACAAAAGGAAATACACAAAATATTCAGAGAAATAAAAAAAAATCACTAAAATAGAAGGTGATTTTCGATTTATATTCGTTATTTTATTTTTTATTTATTTTTTGATTCATGCAAATATTGAATGTACAATAAATAAAATAAAATAAAAGCCATTTACCTTTCTAAACCACGCACAAAAATGAAGTCTCCGACTGCCATATACGGTGGTGTGTAATACTGATGCGTCTGGCGGCGTGTGCGTATGATTTTACAAATCACCGGAGCAAGGCCGAGTCGACCTCGATCGAAGGGAAGAGAGCATTTCAGAGCTCTCTTATGTTTTTTTTTTTAAAAAATAGTGTATAAAATGAATTTTTGGGCCCATTTTTTACTTTTATAGGCCAAAGGAACGACGCCGTTTTGAGGTGGTCAGTTAATGACCAAAACGATGCCGTTTTAAAGTTGAGGATCCGCGTGTTGACCCAACCCGAGGAGGATCCGCGTGTTTTCGTTTAAGGGTCTAATTGCCCTATAGACCTTCCACATTTTTTCAAATTTATAATTATGTCCAATAGCATTTTTTCGTATTTACAATTTAGCCCTAAAACTTATATTTTGTTTTATTTTAATCCTCGGGCTCCTTAAAGGCTTAAATCTGAACGACGTCGTTTTGAAAATTTGGCAAAATTTCCATAATAACCCTTGCAGTACGAAGCGCATTTTGTTTTAATCCCTTTTTACATCTGTTTTTATTTGCTATTTAATCCTCCTTTCTTTATTTATTTTTATTTTATTTTTAAACTATTTTAATATTATATTTAATTATTTTATCATGTTAAAATATTATATTAATCTTATTATTTGTATATTAATTTATTAATAGTATAAAACTTGTATATATTTTTTATTATATATTATCATTATGTATTTTAAACTATTATTATTTATTATTTTATTTGATTTAATTATTTTTATTATATAATATTTTTAAACTTATATATTAGTTATTATATTATATATTTTAAACTTTTGTATATTATATAGTATTATTTCCTATATTATTTTTTAAAATTTTATTTTATCTAAAATTATTTATAATATATTATTTATTCTTAAAATATAGTTTCATATGTATTAGATTATTATAAATATGTTTTTATTTAAAGTTATAAATTATTTATTTATTTTAAAATGTATTTTATTTATTTTCTTAATATATATATATATATATATATATAATTTTTATAGCATTTATTTATTATTAGGTATATGTCATTGTAGGGAAATTTTCAACTAGCATGAAAAGTGTTCATATTTATTTTGTAGTTTTTTATTTTATTTTTATTTATTATTTATTATATTTGTTTATACTTCTTCATTTATTTACAATTGTTTTAGTGTAGATATTATTATTAGTCGTATTTTATATTATTATTTCTTTTATTGCCTATATTAATATGAAATGTTATTATTTCACGATTGCTTTTGATATTTATGTTTGATAATGTATTAATGTGATATTTTTTATAGATCATTGTTTGTGAAATAAAATGCATTTTGAAAAATTACTATATTTTTTTTAAAAGTTTTAAAATAAGGCAATATTTTGTATTTAGAAATTCGGGAAATAGTGCCCTAACGTGCTGAGTTTCGATTTTCCGTTTAACTAAATATTTAAATATATTTTCAATAAAATTTTGTAAATCATGAGATGATTTTAGTTACGAGGGTTTAAAAATATCGCGTCCTAATGTGCTGGATGTGATGTTTATATTCTTTCGGAACGAATATGTAACACCCCAAACCCAGCCCATGAGTTATGATCGGATCTGACATGTCACATGAGAAAACATGTCAAATCCTTTTGATTCGTACTAAAATAGGTATTGATTTGTTAAAATCAAGAAAAAAAGTTTGATTTGAAATATTTGTTAAAATACTACTAACCTCGAAGATTGATCGATAAATCGATAATTTTGAACTAGAAATTTTATAAACCGCGACTTTTGAAAATATTGATGAAATTTTGAGAGAAAATTTCTAAGTTAAAAATATTCTTAGAAGTTTGTTATGAAATCCATTTGTTAATCTATTTTGAAAAATCCTCATTAAAGTTTTTTTTTTTTTGAAAAATTCCAATTTTAAAATAATTTGAGCAAAATATAAGTACGTCAAACATAAAGCAAAATAAAATAATCCAGAGGCCTTATTACAACATTTAACTCAAAATAGTAAAGTAATAAAGTGAACGAAAAAGAAATCTAAAGTCCAAATAAAACCATTTCTGAAGTATGGCCTCCACCGAGTCATCCATGGCCCAAATCCACGTTACTGAGCATTACCTACAATGATTAAGAAAGAAGGGGGGTGAGGTACAAGAACTCAGTGTATAATCCCCTTACAGTTATCCACTGGGCCTAAACCCGTTTAACAACATCTTGGGCCTGAGCCCATATAGCATAATCTAGGGCCAAAGCCCATTTACATATGATATATATATATATATATATATATATATGTGCAATGTATGCAACCCAACCCATCCTAGTAATCCATCCGCTACACACCACCGTACCATCCCATCACACTGTGGGGATCAAGTCAACCCACCCCGCCAAACACACCAATCGCAGACATTTTGTCATTTATAACATATTTTGATTGTGTCCAAGCCACCGTAATTATAGTGAATCATATTAACAAACATTTTGTGGCGTTGCCACCGAATCACTTCTCTCAACATTTTCCCATCCCATGCAAAATTATGTAAATGAAACATACATAGTAAATCATGATATTTACAAATATAAACAACAATCATTAATTCAGAGATTTATTACAAAAATTTGGCCCATTATAACACTTTGCAAATCGGCCCATTAGGGCAATCTATCAAATCGGCCCATTAGGGGCATTTTCGTAATTCAGCCCATTAGGGGCAATTTCATAATTCGGTCCATAAGGGCATTTTTGTAATTCGGCCCATAGGGGCATTTCGGTAAATTTCACAATCCAAAGGTATTTCTGTAATTTTACCCATCGAGGGTATTTTCGTAATTTTGCAACCCCAGACTTAACTACTAATTTGGGCATAAAAATTGAAACTGTCCATCTGCGTCATATTGACTAAATTGACTATAACTCGAGTTAGGAAACTCAAAATTTAGATCCGTAAATTTTTATTGAAGCTAGACTCATATATCTTCTTACTACAATTTTTCCAGAATTTTCGGCTTAGCCATTTAGTACAGTTTATTCATAAAAGTTTACCCTGTTTCACTGACCAACGGTTCTGACCTCTCTTACCCTAAATTCAAATATCTCCTCGTACAGTTTTCATATGTTGCTCCCACTTGTATATATTGAAACTAGACACTAGACTCACTAAGGAATCTATAAATATAAATTATAACTCATAATTCACTTTTTACAATTTTGAATGATTTTTCCAAGACAGAACAGGGAACCACGAAGTCATTCAGAACCAGTCTCACTAAAATGAAAATATCACAGCATATAAAATTCCTCTTCCTTCTCTGTTTCTTTCATATAAAAATAGATACAATAAGCTTTAATTCTATACCTTATTCACTTTCTAATTCCCTTTCCCCTATTTTTAGTGATTTTTCAAAATCACATCTCTGCTGCTAACCAAAAATTGTTTCATTGCAAAATATGGTTTCTACCACTTAACATACATGCCTTTGAGTGATCACAAATGCCGGTTTTTGATATTTATATCTTTCGACCGAATCACAAAACATATCATGTAAATATTCAAAGAGGTGTAAGATTACACACGTTTCAAACATGTATTAGGAAGGGTATGAGATTACACACCTTATTTGGATTTCTAAAGAACCACTCTTCGTTGCCCCCAAAATCGTGATCCTTCCCTACTAGGTTCTAAAATTTAGCCTTGCACTTTGGCTATTGCAACGAGTTCCTAAAGTAAATAAGTGATGCATCAAAGGGGTTAGCCTTCATCCAATATTCGGCCCTTCCACAAGAGCAGGAAGTTGATATCATCACCATAAAATAGAATCACATGAGCGGTGTAAAACATCGAAATAAAGAGTAACATCTTACCACCAATATTCGGCCTAATTTCCCACTTACCAATCAACTTCCGAACCAAGGCTAAGAGAAATATTAGTAGCAGCAAAGGATGGCTTGATTCGGCCCTCAAAATGTTGATTAAAGAAGAAAAGATATGGGTTGTAAAAGAAAAGAAAAGATGGAGAAAGTGTGCTAGATGGTTTCGGCTAAAGAAAAAGAAAAAGAAGTTGAAAAAGAAAGCACTAAAATTGTTCAAAAAGAATGAAAATTTCACAAGCACAAATTTGCATGGAGGCTAAAGGCAAAATTCGGCTCCCTTCTTTCTCCCTACCAAAACCTTGTATCATCTTTACCAAAAAGATGAGTGTTGACCAAAGCTCTTTCCAAAACATCTACCTCATTATAGGCCAACATGTTCCCTTCTCTTTCCTTTTCTTTCATTTCTTTCCTTATTTTTCCCTTATCTTCCTCCTTACCATATTCCTTAGCCTTATTTCCATCAATAAAAGTCTTTCCTTACCATATATAAAGTTTGGCCGACATTACCTTAAAGCACCAAAATATTAATCCAAAATAAGTGCACTAGGTGGGATTCAAACCCAAGCTCTCCCCTCTACCAATCACGCCACTTGCCACTAAGCCACAAGCTCCTCTTGTGCTAGCCATTTGCCCAATTATTCCCTTATGCTAGACACCACTTGCCTTCTCCCTTTAAATGCTTCAACACTAAAATTTTCCTACCTAACTTGAACCCGAACTTCCTAGAAACCTCGTAACTTTCTAAAATCGCCTTCCTAATAAGTCCAACTTGAAATAATGTTGGTCTCTTATTCTCAAAAATTTTAAACACTCCTTACATCCAAGGCCCATTGAGCCCAATTCTACTAGGCCCAATTTCGGGATGTTACAAAAGAACTCTCAAATTTTAAATCAAATTGTTCAAGTATTTTTTTTAGAAATCATATTTTTAAATTCTTATTAAATTTTCAACATTTGGACATAATTTTATCGATTAGGTACCAATTTTTGGGCGTTATGAGGGTGCTAACCCTTCCTTATCGTAATCGATTCCGAACCGCTTTCTTATTTTTGTGGACCAAAATCAAATGTTTTGAAATAAAGCGTTTTGCAAGGTGATCCAATCACACCTAAATAAAAAGGGATTGGTGGCGACTCCACTTTCGTTTTAAAAGTCGACCCCACTTTTACCAAAATTTTAAAAATAGTTTTCATGACTTGGCGACTTCATTGGGGACCATAAGAGAGTCGAGCCATAAAATCGATAATTTCAAGTCCTTCTATCTGAATTTAAAATCTAATTTTAAAAAAATTATGATCCTTTTATTGCATGTGGTTTTAATTTCATAAAATATCCCTGCATTGCACTGCATGACCGTTGTGGTCACACCCTTAAGTGGTAGCGAGAAGCTATGCCTTCGTGAGGTTGTCACCTCACATAGGCTAGTGGATTGCTTTCGGGATACATCTATACCTATGTCTTCGTGAAGTTTTCATTTCCACATGGCCATAGGGAATGTATTCCTCTGAACCGAACTCGATCCGTATGAGCCTATAATGGGTGAGGATAGAGGAATATGTTGGTTCGGTACCTCAACTTTAGAGCTAAACCACATGAAGAAAAGTGTGGGGTACACACGGCACCTTAGCCATATTCTTACACTTTTATATTAACACATTTAATTTAAAACATAGCCATGAACATATTAAAACTTAGAGTAGGTACACACTGATTCGCTTAACAATTTCACTTGAAATCCCAAATTCGATCTACTACCTTAGATTTTTAATGCCTACATTCTACCAATATGGTAATATTTAGCAAAGGCCTATTCAACATAGAACCAAATCCTAGTAGGATTTGTGTACTTACCTTAATGCCGATTAAATAAAAAATCAAATCCTCTAAAATTTGTATTCTTTCCCTTTGAAATCGCTACTCACTAGATCCCTTGAATCGTTAGTTTTCACTTAAAACACATAATAATAGATCTACTACAAAATAGGGTCTTGGCCAATATTCATAGTCACTTACCTTAAGGCTCTTAAACTCTAAATTCACCGAATAACTAGGGAACACGCGCCTATGGTGTACCTTCTGAAAAGAACTTCTCCTTCCATGATTTGGCTAAGATTAATAATCAAATTAGTCCCAAAATTTCGATAAGTCTAAAATATAAAAGAATGGAAACTAAACTTGGATCTTACCCTTATTTGAAGGAATCGATTGCACCTTCAGTTCAACCTTCAGAGATTCGGCTATGGCTAAAAGATGCTCTCACAACTTTCGACTTTTGGAGGAATTAGAAAGAAAAGAGAAGGAAGAATAAACCTCAGAGGAATTTGCGAGAGAGGAGAATCTACTTAAGAAATTCGCAGGAAGAGCGAATGAATGAATGAATGGCCTTCTTTCCCTTTTATAGCCGAAATTACTAGGCTAGAGTCCCCTACTTGGCCACCACTCTTCCTATGTGATAATTATCACTTTATCAAAAGAATTAATCCAACAATTATCTCCTAATTAGCCAAAATTCTAAAGGAAATAAAACTCCTCTTAAGAGCCCACATGCCATCCAATTCTCTCTTTTGTAGCAAAATAAAACTTTTATTTACTTCCTATGACTCACCTGCTTAACAACATCTTGGGCCCGAGCCCATATAGCATAATCTAGGGCCAAAGCCCATTTACATAATGATATATATATATATATATATATATATATGCAATGTATGCAACCCAACCCATCCTAGTAATCCATCCGCTACACACCACCCGTACCATCCCATCACACCTGTGGGGATCAAGTCAACCCACCCCGCCAAACACACCAATCGCAGACATTTTGTCATTTATAACATATTTTGATTGTGTCCAAGCCACCAGAATTATAGTGAATCATATTAACAAACATTTTTGTGGCAGTGCCACCGGAATCACTTCTCTTCAACATTTTCCCATCCCATGCAAAATTATGTAAATGAAACATACATAGTAAATCATGATATTTACAAATATAAACAACAATCATTAATTCGAGATTTATTACAAAAATTTGGCCCATTATAACACTTTGCAAATCGCCCATTAGGGCAATCTATCAAATCGCCCATTAGGGCATTTTAGTAATTCAAACCCATTAGGGGCAATTTCATAATTCGTCCATAAGGGCATTTTTGTAATTCGCCCATAGGGGCATTTCGTAAATTTCACAATCCAAAGGTATTTCGTAATTTTACCCATCGAGGGTATTTTCGTAATTTTGCAACCCCGCACTTAACTACTAATTTGGGCATAAAATTGAAATCCATCCATCTGCGTCATATTGACTAAATTGACTATAACTCGAGTTAGGAAACTCAAAATTTAGATCCGTAAATTTTATTGAAGCTAGACTCATATATCTTCTTACTACAATTTTTCCGAATTTTCGAACAGCCATTTAGTACAGCTTTATTCATAAAAGTTTACCCTGCTTCACCGACCAACTTGTTCGACCTCTCTTACCCTAAATTCAAATATCTCCTCGCATAGTTTTCATATGTTGCTCCCACTTGTATATATTGAAACTAGACACTAGACTCACTAAGGAATCTATAAATATAAATTATAACTCATAATTCACTTTTTACAATTTTGAATGATTTTTCCAAGATGTACAGGAACCACGAAGTCATTCGTAACCAGTCTCACTAAAATGAAAATATCACAGATATAAAATTCCTCTTCCTTCTCTGTTTCTTTCATATAAAATAGATACAATAAGCTTTAATTCTATACCTTATTCACTTTCTAATTTCCTTTCCCCTATTTTTAGTGATTTTTCAAAATCACATCTCTGCTGCTAACCAAAAATTGTTTCATTGCAAAATATGGTTTCTACCACGAACATACGCACGCCTGAGTGATCACAAATGCCGGTTTTTGATATTTATATCTTTCGACCGAATCACAAAACATATCATGTAAATATTCAAAGAGGTGTAAGATTACACACCGTTTCAAACATGTATTCGGAAGGGTATGAGATTACACACCTTATTTGGATTTCCTAAAGAACCACTCTTCGTTGCCCCCAAAATCGTGATCCTTCCCTACTAGGTTCTAAAATTTAGCCTTGCACTTTGGCTATTGCAACGAGTTCCTAAAGTAAATAAGTGATGCATCAAAGGGGTTAGCCTTCATCCAATATTCGCCCTTCCACAAGAGCGGGAAGTTGATATCATCACCATAAAATAGAATCACATGAGAGTGTAAAACATCGAAATAAAGAGTAACATCTTACCACCAATATTCGCCTAATTTCCACTTACCAATCAACTTCCAACCAAGGCTAAGAGAAATATTAGTAGCAGCAAAGGATGGCTTGATTCGCCCTCAAAATGTTGATTAAAGAAGAAAAGATATGGGTTGTAAAAGAAAAGAAAAGATGGAGAAAGTGTGCTAGAAGGTTTCGGCTAAAGCAAAAGAAAAAGAAGTTGAAAAAGAAAGCACTAAAATTGTTCAAAAAGAATGAAAATTTCACAAGCACAAATTTGCATGGAGGCTAAAGGCAAAATTTGGCTCCCTTCTTTCTCCCTACCAAAACCTTGTATCATCTTTACCAAAAAGATGAGTGTTGACCAAAACTCTTTCCAAAACATCTACCTCATTATAGGCCAACATGTTCCCTTCTCTTTCCTTTTCTTTCATTTATTTCCTTATTTTTCCCCTTATCTTCCTCCTTACCATATTCCTTAGCCTTATTTCCATCAATAAAAAGTCTTTCCTTACCATATATAAAGTTTGGCCGGACATTACCTTAAAGCACCAAAAATATTAATCCAAAATAAGTGCACTAGGTGGGATTCAAACCCAAGCTCTCCCCTCTACCAATCACGCCACTTGCCACTAAGCCACAAGCTCCTCTTGTGCTAGCCATTTGCCCAATTATTCCCTTATGCTAGACACCACTTGCCTTCTCCCCTTTAAATGCTTCAACACTAAAATTTTCCTACCTAACTTGAACCCAGAACTTCCTAGAAACCTCGTAACTTTCTAAAATCGCCTTCCTAATAAGTCCAACTTGAAATAATGCCAGTCTCTTATTCTCAAAAATTTTAAACACTCCTTACATCCAAGGCCCATTGAGCCCAATTCTACTAGGCCCAATTTCGGGATGTTACAAAAGAACTCTCAAATTTTAAATCAAATTGTTCAAGTATTTTTTTTAGAAATCATATTTTTAAATTCTTATTAAATTTTCAACATTTGGACATAATTTTATCGATTAGGTACCAATTTTTGGGCGTTATGAGGGTGCTAACCCTTCCTTATATCGTAACTGATTCCCGAACCCGCTTTCTTATTTTTGTGGACCAAAATCAAATGTTTTGAAATAAAGCGTTTTGCAAGGTGATCCAATCACACCTAAATAAAAAAGGGATTGGTGGCGACTCCCACTTTCGTTTTTAAAAGTCGACCCCACTTTTACCAAAATTTTAAAAATAGTTTCGACAGCTTGGCGACTTCACTGGGGACCATAAGAGAGTCAGGCCATAAAATCGATAATTTCAAGTCCTTCTATCTGAATTTAAAAATCTAATTTTAAAAAAAAAATTATGATCCTTTTTATTGCATGTGGTTTTAATTTCATAAAATATCCCTGCATTGCACTGCATGACCGTTGTGGTCACACCCTTAAGTGGTAGCGAGAAGCTATGCCTTCGTGAGGTTGTCACCTCCGCATAGGCTAGTGGATTGCTTTCGGGATACATCTATACCTATGTCTTCGTGAAGTTTTCATTTCCACATGGCCATAGGGAATGTATTCCTCTGAACCGAACTCGATCCGTATGAGCCTATAATGGGTGAGGATAGAGGAATATGTTGGTTCGGGTACCTCAACTTTAGAGCTAAACCACATGAAGAAAACCAAAATTCTTACCCTAGGTAGAACTATGCTAGACCCTAGCGGTCACCCAGACGAGTTCCCTATTCTGTTATTTATTTCTTTGTGCTAACGTGTTCTCTTTTGTTTTGATTGTATTTGTATTCACATCATAGAAAAGAGGTGTTGATTCAAATTCGATTGCTAAATAGAATAGTTTGTCATGAGAAAATAGATTTTTTGATAAAGTGAATTATAATACGGTTGTCCGAATATAGTCCAAGTAAACGAGAGAAGACTAATAGTACGTGAAGGAATACAAGACTTTATTGCTCAAGGATTCAAGATGACAAAGATTATTCAAGAATCACCACGTCTTGGCTTTCTTGAAGAAGCTAACAAGCATTGCGAGGATAAGTAATGAGTCGTGGCCCAAGCAAAAGGGAGCTAGTAGAGGCATCTATTAGAAGATTTGACCTTTACGAAGAAGGGGATTGATTTTTTTACTTGGAATATGAGGGCAAGGCCGCATATGTAATCTATTTTATGTAAAGAAATCTACTTTCTAGAAAAGTTGTTCTAATGAAATTGAATTCAGAATCAACGCCTCTCTTTCTTTTGCATTCATTCGATGCATTTGCATTACATCATATCATTTGCATTTAAGTCCATAGAGAGAGTCTAATTAGTTGAAATTATAATAGAGAGGGAAAAGAGAAAGAGAGAAGAGAAATCTGGAAACTAAACACCACTATGGTACACGTGCAAGGACAAGGAAAATGGATCAAAGACTTGGAAAATGGATCAAAGACTTGAACAGTTTCAAAGAGACATGCAAGACCAAATGCAAGAGCAAATGACCAAACTCCAACAAGAAATGAGAGAACAAATGTTGGAAGCTCAGAGGAACATGACGGCTCAAATGGCCCAAATGATGAATGGGGCAATGGAAAAAGGAAAAGGACCTATGGCTATTATTGAAGAAGAGAGCGAAGGCATTCCTCTGGGTTTTACCCCACCGCATGTCCCAGCATAGCCTAAAGAGTATCCCCAAAGGCCATCTGTCACGATTAGGCCTCAAGAGGGGTAAGCTTATCCCAGACCACCCATAAACTTCCAAGTGGGCTCAGGATCTAACCCAAGAGATAACCTTGCCAATCTTGTTATCCCTAACCTAGACATAGCACAGAGAGAGGGGATTAGAACTGAATCCTCGAGGTAGTTAAAGGATCACTGTAGATGGTTGGAAGAAAAATTCAAGGCTTTGGAAATGTCGATCATCCCTATCGTATTGACGCTAAAGACTTGAGTTTGGTTCTAGATTTGGTGCTTCCTTATAAATTCAAGATGCCAAAATTTGAGAAATACAATGGGACCAGCTACCCTGAAGCCCACATCACTATGTTCTATATACGAATGACTGACTATGTGAACAATGATCAACTTTTGATTCATTGTTTCCAAGACAGTTTAGTAGGGGCAGCATCCAGGTGGTACAACCAACTCAACTGTGCTAGGATTAGCTCTGAAAAGACCTAGCCCAAGCCTTCATGAAGCAATATAATTATGTCACAAACATGACGCCTGATAGAATCACTTTGCAAAACATGGAGAAGAAGTCAAATGAAAGCTTCAAGCAGTATGCGCAAAGATAGAGGGAGGTCGCCATGCAAGTTCAGCCACCACTCCTAGAAAATGAGACTACAATGCTCTTTATCAATACCTTGAAGGCTCCATTCATCACTCATATGATAAGAAGTACCACCAAGAGCTTTGAGGATATAGTGATGGCAGGAGAGAGGATTGAAAATGCCATAAGAGGCGGCAAGATTGAAGTAGGGGAAACCACTAAAAGGTCTACTTCTAGGAAAAAGGATAACGGGGTGAATAATACGAGTACATACAACAAAGGGTACTTAAGAGAAATTACTATTAACCAACCAAAGGTAATCACTGTTGGGCAACAAGGGTCAGTGAGACAAGAATCGGGCACAAGGTAAAACTTTAAAAGCTCCAATTTACGCCAATTCCAATGATGTATAAGGAGCTATATCAAAGTTTGTTTGACGCACGTGGTGTCCCCATTTTATTTGAAACCGTTGCAACCTCCGTTCCCAAAATGGTATAACGAGAATGCCCAATGCGAGTACCACGCGGGAATAAAGGGTCACTTAATTGAAAACCATACTACATTTAAAAACTTGGTTGAAAGGTTCATTAAAATGGGAATTGTATAGTTCAACGATTCATCAAAACTTAACCACTTTGACGAGGCAGTAAATGTGATAATTGATGGAGGAAACAAGAAAGTTACGACCCCTTGAAGAAATCAAAAGGGAAGAGGGAATCGGGAATGAAGTTTCCAAGCCCTTGTATACGTGGGAGTGTTTTGAATAATGGGAATGTCAAAGAGATCTTTGTATTTTTAGAGCTAATCTAGAGTAATATTCAAAACACGCTTGTTGCCTTAAGCCTAGAGGAAATAAGACCCCTTTTGTAAAATAGGCTCGTGTCCTAAATTTTATTTCAATAAAATGCATCTTTTAAGCAAATATTCTTTTATTCTTTCCATGGTTCTTAGTTCTTTCTTTTGTTCGGACCTTCTTTTAAGTATTCTTTCATTATTCATTCATGACCGTACAAATAATTACTCTTTAAATCATTTATTCTTTGAAATCATTTTTCAAACCTACACTAGGTCTCTAGATATCAACGATGTGAGCAACGCTTTTACTAACTCAGAGTCTCTTTTCAAGTAAGATATATGTGTTTAGGGGGATCTCAGGGCTTTGAAAATGACAGAGATTGTAACCTACCTTCTGATTTGTTGAGGATGGTAAAACAAGATGAAAGACAGACCTTACTCTACAAAGCATCAGTGGATATTATGAGCCTAGAGAAGAGGTGAAGATTGTAGCCTAGCTCATCACAAAACTAAGGTGAGACATCATTAAGTTATTTTCAAGAATTCAAAAATGTTTTCGCACGTTCATATCAAGACATGCCTGGGCTAATAAGACGCGGGCTAAACATGAGGATCGGGAACTGTCAGTCTACCATGGAAGGGGATTGCAGCAGTTATATTGCAAATACTAAATTAGATGAGATTTATGTGCCTTCTCCGATTCTTCATAAATTTTCCATATGTGGGGCATGGATGTGATGGGGCCAATCTCGTCAAAAGCTTTTAGCCAATATCGATTCATTGTCATGGTCATCGCTTACTTCACTAAGAGGGTAGAAGTAGCTTCATATGCCAATGTTACAAAGTCGAAGTCATTAAATTTAAAAAAAAAAATCAGGCGCCGAAAAAAAGCACCAAAAAGGGAAAAGTCAAAAGTTTACAGTCTGTTCAAAGATCAGACGCCATATTATAGAGCAACAAAGGCAGCAAAAAAAAAAAACAAAACAAGGATTATCGAGACTTTTAAAGATTGGCATAAAAAAAGTTACTATTTATCTTCTATGGTTATCGAACGTTGGCCAAGATTTTTGCCGAGGCAATATCTTACCCATTGGTTTATGGAATGGAAGCATTTTTGCCAATTGAACCTGATTGAAAAAAAGGTTAAAAGTTATCCATCACGATCAGATAAAGCGAGCTTACGACAAAGAGGTTCATCCTAGAGAATTCCACAAAGGGGAACTTGATGTTGAAACAGATCTTCCTTATACAAAAGATCTTCAGAGGAAAGCAGATGCCAAAATGGGAAGGACCTTATGTAGTAAAAAGGAGTCTGTTCTGGAGGAGCATTGATATTGACCGAGATGGATGCCAAAGACATGCCTGATCTAGAGAATTTAGGTTCAATCAAGAAGAATTTTACCTGAAAAGGGAAGGGCCAAGGTGAAAACCCACAAAGGGAGCCTTGAGCTCAAATTCATTCAAAAAAATCAAAAAAAAAAATAAAAAAAAGAAAGAAAAAAGAAAAAATAAAAAGGAGAGGCCAAGGCGAAAACCCGTAATGGGCGCTTTGAGATCAAAGGGGTTTTGAGCCGAAAACCCAAAAAGGCCGGCTCAAATTTTGATCAAAGCTAGGGCATGTGATAGTCTTGCTATGCTTGAATTAACAATGAGGAAGTATGCTACGTCTTGGGGCATTGACAAAATACTCCGGATCCCTTAAATATGTATTGAGCTCAAAATGGTCCTCAAGGAGTTTGTACAGAGACGCTTAGGCTACGATATCTGGGACATCTAGCTTCTATCTTACCCATTTTAAATTTACTATCTTTGATTACTTTTTTCCTTTTAAAAGATACACCCCAATCAATTTTCTTGGTTATCTTTGCTTACTTTATTCTTTTCAAGGTCCACCAATCAATTTTCTTTTATTCCTTGGTTATCTTCGATTAACTTATTTGTTTCGAGCTATGCTCCTGACTAATTTCTTTCACGTCCATTATTATTTTTCAAGCATTTTATATTGAAATAATGATTAATGGACTAATAATACTTTCATAAAAGAAGTTTCGCATATTACTCTAGAAGCTTCTAAATAATATGAGACTCAAAGCAGGACTATTGTTTAGAACTCACCAAGCTTAAGGGTTGGAAATATTGAAAGATGATTATCTCTTGATTTTATTGGATAACCCAGTGTAAAGGGATCATTCTTGGGAAAAGAAAATGATACCTTGCATTCATGAAAATTTTAGGCACATACATCGAGTCATTATACCTGTGGAATGGTGTAACGGATCAAATTGATACAATCTCCATACCTCTAAGTGGTAGCTGGATGGATGGAAGAAGCCAAATGTTATTTCCTAAAGATGCGATTGGGAGGTACAAACTTTATATCCCAAAATGCAAATTGGAAGGGACTTTGAAATTACAGATGGGGCAAGCTTCTTTGAACAAAATACGATTGTTTCTTTGGGTTTTCGCCAAAGATACCAAATTGAACGAGAAAGCATGGTAGCACATCAGTGGTAGAACCTTGATGAACTATGAGCAATGACAACTCATAGGGATCATTATTACATTTTCAATTAGGAGCATTTGATTCATTCCGATTATTGTATCCTAATTGTTGTACAAAAAAAAAAGGAAATCATTCTCATGACATTCTGCATTCATGCAAATGTCATCCCTAATATCATTTAGTTAGGAGCATTAGATTCATTCCAATCATGCATCCTAATTGAAACACCCCAAACCCGGCCCACGAGAATGGACTGGATCTGGTATGTTCCTCGAAGTAACCCGGTTCAAATTCATTCGAATACTTTGAAAACTATGTGTTTTGGAAGATAGTTTGTTGTGGGTTGGGCTTGAGTTGAAAACAAATTTATTTTAATAACAAAACCCATTTGTTTCAAGTGACTAAAAAAAATATTTAAACTTATTTCATATTAAGTGGGCTTACTCTTTATAAAGCCCTAAATTCATAACATAGTAATTATAGCAGAAATAAAAAAAAAAGAAACGTCTTAATGGCCTTATTACATAAAACTAAACCCAAAATAATAATTGTACAGTACTTAAAATAAAATAAATATTCAAACTAAATTAAACTTGAAGGTGAACATGGCCACCACAAGTTCTGCCGTCCCGGTCCATTACTGCTCATCACCTGAAAATAGTTCCCACAGCGGGGTGAGTCAACAGACTCAATGTGTACACAATGCTATCATTCAATAAATCATGCATTCATGTTCAAATCATCAAGTCCATATAATAATGAAATTATGATGCAACCCAAACCCAATCCTAATGGTCCATCCACTACACACCACCCGTACCTGCCATTCACACCGTGGGGACTACTAAGTCAACCCTCCATCCGCTACTCTCCACGTTGTGTCATTAGACACTATTGTAACCGAAGTTACCAAAATTTCGCAATGTGACCGTAGTCAACATATTTCGTTGGTGAGACCGAAGTCAACACCTTCGTTGGTGAGACCGAAGTCAACACCTATATTTCATTGGTGAGACCGAAGTCAACACCTTCGTTGGTGAGACCGAAGTCAACACCTGTTCTCCCCCTTTCACATAACTCCCAAATGCCCCACAAATATATATATTGTGCATAACTTAATTTCATGTTCATATACATATATTCGTATGTTATTAAATAACATATTTCACAATCCTATCAGAAGTAGGAAACGTACCTGGGTACTTTTTGCCACATTTGTGGTACATAGCTACATTCACATTCTTATTCATAATCATATATTAAAATATTTAGCCATAAAATATCGAAGGATAGTAAGGGTACACACCTGATTGGCTTAATAGATTCCTTGAAATCCCGAAGAACGATCTACCGATCTAGATCTTTATCTCCTAAATTCGCCAAATATTAAAACATATTAACAAACCTATTTGGCTTAAAAACCAAATCCTAGTAGGATTTGTATTACTTACCTTGTTGTCAATTGGATGATTGTAAATCAAATCCGAAATTACTAGTATCCTTTTTCCTTGAAATCGGCTAATACTAAATCATGTAACCATGTGAGTTTCCGCTTTTGAAATAATGAAAATAATTCCAAATACCAAAATTAAGCCTTGGCGAATATCACTTACCATACAAATTCCAAATCAAGAGAATTCCTTGCTCTATATATCTGTCGAAATTTTCATGTTAGATCTAATCTAACATATACATCATAACCTTTAATCGAATAAAATATCTTACCTTGGATCCTTAGATTTCCGAAAGATTCCTCCTTGTATTCGACAGGTTGTAAAAAGATCCTTAATGCCTTGACCGATTGCTTCCTTGCCTAGAGTTTGGGGTTCAAAAGAAAAAGGTTTTGGCTTGAGATGAAGAAAAGAGAAGAAGAAAAGATAGAAAGAAAATTCGGCGAGAGGAGAGAGCAAAGGATTTTTGGCTACTTGGAAAGATGAGAGAAAAAGACCTTGGGTTCTCCTTTTATAGCCTAATTTGCTAGGCCAAGAGTCCTTGACTTGGCCACCACTCTCCTTAAGATAATATTATCTCTTTTATTTAAAAGATAAAAGCCTTTAATCCATCCATTATCTCCTCAATTATCTCCTTAGAAAATAATCCTTTATTTATCTCTTATTATTCACATATTTATGTGAATAAAACTCCTTTATTTATCTCTTATTATTCACATATTTATGTGGATAAAATCCTTTATTTATCTCTTATTATTCACATATTTATGTGAATAAAACTCCTTTATTTATCTCTTATTATTCACATATTTATGTGAATAAAACTCTTTATTTATCTCTTATTATTCACATATTTATGCAAATAAAACTCTTCCTTTTCTAGAAACCCATGCCGTCCACCTCAGCCTTCACCAAACTGAAACACCCCAAACCCATTACGAGAATGGATGGATCGGTATGTTCCTCGAAGTAACCAGTTCAAATTCATTCGAATACTTTGAAAACTATGTGTTTTGGAAGATAGTTTGTTGTGGGTTGGGCTTGAGTTGAAAACAAATTTATTTTAATAACAAAACCCATTTGTTTCAAGTGACTAAAAAAAAATATTTAAACTTATTTCATATTAAGTGGGCTTACTCTTTATAAAGCCCTAAATTCATAACATAGTAATTATAGCGAAATAAAAAAAGAAACGTCTTAATGGCCTTATTACATAAAACTAAACCCAAAATAATAATTGTACAAAGACTTAAAATAAAATAAATATTCAAACTAAATTAAACTTTAAGGTGAACATGGCCACCACAAGTTCTCTCCGTCCATTCCATTCTTGCTCATCACGAAAATAGTTCCCACAATGGGGTGAGTCAACAGACTCAATGTGCACACAATGCTATCATTCAATAAATCATGCATTCATGTTCAAATCATCAAGTCCATATAATAATGAAATTATGATGCAACCCAAACCCAATCCTAATGGTCCATCCGCTACACACCACCCGTGCACGCCATTCACACCGTGGGGACTACTGTAGCCTAGCTCATCACGTAACTAAGGCGAGACATCATTAAGTTATTTTCAAGAATTCAAAAATGTTTTCGCATCGCTCATATCAAGACATGCCTGGCTAATAAGACGCGGCTAAACATGAGGATCGGAACCCGGTCTACCATGGAAGGGGATTGCATCAGTTATATTGTAAATACTAAATTAGATGAGATTTATGTGCCTTCTCCGGTTCTTCACAAATTTCCCATATGTGGGGCATGGATGTGATGGGGCCAATCTCGTCAAAAGCTTTTAGCCAATATCGATTCATTGTCGTGGTCATCGCTTACTTCACTAAGAGGGTAGAAGTAGCTTCATATGCCAATGTTACAAGGTTGAACTCATTAAATTTTAAAAAAAAATAGGCACCGAAAAAAAGCACCAAAAAGGGCAAAGTCAAAAGTTTGCAAATTGCTCAAAGATCAGACGCCATATTATAGAGCAACAAAGGCAGCAAAAAAAAAAAACAAAACAAGGATTATCGAGACTTTTAAAGATTGGCATAAAAAGTTATTATTTATCTTCTATGGTTATCGAACGTTGGCCAGGATTTTTGCCGAGGCAATATCTTACCCATTGGTTTATGGAATGGAAGCATTTTTGCCAATTGAACCTGATTGAAAAAAAAGTTAAAAGTTATCCATCACGATAAGATAAAGCGAGCTTACGACAAAGAGGTTTATCCTAGAGAATTCCACAAAGGGGAACTTGATGTTGAAACAGATCTTCCTTATACAAAAGATCTTCAGAGGAAAGCAGATGCCAAAATGGGAAGGACCTTATGTAGTAAAAAGGAGTCTGTTCTAGAGGAGCATTGATATTGATCGAGATGGATGCCAAAGACATGCCTGATCTGGAGAATTTAGGTTCAGTCAAGAAGAATTTTACCTGAAAAGGGAAGGGCCAAGGTGAAAACCCGCAAAGGGAGGCTTGAGCTCAAATTCATTCAAAAAAATCAAAAAAATAAAAAAAAGAAAGAAAAAAGAAAAAAATAAAAAGGAGAGGCCAAGGCGAAAACCCGCAATGGGTGCTTTGAGATCAAAGGGGTTTTGAGCCGAAAACCCAAAAAGGGTGGCTCAAATTTTGATCAAAGCTAGGGCATGTGATAGTCTTGCTATGCTTGAATCAACAATGAGGAAGTATGCTACGTCTTGAGGCATTGACAAAATACTCCGGATCCCCTAAATACGTATTGAGCTCAAAATGGTCCTCAAGGAGTTTGTACAGAGACGCTTAGGCTGCGATATCTGGGACATCTAGCTTCTATCTTACCCATTTTAAATTTACTATCTTTGATTACTTTTTCCTTTTAAAAGATACACCCCAATCAATTTTCTTGGTTATCTTTGCTTACTTTATTCTTTTCAAGGTCCACCAATCAATTTTCTTTTATTCATTGGTTATCTTCGATTAACTTATTTGTTTGAGCTATGCTCCTCGACTAATTTTTTTCATGTCCATTATTATTTTCAAGCATTTTATATTGAAATAACGATTAATGGACTAATAATACTTTCATAAAAGAAGTTTCAGATATTACTCTAGAAGCTTCTAAATAATATGAGAATCAAACAGGACTATTGTTTAGAACTCACCAAGCTTAAGGGTTGGAAATATTGAAAGATGATTATCTCTTGATTTTTATTGGATAACCTGTGTAAAAGGGGATCATTCTTGGGAAAAGAAAAATGATATCTTGCATTCATGAAAATTTCAGGCACATACATCAGGTCATTATACCCAAGGAATGGTGTAACGGATCAAATTGATACAATTTCCATACCTCTGAGTGGTAACTGGATGGATGGAAGAAGCCAAATGTTATTCCCCTGAAGATCCAGTGGGAGGTACAAACTTTATATCCCAAAGTACAGTGGAAGGGACTTTGAAATTACAGTGGGGCAAGCTTGGTGAACAAAATACGATTGTTTCTTTGGGTTTTCTGCCAAAGATACCAGCTGAACGAGAAAGCATGGTAGCACATCAGTGGTAGAACCTTGATGAACTATGAGCAATGACAACCCATAGGGATCATTATTACATTTTCAATTAGGAGCATTTGATTCATTCCGATTATTGTATCCTAATTGTTGTATAAAAAAAGAAAATCATTCTCATGACATTCTGCATTCATGCAAATGTCATCCCTAATATCATTTAGTTAGGAGCATTAGATTCATTCCAATCATGCATCCTAATCATCACTCCCATGACATTCTGCAGTCATGCAAAAGTCATCCATAATACATTCGAGCCCATAGGACATGTCCCCTAGAGGAGGGTGTAGCAAGATTGGTGAATTCACCAGTCCTATTTCCCTGACTAGCAGGGGAATATGTCAAAGATTGTAGATCTTGTCATCCTAAGCAGCAGTGGAACAAGATCAAATGACAAATCTTGTCTCCCTAAGCAGTAGTGGAACAAGATATAACGGCGAATTTTATCTCCATGAAGCAATGGAGTAGATTGAAGACATCAGTCTTATCTCCCGCAAGATGGCAGTGGAGCAGACTGAAGATTAAAGTCTTCCTGAGATTAGTAAGGAAGCAAATTGAAAAGTTTAGATTTTGTTCTCTCGAGATGATAGTGGAACATGCTGAAGATTGAAGTCTTCCTGAAATAGTAAAGAAGCAAATTGAAAAGTTCAAATTTTGTTCCCTCGAGATAGTAGTGGAACAGATTGAAGATTAAAGTCTTCCTGATATTAGTAAGGAAGCAAATTGAAAATTTTAGATTTTGCTCCCTCGAGATAGTAGTGGAACAGACTGAAGATTAAAGTCTTCTTGAGATAGTAAGGAAGCAAATTGAAAAGTTTAGATTTTTTTCCCTCGAGATAGTAGTGGAACAGACTGAAGATTAAAGTTTTCCTAAGATTAGTAAGGAAGCAAATTGAAAAGTTCAAATTTTGTTCCCTCGAGATGGTAGTGGAACAGGCTGAAGATTGAAGTCTTCCTGAGATTAGTAAGGAAGCAAATTGAAAAGTTCAGATTTTGTTCCCTTGAGATGGTAGTGGAACAGGCTGAAAATTGAAGTCTTCCTAAGATAGTAAGGAAGCAATTTGAAAAGTTCATATTTTTTCCCTCGAGATGGTAGTGGAACAGGCTAAAGATTGAAGTCTTCCTGAGATAGTAAGGATGCAAATTGGAAAATTCAGATTTTGTCCTCTCGAGATAGTAGTGGGACAGACTGAAAATTGTAGATCTGGCATTCCTGAGTTTGCAGGAAGCGATTCAAGATAGTAGATCTGGCATTCCTAAAGTTATAGGAAGCAGATCAAAGACATTAATCTAGCATCCCTGAGTTTGCAGGGAGCAGATTAAGATAGCAGATCTGGCAATCCTGAGATTACAGCAAAGCAGATTGAAGATACCAATTTGGCATCCCTGAGTTTGCAGGGAGCAGATTAAAATAGCAAATTTGGCATTCCTGAGTTTGCAGGAAGTAGATCGAAGATATCAGTTTGGCATCCTTGAGTTTGCTGTGGAGTAGATTGGAAATAGCAGATTTGGCATTCCTGAATTTGTAGGAAGCAGATCGAAGATATCAGTCTGGCATCCCTGATTTTACAGTGGAGCATATTGAAAATAATAGATCTGGCATTCCTGAAGTTGTAGGAAGCAGATCGAAGACATCAGTCTGGCATCCTTGAGTTTGCAGGGAACAGATTGAAGACATCAGATCTGGCATTCCTGAAGTTGTAGGAAGCAGATCGAAGACATCAGTCTGGCATCCCTGAGTTTGCAGGGAGCAGATTGAAGACATCACATCTGGCATTCCTAAAGTTGCAAGAAGCAGATCGAAGACATCAGTCTGGCATCCCTGAGTTTACAAGGAGCAGATTAAAGATAGGAGATTTGGCATTTTTAAAGTTGCAAGAAGCAAATCAAAAACATCAGCCTTGCCTCTCTGAGTTTGCAGTGGAGCAGGCTAAAAGACAACACATCTTGTCTTCCTGAGTTTACAGCGAAGTGGATCAAAGATACTAGTCTGACCTCCCTAAAATTACAGCGGAGAAGATTAAATATAGCTAATCTTGCCTTCCTAAAGTTGCAGTGAAGCAGATTGAAGCCATCAGACTTATTGAAATCAAGATGAAGTTCCAATATCGTTGAAGTTGCAATGGAGTTGGAAGCCATTTGAAGAAAATGAGGACCAAGAAGTCGAGGCTCAGCCAAGACCGGACAAAATGGGTCCTTTTATAGTCTTTGCTCTATTCTTGTTACACGACAATGAGCAATGAGGGACAGCTGTAGGAGCCCAATTTTGCCCGGGCTTAAATAAACTAGAATAAAAAATAAAATAAAAAAATAAAGGCCCAGCACGGTCCAAACAACCCAAAATAGATCCATAAACCCATTACACCCAAGCCCAGTTACACTCCAAAACCTAGACCCTAATCAGACCTAAGCCAAACGCAGCCCAAAAGGCCCAGAACCTAAGTCAGAAACAAGGGTTTCTGAAACCCTAAGGAAACATCGCGCCGCAAGCAGCCCCTGCCTCGCACCCAGGCCATCAGTCGCGTCGCAGTCTGTTCAAATCGTCTCATCACCGCTGGGTTTATCGTCGGTCACCTGCAAAGAAGGAAAGGAAAGGCAACAAAATATTTCCTTTTTCATTTTTTCGGGTTATAAAAAACCCACAATAATCTGTAAAAAAGGATATGAAAATACTTCACAAAAATAGACAAAAGGAAATACACAAAATATTCATAGAAATAAAAAAAATCACTAAAACAGAAGGCGATTTTTGATTTATATTCGTGTTATTTTATTTTATTTTTTATTTATTTTTTGATTCATGCAAATATTGAATTTACAATAAATAAAGTAAAAGAAAAGCCCTTTACCTTTCTAAACTGCGCACAAAAACGAAGTCTCCGATCACCATACTTGGCGCATACGGCGGCGCGTGCAATGGCATGTCATCGGAGCAAGGGCCGGAGTCTGACCTCAGATCGAAGGGTAAGAGAGCATTTCAGAGCTCTCTTATGGTTTTTTTAAAAACTGTGTATAAAATGAATTTTCGGGCCCATTTTTGACTTTTATAGGCCAAAGGAACGACGTCGTTTTGAGGTGGTCAATTAATGACCAAAATGACGCTGTTTTAAAGTTAAGGATCCGCATGTTGACCCGACCCGGGGAGGATCTGCGTGTTTTCTTTTAAGGGTCTAATTGCCCTATAGTCCCTTCCGTATTTTTTTAAATTTACAATTATGTCCAATAGCATTTTTTCGTATTTACAATTTAGCCCTAAAACTTATATTCTGTTTCATTTTAATCTTCGGGTTCCTTAAAGGCTTAAATCTGAACGATGTCACTTTAAAAATTTGGCAAAATTGTCATAATAACCCTTGCAGTACGAAGTGCATTTTGTTTTAATCCCTTTTTATATCTGTTTTTATTTGCTATTTAATCCTCCTTTCTTTATTTATTTTTATTTTATTTTTAAAACTATTCTAATATTATATTTAATTATTTTATCATGTTAAAATATTATATTAATCTTATTATTTGTATATTAATTTATTAATAGCATAAAACTTGTATAAATTTTTATTATATATTATCCTTATGTATTTTAAACTATTATTATTTTTATTTTATTTTATTTTATTATTTTTATTATATAATATTTTTAGACTTATATATTAGTTATTATATTATATATTTTTAAACTTTTGTATATTATATAGTATTATTTCCTATATTATTTTTAAAATTTTATTTTATCTAAAATTATTTATATTGTATAATATATTATTTATTCTTAAAAATATAGTTTCATATGTATTAGATTATTATAAATATGTTTTTATTTAAAGTTATAAATTATTTATTTATTTTAAAATGTATTTTATTTATTTTCTTAATATATATATATATATATATATATATAATTTTTTAGCATTTATTTATTATTAGGTATATGTCATTGTAGTGAAATTTTCAACTAGCATGAAAAGTGTTTATATTTATTTTGTATTTTTATTTTTTATTTATTATATTTGTTTATACTTCATTTATTTACAATTGCTTTAGTGTAGATATTATTATTAGTCGTATTTTATATTATTATTTCTTTTATTGCCCATATTAATATGAAATGTTATTATTTCACAGTTGCTTTTGATATTTATGTTTGATAATGTATTAATGTGATATATTTTTATAGATCATCGCTTTTGAAATAAAATGCATTTTGCAAAATTACTATATTTTATTTAAAGATTTTAAAATAAGGCAATGTTTTGTATTTAGAAATTGAGAAATAGTGCCCTAACGTGCTGGGTTTCGATTTTCCATTTAACTAAATATTTAAATATCTTTTTAATAAAATTTTGTAAATCATGAGATGATTTTAGTTACGATGGTTTAAAAATATCGTGTCCTAACATGCTGGATGTGATGTTTATATTCTTTCGGAACAAGAACTCTCAAATTTTAAATCAAATTGTTCAAGTATTTTTTTTAGAAATCATATTTTTGAATTCTTATTAAATTTTCAACATTTGGACTTAATTTTATTGATTAGGTACCAATTTTTGGGCGTTATGAGGGTGCTAACCCTTCCTTATACGTAACCGATTCTTGAACCCATTTTCTTATTTTTCGTGGACCAAAATTAAATGTTTTGAAATAAGATGTTTTGCAAGGTGATCCAATCACACCTAAATAAAAAGGGATTGGTGGCGACTCCCACTTTCATTTTTAAAAGTCGACCCCGCTTTTACCAAAATTTTAAAAATGGTTTCGATAACGGCAAGACAGAATGCCATCAATGCACCACCTGGTTATAATCAACCTATGCCGAGGCAAAATGTCTAGCAAGGCCAGACATCAGTTTCATCATCATCATTTATTGAAACCTTGCTGAAGGAATATATGACCAAGAATGATGTTGTAATTCAGAGTCAGGTTTACAATCAAGTGGGGCAAATAACGAATTCTTTAAATTCTAAAAGGGCATTGCCAAGTGATACCAAGAATTGTGTTGAGAGTGGGGAAAGTTCTAAAAGTAGTGGGACTAGTGATACAAAAAGTTCATTGGGTAGTGAACGGGTTTTAGGGGCAGAATCTAAGGATGAATGAGTGAGAAATATCAAGGCTTGGTATAGAATTTATAAAGGCAAGAAAAAGAGCCCAACTGAAGTAGCAAATAGGGTTAATAGTGAGGGTTTAAAGGTAGGTAAAGGTAATTAAAGGGGAGAGAAAAGTGGCGGGGTTTCAGATCCATCAGGTGGGGGGATAGTGTAACGACTCAAAATTTACGGTAATTGGAAAAGTGTATTTTTAGATCTCCATTTTCGTAAAATGAATTTGTAAATATTTATTAAAAATATTTACGAATTTAGTTGTGTGGTTAATTATGTTTTGGTTAGATGAATAAGCTTGAATTAAGGTTAATTTAGTATAAGGACTAGATTGAATATAGGGTAAAAGTTGAATTATAAAATCAAGAAAAGTTAAGGGCCTAAATTAGCAATAAAACCATAAGTGACAAGTGTGTGGTAATAGTGAAATACATGTGGTAAAATAAAATACATATATTAATTAATTATTTACTTATTATTTAAGTAAAAGATATTATGTTATTATTATGTTATTATATTATTATTATATTATATAACATAAAATAAAGTAAATAAAAGAAATAAAGAAACAAAAGGATGAAAAGAAACATAATTGGAAAATGAAACAGGGGAGAAGAATAGGGAAAGAAAAAAAAGGGAGAAATTAGGGTTTTAAGGTTCAAGGTTTAATTGGTAAGTCAATTTAGTCCATTTTCTTGTAATTTTGATGTTTTTGGAATCCTAGAACAAAATATTACTTGATATAAGTGGAAATTTTGAAAGTTAGTTGATTTTTAGATGTGGGTTCTGTTGAATTAATTGAAGAATTAGGGTTTGAATTGATAGAATTTTAAGTTATAATTGAGAAAAGGATTGAATTGTAAAACAAATTATAAGTTTTATGTAGTAGGGACTAAATTGAAAGAAATTTGAAATTAGGGTTTATGGTGAAATTAGAGAATTGAAATTAGTTTTAAGTCATACTTGAATGAAAATAATGAATAAATTTTAAATAAAACAAAGTTAGTTTTGATTAAGGATTGAATCGAAAATTATACAAAAGTTGAATGTAAATTGAAATGTTTAATATGAAATTATAGTGTATTGATAATTTTTAATTGTTTTAATTCCGTAGCTAACGTGGTGCTGGAGACCTCAACTAGGAAAGGAAAAGAGAAAGTCAACAAGGAGTAATTTGAGAAATTTCGGTTTGTATTTCTATAATCCGAATTTAATAATTATTTATTGTATTTATTAATGATATGTTTGGTAAGTGAAAATTGAGGTGAGTGTTGATATTGTGATATTTGAATTGGAATTGTGAATATGTATGGACTATTGAATTGGAATGTGTATTGATTGAAAATTGAAAGTAAATTGAATACCCTATTAACAATGTTGGGTTAAGTCAGATATAGTTGGCATACCATAGGATTAGAAGTGTTCAGAAATACTTCGAATTCAAGTCGATGAGGCACTATGTGTCATATGATTATTGCTTCGGATAAATTTGATGAGGTACTAAGTACCGTATTGTTTTACTTCGGCATGGCCGATGAGGCACTGAGTGCCGTACTAGTGTGTTTGGGTTGGATTTGCGTTTCTATCTGAGTCCGAGTCATGTTAATAGGGATATATGAATGAATTGACCAAATGATTGACATTGAATGATATTGAATAAGAAATTAATATTAAAATTTAAATTGAAATTGAAAAATTTATTGTGAAGTGCTATTGAATGACAATTGTGAGATTGAAATAGAAGATATGATTATTGAAAGTGATATGGATGATGAGTTTATGAAATTGATTATTTATTGAATGATATTTGTTATGTATGATTATGTATATAATCATTATAAATTTTTTCTTAATAAGTATTCGGATTATAGAAATACCACTAAGTTTATACTCAGCGTACGGTTTGTTTCGATGCGCAGGTTAGGTAAAGTCCGATCGTTGAATCAACATCCAAAGCCGATCCCGAACTCAAACACGTGGTAAAGTATTTTCTATTTTGAAAATGGCATGTACCTAGGTTGTCTTTTAATGTCATTTTGAAATGTGAATATTGATGATATTGGTTGATCTATATATACAAATATATGACTTATAATATGGTCATTTACATGGTTTTAATTTGAATTAATTGAATAGTATTTAAATGAATTGTTTAGATAATTTATGTTAGATATCTATGAACATACATGAGTTAGATCATTATATTAATAGTTCGACCTGTTTTAAATGTATTTAATCGTGTTTGTAACACCCCAAACCTGACTTAGACGTTATGGTCGTATCTAGCAATGTCCCACGATAGTGTTTTTGAAACCTCGTTGTTACGATGAAAACATTCCATGTTATTATCTTTAGTAAACCTTTGTTAGAACTTAGGAAGTCGTCTTTATTCATTTAAAACATTTGTTTTGAAACATCCCTCATTGCGGAATCTTTAATAAAACAGTCTAGGTGATCATGTGTTTAGAAATTACTTAAACTTTTTGAAAACCGAATTTCCTACGACCAACAGGTATAAATCCATAAAGTAAAATAAATAAATAAATAACCAAATTTAAAACCAAACTCCCAGAGGGTCCTTAAATTACAACCCAAATAATCAATAATAATCAAATCGTAAATCGTAAATTGAAAACCATGACGTCCAAAAATTACTGTGGTCACCGTTGAGTCCTCTGTTGTCCCAGTCCGTTTAAGTCTGGGGATTACCTATGCACATTAAAAAAAATGGTGAGTTTACATAAACTCAGTGTGTAATCCCGTAGAAACAAACAACAATTAGTATTCACAATGCACAGTTGAACAGTCTTGGTCCTAAGCCCTCGAAGATCAATGATGCTTTGGCCTTAGCCCATCTCAAGACAAAGGTCAAAATGCGTAGGGCCTTACCCCATCACAAGAGCGAGAGCAAGAATAGATTATGCAAGAGCAAAATCCTACCCAACCAGCCTCTACAGACCATCTCTATCCCACCCTACACTCCATGTAGGGATATAATCAACCCACCCATCCCTACACTCCATGTAGTACCGAATGCGGCACAACATAGTAGTTTGCAGCTGAGCTGCCAGTAAATTAGGCTTAAAGCCTTTCAAGACACTTCCTTCGAATAACAACCCCTAACCCAATGCAATGCAACACACGATGGATGACATGCTATTATGCAATTTCAATACATATATTTAGTTCAGATATTAACATGCCTAGTACAGATATCATTCAGTCAATTTCACACATTTAAGGGTCTAAGTAGCGCTTACCGACCCTATAGTAGGTTCAAAGTCAACTTGGGCGACCCGTGCAACCTTAAAAATATTTCGGTAAAAATGGGCCCACATGTCCATGTGATATGCCCGTATGGCCCACTCGGCCCAAATTGGCCTTGGCCGTGTGATCCATTTTTAAAGTAACTCATGCTAGCTCAATACTCATATATTTTTACTATTTACTTATATGTTCATTCAAAGTTGTCTACTTGAGTCATTATCACAAAATTATTTATATCTTGAGCAACAGAAATCCAAATTAAGATCCGCTTGATGTTTTTAAAACTAGACTCAAACACCTTTCTACCATAGAATTTTTAGAATTTATAGTCTATCAAATAAGTACAATAAAATCTTTAAAGTTATCCCTATTTTTCTATTTGATAGCTTCATCCTTTCCTTACTAAAAATTATTTATCTCTTAGTAAGGATTTAGATGATGTTTCGTTTGTTTCTCTTGAAAATAGACTCATTAAGGATTTAAAATATAAATTTAAGCCACTAATTATTTTTTACAATTTTGATGATTTTCCTAAGTCAGAATAGGGAACCCAAAATCATTCTAACTTTATCTCACAAAATTTATTATATCTCATGATTTACAATTTCATTGCTTACAGCTTTCTTCCATGAAAAACTAGACTCAATAAAATTTAATTTCATATTTTAGTCAACCTCTAACTCAATTCCACTATTTTTGATAATTTTTCTAAACTAGACTATCGTCATTGTCCAAAACTATTTTAGTGCAAAAGTTGATTTCCAAGTTTATAACACTCTTATTTCCTTTCTACAATTTTTGCATTATTTTTCTTATTTCTCTTATTTCTCGACAAGAAGAATTTTCTTTTCGCGAATCCCATTTTCTGCGCAAGCCGCACACACCGTATCGCTTCGATGCGTAACCACCCTAAGCCTCTAGAACCTAAAAACCGACCAACATATCTCCAGATTAATCACTTAATTTGTTTTTAATCAACCAATTTCGGAAGGAAATCGAATAAAAACCTAGCAAAACCCTTACCTCGCTTGAGTAACCACGACTTCGCACAATCACAGCGTCGATTCAAAACCACCAGCCCCTTGATTAACTCCTAAACACCAAAAAGTAATCCCCCTTTTAGAGATTAACCAAGAACGATTAACAATAGACAAAATCGTTACTTACCGAACACGCGCAACCAACGATGTCAACCGAATCAATTGGAAAAAAAGAAAGAAAGAAACGAAAGGGAAAAAATAATGGAAATTTCAGCAGCAACTAGTGGAAAGAATTAGCAGAGGAGGGAAAAAAAGAAAAAGAAGAAAACGTCAGAAAAAGTTTGGGGAATTGGAGAGAAAACCGAAACTCTACTTTTTCTTTTTTCTTTCTTTTTTGCAACAAAAAGATAATCAGATTATTTTCTGATAACCTCTCCCCAATTATCTCCTAAAATCACTCCCTATTAACCCACTAAAACACAACTACTCAGAATTTTTCCCCAACACAACTCTTAGCTGAAATTGGAGCAAAAATAATATCTCCACGCCATCACAGAGAACACTCTAACACTCCCCTTAACCACCAAACCAACAGGCCCATTCTGTTATATATTTATCAACAATTAAATAAAAGCCTATTGACCAAAGATTGGGCTTTATTCATAAAAATACCAAAATTTTCCCAAGTCATGGCTTGAACTTGGGAGCTCTCACACACTTCTAGAACACTTAACCACTGAAGTAGATACAGATTTGTGTCATACATCCGCATAAACAAAAATTTAAATTTTAGGGCGTTACAATGTTTTGGACTGGTTGAAAAATTAGATTTTGAGTTGCTTGTTGTTCAAGATTTGCAGGTTTGGTAAATGTAACACCCCAAACTCGGCCTAGACATTATGGCTGAATATGGCGACGTCACATGATAGTGCTTTGGAAAATTTAACTACGCAAAAATCATTTATAAATATCTTAGGCTTTCATCAAAAACTATCATTTAATTATTCATTATCCATTTCAATGTTTTATGTGTTGTGGAAGCTTTTAAAATAATTTCCAAGTCCGCGTGTATTTGATAAAACCTTTGTTTATTTTGAAAACTCACGTTTTGTCCTACTGCTAGCAGTTTATAAATAAAATCCTAAATTTTAAACAAAACTCCGATAAAGGCCTTATTACATGAAATTTAGCCAATTATAACCAAATCTTGATTAAAAATAAACCGTAATTAAATGTCCAGAACCGTGGTCACCGCCGAGTCCTCTGCCACCAGACCGATCCATCTACTTCTTGGGATGACCTGAACAGATTAAACAAAAAGGGTGAGTTTTTGCAAACTCAGTGTCTAATCCCCACAAAAAACATACACATGTAATATCGATAATGTATATATATTCACAGTTTGGGTGCGAGCCCATTACGAAATGGTGTGGACCTTAGCCCACTCAGACATGTAATCGACATATTACCTACCTCGGCCCATTTCGCATGTAATATGTAGAAACAGAGTCCTACCCACCAGCCTCTACACACCAACTCCGTCCAACCCTACACACCATATGGGGATAAAATCAACCCACCCAAATTTCACACACCATGGTAAAACGAATACAGACATAATCGAATTTTGCAATGAATGCCAGATAATGAGCTTGAGAGCCTTTCAGATACTTCCTCCCATCATAATCCACCCACCCCGATGCAATGCAACATACAGGAATGACATGCTATTATGCAAATAAGTCTCATATATTTAAATCAGCATGCATGCTTAATACAGAAATCAGACAGACAAAGCATTTAGTTAAGGGTCTAAGTATTGCTTACCGACCCTACGACAGGTCCACAGTCGACTTGGGCGACCCGTGCAACCTTACAGAGTTTTTCAAAAAAATGGGCCCACACGCCCATGTGGCCTTCCCGTGTGGGCCCACACGCCTGTGGCCCAGACGACCAAATTTGCCTTGGTTGTGTGGATCACACGACCTGGCCCAGAATCCCACAAGACGTAATTGGTTGAGCCCATGTGTCACACACGGCCTTTCCCAGCCATCACACGGCTGGCTCGTCGATCACACGGCCATGTGGTGACTAATAGTCTTGCACACGGCCTACCACACGGACGACCACACGCTTATATGGCGTCGATAGAAAGGTTTTTGGCTTTCACTAAAACCTCATTTTTTGTGTTTCTGGGTACACACCTTGTACTGTTTTGTTGCAAAACACTCGAGCACTCCAATACCTTTAATTGACAACAAGAACCCAGAATTAAACACTTAGAACGACATTAAATCAAACCAAAAGTGATGGACAACGAACTTAAATCGACTAACATCTTACCTTAGGATGAGCAACGTTAATCTGCACTTTTAAAGCGTTGATTGGGAAATCCCAGCACCTTGATCTACTCCTAAACACATGATACATCGCTTACTACCATAAACTAATGTTTCTAGTCCCCAAATCACAAGAAGAATGCCAAAAAGAGATCACTTACCATATGAAAAAGAGCCTCAAACGTAAGACCGATGATTGATTGCAAAATTGCCAGTTATAGGGAGAATCAAAAATAAAAGAAATATCAAAGGAATGAGAAGGAAAATCGACAGAAAGAGAAGAAGAAAACAACGTCAAAAATTTCGGAAAGGTGAAGGAGGAAACCAAATTGCAGAAAGAAAAGAAATCAAAAGAGAAAATCTGATAACCCCCTATCCCAACTTCCCTTACTTTTGTCAATCCAACTCCCCATTACTCAGCTTTTAAAACCAACTCAAACTCTTAGTCACCAATTCCAGCAAAAATAATCTCCCATTGCCTAAGCAGAGATTCAAACTCACAACCTTCCACCCAACAACACTCCACCTAGCCACCAGACCAGTAGGCCCATTCTATTAATTACTCACACACTTTAATTTATAAGCATATTAGCCAAAGTTTGGGCTTTATTCATAAAAATACCAAAATTTACCCAAGTTGAGACTTGAGCTTTGGACCTCCCACACACACTCAGAACACATATCCACTAGACCAGACACTCATTCATGCCAAAATTACAAAAGCCAAATGTAACACCCTAAATTAGGGCTTGTATGAAATTTACTTATTTTTCCCATGTGTGTGTGCTTGAGAGATTTGTATGCTTATTTGCCTGATATATTTAGAGGTCTAGTCATGACCCCGGACTAATTGGACTTAGGGCTAAAATTTTCTTTCTAATTGTTTTAAAGAAGGGAGCTAGGTGAGATAGGGGTTAAGAAAATTTTCGAAAGGAACTTGACACAAAAAACTAATTGGCTAAGTGGTTCCATGCGCCACTTAGGTGCTAAGAAGGTGGCGTTTAAGGGTGTTGCAAGGGAAGAGGTTTGAGTCTTGGGAGTTACAAGGGGAAGTGTTTTATTTTTGGGTTTTGTTGGCGTTAAAGAAAAGGGGCCAGTAGGAAGGTCTTAAAATTAAATGGTGTGGTTAAGGGCATGAAAGATGTTTGGTGGAGTGGCTTGGGTGCCACTTAAAGGCTTGAGGTATATGGGCGCAGTCATAGGTTGAGTCTTGGAATGGATATTTGGCTTTTTATTTTGGGGTGATCGGCCTAGGAGGTCTTATAAATAAATGAAGGGTTTCATGACATGAAAGTCAAATGGGAGGAATGGCATGGGGCGTGTTAGAGAGGTGCGGCAATGAGGTTCCAGGTTCGAACCAAGGCAACTGCAGTGGGCATTTTTATTTTTGAAACTGGCGTGATTGGGAGAGGGAAGTGATGGCTTAATTTTGGGTTCTTTAAATGATAAGGATAAAGCTTATTTTTTTGCACTTAATCGGCTGGAAGAGAGTAGTATTAGTAATTTTATTTTCATTTAAATTGTTGAGAGTAGCTAGGAGATAATGTAAGATAATTTTGCTTTATTTTTGATAATTAAAAGCTGGAATTATCATCTAAAAGGGAGGTGATGGCCGGTTATAGGACTCCTTAGGGGAGGGCCATACACATTCGGGTTATCACTAAAGGGAGGGGCTGAATTTCTTAGAAAAATTCTTTTCTTTCTCCAAATTGTCATTGAATTCTCCTTGTTGCATTGCCTAAATTGTTCAAAACTTCCACTTTTTTTTCTTCTACCAAGTCAAACCACCACTACTTCCCCTACATCTCTTCTTTTCTTTCTCTTGTTTCTTCTTAGTCAATCTCCCCTAACTAAGTGCAAATTGATTTTAATAGTATGGTAAGGGTAATCTTTTCTTGACCAATTTTGTGTAGTGACTTTACTACACTTCTTTCTTCATCTTAGTATTAAAACCCCGTTTTTGTTCTTTGAAGGAGTCGAAAGCTAGTGACATCAATTAGGGTGCCGAATATTGGTGTGACTTACCGAATCCATCATTAAGGTAAGGAGCTACACTCTCTTTTAGGAATTAAGATTATGGCCGAATGGCCTATGACTCTTAATGATGTACTTAAATCGATTGTAGGGGCTAATTAAGGCTTCGGGATTTGTTAGGAAATCAAATCTGTTCAAGGTAAGTATCGCAAGAGCCTTCGGTATTTGTTTTGGTTGGCCGAATGGTCCATGGCACTAACTTTGGGTAATTGGCCGAATATAGGGTCAAGATCTAGCGTCAAAGATCGGATCTTCGGGATCTAGGGATTTCGGTAGAACAGGTGTGTAAGAACTCACTACATACTTTATTAGTTTACATGATTATGTTGTTGCCTATTTACCTTTTTGGTAGTGATTTGCTTTTGGCTAGGCATGGGTTCCGGGTAAGTCCCCTATTACGTGATCTTCGATATATGATTTTGCATGCCATCACATGATGTTAATTGCTATGCCTAAATACATGATATATGAAAATTGATATACAAGCATGTGATGGTGGGATTGATGAGAGGAGGGGGATGATTTTATGGACTATCGCCAGTGGTTTTGACCACAAGATGGGTTGGCCCCATCAGATTATTTGTGACCTATGGTCATCAGTGGTTTTGACCACACCGATTGATAATTTGTGACTAAGTCCCAGTGGTTTGGTACCACCAGTGGTTTTGACCACACTTGATTATTTGTGACCTATGGTCATCAGTGGTTTTGACCACACGATGGGTTGGCCCCATCATTTAAATTGTGACCCATGGTCATCAGTGGTTTTGACCACACGGGGTAGTTAAGGAGTATGGATGGATAGGTTGGGTTACATTGTTTGCATGTTCATTAATAAATTGTGTATAAGTGCATTTCCGGGTGGGGGATTTACACACTGAGTCTTGGTGACTCACCCCTTCCCTTACCATTTTGCAGATGAGTAGGTCACAGAGATGGAGCCGGAGAGGACTCGAGGCGGCCATGCTTATCATTGGATTTGAAATTACTTTGTTTTAGTTATTATTATTGATTTTCTAAGTCCTTTTTATTTTGGGATTGTAATAAGGCCGCTATTATTATTTTAGATGTTTATTTTACTGTTTTATTTTACTTATGTTATAGTACAAATGGAATTTTATAAATATTAATTGAACCGGTTAAAAGTAACTTTTCAAACTTAATAAACTTCTACGGGTTTTTAAAGATGTTACCATCAGGTAACAAAAATAAACCAAGTCCACTATAACTTTGACGATTTTAAAATGCTACATGATCAAATGTTTTCAAAAGGGTTTATCAACCCAACTGTATTTATAAAAAAGCCCAACTAAGTTTTCAAACACCGTTTCCATACCTTAGCCAAATTTTATCAAGTTTTCACCAAATTCTTAAAATGTTTCAAATTATTTTACTCCGTGACATACCAGATCCGGTCAGGACTCATGGGCCGGGTTTGGGGTGTTACACCAAAATTAGGCAAAAACGGGGTGTTACAATAAACTTGTTGTATAAGGCTCATTTTGAGTCCACACGACTTGGCACATAGGCATGTGAACCTTGCATCTAGGAAAAATTTTGAAATTTCTCGAAAAATCCTCTAAGCTTCCAATTAAGTCCCAATTTTTTTAACACGTGTTTTGGGCCTCGACGGCTCATTAAAGGGGCTTTATGATTAAACTGTGAAATGTATGTTAAATTATTATGTGATTGTTTGTAATTGATCTGAATTGTCTGATAATGCTCTGTAACCCTATTTTGGCGACAGATAAGGGTTAGGGGGTTTTACAAATAGATTACGTTGATTCATTAGATATGAGGTCTTATGGAAGTGATTCAGATGGTGAGGTGGTCTGTATGAGAAGCCGATATGTATGCTTTGATCCTAATAACCCAATCCCACATTTAAAGCTTGGTATGTTGTTTAGCGGACCAAAAGAATTCAAGACTGCTTTAGCAAAGTGTGCAGTAAAAAAAGGTTTGATATTGTCTATATTAGGAATGAAAAAGGGAGAACTAGGGCTAGATGTACGGAAGATTGGTGCCCTTTTTAGAATATATGCTTTTTTAGATAATAGTGATGGGTTTTACAAGATAAAAAGCTTTGTAGAAACCTACGAGTGTTCAATAACTTTTAAAAACAAAAGGGCATCTTACACGTTTTTTGAGGGAACTTTTCTTAAGTAAAATTAGAGTGGTTCCAAAGCTGAAGTTAATTGAGATGCAGAAACTAGCCAAGGAAGAGTTGAAAGTTGATTTGAGTAGGGGTACATACAGCAGGGCTAAGAGGTAGGCACTGGAGGAGATCAATGGAAGGGTAAGCTATGAGTTTAATAGTGTTAAATTAGCTTTATTTGATAAATTGTTTTGATATAACAAGCAAAAATGTTTTTAAACAAAGTTTGTTTTTGATCAAAGAAATTATAAAGTTCAAAGCAAAAAAATTATTTCAAGACTTCCAAACCTCTTAGAAAATATTTTAAACACTTAGAAAATTTTGAACAAAGTTCAAAAATGGTGTTACACTCTTTAACTCAATTAAAACATTTTTAAATTGATTGAAAAATTGTTCTCTACAAAAAGTATCGACATTTTTCAAAAAGTATCGATACCCATATGATTTTTATTGATACCCTTTTCTATATTGATACCAAAGTTGCTCACTGACTTGAAACAAAAATTGAATAAAAGTAAAAAGGTTTGAAAAAGGAGAAAACTCCAAACAAAACTTTGTTAAAAATAACTTTAATCACTATAAACATTGAGGTCTTTTAAAAACTTATAAGGGAAAATTAGTTAGAAGTATATGGGTCCTTAAAAGACTCATTACTACTAAAGATAAGTATATCCTTTCTAAATGGATACCTAAAGGCACTAAAATCTTGGAAACTAATGCTTATGGACCCAAAATAATTTGAGTACCAAAAATCAAAAATTAATTCTATGTTTGTAGGAAAATGAGCATTGCTTTAAGGTGCGCAATTCAAGTAAGAACTCATGGTACATTAATAGTGGATGCTCAGGGCACATGATAGGTGACAAGAGAAATTTTATCAAATTGAAGCCAAAAAGTGGAAGAGAAGTTACATTTGGTGACAACTCCAAAGGACAAATAGAAGGAATTGACTCTATTAGTAAAAACTCTTCAATCTTTATAGAAAATGTTTTGTATGTCAACGGTCTTAAGCATAATCTATTAAGTATTAGTCAATTGTGTGATAAAAGTCTCAATGTCATTTTTTAGTCTAATGGTTGTAAAGTAATTTACATTGTGTCTAATAAGATTATACTTGTAGCACATGGGATAAGAAATATTTACACGGTGCATTTAGATGACATGCATGATTCAAATATTTGCCTTACTGCTAAAAATGAAAATAATTTGTTATTGTGGCATAGAAAACTAGTACATGCTAGCATGAACATATTGCATAAACTAGCCAAAAACGACTTAGTAAGAGGTTTGACAAAAACTAATTTTGATTTAGATAAAGTTTGTGATTCGTGTTTTAAAGGCAAACATAAGAAAGATCCCTTTAAACCTAAAAATGATGTATCTACTAATAGAGTTCTTCAATTAATTCACATTGATCTTTTTGGACCAATTAGGACTACTAGCTTGGGTGGAAAACAATATGCTTTTGTGCTTGTAGATGATTATTCTAGATTTACTTGGGTTCTTTTCTTAAGTACTAAAGATGAAACTTTAGAAAAATTCATCACATTTTCAAAAATTAATCAAAATGAAAAAGGTTAGTCTATCACTAGTTAGAAGTGACCATGGAACCAAATTTCAAAATCTTGGTTTTGAAAATTTTTGCAACTCAAATGGAATTAGCCATAATTTTTCAACATGTAGGACCCTTCAACAAAATGGAGTTGTTGAGAGAAAAAATCGAACTTCAGAAGAAATGGCTAGAACCATTCTTTGTGAAAACAATTTATTGAAATAATTTTAGGCGGAAGCCATAAACACCGTTGATATATTGTTAATAGAGTAATGATTAGGCCTATTTTAAAGAAACTTCATATGAACTCTTCAAAAATAAAAAGCCTAACATTAGTTATTTTCATACTTTTGGATGCAATTGTTTTGTTTTAAATAATGGCAAAAACAATTTTGGAAAATTTGATGCAAAAAGTGATGAATGAATTTTTCTTGGTTATTCTTTAAATTTTAAAGCTTATAGAGTCTTTAATAAAAGAACTTTAGTAGTTGAAAAATCAATACATGTTTTCAATATGCTAACCCTCTTCCTAGAAAGGATGCTTGTGTTGATGATGATGATGTACGAATATTAAACAATTATGATAAAGTTGATCATTCATCAAATGACAAGATTCAAGAACAAACACAAGAAGCTCTAAATGAGTTTACCATAGAGGAAAGGGAAGTCAATCATCTAAGAAAGGACAACTATGTGAAGGACAATAATATTTTGGGATATCCATCCAAATGGGTAACTACTAGATCTTCTCTTAGAAATACATGTAATTATGTTGCATTTATCTCATGCATTGAGCCTAAAAATATCAAAGAAGCATTAAATGATGAATATTGGATATTGGCTATGCAAAAGGAATTAAATCAATTTGAGAGAAGCAATGTATAGACCCTTGTAGAAAGACCATGTGAAAAATTTACTATAGGTACTAAGTGGGTTTTTAGGAATAAGCTAGATGAGAGTGGTAACATAGTAAGAAACAAGGCTAGGCTTGTTGCTCAAGATTACACTCAAGAGGAAGGAATAGACTATGATGAAACGTATCCTCCTGTAGTTAGAATGGAGCGCAATAGAATGCTATTAGGTTTTGCATGCTTTAATGATTTTAAATTATATCAAATGGATGTGAAAAGTGCTTTTCTAAATGGTCTTATAAATGAATAAGTGTATGTTGAACAACCACCCGATTTTGAAGATCCAAAATTTTCAAAACATGTTTTTAAACTTTCAAAAGCTTTATATGGTTTGAAACAAGCTCCTATGTATGAAAGACTATCAAATTTCCTTATTGAAAATGGTTTTTGTAAAGGGAAGGTTGATACAACACTTTTTATCAAAAGAAAAACAGATTTATTAGTGGTACAAATTTATGTTGATGATATTATTTTTGGTGCTACTAATGATCTTTATCAAGAATGTTCCAAGCTAATGCAAAGTGAATTTGAGATGAGCATGATGGGATAGCTAAACTTCTTTTTGGGGCTCCAAATCAAGCAAATGAAGGATGGCATCTTCATCAATCAAGCTAAGTACACAAGGGAAATGCTAAAAAAGTTTGGGATGGACAATCTCAAACCACAAGCTACACCTATGAGCTATTCTACAAAGTTTGACAAAGATGAAGAAGGTAAATGTGTAGATATTAAATTATTTAGGTCTATGATTGGTTCTTTACTTTATCTTACCGCAAGTAGACCAAATGTTATGTTTAGTGTTTGCTTGTGTGCTAGATATCAATCATGCCCTGAGAAATCACATTTACAAGACATTAAGAGAATTTTTAGGTACCTTAGAGACACTCCTAATTTAGGACTTTGATATTCTAAAGACTCTTCATTTTGCTTGCATTCTTTATTGGATGCGGATTTTGGAGGTTGCAAACTAGACAGGAAGAGCATCTCCTGTACTTCTTAATTCTTAGGTAACATGTTAATTTCATGGTTTCAAAGAAACAAAATAGTGTTGCATTGTCCACCACTGAAGCGGAATACATTTTCGTCAGCTATTGTTGTGCTCAAGTTTTACAAATGAAACAACAACTTAAGGACTACTAATTGATATAGATACTATTCTTACCAGGTGTGACAATACTAGTGTTATTTGTCTCACTAAAGATCCCATCCAACTTTCTAGGACTAAACACATTGAAATAAGACATCATTTAATTAGAGATCATGTCCAAATAGGTGGTATTGTTCTAGAGTATGTAGACACTTTGCATCAATTAGCTAACATTTTTACAAAACCATTAGATAAAGAAAAATTTTGGACACTTAAGAAACAACTAGGTATCACTACCTTGTCTTGATTATGTGTTCACATAAATTTATGCACTTAGTTGTTTTCAAAATATTTTATGACTTAAATTTTTTTTTTTTTTGAAAAAGCTTGAACAAATCATTTCAATGGCTCTCATATGAAATTAGCTAGGAGGAGTTGATATTGCATGACTAGTCTATTTTTGACTTATTTGGCTTAATTTACATGATTATTGAATGCCTTTGAATATGCTAAACTAAACTTTGTTAGATGTTAATATTCAATTTTTGCATGCCTTATAATGTTCTATGTTTCATATGCATTATACTTTAATTTGACATATTTAAACATATGAAATCATTAGAATTTGCTAAAAAGTCATTCTAAGTTAGTTTAGAATGTATTAGAACTTAAAAGTCAAGTTGGGAAAATTTTTTGCACGCTGGGTTTTAAAGATTCCTGCAACATTTTTTCAAACAGATTAAGAAAACCCCTAATTTTTCCCTTTTTTAAAACCTCTCGACCCTACCATCCAAAATCTTCAATTTCTTCACTTTTTCTTTAAAATATTGACACAAAACAACCAACATTGCCACTTTATATAAGGATTCAACAAGTTTGCTTCCAATTTTCATCATTTTCAAGCAATTTTGAGGTAAAATTCATTTTCCTTATTTCAAATTTTTGTTAATTTATTGGTTGAAAATTGTGTTTTTGGGTTGATTTGGATGTTGGAAAAAACGAGTTTGAAAAATACAGCGGAAAATAAATTTAGGAAAAATAGCGTTTTAATTTTTTTTTTTCCAAAACATTATATTGGTCGTAATATCTAAGGTAATAAACACTTAATCAAAATGGTATCTTTTCAATTCGTCTAGGATGAGTGCTTCGAACGAGTAGTCTTCTCCGCTATCCTCAAGCTCAATCTGCCGAGTGTGGGCTCATTTCGAATCAAAAAATTCACAAAAATTACTAGTAGGGTAATTTTGTAATTTCTCTAAACTTTTAGGTCAAGTTATAAATCAGAAAAATATCTCTAGAAATTTTTCTAAAATAATCTCTTCAGAAAATTTTCTCTTTACAACTTTCTCTTGAATCCAAGCGTGTGAAAAATAATGACCTAAAGCTCTCTTTATATAGGGAGAGTCTAGAGAGTTCAACTATGATTAAACTTACTCTTTTTAATATTTGATTAAATTTAATATAAAATCTTATTAAAATAATAGAATATTTATTTACAAGATAAACATTAAATTGAATTTAAGATTAAGATAATCACTTTAATATTAAATTAATAAAATACTATTAAGATAAGTATTTAATTTAATTTACTATTAAATTATTAAAATAATATTATTTTTGGAATAATTAATCTGAAATCAAAGTCTCTCGTAGAGTCTTAGTAGGAGTGTAACTCTTCCACTACTCAACCACCAAGACCAATCGTCGTCGGCCACCGAGACACCACCGTCGACATCGCCGTGTCCGGTGATGCAGGTGCAACACCCTTATGGCATCTCGAGCTGGTTCGTTCCAAGTCAGTGACAACCTAACCGATTCGGTCTAGCCACGAGTTGGACTGTCGACCTGGTTTTACATACCGGGCCCAGTTCGGTTAGTTTTTGGGTATTCGTCTCGGTTTTGGGCTCCCGACCCAATTTACGATCTTAGGTCTAATTCTCAAGTTCAATTACTCATAGGGACAATTGTTTGACTAGGAAATTAATTTCCAAAAATATCATATTAATTTTAATTAATTTGATTAATTTAATTTTACTTGATAAAAATTAATTTTTCCAAAAATCACTTAGATTTTCCAAATTAATTTTTCAAGAAAATTCTTTAATCAAATTCTCTAGTTGAACAATTCTCATGACCGTCTAATTTAATTCCACATCGAATAAATCGACTCAATTAAATTATTTCCAAAGTCATAAAATTTTCTTCTGATTCAAATGCAGTCTGATTGAGCTTTTGTTGAGCTAGAGGAGGGACCAATCGAACATATACAATTAGGCTCTAGTTGTAATAACCCAATTTTACCTGGGCTCAATGCCAAAATACAAGACCAAACCAAAAAATTTTATAGTCCGATACAAACAGACCCAAACCTAAACCCAATTACAAACCCAAATCAACCTTAGCCCATGGCCCAACAACCTAAACTTTTTTGCAGAAACCCTAGCCCCTCTTCAGCATCACTCCTTACGTGGTGTCAGCACCTTTCTCGCTGCAACAGACCTGCAAACCAAAGAAAAAGCAGCAGAAGGCAAAAAAAACAGTAATAGAAGGCAAAGAAAACGATAATATTTGTATTTTTCTTTTCTTTCGACTATAAAATCCTAATGAACAAACCAATGTAAAAAAGAAAAAATATCAACAAAAAAGAGGAGATTAAATACAAAAATAAAAAGCAGATCAGAAAGTTTTTGGTATCTTCTTTTCTTTTTTTTTTTTTTTTCTTTCTTTGAAATTGTTTACAAACATACAAAGATTTTATTTTTATTTAAATATATATATGTAATGGCCCATTTTTGCCCGGGCTGAAAAACCGAAATAAAACAAAATAAATGTCCAGTTACAGTCCAAAACAAAAGCCCAATTTACAAAATTACTCGTGGCCCAACTGGACCCACTACTCAGGCTTAAAACCTAAACAGACCCAATACCCCATTACACCTAGGCCCAAATGGACGACCCAAACCAAAAGGCCCAGACACTAAGCCAGAGTCAGGAAACCTAGGGTTTCCTAACTACCTTTTGCCATAAACCAAGTACCCAAACGTCATACTCAATCGTCGCCTCCATCAGCCCTCGGCCATGCCACCAATTTTCGCCGTAGCTTGCGCAAGCCCTCATCACCGCCTGATTTTTCAACCTGCAAAAGGAAAGAACGACGACAAAATATGGCAATCGCAACTCATAAATATTTGATTCCTTTTCTATTTTGTTTTTAGAGGCTATAAAAAGCATTTTGATAAACTTGTAAAGGGAGAAAAAAAGGGAGATATAGAGAAAGAAAAAGCAAAAATATACACTTTGAAAAGGAATACAGAGGTTTTTTTTTTAAAAAACGGAGGTGAATCTTTATTTTCCGTTTCATTTTTATTTTTTATTTTTTTATTTATGTGTGTTATGTATGCAAAATAACAAAACAATAAAAGAAAGAAAAGAAAAAGAGACTCACCGAGGGATACCCCACAGTCGCATCACCAGAAGTTCCTCCTCCGTCGCTAGATCGAACTCGAAAGGAGTCGATAGTCTTTTTTTTCTTTCGACTTTATGCACTAGGGGGCTTTGGCCTTCTCATGCTCTTTAAACGGGGCTGATGAGTTATCCTTTTGCATTGCCGGCCATCGGCCACGGCGGTGGTGCGTTGGGCTCCTAGAAACTCGGCCGGATGAGCAAAAGGGGTGAGGGGAACATTCGAAAGGTTCTTTTAGGGTTTCTAAAGAGAGGAGGTTAAAATGAGGATAAAAAAAATTTGGGTTTTAAATAAGAAGTATAAACGACGCCGTTTTAAAATTTGGCATAATTGTCACTTTGGCCCTTGTTTTTTAACGCGCATTTTAATTTAGTCCTTTTAATCTGTTTGAATTGTTGTTTAACCCCTATTTCTTTATTTATTTTTAATTTTCCTATTTTATTTTAAAATATTTTAATTGTTTTATCATGCTAAATGTTTTATATTAATTTCCTATATTTATTAATTTATTAATAGTTTATGTATATACTTTATATGTATTATTTTATTTATTTAATTATTCCTATATATTATTTTACTTGTTTAACAATTTATATTTTATTATATATTTTATTATTTATTATTTATTATTTATTATTTTTATTATTTTCATTATATATTTTTTGTATACTATATTATATGTTTTTTTAATTTTTTATATTATATAGTATTATATTATATTATATATTATTTTCTAAAAATTTATTTTGTATAAAGATTATTTATATTTTATATCACATTTCACATTTTTATATATATTATATTATTAAATTATATATATTTATTATAAGTTCCTTTTACCTCAAATTTTTGTTACTTTATATAAAAAGTATTATTATTTTTTAATAATTATTCTTTCATTTATTGCTATTGCATGTTTATTTGCTTTAGATTGTAAATTATTGTTTAGTATAGTTCATTATATTTGTGTTATTATTTTATTGTTCATTGTTAGTATGATTTGTAGATTATATTGTCACTTATATTATTCTTTTATTATTCATAATTTGTTATTTATTTCAATATATGTTGTAATATCTTATCCAAATCATAGTTTTCTTAAAAACATCTTTTGAATCGACACATTTTATTCAAATGGTTTTCAAAATATGGTGATATGTGATATTTGGAAAATTTCGAGAAGAATTTTGCCTTAACTTACTAGGTTCGATTTTTCTCGTGAAACTTTAGGTATAACATATCTATCCTTTTTAAGAAATTTGAGATTTATCAATTTCAAAATAAAAAACCTATTCTTGAAGATTCAAAGTGTTGTGCCTTAACTTATTGGGTTCGACATTTTGCGTCTCGAGGTAGGAATTTCCTAAAATGAAGACGAGCTTAATTTCAAAGTCATGAGGTGCTATACCTTAACTTATTGGGTAAAGTACTTTATTTCTTTGAGATAGGTAAGTCTTGATTTTCTTTCTAATAAAAGGATCATATTTTATAATTTTCTTTATTTTCAACATTCGGACATGATTTTATCGATTTGGTACCAATTTTTGGGCGTTATGAGGGTGCTAACCCTTTCTCATACGTAACCGACTCCCGAACTCGTTTTCTTGTTTTTGTGGACCAAAAATGTTTTTAAAATAAAACGTTTTACAAGGTGATCCAATCACACCTAAGTAAAAAAAGATTGGTGGCGACTCCCGTTTTTATTTTTTAAAGTCGATCCCCATTTTTTCAAAGCACGATTTAAAAATGGTTTCGACAATATATATATATATTAAATACAGTAAAAAAAAGAGAGAAAAACCTAACTTTCAAAGTTCCGGCGGCGGCGCGCGGCGATGGCCCATCGGAGTTCGGCCGGCCGATAAGGGGAGAGGTTGAGAGAGTGGAGAGGAGATTTTTAGTTTTTTTTTTAAAAAAAAAGAGAAGAGAAATGAATTTTTTGTTTAAAAAAATAACTTTTATAGCCTATGTGAAACGGCGTCGTTTTGGGCCAATGCACAGACGCCAAAACGGCGTTGTTTTGAGTCGACTTGATTTTGACCCGACCCAGAGCCTAGGATCCGCGTGTTTTTCATTGGAAGGGCTAATTGCACCTTTAGCCCTTCCGTTTTTTTGTTGTTTGCAATTAAGTTTCTTTTATTTTTAAATTTTTACCCTACGTTTTATTTTGATTTCATTTTAGCCCACATATGAACAATGCAGTTTTGGAGGGCAGGGATATTTTCTATTTCGGCCCCTCCACGTTCGACGCGGGTTGCAATTCGAACCTCCACCCTATTTTTCACTTACGATTTTTACCCAAAATTCTGTTTTTATTTTGAATTTAGTCCTTTTTTAGTTATTTTATTATTAAAATCAATTAATTTAACATTCTTCTTCTTATTATTATTACTACTACTATTATTATTATTCATGTTATTATTATTAATTTTAATATTATTACTATTATTATTATTTTTGTTATTATTACTATTATTTCTTTAATATTTACTTGCCTAAATATTAATATTAATATTATTATTATTATTATATTTATTATTATTTTATTTCTTTACTATTATTATTACTATTATTTTTTTATTTTTATTACTAGTACTATTATTATTATTATTATTATTATTATTATTATTATTATTATTATTATTATTATTATTATTATTATTATTATTATATAATCTCAATTTGATCTTCATTCACTTAATTTCCACCATTTATAAATTCATTTTTATATATTATTTTATTCATTATTTATTTATTTGTTATTTTATTTATTTATTTATTGTTCTTTACTTTTTAATACTTTAAAGTAATTTATTTCCTTTATCGTTTTTTACTTTATTATTATTATTATTATTATTATTATTATTATTATTATTATTATTATTATTATTATTATTGTGCTTTATTACAAATTGTACTCCTCTTATTTGTTTTTAATTTGATATTTTATTTACAATATTTTAAATTATTTTTCTCAATATTTATTTGTGTACATATACATTTCTTTGTCCTCACAACATTCAAATATTTCGTATTTTCTTTTGTGATTGTTTTGTCACTAATATTATTATTAATATCATTGTTATTTCTTGTTGTATTTTTCTTTGATTGTTCATAGTAGCATTAAAATAATGTGCATTATGTGATTATTGTATGTTGCTTTCATTAGCATATTCATTATTGTCATTTTATTAAACGCGACATTTCATCCGTGTATTATCATTTTGTACCGTCATTCATCAACGTAATATTTTGTATCATTAATTTTTATCCGAATATGGCAATAAAATTATCAAAAAAAGAGGCAATATTTCATATTTGAAAGATTCGATAAAATCGTGCCCTAACTTACGGGGCTTTGATTTTTCTCGTTGAATTCAAATAATTGAATATCCTTTCAAAAATTAAAACACGTAAGATTTCAAATAAAAATCAAAGGCCAAATTATTCTCAAGGATTCGAAATGTCGTGTCCTAACTTAGAGGATGTGACATTTTTCTGTCTCGAGATAAGAAAGTCTTCAATATATTTTCGAATTATTTAAGTATTCCAAAACAAAATATGCATTGATGCAAAAAAAGGGATCGTATTTTAAATTTCTTTAAATTTTCAATTTTCGACACTAAAACACTAATTAATCAACTAGGTACCAATTTTGGGCGTATCGAGGGTACTAACCCTTCCTCACAGAATCGACTCCGAACCCGTTTTCGGATTTCAGAGACCAAAAAATTGTCGTTTTAGTAAATTAAAAGTTTTATTAAAATGACCAAATTACAAGGTGACCCGACCACACCTCATCAAAAACGATTGGTGGCGACTCCTATTTTTGTTTTCATTTTCAAAATCAAAGTCAACCCCCGTTTTACAAAAAAATGGTTTCGACAGCTTGGCGACTCCGCTGGGGAACCAAAATAAGAGAGTTAAGCCATGAGTTGATTACTTTTTGTCTTTTTGTCGAAAATTGAAAACTCGGTTTAAATGTACGATCCTTTGTTACATTTCATCCGTTTTTGTTATGATCTTCATCATTGTGGTTTATAATTGCTATATGGGTTTAAGTTTTAGTATCTTTCTGCACATTGCATCACATGATCGGTCGATCTTACCCTTTTAAATGGGAGTGAGAAACTATTCCTTCGTGAGGTCTTCACCTCCATGTAGGATAGTGGATCGCTTTCGGGATACATCCATACCTATGTCTTCGTAAGATTTTCATCTCCGTGTAGCCATATGGAAATGTATTCCCCTGAATTAAACTCAGTCCATATGAGCCTATAATGGGTGAAGATCGAGGAATCTACTGGCTCGGGTACCTTTACTTTAGAATCGAACCCCATATAGTGAGCCTTAAGAGCCCACTTTAGGTAGACCACTCCAAACCCTAATGTTCACTTGAATAGGTGCTCTAGTTATTTTTCCTTGCTTTGTTTTTGCTTTGTACTAATCTGTTTCGTTTTTAGTTATGATTGCATTGCATTTTCATCATAGAAAAGAGGTGTTGATTCACTCTCAATTGCTAAATAGAGAGCTTGTCATGGAAAATGAATTTCTTGATAAAGTGGAATACAATACGGCAGTCCGAATATGGTCCAAGTAAACACAATGAGAGAAGGGTGAGAGTCTGTGGAGGAGTACACGGCTTTTCTTCAGGATTCAAGCCAACAAAGATTTTTCAGAGTCGTCAACATCCCAACTTACTTAAAGAAGCTAATGAGCATCACGAGGATAAGTGAACGATGGGTCGCAGCCCGGATCAAGGAAAATGAGCTAGTAGAGGTTTCCATTAGAAAATTTGTGAGATTTGGTCTTAACATTAGGATAAGAAGAAAATGGTCGATGTCTTCAATTTAAGCATTTACAGGCTAGTTGTTTTCCCTAAAACATTGGGGCACGTAGATGAGGTAGTTTCAGATTTGTTCGATAGACTTGACAAGAGGGTCACACTCGTCCTTATTATTTTGACCGAAATATTCTGATCTTTGAATGCATGCCGAAGAGTGGGGATTAATTGGATATGCACAACTCTTGTTGGTGTGGTTCTATAGCTGCTTTTGGAGGCGTAAAGGGTTTCTTATTAAGTATTTTTTTAGAACTACTGTCCATTGAAAGAATTAATACAAGAGGTGACCAATCATTGGCAAACCATAGCAGTTCAAGATGACATGCTAAGTTTGAAGTGAATTAGAATTAGATCAACATTAGGAGTTAGCTTGGCTTCTTAGGGAGGTTAAAGCTTTGAGTATTAGGGTAAGGCCGTCTACGTAATCCGTTTTGTGTAAAGAAATCTATTTTCTAGTAAAGTTGATCTAGTGGAATTGAATCAGAGCCAATGCCTCTTTTTGCATTCATTCCATGCATTTACATCACACGCATTAAATTTCACAAAAAAAAAACCCTAATTAATCAAAAAAGTTGGAATTCCTTGAAGAAGTAAAACGTCCGAAAGGAATATCGGAGAATCTGAACATTAACGCCATATCTAAAAAGGGAACCGGGGAATAAAATTTTCCAAGCATCTGCCCTTACATACTTGGGAGTGTTTTGAACAATGGGATTGTGGAAGAGATCCCTGTATTTTTTAGAGCCAAATTCGGAGTAATGTCCAAAACACGCTTATTGCTCTAAGCCTAGGAGTAATAAGAATCTTTTTGTGAAATAGGCTTATGTTTAACATCTAAATTTTCAATGAAAATGCATTTTTGTGTCTCACTTTGAGCAAATATTCTTTTATTCCTTTATTTCATTCATGTTCATACCACATAAATAATTATTCTTAGATTCATTTGTTCTTTGAATACTCCTTCATACCTACAACAGGTCCCTAGATATCAATGACATGAGCGATGCTGCTACTGACTCAGAATCTACTTTTGAGCAAGAGATGTGTCTAGAGGGATCTCAGGACTTTGAAGACGACATAGATTGTAACCTATCTCCTGATTTGTTAAGGATGGTAAAAAAAGATGAAAAACAGATCCTACCTTATAAAAAGTCATTAGAGAAGGGAAAGAAGTGAAGATCAGAGCCTATATCTCCACAGAGACAAAGCAAGACGTCATTGAGTTATTCTAAGAATTCAAAAATGTTTTCGCAAGATCGTATCGAGATATGCCTTGGCTACTAAGACGTGTGGATGATGTTAAGGATAAGAAAATCTTAGAAGAGGAACACATGCTAATGGTTTTACAATGGCCAGGCAAATCATGAGGTTCGAGTACTGCGGGTCCACCGTGGAAGGGGATTGCATCAGTTATACCAAGAAATGCCATGAGTGCCAAATTTATGGAGACAAGATTCCTATGCCTCATTCATCTCCTCATGTATGACATCTCCATAGATTTTCTCTATGTGGGGCACAAATGTCAGTGGGCCAATCTCACCAAAGGCTTCTAGCAGGTATCGATTCATCTTTATGGTCGTCCATTACTTCACTGAGCAGGTGGAAGCTGTTTCATATGTCGATGTCACAAAGTCGATAGTCAGCACATTCTATGTCAGTATGGAGTCCCAAAAAAGGGATCATATCTGATGACGCATTAAATTTGAACAACTGCGCGACATTAGAAGTTTGCAGTCTGTTCAAGATTAAACACCGTATCGCCCTAAAATGAACGGTAAAAAAAAAAAGAAATCATAGGGAAAATGATTGAGACTCATAAAGACTGGCATGAAAAGTTATCATTCGCCCTCTATGCTTATCGAACGTCTGTTAGGACCTCTCTACTGGGCAACGCCTTTCTCATTAGTTTATGGATGGAGGCGGTTTTGGCCATTGAAGTCAAGATTCCTTTTCTCTGAGTTTTATCAGAGTTGAAGTTGGATAAAGTAGAATGGATCCGATCCTAATATGATTAGCTGAACTTGATCAAAGAAAAAGGCTAAGGGCTATCTTCATGGTCAATTGTACCGAAAATGAATGATGCGGGCCTATAACAAGAAGGTTTGCCCTAGAGAATTCCATGAAGGAGACCTAGTTTTGAAAAGGATCCTTCCCATACAAAAGGACTTCTGAGGAAAGTGGATGCCAAACTAGGAAGGACCTTATGTGGTAAGGAAGGCTTTCTCTGGAAAAGCGTGATTTTGACCTAGAGGGATAACAAGGACTTGTCTAATCCTATGATTTCAAATCAAGAAATATTTCATTGAAAAAAAAGAAAAAATAAGAAGTAAAAAGAAAAAGAAAAGAAAAAGAAAATGAAAAGAAGAAGGAGAAGCCAAGGTGAAAACCCGCAAAGGGCGCATTGAGACCAAAGGGGTTTTGAATTGAAAACCCGTAAAGGGCAATTCAAATTTTAATAAAAAATGGGGCATGCGGTAGCCTCATTTTTTCTGATTTAACAAGAAGGAGAGACATTATGCATTAAGACCAAAGGGGTTTTTGAATTGAAAACCCGTAAAAAGCAATTCAAATTTTGATTAAAGGAGGGTATTCGTTAGTCTTGTGATACCTGAATTAACAAAGAAGAAGTATGCTACATCTTGGGGCATCAACAGAGTACTCTAGATCCCCTAAACACATATTGAGCTCTAAAAGGGTCCCCAAGAATTTTGTGCAGAGAAGCTCATGCGACGATATCTAGGGCACCTACTTTCTTCTCACTCATTTTATGTTTCAACAATGTTTTCTTTCTTTGATTAATCTATTCTTTTCGATCTTATTTCCCTGAAAATGCAGTGGAATAGATTGAAGCTACAAATTGACAGATCTTATCTTTCTGAAGTTGTAGTGGAGCAGATTGAAGCCACCAGACTTATCTCCCTGAAGTTGCAGCGAAGTAGACTGAAGACAGTGGATCTTATTTCCCTGAAGATGCAACGAAACAGATTGAAGCTACAAATTGGTGAATCTTATCTTCCGGTTGTAGTGGAATGATTGAAGCCACCAAACCTTATCTCCTTGAAGTTGCAATGAGCAGATCAAGACAATGAATCTTATTTCCACGAGTTACAAAGTGGAACAGATTAAAGTCGAAACACCCACACCCGCCCACGAGCCCGAACCGAACTGTATGTTCCTAAAATAAACTGGGTTCAAAAAGTTTCGATACTTAGAGAAATTTAAAAAATATTTAGAAAATGTTGTTGTGGATCGGGCTTAGATTGGAACCCATTTAGTTAAATTTTAAATCCAATTTTATTAAGGTGACAAATAATTTTAAGGTTTTAAAAAAACACTTAACTTTAATCATAATAGTTCAGTAACATAATAATTTAAAGTGAAGCGTAATAAGAAAATCCATTGGGCCTTATGGCCTTATTACATCAAATAAAACCCAAAATGAAATTAAAGGTACTAAACATAAATAAATGAAGTCCAAATTTAAATAGAATCTTCAAATGGATCATGGCCACCTCAAGGTCTCACCGTCCCATTCAAACACTTGTTCATCACCGAAAATATTTCCCACAATGGGGTGAGTCAACGGACTCAATGTGCACACAAGACTAACATTCAACAAATCAGCATACATGTTCAAATCAAATTCATATAAAATAAATGATGATGCAACCCAAACCCAAGCCTAATGGTCCATCCGCTACACACCACCGTGCACGCCAACCACACCGTGGGACTACTAAGTCAACCCTCCATCCGCTACACACCATCAAGGCGTCACTGCAATGACGTGCTCATCACCCATATAATTTGTGTCATAGACACCATATTCAAAATAATGTAACCGGTTACCAAATTTAGATTTTGTAACCGGTTACCATATAACGTTAGTGAGACCAAGTCAACACCTTCATATAACGTTGGTGAGACCAAGTCAACACCTCTTCCCTTTCACATAAATCCCGAATGCCCCAAAATTTATATATCAAGCATAACTTACTTAATTTCATATTCATATACATATATTCGCATGTTATAAAATAACATATTTCACAATCCTATCGAAGTAGGAAACGCACGAGTACTTTTGTACCACTTTAGGTACTTAGCCATATTCACATACTTTAGTATAATCATATAATAAAAGTAATTGCCATATGAAATATCGAAAGTTAGTGTGCGTACACACCGATTTGCTTAATAGGTTCCTTGAGATCTCGAAAATCTCGATCTAACTTTACATCGCTTAACCCCTATATTCGCCATCATATAATACACATTAATAAACCTATTTGGCTTAAACAAAACCAAATCCTAGTAGGATTTGTAAAAGACTCACCTTTTGCCGATTTGGTGTTTATTCAAATCCGAAAGTTTGGTTTTTCCTTTACCGATATTCGCCAACCCTAAATCTCAATATGGGTTAGTTTTCGCTTTTTAATAATTAAAGAACTTGATCAAGCCTTGGCGAATACTCTTAGATGCTTACCTTATGGACTTTAAATCCAAAACTTCACCTTCCTCTTCCTTGAATCGCCAAGTCCTAAATCTCAATATGGGTTAGTTTTTGATTAATTCGATTTGAATATCTAAGATTTGGCCTTGGCGAATGAACTCACTTACCTTGGATTCTTGATCCTTCTATTTGATGATGGTAGAAACCTAAGAGATCATGGTAGATTCGACCATGAACAAGAATAGGATTAGTACCGGATTTTGGTAAAAGAAAAGAATAGAAGTTGATTGACCACAGATCTTACCCTTTTGATGTTGTAGTTGATTGCTCCTTTACTTAGAATCAAATAAAGATTCGGCTTTGACAAGAGAGACGGAGAAGAAAATAGAAAAGAGAGGATGGTTTCTTGCTTAAGGAAAATTCGCGAGAGGGGAGAGAGTTAGCAAAATTTCGCAAGGCTAGAATGGATGAGAGAATAGTCTTAATTTTCCTCTTTAACTGAAATTGCTAGACCAAGAGTCCATAACTTGGCCACTACTCCCCACAAGTGATAATTTTATCTCCATTAATTATCACCTAATTAAATTAAAAGTATTTAATCCATCCTTTAACTCCTCATTTATCTTAGTAAAAGAAAATCCTTTATTTAACACTTATTTTATCATATATTTATGGAATTAAAACTCCTCTAATTCTAGAAGCTTGTGCCGTCAACCTCATAGCCTTGGAAGCAAAATAAAACCTTTATTATTTGCTTTCCAAGTGACTCAACTCGTGCCATTTCCATAAACCTTAAGTGACACCTTCAGCCACTTTTCCAAGCCCGATTGTGTCAAATTTCACCAACTTTTTCTTTTAAGGCCCTCTTGCCCTTATTTCCTATTTTGGGCTTTAAAATTTGTCATTCTACCTTATTTCTAAGTTTCCTAAAATTTTCGATCGGCTCAGAACTTGCCATTTTTCTTACATCTTCGTGTTTCCAAAATGTTCAAGTTTCCAAAATGTTCGTGTTTCCAAAATGTTCGTGTTTCCAAAATGTTCGTGTTTCCAAAATGTTTAGGTTTCCATTTTCATGCATTTCGTGTTTCCAAAAATATCAAAAATTTATTCTTAGTGCTTAAACTTGTCATTTCATACAATCAAACTGAAAATGCATAGGCCCTATTCAGGATGTTACAAAAGCTACAGATTACAGTGGATCTTATCTTCCTGAAGTTGCAGTGGAGCAGATTGAAGCCAGCAAACCTTATCTCCCTGAAGTTGCAGTGGAGCAGGTTGAAATTACCAATTCTAATCTTGTTGAAGTTCCAGCGGAGTAGATTGAAGCTACAAATCTCTTCTCCATGAAATTACATTCAAGCAAATCGAAGCACCAATCCCTACACCCCTGAAAATGAGGTGGAATGGAGGGAGGCTACTTGAAGAAAAGAAGCATCAAGAAGTCAAGATTCTACAAGACCGGGCAAAATTGGTCTTTCTTAAAAGTCTATGCTATGTTCTCGTTACACGACAACGAGCAAAGAGGGGCAGCTGTAATAGCCCAATTTTACGGGCTCAGTGCCAAAATACAAGACCAAAGCAAAAAATTTTATAGTCTAATACAAGCAGACCCAAATCTAAACCCAATTACAAACCCAAATCAACCCTAGCCCATGGCCCAACAACCTAAACTTTTTGTAGAAACCCTAGCCCCTCTTCAGCGCCGCTCCTCATGTGGTGTCAGCACCTTTCCCGTTGCAACGCGACCACAGACCTGCAAACCAGAGAAAAAGCAACAGAAGGCAAAAGAAACAGTAATAGAAGACAAAGAAAACGATACTATTTTTATTTTTCTTTTCTTTCGGCTATAAAAGCCTAGTGAACAAACCAATGTAAAAAAGAAAAAATATCAATAAAAAAGAGGAGATTAAATACAAAAATAAAAAGCAGATCAGAAAGTTTTTGGTATCTTCTTTTCTTCTTTTTTTCTTTCTTTGAAACTGTTTACAAACATACAAAGATTCTATTTTTATTTTAAAACTATATATATATATATATATATATATATATTAAATGCAGTAAAAAAAAGGAGAGACAAACCTACCTTTCGAAGTTTCGGCCGTCGGGCACAGCGGTGGCGTGAGGCGGTGGCCCATCGGAGTTCGGCCGACCGACAAGGGGAGAGGTTGAGAGAGTGGAGAGGAGATTTTAGTTTTTTTAAAAAATAAAAGAGAAATGAATTTTTCTGTTTAAAAAAATAACTTTTATAGCCTATGTGAAACGGCGCCGTTTTGGGCCAATGCATAGACGCCAAAACGGTGTCGTTTTGAGCCGGCCCGATTTTGACCCGACCTAGAGCCTAGGATTCGCGTGTTTTTCATTGGAAGGGCTAATTGCACCTTTAGCCCTTCCGCTTTTTTTGTTGTTTACAATTAAGTTTCTTTTATTTTTTAATTTTTACCCTACGTTTTATTTTGATTACATTTTAGCCCGCATCTAAACGACGCCGTTTTGGAGGGCAGGATATTTTCTATTTCGGCCCCTCCACGTTCGGCGCGCATTGCAATTCGGTCCTCCACCCTAATTTTCACTCGCGATTTTTACCCAAAATTCTGTTTTGATTTTAATTTAGTCCTTTTTTAGTTATTTTTTTATTAAAATCAATTAATTTAACATTCTTATTGTTCTTATTATTACTACTATTATTATTATTATTCATGTTATTATTATTAATTTTAATATTATTACTATTATTATTTTTGTTATTATTACTATTATTTCTTTAATATTTACGTGCCTAAATATTATTATTATTATATTTATATTTATTATTATTTTATTTCTTTACTATTATTATTATTTTATTTTTATTACTAGTACTATTATTTTTATTTTTACTATTACTCTTATTTATTTATTTATTATTATTATTCGCTTATTAATGTATTATTATTATTATTATTATTGTTGTTGTTGTTGTTGTTGTTGTTGTTGTTGTTGTTGTTGTTATTTAATCTCAATTTGATCTTCATTCACTTAATTTCCACCATTGATAAATTTATTTTTATATATTATTTTATTCATTATTTATTTATTTATTTATTTATTTATTTTATTTATTCTTTATTTATTTATTGTTCTTTACTTTTTAATACTTTAAAGTAATTTATTTCCTTCATCGTTTTTTACTTTATTTATTTATATTATTATTATTATTATTATTATTATTATTATTATTATTATTATTATTATTATTATTATTATTATTTATCATTATCTATTGTGCTTTATTACAAATTGTACCTCTCTTATTTGTTTTTAATTTGATATTTTATTTACAATATTTTAAATTATTTTTCTCAATATTTATTTGTGTACATATTCATTTCTTTGTCCTCACAATATTCGAATATTTCATATTTTCTTTTGTGTGCATTGTTTTGTCACTAATATTATTATTAATATTATTGTTATTTCTTATTGTATTTTTCTTTAATTGTTCATAGTAGCATTAAAATAATGTACATTATGTTATTATTGTATATTGCTTTCATTAGCATATTCATTATTGTCATTTTATTAAACGCGACATTTCATTCGTGTATCATCGTTTTGTATCGTCATCCATCAACGTAATATTTTGTATCATTAATTTTTATCCGAATATGGCAATAAATTTTCAAAAAAAGAGGCAATATTCCGTATTTGAAAGATTCGACAAAATCGTGCCCTAACTTACGGGGCTTCGATTTTTCTCGTTGAATTCAAATAATTGAATATCCTTTCAAAAATTAAAACACGTAAGATTTCAAATAAAAATCAAAGGCCAAATTATTCTCAAGGATTCGAAATTCGTGTCCTAACTTACGGGATGTGACGTTTTTCCGTCTCGAGATAAGAAAGTCTTCAATATATTTTCGACTTATTTAAGTATTCCAAAACAAAATATGCATTGATGCAAAAAAAGGGATCGTATTTTAAATTTCTTTAAATTTTCAATTTTCGACACTAAAACACTAATTAATCAACTAGGTACCAATTTTGGGCGTATCGAAGGTGCTAACCCTTCCGCATGCATAACCGACTCCCGAACCCATTTTATAGATTTCTGTAGACCAAAAATCATCGTTTTAGTAAATTAAAATTTTTATTAAAATGACCAAATTACAAGGTGACCCGGTCACACCTCATCAAAAATAATTGGTGGCAATTCCCATTTTCGTTTTCATTTTCAAAATCAAAGTCGACCCCCGTTTTACAAAAAAATAGTTTCAACACTAGTAATTGCATTTATGTCCAGAAGCATTGTTCCGGTAATTCGCAATTACTTAATCATAGAACTAGTCCACAAGAAGTACCATGATTGAAAACTCCTTGTTGTATACTCTTTACGGAAGCAATTCATCCAACTGTTTTGTCTAATGACCTCGTCATGTGTGTGTTACCCTAATAAGATATCCTTGATTCCTTTGACTTAAATCTATTCACTCAATACAATCCTATTTTATCTCATTGTCACCATTGTGTCTTTTTAATTATTAACATGATCACTACCAACAAATGACTATGATAAATATCTCGTTCGAGAACAAGCAACTCGTGGCCACATTCCATATTTATCAATCTACACAATGCCAATGAGAGGATATCGTTAACTCTTTAATTGAGCTATGAATTCTACTGTTACAAGTAAAGCTATGACATACACAAGTCATGTACCAAACATACCGGATATGGGCTCAATCATCTTTAGAGCATAAGCCTCCACTTATATCAAAGTACATGAGTTGCATACGCGTGGTCAGTAACTAATTCAGGATTTAGGTAAATCACACCATGAACGTCATAAGTGAATTAATTCACAAACGGATTCAAAATTAATTCATCTTGGATCCAGTCCAATGTATCATTCTACCAATAAATACATATCTATCTCTACTTGCAGAGTCAACTGCTTTAATAGCAAAGACTAGCCATCTCCTCAATTGTAATTGTAGACTACATAATAGTTCTTCTTAGTATTTAAATCAAATGATCACTTTGATTCTTTTACAGGATTATGGACTCATTTAGATTATCTACTAGTAAGTTGTCATTCTCACAATGTAAACGTTCTTACAATGCCACTTATCTTCAGTTTGAACTTAGACAATCAATGAGCTAATATTTGCTTGTCACAATTTTGCTATGCATGCAAAATATAAAAAGACAGAAATACAAAAGACACAATAGTGAAATGTGAAACTAACTTTATTTATTTATTCATCGTTCAAATAAATAGAAAACAGTTACATGTTTATTACAATATGGGCACATTTCCTAATATTGGAATATATACATTGTATTTTCTTACAAGAGGTTGCCTAAACTTAGCCAAAATCTTAAAACTTTTCTTTAAACCTTTTGCCTACAAGGTGTTTGATAAAATTATCCAACTAAAATTTTTAGTAAAAATAATGTCTTCTCTAGTTAGTTAGAGTGACTATTAAGAAACGGTCCCGTTCTGGTCCTACGTCTACAAATACGTCTAGCGGTAAAACCATTTCTTTCAATGATTGCTCTAGAGATGACAATGACTCTTACTATTTTGACTGTTATTTTTCAAAACACAAAGTTAATGTTTCATGGAACTTGATTCTTATTTCTTAGTCAAAATTAATTTTTGATTTCTTGAAACATTAACCAAATGGCATTAGATTGAATTTTTTAAAATTCGTTCACCAACGTATGCTAATCTTGTTCTAGTATTTTATTTGAATGCTAGACTCGAAGATGATTAAATGGGTGAGACCATGGTTGTCATTAACTCTTTTCTTATGAAAACTCCTATTCTTCTCACTTTGGAAAATGATCGCTGCAAAACAGTCTAGTTTTAATATTTATAAAAGAGTGATCGAACCTGTAGACTGACTGCGACAATGATAGAGGCAAGCGCACCTATCGAACAGTAGTATACCTTAGGCAAGAATATCTTTATCGAACCCAAGGAACCTAAAAGTACTATTACTCACTTTTTTTCTATTATTTTGTAACACCCCAAACCCGGCCCACGAGCCTTGACCGGATCTGGTATGTCACTGCGAAAAATGTTTGAAAAGAATTTGACTTAAAGGTGAAAACGTATAAATTTATTATCTTTGGAAAAACATTGTATAATTAAAAGCCCATAAAAATTTAGTTGTTATAAAATATCCGATTTGAAAACTTTATTATATATTCTAAAGATGTAAGTTGCCGAAAATAAGAACATTTTCAAATAATAATTTAAACGCCAATCCAACCAAAACATCGTAAAAATCCTTAAATACTTTAGGAGGCCCTTATTACAATAAACCTTACTTAAAAATGCTGAAAATATAAAATACGTAAATAATTAAAAACATCTTCTGCATGGGCCACCTTGTATCCACTCCAACCCGGTCCAAGCTTTATGCATCACTTGCAATGTTGGTAAAAATTTGGGTGAGTCACACAGACTCAGTGTGCAATTAGTCCACTGAATTCCACCCACATGTCAGATATTAACGCAACGTTATTCACATAATTTCACTTATTGGGCTTGGCCCATAACCATATCACATTCTTATAATAGGGTAATTAACCACATGTTTCCACATACTAGGCTTGGCCCATTACCACATTAATTCACATACACAATTATGCAATTATGAAACCCAACCCAGCCTAGGGTCCATCCTCTACACACCCCCGTATCCAGCCTACCACACACCAGGGGATTTTTAAATCACCCTCTCCTTTTTACTCCAATATGGCAACAAATGCCGTCCACGCGAACTTAATCACAATTAGTCCACAACGCGACCTCAGTCAGCGCCAATCCACGATGTAGCCGAAGCTATCATCAAAACCACGATGAGCACAAAGCCATCAATAACCACGATATGGCACATAGCCTATATCAATCACGATGAGGCACAGAGCCATTCATCAAACCACGTACTCGAAGTACACCCTGTCCTTCTTTCATATCCCACCCATGCACATGCAACATAAAATAGTGCCATGCATGTACATGTTATTTCGCATATTATCACATATTCATAACAATAGTCACATTTCATCGATTCGGTGACTTATGGATTATCGACATACCCTTGAGGGTATCCACATCACAATTTCCATTGCACTAGTTAGCACATTCATAACACACATACAAATATCACATACAATCATAAACCCGAAAAATAGTAGGCTAACTACACACCTGCCTATTAGCGAAATCCCGAACCACTCGAATCTAACACGATCTCGAAATGTGGTTCTTCTTTCTCCCTAAATGCTGATTTGGTCTCCTACCAAATCCCGAATCACACTCTGAGTTCCCTTTGCAATCGGCCACCCACTGGTACCTATAAATAATTAGCCTTAGGCTATTGAACGAATACGGAGTAGATCTAAACTTACTAAGTATCCTTACCGAAACGATCTAGAATCCCGAAGCCTCTGTTACCTCTATCGATTAGCCCCTAAAAATCATAATACACAATCGGTCACCACTTAAACCCATAATATGGCCTATGGCCGAATGTTATCAATCACTTACCTTGATGTTCCAAAACCCGATAGATCTCTTTTAAGGCTCCTTAGCGTCGACTACACACAAAAGAACACATAATCATGGCTTAAAGAATATTCGGCCATCCCTAGGCCTATCCTCATGATTTTGGCACACTAGCAAAAAGAGCTCAAAACCGAATGATAAAGAAAGAACTTACCACTACACGTTGAAGAGAATAAAAGATCACAAGCACGTAGTCGACAGCCCCTCCAATAAAGATTTGACTATGGTGTTTTGGCACTTTTAATAATAGAGAAATAGAGTAGAAAATGAGGCTATATGGTTCGGCTATGGCCCTTAAAAAGAGGGTTGAAATATTCGGCCACAAGAGAGCAAATGGGGAGAAGAAGAATAGCCTTAAGTGTTTTCGGCATAGAGAGAAAATGAGATGGAAGAACCCAATTTTCGGCACAAAGAAAATTAAAGAAGAAAAAAGATAACAAAGATGATCACTCCCCCTATTTATACTACACAAAATCGAAATGGTCATCCAAGAAATCCCCCTTAGCCATCCAACTCACATATTCATCACAAATCCCACAATTTCCTCTTTATTTCCTCCTAATCTTCCTCCTATTCTTCCTCCTAGTTCCTTCCAAAATAAATTCGCCAACTTCCCCTAGTCCATGAAACCGTCCATGTTTATGGACAAAATGCCATTAAAAGTTTCCAAACCTCATCCCTTAATCCATGCCTTTTGTCCCTTATCATACCATATTTTCTTGATTCCATACCTTAACTAATAACTTGCCTTAATCCTTTAGTCTACTATCCATAAATGATAAAGTCCAACCTTATCTTAATTAGAGTTGACCGGCACATGCCATACACATGCAAAAATAAAAGTCACCTTATTGCCATTCATGGGATTCGAACCTCTTCCCTCATGCAATGACTCATGCGCCAACACCACTTTACTACTAGCTTATTTTATGCTAACACTAAACACTTAAATTAACTTAAGCATCATAATCACTTGATCCACTTCACTAAATTCTCCATACTAAAAATTATTCTAAACCAATTAATTCCAAGCCTTCTCAAGACTGTATTAGGCATACAACAAAATTATATCCGAGCTAACACAATCAACAAGATGATACTCAAATTTTTCCTAAAGCCCAAGGGCCAATCGGCCCAATCCTACTAGGCCCAATTTCGGGATATTACATATTTAGCCTAAAATATGGAGTGATTGGTTTATTAAACTAAAACAAATGAAATATTTAAACTAAATGCAAAGACAAAAGAAACAAAACTTTGGGAAAAGACTTTGAAGAAAACTCAATTGATAAAGATGACACCTTCGGAAAGAATCCACCTATGACTTCACTTATTATCTAACTTCCAATTCATATGATTTCTTTTACTTAGCTTGATCCGTGAGACTCCCTAACCTATATTAAACCTTCTCTCGAAGCGAATAACGTCTAACCTTAGGTTAATTAGTGGAACTCTTATTCTCTTATAATAACCCCTAAAGAAGCGAAGAATCGATCAATGGACTCCCATATTAGGTTTCACCCTAATCGACAAAATCTCGTAACCCTATCTCTAGGCACCTGATCAACTCCGCTTAATTATGCTAGATCTACTCTTAGGCAGGGTCTATTCCTCCTCCACCTAAGCACATCAGATAAATTTAGGCAACATATTAAGAACAAACTAAGTATTTCTCATATAAATCGAAAGAATTAAATAAAAAAAATCCATCATAGGTTTCATCCCCTTCAGGTATCTGAGGGGTTTAGTTCATGATTAAACAAGAAAACATCTCAAGAGAAAAGATAAAACAAATCATAGGAAATCCTTAAAACCCCCTGAAGGAATTGAAGAGGAGATCCTTCATCTTGAGTAGAATTTCGACTCTTCGAGATGGATCAATTGGCTATCTTCGAGTAATTCCCTGAACGAGTAAAGTTCTGGCAGAAACTCTACTAAAACCTAACGCCCTGTTTCGGCTTCTGCCGAACTCCCCTCCAAGCTGCCTCCTAAGGTGTTTATATAGACTTTGTGATGCCTTACTTGGCCCCTAAGTATCCTAATTTAAGTCTAATTCCTAATGGAGTGTTTGAGTAGGCTTTAGAATGTGTTTCTTTGACTCCAAGTATCCTTTCCCGAATGAAATTGCTCTTTCCTGCGGTAGGGGCAGGGTCAAGGCACGCCCGTGTAAGTCGTGGTCCAACCCATGTCATGATTCTATTGATTGAGGCACGGCCATGGCACGTCCGTGCTAGTCGAGGTTCAGGTCGTGCTTCGGGTCTGCCAATTGGGGCAAGGCCGTGTACATCGGGGTCAGGCCGTGTTGGGCTTTTTGTCGATGAAGCACGGTCGTGTAAATCAGGGTGTGACCGTGTGCAATCTAATTATTGGGGCACGACCGTGTGGCATGAAGTCTAGGCCGTGCCGACTTCTTGGGTTGGCCCACTTTGGTCCGTTTTAAACCCGTTTTACGTCCTTTTTATCGTTGGGTGCTTTCCTGAGTATAAGACATGAAAAGAAAGGATTAAGAGCACCTTTTTACATAAATTAAGGATAAATTCATCCTAAAGCATACTAAATGTGGGATTAAAATATGTTACTTTTACGGTTTATCAAATATCCCCACAATTAAGCTTTTTCTTGTCCTCAAGCAAAATTCTCAACTTACAATTAAAATGAACTTTCCAAAATTCATAATTCCCATTGACAATGCCTCATCATAATTCATAGATAATTTATACATAGATCATTTAGCTCGAAGGCCCTAAAGATTCAAACGAGATAAGTCATGATTTTGTAGCATGAAAACATAGGTGTCTCCCCTTATTTAAATTATTACCTTTGATTCAAAACCGACAAGGATTGACATCCTCACTAAGATTCACTCAAACCACTCAAAGAGTTTAAGGATCAAGAAAAAGCGCTCAAAAGTCGAACCTGAAAAGTTAATCCCATAGGCTTGCCTGAAAATCAAATCTCCACCATGTATATGAGATAATAAATAGATCAAAAGGTCTTTATTAGGGTTATAACGGGCTTGGGTTAAAAGGTGTGGATAAAGGTGAATCGGAGGTTAAAATCGAGATTGAATTGACTAATTACCTAATCTAAAAATAATGAACTAAATATGAATATTTACATCGAATGAAAAGTAATAATACCACTATTGATAATTACTCTATAATAAAGAGTATTTTCTTCACTTTAAAATTTGATAATACTTTAATCTGAGCTTTTTCTTCAACAATTGGATTTTAATTATTCTAAGCTCTTTTATTGAATAAACTTGGATTTTTTTAAGAACAAACTAAGAAAAACTTAATAGAAGGAACTTTGATAATTGAAATAACCTAATTTGGCAATTGATCAAGTCAATTCTTGATAGAGGGGTAGTAAAAAGGAATGTTGATAACAAATACAAAGGGATTATGGGTTAATATTATTGGGTGAGTTAATAAAAAGGTTGTTAGGATTCAACGGGGTTCACTAGGGGTTAATTTGTATGGGTAGGCTTTGTAGCGGAGTGAATCGGGTTAAAACCTAGGTGCCTTTATCATCTCAGTATATCAAATCATTAATGTGGCCTCGACATGTATAAACGAGGCAAATTCTAGAATAACAGTTCAATGTTGACACACTTATAATTAATAAAGTGAGCACGAAAAAGAACATATATGCTCTACAAGGCTCAAAATCTCACAAAAATTATGGGTGTTTTGACATTAATCCCTATAAATTTCAAATTTCAAGGTAATTCTTTAATTCAGTTTGACGACCTATCAATTTTAATTTTTAAAAAATAGACTTATCATGCTTGATTCTCTAGTATTCTTCAAATTTAATCATCAATGCACAATTAACTATGATTTGTTCTAAAACATATCAATAAAAATCATAAATCATAGAAATTTCATCCTAATTAATAGTATGAGAAACTTTACTTTAGAACAAGGCATAATTCAGAGATTTTCAAATAGTACTATAGTTAACCCCCCCACACTTAAGATGTATATTGCCCTCAATGTACAAAGATAGATAATAGCAAAATAATCATAAAATCATAAGATGGGGAGAGAAGTGAACTTCCTGAATTTTGGATGAAGTCAATGAAAAGAAACTGGATAGGTTTGGAGGTGAACGTGAGGAAGCGTCTCGAGCCATTTGAAATTGAATCCTCAAAGTAGCCATCCTAATTTTATTGAATCTAAGCTAAATCTAAATATCGTAAAGAATAAGGGAAAGAAAATAAAATAAAGAAAGAAGGAAAAAATAATAATAATGAAATAAAAATAAAATAAAGATAAAAATAAATAATGGAAAATGAAAGACAACTAGAAAAGGGGGAATGAGGTTTAAATAGAGATGTAGCCCGTGTGTAGGGATTTTATTTTGGGCGCGTCCAAGGTGTTCGGGCACGGTTGTGGATGTAGTGGCACACCCGTGTCTTTCTTCACACGGTCATTCAATACGGGCGTGCTCCTCTCGTGTTCGATAAGTCAGAATGTTGGCACGGTTGGAAGGCCCGGCCATGTTGAGCTCATGCTTAACAAGTCAGTAACCTCGCACGGGGCATTAGCACGGGCGTGGACTATTATCGCTACCCGTGTTTGGGAAAAGAAGTCGTGCACGATTTTTGGCATGCCCATGATTCATCCCCTAGCTTTCACACGGCCACGGGCATGCCCGTGTGTAGGGCCGTGTGGTCTAGAAATTCGCCCTTTGGTTAGTTTATGGTTATGTGCTAAAAGGAAAAATAAGAATAAAATAAAATAAAATAAAATAAAATAATAAACAATGTAAAAATGGGGTTAATGCTCGGGTTGCCTCCCGAGAAGCGCTCGTTTATAGTCTTAAGCTAGACTTTACCTGTCATTCGTATGGTCATGGTGGTTTGAGGAGGTGAAAATCCTTTCTCATGCGATCACTTCTTTTATGGATATATAGTTTAAGTCGAGTAATGTTTACCTCAAAAGTGTTGAATTTGGGATTTCTTACCCCGACTATGCCTTATAGGAAGACATTAAGTACCTCAAAAGTGATTTCTTTATTTGCCTTGAGGTTTGAATTGGTGATTCGAGGGTCTTCCAACAATACCAGATCCTCTATTTTGATGTGATTTGTTGTTCCTATCAGCTCATTTGAGGTCTCCTTTGGTTTTATTTCGCGTGGTTTCGATTCTTCTTTAAATTGTATTTCTTGCTCTTCTGATTTGTCAACCTTAAGGCTTTGTTCCTCGTATAATTCTCTTTTGTTGGTGCGAGGTTTAAGATCTAGCTCAGCTGGGTGATTTCGTGATGATTCTTGTAAAGAAGGTTGAACCAAATGGTTATCAATAAAATTAACGTTCGTACCTTTATTACTCGATGTCCTAGCTGAGTCAAGAGCTTTAAGAGTGATTGTTTCGTCATCTACACGAAGTGTGAGTTCACCGATTTCTTCTTCTGCGTGGTCTTTCTTTATTGCATCGGGATATGGCATACGAGGTTGGTACTCTGTAATTACCGGTTTGGTAAATCATGGTACACCTTAACCTTACCTTTGCTTACCACAAGTTCTTCCCTTGGGTTTGGTTCGTCTAACCCTTCACTATCATAAATGGCTTGATTTTGCTCTCTCGGGTTAGTTTCGGTATTGCTTGGCAAGCTTCCTTGTGGTAGTTCTGATATCAACTTAGTAAGTTGTACAACTGACTTAGTAAGTTCCCCAACTTGGTTCTCGATCCATTTGGTCGATTGTAATATCCCAAATTTGGGGTTATGCGTTTGGAGCATAACTCAAGTGTTAGTAGGCTTTAAGGGTGTTTAGAGGTGTTTTAGGAGTTTTTAAAACTCTAGGATTAAAAGGGAATGCATTGGAAATTTTTGGAATTTTAAGTGAGAAGAGGAAATTTGGCTGAAGAGGCCTTAAGAAAATTTTTTGGGGAGTTTAGGACACAAGAAATCCAAGTGGTAAATTGGCTGGGAGGTGCCACTTAGTGCTTAGGGGAGTGACGCCTCAAGGAGCTAGGTGGACAGGATTCGAGCAGCATGGGAAGCAATGGGCTTTTCTTTTTGCGTCTGGAAGGGGAGTAAGGCCAGGGAGGCCTTAAGGGAAAAATCTTAGGCGTGTTTGGCATAAAACAGGCATTGGTAAAGTGGCTTCCATGCGCCACTTAAGGGCCTGGAATGACGCCTGGACAAGGGCCTTGATTCGAATCCTGTTGGCGGCATGGGCGTGTTTTTATTTTGCTTTTGGGCATTAAGACAAGGGAGAGCTAGGGAAGGAGGTCTTAAAAGGAAGTGTGGGAAGTTTATGACATAAAAGGAGCCAGCAGCAAAGTGGCTTGGGACGTTACCTGCAGCTGTGTCAAATGGCCAGCAGGTCCCAGGTTCAAGCTGCAGAAATTGCACTTTGGCAATTTCTTTTATTTTGCGTCAGGTTGGGAAGAATTGGATGGCAGTTAGACGTGCAATTGGATGAGGTAAGCTTTGTTCGGCTAAGAGCAGGATAAATGTAGTTTATTTTATTTTATTTTTTTATGAGTAAGATAAGAGATTATATAGGAGATTAGTGGAAGATAATTAATGTGTTAATTTATTTATTTTGAACAAGTGTCATAGAGGAAAAATAGGAGAAGAAAAGGGGATGAGATAGGGAAAGAAGTAGTGGCCGAATGTGGGGCTCTTTGGGATGAGAAATTCGGTCATGTAAAGGGGGGAGAGTGCCGAAATTAATTGTTTTTCTTTTAGCCTTCTTGCCGAAAATTTTAGTTAAGCAAACTCATTCTTTTTTCTCTTTTTTTTTTTTTTGAATCAAGAACCAAGTATTGAAGTAGCACCATTGTCGATTCAAGCCTCTCCCATTCTCTTAATCTTCTTTTCTTTAACTCCATACCTACTCCTTTTTGTTAGCCGAATATGCAGTCACCCTTTTGAAAGCCTTAGCCGAATTTGATTGTCTCCTTTTTTCTCTTTTCTTCTCTTGGAAACTTAAAAGCCGGAACTTACTCTCTTTTAGTCTCTTCAAGCAAGCGATAGTGGTAAGTATTTTCCTCCTTTATGCAATCGGTTTTATCATCTTCTTTGAAGTGCTGAAATAAAGTGTTTTGGCCTTGGGTGTAAGGTTGGCCGAATCTTCATAGGTCATAATGAGGTGTCTTTTGTTTGTAGCCGACATTAAGGAGCATTGAAGGGGTCTTTTAGGGGTGTGCGAGATCAAGGTAAGTGTCATGTTGAATTCGGCCAAGGGCCACTTTCATAGATTTGTGTATAGTCGATTCTAACAAAGGCATATAGGGATTTCAACAACAACGAGGAGGAAGTAGTGGTTTGGATTTAGTAAGCAAGGTAAGTGATCTAGGACTTTCACCTAAGGCTATATTTTGGGTTTAAGTGTGATTGATTTTTATTATGGTTATTTAGGGGCAAATCGACAGGCATAAGGACAAGTTTCGGGATTTGATCGATTGTGCCAAAGAAAGGTGCATAGTTATCGCACTGTCTCTTGAATGCTTAAATGAATGTTTAAATGTATTATTATGAATATGTGTATAATGTGTGTGTTAGCCGAAAATAATGGCTAAGACGGTGGATACCCGTAGTGGGTAATCAATTAATCAGGTCAGTGCTCTATTTTGCCTATGATATATATGTGATATTTGTGGTGAGCATGTGATGAATACTTACTCTAAATGTTAATCTGACATGATACACATATATGCATGGGACTTGGGATGTGAAAATCGAAGGAAAGGGGGTACATATTTGTGTACGTGGTCTAATGTTAGCCTTGTGCTACATTAGCACTTGATGTTAGCTATGTGCTTCATCAAGGGAAGTGTTGGCTAGGTGCCCATCTCGGCGGTTGATAGCTGTGTGCATCACCGTGGACTGATTGATATGTGGGATCACTTATGTGATCGGTGGCTCAGCCACGGCCTTGTGTAGCAGGTCTGCCAAGGTAAGATGTGTGGATCACTTGGTTGATCGGTGGATTAGCCACGGCCTTGGGCAGCAGGTCTGCCGAGGTAGGTGTGACGGATGGACATTAGGATAGGTTGGGCTTCATAATTGCATAATTTTATATGTGGACTGTGTGGATATGGGCCAAGCCCATATATGGAGACATGTGAAATAACTATGCACTGAGTCTGTTTGACTCACCCAAATTTTTACCAACATCACAGGTGATGAATAAGGCTTGGACCGGGTTGGAGTGGATACGAGGTGGCCATGCAGAAATTTTTTTTATGCTATGCAGAAGACATTATATTTATTTTACTCAGATTATTATTAAGTACTTGGGATTTACTTATTTATTGTAATAAGGGCCTCCTAAGGTTTTAAGGTTTACTATTATGTTTTATTCGGATGGATATGATTTTATCTTGGCAATTTATATCTCAAAATTATATATTAAAGTTTTTCTTTAAAATTGGATAATTGGTAACATTAAAGTTTTATTTGTAATTTTAAACACACAATGGTTTATTAAAGACAAAAAAATTTTTAATGTTTTACTCGTAAGTGAAATCAGTCTTCAAACATTTTTCTGTAGTGACAAACCAGATCCGGTCAAGACTCGTGGGCCGGGTTTGGGGTGTTATATCGATGCTTGTTGATTCTTAAGGGTGGTCTCAGTGTCTTGGAGACGGGTGTCTGTGGCTGCCATGAATTTTGTCAGCATCTCCTCAAGGTGTGACTCATCTTCCTGCTGGTGAGGTGATTGTTGAAAGTTTGGAGGTGGTTCCGGTCCTTGGCTATTTTGATCATCCCACGAGAAATTGGGGTGGTAACTCTAACCTGCGTTATAAGTGTCATTATAAAAATTATTTTGTGGTCTAGAATAGTTACCCGTATAGTGAGCTTGCTCATTTTCCATGCCATATCCATAGGGTGGGTGCTCAGGATTCGCCACGCCTCCTAGATCCGAATCATATTGCATTACTGGATGTACCTGCGAGAATCTATTCAAACCATTAAACTTTTTATTCATCATCTCAAACTGATTAGATAACCTGGTGACCACATCGAGGTTGAAAACACTAGTTGCTTCAGTAGGAATTGTCCCCATGCCTTGCCACTGATAATTATTCAGTGCCATCTCCTTTATAAACTAGAATTATCTACCGAAAGAAAAGTTAGCAAAGTAAAAATAATAATAATGGCTAAAGTAATAAAAATAGAGCTTTCATAATATTTTAGAAGTCCCCGGCAATGGCGCCAAAAACTTGATCACTGCAAAACAGTCTAGTTTTAATATTTATAAAAGAGTGATCGAACTCAGATGATCATGCGACAACGATAGAGGCAAGCGCACCTATCGAGCAAGAGTATAGCTCAGGCAAGAATATCTTTATCGAACCCAAGGAACCTAAAAGTACTATTACTCACTTTCTTTCTATTATTTAGCCTAAAATATGAGTGATTGGTTTATTAAACTAAAACAAATGAAATATTTAAACTAAATGCAAAGACAAAAGAAACGAAACTTTGGGAAAAGACTTTGAAAAAAACTCAATTGATAAAGACGATACCTTCGGGAAGAATCCACCTATGACTTCATTTATTATCTAACTTCCAATTCATATGATTTCTTTTACTTAGCTTGATCCGTGAGATTCCCTAACCTATATTAAACCTTCTCTTGAAGCGAATAACGTCTAACCTTAGGTTAATTAGTGGAGCTCTCGTTCTCTTATAATAACCCCCTAAGGAAGCAGTAAATCGATCAATAGACTCCCATATTAGGTTTCACCCTAATTCAAAAAAATCTCGTGACCCTATCTCTAGGCGCTCGATCAACTCCGCTTAATTATGCTAGATCTACTCTTAGGGTGGTCTATTCCTCCTCCACCTAAGCACATCGATAAATTTAAGCAACATAATTAAGAACAAACTAAGTATTTATCATATAAACCGAAAGAATTAAATAACAAAATCCATCATAGGTTTCATCCCTTGTGTATCTAGGGGTTTAGTTCATGATTAAACAAGAAAACATCTCAAGAGAAAAGATAAAACAAAACATAGGAAATCCTTAAAACCCCTCAAGGAATTGAAGAGGAGATCCTCCGTCTTGAGTAGAATTCGACTCTTGAGATGGATCAATTGGCTATCTTCGAGTAATTCCACGAACGAGTAAAGCTCGGCAAAAACTCGCTAAAACACGACGCCTGCTTTGACCTTCCGAACTCCCTCCAAGTTGCCTCCTAAGGTGTTTATATAGACTTTGTGATGCCTTACTTGGCCCCTAAGTATCCTAATTTAAGTCTAATTCCTAATGAGGTGTTTGAGTAGGCTTTAGAATGTGTTTCTTTGCCTCCAAGTATCCTTTTTGAATGAAATTGCTCTTTCTGCTCGCAGTAGGGCACGGTCAAGGCACGCCCGTGTAAGTCGTGGTCCAACCCGTGTCTTGATTCTGTTGATTAAGGCACGGCCATGGCATGCCCTTGCTAGTCGAGGTTCAGGCCGTGCTTCGGGTCTGCCAATTGGGGCACGGCCGTGTACATCGGGGTCAGGCCGTGTTGGGCTTTTTGTCGATGAGGCACGGTCGTGTAAATCAGGGTGTGACCATGTGCAATCTAATTATTGGGGCACGACCGTGTGGCATGAAGTCCAGGTCGTGCCGACTTCTTGGGTTGGCCCACTTTGGTCCATTTTAAACCCGTTTTGCGTCCTTTTTATCCTTGGGTGATTTCCTGAGTATAAGACATAAAAAGAAAGGATTAAGAGCACCTTTTTACATAAATTAAGGATAAATTCATCCAAAAGCATACTAAATGTGGGATTAAAATATGTTACTTTTACGGTTTATTAGAAAACTTTGGCAAATTTTTAAAACTTCCTCCTGGCGGTGAATCAAATGAGAAAGGCATTTACAATCCAACATTAAACATTTGATGCTCGTACACATTCAAGCTCAATGTCCATGATCGTGCTTTGCACCTTATTATCACATAGATATTGCATCCAATTTCAAAACATGTCGTTCTTCAATCTACCGATTATTAGTGGATTAATTGTTTTCATAGTAATAGGCATCCTGATCTTGCTCTCATTTTGTTTAATGACATTACCAAGAGAGTTGGGAAGGAGCTCTATAGTACTCTCACCTTGCCTTTTGGAATGTACTTATCTTATATTTTTACATGCCTAAACATTCTAACCAATGTCGATCCTCCCTTGTCTATTAAACTTCAACCTATTAGCTTTGATGCTCTTCAGTGTGCTGGATTTAAATTGGATCCTCTTATCGGCAATTGGGTTAAAAGTGACCAACCCAATCCTCAATAGGTTGATGATGACGAAGTTGAAAATAGCATATGACGATATTCCTCCTACAGAGCAAGCTCCTCCACCAGCTTCTTCATCTGCTCAACCATCTGCTCCGTCTCACTCTGACGACATGGCTGCTACCATCCTTAGTGCTATTACTTCTTTGAGTGAGGAGTTTAGAGGATTCCGTACTCGAGTAGATAATGCGTTTGATCAAGTTAATAATAACGTTAGGAGTCTAAACTCTAGGATGTTTCAATTCCCTCCTCCTCCTCCACCTCAAGAAGACTAGAGTGCATATTTTTTTCTCTCATGCATTTTAATCATTTTCATTGCACATTTACCTATCTTTATGTTAGAACATTCATGCTTATTTTGGTATCTTGTTTGTAGATACTTAAAGGTTTAATGTTAGTTCTTTGCTTTCACATTTTTCAATTCCTATTCTTGGACTAACAAAGTCTCTCTCTTAAGCTTTATTTGTTGAATTTTGATATAACAAAAAAGGGGAGAAAAGAAGAGAAAGGTAAATTTAATTGGAATTTGGTTGATTATTTTTATGACTAATCTTTTAATGCCAACACCTAAGTGACCAGTTTTTCAAATTAATAAAATCAAGTCATTGATTCAAATTAAACTTTAACAAGGGGAGTAACAAATTCAAAAAACAAATTTACCAACATGTTTTGTTATATAAAAAAGGAAGAGATTGTTAAACTAGCTTTATTTGTTAAAAATTAGAACATTAAAAATTTCAGAATAAATCTTAAACCCAAATTGCAACAAAATGTTAGTATACACAAAACTATTTGTTTCTCACAAAATCAACTATGGCAGACCAAAACACAAACCCTAATTTACCTTTTTGAAGTTTGCACACCTAAAGAATTTTTTTCTTTCTTCTTTGGAGTATTTGTATTGCAAATGGGAGCCCTTAACCCGCAATGGCAATATAAAACCCTTTTTTGAACATTTGATTTTCTGTTTATTGAAGAAGACATGGTGGAGATGTAAAAGAGATGGAAAACGAAAGAGAGCACAAAACCTTATTTGCGTCGCAAACTAAAGAAAGGTCAAAGGGGCCTTAGGAGTGCGACATGTGACGACGCGCGAGTGACCAACTCTATCACGTTAGCAAAGTCTTAATGTTGTTACGCTCAGGTACTAAACTAGTAGATGGAAAAAAACTACAGGGTTCTAAATTAGGACAAAAAAACCCATAAAAACTAATATGAGAGAAGTGAACAAATTCGAGGTCTAATTTTATATTTAACCCTTTAATAAAATAGAAATAAAATTTATTTATGATTTTTAAAATCCCAGGGTAGCTGATATAGAAATCTAGTTTTATAATTTTAAAAGTATAAGTATAAGAATCAAAATGCACTCCATTTTATGATAATTTTATCGAACTTTTAAGTGTAATATTTTTTTAATTGTGAAAGTGTAAATAAAATGGAAATTCTGAAAAGAATGTAAATCTTAAATGAACAGACATTAAAGATAAAAGGTACGACGTTTAAAGCTTCAATGTTTAATAATTTTTCCTGTAAAAAACCTACCCTCAAAGATATTTAATTTTGCCCGCTCAAACGCTCCCCGATTTCCCAAATTCAAAATCCACTTCATCAAATCAATTTCTTGTTACCCAATTTTTCATTATTACCTTTCTATTTTATGTCAATTTCCAGATCTACTTGAAAAACAAAGTCACTGTTAAAGAACTTGAAAAACTTTATCATATTCTCACAACCAAAGAGGAAACTAAGAAAAACCCAAAGCTTTAAATCCAATCAATTCAAACAATATTCTCTGTTTCCAAATGGCATCCTCTGATTCAACCCCTCCTCTTCCACTTGGCTCTGCTCCTTTACCTCCCGTACTTCCTTTTTAGCCTTCTCTTTTTCTTTTAATTTTTTGTTTTTGGTTTTTCAAGTTACAGTTGAAGATTCTTTTTTACAAGTTTGGATTTGGTTAGAAATATTAATAAATCTTTTTACCCATTTTACAGAAAAAGGAGAATATCACTCCAGTGGGTTCAAAAATTGCAGTAAGTCTTGGGGTTTTCCCCCCCTGTATTTAAATTATTAATTACTTTTTTTTCTTTTATGAAAAACTTACTTGATTTGATTCATTTCGTATCTAATTTTTAACTTTGTTTGGGGCTTTAGGAATTGAATGAATCAAGGACTGAGCTACTGAATAGAATTCAAGGGTTGAAACAGGTAATTCTGGAAAATGTTTTTTTTTCTTTTACATTTCCCCTTTATTTTGGATTATATATATTCCAATTCTGAGTTGAAAAAGCTGTTAATGGTTTCCCCTATTAGGATCTGAAAAATTGGAGGTCAAAGCTGGACACCCAAGTCAAAATTTATCGAGATGTAAGTTCAGTATGTCTTGCTTTTTTATCTAAAATATTTCAGCCTTTCTGTTTATTCATGCTGAGATTGTCTGTTTCATGGCATGCTACTACTTAAGTATGTAACTGTTGAAGTTGCTGAATCTTTTACCATGAAATGAAAGTTCATGTTAAGACAATGTATACATGGATGTTTGTTTCCCGAGAATATGCTTATATCATATATGTCTTTGCTGCTCATTGAAGTTTTGGATAGAGTTGCAAACATGTTAGCAATGAGCTAACTATAGTGACATTTAGAGGCTTTAGGATATAATGACTGGATGTCTGTTGAGGGGGGATCGGCTCCTCCTGGAGAAGTCTTCGAAGTGTCGTATTCGGGATCGTTAACCCGGTCCCTCAACAATGGAAGGTATTGTCCCTCGGAGGGTTTTGGCCCCCTCCGTGGAGAGCCATTTACAGTTTACGGACGGGGGCGCCTTGACCGTATATGAACGTACGGCCACCCACCAAAGGCAACGTGAGCGTCTTGCCATTGGTGGAATTGAACCCCTGACCTATGGAATATAGGTCACTTGTAGGGGTATATGGTACCACCTCTTGGTGGGTGGTCGTATGTTCATGTATGGTCAAGGCACCCCCCTCCTTGAACCGTACACAGCCCTCCGTGGAGGGGGGCAAAACAACATATTTTAGACAATGAGCATATACCCATTTACGACTCATTTCTGTAGCCAACACGTTCTCAAGTCTGAGTAGCATAGATTGAGGCCAAGGATCTAAAGATTTGTGTTATTGTTTGAAATCATTGATGGAAAAGCTGATTTTGGACTAAGAATACTTGTTAAAGCAATAAATAGTTTTAATTGGAGTTTCAGGTAGATATCTTGATAAAATATTTTAATGTCCTTATTTCTTAGGCTAATTTGTATGCAATCTCTTGCAGGAGCTTACTGAACTGAAGAAAACACTTAATGTGGAAGTCGAGCAACTCCGTTCAGTAAGTTCTCCCTTTAAAAATAAAAGAAGATTTTCATTCTGAAACAAGGAGATTTTATGTTAACTAAAATGTTTCATTCTTGAAATAAGGAATTTCAAGAACTGAGGAACACTCTCCATCAGCAACAAGAAGATGTTACTGCTAGCTTAAGAAATTTGGGGGTATGTGTAATTTAGAACTTTTGTTTGCATTCCTCATCCTTATCTTAGCTTTGGAACTTCTGTTTGCATTCCTCATCCTTATCTTAGCTTTGGACTTCTCATTTTCCTCCAAGTACCCAAATCTGACGCTTATGCGAAACACATATTCGGACATGGGCTATGAGGGTATAGTCCTCCTAGAATCCTCCAAAATACAATGAAAAACATAGGGTAAAAGTATCATGGAGGCCCTTTACTAGGAGTCAGATTTCATTTTACTCTCTCTACTAAAAAATTGGTAAATTAGCCATTGTACATTAGATCAAAGAGCAAATTGGTCATTCTTGTTAAAAATTTCATCCATTTATACTGTTAAAAATTGGCGTGTATGATAGAATAACCAAGCAGTAACAAGTGGCATGCTATGTATTCCTTATATTAACGCACAATGGCCATTTTTTAACAATAGAAATGGATAAAAACTTTAACATAAGGATTAGTTTGCTCTTTGATCTAACATAAAGGGATTAATTTGCCTATTTTTTAGTATAGGGGGCAAAATGTAATCCAACCTCTAGTACAAGGGCCACCATGGTATTTTTACCAAAACATAGAGAAAATTGAACATTAACCATGTTAGATACACAATCGTATCCAACATACTCTAGTCTGAGTAACATAGGCTTATGCTACTTAGTTTTTAACATCATCTATGCTTTTAGAAACTGGAATTTGCTCCTAGGTTGAATCATTTTGAACTTTTGCAGCTGCAAGATGTATCAGAAGGTGCAAAAGAGGCTGAAGATCCTAAGGTTAAACTTGAAGGAAAGGATGAGGAAACACATACTTCACCCATAAAGGAAAATGGAAATGAAGTAAACATATAGATGGGCTTTTATGATGGAATGTGCATTTTTGTACTTATTATTGTTCATGCTGCTTGTTATGAACTACTGTCATGTATCTTAGGCTAAAATTCTAGTCTACCTTGCTGTCTACCAGAGGAAAGAGCTTTCATCTGAATCCATTGATATGGTATTTTTACTATGGTCATGATGAGACCAAAATGATATCAATATTGTCTTCTAGTTTTAGATTGGGTGTTAATAAGTTTTCCTTTATTAAAGCATATGCTTTACTACACAATTTCCTCAAAAGTACCATATAGTACTAGTTTTCTTTTTCTTATCAAGGTTTAAGAAACTAGATTAGAGGCCAAACCAATTACCGATTTGACTAATTTAATTAGTTGGGCCGGTTGGTTTGAATTAAAATGATCTTAAATGTTAAATAATGGTAATAACAACATGCCATGCACTTCGGTTTAATTACAATGTCTTTCTTAAAAATTTAAGGAGTTATGGGTGCACATCTTACTAACTAGAAACCAAAAAAAAGACAGTTTTTGGAATTGAATTGGATAGGAAATTGATCAGCATGTCGACTTGAATTGAAAATTGATCTGGTTTGGATAAACAAGTGAGTCAATGAAAAAATATGTTGCTTTGTGTCATAGCTTGGTGATGATAGTTGTTATAACGATGACATATGATAGAGCGAGGAATGGCTTAGTAGGAGCCTAAATAGGTACCCACGGATGCCCCCATCAAATGCTTTCCATTGCAACCCTCTCGTCAAAGCATGCAGAACGAACCACCCACAAACATCACCTAAGCCAATTGGGAGGCTATTTGCTTTTGGTCTTTAGGGAGACTACTGAGAGATCACTAAGGTATAACAATTTCATTCAATTTCAGTAAACAGAATGTCAAAGTAGGACCATACAATATTATGTTTGGTGACAACTAACATGTAAGACCTACCACCTAATCAATCACATGAGTAGCCTATTATCTGTATTGTCGATGATGTGGTACCACTAGACAAAGGAACCTCCCCTATATATACCCCAACACATGAGGCACTAGGGGATCCTTCTTCTTCCAAGTATTTTAACTTCTGACTTAGCATCCTCCAACCTTTTACTGCTTTCAGCTCTATCTTTCTTTCCATATCTCTTAACCTTCTTTTCTATATTTCTTAACCTTGGCTCTTCGTCTGTCACAGGTGAACTAGCTTCCTTACAACTACCACTTTCTCCTCCTTACTGATCTTTTGTATCAATAAATTTCTTAAAGTTTAATAATGTATGGATGTTTGGAAAATCGTAGCGTAATTGGATTTGGGTGTAATTATCCATGTAATTCTTTCAATTCTCACCTTCCCCTAAAGAGTAGGAAAGTGTAATTAATATGGACTAATTACATCTAATTCAGTGAGACCCACCAATTATAATGGTTACTCAAATATGCCACCCCTATTTAATTACAAATAATTACACCGAAATCTAATTATTAAGTGGTTTTCCAAATGCTACCTAATGAGTTTATAAACAACCTAAAACAACTTTCTAAATGAACCCTAAATGAAGTTGCCAAGTTTTCGATAGCTATCAAAATACCACTCCTTCAAATAACACCTATACTAACACTACTGGCCTCCTTGCGCCACCATATGCCTCACCAGCGGTCCGACAAGAAAAAAAACTGAACCAAAAGCCACTGTCCTACCAACACCACCTCTAACGAACCAACAACCCAGAAGCCACGATCCCTGCATACCACCGCAGAAAAGAGAACAAAAGAATGTTCTACTACTCAATAGCATATTGAATCAATATTTTGGACTATGGAATCAATCAGAGGGGCCAATTGTTGAAGTAATCAGAGTAAGAAATCAAATAGAAATAGAGAACAAATTGCCATTCAAAGAAGCTTGTAAAATTGAGTTATTCACATTCAGAAGATGATGGGATCATCAACAAGCAAGTAATCTACAAAAGAACTGTGTCTAGTAGTTAGCAGATCTTCTGATTATTCATAAGCAATAACTTAGAAGAGGATACTTTAGAACTAGTTGTGAAATGTTAAAAGAAAAATGAAAAGACTCACCTACTTATTCACATCAAACACTCTAATGCATGACTCCAAGTAATACAAAATTTTATCCCCAACAGAATTTATCTGAATTCAAGCTATGTACAATTGAAAATTATAACAAGTTGCAATGCTTTGACATAAAATTCATACACAAGTTGATGCCTTAGAAGTGCGATGATTTGTTCCGAGAATAATCACCATAACAGTAACATCATCATGGTATTTCCTCCTCCTACCAGCTGGAATGTTCATCAATTCTTCCTTACTGAAACCTATGATGGTAAAATCCATATCTTCAGAAACTTCGGTGTAATAGTAAAACAACTATACTGCCATAGTTACAAACAATGCATTTTGGTTTCATTGTATGGTCTTTTATATGAAACTCAGTATGTTGACAACCATAAGACACATGCGGTGAAAGAAAATTTTGGTCATTGTTCAAATGAAACTAGAACAAAAGTTTAAATCAGTTATAACCGACAGATATAATTATAATATAATTTACCTGCAGAATGGGCTGCTTTTATTACAAGCTGCTCCAAGAGAAATTTTGCAGGATCTCCGTAAGGGTTGCTTGAGATATAAGAAAGAACAAGCTTTACGGCCTCATCATTGCTGAAGAAGTCGAATAAACCATCACTACCAATTATAACAAAGTGATCAGATCTTGATATTGTGTGCACATTCAGTGACGGTTCGGTGGAGATATATGGGGGGCTAATGAGGTTATGAACTCGAATAATTCCCATCACTGCATCATTCATTTTTTTCTGCAAGGAATAACAAAAATGATATGCTAATTACGGAAAAGACTGGATCAACAACAATAAGTTGGGTATATAGCAGCTGCCATTGAGCTCACTCATGCTTAAACCACAATGTAAACGAGGCAGGTTATGCTCATTTGTTGACAAATTAGATGTTATTAAGTCTTGAAGATATAGTTTCGCTGATAGGATGAAGCAAAAGTGGTTTTTCTTCAGATGTTAAATTTATAGATAAAGGAATAAAAGTTGCCATTTCTGGGGCTGAGTAATACTTTGCGACTATGGTGAAATGAGTCTTCTCAATAGGAAAAATTTAGATAACAAAAAATACAAGAAAATTGCAATGTGAAATTCGAGTACCTACCTTTTTCAAGTAACCTACTCCAAATGCACGAGTGACCTTCAATTTTCCTTTCACTTTTCCTGCTACTACAGGCATAGAGTCATCAGGATGCTCATGCAAGAGTCTAGTTCTTTCAACTTCATTATCAACAGTGTGACTATCGGTAAGCTGAATAGCTTTCATCTTTTCAGTCCGACCCATGTCATTGGCATCATCATATGTTGCCAATACAGCTCGACTATCACCTAAATTGAGAGTATACATATCATTTCCATGCAGGAAAACAACCAAAACACAAGATCCTATTGAAACTAAATCAGGGCGGTCCTCCATTTCCTGTTCTACCATGTACAAGAAATCATTCTCAGCTTGACTTAAAGCACGTTTGAGGCTATCAAGCACCCCATGCCTAAATGAATCAGACGACACTTCCATTTTACGATCCACAGTTTTTTTCATCAGGCTTTCAGCACTTGCATAATTCTTGCCGCCAATCCTAGAAGTGGGTTTTGCCTTATTACCAACCAAACCATCATCATGAAAATATTCAAAACATCCATTTGCAGTGGGGACGTTCTGCTTTGATTCCCTGTCTAGTAAAGTAAAGTAAAATATTATAGTTTCATATAATGTGCCAGCAAGAAAATCAGCTGCATCCCTTCCATTAAAACCATCATAGATTGCACAAAAGAGCCACCCGTTCTCTTCAGAACAGACAGCTTGCACCCTGTCTTCACCAGCGGCTCCACCCGCCATTTGTACTTCCATAGCATTAAGGAAACTGTCAGTTCTAGAAGGAGCACTCATCGGTTTCAGAAAAAATGAGTCAGTTTCAGGTGAATCAACTGGACTTGGTGAACTGCAACTTAAGTTTGAGATACTGCTTTGCAGCGAAGATGATAATATATCCAACCTTGGAAGAGATGGGGAAGAGGGAACCCTCCGAAATGATTTAGGGGAATCCAAACTAGGAAGAATCTCACCTCCGATCACACCATTACAGATATTCGTGTTGGCCAATGTTGCATTGGCACTTAAGGCAGCACCGGACAAGCAAGAAAAACTGCCGGTCCTTGTCATTTCACTTCCTGACCAGATTTCACACCCATTAGCAGCGCTACAAGGAATACCTCTGGGGCTGTTGCACTGATAGCCAAAACTAATCTTAATTTCCCTTTCAGAATTAATAAAATTTTCTCCTTGCATTATAGGCTGAAAGAGAGCATAAGATTCTATTAGCACGATAAGGTCTGGAAATTAATGCAAAATTCTGTAATTTCACGATATAAATAACCAAGTGGATGCGCAATATTACATCTCTAACAGTTCAATCCAACATTTTATATGATCAAATCTGATGTACTTCTCAAAAGGTAAGAATCAGAAAATCAAGTCACCAAAGTGAACACAAAACTTCCATTACAAGAATTAATCATTCCTCTTGTTGCTGATAAACTAGCCTATTATAAATCCTTCTCATGATAAACAGGACAGTACGAATCCTTAAACCACAATACAACGAACTGGATCTGAATCATGACCATAGCATTAAAACCCAATTTCATAAAAGACTAAAGATTATAAAATGCTAATATTAGCGGTTAAACATATAAAAATGCACAATTTTTTGTACTATTCAACACTAAAACAACAAAAAACAGTAACAAGAGTAATAAAAAAAAAAGTCTACTTAAATCGAAACAACAAAGGATTCCATTATCAAGAAGTCTATCCACGGCAACTCAAACTAGAGTATGAACAATGAACTCTAATCTTAACTAGTTCACTAAAGACAACAAAACAAGATATTAAATCATTGAATTAAACAAAAAGGGTAAAAAAACAACAACATGGTATTGAAATGATTATAAAAAACTAAGGTATAGGTACAAAAAAAAAAAAAAAAAGAGGAAAGATAGCAAAAGAAGAAAAACCCACCGCTGTGCTTGGATCAACAAGGTAAAAGGAAGGCAGAAAAGAAGGTTACCTAAGGAGTTAGATTGGAATGCAGGGGAGAAAGTAAGTGAAGTTTGGGGGAAGCAAAGAGGCAAGAGATTTGGGTGTAGGAGAAGGAGAAAAGAGGTGAACGGAGAGAGATTTAGTGGAGAATGAATCTGAAAGTAGGAAGACCGTGCAATGCGTTGGTTCAATGGAAAATTGGATGGTTGGGAAAGAAGGAGTCTTCTCTTTCTTTCTCTCTGCTATATTTGGAGGAATTTTTGTTTTTATATATACATTTTCCTTATTTTCCTTTTATCTTTTTCGTTTTTGGGACTTTTTGTTTGGCCCTGATTTTGTCAGATTCACTATTGCCGGTAGTGCCGTTTTTCAAACTGTGCCCTTTTCAACTCTCTCTCTCTCTATATATATATAGATCTCTCTTTTCTTTTCAAATTAGTAATTTTCAAAAATCATTTTAAAACTAATTTTAAACCTTTGTAATGGTAAACTATTAAAAATTTTCATTTAAAATTTATATTTGGGTTAAATTGTTTAAATTTGGTGAGGTTTTTTACATTAGAGATTGATTTTTTTTCTAAATTAAATTCTAAAGTTAACAATTGTAACTATATTGGATCTTGAACTAAGTAAATATTTTTGGTAGGGCTTAAATTTTTTTTTTACAAGTTAATCATTAAACTTGACACTTGTTCTTATATTAGGCTTAAACTTGGCAATTGTTTCAACATTAGGGCTAAACTTTAAGGTTTTTAAAGACTAATTTAGACAAAAAAAAGTTCAAACCTTAATATGAGAATTATTGTCAAATTCAAAGCCTAACTTAAATAAAAAAGTTCAACTTCCAATGTGAGAACATTATCAAATTCAAGACTTAACTTGGACTAAAAAGAGTTTAGACTCTAATATTGGAAAAGTTGCCGAAGTTCAAACACTCCAAAAGTAATTTAACTCTTTATATTTCAATGTCAACCATTAAAATTATAAAAATTATATATTTTTTTAAAATTAATTGTACAAGACATCTCTAAACTATTACTCTCATTCTAAATTAGTCCCTTAACTTTAAAACATTTTAATCACATCCCAAACTATAAGGTTATTGAATTATGTCCTTTCGTTATTAAATTTAACCATTAAATAACATATTAAATATTATGTAGTTAAATTTAAAATGAAAATTTCAAAGAAATACAATATCATTGCATAACTTTTGAAAATAAAAACTAAAATAAAGTAAACTGAAAAAAAATGAAAAAAAGAGTGAATGATACAGCTTCTTTAAAAGTTTCAAAAAGCTAAAAGCTAAGATTCTTAAGACATCTATTTTACAATATTCATTTTTTCTAATTTTTTTATTTTATATCATGTCATATAAGATCTAACACGTAATCTATCGCTTAAATTAACAATTTTAATAATAACAAGATCTAACTGATATAACATTGATAATTTAAGGATTTAATTAGAATAATTTAAAATTTAAAACAAATTTAAAATGAGAGCCATAATTTAAAATTAGCTCTTATTTTAATAAATTTTAAAGGATTATTATCATGTTGTATGTTAATAGGTTCAAATGTTTAGGGCACTTGGTTGAAATATTACCACATGTTTTATTTTCTTAAAACAATTTTTTTGTTTAAAAATAAATAAATAATAATTGTAGAAGCCCATTTGCCCTACCCATTTATTTTTACACCCAAATTAACCTAAACCCAAGCCCAACAACAAACCTGCACCCAAATAAAAAAAAAACCTTATCCCAATACACCCAATGGCCCAATGGCCCAAAATCCAAATTAGGGTTCGGGAACCCTAATCCCCATCGCCGCCTCTAGCCTCTGTCTTTTGATGCACCTTCACCGCTTAGCTTCAGGCTGCCTCGCTTTCTACGCCATACCGCCCACCGACCCCACCGCCGCCACCACTTGACCGCAAATAGTAGACGAAGACAAGATGAAGAGAAAAAGAGCAAAGAATGGCTATAAAAAGCCGTAAAATATACATTGTAATGGACCTTTTGCGATTAAAAAAACAGATTCAAGACACAATTTCTCATCTTTTCTTCTTTTTTTTATCAATATACAAAGAAAAAAAAGAGAAATTTCGAAACACAAAAGAAAAAAGCAGATCTAAACGCAAAAGAAAAAAAACAACAAAAAGATCCATTGAAACCGAAAGAAACAGATCAAGAGGTTTTTTTACTTTCAAAACTCTTTTATCTTATTTTTTTATTTCTCATGCAGATAATGGTATAATATAAAAAAATAAAAGAAAAGAAAAAGATACCTTTTTCGAATTCTACCACAGGTGCACGGTGGTCATGACAACACGCCGACATGGCGGCTGGCCTAATGGAATCCTCGCCGAGTTCTCCTCACCGCAGAGAAAAAAGAGAAAGAAGCTTTTTTTAAAACCCAAAGACAAAATGAAAATTTTAGAAATTTTAGGCTTAAATAGATCGAATAAAGCGGTAGCTTTGGGTTGAATGTCAAGCCCTAAACGACGCTGTTTTATGCACTGCGGGCAATTCAATCTGCAGCCTAGGATCCGCGTGTTTCTTAAGCGGAAGGGTTATTTGCGCTTCTGGCCCTTCCGCTATTTTTCCCTTTTCAATCCAGTTTCCTTTGTTTTTAAATCACTTCAAGGTGTTTCTTTTTGTTCCAATTTAGTCCTACATAAAGCGTAATGCATAAAAATTAGGGGTAATTTCCTAGTGCCCCTTCTCTTTGCGGCTTCACTGGGTCCTTAATCCATTACTTTTTTTTTGAAATTTAGGCTGTAGTTTTATTCCTTTTCAATCTAGTCCCTTTTTATTATTTGCATATTTTTGTTAATTCAATTAACCTCCTATTATTATTATTATTATTATTATTATTATTATTATTATTATTATTATTATTATTATTGATACTATATTGCATTTACCATTATTTATATTAATATCACAATTATTATTATATCTATTATTTTATTCAATTATTATTATTTTATTTTATCTTAGTTACTTATTTATTTTATTTATATACATGTATACATATATTATTATTTCCATTATCATTCTGGCATTATGTTATTATATAACTCATCGTTATTATCACTATGTAGTATTTGATCCTTGAGTTTCATTGAAAATAGCATATTTGACCTTCATGAAGTTGCAAGAAGCAAGATCGAAGATATCACCGGTGGTCCTTGAGTTTGCAAGGATCGATTGAAGATAGCAGCTTAGGCATTCCTAAATTTGCAAGAGCAGATCGAAAATAAGCAAGTCACATCACATTAAAGTCAAAAGACGACGGATTGAAGCCACATATCGGTGGAGTGGATTGAAGCAACAGGATGCGGGGCGTATGACGCTACTCAAGAAAAGCACCGAAGGCCAAGATCGGCAGGGCGGGCAACATTGGCTTTTTGTCTTTGCTCTATTCTCGTTCACGACAATGACGAGCAAAGAGGGCAAACAGTAAAGCCCATTTGCCCGCCCATTTATTTTACACCCAAATTAACCTAAACCGAAGCCCAACAACAAACCTGCACCCAAATAAAAAAACCTTATCCCAATACACCCAATGGCCCAATGGCCTGTAATCCAAATTAGGTTCTGGGAACCCTAATCCCATCGCCGCCTCTAGCCTCGTCTTTTGATGCACCTTCACCGCCTAGCTTACTGCTGCAGATTCGCTTTTCTACCATACCGCTTCCACCGACCACCGCCGCCACCACTTGACCCGCAAATAGTAGACGAAGACAAGACAAGAGAAAAAGAGCAAAGAATGGCTATAAAAAGCCGTAAAATATACATTGTAATGGACCCTTTTGCGATTAAAAAACAGATTCAAGACACAATTTTCATCTTTTCTTCTTTTTTATCAATATACAAAGAAAAAAGAGAAATTTCAAACACAAAAGAAAGCAAGCAGATCTAAACGCAAAAGAAAAAACAACAAAAAAGATCCATTGAACCGAAAGAAACAGATCGAAGAGGTTTTTTTTTACTTTCAAAACTCTTTTTATCTTATTTTTTTTATTTCTCATGCAGATAATGGTATAACATAAAAAAAAATAAAAAGAAAAAGAAAAAGATACCTTTTTTCTTTGTGCACGGTTGACGCACGCGCAAAACGGCGGGCCACTAGCCGAATCCTCACGAGTTCTCCCCACCGCAGAGAAAAAAGAGAGAAAGAAGCTTTTTTTTAAAACCCAGCAGCAAAATGAAAATTTTTAGAAATTTTAGGCTTAAATAGACCGAATAAAACGGCGCCGTTTTGGGTTGAATGTCAAGTCGAACGACGCCTTAACACCAGCGGGCGAAAGCGTAATGCATAAAAATTAGGGGTATTTTTTCCAGCTTCCTTTGCAAGGTGTTTCCCAATTTTCTCTTTGCATAAAAATTAGGGGGCGCCCTTCACTTCACTGGGTCCTTAATCCATTACTTTTTTTTTGAAATTTAGGCCCGTAGTTTTATTCCTTTTTCAATCTAGTCCCTTTTTATTATTTGCATATTTTGTTAATTCAATTAACCTCCTATTATTATTATTATTATTATTATTATTATTATTATTATTATTATTATTGATACTATATTGCATTTACCATTATTTATATTAATATCACAATTATTATTATATCTATTATTTTATTCAATTATTATTATTTTATTTTATCTTAGTTACTTATTTATTTTATTTATATACATGTATACATATATTATTATTTCCATTATCATTACTGGCATTATGTTATTATATAACTCTTGTTATTATCACTATGTAGTATTTGTATCATTATATTATTATTATTATCTCTATTATTGTTTTGTTACCAAATTATTGTCATCGTTACTATTTTTATTTTTACTATTACTATTATATTATATTATATTTGCTTATTCTTTTGCATATATATTACATTATTTATTAAAGACTATTACTTTTTTATTTTTCTTTCGTTTTATTTTACAATATTATTTATACATTATATATATTATTATTAGTATTATTTATGTTTTCATTATCATTGTTCTAATATCATTTTATTCTCCATCATTCTTGCCATGTTACTATTATTATTGTATTATTATTATTGTATCATTATTCATATGTCATTTTTTACCGTTATCATTTTATTATTATTCATTACCATATTATCGTTATTATTATTATTATTCGTTATTCTCATTATTTTCACCATTTTTCTTTCTTTTGTTTGCTACTACTATCATCTATTATTACAATTGTATGTGTTATCATTCTTTTTTTCTACTATTATTACTATTATTAATATTATTAGTTTATCTATTATTATTATTGTCATTGTTATCGTTAGTAGTGGTAGTATTTTTATATTTACCGTTTTATCCACATTTGTTTTCTTAGCCTTGTGTTATATTATTTACATTTTGAAAATTATCATATTTCCTTTAATTTTTAAAAAGAATAAGGCATTTGTATTTAGAGATTCTTAGCCTTTGTTTCACTTAAATATCAAACATCCTTCTATCCTATTTCATGAAATATGAGACGACCTTACTTGAGAGATTAAAACATACATGGATGTGATGTTTAGATTTTGAGTAAAAAATCTATCATATTTCTATTTTAGCTTTAATTTTTAAAAAGAATAAGGCAATGTTTCGTATTTAGAGATTAGTGGAATAGTGCCCTAACGTCTTTGGGTAAAACACTAAACATCCTTTTAATAAATTTTCTTTGTTTCACTTAAATATCAAACATCCTTCTATCCTATTTCATGAAATATGAGACGACCTTAAAAACTTGCGGACCAAAAACACTGCTTTTAGTAAAGCAAAATGTTTTATTAAAATAAAGGTGATCCGATCACACCAAATAATGGTCGGTGGCGACTCCCGTTTTTTATTTTTAAAATCCAGCGTCGAACCCCTTTTCGTCGTCTTCCAAAAAAAATGGTTACGACAATAATTATATACTAATTCTTCGAATCCTTCAAAGTTAGAAATACTGTTAGTTGACAATTCGGTATTGTAAATAGCCCATTGTTTCATGATATTGACGACTGGAGTTTTGTCTCATAGAGAGAGATTGGAGCACACGCATTATTATTATTATACAATACCTTAAAAAGGATATATTGGTTGCAATTTGTTAAAAGATTGGGACAATTATTGGGTTTTAAAGGAAACGATGAAAAAGGCAGCCAGAATTTATTCAAAAGTTGTAAAGTGCAGAGTCAAAATTAAAAGGTGGTGGTGGTGACTGAGTGAGTGGTGAGCATTCATCATATCTTCAGAGGTTCTCAACAACAGTACAAATGGCTGGTTTGGTTTTATTTATTTATCTATATTTTATTCCTGTTGGATTCAACCTCAAAGCAGCAGAATTTTCAAAGACTAAATTCGTAATATTGCGCTTTTGACTTTTCTATACATCTTTCATCAAGTAGAAGTTACAGTAGAGATTGTTAGAGAGGAGGGCAAGATCCATAAACTTTTATTGTGCCATCCAATCCACGAAGCACATGGTTAATGCAAATCGAACCACGAAACAACATCCTAATGATAGCAGAAACAACATCCTAATTATAGCAAATCTTAATTTGGATGGGCAGTGTATTTATTTTCGGTGAGGTTAAAAACAGTAGTGGTAGTGAGATTAGTTATTATAACTGTGAGATTGGAAGCTGTAGCAGTGAGAATAAAAATAACGGTAGAGTATGTGTTTGGATTCAAACGCAGCTATAGCGGTGAGGTGAAAAATAAAAAATGACTATTAAAGACATCAAATTAGAATTGATATATAATAGAAGTTTTAAATTATTTTACTTACATTAAATTATTAAAATATGTGAATTTATAAATTTATTTAATAAAATATTAAAATGTATCTTCTAATTATTTTATTATAAATATTTTAATAAATTATATAATCAATTTAAATTATTTATTAGATAAAATGATAATTATTTTTAATTTTTATAATTAAATATTCTTTTATAACAATGATAAATATTATTTTCGCAAATAATAACATTATACTTGGATCAAATTTTGAAGAATCTAAAAGAATGATTTTTAATAAAAAAATATAATAACATAAGACATAACAAGTTTCATTATTACTAGAAATTAGGTTATGATACAAAATTGTTTTTACAAATATTGATTCATTAAACTATTTGTAATGATTTCCCTTGACATTGCAATTTCAAGGTCACTTTCACGGTTAGAAGAACTCGATTCATCTCTATCAAAATGGCCTGATGAGATTAGCGTGTCGGGTATATTCTCAAATTATCGAAAATCCTCATCATTTGACCAAGCATGTCTTTGAATGTAATTATGCAAAACTATTATTGCAATAACTATTAAAATTTGCTTGTTGAATGAATAGCTTTGAATATCTCTTAATATTGGCCATTTTTTTTTTCACACTCCAAATGTTCGTTCAATCACAGAGCGTAACGAAGAATGGGCATGATTAAAATTTTTTTTCAGATGCTCGATAATTGACTTTGAGACTTGAGTTTGAATCTCTTTCCGAATAAATAAATTCAGCTATTTTTGCTCACCCTAGGTATATAAGTTATTTATTTTATCTTATTTTAAATTATCTCACTTCTTCCTCTACCCTAACTGTTTCTCTCCTCTCCCTCTCTCATTTTCTCTCAAATTTTCTCATTTCTTTTTTTCTTGTGTCGTCCCTAGCTTAGTGATTTTCACCATTGTTGCGCCGCCTCCTTGCTCTATTATTTTGTTATCATTCTGCCAGCCTTATTGCTGGTATTTTTAATCGCCAAATCAACCCCTTTGCTATCCTAAAAACCTCCTCTGATCTGCCTAAATCAACCTCTCCTTGCTGCCATTAAAACCACCATTGCCACCCCTTCTCTCCACTCGTGATGTACCGATTTGTTTTCTTTTCCTTCTTGATTCTTTTTCTTTTGCTTGTCAAAATTTTCTATTGTTTTTACATCCATTTTATTACTGATTTCAACCTCTAAAATTCATCCTCTTTGCTGCCAAAACCTATTTTTGTGCCACCCCGAATCAGCCACATTCTTGTCGCCACTTGTGGTGGTGTGTTGTCCCTTAGCGTACCATTTATGGGCTACTATTTTCTTTTTTTTTTTTCCACCTATTACAATAGTGTTTACCTCAATTTTCCTTTGTTTAAAACAACCCTAAACAGATTTTGGGCGCTCTGCATTTTTCAAGCCAGGTAAGCATTTTTGGTTTCTCTAATTTGAATTTGTTTCATTTTGTTGTGATGAATTGCTGATTGTTATGAATATGTTAGGGAAAAGGTTTATAGATGAATAAAAGTATGGGTATTTTTTTACTGTTAAAAATACCAACGCCTTCGATTTTTAATTGTCTTTGAAATGACCAAAGGATTTTCGAGATATTAATGTGGTGAATATGTGTTTTCACTGAACTGTGATGCTGATCCAAACAACATAGCAATGAGGTTAGTAGCAGTTATCTCCCCCAACTGCACCTCACTGACATTAAAAATTTAACCAAAGGGACCTTAGATTGCCTCGAATCATGTTAATAGCTTTGAACAATGACGTTTTGCCACCTCTTGTGCATTGATGCCGTCAATAACATCGCCATTGCTATCCCAGTGGAGTTCGAGACGCCTACAAATGAAGTGACACGATTAATCTTTATAGTATTGGGTGGTGGTGGTGATCATACAGTATTCCTGTAGGTGGAGCTGTTTGCAAACTATCTTGGGACTATACTCGCTTCATTGTATTCATAAATAAATCCGGTCAACCTTAGTACCTCGAAAGACCCAATTGTTTCCGGATTTCCAAATGTTCCAGCAAACCCATGCAATAAGGCTGGTTCTAAACAACTCTCCAAATTTGAGTATCCCTTGATTAATTTTCATCCACCAACTTGCAAACGAACCAAATCCTATGAGAGCATGAGAGTAATGAATTGAAGAGTATAGTTATGTGTGGAATCTATCTATTTATCTGTATTTGATATATATTTAGACATCACTTAGATTTTAGTCTTCAACATCATGTAAAATAAAAGAGAGAAAAAAAGTTTAGTTAAAAGAAGGAACTAAAATATCTATACCATTATTTCAAATCTTATTAGAGTTGTTGTCACGAGTCAATCGGACACCAACACATTTAGAGAAATTACGAATATATAACTTTCCGTATTCAAAATAAGTTATATTTTTCGATGTAGGGGTAAGCATTCAATCAATTAAATGGAAAAAATTTGAGTTAACAAGTCTTATTTTATCATCCTAACTCGATTTGAATTTTTTTTCGAATCTAGTTGAGTGAAATTGTTCGAGTTAAGTTAAAAAGAAGTTAAACTTGTCCCATTAGAATCTTGTTACTCTATAACTAATTCCATGTTAGAACACATAAATTTAAAACCATATATATTTGCAAACTTTTTCAAAGCAAAAAAAAAAAATTGTTTTAGTATGATAAACTTGAATCATTAACTTATTTAGATCCCAAAATTATTGTTTTAGAAAACTTTAACTTTCTTTATATATTTTTAGAATTTTTTAAAATTTTAATAATTTTCTAAAAATATAAATTTAGAATTTTTATAAATATTTTAATTTTTTTTTGTGTATTTTTTGTTGAGAAGAGACCAATTTGCTTATTTTCAAAATTGATAAGAATCAAATGGGCATTTACACTAATCTGTTATTCGAATTATTCGAGTTGTAAAATTCAACTCGACTCAAACTTATTCGAGTTGACTCAAACAACTCGATTCGATTAACTCGAAATTCGTTTTTTTCAACTTTTTCAAATCAAATTGAGTTTTTCTTACCCTTAATTCGATATACTTTAGTCTTTTTATTTTTTTAAAAAAAAGCTAATAAAAAATCCCATATTATGGGATTTAAACTCATACCATTTACATTGATAACACCTTAATTTTACCACTCAACCAAAGTTTTAATTTAATATGTTTTATACATTTTAAATTTATCATGCATATTTTATTATCTTTATCAATTGCATATATATTGATATAGTTGTTGATTGAGTTAGTGTCACAAATTAACTTGACGTTAACTAAAGATTGATGGCAACACTAGGATAAACAATTATAGTGTATTTAGAATTATTAATTTGATGCATTTATGTGTTTAGATTTTGTTTTACCCACAATTCAATCTATTTTTCATTGTAATATCGTATATATTTCATGTATTATTATAATTAATTAGTTTTAAGTCATACATTTCATTATTTATTGTACACTTTTATGTTCTAAGTACGTAGTTTCTACACACATATGTATTTGATAGAATTTCTATTTTTTTTTAAATAATTAAAATCAATTAAGTGTTATATCCCTACTTTGACAAGGGCATGTGGCATAGCGAGAGTGGCCTACCAATGACCCACCGTTGGGAATAGCCCACGAGCAATCCTCTATTAAATATTCTCTATAGTGATCATCCACATATAATGATCAGCTCGAACCTTCAGTGGGAATCACTAAGGCACAATAATTTCATATAATTTTAGCAAGAGAATGTCAAAGTAGAACCACATAATACCACATATGGCAACGATTGACTTGTACTAGCCCTATCACTTGGCCAACCACACGTATAGGCCTACCCTTTTATATAGTCGACTATGTGACACTACCAAACATAGGACAGTCCTCCAATAAATACCCTAAAACACAAGTCAAAGGATCTCTCCTCCTCCTCCTCTAAGAAAATCCTAAACATCAACCTCCCTTTACTCATCCTCTCCCTCTCCTTGAAACCTCTAATTTCGACTCTCCACCTATCGTAGAGGTGAATTAGTTCTCGTCTTCACCATGTTTTTGTTATTGAAATCTTGTATCAATATCAAAACAAGCAAATAATTTTTTTTTTATAACTTTTATTTGGTTAATTAAAGAACGTGACAACATTGTAACTTTATTGGCAAATTTATTTTATTTTATTACTTGTACATAAAATAATAATCCATATTTGATCTCAAATTTCAAATAACATAAATAACATGTGAATTTTTTTTTCCCCACATACGTTTATACAGGCTACAGCAATGTAAAATTGTGAGAAAATGCGAATTTCAACAGTAAAAGTAAAGGAAAACAATTGTCCAAAAAAAACAAAGAAAAGAAAAGAAGAGAGAACAAAGGTCAGATATGGTGGGGACAGAAAAGTTAGAGACCAGGATTTATAATTAATATTTAATAAATCGTATTTGAAATTATTGGATTTATGTGCACTTGGACCCAACATTGCCGCCCAAAATTTCCTAGTACTATCACAAAACCAATTGACAGATCCCTGTTAGCCCACGCCAACCCCAAAACTATATATTAGATTATGCTTACCTGACTGAAAATATTTATAGAAGAAAATTATATAAGTTGCCCATCATAAGTAGAAATATTTTATATGAAATTATAAAACGGATAAAAATATACCCTCATGTTGATATTTTCTTACGCTATAAAAACGATGGGCATTTAATAAATTTTCTCAACTAAAAAAATTCTTTCGATTTGATGTTTAATTGATTTATAATATTAATTTAATCAGAAATTTAAATAATAATATAAATATATTAATCATATGACATATCAGTTATGTGAGTCAAAATTTTGGTTAAACCCCCTTAAATAATATATAATTTTTGTTGCTATTTTTAAATTTTTTGAAATAATATTTTCAAATAATTGTAATTTTTAATTGAATGATTGTATTTTTAATATGATTAGGTTTTCAAAGAGAGAGGAAGTTTTCTTTATAAGGTATGATAAGTTTGTATCAAAATATGAAATAAAAATCAAACCACATAATTATTTTTAGTATATGACTGTTTGATCCATAAAATATCAAGTTTTTTGGTAAATTGAGTGACCAAGTTAATATTATTTAATTGTTGAGTCTTAACTCGATTTGTGTTGGTATGGATGTTCATGTAGGAGGATGTTGGTTCGAGTGCGTTAAAACGCATTACCCTCTTATTTATGGGTTGGGAGGAGCTATGAGTAGTTTTAAAGATTATGTCAAATAGAGTCATATATGATTAGAACTTATAATGAGATTGTTCAAAAAAAAGAATTTAATATCATTTAACTTATAAGGATTAAGGGTGTAAAAAGTTTTTAAAATTTTTCAAAAAATAAAAAATTTAAGCCTCTACTTTTTTTTTGCACTCAATTGAGTGCTTGAACTTTCAAAATACATCAAAAGGACCCTCAAACTCTTTCAAAAAAACAATTAGGCCCCTCCTTTTTTTTTTTTTGCATTCAATTGGCTACTTGAATTGCAAAAATGCATCAAAAAGGCCCTTTGACCGTTAACTTTAATAGTTGACCATTAAAGTTAACCGCCCCTAATTTATAAAAATCTAAAAAAAATTATAAAATATATAGAAATATAGAAAAAAAATTATAAAATTCTATGAAGTCGTAAGAAAATTATAAAATGTAAATAAATCTAAAATTAAGTAAAAAAATTATAAAAGTTATCGTACCAAAAGAAGTATTTTATAATTTTTCTATAAAATTTATTGATTTAGATTTTATAATTTTTCGCCACATATCATCTTGTGTTGCGACACGTGATGGCTTTAACTGAAAAAAACTGGGGGTCGTTAACTTTAACGGTTAATGGTTAAAGTTAATGGTTGAAGGGCTTTTTTGATGCATTTTATAAATTTTTTTATAATTTTATTAATTTTTGTTTTATATTTTTTACTATTTCTATAATTTCTTTTTTTTCTAATTTTTAATATTTTATATTTTTTATTAAAATTTAATAATTTTTATAACTTTTATTGATTTTTATTTTTTATAATTTTTTGTCACATTTCATGTAACAACCTGCTTTCAAATGAAATCGAATGTTGATTTTGGGACCACAAATCTGAGTCCGGAAGAAAAATTATTTTAATATTATTACATGGTCATTATGATTGAAATATCGTATGAAAATTTCGTAAAGAAATTTTATCGGTTACATGTCTAATTAGATGGAAAGGATCAAATTGCATAAAATGAAAAAGTTGAGTTTTAGTAGCTATATGTATCAAATAACTATGGAATTCAAAATTGGAGGTCCTTATATGGCAAATAGACCAATTAGTGGAGTTAGTAGATAAGTATGATTAGTCATCATTGAAAAAATTAATAAAGAAAAGGACTAAATTGGAAAGTAAAAGATAAAAAGATGATAAATAATAAAATAACATAAAATATCATCATATTATCATCTTTCCTAAATTAAAAAGATGGAAACCCTAGCCATGGAGAATTGAATAAAGACAAACTTATTTGGTTTAACTAGGTGAGTATTCTTGTCCCGTTATTACTAATTTTTATATTTTCGAGATCGTAATAACTTAATCTAGCTATCTCGGGGATTAATTTGTAAAGTTATCAAAGTATTAGGGTTTTTCCATGGATGATTATGCATTAATTATGAAATTTTATGGTAGAAAGTGAAAGGTTGTTGATAGATAAACGACTTTTGTAAAGAAAATTTTGATGAAATTATGATTTAGGGACTAAATTGAAAAGATGTAAAATTCATGAAAAAATTCTAAAATTTTGTGAAATACATGGATTTTTAATGTTATATGTAAAAATTGGCTAGGCTTGGAATAAGGATTAAATTGCATGAATATCATTTTTGAGCTTAGGGATGAAATCGTAATTAATTAAAAGTATAGGGCAAAATGTAACAGCCCGATTTTGGGCTTAGTCGGAACAGTGGTTTCGGGACCACAAATCCGACGTGGATAAATTTATTTTATTTATATTTTTATGGTCTACAATTTCACGGAATGATATCGTGAAAATCTCATTCGAAAATTTTGACGTTTGGGCACTCAATTTAGTCAAAAGGACTAAATTGTAAAAAGTGCAAAAGTTGAGTTCTACATGTTAGACGTGTCCAATTGTTATGAAATTTTAAATTGGAGGTCCTTAAATGATAATTAGTCCATTGGTTAAGTTGTTGGACAAAATTGGACATAGATGGGTATGTTTCAAAAGATTTTTTTAGGGACATTTTGGTAATTTAGTGAATTAAATGAATTAAAAACAAAATTTAAATGCCAAATTTGTCCATCTTCAAGCTTAGGCCGAATTTAACATGTGGGAAGCCATGGATAGGGTTTTCAAGCTTTCCAAGCTTCATGGTAAGTCCATTCTAGCCCCGTTTTTCATGTTCTTTACGTTTTTGGAGTCCCGGTAACTTGATTTAGCTTATTCTAGCAATAATTCAACCTAGGGTTCATATTTGGAAAAATACCCATAGGTGAAATGTGTTTATTTTGATGTCTTATGGCAGAATATGAACCTTAGAATTATGTTAAACAACTTTTACTAAGCGATTTTAAGTGAAAACGAGTAAAATGACATAATCGGCAAAAATACCTAATGTACATAAGTGCATGTTAGAGCAAGAATTTGATGTTGCCATAGAAGGTAAAAATGATCAGCATGTTATAAAACATAAGAATAAGGGATGAAGTTTAATTTTCGAGCCTAGGGGCAAAATCATAATTATGCAAAAGTTTAGGGGCAAAATTGTAATTTTTCCAAAGTTTGAGTTAGGGACTGTTTTGAGTAGTACATTAATTAAATAAGTGAAATTTGATCTCTTAGACCCGAAAAACGAGATTTGGACCTAGAACGAGAGGGAAATTGAAAATCGAGAAAGTTGGTAAAATGATCGTTTTGGTATCGGGGTAAGTTCATATGTTTAACAAGCATTTAATTATGCATATTCGAATGATAAATTGATATTTTGGCCATAAATACTATAGTATTGAGTTTCAGATATAATGATTAATGTTCGATAATAATTCGATATTGGAAAGAGAACTTGTATAATTTATATGTTAGACCATATTTTGTATTATGGCTTTGTATGGTAACAAGAAAGTATTGACTAGCATAGTTTGATGAGAATAAGTTAAGTTGATGATGTGATGAGATTTAGAATGTAAGTATGTAAGTTTGTATGTAAATAATGTATCGTTTTTACTTACGTTTTCATATTTTGATAAATGGTATGAATTGTGGTGAATATTTGATGTAATTGACAAAATATCGACAAGTGAGAAATTTCCGTTGAACCTTAGGAATAAAAATGGATACGAGTGACATGTTCACTTGAAACTTATGTGAAATCTAAGTGGAATAAGTGATCCGGGTCTTTGGTCCGTCACGTTTCTACCGGTGGTGAGTTATCCGATATGTATTACGGATACTCGGCGACTTGTGTGAGCAAGATCGAGTAGTTACGTATTGACCGACAGCTTGTGTGAGCAGACCGAGATTGTGATTATGTGAAACGGGTGCTGGTCTTATAAGTTCTACCGGTGGCTCGGGTAATCCCGCATGTGTTTGCGGATACCGGCGACTTGTGTGAGCAAAGACTGAGTAGTTACGTATGACCGACGACTTGTGTGAGCGAGACCAGCGAATATGAATAGCTCGAGAACGAGCCTATGTGTGATAACTGATATGAAGTAGCTTTGGCTACAAGTGTGGCACTATGTGCAATATTCGATGTATCCGTTAATATTCCAATGAGTTCAACGGGAAATTGACTAAGTGAAAATACAATATGGCTATATAATGACTAAGTGTAATTGAATATGATTATGTGATGAATAAGTGCAAGTATATGCCTGTAAAATTATGAGAAATGTGCTCGATATGTGATCGAAATTTGGTAAGATTGATACGGAGTAAGTGTTCCAATGAAAGTTACTATAAAGAAAACATAAAAGAGTGAAATTTAGAAATAAAACAGTTTTGGACAGCAACAGTAGAGTAACTTTGAAAAATCACCAAAAATGGTAGAAATGGAATTAGTAGTTTAGTGAGATATGAAATTAAAGCTTATTGAGTCTATTTTCATATGAAATAAATATAGAATGCAAAGAAATTCTGTATTTTGAGATATTTATATTTTTGTGAGACTAGTTCAGAGTAATTTCGAGATCCCCTATTCTGACTTGGAAAAATCATTAAAAATTTTACAAAAATAATTTTGGGACATAATTTATATATTTAGATTCCTTAATGAGTCTAGTTTCAAATGAAACAAATTACAACATCATTTGATTTCTGTACAAGGAGAAAATTGATTCGTAGTGAAAAGGGGTCAGAATAGTGAAACAGTGAAATAGGGGAAATTTTGATGAATAAACTGTACTAATTGGATTATCCAAAAATTATGGAAATTTTATGGTATGAAGATATATGAGTCTAGTTTCAGGGAAAATTATCAGTTTTAAATTCGGAGCTCTGTAGCTCAAGAAATAAATAATTTAGTGACAGCGATTCAAGTAGACAGATTAATGTGAACATGAGTAATAAGGTATAAGCATGTGATTTAATGATTGTATCAAATTGAAAACTTGTTGTGAGGATTTGTCATGTTGAGGCTTTGATAAGGCCACAAATGAGTAAGTTGGGAAAGTAAGAACTTAGCATTATTTATGCAAGTTATGACAGCTTAGTAGTAAGCTAAATTCATTGCTAATGCTTATTATTTTTACATGCGAACTTACTAAGCTTTATAAGCTTACCCCTTATTCTTTCCCATGTTATAGAGTCCTACTAAACAAGCTCGGGTTGGAGGTCGTCGGAGATCGCTTCACACTATCAAGCTATCTATGGGTATCTTTATTTATAAACGATTTAAACTATGGCATGTATAGGGGCCTGACTAAGTCATTTTGTATATGTGTTAATTAATTTGACAAAATGTATTGTTAAGTCTGGTAATGCCTCGTACTCGGTTCCGACATAGGATACGGGTAAGGGGTGTTACATTTAGTGGTATCAGAGTCGATTCTCGGACTACCATAGTGAGTGTGAGAGTCTTGCTATACATGCCATAATGAGCTGTGATAGTGTGACGACTCCCGACACTGATGTAAATTATTTTATTAGACAGATGCGCACTTCAACCGAGCTAAAATTTGATAGTACAAACAGTGTGTTTATGATGAGTTGGGACTCGTGAAAAAAAATAAATAAAAATAAAAAAATAATAAGAATAATAGTTTATGATGTTTATGTGAAGATGTATAAATTATGGATAGGAATTTCTTTTGAAATATGAAAGATGAGATGAAAGGAAAGTTTATACTATGATAAGTGTTCATGTTTGATTGGCATTTGTATGATGCTATGAATATAACCTGTGAAATTAAGTGAATATTATGAGTAATTTTACTTGAGATTTATGAATGAAAGTATAAGTGCACTTGTTTGTATAAGATGATAGGAAGGTTGTGTAAAATGAGTATGCATGTTAAGTTACTTGAAACAAAATATATATTGATGAGTGTTAAGTTATATGCATGAATATATGAGAGGCAAGTCAGAGGCGTTACAACTTCACCCCCTTCCAATAAGGTATGTTATAAAGAAAATTTATGAAATTCAGACCGAATGGATTTACAAATGGAAGACTAAAGAGTTGAGTTGTAGATTAACTGACAACGTGATCAGAGTTGAGAATGGTTTAGTAAATGAACACAGTTGCAGAAAAGATGTCAGATTAATATGAAGATCATTCAGATTCCGAAATGTTATAGTTAAAGAAAGGTCAGGCTCAGTTAATTAACTCATCCAGGTATGAGACCTAAAGTATGTAATTGCTGGAATTTATTCTGAATTTATATCATGATTTTGCAATTGGAATAATATCATATTAGTAATGATTGTGAAATTAGATAGTGCAATCATGATCGAGATGTATTATGACTATATGAGGTTTGGTAAGGTTTGGTACCTCAATAGCGATTTTGTCCCCGTGGTTAACACCACCGTGGGTTGGCCCCACTTGAGATATGGGATCGCCCGCCAGTTGATTTGGTATCACACGATGGGTTGGCCCCATCACCCGATTTGTGTCTACGACACCGTTGTTTTGGTAACACATTGTGACTATATGTCACAAAGGGTTTGGCACCACCAAAGGGTTTGGTACCACAACGGGTAGACAAAGTATGCTTGGATGGCTAGGTTAAATATTCTGCATATTAATTGTTATATGTTGTGTGTGAAAATGTTTTAAAACAGGGAAGGGTTACATATCGAGTCTTGGTGACTCACCTTCTCCATTATTTTCGTGTGATGCTTAGATCGGACATGGAGCCGAGGGACTTGAGGAGGCCATGCGGTGGACTTAAAATTTAATGGACTTTAATTTTAGTTATTTTAAATTTGGTTATGGGTTGTTTTATTTTGGATGTAATAAGGCCTCATTAAACTTTACTTTAGTTATTTTCTTATATGTTGGATATTTTATTTTACTATAAATTTGAATCACGCGCTTTTTTTAAATTAACTCTAAAATGTTTTATCGTGCTATCTGGCACATCCAAGTTTGTATAATAATTTGACTTAATTAAATTTTCAATTTAGTCCAAGAAGGTTTTCAACAAGATAATAAAACGAAGTTGTTTTCAACAAAACTTAAATTGGATTTTTCAAAATAACTAAAATTAAAGTCCATTAAATTTTAAGTCCACCGCATGGCCTCCTCAAGTCCCTCGGGTTTTAAAACATTTTTCACACAACATATAACAATTAATATCACGAGAATATTTAATTCCGACCTAGCCATCCAGCGCCTTTGTCTACCCAGTTGTGGTACCAAACCCTTTGGTGGTGCCAAACCCTTTGGTGACATATAGTCACAATGTGTTACCAAAACAACTTGGTGTCGTAGACACAAATCGGGTGATGGGGCCAACCCATCGTGTGATACCAAATCAGCAGCGAGGCGATCCCATATCTCAAGTGGGGCCAACCCACGGTGGTGTTAACCACGAGGGACAAGTCGCTATTGAGGTACCAAACCTCTGGAGGTACCAAACCTCTGGTGACATATAGTCACGGTGTGTTACCAAAAGTTTGGTGCCCGTCGAACGATTAATCTTCGGCCCTCACTCATCAACCCACACATATTAAGCGATATTGTTTGTAAATGCACAAAATGAAATTGAAATTGGTATCGAGCCCGCTCAAAACTCGAAAAGTTCCTCATTTGGGGGCCCAAGGCCCAAAAATGTTTTAGTAGGCCTTATTAATTGTTGTTGGGTTTTTAAGCAGCATGGCCCGAGTCTCCCAAGACCGATCCGCCTGTAAGTACCTATAAACCTTTGTGTGAATATTATATTCTATAGAAGGGTAGGAAGCATGGAACGTAGATAGACTTATAGGAATTTGAACCCTAGGATTAGATTACTTAAACACACAAGCTAAACATAAGACTTAAAGAACGAAACCAACCTATGACCAAGTTACTGAGCTAGGGTGTGGTAACCCCTGTACGCATGTCTAGGATTGGATCCGGAAGAGCACAGTATTTAAGCGGTCGAGTGACTCACCACCTCTTCGCAGTATCCTACAGTGCGTAGCTTGGGTTCACCCTAACCTGCAGGGCTCGGTGGTGTGGTAACCTCTGCGCATGTCTAAAAAGGTTCGGTGGGAGCTTGGTATTTAAGCAGTCGTGTGACTCACCTCCTCTCCACACTAAACCTGCACAGTGCGTAGCTTGGTTCACCACGACCAAGAGGGCTCGGTCATAGGCTAAACATAATGACTAAAACCCGAAAGGAATTAGCCTTGATTTTCAAAAAAAAATGGAAAAAACAAAACTTGGTTTTAAAACTTTTCAAATCACTCCTTCAAAAGTAAGAACAACTCTTTTACAATGTTTTCCCGAAAAGTTTGATTTGTGGAAAATTACGAAAATGCCCTTGGGGTAAGATTACTAAAATACCCTTGGTTCATAAAACATCAACTCAATGATTTTGTCCAAAAATTTTAACTACTTCTCAAATATTCAACTCCGCTTTGAAATCATCAATGAACCACTTTGGTTTTGGAAAATCAAGAAAACGCCTCAACGTGTAAAATTACCAAAAGCCTCGAGTACAAAATTTTGCAACATCACCGCTTTAAGAAAAAATTCTCAAAAGGACCTCGAGTTTTACAATGGTTAAAACACCCTTGATCTACAAAAATTACAAAATTACCCCTGATGGACAAAATTACCAAAATACCCCTGGTTTTCGAAATAATGCTATAACTCCAAACCTTATCAATTTTTTTTTATGATACCCTCCAGTGTTGGGAATTGCAAAAACAACCTACTTTACTAAGGTTTTAAAATCTCTTTTATTACGAAAATACCCCTGTAGGAAAAAGACAAAAATACCCCTGGGTTAGAAATGGGCAGAAATGTCCGACGAGCGAATAGGTAGGGAAAGTATTAAGGAATGGATGCAAGAACTTCTTTGTGTGAACTAAGATAGAGAACTGAAACCTTGTTTGCACGAAAGAACCTCTAACTAAAATTCTCTTCATAAAATTTCTTCATGAGTAATGAAGTGGAACAAACGCTAAAACATAAAATTTCTCTTAATCGATTAAAGGCGCAGATATAGAATGAGTTCTAGAGGACGGACGCCGTGGACGCAGATAGGGTAGGATGGCGGTGTTCGAACCCGTCAGTCGGGACAAGGTTCGAAACGATGTACCATCGCCACCACCACCTCCAACTTTTGGAGCGGAGAACAGGATCGACGGGAGGAGAGGCGATGCAAGCGGTGTTGCGAGTCCTCGAATTGGTGGTGGGCTGGTGGAAATTTAGGAGCTCAAAATCTGTTCCGTTTAATTCGGTCCAACGGAGTGAGGTGTTCAGGGTGTGTCGAGTGGCACCCGGTGTAGCGTAGTATTGGTGGAATCTACGAAAGGATAATGGATGATCTTGACCTAACCGAGGAGGAAAAGCTGAAAGGGGTGTCGCTTCTAAAGGATGAAGCGTGCAGTGGTGGTGACGATTCGGGATGGAGCCACGGTGATGATCTCACGTGAGACTACTTTAAAACCGCTTTTAGAAGAAATGCGTGGGCACCAGCTACACCGACGCTACAGAGGAAGGCTTTTACGGGTTTAGTACAAGGAACTAAGTCCGTGGCGAGTATGAGGCGGAGTTTTAAGACCGAGTAGGTATGCAAGAGGCATCGTGGCTCTTGAACACGATGGCCAGATCCGCTTTGAGGACGGACCAAGAGATGATTTGCGATTCTTGATTGCCCATGACAAGTTCGTGAGTTTTCATCTCTTGTGGAAAAGGCTAAGGTAGCCGAGGGGATCAAGGAGGTCGTGAGGCGTAATTATAGTAGGAACAATCAAAGAGAGGATTTGGGTCGGTGGATCCGATGGTAATGATCGAGAAGAAGGCTAGAGCAGTGGGCCAAATCGGTGACAAGGCCCGTAGCTACTAATCAGAGGCCGGCTCAGTGCAATCGCTGTGGGAAGTCCCATTGGGGAGGTTGCTCGACCGGCGATAGAGGATGTTTTGAGTGTGGGTCTTTAGAACATCGGGTCAGAGATTGTCCCCGGAAGCGAGCTCGAAATCAGCCAGAGGGGCAGAATCGTACGCAGGATAGAAATATGGGACCACAGAGGGGTCGTGGTAATGGCAGAGGAAGCAATGGTCCTAACCGAGGTCGAGGAACTCAGGGCAGAGGTTCAGCAAACCTGAGGCTAGGCGGCTGGCTTAGTCTATCTGGCAAGGCGTCATGAGGAGGGTGACGACCGGATGTCATAACCCAGACGTTTCGATTTTGGTCTCCCTTATTATGCATTAATTGATGTGGGGTCTACACATTCATACGTAGCAAGTAGTGTGGTCGAGACTTTGAACCTAGACTCTGAGACTGCTGCTAGGGAGATGACTGTAGTGAGTCCTTTAGGTCACTCTGTAGTGGTAGAGGACTTTATAGAGGCGCACCCTAGAACTCCAAGGGTCGATTCGGTCGATCCGATGGAACTACCATTCGGGAGTTCGATTTGATCCTTGGAATAGATTGGTGGCTAAGTATCGGCGAATTTGGATTGCGCGGCTAAGCGCATGGTTCTAAGACTACGGAGAGTGATGAAGTGGTGATGATAGGTGATAGAAGGAATTACCTATCCAACGTGGTTTCCGCCTTGAAGGTTGAGAAGATGGTCAAGAAAGGCTGTAAGGCGTTCTTGGTTCAAATCTGTGCTTTGGAAGTTAAGGAGTCGGGAGTTGGAAAGGTCCGAACGGTTGGAGAATTCTTGATGTGTTCCCGAAGAACTTCCGTGTCTACCTCTGCATCGAAGGAAGTCGAATTGATAGACGCGTGCTACCGGAATGGCACTGTGTCTATAGCACCTTACCGAATGGCACCAAAGGAATTGGTGGAGCTGAAGGCTCAAATTCAGGAGCTCCTGGATAAAGGGTTTATTCGACCTAGTATATCTCCGTGGGGAGCGCCTGTATTGTTTGTCAAGAAGAAGGACGGTTCTATGCGGATGTGCATCGATTACCGTCAGTTAAACAAGTTAACGATCAAAAATAAGTACCCATTGCCACGGATCGATGACTTGTTTGACCAATTGAAGGGGGCATCGGTGTTTTCGAAGATAGACCTTAGGTCGGGTTACCATCAACTTAAGGTGAAGGGGGCCGATGTTCACAAGACGGCTTTTCGAACTCGGTATGGGCATTACGAGTTCCTAGTGATGCCATTCGGGTTGACCAATGCCCCGGCGGCGTTCATGGACTTAATGAATAGGGTATTTCAACAGTACCTAGACCAATTTATCGTGGTGTTCATAGACGACATTTTGGTCTACTCTAAGACGGAGGAGGAGCATGACAAGCATTTACGGATAGTTCTACAAGTGTTAAGGGAAAAGCAATTATATGCCAAATTCAGTAAGTGCGAATTCTGGCTGAGGGAGGTGGCTTTCTTAGGTCACGAGTGTCGCGGAAGGATTAGAGTGGATCCCGCAAGATTGAAGCGGTATTGAGTGGAAACCACCTAAGTCGGTGGCGAGATCTGAAGTTTTACGGGTTTAGCAGGTATTATCGAGATTTGTGGAAGGGTTCTCTCGATCGCAGTACCGTTGACTAAGTTGCTAAGGAAAGGTGTTCCATTTGTATGGTTGGAGAAGCAGCAAGAAAGCTTTGATAAGTTGAGGAAGATTCTGACGGAAGCTCCGGTTTTAGTACAACCCGAGGCAGGGAAATTATTCACAGTCTATTGTGATGCATCTCACACCGGTTTGGGGTGTGTGTTGATGCAGGATGGGAAGGTAGTAGCCTATGCGTCCCGTCAGCTGAGACCGCATGAGGTTAACTACCCAACTCACGACCTGGAGTTAGCCGCAGTTGTCTTCGCCTTGAAAATATGGAGACATTATCTTTATGGGGAGAAGTCGGTAATTTACACGGACCACAAAAGTTTGAGGTATCTTCTGACACAGAAGGATCTGAATCTGAGACAGCGCCGATGGATTGAGCTGTTAAAGGACTACGACTGTTCCATCGAATATCATCCGGGTAAGGCTAACGTGGTGGCCGACGCGTTGAGCCGGAAGGTCGTGGCGGATTTAAGAGCTATGTTTGCTCAGTTAAGCCTATATGACGATGGAAGCCTTTTGGCAGAGCTTCAAGTTAAGCCAACGTGGATCGAGGAGATTAAGAACAAACAGTTAGTGGATGAAGGGTTAAGTGCGAAGAGAATACAAGTTCGGGATGGTGGTTTAGAGGGTATAGTGTGACTAGTGATGGTGTGCTATGTTTTCGTGGACGGCCTTGTATGCCAAAAGATATGGAGTTGAGCGAAAAATTCTCCAAGATGCTCATAGCAGCCCATACGCTATGCATCCGGAAGGAAGCAAGATGTATGGAGATCTACTAAATTACGGTGGCGGATTGAAGCGTGAGATAACGAATCGTAGGGAAGTGTTTGACGTGTCGGCGAGTTAAGGTGAACACCGATTACCATCGGGCTACTTCAACCGTAATGATCCTCAATGGAAGTGGGAGCGGATCACTATGGATTTCGTCGTGGCTACCCTTACGCCCAAAGAAGAAAGATCGATTTGGGTAATCGAGACCGTCGACTAAATCACTCACTTCATCTGGGTGAGAATGGACTACTCACCCGAAGCTAGCAAAGTTGTATGTGGCGAGATAGTCGATTGCATGGTGTACCGTGTCGCTTATCTCGGATAGGGACCCAAGGTTCACTTTGGGTTTTGGAAAGCGTTACATCAAGCGTTGGGAATGCGGTTGGATTTAGCCTGACCTTCCATCCTCGACGGACGGGCGGTCCGAAGGGTCATACAGATCTTAGAAGATATCTTTGAGGGTTGTGTCTTGGAATTCGAGGTAGTTGGGAGGAATTCTTACCTTTGGCCGAAGTTCGCCACAACAATAGCTACCGTGCAAGTATTCGAGATGGCACCATCTGAAGCCTTGTATGGATTCGAAATGCCGAACTCTCGACGTGTTGGACGGAGTTGGGTGAACGACAAGTGTTGGGCCCAGAATTGGTAGCGAGGCGAAGACAAAGTCAAAGTGATTCGGTCTCGTCTCAAGGAAGCATCGATAGGCGTAAGTCTTATGCCGATCTCAAACGCAAGGAAATGGAGTATCTTTGTGGGAGATAAGGTCTTCCTGAAGGTGTCGCCTTGGAAGAAGGTACTAAGATTTGGGCGAAAAGGGAAGCTGAGCCCAAGATTCATTGGCCCATATACAGTACTGAAGCGAGTAGGACCAGTAGCTTATCGCCTTGAACCGCCGCAGAGTTAAGTCGATACATGACGCCTTTCACGTATCAATCTTTGAGGCGGTATCGGTCCGATCCATCACATGTGGTGCTGTGATGTAAATCGAGGTTAACGCAGACTTATCTTTTGAGGAGGAACCGGTTCGGATCTTGGATAGAGATGTAAAGGTTCTACGTGAGGAAGTCAAGTGCCCTTAGTGAAAGTGCTATGGCGGAACCATGGTCTTTGAGGAAGCTACGTGGGAACACGAGGATGTGATACTGGTGCAATACCTCATCTGTTTTAGTTATGTAATTTCGGACGAAATTTATTTTAAGGGGTAGAGTTGTAACATCCCAAAATGGGGTTATTTGGAATTTAATTATCTTTCTTATGTATGAGCTATTGTGTCATTATTTATGGAATAATAATGATCAATTTAAGGCTTTGTGTTGGCTCGATTTGGTAGGAAATTTTAGTTTTTAACTTTTAAGGTAGGGAGCCTTAGCAAGAGGGTGTTATAAGAATAAATGGGGATAATTTGGACATAAAATGAGCCTAGACTAAGTGGCAAAGTAAGCCCACTTAAGAGCTACATGTGACGCCACCAAGGAGCAAGGGAGAGCTTGTGTTCGAGTCGAGGAAATCCCTCTTTTTGGCAATATGTTGGACGGCACTTGTGGGAGAGTCCTCTCTTCCTTTAAACTCTTTAATTATTATTAATAGACAATATGAGCATTTTTATTTTAAGGATAATCAAGAAGATTATGAAGATTAAAAGAATTATTATTGGATTATTATTAGAGTATTCAAATTATTTGAATGGTTTTAAATTAAGTGGTCTAGAGTGAATTAAGGAAGTAAGATGAATCTTGGACTCCTTGTTGAGGAGGAGTGAATGACAAGGACTTGTGGAAGAGGGGAGTTGCGAATGCTTATAAAAGCATCTAAGTGACCACCTTGATTTTCTTTTTTTCAATTTGCTTAGCCGAAAAATTTAAAGCCCTTTCTCCTCATTTTCTTTTATCATTCCATTCCCTCAAAACCATAGCCGAAACCCTCACAACTCCTCCTTGCCGAAACCTCATTCTTTAAATCCCTTCTCCTTTTATTTCCTACTAGCCGAATCACCAATTCCCTATTTACCTTTCTTCTTTCTTTTTCTCACTAAAAGTCAGCCTTGTTTTAAACCACCCCTAGCCGAATCTAACCTCTATCAAAGTGCCGAAATCCCTTTTCTTTAACCTCTACTTGGCCGAATTGTGTGCATGAGAAGTAGGCATCTTTTTGTTGACGATCTCAGAAGGTAAGGATCTTAGGCCGAATGCCTATATTATTTGTATCTCATTATGTCGACTTTGGTAAAGATAGGTATGGGTTTCGGCAACTATTGATTAAGAATACTAATCACAGATTTAACCAATCCGCTGTAGGATCTTCGGGATTTGGAGATAAGCAAGTAAATTCGCCAACGTTAGTCAATCAATCTTCGGTAAGGATTTACATATAGATTGGTGTTCATTTAAAAGGGGCTATGGTTATTAATATTGACCGATTGTAGTTTGTGAACCAGATTCGTGATTTGGGCACCGAGGCTAGTATTCAAAGAGACTAGGTAAGGATTCGGGTACAAAAGGTTACCCCTTTAAATTCCTTGGATTGGCCGAATAGGCCATAGGGCTAATTCCATGGTTGGCCGAATGTAGGTACAAAGAGATCTAAGGTGGTCGACTCCTTCATTCGGGATTTGGATCACTCAGTGGTGACAGGTGTGTACATACACACTTATATCAGTTAATATGTGTGATAAATATTTGTTGTTTGTAAATCTGCTTGATGTAGATTTGGATTTGGTACCTTAAATGGTACAAGCAAGGACCTCGGTAAGTCTCTATTTATATGAGATTATTATGATGCTTTTGGGAAGCATGATTTATTTAATACATGTGATAAATGTATGATCTCTGTGATGATTGTGATGTGGGTTGATGAGTGGAGGGGGCAGTATTAATCGTGCCGACGGGCACCAGTGTTTTGGTAACACACCGTGACTATATGTCACCAGAGGTTTGGTACCTCCAGAGGTTTGGTACCTCAATAGCGACTTGTCCCTGTGGTTAACACCACCGTGGGTTGGCCCCACTTGAGATATGGGATAAATGCGCGGTGATTTGGTATCACACGATGGGTTGGCCCCATCACCCGATTTGTGTCTACGGACACCAGTGTTTTGGTAACACATTGTGACTATATGTCACCAGTGGTTTGGCACCACCAGTGGTTTGGTACCACAACGGGGTAGACAGTGGCGTTTGGATGGCTAGGTCGGGAATTAAATATTCTGCATATTAATTGTTATATGTTGTGTGTGAAAAATGTTTTAAAACAGGGGAAGGGTTACATACTGAGTCTTGGTGACTCACCTTCTCCATTATTTTTCAGGTGATGCTTAGATCGCGGACATGGAGCCGGAGGGACTTGAGGAGGCCATGCGGTGGACTTAAAATTTAATGGACTTTAATTTTAGTTATTTTAAATTTGGTTATTGGGTTGTTTTATTTTGGATGTAATAAGGCCTCATTAAACTTTACTTTAGTTATTTTCTTATATGTTGGATATTTTTATTTTTACTATAAATTTGAATCACGCGTTTTTTTAAATTAACTCGAAAAATGTTTTATCGTGCCATCGGGCACATCTGAAGTTTGTATAATAATTTGACTTAATTAAATTTTCGAATTTAGTCCAAGAAGGTTTTCAACAAGATAACCAAAACGAGTTGTTTTCAACAAAACTTAAATTGGATTTTTCAAGTGGGTTTCAAAAAGTTTTCCCGTAACGACTCATATTCGGTCCTAACGTTTGGGCCGGGTTTGGGCTGTTACAGAATGCAGTGTTTATGGTTGAGAAATTACAGCAATCTCTTCCGACTATTATATGTTTCCATTTACTCTCAGAGGTATATATATCTGCAAGATTTAGAATGAAATTCCTATAGTATGAGAATGTCAGCTAAATTTACAGGTAGATGAAAGCATTGTAGCCTATTTGAGTGATGATCGAAATTGCTCTATCTTTTCTGGTTTTCTACATCATGCACAGATAGAAAGTTGACGGTAAGGTCCATATGATGTTAGCGTCCCATTTTACTAGCTATTGTTCAATGAAAATAAAGGAAGATTGTGTGGCTTTTGTTAAGATTATTTTCAGTACTTATGAGTATTTTCTGTGTAGCTCTATGTTTTGAGATTTTGTTACTTCTGTTTCCTTAATAAATTATTGTCCAAAGTATCAACCATGAGATATGAGTAGGAAATGTTCCATTTATGAAAATGGTTTCTTTTTATTATTAAAATGCTTATGATGATTATAAGTTTTAACTTGATGGCGAGAGTACTTTGATACAGTTACCATAGGTATAAAGGTTGTGCTTTTGTATTGGTTGTTATGGAAATTTGTGTTTAAATTTCTCCAATGATCGAGATGTTTTATTTTCAGCTAGGACATTATCTACTAAAGTAATTGAGAAGTTAGTCTTGTTATGGTACTATGATTTTTAAGCTGTATGAGTATTGTGACATCAATATAGTTAAGTGCTTCGACGAGTAACAGTTGAAGTAAATTCTATTATAAGTTTAATCTTTCACTAGATTTGAGAAGAAATTGAAGTTGGAAAAGTGTGAATGATAGGAAGTTCAACTTAGACCTGTGTATTGGTTTTCATTTTCAAATGATCTTGATACATATATTAGCGAGTTAAAGATAGAATGTTATGATGTCTATACGTTGATAATTATCATTTATTTAAGAAGTAAGATATTGAAGATGCCGAGACTATATGAGAAGCTCAAAGTGACTTGTGAAATTAGACCTAAATCCATTAAGCGGTGAGATTTTGGGGACGAAAATCCCTAAAAGGGGAGAGTTGTATGACGATTTTGGGCTTAGTCGAACGATGGTTTGGGACCACAAATCCGACGTGGATAAATTTATTTTATTTATATTTTATGGTCTACAATTTCACGAAATGATATCATGAAAATCTCATTCGAAAATTTTGACGTTTGGGCACTCAATTTAGTCAAAAGGACTAAATTGTAAAAAGTGCAAAAGTTGAGTTCTACATGTTAGACGTGTCCAATTGTTATGAAATTTTAAATTGGATGTCCTTAAATGATAATTAGTCCATTGGTTAAGTTGTTGGACAAAATTGGACATAGATGGGTATGTTTCAAAAGATTTTTTTTAGGGACATTTTGGTAATTTAGTGAATTAAATGAATTAAAAACAAAATTTAAATGCCAAATTTGTCCATCTTCAAGCTTAGGCAGAATTTAACATGTGGGAAGCCATGGGTAGGGTTTTCAAGCTTTCCAAGCTTCATGGTAAGTCCATTCTAGCCCCGTTTTTCATGTTCTTTACGTTTTGGAGTCCAGTAACTTGATTTAGCTTATTCTAGCAATAATTCAACCTAGGGTTCATATTTGGAAAAATACCCATAGGTGAAATGTGTTTATTTTGATGTCTTATGGCAGAATATGAACCTTAGAATTATGTTAAACAACTTTTACTAAGCGATTTTAAGTGAAAACGAGTAAAATGACATAATCGGCAAAAATACCTAATGTACATAAGTGCATGTTAGAGCAAGAATTTGATGTTGCCATAGAAGATAAAAATGATCAGCATGTTATAAAACATAAGAATAAGGGATGAAGTTTAATTTTCGAGCCTAGGGGCAAAATCATAATTATGCAAAAGTTTAGGGGCAAAATTGTAATTTTTCCAAAGTTTGAGTTAGGGACTGTTTTGAGTAGTACATTAATTAAATAAGTGAAATGTGATCTCTTAGACCCCGAAAAATGAGATTTGGACCTAGAACAAGAGGGAAATTGAAAATCGAGAAAGTTGGTAAAATGGCTGTTTTGGTATCGAGGTAAGTTCATATGTTTAACAAGCATTTAATTATGCATATTAGAATGATAAATTGATATTTTGGCCATAAATACTATAGTATTGAGTTTCAGATATAATGATTAATGTTCGATAATAATTCGATATTGGAAAGAGAACTTGTATAATTTATATGTTAGACCATATTTTGTATTATGGCTTTGTATGATAACAAGAAAGTATTGACTAGCATAGTTTGATGAGAATAAGTTAAGTTGATGATGTGATGAGATTTAGAATGTAAGTATGTAAGTTTGTATGTAAATAATGTATCGTTTTTACTTACGTTTTCATATTTTGATAAATGGTATGAATTGTGGCTGAATATTTGATGTAATTGACAAAATATCGACAAGTGAGAAATTTCCCGGTTGAACCTTAGGAATAAAAATGGATACGAGTGACATGTTCACTTGAAACTTATGTGAAATCTAAGTGGAATAAGTGATCCGGGTGCTGGTCCGTACGTTCTACCGGTGGCTGAGTTATCCGATATGTGTTACGGATACTCGACAGCTTGTGTGAGCAAAGACTAAGTAGTTATGTATTGACCGATAGCTTGTGTGAGCGGACGAGATTGTGATTATATGTGAAGCGGTGCTGGTCTTATAAGTTCTACCGATGGTCGGGTAATCCGCATGTGTTGCGGATACTGGCGACTTGTGTGAGCAAAGACTGAGTAGTTACGTATGATGACGACTTGTGTGAGCGGACATGAATATGAATAGCTCGAGAACGAGCCTATGTGTGATAAGCGATATGAAGTAGCTTTGGCTACAAGTGTGGCACTATGTGCAATATTCCGATGTATCCGTTAATATTCCAATGAGTTCAACGGGAAATTGACTAAGGGCTAGTTTGGCAATGCTTTTGAAAAGTGCTTTTGAAAAGTGCTGTGGAAAAGTGCTTTTGAGAAGTGCTTTTGAAAAGTTTGCTTTAAAATTTGAGTGTTTAGCATTCTTTGTCAAAAAGTGCTTTTGAGAAATAAAATGTCCATTTTAGACATGTTATTATCAAGTAACAAATATACATTTAAATAAATTTTAAATTAGTTAATATTATTATATTTTAGTAAGAATATAAAAATTACTATAACTTGTTAATATTTTAATATATGAAATATAAATTTTAATTTTAAATATTTGTAAGTAATAAATATTTATTAGTTATAAAATTTAATTAGAATATATAAACTACATTTTAAATATTTAAATATAACCATTAAATATTTAAAATTAATATTTTAAAAATATTTTTATTTTTAATTAATAATTTTAACACATTTATAATTAAGCTCCACGAAAAAAAGAAAAGTACTATGTTATTAGAGGGTGAAAAGTAATTAAGCACTAAAAGTGCTTTTGGGAGAGGAAAAGCTAAAATTTTAGCTTCTTTTTCGAAGTGCTTTTGAAAAGCACTTCGAAAAGCCAAAATTCCAAAAAGCGAATTTGTTCAAGCATGAACTTTTCTTCCAAAAGTGCTTTTAGAGCCAGAAGTGCTTTTGAAAAGCAATGCAGAACTGGCCCTAAGTGAAAATACAATATGGCTATGTAATAACTAAGTGTAATTGAATATGATTATGTGATGAATAAGTGCAAGTATATGCGTGTAAAATTATGAGCAATGTGCTCGATATGTGATCGAACTTTGGTAAGATTGATACGCAGTAAGTGTTCCAATGAAAGTTACTATAAAGAAAACATGAAAGAGTGAAATTTAGAAATAAAACAGTTTTGGACAGCAACAGTAGAGTAACTTTGAAAAATCACCAAAAATGGTAGAAATGGAATTAGTAGTTGAGTGAGATATGAAATTAAAGCTTATTGAGTCTATTTTCATATGAAATAAATAGAGAATGCAAAGAAATTCTGTATTCTGAGATATTTATATTTTTGTGAGACTAGTTCAGAGTAATTTCGAGATCCCCTGTTCTGACTTGGAAAAATCATTAAAAATTGTACAAAAATAATTTTGGGACATAATTTATATATTTAGATTCCTTAATGAGTCTAGTTTCAAAATAAATAAATTACAACATCATTTGAATTCTGTACAAGGAGAAAATTGATTCGTAATGAAAAGCGGTCAGAATAGTCAAACAGTGAAATAGGGGAAATTTTGATGAATAAACTGTACTAATTGGATTAGCCAAAAATTCTGGAAATTTTATGGTATGAAGATATATGAGTCTAGTTTCAGGGAAAATTATCAGTTTTAAATTCGGAGCTCTGTAGCTCAAGAAATAAATAATTTAGTGACAGCGATTCAAGTAGACAGATTAATGTGAACATGAGTAATAAGGTATAAGCATGTGATTTAATGATTGTATCAAATTGAAAAATTGTTGTGAGGATTTGTCATGTTGAGGCTTTGATAAGGCTACAAATGAGTAAGTTGCGAAAGTAAGAACTTAGCATTATTTATGCAAGTTATGACAGCTTAGTAGTAAGCTAAATTCATTGCTAATGCTTATTATTTTTACATGCGAACTTGCTAAGCTTTATAAGCTTACCCCTTATTCTTTCCCATGTTACAGAGTCCTACTAAACAAGCTCGGGTTGGAGGTTGTCGGAGATCGCTTCACACTATCAAGCTATTTATGGGTATCTTTATTTATAAATGATTTAAACTATGGCAAGTATAGGGGCCTGACTAAGTCATTTTGTATATGTGTTAATTAATTTGACAAAATGTATTGTTAAGTCTGGTAATGCCTCGTACTCGGTTCCGGCATAGGATACGGGTAAGGGGTGTTACACAAAATGGTAATTTTGCCTAAGATGTGAATTGGATTGAATGAAATATGAATTGCATTAAATTAATTTAAATTCATTTGTATAGATCCGGATAGATCAAATACGAAGTTAGATCGTGGAAAAGAAAAAGTTTCAGATTAGTAGACAACAAATCAACGTACAATTGTCGAGGTAAGTTTGTGTAACTAAATTGTATAATTATATGTTTGAATTGAATGTTTTGCATGTGAATTGTGTAATTTTCATGTATGAAAATCAATCACATATCAATAATGTTTGACAAGTATTAAGTCCCATTTGAATAAATGAAATTCGATGGATACAGGGTTCCTGAATTAGTTGTGGTCCTGCATGTGTTGTGGACACACCATAGCTTGAAAGAGTGTCCCTTATTAGCTCTCATGAGCATCCCGATACTTGGCTCTTATGCGCTTCCCGTTATATGATTCTTGCGAGCTTCTCGAATGATCTACGGAGCTTCCCGATATTGGCTCGCTTGAACTTCCTGATATTAGCTCGTATGAGCTTCCCGTTAACGGCTCTCCAGAGCTTCCCGTTACATGGCTCACATGAGTTTCCCGTTATATGGCTCAAAAAAGCTTCCCGTTTATGTGCTCGTATGAGCATCCCTGAATATGAATTGACGGATTACAGATTTGTATACTTTGTGTGTACTACCTATGTATCCATCGATATTTTAAATGGTTCAACGGGAAAAGTTCTAATATGAGATATCATGGGTCCAATATGAACTATTACCTGAATATATCTGAAATACATGAAAATGATATGTACACGTTATATGGACACAAGAATTGGAAAGTTATGAACATGGAAAATTGATATTTGATGAGCTCATATATGTTTCTTAAAATTCATGTGAAACACATGACTAACATGTTTGATGATGTTATGTGTTTAGGCTATTAGCTAAACTACTTTGGATGTAACTTGTATGCTTACCTTTAATGAAAATGAATGGTAAGTAAATTTTTCGTTATACGAACTTACTAAGCATTAAATGCTTACTCTGTTTTATTTCTTCCGTTTTATAGTACTTGGAAGCTGGTCGAGCTACATCACATTATCCATTGGCCCATTTAAGTATATATAACTAATTTTGGTTATAATGGCATGTATAGGGTAAATTGACCAATGTTGACTTAAAAGTATTTTGTTGTAAATAGACATTGGAATGGCTTGAGTTTGATATATTTGATATGTATGTATGTGTTGCCTTATCATTTTTGTTGTGTTTGATATGGTTGAGTAGTGGATAATTTAAGGGTATGTTAATGAATGGTTTGAGATAATATGATTGGAGTAATATGCATATATGTTTATGGTCAATTAGGTAAGGTTGAATCATTGGACATATGGGGTGTTATGATATGTGTTAAATTTGGTTTTGGCTTGATTTAAACGTCTTGTAATGGTTGGTGAAAGTGTTGAAGTATTAATGTAGGTGGAAGAAAAATTGGATGAGAAATGTGGCCTTAGAAATAGCTTATTTTTGTCCACACGGGCATGTGTCTCAGCCGTGCGTGACACACGGCCTAGCCCATGGGCGTGTGGTTTGTTCGTATGTCCCCTGCATCCTAAAATTTGAGAAACAGAATGCTTAGAAATTTTCACACGACCTAGAACACGGGCGTGTGGCTTGGTCATGTGACCCCCCGCACCTATTAAATGCAAGTTAATATGCTCACACGGCCTAGCACATGGGTGTGTGGCTTGGCCGTATGACCCAAGTCAGTGAGCACCCTAATTTGGACATGGGTTGGGACACGACCGTGTGCCCTACTTTGAATGCTCACATGGCCTGAGATACGAGCATGTCTTTTGACCTTGTGAGCCATACGGCCTGGCCACACCAGGCGTGTGTCCCTTACACCTTGGAAAAATTTTGAAGTTTTGCGAAAAATTCTCTGAGTACCCGGTTTAGTGCCGAATTGTTTCTAATGCATATTTTGGGCCTTAAGGGCTCATATAAGGGACAATATGATTGATTATAATTAGTTTTTGATATGAATGTTAAATGGTATGAAATGTCTATATTTGATCTGTAAATTTTGGTAATGCTTCGTAACCCTATTCCGACGACGGATATGGGTTAAGGGTGTTGCGTTTCATGCTGTGGTCGTGATACAGGGTGGATTTAACTAAAAATTAGGGAAGTTAACTTTAACGGTCAACTATTAAAGTTAACGGTCAAAGGGCCTTTTTGACACATTTTGATAGTTTAAGTACCCAATTGAGTGCAAAAAAGAAGAAGCAGGAGCTTAATTACTTATCTTGAAAAAGTTTGAGGGCCTTTTTGATGCATTTTGAAAGTTAAAGTACCCAATTAAGTGAAAAAAAATAGGGGCTTAATGGCTTTTTTTGAAAAATTTTAAGGGTATTTTTTATGCATTTTGAAAGTTATATGTTGTTTGCTGAGTTTTAGGGAAGACAATGAATTATGGATGTTAAATAAACAACTTTTGTGAAAGGTGTTTCCATGAAAACACCTAAAAGGACCTTTTTATAAAGGTTGTAAATTGAGTAGTAAATGCATGAAATGATTGGTATTGTGATTTGTTATAAGAGTAATAAATGTTCAACTAGGCTTGTTAAATGAGTAAAATTGATGAAAAACGATTTACGAGCCTTGGGGCAAAATTATAATTTTGCCAAAGTATAAGGGCAAAACGATAATTTTTGCCAAAGTAGAACATTTGAAGTGTCTTGATTTATGTAGTGATTAAATGAGTAAATTTTATTATTATAGATCAAGAAAAACGTGGAATCAACCCTGACCAGGGAAAAGGCAAGGTTACGGACTAAAATACAAACTGACATATTTTTATCGAGGTAAGTTTATGTGTAAATGATACATCCTTATTACGTATGTTTTTATCTATTAATGCATTGTGTGGATGTAAATGCTTATTAGTGAGAATTATAAAAAATGGTAGAAAATAAGGAAATTCTCGAATGAACCTTCGGGATAGGAATATGGGTACGGATAAATATCCTTAAGTATGTAATTATTATCATTGGTGGGCTGTGTGCGATACCACCTTATTATTTATTAACGATGGGCTGTGTGTGAAACCATCGTATTTACTATCATTGGTGGGCTGTGTGCGATACCACCGTAAACCTATAATAAATGGTGGGCTGTGTGCAATACCACCTTGTAAATTATTAAATGGTGGGCTATGTGCGAAAACACCAAGTATCCAATAATATTCCGAAGGGTTCATTGAGAAACTTGTCTAAGTGAAATTACATGTGGCTTTGTGGTGATAAGTGCAGGGTATAAGTGCAAGTAAATGTGAGCAATGTTATATGATATATGAAAAGGATATGGTGAGGTTTGAAATGAGTAAGTATGGTTATGAGGACTTGGATTGTTTTTATTTAGTAAGTAATGTTCTTGATTGATAAAGATGTGTTATGATGTATATTGTTTACATATAGACTTACTAAGCTTAAAGCTTACTCCCTTCTCTTTTCCCTTGTTTTATAGTGTCGAAGAGCCAGCTCGGGATACGGAGATAATCATAAGATCACCCACACTATCAGCACATCTTGGTATAGTTAGATTTAGAATTTTGAGTATGGCATGTATAGGGACTGGACTTAGTTGAATGTCATATTGTTTTGGCCAAATGTGTTGGCTCATTCAAAGATGAATTCTTTTGTATAAGGTTATAGTTGATGGCTCTTTCTTATTAATCTATGAAAGGATGAGGTTATTCATGAATGTGAAAGTTGCATGGTTGATTTACTTGGTTTAATTATGCATGAATGAGTTGATGGTTTGGTGTGAATTACGTTGTATGAGTTGGGGTGGTAGAAAGAGTTTGGAAAATAGCCTTGTTCTTGTCTACATGGGTAGACACATGGGTGTGTGGTTAGGCCGTGTGTCCCCCTGTATGCTAAGTTGGCAAGTTAGTATGCTCAGTAGTAACCACACGGGCAGAGAAACGATCGTGTATCTCAACCGTGTATAAGACACGGCCATATGACATGGGCGTGTGCCCAGGCTGTGTGAATTTTGCACTTGAATTAGGAATTTAATTCGCCACATGGTCGAAGGACACGGGCGTGTGCCTTGGCCGTGTGACATTTATGGGGTGATGACGTTAGAAACAAAATGCCAAGGTTTTTGCATAGGGCTAAGACACGGGCGTGTTGTGGCCGTGTGAGGGACACGGGCGTGTGTCCGTTGGTGTGAAAACCCCTGTAGGTTCGAAATGAGAAATAAATCAACACGGGTGTGGAACACGGGGGTGTCCTTTCCTCCATACGGGCGTGTAGACTGTTTGATGAAAATTTTCTAAGTCTTTCTAGAGATCTTTAAAAGAGTTCGATTTGATCCCGAACCATTCCTAATGTGTGATTTAAGCCTCGTAGGCTTGTTGAAGAGAAAATTTTTAAAATTTGAGTGGAAAGCCATGTCTCAGTTTTACATAATTGCTTGCGTATGAGTCTAGTAATGCCTTGTACCCTGTTCCGGCATTGAATATGGGTAAGGGGTGTAACGACTTAATTTTTTTTTTGAAAAAATTTAAGAGCTTTTTACACTCTTAAACCTAATTTATAACATTAAATTGAATATACCACACTATAATTAACTTTTAAAATCTTTTTGTAATAAATATATTCATAAAAGAAATTGTTTAAAAATCATTATGCTTTAAAATGGTAAAGGTGAAAGGTTTGGGTTCTTGATGCCCATTGTTAAAGTCTCACTATAAATGAGCTATTTTCAAATTTATTTAAAGTTTAAAATATTATTTGAGATTTTAACTAAAATATAAATGAATAAAAACACTCGTTGTAATCATTGTTTGTTTTTAAAGAATGAATTTTAAGTTGTTTTAATAGAGTTGATGTTCGGTTAATTCATGGCACCAACTTAATAAAAATTAATAACAATACTAGAAATCTCGTCACACGCGTATACATGTTGAAACAACAAATTTAGAATACAAATGCGTGTTTAAAATAACATACAATAAATAATGAAACATATAGTTTGAAACTAATTAATAATAACACATGAAATAGGTATGATGTTAAAAAGAAAAGAAAATTAGATTAACTTTATTTATCATGATGTTGTCATCAATCTTAAGTCAATGTTGAGTTAACTTGTGACACTAACTTAATCAAATATATTAATATTTTAACACCCCTAACCCTTATTTGTCGTCGAAACAGGGTTATAGAGCATTAACGGACTTTTCAGATCAAATATAAATATCTCATATCATTTAACATACATAACAGAAACTATTCATAATCATTCATATTGTCCCTTGTATGAGCCCTCAAGGCAAAAATATGCGTTAGAAATAAATCGAGACTAAACTGGAGACTCAGGGAATTTTTGCAAAATTTCAAAACTTAGGTGCAGGGGACACACGCCTGTGTGGCCAAGCCGTATGGCTAACACGGCCAAAAGACACGCCCCTGTCTTAGGCTATGTGGGCATTCGATGTGAGGCACACGGCCGTGTCCTAGCCCGTGTCCATACCCGTGTAACTCTCTAACTTGGGTCACATGCCCACACGCTCGTGGGAAAATACCTGAGCATTCTGTTTCTCAATTTAAAGGATGCAGGGGACACACGGCCAAACCACTCGCCCATGTGCTAGGTCGTGTGTCACTTACGGCTAAGACACATGCCCGGTCTCTACCCTTGTGGACGAAAATAGGCCATTTTAAGGCCACATTTCTCACCCATTTTGATATCAACCTATACACTACATTTTGATTCATCAATTCATCCTAAACAAGCAATCAAAGCAAGCCAAAATCATGTTTTAAGCATATCATAACATCACTTATATTCAAATACTTAAACTTACCTATTTAGTTCATCTCATTAATTTATTAAAATTTACTACCAATTACATACATACAAAGATATATCATTCACATCCACATTTCAATTTACTTCATTTCCAAACCAACATATATATATATATACACCTAAGTCGATTATTTAAACAAAAAATAACTCTAACATTTATCCAAACCAAGCTTTAGTAAAATTCATACAAACCCTGTACATTCCATATAAATCGTATTGAACGTACAAAAACTATTGGAATAGGCTGGATAGTGTGACTTGATGTGTTGATCTGATCTCCCAACCTCACGATAATATACAAGGACATTAAACAGTACAAGTAAGCTTAATGAAGCTTAGTAAGTTCGATGGGTTAAACGTAAATCTTACCAAATTGTAATATAACAAATCAAATAAGCAAATTATTCATGCAATCTCCCTGTCAATCATAACCTTAATCGATGATCACACTTCTTTCAAATCAATATCAATAATAAACAATAAGTCTTTCGATTTCAATTACATAAGTCACTTACTAAATCTTACCAAATCGGAGAAGGCTTATGGATATGAGTACATCGTTTCCAGAAGCCCGAAGGCTGAACAGAAGCACATAAATGCTAAATAGAAACCTATAGGGTTGAATGGAAGCTCATAAGAGCTGAACGGAAACCTATAAGGGTTAAAAGAAGCTCAATAGAGCTGAACGAAACTCATATGAGTTAAACAGAAGCTCATGAGAGCGAAACTGAAAGTAAACATGAAGTTCACAACAAATGCTATACCTCGATTTACTTTGGTAATTTTTCGTCAATTCATCCATTGCTATCTTGCACCACACAATGATTGTACTTAATCTCGCGTTCCATTTAAACAGGATATTCACTTCAATTTTATAATTTAACAATATTCTATTTTTCAAAAATATCATTCATCAATTTTGTATAATTATTAAAGTTTAACCATACGAACTTAACTTGTAATGGCCCGATTTTGGGGCTAGTCAAAACAATGATTTCAGAAACACTAATTCGAGGCCAGAGAAAATTATTTTAATATTAGTTTATGTGTTATAGCATGATTATATGAGTGCATTAAAATTTTGGTGAATTAATTTTAGTGATTACTTTCTTAAGTTTGAAAAAAGGACTAAATCGTATAAATTGTGAAAGTTTTGTTTTACAAGCTAAGGGTGTTAATTAGCTATGGAAAATTAAATTAGAAATCATTATTTAATAAATAGACCCCAAAGTGATTCATGGCTGAACATGGAGACAAATAAATTGAAAAGTCAAAGGTTTGGTGGCATTAGGTGACTAAATTGATAAAATAAGAGAAAGTTTTCATCTTTTTCATTCTCTCTTTCTTCTCCATCGATTTTCACTCAAGAAAAGGGCCATGGAAGCTTGAAAATTTCATAAACCTTTAATCCTTGCAAGTAAGTCATCTTGATGGTCATTTTTGATGACTTTTGTGTTTTTGGAACCCTTGTAGCTTAATCTAGCTAATGAGGGGACTATTTTGCACTATGGTTGAAACTATAGGGTTTTTCCATAAGAGAATTAGTGTTGTTTGCTGAATTTTTATGAAGAAAATGAATTTTGGTTGTTAAATAAACAACTTTTGTGAAAGGGATTTTTATGGAAACACCTAAAATGGACCTATTTGTAATGGTTGTAAAATATGTAGTTAATGTGTGAAATAATTGGATTTGTGAGTTGCTATAAGCTTAAAATAGATTCATCTAGGCTTGGTTAATGAGGAAATTTGATGAAAATCTTTTTATGAGGCTAGGGGCAAAATCATAATTTTATGAAAGTCTAAGGGCAAAACAGTAATTTTGCCAAAGTAGGAATTTTGAAATGTTTTGATTAATGTGGTGATTAAATGAGTAAATTTTTTCATTATATATCAAGAAAAAAGGGATCCGGACTTAGACTGGGGGAAAACCAAAATAGTGGACTACATCGAACTAGCCACCTATATTTTGTATACCGAGGTAAGTTGTACGTAAATAATACAACTCTATTGTTATTATGCATTAAAAAATTGATGTTGCATAAAATGTTTGATTATTGTTATGAATATGCATGACGAAATTTGATATGGTATATACTCTCTGTTGAACCTTAGGAATAAATTGGATATCCAAGCCATGACATTTGGTGGATATGTGTGCTAGTGTAAGACCATGTTTGGGACATGGCATCGGCCAAATTATGAAAGCCAGTGTAAGACCATGTCTAGGACATGGCATCGGTGATGATATGTGTGCTAGTGTAAGACCATGTCTGGGAATGGAATCGGCATTGAGATGAGAGCTAGTGTAAGACCATGTCTAGGACATGGCATCAGCCTCGATATGTGAGCCAGTGTAAGACCATGTCTAGGACATGGCATCGGCATTGTACCCTTTTGAGTGAGGCTTGTTGAGTATCATTTGGTATTCCAACTAGTTCAACGGGTAATTTAAAGTTTGTGTCAAAAGTGAGAAAAGTTACGATTATGTTTAAGAGATATAGGTACCTACACGAAATTTATAAGAAATGAGCTCGATATATGTTGAATGATTAGTAAGGATGGAAATGAGTAAGTTATGCCTTTAATCATTTGAGAATTATGTGCAAGTTTATAATACGATATGAGTATATAATGCATGGTAATTGTTGTTAATTATTTACATGCGACTTATTAAGCTTTATGCTTACTCCCTTTCCTTTTCATTTTCTTATAGTATCGCCAAGCTAGCTCGAGGATCAAAGGACGTCAGAGGTTCGATCACACTATCAATCTGAACGTTTGGTATAGTTAGATTTATCATTTTGAGTATGACATGTATAGGGACTTGGTCTTTGTCAAGTGTCATATTGTTTTGGCCAAATGTGTTGGCTTGTCTTGAAGATTGATTCATTTTGTATAAGACCATGGATGATGGCTATTACTTATTATTGATATATGAAAATGATGATGTTATTCATAGATGTGCAAATTTCATGGTTGAGTATTTGGTATATTAATGCATGAATGGGTAGGTTATTTGATGTGGCTTATGTTGGTGCAAGGAAGGGTGGCAGAAAGGGCTTGGTAAATAGCCTTATTTTTGTCCACACGGGTAGACACACAGGTGTGTGTCTAGGCTATGTATGACACACGGTCTGCCCCATGAGCGTGTAGTTCGGCTATGTGTCCCCCTGCACCCTAAGTTGGCAAAACAGAATGCCCAGTAGTAACCACACGAGTTGAGACACGGCCGTGTGTCTCGACCGTGTGGAAGACATGACCATAGGCATGGGCATGTGCCCAGGCCGTGTGAAGTCTACACCTTAAATGAAAAATTAAATTTTCCACATGGCTAGCACACGGGCGTGTGTCTTGACCGTGTGACCATATGATGTTGCTGACGTCAGAAACATAATGTCAAGGTTTTTGCTCACGGGCCAAAACACGGGAGTGTCAAGGCCGTGTGAGGGACACAGGCATGTGCCAAGCAGTGTGAAAAACCCTGTAGGTTCGAATTGAGAAATGAATCCACATGGACATGGGACACGAGTGTGTCTCTATATGTTTAGGTCGTGTGAGTTACACGGTCCTTCAACATGGCTATGTTATCAAGTCATACGGGCGTGTCACCCTTCCACCCGAGTGTGTGCCCCTATTTTTAGTGACATTTTCCAAAGTTTTCTAAAGAACTCGGTTTGGTCCCGAACAATTTCTAAAGTGTGTTTTGGGCCTTGTAGGCTCATATTATGGATTTTAAGACAAAGTTTGAAAGGTTTTAAATTTGAATGAAATCTCATAACCCGAAATTGTTTGTATGTATGTTTTAAGAAAGGTAACGCCTCATACCCTGTACCAGCGTCGAATTCAGGTAAGAGGTGTTACATTTAATGGTATCAGAGCTATAGTTTAGTCGATTCTCGGACTAACCTAGTGTGTGTATGAGTCTAGTTATACATACCATATAGGAATAATGATAGTGTGACGACTCTTGACAATTTAAAATGTGTTTTTATATAGTAAATGGATCCTAACGGAGCAGTGGTGGATAATGTTGAAAGTAATGCGCCAGCTCCCGCAGAAGGAATCGCGCCTGTTAAAAGTGGGCCCGTGACACTGAGTCAGGGCGGAGGGGCTAGAGAAGCCTTCCTCCATATTATGAATGTCTGGTATTTAGAGTTTGTTCGTGAAAACCGAATGCTCCACCTCCTCCACCCCCTCTAATTCCCCAGTCTGCCCTTGTAGCTCCTAAGTGGTGGAGATGATTAGCAGGGAAAAACCTCCGATAAACAAAATTCAAAAGCAAGGGGCCGAGGGATTTAGAGCGAATATAGATGATAACCCAGAGAGAGTAGAATTCTGACTAGAAAATACCATTAGGGTATTCGATGAGTTGTCTTGCACACTTGAGGAGTGCATGAAGTGGTGTTGTGTCACTCCTATGAGATTCGGCCTACCAATGGTGGAACACCCTTGTGTCAGTTGTACCAAGGGAAAGAATAACTTAGGAATTCTTTCAGGAAGACTTCCATAAAAAATATATTAGCTAGAGGTTTATAGGCTAGAAAAGGAAGGAATTTCTTGAGCTAAAACAAGGTCGAATGGCAATAACAGAATATGAGAGTGAGTTTATGAGACTCAGCAAATACTCTAGGGAGTGCTTATCTATCGAAGCCATCATGTGTAAGAGGTTCGAGGACGGATTAAATGAGGACATCCGATTGTTTGTTGGTATTCTAGAACTGAAGGAATTTTTTTGTACTAGTAGAGAGAGCTTGCAAGGCTGAGGAATTGGCCAAAGAGAAAAGGAAAACTGATATTGAGTTTCATGACTCAAAGAAAAGATAGTTGGGGAAATCATTTCAGCCTCATCCAAGAAATCAAGAGAATTCACTACCCACTCAACTGCTTCAGTGGGATTCTCGAGTAGAAATAGGAGTAAGCAGTACTCAGCGTTTAAAGCTCAAACCATTTCCATTGCGAGTGCTGGTAGTGTTCGACCAAATAAACCGAAGTGTTCACAGTATGGTAGACGACATTTTAGTGAGTGTCGAGGAAATGATAGAGGCTGTTTCAAGTGTGGTTCACTAGACCACTTCATTCAAAACTGTCCTGAGATGGATGAAAAAAAATAGAAAGCAAGATATGAGAGCGAGTAATGCTCCTTCGAGGGGTAGACCACAAAAGAACCCGGAAGTGGGGCTAGCAGTAGAGGTGTACCTAGAGATTCCACTGTGAGGTCTGAGGGCCGAGCACCTACAAAGACTTATGCCATTCACGCTCGCGAAGAGGCATTGTCACCGGATGTGATTACGAGTACTTTTTCTCTTCACGATATTTCTGTTGTTGCTTTGATTGATCCGAGATCTACCCATTTGTATGTTTGCATGAAATTGGCGTCTAGTATGAATATGCATGTTGAGTCCACAGAAATTGTGATAAAAGTGTCAAACCCATTAGCCAAGCATGTGTTAGTTGATCAAATATGTACAAAATTGTCCCTTGACAATTAGAGGCTATTGTTTTCTAGCTAACCTCATGTTGTTGCCGTTTGACGAATTTGACGTGATTCTTGGTATGGATTGGTTAACTACTCATGATGTGATAGTAAATTGTGGAAGAAAATTTATTGAACTGAAAAGTGAAAATGGGGATATTATTCGGGTTGAATCAGGTGAACCGGATAGCTTACCTATACTGATTTCTTCTATGATTGCTGGAAAATATGTGAGAAAATGGTATCAGTCCTATCTTGCATTTGTGTTGAATACCCAAGAGTCAGAAGTAAAGATTGAGTCAGTTCCTGTGGTATGTGAGTACCTGGGTCTATTTCGAAAGAGTTTCTCGAATTGCCTCCAATTAGGGAAGTTGAGTTTGGTATCGAGTTAGTCCCTGGTACAACACCTATTTCGGTTGCCCCGTATAGGATGGCACCGTTGGAGTTAAAAGAGCTGAAGGTTTAGCTATAAGAGTTAACGAATAAGGGTTTTGTGAGACCGAGTTATTCTCCGTGGGGTGCTCCAGTATTTTTTTTGAAAAAGAAAGATGGGTCGATGAGATTATGTATAGACTACCGACAACTCAACAAGGTTACAGTTAAGAACAAGTATCCTTTGCCAAGGATCGACGACTTGTTTGACCAATTGAAGGGAGCCACAGTGTTTTCTAAGATAGACCCAAGGTTCGGTTATTACTAGCTGAGAGTTAAGGATCAAGATGTACCGAAAACTGCATTACGGATGAGGTATGGCCAATATGAGTTCGTTGTCATGCCATTTGGTTTAACAAATACTCCCTCTGTGTTTATGGATTTAAGAATCGTATTTTCCAACCGTACTTGGATAAGTTCATTGTTGTTTTTATTGATGATATATTAATTTATTCTCGTGATGAGAGTGAGCACGCCGAGCATTTGAGAACTATTTTACAGACTTTAAGAGATAAGCAGTTGTATGCTAAGTTTAGCAAAAGTGAATTTTGACTTCGAGAAGGTGAATGTGGTTGCCAATGCTTTGAGTAGGAAGTCATTGTTTGCCTTGAGGGCTATGAATACCCAGTTGTTTGTGACTGACGATGGTTCGATTTTAGCCGAGTTGAGAGTGAAATCAATGTTTTTGCAAGAGATCTGCGAATCTCAAAAAGGTGATAAAGAATTGCAAGATAAGATAAATTAGTGCGAGACGGGTATAGAATCAGATTTTTGGATTGGTTCAGATGGCTGTTTAATGTTTCAAGACAGAATTTGGGTACCCAAAGACGACGAGCTTATTTAGAAAATTTTGTATGAGGCACATAGCAGCTTGTATGTCGATCCATCCGGGTAGTGTGAAAATGTATAATGACTTGAAGAAAATGTATTGGTGGTTGGGAATGAAAAGAGACATCTCAGAGTTTGTCTCTAAGTGTTCAATTTGTCAGCAAGTAAAAGTCAAACACCAAGTACCTTCAGGTTTACTTCAGCCCGTGATGGTTCCCGAGTGGAAATGGGACCGTATTACCATGGATTTTGTGTCTAATTTTTCGTTGACGCCAAGGAAGAAAGGTGCCGTTTGGGTTGTGGTTGATAGGCTTACGAAATTGGCTCACTTTATACCGGTGCATATCAATTATCCACTTGAGAAATTGGCCGATTTGTATGTTTCTAAAATTATGAAACTTCACGGGGTACCTTTATCGATCATTTTAGATAGAGATCCGAGGTTCACATCATGATTTTGGAAAAAAGTTACAAGAAACTTTGGGGACAAAGTTGAATTTTAGCACGGCTTTCCATCCGCAAACCGACGGTTAGTCGGAGAGAGTAATTCAGATTCTTGAAGACATGTTGCGGTGTTGTGTCCTTGAATTCCAAGGCAATTGGGAAAAGTGTTTACCATTGGTAGAGTTTTGGCTACAACAATAGTTATCAGTCGAGTTTGAAAATGGTGCCTTATGAGGCATTTTATGGGTGTAAATGCCGAACGCCCTTGTATTGGACCAACTCAAAGAAAATCAGATACACGGGGTTGACTTAGTCAGAGACACAGAAGAGAAAGTAAAAGTAATTCATGGTTATTTGAAGGTCGCATCGGATAGACACAAATCCTACGCGGACTTGAAATGGAAAGTGATTGAGTTTCAAGTTGGTGATAAGGTATTTTTGAAAGCATCCCCGTGGAAGAAAGTCCTTAGATTCTGTAGGAAAGGCAAATTAAGTCCATGATTTATTGGGCCATATGAGATGACTGAGAGAATTGAACCGGTAGCATACTGATTAGCTTTACTGTCTGAGTTAAAGAAGATCTATAATATTTTCCATGTGTCTATGTTGTGCCGCTATCGTTCTGACCCATCACATGTGATTTCACCAACAGAGGCTGAAGTTCGACCGGATATGACCTATGGTGAAGAGTCGATTAAGATTTTAGACCAGGAGGTCAAGAAATTGAGGAATAAAAGTATAGCACTCGTGAAAGTACTATGGCATAGACATGGGGTTGAAGAGGCGACATGGGAGCCCGAGGAGACTATGAGAGATCAATACCTAAACATTTTCACTGGTAAGATTTTCGGGGATGAAAATCCCTAAGGGTGGAGAATTGTAACGGCCTGATTTTGGGGCTAGTTAGAACAGTGGTTTTGAAACCACTAATCTGAGGCCAGAGAAAATTATTTTAATATTAGTTTATGTGTTATAGCATGATTATATAAGTTCATGAAAATTTTGGTGAATTAATTTTAGTGATTACTTGCTTAATTTCAAAAAAATGACTAAATCACATAAATTGTGAAAGTTTTGTTTTACAAGCTAAGGGTGTTAATTAGCTATGGAACATTAAATTAGAAGTCCTTATTGAATAAATAGACTCCAAAGTGATTAATGGCTGAACATGGAGACAAATAAATTGAAAAGTCAAAGGTTTGGTGGCATTAAATAAGATAAAGTTTTCATCTTTTTCATTCCAAGTTTTCATCTTTTTCATTCTCTCTTTCTTCTCCACCGATTTTCACTCAAGAAAAGGGCCATGGAAGCTTGAAAATTTCAGCAACCTTTAATCCTTTCAAGTAAGTCATCTTGATGGTCATTTTTGATGATTTTTTGTGTTTTGGAACCCTTGTAGCTTAATCTAGCTAATGAGGGGACTATTTTTGCACTATGATTGAAAGCCTAGGGTTTTTCCATGAGAGCATTAGTGTTGTTTGCTGAATTTTTATGGAAAAAAATGAATTTTGGTTGTTAAATAAACAACTTTTGTGAAAGGAGTTTTCATGAATACACCTAAAATGGACCTATTTGTAAAGGTTGTAAAATATGTAGTTAATGTGTGAAATAATTGGATTTGTGAGTTGCTATAAGCTTAAAATAGATTCGGATAGGCTTGTTTAATGAGGAAATTTAATGAAAATATTTTACGAGCCTAGGGGTAAAATAGTAATTTTGTGAAAGTCTAAGGGTAAAACGATAAATTTTCCAAAGTAGAAATTTTGAAATGTTTTGATTAATGTGGTGATCAAATGAGTAAATTTTTTCATTATAGATAAAAAATAGGATCCGGACTTGGACCGAGGGAAAACCAAAATAGTGGACTAAATCGAACTAGTCGCCCATATTTTGTATACTGAGGTAAGTTGTACGTAAATAATACAACTCTATTGTTATTATGCATTAAACAATTGATGTTGCATAAAATGTTTGATTATTGTTATGAATATTCATGACGAAATTTAATATAGTATACTCCCGATTGAACCTTTGGAATAGATTGGATATCCAAGCTATGACACTTGGTGGATATATGTGCTAGTGTAAGACCATGTCTGGGACATGGCATCGGCGATGATATGTGTGCTAGTGTAAGACCATGTCTGGGACATGGCATCGGCATTGAGATGAGAGCTAGTGTAAGACCATGTCTGGGACATGGAATCGGCCTCAATATGTGAGCTAGTGTAAGACCATGTCTAGGACATGGCATCAGCATTGTACTCTCTTGTGTGAGGCTTGTTGAGTATCCTTTGGTATTCCAACTAGTTCAATGGGTAATTTAAAGTTTGTGTAAAAAGTGAGAAAAGTTACGATTATGTTGTAAGAGATACAGGTACCTACATGAAATTTATGAGTAATGAGCTAGATAATGTTGAATGATTAGTAAGGATGGAAATGAGTAAGTTATGCCTTTAATCATTCGAGAATTATGTGCAAGTTTATAGTACAATATGAGTATATAATGCATGGTAATTGTTGTTAATTATTTACATGTGACTTATTAAGCTTTATGCTTACTCCCTTTCCTTTCCATTTTCTTATAGTATCACCAAGCTAGCTCGAGGATCAAAAGATGTCAGAGGCTCGATCATACTGTAACACCCCAAACCCAGCCTAGACGTTATGGTCGAATCTGGCGATGTCACATGATAGTGCTTTAGAAAACATAGTTACGATAAAACCATTTTTCATTATCTTATGCTACCTTCAATAACGTGTCGTTTGTTTCAGTCATTATCCATTTTCAAAACATTGTCCATTTTCCAAAATATTTATATTTCGCAGAAGCATTTAAACCAGTTTGTGTAATCGTGGTGCTTTGGTAAAACATTTCTTTATTTTGAAAACTCGAGCTTTCTTACTGCTAACGATAAAACCATAAGTGTTGCAAATCCCAATTTCTGTATACATCTGATTCTGTATCTGAGTGGGTTAAGGTCCACACCGATTCTGTAATGGGCTCAGGCCCAAACTGTGGGGATTACACACTGAGTTGCGAAATCTCACCCTTTTCTATTTAATCTGTTCAGGTAATCCCCAGCTTTAGATGTATACTAGGGCCTTAACCAATCCCAGATTAATAAGTAGGACAGAGCAGAATAACAGAGTCCTACCCACCGGCCTCTACACACTAACTCCGTCCAACCCTACACACCATGTGGGGATAAAATCAACCCACCGATCCCTACACACCATGTTGTACCGAAATGCGGTAGAAAATTAGCTAATTGTAGCTGAGCTGCCAGATAACAGGCTTAAGAGCCTTTCAGATACTTTCTCGAAATATCATCAACCCACCCCGATGCAATGCAACATATAAGGAATGTCATGCTATTATGCAATAAAAAGCACATACATTCAGATATCATAATTCATGCTTGGTACAGAGATCAGACAAGCAGATCACTCATATAGGGGTCTAAGTATCGCTTACCGACCCTACGGTAGGTCCATAGTCATCTTGAGCGACACGTGCAACCTTACAGATCATTTCAAAATATGGGCTCACACGCCAATGTGGCCTACCCGTGTGGGCCCACACGCCCGTGTGGCCCACACAGACCAAATTGGCCTTGATCGTGTGGATTACATGGCCTGGCCCAGAATTCGACATGCCCATGTGGTTCACCAGTGTGGCCCACACGACCTAATTGGTCGAGCCTGTGTCTAGCACACGGCCTCACTTGGCCTTCACACGACTGTGTCGCCTGTGCACGGCCTGGCTCGTTGATCACATGGTCATGCTATGGCTCACAGCCTTGCACACGGCCTACCACAAGGGCAACCACACGCCCGTGTGGCGTCGACAATAAGGTTTTCGACTTTCACAGAAACCTCGTTTTCTTTATTTTCGGGTACACACCTGGTTTTAATTGAAGCTAAGACGATCACTGAGCACTCCAGAACCTAAGAATTGATATTCCAACGTCTAAAATTAATGTTTAAAATGAAACTAAATCGAGATGTTAAACCTAATACATTCCAAAAACCTTACCTTCAATCAAGTCACCAAAATTCCCCAAACCTAAGTATCCCAACAGCGATTACGAGTCTCTAAATCTTCCCCTATCTAGTATTAATGACGCACATCAGTATAAGCTAACAACAAAAATAAAACTATGCTACTCATCTTACCGAAACAAGACGTGAACCAGTGTTGCACAGAAGAGAGGTGGCTACAGAGAAGATAAAAAATATAAGGTGGTAGCGAGGAAGAGAGAAAGAAAAGGCAAGAAGGGAAGGAAAAAGGAAGTGCAAAAATTCGGCTATGGGAAGGGAGGACACTGTATTTTTGGCAAAAAGAAATTTAGGAAAAACACAACTACTAAGAAAGTCTGATCCTTTCCTAGTTTCCCTCCCACTAATTCTATTCACAAATCACAACTCAGTTCCCTATCTTAGCACAACTCTAGCCAAAGCTAGGAGCAAAAATTACAACCATTGTCGTCCTAGAGAATTGAACATAAGACCTCCAACATATTAACATTTCACTTAACCACCAGATCTATTCTGATATAATTTCACCAACATCTAAACTTAAGTCTACTGAACCCAGTTAAGGCTTTAATTAGAAAAATACCAAAATTTACCCAAGACATGGCTTGATTTTAGGACCTCTAATACACACCCAGAACACATAACCACTGAAGCTGATAGATATCTGTGTCAAAAAATTACAAAAGACAAAATTAAGAAAATTTGGGGCGTTGCAACTCAACCCCCTAAAAGAAAATTTTGTCCTTAAAATTTTACCTGATCAGGAAAGATGAGGATACTACTGACGCATCAAATCCTTTGGTTCCCAAGTGGCCTCTTCAGTGCTATGATTTCGCCACAGCATTTCCACTAAGGGGATAGACTTCCTTCACTGGACTTTGATGTCATGATCCAGGATCTGGACCGACTCCTCCTCAAACGTCAGGTCTTGTCTAACCTCAATGTCCTCAATAGGAACCACATGCTTGGGATCAGAGAGGTAGCGTCTCAACATTGAGACGTGAAACACATCATGAATGCAATCCAACTCGGAGAAGCTCCAACTAATATGCGACTGGCCCCACTCGCTTCAGAATACGGTATGTCCCAATAAATCGAGGGCTCAGCTTACCCTTATGACTGAACCTCAAAACTTTCTTCCATGGCGAGGCTTTGAGAAAGACTAAGTTCCCTACAGAATACTGAAGATCCTTTCTCTTTAGATCAGTATAGGACTTCTGCCTATCAGATGCCACTTTTAGTCGATCTCGAATCAAATGGAACTTATCTTCAGTTTTCAAAACCAATTTTAGACCCAGAACACATCGCTCCCCCAACTCAGTCCAACATAAGGGAGTGCGACACTTACGACCATACAGGGCCTCGTACGGTGCCATCTAGATGCTAGAATGGTAGCTGTTGTTATAGGTGAACTCTACCAATGGAAAATACTCCTCCCAACTGCCTCAAAAATCTATAATACAACTTCTCAACATATCCTTCAGTACTTGAATCACCCTCTTCGATTGACCATCTGTCTGAGGATGGAAAGCAGTACTAAAGTCTAACCTTGAACCCAGAGCCTCGTGTAATTTCTTCCAAAATTGAGACGTGAATCGAGGATCCCTATCGGAGATGATCGAGACAGGAACCCCATGCAGTCTCACAATTTCAGATATATATAGCTTAGCCAGTTTCTGTAGAGAAAAGTCTGTCCTGACCGGAATGAAATGAGCAGACTTGGTTAATCGATCCATGATGTCCCAGACGAAATCTTTCTTAGTTGGTGTTAAAGTTATCCCACTAACGAAGTCCATCGTTACTCGCTCCCATTTCCACATCGGTATCTTTATCACTGCAGCAACCTTGAAGGCAACTGATGATCAGCCTTAACCTGCTGACAAGTCAGACAGCGAGCAACAAAGTCAGTAACCTCGCGCTTCAACCCTGGCCACCAGTATAACTCTCGGAGATCTTGGTACATCTTGTTCCTACTGGGGTGCATAGCATAAGAACTACCATGCGCTTCCCTCAGAATCAACTATCTTAACTCCTCATCACTCGGTATACAGATCTGACCGCGGAAACAAAGTACCTCATCACTATTAATCCAAAAATCAGTAGTATCCCCATTCTCAACCTGATGAAACCTCAACTCAAGCGACTTATCCCCTATCTGTTTACTTCTAATCTGATCAATCCATGTAGGCCTAACCTAAAGTTCTGCTAACAGACTCCTATCGTCGAATAAACTGAGTCGAGCGAACATCGCTCTTAGATCAGTCATCGCCCTACTGCTCAAAGAATCTGCCACTACATTGGCCTTACCAGGATGGTACTCGATGGTGCAGTCATAATCATTGAGTAGTTCAGCCCATCTACGCTACCTAAGGTTTAACTCCTTCTGAGTGAGAAGATATTTGAGACTTTTGTGATCAATGTAGATAGTACACTTCTCACCATACAGATAGTGCCTCTAGATTTTTAGAGCGAAGACTACCGCTGCCAATTCCAAATCGTGCATCAGATAGTTAGCCTCATGGGTCTTGAGCTGACAAGATGCGTAAGCTACCACTTTACCATCCTGCATTAGAATGTAACCTAGACCCACATGCGACGCATCATTTGTATACCTGAAGTCTCTACCGTGCTCGGTCAGACGTAACAGAGCCCGGTCGAGCAATTTGAGCTTCTTGAAGCTTTCTTGTTGCCTATCAGTCCAAAAAAGGGGGACTCCCTTGTGTAGAAGCTTGATCAATGGTGCTGCGATCAAGGAGAACCCTTCTATGAAGCGTCGATAATAACCCGCTAGCCTAGAAAGTTACGGATTTTAGACACATTATTCGGCTGTTTACAATCCAACACAGTCTCAATCTTATGAGGATTAACACGAATCCCCTCTGCAGAAACCACATGCCCCAGAAAGGTTACTTTTTAGAGCCAGAATTCACACTTACTGAACTTCGCATACAACTATTTCTCGTGAAGTGTCTGTAATACCACTCGGAGATGCTCATCATGCTCGTCCTCAGTCTTGGAGTACACTAAGATATCATCGATGAATACCACCACAAACTGGTTCAGATAAGACTGGAACACAGCTGGTGCATTGGTCAACCCAAAAGGCATAACTAGGAACTCGTAATGTCCATACTGAGTCCTGAATGCCGTCTTATGCACATCAACCTCATTAACCTTCCGTTGATGGTATCCTGATTGTAGATCAATCTTGGAGAACACAGAAGCCCCTCTAACCTGGTCGAATAGATCATCTATCCTTAGAAGTGGGTGCTTGTTCTTGATTGTTAGCTTGTTTAGCTGCTAGTAGTCGATACACATCCTCATTGTCCCATCTTTTTTCTTAACAAATAGTACTGGTGCTCCCCATGGAGACACATTGGGACGAATGAACCCACAACCTAGTAGTTCTTGAATTTGAGCTTTAAGCTCTGTGACCTCCTTCGGTGCCATTTAGTAGGGTGCGATAGACAACGGAGCTGTACTTGGAAGAAGCTCAATCCCAAATTCTACTTCTCGGCTTAGAGGTAGATCCAGTAATTCTTCAAGAAAAATATCCAGAAAATCCCTTCTGTACCAACTTTTCTGCCACCAACGTAGAAATCAAATTAGTCAGATAGTCTCAACGTTCCCCAATCACCACTACCTTGTTGTCTTTCTTGGTTCTCAAAACCACCCTTTTTGTTGCACAGTCCAGACTTACCCGGTGCTTGACCAACTAATCTATTCCCAGAATCAAATCGAACTCCCCGAATGGAAGCTCTATCAAATCAGCCAGAAATACTTTCCCTTAAACCACTATCTTAAAGTCACTATATAGTTTACTAACTCGGATAGACTGCCTCAATAGACTCACAACAATTACCTCGCTCGAAGTATTTTCAACCGGAATCCCCAAAGTTTCAGACACAAAACTAGCTACGTAAGAGTGTGTAGAGCCTATGTTTATTAGTGCCAAATAAGGTACATTATAAATTAGAAACATACCCGTGATGACATCCGGAGCATATCGATCCTCACGACGATGAGAAGTATAAACCAATGCAGGCTGCCTACCTCAGTCTGTCCCGCACCTCTGCCCGGTGCTCTCTATCCTCGGCCCATACCATTACCACCCGTGGCATGCCCTCGGCCCCTAGGTGGCTGCTGAACTACTCTCGGTGGCTACGCAGTACCAGTACCCATGGTTTGCATCTGATTGGTCCTTAGCAGACAAGCCTTGACACGATGCTCAGTAGAGCCACATCTCAAACATGCCCCAGTCGTCCTCTAACACTCGCTCGGATGGTGTCTACCATAATGTCCACAAAGCGCCACCCTGGTAGGTGCAACAGGAGGCCCAACTCTCATTGGCCCATCAAATCTAGCCTTCTTTTAGGCCTCATCATAGAATTTGAGGGCTCCGATTTCTTCTTAATTTTTCCTTTCTCGCGATTTTAGTACTTAGCTTGCTTAACCTCATTGGTGATCTTCGCCTTCTCAACCAGTGTAGCAAACTTACGCTCCCTCTGCGAAGCTATCAGAACTCGTAAACTATCTCTGCGTCTGTCCTCAAAATAGATGCATTGCTCATACTCGGTTGCCACTATGCCCCACGCATAACGGCTCAATCTTAGGAACTCGACCTCATACTCGGCCACTGAACGATACCCTTATGTGAGATTAAAAAACTCACGACTCTTAGCGTCAATGTAACTAGCTCCCACATACTTACTCCGGGAAGCCGTTTTAAAGTAGTCCCAAGTCAATCGATCGGGCTGAGTGCCCTCCTTAACCGTCAGCCACCATTGGTAAGCTTTATCGCAAAGTAGAGAAATAGCCCCCTTAAGCTTCTGCTCGGCGGTGAAGTTCAGGTCATCTATAATCCTCTCCATGGCCTCCATCCAATATTCACCACGTTAAGGGCGACTCGATTGACACCGTGAATAATTTAGTCCTATTGGACCAAAGTCATTTCGTAACTGACCCTCGTGCCCCAGATTCAGTGTTGGGCCTAGCAACCCTCCCTACTATCCTCAGTGTAGCCTGGGACAGTGCGTCGTCCCCAGCCATACGATCTCGAGACCCAGTCTTTGTCGTAGGTGATACTGGTGTCTCACTAATATCCAGATTAGGTATATTACTAGATGAAGAAGACCCAGCTTGAGCCCTCTACGTCCTATACCCCGACCTCTTGTACCCTATCCGCTGGTACCTCGTGCGCTCATCGTAAATTCAGAGTTTATCTGTATTAATAGTTTTATGCATTAGCTTACAGTTTCGATATTCATTAATAGATATTTTATATAGATAGTATCAAAAGTTTAGAATTTGTTATCGCGAATCGCAGTCTCACTACGGCTTTTAGTTTACACTACCTAGGGTGTTTTTAATATAGTATACTACCTATTGGTTGTCTCAAGCATGCTAGTAGTATCTTTACACAATATAAACAGAGTTGCAGAACACTTATAGAATTGGCACCGGAGACTCGGTGTACCACATACTAAGTCCAAAAGCATTTCAAATCAGTTAAAAATTATTTCTTAAAACCACTCTTTAAGACCCAAAATCCACAGCTGAGTTTTACAATCGCTCTGATACCACTAAATGTAACATCCCAAACCTAGCCTAGACGTTATGGCCGAATCGGCGATGTCACATGATAGTGCTTTAGAAAATATAGTTACGATAAAACCATTTTTGTTATCTTATGCTACCTCCAATAACGTTTCGTTTGTTTCAGTCATTATCTATTTTAAAACATTGTCTAGTTTCCAAAATATCTATATTTCGTGGAAGCATTTAAACCAGATTGCGTAATCATGGTGTTTTGGTAAAACTTTTGTTTATTTTGAAAACTCGAGCTTTCCTACTGCTAACGGTAAAACCATAAGCATTACAAATCCCAATTAAGCAAAATACGTAAAGGCAATATTACATAAAACTTTTCCAAATATAAGCAAAACCATAAATTAAGTATAAAACCATGAGGCAGAAGCAGTGGTCACCGTCAAGTCCTCCGCTGCACTGATCCATCTAAAGCTGGGGATTGCCTAAACAGATTAAACAGAAAAGGGTGAGTTTTCGCAACTCAGTGTGTACTCTCCACAGAAAACATGCACACCGTATAATATTAGAAAATAGTCATAAATCCACATTTTGGGCCTGAGCACATTACAGAATCGGTGTGGAACTTAGCCCACTAGATACAGAATCAAGATGTATATTAAGGCCATCACCCATCTCAGATTAATATGCAGAACAAAGTAGAATAATAGAATCCTACCCACCAGCCTCTACACACCAACTCCGTCCAACCCTACGCACCATATGGGGATAAAATCAACTCACCCATCCCTACACACCATGCTGTACCAAAATGTGGGCATAAAATCAGATAATTGCAGCTGAGCTGCCAGATAACAGGCTTAAGAGCCTTTCAGTTACTTCCTCCAAATATCATCAACCCACCCCGATGCAATGCAACATATAAGGAATGTCATGCTATTTTGCAATTAAAAGTACATAAATTCAGATATCATAATTCATGCTTGGTATAGAGATTAGACAAGCAGATCACTCATATAGGGGTCTAAGTATCATTTGCCGACCCTATGGTAGGTCCACAGTCGTCTTGGGCGGCCCATGCAACCTTACAGATCATTTCAAAATATAGGCTCACATGCCCATGTGGCCCACACGGCCCAAATTGGCCTTGGCCGTGTGGATCACATGGCTTGGCCCAGAATCCCACATGCCCGTATGGGCCCACACGACCCAATTGGTGAGCCTGTGTCTCATACGTAGCCTCGCTCGGCCTTCACATGGCCGTGTCACCTACGTACGACCTGGCTCATCGATTATATGGTCGTGCTGTGGCTTACAGCCTTACACACAACCTACCACACGGTGACCACACGTTGGTGTGGCGTCGATATTGAGGTTTTTGACTTTCACTAAAACCTCATTTTTTACACTTTTGGGTACACACATCGTTTTGATTGAAGCTAAGAATATCACTGAGCAATCCAGAACCTAAGAATTGATATTCCAACGTCCAAAATCAGTGTTTAAAATAGAACTAAATCGAGATGTTAAGCCTGATACTTTCCAAAAACCTTACCTTCAATCAAGTCACCGAAATTCCCTGAACCTAAGTATCCCAACAGTGATTACGAGTCTCTGAATCTTTCCCTATCCAGCATTAATAACGCATATCAGTATAAGCTAACAACGAAAATAAAACTACGCTACTCATCTTATCGAAACAAGATGTGAACCAGTGTTGCACAGAAGAGAGGTGACTACAGAGAAGATAAAAAATATAATATGGTAGTGAGGAAGAGAGAAAAAAAGGCAAGAGGAGAAGGAAAGAGGAAGTGCAAAAATTTAGCTATGGGAGGGGAGGACACCGTATTTTTGGTAGAAAAAAATTTAGGAAAAAACAACTACTCAGAAAGTCTGATCCTTTCCTAATTTCCTTCCCATTAATTCTATTCACAAGTCACCACTCAGTTCCCCATCTTAGCACAACTCTAGCCGAAGCTAGAAGCAAAAATTACAACTATTGTTGTCCTAGGGAATCAAACATAAGACCTCCAGCATATTAGCATTTCACTTAACCACCAGGCCCATTCTGATATAATTTCACCAACATCTAAACTTAAGCCTACTGAACCCAGTTAAGGCTTTAATCAGAAAAATACCAAAATTTACCCAAGACATGGCTTGACCTTAGGACCTCTCATACACATCCAGAACACATAACCACTGAAGCTAACAGATATCTGTGTCACAAAATTACAAAAGCTGAAATTAAGAAAATTTGGGTCGTTACACACACTATAAATCTAAACATTTAGTTAGATTTATCATTTTGAGTATGTTATGTATAGGGACTTGGTGTTTGTCAAGTGTTATATTGTTTTGGCCAAATGTGTTGGCTTGTCTTGAAGATTGATTCATTTTGTATAAGACCATGGATGATGTCAAATTCTCACGGGTTCTTCAGAATACGTCATATTTGGTTGTAGCTCAATCTCACTATGAGGAATTACATGTGAATGATCAGATCTGTACCGTCTTAGCATCGATACATAGAACACGTTATGAATTTTCTCAAGTTCCAGAGGCAAAGCTAATATATAAGCTATTGGATTGATTCTTTCGATGATTTCATATGGTCCAATAAATCTTGGACTCAGTTTTCCTTTCTTACCAAACCACAAAAATGTCTTCCATGGTGAAACTTTTAGGAATACTCGATCACCCAAAGTAAATTCTATCTCTCTTTTTTCATATCTGCATATGATTTTTGACGGTCAGAATCAGCTTTCAAGCTGTCCTGGGTAATCTGAACTTTATCTTTAGTCTCTTGGATCAAGTCTACTCTTACTAGTTTGGATTCACTCAATTTAGACCAATACAATGGCGTCTTACATTTCCTCCCGTAAAGAGCTTCAACCGTGCCAATTTTATACTAGATTGATAACTATTGTTATATGCAAATTCAACTAACTGTAAGTACTTTTCCAATTACATCCAAACTCAAGTATACAACATCTCAACATATCTTCCAGAACCTGAATCACTCGTTTTGATTGCCAGTCAGTCTGAGGATGAAATGCTGTGTTGAAATTTAGCTTTGTTCTTAGAGCCTCTTGAAGTTTACTCCAAATTCTCGATGTAAATCTCGGATCTCGATATGAAATAATGGATGTTAGAACCCCGTGTAACCTCACAATCTCAGATATATATAATTTTGTTAACCTCTCAAGCGGAAAGTCTATTTTGACTGGAATGAAATGTGCCAGTTTAGTCAATCTGTCAACAATCACCCAGATCAAATATTTCTTTCTTGGAGTCACAGGCAAACAAGATACAAAGTCTATTATGACATGCTCCCAGTTCCATTCAGGTATCATGACAGGTTGTAATAAACTCGTTGATACCTAATGTTCTGCTTTCACTTGTTGAAAAATCAAACACTTTCCTACAAATTCACAAATTTCCTGTTTCATACTCGGCCACCAATACAGCCGTTTCAAATCACAATACATCTTCATACTACTTGGATGAATAGAATACATGCTACTGTGAGCTTTAGAAAGAATATTAATTTTCAAATCCAGACTATTCGGAACACAAATTCTATTACGATAACATAGCATGCCACTATCATTAATGCTATACTTTGAACTTACATTTTTTGAACCATCTGTTGTTTCAGCACCAATTTTGGATCATCATCTTGTAATTCCCGAATCTGTTGAAGGAACAGAGGTTTCATTCTCAACTCTACTAATAAAGAACCATCTTCATTAAGAGATAAATGAGCATTCAACACTCAAAGTGCAAACAATGATGACTTTCGACTAAGTGCATCCGCAACTACATTAGCCATTCCCAGATGATAGTCAATAACTAGACTATAATCTTTCAGTTCTAGCCATCGTCTTTGTCTCAAATTCAGCTCTTTTTGAGTCATCAAATACTTTAAACTTTTGTGATCCGTAAACACATAACAGTTCTCGTCGTATAAATAATGTCTCCAAATCTTCAAAGCAAATACGATTGTAGCCAACTTAAGATTATGTGTAGGATAATTCTTTTCGTACGGCTTTAATTGTCGAGAAGTATAGGCCACTACCTTTCCTGACTGCATCAGTACACAACCCAAACCATTCAAAGACACATCACTATAAACAACATACGGTACACCAGATTCCGGTTGAGTCAAGACTGGAGATTTTGTCAACATTTTCTTCAAGTGATCAAAGTTCTGCTGACTCTCATCGAACCAAACAAATTCAACATTTTTCTGTAATAATTGAGTCAACGGCAAAGCAATCATCGAAAAGTTCTTGACAAAATGTCGGTAATAACCAACAAGACCCAGAAAACTTCACATTTTTGAAACATTTTTCGGAGTCTTCCAATTTAACACTATAGAAACTTTACTTGGATCAACTTGAATTCCATTAGTTGATACAATGTGACCCAAAAATCCAACCTCACAAAGCCAAAATTTACATTTACTAAACTTTGCATACAATTGCTTTTCCCTCAAGGTCTGCAGTACAATTCTAAAATGTTGTTCATGCTCGGATTCTGTCTTGGAATAGATTAGTATATTGTCGATAAACACAAACACAAATCTATCCAAATAAGGTTGAAAATCTGATTCGTTAGATTCATGAAAGTAGTAGGGGCATTAGTCAAGCCAAATGGCATTACCAGAAACTCATAGTGACCGTAGCGAGTTCTTAAAGTAGTCTTTGGCACATCACACTCTTTAACCTTTAACTGATAATACCTGGATCTAAGGTCTATATTTGAAAACACTACGACACCTTTCAGTTGATCAAACAAGTCGTCGATACATGGCAAAGGATATTTATTTTTAATTTCAACCTTGTTCAACTTTCTGTAGTCTATACACAGTCTAAAAGAACTGTCTTTCTTTTTCACAAATAAGATAGGTGCACCCTAGGGAGACATACTTGGTCTGATAAACGTAGGTCTAATAGCTCTTGCAAATGTGCTTTTAATTCCTTTAATTTAGCTGGTGCCATATGATATGGTGCTACTAATATTTGAGGAGTTTTATGAATCACATCAATTACAAACTCAACTTCATGATTAGGTGGTAAACCTGACAATTCTTCAGGAAATACATCAACAAACTCACTAACAATCGGTAACTGATCTAACTTTGATTCTAAATTTCGAGTATCAAGAATATAAGCTAGAAATGCCTCATTACCTTTTCGCATAAATCTCTGAGTAGAAAAAGTTGAAATGATTCAAACAATATCTTTCAGATTCTTAAACTCAACTGAAATCATCTCTTCTGTTTAACATTTCAAATCAATTTATTTCTGTTTACAATTTACCACAGCATCATGTAAAGACAACCAATCCATTCCCATAATAACATCAAATTCCTAAAAGAGTAGCAATATCAAATCAACAGGAAATTCACAGCCTTTCAATTTCAGTAGACAATTACGGCACACTAAATTAACTATCACACTTTGACGTAGTGGATTTGTAACTTGAATATCATAATCAGTAGATTCAACAAGCAATTTCTTTTCTGCTACTAATGCAGTGCAAATATAAGAATAAGTAGACCCAGGGTCAATCAATACATATACAGTAACATTAAAGAGATAGAATGTACTGGCAATCATATTTGGAGTCGTAGCTTCTTCTCTAGCTCTGATGGCACAGGTACGTGTAGGTGCTCTAACCTCTGACTGAGCAGTAGTATCTTTCATACCCAAACGAGCAGTTCCAGTGCACTATTTTGGCCCGAACGTCACTTCTCTAGGAAGTTTCCACTTGATTTTCTTTCTACTCTTCCTCTTCTTTTTGCAATCGAGGACAATTTTGAATAAAATGGTAAGTGGCTCCACATTTATAACAAGCCCTCAAGTGACTTCTACATTCACCAAGATAGTGTTTCCCAGAATACTTGCATTTAAGCTTAGGATTATTTTGCACACTACCCATACTAGCAGCGAGTCTAGTAGATACCCTGTAATCAGGTTGAGTCACCTTGTTTTTATTTAATCATTCAGGCATTGTGATACGGCCACACCCCAAGCATACTCTTGGACCAGCTCCATAAGCGTTGCTTGTAATCCTTTGCGTGATAAATTAGTTCTATAACATCCTTAATCGGGGCCTTTGCATTTTATCTGCTTGCATGTGAATGTATGGTTGGCATGCTAGTTTAAGTTATTTTAGGGTCTAGGTAGGAGTCAGAGGTAGGCCAGAGCCTTGGGGGAAATTTGTGTTTTGGGCTTTTAGAAGGGGAGAGCTGAATGAGTTAAGTGTTAAGGGTAGTTGGTAGTAAGATTTGGCTCAAGAATCCAAGTGGTGGAGTGGTAAGGAGATGCCACTTAGGGGGCAAGAGAGTGATGCCTCATGTAAGCTGATAGGGCCTTGGTTCGAGCTGCGGGAATCCCCTTTCACCTTGTTATTTTTGACACCAAGACCAGGAGGAGTTGCACTCAAAATGGACTTTGGTGGATGGGGGTTGAAGGGTCAACAGATTTGAATTAGTGGAGGAGAGTAAACTTGGGGGTTTGAAGTATTCAAACTTGTTTGAATATGTGTTCAAGAGTAAATCAAGGAGAGAAAAAGGGGATTGTAGTGGGAGGTGTGTTAGCTGAATTGGAAGAGAGTTGGAAGGGGGGTTGGGCATTCGGTTGAGTGTAGCTTAGGTGGGTGGCCGAATGTAGTGTGTTGGCTTTGGTGAAGAGTGAACATTCGGCTAGTGAGGGAGAACTTAGAGCCTTTTCCTCTCATTTCTTTTTGTGTCAAAATCAATGCTCCTAGTTTTGTGTTTATTCTTTTCTCTCATTTATACCAAAATCGAGTGATTTTTCAAAGTTTCTTCTTTTCTACTATCTAGTGTTTGGCCGAAATCAGCATTATTCTCTTCCCATCTTCAAATTCTTGTTTATGTTTCCTCCCCCATAGCCAAAACTCTTAGCCACCCTCTCTTGTGTCTCTCGATTTCCCAAGGGCCGAAACCCCACTCTTATCTTTCTTTTTCTTCTTTATTTGTGCACTTTCAAAATTGAAACCTAAAACTTCTTCCTCCTATTCCATCTTTCTCTTGAAGCCAAAATCTACTTTCCTTCTCTATTTCTAAAAGCTGAAACCACATTTGCATTCTTTCTTTTCATCTTTTCATTCCTTGGTTGCCGAAATATCTGGTACTCTCTTCTCTCTTCTCTTTTAACAATTGGCCGAATATCATCTGTTAAGGATCACCCATCGTTTTCATCTTTTCTTTGCTTGGTGGAGCACACTTGGCAAATGAGTAAGTTCTTGGCACTTTGGCCGAATTCCCTTAACTCTCTCTCATTCTCGCTGCTCTTTTTCCTAACATTTTTTTAGGAAGGAAAGTTGAAATCCTTTGGCGCTTAAACCCTCTCGTTTGACTCTTGGTTGTAGTAGATCGCTGTCGTTGGTTTGCCATCACTTTTAATCGATTCTGCTAGTGCGTGGTAAGTGTTTCCATCATTTCAACATCTCTTATTGTGTTAAATGCCGAAGGCAGAGATCTAATTTTATTTGATGCTTGGCCGAATGCAGGGCGTGGTGTATTGACGCCATCTTGTGAGATCTTTTAGGATTCGTTAGGTTGTGAGTCAAGCCTAGAACCTCAAGTTTTGTCGATTTAGGTAAGGGTTCTAACTTCGGGTTTTAGTTCTTCGCGATTTGTTTCACTGCTTTAACCGATTTAGTGACCAAGGTGTATTCATGGACTCTAATGCCAGTCAAACGATCGGAGGGGTGGGATCGGTAAACCCAACCCCTAAGTTTAAGAAGAGGGCTGTATCTGCGGTTCGCGATTGGCCACCTGGGTGTAGACCAGCCTCTGAATAGGAAAGTAGGCAGATAGCGGTAGTATCGTTAATGACAGTGTCGACGTAGAAAGCGTAGTCTTGCGAGTAATCAGGTGCTTGCGAGTAATCAAGTGTTTAACTCTTACACACTTCATATGTCAATATGTTAATACTGTGTATATTGTCAAAAGCCGGAATAACGGTAGAAAGCGATAAGTTACCCTTGTGGGTAAAAGCGAGGACTTCAGGTAAGTTCATTTTGGTGGCTAGCATTAAATGTTTCTGCAAAATCTGTATATGCCATATTATGTTATTATGGTAAATGTTAAGCATGGTAATAATGGATGGAAAAGCATGATTATAAGATGGCTATGATGAGAGGAGGGGGAAGATATGATAATTAGACTGTCACAAGTGGTTTGGTACCACAGTGGTTAGGCCCCACTTTTCATTATTTTGTGACTAAGTCTAAGTGGTTTGGCACCACCAGTGGTTTGGTACCACATATATTCATCTCTGTGACTCGTCCCAGTGGTTTGATACCACAGTGGGTTGGCCCCACATATTATGGCAAAAGGGATTGTCACCAGTGGTTTGGTACCACAAAGTGGGTGGGCCTTACATATGTTTATTTGTGCTTCGGTCACCAGTGGTTTGGTACCACATATATTTTATTTGTGACTTCGGTCACCAGTGGTTTGGCACCACCAGTGGTTTGGTACCACACGGGGTAGATTTGGGAGACTCGGATGGATATTTAGGTTGGATGGGTTGCATGGCATGCATATTTGCATATGAATTGGTGTATGAGCTTAATATCATTTGGATGGGGATTTATACACTAAATCTAGGTGACTCACCCCTTCCATTAACATTTTGCAGGTGATTCTTAGATCGCGGATGGGGAGCCGAGGTGGACTCAAGGTGGCCATGCATGCTGTTTTGGGTTTTTTTAGATTTAGTAGTACCTCGGACCTATTTTCTTCATAGGTTGGATTTTGGTTATGTAATAAGGTCACTCAAACTTTAACTTGGTTTACTTATTTTGCTATTTCCTTAGATTACGCTTTGATCATTGGGGCATGTTTTAATTAACTAAAAACTGGATGTTTTCGGACCTTAGATAAACTTTTGGGTTTTCTTTCAAAATTCCACCATTGAGTAAATAATCACTAAATAATAACGATGAGACAACCTTATATTTCTTTTTAGACTCGAATTTTAAACAAATAAAGAAAGGTTTTCTTCCCCACTCAGGACGATAACTAGATTTCAACATGTTTTTCTTCCTGTGACATGCCAGATTCAGTCATAGTGTTTTGACCGGGTTTGGGGTGTTACAAGTTCGATTCCAGCTCGTTGAGCTTAATTCAGCTCATTTCCTGCCGAATGAGCTTGTTTGCTCGTTTTGAGTTTATTTTAATTTTATGCTTTCTAAACTTGCTGGAATAAATCAATTAGTTTAACTTAGCTAGTTAATTCGATTTAACTCATCTATCCTTTCAGTTCTTGCATTTTATTTGCTAGAATAAAATAAATGTTTTTAGTTAAATTAGTTAATCAACTTCAACTCATAAATATGTCTTAGTTTGGACTTATTAATTTTGTTTATAAATGTGTTAATTTTATTACATGTTTTTAATTTTTCTAGCTACAGCCGAATTTAAGATATGTCTTAGTTTATTACTTGTGTTTAATATGTCTTAGTTATTACTTGTTTTAATGTGACCTAGCTGAATGCATGATTTTAATGTGGTTTGAGCTGCCGAATAAATGTGTCTTAAGATGAATTAATTTGCTGAATTTATTTGTTTCAGGAACATGCATGGACGGCTTAAATATGGTGTGTTGATGATTGAGATGCTCTAAGCACCTTTTCGTGTATGCCAAGAGTCATTGAGCTGCTGATTCCTTTTCCCCAAGCTAGCCATTATGTTCTCCAACAGCCTTAAGTGTTTTCACACTTGCTGGAGGTCCATTTCACACTTATGGCTGTTCATTTTTGAGCTTTCACACCCAAGGGCTATTCAAATTCGTTTGTTCACACCCAAAGACCATTAAAGTGCCCCAAGCTGATATTTAAGAGCTCAAGCCTATTCAAATACTCAAGGCAGCACCTTAAAGCCTTTTCACACCTCTTGGCTGAAACTAGCCTAGTCCACTCAGCTCCATTCAGCTCATTTTTAATTTAAATTAATTTTATTTAATTCCAGCTAATTGGAATCAGAAAAGGACTTGTCCATTAGCATCACCAATGCTGGAGAAGCTTCAAGGAACTTGCTTGGAAGCTTCATGGTAGTTTCAGCTCAATTAAGCTGCACACAAGCTACCCATTCTGTTCCTATTTGACTATTCGGCTAGCCTAGTATTTGAGCCTATAAATATGAGGCTCCTAAGTTTTAATTCAGACTTTTGCTGCTTGAATGAATTTTTATAATTTTATGAGTTTAATTCAACTCTCAAATTTCGTCCAAGACTCAAGTTGGCTTATCTAGCTTGCTAGTGGCGTCATTCTTGTTTCTTCAAATTTATCACTCTTAAATCGAGTGTGGCGTTTGTCCAACATACCTCTGGTTCCTATCTCAATATAGATTGCAGGTCAAGGTTATTTTTAATAGCTTCCATCACCTTAAGTGATGTATAAGTCTTGTAACATCCTTAAAATGGGTTTCTACGTTTTGCTTGTGTTGCATGTGATAAGGATTATTTAACATGCTTTGGGGTCTAGTTATAACCCTAAGATAGGCCTGAGTTAGGGCCAAGAATTTTATTTTTGGCATTTAAGGAAGTGAAGCTAAGGGGGAGAGGGGTTAAGAAATTTTATTTGGGAAGGGAGACACAAGAACTACCCTAGTAAAATGGCAAGGAGGCGCCACTAGGGTGTTAGAGAGAGGCGCCACATACTGATGAGGAGTGCACGTGTTGGAGCTGCAGGAGTTGCACTCCTACTTACTCTTTTTCACACCACAGGTAAGGAGAGGAGTGCTCAGGTGGGACTCTCCTGATGGATGAGGATTAAGATATTAGATTTCAAATAAGGATATAGATAAGAGGAGTTGAGGAGTTTGAAGTGTATCAGGCTCACTTGGAAGAGTTGGCTGAATAGTGGATTGTGGGCAAGGGGGGCTATCGATTTTAGGGAGCATTTAGTATAGCCGAATGCCCCTAAACTCATTTGATGTTGTTTTCTTTCTTTTCTCTCAAATACCTAGCCGAAACTTTCATCTCCCTCATCTCCCTCTTTTCTTCTTGAAACTTTGAAGCCGAAATCACCACACTCATCTTGTCTTTCTCTTCACTCAAACTCATTGCCGAATCTTCTCTTCTTTTCACCATACTCTGTGCCGAAACCTCCAAGTTTTCCTCTTGTCTTGTTTTGGCCGAATAGCAACAAGGGTGGATTCTCTTGGATTCTTCACTAAACGGTTTTGAGAAAGGGTAAGTGTCTTGGCCGAATACCCTTTTATTCCTTTTCTTTTCTCTGTCGACTCACATAGGTTCCTAACCCTTGTTGGTAACTAATTTCTCCTAGGATTCTTGGGATTAAGAGCCGAATCTAATCCTTCCTTTTTGGAGTGTGCCGATCTTTGGTGTAGTAGAAGCCGAATCTATTGACTAAGGTAAGGAGGTGTCAACTCTTTTGGTTTCGAATTTATGTTTTGGCCGAATGGCCTTTAGATCTCTAATGAAGTGATAAAACTGATTGTAGGGGAGGTCATTGCCAAATTCAAAGAGCCTTCGGGATTTAGTGGTTGATCTAGGTGAGCGTATTAATATCTCAGAATCTAGTCCTTAATTGATTAAAAGCTGAAGGCTAACTTTTGAAGTATGCTAGTGTAGCCGAATACAAGGAGGACTTAGTGTGTATTTTTGGGATTTGGTAGGAGACCAAATCGGCACTAAGGTAAGAAAATAAACTTGTGCGATTCATCCTTCGGGATTTGTGATTAAGCCGAATAGCTTAGATCTAAAAGTGGTATTGGCCGAATGAAGGTGCTATAGGGACATACGTTTCGGGATTTCATAAGAACGCGTAGTTTTGGGTTTTTGCGAATAGTCAGGTGTGTAAAACTCTTACACACTTTATTAGTTGGCATTGTTTATTGTGTTACGATTAACTATTGTGATAGTGATTTGGCTTTTGGGCATGAGCATGGATTCCGGGTAAGTTGCTTGTGACTTTAAATATGTTATATGAATGACATGATGGGTAAGATGCTATGCCATGACTTATATGTATGATTTATGATAATATGTTAAGCATGTTGTGAGCATGTTGGTAATGGGATTGAAGAGAGGAGGGAATGTTCTCTATGGATGTCACGGTGGTTTTGACCACAAGATGGGTTAGCCCCATCGGTTTAATTGTGACGGTCACCGATGGTTTTGACCACACCGTTGATATAAATCGTGACTAAGTCGGTGGCTTGGTACCACCGGTGGTTTTGACCACATATTGATAATTGTGACCTATGGTCATCAGTGGTTTTGACCACACGATGGGTTGGCCCTATCACTTGAGTTGTGACTCCGGTCACCAGTGGTTTTGACCACCAGTAGTTTTGACCACACGGGGTAGCTAAAGGAGTATGGATGGCTAGTTTTGGGTTGCATGTTTTGCATGTCTTACTAATATTCTGTGTATGAGTTTGCACTTCTGGGTTGGGGATTTATACACTGAGTCTTGGTGACTCATCCCTTCCCATATCATTTTTGGATGAGTAGATCGCGGAGATGGAGCCGGAGAGGACTCGAGGCGGCGATGCTTGTTCCTTGGATTTGAAATTTTATTTAGCACAGTTAAAGTTTATTATTTACTAAATTTTGGTTTGGGTTGTAATAAGGCCGCTAGTTATTATTTTGGATGTTCAAGTAGTTGTTTTACTCCATTTCTACTATATTACTAATGAATTTATAAATTGTTTAAATGAATCGGTTAAAAGTGACGTTTTCAAAATGGGAAATTTTTACGAGTTTTCAGGGATGTTACCATCGGGTAGCAAAATTCACCAAGTTAACAATAACTCTGATGGTTCTAAAAATTTAAATGATCAAATGTTTTCAAAGGTTTCAACTCAACCATGGTTATAAAATCAATTCTACCTGGGTTTTTAATAAACACCGTTTTATAACCTCAGCAAATTTTCAGATTTCTACCAGTTAATCAAAATCTTTCAAAACATTTTTACTCTGTGACATACCAGATCCGATCAAGGCTCATGGGTCGAATTTGGGGTGTTACATTTTAATATCGAGCCAGTTCAAAACTTCATTTGTGGGGCCCGGGGCCCAAAATGTTTTAGTGAGCCTCGTGAAATATTATGAAAATGGTTTTATTTTGAACGACATGGCATCAAGTCTCAAAGCACCAATCCACCCGGTAAGTATCTATGTATTACGTGAATACTTGATAGGGGTAGATAGGTAACTTGGGAACGTAGACTAAAGGAATAGGAACTATTGAACCCTAGGAATAATACACCCCAATATAAGGATTTCATAAGATTTAATGCCTAACTAAACAAACCTGTGGCTAAGTCACCGAGTTAGGGTGTGGCAACCACGGTGCGCATATCTAGGATTGGATCCGGAAGAGCTTGGTACTTAAGCAGTCCTAGTGACTCACCTCCTCTTCGCAGGGGTCCTACCTGGTGCGTAGCTTCGGTTCACCCTAACCATGAGGACTTATTCATAAGCTAAACCCAATAACTAAAACCCGAACGGGAACTAGCTGCATTGTTGTAAAAACCCTAGTTTTAAAACTCTTAAAATTTTACAAAATTTTCTGAAAAATGTTCGATTTATGAAAATTACAAAAATACCCCTAGTGGTAAAATTACAAAAAAAAGCCCTTAGTTTATGAAATTTCCAAAATACCCACAGTTCTAATAAAAATTTTCATTACTTTATAAAATGTCCAAAAACCTTAATTTGCAAAATATCAAAAATGTCATGATTTTGGAAAATTACTAAATTACCCCTAACTTACAAAATTACCAAAATGACCCTGATTTTCAAAATTTTTGCAACACTATCAATTTGGAAAATAAATTCTCAAAAAGAACCCTCAAGTTTTACAAATCTTGAAATACCCTGGATTTATTAAGATTTATAAATTTACCCTGGTAAATTACCGAAATGTCCCAAAATTTCAAAATCCCCGAGATACCCCCAGAATTTTAGAATTACCAAAATACCCTTATTGAAAAAATCACCAAAGAACTTTATTTTGACGAATTACGAAAATACCCCTGTAGGACAAATGACAAAAATACCCACAGGATAGGAGCAGACGAAATGTAGAAGAGTAAATGTGTGTAGGAGATACTATGGAATGGATGTGCTTTTCTGTGAATTAGGATAGAAAACTTGAAACTTTGAATGATCGAAAAAAATCCTTATTAAGCTCTCTTCATAAAATTTCTTCGCGGATAACCAGTGAAACAAGTACTAATCCATAAAAGTTCTTAATCAGATTAAAGTGCAAACGTTAGAAATGAGTTCTAGAGGACGTGGCCGTCGTGGACGTGGTAGAGGAAGAATGACCGTGTCGAACCCGTTAGGTCGGTCAAGGGTGCGATAATGAGATACCATCGCCACCACCACCCCAACTTTTGGTGTTGGCGGCAGGAGTAGACGGGGTGAGGTAGTATCGCAGTTGTCTTTGTGAGTTCTTGAGATGGTGGTGGAGCGGTGGAGGTATGGGAGCTCAATAAATGTGCAGCGACTCTAAGCCAATGGAGTGAGGTGTTTCGGGTGTATCGGTGTGGCACCAAGATGCAGAGTATTGGTTGGAATCAAGCGAGAGGATCATGGATGACTGGATTTTTAGCTAAGGAAAAGTGAAGGTATAATCTCTACTTGAGATGAGTCATACGGTGGTGGCTCACCGTAAGAGATGGAGCGATGGCGGAGGACCTCACATGAAAATTCTTTAAGGCTGACCTACCGGAGGAAATATATAGGAGCTAGCTACGTGGATGCGTAATGAAGGCTTTCTTGAACTGGTTCAAGGTAATAAGACGCAGTGGCGAGTATGAGGTGAATTTCTTGATTGAGTAGGTATGCTAGTGGTATTGTGGGTAATGAGCATGAACGGCGTGTCGATTCGAGGATGGGGTGAGAGATGAGTGAGGATGATGATAGCTCCACAATAGGAATGGGAGTTTGCTGTCCTAGTGGAGAAGGCTAAGGTTCTTTGAGGGGTAAGACAGATCTGTTAGGCGAAATCGGGGTAGGAGTTGGAATAAGAGGAGCTCCGGATCTTGAGGTTTTCGTGTCGAAAAAGAGGATGAAGTATGGTGGGTCGGATCAAGTATTGAGCTGCTGCTGCCTGCTAATCCTCAATGGCCGCCACGATGTGCTCGGTGTGGGAAGTCTCACACGGAGAGTGTTGGAATGGTAATCGGGATGCTTCAAATGTGGATCCATGGAACATCGAGTTAGGGATTGTCGAAAAAGGCGACTAGGCTCGGTCCGAGGGTCGAGGCGATGCCTTTGAATAGGAGGGATAACCAACGACCACCGAGAGGTCGTGGTGTAGGAAGAGGAGGTAATGGTCTTTGGCGGAGGTCGTGGGGTACCGAGGGGAGGTACCGGTAGTACTGAGGCTAGGCAACCTGGTTTGGTCTATGCCACGAGGCGTCAAGAGGAGGGCGATGCACCGGACGTCATAACCGGTATGTTTTTGATCTTTGGAGTACCCTATAGCACCTTAATTAATATTGGCTCAACTCACTCATATGTTGCTAGTAGCGTAGTGAAAACTCTGAACTTATGCTTTGAGCTTCCTTCTAGGAAGATGACTGTGTTAAGCCCTCTAGGTCACTTTGTAGAAGTAAGTAAACTCTATAAGAATGTACCCCTAGAACTCCAAGGGGTCGTGTTCTTGGCTGACTTGATGGAACTACCATTTCGAGAGTTCGATCTGATCCTCGGGATGGATTGGCTAGTATAGTATCAGGCTAGCCTGGATTGCACAGCTAAGCACATGGTGTTATAGACCATGGAAGGAGAAGAGGTGGTGATGATAGGTAAAAGAAGAGATTACCTATCTAATCTAGTTTCTGCATTGAAGGCGGAAAAGATGGTTAGGAAAGGTTGTAAAGCATATGTAGTGCATGTTTGTGCTTTGGGAGCTAAGGGTGTAGCTGTGAGGGATGTCCGGACTATAAGGAAATATATTGATGTGTTTTCCAGAGGAACTCCCGGGTCTACCTCCTGATCGTGAGGTTGAGTTTGGTATAGATTTGTTACCCGAAACCACGCCAGTATCTATAGCTCCGTATCGGATGGCGTCGAAAGAATTAGTAGAGTTGAAGGCTCAGATCCAGTAATTGTTGGATAGAGGGTTCATCCGACCAAGTGTATCACCTTGGGGAGCTCCAGTGCTTTTTGTCAAGAAGAAGGATGGAACAATGAGAATGTGTATAGACTATCGACGCTGAACAAGCTGACAATAAAGAATAGGTATCCTTTGCCCAGGATTGATGACTTGTTCGATAAACTCAAGGGTGCATCAGTTTTCTCTAAGATCGACCTTAGGTTGGGTACCATCGACTTAAGGTGAAGGAGGTGATATCCATAAGGCGGCATTAAGTACTCGAGTATAGGTACTACGAGTTTACGGTAATTCCTTTTGGTTTGAAGAATGCACCAGCCGCGTTTATGGACATGATGAATCGGGTTTTCCAACCCTACCTGGATCGGTTTGTCGTAGTGTTTATAGACGACATTTTGGTGTACTCCAAGTCAGAAGAGGAGCATGACGCACATCTTCATGTGGTTCTGCGAGTTCTAAGGAGAAGCGGTTATGCGCCAAATTGACAAATGTGAGTTACGGCTTAAGGAGGTAACTTTCCTAGGGCATATTGTTTCAATTTGAGGAATCGGGGTGGATCGAAGAAGATTGAGGCAGTATTGGAGTGGAAACCACCAAAGTCGGTTATGAAAATTTGGAGTTTTCTGGGGTTGGTAGGATATTACAGGAGATTTGGAAAATTTCTCCTTAATCGCAGCAACGTTGACTAAGTTGTTGAGAAAAGGAGTTCCGTTTGTGTGGTCTGAGAAACAACAAGAGAGTTTCGACAAGCTGAAGAAGATTTTGTGAAGCACCGATCTTGATTGACTGAGGCGGAAAGGAATTCAACGTGTATTGTGATGCATCGCATACTGGTTTAGGGTGTGTGTTGATGCAAGAAGGGAAGGTGGTCGCGTATGCGTCACGGCAGTTGAGGCCTCACGAAGGTAATTATCCTACGCATGATTTAGAATTGGCTGCTGTGGTTTTTGCCTTGAAGATTTGGAGGCACTATCATGCACGGGGAGAAGTCGGTAGTGTACACGGATCATAAGAGCCTGAAGTACCTCTTGACCCAAAAAGATTTAAATCTGAGGCAGCGGAGGTGGATTGAGTTGCTGAAGGACTATGACTGCTTAATCGAATACCATCCGGGTAAGGCTAACGTGGTAGCTGATGCATTGAGCCGTAAGGTGGTAGCGGATTTGAGCAATTTTGCTCACCTAAGTCTCTATGAAGATGGGAGTCTTCGCGCGAATTGCAAGTAAAGCCGTCGTGGATCGATGAGGTTAAAGAGAGGCGATTGACCAAGCGAAGTTTTGAGTACTCGGAGGTTGCAAGTACAAAGTGGTGAGTAGAAGGGTTCAACTTGGGTAGTGATGGAGTGTTGTATTTTCGGGGAGAGTATGTATGCCTAAGGATGATGATTTGAGGACGGATCCTTAAAGAAGCTCATAGCGGCCGTCGCTATGCATCCAAGAGGCGCAAGATGTATCGGGATTTAAGGGAGCAATTTTGGTGGCGGGTCTTAAGCGGAGGTAGCCGAGAGTTAGTGGGCAAGTGTCGACATGCCCGCAAGTTTAAGTGAACATCAATTGCCATCGGGGTTATTCTGACGATAAAGATCCCACAGTGGAAGTGGGGGGGTTACGATGGATTTCGTAAGTTGGCTTCCCCTTACGCCCAATAAGAAAGACTCGATATGGGTGATAGTAGATCGGATAACTAAGTCAGCCCATTTCATACCGGTAAGGGTTGACTACTCGCTTCAAAGGTTAGCCAAGCTGTATATAGCAGAGATAGTGTGGTTACATGGAGTACCTGTGTCCATTATCTCAGATAGGGATCCCGGTAGTGCGGTTACATGGAGTACCTGTGTCCATTATCTCAGATAGGGATCCCCGGTTCACGTCGAGATTCTGGAAGGCCTTACATCAGGCGTTGGGCACGAAGTTGAATTTCAGCATGGCTTTTCATCCGCAGTCTGATGGATAATCTGAGAGGGTAATCCAAGTGTTGGAAGATATGTTAAAGGGCTGTGTTTTGGATTTCTGTGGTAGTTGGGAGGAGTACCTAAATTTGGCAGAATTCGCTTATAACAACAGTTATCAAGCGAGTATTCAGATGGCACCGTATGAGGCATTGTATGGTCAAAAATGCCGTACTCCTACGTGTTGGATAGAGCTGGGTGAACGTCGGATGTTAGGGCCAGAGTTAGTGGCAGAGACAGAAGATAAGGTTAAGGTAATTCGGGCTCGTCTGAAGGAGGCGTCAGACAGGAAAAAATCCTACGCAGATCTTAAGCGCAGAGAGGTTGCATATGTAGTGGGTGATAAGGTCTTCCTGAAGGTATCACCTTGGAAGAAGGTGCTGAGGTTTGGCCAAAAGGGCAAGCTAAGCCCTAGGTTCATCGGGCCGTACACAGTGTTGAAACGTGTGGGATCGGTAGCTTACCAGCTCGAGTTACCGGCAGAATTGAGCCAGATCCATGACGTCTTCCATATTTTGATGCTTAGGCGCTATCGATCAGATCCATCACACGTAGTGCCGATTGCGGAAATTGAAGTGAACTCGAATTTGTCCTTTGAGGAGGAGCCGATACAGATCTTAGACTGGGATGTCAAAGTTTTGCGTAGGAAGTCAGTACCCTTGGTGAAGTTGTTATGGCGAAACCATGGTACGGAGGAGGCCACGTGGGAACCTGAGGATATGGTGAGGCAGCAATACCCTCAACTCTTCTGATCAGGTAATTTCGAGGCCGAAATTATTTTTAAGGGGGTAAAACTGTAACATCCTTAAAATGGGGTTCTACGTTTTGCTTGTGTTGCATGTGATAAGGATTATTTAACATGCTTTGGGGTCTAGTTATAACCCTAAGATAGGCCTGAGTTAGGGCCAAGAATTTTATTTTTGGCATTTAAGGAAGTGAAGTTAAGGGGGAGAGGGGTTAAGAAATTTTATTTGGGAAGGGAGACACAAGAACTACCCTAGTAAAATGGCAAGGAGGCGCCACTAGGGTGTTAGAGAGAGTGACGCCACATACAGTAAGGGAGTGCCTGTGTTGGAGCTGCAGGAATTGCACTCCTGCTTACTCTTTTTCACGCCACAGGTAAGGAGAGGAGTGCTTAGGTGGGACTCTCCTGATGGATGAGGATTAAGATATTAGATTTCAAATAAGGATATAGATAAGAGGAGTTGAGGAGTTTGAAGTGTATCAGGCTCACTTGGAAGAGTTGGCCAAATAGTGGATTGTGGGCAAGGGGGCTATCGGTTTTAGGGAGCATTTAGTATAGCTGAATGCCCCTAAACTCATTTGATGTTGTTTTCTTTCTTTTCTCTTAAATACCTAGCTTAAACTTTTATCTCCCTCATCTCCCTCTTTTCTTCTTGAAACTTTGAAGCTGAAATCACCACACTCATCTTGTCTTTCTCTTCACTCAAACTCATTGCCGAATCTTCTCTTCTCTTCACTATACTCTGTGTCAAAACCTCTAAGTTTTCCTCTTGTCTTATTTTGGTCGAATAGCAACAAGGGTGGGTTCTCTTGGATTCTTCACTAAGCAGCTTTTGAGAAAGGGTAAGTGTCTTGGCGAATACCCTTTTATTCCTTTTCTTTTCTCGTCGACTCACATAGGTTCCTAACCCTTGTTGGAACCCAATTTCTCCTAAGTTCTTGGGATTAAGAGTGAATCTAATCCTTCCTTTTTGGAGTGTGCCGATCTTTGGTGTAGTAGAAGCCGAATCTATTGACTAAGGTAAGGAGGTGTCAACTCTTTTGGTTTCCAATTTATGTTTTGGCCGAATGGCCTTTAGATCTCTAATGAAGTGATAAAACCGATTGTAAGGGAGGTCTTTGCCAAATTCAAAGAGCCTTCGGGATTTGGTGGTCGATCTAGGTGAGCGTATTAATATCTCAGAATCTAATCCTTAATTGATTAAAAGCTGAAGGCTAACTTTTAAAGTATGTTAGTGTAGCCGAATACAATGAGGACTTAGTGTGTGTTTTCGGGATTTGGTAGGAGACCAAATCGGCACTAAGGTAAGAAAATAAACTTGTGTGATTCATCCTTCAGGATTTGTGATTAAGCCGAATGGCTTAGATCTAAAAGTGGTATTGGCCGGATGTAGGTGCTATAGGGACATACGTTTCGGGATTTCATAAGAACGCGTAGTTTCGGGTTTTTACGAATAGTTAGGTGTGTAAAACTCTTACACACTTTATTAGTTGGCATTGCTTATTATGTTATGGTTAACTATTGTGATAGTGATTTGCCTTGTGGGCATGAGCATGGATTCCGGGTAAGTTGCTTGTAACTTTAAATATGTTATATGAATGACATGATGGGTAAGATGCTATGCCATGACTTATATGTATGATTTATGATAATATGTTAAGCATGTTGTGAGCATGTTGGTAATGGGATTGAAGAGAGGAGGGAATGTTCTCTATGGATTTGTCACCGGTGGTTTTGACCACAAGATGGGTTGGCCCCATCGGTTTAATTGTGACGGTCACGGTGGTTTTGACCACACCGTTGATATAAATCGTGACTAAGTCGGTGGTTTGGTACCACCGATGGTTTTGACCACATATTGATAATTGTGACCTATGGTCATCGGTGGTTTTGACCACACGATGGGTTGGCCCCATCACTTGATTTGTGACTCGGTCACGGTGGTTTTGACCACGGTGGTTTTGACCACAGGGGTAGCTAAAGGAGTATGGATGGCTAGTTTTGGGTTGCATGTTTTGCATGTCTTACTAATATTCATGTATGAGTTTGCACTTAGGGTTGGGGATTTATACATGAGTCTTGGTGACTCACCCTTCCCATATCATTTTGCGGATGAGTAGATCGCGGAGATGGGTAGGAGAGGACTCGAGGCGATGCTTGTTCCTTGGATTTGAAATTTTATTTAGCACGATTAAAGTTTATTATTTACTAAATTTTGGTTTGGGTTGTAATAAGGCCGCTAGTTATTATTTTGGATGTTCAAGTAGTTGTTTTACTCCATTTCTACTATATTACTAATGGATTTATAAATTGTTTAAATGAATCGGTTAAAAGTGACGTTTTAAAAATGGGAAATTTTACGAGTTTTCAGGGATGTTACCATCGGGTAGCAAAATTCACCAAGTTAACAATAACTCTGATGGTTCTAAAAATTTAAATGATCAAATGTTTTCAAAGGTTTCAACTCAACCATGGTTATAAAATCAATTCTACCTGGGTTTTTAATAAACACCATTTTATAACCTCAGCAAATTTTCAGATTTCTACCAGTTAATCAAAATCTTTCAAAACGTTTTTACTTTGTGACATACCAGATCCGGTCAAGGATCATGGGCTGGGTTTGGGGTGTTACAAGTCTCGAGTCAATACTTTACATAGTATTGGTTCATTCTTGTCCTTAAGTTTCCTATCCATCCTAGCCTTCCTCTTGCCTTACTTATTTTATTTTCTAACCGAACCATTATCCAATTCACTTATAGACCCCTGAACCAAATTGCAACCATTGTTGAAACTATAACTTAGCCGAATATCCTACTACTTCAAGTAAAAACGAAACTTCTCAGATTTGACGATCGGGTACAACTACGACCCGAATACTTCTGCAACTCGGGATTGCATCACATTAAGGCGACTCGACTAAAGTCATCTCTAGACTTTTTAGCAGGAAATGCTAAAAATAATTTGGAAGAACTTCTTTTGTAAGACTTTTTATTCCGTCTATCTCGCTGCATTTTTCTGTTGTTCACCTCTTCCATCTTTTGTGCATGATCTGAAAGAACGAAAAATTCTCGTATTTCAGTGCCCCCAATCATCATTCAGATTTCATCATTCAACCCTTCTTCAAACTGAATGCATATTTCTTTTTCACTTGGTACAATTTCCTGGGCATATTTAATGAGGTATACAAATTCTCTCTCATACTCGGCTACCAATTTGTTTCCTTGGCCCAGGTCAAGAAATTCCCTCTTTTTCTTATCTAGATACCTCTTGCCGACATATTTCTTTTTAAATTCAACCTGAAAGAATTCCAAGAGATTTTCTCTTTTGGCACTACAACCACTATTGTTGACCACCAATTATAAGTGATAAACCATAATATGAACATATTTTAATCCCACATTTAGCATACTTTTGGATGATTTACCCCTTGAATTATGGAAATAGGTGCTCCTAATCCCTTGTTTTCATGTTTTATACTCAGGAGAGCACCGGAGGATGAAAAGAACGAGAAACGGGTTGAAAACAGAGAAAATGGGCCAAGTACAAATTGTACATGGTGTGGCCCCCGAAATACACTGTCGTGCCTCTATCACAGGTTCGACCACGGCCTGGCCTTGAATCCCACAAGCGTGTGCCATGGGCGTGTCCCTACCGCAGCAAAGAAGAGTTTCATTCGGAATAGGATACTTAGAGGCAAAGAAACCCATTCCAAAAGCCTATATAAACACCCTAGAGGCTAATCGTAAAGGGGGCGTTCAGCTAGGCCAAAGAGCCAAACCAGAATGACCGAATTGTGAGATTCACTCGAAGAAAGCCAGTTGACTCATCTCAAGAAGCCAAGATTATACTTAAGATGGAGGATTTCTCTTTCAATTCCTTCAGGGGGTTTTAGGGTTTTCTTTATGTTTTGTTTTATATTTTCTTTTGAGATGTATTCTTTTATAAATATGAACTAAACCCTCAGATACCTGAGGGGGATGAAACCTAAGATGAATCTTGTTATTGTTTTCTAAGCTGTATGATAAATATTTGATTTGTTCTTAATTCTTGTCTAGATATTCTAGGATATTGATTCAAGTACTGATGTGCTTAGGTGGTGGAGCAAAAGTCCCTGCCTAAGAGTAGATCTTGCATAGTTAATCGGGGTTGATCGCAACCTTAGAAATAGGATGATGTAAATCTACCGGATTAGGGTCAAACCTAATATGGGAGTCCATAGATTGAGTTAATGCAATTCTAGGGGTTTTAATTAAAAAGAAATTTCAATTAATCAACCTAGGGTTAGACGTTAGTAGTCTCGAAAGAGGTATTAATATAAATTATGGAATCCTACGGATCAAGTCAAGTGAATAAATTGTCTGGTTCAGAGTTAGATAACAAGTAAAGTCTAGATAGATTTTTCCTCGGGTATTGTCTTAATCAATTGGTTTTCCCACAAGTATTTCCCCAATTCATTCTCTTTGTCTTCACATCTTTAGCTTAGTAGTTAGTTAATTTTAGATTAAACAACAAATCTTTTAATTCTTAGGCTAGATAATAAAAAGAAAGTTAGTATTAGTACTTTTGGTTCCTTTAGGTTCAACAATCCGGTCTTGCCACTAAACTATACTACTGTTCGATAGGTGCGATTGCCTCTATCGTTGTCTTAGTTAGTTTCCAAGTTCGATCATTCTTTTTATAAATTTTTAAGACTCTGACATACGATCAAGTTTTTGGCGCCGCTGCCAGGGAACTGAAATATTAAGAAAGCTCAATTTTTATTACTTTAGCCATATTTTATTTTATTTTATTTTGCAATTAATTTTTTTTACTTTTCTAATTTTATTTTTTTTCGTTTCTTGGTAGGTACCTCTAGTTTATGAATAGAAGGAACATGTCAGGACCACTACTTTACGACAGTGAAGTTGAAAGCACAGTTCATAGAAACCAAAGAGAAATAAGGAGAAACCTATAATACATACAAGAAGAGCAAGAAGATGACATCAATACAAACGAAGAGATGGCCGAAAATAATCCGCTACCTTCAGAAGTGGCCGAAAATCATGCTCCTCAAACTATGTATGATTATGCTAAACCTAATTTAATAGGAACTGAGTCAAGTATTGTTAGACCTGCCATAGCTGCTAATAATTTTGAACTAAAACCTAACACTATTCAAATGATACAGAAATTTGTTTAGTTTGATGGTTTGCATGATGAAGATCCAAATAATCACTTGGCAAATTTCCTTGAACTTTGCGATACATTCAAAATTAATGGCGTTTCTGATGATGCCATCCATCTTCGGTTATTTCCCTTCTCTTTAAGGAATAAAGCTAAACAGTGGTTGAATTCTCTTCCACAAGGATCAATCACTACATGGGATCAAATGACCGAAAAAATTTTATTAAAATATTTTCTGCTGGCCAAAATGGCCAAATTAAGGAATGATATCTCTTCTTTTGTGCAGATGAATTTAGAAACACTATACGATGCATGGGAGAGATACAAATATCTATTGAGAAGGTGCCCACACCATGGTTTACCCTTGTGGCTACAGGTCCAAACTTTTTACAATGGCGTGAACCGCTCAACTAGGCAGTTGATTGATTCAGCCGCCGGCGGAACCTTGAATAACAAAACTCCTGAAGTGGCCTAAGAATTTATATAAGAGATGTCACTGAACAACTATCAGTGGCAAGTCACGAGGACAAGGCCAACTAAAGCAGCCAGAGTTTTCAACCTCGACGCAGTCACCATGCAATCAAACTAGGTAGAGATGTTAAATAAAAAGGTTGATGGTTTATGTGGTTCTTTGCAGGTACATCCAGTTATGCAATGTGATTCAAATCTAGGAGGCGTGGCGAATCCTGAGTACCCACCCTACAATTCGGGAATGGAAAGCGAACAAATAAACTATACGGGTAACAATTTTAGATCTCAAAATAACCCTTATAGTAATACTTATAATCCAGGATGGAGGAACCACCCCAATTTCTCATGGGTTAGTCAAGGAAATCAGAGACAACCCCCTCCAAACCTCCAACAATAGCCCTACCCACAGGAAAAGAAGACGAACCTTGAAGAGATGTTGACAAAATTCATCGCGGTGTCAGAAACACGTTTCCAAAACACTGAGATAACACTTAAAAATCAACAAGCATCGATTAAAGGAATCGAGAACCAGATAGGGCAACTCGCTAAGTCGATCTCCGAACGACCACAAGGTAGTTTGACAAGTAACACGGTGAGTAACCCAAATGAGCAACTTCAAGCCATAATAGCCCAAAATAGTGAAGGGTTAGTAGGATCTGAATTTGAGCCAAGGCAAGAACCTGTGGTAAGTGAAGGTAAAGTTGAGGTAAGCCAAGAAAAGCCAAAATCGATTATTAAAGAATACCAACCTTGTATACCTTATCCCAATGCAATGAAGAAAGACAATACGGATGAACAGTTTGGTAAGTTTCTTAAACTCTTAAAAAAATTACATATTAGCTTACCGTTTCTTGAAGCTCTTTCGCAGATGCCAGATTCAAGAAAATTTTTAAAAGAACTTTTAACAAACAAGTGAAAGTTAGATGAGGAGTCACATGTGGAATTAAACGTAGTGTGCTCAGCAATGTTACAGAATAGATTACCATGAAAATTAAAAGATCCAGGGAGTTTTACAGTTCCATGTTTAATTGGTAGTTTATCGGTTGATGATGCTTTAGCTATTTTAGGGGCAAGCATCAATGTTATGCCTTCTAAAATGTTTAAACAGCTAGGTCTTGGGAAACCCAAGCAAACTAGGATGAGCATTCAACAAGCTGATAAGACTATTAGAATTCCTAGGGGTATAATTGAAGATGTACTAGTTAAAGTTGACAAATTCATATTTCCAGTAGACTTTCTTGTTTTAGATGTGGATGAAGACAATAATATCCCTTTAATTTTAGGAAGACCCTTTTTAGCAACTACCAGATCTAAAATTGATGTTAGTACAGGTGAGCTCATACTTTGTGTAGGTAACGAATCAATTATTCTTCAAGCTCTTGACTCAGCTAGGACATCAAGTGATAAAAAGTGAGAACGTAAATTCCATTGATAATCATTCGGTTAAACTTTCTTTTCAGAAGCACCACGGAACTACACCACTGAGCCTGATCTTATACCTCATACCAACAAAGAAATATCTCATGAGGAACGACGACTTCATATCGATGAGCTAGATTAGTGGAAGACACATTTCAAGGAAGAGTCAAAACCACACGAAGTGAAACCAAAGGAACCCCTAGACGAGCTGAAAGGAACATCAAATCACTTCAAAATAGGAGATCAAGTATTGTTAGATAAAACAGACCTGCGAATCGCCATATCAAACACAAATACAAATGAAGAAATGCTTTTTAAAGTAATCAATGTCTTCCCCTATGGAACAGTTGAGGTAAGTAATCCTATATTCGGTACTTTTAAAGTAAACTCTACTAGACTTAAACTACATAATGATAGCATGAGAAAAGATTTTTCACTCCTCAAACCACCGTGAAGGTACGAATGAGGGGCAAGTCTTGTAACTCCCCGAATTTGGGCCTAGAAGTATTGGGCCTATTGGGCTTTGGGCTTTGGATCTTAGAAAATTTTTAAATGAGCAAAAAAATGATAATTGCCATGTGGGCTTTGAGGGTTTAATGAATTTGGAGTGTCTAAGTGTGTTGAAGAAGCTCTGGGTTTGAGTTTTGTGGTGGAGGATTATTACTTTATCTAATTAAGGAATAAGGGTTGCGAGTAGTGGGGCTTTAAATAAAAATAAGTGAAAAATGGCAAAAAGAAGCCTGTGGTGAAGTGGCTAAGTGACTGATCGCTGCAAAACAGTCCAGTTTTAATATTTATAAAAGAGTGATCGAACCTGTAGACTGACTGCGACAACGATAGAGGCAAGCGCACCTATCGAACAGTAGTATAGCTCAGGCAAGAATATCTTATCGAACCCAAGGAACCTAAAAGTACTACTACTCACTTTCTTCCTACTATTTAGCCTTAAATATGGAGTGATTAATTAACTTATCTAGACTAATGAAATACTTAAACTAAATGCAAAGACAAAAGAATAAACTGGGAAAAGACTTTGGAAAACTCAGTTGATAAAGACAATACCCTTGGGAAGAATCCACCTATGACTTCACTTATTATCTAACTTTCAATTCATATGATTTCTTTTACTTAGCTTGATCCGTGAGACTCCCTAACCTATATTAAACCTTCTCTCGAAGCGAATAACGTCTAACCTTAGGTTAATTAGTGGAACTCTCGTTCTCTTATAATAACCCCCTAAGGAAGCAGTAAATCGATCAATGGACTCCTATATTAGATTTCACCCTAATCCGGTAAAATCTCGTAACCCTATCTCTAGGCGCCCGATCAACTTCACTTAATTATGCTAGATCTACTCTTAGGTAGGGTCTATTCCTCCTCCACCTAAGCACATCAGATTAAATTAAGCCACATAATTAAGAACAAACTAAGTATTTATCATATAAATCAATAAATCAAATAATAAAATCCATCATAGGTTTCATCCCCTTCAGGTATCTGAAGGATCTAGTTCATAACAAAATAAGAAAACATCTCAAGAGAAAAGATAAAACAAAACATAAGAAATCCTTAAAACCCCCTGAAGGAATTGAAGGAGAGATCCTTCGTCTTGAGTAGAATTCGACTCTTGAGATGGATCAACTGGCTATCTTGAGTAATTCCCTAAGCGAGTAAAGCTCGCGAAAACTCTACTAAAAACGATGATCTTGAGTTGCTGCCTTGGATTGTTTATATAGACGTTTGGGATGCTTTACTTGGCTCCTAAGTACTCGTAATTCAAGTGAAATTTGTCCTAAGTGTTTGAATGGACTTAGGATTGCTTTTCTTGGGCTCTAAGCATCCAATTCTGAGTGAAATTACTCTTTCTCGCGGTAGGGGCAAGGCTAAGGCATGCCCGTGTAAATCGTGGTCCAGCCCGTGTCTCTATTCTGTTGATTTAGGCACGGCTATGACACGCCCATGCAATATTTGGGTAGAGGCCGTGCTTCGGGTCTGCCAATTGGGGCACGGTCGTGTACATCGGGGTCAGGCTGTGTTGGGCTTTTTGTCGACGAGGCATGGTCGTGTAAATTAGGGTGTAACCATGTGCAAATCTAAATATTGGGGCACGGCCGTGTGGCATGAAGTCCAGGCCGTGTCGACTTCTTGGATTGGCCCATTTTGGTTTGTTTTAAACCCGTTTTGCATCCTTTTTATCCTTGGGTGCTTTCCTGAGTATAAGACATGAAAAGAAAGGATTAGGAGCACCTTTTTACATAAATTGAGGGCTAAATCATCCAAAAGCATACTAAATATGGGGTTAAAATATGTTACTTTTACGGTTTATCAAATACCCCCACACTTAAGCTTTTGCTTGTCCTCAAGCAAAATTCTCAACTTACAATTAAAACGAACTTTCGATAATTCATAATTCCTATCGACAATGTCTCACCATAATTCATAGATAATTTATACATGGATAATTCAACTCAAAGAACCCTAAAGATTCAATTACGATAAGTCATACCTTTATAGCATGAAACCGTAGGTGTCTCCCCTTATCTAAGTAATTACCTATGATTCAAAACCGACAAGGATCGACATCCTCACTAAAGATTCACTCAAATCACTCAAAAGTGTTTAAGGTTCAAGAATAAGCACTCTAAGTCGAACTTGAAAAGTTAATCCTATAAGCTTGCCTGAAAATCAAATCTCCACCACTGTATATGAGATGATACACAGATCAAAAGGTCTTTAATCAGGGTTGTAACGGGGCTAGGGTTAAAAGGTGTGGATAAAGGCTAAATTAGAGGTTAGAATCGAGACTGACTTGACAAATTACCAAACTAGAAATAATGAACTAAATATGAATATTTACATCGAATGAAAACTAATAATACCACTATTGACAATTATTCTATAATAAAGAGTATTTTCATCACTTGAAATTTGATAATACTTTAATACGAGCTTTTTCTTCAACAATTGGAGTTTAAATGCTCTAAGCTCTTTTATATGCTACTAATATTGAATATACTTGGATATTTTTTAAGAACAAACTAAGAAAAACTTAATAGAAGGAACTTTGATAATTGAAATAACCTAATTTGGCAATTGATCAAGTCAATTCTAGATAGAGGAGTAGTCAAAAGAATGTTGATAACAAATACAAAGGGATTTTGGGTTAATATTAGTGGGTGAGTCAATAAAAAGGTTGTTAGGATTCAACGGGGTTCACTAGAGGTTAATTTGTGTAGGTAGGCTTTTTAGTGGAGTGAACGGGTTAAAACCTAGGTGCCTTTATCATCTCAATATTCAAATCATTATTGTGGTCTCGACATGCATAAACGAGGCAAGTTCTAGAATAACAGTTCAAAGTTGACACACTCAATATCAATAAAAGTGAGCATGAAAAATAATATATGCTCTATAAGGCTCAATATCTCACAGAAATTGTGGGTGTTTTGACATCAATCCCTATAGATTTCAAATTTCAAAGTAATACTCGATTTAGTTCAACAACCTATCAATTTTTATTTTTGAAAAATAGACTTATCATGATTAATTCTCTAGTATTCTTCAAATTTAATCATCAATGCACAATTAACTATGATTTGTTCTAAAACATATCAATAAAAATCATAAATCATTAGAAATTTCATCCTAATTAATATTATAAGAATAATACTTAAGATCAAGACTAATTTCAGGGTTTTTAGAATTATGCAAAAGTTAGACACTATTACCCCCACACTTAAGATGTATATTGTCCTCAATGTACAAAGATAGATAATGAAATTTATGTGCCAAATCAAGAAGATAAGTGGGGAAAGTAATACTCCCTGAAATCTGGATCATCCCGGGCGTCTTTGGTGGTGGTGATGGTGTTTTCTATGGGCCCGATGGAGTGGCTACCGAGAAGCAATTTGCTAGATAAAGAAATTGGGTAGCCTGTGAAGATATAGCCAAGAGATCTAGAGAAACAATAATATACTAATAATAAATTTAAAGATTAAGGAAATAAAAAGAAGGAGACTAAGAAGAAAACTGAAATTGAAAGAAAAGACTAATGGACTAAGAAGTCCTTATTGTTGGATGGTTTGCGAAGTGGATGTGACCTCGAAGGCTGTGGTGTGTGATTCCCTAGCAGCCTTTAGAACCTTAAACCAAGAAACTAATATGAAATAAATTAGATTAAGCAAAAAAGAAGTATAGATAAGGAAAATAAAGGAGACGAGAAAAGAAAAATAGAACCAAAAAGGTTTCCGAGACCCTTGGTGTGTCAATTAAGTGAAGCTGCCGGCATGAACTCATGTTGAGGTCTCCTCTAAGGAGATAATGCTTATGTTTCTTCGGCATGATCTTTGTGTTGCTCAAGTGTCTTGGATCTTTTCTATGAATAGGAGAAAATTTGAAAGAAAAGAAAGAAGGAATAAGAAAGAAGATGGGACAAAGAGGACGGCCGTGGGATTTAAATAGGATTTCAAATCGCACGTTCCCATGCCCGATGTCTGAGGGTGTGTCGATTCACATGGCCGTGTCGCACGGCCATGTTGTGGGGTGTGTTGTCCTTCCACGCCCATTTTGTTGGTTTGCATGCCTGTTCGTAAAAAGCCAGTATAGGATCACGGTTGGAATGCACGGGCGTGGTCTGCCCGTGCTAAATAAGTCGATATCTTAGCAATTTGTACCGTGAGGCATGGTCGTGCTATTTTTTGTTGGTGCCCGTCTTTGTGGGTGGTTGGATTCGTGACATTGGGGGGTGGTTGGACTAACTTGTACGACTCTGCTCTATCAGTGTGGTAGTTCTGGTGGTCCACACGGCCACGGGCACGGCCGTGTGTAAGGTCGTATGGCCTGGAAATTTGCACTTTTATGTTAGTTTTCAATGAAATAATTAAGACAGAAAGATGGAAAGAAAAGAAACTGAAAATAAAAATTGTTAGTGTTCGGGTTGCCTCCCGAAAAGCACTTGTTTATAGTCTTGAGCTAGACTATTCTTGTGTTGAAGATTTCAAGCAGGTTTAAAGGTTTGAATATCTTCCCTCATGTCTGTAGTTCTTCTTTCATGAAAAAATTAGGATCGAGAAGTGTTTACCTTGGAATTTATGAATATTGGATTGCTTACATCGACCGTGTTGTGGGGGAAGATTTCGTGTACCTCATCTTTTATTTTAAAGTGATTCGATGTCCTTATGAGCTATTCTGGTGGTCCCTCTGACTTTACTTCGTGTGGATCCGTCTTTGCTTGTGTCTCCTGCTCTTTTAATTTGTCAACCTTAAGTGTACGTGATTCTTCTGAGTCGACTAAGATGCTATAGTTTGACTTAGATTTGATGTCGTGTGGTGTTTCCTACAATGAAGGTTAAATAATTTGATTATCGACTAGAGTAATTTCCGTACCTTCATCATTCATGGCTTTGGCTGAGTTGAGAGCTTGAAGATTTATTGATTCATCTCCCATGCAAAGTATGAGTTCTCTTGTGGCAACATCAATCTTAGTTCTAACAGTTGCTAGAAAAGGCCTTCCTAAAATCAAGGGGATTGAATTATCCTCATCCATGTCTAAAACAACAAAGTCTACTGGGAAAACAAATTTATTGATTTTGACTAAAACATCTTCAATAATGCCCCTAGGATTCTAATAGTTTTATCACTAGTTGAATACTCATCCTAGTTTGTTTGGGCTTCCCTAGACCTAGTCGTTTAAACAGTGCATAAGGCATAACATTTATACTTGCCCCAAAATCAACTAACGCATTATCAATAGTCAAACTACCAATTAAGCATGGAATCGTAAAACTCCCTGGATCTTTTAGTTTTTGTGGTAGCTTGTTCTGTAGCATTCGCTGAGCATGTTGCGTTTAATTCCACATGGTGCTCTTCATCTATTTTGCATTTGTTCGTCAAGAGCTTGCTTAAGAATTTCCTTGCATCGGGCATCTGAAAAAGAGCTTCAAAAAGAGGTAAGTTAATATGTAATTTCTTCAAGAGTTTTAGAAACTTACCGAATTGTTCCTCTGAATCATCTTTTTTCAATGCTTCGGGATAAGGTATGCGAGGTTGGTATTCTTTGATTACCGATTTTGGCTTTTCTTGAGCTACCTCGGTCTTATCCTTCTTTTCTTGTGCTGATGTGGGTCTATCTACTTCTGTACCCTCTTGAGTTGTAATGGCTTGGATTTGCTCTTTTGGGTTTATTTCTGTGTTGCTTGGTAGACGTCCTTGTTGGCGTTCAGAAATTAGCTTTGTGAGGTGTCCCACTGACCTAGTAAGTTCTCCAACTTGATTCTCGAGTCCTTTCATCGACTTATGTTGTTCATCAAGGTTTGTATCAGTCTTTTGAAGACGAGATTCTGTGGCTTCCATGAATTTTGTCAGCATCTCTTCAAGGCTTGAGTTTTTTTCCTGTGGGTAGGGCTGATTTTGATAATTTGGAGGAGGTTGCTACCTTTGAATTCCTTGATTTCCTTGTCCTCCCCACAAAAAATTTGGGTGGTTCCTCCAACCTGGGTTATAAGTATTACTATAAGGATTATTATTGGATCTGAAATTGTTACCTATATAGTTTACCTGCTCGTTTTCTGCTCTTGGTTGGTAGGGTGGGTACTCAGCATTCACCATATTCCCGCTTGCTTCGCATTGCATTACTGGAAGTACCTGCGAAGAACATAAATTATCAAGCTTTTTATTCATTAACTCCACGTGTTGTGACATTGTCACTGCGTCTATGTTGAGAACTCCGGGTAATTTTTTTGATTTTGCCCTTGTGATTTGCCATTGATAAGTGTCTAATGACTTCTCCTCAATAAAATCGTAGGCCGCTTTAGGAGTTTTGTTGTTTAGAGTTCCACCGTCTGATGAATCAATCTTTTGCCTTGTTGAAGAATTCACACCATTGTAGAAAGTTTGGACTTGAAGCCACAAAGGTAATCCATGGTGTGGGCATCTTCTTAGGAGATCCTTGTATCTTTCCCATGCATCATATAATGTTTCTGCGTCATTCTGCACAAAAGAAGATATGTCATTCCTAAATTTGGCCGTTTTGGCGGTGGATAATACTTTAAAAGAAATTTTCGGTCATTTGGTCCCATGTGGTGATTGACCCTCGTGGTAACGAGTTCAACCACTGCTTTGCTTTATTCCTTAATGAAAAAGGAAATAACCAAAGATGTATGGCATCATCAGAAACGCCATTTATTTTGAAAGTATCATAGAACTCTAAGAAATTAGCTATATGAGTATTTGGATCTTCGTCCTGCAATCCATCAAATTGAACAAACTGTTGAATCATTTGTATTGTGTTAGGTTTTAATTCAAAATTATTAGCAGCTATAGCAGGCCTAACAATACTAGATTTTGCTCCTGTCAAATTAGGTTTAGCATAATCATACATAGTACGCAGAGCATTTTGATCTTGCGCATCAGGCAGATTATTTTCGACCATCCCTTCAGTAGGATTGGATCTGTTTTGTTGTTCTTCTCTTTGGTAGTCTTGAGCTCGTCTAGTTTCTCTGTGATTTCTGCGAGCGGTAGCTTCAATATCACTGTCGTATTCTAATGGTCCTCTAGGGTTTATTCTAGTCATAAACTAGAGGTACCTTGCAAGTTTAATAAAGAAAAAGGATTAGTAAAAATTAGAAATTTAATAAAAATTAGAAATAATGGCTAAAGTAATAAAAATAGAGCTTTTGTAATATTTTAGAAGTCCCCGGCAACGGTGCCAAAAACTTGATCGCTACAAAACAGTCCAGTTTTAATATTTATAAAAGAGTGATCGAACCTGTAGACTGGCTGCGACAACGATAGAGGCAAGCGCACCTATCGAACAGTAGTATAGCTCAGGCAAGAATATCTTATCGAACCCAAGGAACATAAAAGTACTACTACTCACTTTCTTCCTACTATTTAGCCTTAAATATGGAGTGATTAATTAACTTATCTAGACTAATGAAATACTTAAACTAAATGCAAAGACAAAAGAATAAACTGGGAAAAGACTTTGGAAAACTCAGTTGATAAAGACAATACCCTCGGGAAGAATCCACCTATGACTTCACTTATTATCTAACTTTCAATTCATATGATTTCTTTTACTTAGCTTGATCCGTGAGACTCCCTAACCTATATTAAACCTTCTCTCGAAGCGAATAACATCTAACCTTAGGTTAATTAGTAAAACTCTCATTCTCTTATAATAACCCCTAAGGAAGCAGTAAATCGATCAATGGACTCCCATATTAGGTTTCACCCTAATCCGAGCAAAATCTCGTAACCCTATCTCTAGGTGCCCGATCAACTCCACTTAATTATGCTAGATCTACTCTTAGGCAGGGTCTATTCCTCCTCCACCTAAGCACATTAGATTAAATTAAGCCACATAATTAAGAACAAACTAAGTATTTATCATATAAACCAATAAATCAAATAACAAAATCCATCATAGGTTTCATCCCCTTCAGGTATCTGAAGGATCTAGTTCATAATAAAATAAGAAAACATCTCAAGAGAAAAGATAAAACAAAACATAAGAAATCCCTAAAACCCCCTGAAGGAATTGAAGGAGAGATCCTCCGTCTTGAGTAGAATTCTGACTCTTGAGATGGATCAACTAGCTATCTTGAGTAATTCCCTAAGCGAGTAAAGCTCGCGAAAACTCGCTAAAACACGATGATCTTGAATTGCTGCCTTGGATTGTCTATATAGACGTTTGGGATGCTTTACTTGGCTCCTAAGTACTCGTAATTCAAGTGAAATTCATCCTAAGTGTTTGAGTGGACTTAAGATTGCGTTTCTTGGGCTCCAAGCATCCAATTTCGAGTGAAATTTCTCTTTCCTGCTGCAGGGCACGGCTAAGGCATGCCCGTATAAATCATGGTCAGCCGTGTGTTCCATTACATTGATTTAGGCACGGCTATGACATGCCAATGCAATATCGGTAGAGGCCGTGCTTGAGATTCATCAATTGGGGCACTGACCATGCGTACAGGATAGGCCGTGTTGGGATTTTTTTCGACGAGGCACGATCGTGTAAATCAGGGTGTAACCATGTGAAAATCTAAATTGTGGGGCACGACCGTGTGACATGAAGTTCAGGCCGTGCCGACTTCTTGGGTTGGCCCATTTTGGTCTGTTTTAAACCCGTTTTGCGTCCTTTTTATCCTTGGGTGCTTTCCTGAGTATAAGACATGAAAAGAAAGGATTAAGAGCACCTTTTTACATAAATTGAGGGCTAAATCATCCAAAAGCATACTAAATATGGGGTTAAAATATGTTACTTTTATGATTTATCAGTGACGCCACTAGGGTGTAAGGAGGTGGCGACATATGCATGTAGGGAGTTCTGAGGTTCGAGTGCTAGCTTAAGTTTTATTTGGAGTTTAATTTTAGGCTTCTAGAAGGCTGGAAGTGGCGTGTAGAGGGACTCTAAGGAGAAGTGATCAGTAGAGAGAATTTAGGAGAAGGATAAGGGAGATATCATAGAGAAAAATTAGGAGATGAGCAGTGGATGAAGTGGTGCCAAATTGGATTTTAGGGTGGCTAAGTTTCAGCTATAGGCTATAAAAGGAGGGGGCCGAATGCTTGAAAGGGTCTTTGAGCATTCTTTAGTTTTTCTTTATCCCCTCTCAATCGGTTTCTCCTATAGCCGAATTTTTTCCCATTTGCTAAAAAGAAACCCATCATTCTTTTTGCCGAAAATTCCTATCAGAGTTGTGTTCTGTTTCTATCCCTGAAAACCGAATGCACCTTCTTATCATATGGCTTTACTTGTGCTGAATTTTAGTTAGTTCTCCTTCATCACAATCGATTGCTACCCACTTTTAGTCAAGCCAAATCTTGTTCAGAAGTGATCTAGGTCGCTAGATCAAAGGAGAATTTCGGTAAGATTTTAGTTGAACTTTTTGTGTGTTTTATTAAAAGTCGAAGGGCTATCTAACCCCTCTTTTCCATTAACATGTATTAATAAGGGTGTGGCTCAATAATCGCAAGCGTGGTAGGTAAGGATTGTTATCAAGGCAGTAAGTATTCTCGACTCAATCACGGTTTACTAAATGGCTGGATCTTTTATGGCTCATAGGGGTGACTTATGATCAATATGGGTCACTTGGTTTTGATGATATAGGTGTTTGGATGTAGATCTAGAGGATAATCGCAAATAGTATCAAAGGAAGGGCTACTAGAACATAAGGCACACGATAAGGGTACGGTGAGGTTTCGATTTTTGATAAGTATGTGTTAAAGCCTTGGTTAATCGCTAGTAATGTCAATTGTAGGTTCGTGACTAAGGGGTTTGCAGCACGCGAGGTTACCAAGTGTGTACAAGCACTACACACACGATATAGCAATGCCGAAAAGCTAAAAATGGCTAAATGGGCCTGATGTGCCCTAAGTCTAGGTTGGATGAGTTTGTTTGGTTTGGTGTATGAATTAAGTCAGTCAAGCATAATACATGATTTGGAATTTTTTAGGCTTAACAGGCCATAAGGATGTGATTTGGGCCTAATGGGCCATAAGGATGCAATTTGGGTTTGATGGGCTTTATGGGAACGTAGACAAGTATGTTAGGGTTAATGGACTTTAGGCCTAGTTTGAACAACTCTTAAATTTCATAAGACTTAATCTAATTAAACATGTCCGCGAACAAGTCGCTAGGTTAGGGTGTGGCAACGGACATATGCATGTCTAGGATTGGATCTAGGGAGAGCTTGGTACTTAAGCGGTTCTAGTGGCCCACTTCCTCTTCTTTGGAATCCTACCTGGTGCATAGTGTTTGTTCGCTTTAAGCGCAAGGACTTGTTAATGGGCCAAAGTCCATAACTAAAACTCGAGAAGGACCAAGCACCCTTAAGTTGGAAATTATCAAAATATCCTTAGATTTGCAAAATTACCCAAATACCCCTGATTTGAAAATTACCAAAATACTCTTAGTTTAAAAATTTCCAAAATATCCTTAGATCTGTAAAATTACTAAAGCACCCCTGATTTGTAAAATCATCGGAATGCCCCTGATTTGGAAATTAAAAAATATCCTTAGATTTGTAAAATTACTAAAATACCTCTGTTTTGCAAAATTACCAAAATACCCTTAGTTTGGAAAATTACCATAATAACCTCAATTTATGAAATTACCAAAATACCCCTAATTTGTAAAATTACCAAAATAACTTCAATTTGGAAATTTATGATAATACCCCTGTAGGGTAGAATTACGATAATACCCCGGTAGGGTAGAATTACGATAATACCCTTGTAAGGTAGAATTATGGAAATACCCTTAATTGTGAAATGACTAAAATACCCCTATGTGATGAGTATGAGTTTTTATGGATGTTACTTATGTGTTTGCTGCATTCATATGATATTCTGCTTAGGATGCATATGGGTGGGAATTATGGTACGGAGAAAGATTTGAGGATCGCATGGCCGTATGGTATGGATCCACCGGACGCTTTACGCCCAATATATGATTAGTAGCTTTCTTTGCAACGTTTAGTAGTCTAGAACTGGGCTACCCTTGGTGTATAGCGGAGGGGTGGGTCGAGCTAGAATTCCCCACAGGAGTCATAAGGTTGGAAGGGAAATGGTGTGTGTAGGGGATGAATTTTGGGTGGGTTTTGCATTACCTTACTTGCTTATGATATGATATGATATGATATGAGGTCATTGTGGGCTAAGGCCAAGACCACCAATTTTGATAGGCTTAGGCCCGATGTGAGTATTTGTATGTAATTTGATTGCCAAGGGTTGTACACACTGAGTTTCGAAACTCACACCCTTTTTACACTCTTTCTTTTTATTTTTCTTTTCTTTAAATATATAATTAGTGTATTTAGAAGTATTCTTATTATTTCCTGGCCAACTTTTTATGAGGTTCCCAATTTCTTCATCTAGCACAGGAATTCGAGGCGCCCCTTCCAACCCATCTTTCACCTCCGAATCAAGTTTTCACACTTCCAACACAAGGATTTCATCCAAATATTCAGGAAGTTTCACTTCTCTCCCTCTCTTTTGATTTCCTATTACATGATTATTATCTATCTTTGTACATTGAGGAAAATGTACATCTTAAGTGTGGGGGGGAAATTATTTAGAAAAAGTGCCTAACTTTTTGCATTATTCTCAAATCCCTGAATGATATCTTGTCTTAAGTAATTTTCTCATATCACTAATTAGAAAGAAATTCCTGTTGATTCATGATTTTTATTGATATGTTTTGGATTAAGTCATAGTTAATTGTGCATTGATAATTTAAACTTTAAGATACTAAAGAATCAAGCATGATGAGTCTATTTTCAAAAATTAAAAATTTTGTTAGGTTGTTTACCCGAATCTAATTATTATCTTGAAGTTTGAAATTTACAAAGTTCATATCAAAAACCCATAATTTTTGTGAGATTTTGAGCCTTTTTAGAGCATACATTCTTTTCGTGCTCACTTTATTGATTATGAGTGTGTCAACATTGATTTGTTATTCTAGAACTTGCTTCAATTATACATGTTGAGACCACATCTTTGATTTGATATACTAAGATGATAAAGGCACTTAGGATTTAACTCACTTACTCCACTAAAAGCATACCTTCACAATTAACCCCTAGTGAACCCCTTTGAGCCTAACAACCCTTTCAATTGATTCACCCACTAATATTAACCCGAAACCCATCTTGTATTTGTTATCACCATTTTTCTTGACTACCTTTCTATCGAGACTTCATTTTATCAGTTGCCTAATTATTTTATATCAGTAGTTGAATTTTTCTTATATTATGTATTTTTTATTTGTTCTTAGCTAAAAAAAATAGAAGTATATTCATTATTAGTTCTATAATTAAGTAAGCTTATACGTTTAAATTCCCAATCTTGAAGAAGAAGCTCGTATTATTAGTATTTCAAGTTTTCAATTGATGTAATTAGGATTAGTTCATTTTTTCTAGTTAGGTAATTTGTCAATTCAAGCTCGATTCTAACATTCTAATTCAGCTTTTATCCACACCTTTAACCTAAGCCCCGTTACAACCCTTTTTAAAGACCTTTTGATTTGTATATCATCTCATTTTATAGTGGTGGAGATTTGATTTTCAGGCAAGCTTATGGGATTACCTTTTCATGTTCGAACTTTTGAATGCTTAATTTTGAACCTTAAACATTTTGAGTGATTTGAGTGAATCTTTAGTGAGGATGTCAACTATTGTCAATTTTGAATTAAAGGTAATTATTTAGATAAGAGGAAACACCTATATTTTTCATGCTACAAAAACTATGACTTTGATTGTTTGAATCTTCAGGACTCTTTGAGTTAATTTATCCATGTATAAATTATCTATGAATTATGATGAAATATTATCGATGAATATTATGAATTAAGGAAGTTCGTTTTAATTGTAAGTTGAGAATTTTGCTTGAGGACAAGCAAAAGCTTAAGTGCGGGGGTATTTGATAAACCGTAATATGAATATATTTTAATCCCACATTTAGCATACTTTTGGATGATTTACCCTTTAATTATGGAAATAGGTGCTCCTAATCCCTTGTTTTCATGTTGTATACTCAGGAGAGCACCAGAGGATGAAAAGAACGAGAAATGGGCTAAAAACAGAGAAAATGGGCCAAGTAAAAATTGCACATGGCCTGGCCCCCGAAATACACGGCCGTGCCTCTATCACAGGTTCAACCACGGCCTGACCTCGAATCCCACGGGTGTGTGCCACGGGCGTGTCCCTGCCACAGCAAAGAAGAGTTTCATTCAGAATAGGGTACTTAGAGGCAAAGAACGACATTCCAAAAGCCTACATAAACACTCTAGAGGCCAACCGTAAAAAGGCGTTCAGCTAGGCCAAAGAGCCAAGCCAGAAGGGCCAAATTGTGAGATTCACTCGAAGAAAGCCAGTTGACTCATCTCAAGAAGCCAAGATTATACTCAAGACGGAGGATTTGTCCTTCAATTCATTTAGGGGGTCTTAGGGTTTTCTTTATGTTTTGTTTTATATTTTCTTCTGAGATGTATTCTTTTATAACTATGATACTTGAGGGGGATGAAACCTAAGACGAATCTTGTTATTATTTTCTGGGCTATATGATAAATATTTGATTTGTTCTTAATTATGTGTTCTTAATTCTTATCTAGCTACTCTAGGATATTGATTTATGTACTGATGTGCTTAGGTGGTGGAGCAAAAGTCCCTGCCTAAGAGTAGATCTAGCATAGTTAAGCGGAGTTGATCGCAACCTTAGAAATAGGATGACGTAAATCTGCTGGATTAGGGTCAAACCTAATATGGGAGTTGATAGATCGAGTTAATGCAATTCTAGGGGTTTTAATTAGAAATAAATTTCAATTAATCAACCTAGGGTTAGATGTTAGTAGCCTCGAAAGAGGTATTAATATAAATTAGGGAATCCTATAGGTCAAGTCAAGTGAATAAATTGTCTGGTTCAGAGTTAGATAACAAGTGAAGTCTAGGTGGATTCTTCCTCGGGTATTGTCTTAATCAATTGGTTTTCCCACAAGTATTTCCCCAATTCATTCTCTTTGTCTTCACATCTTTAGCTTAGTAGTTAGTTAATTTTAGATTAAACAACAACTTTTTTAATTCTTAGGCTAGATAATAAAAAGAAAGTTAGTATTAGTACTTTTGGTTCCTTTAGGTTTGACAATTCGGTCTTGACACAAAACTATACTACTGTTCGATAGGTGCGCTTGCCTCCATTGTTGTCTTAGTTAGTTTCCAGGTTCAATCATTCTTTTTATAAATTTTTAAGACTTTGACATACGATCAATAAGCTTCCTTTTTCAATAAAGAAACAACACATCTTAGATAATTATCGGGAGAACAAGCTATTTCTTCAAAAACTCTTATCGTATTTTAAAGCCAATACTCGGCTTTCACTGGATCATCTTTAGTCCTACCCCGAAACTCCTCAGCCCCACACTTTCTGGGTTTCTCTATTGGAGTACGTTTAATGGATTTAGTCACTGGAGACTCAGGGTTCACAAAAGTTTAAAAATTTTCTTAGGTGCGGGGATACACGCCCCTATGCCAGGCCGTGTGGCTAACACGACCAAGAGACACACTCGTGTCTTGGGCCGTGTGGGCATTCGATGTGAGGCACACAGTAGTGTCCCAACCCGTGTCCATACTCTTGTAACTCTCTGACTTGGGTCATACGGCCAAGCTACATGTAACATCCTTAAAGTGGGCCTAAGCATTTATATGATAGTCTAATATGCTAAATTGAGATTGTAAAGGTTGGGCTGACTTTTTGATTAAATATTTGGATTAGGGTTAAAGTTAGTGCTCTAGATAATTTAAAGTGAAATATTGGGCTTTAAAAATTTGGGTTAGGTGCCTAATAAATGGTGTTAGCTTATAATTTAAGAAGATGGTTAATTAAGTGACAAGCTGGGCTTGTGGCCCAAAGAACTAAAGTGCATTAAGTGGGCATAAGGTGGCATCATAAGGGGGAGGAGTTTGGGCCCTTGTGTGGACAATTGGGCCTTAGGAAATGGGTCAAATTTGGCACTTAAATGGGAAGGGGATGGACGGCATGTAGGCTACTAAATTAGGAGCTTTAATTCTTTTTATTTAAGTAATAAAAGATGATAAACAAGGAGGGGGGAGTTGGCTTTAGAGAGGGCTCTTCAAAAGGGTAAGATAAGGATTGGGGTTATCAGGTGAGATGAAGGCTATCAGGAGGGAGAGACTTGGCAGAAACTCCAACTCTATGTGTTGGTGTGTGTGTGCCAAATTTAATAGGGGGAAATCATCTTTTTCTCCCATTTGCTTCTCCTTCTCTCATACTTTTTCCTCTCTAGCCGAAACTCTCCTTGATTTTTCTCTTCTAGCCGAAACTCCTTAGTGTTGAATTATTGTGCATGTTGCATGGGTTGGGTGATGAAAGGAGGAAGTTATATGTACATGTATATGAGTAACGGTTTTTACCGTGAATTACTGTAGCGACTAATGCCGTGAACTGTTATACGGGCTTAGGCCATTATATGTTATAAAGGCTTCGGCCAATATATGTTGATGAGCAGCATGACTGCCATCTTGGAGAGTAGCGGTGTGGGTTGATTGTAGAAATCCCCAATGGTGTGTTGGTTGATACGGGGGCGTGTGGCGGATGGAAACCTAGGCAATTGGGTTGGGCTTTGCATATTACTTGTTATCCATGTAAATGAAATTATTGCTATGTTGTATGAGGCCCAAATCTAGTGGTGCATGAGGGTTGCACACTGAGTCTCGCGACTCACCTCCTTTGAACTAACCTTTCAGGTGACGATTAGTACATCGGACCGGGTCGGAGTGAAGCGCAAGGTGGCCATGCAAAGGAAGGTGGATCTGGCGATAAGTCCCCATATTAGTTTTTTTTAAGTATTTTATATGATGGATTTAAACTACATTGTAATAAGGCCATGGGCCATTAGTTTACATTTTAGTTTTATTATAGGTCTTTATCATTTATTCTTGTTTTAATTTTTTTTCTCGAGGACATGTAATCTAGTTTTGGGCTTTTGCTTATTAAGGCACATTTTATGAATTTCTTATTTGGGCTTTTTGTCAACACGATTTGTTTTACTAAAAATTTCTTACTGACAAACCAGATCCTGTAGTAGTGTTTCGACCGGGTTTGGGGTGTTACAAATTAGTATCAGAGCCCGGTTCAAAACTCAATTTTGGGATTTTGGGCCCAAAAATTTTCTAAAAATGGGTTTCTAAAACATGGATTTTTATTAGCAAAGGTTTATTAGTTTAGCATGGCACCTACGTCTCCGGCCAAGTTCGCCAGGTAAGTACTCTAAACGATTGTGTGATATAAATGTGGGTTAATGGGCTTATGGGACGTAGACTATTTAGGTTAGAACTTGATGGACTCTAGGCTTAGACAAACAACTCTTAAAAATCCATAAGACTTAACTTCATTAAACAAAACCTGTAAACAAGTCACAAGACTAAAGTGTGGTAACAAGCATATACATGTCTAGGACTAGATCCAGAAGAGCTTGGTATTTAAGCAGTCCGAGTGACTCACCTCCTCTTCGCAGGAATCTCACCTGGTGCATAGTGATTGTTCACTTAGCCATGACAGGTGTGGCAATAGGCATATGCATGTCTAGGAGTGGATTTAGGAAAGCTTGGTACTTAGCAGATCTAGTGACTCACCTCCTTTCCACTAGAATCCTACAGTGCGTAGTGACTATTCACCCTAGTTACGATGCGTGTTGATAGGCCAAAACTACAATTAAAACCCGAAAGGACCGACCAACTGTTTTCTCTCACGAAAAAAATTAGAATATCCCTACTTTGAAAACAAAATACCTATGATTTGCGAATATACCCCGATTTACAAAGTCAACAGAATCTTTCCATAGAAAACAAAAATAAAAACGATAACAACATCAAAATATCCTTGAATTATAAAATTACTAAATTACCCCTGAATTGTAAATGACCAAAACACCCTTAATTTGCAAATGACCAAGATACCCCAAATTTTCAAAATTACTAAAATAACCCCAAATTTTATAAATTACCAAAATACCCTCAGATTTGTAAAATTACCGAAATACCCCTAAGTTGGAAAATTACCAAAATACCCTTATTTCGCCAAATCACCCGGAACCTTATTTTGGAAAATTATGAAAATACCCCAGTAGGATAAAATTACAAAAATACCTCTAGGTAGTGAAATGACGAAAATACCCTTAGGTAATAAATGTTACTTGTATGAACGTTGTTTGTGCATAATTCCTAGAAGAGGAAGACTGAAAACTGTAGATAGGTTCGAATTCAAAAGAATCACTTTTAAACTATATTTCATAAGACTGTTCGGGGATAATTAGCGAAAACAATTAATGACTCATAAAATTTTTTAAATCAGATAAACACGAACTAGAAGAATGAGTACAAGAGGTCGGGGCGTCCCGCCATATGGACGATAGAGGTAGGATGACTGGTGTCGAACCCGTAGGATCGGGTCATGGGTCGAAGTGAGATACCGATTCCACCAGCTGCTGAGGTGGAATTTGAGGACCAGACAGGTGGATAGGACGTGGTGTCTTAGGCCGTACTAAGGGTTTTGGAAAGAGTGGCCGAGGCTGGTATGGGCAGATGAGCCCGAAAATCTATGCCGAGAGGTTGAGGAACAATGGGCGTAAGTATTTAGGGAGTCTGGCGTATCCACGAGTTCCATGAATATTGGTTAGATGGAGCGATGGAATGTATAATGGATGACTTAGACTTCACGGTGGAGGAGAAGCTGAAGGGGGTCGTGTCTCTTCTTCGAGACGAGGCCTATCAATAGTGGCTCACGGTGAAAGAGGGTACGACCGCGGATCTGATTGAGTGGGATTTCTTTAAGGAGTCATTCGAGGAAAGTACATTGGGGCTAGTTATATGGATGCTCAAAGGAAAGCATTCTGAATTTGGTGCGAGGGAGTAAGTCGTGGTGAGTATGAAATTTGAGTTTCTATGCCTGAGTCATTACGCTCGAGGAATGGTGTCAACGGAGCGTTCGGTTCGAGGATGGGCTAAAAAATAAGCTAAGGGTTTTGATCGTGCCACAATGAGAGAGAATTTTTGCGGGTCTAGTGGATAGAGTTAAAATAACTGAGGAAGTGAAACGGGTGGAGAAACAAGAAAAGGATAAGGATCGGGCAGGAGTTAGAGGAGTTTTGGACCCTCTAGAGCAACTGGAAATTTTCAGAAGAGGCCTAGGACTAATGGGCCAGCTCGAGCTCCATCGGGCCAGAGTCAAGCATGTTCTATATGGGGGAGAACCCAGTATGGGGAGAACAGGGTGAAAACCGGTAGATGTTTTAGGTGTGGATCCACAGAACATTTAATGAGGGACTGTCCTCAGGTGGATCGTGGACAGCCAACGGGTCGAGGTTCTAATCAGACTAGGAGGGGTGATCAGCCTGGACCAAGGGGTAGAGGTGCAGCTAGAGGAAAAAATGGACCCGGTCGGGTCTGGAGCATCCGATAGAGGTACAAGTTATACGGATGTAAGGCAGCTGGGTTTAGTTTATGCGACTCACCGAAGGGAGGACGGTGACGCACCGGATGTTATAACCGGTACGTTTCTTATCGCTGATAACCCTTTTCTTGCTTTAATTGATATTGGATCAACCCTCTCCTATGTTGCATGCTCAGTATCTAAGACTTTAAGTATAGATTATGAGATAACCACTAGGAAGATGACCGTGGTTAGTCCCCTAGGACAATCTAGGGTAGTGGACAAGCTATTTAGGGAAGTACCTTTAGAGACTCAAGGGGTATTGTTCCTGACAAACTTGATGGAATTGCCATTTGGAGAGTTTGACCTCATCTTGGGAATGGATTGGTTAACTAAGCATCGTGCCAAGTTGGACTGTGAGAACAAGCGTATGATGTTAGGTACCCCGGAAGGCGGGGAGGTGGTTGTGTTAGGAGAAAGGATGAATTACTTGTCCAACGTGATATCCTCCTTAAAAGCAATTACGATGATTCAGAAGGGATGTAGTGCATATTTGGCTTTTATTAGTGCATTGGATGCTAAGGAGGTGACTGTTAATGAGGTCTGAACAGTCAAGGAGTTCGCGGATGTTTTTCCGGAGGAATTACCAAGATTACCCCGGATCGCGAGGTGGAATTTGGGATAGACCTACTTTCGGGTACAACTCCAGTATCTATTGCTCCTTATAGAATGGCGCCAAAGAAATTGGTCGAGCTCAAGGCTCATATTCAGGAACTATTGGATCGTGGGTTCATTCGATCGAGTGTGTCTCCATAGGGAGCGCCGGTCCTGTTCGTAAAGAAGAAGGACGGATCCATGCGTATGTGCGTGGACTATCGTCGGTTGAATAAGTTGACGATAAAAAATAAGTACCCATTACCAAGGATCGACGATCTGTTCGATCAGCTCAAAGGAACATCGATTTTTTCTAAGATTGACTTAAGGTCTGGATACCATCAATTAAAAGTTAAAGAATGGAACATTCATAAAACGACATTTCAGACTCGGTATGAGCATTATGAGTTCTTGGTGATGCCGTTCAGGTTGACGAACGCGCCGACAGCCTTTATGGATATGATGAACAGAGTGTTTCAGCCATATCTTGATCGGTTTGTCATAGTGTTCATTGACGATATCCTGGTTTACTCTAAGTCGGAGGAGGAGCATGACAAACATCTTCGCGTGGTGCTGCAAACCCTAAGGGAGAAGCAGCTGTTTGCAAAGTTCAGTAAGTGTGAGTTTTGGCTGAAGGAATTGAATTTCTTAGGACATGTGGTTTCGACCGAGGGAATCAGGGTGGACCCTCGAAAGATAGAGACTGTATTGGATTGGAAGCCACCAAAATCTGCGGCGGAGGTTCGGAGGTTTGGCAGGGTATTACCGAAGGTTCGTTAAAGGTTTTCTCTAATAGCGGCTCCTCTAACTAAGTTGTTGAGAAAGGAAGTATTGTTTGTATGGATCGACAAATAGCAAGAGAGTTTTGAGAAGCTAAAGAGAATCCTGACGGAAGCACCAGTATTAATTCAACCGGATGCAGGAAAGGAATTTATCATCTACTGTGATGCATCGCACACTGGTTTAGGGTGTATGCTGATGCAAGAAGAAAAGGTGGTGGGTTTGAGACCGCATGAGTTGAACTACCTTACGCATGACTTGGAGTTGGCGGCGGTAGTGTTTGCTTTAAAGATTTGGAGGCACTACTTATACGAGGAGAAGTCGGTAATTTACACCAACCATAAAAATCTAAAGTACCTCCTTACCCAAAAGGAGCTGAATTTGAGACAACGTAGGTGGATCGAGCTCCTGAAGGATTATGATTGTTTGATCGAATATCACCTGATAAGGCGAATGTGGTAGCAGATGCGTTAAGTCGCAAGGTAGTATCGGAGTTAAGAGCCATGTTTGCTAATTTGAGTTTATTTGACGATGAGAGTTTGCTGGCTGAGTTGCAAGTAAAGCCAACATGGGTAAGTTAGGTTAAGGATAAGCAGTTAGGAGATAAAGACTTGAGTGCTCGACTATTGCGAGTAAGGGATGGTGAAATGGAGGACTATAGTCTGAACAAGGATGGAGTTCTGTGTTATCGTGGGAAGATTTGCGTACCTAAGGATGATGAGCTAAGATAGAGGATTCATCGGGAATCGCATAGTAGCCCCTATGCTATGCATCCTAGAGGAGTCAAGATGTATCGCGATTTGCAAGAGCAATTTTGTTGGCCAGGTCTGAAGAAAGAGGTAGCAGAAGTCGTAGGAAAATGTTTGACGTGTCAGCAGGTCAAAACTGAACATCAAGTGCCATCGGGATTGTTGCAGCCGGTGAAGATTCCCCAATGGAAATGGGAGAGAATCACGATGGATTTTGTTAGTGGGTTACCCCTTACACCCACTAAGAAGGATTCAATTTGGGTGATTGTTGACCGACTGACAAAGTCTGCTCACTTTATACCAGTTCGGGTGGACTTTTCTTTACAAAAGTTAGCTAAATTGTATGTGGCTGAGGTGGTAAGTTTGCATGGTGTGCCAGTGTCGATCATATCAGATAGGGACCCTAGGTTCACGTCACGATTTTGGAAGGCTCTTCATCAAGCAATGGGAACAAGGTTAGACTTTAGTACTACTTTTCACCCTGGCGATGATGGTCAAGAGGGTAATTCAAATCTTGGAAGATATGCTAAGGGTTGCATCATCGACTTTAGGGGCGATTGGGAAGAGTATTTGCCTTGGCGTAATTTGCATATAATAATAGTTATCAAGCTAGCATTCAGATGGCACCTTATGAAGCATTATATGGAAGGAGATGTCGTACTCCAACATGTTGGACTGAGTTGGGTGAACGTAAGGTGTTAGGTCCAGAGTTAGTTTCGAAAATCGAGGAGAAAGTAAAGTTAATATGGGCTCGACTAAAGGAAGCATCGGATCGACAGAAGTCTTATGCGGATCTAAAGCGGAAGAGGTGGAATTCACGGTAGGTGATCAGGTCTTCTTGAAGGTATCTCCGTGGAAGAAGATAATGAGGTTTGGTCGAAAGGGGAAGTTAAGTCCACGGTTTATTGGGCCTTACCGGGTAAAAGAATGTGTGGGCCCAGTGTCTTATCGGTTGGAGTTGCCTTCGGAGTTGGAGTAGATACATGACGTGTTCCATGTCTCGATGCTGAGACGTTATCGATCTGACCCATCGCACGTAGTGCCAGTAGAAGAGATAGAAGTAAGGCCGGACTTGTCCTTTGAGGAGGAACCAGTACAAATTCTGGATCGAGATGTGAAAGTATTGAGAAGGAAGTCTTTTCCGTTGGTTAAAGTTTTGTGGTAGAATCACGGCGCAGAAGAGGCGACGTGGGAGCCAGAGGATGTTATACACCAGCAGTATCCCCATCTTTTTCGACTGTAAATTTCGAGTAGAAATTTATTTTAAGGGGTAGAATCGTAACATCCTTAAAGTGGGCCTACGATTTATATGATAGTCTAATATGCTAAATTGAGATTGTAAAGGTTTAATGACTTTTGATTAAATATTTGAATTAGGGTTAAAGTTAGTGCTCTGGATAATTTAAAGTGAAATATTGGGCTTTAAAAAATTGGGTTAGGTGGCTAATAAATGGTGTTAGCTTATAATTTAAGAAGATGGTTAATTAAGTGACAAGCTGGACTTGTGGCCTAAAGAATTAAAGTGCATTAAGTGGGCATAAGGTGGCATCATAAGGGGGGAGGAGTTTGGGCCCTTGTGTGGCCGATTGGGCCTTAGGAAATGGGTCAAATTCAGCACTTAAATGGGAAGGGGATAGACGGTATGTAGGCTAGTAAATTAGGAGCTTTAATTCTTTTTATTTAAGTAATAAAAGATGATAAACAAGAAGGGGGAGTTGTCTTTAGAGAGGGCTCTTCAAAAGGGTAAGATAAGGATTGGGGTTATCAGGTGAGATAAAGGCTATCAGGAGGGAGAGAGTTGGCAGAAACTCCAACTCTATGTGTTGGTGTGTGTGTGCCGAATTTAATAGGGGAAATCATCTTTTTCTCCCATTTGCTTCTCTTTCTCTCATACTTTTTCCTCTCTAGTCGAAACTCTCCTTGATTTTTCTCTTCCAGCCGAAACTCTTTAGTGTTTCTCCTCTCCTCAAAAACTCTTCTGAAATCGAATGCTCTTAGTGCCTATCTTTTTCCTCTATAGTCGAATCTACAAGGGAGATCTCTTTTTCCGAAGGTACACTGTAAGCCATATACTCCTTAGTAATCCGGTGAGTTTCGGGATTTTTCCTTTTCTGTGACTCCTTTGTTTTGATCAACTCCTAATCTAAATCATTGTTTCCAAGGCCCCGTCGATTATACTCTTTACTCCTAGAAGCCGAAACTATCCCATTAAAGCCGATTTGGTGGAAAGATCAAAGGTAAGAAGTGGTAAGTGTGGCCGAATGGCCTTCCATGATTCTTTCCATTTAGCCGAATGGTGGATGGTTGTGATTTTCGATTCGTTTAATATTTGGGGAATGGCCAAATGTAGGAAGGTTGGTGGTGACAATTTCTAAAGGATATTCGGGATTCGGCTAACTAGGTAAGTGTTTGTTTTAAAGGTTACACTTAACTAATGAGTTAGATCTCATCGTTATTTGGTTTAGTGATTAAGGGATTGATATGGACTCAACTAACAGTCAAGCAAAGAAAGTTGGATCTGTAAAACTGTCGCCCAAATTCAAGAAGCGATTTTTTTCGGTAGTGCGAGATTGGCCAACGGGGTGTGGGTCGAAATCGAAGTCAGATTGTGGGCCAATAGTAGTTATTTCAAGTGATAGTAGCGTAGATATAGAAAAATCCTTAGTACGCGAATCAGGTGTGTAACACTTCCCCACCATCTAGATCTGATTAATAATTAATGTATATATATGTATATGTGTTCATAAGATTTATATGTTACATTAAAAAGTCGAAATCTCGGATTTAAACGGTTAGTAAATAATCTAACTATATGTTACAAGTAAACTGTTGTACATGTTTTAAATTATTGTGCATGTTGCATGGGTTGGGTGATGAAAGGAGGAAGTTATATGTACATGTATATGAGTAACTGCTTTTACTTAGTGAATTCTTGAGCGGCTAATGCCGTGAATCATTATCTGAGCTTGCCATTATATGTTATAAGGGCTTGGCCAATATATGTTGATGAGCAGCATGACTGCCATCTTGGAGAATAGCGGTGTGGGTTGATTGTAGAAATCCCCAATGGTGTGTTGGTTGGTACGGGGGCATGTAGCGGATGGAAACCTAGGCAATTGGGTTGGGCTTTGCATATTACTTGTTATCCATGTAAATGAAATTGTTGCTATGTTGTATGAGGCCCAAATCTAGTGGTGCATGAGGGTTGCACACTGAGTCTCGCGACTCACCCCCTTTAAACTAACCTTTCAGGTGAAGATTAGTGCATCGGACCGGGCCGGAGTGAAGCGCAAGGTGGCCATGCAAAGGAAGGTGGATCCGGCGACAAGTCCCCATATTAGTTTTTTTTTAAGTATTTTATATAATGGATTTAAACTACATTGTAATAAGGCCATGGGCCATTAGTTTACATTTTAGTTTTATTATGGTCCTTTATCATTTATTCTTGTTTTAATTTTTTTTTCTCAAGGACATGTAATCTAGTTTTAGGCTTTTGCTTATTAAGGCACATTTTATGAAATTCTTATTTGGGCTTTTTGTCAACACAATTGGTTTTACTAAAAATTTTCTTAGTGACAAACCAGATCTGGTAGTAGTGTTTGGGCGGGGTTTGGGGTGTTACACTACAAGCTCGTGTGCTAGGTCGTGTGGTATGAAATTAAGGTGAAGGGGTCACACGGCCAAGCCACACGCCTGTGTGCTAGGCTGTGTGAAAATACCTGAGCATTTTGTTTCTCAATTTAAAGGATGCAAGGGACACACGGCCAGACCACACGCCCATGTACTAGGCCGTGTGTCACACACGGCTGAGACACACTTGTGTTTCTGCCCGTCTGGACGAAGATAGGCCATTTTAAGGCCACATTTCTCACCCATTTTGATATCAACCTATACACAACATTTTGATTGATCAATACATCCCAAAAAAGCAATCAAAACAATCCAAAATCATGTTTTAAGCATAGCATAACATCACATATACTCAAATACTTAAACTTACCTATTTAGTTCATCTCATTAATTTATTAAAATTTACTACCAATTACACACATACAAACATATATCATTCACATCCACATTTCAATTTACTGTATTTCCAAACCAACATATATATATATACCTAAGTTGATTATTTAAACAAAAATTCACCCCTAACATTTATACAAACCAAGCTTTAGTAAAATTCATACCAACCCTATACATGCCATATAAACCGTATTGAACATACAAAAACTACTGAAATAGGCTGGATAGTGTCACTTGATGTGTTGATCCAATCTCCCAACCTCACGATAATCTACAAGGACATTAAAACATACAAGTAAGTTTAATGAAGCTTAGTAAGTTCGATGGGTTAAACTTAAATCTTACTGAATTCTAATATAACAAATCAAATAAGCTAATTATTCATGCAATCTCCCTGTCAATCACAACCTTAATCGATGATCACACTTCTTTCAAATCAATATCCATAATAAACAATAAATCTTTTGATTTCAATTACATAAGTCACTTACCGAATCTTACCAAATCGGAGAACGACTTACGAATATGAGTACATCATTTCCAGAAGCCCGAAGGCTGAATAGAAGCACATAAGTGCTAAACAAAAACCCATAGGGTTGAACGGAAGCTCATAAGAACTGAACGTGAACCTATAAGGGTTAAATAGAAGCTTAATAGAGCTGAATGAAAACTGATATGAGTTAAACAGAAGCTCGTAAGAGCTAAACGAAAAGTAAACATGAAGTTTAAAATAAATGTTGAACCTTGGTTTATTTTGGTAATTTGCCGTCAATTCCTCCTTTGCTGTCTTGCACCACACAACGATTGTACTTAATCATGCTTCCATTTAAACCAGATATTCACTTCAATTTTATAATTTAACAATATTCCATTTTTCAAAAATATACTAAATACATAATATCATTCATCAATTCTATATAATTATCAAATTTTAACCATACGAACTTAACTAGGTTAAATTGTAAGATTTGTAAAAGTTTAGGGACTATTCTGCTAATTTTCTTTTTCACAAGTATCTACTTGACTTAAAATATAAAATTCTTCATTTATTAGCATATATTTTGTAACATCCTGAATTAAGGGGCCTATAAGTGTAGTGTATGGTTATGTGTAATGTGTTAATTAGAGTATTAGGGGTCCAGATTGGGCTCACGTTTAGGCCGAGGCCTTAACCGAATTTCCTGATTGAACACTTTAGTGGAAAGCCTGGTAGGATAGGGCTTAAAGGAGGTTATCTGTGTTTTAGAACACAAGTGGGCTTGTGGCCCAGTGGCAAAATGGCGCCACTAGGAGAGCATGGAGGTGGCGTCAACTGAGGAGGCCCAAACTCAAGTTGCATGAAGCCCAATTCTTTTAAATTAAAGTTAGCTAAATTTTGGCATTTAGGTGGGTAAGGTTGAACGGAAACAAGGCTTGAAAATGGGGGGGATTAAATGACTTGGATAATGTGGATAATATGTTGATAAAGGGAGGAAGAGGTGGTGTTATCTATGCCTCTTTTGGAGGTGTGCTTGGATAAAGATAAGGGAGGAAGTTTAGGAATTATCTGATGGCCATAGTGATGGCCAAAATTCCAACTCTGAGGGGAGGAGGAATCGGTTTTGATGGGGCATAAGGGGTGCCGAAATTCCCCATGTATAGTAGTCTAATTTTAGTTTTAAAAAAAGGGCATTTTCAGTTTTTAGATGTTAAGTGCCGAAATTTTAAGTAGTCAAGGGAGGGCTCTCTTCTTTATTTTTGGCTTTTAGGGTTTCCATCTTCTCTTTTTCTTCTTTTCTGAATAAGAGCCGAAAACTCCCTTAAGCAATCTTTTTCCCCACACTTTTCTGTCATAGCCGACTACCTTCTAGATTTGTCGAAAATTCTTCTTTTTCCTATATTGTTTCTATCACTTCTTTACGTTTGATATTGTTCATCCCTATCAATTAGTCCTCTCTAAAAACCAAAATCATAAACCCCATTTGATTTCTTCATAAAGACCGAACCTTCCTAGATCTCTGTGACTATCTTTCTTTTGATTACCGTGGAAGCCGAAATCTTCTAGGAGTTCTCAAATTCTCTGAAAAGGTAGGTGCCAATTTCTTTTGTTCGTTTGCTTCTCATTCAGTTTCTGGAGGCCAAAGTCGAAAGGCTTATAGGCGTGGTAAGGTTATCTTTTGAGTAACATTTGGATTGTTCTTGTGTTCACATCTTGGGTCTACACTTCGGAAAATAGAGTAGATCGAATCATCTAGATTTCAAAAGCCGAAAACCGTTAATCTCTAAGTATACTATCTATTTTGGGATTTCAAGGTAAGGTGTTTTTTTTAGATTCCTGTTAGATTCGCTATCATATTTGAGATCCTAAAACCATAAGATATGGTTTAACAACCCTATTTCGTTGTAGTAGTTCTGACAAGGACTTTTGATGGAATCAAACATGGATTAGGCAAAGGAGAGAATTGGGTCCGTAAACCCAATCCCTAAGTTTAAGAAATGAGCGGTGTCTGCTGTTCGAGATTGGCCACTAGGTTGTGGACCGACTTCAAAACAAAATCTTAGACTGTTAGCAGTCGTAGCGACTATTGATAGTATCGACATAGAAAGTATTGTCCTGTCGGTAACCAGGTGTGTAGATCTCTATCACACTCATTAATTTGTATTATATGTATGATGTGGGCTAAAAGTCGAAAGAGAGGCTGTGTGAACAGTCGTATTACCTAGAAGGGGTTGGCAAGGGATGCCAGGTACGTAATCATAGAAACTTCTCTATGTGTATCGAAGTATGTGAGAGTATGAGATCTGTTTAGATGATTTAATGTTTTGATTTTTGCATGTATGTACGCATGGGATGGGATTGATTGATATGAAGAAGGGAGCAGGTCGCGAGGCGATCGGTGGCTTTGCCACATAGGTCACATAGTGATCGGTCTTTATGACAGGCAGCATAGCCATCGAAATACTATAATGTATTATTAAGATCGCATAGCGATCGGTGGCTTTGCCACATAGGTCATATAGTGATTGGTCTTTATGACAGGCAGCACAATTGTCGATATGGTGTGTAGCGGATGGAGAGTTGATTGTAGAAATCCCCACGGTGTAATGGTTGGTACGGGGGTGTGTAGAGGATGGACTCTTAGGTTTGGGATGGGCCATGTTGCATGAAATATTCTATTTTCATTGTGTGGGCCAAGGCCCATAATATGTTTGTGGGCCCAAGGCTTTTATGTGTTTTCGAGATTTGCACACTGAGTCTTGGTGACTCACCCTATTATTTTTCCCCAACTTTTCAGATGAGCAATAGATCGTGTACATGGGAGCCGAGGCGGACTCGAGGGGCCATCAAGATTATTATCTACATAGACTGTTTTCAGATTTTCATTTGAATTTTAATTTTCGGGAATATTTTTGTAATAAGGCTTCCACAACTTAGGTTTTCAATTTTTTTTTTGTTAAGTTAAGTTTTTATAAACTTATGTTTTTTTTATAAACCTTAATTATAAAATGAAATGATAAATGGGCTTTTCAAACACAATCAACGCTAATGCTTAAAGTTGTTTCAAAATTTCACAATTATTTGATTAAGCGGCTATAATAAACTAAGATTTTCAAAACCCTTCAAGGCAAAGTTTTCAAGTTTCAACTTTGTAGCATACGAGATCCGGTCATGACGTATGCATTTGGGTTTGGGGTGTTACATTTTGTATCGAGCTCGATTCAAAACTCGGGTTGTGAAATGGGTCGAGAGTGGTTTGTAAAATTGAAATGTACTTGAGAAAAGTTTGATTGAGATCGACCTTGAGTCTACTCAAGCACCGATCCACGCAGTAAGTATCCTAAACTCATTATGTGATATACATGTTGGGCTTGTTGGGCTCCATAGGGACGTAGGCTAGTATGATTAGAGCTTGATGGACTTTAGGTTTAGTATAAACAATTCTTCAAATCTCATAAAACTTAATTTCTAATAAAACATGTCTGTGAACAAGTCACAGGGTTAGGGTGTGGTAACAGGTATATGCATGTCTAGGATTAGATGTAGGGAGAGCTTGGTATTTAAGCGGCCCAACGGCTCACCTCCTCTTCACTGTGCGTAGTGATTGTTCACCTTAGCCACGGAGACCTGTTGACGGGCCAAAATTTATTCCGAAAGGGACCATCACCCTGTCTTTGTAAAATTACTTATATACTCTTAATTTTAGAAATTACCGAATACCTTAAGTTTGAGAAAATTACCTAAATACCCTTGATTTGTGAAAAATTCCTAATATACCCTTGGTTTGCAAAATTACTGAAATACCCCTAATTTTAAAATTACCAAAATACCCCTATTTTGTAAAATCGCCAAGATACCCTATTTTGGAAATTTATGAAAATACCCCTGTAGGATAAAATTACGAAAATACCTCTGGGTAGAGAAATGACAAAAATACCCCTAGGTGATGAATGTAAGTTCATGGATGCTGCTTGTATGTTGATGTGTGATGGATGTTGATTGAATGTGTATTCTAGAATTAGAAAATACAGACCTGAGAACTGAACCTCATAGATAAAATTTAAATTCGAAAGAACGGCTGTTAAAACTACTTTTCATAAGACTGTCCGTTATTAATTAGTGGAAGAGAGTATTAATAATTCATAAAATTTCTAATCAGATAAATCGCGAATGGTAGAATGAGCACTAAGGGGACGTGGTGTACGTGGTCGAGGTAGAGGCAAGATTGCTGTGTCAGAACCCGTAGGGTCTGGTCACGATTCAGGGAATGAGGTACCAGTAACACCAACTGTGAAGGTAGAATTTCAAGATCGGCGATAGGAGATGATCTTGTATCTCGAGCAATGTTACGAGTTTTAGAGAGTTGCGGGAGCGAGCTTGGGCATAGGGCAGGAAAGTGCATCTTTGGAGTGACTTAGAGCCAATTGGGCAGAGGTGTTTAAGGGAATTTCTGGTGTAGCTCCTAGCACAGCAGAGTATTGGTTGGAAGCAATAGAGCATATAATGGATGATCTTGATTTCACGGAAGAGGAGAAGCTAAAGGGAGTGGTGTCTCTTCTCCGGGACGAAGCTTATCAATGGTGGCTTATGGTTAAGAATGCTACCGTGGCTGACCGTATCACCTGGGATTACTTCAGAATGGCGTTCCAAAGTAAGTACGTTGGGACAAGCTATGTGGATGTGCAGCGCAGAGCATTCCTGAATCTGGTTCAGAGAAGTAGGTTGGTGGCGGCTTATGAAGCGAAATTCTTACGCCTTAGTCGTTATGCTCGAGGGAATAGTTTTTTGGATGGATCTGATGGAAATACCATTCGGGGAGTTTGACTTAATATTAGGCATGGACTGGCTGATGAAGTACCAAGCTAACTTAGATTGTGCAGCCAAGCGTATGGTGTTAAGAACCCCCGAGGGAGGTGAAGTGTTGGTGATAGGAGAAAGGGGGAATTGTCTATCGAATGTGGTGACTGCCCTAAGTGCGGAAAGAATGGTGAGAAAAGGATGTGAGGTAGTTTTAATGTTTGTATGGGCTTTGGAAGCCAAGGACCTAACTGTTGGGGACGTTAAGACGGTGAAGGAATTTTTGATGTTTTCCCAGAAGAACTTCCGGGATTACCTCTGGATCGAGAAGTGGAGTTTGGAATCGATCTTCTTCCGGGAACAACACCGGTATCTATTGCTCCTTATAGAATGGCGCCAAAGGAGTTGGTGGAATTGAAAGCATAAATTCAGGAGTTGTTGGATAGAGGTTTTATTCGACCAAGTGTGTCGCCTTGGGGAGAACCGGTGTTATTTGTTAAGAAGAATGATGGTTCAATGCGTATGTGCATTGACTATCGCCAATTGAATAAGCTAACAATCAAGAACAAGTACTCGTTGCCAAGGATCGATGACTTGTTTGATCAGTTGAAGGGGGCCTCAGTCTTTTCAAAGATAGATCTGAGGTCAGGGTATCATCAGCTTAAGGCCAAGGAGGCAGATATTCATAAGACGGCTTTTAGAACTCGCTATGGACATTACGAGTTCATGGTGATGCCATTTGGGTTGACTAACGCACCAGCAGCATTTATGGATATGATGAACCGAGTGTTCCAACCCTTCTTGGATCGGTTTGTCGTGGTATTTATTGATGACATCTTGGTTTACTCAAGATCAGAGGAGGAGCATGATTCACATCTGCGAGTGGTTCTGCAGATTCTGAGGGAGAAGCAACTTTATGCCAAATTCAGCAAGTGCGAATTCTGGCTAAAGGAAGTTACTTTTCTAGGTCACGTTGTGTCAGTAGAGGGGATTAGGGTGGACCCTCGAAAAATTGAAGCGGTGTTGAATTGGAAGCCGCCTAGGTCTGTGGCGAAAATTCAGAGTTTTCTTGTTTGGTCAGGTACTATCGAAGGTTTGTTGAGGGCTTTTTCTCAATCGCGACACCATTGACTAAGTTGTTACGGAAAGGAGTTCCGTTTGTCTGGTCTAATAAGCAGCAAGATAGTTTTGAGAAGTTAAAAAGGATTTTAATGGAGGCTCTGGTATTGATTCAGCCGGAGGCTGGGAAGGAATTCGTGGTTTACTGTGATGCGTCACATCTGGACTAGGATGCGTGTTGATTCACGATGGAAAGGTTGTTGCGTATGCATCTCGGTAGTTAAGACCGCACGAAGCAAATTATCCCACCCATGATTTGGAGTTGGCGGCGGTGGTTTTTGCCTTAAAGATTTAGAGACACTATCTGTACAGAGAGAAATCGATTATTTATACAGATCAAAAAGCCTAAAATAAATTTTGACCCAGAAGGAGTTGAATTTAAGGCAGAGGAGGTGGATCGAGTTCTTAAAGGATTATGATTGCTCGATTGAGTATCATCCGGGTAAGGCTAATGTGGTGGCGGATGCTCTAAGTCATAAACCAATCACTGACTTGAGAGCAATGTTTGCTCACCTTAGTTTGTACGGTGATGGGAGTTTATTGGCCGAACTTCAAGTGAAACCCTCATGGGTCAGTCAGGTTAAGGAGAAGCAGCAGACTGATAAGTTGCTAAAGGAGAAGTTTCATGTAGGAACAAGTGATGGATCGATGGACTTCAGTGTGGATGAGGAAGGACTATTATGTTATCGAGGGAGAGTATGCATGCCAAAAGATCCTAAATTAAGGCATAGGATTTTGCAAGAAGCGCATGATAGTCCATACGCTATGCACTCTGGAGGGAGTAAGATGTATCGGGTGTTGAAACGAGTTGGACCAGTAGCGTATCAGCTAGAGCTACCTTCTAAGCTAAGCCAGATTCACAATGTGTTTCATGTCTCTATGTTAAGACGATATTGTTCAGATCCATCTCATGTGGTACCTGTGGAGGAAATCGAGGTAAGACTTGGCCAATCCTTTGAAGAGGAACTAGTGGAAATCTTGGATCGTGATGTCAAAGTGCTACAAAGGAAGACAGTTCCGTTGGTTAAAGTTCTATGGTGAAATCACAATTCTGAGGAGGCTACTTGGGAACTAGAAGAGACGATGCGGCAGCAGTACCCCCATCTATTTTGATCAGGTAATTTGAGGTTGAAATTTCTTTAAGGGGGTAGAACTATAACATCCTGAATTAAGGGGCCTATAAGTGTAGTGTGTGGCTTTGTGTAATGTGTGGTTAGGGGTCCAGATTGGGCTCAGGTTTGGCCGAGGCCTTAATCAAATTTCCTAATTGAACACTTTAGTGGAAAGCCTGGTAGGATAGGGCTTAAAGGAGGTTATCTGCGTTTTAGAACACAAGTGGGCTTACGGCCCAGTGGCAAAATGGCTCCACTAGGAGAGCATGGAGGTGGCGTCAACTGAGGAGGCCCAAAATCAAGTTGCATGAAGCCCAATTCTTTTAAATTAAAGTCAGCTAAATTTTGACATTTAGGTGGGTAAGGTTGGACGGCAACAAGGCTTGGAAATAGGGGCCATTAAATGACTTAGATAATGTGGATAATATGTTGATAAAGGGAGGAAGAGGTGGTGTTAGCTATGCCTCTTTTGGAGGTGTGCTTGGATAAAGATAAGGGAGGAAGTTTAGGATTTATCTATTGATCACAGTGATGGCCGAAATTCCAACTCTGAGGGGAGGAGGAATCGGTTTTGATGGGGCATAAGGGATGCCGAAATGCCCCATGTATAGTAGTCTAGTTTTAGTTTTTTTTTAAAAAAGGGCATTTTTGGTTTTTAGATGTTAAGTGCCGAAATTTTAAGTAGTCAAGGGAGGGCTCTCTTCTTTATTTTTGGATTTTAGGGTTTCCATCTTCTCTTTATCTTCTTTTCTGAATAAGAGCCGAAAACTCCTTTAAGTAATCTTTTTCCCCACACTTTTCTATCATAGCTGGCTCTGCCCTAGATTTGCCGAAAATTCTTCTTTTTCCTATACTGTTTCTATCACTTCTTTACGTTTGATATTGTTTATCCCTCTCAATTAGTCCTCTCTAAAAATTGAAATCATAAACCCCATTTGATTTCTTCATAAAGACCGAACCTCCCTAGATCCCTGTGCACCATCTTACTTTTGATTATCGCGAAAGCCGAAATCTTCTAGGAATTCTCTGAAAAGGTAGGTGCCAATTTCTTCTGTTCATTTTCTTCTCATTCGGTTTCTGGAGGCCAAAGCCGAAAGGCTTATAGGCGTGGTAAGGTTATCTTTTGAGTAATGTTTAGATTGTTCTTGTGTTCACATCTTGGGTCGGCACTTCGAGAAATAGGAGTAGATCGAATCATCCAGATTTCAAAAGCCAAAAACTGTTAATCTCTAAGTATACTATCTATTTTAGGATTTCAAGGTAAGGTGTTTTCTTTAGATTCCTGTTAGATTCGCTATCATATTTGAGATCCTAAAATCATATGATATGGTTTAACAACCCTATTTCGTTATAGTAGTTCTGACAAGGACTTTTGATGGAATCAAATATGGATCACGCAAAGGAGAGGATTGGGTTCGTAAACCCAATCCCTAAGTTTAAGAAACGAATAGTGTCTACTGTTCGAGATTGGCCACCGAGTTATGGACTGGCTTCAAAACAAAATCTTAAACTATTAGCAGTCATAGTGGCTACTAATAGCGTCGACATAAAAAAATGTCCTGTCGGTAATCAGGTGTGTAGATCTCTATCACACTCATTAATTTGTATTATATGTATGTTGTGGGCTAAAAGCCGGAAAGAGAGGCTGTGTGAACAGTTGTATTACCCAGAAGGGTAGGCAAGGGATGCCAGGTACGTAATCATAGAAACTTCTCTATGTGTATCAAAGTATGTGAAAATCTGAGATCTGTTTAGATGGCTTAATGTTTTGATTTTTGCATGTATGTATGCATGGGATGGGATTGACTGATATGAGGAAGGGGAGCAAGTCGCGAGGCGATCGGTGACTTGCCACATAGGTCACATAGTGATCGATCTTTATGACAGGTAGCATAGCTGTCGAAATACTATAATGTATTATTGAGGTCCCATAGCGATCGGTGGCTTTGCCACATAGGTCACATAGTGATCGGTCTTTATGAATGACAAGACAAATTTGTCGATATGGTGTGTTGCGGATGGAGGGTTGATTGTAGAAATCCCCACGGTGTGATGGTTGGTACGGGGGTGTGTAGAGAATGGACTCTTAGGTTTGGGATGGACCATGTTGATGAAATATTCTGTTGTCATTGTGTGGGCCAAGGCCCATAATGTGTTTGTGGGCCCAAGGCTTTTATGTGTTTTCGGGATTTGCACACTGAGTCTTGGTGACTCACCCTATTATTTTTCCCCAACTTTTCAGATGAGCAATAGATCGTGGACATGGGAGCCGAGGCAAACTCAAGGGCCATCAAAATTATTATCTACATAGACTGTTTTTGGATTTTCATTTGAATTTTAATTTTCGGGAATATTTTTGTAATAAGGCTTCCATAACTTAGGTTTTCGATTTTTTTTTGTTAAGTTAAGTTTTTATAAACTTATGTTTTTTTAAGTCTTAATTACAAAATGAAATGATAAATGGGCTTTTCAAACACAATCAACGCGAATGCTTAAAGTTGTTTCAAAAATTTCACAATTATTTGATTAAACGGCTATAATAAACTAAGATTTTCAAAACCCTTCAAGGCAAAGTTTTCAAGTTTCAACCTGTAACATACTAGATCCGGTCATGACGTATGGGCTGGGTTTGGGGTGTTACATATTTCATTTCCATTTCACTTCACACTTAATACCCCTTAATTTTTGAAATTACACAATTACCCCAACTTTTACACTTTTATAATTTTTATAATTTAATCCCTTATAAATTAGTCTATCAAATGAACTAATTTTTCTCAATTGACCATTTATCTAAATATTCTAGGCTATCATACAACTCTTGATAACAAAATTTAATACCAAACCCTAATATTTAGTCTTTTTACAATTTAGTCCTAAAATAAATATTTATCAAAATTACTATGTAAAATCATCATATAACAAAATTAAAGCTCTAAATCCATGTTATTTCACCAAAATATCTAGAATTCATCAATGGTAACTTTCAAAATTTCCAATAAAATCAAAGACTAATGAAATAGTTAGTTGGACCTAACTGTAAAAGTCTCAAAAACATAAAAATTTCAAGAAAAAGGGCAAGAATTGAACTCACTTGAAGCAAAAATATAAAACCCAGCTTAAGGGGACTCTCCTATGGCATTTTTGGCTGAAGATTGATGAAGAATTGTCTATATTTCTTTTTATAATTTCAATTTGAAAGTTTAATTTCATAAAATTACAATTTTGCCATCCATTTCAATTACTTTATTATTTTACACTTACTTGTTGCCCCACCCTTTCATTTTTGGCACATTTTCTCTTTAAGTCCTCCTTTGTTTAATCTTTAATCCATTTAATCACTATTTCTTATAATTAACAAGTTTTGCACATTTTTCAATTTAGTTATTTTTAATTAATTTACTATCAAAACGTTAAAATTTTCTAACGAAACTTTAATAATACCTTAATGAATCTCCGTAAATATTTATAAAAATATTTACGATTTGATTATAGAAATGAGGTCTCGATATCTTATTTTCTAAAACTACTTGACCTAATAAATCCTTATAAAACACAAATTACTAATGTTAAAATCTTTCTAAAATCACATTTGACTTGTAAATACTAAATAATAAAATTTACGAGCTTACTCGTCAGATTTGGTGGTCCCGAACCACTATTTTTGACGCCACTGAAAATTAGGCTATTACAAATATATACAAGAATTCTTATCACACACGTATGCATATGGAAACAACAAATTTAAAACACAAATATGTGTTTTTGATGATTTATGGAAGGAACATCGGCAATTGTAGTGCAGCTGTAGCGACACTGTGGGTGATTTTTGATGGTCTGCAACTACTTTGATCCAAAGGTTCCAGCCACCTTCTCCTTGAAAGTGATAGCAAAGTTGTTGTCCAAGCTTGTACAAGTGAAGATGGCAACTATGGGAACTACGCGCTGACCTCACGCATCAAGGAAATTTTACATATGAATTGGACAGCCCATGTTACTCATATTTATAGAGAGTCCAACACTACTACACATGCATTGGTAATTCTTGCAAGATCCCAAATGCAAGGTTTGCATGTTCATACAACTCCACTGACTGGACTTATTGCTTTGTTAGATACTAATTCTAGGCCTACATATGCTATGTGTTAGTTTTCCTTCTATTCAACCAAAATAATAATAATAACATACAATAGATAATGAACGTATGGTTTGAAACTAATTAACAATAACACATGAAATATGTACGATGTTAAAATTGAAAATTTTAGGTTAAAAATGGTTATCATGGTGTTGGCATCAATCTTGAGTGGATGTCGAGTTAACCTATGACACCAACTCAAACAAATACATTAATATATACTAGAATCCCTATCACATGCATATGCGTGTGAAAACAAAAATTTGTGAATACAAATGTGTGTTTAAAAATAACATACAATAGATAATGAAACGTATGGTTTGAAAATAATTAATAATAACACATGAAATATGTATTATGTTAAAATAAAAAATAGATTAAAATTGTTTATCATGGTGTTGTCATCAATCTTGAGTGAATGTCAAGTTAACTTATGACACCAACTCAATCAAATACATTAATATATGCTAGAATCTTTATCACATGCATATGTGTGTGAAAACAAAAAATTTGAACACAAATGTGTCTTTAAAAATAACATACAATAGATAATGAAATGTATGGTTTGAAACTAATTAATAATAACACATGGAATATATACGATGTTAAAATTAAAAAAAATTAAAAATTTTATTATGATGTTGTCATTAATCTTGAGTTGATGTGAAGTTAACTTATATTACCAACTCAATCAAACACATTAATATATACTAGAATTCCTATCACACGCATATGTGTGTGAATATAAAAATTTTGAACACAAATCGTGTTCAAATATAACATACAATAGATAACGAAATTATATGGTTTGAAACTAATTAATAATAACACATGAAATATGTACAATGTTAAAATAAAAAAATAGATTAAAATTGTTTATCATGGTTTTGTCATCAATTTGAGTTGATGTCGATTACATACACTGTAACACCCCCGACCCAATCATCGGGTTTGAGTTATAGGATGTCACATTCGTTGCTAGAGCAACAACAGTAAAAAAACAGTATAAATAAATCATTTAAACATTCAAACATTCCATAATCATAGTTATCACTTGCTATACAAACTTTTCTGAGACTCAATCGAGCTTACGAAAGCTCATTTGTTATTTCAAATATGTAATAAGAACAAATTGCAAATTTTTCAAAATCTCATGTTAGGTATTGATACCTTTACTAGGTACCGATACCATTTTAAGCTTCGATGTTTTAAAAATATATGAATTAAAACAAATGTATCGATACTAGACATAAAGTATTGATACACTTGTCAAGGTATCAATATCTCATCTTAGTACCGATACCATTTTCAGGTTTGATATTTGAAAATTTAAGAAAAATCACCAATATACCAATACCCCTTTCTAGGGTATCGATACATCTGAACCAAAAATGTCAAAATTTTACATTGTAGTCTCTATTTCATGCCAACTTAACCATTTACCGAAATGGTGCTTAAATTCACACTAATACTTGCATAAAACAATCCAAAATCACACCTAAATATACTATTTAACCATTTTAAACTATCCAATGCACAATTCCACAATTTGGCACCAACATAACGATCCCACTTATACCAATTTAACCTATTTATTCATATATATTGCATTTCATACCATCATTTAAACCATTATAATTTAAACTCAAATATGCTACAATAAGCTACTAAGTATGATTCAAGTTCATTTGCCAAAACTAATCATTTCAACAAGATATAAACATTACCAATTAAAGCATAAGGTTGATCACAACTATACCAACTTCCAAAGTTAACCAAAGCATAACTCCTATATACATGCCACAAAACTGAACTTCAAAACAATTAAAAGACTACCAAATCAATAACGGGATAGTCTGAGCTTCTTGTAAATCTTGTCGACATATTTCGCAAGTTGGAAATTTACAGGAAAAAGGGAAAACAACGGAATAAGCATTTTGAATGCTTAGTAAGTTCATAGGTATTTAAACGATAAACTTACCTCAAATTACAATCAAACATATCAAACTAATTAACTTGTAAAAATATGCCTAACATATCAAATCACAATAATAAGGTGACTTCATCATATGGCCAATCTTATATCAATTCAATATTTAACATATTAATTTAATTCAATTCAATTCAATTCAATTCAATACCATTCACATGAAATTAGCAATTCATACCGTTTGCATAATCCAATCAATATTTAACCATTTTTAAAACAAACTCATATCATTCCATTATCATTTTTCATTTCCAATAATCATGTAACTACACCACACCAGATTGCTCACCTGAGCAGTAACTACACCACACCAAGACACTAAAGTGAAAATCCCATAGACTATCATATATAATCATATAACAATACATTCCTCCACCACACTAGGGTCTCTGAAGAGATATTCAGTATTCGATGATCCGCAACAAATGCTAATTTCGATATAAACAATAATAACTTTGTACCATCACATATATCCTGTACAAGTGTGCAATTAACCCTAGTGGCATGCCAATTTTATCTTATCCTTTATTACGTTCATTTGGACACACTTAGCACATATAATTATTTCTTTACAATTTAGTTCATATATCACATTTTTGTACCAAATTACAAACAATTCAAATTTTAATCAAACATACACAATTTTAAAATTCAAATATATAATAATCTCAATACAATAATATCATATGAACTTACTTGAAAACATATCAACAAACAAAACATTAAGGATTAATCCGCAATTTTGCCTTTCTCAATTTTCCTCGATTTGATTCAATTCTTGATCTATATAATACTTCATTTCAATTTATCAATTCAAAGTACTTTATATCATCCTATTAGATGCATATGAAAGTTCAATTCCATTTTTCAAATGTTCCCTAAAGTTTTGCATTTTATTCAATTTAGTCCCTAAAACGAAAATTGTCATAACTTTCAATTTGAGCCTCAATTTTGAAACTGATCTCAATTACATCATTCTATAGCTCTATATTAAAAATAATTATATAAATTTAACATCAATTTTGAGATTTACATACATTAGTCCCTAAGTTCAAAAACTACCAATTAATCTTTACAAACTATTCATTTTTCACATCTAAACTTAAAATCTAACAATCTAATACCAAAAGCTTCAAGAAATCAACAATGAAAACTTTTGAAAACTTTAACAGTTTTACAAATTGGTACACGGGATAGCTAAATCAAGCTCTTTGTACCTCAAAAACATAAGAATTACAAGAAACAAACTTGAAATTGCTTACCAATTGAGATATTAAGATTGAAAAGCTTTGAAACCCTTTTTATTTCTTCAACATTTGACCAAGGGAGAAAACGATGAAGAAGGTGGTAAAATGACATTTTTTTTCTTTTGTTTATCCTATATACTTAGATTAATAACTAATTGATCTTAATTAACTAAATTAACCTTAATTAATCATATAATAATCTTAATTAATCAAAGATAGTGGATGATAACATTATCCTCCACTATCCATCAATAAAAATGGGTCCAATTGCTCAATTGGTCCCTTAGCTAATTAAAAATCTATAATGATTGAACTTTTAGTCCTTGTACCTTAATTACCTATCTAATTGACAAAATTAAGGGGCCAAACTTTAATTAAACTTTATACTAACCTTGTAAATATTAAATAATAATATTTACGGGGTCACTCGTCGAAAATGGGGTTCCAAAACTGCCATTTTGACATTATTGAAAATCGGGTTGTTACACGCACACAATTGATGGAGGTAGGTGTGCATAATTGACCGCCTCCAAACATGTGAACGTTTAGAGTAAAAATATTTCAAATAAAAACATATAAAAATTATGCAGTATCTACAAGTGAATAGGTCAAATTGTAATATAGTTTAGTGTTACAATAGAACATAGAGAAGTATTCTGAGGGTCATACCAGGGGAGGTTGAATTAAATCTAAATATATTATCTACACTAGCATATCTAAACACTAATCACCAAAAATCATATTACGATAATTAAAATTAAGAATTAATATTATAAAAAAACTAACTACTGAAAACAAAGTTAACAATCGAAAATATTTCAATTAACAGGCAGAATTAACTCGCTTCAGTGGTTGTAATTAACTTCAAAGTTTGGGTTTTCATTAGGGAATTAGTTATTAATTAAATAGTATTACCTCTCGACATCGACTTCTTAACTAATCGACCAGTACATGCTTATCTCTTAACCTCACTTTCCTTATCGGGATTGTAACACCCTATACCCAACCCGATCGTCGGATCTAAGCAATATTTTGTCACATTCATTGCTGGAGCAACTACAATCAACTCACAATTAATATATACACTAAGCTTGACAAAATTAAACTATGAAAAATTAATTTGCATATACTTTTATTCGTATGCATATCAACTATATATATATATAGTAACACCCCAAACCCGGCCCAAACACTACTACCGGATCTGGTATGTCACTAAGAAAAATTTTAGGAAAACCAAACGTGTCGACAAAAAGCCCAAATAGGATTTACATAAATTGTGCCTTAATAAGCAAAAGCCCAAAACTAGATTACATATCCTTGAAAAAAATTAAAACGAGAATAAATATTAAAGGCCCATAATAAAACTAAAATGTAAACTAATGGCACATGGCCTTATTACAATGTAGTTTAAATCCATAACATAAAATACTTTTTTTTAAAAGAAACTAATATGGGAAACTTGTCACCGGATCCACCTTCTTTTGCATGGCCACCTTGCGCTTCACTCTGGCCCGGTCCGATGCACTAATCATCACCTGAAAGGTTAGTTTAAAGGGGGTGAGTCACGAGACTCAGTGTGCAACCCTCATGCACCACTAGATTTGGGCCTCATTAAACATAATAATAAATTCATTTACATGGAAACATATAATATGCAAAGCCCAACCCATTTGCCTAGGTTTCCATCCGCTACACGCCCCCGTACCAACCAACACACCATTGGGGATTTCTACAATCAACCCACACCGCTACTCTCCAATATGGCAGTCAAGCTGCTCATCAACATATATTGGCCGAAGCCCTTATAACATATAATGGCCGAAGCTCGTATAATAGTTCACGGCATTAACCGCTACAGTAGTTCACCGTAAAAACCGTTACTCATATACATGTATATATAACTTCCTCCTTTCATCACCCACCCCATGCAACATGCACAATAATTTAAAACATGTACAACAGTTTACTTGTGACATATAGTCAGATTATTTACTAACCTGAGGGTCCATCGTTTAAATCCGAGATTTTGGCTTTTAATGTAACATATAAATCTTGTGAACACATATATATATATATACATTTATTATTAATCAGATCTAGACGGTGGGGAAGTGTTACACACCTGATTTGTGTACTAAGGCTTCTACTATATCTACGTTACTGTCACTTGAAACAACTATTATTGGCCCACGATCTGACTTTGATTTTGGCCCACACCCCGTTGGCCAATCTCGCACTATCGAAACAGATCGCTTCTTGAATTTGGGCGACGATTTTACAGATCCAACCTTCTCGGTTTGCTGTTAGTTGAGTCCATATCAATCCCTTAATCACTAAACCAAATAACGATGAGATCTAACTCATTAGTTAAATATAACCTTTAAAACAAACACTTACCTAGTTAGCCGAATCCCGAATATCCTTTAGAAATTGTCACCACCTATATTCGGCCACACTTACCACTTCTTACCTTCGATTTCTCCACCAAATCGACTTTAACGGGACAGTTTCGGCTTCTAGGAGTAAAGAGTATAATCGAAAGAACTGGATTACCAAGGAGTATCTGACTTCTTGTGCACCTTGGGAAAACAGAGATCTCACTTGTAGATTCAGCTATGGGAGATGAGGGTATGATCAAAGGAATTGACTCTTAAAAAAGAAAAAGAGAAAGCGTAGAGAAGGCTTGGAAATTTTGGCAGAGAATGAGAGAAGAATAGGGTTTCAAAATACCGAAATTGAAGAATACTACTCCTATTTATAGAGAAATTTTGGCATACCACACACAGAGTTGGAATTTGGTCAACTCTCCCTCTCTCGATAGCCTTTAACTCTCCCGATAACTCAATCCTTATCTTACCTTTAGGAGAGCCCACCTTAAAACCAACTCCTCCTTATTAACTATCGACTTTTAACACTTAAAATAAAAGAAATAACTCCTAAAAGGTAGCCTAATTGCCGTCCACCCACTTCCCATTTAAGTGTCGAATTTGACCCATTTCCTAAGATCCAATCAGTCACTCAGGGCCCAAATTCCTCCTCCCTTAAGGTGCCACCTTATGCCCACTTAATGCACTTTAATCCTTTGGGCCACAAGCCCAACTTGTCACTTAATTAACCATCTTCTTAAATTATAAGCTAACACCATTTATTAGCCACCTAACCCAATTTTTTTAAAGCCCAATATTTCACTTTAAATTATCCAGAGCACTAACTTTAATCCTAATCCAAATATTTAATCAAAAAGTCAGCCCAACCTTTACAATCCCAATTTAACATATTAGACTATCATATAAATGAGTAGGCCCACTTTGAGGATGTTACAGTTCTACCCCCTTAAAGAAATTTCGTCCTCAAAATTTCCAACTAACTAGAAATCATACTACCTAAGTCTCACCACTATGCTTTCGCTATGCACTCTAATTCTAAAGCCAAAATAAACACTTAGTATATTATGGTAGGGTACGCACCATTATTCGCATCTGAAGCGTCTTCGTCCCCTTGTACTCATTCTTTCGATCGACGTTTATCTGATTAAGAATTTTATGAATAATTAATTCTTCCCACTTATTAACCGCGAATAATCTTATGTAAAATTATTTCGATAGTAGTTCTTTCGAATTCGAATTCTATCTACAGGTTTAATTCTCAAGTCTATATTTCCTAATTCTAGAATTCTCATTCAATCAGAACATCACGTACACGCATCAACCACACAAGCAACATCCATGAACTCATATTCCTCTCCTAGGGGTATTTTTTTCATTTCACTACCCAGGGGTATTTTCATAATTTTAACCTACAGGGGTATTTTCGTAATTTTCTAAAATAAAGTTTTGGGTGTTTTGGTGAAATAAGGGTATTTTGGTAATTTTCCAACTCAGAGGTATTTCGATAATTTCACAAATCTGGGGGTATTTCGATAATTTTACAAATCTGGGGTATTTCGATAATTTTGAAATTCAGGGGTATTTCAGTAATTTTAAAATCTGGGGGTATTTCAATAATTTTGCCAATCAGGGGTATTTTGGTAATTTTACAAATTCAGAGGTATTTCGGTAATTTTACAAATCTGAGGTATTTAGTAATTTATAAATCTCGGGTACTTCGGTAATTTTGAAATCTAGAGGTATTTTGGTGATTTTAAAATCCGGGGTATTTCGATAATTTTGCAAATCGGGGGTATTTTGGTAATTTTTTTTCAAACCAGGGGTATTTTGGTTATTTTACAAATCAGAGGAAATTTGGAAATTTTTGAAACTAGAGGTTATTTTAGTAATTTTACAAAATAGGGTGGCTGGTCCCTTTCGGGTTTTAATTATAAATTTTGGCCCGTCAACAAGTCCTCATGGTTAGGGTGAACAGTCACTACGCACCAGGTAGGATTTCAGCAAAGAGGAGGTGAGTCACTAGGACTGCTTAAATACCAAGCTCTCCCTGAATCCAATCCTAGACATGCGTATGCCTGTTGCTACCCCCTAACTCGGCGACTAGTTCATAGGATTTGTTTGGATAAATTAAGTCTTATGGAATTTAAGAAGTGGTTTAAGCTAGGCCTATAGTTCATCAAAGTCTAATTAAGATAGTCTACGTCCCATAAAGCCCATTAAGCCCACATGCATATATATCACAAAGTGGGTTTAGAATACTTACATGGCGGACTTGGCCGGAGACGCAGGTGCCATGTTGAGCTAATAAACCATTACTAATAAAAATCCATGTTTTAAAAACCCATTTTTAGAAATCTTTTGGGCCCAAAATCCCAAAGCCGAGTTTTAAACCGGGCTCTGATACTAATTTGTAACACCCCAAACTCGGCCCAAACACTACTACCGGATCTGGTATGTCACTAAGAAAAATTTTAGGAAAACCAAACGTGTCGATAAAAAGCCCAAATAGGATTTACATAAACTGTGCCTTAATAAGCAAAAGCCCAAAACTAGATTACATGTCCCTGAAAAAAATTAAAACGAGAATAAATATTAAAGGCCCATAATAAAACTAAAATGTAAACTAATGGCACATGGCCTTATTACAATGTAGTTTAAATCCATAACATAAAATACTTTAAAAAAAAAAACTAATATGGGAACCTTGTTGCCGGATCCACCTTCTTTTGCATGGCCACCTTGCGCTTCACTTCGGTCCGGTCCGATGCACTAATCGTCACCTGAAAGGTTAGTTTAAAGGGGGTGAGTCGCGAGACTCAGTGTGCAACCCTCATGCACCACTAGATTTGGGCCTCATTAAACATAATAATAAATTCATTTACATGGAAACATATAATATGCAAAGCCCAACCCATTTGCCTAGGTTTCCATCCGCTACACGCCCCCGTACCAACCAACACACCATTAGGGATTTTTATAATCAACCCACACCGCTACTCTCCAAGATGGCAGTCAAGCAGCTCATCAACATATATTGGCCGAAGCCCTTATAACATATAATGGCCGAAGCCCATATAACGATTCACGGCATTAACTGCTTACAAGAGTTCACGGTAAAATCGTTAGTCATATACATGTACATATAACTTCCTCCTTTCATCACCCACCCCATGCAACATGCACAATAATTTAAAACATGTACAACAGTTTACTTGTAACATATAGTCAGATTATTTACTAACGTGAGGGTCCATCGTTTAAATCTGAGATTTTGGCTTTTAATGTAACATATAAATCTTGTGAACACATATATATATATATATACATTTATTATTAATCGATCTAGAGCGGTGGGAAGTGTTACACACCGATTTGCGTACTAAGGCTTTTGCTATATCTACGTTACTATCACTTGAAACAACTATTATTAGCCCACGATCGACTTTGATTTTGGCCCACACCCGTTGGCCAATCTCGCACTACCAAATAGATCGCTTCTTGAATTTGGCGACGATTTTCTGAGATCCAACCTTCTCTCGCTTGATCGTTAGTTGAGTCCATATCAATCCTTAATCACTAAACCAAATAACGATGAGATCTAACTCATTAGTTAAATGTAACCTTTTAAAAGAACACTTACCTAGTTAGCCAAATCCTGAATATCCTTTAGAAATTGTCACCACCTACATTCGGCCACACTTACCACTTCTTACCTTCAATTTCTCCACCAAATTGGCTTTAACGGGACTATTTCGACTTCTAGGAGTAAAGAGTATAATCGAAAGGACCGGATTACTAAAGAGTATATGGCTTACAGTGCACCTTCGAGAAAATAGAGATCTCACTTGTAGATTCGGCTATGGGAGATGAGGGTATGATCAAAGGAATTCGGCTCTTAGAAAAAGAAAAAGAGAAACTGTAGAGAAGGCTTGGAAATTTAGGCAGAGAATGAGAGAAGAATAAGGTTTCAAAATACCGAAATTGAAGAATACTACTCCCTATTTATAGAGAATTTGGCATACCACACACACAGAGTTGGAATTTGGTGAACTCTCTCTCTCTCGATAGCCTTTAACTCTCCTGATAACTCAATCCTTATCTTACCTTTAGGAGAGCCCACCTTAAAACCAACTCCTCCTTATTAATTATCAGCTTTTTAACACTTAAAATAAAAGAAATAACTCCTAAAAGGTAGCCTAATTGCCGTCCACTCCCTTCCCATTTAAGTGCCGAATTTGACCCATTTCCTAAGGCCCAATCGATCACTCAGGGCCCAAATTCCTCCTCCCTTAAGGCACCACCTTATGTCCACTTAATGCACTTTAATCCTTTGGGCCACAAGCCCAGCTTGTCACTTAATTAACCATCTTCTTAAATTATAAGCTAACACCATTTATTAGCCACCTAACCCAATTTTTTTAAAGCATAATATTTCACTTTAAATTATCCAGAGCACTAACTTTAATCCTAATCCAAATATTTAATCAAAAAGTCAGCCCAACCTTAACAATCCCAACTTAACATATTAGACTATCATATAAATGAGTAGGCCTACTTTGAGGATGTTACATATATATATATATATATATATATATATTACTATTAGAATGTTATAACATTTGATTATAACATCATTTGACTACTACAAATCCTATCCTATTAGGTACTTGTCAACTATAATTAATATTGAGAACTAATAGATATGGTTGAGGCCATGATTGTGGATCGGATGTTGAAGTCGATGCACGAAAATCTAATTTAGATCTAACCTGCACACGGAGAAAACAGTCTCTATGCTGAGTAAAGTATTAGTGGTATTTTTATAATATAAGTAGATAATATTAATATTAACAATTCTACCAAAATAAACGTGTATATCTATAAGCAAATATCTACCATATACTTATAACTTAAAGTTACCAAACTTAACATTCATGATAATAAACTTGTTATGTGAATAAAACCAACATTTCTTCTTCTTGCTTCAATACAATTCAGAAAGTCAATTCGTTATACTCATATTAATAATAATTTTAAACTAATCTATAACACCTCGTAATCCAACCCAATTACTGGTATAGTTGATATATGATTCTGTTTTTTGAGATATGGGTTTGAGGTTGGCACAAGGAATGGGTCACTGATAACCATGCAAGGTTGTAGGAGATGTGTAAAAGTTGGTGGAATGTGTCTGCCTAAGTGTTTCATGTGTTATGTTAAATCGGCATAGTGTTGTTGCCAAAGGGCTGTGGATGGCAATTTACGTATTATGTCTATATGACAGAGTTTCACAGAAAAGTCTGTTGTTCTTTTTTTTAGGAGTTTTGATGCTTGATGATTGTTGGAGTTCTTGTATGTAATGCCCCGATTTTTATTAATTTAGGCTTTTGTAAAATTGACACAATTGTGTATTTGCTTTAGTGGTTATGTGTTTTGGGTGTGTGTGGGAGGTCCCAAGTTCAAGTCACAACTTGAGAAAATTTTGGTATTGTTATGAACAAAGCCCAAACCCTCGTTAGTAGGCTTATAAGTAAAAGTGTATAAGAAAGTAACAGAATGGGCATGCTAGTGTGGTGGCTAAGTGGAGTGTTGAGGTTGTTGGAGGTTGGGAGTTCAAATCCTTGCAGCAAGGGATGTATTTTTGCTGCCGTGCCATGTAGGTGTTTGTGTTGGACTAAAAATCTGATGGTAAGAAGAGATTTGGGGAGATGATAGGGGGAATATCAAAAAATCTGTTCAGTTTCCCTTTCCCCAACAAAAACAAAATTTTGGTTTCTCTCTTCTCCTCCAAAACCCTTGTCGCCACCCCTTTCCATTCATTGCTGTTAGTTTTTAGTTTTCATTTTGTTCTTGTTAGTTTTTAGTTTTTGTTTTGTTCTTACTTTCGAGTTCAGAGGATCGCTATTTGGCTGTAGGGATAAGTTTCGGGGATTTTTCTTTTGGTACTTAGGAATTAATCAAGGGATTGAATATTGTTCTCAATCGTGAGTTAAGCGTTAGATGTTCTGATCATATTCGATTCGGGATTGCTCGAGATTGTGTTAGTATCGATTCGATACCAGGTGTGTACCCAAAAACGTAAAAAACGAGGTTTTGGTGAAAGCCGAAAACCATTCTGTCGACACCACATAGGCGTGTGGTCGACCATGTGGTAGGCTGTGTGCAAGACTGTTAGTCACCACACGGCCGTGTGATCGACGAGCCAAGCGTGCGTGAGTGACACAGCACTGTGAGGGCCGAGTGAGGCTGTGTGTGACACACGGGCTCGACCAATTGGGCCGTGTAGGCCCACACGGGTGAATCACATGGGCGTGTGGGATTCTGGGCCAGGCCGTGTGATCCACACGACCAATGCCAATTTGGGCTGTGTGGGCCACACGGGCGTGTGAGCCCATTTTTCTAAAAAACTCTCTAAGGTTGTACGGGTTCCCCAAGTCGACTGTGGACCTACCATAGGGTCAGTAAGCAATACTTAGACCCCGAAATGAATGATCTGTCTTTGATTTACATACTAAGCATGTATCTTTGATCAATATATATATATATGAGTTTTAACTGCATAATAACATGTCATTCTTGTATGTTGCATTACATCGAGGTAGGTTAATTATGATTGGAGGTATTATCTGAAAGGCTCTTAAGCCTATTATCTGGCAGCTCAACTGCAAATCTCTAATTATGTGCCACATTTGGTACAACCTGGTGTGTAGGGCTGGGTGGGTTGGTTTTATCCCCACATGGTGTGTAGGGTTGGACGGAGTTGGTGTGTAGAGGCTGGTGGGTAGGACTTTGTTATCTGCATATTCTATCTGAAATGGGCCAAGGCCCAGTAATATGTCTAAATTTGTATTTGAGTGGGCTAAGGTCCATACCGTTTGTAACACCCCTAACCCAAAAATCATCACCAAAATAGGGTTAAGAGGCATTACTGAACAATAGGATCATTTCACATCACGTTCACGACACAAAGTCAATCGTCATCAAACACATTTGAATATAATCATAGAGTCCCTTCAATGAGTCATCAAGACCCTAAGCATGCCTATAAATTGAGTCGGGACTAAACCGAAACACATAAGTAATTTCATGAAAATTTGGAACTTTTCTAAAATACAGGGGACACACGGCCGTGGGGGTAGGCCGTGCCTTACCGACGGCTACTTGACACTCCGTGTGTCCTCCCTATGGTAGTATACTGCCAAAATCAACACGGTCACCAAGCATGCCCGTGTGATAAGGCTGTGTACTAGTAGATCACATACTGCCATTTCTCACATAGCCATCAAGCACACCCGTGTCGAGGCCGTGTGCATGTAAAGCCACATTCTGCCAATTTACCCACGGTCTTAGGCACGCCCGTGTGCCTCAACTGTGTGACATCATAGGCCATTTTACAAGGCCATTATGCCACCCACTTAGGGTCTTCCTACAAGCAATATATATATATCAACACATACCTTGCATATAAGGCAACCAAAACATACCAAATTGACCATTCAATTTTTACACTCAATACCAATTCCAACCATGATGATTCCAAAGAACTAAACTCATATCATTACAAGCATAATCCATTCAATAGCTCACTCAAAACTTGGCCATTTCATAAGCTTCCACCTTACCAAGATATGCATCATATATCACATTCATTCAAGCATATTACCAAATTAAACTTGCCAAAACACATGGCTAAATTCACTTCCAAAAACATATACACATATCTAGTCTATACATGCCTTATTTAGCTATATACATTTCCAAAAGGGTACCAAAATAAGTTTTTGTAGTGTGATGACGATCCTTGACAATCCTGAGCCTTCAGTAGCTTCGACGACCTATAAAATAGAGAAAACACACACACAGAGTAAGCTTTCCAAAAGCTTAGTAAGTCATATACAAATAAACACATTGGCACATATAACGATCACTTAGCAACTATCACATATATATAACTTGGTTCGTAAACTTATGGCCACATTTGCCACATTCAACATTTCAAGATTCACATTTTCATTTTCAATAATTCTTTTCTTCATATCAAAGTCATATAGGTACTTGCCTTTTATGCACACTTAATGTACATTCAACGTACTTGAAACGGATAATCATTCACTTATTTGCTCACAGCTCGTATTTACGATTCGTTTCACAGACTTGCCTGTTGAACCTTTAGGAATCTAGTAGGATACTAAGTAAGATCGAAATAGTTGTAATCGATGCCACTATCCCAGACAGGGTCTTATACAAATCAATACGATGACAATGTCCTAGACGTGGTCTTACACGTAAAACTGATGTCAATACCAACGTCCCAGACGTGGTCTTACTCATAAAGCTTATATCGAAGCCAATGTCCTGACGTGGTCTTAATCATAAAGCTTATATCGAAGCCAAATCCCAGACGTGGTCTTAGATGAGATCACAAACCAACGCCAATGTCCCGGACATGGTCTTACATGATGAAACAGAACAGATACCTATGTCATGACATAGCTAATCCTATCTATTCCTAGGTTCGCAAGGGACTTCTCGGCTTTATCACTATATCGAACTTATTTCAAAATTCACGCACTTAGCATCTCATACTCATTCATTTTCATCGATAGACATATGAATACATATATTCAATTCAATATAGATAAGTTTATTTGCATAGTGACTTACCTCGGATTTGGTTTATCGAATGGAAACGGTTACTCACTTATTTTCATTTTCCCACGATCTAAGTCTATTTTCCTCAGTTTTTGATCTAAACATATTCAGAATTTATCCTTTTATTCACTATTTCATTCAATTAAATCCATAGACACACATTTAGGGTTATTTGCAAATAACCCTCATATTTGCACACTTTAACAATTTAGTCTATTTTTCACAAAACATCAAATTCACAAAATCCACACACACACATGCTTGGCCGAACCTCTCTAGGGACTATATAAGCCCAAATATTTCATCAAATTTTAAATTTAGTCCCTCAAATTACTATTTTCTCAATTTAGCCCTATTTAGCTAAATTCATCAAAACTTCAAGAACAAGACATGTTCATCTAACACCTAACTATCTTTTAACACCTTAAAACATCACAAAACTCAACATATCATCAATGGCATTTCTCATGAACAACATCAATTCATCAAATTGAGACATGGCTTTGATAGCTCTCGAAGCAACAATTACAAAAACATAGAAATTATCAAGAACCAACAAAAACATACCTTGAATTTGTGCCTCAAACTAGCCGAAATTACAAAGCTTCAAAGCTTTCTTTTTCTTTTTATTTTTCGGTGGAAGAATGGATGAACTAAGTCCATTTTCATATTTTATATTATCATATTATCATTTAATATATAAAAGACATTTTTAACCTATAATCAAATATATTAAAACATATAATTCAAGGTCATTTATGACCTTTAGCCATCCACTAATCACTTAATGGCATATTTGCCTATTAAGGCCACAACATTCAAAAGCCACATCACTTAAGTACTTTAGCAAATAGCAAGCAACTTTTACATTTTATGCAATTTAATCCTTTTGTCAAATTAACCACACAGACAATCAAATTAACTTACGAAAATTTAGCACATGCTTAAACACATATCAACGGCAAGAGAATAATATTAAAATATTATTCAGACTTGGATTTGTGGTCTCGAAACTACTGTTCCGACTAGGGTATAAATCGGACTGTTACAATTCTCCCCCTTAGGGATTTTCATCCCTAAAAATCTTACCGTTAAACAGAGTCAGATATTGTTGTCTTATTGAGTCCTCAGGCTCCCAAATGGCCTCTTCTATTCCGTGACGATGCCATAACACTTTCACTAACGAATTTTCTTATTTCTTAACTCTTTCACTTCACGAGCTAAGACACGTATCGATTCCTCTTCGTATGTCATATCAGATCAGATTTTAATTTCAGATGGGGCAATCACATGTGATGGATCAGACCGATATCTATGGAGCATCGAAACGTGAAATACATTGTGAGTCTTTTCTAGTTCAGAGGGTAACTTCAATCTATATGCAACATGCCCAACACGTTCAATGACCTTATACGGTCCGATGAATCTCGGACTTAACTTGCCTTTACGTTCGAATCGAAGCACTTTCTTTCACGGAGACACTTTCAGAAATACTTTTTCGTCGATCTCAAATTCTATATCCTTTCGTTTTAAGTCTGCATAAGACTTCTGACGATCAGATGTTGCTTTCAAACAATCTCAGATTAGCTTCACTTTCTGTTCGATATCTTTTATCAAATCGACCCCATGTAACTTATTCTCACTGAGTTCAGTCCAATATAGAGGTGTACGACATTTATGTCCGTACAAAGCTTCATATGGTGCCATTTTGATGCTCAACTGAAAACTATTGTTATACGCAAATTCAATCAACGACAGGTATTGTTCCTATGAACCATTAAACTCAAGTACACAACATCTTAACATATCTTCGAGAATCTGAATAATTTGCTCGGATTGACCATCCGTTTGCAGATGAAAAGCTGTACTGAAATGTAATTTCGTACCCAAAGCATCTTGCAATTTCTTCCAGAACCGTGATGTGAATCTCGGATCCCTATCTGACACAATAGATAGTGGTACCCCGTGCAATCTCACAATCTCGAAAATATAAAGCTCAGCTAATCTCTCTAGTGAGAAATCAGATCTTACCGGAATAAAATGGGTAGATTTCGTCAATCAGTCAACTACGACCCGAATCGCATCTTTCTTTCTCAGAGTCAGAGGCAATCTAGAAATAAAATCCATTGTTACTCTATCCCATTTCTATTCTGGAATCAGAATTAGCTATAACAATTCAGACGGAACTTGATGTTTTGCTTTCACTTGTTGGCAGACTAAACATTTCGAAACAAAGTCAGAAATGTCTCGTTTCATACCAGACCACTAGTAGTGTTGCTTCAAATCATGGTACATTTTAGTACATCCCGAATGAACAGATAGAAGACTATTATGTGCTTCTCTCAATATCATTCGAATCAACTCTAGATTTCTTGGAACACAAATGCGATCCCGGAATCTCAAACAACCATCCACAATTTGAAATTCAAATTTAAAATTCACTTCACACTGAGTTCGTTTCGCTAGCAATTCATTATCAGATTGCTGAGCATCACATATCTGTTGTAAGAACAACCGCTTTGCTTTTAATTTAGCTATCACAGAACTATCATCAGACAGATCTAACTGAGCTTTCAGAGTACATAGTACAAATAATGATTTTCTACTCAGAGCATCTGCAACAACATTTACTTTCCTCGGCTGATAATCTATCACTAGCTCATAATCTTTTAACAATTCAAGCTATCTTCTCTGACGCAGGTTCAAATCTTTCTAGGTCATTAGATATTTCAAACTTTTATGATCTGAAAACATATGACATTTCTCATCGTGCAAATAATGACGCCAAATTTTAAGTGCAAACACAATCGCAGCGAGCTCAAGGTCGTGTGTTGGATAATTCTTTTCATGAGGCTTTAATTGTCTCGAAGCATAAGCTACCACTTTGCCCTCTTGCATCAAAACACATCCTAGACCATTTAACGAAGCATCACTGTAAACAACAAATTCCTTACCCGATTCTGGCTGTACTAACACTGGAGCTTTTGTTAACAGAGTTTTCAATTGGTCAAAACTTTTCTGACATTTATCCGACCATTCAAATCTGACATCTTTCTGAAGTAATCTAGTTAACGGAGTAGCTACAGTCGAGAAGCCTTTAACAAACTATGGTAATAACCAGCTAAACCCAGAAAACTACGAACTTCGGGCACGTTCTTCGGAGGTTTCCAATTCAGAATAGCAGAAATCTTGCTCGAATCAACACGAATCCCAGAAGCTGACACAATATGCCCCAGAAAACTAACCTCATTCAACTAGAATTCACATTTGCTGAATTTTGCGTACAATTGCTTTTCTCTCAAAGTTTGCAACACAATTTTCAAATGTTCTGCATGCTCATTCTCATCACGTGAGTAAATCAAAATGTCGTCAATGAATACAACAACAAATTGATCCAGATACAGTCTAAAAATTCTTTTCATCAAGTCCATAAAAATAGCAGGAGCATTGGTTAGTCCAAATGGCATAACTAAAAACTCATAATGCCCATACCTCATTCTGAAAGTAGTCTTTGGAATGTCTGAATCTTTAACTCTCAATTGGTAGTATCCTAATCTCAGATCAATCTTCGAAAATATAGTAGCTCCTTTTAACTAATCAAACAAATCATCAATTTTGGGCAATGGATATTTGTTCTTTATAGTAACCTTATTCAACTGACGGTAATCGATACACATTCTCATTGTGCCATCTTTCTTTTTCACAAATATAACAAAAGCACCCCAAGGCGAAAAACTCAGTCTAGCAAACCCTCTATCAGTCAATTCTTGTAGCTGTGACTTTAACTCTTTCAACTCTGTTGGTGTCATTCTCTACGGAGCTATCGAAATAGGTGTCGTACCAGGCAACAATTCAATACCAAATTTAACTTCACGAATCGGAGGTAAACCCGGTAACTCTTCAGGGAACACATCAAAAAAATCACAAACAATGGGTACTGATTCAACTTTCTTTTCGGATGCTTTTGAATCTATCACATAAGCAAAATATGATTCATACCCCTTTTTCACATAACTCTGAGCTTTCAAAATAGATATCACAGCAAGCAATCCATTTAAATCACTAGACTCAATCTGTACAATCTCATCATTCAGACATCGTAAATCTATAGTCTTTCTTTTACAGTTCACAACGACATCATGCATAAACAACCAATCCATACCCAGAATAATATCGAATTCATCAAATGGCAAGAGTATCAGATCAGCAAGAAAATAGATATCTCGAAACATTAACGGACAGTTCTTGCATACTTTGTCAACAAGGACACTTTTACCTAAGAGGTTCGATACTTTTATAGTAAATTTAGTAGGCTCTACAGGTAAAGTCTTACCATATACTAAATTCATGCATATGTACGAATGCGTAGAACCAGGGTCTATTAAAGCTATCACAGAAGTATCATAAAGAGTAAAAGTACCCATTATAACATCAGGAGACGAAGCTTCTTCACGAGCTCGGATAGCATATGCTCTGACAGGCGCTCTGGCTTTGGATCTCGACAATATTGTCTCTCATAGTTCTCTGACTACCACTAACATTCTTTACATTCTTTGATGTTCAACCTCTCGCAGGTGCATTATCAGATCTTGGATTCTGAATAGTCTCTAATTCGACAGGCTCAGGGCAATCACAGATAAAATGATCAAGCGATCCACATCTAAAGCAAGCTCTGTCATTTAATCCACAGCTTCCCGGATGTCTTTTTCCACAATGTTTACATTCGGGTCTCTCGAATCGAACATTACCAACGCTGGCCATTGAAATTGCTGGAGTTTTGGAACTCATTTGCAATCTAACTCTATTTCTGTTCAAATGTCCCGCATTTTCTCTAGAACGACTTTGATCATCTCTGTATCTCTTTGAAGCAGACTGAAATGATTTATTCTGAAATCTCTTTCTTGTATCTTGAGCTTCAGACTTAGCTCTTCTTTTATCCTTCCCAAGTGCTTCAGCTTTACAAGTTCGGTCAACGAGTGTAACGAACTCTTTTAGTTCTAGGATCCCAACCAGAAAACGGATATCTTTATTAAGACTGTCTTCAAATCTTTTACACATTATTGCCTCAGACGATACACATTCACAAGCGTACTGACTCAACTTGACAAATTCCGTTCATATTCTGTAATAGTCATACGGCCTTGCTTTAGTTCCAAGAATTCTTTTCGTTTTTGATCAACGAATCTCTCACTGATATATTTCTTCCTGAACTCAATTTGAAAGAAATCCCATGTAACTCATTCTCTCGGAACAACGGAAGTTAAGGTTTTCCACCATTGATAAGCTGCATCTCGGAGTAATGATACCACACACTTTATACATTCTTGGAGTCAAAGACATCTCATCAAATACCCAAATAGTATTTTCAATCCAGAATTTAGCTTTTTCAGCATCATTATTATTGGTAGCTCGGAACTCTTCAGCCCCATACTTACATATCTTGTCAACCGGAGGCTTACTCAACAGATTCAGATTTGCAGTCGGAGGTATATCAGATGTTTGAGGGGGATTAATCGGGGTAGGGGTTGTGAAACAGTCGGGTTATTTCTCATAAATTGAGTGAACCACTCACTCATCATCTGGAAGAAAGCTTGTTTAGCTTCTCCCTACTAACCGCTTGTAGCCAGTCTCAGATCAGAAGGCTCTTTCCTTAAGCATGCCTATAAATCGAGTCGGGACTAAATCGAAACACATAAGTAATTTCAAGAAAATTTGGAACTTTCTAAAATACAGGGGACACACAGCCGTGGGGGTAGGCCGTGCCTCACCGACGGCTACTTGACAATCCTGTATGTCCTCCCCGTGGTAGTATACTACCAAAATCAACACGGTCACCAAGCATGCCCGTGTGTTAAGGCCGTGTACAATTATATCACATACTGCCATTTCTCACACGGCCATTAAGCACACCCGTGTCGAGGCCGTGTGCAATTTAAGCCACATTCTGTCAATTTACCCACGGTCTTAGGCACGCCCGAGTGCCTCAACCGTGTGACATCATAGGCCATTTTACAAGGCCATTATGCCACCCACTTAGGGTCTTCCTACAAGTAATATATATATATCAACACATATCTTGCATATAAGGCAACCAAAACATACCAAATTGACCATTCAATTTTTACACTCAATACCAATTCCAACCATGATGATTCCAAAGAACTAAACTCATATCATTATAAACATAATCTATTCAATAGCTCACTGAAAACTTGGCCATTTCATAAGCTTCCACCTTACCAAGATATGCATTATATGTCACATTTATTCAAGCATATTACCAAATTAAACTTGCCAAAACACATGGCTAAGTTCACTTCCAAAAACATATACACATATCTAGTCTATACATGACATATTTAGCTATATACATTTCCAAAAGGGTACCAAAATAAGTTTCTGTAGTGTGATGACGATCCTTGACAATCCTGAGCCTTCAGTAGCTTTGACAACCTATAAAACAGAGAAAAAACACACATAGAGTAAGCTTTCCAAAAGCTTAGTAAGTCATATACAAATAAACACATTGGCACATATAACGATCACTTAGCAACTATCACATATATATAACTTGGTTCGTAAACTTATGGCCACATTTGCCACATTCAACATTTCAAGATTCACATTTTCATTTTCAATAATTCTTTTCTTCATATCAAAGTGATATAGGTACTTGCCTTTTATGCACACTTAATGTACATTCAACGTACTTAAAACGGATAATCATTCACTTATTTGCTCACAGCTCGTATTTACGATTCGTTTTACAGACTTGCCTGTTGAACCTTTAGGAATCTAATAGGATACTAAGTAAGATCGGAATAGTTGTACAATGCCAACGTCCCAAACGAGGTCTTATATGCACTCTGGATATCGATGCCACTATCCCAGACAGGGTCTTATACGAATCAATACGATGCCAATGTCCTAGACATGGTCTTACACGTAAAACTCATGTCAATACCAACATCCCAGACGTGGTCTTACTCATAAAGCTTATATCGAAGCCAATGTCCTAGATGTGGTCTTAATCATAAAGCTTATATCGAAGCCAACGTCCCAGACGTGGTCTTAGACGAGATCACAAACCAACGCCAATGTCCCGGACATGGTCTTACATGATGAAACAGAACAGATACCTATGTCATGACATAGCTAATCCTATCTATTCCTAGGTTCGTACGGGACTTCTCGGCTTTATCACTATATCAAACTTATTTCAAAATTCACGCACTTAGCATCTCATACTCATTCATTTTCATCGATAGACATATGAATACATATATTCAATTCAATATAGATAAGTTTATTTGCATAGTGACTTACCTCGGATTTGGTTTATCGAATGGAAACTGTTACTCACTTATTTTCGCTTTCCCGCGATCTAAGTCTATTTTCCTCGGTTTTTGATCTAAACAAATTCAGAATTTATCCTTTTATTCACTATTTCATTCAATTAAATCCATAGACACACATTTAGGGCTATTTGCAAATAACCCTCATATTTGCACACTTTAACAATTTAGTCTATTTTTCACAAAACATCAAATTCACAAAATCCACACACACACATGCTTAGTCGAACCTCTCTAGGGACTATATAAACCCAAATATTTCATCAAATTTTAAATTTAGTCCCTCAAATTACTATTTTCTCAATTTATCCCTATTTAGCTAAATTCATCAAAACTTCAAGAACAAGACATGTTCATCTAACACCTAACTATCTTTTAACATCTTAAAACATCACAAAACTCAACATATCATCAATAGCATTTCTCATGAACAACATCAATTCATCAAATTGAGGCATGGGTTTGATAGCTCTGGGCCAAGTCAGCGACAAACGATTACAAAAAGATTGTCCTCTCAAAGCGAGCTCGGAATCACCGGAGGCGTAATCGCACTCGGGATAGAGGTGTGGGACCACGAGAGGTCGTGGTAATGGTAGGGGAAGAAATTATCAAGAACCAACAAAAACATACCTTGAATTTGTGCCTCAAACTAGCCGAAATTACAAAGCTTCAAAGCTTGCATTAATTGATGTGGGTTTTTTCTTTTGTTTTTCGATAGGGAGTTGGTCGTAATTAGCCCTTTAAGGGGTTGTGTTCGTGGAAGAATGGATGAACTAAGTCCATTTTGAGAAGACGTAAGGGGATGAAGTGGTTATTTTATTTTATCATATAATCATTTAATACATAAGTGGGGAATTCACCGATGTGTTCGAACTTCGTGTTTGCCTCGGACATAGATTTTTAACCAATAATCAAATATATTAAAACATATAATTCAAGGTCATTTATGACCTTTAGCCATCCACTAATCACTTAATGACATTGTTGCCTATTATAGGCATTACACTAACATTCAAAAGCCACATCACAAATTCGTAAGCGAATTTTTAAGTACTTTAGTAAATAGCAAGAAACTTTCACATTTCATGCAATTTAATCCTTTTGTCAAATTAACCATTTGTATGGTCGAAAAGGCGAAGAAAGTTTTGATAATCAAATTAACTACGAAAATTTAGCACATGCTTAAACACATATCTGAGATGGGAAGGTAGTACGATTAAGATTGCATGAGGTTAAGAATAATATTAAAATATTATTTAGACTCATTATTTGTGGTCTCGATAAACCCTAAGAGTTTGAGGTATCTTGACTCGGAAGGACTAGGGTAGAAATCGAACTATTACATCCGAGCAAGGCCAACGTGGTGGCTAATCGTTGGAGGAAGGTTGTGGCGGACTTAAGAGCAATGTTTGCTCAATTGAGTCTTTAATGGGTTCAAACGAGGAGATTAAGGATTGTGAAGGGTTAAATGCTAAGAGAATGCAAGTTCGAGGATGGTATATGATATTTACGATTATTGGTGATGGTGTATTATGTTTTCAAGGATGGCCTGTATCTTGGGAAGATGTGGGATAACATATTGAGTTTGCAAAAACTCACCCTTTTTGTTTAATTTGTTTAGTTAATCCCAAGCAGTAGACGGATCGGTGTAGCGGAGGGCTCGGCGGTGACCACAGTTCTGTACACTTCTTTACGATTTATTTTTATTTATAATTTGGTTATAATTGGGTAAATTTCATGTAATAAGGCCTTTATGGATTTTTGTTTAAAATTTGAGATTTCTATTTTATAAACTGCTAGTAGAAGGATAAGACGCTAATTTTCAAAATAAATAAATGTTTTGTCAAAAATACATGAACTCGCAAATTATGTTAAAAGCTTCCACAACATATAATGTTTTGAAAATGGGTAATAATTAAATAACACGTTTTGAAGAAAGCCAAGATATCTACAAATGGTTTTAACATAGTTATGTTTTTCCAAAACATTATTATGTGACGTCGCCAGATCAGCCATAACGTCTAGGCCTGGTTTTGGGGTGTTACATTGTAAAACTAATTGTTTCCATTTTGGAACTCAGTAAGTTCAAATGAACTTACTCTATTACTTTCATTCTCAGGCATTTTGATAGTAGAAGAAGGATCAGTAAAAGGGGACTACGCCAGAGCTCCGGTTACAAGTGAACCACTTGTTTATTTTTGTATCATGCATGACTATGTGGCAGATGGAGTATACATATGTTTTGTAATTAAATTTTGTAATTAACTATGTCATTTGTATTATTTTATCTTAAAAGAGAATTGCCCATTATTTTGAATGTGTACATCAAACCCTTTTGATTTGCTGATCGTAAATTTTTATGATTTCGATATATACGTCATAACTAGGCAGTAGTTGAATAATATATTTTTCTTTTATAACTTCTATTATTTTCTTTAAAGATGCGTTATCAAATGAAAGAAGAAAAATCACTTTCACACTAAGGAAAATTTTCAAAATTGTCTTTCTAGAAATTTTAAGTTAAGCCGAAGGATTTGAACCCTTTAGTAATGCCACAGTCCGCCGGGCAGTCTATCTGGCTGAATGATACATGCCATGTGTAACACCCCTAACCCATCTTTGTCATCGAATTAGGGCTACAGAGTATTACAGTACAATTTAAAACATTTAACTTTAAACACTACCAAAATGTGACTAGATAGTACTTTGTAACTCTAATTTGGCGACAAAGACGGGTTAGGGTGTTACATTTAGTTGTATTAGAGCCTAAATGTAACACCTTTAACCCTTCTCCATCGTCAAATTAGGGTTACAGAGTATTACAGTACAATTAAGAACATTTAACTTCAAAAAGAAACAATTATACATAACTAAATAATAACATTCAATAACTCATTTAATCAAGGTAGAAATACACTTATGGGCCTTAAATCGAGCCTACAGGGCCTTAAAAATAGTTTTGGAATGTTCTTATAACGAGCCTACGAGGCCCTAAACATGCTTTGGAAGTAGTTCGGGACTAATCTGATATCTTAGGAAACTTTCATGAAACTTTGAAAATTTTTCTCAAAATAGGGGACACACGTCCATGTGGCCCGGCCATGTATCTCACAAGGCCTAGACACACCCATGCCATAGGCCGTGTGGACATTCAAAATGGGAGCACATGGCCGTGTCCAACCCCATGTAACTCTCTGACTTGGGTCACACGACCAACACACACGCCCGTGTGACTAGCCCATGTGCCCTAAAAATAGCCATACACGCCTGTGTGCCAGGCCGTGTGCTGGGCCGTGCCAAACCTGTAGGGTATACCGACTTATGCCACACGTCCATGTCACACGCCTGTGTGTGAGGCCGTGTGGAGCATTCTGACTTGATTTCAAATTTAAAACCAGATGACACACGGCCGTGAAACCTAACCATGTGTCACATGGCTGAGACACACGCCCGTGTCTTTGTCCATGTAGACAAAAATAGGCTATTTACCAAGCCAATTTGCCACCCAAACTTAGGACACCTACACAACTCATATGACACAAAACATAGCATCAATAGGCATATAATTCAATTCCAATTCAAGCATGATTTATGCCATTTCCAACACCAATCAACACAAAATTACCATTAACAAATATGCATTATTTGGCCTAATTTCACAAGCATACCAATAACCACAAATCATCAATTTAACACTCCTATTACCTATTATCATCAATCATCACACAACTATCAACCAACTCAATTCACAAGACATAATCATACAAATATGTACATGATTCAAACATATCAAATAAACCAAAATAAACCATCACACATGGCTATATATACATACCAAAACATAAACATTTACAATGCCAATTCATATGGCCAAAATAATTATCAATTCAACCAAAATGACCAAAGTTCCTATACATGCAATATACTTAAAATACCAAAGTTCATAGGTACCAAGTGATAGGTGGATAGTGTGAAGCGATCTTCGATAATTCTCGAATCCAAGCTAGCTTGATAACACTATAAAACACGGGAAAAATAAACAAAGTAAGCTATATATCTTAGTAAGCTCGTATGAAATAAAATCAATGCAATCTCACAAATATAATTCAATAATTTGAATACACCAACATATAGCTTTCATTAAATAACAAACCTTTCAAATACTCAATTATAAGAGTATAAACTTCCTTCACAAGTTTCCTCGATTTGAAACTTACATAATTCATGTATGTACCTGTATCATCTATCATCAATCTCATACTCATACACATCTATCGTTTACCCGTTGAACCATTCGAAATAGAAGTCAGATACTCAAGGGTCTCGCACAATAAGTACCTATACCATGGCTCGAAGCCAAATCAAGGTAGCTTATTCGAAATACTGATATCATGGCCTGAAGCCAAATCAGTCGATATTCATGGCCCGAAGCCAAAACGGAATAACTCGCACCCGAAGTGCTAATATCATAGCCCGACGCCAACTCAATGTATCCCCTAATGACATGTCACTAGTATCCTAAACTATTCCTAAGGTTCAACCAAGATTTTGAATACCAAATTATCATCGAGGCAATGTCAAACTTAACCGAAGTCTCCTATTCATAACTTATAATATATCAATGTAACAGCCCGTTTATAGGTCAAACTAAAATAGTGGTTTTGGGACAACAAATCTGAAGTATAAATATCTATTTTATTACTATTTTAAGGTCTACAACATGATAGAATAATTGTGTAAAAATTTCGTTAAGAAATTTTATCGATTGAGTACTCAATTTGACTAGAATGACTAAATTGCAATAAGTGGAAAAAATTGAATTCTAAAAGTTAAAGGGGTCTAATTGCTATGAAATTTTAATTGGAAGTCCTTATGTGGTAACTAGACCATTATAATTTAGGGTGGACAAAAATGGACATGACTAGGTAAAATTTTAAAGTTATGCATTAAGGGTATGTTAGTAACTTGGCAAACAATGACAAAATAAACTAAATAAAAGTTTAATTCTAAGGATAATTAGGATGATATTAGTTTATTTAGATAAACAAGATAATAGGTGATAATAAGGAAATTATTTGGATTATTAAGAGATTATTTGATTATTTGGGAATTAATAGATTTTATCTAAGGATAATTAGTGATAATCAAGGATATTATGAATTATTATTGGATTATTTTTCAAATGATTTGAATTAAATCAAATGAGTGGCGAGGAGAGGTTGTAAGTGGTTGCGAAATTTAAACACCTCATGGGGAGGTGGACGGCAAGGCCATTAGGGGGATTAGAATGCCTATAAAAGGTTCAACCTTGTCACCTTGTTTGCCTTTTTGCCATTTTTGCTAAGTGCTGAAATTCTCTTCAAGCATTCTTTCATCTTTTATTTTTTTTACTCCTTTGGCAATAGCCGAATTTCCTCTCTACTTCCATTTTCCATCTCTCCAATCTTTTCACTCCCTTTTCAACTGAAAAGCCCTCTCTACTTCTTTTTGCCGAAACCCCACATTCAAATTCCCTTCCTCTACTCTATAGACTTGGCCGAATATTGAAGAGGTAAGAAGTATTAGTCGAATACTATTTTGTTTCCTTCTCTTCGTGTCTCGTCGACATCCATAAGGGGGTAAGTGCGATTTCAATAGTGTATTAACACCTTGTGAAACCGATTTCTTTCTAGGAAACTCCGGATCTCAAAGCGTAAAGCGGATCTTCCATTCCTTATTCAATCGATTGGTAAGTAGGTGGTAAGGATTTATGGTAAATAGAGTGCTATTCTAGTAAGTCGCTTGATGATTAAAAGCGAAGGCTATCGGTGTGTTATTTACTAATCGATGGTGGTTGGCGGGCGAACGGGAATTGAGTCTTGTGATTAGGAACCAAAGGATAAAGTAAGGTTCGGGTTCACAAGAACCCTTCTCAAATTATTTGGTTTGGTGAATGGCCCATATCACTAACTCTATTATGGTAGAATATAGGGACAAGTAGATCTAGGGTGGCCGACTCTTCTTTTCGGGATTTAGAGCATCCAAAGGTGACAGTGTGTACATGTCCATCTTCTCAAATTAGTCCCCCATAGCCAAAAATTTGAAGGAACCCATAGCTAGGGTTTGGCCAACTTGCTCGATTGTAAGTCCGTTTCTTGTCCCGTTGGGGCACATAATATTATGCACGTTAATTTTAATGATTTCTCGATGTTTTTAAATGCATAGATCGCGGAAATGGAGCCGGATGGACTCGAGGTGGCCATGCAAAGGATTTAATTTTGACCTAATCTAGCTATTTCAAGGACTAATTTGTGAAAAGCTACAAGTCTAAAATTTTAACCATGTTGAATATGTTTTTATTTTGATGTTTGATGGTAGAAAATGCATGTTATTTGTTAGTTAAACAACATTTGTAAAGTGATTTTCGGTAAAAACATCAAATAGGGACTTATTTGTAAAAAGTTATAAAATGTGTAGAAAAGTGTGAATAAATGAAAAATGTGGGCTTTTATGAGTACAAGTAATATTTGGCTAGGCTTGATTTGTGATGGAATTGAATGAAATTCATTTACGAGCCTAGGGACTAAAATGCAAAAATGTCAAATTTTAGGAGCAAAAATGAAAATTTTCCATAATGTGATTTTTGGGCTGAATTAAATAATGTGATGATTAAAAAAGTTAAATTTGATATTATAGATCAAGAAAAACGAGGTTCGACCCTAGATCGGGGGAAAAATAAAGTATTTGACGAATAGGTCTTTTACGTCGTTTTTGTACCGAGGTAAGTTTTTATGTTAATAAGAATTATTGTAATTATATTTTAAATGCTTTAATATTGCATGAACTGTATTAATGACTTTACAGAAACGTTCGATGAAGATTCAGCAAATGTGAAATCCCAGTTGAACTTTAGGAATAGATTAGGATACAAGTGACATACACTAGGAATTTATGTGATTCAGGTGCTGTTCCTGTACGTCCTACCAGTGGCTGAGTATACCAGCATGTGTTATGGTTACTTGATAGCTTGTGTGAGTAGTACCGTATAGCTACGTCTCGACTGACAGCTTGTGTGAGCAGGCCCGTTATCAGCTCAAGAGTGAGCTTATATGTGACTAAGGTAGCATTGGCTACATATGTGGCACCTTGTGTGCAATATTTTCGAGTATCCAATAGTATTCCAAGTGGTTCAACAGGTATGTCAAAGATGAGAATAAGTATGAATCCATTATAAGATGGTACAAGTATGTGCATAGAGCTTATGAATATTAAATTCGCGAAATGATGAATTCAAGGTAAGTTTGAGATAGAATGAAATATGGTTATAAGATTAGGGTAAATTACATCGTCTTATATTATGTTTCTTGAATGTTAAATGTATGGTAAGATTTGCTTATTTCTTTCATACGAGCTTACTAAGCTATATAGCTTACTCCATTTTACTATCCATGTTTTATAGTGTTACCAAGCTAGCTCGGATTGGAGATTGTCGGAGATCGCATCACACTATCAAATTGTCATTTTGGGTATCGATGACCCTAAAATTTTAAGAATATGGAATGTATAGGGACTTGGTCATTTTTTATACGTGTCATCATCATTTTGGCCAAATGTATTTGCTTGTAATAGTCAAAGGCTTGATTTCATATTTGGCCATGTAAAATTGGCTCATTTTGGTTAAATTGATTGTAAGTTTATATATATATATATATATATATGTATGTATGTATATGCATGTATGTGCCAATGCCCCTTGGTGATGTGGTTTATACTAATTTGCTAAATGTTAATTGTGGCTTAATGACTTGTTGTAAAATGGATGAGTTTGGTTCATTGGTATGCTAGAGTATCTTGATAAGTTAATGCAAGTTGAAAGTAGTCTTAGTGGTTTTTTTGAATGTGAAATTGGTATGTTTGATTTGGCATAATGAGATGTCATGAGCATAATAGATGATGGTATTGCATTTCCATGTGTTGGCCATGATTGTAGATGTTTTGGTTAAATAAGTGTACCATGATTTATGCTATTGAATTTGTGTATGGGTATGGGTAAATGAGGGTGGAAAATGGCTTGGTAAATAGCCTTTATTTTGTCCACACGGCCTGTTCGATGGGCATGTGTTTTAGCCGTGTGTCCCCTGCACCTAAAATTTTAAGAAACAAAATGTTCAGAATTGAGCACACGGGCAGAGACATAGGCGTGTGTCTCAACTGTGTGAGGGACACGGCCTCATGCACGGAAGTGTGTCCTGACTGTGTGAAGTCTGCACCTATTTTATGAAAATTAAATTAACCACACGGCCTAGCACACGGGCATGTGACTTGGCCGTGTGACTTCAATTTGCTCATGCCTTGCAAGTCAGAGAGTTACACGGGTTAGGGACACGGGCATGTGTGACCACACGGCCTGACCACATGGGCGTGTCTCGAATCACATGAGCGTGTGACCCCTGCACATGGCAAAAAAATTTTAAGTTTTGTAAAAATTTCCTAAGTTCTCAATTTAGTGCCGAACCATTTTTAATGCATGTTTTAGGCCTCGTAGGCTCGTATTAGGGACTATATGATTGAATGCAAGTGATTTTTAATTTGGTTGAAAATTTAGGACTCAGAATTGTATGATTGTTTGTGATGTAAGTCCGATAATGCCTCGTAACCTGTTTTGGCATCAAATACCGGTGAGGGGTGTTACAATCAAAGTATTTAAAATACAATTATAATGAAATTTATCACATACGAACTTACCTCGGTTCAAAAACGATGAAACCATCGATTAATCGAATACTTTATATTTTCCCCAATCCAATTCCAAATTTCGCTTTTCTTGATAATTGCACAAATAAGCTTGGCCAAATGAAAGGAATAAAAATTGCTTCCTCTAACCTTAATTTTCGGTGGTGATCACTTAATGAAGATGATGATATTATGCTATTATATTTTTAACTTATTAATTAACCAAATTACTAAATTAACCTTAGTTACAATTCATTAAAACCATATAATGCATGCCTATCTTTGTCCACTCACAATTAAAATGGTCTAATTACAACATAAGGACCTTAAATTTAAGGTTCTATAGCTATTAGACACCTTTAGCTATTAGAACTCAAGTTTTACACTTTATGCGATTTAGTCCTTTTTATCAAATTGACCATTCAAACGATAAAATTTCTTAACGAAAATTTCAAACAATCACTCAATCATACTGTAAATATTAAAATAATAATAAAATAAATATTTTTACTTAGGATTTGTGGTCTCGAAACCACTGTTCGATTTGACTAAAAACGGGTTGTTACAACTCTCCCCTCTTAGGGATTTTCGTCCTCAAAAATCTTACCAGTGAATAGGCTAGGGTACTGTTTTCTCATAGCTTCCTCAGGTTACCACGTAGCCTCTTCGACATCGTGTCGTTGCCAAAATACTTTCACGAGAGCTATGTTTTTATTTCTCAACTGTTTAATCTCACGTGCTAGAATTCTGATCGGTTCTTCATTGTATGTCATATCAGGTTGAATTTCTATTTCTTCCAGAGAAATTACGTGTGAAGGATCCGATCTATATCGACGCAACATCGACACATGAAACACATTGTGGATCTTTTCTAACTCAGTATGTAAAGCTAGTCAATATGCCACTAGCCCTATTCTTTCGATGATCTCATACAGCCCGATGAAACGCTGACTCAACTTGCCTTTATGACCAAATCTAATGATTTTCTTCCACGGATATACTTTCAGAAAAACTTTATCACCGATCTGAAATTTAATATCTTTTCGTTTCAAATCCATATATGATTTTTGCCAATCTGAAGCTGCTTTCAAGCTATTGCGAATTACTTTTACTTTTTCTTCAGTATCCTGGATCAAATCAACCCCGTGAATCTGTTTCTCACTAAGCTTAGTCTAGAATAATGGAGTTCGGCATTTGCGACCATACAATGCTTCATACGGTGCCATATTTATGCTCGATTGAAAACTGTTATTATATTCAAATTCAACCAGCGGCAAATATTTCTTCTAGTTGCCTTCGAACTCTAAAACACAATATCAGAGCATATCTTCGAGGATCTAAATTACTCGTTCAGATTGCCCGTCAGTTTGCGGATGAAAAGCTATACTAAAATTCAACTTCGTACCTAAAGTTTCTTGCAATTTCTTCCAAAACAGCGACGTAAACCTCAGATCCCTATCCGAAATAATCGAAACTGCTACTCCGTACAATCTAACAATCTTAGAAATGTACAACTCAACCAATTTATCAAGCTAATTGTCAGTACGTACTAGGGTGAAATGTGTTGATTTCGTTAATCGATCAATGACAACCCAAATAGTATCTTTCTTTTTCAGATACAAAGGCAATCCCGATATGAAATTCATCGTAACTCTGTCCCATTTCCACTCTGGCATCATCACAGGCTGAAGTAAACTCGAAGGCACTTGATGTTTAGCTTTAACTTGCTAATAAACTAAACATCTCGCTACAAATTCAGAAATGTCTCGTTTCATACCCAACCACCAATACAGTTTTTTCAAATCATTGTACATTTTAGTAATTCCAAGATGAACGGATAAGAAACCACTATGTGCCTCAGATAAAATTTTCTAAATCAACTCTGGATTTTTGGTATGCAGATTCTATCTCAGAACATCAAGCAATCATCGAATCCGATTTGGTACTCTGAATCACTAGTCAACTCGCATTGCACTCTTTTAGCTTGCAATTCACTATCACATTTCTAAGCTTCGTAAATTTGCTGAAGAAATACTGGTTTAGCTTTTAACTCAGCTAAAATCGAATCATCATCAGATAATGTCAACTGTGTATTCATTACTTTCAAGACAAACAACTACATTCACTTTCCCTCGGTGATAGTCAACAACTAACTTGTAACCTTTTGGTAGCTCGAGCCATCTTCATTTTTGCAAATTCAACTCTTTCTGATTCAAAAAATAATTTAAGCTTTTATGATCGGTAAAGATGTGGCATTTTTCACCATGCAAATGGTGTCGCCAAATTTTCAAAGCAAATATAATAGCGGCCAACTCTAAATCATGCGTCGGATAATTCTTTTCGTGCAGTTTCAACTGTCTAGAAGCATAAGCTATCAGTTTTCCCTCTTGCATCAATACGCAACCCAAACCGTTCAATGACACGTCACTGTAAACTATGACTCTTTACCCGACGCAGGTTAAACCAAAACTGGTGCTTCGGTTAGCAATGCTTTAAACTGCTCAAAACTTCGTTGACATTTTTCAGACCACTCAAATTTTACATCTTTCTGTAGCAATCTGGTCATTGGTGTAGCAATCATTGAGAGCGCTTTTACAAAAGGTCGATAGTAGCCAGCTAATACTAGAAAGCTTCTAACCTTGGATACATTTCTAAGTGGTTTCCAGTCAATAACTGCAGAAATTTTACTCGGATCAACTCAAATGTCATCCACCGAGACAATATGTCCCAAAAATCTAACTTCCTGGAGCCAAAACTCACATTTACTGAATTTAGCATACGGTTGTCTATCTCTCAAGGTTTGGAACACAATCCTCAAATGCTCAGCATGCTCAAACTCATCTCGAGAATATATCAGAATGTCGTCAATGAACACAACAACAAATCTGTCTAAATACGGTCGAAAATTCCAATTCATCAAATCCATAAAAATGGCAGGAGCATTAGTGAATCAAAAAGGCATAAAAAGAAATTTATAATGTCCGTACCTATTCTGAACGCAATTTTCGGTGCCAGTGAGTCTTTAACTCGCAACTGATAATAGCCAGATCTCAAATCAATCTTTGAAAACATTATTGCACCTTTCAACTGATCAAACAAATCGTCTATTCTCGGCAATGGATACTTATTCTTTATAGTAACCTTGTTGAGCTGACGATATAGTCAATACACATTCTCATGGACCCGTCTTTCTTCTTAACAATACTGGCATACCCTAAGGCAAAAAACTTAGTCGTGCAAAACATCTATCTGTTAACTCTTGCAACTGAGCTTTCAACTCTTTCAACTCTGTCAGAGCCATTCTATACGGAGCTATAGATATCGGTGAAGTTCCCAGTACTAACTCAATAGCAAACTCGACCTCTCTGACTGGTGGCAACCTAGGCAATTCTTTTGGAAATACATCTGGATATTCACAAACTACGGGCACCGATTCAATCTTCATTTCAGACACTTTGGTATCTAAAACATATGCTAGGTACGCATCATAACATTTTCTCACATATCTCTGTGCCGACATCGACGAAATTACTATAGGCAATCCACCCGACTCATCAGATTCAATCCGAAGAATTTCATTATTCTGACATTTTAATTCTATAATCTTTCATCTACAGTTCACAAGGGCATAATGCAGAGTCAACCAATCCATACCCAGAATCACATCAAACTCATCAAATGGTAAAAGCATCAAATCAGCCAGAAAACAGTAACCTCGATTCATTAAAGGACAGTTCTTGGATACTTTGTCATCTGGAACATACTTGCATAAGGGGTTCGATACTTTAGTTACAAATTCTGTAGACTCAACAGGCAATTTCTTACTAGACACTAAATTCTCACAAATATACGAATGTGTCGATCTAGGATCAATTAAAGCAATCACATTAGTGTCGTAAAGAGAGAATGTATTGGTAATAAAATCTGGGGATGACGCCTCTTCGCGAGTACGAATAGCATAGGCTCTAGCAGGTGCTGTGGCCTCGGATCTCATAGATGAGTCCTTTGTCGCTTCTTTTCCACTGGACACATTTCTTACATTCCTTAGTGGTCTTCCTCTCGCAGTCGTATTGCTCGGTCTTGCATTCTAAAATTTATCTTTATCGAATAACTCTGGGCAATCTCAACTAAAGTGATTTGGATAGCCACATTTAAAACAAGCTTTACTACTCTTATTCCAACAGTTTCCAAAATGTTTCCTCCCACACTGTTGACACTCGGATTTGTTATTTCTCACACTACCAACGCTCGAGACGAAAGTAGCTTGAGCTTTAGGACTCACATGTTGATTTCCACGATCTCTATTATGGTATCCCACTAATGCAGTCGATCGACTATACGAATCTCGAGATTTCTTTGATGAAGAATGATAAGGTTTTTTGATCGGTCTTTTTCTCGAATCTCTAGCCTCTAAATCAGCTTTCCTCTTTTGTCGGTTAAAGTCTTCAACTTTACAAGCCCGGTCAACTAATACAACAAATTCTTTCAAATCTAAAATCCCAACCAGAAGTTTAATGTCTTCATTCAAACTGTTAACAAACCGCTTGCACATGATCTCTTTAGTAGAAACATATTCTCAAGCATATTTACTCAACTGCACAAATTCTCTCTCATACTCGGTTACGGTCATACGACCCTATTTCAATTCTAAAAACTCTTTGTGCTTTTGATCCAGAAACCGTTGGCTTATATATTTCTTCCTGAACTCGGTCTAAAAGAATTCCCAGGTGACCCATTCTCTAGGTACAACAGATACTAGAGTATTCCACCACTGGTATACAGTGTCCCTCAGAAGTGATATAGCACATTTTAAACACTCAGTAGGTGTACAAGAAAGCTCATCAAACACTCAAATCGTATTTTCAAGCCAAAACTCGGCTCTCTCAGGATCATCATCAATATTAGCTCTAAATTCTTCAGCCCCGTGTTTACGGATCTTATCTACTGGAGGCTTATTCAATCTTAAAAGTTTGACACCTTGAGGAACTACGGGAACCGGTTGGGGATTAGGAGGGGGTGGAGGTTGTTGAGCAGCCAGATTTGTCTGGATACACTGTATGAACCATTCGTTCATCATTTAGAAGAAGGCTTCTTTAGCCTCTCCTCCCTGGCTACCCGATACGGGTATAGATTCAGAAGGCGTTGTTCCTTGAGCGGGAGCTGGCGTATTACTTTAAATCTCATCAGCTATAGCTCGATTGTGATCCATTTACTATATGAAAACACATTTCAATATGTTAGGAGTCATCAAACTATCATAGTTTATATATGGCATGTATAACTACACTCTCACATACGCTACGATAGTCCTAGAATCGACTAAACTGTAGTTCTAATACCAATAAATGTAACACCTCTTACCCGTATTCAACGCCAGAATAGGGTTACGAGCATTACTGGACTTATAAAACATTTAAACATCAATTAAGCATACATTTTGTCAATTCAAGAATTCATCATTCAATCTCAATCATTTTTTCTATAACGAGCCTACGATGCCCTAAACTTGCTTTGGGATTGGTTTGGGACTAATCCGATATCTTAAGAAACTTTCATGAAACTTTGAAAAAATTTCTCAAAACAGGGGACACACACCAGTGTGGCTCGACCTTGTGTCTCACACGGCCACTAGACACGCTCGTGTGGACATTCAAAATGGGAGCACATGGCCATGTCCCAGCCCATGTAACACACTGACTTGTGTCACATGGCCAACACACACGCCTGTGTGACTAGCCCGTGTGCCCTAAAAATGGCCATACACGCCCATGTGTGAGGCCGTGTGGAGCATTCTGACTTGATTTCAAATTTCAAACCAGAGGACACACGGCTGTGTAACCTAATCGTATGTCACACACGACTGAGACATACGCCCGTGTCTCTGCCCATGTGGACAAAAATAGGCTTATTTACCAAGCCAATTTGCCACCCAAACTTAGGACACCTACACAACTCATATGACACAAAACATAGCATCAATAGGCATATAATTCATTTCCAATTCAAGCATGATTTATTCCATTTCTAACACCAATCAATACAAAACATAAATACCACATATTACCATCTAAAATCATACCAATCCTTGTCATCTCAAATCATCAAAATGACCATTAACAAATATGCATTATTTGGCCTAATTTCACAAGCATACCAATAACCACAAATCATCAATTTAACACTCCTATTACCTATTATCATCAATCATCGCACAACCATCAACCAACTCAATTCACAAGACATAATCATACATATATGTTCATGATTCAAACATATCAAATAAACCAAAATAAGCCATCACACATGGCTATGTATACATACAAAAATATAAAGATTTGCAATGCCAATTCATATGGCCAAAATCATTATCAAGTCATAATCAAAATGACCAAAGTTCCTATACATGCAATATACTTAAAATACCAAAGTTCATAGGTACCAAGGGATAGGTGGATAGTGTGAAGCGATCTCCGACAATACTCAGATCCGAGCTAGCTTGATAACACTATAAAACACAGGAAAAATAAAAAAAAAAGTAAGCTATAAAGGTTAGTAAGCTCATATGAAATAAACTCAATGAAATCTCACAAATATAATTCAATAATTTGAATACACCAACATATAGCTTTCATTAAATAACAAACCTTTCAAATACTCAATTATGAGAGTAAACACTTCCTTCACAAGTTTCCTCGATTTGAAACTTATATAATTCATGTACATACATGTATCGTCTATCATCAATCTCATACTCATACACATCTATCATTTACCTGTTGAACCATTCGGAATAGAAGTTAGATACTCAAGGGTCTCGCACAATAAGTAACTATACCATGGCCAAAAAGCCAAATCGGTATAACTCGCACCCGAAGTGCTAATATCATGGCCTGAAGCCAATTCAATGTATCCCCTAATGACATGCCACTAGTATCCTAAATTATTCCTAAGGTTCAACCGGGATTTTGAATGTTGAATGATCATCGAGTCAATGTCGAACTTAACTGAAGTCTCATTTTCATAACTTAAAATATATCACAGTATTTAAAATACAAATTATAATGAAATTTATCACATACGAACTTACTTCAGTTCAAAAACGATGAAACCGTTGATTAATCGAATACTTTATATTTTCCCCGATCCAATTCCAAATTTCGCTTTTCTTGATATTGCACAAATGAGCTTGGCCGAATGAAAGGAACAAAATGGCTTCCTCTAGCCCTAATTTTCGGTGGTGATCACTTAATGAAGATGATGATTTAACTTATTAATTAACCAAATTACTAAATTAACCTTAGTTATAATCCATTAAAACCATATAATGCATGCTCATCTTTGTCCACTCATAATTAAAATGGTCTAATTACAACATAAGGACCTTAACTTTAAGGTTCTATAGTTATTAGACACCTTTAGCTATTAGAGCTCAAGTTTTACGCTTTACGCGATTGAGTCCTTTTTATTAAATTGACCATTCAAACGATAAAATTTCTTAACAAAATTTTCCCACAATCACTCAACCATGTTGTAAACATTAAAATAACAATAAAATAAATATTTTGACTTCAGATTTGTGGTACAAAACCACTATTCTAATTTGACTAAAAATGGGCTACTATAGCCTAAGCTGTGTGGCACAGGAACATGGCCGTGTGGCCAAATAATTGCCCCTAAAACAAGCCATTTTCTACCCATTTGCTTACGCACCAAGCCAATCCAATCTATATGCATTCCTATGTCTAAACCACATTCAAACACACTAAAAAACATGTCAAATTCAATCAACCTATGTCTAACAAATATGCCATCATTTAGCACCTCAATTCACATTCCAAAACTAACCAAATTCACACATGTTCATTCAACTCTCAAATCATATATCATTTCATACTAAAACTTACCATTTCTTTTCTCATTCAAACATATACATTCATAAGCATAATTTCAAACAACTATATAAAACTTATACCAAATGACCAAATAACATAACATGAACATAAACACATACAAGTTAATACCAAACATAGATATCATTCACCACATATACAATTACCACATAACATACAATCAAACATCTACAAATTTCACCTATTACATACCATATAACCCAAAAGTTAACTTCAAAAACTACCAAAATGTGATTAGATAGTGTGATTCTCAAGTTAATCCGATCGTTCGATTCCACAAAACACTATCTACAAGGAAAAAAGAAAATAACATAGTAAGCTTCTATAAAGCTTAGTAAATTCAACGGTTAAAACGATAAAGCTTACCGAATTAAACATAACATTTATAATAACAAGAGTAATAAATAGTGTTTCTTGTCAACCACAATCATTAACGAGTGTATACATGCAATCATGTACAAGTTACACGTTAATATAATCATACGATATCATTTAACATTAATCCACAATGCCTGTAACACCCCAAACCCGGTCTATTCATTGAGACTAGATTTGGTTTGTCACATGATTCGAGCTATTCTTAAATCTTTAATGAGTTGAAAACTACAATATTATTTCTGAGGTTTAAAATTTGAAGAGTATTTGATTTTGATAAATATTTGAAAACATTAGTGGAAAATCATTGTATTATCAAAACTTTTAGGTAATTTGTTAAAGAGTTAACTATAATAAAATATTTATAAAAGATTTTCATATACTTGAAAACTCAAATTTATTTTAATAAAAACATCATAAAATCATAGCCCATGATTAAAAGTCCAAAATATAGTTTAAATTCCAAACACATAAAATTCATAAGTTATTTATAGAGGCCCTTATTACAATAATCCATAATAGTAAAAAATATATATTAAAAGTTCGAGTTTAAATAACCCTCTTTCATGATATGGCCTCCACGAAGTCATCCTCTACCAAGTCCACATCAATTTCCATTACGAGATGGAAAAATTAAAGGGGTGAGTTATTTAGAACTCGTGTGTAACTCACTTACCACCATTATTGGGCGGATCATCAAGATATTATCTTTGGGCTTGAGCCCAATTCTGAAATTCAACAATATATCATGAATTAAAACAATTAAAAATGCATGTAAAATGTAATTCCCAACCCAAACCTAATATCCATCCGCTAACACCCGTACCAACCATCACACTGTGGGATCAAGTCAACCCACCCCGCCATCACACCAATCGTAGGCATTAAGCCTTTTTATAATTGTGGCATAGCCACCGAACTAGAGGCAATAAGCGTTAATGTGGCGAAACCACCGAACTAGAGGCAATAAGCCATTATTGTGGCGAAACCACCGAACTAGAGCAATAAGCCATTATCGTGGCGAGCCATAGAACTAGATTTTTGGCAAGCGGCCATTCTTCTCTTCATATATCCCACCCATGCAATTAGGCGTGTATAATAAAGTATAAATTTCTTAATAATGCATAACATGGTGGGTTTATCGATAATCATTTCATTTGGCCCATAAACATAATATAGCAATTTGTCTATTTAGCAGTTTAGTGGGCTTTGGCCCATTCACCGAACTAGAGTGTTTTGGCCCAATTTTAACGAACTAGAGTATTATGGCCCAATTTATCGAACTAGAGTATTTTGGCCAAATTTTAACGAACTAGAGTATTTTGGCCCAATTTATCGAACTAGAGTATTTTGGCCAAATTTTAACGAACTAGAGTATTTTGGCCCAATTTATCGAACTAGAGTATTTTGGCCAAATTTTAACGAACTAGAGTATTTTACGGCCCATTTTCACGAAACATCCAATTTACATAATAACAAATAATTTCTCGAGGGCATTTTTTCGTAATTTTCACGATTTAGTCGTTTTTACGTATTTTCGTCAAAATATCAATTTTTACGTTTTTACCGATCTAGTCGTTTTTACGATTTTACTTCCATACCAAATTTGACATCCAACCGAGAAAATAATGAGTGTGAAATTACACACCTCGTATTCGAGAGTACTAATCCTTCTCGCTCCTCGGCACCTAAAACATATTTTGATCAGTTAGACAACTAATTAGTAAAAATAATCTTAATCAATAATAGATCCAAAATCTTACCCTCTTGATTTTGAATCACTTGATTTTCGGCTTTTCCTCGTTTATTGATTCGTTAGCACGAGAATCCACCAACGATACGGCTTATTTCGGAAGTTCGTACCACTTGAATAATGGACTTCCTTGGAAGATGGCCCGCAACCCGATGGAAAATCACGGATGCAAAGCGCTCTTCGTTTGAATGGGGATTCTGGATCCGCCCTCTTAACGTGACTAACCACCGCCCTTTTCTTCCCTATTTTGAAAGTCTTCAAAGTCCAAGGGATAATAGTTAGATCTAAATAATATCAAAGCGAGTACTAAGGGCTTTAAAAGATGTGATTTCCTTACCACAATAAAAGCGTTTCCAACGTTTCTACAATTCTCCGATCACTTGAGTTCCGATCTCCGTTATTGCACTAAATAATAACGAAAGAAACGTTATTAGAATGAGCGTTATATCGATCCAAAAGGCCCTCATAAAACCAATGATATTCGGCCATGACACTAATAATAAATCAAAAATGGAAAAGAACCCTTACCTAATTCCCACGGTCGAAAGGAAAGGATTGAGAATGTTGTTTAATTGATGAAAGATTCGGCTATGTATGATCAAGGAAAAGAAAATAAATTTGGCTTATAGGCACATTAGCATTCTGCTATAAGAGTGTAGATAGAGAGAATTTCGATTGAAAAGAAATAAAATAAAAGAAAAGATGGTGATGATGTTGCTTTGATTTCAAAGAGATTAGGAGAAAAAGAAAAGAAAAGACAAGCTTTAAGAGAGATGTATATTAAGCAATGGCAAAAGAAAAGAAAAAGATTGGCTTTTGGTATAGGTGATTTTCGGCATTCAAAGAAAAGGTACAAACAAGTACTAAAGCAATAAACAAAATGACCAAATGGTCAAAATAATTAAGGCTTACCAAAGCACAATTCGCCAAGGAGAGATAGGTTGAGAGAAATTGCAAAATTATGCACAAAACTAAAGAAAATGACCAAAACAAAAGACTAAATTTCCTAGCAAACTATCACCAAAATTCGACTTCCCCTAGCCATATTTAGTCCATAAGCATGGTCCATTGCCATGATTTTGTTTCCAAAATTCTCCTTGATATGTGCCTTATGTCCCCCTATCTTTCCTTAAGTCTTTGATTCCATGCCATAAGTTAGTTGTTTCCTTAATCCATTGATACACTAACCAAAAATAACATGGTCAACACCTTCCTTATATGTTCTTGGCCGACACTTCCTATCCATGAGCGAAAATTAAAACAAAAATTCATTTAGGTGCTATACAAGGGATTGAACCTCTTCCCTCTTGCTAGAACCCAAGCGCCAACTCCACCTTACCATGTACTCACTTATGACACTCTTTAACACATAATTTAGCTTAAGTCTTAATCACCTTTGTTTCACTTTAATAAATTCTCAATTAATAAATTTTATTCCTTCTCCAAATTATGCTTTACCCTCTCTAGGACTTCAATAAGCACTAAAATAAAAATAAAAGATTTTTCCTTTAAAAATCTAAACACCAATTCATGCAATTTAAATACTCGGATTTTTAGGTGTTACAACTCTACCCTCCTTAAAGAAAATTTAGTCCTCGAAATTTACAGTTGAAAAAGGTGAGGGTATTGTTGCGAATTGCATCCTCTGGCTCCCACGTAGCTTCTTCCACTCGTGGTTACGCCATAGAACTTTAACCAACGGCACGGTTTTCTTCCTTAGTACCTTGACATCTCGGTCTAGGATTTCCACCGTTCTTCTTCAAAAGAAAATCAGATTCACTCCAATTCTTCTACCGGTATAACGTGCGAAGGATCCGATCTATAACGTCTCAACATGGAAACATGAAAAACATTATGAATTTGATCCAACTCAGGAGGTAACTCAATCGATATGCCTTTGGACCAACACGCTTCAACACACGATAAGGTCCAATGTATCTAGGACTTAGCTTGCCCTTCCTTCCAAACACGAAGATCTTTTTCCAAGGAGAGACCCTCGAAAACCTCGATCTCCCACACTATACTCGATGTCCCTTCGCTCGGATCTGCATACGACTTACATCTGTCGAGGCTTCTTTCAACCGTGCTCGAATAACTTTCACCTTATCCTCATCTCGAGATATCATCTCGGGACCTAACATCATCTTTTCGCCTTTCGGTCCAACAAATAGGTGAAGCGACACTTACGACCATACAATGCCTCGTAAGGTGCCATCCGAATGCTAGGCGATAGGCTGTTGTTATCTGTGAATTACGCGTTGGTAGATAATCCTCCCAACTACCTCTCAAGTCAATTACATCCCCTTAACATATCTTCCAATATCGAATTACTCTCTCCGTGACCATCGGATGAGGATGAAAAGCCGTCTTGAAATTCAACTTTGTCCCCAAGGCTTCATGCGAGCTTTCGAATCGTGATGTAAACCTAGGGTCCCTATCCGATATAATAGAATCTGGTACCCCATGCAACCTCACAATTTAGGATATGTATAGTTTCGCTAACCGCAATGAATAATCCGTCTGAATGGCGGGAAATGGCGGTCTTCGTCAGCCGATCAACAATTACCCAAACGAATTTTTCTTAGTAGGGGTTAACGGTAACCCACTAACAAAATCCGAGTTATCTCTCCCATTTCCAAAGAGGAATCTTTATCGGTTGTAACAACCCAGACGGTAATTGATGTTCTGCCTTCACTTGCTGACAAGTCAAACATTTGCCCACAAATTCTGAAATCTCACGCTTCAACCCTGGCCACCAATACTGTTCACGGAGATCTCGATACATCTTATTTCCTCCGGGATGCATAGCATAAGGGCTACTATGCGCCTCCCGTAGAATCAGTTGCCTTAGATCTGAGTCCTTAGGTATGCATACTCTTCCTCGAAAGCACAACACACCCTCCGTGTTTATTCCAAAATCTTCAATTTCACCATTTTCAACTTGCCGAAGTAAAGGTCCCAACTTCTCATCTGATGTCTGTTTTTCCTTGATTTGTTCCGACCACGAGGTTTCACTGAAGTTACGCTAACAAGCGCCATCTTAAATCTGAGACTTAAATGGGCAAACAATGCTCTTAAATCGAGATCTTGCCTTACGACTTAACGCCGGCTACCACGTTAGCCTTTCGGGATGGTATTCGATCGAGAAATCGTAATCCTTTAACAATTCTACCCATCTTCTTTGTCTCAAATTTAACTCCTTACGGGTAAGGAGGTATTTAAGACTCTTGTGATCCGTGTAGATTATAGATTTCTCACCATAGAGATAGTGCCTCCAAATCTTTAGAGCAAAGACAACGGCAGCCTAACTCCAAATCATGGGTAGGGTAGTTTACTTCGTGTGGTCTCAATTGACGAGAAGCATAGGCCACCACCTTTCCATTTGCATCAACACACAACAGGACCCGTGTGAGGCGCATCACAATAAACGAGTAAATTCTTTTTCGGCCTCATTGAATTAAAAGCTGGAGCTTCTGTCGGGATCTTCTTCAATTTCTGAAACTCTCTTGTTGCTTTTCGGTCTAAATATCACGGAGCTCCTTTACGCAACAATTTAGTTAGAGTGCGACAATCAACGAAAACCCCTCTACAAAGCGTCTATAGTATCCAGTAAACCCAAGAAACTACGAATTTCAGCTCTCGATGTTGGTGGTTTCCAATCTAGAATAGCCTCAATTTTTGAGGATCCACCTTATTCCTTGGCGAGATACTACATGACCAAGGAAAGTCACTTCCTTTAGCCAAAATTCGCATTTACTAAATTTGGCATACAATTGCTTATCACAAGTAGTCAGTAATACTATCCGCAAATCTTTGGTCATGTTCCTCCTCATTTCTCGAATAAACCAATATGTCATCTATGAACACTACCACAAACCGGTCTAAATATGGTTGAAAGACTCGGTTCATCATGTCCATAAATGCATTGGTGCATTGGTTAGTCCAAACGGCATCACTACAAACTCATAGTGTCCGTAGCACGTGTCCGAAATGCCGTCTTATAAATGTCCGCTTCTTTCACCTTGAAATGGTGATAACCCGACCTTAAATCAATTTTGGAGAAAAGCTGAAGCTCCTTTTAATTGATCAAGCATTCGTCAATTCTTGGCAGAGGATACTGGATTCTTGATCGTCAATTTATTCAACTATCGTAGTCAATACACATACGCATCGATCCATCCTTCTTCTTGACGAACAAAAGCGGTACTCCCCACGGAGACACACTTGGTCGAATAAATCCCGATCCGGCAATTCTTGAATTTGAGCTTTAAGCTCACCAACTCCTTGATTGCCATTCTATAAGGAGCAATGGACACCGAGTCATCGAGCAAAAGCTCAATGCCAAATTCTACTTCCGATCCGAGGTATACCGGAAGTTCTTGAAATACATCGGAAATTCCTTCACCGTCCTCACATCATTCACGAGAAAATTCTTTGGCATCCAAAGCACGAGATAAAGGCTAGGAATGCTCCGTATCCTTTCCGCACCAACTTCTCGACTTTTAATGCGAGATACCACATTTGCGAGATAGTTCTTTCGTTCACCAATCATTATGACTTCCTTATCATCAAGGTTCTTCTCGACATTCGTTTTCAAGCACAATCCAATTCATTAGATGTTTGACCAGCCAATCCAAGCCGAATGAGATCGAACTTCGCCGAAAGGTAGTTCCATCAAGTTTGCTAAGAATACCTCCTCTTGGATTTTCAAGGGCACGTCTTTAAATATTTTATTAACAATTACCGATGTGTCCTAAATGACTAATCCTTGTCATCTCATTTTCGGTAATTTGATTCTAAATTGTGGTTTCGGATATGGCACTAGCTACATATGAATGGGTAGAGCCAATATCTATTAAAGCAATAACAGTACATCAAAATGAAGAACGTGCAGTTATCACATCAGTGCATTGCCGTCCTCGCGGCGTCTAGCCGCATAAACCAGATCCAGTACATCTTGCATCGCATTTCCTCTCGGACCATTGCCTCGACCGGTGCACCTTGACCACGACCAGCCCCATTACCACCACGACACGGTCCACGACCTCTCGGTGGTCTGGCGATTACCCACGACCGTTGTGCATCATTATTACGGACTTCTTGAGTCGTATCCATTCGTCGAGGACGACTTTTGTCTTGATGTTCCATTGAACCGCATTTGTAGCATGCCGCTTTCCTCCAACATTCTCCAAAATGTCTTTTCCCACACTCGATGCAATCTCGACTCGATTATTTGCTCTTGGGTTCTACCTTGAACGATTCATCATTCCGAGGTTTCTTCCGGAATCTCTTGGAAGAACCAGATTGTCGTGTCTCTCTCTTGTTTGGGATCTTTCTCGGTCGCTGTTCGAGTTCTTAGCCTCTTGGCTATTTTGGCCTTCTCCACAAGAGTCGAAAAATTTCTAACTTGTTGTGGAGCAATCGTAACCCTCGACTCATCATTAAGTCCATCCTCAAAGCGTACACAACGTTCGTGATCATTGCTACAATTGTTGGGCATAACGGCTCGACGTAAAAACTTCACTTCATATCTTGCCACTTGGTCTTACTCCCTTGGACAAGATTGAAATTCCTTCCTTGACGTCTACATGGCTCGTTCGACGTATTTTCCTTGGAAGACAGGCTTTAAAGAATTCCCAATTAATCGGTGCGACTCAAGACCTTCTCGAGCAGGTGAGCCACCACCGTCGCCTCATCCCTTAACAAGGATACAGCTCCTCTAAATTTTTGTTCGACAAGACATTCCATATCATCCATAATCCGTTCCACGACTTGAGCCAAGATTCACCACATTCGAGCTACACGGAGACTCCTCTGAAAACTTCGCATTATTTGCTTTAAGTCGCTCTGAAATTGACCCACGAGTTGTTGGCCCAATTCTAGTTCCAATGACCCTTTCCAAGACTCGTAGCATTGCTTGAGTCAATGCATGATCTTCTTCCATGTGATCGCGTGATCCCGTCTCACTTTCAATTGATGCAAAGGCCCCACCGGCATATGATTTGGTGCTTGATCGTAGCACCTCGGCTCTACCACGCCACGTCTACGGCCCACGACCACGTCCTCTTGTACTCATGATAGCTTGTTCGTTTATCGATTACAAGTTTTATGAATCGAAATTTTGTTTCGTGTTTATTAACGATATTTTATGAGATTTGAGATATAAAGTTGTTTTTCGCAACAAATCCTATAGTCTCAATCTCTACGATTTTCATATCTAAAACTAGAAGTTCTAGAGTGTTCTATGATCATATCATAGTAATCATTAAGCAATAAATACTTACTTGACTTGTTGCCTGGATGCTTGTGGTGCCATCTTGATCTTTAAAATATCATTGAATGTTTTCATCTGAAATTATTTTTGAACCCAAACCACAGCCGAGTTTTTAAAACTGGGCTCTGATACCACTAAATGTAACACCCCAAATCCGGTCTTTTCATTGAGACTAGATTTGGTTTGTCACATGATTCGAGCTATTCTTAAATCTTTAATGAGTTGAAAACTACAATATTATTTACAGGGTTTAAAATTTGAAGAGTATTTGATTTTAATAAATATTTGAAGACATTAGTGGAAAATCATTGTATTATCAAAACCTTTAGGTAATTTGTTAAAGAGTTAACTATAATAAAATATTTATAAAAGATTTTCATATACTTGAAAACTCAAATTTATTTTAATAAAAACATCATAAAATCATAGCCCATGATTAAAAAGTCCAAAATATAGTTTAAATTCCAACACACATAAAATCCATAAGTTATTTATAGAGGCCCTTATTACAATAATCCATAATAGTAAAAAATATACTTATTAAAAGTTCGAGTTTAAATAACCCTCTTTCGCAGTATGGCCTCCACGAAGTCATCCTCGGCCCAAGTCCACATCAATTTCCATTACGAGATGGAAAAATTAAAGGGGTGAGTTACTTAGAACTTAGTGTGTAACTCACTTACCACCATTATTGGGCGGATCATCAAGATATTATCTTTGGGCTTGAGCCCAATTCGTAATTCAACAATATATCATGAATTAAAACAATTAAAATGCATGTAAAATGTAATTCCCAACCCAAACCTAATATCCATCCGCTAACACCCCTGTACCAACCATCACACTGTGGGATCAAGTCAACCCACCCAGCCATCACACCAATCGTAGGCATTAAGCCTTTTTATAATTGTGGCATAGCCACGAACTAGAGGCAATAAGTCGTTAATGTGGCGGAGCCACCGAACTAGAGCAATAAGCCATTATTGTGGCGAAGCCACGAACTAGAGGCAATAAGCCATTATCGTGGCGAAGCCACCGAACTAGATTTTGGCAACTGGCCATTCTTCTCTTCATATATCCCACCCCATGCAATTAGGCGTGTATAATAAAGTATAAATTTCTTAATAATGCATAACATGGTGGGTTTATCGATAATCATTTCATTTGGCCCATAAACATAATATAGCAATTTGTCTATTTAGCAGTTTAGTGGGCTTTGGCCCATTCACCGAACTAGAGTGTTTTGGCCCAATTTTAACGAACTAGAGTATTATGGCCCAATTTATCGAACTAGAGTATTTTGGCCAAATTTTAACGAACTAGAGTATTTTGGCCCAATTTATCGAACTAGAGTATTTTGGCCAAATTTTAACGAACTAGAGTATTTTGGCCCAATTTATCGAACTAGAGTATTTTGGCCAAATTTTAACGAACTAGAGTATTTTACGGCCCATTTTCACGAAACATCCAATTTACATAATAACAAATAATTTCTCGAGGGCGTTTTTCGTAATTTTCACGATTTAGTCGTTTTTACGTATTTTCGTCAAAATATCAGTTTTTACGTTTTTACCGATCTAGTCGTTTTTACGATTTTACTTCCATATCAAAATTTGACATCCAACCGAGAAAATAATGAGTGTGAAATTACACACCTCGTTACCGAGAGTACTAATCCTTCTCGCTCCTCGGCACCTAAAACATATTTTGATCCGTTAGACAACTAATTCGTAAAAATAATCTTAATCAATAATAGATCCAAAATCTTACCCTCTTGATTTTGAATCACTTGATTTTCGCTTTTCCTCGTTTATTGATTCGTTAGCACGAGAATCCACCAACGATATACAGCTCGAAGTTCGTACCACTTGAATAATGGACTTCCTTGAAGATGGCCCGCAACCCGGTGGAAAATCCGGATGCCAAAACCGCTCTTCGTTTGAATGGGGATTTACGGATCCGCCTCTTAACGTGACTAACCACCGCCCTTTTCTTCCCTATTTTGAAAGTCTTCAAAATCCAAAGGGATAATAGTTAGATCTAAATAATATCAAACAAGTACTAAGGGCTTTAAAAGATATGATTTCCTTACCACAATAAGCGTTTCCAACGTTTCTACAATTCTCCGATCACTTGAGTTAGATCTCGTTTTGCACTAAATAATAACGAAAAGCGTTATTAGAATGAGCGTTATATCGATCCAAAAGGCCCTCATAAAACCAATGATATTCGGCCATGACACTAATAATAAATCGAAAATGGAAAGAACCCTTACCTAATTCCCACGGTCGAAAGGAAAGGATTGAGAATGTTGTTTAATTGATGAAAGATTCAGCTATGTATGATCAAGGAAAAGAAAATAAATTTGGCTTATAGGCACATTAGCATTCGGCTATGAGAGTGTAGATGGAGAGAATTTCGATTGAAAAGAAATAAAATAAAAGAAAAGATGGTGATGATGTTGCTTTGATTTCAAAGAGATTAGGAGAAAAGAAAAGAAAAGACAAGCTTTAAGAGAGATGTATATTGGCAATGCCAAAAGAAAAGAAAAAAGATTGGCTTTTGGTATAGGTGATTTTCGGCATTCAAAGAAAAGGTACAAACAAGTACTAAAGCAATAAACAAAAATGACCAAATGGTCAAAATAATTAAGGCTTACCAAAGCACAATTATTGCCAAGGGAGAGATAGGTTGAGAGAAATTGCAAAATTATGCACAAAACTAAAGAAAATGACCAAAACAAAAGACTAAATTTCTAGCAAACTATCACCAAAATTGACTTCCCCTAGCCATATTGCCGTCCATAAGCATGGTCCATTGCCATGATTTTGTTTCCAAAATTCTCCTTGATATGTGCCTTATGTCCCCTATCTTTCCTTAAGTCTTTGATTCCATGCCATAAGTTAGTTGTTTCCTTAATCCATTGATACACTAACCAAAAATAACATGGTCAACACCTTCCTTATATGTTCTTGCCGACACTTCCTATCCATAAGGAAAATTAAAACAAAAATTCATTTAGGTGCTATACAAGGGATTGAACCTCTTCCCTCTTGCTAGAACCCAAGCGCCAACTCCACCTTACCATGTACTCACTTATGACACTCTTTAACACATAATTTAGCTTAAGTCTTAATCACCTTTGTTTCACTTCAATAAATTCTCAATTAATAAATTTTATTCCTTCTCCAAATTATGCTTTACCTCTCTAGGACTTCAATAAGCACTAAAATAAAAATAAAAGATTTTTCCTTTAAAAATCTAAACACCAATTCATGCAATTTAAATACTCGAATTTTTAGGGTGTTACAATGCCATCCAGAAAATTCATGAACAACTTTTAAACAAATCAATATCAGATCATTTAACATTAGAGATATGACTCGATGAACGATATACGGATATGAGTACATAGTTATCCATTCGAAGCATGTCAATAGCTCAAATGAGCCAATCCAACCAAAAACATGTCTTGGCACCAAGTGTCTATCCCGTAGGCTAACATCCCCCCAAAAACACGCTTGGGCACCAAGTGTCAAGCCCGAAGTAACACACCAAAATCATTGTAATATAACATAATAGGTTGCAACAAATGCTGAACCTTGGTATACTCAATGTATAAACACAAATCAAAAATCATTGCCTTGTCACAAATCAATCTCATATAGCTTACACTATAACCTATTAGCATGCCAATCGTACTCTATCCTACGTTCATTCGGCTTATTAGACATCATTACTAAATAATGTTCCAAACAATTTACTACTTCATTTCACACTAATTTAATATTGAGCAATCAATTGAACATTCATCAACCAATTTCTCATTCAATACATTTCAAATTATATTAAATTAAACCGAACAAACTTACCAGGGCTAAATTGTAGAGTTTGAAAAGGTTCAGGGACTAGTAAACAAATTTCTCATTTCCTCGATTATCTACTTGTTCTTGATCTATAAAATAGTTTGTTTCACTTATTAGCTTCAATTTCATGTATCATTCAATTTAATACATATTTCTTCCTATTTAAAAATTTTCTCATTTACCCAAAACTTTTACACATTATTCAATTTAATCTCTAAAACCAAATCAAGCTTATTTCTACAATTAAATTCTTTATCCATGTAACCGACTTTTTATCCATCTTATTACATCCCTTAAGTTTCAAAAAATCATAGGAAAATCAAGCAAACTTCAACATTTTACCTATTTAGTCCATAAACTCAAAATTACTTTACAATTAAATCATATCTAACCACCAAGCTTCCATCAAAAGTATAAACATCAAGAAAACATCAAGAGCATCAATGGTAATTTTTCTAAACTTCAACAATTTCATAAAATAGTCCATATACTAGTTAAATATCATTACAATTAACTCAAAAACATGCAATTCATGAAGAATTAACCAAGAAACACTTACATGCATCCAAGAATAGCAAAATCGAAGCTCCCAGAGCTCAGAACAACGGTGTTTTGGCCAAACAATAAAGAGATAAAGAAGATGATAACCCCTACTATTGTTTTGTTTTGTTTTTATTATAATTCTATATTTTAAATTTTTTTATTAATAAGTAACTTATAAAATTCTTAGTTTATTACCATCCATCTAATTTTAAAATGGCTTAATTGCCATTTAAAACCATCCAATCATACCACATAGACAATTTAAACCAAACACTAATAGCTCTTGACTTTTGCACATTTTATAATTTAGTTCTTTTTAATTAATTAACTACCTAAACATTAAAATTTCATAACCAAAATTTAATACGATACTAATAACTTCATAAATATTAAATAGTTAATATTTACGGATCGAAACATCAGAATTGGGATACCAAAACCAATATTTTCAACACCACTAAAAAATGGGTTGTTACACCATGTCTTCCTAACGAGCTAAGGGATGTTACATATAAGGTAAACCCAAAATGGAGTCCAGAAGCTCGAGACATGATCGAAACATTAAGAAGTGTTCCAACTAGAAGTTTTGAATGTGTACAATATAAAAATTTTGAATCTTTGAGCATTGAACTTTCACACATCATCTTGGATCAACTTTAGGCTTAGTGCATTTAATCTCATGGTTCCATGTATTGACATCTTCTTCCCAAACCTATTTTACTTGCAAAATCCACATGGAATATATTATTGAAATTAAATGTGTGAAAATCGTTAAAAACACACAATATTTACAATACAAAAAAAAGTCAAATCACTAAAATGAATTTAAAATAAAATACTTAAGAAACAAAGCAAATCTAAGTAAGATATAGTCCAAAATAATCATATGATGAGGACTTATCAGTTGTGTTGCGACTCCTAAAGCTTGTGTTGCGACCCTATTATCATTTCTAATGTTTTTGGGACTTCAAATGGATATCCTGCACACTCAATTAAATCATTAAGCCACCTTAAGACCGGCATTGGCCTAATAGGTCAACTAACTCGAAATAATGAGTAAAAATGCTTATTTTGCAATATTTTAAATCTAAACTAAGAAATGTGAAAATGAAATAAAATGTATTAAAATGACTAGAAATAAAGCTCGCTAAGTGTCGAAAAGTACTTAATCTGCCACTACAATTTGTGACAGATCAATAATAAAAATTGAAATGTATAAAATATATAAAAGTAAAGCTTTAGTTGAGTGGTAAATCAAAAGTTTTATTGATCTAATTGGATTTGGATCCAAATCCCACCATAAGTATATTTTTATTGATTTTTTAATAAAAGGCTAAATTAATCTCGAATAGAATAACTTATTTTAGCTATGAAAGGCTATTTTTTTAATTTTTCTAACCGAGTTGGTGACCCAGTTAAAGGTGACACCAACTCAATAAACACTTAATAAATAATATAAATACATACATTAATAATAGTATATATATAATATAAATTTAAAGTGCAATATCAATAGGCATAATGACTTATTTGACCCTCTAACTTTGCCAAAAAAGCCATTTTAGCCCTCCATTTATTTTCCCCCTCTTTAGCCATTGAACTTGCATTATTTGTTAAATCACCCAAAATAGATAATAAAAAAAAGAAGTTAACATCTATTAACTATTCCTATAACGCCCCAAATTTTGGGCCTATAAGAATTGGGCCTTGGGCTTGGGAGCTCCTAAAATTCTTAAGAGCAAGAAAATGGCGCAAATGCATGTTAGTACTGCTGGGTTAGCAATATTGGAGTGTTTGGGATCTTGGAGAAGTCCTAGGTTCAAACCTGGGCTTTAGCAAAAATTTTGGTTTTAGGTGAATTAAACCCTGGATGTTGGTATGTAGGCCTTAAGAACAATTAAAATTAAATTGTGACACAAGAGGAGCTTGTGGCTTAGTGGCAAGTGGCATATGGAGTGAAGCTTGTGGTCTGAGGTTCAAGTCTCTTGAAGAACAAGGGAGGTTTTATTTTATAGCATGGATGGCAAGAGTTTGTGGTGGATTCAAACTCTTTGGAGTGGTTGTGGACTTGGTAAAAAGGGGAGAGTATCATGGGATATGGATGATGGTTGTTGGGGATTTGGAGGAGGAAAATGTGGAGATTTTCAAGGGATTTAAAGACTTGGAGTGTTATAGCCGAATTGTGCAACTTCTTTGGGAAAATTCGGCTAAGGGGGGTTTTGGAGTGTGCATTTTGGCAATTGTGTATGAGTAGGTGCTGAAATATATTTCTGATATTTCGGGTTTTTCTTTTTGTGTTTCGGATTTTCCTCTCTTCTTTTGCAAGTTGGTGCTTTGCTTTTACGACAATTTGGGCAGTTCGTTTTGGTTCATTGCTTTTTCTGCTCCTTCTCAAATACCATCTTTTGAATCGATTTTCTTTCCCTTCTTGTTATCAATATTATTTCTTTCTGGCACTTTGTTTCTACTCTAGCCGAATACATCCCCTTTTCCTCCCTTATCATTTATTTTTCTACTCCCTTCTTTTCTCCTTTATAGATTGATTGACCGAATATTAGTGTTCTTCCCCTCTATTCTGGTTTTCGTCGTATGCAAATATTCTTTGATTAATCAGAAGCCTTACTTCTGTCGTATGGGGTATTCTTTCTAGTAAGGCTATAGGCGATCGTCTCTCTTCTGTTTCGGTAAATCCTAGTGCCCTTATTTCAACTTCGTGTGTATGCTATGTATCATGAGTGGCATTTGGAAATGCAGGAATTCCCTTTAGGAGAAATCGTTATTAGTCTTGAATAAGGGTTCAAGTAGGAGATCTCTTCTCGTTTAATCAAGGTAAATAGTTGGTGTTTATTTCGTGATAAGTGTATAATGAGTTGTTAATGTTTTGTCAGTGATTAATTGGAAGCCTTAATTGAATATAGGTTGCGGTGTTCTTGGATTGTTCATGTGATCTCGTAACAGGTGTGTATTCCACACTAATTGGATTGTAGATCAGCAAAAGCCAAAAAGTCAAAAGGCCGAAATACGGCGTTTGATGCCACACGAGTGTGCGATCGCACGTGTGGTGATTCGAGCTTACAAATCTTAGGCGTAGGACTGTAGAGGCTGTTATGGGCCTCGATGGGTCAAAATGGACCGTATGGGCCTAATGGGCTCGTTGGCCCCACACGGATAAAATCTACAATTTATGGTAAATGTTAGACCGAGCCGTGTAGTCCACATGGCTAGAGCCGTTTTTAGCCAATGGGTCGTGTGGGCCCACTGGGTTGGTAGACCCCACACGGATAAAATGCATGTTATATGGTTTCTATTGGTTTGAACTGTGCTGTTCGTATAGTCGAGGCTATTTCTGGGCTAATTGGGCCACACGAGTGTGGGCCCACTTGGGCCTTAGGCCCATTTACACCGTTAAGACTGTTTAGGTTACTTAAGTCGCTCGAGGTAACGGTGGACCTTCTGTTGGGTCACTGAAACCCTAATTTGTAAAATTACCGAAATACCTTTGATTTGCAAAATTACTAAATACCCACAGCTTGTGAAATTATCGAAATACCCCTAATTTATGAAATTACTAAAATACCCACAATTTGTGAAATTATTGAAATATCCCTAATTTTTAAAATTACTAAAATACCCCTAATTTGTAAAATTACTAAAATACCTCTAATTTGCAAATTTACTGAAATACCCCTATAGGGTAGAATTATCGAAATACCCTTAAAGGGTAAGATTATCGAATTACCCTTATAGGGTAAAATTATTTTTTTTGCCCTCGTGGGTAAATGATTGTTTTATGCTATGGTTTGACTGACCTGGGCTATGATTTGTCTGTCTTTTAGAGTATGCCATGTGATTTATATATATGTGTTTTGCATACATGACATACTGCATGGGATTGGGATTTTGGAATTTGAGGAAGTGATTGATCTGTTAGGGTCGTATGGGTCGCCCGAGACGACTGTGGACCTACCGACGGCTTTAAGCCACTTATATTCTGGCAGCTCTACTGCGATATCGGTTAGTGCCACAACTGGTTCTAACATTGGTGTGCTGGCTAGGTGGGTCTATTTTATCCCCGCATGGTGTGTTGGTTAGTACGAGTGGTGTGCTAGGTAAATTGGGGTTGGGTGCATTCTTACACTATTGTATTTCTATTTATGAGATCCCATACTGATATGGGCTAGGCCCAAATGATTTTGTTATGGGCCGAGACCCAAACGATATTGTAATGGGCTTAGGCCCACTGAAACTATACTGTGACTAAATAGGGCTCAAGCCTAGACTGCTTCTGTATTATGTTTATCTGATTGGCTATTTTTATATTAGGGGATTACACACTGAGTTTTTGTAAACTCACCTCGTTTTTACTGTATAGGTAATCCCCATCCTTAGACGGATTGGAGTTATGAGGGACTCAGAGATCGCCACACAACTGCTTCTGTTTTCTATTAAGTTATTCATAAGTACTTTATTTTAGTTTGGTTTGAAATATGGCCTCTTAAAGTTTTCGGATTGAAAATTTTAGGTTTGGTTTTATTTTAATTTATATCTGTTAGAAGTAAATCGCGGTTTTTCCAAAATGATTACTGTTTTCAAAACACTACGTTATAACAACTGTTTTCGATTATCTCGATTCCGCAACATTTTTAAAGCTTTCGTAGTTGAAGGAGATTTTGAAGGAAATCAACAACGTTTTAAAAGTGAACAACATTTTTCAATGAACCACGCTTTGAAAATAAATGAATGCAAGCTGAGGCTTTACACAAGTTTTAAATGGTAAGAAGTTTTTAAATATTAAGAAGGGTTTTCAACGAAAACATGGTTTTCAAAAAACACTTCAATGTGACACGCCAGATTTGGGCCTAACTTCTAGGCTGAGTTTTGGGTGTTACATTTAGTGGTATCAGAGACAAGTTACAAAACTCAGCTGTGGATTAAGCTTTAAAAATTGAATTTCTAAAAGAACTGTTTCAAAAAAATTAGAGTATTTGAACTATTTTACTGAATGTTTCTTGGAAGTGTGGTTCATCGAGTCTCCGGCACCGAATTCGTAAGTTTTTTTGTTATCTATTCTTTACTGTTATGCAATAGAAAATACTGCGATTACTCTAGAAATTAGACTATACTACTCTAGTGAGAGTAAACTGGAAAACCGTAGGGAACTAAGACTGTAGTTAAGCTTACGATTGCAAAAACAAACTCTAAACTTCTGTTTCTCATAAGACATTTACTTAACTACTGAAACTGTAAGCTAATTTACATAAAATTTCTAATTCAGATAATTCACAAAGCGATAATGAGCACTAGGGGTACTCGTAGAAGGAGTACTAGAGGACGCGGTAGAGGTCGTGGGAGTGCTAGAGCTGAGTCTTTGTTATCGGGCCATGTGCCTAATGTCGAGGCTAAGGAGGCACTAGTATCACCGGTAGCTGAGACGGGGTCGTATGATCGAGCAGCTGGGGACGACGCATTGTCTCAAGCAATGCTGAGGATTCTAGAAAGGGTCGTTGGGCCCAGTAATGGTGCTATGGGCGTGGGTCAGTTCCGGTCGAATGGAGCAAAGATTTTTAGAGGCATTTACGGGATGGCTCCTAATGTGGCCGAATATTTGATGGAGGCCATCGAAAGAATAATGGATGTCCTCGACTGCACCCCTGAACAGAAGTTGAAAGGTGTAGTATCACTACTGCGAGATGAAGCATACCAATTGTGGCTTACTGCGAAAGAAGGAGCTCAACCGGACTAGTTGACTTGGAAGTTCTTCAAATTTGCGTTTCAAGAGAAATATGTGGGCGCAAGTTATGTGGATGCCCGGAGGAAGGAATTTTGAACTTAGTTCAAGGGGATAAATCGGTGGCTAAGTACGAGGCAGAATTTTTGTGACTTAGTCGGTATGCTCGTGGGATAATAGCTACGGAATATGAGCACTATGTTCATTTTAAGGACGGTCTTAGAGATAGCCTTCGGGTTCTGATAGCTCCACAGAGGGACCAAAATTTTCTGGTGGACAAAACAAAGGTTGCTAAGAAGGTGAAGCGTGTTGAGCGCCAAAATAAGGAAAAGGAAAGGGGTAGAAACAAGAGAGACATAGAGCCTTCCAGATCCTTTCAAAGGCCTAAGAAACACGCTAGATGAGATGGGACTGTTAGAGCTCGGCCTTCTTTTGGCACTTTTGGGTTGCCACCTTGAGCTGGGTGTGAAAGACGCCATGTGGGCGAATGCTAGATGGATGGGAGACTGTTTGGGTTGCAGATCGATGGAGCATTGAATTAGAGAGTTTTCTCGAAGGGCAGATCAGATGCAAACTACGGGTAAAGGTAATGTGCAGTCGCTGAAGGGTGGTTAGCAGCCATTGCGAGGCCGTGGCCAGGCCAGAGGGGGAGACGATTTAGGTCGTGGAGCATTAGGCAAAGGTGCTTGTTATGCTGAGGCGAGACAGCCAGTTTTGGTCCATACAACACGCCACCGAGAGGATGGAGACGCTCAGATGCGAATACTGGTACATACTTTACCCATAGTATACTATTTGCCTAATTTGCAATTAGAATTAGAGTGCACAGCAAAAGCGCAGTGGTGTAACCTGTGTTGTGCGATTATTAGATAGTTGGAAATTTTGAGGATGAAATTTCCTTAAGGGGGTAGAGTTGTAATGCCCCAAATTTTAGGCTTAAAAGAATTGGTCCTTGGGCTTGGGAGCGCCTAAAATTCTTGAAAGTAAGAAAATAGCACAAATGCATGTTAGTACTGCTGGGTTAGTAATATTGGAGTGTTTGGGGTCTTGAAGAAGTCCTGGGTTCAAACCTGGGCTTTAGTAAAAATTTTAATTTTAGGTGAATTAAACCTCCGATGTTGGTATGTAGGCCTTAAGAACAATTAAGATTTAATTGTGACACAAGAGGAGCTTGTGGCTTAGTGGCAAGTGGTGTATGGAGTGAAGCTTGTGGTTTGAGGTTCAAGTCTCTTGAGGAGCAAGGGAAGTTTTATTTTGCAACATGGATGGCAAGAGTTTGTGGTGGATTCAAACTCTTTGGAGTGGTTATGGACTTCGTAAAAGGGGGAGAGTATCATGGGATATGGATGATGGTTGTTGGGGATTTGGAGGAGGAAAATGTGGAGATTTTCAAGGGATTTGAAAGCTTGGAGTGTTATAGCCAAATTGTGCAACTTCTTTGGGCAAATTTGGCTAAAGAGGGCTTTGAAGTGTGTATTTTCGGCAATTATGTATGAGTAGGTGCTGAATTCTATTTCTGATATTTTAGGTTTTTCTTTTTGTGTTTCGAGTTTCCCTCTCTTCTTTTGCAAGTTGGTGCTTTGCTTTTACGACCATTTGGGCAGTTCGTTTTGGTTCTTTACTTTTTCCGATCCTTATCAAGTACCATCTTTTGAACCGATTTTTTTCCCTTCTTGTTCTCAATATTATTTCTTTCTAGCACTTTGTTTCTACTCTAGCCGAATACATCCCCTTTTCCTCCCTCATCATTTATTTTTCTTCTCCCTTCTCTTCTCCTTTATAGATTGATTGACTGAATCTCAGTGCTCTTCCCCTCTATTCTGGTTTTCGTCGTATGCAAATATTCTTTGATTAATCGGGAGCCTTACTTCTGTCGTGTGGGGTATTCTTTCTAGTGGGGTTGTAGGCCGATCGTTTCTCTTCTGTTTCGGTAAATCCTACTGCCCTTATTTCAACTTCGTGTGTATGCTATGTATCATGAGTGGCGTTTGGAAATGCAGGAATTCCCTTTAGGAGAAATCGTTATTAGTCTTGAATAAGGGTTCAAGTAGGAGATCTCTTCTCGTTTAATTAAGGTAAATAGTTCATGTTTATTTCGTGATAAGTGTATAAGGGTTGTTAATCTTTTGTCAGTGATTAATTGGAAGCCTTGATTGAATATAGGTTGCAGTGTTCTTGGATTGTTCATGTGATCTCGTAACAGGTGTGTATTCCACACTAGTTGGACTGTAGATCAGCAAAAGGCGAAAAGCCAAAAAGTCAAAAGGCCGAAATACAGCGTTTGATGCCACACGAGCGTGCGATCTCACGTGTGGTGATTCGATCCTACAAATCTTAGGCATAGAAATGTAGAGCATGTTATAGGCCTCGATGGGCCGAAATGACCATGTGGGCCAAATGGGCTCGTTGGCCCCACACGGATAAAATCTTTAATTTGTGGTAAATGTTAGACTGAGCCGTGTAGTCCACATGGCTAGGGCGTTTTTGGCCAATGGGCTGTGTGGGCCCATTAGGCTGGTAGGCCCCACACGGATAAAATGCATGTTATATGGTTTCTATTGGTTTGAACTGTGTTGTTCCGTATAGCTGAGGCTATTTCTAGGCTAATTGGGCCACACGAGTGTGTGGGCCCACTTGGGTTGAGTAATGGGCCTTAGGCCCATTTACACCGTTAAGACTGTTCAGGTTACTTAAGTCGCTCAAGGTGATAGTGGACCTTCTGTTGGGTCGCTGAGACCCTAATTTGTAAAATTACTGAATTACCCCCATTTACAAAATTACTGAAATACCCTCGATTTACAAAATTACTGAGATACCCCCAACTTGTAAAATTATTGAAATACCTCTAATTTATGAAATTATCAAAATACCCCTAATTTGTGAAATTACTAAAATACCCTCAATTTGTAAAATTACCGAAATACCCCTAATTTGTAAAATTACTGAAATACCCCTGTAGGGTAAAATTACCTTAATACCCCTGTAGGGTAGAATTACCGAAATACTCTTGAAGGGTAGGATTATCAAAATACGCTTATAGGGAAAAATGACTATTTTTCCCTTGTGGGTAAATGATTGTTTTATGCTATGGTTTTACGACCTGAGCTATGATTTGTCTGTCTTTCTAGAGTATGCCGTGTGATTTATATATATGTGTTTTGCATACATGACATACTGCATGGGATTGGGATTTTGGACTTGGAGGAAGTGATTAATCTGTTAGGGTCACACGGGTCACCCGAGACGACTGTGGACGCACCGATTTGATTGTTAGGGTCACACGGGTCACCCGAGACGACTGTGGACCTACTGACGGCTTTAAGCCGCTTATATTTTAGCAGCTCTACTGCAATATCGATTAGTACCGCAACCGGTTCTAACATTGGTGTACTAGCTGGATGGGTCGATTTTATCCCCACATGGTGTGTTGGTTGGTACGGGTGGTGTGCTGGCTAGATTGGGGTGGGCTGCATTCTTACACTATTGCATTTCTGCTTATGAGATCCGATACTGATATGGGCTAGGCCCAAATGATTCTGTTATAGGCTGAGACCTAAACGATATGGCAATGGGCTTAGGCCCATCAAGCTATCTTGTGTTGAATAGGTCTCGTGCCCGCATCGCTTACGTATACATTTATCGACCGATTGCTTTTTGTATTAGGGGATTACACACTGAGTTTCGTAAACTCACCCCGTTTTTAACTGTGCAGGTAATTCCCAGCCTTAGATGGATCGGAGCTGCGAGGGACTCGAAGATGGCCACACAACTGCTTCTGTTTTCTATTGAGTTATTCATAAGTACTTTACTTTGGTTTGGTTTGTAATAAGGCCTCTTAAAGTTTCTGGATTGAAAATTTTAGGTTTGGTTTTATTTTAATTTATATCTGTTAGAAGTAAATAGCGATTTTTCCAAAATGATTACTATTTTCAAAACACTACGTTACAACAACTGTTTTCGGTTATCACGATTCCGCAACATTTTTAAAGCTTTCGCAGTTGAAGGTGAGTTTGAAGGAAATCAATAACGTTTTAAAAGTGAACAACCTTTTTCAATGAACCCCGCTTTGAAAATAAACGAACGCAAGCTGAGGCTTTACACAAGTTTTAAATGGCAAGAAGTTTTTAAATATTAATAAAGGTTTTCAACGAAAACATGGTTTTCGAAAAATACTTTAATGTGACACACCAAATCTGGGCCTAACTTCTAGGTCGGGTTTGGGGTGTTACATTTCTGATACGTCATCCACTTATATGCCAAATTAGCAATTAATTAATTTTTAAAACTTAAAAGTATTAAAAAATATAAAATTTATAAAATTTTAAAAGTTAAATAATTTTTAAAAATAAATTTCAAATTTTTTTGAAATTTTTAAATTCTAAAAAATTAATTAATTGTTGTTATGGCAATCCACATGTATGCCACGTCAGCAAAGTTAACAAACGTTAATTTTTCATCCACTTTGGAATGATTTGACAAATAATACAAGTTTAAGGATTAAAAGAGACTAAAATGACATTTTTTATAAAGTTAGACGGCCAAATAAATCATTATGCAACATCAATAAAAAAAACGTCACTTTTTATTTTAGGCTTAAAAGTACAAAGGCCCTTAAGAAAAAATGAAAAAAAAAATCAATTCAAGCCATTGCACTAAATTTGTACCTAATTGAGCCCCTATCATTACCAAAAAAAATCAATTAAGCCCCTCCATTAACAGTTTTCGTCTTTGACAATGTTGATTGTTAAAATCAATTAGCGAATCAATTAGATGGTGACACGTGACACCTCCCGATTTAATTTTATATTTTTATCATAAAAATCATTAAAAATTTAAAAATAATAAAATTGATATAAACTTATCGAACTTACAAAAATTATAAAAATTATAAAACATCATCAAAATTTATAGATATTATAAAAATTACAAAATTAACAAAGCATATAAAACATATTTAAAATTTTATAAAAGATTATAAAAACTTATAAAAAATATAAAAATTCAAAAACTTCTAAAAATATATAAAAATTATAAATCAAAAACAATCATTTAAACCCCTAAAATAATAATGAACTCATGACATCGGATCAACCGTTGGATAATAAGAATGGTTATCAAATCATGAGAATAATTTTCATGTTGAATAAAAGATTCTTGAATAAAGCGTTAATTTCTTTTTATTGATAAATTATTTTTTATTTTAAAAATTTTCATCTCTAGCTTTTTTAAGTACAACACGATAGTTTGGACCTTAAAAAGTTGAAGATCATTTGCTAAGTATTGTATGATATAAAATATTGAAAATTGTTATATATAATTTGTTGATAAATTGTTTGGTCCTCTTGACCTTCTTTGGCTCTCCGGCTGTTTAGGTGAACAGACCTCCTTTACTCCACCACCTCCTCCTCTTTATCTCCTCTCTTGTTGATACCTCTCATCAACACATTCCATTCCGCAACCATTAAGCAGACCAATTAACCATCACTATAGACTTGCGGAGGAAATGCTTGATAAGAGTTGCATTTTAAGGTTTAGGTCATCTAGTTGATCAGTTTAAATTCAATTTCAAATGAACTTAATTGTGTTAACAATTCTTAATTCAAGTTTATTGGTTCTTGATTCGATAGTTTTAAGTATAGCTTTAATTTCTAGAATTCTCCCTATGATACAATCCTTGAAGAAAGATTTCATTGTAAAACAAATTTCTATACTACAACTTGATATCATATACCTACAATAAAATCCAATCTTGAAGTTAATATATTTTAGTACATACAGACAAGGGTGTAGCTAAGGGGGACCGATAGGGGCCTCGACCCCCCTAAAATGGAAATTTTTTATTTAGGCCTTTTAAAATTTTTAAAATTTTAAATTACTATAAGTAAAATTAAATTTTGGCCCCCTAAAAATGATAAAAATTTGATTTCATCCTTTAAAAATTATAAATATATAGGCTATTAAAATAGTGAAATTGTATTTTTACTATCATAAAAATTACAATTTAATTTCGCTCCCCTTAAAAAATTTCCTAGCTTCGCCCCTGCATACAAAATGCATTGGTCATGAACATTACAAACCAATATATCTTCCTCTACCATTTCACAAGATTTATAAAAGCAAAAGCAATAGAGACAATTTCAGAAAATTTTGTATATGTTTAACAAGTTGTCCATTAATATACCTCTAGTTGAAGCTTTAGAGTAGATGACAAGCTATGTCATGTTTATGAAAGATATTTTATCGAGAAAAAGGCGTCTTAAAGAATTAGCAAAATGGTTTAAAAAGCTCCTAATAAAATATAAAAAATAATAAGCCTTTAGGAAAAAAGTGCACTAAATTAAATCCTTAATGAGAAAAAAATCAATTAGTCACTTCCATTAACGAAAATTAGCATTGATTGATTTAACCATTAACAAACATTGATGTGACTAATAACAACATTAAAAAGTTGTCATATGGCATATTAAGTTAGCATTTATTTAAAAATTATACAAATATTATAAAAATTACTAAAAATGTATGTGCAAATTAAACTGAGATATAGATGAACATCCAAGTTCATTTGTATATGGACATCCATTTATTTAGGTGTAACACCCCAACCATTCTATTGCAGAGTTCCTATAACACCCCTAACCCGTATCCATCGCCGGAACAGGGTTACGGAGCATTATCGAAACTTTCAGAACATTTATGAAAATTTCACATTAAATACTATTCATTTACCAAAATTATTCATAACATCCCTTAAATGGACCCTCAAGGCCCAATATGAGCTTTAGAATCGAGTCGGGACTCAATCGGAAACTCTAAGAATTTTTCGTAAAATTTCAAAAATTTTCTAAGTTATAGGGCTCACACGCCCGTGCTACAGGCCGTGTTCGACTTCGTGTAACTCTCTGACTTGTGCCACACGGCTGACCACACGCCCGTGTGCTAGGCCGTCTGGTTAATTCTATTTTTCAAAATTAGGTGCAGGTTTCACACGCCCAAGACACACGCCCGTGTCTCTGCCCGTGTGCTCAATTCTGAGCATTCTGTTTCTCAAATTTAAGGTGCAGTGGACACACGGCCTAACCACACGCCCGTGTACCAAGACCATGTGTCACACACGGCCAAGACAAATGCTCGTGAGTCTACCCATGTGAACAAAATAAAGTCATTTCTATCTTCATTTCTCACCCAAAATTTTTACCAATGACCTGCACTAAAACTTATATCCATAAACCAACCAATTATGGTATTCAAATAAGCAAATTATATCATTCAACATGGCATATCATTACAAGCATATATGTTTATAAACTTGCCTTGGTTTAGCCCATATTTCAGACATAATTTGATCAACTACTTAATATATATGTAGCTACCATAGTATAACATTACAAGCATATCAAAACAAACCATTGCTAGTCATTCCAATGGCTAGATTACAAGCATCATTTCCAAGCCCACAATGGCCAAGTTATCCTATACATGTCATTATATCAAAATGATTATATTATATATACCCAAAATAAGCTAGTGGATAGTGTGATGATGCTCCAACTAATCTCCAAACTTCGCGAGATCCCTAGCACTATAAAATAGGGAAAATAAAATCCAGTAAGCATTACATGCTTAGTAAGTTTGTATAACAGGAATTAAAACTTACCAATTTACATTATTTAACAATAAGCATTCAATAACATGCTTTTCATCAATTTGGAAAATTTACCTAAACACATACACTCAATCAAACAAGTTAGTTACACAAATGTTCACATATGCATCAAGTAAGCATAGATGAGCTCATCATACTATATTCCTTCAAGGCATCATTCATTTCATTTCATAATTCTCTTATCATGTCAAGAGTTTTTTCCGTTGAATCATTGAAATTCTGATGGATACTCAAGTAGTACACTCAAGGTGCATAATTCAATAACCGTCAATTCTTATTCAAAAGTACCCACTAGGGCACCAAATCAAGAACACACTCCCAAGCCACATATCGTATAACAGGATTACTAGTCAAGGTTAAATCATTTATGTAACGTATGCTCAGAAGAGCTCAATTAGGATTACCAGTCCAGGATAAATCCTAATGGTAATGTATGCTCGAGAGGTATTATATCATGATTACCTGTCCGGGCTAAATCCTTTTTATAATGAGGTCAATAGGATTACTCGTCTAAGCTAAATCCCATCAGCAATAAATGTAGGACCTCATTCATTTCGGGAAAGCACATGTATTCATCGGAATTCAATATTCAAATGGAACTTAACCCTCTTTCACTGTTTCAAGCATGTATTCAATTCTTCATTATAGCAATCAAATACTTCAAATCAATATAAGCCACATTTCATACAAACACAACATTCAATTTAACATATTTAAAGGCTCAATTAAGTTACACGAACTTACCTCGAGACTTGTTCGCATTTAAAAATCTACTAATCCGAAACTTTTTCTTTTCCTCGGTCTAACTTCAAATTTGTGTTGTCCAAATCTATATAAATGAATTTATTCATCAATTTATCACATTTCATATTCAAGTGGACTCAATTTATATCCTAGGAAAAATTACCATTTTGCCCCTAACTTTTTCATAAATTCCAATTTCATCCCTAGGCTCGGAAAATAAAATTTATGCAATTTACTCCCTATTCCAAGCCTAACCAAAATTTTACTATAAAATTTACAGCACATATATTCTATAAAATTTAGAATTTTTCTTCAATTTTTACAACTTTACATTTTAGTCCCTAAATCATGTTTTCATGAAAAATCACTTTGTAAAAGTTGTTTATCTATCAACACCCTTTCATTTTCTACCATAAATTTCAAATTTTCAGCATATTTATCCATGACCTAATTTCATACTTTGATAACTTTTCAAATTGATCCCTCAAATAGATAGATTAAGCTATCCCGATTTTAAAAATATCAAAATTACTTAAAACGGGACAAGAAAACTTACCCAATTAAGCCAAGAAAGTTTCTTCTCTCTCTCCTAGGGTTTCCATTTATTTTGGGATTGAAAATGATATAAAATAAGATGATAATTCTTTTATCATCTTTTAATTAATTAAATTATTTTAATTTCCAATTTAGTCCTTGCCCTTTTTCTAAATTTCCATGGATGAGTCACCAAAATATCTACATACTTTTCTTTAATGGTCTAATTACCATATAAGGACCTCAAGTTTTGAATTCTATAGCTATTTAATCCTTAACTTTTGCATTTTATGCGATTTAGTCCATCCCGTAATTAAGCACTTAATTGATAAAATTTTCTCATCAGAATTTTCACATGACATTTCTAACAAATATGAACTATGTAATAAAATTAAAATATATTTTATTTTCGACTCAGATTTGAGGTCCCAAAACCACTGTTTTGATTTCACTGAAATTGGGCAATTACAGTTCCAAAATGGTTCAATGTCTTTCAATTACTTCTCGTTTGCAGAAATCATTAAACTTTGAGGAACATAACTCAAGACCATGATCCGTTTTCAACTGCTTCATAGATTTTTCGGTTTGTTTTTCTAACAATGTCTTCTACTACTTGAAGATTTTGAAGACTTCGTTTTTTCTATTTCAAGAAATAAACCCAAACTTTTCTAAAGTGATCATCAATAAAAGTTAGAAAATATTTATTACCTCCTTCTGAGATGTTAGAAGATGGGCCCCATAAATTGGAATGAATGTAATCTAGAGTCCCTTTTGTTTTGTGTACTGCTGAATCGAAATTAACTCAGATTTGTTTCTCGAAAATGCAATGCTCGCAAAAACCTAACTTACCAACTTCAATGTCTTTGAGAAAACCTCAATTGCACTAGACTATCGTATCTTTCTCACTGATATAACCTAGTCGCATGTGCCAAAGTTTGATTAAATCAGAATCAGTGGAGAAAGAGTCACGCAATGTCATAGTGATGTCAAGTTGATTCTTGTTGTGACGTGGTGGCAATTTTGGCTTTTCTTCAGTAATCGTAGCTACACTAGTAACTGTTAACCATTGCAGAACATATAGGTTGTCCTTTTTCTGTCCTCCCATCACAACAAGAGCTCCACGATAAAATTTTAAGCCATTTAACTGAATAACTATCTTGCAACCGTTAGAATCCAAAATTCCCAATGAGATAAGATTTTTCTTTAAATCAAGAACATACTTGACATCTAAAAGTGCCTGAATAATTCCGTTGTGCACCCTAATTTGTATTGTTCGATTCTGGATATTTTACATGGAGAGTTATTCCCAATCAGCACAACTCTACCTTTAACTGAGTTGAACGTGGAGAATCAGTCCCCATTGGCACACATGTGATAGGAGCACCCTGAATTTAAAATCCATTAGGAAGTAAGATGAGAGCTTTCGCTCATTGATACCAACAAGAAATCATCACCTCTTTCCTGGGCGACACTAGCATCAACGATTTCGGCTTTCTGTTTATCTTTCTCATCATTTTCGGCATCCCTTTTGATTTTATTTTGAAGTTTTCAACATTCTGCCTTAACATGACCCACCTTTTTACAATAGCCACAATATTTGTCACGATTATTGGATTTGGACCTTGCTTTAGACCTGTTTCAACATGTCTTTCTAGTTTGTTGTCTGCCATTTGCAACTAGAACTGAGGCTTGCCAGTCTGATTTTTTATTTAGGCCTAACTCATTGTCGAGTTTATCCTTGCTCAGAAGATTCCCTTTCACATCCTTGAACGAGAAATGATCTCACTCATAAATCAAAGTTTCCCTAAATGTTTTATAAGAAGAAGGTAAAGAGCATAACGATAACATAGTTTGATCCTCGTCACTAATCTCTGCTTTGAGATTTTTTAGGTCATTAAGAAGGGTAACAAACTTATTAATATGAGTTCTAATAGACTTACTTTCGGTCATTTTGAACGTGTAGAGACATTGTTTTAATACTAACCTGTTGGCCAGAGATTTCGTCATATATAAGGCTTCCAGTTTCTTCCAAAACACAGACGTTGTTTTCTCCTACAAAACCTCTTGTAACACATTATTCGTGATGCATAATTGAATAATGGATAGAGTCTTGTCATCAAGCTCTTCCCATTTTGGCTGATCCATATTTGTGGGCTTCTTTCCTGTAACGACCTTTTTCAAACTATTTTGAACCAGTATTGTCGTAATCCAAACTTCCTACAAACTGAAATTTGCAATTCCATCAAACTTTTCAATATCAAACCTTGACGGTACCATCTTTGAACAGGTTGACTGCGAAAATCGAACTAGCTCTAATACCAATTTGTAGGGGATAAACCCAATTAAATAATGAATAAAGTGAAGAAAATAATAATCGAAAAGATCGAACATGCAAATTTTACGTGAATTATTGCTTGAAAATAAAGAAAATAAGAATTCTCTCCATCACGGGCAAAAGGAGATTTCACTATAATAAAGGAGAGTACAAAATATGGAGAGAATTAAAAGAAAATCTGAAGCCCCACAAGAAAAGCCCTTTGAAATAAAGAACAAAATTCTGTCAATCTAAATATTTTTATTGTGTAAAACCTAGAGTAACTAAAGCCTATTTATAAACTAAAATTCGTAGCATATATGATCATAACAACTCTAGGTTAATTAGAGTTTAAGTGGGAAACTAAAAATAGAGTTTGACTAGGAGAAGAAAGGGCAAAACACCCAATAATACCAAAAAAATAATTTAATAATAGAAAAGGGCCGAATTGAAAAATATTTACGGGAAAGGGTCATTTCCCCAAAAGCGCGTCGTCGGTAGCGTTTTGGGGATAAAAAAAGAAAGCGCTCTAGGGACATGTTTTGTGCCACATCATCAAAGCCCACCCACGTATGCGCGCTTTGGTGATGTGGCACAAAGCGTCCCTGTGGGCACGCTTCTTCTTGAATTACTGTGAAAACGCTACCGATGTGGACGCATTTTTGCCCTCCCCCCCGGTTCAATTATAGTATGATATTCTAAGGTTTCTGGGCTAGGGTAAATATATATTTAGGGTTTTTAGGCAAAATATATTAGCCCAAAAAAATTAATTGAATTTTGTGGCAGTTGTATCTGGAAAATTAATATTGAGAAGACGTTTCTGAACAAACAGTGGCTAAAAATGCTTCAAGAATGATGCACTTTGTCAGGAGTACTGAAAAGAGCTCCCACATGGACACTCTTTTACTCTGAGTCTCCAAAAAATTATTTTGAGAAGACGTTTCGAACAAACAATGGCCAAAACGTTTTCAGCATGGTGCATTGTCGGTAGAGTCTTGAAAAGAGCTCCCCGTGGGCGTTCTTTTGCTCTGATGATCTCTGGTAAAATTATTTTGAGAATACATTTTGAACAAACAGTAGCCAAAATGTTTTCGGCATGGTGCCTTTGTCGGAGAGTCTTGAAAAGAGCTCCCACGTGGGCGCTCTTTTGCTCTGATGATCTCCGATAAAATTATTTTGAGAAGGCGTTTACGAATAAGCATGGCCAAAACGCTTCGGCGAGGTGCCTTTGTCGGCAAAATCTTGAAAAGAGCTCCCACGTGGACGCTCTTTTGCTCTGATACTCTCGGCAAAATTAGACTATAAATCACCAAATTTCATTCTCGGGTTGCATAAGGAAATTGAGGCAAAAGAAAAAAACTAAAATGGTGAACATATTAATCTTGTTATTTACTATGATGGTGAGGTTTGTGACACGAAAATGGTGTTGTTTTCTTATCGGAGAACACGGTAGCGATCGAGTTTTAATCGAACGTCGATGTGATAGAACTGCATAAAAGAATTAGGCGTAAAATATTCAGAACAACGCCAATGAAAGTTCAGTCTATTAACTATAGATTTTTCACTTCGGTTGATCCGGTGAGATATGACTCATTCGACATCAAAGGTCCTCAGAGCTTTGAGGCAATGGTGGAGACTCATCTTGCCAGTAGATCACCCTATCTCGAGGTATATGTACAATTCATCTCCAAGTGATCTTTCTGTGACCTCAACATCTACTACTGTTCGAGGGGAATACACGACCCCAAGCCGACACTTTGTTAGTGGGAGGCAAAATACGGAAGTGCCCGTGTTCGGTGGTAGTATGGAAAACATAACCCCTGCACGACACTTGGTTGGTGGATAGAACATACATATCCATCCTTCGACGTCCGATGATAGAAATACGTATTGGTGGACGTCATCAACTTCTAGTGGTTGGCAATCCACATATGATTGGGAACGTTACGAAAGATATTTAAGGAGAGATAATGTACTCCCCACGATATCCACCGGCGAGGGGCCCTCGTTTGTTGCAGGTAGTGAAGGGTCGGACGATGAATCCGATGTGGATCCACCTCGAGCCGGGCCTGATGGTGCAGAAGTTGGATTATTTTCTGAACCGGAGCCTGTTTCAATTGTACTTGAAGATGTTGAAGGTGGTTCAGACGAAAAAGAAGAAGATCCGCTATTTAGGGCGTACTCGCCTCCAGCCCACATGCATAATGTCGATCTATCTCAAGATGATGCATTGGAGTTTCCTGAACTACCACTCCGGACGTGTGACCGTACAATTTCGTCGTTGGATTCGGGTGAATTAGAAGTTGGTAACAAGTTTTCCAACAAGAATGCTTTTCTTGCTGCATTGAGACAATCTGACATCGAGGAGCGGGTTAACTACAACATGGTTAAATCCAAGCTCGATAAGTACGAGGTGAAATGTGCAGTGCAAGACGGTACATGTTCATAGAAAATCATGGTGTCGTTGAGGAAAAGGATAGGCTTGTGGGAGATCAAAAAGTACAAAGGTCCACATACATGTCTTGCTGGTACAGTACCACTACGTGTTCAGTGTTTTTGAATAATACTAATATTATGTAATGTTTCATTATTTAACTTACTTCGTTGATAGGTGTTACACAAGATCATCCGAAGATGGATTCAGACATGTTGGCTGACTTAATAATCCCGACGGTGAAGGTCGATCCCAGGACTACAGTGCCGGCCTTAATTGGCAATATTCGTAGCCAATTGGGGTACACGCCCTCTTACAGAAAGGCTTGGATAGCCAAGCAGAAGGTGTTAGAAAAGTTGCTTGGTCGGTGGGATGCTTCATAGAATGAAGTGTGGCAGTGGTGTCAGTCTTTGAGAGATATGTCCCGAAAGATAATGAGACCTTGAAATGGGCGATGTACTACAATGATCGTTTGCTCTGTGGATGCGATGTTAAGCGTCATTACGGACATTTAAGCAATGCCGAGATGCCTTCATATACTGCAAGCCATTGGTACAAATTGACGGTACCTTTATATATGGTAGATATACGTATCGGCTATTGCTAGCTGTGGCATAAGACGGTTGTGGGAGAATCTTCCGATTGCGTTCCCAATAACACTGGGGGAGTCAGCTAATGACTGGGACTTCTTCCTATCTAGGTTAAGGAGGCATGTCTACCCCCAACCTGATATATGCGTTATATCGGATCGGGGCCCTGGAATACTAGCCGTAATAGAACGCCAGGGAAGCATGTGGCATCGCACACACCATCGATATTGCCTAAGGCATGTTGCATCCAACTACTATGGGCAACATCGATCTAAAAGTCAGCGACGACAAGTGACTAATATGGGTATGAAATATCTATTAATATAATTTCATTTGTAATATTCAATTTATTCTCAATTGAAAAGTGATATGTAATATTCGCTATCAACCTATATTGGTAGGGTACGAGATCAATAAGGACCGTTTTCAAGATATGTTGGTGAGTTTGTGCTGAGATAACGATGAAGGCGCAAACTACCTGTGCAATATTCCTTTTGAACAGTGGACACAAGCATACGACGACGGCCTACGATATGGTCATATGACCACAAACCCGCCAAATGCATAAATTCTGTTCTAAAAGGAACCCATCATTTGCCGATTACATCGGTTGTACGAGAGACATATTTTTGTTTAGCGGCACTATTTTCGAAGAGAACAGCGAGTTATAGAGGGCAGATGCAATGAGGCCATGTATGGAGCCCGAAGGTCTTGCAAGAAATAAATAGGAGGAAGGCATGGGCCAACACCATACACATAGTGTGTCACGATCGCGACAGCCTATGGTTTCGTGTCACAGAGTTTGACAGACCGAACCAAGGTATTATTGGCGGGCAGTATCATGTACACTTGACAAATAGGACCTGCGACTGTGGGATATTTGATGCACTTCATTACCCATTCGCTCATGTACTTGCGGCTTGTCAGAATCTCCGTCTTGATCCCATGAGCTATGTCGACGAAGTGTATAAATTAGAAAACATGTACAACGATGGAACACGTATTCCACCGGTCTAGATGAGCGTAAGTGGTCGTCGGTATCGCTTGCAAGTATAAGCTGTTGTCGGATAGACAATTAAAGCAAACTAAAAGGTCGACCTTACTCGACTAGAATACGCGACAATATGGATATCAGAAGCGAGCAACCAAAGTAGGCTGTGCGGATGGTGTAGGGCCCCGAGGCATACATCTCGCTCATATCCAAATCGAAATAGTTGACCGTGTTCTTAGCTTTTTTGTCTCTTGGTGGCTATGTAATTTCTATGGGTTTTGATGAAAGCGGTGAACTTTTGTACAAGAATCCGTATTTTATTCAAGTTATTAAATTTAAATTACAAAATTACAAAAAAAAAAACAACGTTTTAATTTATTAAAAATAAAAATTAAATTACTATTAAAAATAAGAAAGCATTATTTTATTAAATATAATAAAACTAAATTACAATAAAAATTAAACCATTTCTATTTTACTAAAGATATTAAAATTAAATTACATTAAAATAAATAAAAGAAATTTCTTTTGTTAAAAAATTAAAATTAAATTACATGTAAAATAAACAACTTCTATTTTATTGAAGATGTTAAAATTAAATTACATTAAAATAAATAAAAATAACTTTTTCTTTTGTTAAAAAATTAAAATTAAATTACATGTAAAAATAAACAACTTTTATTTTATTGAATATATTAAACTTAAATTACATTAAAGTAAATAAAAATAACTTTTTCTTTTGTTAAAAAATTAAAATTAAATTACATGTAAAAATAAACAACTTCTTTTTATTGAATATATTAAAATTAAATTACATTAAAATAAATAAAAATAACTTTTTCTTTTGTTAAAAATTAAAATTAAATTACATGTAAAATAAACAACTTCTATTTTATTTAATATATTAAAATTAAATTACATTAAAATAAATAAAAATAACTTTTTCTTTTATTAAAAAATTAAAATTAAATTACATTAAAATAAAGAACTTCAAAAAATAGAAGATATTAAAATCAAATTACAAATACAAATAAAAATAACTTTTATTTTATTAAAAAATTTAAAAATTATATTACAATTAAAAAATAAAAAGCCGATCCAGAATCGGTGTTGATGCTTGGTGAGAATCGATGCCACGAGGGTGGTCAGTGATTCTGTATTGGATTCCTCCGTCTTCTAACTTCTGGCGGGGGTCGTGGAACCTCGAGCGGGGATTCGGGTTCCTCTGGCAGTGGGTCTAGTTTTGGGTGTTGCGAGGATGACCCACCTTGATAAAATAAGACCCCGGAGGTGTTGCATAAACCACGGTGGGGGTGTCTGAATCACGTATGGCGAAGGAGCCTGGTAGAAAGAAGTGCTCCCCGACAGCGCCTCCTCTGATCCCACACGCGACGACGGCCTCAAGATCGACTGGCCAGCGGGAGTAGTATGGAACGGACTCGAACCCAGCCATGCATTCCAACTTGGGGTCGGACTGGGAAAAAGAAACATATACGGGTTAGGATACATATAAGGGGTAGGGTACGCACTTGGCATAAAGGGTGAAGGTTGTGATGTCGGTGTCGTCGACTGAAATGATGGGCCTGGGGCGCTGTTGCTGGGCTGGTGACTATGTCGGTGCTATTGATGGCCCCATCTCATCACCCCTTCTCCTTGGATTTAAAGGGCCCCGACGTTCTCTTCGTTCACGAAGTTGCTGTCGCCTCTCTTCTTCCGATAATGATCTGACACCATGGATCCTAAACCATGGCATGTATTAAGACGCACGCTAACTCAAGAACGATGATCGGTTCCCGGATAGGTAAATAGTCATATCGATTCTCCCACGTCTCAATGTGTGCTGACCAAAATATTGGCCAATCCGTGTGCAGCAGCTGTAAGTCCACTTTGTGCTCATCATTGAGCACCTCGGGTAACGGAATCGGTTGCCGAATCCAAATTGTCCGAGAACCCGATCATTGGTGCATCTCCACGGTCGCATAGGTGATCAATGGGACCTTCACGTGCCAACTGTTCGGATTTTGGAAGAACTCCTCCGGAATTACTGCCTGAATTTCCAGATCCTCGTACGGTGTCCATTGAAACTATATTAACATGACCAAAATATTAGTTATATACATAATAGTATAAAGTAAATACGAAATACTAAATTATAAATACGAAATTTGAAACTTACTTGTGATTCCGACCGTTGGTCCAATTGAAGCTGTATATCTTCAAGCGAGGTAGGTATTCTAACATGACTCGCCGAATGGTTTCACCTAATTAAATAAAATTTTAGCATACAATTATACTATAAATATATGAAATAATTGTAAAATATAACATTAAATTTACCTCGTTATCAGTGGGAATGAATATGGGTGGTCGAGTCGAGGACGTGAAAATGGAAATCGATACCATGCCCACGACTGCAGTAGTGATAGGCAACCTCCGATCTTCGCTTTACTCGGCTACGTTGCCCCGCATATCTCCCGATACAACCTCGATAGCACGGCTAACCCCAACTCAATTCACCACCGCTCACGAAATCAATAAGTTTGTGACCATCTCGAGTGTCTGAGGTTTCTAGAAAGGTGCGGCATCACATAACCTCCAATTATCTGAAGAATGTATGTCTGAGCATACTGTATTCTTTCTATTTCAGTCGAACCCTCCTGCGGCTCCGGGAATGTGTCTCGTAACCTGGCCATCTCGATCCGAGCTCCTTGAATTATATCCGGAATGGCACCCAAGCTCAGTAGCATATGGCTCTCGATCACTAGAAGTTGCGGACCTAAAAAATATTTATGTTAGTTAGTTAGTATGTTAGTGTAATATAAAACTTTAAGTAGATGGTACACTCTCTTTTATTTTAGATGGAATATTGTTATTATTATTCCACCTGTCTATCAATTTTGTTAGTATATTGTTATAATTATTGTTAGTATAAAAACATTAAAATAATATATAAAACCCATTATGCCATTTTATTATTATTATTATTATTATTAGCGGCGATGGGGTTATGCATATTGTTAGTGTAACATTCCAACACCGATCTAAAAATGGTAAAAATTATAAAATTAAAATTAATTAAAATTACATAAACCTAAAAATATTATATAAATATTGAAAATTAAAATTAAAACTTACCATTTTCAATTGTTAAAACCTTAATTAGAGATGTTATCTCTTTATTTTAGCAAGTAATTGTTATTCAAGCCATTGTAATAGTGTAAAAATTTTAAAATTTTTATAAAAAATATATTAAAAAAATTAAAAAACATTTTTGTAAATAGTAAGGACTATTTTGAAATTTTAGAGTAAATTTCAAGGACTTTATTATAATATTGAGATTAAATTGAGAGTAGGATTAAAGTGTTGTTAGTAAAAATGGTTTGGGTTTTTTTAATTATTTTTTATTATTATTAGTAGGTAATTAGAATATAAACCCTAAAAATATTTATGTTAGTTAGTTAGTATGTTAGTATAATATAAAACCTTAATTAGAGTTTTTAACTCTTTATTTTAGTTAGTATATTGTTATTATTATTGTTAGTGTAATATTATTATTTTGTTAGTATATTGTTATAATTATTGTTAGTATAAAAAACATTAAAATAATATATAAAACATTATGTTATTTTATTGTTATTATTATTATTATTATTATAATATTGTTATTATTATTGTTAGTGTAATATTGTTATGTTGTTAGTAAAAATGGTAAATGTTATTTCATTTAGTATTATATTATTATTGTTAGTAAAGAAATATTATAAGTATTGTTAGTATAAAGAACATTAAAATAATACATGAAACATTATGATTTAAAATAAATAATATAAAATAATAAAATATGAAAATAATATGTATTTTGAAAGTAATGTAATTTGAGAAAAGGAAAATACAAGTAAATGGTTAGAATAAGTGATTTTACTAAATCTAATAGTACTTTATTGAAAATTATAGGATTTGAACACTTAGGAAATCTGAGCGAACATAGTGCCAAAATAGTGCCAAATTTTTTAGTTTTGTTTTAAAGTTATTTTGTTTGTTTATTTTGGTTTGTTAGTAATTTATGTGTTTATATTAATTAATTTTTTATTGTGAATGTTATGTTTTAAATTTTATTTGAGAAATTTTGTTTATTTTTGAGCAGATTGACCATTGAAGATGGATGATCGCTTTTTAGATATCGTTTATTTCGATGGAATCATCTTGACAACAACGTTGGATGCATATTTGAATATCGGCAACAAATAGCAATGAGATTTAATAGAAATGTATCGTTGGATGATATGAAGCGAAGGATAAGCATAAAAATTGTTAGGCGTTGTGGGAAAATGATATCGAGAATTTTCTACAAGTTTCCAATTGGCGAGATCCGATCAAATTCACGAAATGGAACTTGTAGGCAGCGAAGGCGTGGAGACAATGATCATGTTGTCTTTGGGAATGGGAGTATGAAAATGCACAGATTCACTTATTTCTTTGAGTTAAGGTATTGAGGCAAATGAAGGCGACAATGCATATGGTGAAGAACATGGAGCTCAAGAACAGGTGCATGGTGCCTCCAATATATAGTATGTTGATGGCGAATCGAATATCGTCGGATCGATATCGATCTTAATATTACACCGATATTGATGTGGTTGGTGATGATGGACACACGGTAGTGATCATTGTGAAGAAGAGTCGATATTGACGATGATCCGATATGGATGATATACGATGATATTGACGATGAAGGCGTGAATAGCGATGGGAACATTAGTGCGTCTTCGTCGGGAACCATATCGATGTATTACGATACACAATAATCTTGGGCCGCATGTCACTCATAGACCCGTCGTGGCGTGTAATCGAGTTTCAGTACCACGAAATATATCACGCTCACCGCTCTTTGTAAATTCCAATCATGAGGAGTTATTCGTGAGGCGTAGATTTATAAGTAAAGAAGAGTCGCGATTCTGCTATTAAGCGGTATAGCATGGATATATCGATGGATTACAAAGTCATGAGTCTAAATCGACGATATATATTGCAGTGTTGGAAGGCGTGAAAGGATGCAATTGGCGGATCTGAGCTACATTCATTCAAAATTGTAGATGTAAGAGATTAGAAAATGGTTGGGCCTCATACATGCGGATCGACACGTATGGCGAAGATCATCGAAAACTTGATTCCAAAACTATATATACGTGTATCATGCCAATGGTGAAGGACATGCCGACTATTAAAGTTTGGTACTAATTCTTTGAAATACAAGCACGATTCGATGTCGAGTATCATATCGAAAGGCGTGGATAGCTAAGCAGATGGCAATGGAACAATTGAATGGGGATTACGATTCATCGTATAATGAGCTCTGAGGATGGATAGGTGCTATGCGGGAGTACATATCGGGAGCTGTGATTGAGTTCTGAACCGACCTTCTTACGGCCCAAATGACCAATTACGGTAGGAAAAGAATTTTTCATCGGATGTTCGGACATTGATCCATGTCTGGGCATTTCCACCACTGCAAGCCGCGAAATGCGGTGGATGGGACATGGTTATCTGGAAAATATACACGAGATCTTACTATTGCGGTTGCTCAAGATGGCAATAGGAATGTACTCCCAATAAGCGTTTGCAATAGTAGATAAGGGAATATGGAATCTTGGGAATTCTTCCTCACCAACTGCGGAGATATGTTATCGAAGCGATAATATTTGCATCATCTCCGATAGAGGAAAGGATTAATTACACGCAATTAAGCGTTCCGGTGTGCCATGGAGATCCGTTCTTGTATCCGAGTCACATTGCGGCTAACTTTCTTCGAGAGTATAAGAATGCAAATTGGAAGAAAGAAGTGGTGAAAATGGGTAAAGGATAACCTTATATTTTAATATGTATAGTTTAATGTTTTATGTTATCCGGATATCGTAACTAATATTTTTTAAAACATATACAGCAAGACGACGAGTTAGAACCACATATTTTTAGCCAAATGATGACTCAACTCGAGTGACATTGAAGGTCAAGCGAACAAATCTTTTCGGAGTGGTTAGGTACAATGGAGCCGTGGCAATGGGCTCAAAGTTTTGTGAGGGCTTTCGTCATGGTCGAGATGACCACAAACTTGGTGGAGGGGTCAGCATTTGTGTTGTTGAAAACACGACATCTTCCGATTTCATCATCTTCTCGGCAACATTCTACAAAGTTGGCAACCTTGATGCCAAGAATGGGTGAACAACAAGTCAACCAGATGGATGTAGGGCGCGTGTTTGTGGAAGATGTGAGGATGCATTGATTGCAAATCGTCGGATTGTGAGGTCGATGATTGTAGAAATATATTCACGACGAATGGAAACTTTTCGAATTTACGGAGTCCATCGATGGCCGTCGATCGGTTTGCCACCTAGGTCTTATGGAGTTGATCTTGAGCAATGCGGTGTGAATGCGGGAGGTTCCAAACACTTCATTATCCGTGTGCATGGCTAAGTATGGGTATTTAGGCTCATGTTAGGGAGGTTGTAGTTTGTCTTAGAGCAAAGCTTTTGGGGATTCAAGAAGATAACATGATCAGGAGTTTACTTGATGCATCTCTTTGTCGGAAATGATGTCTTTGGTTTAGGAGATAGGGGGTTTTTTACTAAATTAGGATAAAAAATATATATATATTCGAAAATAGGATGTGGAGGCCATTATTTACCAAAATGGGTGCTGCAGGGTGGTCACGCCACTCTCATAGGCGACACCACCCTACTGGCAGATTCCCCCCTGCGGCAAACAGTGAACATGGCAGGTAAAACAGTAAGGGTAAACAGTAAAAACCTGGAAGAATGGCCTCCCATAGGCGGCACCAGGTGAAGAATGGCCTCCCACAGGCGGCACCGTGAAGAATGGCCTCCCACAGGCGGCACCATGGTGAACAATGCCCTTCCATAGGCGGCACCAAACACTGGAAAATGTAATGGCAGAGGCGGCACTGCATTTGGCACACCTTAAAATGGCACCTCCCCTCCCCACACGGAAGGAAGAAGCATTAGAGGAGGAAGAAACTGGTGGTGGTCTAGGAAGAAAAAAAAAAGGGGAGGAAGGAAGAAAATCGGGAAAAAAATAGGGAAAATTAGGTATAATTTTTTCAAATAATATTTGTGTATTTGATATTTTTATTATATATTAATTTTATTTTATTACTTAGTAGTTTAGTATTGTTAGTAATTTAATTATATTATTATTAGTAGGTAGTTAGAATATAAACCCTAAAAAATATTTATGTTAGTTAGTTAGTATGTTAGTGTAATATAAAACTTTAATTAGAGGTTTTTATCTTTTATTTTAGTTAGTATATTGTTATTATTATTGTTAGTGTAATATTATTATTTTGTTAGTATATTGTTATAATTATTGTTAGTATAAAAACATTAAAATAATATATAAAACATTATGCCATTTTATTGTTATTATTATTGTTATTATTATAATATTGGTATTATTATTGTTAGTGTAATATTGTTATGTTGTTAGTAAAAATGGTAAATGTTATTTTATTTAGTATTATATTATTATAAGTAGGTAATTAGAATATAAACCCTAAAAATATTTATGTTAGTTAGTTAGTATTTTAGTGTAATATAAAACCTTAATTAGAGTTTTTATCTTTTATTTTAGTTAGTATATTGTTATTATTATTGTTAGTGTAATATTATTATTTTGTTAGTATATTGTTATAATTATTGTTAGTATAGAAAACATTAAAATAATATATAAAACATTATGCTATTTTATTGTTATTATTATTGTTATTATTATAATATTGTTATTATTATTGTTAGTGTAATATTGTTATGTTGTTAGTAAAAATGGTAAATGTTATTTTATTTAGTATTATATTATTATTAGTAAGTAATTAGAATATAAACCCTAAAAATATTTATGTTAGTTAGTTAGTATTTTAGTATAATATAAAACCTTAATTAGAGTTTTTATCTCTTTATTTTAGTTAGTATATTGTTATTATTATTGTTAGTGTAATATTATTATTTTGTTAGTATATTGTTATAATTATTGTTAGTATAGAAAACATTAAAATAATATATAAAACATTATGCTATTTTATTGTTATTATTATTGTTATTATAATATTGTTATTATTATTGTTAGTGTAATATTGTTATGTTGTTAGTAAAAATGGTAAATGTTATTTTAATTATTTTTTATTATTATTAGTAGGTAATTAGAATATAAACCCTAAAAATATTTATGTTAGTTAGTTAGTATGTTAGTATAATATAAAACCTTAATTAGAGTTTTTAACTCTTTATTTTAGTTAGTATATTGTTATTATTATTGTTAGTGTAATATTATTATTTTGTTAGTATATTGTTATAATTATTGTTAGTATAAAAAACATTAAAATAATATATAAAACATTATGTTATTTTATTGTTATTATTATTGTTATTATTATAATATTGCTATTATTATTGTTAGTGTAATATTGTTATGTTGTTAGTAAAAATGGTAAATGTTATTTTATTTAGTATTATATTATTATTGTTAGTAAAGAAATATTATAAGTATTGTTAGTATAAAAGAACATTAAAATAATACATGAAACATTATGATTTAAAATAAATAATATAAAATAATAAAATATGAAAATAATATGTATTTTGAAAGTAATGTAATTTGAGAAAAGGAAAATACAAGTAAATGGTCGAATAAGTGATTTTACTAAATCTAATAGTACTTTATTGAAAATTATAGGATTTGAACACTTAGGAAATACTGAGCGAACATAGTGCCAAAATAGTGCCAAATTTTTTAGTTTTGTTTTAAAGTTATTTTGTTTGTTTATTTTGGTTTGTTAGTAATTTATGTGTTTATATTAATTAATTTTTTATTGTGAATGTTATGTTTTAAATTTTATTTGAGAAATTTTGTTTATTTTTGAACAGATTGACCATTGAAGATGGATGATCAGTTTTTCGTATGCGTTTATTTCGATGGAATCATCTTGACAACAACCGTTGGATGCATATTTGAATGTCGGCAACAAATAGCAATGAGATTTAATAGAAATGTATCGTTGGATGATATGAAGCGAAGGATAAGCATAAAAATTGTTAGACGTTGTGGGAAAATGATATCGAGAATTTTCTACAAGTTTCCAATTTGGCAGATCCGATCAAATTCACGAAATGGAACTTGTAGGCGACGAAGACGTGGAGACAATGATCGTATTGTCTTGTGGGAATGGGAGTATGTAAATGCACCGATTCACTTATTTCTTTGAGTTAGCCAAGATTGAGGCAAATGAAGACAAACAATGCATATGGTGAAGAACATGGAGCTCAAGAACTGTGCATGGTGCCTCCAATATCGTATGTTGATGACGAATCGAATATCGTCGGATCGATATCGATCTTAATATTACACCCGATATTGATGTGGTTGGTGATGATGGACACGACAAAGAGTGATCATTGTGAAGAAGAGGTCGATATTGATGATGATCCCGATATGGATGATATACCTGATGATATTGACGATGAAGACGTGAATGACGATGGGAACAGTAGTGCGTCTTCTGTCGGGAACCAGATGCGATGTATTACGATACACAATAATCCTGGGCCACACATGTCACTCATAGACCCCCGCGCAAGCATGTAATCGAGTTTCAGTACCACAAATATATCCCGCTCACCGGCTCACAGAAATTCCAATCATGAGGAGTTATTCGTGAGGCGAGATTTATAAGTAAAGAAGAGTGCGTATCTGCTATTAAACGGTATAGCATGGATATATCAGTGGATTACAAAGTCGTAGAGTCTAAATCGACAGTATATATTGCAGAGTGTTGGAAGGCAGTGAAAGGATGCAATTGGCGGATACGAGCTACATTCATTCAAAAATTGTAGATGTAGGAGATTAGAAAAATGGTTGGGCCTCATACATGCAGATCGACACGTATGACAGAAGATCATCGAAAACTTGATTCCAAAACTATATGTACGTGTATCATGCCAATGGTGAAGGACATGCCGACTATTAAAGTTTCGGTACTAATTGTTGAAATACAAGCACGATTTCGATGTCGAGTATCATATCGAAAGGCGTGGATAGCTAAGCAGATGGCAATGGAACAATTGAATGGGGATTACGATTCATCGTATAATGAGCTACTGAGGATGGATAGGCGCTATGCGGGAGTACATATCGAAGCGTGATTGAGTTATAGACACGACCTTCTTACGGCCCAAATGACCAATTACACCGGGAAAAGAATTTTCATCGGATGTTCGGACGTTTGATCCATGTGTACGGCATTTCCACACCGCAAGTTTAATGCGGTGGATGGGACATGGTTATCTGGAAAATATACAGATCTTACTATTGCGGTTGCTCAAGATGGCAATAGGAATGTACTCCCAATAGCGTTTGCAATAGTAGATAAGGGGAATATGGAATCTTGGGAATTCTTCCTCACCAACCTGCGGAGATATGTTATCAGAAACGATAATATTTGCATCATCTCCGATAGAGGGAAAGGATTAATTACCGCAATTAGGCATTCCGGTGTGCCATGGAGATCCGTTTACTGTATCCATCACATTGCGGCTAACTTTCTTCGAGAGTATAAGAATGCAAATTGGAAGAGAGAAGTGGTGAAAATGGGTAAAGGATAACCTTATATTTTTAATATGTATAGTTTAATGTTTTTATGTTATCCAGATACCGTAACTAATATTTTTTAAAACATGTACAGCGTACGAGTTAGAGCCACATATTTTTCGCCAAATGATGACTCAACTCGAGAGTGACATTGAAGGTCAAGCGAACAAATCTTTTCGGGAGTGGTTGGGTACAATGGAGCCGTGGCAATGGGTTCAAAGTTTTGACGAGGGCTTTCGTCATGGTCAGATGACCACAAACTTGGTGGAGGGGGTCAACGCTGTGTTGTTGAAAACACGACATCTTCCGATTTCATCTGTCTTCTCGGTAACATTCTACAGGTTGGCAACCTTGATGCCAAGAATGGGTGAACAACAAGTCAACCAGATGGATGTGGGGCACGTGTTTGTGGAAGATGTGAGGGATGCATTGATTGCAAATCGTCGGATTGTGAGGTCGATGACTGTAGAAATATATTCACGACGAATGGAAACTTTTTGAGTTACGGAGTCCATCGATCGTCGACCCGGTTTGCCACCTAGGTCTTATGGAGTTGATCTTCGGAACAGACAGTGTGAATGCAGGAGGTTCCAAACACTTCATTATCCGTGTGCACATGTTGTGGCAGCATGTGCTAAAGCGAACCTTAGTGTTGAACATTTTGTGAATGATGTGTACACGCTAGAGCGTACTTTGCGTGTCTGGGAAAATGAGTTCCCTGTCCTGCCCAACCTGTCTACATGGGAGGTGCCCTGGACGACTTTCAAGATTGTTCCAGATAGAGCGCTACGCAGAAATCCGAGAGGTCATCCGCAATCATCCAGAATCCGTAATGAAATGGACATTATGGAGAAATCCGACGGTAAGCGCTATGGAATATGTAGGTTAGGTGGTCATAATCGAAGTAAATGCCCGCAGCGAAACTATCATGTTGGACAATCGTCACGAGCGACTGGGAATTGAGCTTATTAATATTAACATGTGCTATCTATCAATATATGATCTCGCTATATATATAATTGTAATAAATTTGATTGATATATATAATCGTATACGATAATAATTATGAAACTTTCCGCTAAATTATTTGCGAATGAATTGTTTGAATCTTACTAAGCTGTGGAAGCTTATTTCGTTTGTGGTTGATGGTATTTATTTGTAGATTCATTTGTAGAGTATAGAAATGTGGTTAAATTGCAACTAGATCCCATGTGTAAAGTAAACAAATCAATTTAGTTGTTGGTGTACAGTGAGCTATTGGTGTCATGTCTTAAAATCTTGTTATGAAATTGTAAAGCTCCAAATCATCAAAAATCATAACAATATCAAGTTAATTTTATAAAAATAAAGTATAAACATAGTAATATTTACAAATACAAAATACAAGAAAATCAAGACCGGAATAAACACCTTAAAACTGATGGTTCGATGGTGTAGTCCTCGGTGTGTATTTACGTGGTGGTCGACGTTCACGTCGTCCCCACTGCGATGACCAACATCCTCGTCGGTCTCGGTGGGGGTCCGGATGGCGGTGTACTAAACATGGCTGAAAAATCATGTCGCTCGAAGGGCATAGATGAACTCGAGCGGATGGAGTGTCGATGCGGTGGATACGACCGGGATCTGAGCCGAGAGTACCGTCTTGCGGTGTGTATGATCCGAATATATCAACCTGTCTCGGTATCCACCTCGATGAGCGAAAAGTTGTCGATTACGGCACATATGGATGATCTGAATGTGCATCCGAATGTGATTGTAATTGCTCGGGCTCTGGCTCGGCCTCCGGCTCGACCTTCGGCTTGGGCTCCGGCTCAGGCTCCGGCTCGACCTCTAGCTCGGGATCAGGATCTGCAGCTGCCTCGGCTTCCATATCTGCCACTGGCTCGTATGCCCTATGTCATTGCACATGTGGGGATTCTGATCGATCGCCTCCGAGAATATATGGCTTCCCATAATAGAGTACCATTGTATGTACTCTAATGGAGGTTGAAGACTGGAAGCCATATCCATCTGAGGCATTCGGGACATGCGATCATTCCACACCGCAATAAATTGACCATGCCTAACCCCCCAATCCAAGTCTGGTATCCTCTCTTATTTTTGCAATGAACCTCTCTCACCTGGCACGGCGGTTCCGGGATGTATTGGACGCAACCAAATTGCCGCAGCACTCGGTCCCCGTGATACCACTCTACTACATGGAAATGCAGACAATTGGTGCGTTTGTGCACCACATATCTGAATGGATATAGGAGGACGGGGTATAACAATTGCAATTTCGGTCTACAGTATGGCATCCATATAAAGCGCACGATTAATAACATTGTTAAAATTAAACACGATTAATGCGTAAGATATACAAACTACTATGTAACGATATTGGAATCGCTTACCCTTCCCGGCATGTTGTTCAATCATAAGCCGGTATATCGGACGATGTACGACCTCCGATGCAGGATAATTACTCCACCTACAAAAAAATTTAAGTCAAATAGTATCGATATAAAGAAATTTCAATTAAAACAAGTTATATTTTATCACTGTTCACTAACGGATATACGTATGGTTGGTGGTAATAGCGATGCCAAGAATGGCATCCGATATATGAGCCAGGGATCGCAATAGTGTAAGGCATCCGCCTATGTCTCCGGTCGTTGGGTGCGTCGTCCGACAAAGCTCAAGGTACAACCACGTAAGAAGCTGAGCCCCAACTATCTGACGAGCATTGCTTAAATCACCAATAGGGGTAGGTGCGAATATGAACCTTATTATTGTTTGCACTTGGGCATCGATATACCCCTATGATGTGCATAATGTACGCTCGACTAGCGCACATCAAGTCGCCTTCAGTGGCATCAGCTGATATATGTTCGTACCTCGTTCTCAGCCATGTAAATTTTAATTCTGTAAAATATTTTCCATTATTACCGTACGAGTGCCCTAGTAGGCTCGACGAGAAGGTAAACGGTCACCATCGTGACCGACACCCGTGAACGGGACTCCCGTCAATTGGGAGCCCAAGCTGCAGTGCAACATCCTCTAGAGTGACTGTGCACTCTCCACACGAAAAATGAAAAGTGTGGGTCTCCGGGCGCCAACGCTCGACTAGTGCGGATATTAAATCATACCGCAAGTCAAACGTCCGGATCGATCTTTCTGATTGACGAATCCGACTTGCTCTATATATGGCATCAGTCGTTCATCCGGGGGATATTTTACGCCATTCATCCGGCCCCGTAATACACAGTACGAGTCCTGACAGTGTTAAATCATAAAAATATTACTACTTATGTAGAATAACATAATTTATTATGTAGCTATTTTGTTAATATAACCTGTAATTAATAAATAACAATACATTATCATATTATTAGCGTAATACGCATATGTGAGGAACTTTACTAATCAATGAAGCCATTTTAGTCTCAAATCAAATTTTTACCTACATAAAAAATAATAAATTTATATTCAATTAGTAACAAATAACATGCCAATACTAATCATATAATAAGAACATCATGTCAACGATGCATAATAAATATAATATTTTATTATTTATACAAACATCATAATATTAAGTTAAATATTAATTAGAGTTTTTTATAAACAATGATAATAACTAATAATAATATTTACGGTTTCTTAATAATAATATTATATTAACATAGCTAAAGTAATAATATAGTTTTTACGATTCCTTAATAATAATATTACATATACGTATACCTTTTTCTATTACTAGCCTTTGTCCGTTTTATTTTATATTATTTTCGTACATAATTATTCAAATATATTATCTATGATACATTTTAGTGCATAATAAATCAAATATTTTATTTTACTATTTTCATTTTTATTATTTTATATTATTTCTTTTACTACGTAATATTTCAAATGTATTGTTTTATTACTTTTATATATCAATTTAATAAAACCCACTTATTTTAACTATTTATTCGTATTTTCCTTTTTCTCAAATACTATTACTTTAAAAAATACTATTTTCATATTTTATTATTTTATATTATTTATTTTTATACGTAATATTTTATATATTATTTTAATGTTCTTTATACTAACAATAACTATAATATATTACTAACAATAGTAATATAATACTAAATAAAATAACATTTACCATTTTTACTAACGATAATATTACACTAACAATAATAATAATTATTTTATATATATACTAACTAAATTAATTATTAAAGTTTAACTAATAATAATATACTAACTAAAATCATGTTAGAGTTAAAACTAACATATTAATACACACTAACATAATTTATTAACTAACTAACATAATTAAATATTTTTTAGGGTTTCTATTCTAACTACCTATTAATCATAATAGTATTTAACTTAGTTACTAACTAACTACTACTTAAACAACTAATGTTAGTTATAAACTAAGTCATAAAATAAAATTAACATATAATAAAATTATTATAAACTACTTAAACTACTTACATTATAAACTACTAACAACAAATATGTCATAAATTAAAATTAACATATAATAAAATAATTTAATAAAATAAAAAATCAACAACATAAACATTATTTTAAAAAATTATACCTAATTTTCTCCTATTTTTTTTCCTTCTTCCTTCTTTGTTTCTTCTTCCTTCCTTCTTTTCTTTCTTTCTTTTCTTTCTTTCTTCCTTCCTTCTTTCTTCTTCAGGCGTTGCTCCTTGCTTGTTTCTGCTTCTCAATGTTGTGGGGGGGACGGGGAAGGAGGGACCATTAAGGACCCCAAGAAGCAGCAGTGCCGCCTATGGGAGGGTATTGTTCAAAACAGTGCCGCCTATGGGACACCATTCTTCACCCGGTTTCATTGTTTCATTGACATGGTTCAGACTGTTTGCTGCAGGGGGCACTGTTTGCTTGCATGCTGCTGCAGGGGGGCAGTGGTGCCGCCTATGGGACACCATTTTTCACCCATTTTGGTAATTAATGTAGGCCACATACTATTTTCGAAAATTTTTTTTTCTATACTAGTTTAGTAAAAAACCCGGAGATAGGCCACAAAACAATCTTATGTTTTCTTTTAAAATTTCTTTTAATTTTATTTTTAAGTTAAAAGAAAACAAAGGAATTTTGTATATTTGAGTTTTAACATTTATATATATATATATATATATATATATATATATATATATAGAAGAGATATCATAAATCCGGATAAGATAGATAAAAACATATTGTTTTAGAATTTTAAACAATTAAAATGAATAAAATGGCATAGCTAATTATGCATAAATTTGGCGGTTCTTTATTGGCTGAGAGTGTCACAACACATTAAGTTAATTTTTGGATAATTAAGTAAAATCAGCTACTAAAATAGGCATTAAACGTATACTAAGTTTTTACAAGATTTCATTTTATTAAAATTTTAAAATTCTAATTAAAATATATACAATTCATTGTAAAATTGAAAAAGGATGTATTTTGGCATATTTTTCAAGTAGGATATGGGTTATTTGATCTAAATTCACCCAAGTCTAAACCTAAAACTTCTAATTAAAAATCATCTCATCATGGGTTTTTTTACTTCGATATAAAATAAATAAATAATTACATCCATAATATCTTTTTCTCAAGGTGAACTTGATACTTATGGGTATCAAGTTAATTATATAGTCAAATCATCATTGAATTTATATCATGGCTATCAAGAGAAAAAAATTGAAATGTGTAATTCATAGGACTTCGACTCTCATGTGTCGAGTTCAAGGTTAAAAACTTTGATAAGAAAATTTATTTGTCTGTCAGTTCAACCAACTCATTTAACATACGAAATTTGATACCCATGACTGTCGAGATACTCTCTTATAAAGACCTCTCCCATCCTTGTCTATTTCCACAAAAAATCCTCTCAATCTCAAACGAGCAAGAAAACAAGAAGTAAAATTACTTGTATTATAGTGCTCTTTGGTATTTTAGTATTTGGGTTACAGTGTAGTAAATATGGTTATTTGATATTTAATTTTTAGTATTTTAGCATTAGTGTTATATTAGAAAGAAATTGGAGTAACTCAGTGGCCAACATTACAATTTCGCTAAACTTAAGTTGTCGAAGATGAATCAGGAAAATGCAACTTAGGGGCAAATGTGGTGAGGTAAAGGTAGCTGAGGTCACAACATCATGTAGTTTGAACGCCAAAGCGGAGCAATGTCATGATGTGATATGGTTGTGGTCGCCACGTTTTAATACCAACTACTTGATCCCTAACAGTCACTCCAGGGTAAAAGAGGAGGTGAGGTTGCCGCATTGCAAAGTTAGGCTCCGTTTTGTTTCAATGAAAATAACTTCTGGAAAGTAATTTTTAGAAAATAATTTATTTTTTGGAAAAATTAATATTTTCTGGTGTTTAGATAAATTTGTGTAAAATATTTTACATTGTTTGGTAAATTTCTTAAAATATTTCATAAAAATTGTTTTCAATTAAACAAACATACATTTGAGATTTATTTTTTCATTGTTTAATTGAATTTATTTTTATCTATAATTTTATATTTTACATTATTTTTACATATATTAAAAATATTATGTTAAAATCGATTCATTACAACGTCATTTTTAATTACATGACTACTAAGTGAGCATTTTTATTTAAAATGTGACATCAACAAAATTGACAAAAAAAATTAACGATGGCAACAATTGGACTTGATTTTTAAATTTGAAAAGTAAAGGGTCTAAATTCTTGAAAATAAAAGTACAAAGACTAAATTACAAATATGTGAAGTGTACATAGACTTATGACATATTTTAACCTTTATACTACAAAACATTTATTATTAATATATTTATAATTGTAATAAATATTTATTATTAAAATATTAATATTGAATATTTTCAATAATATGTGAATAATATTATTTAAAATTATTATTTTAAAATTTATTATTAAAATAAAATTGAAATATTAAAATAATAAATTATATTTATTATATTAATAATTTATTATATGACTAAATATAAATAATTAAATATGTATGTTTAATAATATTGAAAAATATAATATTTTAAATATTTTTAAAAATAAAAATAAAATTAATTATCAATATAATAATATTAAGCTTGATTCAAGTTAATTTTATATAAAAATAAAATTATTTATGGATGAGCTCTTTTTCGAAAAATGACTTACGCTTTTCAAAAGAGTAAGTCATTTTACAGTAAAAAGGGCTTATTTTACCTTGACAAGTCATTTTACAGTAAAAATGGCTTATTTTATCTTGACCTGTAAGTCATTTTCCGTTGACCAAACTATTTTCTATGAAACAAATATAGGAAAATGCAAAAAAAAAAAAATTCCGTCAAACCTTTTAAGCCTTAAAGTTGCATTGTTGCATGCGTCTAAGTACTCTAGTCATTTTGTGCACCCGAACTCCAACCTAAAAATACCTATTCTTTGCAAATCTTTAAGCGTGTTGTATTTTTTTTAGATTAGAGTAAATTAGTTTCAAACACTTTTAATTTGTAATCTTTTCAATTTTAACAGAATTTAAGTGTTTCTCTTCTAGTTTTGTTCTTAAACTCAACGTATGTTGGAACTTCAAGTTTTCGTGAAGGATCTCTACAAATTGGCTAAGCCTTTCTTTACTTAACCTTTTAGCTCTTGTTTTAATTATGAAAGCATGGCGAATTCTAATCGAATTGACTTAGTTTGCATGCCTATGGCTAGGTAAATAGTTAACGAGATTGATTGTGGGTTTCCATGTTAAATTGATGAAATATATGGTTTCTTGAGTTAATTGATGAGCTTAACAATCTACAGCATTTAGGTTAATTAAGATTAATTCAATTGACATTTTCAAGTATTTTTGAGTAAAGAATTTTAATATTTGCTAAATTTATAGGCGAGATATGTGATTTAACGGCAAATATTAGGATCTAGTGTGAGTTGAGAAATCAATAGGACTTAAAGTTAATAACTATATATCAAGTCAATTCAACATTTCATTCTGTATGTCGAAACTCTTTTTTTTTTTTTTGAAACGGTCAACTTTTTATTTTAAAACAAAAATTGGGAGTCGCCACCGATTATTTTTATGAAGTATGATCGGATCACCTCGTAACGGTTTAATTTATTAAAACAACAATTTTGGTCTACGAAATTTAGAAAAACGGGTTCGAGAGTCAGTTACGTACGAGGAAGTATTAGCACCCTCGTAACGCCCAAAATTGGTACCTAATTGATTAATTAATATCTTAATGTCGAAAATTAAAAACTCGAAAAGAATTTAAAATATGATCCCTCTTTATTAATGTTATTTTTAGTTAATATCGCTTGAATAAATCAAAACGTGCGTTTAAGACTTTATTGGCCCGAAGTAACAAACTATCACATCCCGTAAGTTAGGACACAACACCTTAAACCTTTGAGAATGAGCTTACCTTTATTTTTTTTATTTTAAATCTTATGTATTTTGATTTTAAAAGGATATTCGGTTATTTAAGTTCAACGAGGCAATCGAAACTCCATGAGTTAGGGAACAATTTCTCAAAGCTCTAAACACGGAATATTGCCTTTATTTCCAAAAGTTTTTAAACAAATACACATGTAATGTTTAAAACTATGCATATTTATTTCATTTGGATTATAGTGTAAAGAATGAATATTTAAACACGGCTTGCAATACGATTGGAACAATAATAGAATGATAACGCGAAGAAGCGAAATGATGATATATCTATAATAATGAGATAACAAATAAGCAATGGCAATAATGAGTTAAATTTAACATTAATTAAACAATAATAAAATAATAAAAGAAAATAGAATATGCATGATAAAAAATAATGATATGAAAGTATCAAAAAAAAGAATAAATAAGTAACAAAGAAGAATTAAAATAATATAATGATAATAATAGTAAAATTTTACGTAAATAAGAGATTATAAATAATTATATAATAATAAAAAACAAGTAAGTGAATAAATAATAGATAAAATGGAATAATAAAAATATGCATATATATATATATATATATATATATAAAAAGAATACACCATAAAGGGAAAAAAAAAAGCACCAATTTGAAATACTAAAAACAATAATAAAAGAAATGATAGGAACGTTTGAAATAAAAATGAATCATTAATAAAATTTGATTAAAGATTGAAATTATACAAATAAATAAATAAATTAGGCAGTTTGAAATAATACAAAATTTGAAGATAAATAGATTAAGGGTGGAATTGAAATTAAAAGGAGGTTTTGGGCTTAAATTATAATAAAATAAATGTTTAAAGGACTAAATTGAAGTTTAAACTGAATTTTGGGCAAAAATTGACAATGAAAATAAGGTAAAAGACCAATTTGTAACGCGCGAATAATAAGGAGGGACCAAATAGGGAAATATCCCTGTCCTCCAAAACGCACAGTTCTAGTAGGGACTAAAATGAAATAAACGTGAAATTATCGGGCCAAATTAAAAAAATGAAAATAGGACTAAATTAAAACAACCCAAAAATGTGGAAGGATCAGGGGCGTAAATAGCCTAAAAATTGAAAACACACGGATCCCTGGAGCGGGTCGGGTCGCGCACGGGTAGGCCTTAAACGACGCCGTTTTGGCGCTAAAGGACCCTAAGTGAAACGACGTCATTTCACTTATATTATATAAATCAAAAAAAAAATTAATTTCATTTTCACTCCTATTCTTCAAAAAAAAAAAACTCTCTCAAATTTCTCACCCTCTCCCTTTCTCCAACCATCCGTCCGGCCATCGGCCACCGTGGTGGCCGCCGATCGTCGGCATCGGCGCCACTGTACAGGTGGCCAAAGAACCCAAAATCCCCCTTTTTGAAGCCCGGTGTAACACCCTTTACCCGTATTCGACGTCAGAACATGGTACGAGGCATTACCGGACATAAATACACATATTCATACAAAACCAAGACATGAAATTCCACTAAAATTTAAAACCTTTCATTTGCATTCATATTGTCCCTATTATGGGCCCACAAGGTCCAAAACATACATTGAGGGCTCCGGGACTAAATCGAGACCTTAGGAAGATTTTACGAAACTCAAAAAAATTTTGAAGTTTTAGGGGCACACTCCCGTGTGGCATGTCACACGCCCGTGGGCTTAGGTCGTGTCGATTTTAGGTTGCATTCTGTTTATGATGTCAACAACAAATAGTAGCCACACGGCCAAGTCACACGCCCGTATGCTAGGTCGTGTGGTCAATTTTATTTTCATGATTTTTCATAAATCAGGTGCAGATTTCACACGGCCAGGGCACACACCCATGTCCCAAGGCCTTGTTACTCACACAGCCATGTCTCAGCCCGTGTGGCCCATCCTAGACATTTTGTTTCGCTATATTAAGGTGCAGGGGGCACACGGCCGGATCATACGCCCATGGGGCAGATCAGTGTCACACACGGCCTAGACACATACTCGTGTGTCTACCCCTGTGGACAAATACAAGGCTATTTTCCAAGCCATTCTGCCACCCTCACTTGCACACATTCACATAACATCACATGTCATTCTCATATCATCATTTGTTATACTTAATCATCACATTTAGCTCATGAAAACCATACTAGATTCACATTCACAAAAGGGCATTAACACATGCATAAACATATAACCAACATAAGCCATCATTCATGGCTATATTCGAATTGAACCATAAACCATTTTAGGCCAACACATTTGGCTATATTAACAATGACTTAATTAATCAAAAGACAAAGTCCTTATACATGTCATATTTCAAGAAGGCTTGAATACTTATACCCAAAGTACAGCTTGATGGTGTGATAGCATCTCCGGCAATCTCCAACCCGAGCTAGCTAAATTAACCTATTAGAGACAGGAAATGGATGGGAGTAAGCAATAAAGCTTAGTAAGTTCATATGCAAATAAAATACAACTATTGACATTCATTTATTTTACCCAACCATAAATATATTATAATACAATTTGCATTTAATCTCATAATTCCCACTTAATCATTCATAATGCTTACTCCTTTATCTTATAAATACCATTTACGTGCCTTGGCATTAGCCTAACCACCATAGTCTCTCCATTATAACTTATCATATTATTTAACAAGTTATTTTCATCCTCTTAACCACATGCACATCATTTATGAGTAATCATAATTTTAACATATGGTTTAACCACCTTTCATTTGTCAAAGCTCGTATCATACTATTTTCACATAATGACTTTATTCGGCAATTATGCATGTCTTTCCTTTCTTTCATATCCAATGAAACACAAATTTAAACAAATAAATCGTACTATATCATAATTCAATTTGGTTCATAAAACCATCACATGATCATTATCAAATCCTATCATGTACCTATTCATCATGAATGTAGATCACTAATCACAAGGTTATCAATATTTCACAAGTATAAGCCAAAGAATACAAGATCGTCCCAAAATCATTCTCATCGATAGAACTTACTCAATTTCATCCTTACCATTAAGGCATCATAACTAAGCTCATATCTCATGAGTTTCGAGTAAGAACATGTACCACTCACAACATGATTATATCATTTCATATCTTTATCATAATCTTTAAATAACACGTGGAACCATTTGGAATACTAAAGGATATCCGATAAGCCTCAAACAAAAGGGTAAAATGTTGATGCTATGTCCCAGACATGATCTTACACTAGCTCACATGTCGAGGCTGATGCCATGTCCCATACATGGTCTTATACTATCTCTCGTCTCAATGCCGATGCCATGTCCCAGACATGGTCTTACACTGGCTCTCATAAAGTGGCTGATGCCATGTCCCAGACATGGGCTTACACTAGCAGAGATATCAACGCCGATGCCATGTCCCAGACATGGTCTTACACTGGCTCTCATAATGTGGCAGATGCCATGTCCCAGACATGGTCTTACACTAGCACACATATCCCCAAATGTCATGGCATGAATATCCTATCTATTCCTAAGGTTCAACCGGGAGTTTTTACTACATCAATTCTCATCATGCATATTCACAACAATAAACAAACACTTTATGCCATATTAATTGTTCAATACATAATAACAATAAAGTTGTATTATTTACGTACAACTTACCTCGGTATACAAAAAGTAGGCGACTAGATTGAATTAGTTTACTAGCTTAGTTCTCCCCCGGTTTGGGTCTGGACTCCATTTTTTGGATCTATAATGACAAATTCACTTATTTAATCACTACATTAATCAAGAAATCTATAATTCATATTTGGGCAAAATTACCATTTTGCCCCTAAACTTTAACATAATTACAATTTTGTCCTTAGGCTCGTAAAACGACTTTAATAAAATTTCCTCCTTTAACAAGCCTAGCCGAACCTTTATTACTCTTATAGCAAGTCACAATTCCAATTATTTCACACATTAACTACCCATTTTATAACTTTTACAAAAAGGTCCATTTTAGGTGTTTTCATGAAAAATCCTTTCACAAAAGTTGTTTATTAAACAACCAAGTTTCATTTTCTTTCATACAATTTCAGCAAACAATAAAAATAATCTCATGGCAAGACCCTAGACTCTTAACCATTTTGCAAAATAGCCCCCTCATTAGCTAGATTAAGCTATAGGGGTTCTAAAAACATAAAAATTAATAAAAACAACCACCAAAATCACTTACTTGCAATGGTGAAGAGTTGCTGAAATTGCAAGCTTCCAAAACCCTTATTTTTGCTGAAAATTTCGGTGGAAGAGGAAGAAGATGGGAAAAGATGATAACTTTTTCTTTGTGTTATTTTATTTTAGTTCATTTAGTCACCTAATGCCACCAAACTTTGACCATTCATGATTTTTGAATTCCATGTCCAGCCACCACTAATTTTATTGGTCTTTTTACTCAATAAGGACCTCTACTTTAGTGTTCCTTAGCTATTTAACACATTTATCTTGTAAAACAAAACTTTCGCACTTTATGCGATTTAGTCTTTTTTCAAAATTAAGCATAAAATCGCTAAAATTAATTTACCAAAATTTTCAAAAATAATATAATCATGCCATGAAACTTGAAATAATATTAAAATAATTTCTCCAACCTCAAATTTGTGGTCTCGAATCCAGTATTCTGATTAGGCCCAAAATCGGGCTATTACGCTCGGCACCCGTAGAACACTGATTTGGGACCAAAAGCCCCAAAAACCCGACCAAACCCTGCAAAGAAATAAAGAATCATTTCGTTTCTTCTCCTTTTCTGGCTTAGACTCTGTCGAATCCCTAAAGATTCAGTGATTTTCGAATTAGAGGCAACCGCGCGCCATGGTGGTGCAGCAAAAAAGGTAAAAACTAAATCTTATTCTATATTCTGTTATATTTTTCTTTTCTTTTTTTTGAAAAAAAAATAGATGCAAAAAATATAAAGCAAATCACCTCTTAGGTTTTTTCTTTTTGATTACTCTAATCCTGTAAAAATTACATTAATAGTGTTCGTGGCTTTTATAGCCGATCTATTGTTCACTATTTGTTACTGTTTCTATTGTTTCTTGCTACCATCTTTTTGCTTTTCTGTCCTTTTTTCTCTCTGTTTGCATGTTCGGGTGGTGTGCACGCGATGGGAAGGGCATCTTTTGTGCTGATGAGACGACAGCGATGCTGGGGGCTAATTAAAGTTTCAGCTTTTTTTGAAACCCTATTTTTACCATTAGGTCTGTTGGGTTTAATTTGGGCCTATTGGGTTTGTTTTTGTAAAATTGGGCAGTGGCTTTTAAGTTCAAGCTTGTAATTTGGGTATTTGGGCCTGTAACATGTTTTGTAATTTTGGACTGTTTAATTTATTATTATTTTTTGAATGTCTAATTTAGGCCTGGGCCGGGCAAAATAGGCCTATTACAGCTACCCCTCTTTGCTCATTGTCGTGTAACGAGGATGGAGTGAAGACTTTAAAAGGGCCAATTTTACTTGGACCTGCTGAGGCTCGACTTCATTTGGTGTTTCCCTTATTCAATTAGCTTTGTTCTGACCCTCTGCAATTTCAATGAGATAAGGTTTGTAGCTTTAATCTGCTCTACTGCAACTTCAGATAGATAAGATTTGCTATCTTCAATCTACTCCACTACAACTTCAAGGAGATAAGATTAGTGACTTCAATTTGCTCCGCTGCAACTTCAGGGAAATAAGGTTTGAAGCTTTAATCTGCTCTACTGTAACTTCAGAGAGATAAGATTTGCCATCTTCAACCTGCTCCACTGCAACTTGAGGGAAATAAGATTAGTGACTTCAATCTGCTCCGCTGCAACTTCAGGGAAATAATATTCTCCATAGTAGATTTGATCCGACCTACTGTAACTTAAGAGGTATAAGATTTGTAACTTGTAGCTTTAATCTATTCTACTGCAACTTCAAGGAGATAAGATTAGTGGCTTCAATCTACTCCGCTGCAACTTCAGGGAGATAAGATTTGTAATTTGTACCTTTAATCTATTCCACTACAACTTCAGGGAAATAAGATTCACTATCTTCAGTCTACTCCATTGCAACTTAAAGGAGATAAGACTTGTGACTTCAATCTACTCCACTGCAACTTCAGGGAGATAAGATTTGCTATGATAGATTTAATCCGACCTACTACAATTTCAGAGAGATAAGACTTGTGGCTTTAATCTGCTCCACTGCAACTTCAAGGAGATAAGATTCACCATGATGACTTTAGTCCATCCCACTGTAACTTTAGGGTATATAGGATTTGTGGTTTCACTGATCTGTTACTATTCTCTAGAGAACATGACCTGTAGAATCCATTTCATGGGCCTATTTATTCCTAGTGATTAGGATGTCATGATTAGGATGAATCAAATGCTCCTAACTAGCTCTATATGAATGATATTTGCATGAATGCAGAATGTCATTTTTCAAGAATGATCTCTTTTTAATGCTTAGGTTGTCATTGCTCGTTGTTTATTAAGGTTCTATCACTGATGTGTTACCATGTCTTCTTGTTCAGCTGGTATCTTTAACAGAAAATTCGAAGAAATAGTCACAATTTAGACTATTCTTTCTCAAATATTTTCAACCCTTAAGTTTGGTTAGTTCTGAATAGTGGTTCTGTTTTCAGATTCTCATACTATTTAGAAAACATTTCAGAGCAATATGCAGAACTCCTTTTTCTTTGAATATTATTAGTCCATTAATCATTATTTCAATGAAAAATGTTTGAAAAAAGATTATCGCAATGGACAAAAGGAATTTTATTGAAAACAAAGCTTGAAATGGATAAATTAATCAAAGATAGCAAACATTGCTGAAATACAATATGAATAAGATGCAAACAGGTGCCTCAAATATCATAGCATAAGCTTCTCCGCACAAACTCCTCAAGCATCCTTTTAAACTTGATATATGTTTCGGAGACCCAGAGTACTTTGTTGATGCCCCAAGACGTGACGTTCCTCTTCCTCATTAATTCGGGGATAACAAGACTACCACATGCCCTATCTTTGATCAAAATTTGAATTGCCCTTTTTTGGGTTTTCAACTAAAAAAATCTCTTTGGTCTCAAGGCGCCTTTTGCGGGTTTTCACCTTGGCCTCTTCTCTTTTTTTTTCAGGTGAAGTACTTCTTGACTGAGTTTGAATTCATAGGATTAGGCAAGCTTTTGCCATCGATCTCAGTCAAAATCAATGCTCCTCCAGAAAAGGCCTTCTTTACCACATAAGGTCCTTCCCAATTTGGCATCCATTTCCCTCTGAAATCCTTTTGTATGGGCAAGATCTTTTTCAGTACTAGGTCTCCCTCATGGAATTTTCTAGGATGAACCTTTTTGTTGTAAGCTCGCATTATTCACTTTTAGTGCCTCTGACCATGATGGATGGCTTTCAACATTTTCTCTTCAATCAAGTTTAGCTGATCATATCGGGATTGGATCCATTCTGCTTCATCTAACTTTAATTCTACCAAAACTCAGAGAGAATGAATCTCAACTTCAATGGGTAAAATTACTCCATTCCATAAACCAAAGAGAAAGGCGTTACCCGATTGAGATCTTGACAGATGTTCGATAGACATAGAGGGCAAATGGTAACTTTTCATGCCAATCTTTATAAGTCTCAGTCATTTTCCCCACGATTTTTTTAATGTTCTTATTGGCTACCTCCACTGCACCATTCATTTTTTGGCGATATGATGATGAGTTGTGGTGTTTGATCTTGAACTAACTGCAGATTTCTGATATTGTGTTGTTGTTCAAATTTAGTGTATTGTCAGATATGATCCTTTCTGGCATTCCATATCGACATATGATCTCCTTTTTTAAGAACTTGCTGACTGCCGACTTCGTGACATTGGCATATAAAGTGACTTCTACCCATTTTGTAAAGTAATCGATGACCAAGAAGATGAATCGATGCCCGTTAGAAGCTTTTGGTGAAATTGGCCTAATGACATCCATGCCCCACATAGAGAAAGGCCACACAGAAGTCATAACATGAAGAGGTGAGGGAGGTATATGAATTTTATCTCCATAAATTTGACACTTGTGGCATTTCTTAGCATAACTGATACAATCTCCTTCCATAGTGGACCAATAATACCCGAATCTCATGATTTGCTTGACCATTGTAAACTATTAGCATGTGCTTCGTAGACACCTTTGTGGATTTCTTCCAAGATTTTTTTAGCCTCGACAGCATCTACACATCTTAGTAGCACTTGATCTTTTCTCCTTTTATATAAGATCTCCCTATCTAAGACATAGTCATTGGCCAGTCTTCTCAACGTCCTTTTATCATTCTCAATTAATTGATTAGGGTATTCACGATTCTTCACGTATCCCAATATATCGTGGTACCAAGGGTGATCGTCCTCTTCTTTTTCTTCTTTGATGTTGTAACAATGAGCCGGAGTATCATAGATACTCATCCTGATAGGCTTTACATCCTCTTGTTTATTCACTTTGACTATCGAAGCCAAAGTATCCAGGGCATCAGCCATCTAATTTTCATCTCGTGGGAGGTAATAGAAGGTGATGTCATCAAACTCCTCAATTAACTCAAGAACCAACCTTCGATAATTGATTAACTTGGGATCTCTTACCTCTCATTCTCCCTTGAGTTGACAGATCACTAGTACAGAATCCCCACATACCTCTAGCACTTTGATTTTATGTCCTATGGCTGCACAGATACCCATGATGCATGCTTCATATTCTGCCATATTGTTCGTGCAATCAAAATCCAATTTGCTAGTGAAGGGATAATGATCTCTGTTTGAGAATACCAGGACTGCCCCAATTCCGTTACCCACAGCGTTTGAGGCTCCGTCGAAGCTTAGCTTCCAAGAATGACCTTCTTGAGAGTCTTCTTCAGTGGTTGCAATATACATTAGATCTTCATTCGAGAAATCAAAGTTCAAAGGTTCGCAATCTTCTAGAGCTCTACTGGCCAGAAAATCTGCTATTACGCTCCCTTTTATAGCATTTTGATTCACATAGACTATATCAAATTCAGAGAGCAGAATTTGCCATTGGGCTATTCTTCCATTCAAAACGGTCGACTCCATCATGTACTTTAGAGGATCAAGTTTTGAGATGAGCCAAGTTGTATGGTACAGCATTTACTATCTCAGTCTTTGGGTTGTCCAAATTAAGGCGCAACATAACTTCTCGATTGGCGCAACATAACTTCTCGATTAGCGCATACCTTGTCTCACATTCGGTGAATTTCTTACTGAGATAGTATATCGCTCTTTCTTTTCTTCCTGATTCATCATGTTAACCAAGCACACATCCCATGAAATTCTCGAATACTACCAAGTACAGTATCAACGGCCTATCTGGGCTGGGAGGCATTAGTACTGAGGCATTGGATAGGTAATGTTTGACCTTATCGAAAGTTTTCTGACACTCCTCATCCCAAACTCCTGGATTGTGTTTCTTAAGGAGATGAAATATGGGGTCGCATTTCTCAGTCAGTTGTGAAATGAACCGGGCGATATAATTTAGTCTTCCTAGGAAACATTAAACTTCTTTTTGAGTGCGTGGTGAAGGTAACTCCTGTATAGCCTTAACTTTATCTAGGTCGATCTCGATCCCATTTTTATTTACTACAAGTCCTAGCAATTTTCCCAACCTAGCCCCGAAAGTACATTTTGCTGGATTGAGCTTCAGTTGGAATTTTCTCAATCTCAAAAAATAATTTCCTCAAGACTTATACATGCTCCTTTTCTGTTCGAGACTTTGCGATCATATCTTCTACATAAACCTCGATTTCTTTGTGCATCATATCATGAAACAAAGTTACTATAGCTCTTTGATATGTTGCTCCGCATTTTTCAGTCCAAATGGTATTACCTTATAGCAAAATATTCCCTACATGGTCACGAATGTGGTCTTCTCCATGTCTTCAGGATGTATGTCACGAATGTGGTCTTCTCCATGTCTTCAGGATGTATCTTTATTTGGTTGTATCCCGAGAAACCATTCATGAAGGAGAACAGTGAGTAACATGTCGTGTTGTCCACTAAAGTGTCGATATGTGGCAATGAAAAATTATCTTTCGGACTGGCTTTGTTTAAGTCCTTGTAGTCTACGCACATTCATACTTTCCCATTTTTTTAGGGACGAGGACGATATTAGCTTTCCATTCTGAGTATTTAACCACCCGTAAGAAACCAGTTTCAAATTGTTTCTTGACTTCCTCTTTTATTTTCAGTAAAACATCGGGCATCATCCTTCGGAGCTTTTGTTAAACTGGCTTGCACTCTTCTTTATGGGGAGTCGATGTACCACGATATCAGTACTTAACCCATGCATGTCTTGATATGACCATGCGAAGACATCTTTAAATTCTTGGATTAATTCAATGAGGTCTTTCTTCGTCTTTGCGGTAATGGAAGCTCCTATCTTCACCTGTTTTTCCTCTTCTAAGTTTACAATTTCCACTGACTCTTTATAAAGCAAGATTTGTTTCTCATCTTATTTTACCATCCTCAACAAATCAGGAGATAGGTTACAATCTCGATCATCTTCAAAATCCTGAGAATCCTCCATACACATATCTTGCTCAAAAGGAGATTATGAGTCAGCAGCAGCGTCGCTCATATCATTGATATCTGGAGATTCTAAATTAGCTTTAAAAATACAGGAATATCTTTCGCAGTCCAGTCGTTCAGAGTACTTCCAGGTACATAGGGGCAGATGTTTGATAAATTTTCTACCCAGATTCCTTCTTCAGATATAACGTTGATGTTCAGATTTCCCAGCATTTCTTGAGCGGTCTCTTTTCTTGACATCTTTCGTTCAAGGTGAATAGTTCCTCCTGACACGAAAGTCTTGGATATATAGGAAAAGGTCATCGGTTCCCACTTGATCTCTTCCCCGCTCAGTTGCGTTCTTCTCCTTTCTTGCTTTTTCTCCCACTCTCTCTTCTTTTGCCTCGCATCTGGGTTGTATCCTAAGCCAAAGCGGTCTCGTTTGTCCATGAGCATGGATGTCTCGACCCTTCCTTATAGGCATTTTCCAAGACCTCCCCCAAGCAAGGCTCCTTTTCTGACCGTCAGTCGCAGGCCCATCCTTATAGCTTTAGAGATTTTGGGCATCGGGATCTTGTTCCCTTCGACAATAAAGGTTGCATTCACAAATTCCAACGATCAAAAGGAACATTCTATCGCTTCATCGTTTGTTCCTATGTATGGTACGTTACTAGTTACGGATGCAATAATGTCTTCTTCTGCTTATCATTACCAGTCGACCCTCAGTTACCAACTTTAGCTTCTGGTGTAGTGATGACGGCACTGCCCCAGCCGTGTGAATCCAATGCCTCCCCAACAAAAAATTATAAGAAAGCTTAATATCTATCACCAAGAAATCTACTTCATAAGTGTTTTGACCAATCAAGAGGGGTATCTCAATCATTCCCATCACCCTCTTTTCGGTTCTATCGAATACTCTCACTATGTTTTGACACGTCTTCATATGAGAGCTATCCATAGGTAACCTATTCAGGGTGGATAGGGGCAAGACATTTAGTGCAGATCCATTATCAATTAACACCCCTAGTAATGTATACCCTTTGCAGCGGGTGATGATGTGCAGAGCCTTTGTAGATCCCATGCCCCCTAGCAGTATTTCATCATCATTAAAAAAGATGAAGTTGTCGGCACTTATATTGTTAACTAGGTGGTCCAGCTTATTTACAGAGATATCGTTAGCGACATAAGTTTTGTTTAGCACTTTCATCAATGCGCCACGATATGTCTCCGAACTTAAGAGTAAATCTAGCACTGAGATGCAAGCGAGTTACTTGTGTAGTTGTTCTACAACGCTGTACTCGCTATGCTTTAAGAATTTCAGGAATTCCCTAGCCTCGTTCTCAGTTACTAGCTCGTTAACTGGTGATTTGAGCCTGACCATCTTTTCCTTATTTTGTTCAACTATTGGGGTCTTTCCTTTAATAGGCTCAGCTCCTACATTTGATAGATCATAGCGCCTCCCACTACGTGTGTAGAAACCCACATCTTGGCTTTCTTCTAAAGCACTAATTGGGTTCTCTTCTCTTGGGATCGTCACGTTGCAGTCATAATTCTAGGGAACCTTCTTGCTATCCTTGTAGGAAAAAGCTACAGGTTTCTGGATTATAACCCTTGGTGCAATTTGTACTCCGGCTTTATTGCTTCTAAGTCATGAAATAATAATCACAGGGTGGTTAACTTTATAGACCTTCTCTGTTAACCCCTCTTCTAAGGCGCACACATCTTCTCTTTCGGAGCCCATAGTATATTCAAATAATTCTAACTTCTTATTGTCCATCAAATTTTGCACTAAGGCCCTGAATTCAACACACTGCTAGATCTAGTAACCCTCCTTAGCATGGAACTCACAGTAGTTTCTCATCCCTTCAGGTTTCTCTTCTGAATCCTGTTTGATTAATCCTTCCTCTACCATTTTCTTCCAAACCCATTTCAGTGGGGTTTTTACTTCTGCTACATCCATCTTGGTTCTTATCCCTCTATTCTCAATTATTGCATTTACCCCTTTATCAGAATAACTGCGTAACAGATTTCCCGCCACATTAGGTCCTAATGGATCATCAAACTTTACAATTCTCATTTAATGAACCTTTCGATCAACTTTTTAAATGTAGTGTAATTTTTGATTGAATATCCCGTGATTTTCGCGTGGTACTCGTATTGAGCATTTGCGTTATACCATTTGGGGAATAGAGGTTCCATAGGTTTCAGGTAGAAAGGGGATACCACATGTGCATCAAACAGACTGTGATACAGCTCCCTATATATAATTAGGATGGGTGTGAACTGGAGCCTTTCTGTATTTAACCTCGGGTTGGATTCTTACCTTGGAGGGCCCTGATCGCTAGTGGTTACTGTCCTTAGTGGGCTAACAGTAATTGCTTTTGAATAACCCTTGTTGTATATGCTTACATTATTTACCTCATTTTTTTCTTCCTCGGGGCTGGTCTTTTAGAGTTTTCCCCGCATCTATCTTACCACTTCTTACTACGTTTTAATCATTTCAACGGATATTACTATATCCAAGAAGCTCTTAGTAGTGCTCTCCAACATATGGTTGATGAACAAGGCTTTTAAAGTGTTGATGAAAAGCATTGTGGTTTCTTTTTCCAGAAGAGGTGGCTAGACTTACGTTGCCACCTCTCTCCATCTTTGGGCATATTGCCTGAAGCTCTCATTTTGCTTCTCCTTCATATTCTACAATGTGATTCTATCGGGTGTCATGTCCATCATATGATTATATTGCTTCATAAAAGCTTGTGCCAGGTCTTTTTATGAATTAATTTTGGCACGACTCAATTGGTTGTACCATTTAGCTGCTGACCCGATCAGACTATCTTGAAAGTAGTGGATTAACAATTAATTATTATTGACGTATCCTGTCATCCTTCGACAGAACGTAGTGACTTAGCTTCTGGACAACTAGTCCCATTATACTTCTCAAACTCTGGAGTTTTAAACTTCAGAGAGAGCACTAAATCTGGGACCAAACTCAGGTCTTTGGCATCGATTCCACAATGATAATTAGTGTTTTCCATAGCTTTAGATTTTTCTTTTAGCCATCTGTATTGATCCTCAAGTTACTTTGGCAGTTCCACTCTTATTTTTTCTATTTCTTCCATATCATCTAGATCAGGAACAACGGATTGGTTAGGTTATCCCCTAGATTAGAACCTGAGCCTGTTTGGTAGTTCATCGGTGTCGAGGTACCGGTTTGATACTGTTGAGGTCTGATTGTAACGGGTACCCTTCGTGGGTACACCTCTAGTTGTGCTTGGGCGTTTATCGGGGTAAAACCTAGGGGTAAATAAAATCCTCATTATCATCCCTTGAGTTGACCGCATTACTTTTTCCTTTTTCACGTTCTCCAGCCAATAACTGTGCCAATTAGCTTATCATACTTCTTTGGGATTCTAGTATCTGATCCCTTATCTCTTGTTGTACTTTCACTAACTGTTCTTGCAGTTGCGCTTGCAACTGATCTTGTATCTCTTTTTGAATTTACTTTAGCCTTTCCAATCTTTGGTCCATTACTTCGGTTATGGCACGGGTACTATAACGATGTTTGGTTGGTTGACTCTTGTTAGTTTTGGATTAACTGAAATAATTTCATTGAATTAGGGTCTTTTTTTTAAATTTAATGCATATGATTCAATGTGATGCAAATACATGAAATGAATGCAAAAAGAGGCATTGACTCTAATTTAATTCCGTTAGAACAACTTTACTAGAAAATAAATTTCTTTACACAAAACAGATTACATATACGACTTTGCCCTAATGCTCAAAGCCTTATCTTTCCTAAGAAGTCAATCTAACTCTTCACCTCGATCCAATTCTGATTCATACTTCAAGCTTAGCACGTCAGCCTGAACTGCTAAGGTTTGCAAATGATCAGCCACCTCTCATATTGAGCCACAACTTCACCCATGATATGGTCTCTATCCCTGACCTGACCATGAGAACGGTGAAGTTGCTCTTTCCACTGCTCGTTGTTTGCTTCAAGGAGTTTAACTCAGAGTTCGCAATTTTATAATGCGATCTCGAGCTCATCTATTTTCCTTTTCAGCTCTTCAATCTTGTTTAAGCTCGCTTTCAGCTCAATTGTGGAGTTGCGATTACGATACTGATGAAGTGACTTTTCTAGTTCTGCTACCCTGGCTTTTAATCTGACCTTTTTCATTTTGGCATTCCAATAAGTTTCTTTCTAGAGCATTTTCTCTAGTCTGGGCATCTTGGCATTTCTTTTCCCACTGATCGGCTCTGTTCTTTTCTTCTTTGATCTCTTGCCACCATTGTTTTGATGTCTTTCCTAGCCTGGCAGTCCTCATTGATAAGCATAGCTTCTTGTAATCCGTTTTTAAACTATTCAAATCTTCTTCAGCCTTGTTTTTTCCTTTCCTCAGTTTATCGGACTCTAGCTTCTAGACATCAACATCTAGTCCTAATTACATCTTTTCTTCTTTCAATTGCTCTATCTTCTTTCCTAGCTCTAAATTCCTCTTTTTAAAATCCTGTTTGATGATCTTTAGCTCAGATGGAATCACTTTCAGGTGTTCTTCCAATTATCGAATGGCTTCTTGATTTGGCACAGGGATATTGTCATTGACTCTTTGACCCCACCACCAACTATATTCGAGGGTCACCATCGAACCTGCAGCCAATCTTTTCATTCGGTGGGTTTGATTCCAAGCATTAGACATTTCTCGAACCTTTTTCTTGTAGTTAACACCCTTATACGAAAACTCACACTGGGCCAGCCCTTGCGTTGCTGGTATAAACTATCTCGATCTATATTGCCTTAACATGAGTAGAGGAGCATATCCAACAGCTCCCCAAATCCCAAGTAGAGAAACCCAGTCAAAATCTCCACACCTGTACAGAATCTTAACGGAGATCATCCAAGGGGCTCTCCATTCGACGTCTTCATCTTGGAGATTCTAAAGTATAGCTATCCATTTTTCTTTCGAAATGTCATTTCGCCTCGGTGTAGCCACTAATTCTTTTAATCGAGAGTATTCTCAGATAATACTCGATAAGAAACTTTTTCTACCCTCCAAAAATGGCTATGAAACCATGTCGACAAGAGTTGCGCGCATCCAATGAATCTTCCTTCACCCGCTCTTTAGCATACATTCAAAGATTGAAATGTTTTGGCCAAAATTGCAGGGACAGGCATGACCTCTTATCAAGTCTGTCAAATAAATCTGAAACTGCCTCGTCCACGTGCTCCTAGTGCTTTAGGGAAAACAACCAACCCATAAATGCTCAAAGCGAAGACATCGACCCTTTTCTTCATATCTGGTGTGTTAAGATCAAATCTCGCAAACTATTCCAAGGGATACATTTACCATTCCCCTTTTGCTTGATCCGGGCTGCAACCAATTGCTCACTCATTCTTGTGATGTTCATTAGTTTCTTTAGGAAGGTCGGGACATTAGCGACTCTAGAATAAACCTTATCGGGTTAAATTTTTAGGAAACGAAGTAAGGTCGTGTATTCTTCCACAGTAGGTACTAAGTCCACTTTTCCAAAAGTAAAGCAACTGTAGGCGGGATTCCAAAATTGAGCCAGAGCTCGAAACAAGTGCTTGTCCACTTTGATATCGAGTAGATAGGGCAAATCACCATAACTACAATAAAACAGCTGCTCGATTTCATCATCCCATTGGACCCATGTCTCTTTCAATTCTTGGAGATTATTCTGGGTCACGCTGATACGAGTGAAGTCCCACAATTCTGACACATACCCCTCTGTCAAACTATCACCTTTCTCTAGTCGCGTTTTCTCAGACCATATTCGGACAACCGCGTTATCTTCCACTTTATCAAGAAATTCGTTCTCCATGGTAAGCTCTCTATTTAGTAACTGAATGTGAATCAACACCTTTTTTATGATGAAAATGCCATGCAATTACAGTCAAAGCAAAACAAAACAAGTCAGTATACAAAGCTAGAATTCAAAGTAAACAAAAAATAATAAATAAAGCATTTATTCGGGTAACCACTAGGGTTTGGTGCGATTCTACCTAAGGTAAGCTCTTAGGGCTATGCGGTTCGGTTCTAAAGTAAGGGTACCTGAATCGACAGATTCCTCGATCCTCACCTATTATAGGCTCATACGGACCGAGTTCAGTTCAGGGGAATACATTTCCCTATGCTACACGGAGATGAAAATCTCACGAAGACATAGGTACGGATGTATCCCAAAAGCGATCCACTATCCTATATGGAGTTGAAGACCTCACGAAGGAATAGTTTCTCACTCCCACTTAAAAGGGTAAAGTCAACTAATTATGTGATGCAATATGCGGAGATATATTAAAGACTCGAACCAATAAAGCAAACATCGAAATGTTGCAGACCATAAAAATGAAATGCAACGAAAAGATCGTAAATTTAAACCAAACTATCAATTTTGACAAAAAGACAAGAAATAACCAACTCGTGGCTTGACTCTCTTATTTTTTCTCCAGCGGAGTCGCCAAGCTGTCGAAACCCTTTTTTTTTAAATGGTCAACTTTTTAATTTAAAAACGAAAATCAGGAGTCGCCACTGATCATTTTTATAAGGTGTGATCGGGTCACCTCTTAACGGTTAACAACAATTTTGGTCTACAAAATTCAGAAAAACGGGTTTGAGAGTCGGTTACGTACGAGGAAGGATTAGCACCCTCATAACACCCAAAATTGGTACCTAATTGATTAATTAATGTCTTAATGTCAAAAATGAAAAACTCAAAAAGAATTTAAAATATGATCCCTCTTTATTAATGTTATTTTTAGTTAAAATCGCTTGGATAAATCAAAACGTGCATTTAAGACTTTCTCGTCCCGAAGTAACAAAATATCACATCCCGTAAGTTAGGACACAACACCTTGAACCTTTGAGAATGAGCTTGCCTTTATTTTTTTATTTCAAATCTTATGTATTTTGATTTTAAAAGAATATTCGGTTATTTGAGTTCAGCGAGAGAATCGAAATCGTGTGAGTTAGGGTACAATTTCTCGAAGCTCTAAACACGGAATATTGCCTTTATTTCCAAAAATTTTTGAATGAATACACATGTAATGTTTAAAACTATGCATATTTATTTTATTTGGATTATAGTGTAAAGATTGAATATTTAAACACGGCTCGCGACACGATTGGAACAATAATAGAATGATAACTCGAATAAGCGAAATGACGATATATCTATAGTAATGAGACAACAAATAAGCAATGGCAATAATCAATTAAATTTAACATTAATTAAACAATAATAAAACAATAAAAGAAAGTGGACTATGCATAATAAAAATAATGAGATATGAAAGTATCAAAAAAGGAATAAATAAGTAACAAAGAAGAATTAAAATAATATAATGATGATAATAGTAAAATTTTACGTAAATAAGAGATTATAAACAATTATATAATAATAAACAAGTAAGTGAATAAATAATAGATAAAATGGAGTAATAAAAAATATGCATATATATATATATATATATATATATATATATATAAGAATACACCATAAAGGGGAAAAAAAGGAGCCAATTTGAAATACTAAAAACAATAATAAAAGAAATGATAGGAACGTTTGAAATAAAAATGAATCATTAATAAAATTTGATTAAAGATTGAAATTATACAAATAAATAAATAAATTAGGCAGTTTGAAATAATACAAAATTTGAAGATAAATAGATTAAGGTGGAATTGAAATTAAAAGGAGGTTTTGGGCTTAAATTATAATAAAATAAATGTCTAAAGGACTAAATTGAAGTTTAAACAGAATTTTGGGAAAAAATCGGGAATGAAAATAAGGTAAAGGAACAATTTGTAACGCACGAATAATAGGGAGGGACCAAATAGGGAAATATCCCTATCCTCTAAAACGCACAGTTCTAGTAGGGACTAAAATGAAATAAAAACAAATTTATTAGGCCAAATTAAAAAAAATTGAAAATAGGACTAAATTAAAACAGCCCAAAAATGAGAAAGGACCAAGGGCGTAAATAGCCCAAAAATTGAAAACACGCTAATCCCCCAGGAGTGGGTCGGTTCGCGCGCGAGTAGGCCTTAAACGGCGCCGTTTTGACGCTAAAGGACCCTAAGTGAAACGAGTGAAGCGACGTCGTTTCACTTATATTATATAAATCAAAAAAAATTTAAAAATTCATTTTCACTCTTATTCTTAAAAAAAAAAAAGAAACTCTCTCAACTCTCTCACCCTCTCCTTTTCTCCAGCCATCGGTTCGGCCATCACCACCTGTGGCATTGCCAATCGCCAATGTCAAGGCCATTGCATACCAGTGGCCAAAGAACCCAAAATCCCCTTTTTGAAGTTTGGCGCCTGTAGAACATTGATTTGGGACCAAAACCCCCGAAAACCCGGCCAAACCCAGTGGAGAAATAAAGAAACGTTTCATTTCTTCTCCTTTTCAGGCGTAGGTTCTATCGAATCCCTAAGGATTCGGTGATTTTTCAAACCAGCGGTGACCGCGTGCGGTGGTGGTGCAGCAAAAAAAGGTAAAAACTAAATCTTATTCTATATTATGTTATCTTTTTCTTATTATTTTTTTGAAAAAATTAGATACTAAAAATATAAAGCAAATTACCTCTTAAGTTTTTTCTTCTTGATTACTCCGAACCTGTAAAAATTACATTGATAGTGTTCGTGGCTTTTATAGCCGATCTATTGTTCATTATTTGCTACTGTTTCTATTGTTTCTTGCTACTATCTTTTTGCTTTTCTGTTATTTTTTCTCTCTGTTTGTAGGTTCAAGGCGGTGCACGCTGATGGGAAGGGCGTCTTTACTTGATGAGGTGTGATGGCGGTGATGAGTCTTTGGGGCTAATTAGGGTTTCATCTTTTTCTAAAACCCTATTTTGACCATTAAGTCTGTTGAGTTTAATTTGGGCCTACTAGGTTTGTTTTTGTAAAATTGGGTAGTAAGATTTAAGTTTAGGCTTGTAATTTAGGTATTTGGGCCTGTAACCTGTTTTGCAATTTTGGACTGTTTAATTTATTATTATCATTTTTGCTTGTCTAATTTAGGCCAAGGCCGGGCAAAATAAGCCTATTACACCATAGTCATTAGGTAGATAAGTCTGTAGCTTTTTTGGGAAAGAATTAATTGAGTGAGTAGTTTCTAATATAGTGTGAATGAAATGCTTTTTAATTGTGTCAATAATTCTAAACTTGATTAGATTAGTATTTTACTTCACTAGTAGTTGAGTATTCAAATAAGCGAAAGATTTATTCTCATTCTCCCATCCCTACAACAAAAATGGTATTTAACAACTAAATTTCACAACAATATTTTTTGTTGTCAGTGTAAAACAACAATGACATTAAATGTTATTGTGCAAATTTGGAATGTTTGCAATGATTTTTAGATTTCATTGCTGAATTTAATTTTCAGGGTACTAATCCCAATGACAAGACTTATCGTTGTGAATTTCTAATTTTATATGTAGCAATGAAAGAAACTATCGTTAAATGTTATAATATTAACCACGACTTTAAAATGTTATTATGTAATTTATTTATTTTTTGTTTATTAACACTACAGCAAAACAGATTTTTAGCGGCGTTTTTTGGGCATTTAGCGGCGTTTATAAGCACCACAAAAAGTATTTGCGGCGCTTTTCTAAGCGCCACAAAAAACGCCGCTAATACAACCGCCGAAAATTTTTATGCGTTTATGCTTAAAACGCTAAAGATCTCGACTTTTAGCGGCGTTTGTAATAAAAGCTACCGCTTAAAACCATGGTCTTTAGCGGCGCTTCTTTTAAAAAACGCTAAAAGTCTGGGTCTTTAGCGCTTATAAAAAATGCCGCTAAAAGTCAGGGCTTTAGCGCTTTCCCAAAAAATGCCGCTAAAGTTAGGGATTTAGCGGCGCTTTCCCAAAAATGCCGCTAAAAGTCGGGGCTTTAGCGGCTTTCCAAAAATGCCGCTAAAAGTCGGGGCCTTTAGCGGCGCTTTCAAAAAACGCATAAAAATTTCTTGACATTTAGCGCTTTTGTACAAACGCCGCTAATTTGTACTGATTTAAAAAATAAAATTTTTGAATATTATACCCTCCGCACTAAAACCAACCAATAATAAAGATATAATTCCAACGCAAAACAACAAATTTAGCATAAAAATCACAATCAATACATTAATTCTAAATGATACTTGAAATTTAATAAATTAAATGAATGATAACGAAAATATTGTAACAATAATGTTAAATGTAATAATGTCAAAACTTCTTACAACGAAAAACTAAATGTCTAAGATGGCGGTTTCGCATCATTGAAACATCTCGCATCATATGTCAAGTCGGTCTTTGGAGCTCTTCAGATTTTCTCGCTCTGCTAGCATCGATGTCGCCTCTGCCTCCCTCGCATTGTCATTGCGCCTCTCTCATCTTCTTGCTGCCTCCCTTGCTTGTGCCGCTTCGCATCCGCTCTAAGTCATTCTTTGGAGTTCTTCATATTTTCTTTGAACATCGACAATTTGTCGCCTCTGCTCAACCGTGCTCTCTTGCATCCGAGCTATCTGGTTTTGTAGCCTCGAACTTCAAAGACGAGATTGACCCGGAAGGCATGTATCTGGGAGGCGGATCCAAAATATTGGGTCGAGGTAACACGGATCCTTTAAATCGAACCCGACCATACCTTTCAAGACCAAAACATCAATGATAATTCTATTAAAAATATACTAAAGATTAGTAGAACTATCGATTCAAGCAATAGTACCTTTTAGGACCCAAAACATACGTAATAATTACATTATCAATCTCCTCAAGATTAACAGAACTATCATCAAGCGGTACCGCTTCATACTCGACCTTCTTCTCCTTTAGTTTATCCTAATAAATCAACGAAAGAGTTAGAAACGAAATATATAAATAAGAAAGAATGCAACATAATTGAACATTATAAATTTAAAACTATAAACGATGAATTAAACTATTATAATTAAACGGTAGAAATATTTATAAAAATAAAATTTTATTAAGTAAATATACCAAAATTTACTTCGGATGTCATCGGAGATCCATCCTTCTTTCTATGCGTAATGTCAAAAAGTGAACTCGTCCAACTTTTTGACCAATAAGTTTCCTACATTTTAGCGAGAAAAATATAATTTAATAGTATAAAGTAATTAATATTGATGAATTAATAAATTATAATACCTCGGCGTCACTACACAAGCAAAACTTCTAGAACACATGGGTAATGCGTGAATTTGCTTTTGTCTCACGCTTATTCCAACTCGCTCACGGTCCTACATAATGCTATTTGAATTATATATATAGTAAATACTATAAACCAAATAATTTATACGATTTTAGATGTACGTAATACCTCTCCTTTTTTGAATTCCAAAATCTAACTTGATCTTCCCATTGGTACCTCAACATTCCGGTGGAACATTTCTTAATTTTTCGTCGAGGCTTATGTCTTTCTTAAAATATTGTTTTTGAGCGTGCTTTTATTGTCTCTCCATTTTTACCCAATGTCTTCTTAACATAGTCATCGAGACCTCTAAATTAAATCTACCTCAAGAAAAAAGTATAAAAGTTAATATAAATGAAAATTAAATTAAAGTATTATAAATTACATTCACGATTTATTACCTTAATATTTTCGAGAGCTTGATTTTGTTGGCATCGGGCATGTGATGCCATGATTCGTAGTTAATGGGCAACATATTGGGATTTCGTGCTAAAATGCCCAAATAGCCTCCTAACAATGAGCTTCAGATCCAACAGTGGCCATTATTGTTTCTCCTTACTTTAACACGATCGTTAGGCTCTAAGTCGTATAAATCTTTAAGTAATGTACGTCCCGACCTCACGCGTCCCACCACCTTCAATTTGAAAAATGATATATTATGATATTAAAATTGAAAAATGAATCAATAGTAAAATTCAACATGCATGTAAAATAAACTTAACATTACTTTTAAATTCTCCGTGTTCGTCATCTATGTCCAGCGAGTAGAAGATCCAACAACTGCTTGGTGTTCACTACTATTAGCTTCTTCCGGAGTTGGAGTTTCGGACAATATTTAAATCTCAGTAATCATCTTCTAGGCAATTTTCCGCAATACACATGAAAATTATATAACATGACCAACATGAAAATTATAATATTACATATAAATAATAAATCGTTAAATCTTACTACATCATATTTAGTAAATATCTTCGTCCACATCCCGACGAACCCATTGAAATTGTTGACTAGTACTAGGGATATTTTCGTTAAGTCTTGTTCGAAAAGGCATAGTTTTGATCTTTCGACTATGTCATCTCTACTTCCACCGCCAATGTCGAAGAAGTCTCTAGGGGTGTTTCAAGTACAACGTACCAACCCTCGTCAGTTGGATCTTCCGAGTAAAAAACTTGTTTAACTTGAGAAGAAAACACATACGACTCGTCCATCAGTTGTTCTCCGGTGTGAATTAATCAAGAAAAATTCACCATTGTAAAGCCATATTGATCGTTTTTAATTTCGCGAGCCATATTCACATCAGCCCAATCACCTCGAAATAGGACAACCTTGCATTTGCCGTAATAATCCAACTCAATGATGTCAGTAATAAGTCCGTAATATTCCAAATTCCCCTCGACCAATTTACGTCCCTAGCACTAGCATAACTTGTAATCAAGAATTAACAACAATTCCGCAATTTTGGGTTCTCCTCAATCTCTTGCGATACCTTGTATGAAATCAGATCCGTTGATGAGGAAGCCACTATATCTTTTAACTATTCTGTTTGGACCTTGTGAAAGCCATTTAACGTCATTATTTACTTCATTTCGACTCCAAACCTATTGAGTCGAAAGTAAATCGAGTAATTATGAATGTTATGAGAAAATATTATTACTTGTCAATGAAAATTTAAATTGCATACCATTTGGCTTAACCATTCATGGAATGATTCTGCGAACAACTTATTAATTTTTCGTCGATTTAATCTTGAGATCGTGAACGAGCTCTCAATATTTGTTTGTACTCACTACGGTAAAAAGGTTTTACTTTGTTAGAAGACAAACAAATCATAATTGATGAGTATTTATCAAATTGTAGAACGATTCGAAATGGTTCCATTGAATCGTGATGAAAAGAACGATCGATGTGCTTGGACCCACGATCTATCATCTAATTACGTAATTTTGACTCTGCCGATCGATTCTCCGAAACTTTGAAATAAATAAGTTTCAGCCAAATTATGATCGTGAGCCCAAAGATTTCTACTTGGTGCATTCATTCTTGTTTCAACATCTTCCAAATACCTCGAGCAGAAAGTCATACATTCCTCCGCCAAGTATCCCCAGAATTGATCCTTCCGGATAACGCTTATTGCGGAAGATGACTTCAATTTGGAAAGGAACCTAAACACGATATACAACATTATCAAAAGTTGAAAATAAAGGCATTTAGTGAATGAATGAATATTTTGCAAATAAAGTAAGACCTTTCAATGGGATACATCCATCGATAGAAAACAGGTCCACCAAGAAGTGCTTCACGCGGGAGATGAATTAACAAGTGCACCATGATAGTGAAGAAGGAAGGCGGGAATATCTTCTCCAGATTGCATAAAGTTAATGCGGCTCAATCTTGTGGTCTCTCAAGTTCTTGAACATTCAAAACTTTACCACAAATGCCTTTCATTATATTTGACAGTTCAATTACAGGAGCCGTCACCTTTTTCGACATACAACACCGCATAGCAACTGGCAGTAAGTCTTGCATCAATATGTGATAGTCATGCGAATTTAAGCCATATAATCTTCGGTCCTTAAGACTCACACATCGCGATATATTTGATGCATACGCATCTGGGACCTTTATATCCTTCAACACCGTACAGAACACTTCTTTCTCTATCTTTGACATTGAAAAAATAGCAGGCGGCAACCGATATTTCATATTCGGAAGTGCTAGGGGATGAAGATCACGCCGAATTCCCATGTGGACTAAATCAAGTCGACTCTGAAGATTATCTTTCGATTTTCCATCGACATTCAAAATAGTTGCAATGATGTTCTCGCAGACATTTTTCTCTATGTGCATGACATCAAAGTTATGGCGTAAAATCTGATGCTCCCAATAAGGCAACTCGAAAAAAATACTTCTTTTTTTCCACAAGTCCGCCTCATTAGGATCATTTTCTTCATCAGATTCATCATCAAATTCATCCCTAGATCTTCTATTTCTATGCGAGTTTGCCGGTTGATTCATCTTTCCATAAATGAAATTCATATCTTTCAACATCAACAATATTTTGGATCCAATTGGTCCACGAAGGAGCCGATCCGAACTCTTCAAGACCATCAAACCGAGCACTCGAAATCTAAATGTATGATTTTTCAAGAACCACCGACGATGCCCCATGTAAGAAAACTTTTTCCCATTATATAACCATTGCGAACATGTCTCATGCAAAGTACAACACGGACAAGCATAACGTCCCTTAGTACTCCAACCAGATAAATTAGCATAAGCCGGAAAGTCGTTAATAGTCCACATTAATGCCGCACGTAAATTAAAGTTTTCTTTTTCATTGCATCAAATGTCCGAACTCTAACCCATAGTTGTTTTAACTCGTCAACAAGTGGTCGCAAATAGACGTTAATATCATTCCCGCCCTTTCTCTCCGGTATAATCATAGACAAGATAAAAGAAGATTGTTTCATACAAACCCATGGAGGCAAATTGTAGGAACAAGCACCACGAGCCAAGTCATCGACGTTGTGCTCATAAGTTTGTAAGGGTTAAATCCATCGGATGCTAGCCCAAGCCTCACACTCCGAGGATCGCTTGCAAAGCTTGGAAATTTGAGTCAAAACATTTCCAAGCTAAAGAATCTGCAGGATGCCTTAACAACCCATCATCGGTTCATCCATCACGGTGCCACGTCATTGATTCGGATTGTCTTCGACGACATGAAAAGTCGTTGAAGCCTCAGTATAAGGGAAAATACCACAAAATCTTAACTGGTCGCTTCTTTGATCGTGTATCGTGTTCATCCTCGTTCGCCCTCTCGTATTTCTATTAATCCAACGGATTGGCCGCATACATGATAAAGATTGTTGGTTTATTCTTTACGCCCCAATACAACATGCGATCATTTGGGCAACTATGAATTTTGTTGTATCCAAGGCCCAAATCCTTTATCAATTTCTTCATGTCTTTGGAAGATCGAGGATTTTTGCAAATGAGAACATTTCTTGCGAAACTCTAAAAAGATTGTCAACAAGTTTTCGGTCCAACCCCCCAAACATTTCAAGTGAAAAAGACGAATACGTAATGACAATTTGGAAAATTTTGATCCTCATACAATTCTTCATTCATTTCACCAAGTAACATGTAGAACCTCGCCGCTTCTTCATTTGGTCGTTCATCCCAGACACTTATTTCCCTTCGGTGAAAGTATTTCCTCCAAAATTATTATCATCGGTTGCACCCAAGTCGTGTGAAATGACCAAACCATCCTTGCACATATTAAAAGCATCCCGCAACATGTTTTCCATGTTATCGCCACTAACATTCGATTGAAAGCACTATGAGGATACCCCAAATTCATCGATGAAGATGCTCCACTAGATGTAGACTCACCATGAAAAAACCATATTTTGTACCCCGGACAAAGCCATCAACAACTAGATGTTCAGAGACCACTTCACGATAATGCCGATTAATATTGCAACACTTCTTACACGAGCAAAGAATCATGTTCTCTTGGCTTGCATTTTGAAATGCGAAATTCGTAAAAGTTTCTACTCCATTTCGATAGCCGTTGCTTACCCTTGACAATTTCATCCAACTCCTATCCATTTCAGTAGTTGTTGAAGTCTAAAGTTGACAATAAATTATACTGCTAAATTGTTAATTAATAATTTATGTAAATAATGCTATGGAATTTGATCTTAAAATTGGGTAAGTTATGTATTCTTTAAGATCCATCATACGTGGCATTGTTACACCTAGGAGGATTCGTTATATCCGATAGTGAGATATAAGGCGACCCGTCAGTTTCCGACCTATGTACTTTGAATCCTTTTTTTTAAATTATACAAGTATTATGTAAGTTATGAAGTTTGATCTTAAGGGAAAATTATGTAAGTTATGAAATTTAATCGTCAACTTATTTAATTTATGAAATTTGAACTTAAAATTAGGTAAGTTATGTATTCTTTAAGATCCATCATACGTGGCATTGTTACACCTAGGGAGGATCCGTTATATCTGACAGTGAGATATAAGGCAACCCGTCAGGTTTCCAGCCTATATACTTTGAATCCTTTTTTTTTTAAAAAATTGTACAAGTATTATGTAAGTTATGAAGTTTGATCTTAAGGGAAAATTATGTAAGTTATGAAATTTAATCGTCAACTTAAATAATGCTATGGAATTTAATCTTAAAATATGTAAGTTATGTATTCTTTAAGATCCATCATACGTGGCATTGTTACACCTAGGGAGGATCCGTTATATCTAACAGTGAGATATAAGGCAACCCGTCAGGTTTCCTGCCTATATACTTTGAATCTTTTTCTTAAAATTGTACAAGTATTATGTAAGTTATTGAGTTTGATATTAACTTAAAATTAAGGGTTAAGGGTTATAGGTTAGGGGTTAAAGGTTAGGGGTTAAGGTTTAGGGGTTAGGGGTTAAGATTTAGGGTTAAAGGTTAAAGGTTTAGGGTTTAGGGTTTAGAGGTTTAATACATGTTATATTATTTCGATATGGAATTTGGTATTTCATTTAGATCCATCATACGTGGCATTGTTACACCTAGGAAGGATCCTTTATATCTAACAGTGAGATATAAGGCAACCCGTCAGGTTTCCAGCCTATATACTTTGAATCTTTTTCTTAAAATTGTACAAGTATTATATAAGTTATTGAGTTTGATATTAACTTAAAATTAAGGGTTAAGGGTTATAGGTTAAGGGTTAAGGGTTAGGGGTTAGGGTTTAGGGTTTAGGGTTTAGGGGTTAGTGTTTAAGAGTTAAGGGTTTAGGGTTTAGGGTTTAGGGGTTTAATACATGTTATATTATTTCAATATGGAATTTGGTATTTCGTTTAGATCCATCATACGTGGCATTGTTACACCTAGGGAGGATCCTTTATATCTAACAGTGAGATATAAGGCAACCCGTCAGGTTTCCAGCCTATATACTTTGAATCTTTTTCTTAAAATTATACAAGTATTATGTAAGTTATGAAATTTGATATTAACTTAAAATTAGGGGTTAAGGGTTATAGGTTAAGGGTTAAGGGTTAGGGGTTAGGGGTTAGGGTTTAGGGTTTAGAGGTTAGTGTTTAGGGTTAAAGGTTAAGGGTTTAGGGTTTAGGGTTTAGGGGTTTAATACATGTTATATTATTTCGATATGGAATTTGGTATTTCATTTAGATCCATCATACGTGGCATTGTTACACCTAGAGAGGATCCTTTATATCTAACAGTGAGATATAAGGCAACCCGTCAGGTTTCCAGCCTATATACTTTGAATCTTTTTCTTAAAATTATACAAGTATTATGTAAGTTATGAAGTTTGATATTAACTTAAAATTAAGGGTTAAGGGTTATAGGTTAGGGGTTAAGGGTTAGGGTTAAGGGTTAAGGTTTAGGGTTTAAGGTTTAAGGGTTAAGGGTTTAAGATTTAAAGGTTGAAAGTTTAGGGTTTATGGTTTAAGGGTTAAGGTTTTAAGGTTTATGAGTTAAAAGTTAAGGGTTAAGGTTTAAGGTTTAAGGTTTAGGGTTTAAGGTTTAGGGTTTATGGTTTAGGGTTTAAGGTTTAGAGTTTAAGGTTTAAAGGTTAAGGGTTTAAGATTTAAAGGTTTAAGGGTTTAAGGTTTATGGCTTAAAGGTTAGGGTTTTGTGTTTTAAGGTTTAGGGTTTAGTGTTTAGGGGTTTAATACATGTTATATTATTTCGATATTTAATTTGGTATTTCGTTTAGATCCATCATACATGGCATTGTTACACCTAGGGAGGATCCTTTATATCTAACAGTGAGATATAAGGCAACCCGTCAGGTTTCTAGCCTATATACTTTGAATCTTTTTTTTTAAATTATACAAGTATTATGTAAGTTATTGATTTTGATATTAACTTAAAATTAAGGGTTAAGGGTTATAGGTTAGGGGTTAAGGGTTAGGGGTTAGGGGTTAATGTTTAGGGTTTAAGGTTTAGAGTTTAGGGTTTAAGGTTTAGGGTTTATGGTTTAAGGTTTATAGGTTTAGGGTTTGGTGTTTAGGGGTTTAATACATGTTATATTATTTCGATATTTAATTTGGTATTTCGTTTAGATCCATCATACGTGGCATTGTTACACCTAGGGAGGGTCCTTTATATCTAACAGTGAGATATAAGGCAACCCGTCAGGTTTCCAGCCTATATACTTTGAATCTTTTTCTTAAAATTATACAAGTATTATGTAAGTTATTGATTTTGATATTAACTTAAAATTAAGGGTTAAGGGTTATAGGTTATGGGTTAAGGGTTAGGGGTTAGGGGTTAGGGTTTAGGGTTTAGAGTTTAGGGTTTATGGTTTATGGGTTTAGGGTTTGGTGTTTACGGGTTTAATACATGTTTTATTATTTTGATATTTAATTTGGTATTTCGTTTAGATCCATCATACGTGGCATTGTTACACCTAGGGAGGATCCTTTATATCTAACAGTGAGATATAAGGCAACCCGTCAGGTTTCCAGCCTATATACTTTGAATCTTTTTCTTTAAATTATACAAGTATTATGTAAGTTATTGATTTTGATATTAACTTAAAATTAAGGGTTAAGGGTTATAGGTTAGGGGTTAAGGGTTAGGGGTTATGGTTTAGGGTTTATGGTTTAAGGTTTATGGTTTAAAGTTTAGGGTTTAGGGTTTAGGGTTTAAGGTTCAAGTTTAGGGGTTAAGGGTTTAAGATTCAAAGGTTTAAGGGTTTAGGGTTTAGGGTTTATGGCTTAGAGGTTAGGGTTTAGGGTTTAGGGCTTAAGGTTTAGGGGTTTAATACATGTTATATTATTTCGATATGGAATTTGGTATTTCGTTTAGATCCATCATACGTGGCATTGTTACACCTAGGGAGGATCCTTTATATCTAACAGTGAGATATAAGGCAACCCGTCAGGTTTCCAGCCTATATACTTTGAATCTTTTTCTTAAAATTATACAAGTATTATGTAAGTTATGAAGTTTGATATTAACTTAAAATTAAGGGTTAAGGGTTATAGGTTAGGGGTTAAGTGTTAAGGGTTAAGGTTTAGGGTTTAAGGTTTAGGGTTTAAGGGTTTGAGTTTAGGGGTTAGGGGTTTAAGATTCAAAGGTTTAAGGGTTTAGGGTTTATGGCTTAAAGGTTAGGGTTTAAGGTTTATGGTTTAGGGTTTAGAGTTTGGGATTTAGGGTTTGTGGTTTAAGGTTTGAGTCTTGATATTTGAGGTTTGGGATTTAAGGTTTGGGATTTGGGGTTTTGAAATGAAAATATGAAAAATACAAAATATATATATCTTATTAAAAAATTTAAAATTACAATAAATTTTAAAAATTAAAAGTACTTAATTTTTTAAAAATATTAATAATATAAAACAATTATAGAAAAATAACAATAAATTATTAAACAAATATAATCTTTTTTAAAAAATTAATTAAACAATATTAATTAACTTTTAATTTTCAATTCAATTTTAGAGTTGATTTTGAGTACCAAAATATATAAATTTTTTACCATACCACTAAACAACATAAAACCAAAGAATTGATATAAAAGGAAAAGGCCAAGATATAAAAGGAAAATGCCAAGATATAAAGGAAAACAAGTTCCCAACTAAACCAGGAACTAAACAATTAATCTTAAGAGGTAATGTGACCTAATCCTATTGGTGTGTGGGCATTTTTATTTTTGCCTTGCATTTTTTTTAAACTTTAGCTAAATTTCTTCTATATTTGCTTCATTTCTTGCTTATGTACCATTTCATGCATTTCGTGTTTTTCAAAGTGCTATGTATATAGTTACGTGTTGTTCTTATGTGTTTGATTGATTTTAGATTGTTGTTAGCAATTAGTACTTTATTCATATGTAATAATTTATGTCGAACTAAAAGCGACAAGGTTTTATACATGTTAAAGCATTTACTAGTACGAAAGTGTAAAAATTTCTAAAAGGCAGTTGCACAAACAAAAGGCCGTTATTTTAACACAAAACCAAGCCTAAGATTAACAAGTGGAAAGTAAAACTAAGATATGAAAGAACTTACTTTTTCAGGTGATAACGCAGAACCAGCTGTAACTAAATCAGTAAGCCACTCATCTTTTAGAATTAATGAATTCACCGCACATGCATACAGGAATTTGGTTGTATGTAGCTGGTAAAAAAATAAAAAAATTGTCATTCAAAATTCCAACACACAACAAGATCATGCAGACCAAACTTCTAACGGTCGGATGGTCCAATCGACTTGACAATCAAATCATTCCTAATAAGTTCTAACAATACCTCACTCAGTGGCTAGCAAAAACAGATCCAAAAAAGATATATATATATAATAACATAAAAACAGTTATGAAATTAACAAATTAAAAAATTTATTATATTAAAAAAACATTATATTAGCAAGATTCTTAACAACTTTTAGAGGGGTGAATTAAATCTATGATCTTCAAGGGCACTATAGGTCTTAGTATTGATGAAGGAAGTTATGCACTTCTATCAATGTTCTCATTGGGATGCAACTAAATCGATTAGAACCGTTTCCATGTAGCACAACTTTTGCTTACACTTAATAACCTAGGTTATATACATACAACTAAGTTATATACAAATTTCAACTAAGTTATATACAAATCAGATTAATAATTTTAATAACTTAATAATATCAAATTTCAACTAAGTTATATACATACAACTAAGTTATGCCTAAAAGTAACCTAGGTTTACGACTTTCAAACTTAATAAGAAGAAATGTATGCCAAAGATGTAATATCAAATAAAATGAACATCTAATTATATATGCAACTAGGAATAAAAGATTTCTTCACTTCATGGCACATCAACTAGGAATAAATCTGAGACCGTAAGAGCATCTAATGATATCTCGCATGTCAAGTGATTTTGATAAACCATAGAATCAATACATAATCGAAATCGTAAATAATGATATTCAAATACCGGGTTTGATTTGGTTCTTGTCCAAATCTCAAATTCTTTCCGGTAGTCAAACCTATCAAGAAAGATTAAGAAGGTAAACAAAAGAAAAATAGAATGATATAAATAAAAAAAAACCTAAATCAAAAAACTATCTGTTTACAAATTAAAAGAAAGTGTTACCTTTAAGAAACTTGTGTTGATAAAGGGAGAAAATACTGAAACTCCTATTCGGCGAGAATAACCATGAAACCATGAAAAAAAAACCAAATTAGGCTTCTTACTGGGAAATTTGGGATTAATAATTTTGAGTTTACGGAGGGAGACTAATTGGGAGACGATAGGGAAATTTGGGATTAGGGAAATTAAGTTCGGGAGGGAAGCAGATTGGGAACGATGGGAAAATTTGGGATTAAGGAATTTGAGTGTGGGAGGGAAGCAGATTGGGAACGATGGTGAAAAACTTGGGAAATTCGAGTTTGATTTTGGGGAAAAAATCGGGGTTAGATAGTGGAAAGGATTAGGGGTTCGTTGTTTACGAAAATTTGGGAAATTTTTAGGGATTAGGGAAAGGATTTGGGAGAGATTTCGATGGGGGAATTTTTCGTTCTTTTGACTTTTGTTTAGGGTTATAGCAGATGGAACAAAACGACAATGTTTTGCAATAAAACTGAATCCCATTGCGGCGTTTTTATATAAAACGCCACTAAAATAAATGACAAAACGAAGTCGCTTTTGTAAATGCCTATAAAAACTCAGTAGAATAACGGCGTCGTTTTGTAAACAGTTACTATATTCGCAGCGTTTTAAAATAAGACGCCAGTAAACCAGAAGCCTCTGCGGCATTTTTCTATAAAACGCCACTAAAATCAAATAACAAAACGAAGTCATTTGGTAAACGCCTCTAAAATCTAAGCCGAATAACGACGCCGTTTTGCAAACAGTTAATGTATTTGAGGCGTTTTTACTTAAAACGCCAGTACAACACAACATTTTGCGGTGTTTTACTTATAAACGCCACTAAAATCAAATAGTAAAACGAAGTCGTTTATGTAAATGCCTCAACAAACTAAGCGTAATAACTACTGCTTTTGTAAACATGTAATATATTCGGCGTTTTAACATAAAACGCCAATAAAATACAAGCTTTTATGCGTTTTTGAAAACGCCACTATAAACAAATAAAACACATCATTTTCATTGTTTTGGATGAACGCCACTGAACATAAGCTTCAAACGGCGTCGTTCCAAGTTTCCCATATATTACCGCCGTTTTTAATAAAAACGCCACTATTCCTAACTTATTATTATTTTTTTAATTTATTTATAAATATTTTATAGTTTTGTATATATTTTATAAAATTAAACATTCAAATATACATACATATATTTTTGTAAGTTTTTAGGTTTTTTATTTTTACGCTTTTAATAATAAATATCAAATTAATTAATTAAATTAAACCCTAAACCCAAACCCTAAACCCTAAAACCCTAAGACTTTAAACCCTAAAACCCTAAGACCATAAACCCTAGAATCCTAGACTTTAAACACTACATTCCAAATCATATACCTTAAACCCTAAACCTAAAACACTAAACCCTAAACCCTAAACCCTAAACCCTAAACCCTATATCATAACTCCTAAACTATCATCCCCTAACCCCTAACCCTTAACCCCTAACCCCTAACCCTTAACCATTAACCTTTAACCATTAACCCTTAAACACATAAAACCCTAAACTTTAAACCACAAACTATACACCATAATCCCTAAACATTTAAAATAGTAACACTTAATTAACCTTACACCTTAAATTGTATATGCTAAACCATAAACCCTAAACTATAATGATAATTAATTTGATATAATAAAATTAATATACCTATTTTACAATTATGTAAGAAATTATTTAATATATAAATTAATAGAGACTAATTACTCTAAACCCTAAACCTCTATCCTATATATCTCATAAACCCTAAATCACACAACATAAACCCCTAACCCCTAACTCTTAGCCATTAACCCATGAAACCCTAAACTTAATTTAAACCACAAACTACACGCCATAATCCCTAAACATTTAAAATAGTAACTACTAAACCTTACACCGTAAATTATATATGCTAAATCATAAACCTTAAACTATAATGATAATTAATTTAATATATTACAATTAATATATCTATTTTACAATTATGTAAGGTCCCCTAACCCTTAACCCATGAAACCCTTAATATCAATCATATATACCCAATAAAACTTTAACATTATTTGCGGCGTTTCCCAAAAGCGCCGCTAATGCTCAGACTTTTAGCGGCGTTTTCCCAAAAGCGCCGCTAATTCTCGAACTTTAGCGTGTTTCCCAAAAGCGCCTCTAATGTTTAGACTTTTAGCGGCCTTTTACAAATAAACGCCGCCATATCTCATTTTTAGCGGCGTTTATTACCAAAACGCCGCTATTGATCTTTTTTTTTGCGTTTCTTTTCAAACGCAGCTAATGTATAATATTTGCGGCATTTTTATTTAAAACGCCACTAAAAACTCCGCTAAAAGTATGTTTTGGTGTAGTGTAATCATAGAAATACGATTGGTCATTGTAAATTCTTAATAAAATACATAACTATAAAATAAGTTGTTGTTAAAATATTAACAAAAACCTTAAAATATCGTTAAATAATTTAATTTCTATGTTATTAATCAAAACAATACAATTTGTGATTGCAAATTTTAATAATATACACAATAACAAATTATGTTGTTGGTAAATGTTATTATATTAACAACAATTTTAAAATATTGTTACGTAATTTAATATTTTTATTACTTTGAGCTCCTAGTTATATATTCAATAACAAAATTAATTGTTGGTAAATATTATTATACTAGCAAAATTATAAAATGTTGGTGGCAAATATTCTTTTCAAAATTTTTAAAATTAGGAATTTCATTTTCGTAGTTTTTATTTTACGAGCATAATGAATTTAGACAAAATAATGACCGGACTCATTTGAACCTGTACGATCATTTATCCAAGTTCATTCTAAATAACTTTTAATAATTTTATATTTTTTATAATTTCAAAAAATAATATATTTTTTATAAAGAATTGTTCGTCACGATTTGTTGTCCATTTGAAATAAAAAGTTAAAGTCCTAAAATTCAAGAAAAATATAAAAACAAAATGAATATTTTTATAAAATACAAGAGTTTATATTTTACAAATATATTTTTATTTTTAAATTATAAAAAATAAAATTACTAAAAGGACATTCATAACGAACTAGAACAAATAGTTATTTAAGTTCAAATGAATTTACATAATCATTTATTCATATTTATTATGCATGCAAAATATATAAAAAAATTTTAATTTCCAAAAATTAATATTTTTATGACACGTGTTATCAACCTAAATCTAATCAAATACTAATAAAAGAACAAACTTAACTTACAATTTTTAAGTTTAAATATCAATTAAATTAAATGTAAAAGAAATTTTAAATAGATAAAAATGACGAAATTGAAGTAGGCGGGTATTCAGTGTGAATGCAGGAAAAGCGCAAGAGGTAGTACTACCAATAAATTACTTACCACACTACCACTTGAGTAGCCATTAATTCACAATTAAGCATTCCCACGTTCACATTTGGAAACTGGAAAGGGCTTTCTTTTTCAATATTTATTTTTCTTCCAACCTACTACTTTCAATTTCTTCTCACCTTAGTTGTCCACTACCTGCCCAATGTTGTCTCACATTTCATCATACTATTATTTATGGGTGCTTTTTATGTTTCCCTTAATATCTTTGTAAATTGGATGATAATAAGGAGGGCAAAGGAAGAGGATTGAGAAAAAAAATTCGGATCTGACTTAAAAAATAAATAAATCAAATATATTTAAAAAAAGTAAAAGTTAAAGATGAATCGAAAAAGAATCTAAATGAATATGATAGATAGATAGTTAAGTGTTCAATTAAACCTTTTGAGATATAAATCCTAACAAACTCAATTAACGACTCTAATTAACCCAAAGAAGTCTTGGACAAAGAAACTTACTCCCAAAGTTGAAAACTTGATTAATGAAAACAATTGTATATCTAATGAACAATAAATAGACCTTTATATAGGCTAGCTTAATTACATCAAAATAAAACTCTAAAGTATAATGAAACTCTAATTAATCTAAATAAAAAGTAGTTTTAAACTAAACTTTATTATTTGACTAAGAAACATAAAACTCCTAAACAACTTAAAATACTTAAACAATATCCAAAATTCAAAGTAAATAAATAATAAAACATAATATGTAACACCCCTTAACCCCATACCGTCGTCGAAACAGGGTTATAAGGCATTACCAAACATATCGAATAATTTTCAATTAAATCCACAAATAAATAACATACATATTATAATTTAATGATTTAGTCCCTTTCATGGACTTTCGAGGCCCAAAATACGTATTAGAAGTGGAATGAGACTTGTTCAAGTACTCTAGAAATTTTTCGTAAATATTATTATTATTTAAAAAAACTCAATATAATCCCCTTTATAAACATCTAACCTTCCCTGAAATTTTCAAACCGTAACCAAAAACAATTTATACTCGAATACACTTATATCATAACCAATTCATTAACATGGTAATTCAATAATTAAACATTCATAAAATCAATCAAATTGACTAATAACTTCATTTATTTTCCATTCAAACTTAATACCAAATTTTATAATATACTCTTTACCATTTCACTTAAAACTAAGTTCAAACATTACAACCCATCCATACTTTATAACCAAAATCATACGACATATATATATATATATATATGACCTAGGTACATACCACATTTACCAAAAGGAAAAGAAAATACATCACCAAAGTTGTGCTGAAGTCGATATTAATCTGGATGCTGAATCGGAACCTTTGATTTCTACTGATATGCGCACGAAAACAACCGTACGCTAAGTATTTCATAGTCAATGATATTACCATAATTCAAACTATATAACTCTAATGAATTAAAAATATTAATCATATAACATTAAACATGTAAAATTTATAACTTATAAGAACTAATTTATATTCAATTTCATATTTCATATATAATAATTCATCAACAATATCATATCTTAATAACTTGAACTTGATCAATTCATGAACCTTAGGTTCATGCTTTCAAATCTCACAATTCGATTAACAATTTCTTTCTTATACTTTCAGTCATACGATCAATCAAATTTATTCAATTCTCACATTTCAATTATTCACCCTATTAACAAACCCGGACCTTGGCGGATACACGAATTCCAACCAAACATACCAGTACGGCACATTGTGCCTAAAACGGTACTCAGTACCTGATCAATATATCAGAAGCAGTATACGACACATAAAGTGCCTGAAACGACACACGTGGTGCCTAATACGACACATATAGTGCCTGATCGGCAAAGCCGATAAATTCCCGTACTCTTCCAATCTTATGGCATGCCAACTATATCCGAATAAGCCCGATTAGTTAATAGGGTATTCAAATCACTTTCTCAATTTCAATTTCACTTTCAATGTACAATTCAATTCGATACAATTTTCCACTTTCCAACAATATACTATCAAATATTCATACATAATCATACTTCATCTCAATTTCATTCATTTCAATATTGATACCTACCTTAAAATTTTACTTACCATACACATAAATTTAAATATAACATTTAATAAATAGTAGTTTGAATTATAGTAATACAAACTGTAAATTTCTCATTTTAATCCTCGATAGCCTTCTCTTTTCCTTTGTGTGCCGATGCCTCAGGTTCTTTGTTAGCTACGAAAATATTAATAATTTTTCATTATTAATACAACACCAATTTATATTAAATAATTGAATTTTTATTCAATTTCTATCTTAATTTCAATTTAGTCCTAACTAAATTCACTTACTTTTCTATCTCAATTCATACCTTATTTTTACTCAATTCCAACCAAATTCAACTTAACTACTCAATGTTCATATTAAAACCCTAATTTCAAATTTATTTCAATTTAATTCCTCTAACACAAAACTTATAGCTTATTTTACAATTTAATCCCTTAATCAATTTTAACTAGAAATTCTATCAATTAAACCCCTAATTCATCATTTTGTTCAACATAAACTATATTCAAAAACCTAAGAACTTTCAAAACTTCAACTTAAATTCAACAAAACCTTGTTCTAAAGCTTCTAAAACATCAAAATTAAGAGAAAAGGACTTAATTGACTTACCTATTAAAACTTTAAACCTTCAAACGCTAGTTTTTCCTTTTATTTTTCTTTTTCTCCTTTCCCTGCTCTGTTTCGAAATGATTCTGTTCTTTCCGTACTTTGTTTCTCTTTTATTTCATTTCGTTTTTTTATTTGTTTATTAAATTAATTAATTTAATATAATAATAATAATTAAAATAAATATCTATTTAATATCAAATACATGTATTACAATTGTACACATATATTATTACATATGTGTTTTATCATCACCCTACATTTGTCATAATTCAATTTATTTGATAATATTAATAATAATAGTAATTATAACAATAATTTAATATAATAATTTAATAAATATCTATTTAATAATTAAATATAAATATTACAAATGTATGTATTTTATTAATACACTTATATTAAATCATCACCATACATTTGTCTTTATTTAATTTATTTCTTAATGTAATAGTTATAATTTAATTAATTTAATAATATACTTTATAATTAATTTATATATTTATATAATTAAATCATGTAAAAATCTAAGATTTTTACAATCTTATGCTGCCTCAACCTCCAAATGTGGCTTAATTTCCCATTTGGTCCTTATTATTTTCTTTTAATCTATAATTAAACTTTTACCCCATATTCAATTTAGTCCTTTTTCCTAATTACTCTAAATTAAGCTAAATTTACTTAGTAAAAGCCTAATTAAGCACATTACTAGACTCATAAATATTCCTAATAAATATTTACTAATTCGGTTTACTAGAATAGAGGCCCGATACTACACTTTTTTCGATGCCCATAAATTTTGGGTCATTATATAATAAATACAATATTGGACTCATAAATAAAAAAATAAGTATAAAAATCGAACACAATATGATTTAAACTCGAATTAAAAGCCCGAAACTCATAATTTCCTTAATAATCCCGTCCAGAAATTCTGCTCGCACAATTTTTACCAAAACGGTCATAACTGGAGCTTCTGAGCTCGAAATTGAGTGATTCAAAGTGCATTGTGAAGTTAAAAGATACATCTCAACCTAAAAATACTTGGACCCCATCCAAAAAGTTGTCGCAAGTCAGCTAATTTTTCAAACTTGAAAATTGACAATTCCAATGAATGGAATTTAATAAATATCACACTATTTGTGCATGTATCAGACTAATTAATTTTTTATACTTTGTGATGGGTACTAGTAACTTTAGGTTTTAACTAGTGTAAATTTTAAAATTTTTAAATCTATATGTGGTATCATATTCATTTATTATAAATGATTAAGATTAAGGTAAATTTTGGCATTATACTTTAATTTATTATTTTAAAATTACAATTATAATCAATCATTACATTCATATATTATTAAAGGAAAGATCTCGCTTAGTATAAAACTTATCAATATATTTATACTTGTTATGCATGTAAATTTTGAATTAATCCGATATTTCTATCATAGTAATCTAAAATATTGTTTATATTAATATATATTTAATCGTTAAATTTTTTTTATGTAAAACGAATAGTTAAAAATGTTTAATTTATGCCAAACTTAACATGCATGATCTATATGAATGGAACATGAAATATTGAGTTATTAAAATATTAATAATATAAAAATTACAGAAAATTTAAAACAACTTAAATTTTACATTAGTATAAGTAAATTCCTTTCTATTATTAAATAATTAAATTACAAATTCAACTATCAAACTAACAAATCAAAGTTAAATCTAAACTAGGAACTTGAGCATATACGACCTCAAAGCTTCATTAAATTAAAGTCTCATTTACTGCTATAATTCACTATCAAGTTTTATTATTATTTTTGTTGATGAATTAAAGCTAACATTTATTTATGCAAATAAATGTTTTATTTTTTAATTTCGTGTGTATCCGAATAAAAGATAAATTAAGTTTTATTAGTTTATGTTTGAAAATCAACAAAACTAAACAAAAATTTAGATATAATTATAAAATTCAATATAAACTTATTAAAATGAAATTGATATTCGTATCCAGATAATTCGATAAGATAATTCATCATAATTCAATCCACATTTTTTTTTGTCATTTTTCTGTTATTATTTTGGCTAATATACTAAAAACCCTTAAACTTTAAGAATTTATTTAAATAAGTTCTTATACTTTTGTTAAATTCAAATATATTTTTAAACATTAATTGTTTCGTAAATAATTCCTTAAACTTTAATTGGCACCCAAATAAACCTTAAACTTTTATACAAGCATGTTTTTCTTTATCTATTAATGATAATCTAGGTTGAATCGCATTGCACTTAGACTAATCAATCATGTCCCAATCATAAACAAACTTAGTTTGAATGTTTATAGTTTATTAAGATTTTAAAATATTGTTGATGAGGTATCAACAAATGAAGATATAAAGAGGAGTATGTGGTGGTATTGAGGAAGGTCGATTCTTCCTAGCAGAGCAGAGAGTCGGAGGATGTATGTAAGGAAGGAAGCTGGGTACACAAATGAGAAGGTTGAGGATTATAAGGTGGCTATGAATGCTTGAGGGTCAATCCCTTCTTTATCGTGTTGAGGGTGGAGGTCTCGTGCCTGGTAGTGTTGATGTGGTAAACTTACTACCAATAAGTCATCATCATGGAATGCATAAAGGGATGTACGTGATGGGACTCATTCTACATTCCTTTTGAATTGGGGTACAAGGTTGTTACGGTCAAGTAGGGTTTAGTGGCCTAAACGACGTGTCCATAGTTGGTGGAGTGTTCACACTAGAAAAGTGAGTGCCTTGAGAAACAAGTGATCTGTTCACAAAGATGGATGGGCAAGACCCTTTTGAAGGTGACGGGTAGTACGTTCGCAAGGATGAATAACTTGGTGACCATAAACCTTTCAAAGGGGTCGAGAGGTTGAATGGAGGTAGGCTTTCCAAGATGGTAATTCGATGACTACTTGGATAATGAAAACCAAGAATTGCTTGTAGACGCTTCTTAAACAGCTTACTATGTCACCACATCTCCAAAGTCGGAGGGGTATAACAAATATAAAACTCCAACATTTGAAAGTAATTCTATTTTACAATAATAATAAACTAAAAAACAATATAGGACACATATAAAACAACATTAAAAAGTAGAAAGATATGTTATAATTCATATAAAATGTAGACAAATGTACTTAAGCTTATTTTTGTACATTGATTTTCATTTAGATAGCCTTTATTCAAATGGAAATACTGATATTAAGAATCTTATTTAGTTTTAGATTAAAGTTTGATGGCTTAATTGAATGTACAAAAAGTAGGAAGGTTTATCTAAATAAAGTGACAAAGTTTAAGGATTTATTTTGTATATTAACCTATTATTTTGTATAGCAAATGTGAAAAGGTTCGGAGTCAAAAATATAATTAGTGGATGTCCACAAAGTGATTGACGTAAGTTAGGGCGGTCACGTTAAAGTGAAGTGGCATAATCGCAAATAAATCCAAACCCCAGTGGCTTTCTCTTAGCACCAATCGCTTATAAAGTTATAATCCTAACACATGCCCTTATTTCCAATTCCCTTCATCAACAGAAAACACAAAAAACCCGAAACTCGAAAATGGGAAGCTCTAGATTCTCGTTCAGTATCCTCGCGATTTGCGCGATCCTGGCCATCCACGTGGGGGCTTCCGCTTCGTCTCCCATGCTCGATTTCGGCGGCGACCATTTCCTTCCGATTAAATCGGAGTGCAGTGGATCCATCGCGGAATGCCTGATGCTAAGCGGGGAAGATTCCTCGGACTTGGACGCCGAGTTCGCCATGGACTCCGAGATCAACAGGCGCATTTTAGCAACGAGACGTTACATTAGCTACGGTGCGCTGAGGAGAAACACGGTGCCATGTTCGCGACGCGGTGCGTCGTATTATAACTGCCGGCCGGGAGCTCAAGCAAATCCTTACTCACGCGGGTGCAGTAGAATTACACGCTGTCGGCGTTAGATTTATTTATTTATTTATTTTTATGTCCTTTTATTACAAAAATAAAATAAATTTGTTGCTTCTCTAGTCTAATTTTGAAAATGTAATATTTTCTTCTATTTCTTCCTATACTTGATTCATAAATTATTGTGTGTCTTGCTGTTTTAATTTCTTCTTCTTCTTTTTCAAATTTTATGAAATATACGCATATAAGATAATTGAGTGGAATTCTATAGGGATTATATTTGTGTTGCTAATAAAATAATTTATTTGATTTTTGGGTTTATCAGATTTTGAGGTTGTGCCATTGTGGTACAAATTGTTTGGTGAGACAAAACATAACTTGATTTGTACAGTTTATATTTTATATTTATTTTTGGCCATTTGAAGTCCAGATTATTTATGGCACTGAGTTGTTTTCCCCCCTGAAGATTTCAGCTATATTATTGAGGAAATGTCGGCTACCTTTTCTTTTCAAGGCTATGAAGTATGGTTTTTTTTTTTTTTTTGAAGTTTACTTATAGTTGGAAGTTGTAAAAAAGAAGTCTGTATAAAAAGATTGACCCAGCAATTGCGGCAAGTGAGGAGGGCGGTTCATGTGCGAAGTGCAAATTCAAAGCAACCCATTTACATGGAATCTAATTCTTTTTCCAAAGTGATAGGCCAAAACAAAGCAAAGAGAAATGCAATCCAACTGTATTTGGCATCTTACACCTGTATTTTGCTACACATTACACAAACTCAACACCTATGTCCAATACATATTCAAACATAATTATTGGCATTAATTTTGAAACAATTAATGAACTAATATATATATACCCACATCCGACACTAATTTTGAGCCCCGGGGCCCAGATAACATAGCACCTCAAATGTCTTGTCACCTAATAGTACAAGAAAAGGAAGCCAAAACAGAAAGCTATCCACAAAGGTTAACATCAAGAATTAGGACCACTTATGCACTTCTTCATTTCTTAATGCTTAGATATTATGAACAAAATCAAATACAGCATGAATCAAATTACTTAGTGACTAGCATGACCTAAAAGATAATGAGATTCCTCAAGCATAAACTGCCCTAACAAACTAGTATTTTCTATATATAAATCAATTCCTCTTCAGGTATTTGTTACTTAAACAGCTAATCACAATCAATAAGTCTAATCGTGAACTTAAACTACTAGTGTGAAGAATGATTAGAGAGGGTTAACCATATATAATAGATAATTGAAATTAGAAGAGGCGGTCACAAATATAAGTTATCTGTATCTGTTTGTTACTGGTTTTCCATGAGAGAAAAGCTAGGGAACAAAAGGAATACAGAGTCTATTAATACCATGCTGTAAACGCCAAATTCACACTGTTATGGTTCTTTGGGCTACTTGGAATCGTCCTTCGGCAAGGAAGGATCCAAAGGAGAAGGAGGCTTATCTGCATCCATCTCTGCTTTGAGATCATTGATGGTTTGTTCTAGCTCATCTATCCTGCAGCCCATCTCATCAATTGCGTTTAAGTCAAGGAAATCAGGAACATGCTTATAAGTTTTATTTTCTTTGGAACATGAATATACATCGAATTAAGGTTAAACTGCTTCACTTTAGCTTTAGTAGCACCTAAAGAACAAGGTTGAGTGCAATGAAAGGAAATTTGGCAACTCACCCATGGCTACTTTCCCCATTGAAATAAAAAACCAATGTAAAAACAGACTAAAACCTCGGTGTAAGCAAGTAAAAAGCTTTCACATTTTGCTTATTGCAAAAGTGAAATTCTTAAAAACCTCCACCAAACAACCACAAGTTCTACAAAACAGGACTTCCCTGATGCTTTATAGAAACTCATCCCCGCGCATAGAAACAACTTGATAATATGAAAAGGATATTCTTCGTAATGATGGAGTCAGACATTGTTTGGAACCTTTGTTGCTGTAATATGTAATGGAAGGGTGGTATTGGCTTAATCTGTTTAAAATTTATTGTTCTGAAATTCCTTATAGAATACCAAAACAGTTCAAAATAAGAACTCACGATCTGTTGAAGTAGAGTCTGGACCTGCATAACAATGTAATTAAAATCAGTAAAATCAGGATCAAAATCGGTTAAACCATTGCAATATATATATAACTAAACATAAGAAAATCCCCATGCTTTTCCGCTATCTCGGAATGTCATACAATGGTCCAAAGCAAACAAATCAATTTGAGTGCAAAACTCAGAATACACCCTAAAAAAGAATAATATTTGTCTGCTCTAAACAACCATGAAGAGAAGGAAATACTCTTTAAGTTTATTTGCGATACATATAAGAGTCGGGGAACTTGAAAAGTAACTTACAAAAGCTGCCATTGTTTCATTCTCTAGTTACCGATCTACAGAATCATCCCCATTCTGCAGAATATAAGATAAAATAAAAAACTATACAACACATAATGCTATCAAAGGTATCAATGTCTGCTACCATATAAATTGACAGTTGATGAAGGAAGCAAATTTTTTCTTTGAAGAACGTAAAATTCAAGCCTAAAATCAGTGAAATCAACATTCTGCAGAATAAAAGATAAAATAAAAACTATACAACACAGAATACTATCAAAGGTATCAATGTCTGCTACCATATAAAAAGACAGTTGATGAAGGAAGCAAACCTTTTCCTCGACGAAAATAAAATTCAAGCCTAAAATCAGTGAAATCAACCTATCTTACTCAGACTCAGGTGTGAGCATAGAATATGGTTATGCGCCTGACATGAATGTATTTGAAGAGTCCTTGAAGGGTCGTAAACCCATGGCTATGTCAGACACAAGAGACAGACATGAGAATTTCAATAAAAATAAAAAGATGGAGCCTCCTAAGTATCAACTCAATTAGACCCAACAAGCCCAATCATACTAGTTTAACTTCAAATTAAATGTCACTGCAACATCAAACAATTAAACAATAACTATATTAAACAATTTTGTTTACATAAACAGATTATTGCATTCTAATAACATAAACAAGCCGCAGCTAAGAAACATATTGTGTAAATTGGTCAGTTTCCACTGTTTTAACTTTTGAAACTATTACTCAAATATACTTCGAAAGCATTTCTCAGTATTCAGAGATCACCAATCACGGCTCTATCTGTCGTAACCATTTTTTGAAAACGAAAGACTCAACTTTGATTTTAAAAATGAAAATGAAAAAACAGGAGTCACCACCAATCCTTTTTTATGAGGTGTGATTGGGTCACCTCGTAAAACGGTTGTTTTTAATAAATAGTTTGATTTATCAAAACAACGATTTTGGTCTACGAAACTCATAAAATAGGTTCGGGAGTCAATTACATACGAGGAAGTATTAGCAACCTCGTAATACCTAAAATTGGTACCGAATTGATTGATTAATGTCTTAATGTCGAAAATTTGAAAAGATTCAAAAACACGATCCTTTTTGTTAAAGAAAACTTGAATAAGAAATGAATGATGAGACCCTCTTATTTCGAAGAAATAAAATATCATGCCCAGTGAGTTAGGGTACAACATTTTAAATTCCCGAAACTGAGCTTGTCTTTTAACTTTTAAAAAACTCATAGTTTTGAACTTAAGAAATATATTCGGTTATTTGGGTCAAATGAAAAATCGGAACTTAGTAAGTTAGGACACGATTTCTCGAAGTTCAAATTCAGAACAATGCCTTTATTTTAAGAAATCTTTTCCGGAGGTAACAAAATGTCACATCGAATACGTTAGGACACAACATCTCTAATTCTCGAGAAATAGCTTTCTTTTTATTTAAAATTTATTGCGATTTAAAAAGGATATTCCGTTTTGATTGAATGAAAAATCGAAACCCAGTAAGTTAGGGCACGATTTTCTCGAATCTCTAAATATGAAATATCAATTATTTTAAAAACTTGATGCACCGAGTAAAGATTAGTGTAATACGATTTGATAAAAGAATAAATTACAGAGCTAGGTTGCATGATAGAATGATTATTAATAGACTAATGTAAATGGTAATAACAAAGGCGAGAATAAAACGAAATAGAGAAATAAAACAAATGAATTATTAATGTAAGAAATAATAGGTAAAACTAAACGAATAATAAAAATGATGTATGTAATAATACTAGGTTAACTAATTCAATGATATAATGATGATAATAACAATAATAATGCAATAATAGTAAAATAAAGTATAATGATAGTAATACATCTATAATAATAACAATAGAGGAATAATAATAGAAATAAAATAATAGTAATAATAATAATATTAGTAAAATAGTAAAATAAGAAATAATAATAAAAATAATAATGATGATACTATAAAATAAAATAATAATAATAGTAATAATAATAGTAATTAATAAATGAAAAAATATATATAATAATATAATAATAATATAATGATAAAAATACTAAATAATAGTAATAATAATAAAAACTGTAAAATAACTAAAAAATGACTAAATTGAATTTAAAACGGAAGTTTGGGGCTGATTCGAAATAAATAAAAAGAAAACGGACCCCATTAAAAGCGCGAATAACATGGAGGGACTAAAAAGGAAATTTTCCCTTCTCCTCCAAAACGCGTACAAATTGTTGGGCCAAAATTAAAAAATACAATAAACTTAATCACAAGACCATAAAAAAGCGGAAGGACCAAAAGCGCAATAAACCCCTTGCTAAAAAAAACGCTGATCTTGAGGCGGGTCGGGTCAACACACGGATCCTGATGGCAAAACGACGTCGTTTTGGTGCCTGAGAGGCCTGCCCAAAACGACGTCGTTTTGGAGGCCTATTTAAGGCAAAAACCCTTCAAAAATTTTTATTTTTCACTTGCTTTTTTTTAAAAAAAAACTGATTCTTTGTGTTTTCTCTACAGGTTCAAGTCCCCAAGCATCCCCGATCATAGACGATCGCATGTGTACTGCAGCGCCGAGGTAAAAATTTTATTTTTCTTCTTTTTTATACTTAATATGTATGTATATATATATGTTTGTGTGAAAAGGATTAAATGAAATAAATAAAAAATAGGTAAAATCACCTCATAAAGTTATATTTATATATATATATATATATATATATATATATATATATATATATATTTATGTTTGTGTGAAAAGGATTCAAATGAAATAAATAAATAAAAATAAAAAGGGTAAAAATCACCTCCTAAAGTTATTGATTTTTGATTCTTCGTGTTTTTGGTTCGTCTCCTTTTTTTTTTTGCTTAATCTCTGTTCTTTTCGTGTTTGAAAATCCGCTGCTATTGTATTGATAATCTCTGTTTGGTATTGATGATTAAAAAAAAACCCCGTTTACAATGGTTTAAATTGGCTTTTATAGCTATTTTTTACAAGTTTTCTGTCATTTCCCTTTTAATGTTGTAGGTGGCTTGGGCGGTGCAAGTGGGAGGGTCGGTGGCTAGAGGCGGTGGATGGGACTGCTGGTCAGACAGAGGACCTTAGGTGCTACACACCTAGGGTTTGTTTACTTCTTTTTTTGTTTGTTTTTTTTTCGATTGGGGTTGGGCTAAGGTTAGGTTTATTATTATTGGGCTGATCTGTTGGGTTGTTTATTTGGGTCTCAGTGGGCTATTCGGGTTTGGTTAATTTGTTGTAGAAATGGGGTTTATTGTAATTGGGCTGGGGTGATTGGCTCGGGCAAATCATGGGTCCTACATCTGCCCCTCTTTGCTTGTTGTCGTGTAACGGAAATAGAGCAAAGACTTTAAAAGGGCCGAGTTTGCCCGGTCTTGCCAAATTCTGGCTTCTTTCCTTGTCTTTCTTATTTGAGTAGCTTCATTCCATCCCATTGCATCTTCAGTGGTCCGGGAACTAGCGCTTCGATCTAACTCCAGGAAATTAGACTTGTAGCTTCAATCTGCTCCACCGTAACTTTAGGGAGATGAGATTGTAACTTGTGGCTTTAATCTGTTCCACTGCAACGCCAGGGAAATAAGACTTCTATGTAAAATTCAATCTAACCTACTACAACATCAGATGTATAGGATTCGCCATTTTAATCCGCTCCATTGCAACTTCAGGGAGATAGGATTAATTGTCTTCAGTCTACTCCACTACAACTTCAGGGAGATAAGACCTGTATGGCAAACTCAATCCGACCTACTGCAACTTTAGAGGTATAGGATTTGTCGTTTTAATCCGCTCCACTGCAACTTTAGGGAGATAGGATTAATTGTCTTCAGTCTGCTCTACTACAACTTCAGGGATATAAGACTTGTGGCTCCAATGTGATCTCAAGGGGAAGGGATTTGTAGCTTCGACCTATTCAGCTGAAACTTCAAGGAGATGAGAATTTAGAGAGAAGAGATTTGTAACCTTAATTTTCTCTACTAAAACTTCAAAGAAATAAGGATTGATTCTCAATGTAAACTCAAGGAGAAGGGATTTTTAGCCTCAACCTACTCCACTAGAACATTGAGGAGATAAGAATTCAGGGAGAAGAGATTTGTAACCTCAATCTTCTCTGCTGAAACTTCAAAGAAATAAGGATTGATTCTCAATATAAACTTAGGGAGAAGAGATTTGCAGCCTCAACCTACTCTCACTGGAACTTCGAGGAGATAAGAATTCAGGGAGAAGAGATTCTAACCTCAATCTTCTCTGCTGAAACTTTAAAGAAATAAGGATTGATCCTCAATGTAAACTCAGAGAGAAGGGATTTGTAGCCTCAACCTACTCCACTGAAACTTCGAGGAAATAAGAATTTAGGGAGAAGAGATTTGTAACCTCAATCTTCTCTGCTGAAACTTCAAAGAAATAAGGATTGATCCTCAATGTAAACTCAGGGAGAAGGGATTTGTAGCCTCAACCTACTCTACTGAAACTTCGAGGAGATAAGAATTCAGGGAAAAGAGATTCATAACCTCAATCTTCTCTGCTAAAACTTCAAAGAAATAAGGATTGATCCTCAATGTAAACTCAGGGAGAAGAGATTTATAGCTTCAACCTACTCCACTGGAACTTCGAGGAGATAAGAATTCAGGGAGAAGAGATTCGTAACCTCAATCTTCTTTGCTGAAACTTTAAAGAAATAAGGATTGATCCTTAAGGTAAACTCAGGGAGAAAGGATTTGTAGCCTCAACCTACTCCACTGGAACTTCGAGGAGATAAGAATTCAGGAAAAAGAGATTCGTAACCTAAATCTTCTCTGCTGAAACTTCAAAGAAATAAGGATTGATCCTCAATGTAAACTTAGGGAGAAGGGATTTGTAGCTTCAACCTACTCCACTGAAACTTCGAGTAGATAAGAATTCATTGAGAAGAGATTCGTAACCTCGATCTTCTCTGCTGAAACTTCAAAGAAATAAGGATTGATCCTCAATGTAAACTCAGGGAGAAGGGATTTGTAGCCTCAACCTACTCCATTGGAACTTTGAGGAGATAAGAATTCAGGGAGGAAATATTCGTAACCTGAATCTTCTCTGCTGAAACTTCAAAGAAAAAAGGATTGATCCTCAATGTAAACTCAGGGAGAAGGGATTTGTAGTCTCAACCTACTCCACTGGAACTTCGAGGAGATAAGAATTCAAGAAGAAGAGATTCATAACCTAAATCTTCTCTGTTGAAACTTCAAAAAAAAGGATTGATCCTCAATGTAAACTCAGGGAGAAGGGATTTGTAGCCTCAACCTACTCCACTGGAACTTCAAGGAGATAAGAATTTAGGGAGAAGAGATTCATAACCTCAATCTTCTCTGCTGAAACTTCAAAAAATAAGGATTGATCCTCAATGTAAACTCAGGGAGAAGGGATTTGTAGCCTCAACCTACTCCACTGGAACTTTGAGGAGATAAGAATTGTAGCTTTCGATCTATTTCACTACTGCTTAATGAGATAAGATCTGCAATCTTTAACTGGTCTGCTCTACTACTACTTAAGGAGACAAGATCTGTAATCTTCAGCCTACTTCATTGCTGCTCAAGGAGATAGAACTGGCCATCCTTGATCTGCTCCACTACTGTTATCTCGAGGGAACAAAATCTGAAATCTTCAGTATACTTCCTTGCTATCTTAGGAAGATAAAACTACAATATTTGATCTGCCCCACTACTATCTCTAGAGGACAAAATCTGAAATCTTCGATATTGCTACACCGTTCTCTAGGGAATCTGTCCTATAGAATTAGTTTTATGTGTTTATGCTTATGCAAATGATGAGGATGCTATGATCGAAATAACTCAAATGCTTCTAACTACATGTGTTATGAATGATATGGATGCATAAATGTCATGAAAATGATTCATTTTCAAATGTTCAAGGTGTCATTGTTATTTATCAAGGCTTTATCCCTGACGTATTATGTTGCCTTCTTGCTCAGCTGGTATTTTGATAGCAAAACCTGTAGAAACGATCATACTTCACTCAACTGGTTTGCCCCACTATAACTTCAAAGTTCACCATGGTACTTTTGGGACTTGGGGCTTGTACCATTTTCAAACCATCTTACCGTGATTCAGGGGGATGAAATTTTTCCAATCCATTCCACCACCATTCAGGGGTATAGGATTTGTATTCTCTTCAATCAATCCCACCGCCATTCAAGGGTAGAGAACTTGTTTCATTTTCAATCCATACCACTGCAACTCAGGGGTAGAAGACTTGTATCATTTTCAATCCATTCCACCACAACTCAGGGGTAGATGACTGTAACTTGTTCAATCAACTGATCACTCATTGGGAAATCATCCCAGATGTGTATTCATGATATTCGTATGGATGCAGAATATCATTCTTCTTGAGAATGATTCCCCTCTCACGCTTGAGTTGATATTGCTCTCTTCGTCAAGATTGTATTACTGACATAATATATTGTCATTTTGTTCAATCCATTTTTGACAAAATTCGAAGAGATAAACTTAATTTGAATTCAAATATTTCCAAACCTTAAGCTTGGTGAATTCTAAACAATAATCCTGTTTCAGGTTCTTATATTATTTAGAAGTTCCCAGAGTAATATGCGAAACTCCTTTTGTGAAAATGTTGTTAGTCTTCTAATCATTATTTCAATGCAAAATGTTTGAAAAAGATCATAACAATGGACCGAAGGAATTAATTGAGAGCAAAGCTCGAAATGAATAAATTAATCAAGATATCAAATTTTGAAAAAATAGAAAATGAGAATAAATTAATGAAGATAACAAATGAAATTTATTGGGAGTGTATCTTGAAAAGAATAAAGTAATCAAAGATAGCAAATTCAATCTGGTATGATGAAAACTAGGTGCCCCAGATATCGCAGCATGAGCTTCTCTATTCAAACTTTTTGAGGACCATTTTAAGCTCAATATGTGTTTAGGGGATCTAGAGTACTCTGTTGATGCCTCAAGATATAACATCTCTCTTCTTGTTAATTTGGAGAAAGCGAGACTACCGCATACCCCATTTTTATTAAAATTTGAGCCACCCTTTTTGGGTTTTTAACTCAAATCCGCTTTGGTCTTAGGGCACCCTTTGCGGGTTTTCGCCTTGGCCTCTCCTTTTTCACTTTTTTCTTTTTTTTTCTTTTTATCTTCTTCTTTTTTTTCTATTTTTTTCCTCTTTTACTGAAATATTTCCTGATTTGAACTCAGAGGATTAGACAAGTCCTTGTTTTCCCTCTCGATCAAAATCAACACTTTTCTAGAGGCCTTCTTTATCACATAAGGTCCTTCCTAGTTTGGCATTCACTTTTCTCAGAAGTCCTTCTGTATGGGAAAAATCCTTTTTCAAAAGTAGGTTTCCTTTTTGAAATTCTCTAGGGTGAACCTTTTCGTCATAATCTTGAAAAGCTTTCCACCTCTTTTCTTCAATCAGGTTTACTTGATCATATCGAAATTAGATCCAACTTTATCTCTGACAAGACTTGAAGAGAAGGAACCTCAACTTCGATGAGAAAGGCGTTGCCCCGGTGGGGGTTCTGGCCGACGTTTAATAAGCATAAAGGGTAAACGTAACTTCTATATGCCAATCTTTACAAGTCTCGGCCATCTTCCTAATGATCCTTGTTTTGTTGCTATTTTTTTTTGTTGCCTTTGCTGCACGATGATGTGGCACCTGATCCGCAAACTTTTGACATTATGCGGTTGAATGTGATCTTTTGACTCTTTTTTTTTGCCGGTATTCTTCCTTTCTTTTTCTTTTTTTGTTCTGGTGACTATCGACTTTATAATATTGGCCTACGAAGTTATTTCCACCCTCTTAGCGAAATAAGCTCGCAGCGTCTACTGACCCTTTGCACGGTAGAGTCTATTCACATCTTGTTCTACTATACTTAACAAATCAAAAGATAACCTACAATCTCTGTCATCTTCAAAATCCTTAGATCCTTCTAGATCTATATCTCACTCAAAAGGGAGTTAGTAACAGCGTCGCTCATGTCTTAATATCTGGGTACCTATTGTAGGTACGGAGGCAAATTCCAAAGAATAAATGACTCTAAGGATGATTATTTATGAATGAAGAATGAAAGAATATTCCAAAGAATGTATAGTATGAAAAAGAATGAAAAAAAATCTGCTAAAAAAGATGCATTTTATTGAAATAAAAATTCTAGACACAAACCTATTTCACAAAAGAAATCTTATTACTTCTGGGTTTAAAGCAATAAGTGTGTTTTGTATATTACTCTGAGTAAGCTCTAAATACTACATGAATTTCTTCTGCAGTCCTATTGTCCAAAACGTTCCCAGGTTCATATTTTTGCATTTGGCGCGTCATCTAACTTCATAATACCCATGTTGATGAATTTTTCTACCAATTTCTTGAAAGCAAGGCAATTTTCTATCGAATGCCCTGTGATCCCCGCGTGGTACTCACACTGGGCATTTGGGTCATACCATTTTAGGTATGGAGGTTGCATCAGTTTAGGGTAGTGGGGGGACACAACATGCGCATCGAATAAACTTTGATACAACTCCTTATACGTCATTGGGATCGACATAAATTAGAGTTTTTCAGTATTTTGCCTTGTGCCATATTCTTTTCTTGATGAACCCTGATACCCAGTAGTCACTGTTTTTGGCTAATTAACGATAGTCGACTTTGAATACCCCATGCTTGTATTATTCACTTCATTTTCTTTCTTTATTGGGGCCGTTCTCTTGTTACTTTCTCTTGCCTCTATCCTTCCACTTTTTATGGCATTCTCAATCATTTCTCCAGTCATTACAATGTCGGAGAAGCTCTTTGTAATGCTCCCTAGCATATAAGTGATAAACGGGGCCTTTAGTGTATTAATTAAGAGCATGGTCGTCTCTTTCTCTAAGAGTGGTGGTTGGACTTGCGTCACCACTTCCCTCCATCGTTGGGCATACTGCCTAAAGCTCTCACTCTATTTCTTTTCCATATTCTATAGCATGACTCTATAGGGTGCCACGTCCGTTACGTGGCCATATTGTTTCATGAAAGCTTGAGCCAAGTCCTTCCATGAACCGATTTGGGCACGACTCAACTGGTTATACCATTTGGCCGCAGATCTGATCAGGCTGTCTTGAAAATAGTGGATTAACAGCTGGTCATTGTTGACGTATCCTGTCATCCTCCAACAGAACATCGTAATATGAGCTTCAGGGTAGCTAGTCCCATTATACTTCTCAAACTCTAGAGTCTTGAACTTTGGCGGGAGTACCAAGTCAGGGACTAGGCTTAAGTCTTTTGCATCGATTCCGCAATGATGATCGGCGTTCTCCATAGCCTTAAACTTCTCTTCCAACCATCGGCACCGGTCTTCAAGTTATTTTGGAAAATCCTTCCCATTTTCTCCATCTCTGCCACATCGTCAAAATCCAGGACAACGAGATTAGTTGGATTATCCCTTGGGTTAAAATTTGAGCCCGTTGGAAAGTTCATCAGTGCCGATGCACCTGCTTGGTACTGGGACCTGATGGTAACAGGTACCCTTTGTGGGTATACTTCAGGTTGTGCTTGAGTGTTTGTTGGGGTAAAACCCGGATGATAGGCATGCTCTTCATTGTCATCACCAGGATTGGTTATGGGGCTCTTTCCTTTATCAGGCCCTCCATTCATCAACCGGGCCAATTGATCCATCATGTTTCTTTGAGATTCCAGCATCTGATCCCTCATGTCTTGTTGTATTTTAGCCAATTATTCTTGCATTTGATCTTGCATATCCCTTTGCATCTGTTCTAGTCTTTCCATTCTTTGATCCATTGCTTTCGTCTTGCGGCGGGTATTGTAACGATATGTAGTTGGTGGGTTTTCGTTGGTTTCCAGGGTAACTAAAATAATTTTACCCTATTAGGGTTCTTTTGTGAAAATCTAATACAAATGATGCAATGCAATATAGATGCATAGAATGAATGCAAAAGAAAGAAAGGCGTTGATTTTGAATTCAATTACATTAGAACAACTTTCCTAGAAAATAAATTTCTTTACATAAAACGGATTATATATGCGGCCTTGCCTCAATATTCAAAGTGAAGATGTTGATCCTTTTCTTCGTATATGGATGTAAGGTCAAATCTCACGATCCTTCAAATGGATGTCTCTACTGCTCCTTTTGCTTGATCCGGGCCACGTCTCATTGCTTACTTATCCTCGCAATACTCGTTAGCTTCTTCAAGAACATTGGGGCGTGACGATTTTTGAATAACCTTTGTCGGTTTGAATCTTCGGGCAATGATGCAAAGTTGTGTATCCCTCCACGGACTATCAGCCTTCTCTTATTGTTCACTTGGACCCTATTCGGACGACCGTACTATATTCCACTATATCAAGAAGTTTGTTTTCTTATGACAAGCTCTTCTATTTAGCAAGCGAATATGAATCAACACCTCCTTTTTATGATGATGCGATGCAATGCAATGCAATCATAAACAAAACAAAATACGTTAGCACAAGAAAAATAAACAAAATAGATTACCTAAATGGGTGACCACTATGGTTTGGCGCGGTTCTACCTAAGGCGGGCTCTTAAGGCTTACTATATGCGGTTCGGTTCTAAAGAAAGGTACCCGAACCAACAAATTCCTCGATCCTCACCCATTATAGGCTCATACGGACCGAGTTCAGTTTAGGGGAATATATTTCCCTATGGCCATGAGGAAAAATCTCACGAAGCATATAGGTACGGATGTATCCCGGAAGCAATCCACTAGCCCATGCGGAGGAGAAAACCTCACGAAGGCGTAGTTTCTTACTCCGACTTAAAAGGGTGTGACCGAGCGGTCATGCAATGCAATGTGCAGAAATATACAAAAAGCTTGAAGCAAACAAATAAAATATGAATAAAATGATGAAGATCGTAACACAAAACGGATGAAATGCAATGAAAGGAACGTATATTAAAACCAAATTTTTAAATTTTGACAAAAAGACAAAAGTTAATCAATTTGTGGCTTGACTCTCTTTTTTGGTCCCCAGTGGAGTCGCCAAGCTGTTGTAACCATTTTTTGAAAACGAAAGGGTCGCTCTGATTTTAAAAATGAAAATGAAAAAATGGGAGCCGCCATCAATCCTTTTTGATGAGGTGTGATCGGGTCACATCGTACAACGATTGTTTTTATTAAATAGTTTGGTTTATCAAAACAATGATTTTGGTCTACAAAACTCATAAAATGGGTTCGGGAGTCGGTTACATACGAGGAAGGATTAGCACCCTCGTAATGCCCAAAATTGGTACCCAATTGATTGATTAATGTCTTAATGTCGAAAATTTGAAAAGATTCAAAAATACAATCCTTTTTGTTAATGAAAACTTGAATAAGAAATGAATGATGAGACCCTCTTATTTCGGAAAAAAATAAAATATCACGCCCAGTGAGTTAGGCTACGACATTTCAAATTCCCGAAACTGAGCTTGTCTTTTAACTTTTGAAAAACTCATGGTTTTGAATTTAAGAAGGATGTTCGGTTAGTTGGGTCAAATGAAAAATCGAACTCAGTAAGTTAGTGCACGATTTCTCGAAGTTCCAAATTCAAAATATTGCCTTTATTTTAAGAAATCTTTTCCCGAGGTAACAAAATGTCATATCCAATACGTTAGGACACAACATCTCGAATTCTCGAGAAATAGATTTCTTTTTATTTAAAACTTAATGCGATTTAAAAATGATATTCTGTTATTCAAATTGAATGAGAAAAAACCAAAACCCAGTAAGTTAGGGCACGATTTTCTCGAATCTCTAAATATGAAATATCAATTTTTTTAAAAACCTGATGCACTGAGTAAAGATTAGTGTAAGACGATTTGATAAAAGAATAAATTACAGAGCTAGGTTGCATGATAGAATGATTATTAATAGACTAATGTAAATGGTAATAACAAAGAGGAGAATAAAACGAAATAGAGAATTAAAACAAATGAATTATTAATGTAAGAAATAATAGGTAAAACTAAACGAATAATAAAAATGATGTATGTAATAATACTAGGTTAACTAATTCAATGATATAATGATGATAATAACAAGAATAATGCAATAATAGTAAAATAAAGGATAATGATAGTAATACATCTATAATCATAACAATAGAAGGAATAATAATAGAAATAGAAATAATAGTAATAATAATATCAAGTAAAATAGTAAAATAAGAAATAATAATAACAAAATAATAATGATGATATTATAAAAATAAAATAATAATAATAGTAATAATAATAGCAATTAATAAACAAAATAATAAAAATATATATAATATAATAATAGTAATAATAGTAATAAAAATAATATAATGATAAAAATACTAAATAATAGTAATAATAATAAAACATACAAAATTACTAAAAAAAGGACTAAATTGAATTTAAAACGGAAGTTTGGGGCTGATTTGAAATAAATAAAAAGAAAACGGACCCTATTGAAAGCGTAAATAATATGGAGGGACTAAAAAGGAAATTCTCCCTTCTCCTCCAAAACGCGCAGCATCAGGGGGACCAGATTCAAACCCGAAACAAATTGTTGGGCCAAAATTAAAAAATACAATAAACTTAATCGCAAGACCATAAAAAAGCGGAAGGACCTAAAGTGCAATAAGCGTCTTGCTAAAAACCACGCGGATCCTGAGGCGGGTCGGGTCAACACGCAGATTGTGATGGCAAAACGACGTCGTTTTGGTGCCTGAGAGGCCTACTCAAAACGACGTTGTTTTGGAGGCCTATTTAAGGCAAAAACCCTTCAAAAATTTTTATTTTTCACCTGCTTTTTTTTTAAAAAAAAAATTGATTCTTTGTGTTTTCTCTACAGGGTCCGAAGTCCGGCAAGCATCCGGCCAGTCGCCGACGACAACCGTGCTCGGCGACGCTCGAGGTAAAAATTTTATTTTTTCTTCTTTTTTATACTTAATATATATATATATATATATATATATATATATGTTTGTGTGAAAAAGGATCCGAAATGAAATAAATAAAAAAATAAAAAGGGTAAAAATCACCTCCTAAAGTTACTAATTTTTTATTCTTCGTGTTTTTGGTTCGTCTCCTTTTTTTTTGCTTAATCTCTATTCTTTTCGTGTTTGAAAATCCACTGCTATTGTATTGATAGTATCTTTTTTGGTATTGATGATTAAAAAAGAACCCCGTTTACAATGGTTTAAATTGGATTTTATAGCCATTTTTTACAAGCTTTCTGTCATTTCCCTTTTAATGTTACAGGTGACTTGGGCGGTGCAAGTGGGAGGGTCGGTGGCCAGAGGCGGTGGATGGGACTGCTGGTTAGACAGAGGACCCTAGGTGCGGCGCACCTAGGGTTTGTTTACTTCTTTTTTTGTTTGTTTTGTTTTTCTGATTGGGGTTGGGCTAGGGTTAAGTTTATTATTATTGGGCTGATCTGTTGGGTTGTTTGTTTGGGTCTCAGTGGACTATTCGGGTTTGGTTAATTTGTTGTAGAAATGGGGTTTATTGTAATTGGGTTGGGGTGATTGGCCCGGGAAAATCATGGGTCCTACACTATCTCACGTTTCTTCTTTTAGAAAATAGATTATGACATTTCTCACTCCACTAACAAACCGAATACAAAAACGTATCGTCAAAGGACGTAAAACTGATCAATTTTCATATAGGTAAACATTTTAATCTAATATTTACATTAATTTCTTAAGCATTTCTAAGTAATCAAACAAACTTCGACACTTTCAAAATTATAATCAAAGTAAAAGGAAAGAAAATCAGAATATTGCTACCTTGTACAACCGAACAGATCAGATTCAATAACGAAAAATTTAAAACCTAACCTAACAATTCTTGATAAATGATTAGAAAATTAATGAAAAAAATTGTAACACCCCAAACCCGGCCCATTCACTACGACCGAATTTGAAATGCCACTGCGGAAAACGTTTGAAACAAATTTGAACTTAAGGATAAAACATGAAAATTTTATTAAGTTTAGAAAACAGTGTTCATTAAAATTCTTAAGTAAGGTGTGGTGTTTATAAAAATATCCGGATTAAAACTTTAGTATATATAGATTTAAATAAAAATCGTTTGCAAATAATTCCTCAATTGTCAATCCATAATAAAACATAATAATAAACTTAATGAAAACACTTAAGCAGACTTTAAATACTTTTAGGGCCTTATTACAATAATTGAATAATCAAAATCATCAAGATATAAATGCTTAATTAATTAGAAATATCTTTCGCATGAAAATCGCTTCGCATGGCCACCTTTGTATCCACTCCAACCCGGTCCAAGCTTTACGCATCACCTGAAAGGTTTAAAATATTGGGTGAGTCAAACCGACTCAGTGCATAGTCATTTCACATATCTCCACAAATAGGCTTGGCCCATATCCACACAGTCCATACACAAAAATATGCAATTATGAAGCCCAACCCAACCTAAGTCCATCCATTACACCTACCTTAGCAGACTCCCTGCCCAAGGCCGTGGCTAATCCACCACCGATCACATAAGTGATCCACATATCTTACCTTGGCAGACTTGCTGCTCAAGGCCGTGGCTGAGCCACCGATCCCGTAGGGATCCTACATATCAATCAGTCCACGGTGATGCACACAGCTATCAACCGCCGAGATGGGCACCTAGCCAACACCTCCCTTGACATAGCACCTAGCCAACATCAAGCGCTAATGTAGCACAAGGCTAACATTAGACCACGTACATAATGTACACCCTTTCCTTCGATTTTCACATCCCAAGTCCCATGCATATATGTGTATCATGTCAGATTAACAATCAGAGTAAATATTTATCACATGCTCACCACAAATATCACACATATATCATAGGCAAAATAGAGCACTGACCTGATTAATCGATTACCCACTACGGGTATCCCCCATCTTAGCCATCATTTCCGACTAACATACACATCATAATCAAACATACATAACAACATACAATAACAGGAGAATAGTGCGATAACTACACACCTGATTATTTAGCGAGATCCCGATCTATTGAATCTAACACAATCTAGAATCTCGAAACTTGCCCCTATGCCTGTCGATTCGCCCCTAATCCATCATGGACAGAATCGATTAGCCACTTAAATACCAAAGATGGCCTAAGGTCAAAAGTCACTACTGCCTTACCTTACGGATCTAAATCCCGAAACCGCTCATTGTCTTAGAAGTTGTCGAACTCTCTACTTAACCTCTGTTAGTTTTGGCTTAACAATAAATCTAGGGAAAATGGCCCTTGGCCGAATAACACACACCACTTACCTTGATGCTTTCGAATCCCGAAGAACTCCTTACTGCTCCTTAATATCGGCTACACAAAATACACATAAAATAGCTTAATGGACATTCGGCCATCCTTAAATCAAGGCCTTCACACTTGATTTCACAAACTAAAAAGAATAGGAACCCAAATCGACTGCTTAAAGAGGAATAGACTTACCACCATGCGTTTAAAGAGAGATCTCAACTATTAGTCGATAGCACCTCCCTCAATAATTCGGCTGAGGTTCCTAAATGATGATGGAGTACTCTGCTAATCACTAAAAAAAAAAAAAGAAGAAGCTTGGGAAGAAGGGTGTAGATTCGGCCAAGAAGCAACTAGGTTCAAAAGTGTTCAGAGTTTCGGCTTTGATGCTCTCCACAAGATTCAGCTAAGCCTACAAAGAGGGTGATGGAACCTTCGGCTTCAAAGAAAAAAAAAACTTGGAGAAAAGAAGAAATAGAAGAATGGAAAAACTTGGGGCATTCGGCAATAGAGATTAAGAAGGAAATAATTAAGAAAGAAATAAAAGATGAACTCCCTCAAGAGAATTTCGGCTACTGGCTTTTCTACCTATCTCATCCAAATTAATCTCCTATTATCACTTCATTTGAAAAGAATAAAATAACTCAACCATTATCTCCTTCTTTATCTCATTATCACCTATTTAACTAAAATAAATAAATAAAGCCACATTTATCCCACCTTAGCGAATAAAACAAATTTTATCCTCATCAAATTAAAAGTCCTATGTGCAGCTACGACTTCTTCTTCTCGGACGCAAAAAGAAAAAAATAAAACCATCCATGTTGTCTTGCCCTAAGTTTGAACCCAAGACCGCTAAAACACCCCACGCCTCCACCACTGCTATGGCATCTTTGTGTGACATAAACTCTCTACAACTCCTTTTAAGACCTCTTTCCATAGCTCCCTCTTGCCTTAACGCCCAAAACAAAAATAAAACACCCATTTATGCTCCACGCTACTTGAACCAAGACTGCGCCAGCGTCACCTCCAGGCCCTTAAGTGGTGCATGGGAGCCACTTTACCAATCCGATTTTTATGTCCATAAACCTTGCCATTTATTTTTGAGGCCTACCTAGCCCAATTTCTCTAGTTGATGCAAAAAGGAAAATAAAAGCCTCTAATGCGCCCCGCATTACTCGAACCTCTTCCCTCCTGCACAAGCCTCCAAGGCCCCTAAAGTAGCGTCCCAAGCCACTTTACTAAGCCCAAGTTCATGTCCACAAACTCCTGAAATTTTCTTTAAGGCCTCCTTAGCCCAATTTCCCCTTTTAACTTAAAAATTTAAAAAATTTCCAATGCATCCCCCTTTTAATCCTAGAGTTTTAAAAACCCTTAAAACATCACCAACCACACTTAAAGCCTATTAACACTTGAGTTATGCTCCAAACACACAACCCCTAATCTAGGATGTTACAAAAATATTACATCTTAAATAAAATTAAAGAAAATAATTTAATTATGGAAAATGAAATATACCATTTTCTTATATTTGAATGACCAAGAAACTTCTCGACGGTTGGTAGAGGCGATGAAGAGAAATGGCTAGCTATTCTCCTAAGTGACAGAGCCTGTGAGGGAGAAAGAACAAGAAGTGAAGTGTGAAGACGATGAAATTAGTGGCGCGAATTACATTACAACAATGAGAACGGATGGTCCAAGGGCATTTTTGTAAAACGGAAAAAGAAACAAATGCGTTATTTGGATAAACTAAAACCAAGGTTACTAATCTATTAGTAAGTTTACACTTTGATCATTTAATTTAAAAAAAGTTACAAATTAGTCACTGGCCCGTTAACTTGGTAACAAGATGTAGGACTAGTAAATTTACGATCTAATTACTCAACTATTAGTAAGTTTATTGTAATGACCTAATTTTAATCAATGTTGAAAATGCAATTTCGGTATCAAATTTCGTAACCCAAATTAGTGAAATTATGAATGGAAGAATTTACATATTTAATTTGAAAGTATATTATGGACAACCGAGTAGTTAAATCGACAAAGCGGCTAATCATGGTACAGTGACTAATTTATAACAGTGTAATTGCTATTAAATTTTAATTTATAAAATGCATGGGGCTTGATTAACAATTAACCAAGGGACCAAATGGTTATTTAACCATTAATAATTCATGAGTCAGTGGATGAGAATAATTCACTCCATCCTTTTCGCTAAGTATATTAAATAAGGTTAGTCTACTAAATAAGTTTAATTAGTTCCTTAATTTAAGTATAAATAATAAGTGAGTGGGAGAGATAAAACAATATCACTTCCTTTATCCTTATGTGTCGTCCATGCTAGAAGAAAGAATTCAATTTTAGGTTTTTCTTCCTTAACATTCTATCATCAAATTGAACAAGTGAGCTTTTCTCTTCATGATTTTTGTAAATTCTTGGTCATCTAAGCTTAGTGTAGCATGCTCATGTGCTAGATTTTCAAATTGTTAAATGTTTATCAAGTTACCATTAAAAAGTTTTGGTGAACTTAAGCTTGATTTTAAAAAGATTTTAAAGTATGAGTTTTGAGCATCTTAGGATTAAATTAAAAAGTAATGAAAAGTTGGATTTTATTATAAATCCAACTAAGCTATATGGTATTTTTATGACATTAGGGGACTCAAATTGAATAAATTGAAAGTTGTTAAGAACTTATGCTATAGATTAAAAGCACAAGGTCCCTAATGAAAAAAATATGAAATAGGATTTCGGTACTAAATATTGAGAAATATGATCATTTCAAATAATAGGGCTTATAGGGACTAAAATGAATAAAGTATAACTTATGTTAAATTGTTGTGTTTTCATGTGATTAGGTGGAAACTAATCTGTTACTATAATCGAATTATCGTACATAGCTAAAAATAATGTCAAAATGTCACGAGATAAATGAAAGGTGAAGGCCGTAGACCAGTAACCTATCCCGGTTTATGCTTTCGTGACTTTGAATTCAATATGTATATGGTTCATTAAATACAACTTAATTAAGGTAACAATAATACTTGTCTCATGACTTGGTAAGCATTCATGTTATGGTTAAATTGAATATATGTGATGTTTTGTTTAAATGTATGTGAAAACATAATTTTGATATAAAAATGATAATGAACATGTAAGTGTCATGAATACATTATGCAATGAATGAGTGATATGTGAACATGTATATGAAATGAATGTGGTAAATGATATATGAATGATGAGAACCACCATATTAGTCATACATGAAATGTGAAAGCATGATAATGTTAAGTAATGATATGTAATGATATGCAAATGGTTTTACATATATAAACTTGTTATGAAAAGGCTTATAATATATGAATCATGTACGTTGTGAAACACTGAATACCCTATTAACGCTCTCGAATAGAGTCGGGTATAGTTGGCATGCCATGGGATTAATGCACGGAGTTTACTTCAGTTTATATTGATGAGGTGAGGATTGCGCATTATGCTTCAAACATACCAATAAGGTGCTAGGCACATTTACATATATTTCTTCAATTTATACCAATGAGGCGTGGAGTGCAATATACTTCAGACGTATCGATGATGCACTAAGTGTCAATTATATTGGTATGATGGTTGGATTATTTGTGTATCCGTCCTGAGTATGTGTCTAGTTAACAGGGATTATAAAACATATAAGTTGGTTAATGCCATTGAATATTAAATGATAGATGTTGATTGTGAAAATTGTAAATGAATGTTACATCATTGAAAGATAGTATGTGAAAGACCATGGAATACGATCATTACGAGCCTTGAGGGTCGATACAAATATAAAACGAATCAATGGATTTGAGTATGAAATGAGAAAATGAAATGGCTCACATGATATGTTTTAATTCATATGTTAATGAAATGGCATTATAGTTGAATTTAAATGTTGATATGTGTCAGAAAATAAGTATGAAAGCATGATCCTAAAAACATGAGACAAGAAATGTAAATCTAGTTTAATCTATTATCAAATCTCATATATATTGAATATATTAACTTGTTATATATGTGTTCTATTATTTTCAAATCATGTTAGCACCACTGAGCTCTATTGCTCAACATACGGTTTGTTTATTTTCGTGCGCAGGTAATGTTAGATCTCTAGGACACAAGAAGTATGACATCATCTAGGACTCAATTCTTGGCTCAACAAAGTTTGTACAACTTTTGATATGTTTTGTAGCAAAACGACATGTACTTAATGTCATAATTAGTCTTTGAACTTATTTTGATGTTTTGGGTACTTATCATGTTAAGGGTTTGTATATTTAATGTGATCATACATGTATAGTGTTGTGAATATGTGTTATAATTAGGGATATGTTGTTATGCATGCCTAATTTACCATATTAATGTTATGTTTGAGACATTGCTTGTTTGTCGAACTTGATGCATGATGTTCATAAGGTTGTCAATATGTTTGTGAATATGTAATTTAGGGTGTTAAATATGTTTGAAATGGTGTTTAGAATTTGTTAAATGAGTCTTATAATGTTTGGATATGATTTGGTATTGCTTTGGATCAAACTAGGTGAGTTTTGGGGTCATTTTTGGTTCTGGCAAACTTCTATCAGTATAAATGGACAAATATATTGGTACAAATAAGTCAACATCCAAAAATGAACAGTAGCAGGGACTTCTATCGATACAAGTATGTCAGAACAGGGTCCCTCCACGGTTTTGACTTGTTTTCAACCCAGGAGACCTGAAACTTGGTCCCGATCATCCCTGAACACCTAGATTTCGATTAATTTTTTTTAAAAGTGTTTAATTTGACTCAAACTTAATTTAATAAATATGGATGTTTTGTAAATTATGCTAAAAGAAAGACATTGGGTTGATGTTGAATGGGAACATAACAGTCTGATTTAGGGGCTAGTCGAAATAGTGATCTTGGGATTACTAATTTGAGGTCGAAAAAAATTATTTTAATGTTATTTTATGAGTTATAGTCTGATTATATAGGTGCATAAAAATTTTGGTGTTTTAATTTTAGCGATTTCATGCTTAATTGTGAAAAAGGACTAAATTGCATAAAGTGCAAAAGTTCTATTTTATAAGGTAAAGGTGCCTAATAGCCATAGAATATTAATTGGAGGTCTTTAAAGGGCAATTAGCCCCTTAAATAAAGGTTGGCCGGCCATAGGGGACAAAATGAGGTCAAAATTGGTCAATTAGGTGGGTTAGGTGGATTAAATTGAAGGAAATAAATAAAGAAAGAAAAAGATGATATCACACTATTCATCCACCTCCTTCCACCAAAATTTCCAGCAAAATAAGGGTTTGAAAGCTTAAAATTTTCAGCAACTTGTCCTCCTTACAAGTAAGTGATTTTAGTGACTTTTCTTGATGATTTTTGTATTTTTAAGACCCTTGTATCATGCTCTTACTAATGAGGGGTCTACTTTGCAAAATGGTTAAGAATATAGAGTTTTGCCATGTGAATAGTTATGTTGGTTGCTGCATTTTTATGGAAGAAAATAAGTCTTAGTTGTTAGATAAACAACATTTGTAAAAGGTGTTTCCATGAAAACACCTTAAAAGACCTTTTTGTAAAGGTTGTATAATGAGAGGTGAGTATGTGAAATAATGGGTTCTGATGGTTTCCATAAGAGAAATAAATGTTCACCTAGGCTCATTAAAGAAAGAAATTTGATTAGAACTGATTTCCAAACCTAGGGGTAAAATGGTCATTTTGTGAAAGTCTAAGGGCAAAATAGTGGTTTTGCCAAAATATGATTATTAAAATACATGTGTTAATGTGGTTATTAAACGAGCTAATTTGCTACTATATAGATCAAGAAGAACGAAGGATTAACCTTGACCGAGGAAAAGGCAAGGTATCAGATTAAATCGACAAGTGACCTATTTTGAAACCGAGGTAAGTTTGTATGTGATAAATTCAACATTCATGCTAGTATGTTTGTGAATATTTGATATTATAATGATGCATGATATTCTATGAAATTGAGTAATGGTGTTGAATGAAGAGATGAAATTTGAGATGTTGAAGTCCCGGTTGGACTATAATAAATGTGTGAATACTATCATCAAGACATGAGATGGATAAGGTCCCATGTACGACCATGTCTGGGACATAGCCTCGGCACCGAGTTGAGATCCCGTATAAGACCATATCTAGGATATGGCATTAGCATTGAATAAGAAAAATCGTATAAGACCATATCTGGGATGTGGCATCGATAATTGATAAGAGATCCTATATAAGACCATACTTGGGATATGGCATCGGCACTCAGAGGTGACCCCATGTAAGACCACATCTGAGATGTGGCATTGGCTTCGTGTTTATGTTAATGACAATGAATATGCATCTTTGAGGATCCCTAATGATTTAGTGGGATGAATAGATAATCATGGAAATAGAAATGAGATTAGTACTAAAGTTATGTGATTGAGTGAATACAGGTACCCGTGAGTATTTCACGAGGAATGTTTACGATTTGTGGCATGGTATGTATTAGATAAGAAAAGTAGGAGTAAGTTATGGCAAAGTGCTTAAGACTTTGTGTGGTTATCTAATGTCATGAATGGATGACATAATGAGCTTATGTTGCTATTTATTTTCATGCAAACTTACTAAGCTTTATGCTTACCCCTCTCATTTCCCTTTTCCTTGTAGTATTGCCAAGATAACTCGAGGATCGTGGGGCATCGGAGTTCGGAATCACACTATCGACATCTCTTTAGAATAACAAAGTAAGATTTGTTTTGAGTATGGCATGTATAGGACTTGGTCATTTTGTTATGTCATATTTGTTAGCCAAAATGTTGGCTATTTATGTTATCAAATTCATTTTGTAAGTGGCCATTGGAATTGGGCCAATACTCGACATGTAACATCCCGAATTTGGGCCTAGTAGATTTGGGCCTATTGGGTTGTAATGCCCCAAAAATCCCAAAACTTTTAATTTCTGTGCATGGGAGTTAATATGTATGTGTAGCACTTAGAATAATAATATTAAGGTATTATCGAGATTATTTGAAGCCTTAGAGTTAGGGGAGACCATAGGAAAAATTTATGTTCTTACTTAGTGGACCCTAGTCTCAGGCATGAGGCCTCATAAGAAGATTAAGAAAAAAGAGAACACAAAAATAGGCTCAAGTTTGGGTTGAGGCCCTAATTAAGTTTTCTGTTTGGGCACTATAGGGTTAAAAGGGTAGCATCTGTGTTTAAAACACCAAAAGTGGGCTGGTGGCCCAATATTAAGTGACGCTGCAAGGGAGCTAGAGGGTGGCGTCACTAGCAGTTAAAAGAGGCCCAAGTTTGGCTGCAAAGAGCCCATGTCTTTAGGCCAATTTCAGCACTTAAAAGAGAAAGGAGGAATGGATGGCATTAAGGCTTATTTTTAGGAGGGATTTATTGATAATATTGTGCTGATAATAGAAGAAAGAGGTGGTGTTATCTAGAAGTCTTTTGATGGTGTGAAGAGATTTAGATAAAGGAGAAAAGTTAGGAGCTATCTGCTAAGAGCAGAGTTGGCCGAAATTCCATCACCTAGAGGAGTAAAGAAATCAGTTTCAAATTGCCATAGGGGGTGTCGAAATTTCTATAAATAAGGGGGGGATAGCTCATCAATTTCGGCATTTGAACCCTACTCTTTTCTTCCTTCTTTGTGCCGAAAATCTGAAGGTCATCTTAGTTGTTTTTCTTTTCTCATCTTTTCTCTTCCAAAAGCCGAAAATCACCACCTCCATCACCCTTTTCTTTTTCTTTGAAACCTCCTTCTAGCCTAATCTTTTGATCCCTATTTTTATTTTTCTCCCATTCACTAAAAGCCGAAACTACGTTCTCATTTGTTCTTGTAGCCGAAATCTCTAAGCCTTTCCTTGATTTCTTTTTACTTTCTTTCTAAGCCAAAGCCAAAACACTTTACTCAGACCTTCTAAAACTCGAAAGAGCATCAGTTCATCTTTTCCAGGATTTTCATAAAAGTCGAAATCCCTAGATCTCATCTTCTGTGTTTGCCGAATTCTCTCTGAGGTGTATGCTTGTGCCGAATCTTGAAGGAAACTCAGGGTAAGTGTTGATTCATGCGATGTTAGTCTTTTTCGGCTTTTTAGAGACTCTAGCCAAATGGCTATATCGAAATTAATCTTGAGTTTTTCTCTTATTTTCGGCATTTCGGGATCTGAAGAGGAGTCAATTATGTAGATCTCTAAGTTATAGTTCAGTAACACTCGAATCGTGTTACTTTCGAGATTTTAAGGTAAGGAGATCTGTTAATTTAAATGTATAAATCGGGTAAAGCACTAACCTTGGCCGAATATAGGAGAGGCCTTATCCTTGCGTTCTTCCGGCTTTTGAGCAAGGTTGTAGACAAAGGGCAGTAGATCAGATTAGCGAGGGTATCAACATATAGAGTAGTACTACGCGTTATCAGATGTGTAACTTTTCACACCATTAGATTTTCTGTTAATATGTGTTAATAAATATGCTTATATTCTGTTAAATGCCAAATCCCGGCATAACGTTCGAGACCCGAGGAGGATAAAAGCGAATCACCAAGTTAGTGACCTCTGTCATTCTTCAGTGAATGTTCCTGTTAAGATGATATGTTTTATAAGTATGCCAATTTTTGTGATTGCACGGGGTTGGGTTTGATGAAAGGGGAAGTGTTCTGTTGTAGTGGCTTATGCCATGATCTGTTGTAGTGGCTTATGCATGATCTGTTGTAGTTGCTTATGCCATGATCTGTTGTAGTGGCTTTTTGCCATGATTTGTTGTAGTGGCTATTGCCATGATCTGATGATAAGTAGAATGACTGCCATCGATGGTGTGTAGCGGTGTGGGTTGATTGTAGAAATCTCCAATGGTGTGATTGGTAGGTAAGGGTGGTGTGTAGCGGATGGAAACCTAGGATTTGGGTTGGGCTTGCATAATTTTTGTTATATATATTAATCTATTATTCTATTCTGTGGGGCTAAGGCCCAAATCTAATGGTGCATGAGGGTTGCACACTGAGTCTCGCGACTCAACCTATTATTTAATATTTTTTTAGGTAGCACCTAGTGCATCGAACCGGGCTGGAGAGGAGCGCAAGGTGGCCATGCAAAAGAACATTTGGATTCAGCAAAAGACTTTAGTTTATTATTTTATATCTTTATTTAATGGGTTTTAAATTTCAATGTAATAAGGCCACGGGCTGTTAGCTTTATATTTCGGTTTAGTTTTAATTTTGGGCTTTTATTATTATTATCAGACATTTTAAGTTTACATTTTTTTCTAAAGCATGTATTTAAGTTTCGGTTTTTAATTCATAAAAATATCTCATAGAATTTATAGCTTATCTAAATTAACAACCTATTAATTTTTCCCGAATATAAGGTTAAACTCAAGGAAAATATTTTCCAAAAATACGACATGTTTTATTAAATTTTCTTAGTGACATACCAGATTCAATCGTGGTGTTTGGGTCGAGTTTAGGGTGTTACAAATTGGTATCAGAGCCCGGTTCAAAACTAGACTTTGGGGTTTGGGGCTCAAAACGTTTTCTAAAGAAGGGTTTTGAAACATGCATTTTTATAAATGATACAGGTCTGTTAGCTTGGCATGGCACCTGCGTCTCCGGCCCAAGTCCGCTAGTTAAGTATTCTGAACTCACTGTGTGATATATATATATCTGTATGTGGGCTTGATGGGCTTTAAGGGACGTAGACTATCTTAACTAGAACTTGATGAACTTTAGGCCTAATTTACATCATACTTTTCAACTTCCATAAAACTTAAACTAATTAAACAAACCCGGGAATAAGTCGCTGAGCTAAAGTGTGGCAACAGGCATACGCATGTCTAGGATTGGATTCAGGGAGAGCTTGGTATTTAAGCAGTCCTAGTGACTCACCTCCTCTTTGCTGGAATCCTACCTGGTGCGTGGTGACTATTTACCCTAGCCATGAGGACTTGTTGACGGGCCAAAATTTATAATTAAAACCCGAAAGGGACCAGCCACCGTATTTTGTAAAATTACTAAAATATCCCTGATTTATAAAATGACCAAAATACCCCTAGTTTGAAAAGAAATTACCAAAATATCCCTGATTTGCAAAATTATCGAAATACCCCCGATTTACAAAATTATCGAAATACCCCCGGTTTGTAAAATTATTGAAATACCCCTGATTTACAAAATTACTGAAATACCCCCGATTTGTAAAATTATCAAAATACTCCCGATTTGCAAAATTATCGAAATACCTCGGATTGCAAAATTACCAAAATACCCTTATTTTGAAACATCACCAAGATACACTACTTTGAAAAAATATGAAAATACCCTTGTAGGTAAAATTATGAAAATACTCCTGGGTAGTGAAACGACGAAAATACCTCTAGGTAGTGAATGTAAGTTTATAAGGCTCTTTTATGATTGATGTGTGCTGAATGTTGACTGAAGGTGAACTCTAGGACTAGGAAGTATCGACTTGAGAACTAAACTCGTCGATAGAATTCAAATTCGAAAGAAATACTATCGAAATAATTTTACATAAGATTGTTCGTGGTTAATAAGTGGGAAGAATTAATTATTCATAAAATTCTTAATAAGATAAACGTCGATCGAAAGAATGAGTACAAGGGGACGAAGACGCTCCAGATGCGAATAATGGTGCGTACCCTACTGTAGTATATTGAGTGTTTATTTTTTTTAAATTAGAGTCGCAATGAGCGTAGTGATGAGACTTGGGTAGTACAATTGATAGTTAGTTGAAAATTTCGAGGACGAAATTTCTTTAAGGGGGTAGAACTGTAACATCCCGAATTTGGGCCTAGTAGATTTGGGCCTATTAGGTTGTAACGCCCCAAAAATCTCGAAAATTTTAATTTCTGTGCATGGGAGTTAATATGTATGTGTAGCACTTAGAATAATAATATTAAGGTATTATCAGGATTATTTGAAGCCTTAGAGTTAGGGGAGACCATAGGAAAATTTTATGTTCTTACTTAGTGGACCCTAGTCTCAGGCATGAGGCCTCATAAGTAGATTAAGAAAAGAGAGGACACAAAAATGGGCTCAGGTTTGGGTTGAGGCCCTAATTAAGTTTTCTGTTTGGGCACTATAGGGTTAAAAGGGTAGCATCTGTGTTTAAAACACCAAAGTGGGCTGGTGGCCCAATATTGAGTGACGCTGCAAGGGAGCTAGAGGGTGGCGTCACTAGCAGTTGAAAGAGAACCAAGTTTGGCCGCAAGGAGCCCATGTCTTTGGGCCAATTTTGGCACTTAAAAGAGCAAGGAGGAATGGACAGCATTAAGGCTTATTTTTAGGAGGGATTTATTGATAATATTGTGCTGATAATAGAAGACAGAGGTGGTGTTATCTAAGAGTCTTTTGAAGGTGTGAAGAGATTTAGATAAAGGAGAAAAGTTAGGAGCTATCTGCTAAGAGCAGAGTTAGTCGAAATTCCATCACCTAGAGGAGTAAAGAAATCAGTTTCTAATTGCCATAGGGGGTGCCGAAATTTCTATAAATATGGGGGGATAGCTCATCAATTCCGACATTTGAACCCTACTCTTTTCTTCCTTCTTTGTGTCGAAAATGGAAGGCCATCTTAGTTGTTTTCTTTTCTCATCTTTTCTCTTCCAAAAGCTGAAAATCACCACATCCCTTACCCTTTTCTTTTTCTTTGAAACCTCCTTCTAGCCGAATCTTTTGATCCCCATTGTTATTCTTCTCCCATTCACTAAAAGCCGAAACTACTTTCTTGTTTGTTCTTGTAGCCAAAATCTCTAAGCCTTTCCTTGATTTCTTTTTACTTTCTTTCTAAGCCAAAGCCGAAACACTTTACTCAGACCCTCTAAAAACTGAAAGAGCATCAGTTCATCTTTTTCAAAATTTTTATAAAAGCCAAAATCCCTAGATCTCATCTCCTGTGTTTGCCGAATTCTCTCTGAGGTGTCCACTTGTGCCGAATCTTGAAGGAAACTCAAGGTAAGTGTCGATTCATGAGATTTTAGTCTTTTCTGGCTTTTTAGAGACTCTAGCCGAATGTCTATATGGAAATTAATCTTGATTTTTTCTCTTATTTTCGGCATTCCGGGATCTGAAGAGGAGTCAATTGCGTAGATCTCTAAGTTATAGTTCAGTAACACTCGAATCGTGTTACTTTTGGGATTTTAAGGTAAGGAGATATGTTAATTTAAATGTATAAATCGGGAAAAGCACTAACCTTGGGCGAATATAGAGAGGCCTTATCCTTGTGTTCTTCCACTTTTGAGCAAGGTTGTAGACAAAGGCGATGATCGATTAGCGAGGGTATCAACATAGAGAGTAGTACTATGTGTTATCGTGTGTAACTTTTCACACCATTACATTGCTGTTAATATGTGTTAATAAATCGCTTATATTCATTAAATGTCGAAATCCGGTGATAACGTTGAAACCCGAGGAGGGTAAAAGCGAATCACCGTGTTAGTGATCCCCGTCATTCTTGATGAATGTTCTATTAAGATGATATGTTTTATAAGTATGCCGATTTCTGTGATTGCACGGGGTTGGGTTTGATGAAAGGGGAAGTGTTCTGTTGTAGTGGCTTATGCCATGATCTATTGTAGTGGCTTATGCCATGATCTGTTATAGTGGCTTATGCCATGATCTGTTGTAGTGGCTTTTTGCCATGATCTGTTGTAGTGGCTATTGCCATGATTTGACGATGAGCAGCATGACTACCATCGATGATGTGTAGCGGTGTGGGTTGATTGTAGAATCCCCAATGGTGTGATTGGCAGGTAAGGGTGGTATGTAGCGAATGGAAACCTAGGATTTGGGTTGGGCTTGCATAATTTTTGTTATATATATATCAATCTGTTATTCTGTTCTGTGGGGCTAAGGCCCAAATCTAATGGTGCATGAGAGTTGCACACTGAGTCTCGTGACTCAACCTATTATTTAATATTTTTTTCAGGTAGCACCTAGTGCATCGGACCGGGCTGAAGAGGAGCGCAAGGTGGCCATGCAAAAGAACATTTGGATTTAGCAAAAGACTTTAGTTTATTATTTTATATCTTTATTTAATGGGTTTTAATTTCAATGTAATAAGGCCACGGGCTGTTAGCTTTATATTTCGGTTCAATTTTGATTTTGGGCTTTTATTATTATTATCAGATATTTTAAGTTTACATTTTTTTTTCTAAAGCATGTATTTAAGTTTCAATTTTTAATTCATAAAAACATCTCATAGAATTTATTGCTTATCTAAATTAACAACCTATTAATTTTTCCCGAATAAAAGGTTAAACTCAAGGAAAATATTTTCCAAAAATGCGACATGTTTTATTAAATTTTCTTAGTGACATACCAAATTCGGTCGTGGTGTTTGAGCCGGGTTTGGGGTGTTACATGACAAGTTTATACATATTCAATAACGATGAAATTCATGAAGTGTATGCTTGTGTGGATGCCTCGATTTTGAGTTCTTAGAAGTGTCTTATAGTCATAATGTATGTTGAATTGAATTGGTAGGGTGGCATTTGGCTTGGTAAACAACCTTACAAATGTCTACACAGGTAGACACACGGGCGTGTGTCTAGGCTGTGTGTGACACACGGTCAGCCCTATTGGTGTGGGACTAGGCCGTGTGTGACACACGGTCAGCCCCATTGGTGTGGGACTAGGCCGTGTGTCCCCTGTATGTTAGTTTTGCAAGTTAGTATGCTCAATAGTAAACACACAGGCAAAGACAAGGCCGTGTGTCTCAACAGTGTGGAAGGCACGGCCACAGACATGGGCGTGTGCCCAAGTCATGTGAAGCCTGCACCTGAATTTATAATTTAATTCGTCATGGTCAAATGGCACGAGCATGTGACTGGCCGTGTGATGCAAGTTAGTGTCAACCACGGGCTATGTAACAACCCGATTTTGACCCTAATCGAAAAAGTGGTTTCGGGACCAAAAATATGAGTTTGAAAAAAATGTTTTAAAATTTTTTTTCCGTATTTATTATGTGTGAATTTGTTTGTGTTAAATTTTCCTGACTTAATTTTGTCGTTTAGGTGTCCGATTAAATAAAAGGACTTAATTGCGTCAAATGAAAATTTGATGGTTAGTTGTGAAAGTGCCTAATTGTTGTTGTCTTTTTAATATGGGGGATTTATGTTGCAATTTTTCCATTAATAAAGATAGTGGACGGCATTTGCATTATGTTTATATTATATAGTTTTTTTATAATATTTATAAAGCTTAAAATAATATATATTGTAATATAAGGCTAATATAATAAAACAAAACATTAAAGGAAGCCATACTCATCTTTTTTAGTGCCGAAACTAAGGAAAAGAAAAAGAAATAGGAGAGCTAGGTATTCGGCCATTGTAGAGCTAAATTATCTTTTATGATAATTTTTACGTTTTGAGATCGTTGTTAAGTTATCTTCAAAGCCCATGTCTTAATTTCTTAATTTGATGATGATTTTGTGTTTTGCCATTGATGGTACCTTGTGGCTTTTGATGTTTGATGATGAAATATGAATTATATGTGTTAGATTAATAAGTTTTGTCTTTGAATTTTTGATGAAATTGAGTAATTAGGACTAAATTATGAAAATAAATTTTTAAGGGACTAAAATGAAAAATGAATGAAATGTATGGGCTTGTAATAATGCTATGAATATTTGGCCCTAAAGAAGTGTGGTCAAATTTTGTGTAATTTGTGTTTTGTGCAAAAAGGACTAAATTGTAAAAAGTGTAAAATATTAGGGGCAAAATTGTAATTTACCCATTTATGTGTTTTTAGGCTAAATTGAGTGTATTGGTGTCTAAATAAGTTTAATTTGAATATGTTTAGATCAAGAATTAAAGAAATCAAATTTGGATTGGGGAAAGACAAAAGTGGTTGAATAGCCGATTTCACAGTCGTCGACGTCTGAGGTAAGTCAATTAGCATTTAAATTTTGTAACACCCCAACCCGGCCCAAACATTATGACCGAAATTGGTATGTTACAGAGAAAACATTTTGAAAACCCTTGTTAGCCGATTTAAATTTAAGGCAAAAGATTTTTGTCTTGTTTTAAAACCATTGAATTGCATGAAGAATTATTAAGTCAAAATTGTTACAGATTTTAATGTACCCGATGGCACAATAAAACATTTTTCATTTGATTTTTAAGAAACTTGTGGAGTCGTTTTAAAGTTGTAAAGTAATTTAAATAGTTCGTCCAATCATGAAAATAAATAAAAATAAACTTAGGAGGCCTTATTACAACTTAATTAAATTAAACCCAAATAGAATAAAACTAAAATAAAATACTTCAAAGTAAAATTTAATTTCCACTGCATGGCCACCTCGAGTTCAACCGGCTCCTCATCCGCTATCTATGTGTCACCTGAAAAATATTAAAGGAAAAGGTGAGTCACCAAGACTCAGTGTGTAACCCTTTTCCCGGTTTAGTACAACAACATACACAATTTATAACAATTAAACATGCACTAAATATAGCACCCAACCTATCCATCCAAACACCTTTCTCTACCCCGTGTGGTACCAAACCTTTGGTGGTGCCAAACCACCGGTGACGATAGTCACGATATTCATCAACATTGTGGTGCCAAACCTTTGGTGACCAAGTCACAAATAACAAGTTGTGGGGCCAACCCACGTGTGATACCAAATCATCTGGCGTCAATCCCATAATATCATCGTGGGGCCAACCCTTTGTGGTGCTAAGCCACGGGACGAGACGCTATGAGGTGCCAAACCTCCGTGACCCAAAGTCACGAATAACATATGTGGTACCAAACCTTTGGTGGTGCCAAACCACCGGTGACCCAAAGTCACGATATCAATCTTCCCTCCTCTCATTATACCGTGCAATATGACATAATAATTCGTGTATGCAAGATGTCATGTATGCTAGACATATATCAAATATAAGTATAACATGAATTATCATCATAATCAGATAGACATAAAACAACATAATCATGCTAATCAACCTCTAAGGGTATAATCGTAATTTTACCTACCAAAGGTATTTTCGTAATTTACTCACCAAGGGTATTTTCGTAATTTACCCACCAAAGGAATTTTCGTAATTTACCCACCAAGGGTATTTTCGTAATTTACCCACCAAAGGTATTTTCGTAATTTACCCACTAAGGGTATTTTCGTAATTTCGTACCTGCAATGGCCCTCTCGGAGGTCTAATGTTACCCTGAGGGACTTAGCTACCATTTCCGGTCGTCACCAGACTATTGGGCCTAAAACTCAATTTTGGCCCATTCGGGCCCACACGCTCGTGTGGCCCACCTAACACAAATCTAGCCACGTATATAGGTTCCACCTAGTCTAGTTCACTATATACTATATCATCATACAATTTATTCCAATTGGGCCCACTTCGCCAATCGCGCCCAAGCAAATTTCAACCCACAAGAATACTACTGATGGCCTCAACTATCGCGTTGAAGCCCCACACGTGTGCTCGCACGCTCGTGTGGCTACTATTGTCGTGACCGGCACTTCGGCATTTGTCGCTCTACAACTAGAGTAGAGAGAGTTACACACCGATAGGACTCGGTGATAAATCACTGCGACCACTCCTCGTGCCCAACGCCCACCAAGGTATGTTAACCCTTCTCCGGCATGCTCTTTATATAGCTAGCTCTTCACCTTCATTCTTTGTATCTTTCCGATGTGGGATCCTTCACAAGAGAGTTTAAATTCAATGAAACTCTTACCGTCCACTCTGCAAAATAAATACTCCCTTGCTTCTCATGAGATTCGAACTCAGGCTCCCTTGTAACATAACCCACGCTGCTAGCCACTTTACCAACTAGCTCCTTGTGTCTTAAACCATGCACAACTAAATATAACCCTATGGCCAAGGTCTAAATTCATTTAATAAAAATAATCTAAAAGGAATGCAAACGCTACAACTAGAACCTTGGACCTCCTTCCTTCCTTGTGGAGTCATTCCCTTGTCCCCTAAGTGGCGTCACTTTGCCACTATACCACACACTCCACTTGTGTCACTTTCCTCCACATTTTATTCTTAAGGCCTACCCGCCAACCTCCAGGGTTTTTTTCACCTAAAACCAAAATTTCCCTAAAGCTAATAATAGATCCCGGGACTTCATAGAAGCCCCCTAACCTTCCAAAATCACTTATCTAAAAGGTCCAACTTGCACTTAAGCCGATTTCTTATTCTCTAAAAAAATTTTAAACGCTACTACGCCTAAGGCCCATTGGGCTCAATCCTACTAGGCCTAATTTCAGGATGTTACAATGTTGATATAACAATGAATATGTACTAGTTATGAACTGAATTAAATTATTTGAATTTATTTTGCTTATGGCCGAATGTAGGTATATATAATTAATTAAATTTCGAGCTTGATTCGACCGAGATTTGACGTCCATAAGCCCCGTACGAACCTTAAGAATAGATAGGATACATATGTCATGACATAGGATATCCGTTAGGTGTTACAGAGTAAGATCACGACTGAGACATTGGCATCGATTTGTGTTAACGTGTAAGACCCTGTTTGGGACATTGGCATCGATATGTGATTACATGTAAGACCACGTCTGGGACGTTGGCATTGTACGAGCTTCCGACTATCCACGTATCCTTTTTAATTCTGAATGGTTCAACGGGCATGTGTAAGTGAAGGCCAATGTGATATTTAAATTAAAAGAACTCAGGTACGTATTTTATATCTGTGTTGAGAAGTGAAAGATAAGTTATAAATATCCATTATATTTATTCGGAAGTGAATACGTAACCATGTGAATAGTGTAAAAGCTTCAATTATGTGTAATCGGCCAAATAGTATATTGTGTGACTTTGATATTGAAATTTGAGTAATTATTTGTGATTGTGTATAATTATTTACTTGATATAACTTTGTATATTTGATTTTGCTAAGTTGGTTGATATTACTTTGCTATTGACTTACTAAGCTTAAATAGCTTACTTTGTGTATCTTTGTCGGTTTCTATTTTATAGATTTTGGATTCGTTACGAGCTCGGGGATCGTCAGCAAGACTTATCACACTATCGATAGCTTACTTTGGTATTTTGGTTATATTAATTTCGAATATATGGCATGTATAGCTTAGAAAAAGGTTGAATATGAATTGAGTACCTATGTATGTAATTAATAGCCATGCGAAAATGGCTTATCCTCTTTTGATTGACTTGCTATCTTTGCTGATGGTTTGCAATGGTTATTGTGAATAGGTTTATACATATGCATATTTGGTTAAGTATATGTTCATGATAGGTATGCTTGTATTATGTTCTAAAACTAGATAAAATGAATGTGGTTATGTGGATGATATTTATATTTTGGTTATGTTTGTTTGATAGATTAGTTTAGTTGATATATAGGTTTGAACCGAATGTATATGTTTGATTATAAGTAATAGGGTATGTGTTCATATTGGTCATTAAGTCTTGGTAATTAAAGTTGAAATGGTAAAGTTAAAGTATCTATGTATTCAAGAATATTGTGATTTGAAATAAATAATTACTTATAATGTATTTGATTTGAGGTGTGGATTATGATTGGTATATATGGTCATTAATTCATTGTCATGTTAAGATATATATATATATATATATATATATATATATAGGTAAGGTATGTTTGGTTTGTTAAGATATAAATTGGATATATATATATATATTGATAGGCAAAGATTGGTTTTATGGCTTTTGACATATTAAATTGTGTTGATTAAATCACGTGTATGTTCGGTTTAATTATTTGGTTTAAATTTATGTTAGATGTTTAATATGTTATGCATCAAGATATGGTAAATTTGACTTTTAGGTTATTATTATTATTATGTCTATAACATGTAGTTATAAAATTTGGTTATAAAGTGCAATGAGAATTGAGATAAGATGTATTAAAATGACGAGACATATGTGGATTGGTTATGTGCATATTAGAGTATATAGTTTTAAAAGTGATGTTTATTTATTTAGACTTGAATAAAATGATGATTGATTATGTTATAGATTTAAGATAGGTGTCAGATATGATGTGAATGGTTTTGGTTTTATTATTGTGATATGAAATTTGTATTGACTGAATATGCAAATGACTCTGTTTAAATGTTTCAAAATATATCTTCTAGTTGTGTTTGGTAAGCAAAGTATGAGTACATGAAATGTAATAAAAAAAATGTCTGTTTTGAGTTGTATCTGCTTCGGTGATTCTTCGTAACCCTAGTCTAGTGACGGATACGGGTTAGGGGTGTTACAGGCTACACACACGGGCGTGTGACAAGCCGTGTGATACAAGTCAGTGTCGATCACGGGCCAGACACACGAGCTTGTGATAGTCCGTGTGATACAAGTCAATGTTGACCACGGGTGTAGAACACGGGCGTGTGATATGTCACACGGGTGTGTCCCTTCTTTCACACGGGCATGTGGCCCTGTTTTAAGTAGAAATTTTCTAAGTGTGCAAAAGTTTCCAGTTAAATTTTGAAACCATTCATATGCATGTTTGTGGCCTCGTAGGCCCGTAATAAGGATGTTATGCATAGGTATGAAAAGTCTTACGTTGGAAATGAAATTTTAAAGCCCAAAGTTGTATGTACAAGCAAGTTAAGTCCGGAAATACTTCGTACTCGATTCTGAAGTCAGATACGGGTAAGGGGTGTTACAGGGGACTACTTTTATTTATTTTAATTAATATCCTTGAACTTGTTTTCATGAAATTATAAAGTGTTTGAATGCTTGAACTTGTCTATATTTGAAATAAATAGTTTGTATAATATGACAAATATTTGATGTTTGAGTTGAATTTAAAAGAAAATTCAATCTTAATTGCTTTGGTAACAAAAGTGGTGCTTCTCATTTGGACTTGATTATCGGGTCGGGTATGGGTGCTACATTTACTATTTGGTTACTCAATTTTAAAAAGTTACAAGTTTTTCATTGAACTATTAGTAACTTTACAAGTTTACACCTTGATTACTCAATCTTTGCACCATTAGTCTCTAACATCTTAATTCAAACAATATCAACAACTCAAGCCCCAATCCCTAGTAAAGCCATTTTTAACGTCATGCCTCACATTTAACCCAATCAACTCAACAAGCCTTCATTCTTAACCCATTCATCATTCCCTATTAAACTAAAACCATAACCTAATAAAATTCAAAATCAAGCTATTCACATGCACTTACCTCATATTAGTAACCAAAATATTACCACAACCAAAATCAAAGCAAACAAAAATACAAAGAAAAAGGGAAGAATGTCTCTTGTTTCAATGATCCCTAAACAAGAGTTATAGAAGCAAAGGGATAGAATAATTTTAGGAAAAAAGTAATCAAAATATGAAAAAAGGGGGCTCAAACGTACAATATTCAATCAAGAGTTAGTTAGAGAGTTCCAAGCGATGGCGGCTCAATGCAAAAGGTCGAGGAGAAAGTCTCATTAAGAAAAGGAACATATTGGAGTTAGGCGACCATCTAAAGATAATGGATAGAGATCAAAGAGCTTTGGGTTTAAATCAACGAAGTTTCAAATGGAAATTAAACCATAAAATTGAAAAATAAGGGAAAAAAAGCTCTCGTTCAATGTGTTTATTGCCCAAGGAATAGGCTAGACGATAAAGACATTACTAAAATACAAATATGAAAGAGATCCTTAGAACACTGAAACTTTCGAAAAGTTCAATGACCAACTTGTAAATTTTTGAAAATTGAGTAATCGAAGTGTAAACTTATTAATAGTTGAGTGACCTTGTGTGTAGCTTATCTTATGATGAATAGTGAGTTACTGTCCATGTCAGACATCCATTAACAACTTAACAACCCAATGACTTAAACTATAACTTTTGAATAGTGTAGTGACTAATTTGTAACTTTTTAAAGTTGAGTGACCAAAGTGTAAGTTTACTAATAGTTGAGTGACCTTGGGTGTAATTTACTTTTTTTTCTCTTTAGGCTTAATTATAATTTAAAATGTATTAAAAATCAATTCAATGATAATTTTTGGGGTCAATTTTTGCTATTAGTCTCTATATTATGCTAAGTTATAAATTTAATCCATATACATTTGGTCATTTTAGTTCACATACTTTTGAATTTTAAAATTCTAATAATGTCTCAAATGATATTTGTCAAGCTATTTTAAAATCTTACGTAGCAAACATATTATCACAAATAAAATGCTATGTTAACTTGTTATTTTTCACACAATACTTACAAAATGTCACATCATTTGAGTTAATAAATTTAATCGCTACCATTTGAGTTAAAATTGAAATTCAAAATTCAACAAGTACAAGTATTAAAATTGATTAAATTGAAGACTAAATTCATAACTTATGGCGTGCTATGAGACTAATATCATAATTTGACATAACAAATTTAACTATTACCATTTATATCATTAATAAAATTTCAAAATTTTAAAAATAAAAACTAAAATTAGCCAAAATTAAATTCACTCCACATAAACAATTTGACATTTTCAATTGAGAAAGTTATAAACAATTAAAAATAATTCATTGATCAAATCATAACTTTTTCAGTTAAGTGACTAAAACATAAATTTATTCATAGTTCATTGACTAATGGTGGAATTTACCCTTTATTTTACTTGAGACAAATTAGTTTGAGAAAGAATAGGGCAAAACGTAAATGGTTAAATTGACTTAAAAAGGAAAGAAATTAATTTTCATCAAAAGAAAAAAGAAAGAAATTAATCAAAATCATAAATTCATTAATGGAAACCCAAGATTTACTCCCAATAAGCACCAAGTTTCAACTTATATATCTATCCTCCATAGCTCTGCAAATTACAACGTTGAATTATCTATTACAATGGCCTCTGAAATCCTCCAAATCAAACCTCAAGTTGAGTATGATATGTATCAAACCAGTCGAGCCACTCGAGTCAGGGTCACATCTGAAGAAAAAAAGGCTCAAACCATGAAAGCCCTTCGGTCACTCACCATAGCCATTGCCATTCCGCTGTCTCTCACCCTTTTCATCATCTTCAAGTTTGGTTCACCCAAACGGCATCGAACCATAATGGCCAAACCCATTTGGTTCCCTCCTTTATGGCTCATAAACCTGGCATCCATCGGGTCAAGTTTCAGCATGAGCCTCGCCGCTTGGTTTGTTTGGGTCAACCGTGGGTTCCACATGAATTCCGATGCTTTGCCTCTTTATATCTCTCAAATTTCACTTAGCATTGTTTGGCATCCTCTCCAACTCATCAACGATTCGGTTTGGTTCGGTTTCTTGGTTTGTTTATTACATTTTGGTACTATTTTTGCTTGCTACCTTAGTTTTAGAAAATTTAACCATTTTGCAACAGATCTTGTTAAACCTTGTTTGGTTTGGTCCGCATTTCTTACAATTATTACATGTAAACTTTTAATAATTTAATTTAGGTTTCGACGAGTCCTCGAGACTTTGATCTTGTTTGTAACAAAAATTATTTTACATATTTTTATAGCTTTTCATATAATTTATATTGTTCACTATATTGAAGGTTATAAATTTGTGTAAGATAAGCATTGAATATATAATAATTATATATAACACAACACGTTGAAATATGTTTAATACTTTTTTTAGGGAAAATATGTTTAGTGGTAAACTTTTTGCCACGTGAATATGTGTCAACTTCCCAGACAACGTTGACCCAATATTAACTATCTAATTAGGAGAAGCACAACTAGACCAACAGCACAAATAGAGGAGCAACACCCTTTCGGTATCAAGCCCATACGCTAGATGGGAACACTCTTCAAATATGAACACACTTTGAATATGATAATGAATCTGTTTAGGCATAATTACTTCATATTAATTGGAGACGTAATAGAATGAATCTCAAGATATACATCCTTTATGCTTATGAATATTTTTTGCATATTTAGTGAGACAAATGTTTATCTTGTCATGTCATACTAATGAATAAGAGGATCTCTCTTATAAAAACCTGACCAACGATGGAGAAAGAATTGGCTTCTTGACATCTTAAAATTACTCTAAGAAAGACCCTTTTCTACTTTCAATCAACCCGTCCTTTTATTCTTCTCTGGTTTTCTGTCTCTTTAGATGAATCGGTCTCTATTGCACTATCATTATCTCCTCCCTTATTGAATTTTGTATCAACAATTGGTGCAACGAGAGAGATCAAAAATGTCTCAGATTTAGAGGGATACAACTCTCAACTCCTCTAGCCCTCTTGCTCTGGTAATCTTACCAACTCCTTTGAGGGGAATGGCAAGGACCAACCAATACTAAGCTTCCTTTGAACCAAAACCTCCCTCTAAGCACTTAGGCGATAAACAACCCAACTGTACCCGTCTTAAGCCCTTTACATAACTCATGGCCTCCCTCAACATTCCCTTATCCACTCCTTTGCCTGATCCTACTACTGCCACAAACATGCCACCAACTACCCCAAACACTCAGATCTCGCTTAGAACTCATGTTCCAAACTCCATGGACCAAATCTTGCGCCAAATTTTTTCCAGCCTCGCAATCCTCCAATCCTAGTCAACTGTGGTCGTTGTGCCTCCAAATCAAAATTTTCAATAACAATAAGGATCTAGTCCTCAACTACAAGTCAATGAGATGCAAGAGCAAATGCATCTGATGCAAGAGCAAATGCATCTCATGCAAGATCAACTTTTGGCTCAACAACACCAATTTTCGGAGCAGCAAGAGCGTTAGTGCCTGTTGGATTTGCAAAATGCCCATAATAAAAAAATTGATTGCGGAGCCCCACGCAACCAAAGATGCTGCCAAAAAGAACAACCTGTTAGACCCCGTCCACCCAAAAGATTCCACTCAGTCAACTGCCCATAGAAATTGAAAGGATGGTAATGTTGATGATATTATAGAAGATGCTCGACATGACAATCACCAATACCGAAGAGCCTTAACAAAACATCCTCCATAAAGGATGAAATAGGGGCTCTTAGGTTGGAAATATTGCAAACGACCAAGGTTACAAAGCTTGATAAAGCTTCATGGAGTTATGCCAATGAACCTCTAGCCTTGTCAGTTTTGGCTCGTAACCTTTCGACCACCTTTAAGTTCCCCAAGTTGTCTTACAACAAGGTGGGTGACCCAGAAGATTATCTTGCCCACTACTATAAGTACATGAATATCCTTGTGGCTTCGAATGAGATCAAGTGTACAGCTAGAGCCTTCTCTATGACTTTATCTTGCACCGCCAGACACTGGTACCTTTTGCTTTCTCAAGGGTCTATCAACAGCTTTAACCAGTTAGTTTATTCATGAGTAGAAAAGATTTAATGTAACAACGATGATCACGAAGGGTGTGTCTAATGATTTAGACATTCAAGCCTTCATGGCTAGAACCACGCAAATTTTTGTGGTTCCACATCATCAACAACCCACCAAGAAAATTATCACAGTTGTATGAGATGGTTCATCGTTTCACTAAAAGAGATCATATGGATATTGATCAAGCTAAGTTTGCGACCTCAAAAACTCCTGTTACCAACTCCACAAGGCATTTATCCTTTCCACATTATTATCAATCCCTTAGAGGACTCACCCCCTGGTTGGTGACGAGCGATTTCGCTAGTATAACCCCCTGCAGCAAGGAGATAGGCGAGAGGTAAAAATTGTAGAAAATCCTCATCACTCAAAACCTGTTAAGGAGAGTCGGCGACGTCCACATCAACGAGATCATGTCCCATCAGCTTATTTGCTCTCCAACTGTCATATTCGAGTGGGTAGAGTATTAAGGGATTTTGGGTAATCCTCCAGGGTTGCCTACTAATCCACGTCGAGATGAGTTGCCTTTTCACTGTTGGTATAATGGTGAGTAGGGCCATAACACGAAACATTGCATCCAATTGAAAGATGCTACTGAAGATGCCATCCAAAGGGGACAATTAAAACAATATGCGGCGGGGGACACTTACCCTCTCAATATAGCAAACGATTAGGAAACGAGGCCTTCCAAAAATTGACACAACGATAATGGAAAGCAGTCGATCTGAGGTATGATTGATGTTTTGATTAGCTGAAATAGATAATGGGTTACCTCCAATTCCAGGTGGAAGGCCCACCTACAGAGTGTATTCTTTGTATCCATATCGATAAAGAAACCTAGAACTTCTCCTTCGAACTTGGAATTTTTTACGGTGGACAAACAAGAAGTTTTGGATGCGGAATGGGATGACCCCTCATTGTTTCCACCATGTATCCTCTTTTTAGGTAAATAGAATTATGGTGGATACATGGAGCTCCGTAAACATATTGGTAGCTAAGGCATTTTACAAAATGGGCTTTAAGGACACAACTTTGACGAGGGCAAGTCCAATTTATGGTTTTGCTAACCAATCGATTACAGTCAAAGGTTCTGTCATTAGATAAATTTAATAATATTATTATATTTATTAGTGGGAATATATAAAAAAATCCATTAGATGCAACATTCAAATTTTTAGAGTTTGGATTTACATTAAGATATGGCAGTGAGATATATATTGCATTATTGGGAAAAAAATCGCTTGCAAAATATAGGAATTGAATTTTCTTTTATAATTATCTTCAACAAAACTTATAAATACAAGTAAAATTGTTTTTAATAAAATCACACAATTATTCATCACATCATAAAATTATATAACAATATGAATTCCTTTTAAATTTATATATGTATACATTTATTGATACAACAAATTATTTATTAAATATATAAAATTAAATGCATTCATTTGTGAATTCACAAATTGACTTAACATATCATTAATGTTATCCAAAAACAACAGTTGTGACCCTCATACGTTATCAAGTATACACACTAGTTTTTTTCACATGAATATATATGTATTGTAACACCTGTTATCCAAACCATTAACGATCTCATATAAGACATGCTACATCCGACATTTGGAAGAACCTTCTATTACTCTATACATTCATTTAGCCTTTAATAAACTCAATCCTACTATAATCAATCAAACATAAACGTATTTACAACATTCCACCAAATTGTCCATCAATAAGCATCAAGTGCATCATATATAAGTGGTTGTGGTATCAATACCAAATGATCAGGGGTTAATAGAATCAGGTTTGTGAATTGAGAAAGAGTGGTCATGCCTTAATTTTTGAAATTATCTATGCATTTTTAGGAAATATGTAACACCTCTAACCCATATCCGTCATCAGAACAGGATTGTAAAACATTACCGGAGTTTACAGAACAAATATAATTAATTCATATCATTTAATATTCATATCCGAATCCAATCATATTCAAACATAATGTCCTTTAAAAGGACCCTCAAGGCTTAACTTATGAATTAGAAACAAATCAGGACTATATCAAAAACTCAGAGAATTTTTTGCGAGATTTTAAAATTTTTCTTAAAAATAAGGGTCACACACCCGTGTGGGTAGGCCGTGTGGCTCACACGGCCAAGTGACACACTCGTGTCTCATACCGTCTGGGCATTCGATATGAGGCACACGACCATGTCCCAGCCCGTGTTCTTACCCGTGTAACTCTCTGACTTGAATCACACGGCCAGCCACACGCCGGTGTGCTAGGCCGTGTGGATAATTTAATTTTCGAAAATTAGGTGCAGGATTCACATGGCCAAGACACACGCCCTGCACATGGTCGTGTGTCACACATGGTTGAGACACACGCCCGTGTATCTATTCGTGTGGACGAAAATAGGCCATTTTAGGGCCACTTTTCTCACCCAAATTTATCATCAACCTATAACAACATTTAAATAAATTTACCAACCAGTTCAAGACATTAAAACCAAACCAAAACCAATCTTATGCATGTCATACTAACTCATATGTTCAAGTATTTAAACTTACAAATTTCACACTTATGTTCATAGACAAGTTTTATCAAATATACTAATTCAAAATGATTCATCAATAGGTTTATATACTCTCCACCATATAACCATTTCATCACACATTAAATATTTTAAAGTCTTATATAATTACATCAAAATATGCATAACACTAGCTGTAACAGCCTGATTTATGGGCTAGTCAGAATAGTGATCCTGGGATCACTAATTCGAGGTTAGAGAAATTATTTTCATTTTATTTTATAAGTCAGAGCATGAATATATTAATGCATGAAAATTTTGGTGTTTTAATTTTAGCAATTTCTTGCTTAATCGCGAAAAAGGACTAAATCGCATAAAGTGCGAAAGTTCCATCCTATAGGCTAAAGGTGCCAAATAGCCATGGAATGTTAATTGGAGGTCTTTAAAAGACAATTATCCCTTTGATAGATAGTTGACCGGCCATAGGAGATGATAGGAGGCAAAGATGGACAAAATTGGTCAAAGTTGGTAATAGTTGGAGACTAATTTGACTAGTATTAATAAAATAAAGAAAAGATGATATCCATCTTTCTCCACCGAAAATAGCAAACAAAATAGGGGTTTTGAAAGCTCAAATTTTTAGAAAGCTCTCCTCCATCCTAGTAAGTGATTTTAATGGTTTTTCTTGAAAATAGTTGTACTTTTGAGACCCCTAAAGCTTAAGCTTTCTAAAGAGGGACTATCTTGCATTATGGTGAAAAGTATAGGGATTTTCCATGTGAGATTTTAAGTTGTTTGCTGCATTTTTATGGGAGAAAATGAGTCTTGGTTGTTAGATGAACAACTTTTGTGAAAGGTGTTGCCATAAAAACACCTAATTGGACCTTGTAGTAAAGGTTATAAAAATGGTAGTAAATGTGTGAAAAGTTGATTTTTGATGATAGCCATAAGAGTATTAAATTTTCACCTAGGCTTGTTGAAGGTAGAAATATGATTAGAATTAATTTCTGAGCCTAGAGACAAAATGGTCATTTTGCCAAAATCTAGGGGCAAAATAGTAATTTTGCCAAAGCATGATTATTAAAATGCTTTTATTTATGTGATGATTAAAATGAGCTAAAATTTGCTACTATAGAGCAAGAAGAACCAAGAATTCACCTCGATCTGGGAAAGAACAAAATTTCGGATTAGATCGACGAGCTAGCTTATTTCAAGATCGAGGTAAGTTTGTATGTGATAGATTCAACGTTTGTGTTAGCATGTTGACAATGCTTGGTATTATATTGATGCATGATACTCTACTAAATTGAGTAATTGATGTTGAATCAGATGTTGAAGTCCTAGAGGGCTATAATGAATATGTAAAATTTCTATCATCGAGATATGAAATGGATAAGGTCCCGTATAAGACCATGCCCCAGGATATGGCCTCGGCACCGAGTTGAGATCCCATATAAGACCATATCCGGGATATGGCTTCAGTAATGAATACAAAAATTGTATAAGACCATATCCGGGATATGGCATCGATACTTGATGTGAAATTCCATATAAGACCATATCCGAGAAATGGCATTGGCATTTAGAGGCGACTCCATGTAAGACCACCTCGGGGATGTGGCATTGGCTTTGTACCTACATTAATGACAATGAATATGCGTCTTTGATTATTCCTAGTGATTAATGGGATAAGTAAATGAGTTTAGAAGTAGAAATGAGATTTGTACTAAAGTCATGTGAATGAGTGAATACAGGTACTTGTGAATGAGTCACGAAGAAACGATTACGATATGTGGCATGGTATGTGCTAAATAAAGGCAAGTGTGAGTGAGTATGGCAAGAAGCCTATGACTTGTGTATGGTTAGTTAATGCCATGGATGGATTATATTATGAGCACATTGTTGCCATTTATTTCCATGCAAACTTACTAAGCTTTATGTTTACCCCTTTTTCATTGCCCTTTTCCTTGTAGTATTGGCAAGATAACTCAAGGAGCGTGGAACGTTGGAGTTCGAAAATCACACTATCGACATCACTTTGGTATAACAATTTAGACTTATTTTGAGTATGGCATGTATAGGACTTGGGTATTTTGTTAGGTCGTAATTGTTAGCCAAAGTGTTGGCTATGTATGTATCAAAGTCATTTTGTAAATGGTCATTAGAATTGGGCTAACACTTGATACTTTATATGTTCAATGATGATGGAATTATGAAGTTTATGCTTGTGTGATAGTTATGAATTTAGTTCTTGGATGTATCTTTGAGTTTGAGTTATTTGGTATGAGTATGAAATCTTGTTAGGGTGGCAACTGCTTGGTAGATAGCCATCTAATTGTCCACATGGGTAGACACACGGGCGTGTGTTTAGGCCGTGTATGACACACGGTCAACCCCATGGGCGTGTTGATCGACCGTGTGTCCCCTTGCATGCTAGAATTGTAAGTTAGTATGCATTGCAGTAAATACGCGGGCAGAGACACGACCGTGTGTCTCAGCCATGTGGAAGGCACGACCTAGGACATGGGCGTGTGCCCAGGCCGTGTAAAGTTTGCACATTAAATGTGGAATTTAATTCGACACAAGGTCTAAGGACACGGGCGTGTGCCTTGGCGTATGGACTTAGGGAAGTGATGACGTCATAAATAGAATGCCAAGGCTTTGGCACACGGGCTAAGACACGGGCGTGTCGAGGCCGTGTGAGGGACATGGGCTAGGGACACAGGTGTGTATCCTGCCGTGTGAAATAAGTCAGTGTCGACTACGGGTGATGAAGACGAGCATGTATTAGGGGCACACGGGCATGTGGCCCCTGTTTTGATGAAAAGTTTTCCAAGTTCGTAAAAGTTCCCCGTTAAATCCTGAAATCTTGGAGGTATGTTTAGGGCCTCGTAGGCTGAAAATGAGCAAGAGATGGGCTTAAATGAAATTCTATAGCTCAATGTGTTATGTTTTAGCGAAATAAGTAAGGTAATGCCTTAAACCCGATTTCGGCTTCGAATACGGGTGAGGGGTGTTACACTAGCCATTCTAATGGCTAGTTACAACCACAATATTTCATCATTTGATCAATTTTAGACTATACATGCCATTATACTAAAAGTAGATTTGTTATTTATACCAAAGTGAACTGTAGGATAATGTGATCTTGCTCTAACCCGCTCCAACCTTTACGAGCTTCCGAGTATTATAAAACAGAGAAAATGGACAGAGTAAGTATTTAATGCTTAGTAAGTTCGTATAACAATAATTTAACTTACCAATCATATTAATTTAAAGTAAGTATACAAAAATGCATCCAAAACATTGTGACCAATTGCCTATACACATGTTCTCATCAAACAAATTAGTTATGAAATTTACATGAACATCAAGAAATTAGAGATGAGCTCATCATACAACCATTTCCAGGTATTTCAGGAATATTCAAGATACAATTTATTTAATTCTCATATTTCTCATATTAGGAGTTTTGTCTGTTGAATCATTGAAATATTGATGAATACCTAGGTAGTACACACAAAGTGCACATATCAATGATCCGTTAATTCATATACGAGGTGCTCATTAGAGCACATAATCGGGAAACCTTCTCTCGAGCCATATAATAGGAAGCTCACAAAGAGCCATTAATCAGGAAGCTTATTCGGACTATATAACGGGAAGCTCGTATGAGCCATAATTGCGAAGCTCATGAGAGCCAATAACGGGTAGATCTGAAAAGCCATATATCGATAAGTTCAAGCAAGCACTATCGGGAAGCTCTGGATAGCCATTAATCAGGAAGCTCACGAAGAGCTTTTAATCGGGAAGTTCCATAGAACCATATATCAGGATGCTCATAAGAGCTGCGGTGTGTCCACAACATATGCAAGATCACAACCAATCGGATGCTCCAAAGAGCGAAGCTCGCAAGAACTATATAACGAGAAACTCGAGAGGGCTAATAACAGGATGCTCTTTTGAGCTGTGGCGTGTCCGCAACATATGCAAGGCCACAACTAATTCAGGAAAACTTGTATCTATCGAATTTCATCTATTCAAACGGAACTTAACAATTCTCGGGAATGTCGGATATATAATTATTTTCATATACATAACAAACTCATAATTCACATATATAATATTCAATCCAAACATGAAAATATACTCAATTTAGTTATACGAACTTACCTCGATACTTGTTCGTATATGAGAATCTGCTAATTCGAAACTTTTTCTTTTCCTCGATCTAACTCCTTATTTGGTACTTCCAGATCTATATAAATGAATTTAATCATCAATTTATTACATTTCACATTCAAATCAATCCAATTCACATCTTAGGCAAAAGTACCATTTTGCCCCTATACTTTTCATTAATTCTAATTTCATCCCTAGGCTAATAAAATTCATGCAATTTAATCCTTAATTCTAGCCTAGCTGAATTTTTCATATAACATTTACAGCTCACGTATTTCAAAAAAATTAGAAATTTTCCATTAATTTTACATTTTTACAATTTAGTCCCTACATCACAATTTCATAAAAATTCACTTTACAAAAGTTGTTTATCTATCAACAACCTGTCAATATCTACCATCAATTTCAAAATTTCAGCATATTCATCCATGAAAAAAATTTAATACTTTGATAACTTTACAAATTGATCCCCAAAATGGCTAGATTAGGTTATTCTGATCTCAAAAATATAAAAATTACTAAAAATTGGACAAGATTACTTACCCAATTAAGCTTGCTTGATTTTATTTCTCTTTCCTAGGGTTTCCATAGAATTTAGGAAGAAGATGATAATAATAATATGATGTTAAGTTATTATCATCATTATTTATTTTATTTCCAATTTAGTCCTTTTCTTTTCTAAATTTCCATGGATAAATCATCAAAATATCTACTAACTTCTCTTAATGGTCTAATTACCATATAAGGACCTCAAGTTTTGAGTTCCATAGCTATTTGATACTTATAGCTACTAGAACTCAACTTTTACATTTTATGCAATTTGGTCCTTTCCATAATTAAACATGTAATTGGTAAAAATTACTTATCGAACTTTTCATATGTCTTTCCTATCATAATGTAGACCATGCAATATTTTTAAAATAAATTTTCTTTCTGACTCAGATTTGTGGTCCTGAAACCACTATTCCGATTTCATTGAAAACGGGCTGTTATAAAATAAATAAGGTATTGGTTTGTTGGTTAAGTGTTAGTGAAATATTCATTGAAACCTAAGTTCAAATCCACTCTCTCTCACCATTTTTATTATTTTGCAAATTTTGCCTTAAACCCTAGTTTGTGACATGTCTTATTTTTTAAAATAAATATTTCAAAATTATATCAAAAATGAGTTATTAGTTTGATGGTTAAATATTAGTGAATTTATCCTTGATGTTCTAACTTTAATTCTATTCCCATGCAAATAATTGAATTTTTTGACAAAAACCCCTTGTTTTAATGTGTAGGCCATCCAAGCCTAGTTAACCTAGGTATAAATATTAATTTTTCACTAATAATCACCCTTTAATCCTCCTCGTCATTGCCCTAGCCATTCCTCTCCTCCTCTCCTTCTCTTTGATTTTAATTTTTTTCCTTTCCTCCATTGTTGTCGTTGCCTACACCTAGTTTTACCATCTCTTTCTTTTTTCTTTTTTTTTTTGGTTTTTTCCACAAGATTTGGTAACATATTTTCCACCATATTCCTGTCATTTTTCCTCATTAAAATCAGTCACAAATCTGAAATCTTGAACTCCAAGATCGATCCTGAACATTGCCAAGAAAGTACCATTATCGTTTCTCTCGACTAGCTTGGGTAAGGTCTTTTTTCTTTTCAATTTCTTGATTAATCTTGTCAATTAAAAACCAAAATTTTCAGATCTAGAATTTGATGGATTTTAAATGATTTCAAAGGTATTTTTCCAGATTTTAATGAGATCTCAAATCGTTTTGAAATTTAGCCCCAATTTTGGCCACCATGGGTGGTGGTGTGTGCGCCTATGTGCAAGAAAGGGGGCTATTTTGTTTCTTGGGTCTTGCCAATATTTTTCCAGTATTAAATTGTGTTCTTGAACCCTCCTAATCAGCCTTTAATCACATGTTAATTAGGGAGAGTGTAACACCCCTAACCCATATCCATCGTCAAAATAGGGTTATGAGGCATTACTGATCAAATCACAACATACAACATACATTTATGCATCCATTCTCAAATACCATTCAATCATAATCACATTGTCCCTTATAAGGGCCTATGAGGCCTTAAACATGCTTTAGAAGTGGTTCGGGACTAAACCGATAACTTACAAAAATTCTTAAAACTTAGAAATTTTTCAAACATACAAGGGTCACACTCCTGTATGAACAGGTCGTGTGCCTCACACGGCTCCATACACGCCGTGTCCCAGGCCGTGTGAACAGGGCATACATACTGACTTGGGTCACACGGCTGACCACGCCCGTGTGTCTAGCTCGTGTGCCCTTCGAAATGGCCACACACGCCCGTGTGCCAAGCTGTGCCAAACCTGTAGGGTATACTGACTTATGCAACACGGTCAAGTCACACGCCCATGTGCTAGGCTATGTGCCATTTAGGGGGGTCTACTGACTTGTGCCACACGGCCGGTCACACGCCTGTGTATGAGGCCATATGGAGCATACTGAATTCAATTCAATTTCAACACCAGGGGACACACGGCCGTGTATCATGACCGTGTGTCGCACACGGTTGAGACACATGCCCGTATCTCTCCCCGTATGGACACGAATAGGCCATTTGCAAGGCCAGTTTGCCACCCTTTCTCATTTTCACCTATATATCCAAATTAATACCATTTCAACACATTTATAGGCAACCAGAACATGCCAATTCATATACAAATCATGCCATTTCATCTTCAACCATTTCACTACTCAAATCATAACCATAAACATACCAAAATAATATGCCATTACCAAAAATTTCATCTATCTTCTCTATGCATTTTTTTCATCATCTTATCAACTAATTCATGTCATAAAACATACCAAATCATCATTTTAAGATCAAGCCACAACATGCCAAAACACAAGGCCATATATACATCACATATCACTTACCAAATTCATAAATTAACCCAACTTAGATGGCCAAATACACACCAACATGTACATCATTTACAAGACAACTCTCATGGCTAAAATCACAACTCAAAACATATCATCTTAACACTAGCCTAAACATGCCATATACCATATATACAAAACATCAAAAGTACCAACAAGTGGATCGATAGTGTGACGATGTTCCTGATGATCCCCAAGTCTGAGCTAGCTTTGATTATCTATAAATCAGGGAAAGAACACACTAAGTAAGATTTAAAAGCTTAGTAAGCCATATAAAATAAATTACAACATGAATCAACATCATCTCCATCAATAGGCAAACTATAAGTATGCACATATAAGTTCACAAACCTTTCCCAATGTATACATATTCAATATCATAAATGAATTCATCAAATACTTCCCTTTTCAATACTCGTATGAATCTCATATGTACCTGAGTCACTTAACTCATTCACACATTCTTTCTCAACTTGAGTTTTCCCGTTGAACCATTCAGAATCGTTAAGGATACTAGGAAATCACATATAGCTCGTACAATGCCATATCCCGGATATGGTCTTACATGTTATCACATATCGATGCTACTGTCCTAGACAGGGTCTTATACGAAATCATATAATGATGCCAATGTCCCAGACATGGTCTTACACGTAATCACATCTCGATAATCCTAATGTCATGACATTTGTATCCTATACTATTCCTAATGCTCGTATAGGACTTTCGAATATTATAACCCTGTCGATTCTTGCTCCTATTTGATCCTTCATCATTCATAACAGTTCAATGATAATTAAACATATATAATTCAATTTAAAGACATTTATTTGCATATGAACTTACCTTGTATTCGAGATAAACGGACTGGATCGACTATTCAATAACCTTTGATTTTCCCCAATCTAAATTCGATTTCTTTCGTTCTTGATCTATATACATTCAAAATTAACTCATTTATTCATTAAATCATTCAATTCAGTCCACAAATACATATTTGGGCATTTTTACACTTTAGCCCCTAAAGTTCTACATTTTTACAATTTAGTCCTATTTCACAAATACATAAAATTCATGAAATTTCATTAAACCCAAGCCTAGCCAAATTTCATATAGGTCCCTAGCAGCCTAAAACTTTCATTTATTTCACATTTCAACCACCCAATTTACAAAATTCACAATTGAACCCCTAATAGGCATTTTTACTCAAAATCACTTAACAAAACTTGTGTAACTATCAACAAATATCCATTTTTCATCATAAAACATTCAAAATTTCAAGCATTCATCAATGGCACTTCATGAAATCATTAAAAAAATTCAAAAATTAAGGCATGGGCTAGCTAGAATACAAAGCAACAATCTCAAAAACGTAAAAATCATCAAAAATAGAGCAAAGAACATACCTTAATCAAGATCAACAAGGGCTGAACACTAAAATGCTCTCAACCCTCTGTTCTTTCTTCTATTTTGGTTGTAAATTAAAGAAGAAGACAACCATTTTAATTTTTGTTTTGTTTTATTATACTTAATTCATAAATTACTAAATTAACCTTGGTTAATAAACATTTAAAACATCAAATACATGCCCATTTATGTCAAAATCCACTATCAATGGTCTAATATCATCATAAGGACCTTTGGTTTAATAAATCATATCAAATAAGCACTTAAACAATTAGAATACAACTTTTTCATTTTACGCGATTTAGTCCTTTTTGCAAATTAAACATCCAATCGATAAAATTAAATCACGAAACTTTCACACATATATAATCACATGCTACAAACACCAAAAAATATTATTAAAATAATTTTTTGACCTCGAATTTGTGGTTCCAAAACCATTGTTCGATTTAGCTAAAACCGGGCTGTTACAACTCTCCCCCTTAGGGATTTTTGTCCCCGAATATCTTACCAGTGAATAGGTTAGGGATTTTCACTTTTTCTTCTGTTTCTCTGATCAAATCAACCCCGTGAATCTTATTCTCGCTTAGCATAGTCTAGTACAATAGTGTTCTACATTTACGACCGTATAGAACTTCGTATGGTGCCATCTTTATACTTAATTGAAAGCTATTATTGTAAGCAAATTCAATCAGCGGTAAATATTTTTCCCAGCTACCTTCAAACTTAAGAATGCAACATCGTAACATATCCTCGAGTATCTGTATAACTCGCTCGGATTGATCATTCGTCTGCGAGTGAAAAGCAGTACTGAAATGTAGCTTTGTACCCAATGCCTCTTGCAGTTCCGTCCAAAATCGTGAAATGAATCTCGGATCTCTATCCGAAACTATAGATAATGATACTCCATGCGAACGAACAATCTTTGATATATACAACTCAGCTAATTTATCAAGTGAGTAATCCGTACGTACCAGAATGAAATTAGCTGATTTTGTCAATCTGTCAACAACAACCCAGATTGCATCTTTCTTTCTCAGAGTTAAGGGTAAACCCGAAACAAAATCCATGGTTACTCTGTCCCATTTCCACTCAGGAATCATGGTAGGCTGTAATAAACCTGACGGCATTTGATGCTTAGCTTTGACTTGCTGGCAAATAAAAAATTTTGAGACAAATTCTGAGATATCACGTTTCATGCCATGCCACCAATAAAACTGTTTCAAGTTATTATACATTTTTGTGCTTCCCGAATGAACAGATAAACAACTACTATGTGTTTCATTCAAAATCATCAAAATCAACTCTGAATTTCTCGAAACACATATTCGACCTCTAAATCTCAAACAATCATCGGAATTAACTTGAAACTCTGAATTAGGTTTCGAATCACATTGAGCTCATTTTGCCAACATTTCATTATTGACTTTTCATAGCTTCGTAACTCTACTGTAAAAATAATGGTCTCGCTTTCATCTCAGCCACAATCGAACCATCATTACACAAAGCTATTTGAGTGTTCATCGCACATAGAGCGAATAGGGATTTTCAGTTCAAAGCATCAGCAACGACATTAGCCTTTCCCTGATGATAATCGATCATTAACTCGTAATCTTTTAGTAATTCAAGCCACCTCCGTTGTCGCAATTTCAGATCTTTCTGATTCATCAAATATTTTAAACTCTTGTGATTGGTATAGATGTGACATTTCTCACCAAAAAAATAGTGACGCCAAATTTTCAACGCAAACACAATAACTGATAACTCCAAATCATGTGTTGGGTAATTCTTTTCGTGTGGTTTCAACTGTCTCGAGGTATAAGCTACAACTTTGCCTTCCTGCATCAAAACACAACCCAAGCCATTTAACGATGCATCATTGAAAATTATGAATTCTTTACCTGACTCAGGCTGAACTAATACTAGAGTTTCAGTCAATAAAGCTTTTAACTGCTCAAAAGTTTTCTGGCATTTATCTGACCACTTTAACTTAACATCTTTTTGAAGCAATCTTTTCATCAAAGTTGCAATCATCGAAAAGCCTTTTACAAACCGTCTATAATATCCCGCTAGTCCTAGAAATGCGAACCTTAAAAACATTTCTTGGAGGCTTCCAATCTATAATCGCAAATATTTTACTCGAATCAACACGGATACCATCAACTGAAACAATATGTCCTAGAAATCCAACCTCTCGTAGCTAAAACTCACATTTGCTAAAATTTGAAAACAACTGTTTATCTCTCAAAATTTGGAATACGATTCTCAAATGCTCAGCATGCCCAGATTCATCATGAGAGTAAATCAATATGTCATCAATTAACACAACTACAAATCGATCTAAATACGGCCTGAAAATCCTGTTCATCAAGTCCATAAAAATAAGAGGTGCATTTGTTAGTCCGAAAGGCATAACAAGAAATTCGTAGTGACCGTACCTTGTTCTAAATACAGTCTTTGGCACATCTGATTCTTTTACTCGGAACTGGTAATAACCCGATCTCAAATCAATTTTTGAAAACACTGTTGCCCCTTTCAATTGATCAAAAAAAATCATCTATTCATGGCAAATGGTATTTATTCTTGATCGTCACTTTGTTGAGCTGTCTATAGTCTATACACATTCTTATCGTGCCATCTTTCTTTTTCACAAATAAAACTGGAGCACCCCAGGGAGAGAAACTCAGCCTAGCAAAACCTTTATCTGTCAACTCTTGCAACTGAGCTTTAAATTCTTTTAACTCTGTCGGGGCCATTCTATACGGAGTTATCGAATCAGCGTAGCTCCCGGCACTAACTCAATGCCAAACTCAACATCTTGAATCGGTGGTAAACCCAGTAATTCTTCAGGAAACACATCCAGATACTCACACACAACTGGCACTGATTTGATCTTCTTTTCAGTCACTTTTGTATCAAGCACATAGGCAAAATAAGCTTCGCAACCCTTTCTTATATATTTCTGAGCTAACATCAATGAAATCACTACTGGTAAACCATTCAAATCATCTGACTTAATCCGAATAATCTCATTATTCTAACATCTCATATCAATCGTTTTTCATTTACAGTTTACTATAGCATCATGTAGCGTTAGCCAATCCATACCTAGAATTATATCAAATTCATCAAATGGAAACAACATCAGATCAGCCAAAAAATAGCAACCCGAATCATCAATGGATAGTTCTTGTACACTTTATCAACCAAAATACACTTGCCTAAGGGGTCCGATACTCTAATCACAAATTCAGTAGACTCTACAGGCAAAGTCTTACTAGATACTAAATTCACACACGAATGAGTTGATCCTAGATCTATCAATGCGATCACATTAGTATCATAGAGAGTAAAAGTACCTGTAATAACATATGGAGATGACGCTTCTTCGCGTGCGCGAATAGCGTAGGCTCGTGTAGATGTTCTGGCCTCTGACTGATAAACCGTAATATATACATATTTTAATCCCACATTTGGCATACTTTTGGATGATTTATCCCTTGAATTGTGGAATTTGATGCTCCTAATCCTTTAATTTCATGTTTTATACTTAGGAGAGCATAGGAGGATGAAAAGGACGAGAAACGGGCCAAAAATGGAGAAAATGGGCCAAAGTAAAAAATCAACACGGCCTGGAGTTCACCACACAGGTAAACCACACGGCCGTGCCATTTTAGCAGACTTGAACATGACCCTGGGCTCTATTCACATGGGTATGTCCCTGCCATGACCCGTTTTAATTCCACTCAGAATAGGATACTTGTGGGCCAAGTAAGGCATCCAGAAAGCCTATATAAATACCCTAGAGGGCAACCTAAAAGGGGAGTTTGACAGATGGCTTTTGTCAGGGCTGTTGACGAGGAGCAAAGCCAGAGCTGGCTGAATGTAGGGAATTACTTGAAGAAAGCCAGTTGATCCATCTCAGAAGCCGGAGTCACACTCAAGACTGAGGATTTTCCTTTCAAATTTCTTCAGGGGGTTTTAGGGTTTTTCTTTATGTTTTGCTATTTAATTTCTTCTGAGATGTATTCTTTTATAAACATGAACTAAATCCCTCAAATACTTGAGGGGGATGAAACCTAAGACGGATCTTGTTATTGTTTTCTGAATTATATGATAAATACTTGATTTGTTCTTAATTATGTGTTCTTAATTCTTACTTTAATATTTCAGGATATTGATTCAAGTATTTATGTGCTTATTCAGAGGAGAAAAAGTCCCTGTTTAAGAGTAGATCTAGCATAATTAAGCGGAGTTGATCGCACTCCTAGAGATAGGACGACTAAAATTTGCCAGATTAGGGTCAAACCTAATATGGGAGTCCATAAATTGAGATAATGCAACACTAGGGGTTTTAATTAGAAAGATATTTCAATTAATCAACCGAGGGTTAGACGTTAGTAGCCTCGAAAGAGGTATTAATATAAATTAGGGAATCCTATGGATCAAGTCAAGTGAATAAATTGTCTGGTTCAGAGTTAAATAACAAGTGAAGTCTAGGTGGATTCTTCCTCGAGTATTGTCTTAATCAATTGGTTTTCTCAAAAGTATTTTTCCAATTCTTTCTCAGTGTCTTGGTACCCTTAGTTTAGGAATTAGTTAGATAAACATCAATCCTCTTTATTTTAGGCTAGATAATAAAAAGAAAGTCAGTACTAGTATTTTTGGTTCCCTTGGGTTCGACATTCCGGTCTTGCCACTAAGCTATACTACTGTTCGATAGGTGCGCTTGCCTCAATCGTGGTGATAGTTAGTTTCTAGGCTCGATCATTCATTATATAAATATTAAAACTTTCAAACATGATCAAGTTTTTGGCACCGTTACCGAGGAACTGAAATATTAGGAACGCTCAATTTTTATTACTTTAGCCATTTTTCTTTTATTTATTTATTTATTTCTAATTTTTATTTTTATTTTTCTAATTTATCTATTATTTGCTCTGATAGGTTTTTCTAGTTTATGACTAGGAGGAACCCGTCAGGATGTCAGGACCATTGCTTTTTGGCAGTGAGATCGAGGCAACCGTTCACAGAAATCGAAGAGAAATTAGGCGAAGTTTACAATACATAGAGGAAGAGCAAGAAAACATCCTCAATCCTCCTGAAAAGATGGCTGAATATTAGAATAATCCATTACCTCAGGTGGCTATGGGAAATCCGGTGAATCAAAATCCTTCTCCTCGTACTATGTATGATTATGCTAAGCCTAGTTTAGCCGGTACTGAATCAAGTATTGTTAGACCTACTATTGCTGCAAATAATTTCGAATTGAAACCTAACACTATACAGATGATACAACAGTTTATTCAATTTGATTGTTTGCAGGATGAGGATCCTAAGACGCACTTAGCGGACATTTTAGAATTATGCGATACTTTTAAAATCAATGGCATTTCTGATGATGCCATTCAACTTCGATTGTTTCCCTTTTCATTGAGGAACAAAGCTAAACAGTGGTTGAACTCGTTACTATGAGGATCAATCACCACATGGGAATAAATGATCGAAAAGTTCTTATTAAAATATTTTTCGTCGACTAAAACAGCTAAGTTGAGGAATGATATTTCTTCTTTTGTGCAGATGGATCTAGAGACACTTTATGATGCATGGGAGAGATACAAGGATTTACTAAGAAGGTGCCCTCATCATGGGCTACCATTATGGCTACAGGTTCAAACCTTCTATAACGGTGTGAAGCCCTCAACTAGGCAGCTTATTGATGTAGCTGCTGGTGGAACCCTAAATAACAAAACCCCTGAAGTGGCTTACGAATTTATTGAAGAGATGTCACTGAATAACTATCAATGACAAGTTATGAGGACAAAGCCGACAAAAGCTGCCAGTGTTTTCAATTTCGACGCAGTCACTATGCTACCAAACTAGGTAGAGCTTTTGAATAAAAAATTTGATGGTTTGTGTAGTTCTTCACAGGTACATCCAGTAATATAGTGTGATATGAATGGAGGAGGGATGAGCAATACAAAATATCCACCTTACAACCCTAGCATAGAAAACAAACAGATGAACTATTTGGGTAACAATTCTAGACCTCAAAATAACCCTTATAGTAACACTTACAATCCAGGTTGGAGGAACCACCCCAACTTCTCATGGGGTGGCCAAGGAAATCAAAGACAACAACCCTCCAGGCTTTCAACAGCAACCCTACCCACAAGAGAAGAAGCCGAACCTTGAAGAGATGCTAACAAAATTTATCACGGTGTCAGAAACCCATTTCCAAAACATCGAAACAACACTCAAAAATCAAGAAGCATCGATTCAATGGATCAAGAACCAATTAGGACAACTTGCTAAGCTGATCTCTAAACAACCACAAGGTAGCTTGCCAAGTAACACTGAAACTAACCCGAAGGAGCAACTTCAAGCAATAACTGCTCACGATAGTGAAGGGTTAGATGAACCAAAATTGAGGCAAGAGAATGTGGTAGAGGAATGTAAGGTTGAGGTAAGCCGTGATAAACTAAAACCGGTAATTACAGAGTACCAACCTTATGTGTCATACCCCAATGCGATGAAGAAAGACAACACAGATGAACAATTCGATAAATTTCTTAAACTTCTAAAGAAATTACATATTAACTTACCATTTCTTAAAGCTCTTTCGTAGATGCCAGATTCAAAGAAATTTTTAAAAGAGCTTTTGACAAACAAACGGAGGTTAGACGATACGTCGTATGTGGAGCTAAATGCAGTGTGCTCAGCAATTTTGCAAAATAAACTACCATGAAAATTAAAAGATCCAGGGAGTTTTCCAATTCCATGTTTAATTGGTAGTTTATCTGTTAATAATGCTTTAGATGATTTAGGGGCAAGTATCAATGTTATGCCTTATAAAATGTTTAAACAGCTAGGTCTATAGAAACCCAAACAAACTAGGATGAACATTCAATTAGCTGATAAAACTATTAGAGTTCCTAAGGGTATTGTCGAAGATGTACTAGTAAAAATTGATAAATTCATATTCCCAGTGGACTTTGTTGTTTTAGACATGGATGAGGACAACAATGTTCCTTTAATTTTAGGAAGACCCTTTTTAGCAACTGCTAAAGCTAGAATTGATGTTGGTACAGGTGAATTCACACTTTGTGTAGGTTATGAAACGATCACTCTTCAGGCTCTTGACTCGGCTAGGACATCAATTAATAAAGGTGAGAACATAAATTCCATTAATAACCATTTAGTTAAATCGTCTTTTCAGGAAGCACCAAGAAATGACACAACTGAGCCAGATCCTAGACCTTGTCCTAACAGAGAAATAACTCATGAGGAGTGAAGGCTTCAGATCGATGAACTAGACGAGTGGAAGACACATTACAAGGAGAAACTAGAGAAACACGATGAACCAAGGCAAAACCATGTCAAACTTAACGATGGGACAACCCAATTTCAGATCGGAGATCAGGTATTGATGGATAAGAAAGACCCTCGAATCGCCACTTCGAACCTTGATACAAACAAAGAGATCCCTTTCACGGTACTGAATGTCTTCCCATACGGAACAGTCGAGGTAACTAATCCTACATTCGGCACTTTTAAGGTAAACACCACTCGACTTAATTTATATATCGATAACCGAATTGATAGCAAGAATGAGGAGTTCCTACTCTTCAAACCACCATGATTATGTGAATGAGAGGTAAGTCTAGCTTAAGACTTTAAACGAGCACTTTTCTGGAAGTAACCCGAGCATTAACCCCATTAATTTTTATATTTTTAATTTTTAGCACCTAACCAATAACTAACCAAATTAATAAAGCGCAGATTTCCCTACCACATGACCTTACACATAGGTGTGGCCGTGGCCGTGTGGAAACCACAAATTTACACACCGACGTGGCAGAGATCGTACGAACCAAGGATGAAAAATCTTCAAACCACGGGTGGCAATCAAATGCCATGACCGTGTGATATAGCCATGGTCAAAATTGATTTATCAACATGGGCATGGTGACCACTACATGGGCGTGAGAGAAACGAACGAAGAACAACATAGCCGTGCGATAAGGTCGTGTGACCCAACACGCCCATGGTACACGGGCATGGGCAGCAACTAGATCCCTGACTCTATTTAAAACCCCCTTCTTCTCACATTCTCCCCAACTTCTTATATTTTGTTTTCTTTGATTTAGGTTTAAAAGGATGCTAGAGAATCACCACACCACAACCTTAGTATCCACCTCCACCGGAATAGCCTCTTCCAACTTATCTTACACCTCCTAATCAAGTTTCCACACTTCCAACTCAAGGAATCCATCCAAAATTTAGGAAGTTTCATTTCTACCTCTCTCTTATGATATCATGCTATTAATATCTAGATATCTACTTTTGTACATTGAGGGCAATGTACATCTTAAGTGTGGGGGTGAATTTTATTTAGAAAAGTTCCTAACTTTTTGCATTATTCTCAATTCCCTGAATTTTGTCTTTTCTTTCTCATGTCACTATTAGAACAAATTTTGATTGATTTATGATTTTTATTGATGTCTTGAATTAAAACATAGGCAATTGTGCATTAATTGTTTAAACTTGAAGGCTTTAGAGAATCAAGCATGATAAGTTGATTTTTGAAAATTACAAATTTGGTAGGTTGTTTTCCCAAGTTTAAGTATTGCCTTGAAGTTTGAAGTTCACAGGGTTGACATCAAAAACCATAATTTCTGTGAGATATTGAGCCTTTGAGAACATTTTCGTTTCTTGATCACTTTTATTGTTGCTTTGAGTGAGTCAATATTGATTTGTTATTCTAGAACTTGCTTCGATTATGCATGTCAAGACCACACTTTTGATTTGATATACTGAGATGATAAAGGCACCTAGGATTTAACCCACTTACTTCCCAAAAAGCCTACCTTCATAATTAACCCCTAGTGAACCCTTTTGCTCCTAATAAACCATTCATTGATTTACCCTTAATTTTAACCCAAGAGTTACTCTTTTTAATTCATTAAGAATTTTTCCTATTGTATTAACCTTTTTATCGAGATTTGATTCGAGAAGTTGCCTAACTATGTTTTCCATTTCAATTGTTAAATTCTTATTATTGTTCTTGGTTTGTTCTTAACAAAAATAAAAAAATTTGAAGGTATATTCATTATTAGTTCTATGTTATTTAAGCTTAAGCAATTAATTTCACATCTTGAGAAGAAGCTCGTGTTTATCGTAATTATTCAGTATTAGTCTATTTTTCTAGTTAGGAAATTTGTCAATTCGATCTCGATTTTAACCCTTTAATTTAGCCTTTATCCACACCTTAAACCCAAGCCACGTTACAACCTTTTTTTAAAGACCTTTTGATCGATGTATCATCTCAATTTATAGTGGTGGAGATTTGATTTTTATGCAAGCTTATGGTAATAACTTTTCATGATGACTATTGAGTGCTTAATTTATTGTCCCTTAAACACTTCGAGTGATTTGAGTGAATCCTTAGTGAGGATGTTAACTTTGTGATATTTTGAATCAAAGGTGATTACTTAGATAAAGGGGAATACCTATGTTTTTCCATGAATAAAATGCTCAACTTGGATTGTTTGAAACTTTGATGTTCTTTTAGTTGAATTCTCAATGTATGATTACCTATGGATTATTTCGAAACATTATTGATAAGAGTTATAAGTTGAGAAGAATGAATTTCAATTGTGAGTTGAGGACTTTTCTTGAGGACAAGTAAATGCTTAAGTATGGGGGTATTTGATAAACCGTAATATATACATATTTTAATCCCACATTTGGCATACTTTTGGATGATTTATCCCTTGAATTGTGGAATTTGATGCTCCTAATCCTTTAGTTTCATGTTTTATACTTAGGGGAGCATATCAGGATGAAAAGAACGAGAAACGGGCCAAAAACGGAGAAAATAGGCCAAAGTAAGAAATCAACACGGCCTAGAGTTCACTACACGGCCGTGCCACTTTAGCAGACTTGAACACGACCCTGGGCTTGATTCACACTGGCGTTTCACACGGGCGTGTCCCTGCCGTGACCCATTTTAATTCCACTTGGAATAGGATACTTGTGGGCCAAGTAAGGCATCCTGAAAGCCTATATAAACACCCTAGAGGGAAACCTAAAAGGGGAGTTCGATAGAAGGCTTCTATCAGGGCTGTTGACGAGGAGCAAAGCCAGAGAGGGCTGAATATAGGGAATTACTAGAAGAAAGCCAGTTGATCCATCTCAGAAGCTGGAGTCACACTCAAGACTGAGGATTTTCCTTTCAAATTCCTTTAGGGGGTTTCAGGGTTTTTCTTTATGTTTTGTTATTTAATTTCTTCTGAGATGTATTCTTTTATAAACATGAACTAAACCCCTCAAATACCTAAGGGGATAAAACCTAAGACGGATCTTGTTATTATTTTCTGAATTGTATGATAAATACTTGATTTGTTCTTAATTATGTGTTCTTAATTCTTACTTTAATATTTCAGGATATTGATTCAAGTATTGATATGCTTATTCAGAGGAGCAAAAGTTCCTGTTTAAGAGTAGATCTAGAATAATTAAGCGGAGTTGATCGCACTCTTAGAGATAAGACGACGAAAATTTGCCAAATTAGGGTCAAACCTAATATGGGAGTCCATAAATTGAGATAATGCAACACTAGAGGTTTTAATTAGAAAGAGATTTTAATTAATCAACCAAGGGTTAGACGTTAGTAGCCTCGAAAGAGGTATTAATATAAATTAGGGAATCCTACGGATCAAGTCAAGTGAATAAATCGTCTAGTTCAGAGTTAAATAACAAGTGAAGTCAGGGTGGATTCTTCCTCGGGTATTGTCTTAATCAATTGGTTTTCTCAAAAGTATTTTCCCAATTCATTCTCTGTGTCTTGGCATCCTTAGTTTTGGAATTAGTTAGATAAACATCAATCCTCTTTATTTTAGGCTAGATAATAAAAAGAAAGTCAGTACTAGTACTTTTGGTTCCCTTGGGTTCGACATTTCGGTCTTGCCACTAAGCTATACTACTGTTTGATAAGTGCGCTTACCTCAATCGTGGTGATAGTTAGTTTCTAGGCTCGATCATTCATTATATAAATATTAAAACACTCAGACACGATCACTGACCTCACAGCAGAATCTTTAGTCGCTTCTCGACTACCACTCATATTTCACATATTTCTGGGTTGTTTACCTCTAACTGTAGTGTTACTTGGTCTCGTGTTTTGTACTGTATCTTACTCAGCCAACTTAGGACTGCTACGAATGAAATGATCTAATGATCCACATTTAAAATAGGCCCGATCATTCAATTTACAATCATCGATATGTCATTTTTCACAATGTCTACACTCGGGTAGGTTTTGTCTCACATTACCAACACTAGTAATAGATATAGCTTGAGTTTTAGAACTCACAGGTTGCTTTTCATGATCCCTAGTTGAATATCTTATCGATGCATTGGAACAATCGAACGAGTCTTGGAATTTCTTTGACACGGATTGATAAGATTTACTCGTTGATCTTTTTCTGGAGTCTCTAACTTCAAAATTAGCTTTTCTCTTTTCTTTTTTGAGTTCTTCAGCTTTACATGACTGTTCGACGAGTATCACAAACTCTTTGATTTCCAGAATCCCAACTAATAGTTTGATGTCTTCATTTAAACCATCTTCAAATCTCTTGCACATAATAGCTTCAGTTGAAACACATTCTCGAGCGTATCTGCTTAATCTCACAAATTCTTGCTTGTATTTGGTAACAGACATACGACCTTGTTTTAGCGCTAGAAACTCTTTGCATTTCTGATCAATGAATCTTTGGATAATATATTTCTTCAGGAATTCAGTTTAGAAAAACTCCCAAGTAACCCATTCTTTTGGAACCACCGATGCTAATGTATTCCACCAATAATACACAGTGTCTCTTAACAAAGATATGACGCATTTGATACATTCATCAGGAGTACAAGATAACTCAATGAATACTCGAATTGTATTATCGAGCCAGAACTCAGCTCGTTCAGCATCATCATCAACATTAGCCCGAAACTCTTCAACCCCATATTTATGAATCTTATCAACATGTTGCTTACTCAATCAAATCGGATCTATCACTTGTGACACAACTGGGACTTGTTGAGGAATAGGCGGGGATGGAGGTTGTTGAGCAGCCGAATTCATTCGAACGAACTCCGTGAATGTAACACCCCTTACCCATAATCCCCGCCGAAACAGGGTACGAGGCGTTACTGTACAAAAGTACTTAATTACCACTTAGGCTCAACACGACTACTCTTCTTGAGTCACTTCAACAACTCCATATTCGACCTACGAGACTTCACTCGTACCTATAAGGGCTATCGAAACTATATCGGAAACCTTATGATTCATAAAATTTTTCTTCCATCTAAACAGGGAGTACACGTCCGTGTGTAGTCACACATGACCATGTGCTCACACCGTGCTGAAAAATCCTAACATTCTACCAAAACTCCCACGGTTAGGGCACGCGCCTGTGTGGAATGGGGGCACGCCCGTGTACCCTCACAACACACCCGTGGCTTTGAACCGTGGGGAGTTACTGACTATATTCACATGGCCTTGACACATCCGTGGGCCTATCCGTGTGTTAATCCTTGGTATACTGACTTGTTCACACGATCTGGGGCACACGCCCATGTCCAAACCGTGTGTCCTACACGACTCATACAAACGGCCGTGGGGTTTGACCGTGGCCTATCCTGACTTAAAACAATAAGGTGCAGGTTACGCACGGTCTAGACACACGCCCGTGTGTCTAACCGTGTGGGCACTTGAGGCTATTTACCAAGCCAATTACCACCCTGAAATCAAGATCGTGTTCATGCTCAATTCAATACATTTCATACCTCATCACATAATTACACATAGCATCGATATTACTCTTGAATTTAAGACGTTTAATCATAAAAGAAATAAAGTCTTCATCCTATATACTAGGGAGAACTATTTCCGATGTAATTATAAACATCTTAGGCCCTCATCTATGGCTCTGACAAAACATAAGCTCTCTTAGGCCAACACAATTTGGCTACATCAACAATGACTTAATCAACCTTAAATACTAGTCTTATACATGCCATAACTCATAGGGACTTGATACCTCATACCGAATGTTTGCTTGATAGTGTGAAAACATCTCCAGCGATCTCCAACCGAATTAGCTAAATTAACCTATAAGAAATGAAAAAGGGAGAGGAGTAAGCAATATTGCTTAGTAAGTTCATCTGCATAACTGACAAATATTGATATTCATTAAATACAGATAACCACAACATATTATACTGAGTTTCTCCCCTTAACTCATAGTTACTTACTCAACCGCTCTTGAAGCTTAATCATTTTATCACTTACCACATTCTTACCAAGCCACAAGCCAATTACACCGTTTAATTAATATGCATTCCTACACTAATCATCACGTGATCAAATAAAACAATATATCAAGCATTTTCAATGAGTTACTTATACTACAAAACTCTCAGTGGTTTTGCACTTAGCCTACCATTGAATCTCTTATAGGGTGGTATTGCACACAGCCCACCAATCATTCATGCTTATGGTGATTCTGCAGTTAGAGCACTAATCATTTATAAGCGATGGTATTGCACATGACCCATCGACATTAAATAGATCGGTGGTAACACACATAGCCCACCAATGGTAATATATTTGATGGTATCGCATACGTACCCATCAATTAACAATTAATCGTGGTAAAATTGATGGTATCGCATACACCCATCAATTAACAATAAATCGTGGTAATGCACACAGCCCACCGATATTATACATACACAAATATTTATCCACATACATTTCTCTTCTTACTTAACTTTCTACCGTACTCGTTCTCATTCCCACGATGCATCAATAACTCTATCTCATGTAACTAAATGCATTAATTAAACATATCCCACTAGGGTTCATCATATACTGTATTCATATCAATTTAGTTCTAACACATACTCATGCTTCTCGTGTACAACCACTTACATTCAATATCCCCGTTGAATCATTCAAATTGTTACATAACTCTCTTGAGTCTCATACACATAGTTCTCCTTGAAATCATACCCTAATAGGGTCTTACGTACATTAACATATCAATTCCATGTCCTTGACATGGTATTTTATGAATTCTTACACCGAGGCCATATTCCAATATGGTCTTACACTAGACTATAACTATCATCATATCATGCTATATACATCTCCCATTACTCCCAAATTCAATTCTCTTGACATCTCATTAAAAGTTATTTCACACATTCATAGAGTAAATATATATGTTCCATACAACATTGGAATATTAAATTAACTCATACATAATTGCCACATACACATGAACTTACCTCGATGACGAAAAGGATCGAAAAGAGACCTTTTTGCCCACATTTCTCTTTATCCCGTTCTAGGTCTGAATCTCGTTTTCTTCGATCTAGAACAATAAAATTTAATTGTTTAATCAATTAATGATCATATTACAATATAATATCCACTTAGGCAAAATGACCATTTGCCCTATACTTTGGCAAAATTATGATTTTACCCCTAGGCTCGTAAATAAATTTTCATCACATTTTCTTGTTGAACAAGCCTAACTGATCATTTACTCCTCTTACAACTATCTACAATTCCAACTATTTCATGCCTTAATGAACAATTTACAACTTTTGCATTTTAGCCCAAATTAGGTGTTTTTATGACAACACCTTTCACAAAAGTTGTTTCTCATCATCTTATCATTCATTTTCTTCCATAAAAACTCAGCAACCAGCATAAAATCTCTAATGGAAAGTCCCTAGACTCTCAACCATATTGAAAAATAATTCCCTCATTAGCTAGCTTAAGCTTTGGGGACTCCAAAAGTATAATTTTTATCAAGAAAAGTCATCAAAATCACTTACTAATAAGGGAGATAGCTTGGCTGAAATTTCAAACCCCCAAAGCTCCATTTATTCTTCCATTTTTGATGGAGAGAAGATAGATGAATAGTGAAAGATGACAACATCTTTTACTCATCTTATTTTATTCATTTTTATCACCTAATTCCCACCTATTTTGACCAAAATTAAAAATTCTTATCCCCTATGTCACATGGCCGGCCTACTCATTTAAAACAAGGCTAAATTTCACAGTTGGGGTCTCCAATTAATAGCCCATAGCTATTTGGCACCTTTTGCAAATAACCTAGAACTTTCATACTTTATGCGATTTAGTCCTTTTTCACAAATTAGCTAGAAATTGCTAAAATTAAGGCACCAAAATTTTCATGCATCCTTATAAACATGTTATAAAACATAATATAACATGAAAATAATTTTCTCTAACCTTGAATTAGTGATTTTGAGATCACTGTTCCGACTAGCCCCTAAATCGGGCTGTTACAGTGAACCACTCACCCATCATTTGGAAGAAGGCTATTTTAGCCTCTCCCTTGTGGCTACTAGTTACTAGTTTAGATTCAAATTGCGCTACCCTATAAGCAGGAGTGGACGCGTTACTCTCTACATTGTCAGCTATAGCTCTTTTGGGATCTATTACTATACGAAAACACAATTTAAGCTACGAGGAATCATCACACTATCGCAGAGTATATATGGCATGTATAGCTAGACTCTCACACATGCTACGTTATTCCTAAAATTGACTAAACTGTAGCTCTAATACCAATAAATGTAACACCCCTAACCCGTATCCGTCACCAAAATAGGGTTACAAGGCATTACCGATCAAATCACAACATACAACATACATTTATGTATCCATTCTCAAATACCATTTTATCATAATCACATTGTCCCTTATAAGGGCCTACAAGGCCTTAAACATACTTGGTTTGGGACTAAACCGATAACTTACAAAAATTCTCAAAAACTTAGAAATTTTTCAAAAATCGAGCAAAGAACATACCTTAATCAAGATAAAAAGGGCCGAACCCTAAAATGCTCTCAACCCTCTTTTTTTCTTCTATTTCGGTTGTAAATTAAAGAAGATGACAACCATTTTAAATTTTGTTTTGTTTTATTACACTTAATTCATAAATTACTAAATTAACCTTGGTTAATAAACATTTAAAACATCAAATACATGCCCATTTATGTCAAAATCCACTATCAATGGTCTAATATCATCATAAGGACCTTTGGTTTAATAAATCATAGCAAATAAGCACTTAAACAATTAGAATGCAACTTTTGCATTTTACGTGATTTAGTCCTTTTATCAAATTAGACATCCAATCGATAAAATTAAATCATGAAACTTTCACACATATATAATCACATGCTATAAACACCAAAAATAATATTAAAATAATTTTTTGAGCTCAGATTTGTGGTTCCAAAACCACTGTTCTGATTTAGCTAAAATCAAGTTGTTACAGAGAGACGTTCTTGATCAATTAGCCAATCGGATCCCACAAATCGTGAAGCGTAAGTGCAATTAAGGGTAACTAGCTTGTTATTTCGACATAGTTGTTGGGTAAAGGTTATGAATTGATTAAATGAAGGAATTTAATCATTAATTAGCTACTGATTTTCCTGTATATTATTGAATTAGGTGCTTATCCAAACGCCTCAAATCATCCATAAAGGCAAAGAACGATTGTACGTACGGTTCGCATCGATACAGTGTAAGGAATCTAACTAGTTTAGATTCATAAAATAGTTATAATTTCAATAATTGGTTTGAATAAGTGGGTGTTTGAGGGCTGGTTTAATGGTAAATTGATTGAATTTATACTAAATTTTGGTTTAGGTTCGTTTAAGGAATTAGTAAGAAAAATTGAAAGATTCACTACTGTGCTGCGAGGAAGCGAAAAATAAGGTGTGGGTCCTAAACTTATAAAATTATTTAAAAATGTTAAATATCATGTTATATTTGATAAATTAGCTTGCTGATTGGATTGACTTAATAGCCAAATTATTGATTTTGTGAGTGGTCGAATCAAGTATGTTTCAAGCCTTAAAAGACTGACATGTTAGCAAAATTGCTAGTTTGATAGTATGAATGTTTGATTGAGTTTGTAATTGCATATTTGAGTTATGAGATATGAGAATGTTTGACTGAATGGTACAATGTGTTGAGATATTAAGCTTATGTATGATTTAAATACACGAGATATTTTTTATATTGTGTACTGAAAAGGGTGTTATATATGCGCAATGAAAATCTGCAAAGTATATGAAATTGAACGATATTGATTGATTTCAACACAATGGTAATTTGAAATATTGGTTCACTGTTTCCATTTACTGAAAGTATGTTATTATTGAGGACATGCTGAGCATGTCAAATGAATGTGAAAAGTATTAAGATATGATTAGATATGAGATTGTGTGACATATTGTATATGCATTGGGTTAGGATTTTGTGGTTAACAGAGGAGTTCCGTGGAGTACCGGCGACATATTAAGTCCGCATTATTCGTAGTCAGTGCACTGCACCTGGAGTACTGAGGGGAATGATGATTTATTGCATTTTTACTGGTAGCTTGTCTGCATTTTTACTGGCAGAATTTTCCTGCATATTCTTATCAATGGTTTTAACCACAACGGGCTTAAGCCCATAATGTATTAGAGTTTGGATGATGGGTTCTAGGGAATCGTGGTGTGTAGAAGATGGTATGGGTAGGAACCTTTTTGCATTGCACCATGTGCACGACATATTCAAATGTTATTGATTTATGCTACTATTGTATTTTGTTGTATTGAATGGTGTCGAAATTAATGATTGTTACTTGAATGAATGATGACCCATACTCATACACCGTTTGACATTGATATTGATAATGGCTATGTAATGATATGATGTTTCGGTGATGGTTCTATATTCTTCTCTTAATGTTAATATGTTTCACTGTATTTGATGTTTTTGTCTGTTTAAATAATTGGTCGACTCATACTAAGCTTTTCATAAGCTCACCCCCAAATAGTGTTTAACTTTTTAGGTAAACCTTAAAATTAGGATAGGACTTGGCATTCGGAGAATCACCTTGGACCTCGAATTATTTTTCTTAATAAGTATTATTAAGTCTTTATTGGTTTTTATTTGTAATGTAACACCCCAAACCTGGCCTAAACGTTATGGCCGGATCTGGCGATGTCACATGATAGTGCTTTTGAAATCGTAGTCACGCTCAACCCTTTCTCCTTTTTAAAAGTTTTTCATTATTTTATGTTAATTCTGGTTAGTGCCATTCATTTCCAAAACAGCTGTCCATTTTCCAAAACATTTATACTTCGTGGAAGCTTTTAAAAACAGTTTGCGTAATCGTGCCATTTTGGTAAAACATTTGTTTCTTTTGGAAACTCGCATTTTCCTACTTCTAGCAATGAAAACCATAAAGCATTACAAACCTTAAATTTAAACAAAAATCTGTAATGGCCATAATTACATAAAACTTTTCCTAGATATAATTAAAACCATTAAAAAGTATAAAAATCATGAATCTATCGTGAAGTAGAAGCAATGGTCACTATCGAGTCCTCCGCTGCACCGATCCATCTAATGTTGGGTATTACCTAAACAGATCAAACAGAAAAAGGATGAGTTTTCGCAAACTCAGTCTGTAATCCCCACAGAAAACATGCACACAACATAATATTAGAAAACAGTTATATATTTACAGTTCAGGTCTGAGCCCATTACAGAATCGGTGTGGACCTTAGCCCACTCAAATATAGAATAAGATGCAATTTAAGGCCTCAGCCCATCAGATATAACATGCAGAACAAAACAAAATATTAGAATCCTACCCACCAGCCCCTACACACCATTTTCGACCAACCCTACTATAACACCCCTTACCCGTGTTCGAAGCCGAAACCAGATACGAGACATTACCTAACATAACTTGCATAAACATAACACATTAGGCTAAAAGCTTCGGTTAAGCTTAAAAACTTTCTATTTAAACTCATAACCTGCTCATCGTGGGTCTACGAGGCCTTATACCTACTTTCAGAAGTTTATGAAATTAAACCAGAAACTTTTACGCACTTAGAAAAATTTTGCCTAGACAGGAGTCACACGCCAGTGTTGCTCAAGGGACACGACCGTGTACCCCTGAGACATGCCCGTATTCCTCACCCGTGGTTGACACTGACTTATTTCACACGGCCGAACACAAGCCCTTGTCCCTGACCAGTGTCCCTTACACGACCTCAACACGCCCGTGTCTCAGGCCGTGTGCCAAAACCTTGGCATTTTGTTTATGATGTCATCACTTCACTAAGGTCACACAGCCAAGGCACACACTCGTGTCCTTAGACCGTGTGTCGAATTAAATTTCCAAAATTAGGTGCAGACTTCACACAGTCTAGGAACACACCCATGTCCATGGCCATACCTCCCACACGGCTGAGACACATGACCGTGTCTCTGCCCGTGTGTTTACTCTCAAGCATACTGACTTGAAATTTTAACATACAAGGGACACACACTGGTCACACACCCATAGGACTGACTGTGTGTCACACACGGCCTAGGCACACACCTGTGTGCCTACCCTTGTGGACAAGAACAAGAATATTTACTAAGTTCTTTTCATCACCCTAACTCATACATTCACAATCGCATTCAATCATTCACTAAGCAACTCAATTAGACAATATACACTTTTATAAATAACTTCATATTTTTATAAATTAGCAATATTAAGCCATCATCTATGGCTATATAGAAAAGAGCTAATCCTTATAGGAGCCATCACACACTTGGCTTAAATAACAAAACATTTCACTAAGTCTAGCCCCTATACATGCCATACTCAAAATGTTAATTCTAGATATACCAAGATGAGCTGATAATGTGGGTGACCTTTCAATTATCTTCGTATCCCGACCCGACTCTTTGACTCTATAAATCAAGGGAAAAGAAAGGGAGTAAGCTTTAAGCTTAGTAAGTTTACATGTAAACAATAAACATCATAACATATGCTAATCAATAAATAGCATTTCATACTAAGTAAGAACAATCCACATTCCATAATCATGCTTACTCATTTCATCACCTACCACATTCCAACCACATCACAAACATAATGCTCATATTTATTAACATACATCCTGCATTTATCACCACAAGGTCACATGATACAACACTTAAACAATTTCTCAATAAACCATTTGAACTAATACTAAACACTCGGTGGTTTCGCACATAGCCCACCATTATTCTATAAATCGGTGGTATCGTACATAGTCCACCATTAATCTATGATAGGGTGGTATCGCACATAGCCCACCAATAAGAATATTACGGTGGTATCATACATAGCCCACCAAATGATAATATACACGATGCTATCACACACAGCCCATCGTGAATGTGTTGTAAGGTGGTATTGCACACAACCCACCAAGGGTCTCTTAAAGTCTACAAAAAAATTCTCAGGTGCTCTGTATGATCACTCTCATCCTAATAATAAATCAGTATGTCATCGATAAAGACAACTACAAACTTATCCAAATACGGTTGGAAGACACGATTCATTAAATCCATAAAAATCGCAGGAGCATTTGTCAAACCAAATGGCATAACAAGAAACTCAGAATGGCCATACCTCGTCCGAAATGCAATTTTCAGCACATCTTGCTCCTTAACCCTCAACTGGTAATAACCAGACCTTAGATCTATCTTGGAGAACACTGTAGCTCACTTTAGTTGGTCAAATAAATCATCTATCCTTGGCAAAGGATACTTATTTTTCACGGTCACTTTACTGAGCTGTCTGTAGTCTATGCACAATCTTATTGACCTATCTTTCTTCTTCATAAAAAGTACTAGAGCACCACACGGTGAATAGCTCGGTCTTGCGAAACCCTTATCCGTTAACTCTTCCAACTGAACTTTAAATTCCTTCAGTTTCAATGGTGCCATCCTATACAGAGCAACCGAAATAGGTGTCGTACCCGAAACTAACTCAACCCTAAACTCGACCTCTCTAACTGGAGGTAGTCTGGGTAACTCTTCCGGAACACGTTTGGATACTCACATACCACTGGCACTGATTCAATCTTTACCTCTGACTCTTGAGTATTCAACACAAAGGCGAGATAGGACTCGTATCCTTTCCTCAAGTATTTCTCGGCTACCATAGATGAAATTATCATAGGCAAATTATCTGATCTACCTGATTCAACCCGAATGACATCTCCATTTTCACATTTCAATTCAATAAATTTACTATCACGGTTCACTAAAACATTATGAGCAGTCAACCAATCCATACCGAGAATCAAGTCTAATTCATCAAACGGCAACAACATTATGAGCAATTAACCAATCCATACCGAAAAAAATGACCTCTAATTGTCAAAGGAAAATTCCTACACACCTTGTCAAGTAACACATCTTTGCCTAACGGCTTTGACACCTTTACTACAAATTTCGTAGACTTAACAATCATACTCATACTAGATGCCAATCTTACGCAAATATAAGAATGGGTAGGCCCCGGATCAATCAAAGCAATAACAGAGGTGTCATGAAGAGAAAAAGTACCTGTTATCATATCTGGAGATAATGCCTCTTCGTGAGTGTGAATGGATAAGTCCTTATAGGTTCCCAACCCTCCGGTCTCACAGCAGAGTCTCGAGGCATATCTCTACTAATGGTTCCACCTCTCGGGTTCTTTTGTGATCTACCCCGCGAAGGTACATTGCTGGATCTTATCTCTTGCTTCCTTTCATTCTCATCTCTCTCAGGGCAATTTCGGATAAAATGGTCAGGTGAACCACACTTGTAATAATTTCGATTGTTTCCCTAACACTCCCCAGTGTGCTACCTACCACAATTTGGACACTCTAGTTTGGACTTTGGATTTCCCAAACTTTCCATCGAAGTGGCTTGAACTCTCGAGCCCGAGTATGTGTTACCTCGATCTCGATGTGAATGTCCAACTGACACAGTCGCCGAGGGTTCATTTCTTTGGACATCTTCGATTGAAGTTGGTATGATTTACTCATTGGCCTTTTTCTTGCATCTCGAGCCTCACTCACGGCTTTCCTATTTTCCTTATTCAGTTCTTCGGCCTTACATGCCTTATCAACCAACACCACAAACTCTTTCAATTCTAAAATCCCAACTAGAAGTTTGATATCCTCATTCAGCCCATCTTCAAACCTCTTGTACAAGATTCTTCAGTAGACACACATTCTTGTGCATACTTGCTGAGCCTAACAAACTCGCGCTCATATTCTGCCACAGTCATTTTTCCTTGCTTTAGTTCAAGGAATTCTTTTTGTTTTTGGTCCACAAACCTCTGGTTTACATACTTCTTTCGGAACTCTTCCAAAAAGAAGTCCCACGTTACCCTCTCTCTTTGAACCACCGAAGTTAATGTCTTCCACCAACGATAGGCCAAGTCCTTTAATAATGACACGGCTCATTTCAAACTCTCCTCAGGTGTACAGGAGAGTTCATCAAATACTCGCATTGAGTTCTCAAGCAAGAACTTCACCCTCTCGGGGTCATCATCTATGTTAGCTCTAAACTCCTTAGCCCTTGCTTCCGAATCTTATCTACCGGGGGTTTGATCATTCTCACCAAATCTATACCTTGAGGAGCAACAGGAACTGGCTAAGGTATAGGAGGGGGTGGAGGAGGTTGAGCATTAGGTTTTGCTCGTACATACTCTATGTACCAATTACTCATCATTTAGAGAAAGTTCCTGGGCCTCTTCTCCTTGACCATAGTCTCAGGTCTACTCTCTATAGGCACGGTCCCTTGCGCGAGAGTTGGTGCGTTACTAGCTGCGTCATCAGCGGCCGCTCAATTGGGATCCATTTACTATATAAAACAAAGTTTAGAACTGTTAGAAGTCACCACACTATCAATATACGTTTATGGCATGTATAGCTAGACTCTTACACATACTATGGTAGTCCGAGAACCAACTAAACCATAGCTATGATACCACTAAATGTAACACCCCTTACTCGTGTTCGAAGCCAAAACTGGATACGAGGCATTACCTAACTTAACTTACATAAACATAACACATCGGGCTATAAAGCTTCGGTTCAACATAAAAACTTTCTATTTAAACTCATAACCTACTCATCTTGGGCTTACAAAACCTTAAACCTACTTTCAAAAGTTTACAGAATTAAACTGGGAACTTTTACGCACTTAGAAAAATTTTTCTTAAAAGGGTCACACTCCCATGTTGCTCAAGGGACATGCCTATATGCCACTGAGACATACCTATGTTCCTCACCGTGGTCGACACTGACTTATTTCACACGGCCAGACACACGCCTGTGTCCTTGACCAGTGTCCCTTAAACGGCCTCGACACGTCCGTGTCTTAGCCCGTGTGCCAAAACCTTAGCATTCTGTTTATGACGTTATCACTTTACTATGGTCACACGGCCAAGGCACACGCCCGTGTCCTTAGACCGTGTGTCGAATCAAATTCTCAAAATCTAGTGCAGACTTCTCACGGCCTGGGAATACGCCTATATCCATGGCCATGCCTCCCACATAGTTGAGACACATGGCCGTGTCTCTGCCGGTGTGTTTACTATCAAGCATACTGACTTGAAATTTTAACATACAAAGGACACACGGCCTGGTCACACACCCATGGGACTGACCGTGTGTCATACACGGCCTAGACACACGCCTGTGTGCCTACCCTTATGGACAAGAACAAGGCTATTTACTAAGTTCTTTTCATCACCCTAACTCATACATCCACAATCACATTCAATCATTCACTAAGCAACTCAATTAGACAACATACACTTTCATAAATAACCTCATCTTTTTATAAATTAGCAATATTAAGCCATCATCTATAGCTATATACAAAAGAGTTAATCCTTAAAGGAGCCATCACACACTTGGCTCAAACAACAAAATATTTCACTAAGTCTAGCCCCTATACATGCCATACTCAAAATGTTAATTCTAGATATACCGAGATAAGCTGATAGTGTGGGTGATCTTCTAATTATCTTCGTACCCCAACCCTGCTCTTTGACTCTATAAATCATGGGAAAAGAACGGGAATAAGCTTTAAGCTAAGTAAGTTTACATGTAAACAATAAACATCATAACATATGTTAATCAATAAATAGCATTTCAACTAAGCAAGAACAATCCATATTCCATAATCATGCTTACTCATTTCATCTACTACCACATTCCAACCACATCACAAGCATAATACTCGTATTGTAACACCCCAAACCCGGCCTAGACGTTATGACCGGATCTGGCATGTCACATAAAAGGGTTGTTTAACAATTGCGCGTTCGTTAAAAACTTCATATTCATTTTGAAACTTCGGGCTTTGTTGTTAGTGAAATTCAAATTTGCTTTTATGGTTTTCTTGTAAAAAACATTGTTATTATTATCTACGAAAACTTTGTTTATAGAAGAAATCAGATTCAACAATTTGTGATATTGTAATATTTTGAAAATAGTTATTGTTGGTTTAAGAAAATCCAGAATTTAATCATTTAGAGTTTGAATGTAACTGAAATGAGAGTTTAAAGAAAAATAAAGTCCAATGGCCTTATTACATAATATTAAACCCAAATTAAAATAATCTTAAAATGAAGCAAATCTAAAATTTACTAAAGTTTGTGAGAAGTACTCCGATAAGTACTCCGATGTATGGCGACCACAGAGTCCTCCGCGGCTCCAAATCATGTAACTCAAAGTGTAATCCCCTAATCGGTCATTAACTGGGCCTAAGCCCATACAGAAGCAGACTGGGCTGAGGCCCTATTCGGTTATAATCTGGGCCTTAGCCCTATAAACATGATAATGCAAACAGAGTATGCAGCCCAACCCAACAATCCATCCGCTACACACCCCTGTACCAACCTTACAAACCTGTGGGGATCAAGTCAACCCACCCAGCCCTACACACCAATATAGCAGACAAGCTACAAATAAAAGAATTTGTGGTGGAGCCACCAGAAAATAGAATATACGTGGCATAGCCACCAGATAGAATGTGGCAGAGCCACCAGAATACACTTTCTCCGATCATCATGCCCACCCCATGCAATATATCATAAATGCAATGCATCATACGTATAAAAGTGCAAATAAATCATATACATGATAACCAACCATAATCAGGGGTATAACGATCATTTACCCTCTAGGGGTATTTTTATAATTTTACCCTCTAGAGGTATTTCGATAATTTTATCCTCCAGGGGTATTTTGTAATTTTACCCTCTAGGGGTATTTTGGTAATTTTACCCTCAAAGGGTATTTTGGTAATTTTACCCTCTAGGGTTATTTTGGTAATTTTACACTTAACGGCCTTTTCGAAGGCCTACTGTCGCCTCGAGCGACACAAGACCCTTTGTGGGTCTCTACAAACTATTGGGCCTAAAATCCATTTCAGGCCCAAACGAGCCCACACGCTCGCGTGGCCCATTTCACATGGTTTCGGTCTCAGTTCTTCAAATTTTGCAATCACGTCTATCATTCGATAGTTTTTTGTCAATTTCGCCCATTTGGGCCTGTTAGCTCGTTGGGCCCATTCAGCCCGTTTTCGCTCAGTCAGGCCCATTACAGTCTCAATTTTGATAGAGTGCTCACGACACTCTCAACGGCTTACCATCATAATTTGTGTTCCGGTTTACCACTACGGGCGCTCGTACGCTCAAGTGGTCACAGTTGCCAACTTTTCGGCTTTTTGACTTTTGGCTGATTTGCATAACATCACGTACAATCATTCAGAGGGGTGTGAGATTACACACCTAATTACATAAAGAACTATACACTCACGATCATCGTCACCTATACCAAACATATCACACAATTAACTTATCACAATAGAAATGAAAGATCTTTAATCCACACCTAACCATACGATTTACTAACACTTACCCTCACTAGCGTGAGCAATTATGATTTGCTTATCTAAACCAGATGTCGACTCCCTTCCAAAACCCAACGGAAAGTCCTGAACCGCTGGCACCCTACGCCACTTAAACTTGGGAGCAGGGGCTACGAGTCCACTTCCATTAGGCATACCTCTTGATCCCCCCTTTGACTGGCAAAAACATGCCTCCATGATAAATTCTCGATCAGAAAAGTACCACAGTTAAAATGATGGTTGTCTAATAAGGGGTTTGACTCTTACCAAAAAACTTCCCGAAACCCAAATGCTTAATGAACAGAGAAGAGGGTAAGCTTGATCCTTAATACAATCGGCCTAGGCAGAGATGATGGTTTCGGCTTTAGTAAGAGAGAACAGAAGAAAAAGAAACGAAGGGGAAAGAAACATTACCTTGTGATCACAGAAGAACCGAATAGACCAGGTAGATTCGGTAGACTAAAGAACACCAAGCTTCAGGCTACAAGGTGTTCGGCTATTAGCAAAAGAAGAGGGAAACCGATTTGAAGTACTTGCATTATTAACTTTTTCTATCATCCAATCTTTTGGAATTGATAGCTTTTTTAAATGTAATAATTTTGTTTGAATTTCCGTAGTAAATTTACTAGGCTCAAAAAGCTCAATTATTTTATTATTTATTTCTTTTATTTCTACTTCTGTCGTATTAGTATATTCATTAATAGAAGTCCAGCTTATTGCTAAATTTTCTGCTAAATCACTAATATCAGAATTTTTTGTCTGAATTCTAAGACATAGACACTCTTCTATTAGAGGGTCTGTTATGGATATAATGTAATTTGGTTTAGCTTTAAATCCTATAACTCCTGTATGTAAATTAGATTGAATTCCTCCAATAAGTGCTTTTATTGGATTTTCAAATCTTTTATCTAATAGTACTGCTATAATAGGAATATCATGACCATTTCTAAATAAGGATCTAATTGTTATCATAATTATTCCTAAATGTATATATCTAACTTTGAGGGTATTTTTCTTAATCCTCTTTATCTTATCTTTAGTAAATAAAGGGATATAGGAGAACAATTTCCTACTATCAAATTCAGGGCTTGATCATGAACCATTTGATATAACCAAGATTGAATGGGATTTGTTAAAGAAATAACGGTCCAAAATCTTTCTTTTCATTTATTAAAATATTTTCCGCTTATAGTAAAATCTAGATTAATAAATTTTACTAATATAGATGATTTTGTCTATTATTTTCATATAGAAATAAACAATTTTATTGGTATTGCATTTGGTTAATGCAGAAAAGAGTAGAAGAGTAATGGAGAAGAAGAGAGGTTTCACTATTGTGACACACAAGAGAGAAAAGGTGAGAAGAAAGTAGAAAGAACATGTGGAAAGAGATGGAAATGAGAGATTTGGCCAAGAGGTGTTTAGGTAACCAATAGAAGGAGATGAGGCTATTCGTCTTAAAGAGAGAAGAAGAAAAGTTGAAGAAGAAAAATACACGAGTGGTCAATCTCATAAGCAGATTTGACCAAACACAATTGGAAGAAAGAAAGACGGGAGAAAAGTGCACAAAGAGGAGACAAAGAAATAAAATGCCAAATGAAGAGAACCCCAAAATGATCTAGCCGAAAATGCCAAGAACAACACTCTCCAAATGAACTTTGAAAAAACGGCACTCCCTCACTTGACCGAATGTGCACTTTCCAAAAAGCCAACCTCTTTGGCCGAAATTCCCCCTAAACAAATCCTCATATTCGGCCAACTCCTTCACTCATCCAACCCCATGATTCTCTCCTCTTTTTGCTCCACTAAAAACTCTCCATCACCCATTCAAATCATTTAACCAAATCCTCTCTCTCTCCTGCAGAGTTCTAGTCCAACTCCACCTCTTCTCCTCCCATAGCATACAATAAAAACCCACATATGCTGCTTGTGGGATTCAAACCCCATCTCACCTTGTTACCATACTGACGCCACCTCCACTCCACCATGTGGCCATTTGTGTTAGCAAGAGACCTACAAATTCCCCTAAGCCTTACTTCCAACTGTCCTCTCAAAATTTTTCCTGTGGCCTAACCTGAACCCGAGACTTCATAGAAACCCTGTAACCTTTCAAAATCACTTACCTAGTAGGTCTAACTTGCAATAATGCCATTCTCATATTCTAAAAATTTTAAATGCTCCTACACTCAAGGCCCAATAGGCCCAATTCTCCTAGGCCCAATTCTGGGTTGTTACACACATTTATTAACATACATCCCTGCACTTATCACCACAAGGTCACATGATGCAACAGTTAAACAATTTCTCAATAAACCATTTGAACTAATATTAAACACTCGGTGGTTTCGCACATAGCCTACCATTATTCTATAAATCAGTGGCATCGTACACAGCCCACCATTAATCTATGATAGGGTGGTATTGCACATAGCCCACCAACAAGAATATTGTGGTGGTATCGTACATAGCCCACCAAATGATAATATACATGATGGTATCGCACACAGCCCATCGTGAAGTGTAGTAAAGTGGTATCGCACACAGCCCACCAAAAGAATGGTTACGGATATTAATTCTGTACCAACATATTTATTTCAAAATTCATATGGGAATTATTCATTAACTATTAAACTCAATCCATCTCTATTACAATGATCCCATTCATACAATGCATCAATAATTGACAATATTTATATATTAGAGATGTATCATTTACACATAAACTAACCTCGGTGCAAATATGTTAATTTGCTGTTTAATACAAAACCTTGCCTTTCCTCGGTCAAGGTTAATTCAGCTGTAACAGCCTGGTTTAGACCTAATTGAAACAGTGGTTTTGGGACCACAAATTCAAGGTCAAAAATTTTTTTAATATTATTTTTGATGTTTATAATATGTGATTGAGCATGTGTGAAAATTTGGTGTGAAAATTTTATCGTTTGTGTGTCGAATTAAGAAAAATGACATAATCGCATAAAATTCAAAAGTTGTGTGTTGATTGTTAAAGTTCCTAATTGTTGTTGTTTTTATAATTTGGAGGTTTTATGATACAATTAGCCCACTATTAAGGTTAGCGGGTGGCAATGGACAAAATAACCTTAGTGTATAAATGTTTTATATGTTTAATAAAAGGGTAAATTAGTAAATGAAGAAATAATGTATATTAAATAAACCAAATGAGAAAAAGAAAGCTATATTCATCTTTTCTTCTACTAAATATTGAAAAAAGAATAAGAGTTTAAAGCTTTTGTATTTTTGACACCCATCAAGCTTGATTCAAGGTTAGTTTTGCTCGATTTTTTATAATTTCTACGTTTTTGTAATCGTTGCTTTGTGCTCTACAAAACCCATGCTTAAATTTTGTAAATTGATGATGAATTTGAAATGTGCCATGGATGAATTTGTGAGCTTTGTGAAGTTTGGTGATGAAATATGAAAGATTGGTTAAAGATTAACATATTTTGTCTTTGAATTTTTAGTGAAATTGAGAATTTGGGCTTAATTGTGAAAATGAGAAATTGGAGGACTAAAATGTAAAATAAATGAAATGTATGGGCTTGTATGATGCTAAGGAGAATTCAGCCTAAGCATGGTGTAATGAAATTTTGTGTATTTTGTGAAATTGTGAAATAGGGACTAAAGTGTCAAAATGTGAAAATGTGAGGGCTATTTTGTAAAATGCCTTAAATATGTGTGTGTGGACTAAATTGAATGAATTGGTGATTGAATAAGTTAAATTTGAATATTTATAGACCAAGAAAGGAGAAATTTGGATCAAGATCGAGGCAAAGACAAAGTACTCAATTAATCGACTGGTTTCGGTATTTTGACGTCGAAGTAAGTTCAGATATAATAGTAGTTATTAAATTATATCTATGTGATGTGACTTGAATGTATTTAATTAGAAATATTAAATATTAGATTTAGAAATGTGGCACTAAGTGTGCGGAATTGAAATCAAGACAAAGATGAATAGCACTGTGTGTGTGAAGTAATGGAAGCTTCGGCTTTACTGATTGGCACTGTGTGTGCGATACCGAATTAAGTTCGGTTTTGTATGTAGGCACAAAGTGTGCGATGTTAATGAAGCTTCGACTATAATTTGGGCACTCAGTGTGTGATTGAGTTGAAAAGATATCGAGCAGTAAATGATATATGGTATTGAGCATCGAATAGCAAGAATGTTTATTAACTAAGTGTTGGCAAAGGTATGTTTGAACCTATGTGGTTGATGATAGTTTTAATGGTTGAATGAATGGATATTTGAGCATATGGTTGAGGATGATAATGTACCTAATTGTGCATCTATCTATGTGATGATTTAATTATGTATTGATGTTGTATTATTAAGTAGTATGTATTATATTATGAGCTTACTAAGCTTTTAAGCTTACTGCGTGAATTGTTTCTCTGTTTTATAGAGTCAGTAAAGCTAGCTCGGATTCGAGGATCGTCAGTGACTCAATCACACTATCGATTATCTATTTCGGTACTTTTGAAATATGTATATAGTTGGTATATGGCATGTATAGGCTAGTGGTTATGGTATGTTTTGTAATGTTTGGACCTTTCCATGTGATATGGCTTAAAAGTGACTAATGTTTGTGTTTATATGTGTGGATTATGTGAATAATGAATATTATATGTTTCATGCCCAAATTGGTTGATGAGAATGGTGTTTAAGTATGAGTTTGTGGTATGAACTATTAGATGCTTAGATGATGATTTGGGTTATGATAATAGTGCTTTGGATGGATTTATTTTAGTAGGAATTGAGTATGGAAGTAAGTGACCTAGATGATGATTAAATGGTGCATGTATTGGTATGTTTTGTTTACATTTTGAGGAATGAATTGGTATTGGATTTGTGGTTATATGTGATTCTAAGTGTGGATGGTAATTTGGCCTTGAAAATTGGCCTATAATTGCCCACACGGTTGAGCAAACGGGCGTATGGCTCGACCGTGTCATGCAAGTTTGTATTATGGTGCAAAACAGGCTCGACCATGGACATGTGACTGGCCATGTGGTGCAAGTCAGTATGTATGCCCCGTTTTGCCACATCTTGGACGCACGGGTGTGTCCGAGGACATGTGAGGCACACGGCCTACCCACACGAGCATGTGACCTCTGTAACATAGAAAAAAAAGTTTAAATTTCAAAAACTTTTGTAAGTGTTCGGTTTAGCCTCGACCCCTTTCTAACATATGTTTAAGGTCTCGTAGACCTAATTAAGGGACTAAATGTTTATATTTGAATATGTTTGATTGAGGTTTGACTTTGTGTTGTAAAATGTTATATAATGCTCTGAAATGATTCATAATGCCTCTTAACCCTATTTTAGCAACGGTTACGGGTTAGGGTGTTACATTTTATTGGTATCAGAGCTACGATTTAGTCAATTCTAGGACTAACGTAGCCGTGTTAGTCTAGCTATATATGCCATATATGTAATTGTGATAGTGTGATGAATCCGACAGTTAAAAATGTCTTTTTATATAGCAATGGATCCCGATCGAGCAGTTGCTGATTATGTAGAAAGCAATGCGCCTACTCCGCTCAAGGGACAGCGCTAGCCACATCTAGGCCGAATGATAGTAGCCAAGAGGGAGAGGCAAAGCAAACCTTTTATCAAATGATGAGTGAGTAGTTTTCGGAGTTCGTTCAAATGAATCCAACTGCTCAACAACTTCCACCCCCACAAGTATCAATTGTGTCACAAGTTGTAGATCCGATCAGATTGAACAAACCTCCTGTAGATAAAATCCAAAAGTACGGGGCTGAAGAGTTTAAAGCCACAGCTGATGATGATGCTGAGCGAGCTGAGTTTTGGCTCGAGAATACCATTCGAGTATTTGATGAGATGTCGTTGACACCTGATGAATGTATCAAATGTGTTATTTCGTTGTTGAGGGATACCACGTATAATTGGTGGAAAACATTAATTTTAGTGGTTCCGAGAGAGAGGGTTACCTGAGACTTCATTGAAGTTGAATTCCGAAAGAAATATATCAGTCAATGATTCATTGATCAGAACCGTAAAGAATTCATCGAGCTGAAACAAGGCCGTATGACAGTTACAGAATAAGAACAGGAGTTTGTGAGATTGAGTTAATATGCACGGGAATGTGTTCCGAATGAAGCTACTATGTGTAAACGTTTTATTGAACGACTGAATGAAGATATCAAATTGTTGGTCGGAATACTTGACATAAATGAATTTTTTGTATTAATTGAAAGAGCCTGCAAAGTCGAGGAGCTTAGCAAAGAAAAGAAGAAAGTCAATTCTGAGGCTAGAGATGAAAGAAAAAGATTGATGAGCCAGTCGTCTCAAACTCCATCGAAGAGATTTAAAAATGTGAACAATCGTTCAAATGCTTCGTTTGGACATTCGGGTAGAGATCGTGCAAGACAAAGTGTTGGTTCGAGAACTCAAGCTCCAATTGAATCAAGTCTTGGTAGTGTTAAAAGCAACAAGCCTGAGTGTAGATAATGCAAAAGACGACATATTGGAGAATGTTAGGGCAAGTACAATAATCAAACTTGTTACAAGTTTGGATCACAAGACCATTTTATTCGAGATTGCCCAGAGTTAGCCAAGAAAGATAATGTTTAGAGTGCGAGACCAAGTAATATGAAGGCTAGAGGTAGACCACCCAGAAATATTGGAAATGTGAGTGGGAGTCAAAGAAGGACTACAGATACAGCTGTGAGATTCGAGGCGAGAGCACCTGCCCAAGCCTATGATATACGCGCATGAGAAGAAGCGTCATCTCCAGACGTCATTACTGGTACTTTTACACTATTTGATACTGATGTGATTGCATTGATAGGTCCAGGTTCTACTCATTCCTATTTGTGTATGAATCTAGTATCAAGTAAGACTCTACCTGTTGAGTCTACTGAATTCGTGATTACAGTGTCGAACCCCTTAGGCAAGTGTGTCTTGGTTGATAAAGTGTACAAGAACTGTCCGTTGCTATTTCAGGATATTTGCTTCCTGGCTAATTTGATGTTGCTACCTTTTGATGATTTTGATATCATTCTGGGTATGGATTGGCTCACTTTGCATAATGCTATTGTGAATTGTAAATGGAAGAGTATTGATTTGAGAAGTCAGAATGGTGAGATAGTTCAAATTGAATCCAGTGATTTGAACGGGTTGTCGGCTGTTATATCCTCAACGAAAGCTCTGAACTATGTGAAAAGGGTTGTGAAGCTTATTTTGCATATGTGATTGATACAAAAGTGACAGAAAAGAAAGTTGAATCTGTGCCTGTAGTATGTGAGTTTTCAAATGTGTTTCCTGAAGAACTACCGGGATTACCTCCGATACGAGAAGTTGAGTTTGGTATTGAATTAGTGCTGGGGACGACTCTTATTTCAATAGCTCCGTATAGAATGGCACCAACAGAATTGAAAGAGTTAAAGTCACAATTGCAAGAGTTGACAGATAGAGGATTTTCACGACTGAGTTTCTCGTCCTGGGGTGCTCCTGTGTTGTTTGTGAAAAAGAAAGATGGAACAATGAGGATGTGCATTGATTATCGACAGTTAAACAAAGTGACGATAAAGAATAAGTATCCCTTGCCACGTATTGATATTTGTTTGATCAGCTGAAAGGAGCTATAGTGTTTTCAAAGATAGATTTGAGATCGGGCTATTATCAGTTGTGTAACATCCCCAGACCCGGCCCAGACATTATGGCCGAATTCGGTGATGTCACATCAATGGATAATTCTAAAATGACTTTGTTTAGTAGGAAATTTACACAGTTAAAAACTTAAGTTTAAGATTTAGAAACCCAAAATCCTTGCAACTTGTTAAGTTATGATGAAAGCCTATGTTTTAAGAAAACGTCCATATGTTATAGTTATTTCGAAAACCATGTTAAACTTTAGAAATTTATTTGAGTTTAATAATTAGGTAGTTGAAACAATAATAAAACCTAAATGTAAAGTCAAATTGGAGATACAAGGCCTTATTACATCCCAATGAAAATAAAGTAATTAAAATAAAGTTATTCGAAACTAATTAAAAACTTCAAGTAGCTTGTAGTGTGGCCTCCTCCGAGTCCTCTTCCACATCGAGCCGTTTACTGAGAGTTACCTAAAATATTAAATAAAAAGGTGTGAGTTTTGAAACTCAGCGTGTACGACCCTTGGTAATCCAACCAACATGCGATTATCACATTGAGCCTAAGCTCTATCAAAATCGGTGGTCTAGGGCCTTATCCCACAATGACCTCATATCACATCAGAATCACATGAATGCAATGCTCCCATCCCAAATCCAACCCTGCACTCCATTTCCCTTCCAACCCTACACTCCTGTGGGGATATAAATATCAACCCACCCATCCCTACACTCCAAAGGTAGCACCAACAGCGGCACTAATCAAACGTTGCAGCAAGGCTGCTAAGCATATAATGGCCTTAAAGCCACTGGTGGATCCACGGTCGCCAAGCAACTATACGATCCTCACATATATTCCTCCGTATCATCAAACCCACCCAAGTGCAACATATATCTCATGAATGCAGCATACACATTTTCACACATTAAGCACCTAGGGGTATTTTAGTCATTTCACTACCTAGGGGTATTTTTGTAAATCTACCCTACAGGGGTATTTTTGTAATTTCTTTCATCTCAGGTTTTAGTTATGAACTCTGGCCCATCAACAAGTCCTCGCGGCTAAAGTGAACAGACACTATGCACCAGGTAGGATCCTAGAGAAGAGGATGTGGGTCACTAGGACCGCTTAAGTACCAAGCTCTCCCCAGATCCAATCCTAGACATGCATATGTCCATTGCCACACTCCAACCTAGCGACTTGTCCACAGACATGTTTGATTATTAACTTAAGTTTTATGCTATTTAAGAATTTATCAGAACAAGGCCTAGAGTCCATTAAAACCCTAGCATATATTTTTAAAATCCCATAAGGCCCACTAAGCCCAATCATGTCCATATAGCCCATTAATCCCAATCATGTTTATGTAGCCCATTAGGCCCGATCATAATCAAATCATACAACCATCCATATCAATCCATCATAATCAAATCCACGAGCTTGGCAGGCCCATTTAGCCCGTCTGGCCCGATCGGCCAAACAGTGGCCCGAGACCATGAGATCGCTCTCTTGGCCTCGATAATCGTATCAGAGTTCCCACACAAATGTTCATACACTCGTGTGGTTTTGGTGCCAACCTTTTGGCTTTTCGACATTCTAATTTTTAGGATTTCGGCTTTTGCCAATTTGTCATGTGTAAAGTGTATGTACACACCTGGCTAATCCGACGTGCTACACTAACCCCAGCCTTGAACCTAAAACCAATACCAATCTCCAATCAATCACGAACTTAACCACAATATTTACCAAAAACTGAAGCCTTACCATAACCTTACTGTGTGCCACCAGTTCTAGTAGCCCTTTCTTAGCTACTATTCATGAATATCCCCTAGATCTGCACCCACACATATACTATCAAAATCAAGTGACTCATATTCCACACAAGTCACCTCTTTAAGCCACACTTACATTCGACCACTTACTAATCCACAATTGAGACGAGTATACTTACCCATTACTAGCGATCCTTACCACGCTTGCGATCTTTGAACCCCAAGAAACAATCGGCCTAAGAGGTATTGGGCTTTTGAGATTAGTATAGTGAAAGGGGTTATTCGGCACAAATAAGGAGAAAAAGAGAAGAAGGGGTCGGATAAAACCAAAGGTGAACCAAAAAGGGAATTTAAGAAGAAAAAGTATGGAGGTTTCGGTTTCTGAGTACTTAGAGAGAAAAAATATTTTGGCAACTCAAAAGTGAGGAATTCGACTAGAGGGAAAAATAAAATTTCAGCATTACCCTAGAATTCCCAAATCGGCACCTATATATAGCCTATAGCCGAATTTTCTATCCCCATAATCCCAATTCGGCTCAACCTCTTCCACATAAATCATCTCCTAATTTTTCTCCATGATAAGCTCCTCAATCCTTTTCCTAAATCTTTTCTTCTGATCACTCTCCTTAAAGTCCATCATCACACCACTTTCAACCTTCTAGAAGGCCAAAATTAAACTCCTAAAAAAATTGAGCTAGGATTCGAACCTAAGATCTCCTTGCTAGCCCATAACGCCACCTTCCTATACCCTAAGTCGCGTCACTTAGCCACTCCACCATAAGGCTCTTTGCTTCCATTTTTCCCTATTTTTATTTAAAAGCCCAACTACTCACTGCCCCTGTTCCTTTAATAATTAATTAAAAATTCCTTTTCCTCAAAGTTCAAACCCAGAACTTCTCCAACACCCCTAGACACTCCAAGTTTATTAAACTCTTAAAGCCATAATGTCAATTGTCATTTTCTTGCTCACTTAAAAATTTTCTAAGACCCAAAGCCCAAAGCCCAATAGGCCCAATACTTCTAGGCCTAAAGTCAGGGCATTACAAGTTGAGAGTTAAAGAATCAGATGTATCGAAGACTACTTTCAAAATGAGGTACGGACATTACGAATTCTTAGTTATGCCTTTTGGACTAACGAATGCTCTTGCAGTGTTTATGGATTTGATGAACTGAATATTCAGACTGTATTTGGATCATTTTTTTGTGGTGTTCATTGATGATATTCTGATTTATTCTTGTGATGAGACACAACATACTGAGCATTTGAGAATTGTATTACAAACTCTGTGTAAGAAGTAATTATATGCAAAGTTTAGTAAATGTGAGTTCTGGTTGCTTGAGGTTAATTTTTTGGGACATATTTTATCAGTTCCGAAAGTACGAGTTAATTTGAGTAAAATCTCAACTATTCTTAAATGGAAGCCTCCGAGAAATGTGTCTGAATTTCGTAGCTTTCTGGGACTAGTGTGATATTATAGGCGATTTGTGAAAGGCTTTTCGATGATTACGACTCTGTTGATGAAGTTCCTATAGAAAGATGTTAAATTTGAGTGGTCAGAAAAATGCCAGTAGAGTTTTGAACAGTTGAAAACATTGTTGACAGAGGCACATGTGTTAATTCAACCTGAACCGGGTAAAGGATTCATAGATTATAGTGATGCATCGTTGAATGGTTTGGGATTTGTGTTGATGCAAGAAGGAAAAGTCATCGTTTATGCTTTGTGGCAGTTAAAACTGCATGAAAAGAGCTATCCGACACATGATCTTGAATTAGCTGCGATTGTATTTGTATTAAAGATTTGGTGTCACTACTTGTTTGGTAAGAAATGCCATGTTTTTACTGATCACAAGAGTGTTAATTATCTAATGACTCAGAAAAAATTGAATTTGAGATAGCGAAGACGATTAGAATTGTTGAAAGACTACGAGCTGGTGATAGATTATCATCCGAATAAAGCTAATGTAGTTGCTGATGCTTTGAGTCGAAAGTCTTTATGTGCTTTGCAAACTATGAGTACTCAGATAGATTTATGTGATGATTATTCAGTTTTGGCTGAGTTGAAAGTAAAGCCAATGTTCGTACGTCAGATTTGTGATGCCCATAAAAGTGATATTGAAATGATGGCTAAAAGAGATCAATGTGGATTGAATGTCGATTCAAAATTTTGAGTTGATAATGATGATTGTTTAAGATTTAGAGATCAGATTTGTGTTTCGAGAAATTTAGAGTTAATTCAGTTGATTTTGAACGAAGCTCACAGTAGTTGTTTGACTGTTCACCTAGGGAGTACAAAAATGTATAATGATCTAAAAAAGTTATATTGGTGGCATTTTATGAAGCGGGATATCTCAGAGTTTGTTTCGAGATGCTTAGTTTGTCAGAAAGTTAAAGCTAAACATCAAGTTCCATCTGGTTTGTTACAACCGGTTATGATTCCTGAGTGGAAATGGGAGAGAATCACGATGGAATTTATGTCGGGACTACCTTTATCTCTCGAGAAAGAAAGATGCAATCTGGGTGATAGTTGATAGATTGACGAAATTAGCTCATTTTGTTTCGGTGAGAATAGATTATTCACTTGATAAGTTAGTTGAATTGTATATTTCTGAGATTGTGAGATTGCATGGCGTGCCACTATCTATTGTATCTGAGAGAGACCCGAGATTTACCTCACTGTTTTGGAAGAAATTGTAAGAGGCTTTAGGCACAAAGTTCCATTTTAGTACTGCCTTTCATCCACAAACGGATGGACAATCCGAGCAGGTCATTCAAGTTCTTGAGGATATCTTGAGATGCTGCATTCTTGAATTTGAAAGTACGTGGGAAAAGCATTTACCGTTGATTTAATTCGCATACAATAACAATTTTCAATCTAGTCTTAAAATGGCACCGTATGAGGCTCTTTGCGGTCAAAAATGACTAACTCCATTGTATTAGACGGATCTGAGTGAGAATAAGATTCACGAGGTTGATTTGATAAAAAAGACTGAGCAGAAAGTGAAAGTGATTCGTGACAGTTTGAAAGCGGCTTCAGATTGTCAGAAATCTTATGCAGATTTGAAACGAAAAGATATTGAATTTGATATTGGTGAAAAAGTGTTTTTGAAAGTGTCTCCATGGAAGAAAATACTTCGATTTGGCCGAAAAGGCAAGCTGAGTTCAAGGTTTATCGGGTCGTATGAAGTCATTTAACGAATAGGGCCGATTGTTTATAAATTGATGTTGCCACCTAAGTTAGAAAATATTCACAATATGTTTCATGTGTCAGTGCTTTGACGGTACAGATTAGATCCGTCTCATGTGATTTCTCCTACTGAAGTAGAAATTCAGTCAGATTTGTCATATAGTGAAAACCGATTCGAATTTTGGCACAAGAAACCAAAGAGTTGAGAAATAAAAGAATTTCCTTAGTGAAGGTGTTGTGGCACAAACATAGATTTGAAGAGGCTACGTGGGAGCCTGAAGATGTTATGAGAGAGCAATATCCGAACCTATTCACTGTTAAGATTTTCTGGGATGAAAATCCCTAAGGGGGGAGAGTTGTAATAGCCTGATTTAGACCCTAGTCGGAATAGTGGTTTTGGGACCACAAATACGAGGATAAAAATATTTTAATATTATTCTTTATGTTTATAATATGTGATTGAGCATGTGTGAAAATTTGGTCTGAAAATTTTATCTTTTGTGTGTCAAATTAAGAAAAAGGACTTAATCGCATAAAATGCAAAAGCTGTGTGCTGATTGTTAAAGTGCCTAATTGTTGTTGTTTTTATAATTTGGAGGTTTTATGATGCAATTAGCCCACTATTAAGGTTAGTGGGTGGCAATGGACAAAATAACCTTAGTGTATAAATGTTTTATATGTTTAATAAAAGGTAAATTAGTAAATGAAGAAATAATGTATATTAAATAAAACAAATAAGAAAAAGAAAGCTATATTCATCTTTTCTTCCACCGAATATTGAAGAAAGAATAAGAGTTTAAAGCTTTTGTATTTTTGGCACCTATCAAGCTTGATTCAAGGTTAGTTTTTCCTCGATTTTTTATAATTTCTATGTTTTTGTAATCGTTGCTTTGTGCTCTACAAAACCCATGCTTAAATTTTGTAAATTGGTGATGAATTTGAAATGTGCCATGGATGAATATATGAGCTTTGTGAAGTTTGGTGATTAAATATGAAAGATTGGTGAAAGATTAACATATTTTGTCTTTGAGTTTTTAGTGAAATTGAGTAATTTGGGCTTAATTGTGAAAATGAGAAATTGTAGGACTAAAATGTTAAATAAATGAAACGTATGGGCTTGTATGATACTAAGGAGAATTAGGCGTAAGCATGGTGCAATGAAATTATGTGTATTTTGTGAAATTGTGAAATAGGGACTAAAGTGTCAAAATGTGAAAATGTGAGGGCTATTTTGTAAAATGCCTTAAATATGTGTGTGTGGACTAAATTGAATGAATTGGTGATTGAATAAGTTAAATTTGAATATGTATAGACCAAGAAAGGAGAAATACGGATCGAGATCGAGGCAAAGACAAAGTACTCAATTAATCGGCTAGTTTCGGTATTTCGATGTCCGAGGTAAGTTCGGATATAAAACTAGTTGTTAAATTATCTCTATGTGATGTGAATTGATTGTATTTATTTAGAAATATTAAATATGAGATTGAGAAATATGGCAATAAGTGTACGGAATTAAAATCGAGACAGAGATGAATAACACTGTGTGTGAAGTAATGGAAGCTTCAGCTTTACTGATTGGCACTATGTGTGCGATGCTGAATTAAGTTTAGTTTTGTATGTAGGCACAAAGTGTGCGATGTTAATAAAGCTTCGGCTATGATTTGGGCACTAAGTGTGCGATTGAGTTGAAAAGATATCGAGTAGTAAATGAGATATGGTATTGAGCATCGAATAGCAAGAACGTTTATTAACTAAGTGTTGGCAAAGGTATGTTCGAACCTATGTGGTTGATGATAGTTTTAATGGTTGAATGAATGGATATTTGACCATATGGTTGAGGATGATAATGTACCTAATTGTGCATCTATCTATGTGATGATTTAATTATGTATTGATGTTGTATTATTGAGTAGTAAGTATTATATTACGAACTTACTAAGCTTTTATGATTACTGTGTGAATTGTTTCTCTATTTTACAGAGTCAGTAAAGCTATCTCAAATTCAAGCATCGTCAGCGACTCAATCACACTATCATCTATCTATTTCGGTACTTTTGAAAGATGTATATAGTTGGTATATGGCATGTATAGGCTAGTGGTTATGGTATGTTTTGTAATGTTTGGACCTTGCCATGTAATATGGCTTGAAAGTGAGTAATGTTTGTGCTTATGTGTGTGGATTATGTGAATGATGAATATTATATGTTTCATGCCCAAATTGGTTGATAAGAATGGTGTTTGAGTATGAGTTTGTGGTATGAACTATTAGATGCTTAGATGATGATTTGGGTTATGTTAATGGTGCTTTGGATGGATTAATTTTAATAGGAATTGAGTATGGAAGTAAATGATCTAGGTGATGATTAAATGGTGCATGTATTGGTATGTTTTGTTTATATTTTTAGAAATGAATTGGTATTGGATTGATGGTTATATGTGATTCAAAGTGTGGATAATAATTTGGCCTTGAAAAATGGCCTATAATTTCCCACACAGTTGAGCAAATGGGCGTGTGGCTCGACTGTGCCATGCAGGTTTGAATTATGGTGCAAAATAGGCTCAACCTCGGGCTGGACACACAGGAGTGTGACTGGCCGTGTGGTGCAAGTCAGTATGTATACCCTATTTTGCCACGACTTGGACGCACGGGCGTGTCCGAGGCGTGTGAGGCACACGGGCCTCACACTGCCTACCTACACGGGTGTGTGACCTATGTAACTTAGAAAAAATGTTTAGATTTCAGAAATTTTTGTAAGTGTTCGGTTAAGTCCCGACCCATTTCTAACATATGTTTGAGGTCTCATAGACCTCATTAAGGGACTAAATGTTTATATTTGAATATGTTTGATTTAGGTTTGACTTTGTGTTGTAAAATGTTATATAATGCTTGAAAATGATTCGTAATGCCTCTTAACCCTATTCTGAAGACGATTACGGGTTAGGGTGTTACATTTTATTGGTATCAGAGCTATGGTTTAGTCGATTCTAGGACTAACGTAGCGCGTGTGTGAAACACCCCAAACCCGGCCCAAAAAGCCTAACCGGATTTGGTATATTCCTCGAGTAAAACTTTAGCGGAATAACGTTTGTTCAAGAAAACTTGATGATTTTAAGTAAAACGGATTAACTTAAAGATCGAGTTGGGCTTAGTTGAAAAATAGAATTGTATATTCTTAAAATATATATATATATTCTTGACAAAAACCTTTTAAATTATTTATCGAAAACCATTTAGTTATTTTAATTGACAATTGTTCATGGCAGAATTTAAAATAAATCCAAACACAAAATTAAAAATAGTTTATAGTGGCCTTATTACATAAAATTGGCAAATCCATAATAAAGTCTAAGTAATAAAATTTAAAAATTAATAAGTTTAAGTTGGAAAATCTCCACAATACTTGATACGAGCCTCGCCACCTCGAAATCCCTCACGCTTAGATCCATCGCACTACGAGTCATCTGAAAAGTTATCCCATAAAAATGGGTGAGTTATAAACTCAATGTATAACACATACACTAAAAAGCCCATTTTATCAAATGCTTTTAAGCTCAAAAATTTCACATATGGCCATAGGCCCACTTAACTTATATTTAGCCCAAAGACCCATTTAGCTTATATTTAGCCCAAAGGCCCATTTAGCTTATATTTAGCCCAAAGGCCCATTTCATAGCGAACAAATAATAATCATTCAATATTACATGGTTATGTTCATGAAATGAAATGCAAGCCCTACCAACCTAAATATCCATCCGCTACACACCCCGTACCAACCAAAGACTGCAAGTGGGGATTACTAAATCGACCCTCCATCCGCTACACACCATCGAAGGCGATTCTTTGCGGTCAACATGCACATCGCCCTTATTGTGGCAAAGCCACCAAAAGCAGATGTGATGAAGTCACCGATCAAGTCCAAATTTCAAATACGTGACCGAAGTCACCAGATTCACATACGTGACCGAAGTCACCGGAGTCAAATATGTGACCGAAGTCACCGGAGTCAAATATACGTGACCGAAGTCACCAAATTCACATATGTGATCGAAGTCACCAGAAATGTGGTAAAACCACCAGAATACTTCCTCCTTTATCAAATATACCCATATGCCCATGCACATACATATCAAATCAGATTTTCATGTTATTTACCCCACAAATCATAATATAGTCATGCTTATTTCATATTGATGCATATAGCAAAATAAACAAAATATTGGGGTAAACATACCTGAATATCGTATACCACTGAATGGTATCCAAAAGCACAATCATACACATGGTCTTATAGTCACAATTAAATATATGTAAATCTTATGAGATTTTTAATGTAAGGTTACACACCTAGTGACAGTGAGAACAATACCCTCTTGCTCGTCAACACCTAATTGATTGACACACTTGGTTAGTATAAACTTTTGTTAACAATATTACACTTATTGACGATGGATCTAAATCCTTACCCTTGGATTCACGAATGACAGTTATTTTATGGTTTTTCTCCACTAGATGGATCAAAACCCGCTGATATTCCACCAACGTAAAGTGGTTCGGTTGTACGCACTACTTCGAATAACCGATCCTCGTTAGTAGAGGGTCCACAACCCGGTGGAAAGTTTCTAATCGTCGATACAGCCCTTCGTTTGTAGTTCGATGGTAAAGGAATACCTCCTCTCTTCCAAACACTCCGTACGGCTCTTTTCTTACCTATCTTGATGATCTTAGATCGCCCCTAAAAATAACGTAGATTAGTGATCCATCTAAAGAAATTGATATGATCTAAATTAATAACCTTACCTTGATGATTTCGAATGGTCACTTAAAGGTTGTTTTCAACAAGGATCTTTGAAAAATCTTTTCAAATGAATCGGCCTAGGAGAGAAAATAAAAGATCATGATTTTAAGTTTTCTAAAGTAAAAAGGAATGATGAAAATAATTGATAAAATCTTACTTTGAGTTCTTCAAGATTGACTTTGAATAAGAAGAAAAGAATATGATAATTAGGCCTTAACAAAAGAAGAGAAATGGTGGTTTCAATATGATGCTTTCGGTTTTAAGGGAAAGAAGAAAGAGAATGAAAAGAGAAGGAAAGAGAGAAGGAAGAAAAGAAAGAGGAGAAGAATATGATGATGGTGATTTCTCAAAAGAAAAGAAATGTGTTTAGGAACCTTTGCACATTCGGCCAAGGAGGTAACAATTGAAAGTGGTTCTTGATCCTTTGTGGTTTTGGCAATGAGAGGGAAAGAGAGAGAGAAATAGAATGAAAAAGAAAGAAAAGAAAATGAAAGAGAAGGCTTTTGGTGATAGCTAAATTCGGCACTAAAGAGAAAGAAAAGAAGTGACTTCAAAAGTGAAAATATTTTGGCATCAAAAGAGAAATAAAATTTTGAGAGGAAAAGATGAAATAAAGGTACCTATTTGGTCAAAATACCAATGCCAAAACAAAGTAAACTTGTACCAAATGCCAATAATAGTTTTGGTTTAGGAAAAGGTTTTGGAGAAGGGAAAAGATGGACAATTTTGCTAGGATCTTTGGCCAATTAGCACCCTAATGGCTACACTAATTTTCGGTCAACCTAGCCAACATCATCCCCCTTTTTCCTCCTTGTTTCTTTCCCATCATATCCAAAATTTGCTTCACAATTAAACCACTCCCTTTAGCCCTTCATGCCGTCTAGGTTCATGGTCAATTGACCATGAACACACTCCCAAAACCTTGCCCCATATCATGCCTTTTGTCCCCCTCATCTTATCATCAACTTATGATTCCATGCCATAAGTTCCTAGCTTCCTTTTTCACTTGGTCAAATAGCCAAAAATGAATGAATGCTCATCCACTCTAGAACTTTCTTGGATGACACTTATAGGGAAAAAAAATAAAAAAAATTAAAATCCTCCCTAATACTAGCTAGGAGATTCGAACTTCACACCTCAAGCACACATCCATGTACCTTAACCACCTTGCCAATTACTCAATTCATGCTAGAAACCTCTTGTCATTAATTCTTAAGGCCTAATTTGCTTAGCTCTCTTAATTAATAGAAATTAAAAGTTTCACTAAACATTCACTTAATTAATGAAGCTCAAATAACTTCCAAAATTACACTTAATAATAATTAAGCATGCAACATCATTCAATTAAGTGAAATGCATAACCCCTAATTATCAGGATGTTACAGTGTGAGTCTAGCTATACATGCCATATATATAATTGCGTTAGTGTGGTGAATCTTGACAGTTAAAAATGTGTTTTTATATAGCAAATGGATCCCGATAGAGCAGTTTCTGATTATGTAGAAAGCAATGCGCCTGCTCCCGCTCAAGGGACAACGTCGGCCACATCTAGGCTGAATGATAGTTGCCAAGAGGGAGAGTCTAAGCAAGCCTTTTACCGAATGATGAGTGGGTGGTTTTTAGAGTTCGTTCGAATGAATCCACTGCTCACCAACCTCCAACCCCACAAGTACCGATTGTGCCACAAGTTGTAGATCCGATAAGATTGAACAAACCTCCTGTAGATAAAATCTAAAAGTACGGGGCTGAAGAGTTTAGGGCCACAACTGATGATGATGCCTAGCGAACTGAGTTTTGGCTCGAGAATACCATTCAAGTATTTAACGAGATGTCGTTGACATCTGATAATGTATCATATGTGTTGTTTCGTTGTTGAGGGATACCACGTATAATTGGTAGAAAATGTTGATTTTAGTGGTTCCGAGAGAGAGGGTTATCGAGAGAGTGTAGAGATAACGGAAGACGACACATTGGAGAATGTTGGGGCAAGTACAATAATCAAACTTGTTACAAGTGTGGATCATAAGACCATTTTATTCGAGATTGCCTAGAGTTAGCCGAGAAAGATAATGTTCAGAGTGCGAGAGCAAGTAATATGACGACTAGAGGTAGACCACCCAGAAATACTGGAAATGTGAGTGGGAGTCAAAGAATGACTACAGATACAGTTGTGAGATCCGAGGTGAGAGCACCTTCTCGAGCCTATGCTATACGCCCACCGAAGAAGCGTCATCTCTAGACGTCATTACTGGTACTTTTACACTATTTGATACTGATGTAATTGCATGGATAGATCTAGGTTATACTCATTCCTATGTGTGTGTGAATCTAGTATCAAGTAAGACTCTACCTGTTGAGTCTACTGAATTCGTGATTAGAGTGCCGAACCCCTTAGACAAGTGTGTCTTGGTTGATAAAGTGTGCAAGAACTGTCCATTGCTATTTCAGGATATTTGTTTTTCGGCTAATTTGATGTTGCTACCTTTTGATGAATTTGATATCATTCTAGGTATAGATTGGCTCGCTTCGCATAATGCTATTGTGAATTGTAAATGGAAGAGTATTGATTTGAAAAGTCAGAATGGTGAGATAGTTCAAATTGAATCCAGTTATTTGAACGGGTTGTCGGTTGTTGTATCTTCGATGAAAGCTCTAAACTATGTGGTAAAGGTTACGAAGCTTATTTTGCATAAGTGATTGATACAAAAGTGACAGAAAAGAAAGTTGAATATGTGCCTGTAGCATGTGAGTTTTCAAATGTGTTTCCTGAAGAACTACCGGATTAACTCGATATGAGAAGTTGGGTTTGATATTGAATTAGTGCCGGGGACGACTCCTATTTCAATAGCTTCGTATAGAATGGCACCAACAGAATTGAAAGAGTTAACGTCACAGTTGCAAGAGTTGACAGATAGAGGATTTGTACGACTTAGTTTCTCGTCCTGGGGTGCTCCTGTGTTGTTTGTGAAAAAGAAAGATAGAACAATGAGGATGTGCATTGATTATCGATAGTTAAACAAAGTAACGATAAAGAATAAGTATCCCTTGCCACGTACTAATGATTTGTTTGATCTGCTGAAAGAAGCTACAGTGTTTTTAAGGATAGAATTGAGATCGGGCTATTATCAGTTGAGAGTTAAAGAATCAGATGTACTGAAGACTGCTTTCAAAACTAGGTACGGACATTACGAATTCTTAGTTATGCCTTTTGGACTAACGAATGCTCCTGCAGTGTTTATGGAATTGATGAACCGAATATTCAAATTGTATTTGGATCATTTTGTTGTGGTGTTCATTGATGATATTCTGATTTATTCCTGTGATGAGACACAACATGCTGAGCATTTGAGAATTGTGTTACAGACTCTACGTGAGAAGCAATTGTATGCAAAGGTTAGTAAATGTGATTTTTGGTTGTGTGAGGTTGGTTTTTTCGGACATATTGTATCAGTTGCGGGAATACGAGTTGATCCGAGCAAAATTTTAGCTATTCTTGAATAGAAGCCTCGAGAAATGTGTCTAAAGTCTGTAGTTTTCTGGGACTAGCGAGATATTATAGATGATTTGTGAAAGGCTTTTCGATGATTGCGACTCCGTTGACAAAGTTGCTACAGAAAGATGTTAAATTTGAGTGGTCAGAAAAATGCCAGCAGAGTTCTGAACAGTTGAAAGCATTGTTGACAGAGGCACCTGTGTTAGTTCAACCTAAATCGGGTAAAGAATTCATAGTTTACAGTGATGCATCGTTGAATGGTTTGGGTTGTGTTTTGATGCAAGAAGGCAAAGTCATCGCTTATGTTTCGAGGCAGTTAAAACAACATCAAAAGAACTATCCGACACATGATCATGAATTAGCTACGATTGTATTTGCATTGAAGATTTGGCGTCACTACTTGTTTAGTGAGAAATGTCATGTTTTTACAGATCACAAGAGTTTGAAATATCTAATGACTCAGAAAGAATTGAATTTGAGATAGTGAAAATGGTTAGAATTGTTGAAAGACTACGAGCTGGTGATAGATTATCATCCGGGTAAAGCTAATGTAGTTGCTAATGCTTTGAGTCGAAAGTCTTTATGTGCTTTGCGAATAATGAGTACTCAAATAGATCTATGTGATGATGATTCAGTTTTGGCTGAGTTGAAAGTAAGGTCAATGTTCGTACGTCAGATTTGTGATGCCCATAAATGTGATGTTGAAATGATGGCTAAACGAGATCAATGTGGATTGAATGTTGATTCAAAATTTTGAGTTGATAGTGATGATTGTTTGAGATTCAGAGATCAGATTTGTGTTTCGAGAAATTTAGAGTTAATTTAGTTAATTTTGAACGAAGCTCACAGTAGTCGTTTGACTGTTCATCTAGGGAGTACAAAAATGTATAATGATCTGAAACAGTTATATTGGTGGCATGGTATGAAGCGAGATATCTCAGAGTTTGTTTCGAGATGCTTAGTTTTTCAGAAAGTTAAAGCTGAACATTGAGTTCCATCTGGTTTGTTACAATCGGTTATGATTCCTGAGTGGAAATGGGAGAGAATCATGATGGACTTTGTGTTGGGACTACCTTTATCTCCGAGAAAAAAGATGCAATTTGGGTGATAGTTGATAGATTGACGAAATCAGCACATTTTGTTCGGTGAGAACAGATTATTCACTTGATAAGTTAGCTGAATTGTATATTTCTGAGATTGTGAGATTGCATGGGGTGCCATTATCAATTGTATCTGACAGAGATCCGAGATTAACTAGCGGATTTGGAAGAAATTGTAAGAGGCTTTAGGCAAAAGTTCCATTTCAGTACTACGTTTCATCCACAAACGGATGGACAATCCAAGCAGGTCATTCAAGTTCTTGAGGATATGTTGAGATGCTGCATTCTTGGATTTGAAAGTACGTGGGAAAAACATTTTCCGTTGATTGAATTTGCATACAATAATAGTTTTCAATCTAGTATTAAAATGGCACCATATGAGGCTCTTTGCTATCGAAAATGTCGAACTCCATTGTGCTGGACAGAGCTGATTGAGAATAAGATTCACAGGGTTGATTTAATAAAAGAGACTAGGCAGAAAGTGAAAGCGATTCGTGACAGTTTGAAAGCGGCTTCAGATCATCAGAAATCCTATGCAGATTTAAAACGAAAAGATATTGAATTTGAGATTGGTGAAAAAGTGTTTTTGAAAGTGTCTCCGTGGAAGAAAATACATCGATTTGGCCGAAAAGGCAAATTGAGTTCGATGTTTATCGAGCCGTATGAAGTCATTGAACGAATAGGGCCGGTTGTTTATAGATTGATATTGCCACCTGAGTTAGAAAAGATTCACAATGTGTTTCATGTTTCGATGCTTCGACGGTACAGATTAGATCTGTCTCATGTGATTTCTCCTACTGAAGTCAAAATTCAATCAGTTTTGTCGTATAGTGAAGAACCGATTCGAATTTTGGCACGAGAGACCAAAGAGTTGAGAAATAAAAGAATTTCCTTAGTGAAGGTGTTGTGGCACAAACACGGAGTTGACGAGGCTACGTGGGAGCCTGAAGATGTTATAAGAGAGCAATATCCGAACCTATTCACTGGTAAGATTTTCGGGGTTGAAAATCCCTAAGGGGAGAGAGTTGTAACAGCCTGGTTTAGACCCTAGTCAGAACAGTGGCTTCGGGACCACAAATCTGAGGTCGAAAAAATGTTTTAATATTATTTTTGATGTTTATAAAATGTGATTGAACATGTGCGAAAATTTGGTGTGAAAATTTTATCATTTGTGTGTCGAATTAAGAAAAAGGACTTAATCGCATAAAATGCAAAAGTTGTGTGCTGATTGTTAAAGTGCCTAATTGATGTTGTTTTTATAATTTGGAGGTTTTATGATGCAATTAGCCCACTATTAAGGTTAGTGGGTGGCAATGGACAAAATAACCTTAGTGTATAAATGTTTTATATGTTTAATAAAATGGTAAATTAGTAAATGAAGAAATAATGTACATTAAATAAACCAAATGAGAAAAAGAAAGCTATATTCATCTTTTCTTCCATCGAGTATTGAAGAAAGAATAAGAGTTTAAAGCTTTTTATTTTTGGCACCTATCAAGCTTGATTCAAGGTTAGTTTTTCCTCGATTTTTTATAATTTCTACGTTTTTGTAATCGTTGCTTTGTGCTCTACAAAACCCATGCTTAAATTTTGTAAATTGGTGATGAATTTGAAATGTGCCATGGATGAATATATGAGCTTTGTGAAGTTTGGTGATGAAATATGAAAGATTGGTGAAAGATTAACATATTTTGTCTTTGAGTTTTTAGTGAAATTGAGTAATTTGGGCTTAATTGTGAAAATGAGAAATTGCAGGACTAAAATGTGAAATAAATGAAACGTATGGGCTTGTATGATACTAAGGAAAATTCGGCGTAACCATGGTGCAATGAAATTATGTGTATTTTGTGAAATTGTGAAATAGGGACTAAAGTGTCAAAATGTGAAAATGTGAGGGCTATTTTGTAAAATGCCTTAAATATGTGTGTGTGGACTAAATTGAATGAATTGGTGATTGAATAAGTTAAATTTGAATATGTATAGACCAAGAAAGGAGAAATTCGGATCGACATCAAGGTAAAGACAAAGTACTCAATTAATCGGCTAGTTTTGGTATTTCGACGTCCGAGGTAAGTTTAGATATAATACTAGTTGTTAAATTATATCTATGTGATGTGAATTGAATGAATGTATAATTATTTAATTAGAAATGTTAATTAAATGTATAATTATTTAATTAGAAATGTTAACTATGAGATTGAGAAATGTGGCACTAAGTGTGCGTAATTGAAATCGAGACAGAGATGAATAGCACTGTGTGTGCGAAGTAATGGAAGCTTTGGCTTTACTGATTGGCACTGTGTGTGCGATACCGAATTAAGTTTGGTTTTGTATCTAGGCACTAAGTGTGCGATGTTAATAAAGCTTGACTATGATTTGGGCACTAAGTGTACGATTGAGTTGAAAAGATATCGAGCAATGAATGAGATATGGTATCGAGCATCGAATAGCAAGAACGTTTATTAACTAAGTGTTGGCAAAGGTTTCTTTGAACCTATGTGGTTGATGATAGTTTTAATGGTTGAATGAATGGATATTTGAGCATATGGTTGAGGATGATAATGTACCTAATTGTGCATCTATCTATGTGATGATTTAATTATGTTTTGATGTTGTATTATTGAGTAGTATGTATTATATTACGAACTTACTAAGCTTTTAAGCTTACTGTGTGAATTGTTTCTCTGTTTTATAGAGTCAGTAAAGCTAGCTCGGATCCGAGCATCGTCAGCGACTCAATCACACTATCGGCTATCTATTTCGGTACTTTTGAAAGATGTATATAGTTGGTATATGGCATGTATAGGCTAGTGGTTATGGTATGTTTGGACCCTGCCATGTGATATGGCTTGAAAGTGAGTAATTTTTGTGCTTATATGTGTGGATTATGTGAATGATGAATATTATATGTTTCATGCCCAAATTGGTTTATGAGAATGGTGTTTAAGTATGAGTTTGTCGTATGAACTATTAGATGCTTAGATGATGATTTGGGTTATGATAATGGTGCTTTGGATGGATTTATTTTAGTAGGAATTGAGTATGGAATTAAATGATCTAGATGATGATTAAATGATGCATGCATTGGTATGTTTTGTTTACATTTTGAGGCATGAATTGGTATTGGATTGATGGTTATATGGGATTCTAAGTGTGGATGGTAATTTGGCCTTGAAAAATGGCCTATAATTGCCCACACGGTTGAGCACACGGGCGTGTGGCTCGACCATGTCATGCAGGTCTATATTATGGTGCAAAACAGGCTCAACTTCGGGCTGGACACACAGGCATATGACTGGCCGTATGGTGCAAGTCAATATGTATGCCCTGTTTTGCCACGACTTGGACGCACGGACGTGTCCACACGGCCTACCCACACAGGCGTATGACCTCTGTAACTTAGAAAAAAAAATTAAATTTCAAAAATTTTCGTAAGTGTTCGGTTTAGTCTCGGCCCCTTTCTAACATATATTTAAGGTCTCGTAGACCTCATTAAGGGACTAAATGTTTATATTTGAATATGTTTGATTGAGGTTTGACTTTGTGTTGTAAAATGTTATATAATGCTAGGAAATGATTCGTAATGCCTCTTAACCCTATTCCGGCGACGGTTACGGGTTAAGGGTTAAGGGTGTTACATCCGCGCTCTTCTTGATCTATAACAACAAAATTCACTCATCCAATCGTTTTATAATCATAATGCATCATAATCCCTACTTAGGCAAAAATGACCATTTTGCCCTTGTACTATGGCAAAATTACGATGTTGCCCTTAGGCTCATAAACCATTTTTCATCACATTTTCTCATTAAACAAGCCTAGCTGAACATTTATTTCTCTTACAACTACTCATAATTCCAACTATTTCATGCATTTATTACAAAATTTCAACTTTTACAACTTAGTCCCATTTAGGTGTTTTCATGGTAACACCTTTCACAAAACTTGTTCCTTAACTCACTAACATCCATTTTCTTCTATAAAAACTCAGAAAACAACATAAGCTCTCTCATGGAAAGTTCCTAGACTTTCAACCATATTGCAAATTAGTCCCCTCATTAGCTAGCTTAAGCTTTGGGGTTCCAAAAGTACAAAAATTATCAACTAAAACCACCAAAATCACTTACTAGTGTGAGGATTAGTTGTTGAAATTTCAAAGCTTTCAAAACCCCCCTCTATACTGGTATTTTCAGTGGTGAAGGTGATGAAGAAAAATGGATGATATCATCTTTTCATATTTTATTTATTTCCTTCAAACTAGTCCACCTAACACACTCAATTTGACCATTTATGAGTCTATTGTCCCCTATGTCCAGCTATCAACATTAGGAAGGTCTAATTTCACATTCAAGACCTTCAATTTAAAGTTCCTTATCTATTTAATACTTCTAGCTTGTAAAATGGAACTTTTGCACTTTATGCGATTTAGTCCCTTTTTCGCAATTAAGCTTTAAATCACTAAAATTAATGCACCAAAATTTTTATGCATCCTTATAATCATGCTATAACACATAAAATAATGTCAAAAATAATTTTTTAACCTCGGGTTAGTGGTCCCGAAACCACTGTCCTCCGACTAGCCCCAAATTCGTGCTGTTACACCTACACACCATGTGGGGATAAAATCAACCCACCCATCCCTACACACCATCTTTGTCATCAAATTGCGGCACATAATCGATAATGCGCAATCGATTTGCCGTGTAATGAGCTTAATAGCCTTTTAGATATTTCCTCCAATATCATTAATCCACCCCAATGTAATGCAGCAAACAATCGATGACATGTTATAATGTAATTAACAGATAATACATTCAAATCGGTATACGTGCTAAGTGTAACATGCTTAATACATATATCTCATAATTGGATCACGTAATTAGGGGCCTAAGTAATGCTTACCGACCCTACAATAAGTCCACAGTCGACTTGGGCGACCCGTGCAACCTTATACATCAATTCAGAAAAATGGGCTCGCATGCCCATGTGGCCTGCTCGTGTGGGCCCACACACGTGTGGCCCACATAGCCCAAATTGGCCTTGGCCGGGTGGATCACATGGCCTGGCCCAAATTCCACATGCCCATGTGGTTTACCCATGTGGGCCCACATGCCCGTGTGGCCTACACAACCCAAAAGGAAGAGCCAGTGTGTCGCACACGGCCTTGCCCTGCCATCACATGGCCGTTTCACTTGCACACGGCCCGGCTCGTTGATCACATGACCATGTTGTGGCTCACAGCCTTGCACACGGCCTACCACATGGCCTATCACACTGCCGTGTGGCATCGACAGAATCATTTTTCAGCTTTCACCGATTCTTATTTTCTGTGTTTTCGGGTACACACCTAGTTTCGATTGATGCTAAAACGATCCTTGAGCACTCCAAAAACCTATAATTGACCAACCAAAGTCCTTAATCAAATACAAAAATGTGAGATTCAGACAGCCCCTAATCAAGCACACCCTATGGGCAATATTTTCCTCACATGAAACTTACAGTTGCCGAACCAGAACTTTGATTACTTATTCTGCTATGGAAACCCTAACTAGAAATCGTTCTTCGTCTACCAAAAACAACACACAAATTTCCCGAGAGAGAAAGAGCAGATGCTCAATAGCACCTATATCGAACACTAATTCCTATCTATTGATAGGAAGATCTTCGTCAAATACCGGACTTTGCCTTTTTTTTTTAGGAATTCCTCATATCCAAGGCAGCTTACCACAAGCCTTATCAAGATTAACCCAAAAGTAATATTAAGGCTCAAGCGAAGTAAACTTACCGAACTATCGCAGATAGACATGTAACGTCAAAAGACAGTGTAGAAAAGAATTCGAGAAAGAGAGGGGTGTGAGAGAACAAAATTTCGGCAGCCAAAGAAATGGGAAAGAACGCCAAAAAACTACAGAGAGAATCGAATATTTTTTGAAAGAGAAGAGTATGATCAAATTTGGATAACTCCCCCACATCCCCTAATTCCCTCCTAAATTCTCTCAACCTCACTCCCCACTATTTAGATTTTTAGTCCAACACAAACTCCCTGGACGTAACAGGAAAAATATAATGCTCACGCAGGGATTCGAACACAGGACATTCACTACCTTGACACATCTCTTAACCACCAGACGAGCAAGCCCATTCTAACATGTTCTTACAAATAAATACTTATAAGCCTAATAACCAAAGGTAAAGCTTTATTCCATAAAAACCCAAAATTTACCCAAGACAAGGCTTGAACCCAAGACTTCTCAGACACTCCTAGAACACTTAACCACTGAAGCAGATAGATATTTGTGTTAATATTTCACCAAAACATTAACATAAATTTTGGGGTGTTACATGTAATTTTTAATTATTTCAAGTCTGTGGCTTGGTAACTTTTCTTTTGGGGATTCTTGTATGCATCGATTACTCAAGCATAATAACTAGATAATGCATGATATCGGGCTTAAGTAAAATTTGATATTGTTCCCTAGTTTCCGCTGAATTGCAAAGGAACCGTTTTTGAAAAAACAAATCGATAAGGCAACTAATTTTCCAAAATGACTTGAAAAATGGTTTTTTCGCTATATTAGTTTAACTTCGAGTTTTTTTTAAAGAAGAGCGACAAGCAAACGATTTTTCTAAAACAGCATTGTCAACAATAAAATGAATCCTAAGCATACACGACCTAATGAATGAATGCTTTTAAGAAAACTCAAAGTACAACTACGATTTTCTCTAAAAGGAACTTATTTAAAGTCTTCAAAAGTACCATAAGTTAGCTTAGCCATTTCGGTGGCTAATGTAGCCTTCTTAATATAGCCATAATGTCTAGTCTGGGTTTGGGAGGTTACAGGGGTAGGTATCGATACATGGACCCTAACAAAACCTTGTTTAGATATCGACTTCAAGGGTATCAATGCCCCTGAATTGGGTATTGATACCAAGTTGCAAGATAGTCCAATTTGTCCCAACACACCTCAAGCATGCATAATTCCATTCACTAATGTTAAAGTAGCTTTATTTGATTTTTTTTTTATATAACAAACAAAAATGTTTTTGAATAAATTTTGTGTTTGAACAAACAAATTATAAAGTTCAAAGCGTAAAAATCATTTCAAGACTTCCAAACATCTTAGAAAATGTTTTCAACACTTAGAAAGGTTTTGGAAAAAGTTCAAAAGTGGTTCAAACATTTTTAACTCAATTGAAACATTTTTAAATTGATTGAAAAATTACTCCGTACAAAAGTATAGATATTGTTTATAACGTATCGATACCCATACAATTTTTAGTGATACCTTTTTCAAGATCGATACCAAACTTGCTTACTGACTTGAAACAATAATTGAACAAAAGCAAAAAGTATCGATACCTATTGTATTTTTAATGATACCATTTTTGCTATCGATACTATTTTTGCATTTTGACTTGATGATTTTTCAAACAATCACAAAAAGTATTGATACCTTTTCAAAAAGTATCGATACCTTTTACTAGGTATCGATAAAATATCTTTGGTATCATTGTAAACTAACTTTAACAGTCACTGAATGAGGCATTAAATGCCAATAGTATCAATACTCGTCGAAATAGTATCGATACCTTTTTATTACAAGTGAATTTAATGATCTAGTATTTTCATCCCCAATGACTCTATTCAATTCATCAACAACCACAATGGTTGGAAATCAATTAGAGAGTATAAATACTAGCTTCCAAAGGTTCAACAACAACAAGTGAGATTACAATAGTTCAAGTGCTTCAAGATACCTAAAAAAACCTATTACCAATCACTTTGTACTTCAATTCTTTATCTTCTTCTTGTAAACACTAGTGAGCATTAATTGTTTTTTCTATCAGCTCAAGTGTTTTCCTCGTATTTTTGCTCAATTGACAAACATCCTAATCTTGTGAGGATTATTTCTTTGTTTGTTTATTTGTTATTCTCTTTGAGAGGGTTGAGTCTTAAGATTTGGGTAGAAACCTTAAGTGAGTTGCAATATTAAGATTTGGGTAGAAACCTTATGGGAATTGTAAGGTTAAACATTGTTCTTAAAAGTTATCAAATTAGTAAATTTGGGAAAATATTTAATTGTGGAAAGCTAAGGTAGTGGAGTAGGCAATTGGGGTCGAACCACTATATATCATTGTGTTCATTGTCTTTATTTTTACTCTTTGCTTTCAAAAATTTTTAAAAGACCAATTCACCCCTCTTGGCTATTTCTAGTGATCAATCGAGCTAACAAATGGTATCGAGCTAGTCTCTAAAAATGATTTAAAAACTAAGAGAAGATCCTCGAAAAAGCTTAAACGACCATCAAAACATTATACAACTATGACGTCCAATTTCGGATTATATTTTCATGAAGATCTCAATCCATCTCAAAGCCTTCATAATTCATTGAAGCATACTATTCTTTTTGAAAGACAAGAATGGTGCTCTTCATTCAAGCGAATGATCTTACGACTTGGGATATCATCATGGATGGTCCCTCAATTTCTCAAAAACAATGAGAGAAATTAGTGTCAAAGAGTAAAAGAATAGAGTGAAGAAGATAAAAGGAATGTACAGCTCAATGCTAAAGCTATGCATATTCTATTTTGTGCACTTGGTCCAGATGAGTACAATAGGGTGCCATCTTGTTCCAATGTCAAGAAGACATAAGACAAGCTTGAGGTCACCCATGAAGATCAAGAAGAAGCCTACTTTTTCTTTATGGCCATAGAAGATTCCAAGGTAAATTTTAACTCATCTAGCTCAATTTATTATTCTTGTGATGAGTTACAAGATGTCTATGATGAATTAGGCTTGGAGTTTGAACTTATGGTTTCAAAATATAAGAAAAACATTTCAAAATTAAAAGATTAAAATAGTTTACTCTCCAAGGCCAATCATGAACTTGAAAGTAAGATAAATGATATGCAAGCAATTATAAATGATTTTGAGAGAAAGAATTCTGACTTGCATAAACTACTTTTTAAAGTTCATAATGATCATCAAAAGCAACTTGAGTTGCTTGAAAAAAGAAAAAGTTTTATCTAATAAAGTTTCTCCTAAAGGTTTTAAAAAGGGAGAAAGTTCAAAAGCAAACTTTGTTAAACCAATCTTTAATTACTATAAACACAAAGGCCCCCCAAGTTTTTACAAAGGAAAAATTGTTAAAAGTGTAGGTTCCCTAAAGGACTCATAACTACTCAAGATAAGGATATCCTTTCTAAATGGATACCTAAAGGGACTAGAATATTGGAAACTAATGCTTATGGACCCAAAAGAATTTGGGTACCAAAAAATAAAAAATTAATTCTATGTTTGTAGGAAAAGGAGCATTATTTTAAGGTGGGCATTTCAAGCAAAAACTCATGGTACCTTGATAGTGGATGCTCAAGGCATATGACCAGTTACAAGAGTCATTTTATCAAATTGAATCCAAAGAGTGGAGGAGATGTCACCTTTGGTGACAACTTCAAAGGACTCATTGAATGAATTGGCTATATTGGTAAAAACTCTTCAATTTTTATTGAAAGTGTTTTATATGTCAACTATCCTAAGCATAATCTTTTGAGTATTAGTCAATTATGTGATAAAGGTCTCAATGTCATATTTGAGTCTAATGGATGTAAAGTCATTAACATTGTGTCTAATAAGATTATGCTTGTTGGTCATAAAATAGGAAATACATACATGGTGCATTTAGAAGACTTGCATGATTCAAACCTTTGCCTCATGATTAAAAATGAAAATACTTATTTGTGGGGGCATAGGAAATTAAGATATGTTAGTATGAGCATATTGTATGAATTTGATAAATATAACTTAGTAAGAGGATTGCCAAAAATTGATTTTAACTTAGATAAAGTTTGTAATGCATTTGTTAAATGCAAACATAAGAGAGTTTCTTTTAAACCTATTAATGATGTATCTACAAGTAGAGTTCTACAATTAATTCACGTTAATCTTTTAGGACCAATTAGGACTACTAGCTTGGGTGGAAAACAATATGTTTTTGTGCTTGTTGATGAATATTTTAGATTTACTTGCGTTCTTTTCTTAAGTATTAAAGATGAAGCTTTAGAAAAATTCATCACATTTTCAAAAGTTAATCAAAGTGAAAAATGTTACTCTATCACTAGTGTCGGAAGTGACCATGGAATCGAATTTCAAAATCTTGGTTTTGATAATTTTAACTCAAATGGTATTTGTAAAACCCAAATTTTGCCCTGGCCCAAAACAATTAACAGTCCATTTTTACAAAACAAAAAAACCAAACCTAAACCAAATCAAACCCAATAAAAACTACCCTAGCCCAAAATAATATAGCCCAAACCCATAACAAACAAAAAACAAAACAAACCCTAGAAACCCTAATGCTAGCCGCCCCTAGCCTTTTGACCAATGGCCTCTGCCCACTGTTGCACCGCCTGCTACCACCGCCCATGTCACATCTCCTCTGCCCATTTACCTGCAAAACAATCAATTAACGGGCAAGTTGTAAAAAATGGCCATATAAAGCCACAAAACCGCATGTAAATTTTATCGGATATCAAATAAAAAAGAAGATTCGAATACAAACTACAGAGATTAAACACTAAAACGAGAGAAGAACCAAAACACAAAATCAAATCAAAAACTTAAAAGGTGATCTTTTTTTATTTTTTTATTTTTTTTTTCGAATCCTTTTTTTTCCTTTTAAAATACATACATATATATATATATATATATATATATATATATACATACATACATACATATATAAATAAAAAAAGGAAAAAGAAGCTTACCCTTTCAATCGCTCAAAAAAAAAGGAACCTTTTGAGCTCAGGCCGTCGTGCACGGCGGTGTTAACAATGACAGACGGCAAGAAGCTCTCACGGGGCTCATGAGCGAAAGGGGAAGGAGAGGATTTGAGAGAGAATTCTTGGTTTTTTTTTTTTTTTGAGAAGGGGAGAAGAATGAAAATTTTCAAAAAAATTTGCCTTAAATAGGCCTCCAAAACGACGTTGTTTTGGCAGGCCTTTCAGGCACCAAAACGGCATCGTTTTGCCCCTTAACCCGAATCCGACCCGACTAAGACCGCCTAGGATCCACGTGTTTTTGGCACATGGGATATTTGCGCACTCAGCCCTTCCACTTTTTTTATTATTTTACAATTAAGTTTCTTTCATTTTTAATTTTTGCCTATAATTTATTTCGTTTCCAATTGGGCCCACCTCGAAGCTGCGCTTTTTGGAGGGGGATTATTTCCCATTTTGGTCCCTCCTTGTTATTCGCGCGTTCAATGTGGTCCTTTTCCTTTTTATTTATTTTTTATTTGCCCCAAATTTTTGTTTTAAAATTCAATTTAGTCTTTTTTTTTTGTTATTCTTGCTATTTTATTATTAAATTAATTAGTTTAATATTATTATTATGATTATATTTTATTTTTGTATTTAATTATACATTATTGTTATTTTTAAATTAATTAACTTTGCATTGTTATTGCTATTATTTCCTTTTTTATATCTATTTACCTAATATCTTTAAATACATTTATTTTATTTTATTTTATAACTTTATTAATTATTTATCCATATCCTTTTATAATTGCAAACTTTGGATTGCTCATAATTTCTTTTATTATTAATATTATTCTTATTATTAACGTAATTTTTAATTTATTTTACACAATATCTATTACTCATTTGTTTAATATTAGTTTTTTTTTAATTTCAAGTTTTAGTTGACTTATCATTTTTCTTTTTTATTTTCGGCTTGTTTGTTTTATTTCATTTTCGATCTTATATATTATCATTTTTATTAACGCATTTATCCTGTTATGCATGTTAGCACCGTAATTTATTTTTTATATTTTACTACCTAATTGTGTTACATCTTACCCGACACATTAAATTTTGTTTTTAAAATAATCGATACTTCGCGTTTCGAGATTCGAAAAGTCATTCCCTAACTTACGAGGTTTCAATTTTCTCGATAAATCTGGATAAATGGACTTTTTTAAAAAAATGATCTTTTTTAAATAATCTCGAGAATTACGAAAAGATCATGTTCTAACTTACGGGACATGATTTTTTTCAAAAACTGAGATAATCAAACATCATTCAAAATAAACAAAATTTTCAGTATTTATTCTCGTTTCGAGGATTTAAGATATTGTGTCATAACTTACGGGACGTAATTCTTTATTCTCAATTAACGTGAAATATGCCCTCTTCTCAGAAAAATTTTCAATTAAACAATATTTTAACGAAGAGTCGTATTTTAAATCTCTTCAAAGTTCTCAATTTTCGACACTAAGACACTAATTAATCAATTAGGTACCAATTTTGGGCGTTACGAGGGTGCTAATCCTTCCTCGTGCGTAACAGACTCCCAAACCCATCTTTCTGAATTTCATAGACCAAAATCGTTGTTTTAATAAATCAAACTGTTTATTAAAAACAACCACTTTTCGAGGTGACCCGATCACACCTCATCAAAAAGGATTGGTGGCGACTCCCTTTTTTTTTCGTTTTCATTCTTAAAATAAAAAGTCGACCCCATTTTTCAAAAAAATGGTTTCGACAGTATTAGTCATAATTTTTCTGCACCTAGAACCTATCAACAAAATGTAGTCGTTAAGAGGAAAAATAGAACCTTAGAAGAAATTGCTTGAAACACCCCGGACCCGGCCTGGACGTTATGGCCGAATTTGGCAACGTCACATGATAGTGCTTTAGAAAACGTAGCTGTGTTAAAACCATTTGTAGATATCTTTGGCTATAATCAAAACTTGTCATTTTTTTTATTCATTACCCATTTTCAAAACATTATATGTTTAAATTAAGTTGCGAATTCGTATGTAATCTAATAAGAAGTTTGGTTATTTTGAAAACTCGAGTTTTCCTACTTCTAACCGTAATACCATAATCGTCACAAATCCCATATTTAAAAAAAAATCCATAAAGGCCTTATTAAATAAAAATTACACAGATATAATCAAACCATAATAAAAACATGAACCGTAATTAAATGTCCGGAACCGTGGTTACCGCCGAGTCCTCCGCTGCACCCATCCATCTACTGTTGGGGATTACCTGAACAGATTAAACAAAAAAGGGTGAGTTTTCGCAAACTCAGTGTGTAATCCCCACAGAAAACATACACACACAGAAATCTCAGATAATAGTCATCAATTCATAGTTCGGGGCGAAGCCCATTCTAGAAACGGTGTGGACCTTAGCCCACTCGGATATAGAATTAGACATATTCTCGTTCCTTAGCCAATTTCAGACATAATATGCAGATCAGAACAGAATAGCAAAATCCTACCCTCCAGCCTCTACACACCATCTTCGTCCAACCCTACACACCATGTGGGAATAAAATCGAACCACTCAGCCCTACACACCAGGTTGTACCGAAAGCGGTACATAATCAGAAATTTGCAGTTGAGCTTCTAGATAACAGGCTTAAAAGCCTTTCAGATACTTCCTTCGAATATCATCAATCCCACCCCGATGCAATGCAACATACATAAAATGTCATGCTAATATGCAAATAGTAATTCATACATTCAGAATAGCATAAATGCTTAATACAAAAATCAAACGGTCAGATCAACCATTTATTTAGGGGTCTAAGAATTGCTTACCAACCTTACGGTAGGTCCACAGTCGACTTGGGCAACCGTACAACCTTACAGAGTTTTTCAGAAAAATGGGCTCACACGCCCATGCGGCTTGCCCTGTGTGGGCCCACATGGGCGTGTGGCCCACACGGCCCAAATTGGCCTTAGCCATGTGGATCACACGGCCTGGCCCAAAATCTCACACGCCCATGTGATTCACCCGTGTGGGCCCACACGTCCGTGTGGTCCACACAACCCAATTGGTCGAGCCCATGTGTCGCACACGACCTTACCCAGCCATCACACGGCCTTGTTGCCCACGCACGGCCTGGCTCGTCGATCACGGCGTAGTGTGGTGACTAACAATCTTGCACATGGCCTACCACACGGGCGACCACACGCCGTGTGGCGTCGACAATGGTTTTTAGCTTTCGCTGAAACCTCATTTTCTGCATTTTTGGGTACACACCTGGTTTCGATTGAAGCTAAGATGATCATTGAGCACTCCAGAACCTAATAATTGACATTCCAACGTCCAAATCAATGTTTAAAACGGAACTAAACTGAGACGTTAAACCCGATACTTTCTAAAAATCTTACCTTAAGTCAAACAACAGCGTTTTCCACCACTTCAACGTCGATCGACACGCTCCAGCCCTTTAACCTTTACCATAACAAATAAATCCCAAAAATAGCTAACCCCAAAATCAAAATAATCGTACTTACTATGCATACCGAGACTTACCACATGCGTGTAAGCACCAACAACGCAACAAGACAAGCAATGAAGGGGCAAATTCAGAAAAAGAGGGAAAAAGGAGAAGGAGATGGTAGAAGAAAAAAGAAAGTTGAATTTTGTTTTTTTTTGTGTTGGGGAGGAAAATTGAACAGATTTTCTGGTATTCCCCCTATCATCTCCCCAAAACTCTCATTACTATTAGACTTTTAGTCCAACATTAACAGCTACACGGTACTAGCAGCAAAAATACATCCATTGCCTGCGCAAGGATTCGAACTCCCAACTTCAACACACCTCTTAGCTACCAGACTAGCAAGCCCATTCTGCTAATTACCTACACAATTTTACTTAAAAGCCTACCAACCAAAGTTTGGACTTTATTCATAAAAATACCAAAATTTACTCAAGTTGAGGCTTGAACTTAGGACCTCTCAGACACTTCCATACACACCCAAATCACTCAAACACTAAAGCATATAGGTATTTGTGTCTTGAAATTACAAAAGCTAAAATTAATAAAAAACCAGGGCGTTACAACTTTACACCCGTAAAAGAAAATTTAGTCTTCGATTTTTTACCTGATCAGAAGAGGTGAGGATACTACTAACGCATCGAATCCTCTAGCTCCCAAGTGGCCTCCTCAGTGCTATGATTTTGCCACATCACCTTCACTAAAGGGATAGATTTCTTTCGTAGAACTTTAACGTCGCATTCCAAAATCTGAACCGGCTCCTCCTCAAATGTCAGATCTGGTCTAACCTCAATATCCTCAATATGCATAATATACGTGGGATCAGAGCAGTAGTGTCTCAACATTGAGACGTGAAACACATCGCGAATACGATCCAACTCTAGAGGAAGCTCCAAATGATACGCAACTGGCCCCACTCATTTTAGAATGAGGTACGGTCCAATAAACCGAGGGCTCAGCTTACCATTGCGACCGAACCTTAGAACCTTCTTCCATGGCGAGACCTTGAGAAAGACTAAGTCTCATATAGAATACTCAATATCCTTTCTTTTCAGATCAGCGTAGGATTTTTGCCTATTAGATGCTGCTTTCAGACAATCCCTTATCAACCGAACCTTATCTTCAGTTTCAAAAACCAATTCTAAACCCAAAACACGTCGCTCACCCAACTCAGTCTAACATAAGAGAGTGCGACACTTACGACCATACAGGGCCTCATAAGGTGGCATCTGGATGCTAGACTGATAGCTGTTGTTATAGGCAAGCTCTGCCAATGGCAATTACTCCCAACTGCCTCAAAAATCTATAACACAGTTACTCAACATATCTTCCAGTACTTGAATCACCCTCTCCGACTGACCATCTGTCTGAGGATAGAAATTAGTACTGAAGTCCAATCTCGAACCCAGAGCTTCATACAATTTCTTCGAACCGAAACGTGAAGCAAAGATCCCTATCAAGAATGATCGAAACAAGAACCCTATGAAGTCTCACTATTTCAGATACATAGAGCTTAGCCAATTTCTAGAGAGATAAGTCCGTCTTGACTGGAATGAAGTGAGCAGACTTGGTCAATCGATTCACGATGACCCAAACGGAATCCTTCTAAGTGGGTGTTAAATGTAACCCACTAACAAAGTCTATTGTTACTCGTTCTCATTTCCACATCGAAATCTTTACCGGCTGACAGTAACCCCGAAGGTAACTGATGCTCAGCCTTAACTTGCTGACAAGTCAGACAACGAGCAACGAAATTAGTAACCTAACGCTTCAACCCTGGCCACCAATATAACTCTCGTAAATCTTGGTACATCTTATTCCCGCTGGGATGCATAGCGTAAGGGCTACTATGTGCCTCCCTCAGAATCGACTGTCTCAAATTCTCTTCATTCGGCACACAGATCCGACGGCAAAAACAAAGTACCCCATCACTATTAATTCCAAAATCTGTAGTATCTCCATTCTCAACCTGACGGAACCTCACCTCAAGAGACTTATCCCCCATCTGTTTACCTTTGATCTGATCAATCAACGTAGGCTTAACCTGAAGCTCTACTAACAGACTCTTATCATTGAATAAATTGAGTCAAGCGAACATCGCTCTCAGATCAGTTATTGTCCTACGGCTCAAAGCATCTGCCACCACATTAGCCTTACTAGGGTGGTACTCGATGGTGCAGTCATAGTCCTTAAGCAGTTCAACCCATCTATACTGCCTAAGATTTAACTCCTTCTGAGTGAGGAGATACTTGAGGCTCTTGTAATCAGTGTAGATAGTACACTTCTCACCATACAGATAGTGCATCTAGATTTTTAGAGCGAAAAAAATAGCAGCCAGTTCTAGATCATGCGTCAGATAGTTAGCCTCATACGTCTTAAGCTGACTAGACGTATAAGCTACCACTTTACCATCCTGTATCAGAATGCAACCCAGACCCATATGCGACGCATCACTGTAAACCATGAAATCCTTCTCTGATTAAGGCTGTATCAGAACCAGAGCCTGCGTCAAAATAGATTTAAGCTTCTCGAAGCTCTCTTATTGCTTATCAGTCCAGACAAAGGGAACTCCCTTACACAGAAGCTTAGTCAATGGTGCTGAGATCAAAGAGAACCCTTCTACGAAGCGGTAATAGTAACCCGCTAACCCCAAAAAGCTATGGATTTTAGACACATTCTTCTGCTGTTTCCACTCCAACACAGCCTCAGTCTTGCAAGGATCAACATGAATCCCCAACACAGAAACCACATGCCCGAGAAAGGTTACCTCTCGGAGCCAGACCTCGCACTTATTGAACTTCGCATACAACTGTTTCTCGCGAAGCTTCTATAATACCACTCGAAGATGCTCATCATGCTCATCCTCAATATTCAATTACACCAGAATGTCTTCAATGAAGACTACTACGAATCGATCTAGATAGGGCTAGAACATTCGATTTATCAGATCCATAAAAGTTGCTGGTGCATTCGTCAGTCCAAATGGCATTACTAGGAACTCGTAATGACCGTATCGAGTCTTAAATGTCTTCTTATGCACATCAGTCTCCTTAACCTTTAGTTGATAGTATCCCGATCGCAGATCGATCTTGGAGAACACAGAAGCCCCTCTGAACTGGTCAAATAAATCGTCTATTCTCGGTAGTTAGTACTTGTTCTTAATGGTCAGCTTATTCAATTGGCAGTAGTCGATACACATACGCATGGTTCTATCCTTTTTCACAAACAGAACAGGTGCTCCCCATGGAGACACACTAGGGCGGATGAACCCACGATCCAGTAACTCTTGAATCTGAGCATTAAGCTCCACAAGCTCCTTCGGTGCCATTTGATAAGGGGTGATAGACATCAAAGTGGTACCAGAAAAGAGTTCAATTCTAAAATCTACTTCTAGGCTCGGAGGTATGCCCAGTGGTTCCTCAGAAAATACATCTGAAAAGTCCCTTACGGTTCTGATGTCATTAATCGAAGAGTCTCTAGAATTTGAAACACTGATGTAGGCCAAGAATGCCTCATATTTTTTTCGTACCAACTTTTTCGCCACCAACGCAGAAATCACATTCGCTAGATAATCCCGACATTCCCCAATCACCACTACCTCGTTATCCTCCTCAGTTCTCAGAGTAACCCTTTTTGTAGCACAGTCCAGACTCACTCAATGCTTGACCAGCCAGTCCATTCCCAGAATCAAATCGAACTCCCCAAATGAAAGCTCCATCAGATCAGCCAGAAATATTATCCCTTGAACCTCTAGCAAAACGTCTCTAAATAATTTACTAACCTGGATAGATTGCCCCAACGGACTCACAATAGTTATCTCGCTCGAACTACTCTCAACCGATATCCCTAGAGTTTTAGACACAGAGCTAGCTACGTAAGAGTGTGTAGAGCCTATGTCTACCAATGGAGTGTATGGTACATCAAAAATTAAGAACGTACCTGTAATGACGTCTGAAACATCACCATCCTCTTAGTGATGTGCTGCATAAACCAGTGCAGTCTGTCTTGCCTCAGTCAGTCTCGCACCTCTATCCTGGTGCTCTCTGTCCTCATCCCCTAGGTGGATGCTGAGCTACTCTTGGTGGCTGCGCAATACCAGTACCCGCAGCTTGTATCTGATCAGCCCTCAGTGGACAATCCCTGACACGATGCTCAGTCGACCCATATCTCAAACATGCCCCAGTCGTCTTCCAACACTCGTCCGGATAGCGTCCACCACAGTGCCCACACAGTGTCACCCTAGCAGGTGCAACACGAGGCCCAACTCTCCCTGGCCCATCAGATCTGGCCTTTTTCTTAAGCCTCATCCCATAATTCGAGGGCTCTAATTCCCTCTTGTTCTTTCCTTTCTCACGGTTTTGGTGCTCAGTGTGCTTAACCTCTTCGGCGATCTTCACCTTATCTACCAGAGCAGAAAAATCACGCTCCCTTAGCGGAGCTATCAGAACCCATAGGCTGTCCTTGAGTCCATCCTCAAAATGGACGCATCATCGTATTTAGTCGCCATCATGCCCCGGGCATAACAGCTCAGTCTCAGAAACTCGGCCTCATACTCGGCCACTGAATAGTCTCCCTAGGTGAGATTAAGGAACTCACCCCTCCTAGCATCAATGTAACTAGCTCCCACATACTTGCTCTAGAAAGCTGCCTTAAAATAATCCCAAGACAGACAGTCAGGCTGAGTGCCCTCCTTAACAGTCAACCACCACTGGTAAGCCTCGTCGCGAAGCAGAGAAATAGCCCCCTTAAGCTTTTGCTCTTCAATAAAATCCAAATCATCCATAATTCTTTCTATGGCCTCTATCCAGTATTCAGCCACGTTAGGGCGACTCCAATGACACCCCTGAATAATTCAGCCCCATTGGACCGAAATCATTCCGTAACCGACCCACGGCCCCCAGATCCAGTGTTGGGTCCAGCAACCCTCTCTAATATCCTTAGCATAACCTGGGATAATGCGTCATCCCCAGCCATGCGATCTCGAGACTCAGTCTTTGTAGTAGGTGAGATTGGCATCTCCCTCGTATCCAGATAGGACAGATTCTCAGATGTTGAGGACCTAGCTTGAGCCCCCAACGGCCTCTACCACGGCCTCTAGTACCCCGTCCGCGAATACCTCGTGCGCTCATCGTAATTTCAGAATTTATCTATATTAACAGTTTGATGCATTAGTTATAGTTCCAATATTTGTAATAGATGTTTTATGGATAATAGTATCAGAAGTTCAGAGTTCGTTATCACGAATCGTAGTTTTTTACTACGATTTTCAGTTTCGCTACAATTTTCAGTTTACATTACCTAAAGTGTTTCACTACAGTATACTACCTAAGGCTGTTTTGAGCATACCAGTAGTATTTCAGACATATTTAAACAAAGATCAGAACACTTACAAGATCAGAGCCGGAGACTAGGTGTACCACTTACTTCTTTCAAAAAATATTTTGAATCATTCAAAAATCGTTCTGGAAAACCATTTTAAAAACCCAAACCACAGTCGAGTTTTGTAACTTGGCTATGATACCACTAAATGTAACACCCCAGACCTGGCCTAGATGTTATGGCTGAATCTGGTGATATCACATAATAGTGCTTTTAAAAACGTAGTTGTGTTAAAACCATTTGTAGATATCTTTGGCTATAATCAAAACGTGTCATTTTTATTCATTACCTATTTTCAAAACATTATACGTTTGCGAAAGGTTTTAAATTAAGTTATAAATTCGTATGTAATCTAATAAAACGTTTGGTTATTTTGAAAACTTGAGTTTTCCTACTCTTAACTGTAATACCATAATCGTCACAAATCCCACATTTAAAACAAAAATCTGTAAAGTCCTTATTACATAAAAATTACCCAGATATAATCAAACCATAATAAAAACATAAATCACAATTAAATGTTCGGAACCATGGTTACCACCGAGTCCTCCGCTGCACCGATCCGTCTATTACTGGGAATTACCTGAATAGATTAAATAGAAAAGGGTGAGTTTTTGTAAACTCAGTGTGTAATCCCCACATAAAACATACACACACAGAAATCTCAAATAACAGCCATCAATTCATAGTTCGGGTCGGAGCCCATTACAAAAACGGTGTGGACCTTAGCCTACTCAGATACAGAATCAAACATAATCTCGGGCCTTAGTCCATTTTAGACATAATTTGCATATCAGAACAAAATAGAAGAATCCTACCCACCAGCCTCTACACACCAACTCCGTCTAACCCTGCACACCATATGGGGATAAAATCGACCCACCCAACCCTATACACTAGGTTGTACTGAAAGTGGTACATAATTAGAAATTTGCAGCTGAACTGCTAGATAACAGGCTTAAAAGCCTTTCAGATACTTCCTTCGAATATCATCAATCCTACCCCGATGCAATGCAACATACATAAAATGTCATGCTAATATGCAAATAGTAATTCATACATTCAGAAAAGCATAAATGCTCAGTACAGAAACCAAACAGTTAGATCAACCATTTATTTAGGGGTCTAAGCATTGCTTACCGGCCATACAGTAGGTCCACAGTCGACTTGGGTGACCCATGCAATCTGTAACACCCCAAACCCTATCTATGCATTGAGACTAGATTTGGTTTGTTACATGAATCGAGCTATTTTAAAATTTTCAATAAGTTGAAAACTACAATATTATTTATGTGATTTAATAAAATTAGAAGAGTATTTTAATTTGATAAATATTAGAAAACATTAGTTGAAAAACATTATTGTATTATCAAAAACCCTTAGGTAATTTATTTAAGAGTTAATAATAATAAAATATTTATAAAAGAATTTCATATACTTGAAAAACCCAAATTTATTTTAATAAAAAAACATCATATAATCATAGCCCATATTAAAAAGTCCAAAGTATAGTATAAAACCAAACACATATAAAAATCCTAAATTATTTATAGAGGCCCTTATTACATTAGCCCAAAATAGTAAAATACTTATTAAAAGTTCGAGTTTAATAAACCCATGTTTTGCAAGATGGCCTCCACGAAGTCATCTCTACCAAGTCCACGTCAATTTCCATTACCCGAGATGGAAAAATTTAAAGGGGTGAGTTACTTAGAACTCAAATGTATAACTCACTTACCACCATTATTGGGCGGATCGTCAAGATATTATCTTTGGGCTTGAGCCCAATTACAGAATTCAACAATATATCATAAAATGAAATAAAATAAGTTAAAAATGCATGTAAAATGAATTTCCCAAACCAAACCTAATATCCATCCGCTAACACCCCCGTACCAACCATCACACCTGTGGGGATCAAGTCAACCCACCCCGCCAACACACCAATTGTAGGCATTAAGCCTTTTTATAATTGTGGCAAAGCCACCGAACTAGAGGCAATAAGCCATATTTGTGGCAGAGCCACCGAACTAGAGGCAAAAAGCCATATTTGTGGCAGAGCCACCGAACTAGAGGCAATAAGCCATATTTGTTTTTGTGGCAGAGCCACCGAACTAGAGGCAAAAAGCCATAATTTTGTGGCAAGGCCACCGAACTAGATTTTTGGCAACTGGCCATTCTTCTCTTCATATACCCCACCCCATGCAATTATGCGTGTATAACAAAATATAGTCATATAACAATTTTTTTCAATTAATCCATAACATCGGTGGGTTTATCGTTAAACATTTCATTTGGCCCATAAAAAAAAACTATAATTTAGTAATTTGCCCATTTAGTATTTTAGTGGGCTTTGGCCCATTTATCAAACTAGAGTATTTTGGCCCAATTTAACGAACTAGAGTATTTTGGCCCAATTTATCGAACTAGAGTATTTTGGCCCAATTTATCGAATTAGAGTATTTTGACCCAATTTATCGAACTAGAGTATTTTTCGGCCCATTTTCACGAAACATACAATTTACATAACAACAAGTAATTTCTCGAGGGCATTTTTGTAATTTTCACGATTTAGTCGTTTTTACGTATTTTCGTCAAAATATCAGTTTTTACGTTTTTACCGATCTAGTCGTTTTTTTACGATTTTACTTCCATACCGAAATTGACATCCAACCCGAGAAAAAGTGTAAAGTTACACACCTCGATACCGAGAGTACTAATCCTTCTCGCTCCCGGCACCTAAAACATATTTCGATCCGTTAGAACACTATTTCAGATAAACATACTTAATCGATAATAGATCCAAAATCTTACCCTCTTGATTTTGAATCACTTTGATTTCGGCTTCTCCTCGTTTATTGGTTCGTTAATCGCCGAGAATCCACCAACGTATAATGGCTCGGAAGTTCGTACCACTTCAAATAATTGACTCCCTTCGGAAGATGGTCCACAACCCGGTGGAAAATCCCGGACTACCGAAACCGCTCTTCGTTTAAATGGAGGATTTACAGATCCGCCCCTCTTAACGTGACTAACCACCGCCCTTTTCTTCCCTATTTTGAAAGTCTTCACGATCAAAGGAATATTAGTTAAATCTAAAATAATATCGAATAGTACTAGAGGCTTTAAAAGATGTGATTTCCTTACCACAATAAATCGATTCCAACGTTTCTACGATTCTCCCGATCACTTGAGTTTCGATCTTCCGTTATTGCACTATATAATAACGAATGAAGCGTTATTAGAACGAACGTTTATTTCGATCCAAAAAGGCCTTCATAACACCATTAATATTCGGTCATAACACTATTAATAAATCGAAAACGAAAAAGAAGAACCCTTTACCTATAATCCACGATCAAAAAGAAAGGATTGAGAAAGGTGTTTGTGATGGATGAAGATTTCGGCTATGTATGATCAAAGAAAAGAAATAAAGATTCAGCTAAGGGCACTCTAGCATTCGACCATGAGAGAGTTTGATGGAGAAACTTTGAATGAAAAGAATTAAAATATGAAAGAAGAGATGATGATGATGTTGTTTGATTTCAATGAGAAGAGAAGAAAAAGATGGATTTTAGGAGCTAGTACATTCGGCCATGGTAAAAGAAAAGAGAAAGGATGGTTCTTTTGGTATAGTTGATTTCGCACTCAAAGAAAAGACACAAAGCAATGGCTAAAGAAAAAAATGACCAAATGATCACAAAACTTGAGCTTTACCAAATGCACAATTCGGCCAAGATGAAAAGTTGAGAAGAGAAAACAAAATTCTGCATAAGGTGCAAGGAATGACTAAAGAGAAAATGCAATTCTTAGCCAAACTAACACAAAATTTGGCTCCTCCCTATACCAAGTTGTCCGTCAAAACATGGTCAATTGGCCATGATTTTGTTTCCAAAATTTTCCCTTGATATGTGCCTTATGTTCCCCCTATCTTTCCTTAAGTATTTGATTCCATGCCATAAGTTATCTATTTCCTTAATCCTTTGATACACTAACCAAAAATAACATGGTCAACACTTACCATATATGTTCTTGGCCGACACTTGCTATACATGTGCAGAAATTAAAATAAAAATTCATCTAGATGCTAAACAAGGGATTGAACCTCTCCCTCATGCTATAACTCATGCGCCAACACCACCATGCCATGTACTCAACTTATGACACTCATTAACACTTAATTTAACTTAAGTCTTAATGACATTTGCTTCTCTTCAATAAATTCTCAATTATTAAATTTATTCCTTACCCAAATTATGCTATACTCCTCTTTAGGACTTCAATAAGCACTAAAATAAAAGAAAGGAATTTTCCTTTAAAATCTAAACACCAATTCATGCAATATATAAACACTCAGATTTTTAGGGTGTTACACAATCTTACAGCACTTTCTAAAAAAATGGGCTCACACGCCCATGCAGCCTGCCCCGTATGGGCCCACACGCCCGTGTGGATCACACGGCTTGGCCTAATATCTCACACGCTCGTGTGGCCCACACGGCCCATTTGGTCGAGCCCGTGTGTTGCACACGACCTTGCCCAGCCATCACACGGTCGTGTGGTGACTAACAGTCTTGCACACGGCCTACCACACGGGCGACCACACGCCCGTGTAGCTTCAACAGAATAGTTTTTGGCTTTCATTGAAACCTCATTTTCTACATTTTCGGGTACACACCTGGTTTCGATTGAAGCTAGGACTGTCACTGAGTACTCCAGAACCTAAGAATTGACATTCTAACGTTCAAATTAGTGTTTAAAATAAAACTAAATCGAGATGTTAAACCCGATACTTTCTAAAAAATCTTACCTTAAATCGAACAACATCATTTTCCACCACTTCAACGTCGATTGACAACCTCCAACACTTTAACCTTCACCATAACAAACAAATCCCAAAAATCACTAACCCCAAAATCAAAATAATCGTACTTACTATGCATACTGAGACTTACAACACTCGTGTGAGCACCAACAACGTAACAAGACAAACAAAGAAGGGGCGAATTCAGAAAAAGAGGGAAAAATGAGAAGGGGACAGCAGAGCGAAAAAGAGAAAGCCAAAATTTTGTTTTCTTTTTGTGTTGGGGAGGAAAATTGAACAGATTTTTCTGGTATTCCCCCTATCATCTCCCCAAAACTCTCCTTACTATCAGACTTTTAGACCAACACAAACACCTACACGGCACTGGTAGCAAAAATACATCCATTACCTACACAAGGATTCGAACTCCCAACCTCCAGCAACCTCAACACACCTCTTAGCCACCAGACCAGCAGGCCCATTCTGCTAATTACCTATGCAATTTTACTTAAAAGCCTACCAACCAAAGTTTGTGCTTTATTCATAAAAATACCAAAATTTACTCAAGTTGAGGCTTGAACTTGGGACCTCTCAGACACTCCCATATATACCCAAATCACTCAAACACTAAAGCAGATAGGTATTTGTGTCTTGAAATTACAAAAGCCAAAATTAATGGAAAATTGGGCGTTACATTGCTAGAACCATGCTTTGTGAAAATAATTTGCCAAAATATTTTTGGGCGAAAGCTACAAACACTTGTTGCTATGTTATTAATCGTGTAATAATTAGGTTTATTTTGAATAAAACGCCATATGAACTTTTCAAAGACAAAAAGCCTAACATTAACTATTTTCATTCTTTTGGATGTAAGTGTTTTATTTTAAATAATGGAATAGACAATCTTGGCAAATTTGATGCAAAAAGAGATGTAGAAATTTTCTTGGTTATTCCTTAAATTCTAAAACTTATCGAGTTTTTAATAAAAGAACTTTAGTAGTTGAAGAGTCCATACATGTTTTTGATGATTCTAACTTCATTCCTAAAAAGTATTCTTGTGATGATGATGATGATGACGATGATGATATAGGAATATGGAACAATGATTAGAAAATTGATTAATCATCAAATGAAAGGATCCAAGAACATTCAAAATATGCTCTAAAAGAACTTAGCCTAAAGGAAATGGGAATCTATCATCTAAGAAAGTACAATCATGTGAAGGATCGTAAGATTTGAGGAAATGGAAATACTTGTAATTATGTTGCATTTATCTCATGCATTGAGCCTAAAAATATCAAAGAAGCATTAAATGATGAATATTGGATATTGGCCATGCAAGAAGAGTTAAATCAATTTGAGAGAAGTAAAGTATGGACCCTAGTTGAAAGACTTTGTGATAAATCTACTATCGGTACTAAATGGGTTTTTAGGAACAAGCTAGATGAGAGTGGTAACATAATGAGGAACAAGGCTAGACTTGTTGCTCAAGGTTGCACTCAAGAGGAAGAAATAGATTATGATAAAACTTATGCTCCCGTAGCCAAGATGGAAGTCATTAGGATTATTTTAGCTTTTGCATGCTTTAATGATTTTAAATTGTATCAAAGGGATATAAAAAGTGTTTTACTAAATGGTTTTATAAATGAAGAAGTGTATGTTAAACAACTATTTGGTTTTGAAGATTCAAAATTTCCAAACCATGTTTCCAAACTTTCAAAGGCCTTATATGGTTTGAAACAAGCTCTTAGAGCTTGGTATGAAAGATTATCAAATTTTCTTATTAAAAAATGTTTTTGTAACGGAAAGATTGACACAACACCTTTTATTAAAAGAAAAAGACAAGGATTTTTTTAGTAGTTCAAATATATGTTGATGATATTATTTTAGTGCTACTAATGATTTTCTTTGTCAAGAATTTTTCGAGCTAATGCAAGGTAAATTTAAAATAAGCATGATGGGAGAATTAAACTTCTTTTAGGGTTTCCAAATCAAGCAAAGGAAGGATCACATATTCATCAATCAAGCTAAGTACATAAGGGAAATACTCAAAAGTTTGGGATGGACAATCTAAAACTACAAGCTAAACCCATGAGCTCTTCTACAAATCTTGACAAAGATGAAGAAGGTAAATGTGTAGGTATAAAATTATATAGGTCAATGATTGGTTCTTTACTTTATTTTACCGCAAGTAGACCTGACATTATGTTTAGTGTTTGCTTGTGTTCTAGATATCAATCTTGTCCTAAGGAATTTCATTTACAAGCCATTAAGAGAATTTTTAGGTACCTTATAGACACTCCTAATTTAGAACTTTGGTAACCTAGAGATTCATCCTTTAGCTTGCATACTTTTTCGAATGTGGATTTTGGAGGTTGCAAACTAGATAGGAAAGTTACATCTGCTACTTATCAATTCTTAGACAACATGTTAATTTCATGGTTTTCAAAGAAACAAAATAGTGTTGCATTGTCCACCACCAAAGCAGAATGCATTTTTGCTAGTGGTTTTTGTGCGCAAGTTTTATGGATGAAACAACAACTTAAGGACTATGGAATTGATATAGATAGCATTCCTATCAAGTGTGACAATACTAGTGCTATTTTTCTCACTAAAAAATCCCATCCAACATTCTAGAACTAAGCACATTAAGATAAGAAATCATTTCAGTAGAGATACTGTTCAAAAAGGAGATGTAATTCTAGAATTTGTTGATACTTTGGACCAATTAGATGACATTTTTACCAAACCATTAGATAATGAAAGGTTTTGGACACTTAGGAGAGAATTAGGTATTACTTTCTTGCCTTGATTTTGTGTTCAAATGAATTTGTGCACTTTGACGTTTTCAAAATGTTTTGTAAATAAATAAACATGAACAAACAATTTCTATGGCCCTTATATGAAATTATTTAGGGGGAGTTAATGTTGTATGTTTAATTTATTTTGACCTATTTGGTCTAGTATACAAATTTTTGAATGCCTTTGAGTATGCCAAATTAGACTTTATGTGATGCAAATGTTCAATTTTTGCATATTTTATAATCTTCTATGATTAATATACATTATGCTTTTATTCTATACAATTAGGTGTATGAAATCATTAGAAGTGACCAAAATGGCCAAAATATCAAACTTAACAGAGTTTCTTTATAATTATTCTTATATCGAAAATTTACATGGTGGGAAGAAGTCCCATAGTGACAACATGAGCCTTAAATTTGTGTGGTGGCATTGTAATAGGCCAATTTTGGCCTGGCCTAATAACAACCAATAACAAAAAACCGAAGTCTTTTAAACAGTTATAACAACCCAAAAATTCTACCCAATACATGGCCCAATTTTTCAATCGGCCTGGATGACCCAAAACATTAGGGTTTCAGAAACCCTAGAGGCCCTTCAGTGTCGCAACCCCCATGCCACCGAGCACCACACGCGCGTCGCCACATCAATGGTACCTCCTCCGTACGGTGGTTTTACCTGCAAACAATGAGACAAAATAGCAGAGAGGGCCAGCGAATAGAAAAAAAAGAGAGGAGCTTTTGTATTTTTTTTCTTTTTTCTTTTTATTCTTTAAAAGCCCCATAAAGAAACGATTGTAGCTTCTTCACCATTTTTTAATAGAGAGAATACAAAAATCAGAGCATTCCCAAGGTTTTTTTTCATTTTTTTCGCGAATCTGCGTATTTGTAAAGATTTTCATATTTTTTATTCTATGCTATTCACATATGTATATAATAGTGTAAAAAGGGGAAAGGAACTGGTACCTTGTTTCGCAATCGGAAAATTCTCAAACCCGAAGGGTCACCACTTCCGTTTGGGAGTTTTGGGATGGTTTTTGAGTATCGGACATTTAGATTCGGGTTTAGAGGGTTTCAAAAGGCTAAAATAGCCCTCCTAGGTCTTTCGACCGCCGTATGCGGTGGTGGAAGTGGAGGAGCCCAGTGGCTCGATGACCGGAGCTAAGCTAATCTTAGGCCGGAGCTCGGAGAGCCTTCAGAGAATCCTTTCAGTTTTTTTTTTTAAGCAGATTAAAATGAATTTTATTTTATTTTCAGCCTTTTATAAGCGTTCTCATACAACGTCGTTTAGGCTGCTCTTAATAGCCTCAAAACGGCGTCATTTTGATCTGGGTCGGGTTTACCCGACTTGAATCCTTAGGGTCCGCGTGTTTCTGCGATGAAAGGGTTTATTTGTGCAGTAAACCCATCCGCGTTTGCGGTGCTTCGTAATGTGATCCTGTATTGTTTTTTAAATTGGTATTGTATTATTATTCTTCGTTTCAATTTAGTCCACATGTTGTTAGATGACTTGTATTTGAACGGCGCCGTTTTGAGGTCCTAGGATAATTTCCCAATGAGTCCTCACCAGTTTACACGCATTGTATTTTAACCCTTTTATATTTCATTTTTAATTTATTGCTTTTTAGCTCTCTAATTTTGTTCTGATTTCAATGCAGTCCTTTAATTATTTATTTAATTATTTTTTATTGATTTCTCTAATTATTTTTTATTAATATTAAATATTATATATTTTAAATTGTTTTAGATATTATTTATTTATATATTATTTTAATAAATTATATATATATTCCTTTTTATATACATATAATTTATATTAAATTATTTTTATGTATATACTATTGATTTTATATTATTTATGTATATATTTTCTTTAAAATTTATTATGTATATAATTTGTCTCTTTAAAATACCCTATTTTAAATTATATATTTATTTATCCCAAACACTTTCATATGTCATTATTATTTTTATATACATTTTTTATGACAAGTTTTATTACATATGTCTTATTTAAAATAATGCATACTATTTTATACATATATTTGTTTATTTGTTTGCTATATATTAGTTGTATTAATTTGCTTGCCATTATATGTACCTTGATTTGTTCCTTTGTATGTTCATATTATTTGTATTCATTTGTATAGTATTTTTGCCATGTATATCGTTCGTGCTTGTAACTTTGCTTTTTTTTGCATTGCCAATTAGTGATTCAAATTTTAGAACATTTAGACCGATTTTTAGTTGCTTCATTTTTATCCTAAACAAATTAAATAAATACATTTTGAGTTGATTTTAAAATCGCCTATTTAAAAGTTTTTAAAACAAGGCAATATTTGATGTTTGGAAGCTTGAGGAATTGCGCCCTAACATGTTGGGTGTCAATTTTTCGTTCGACCAAATAACCAAATATCCTTTTAATCACATATTTTGAAAATCAAAGATGATCTCAATGTCGAGGTATAAACGTGTCATATCCTAACGTGTTGGATGTGATGTTTTTATTCCTTTGGAACGAGTGAATCTTGAGATTCAATTCAAAATTAATTAACATTCTTTAAAAAGTATCGCACTTTAAAAATTTTCAAGTTTTCAACATTAGGACATTAATTAATCAATTTGGTACCAATTTTGGGCGTTGCGAGTGTGCTAACCCTTCCTCGTACCTAACCGACTCCCTAACCCGTTCTTCTTGGAATTCGTAGACCAAAATTAATTTCTTTTAAAATAAAATAAAATGTTTTATAGGTGATCCAATCGCACCTAAACGAAAAGGATTGGTGGCGACTCCATTTGCCATTTTAAAGTCGATCCCCGTTTCCAAACCTACGAAAAAATGGTTTCGACAGCTTGGCGACTCCACTGGGGACTGGTTGAGAGTCAGGCCATAGATTGATTAATTCTTGTCCTTTTGATTGAAAATTTGAAAAATTATTTTAAAAAACCATGTTTCTTTTAATGCATTTGCTGGTACTATGGTGTTTTTGGTAAAATACTTTGGCATTGCATTGCATGACCGTTGTGGTCACACCTTTAAGTGGGAGTGAGAAACTATGCCTTCGTGAGGTTTTCACCTCGCATGGGCTAGTGGACTTCTTCCGGAATACATTCGTACCTATGTGCTTCGTGAGATTTTCATCTCCGCATGGCCATAGGGAAATGTATTCCCCTGAACCGAACTCGATCTATATGAGCCTATAATGGGTGAGGATTGAGGAATCTGCTGGTTCAGGTACCTTTTCCTTAGAACTTTATCACATATAGTGAACCCTAGGAGCCTACCCTAGATAGAGCCACGCCAAACCCTAATGGTCACCCGGACAAGCGTTTTGTGTTGTTTATTTCTCTTGCACTAACGTTTTTTTTTTCTTTTATTTTGATTGTATTGCATTGCATCACCATAGAAAGGAGGTGTTGATTAATATTCAATTGCTAAATAGAAGAGTTTTTCATAAGGAAATGGATTGCTTGATAAAGTGGATTATAATACGGTCGTTCGAATATAGTCCAAATAAACAACGAGAGAAGGTTGATGGTCCGCAGAAGAATACAAGACTTTACCCGAGGATTCAAGCCGACAAAGACTATTCAAGAGCCGTCATGTCTCAACTTTCTTAAAGAAGCTTATGAGCATCACGGGGGATAGGTGAGTGAAGAGTCGCGGCCTGGATCAAACAACAATGAGCTAGAAGAAGCTTCTATTGAGAAAGTTCACAGGACACGACCATAACATCCGGATATGAAAAAAATTATTGGTGTCTTCACCTTGACTATGAGGACAAAACCGCATATGTAATCCGTTTTATGTAAAGGAATTTATTTTCTAGAAAAGTTCTTCTAATGGAATTGAATTCAGAATCAACGCCTCTCTTTCTTCTTGCATTCATTTCATGCATTTGCATTACATCGTTTGCATTGAATTTTTTGCGTTAGATTTGCACAAAAGGATCCTAATTAGGTAGAATTGTTTCAGTTAACCTAGAAGACATGGAACAAAGTTTGGAGAGATTAGAGCAAAGGAAAATACTGATGCAAGAGCAGTTGGCCAAAATTCAATAGGATATGCGAGATCAAATGAATATGATGCGCCAGTTAACCCAATTATTAGTCGAAGGGATTGAAAAAAGGAGTTGCCTAGTGGTCAATAGTGTAGATGATGATGAAGACATTGTTTATTCCCCAATAAGTATCCCGACTCAACCAGACGTTCCTCGCAAGGGGCACCTTTCATTATCAAACCCCAATGTCAAATTGATACCTCAGCATTGTTGAACTTTCCAATGGGCTCAGGTTTTAACCCGGAGGATGATCGAACCAAACAGTTTGTTCTGGTAGAAACAAAGAAAAAGGGAGAGTGAACTTCAAAGGCCCCAAGGAGGAAGGACAAGGATGTGAATAATACGAGTGGGTATAGCAAGGGCCATTCGAGGCCGTTTACAGTAAACCAGCCAAAGATGGCAGTTACTAGTTATCTGGTCTCCCCAAGAGAAAAATTCAATTTAAAACTGAATTCAGAAAAACCCCAGTTCACACTTATTCCAACAACGTACAGGGAGTTATACCAGAGCTTATTTGATATGCATGTTGTAGCTCCTCATTACTTGAAACCAATGCAATCCCCATACCCTAAATTTTATGATTCAAATGCTCAATGTGAGTACCATGCCGGGATTACAGGACATTTAGTAGAAGATTTCCTTGCTTTCAAAAAGCTGGTTGAAAGATTCATCAAAATAGAGTTATAAGATTCGATGATCTATCTGGTGTAGAAAATTTGTTACTCAACCATGCTGTTAGAGGGATAACTATTGTGAGTACCATGATGAATGGGGGCGTGAGATCAGGAGTACATCAAGTTCAGGGCTCTAGTGCAAAACCTGATACTGGCAAATTTGAACATTAATGACGTATCTGAAGAGTGAACCGGGGAATAGACTCTTCCAAGCTTCTACCTTTACGTACTTGGGATGTTTTGAACAATGGGACTGTGGAAGGGATCCCTATATTTTTAGAGCTAATCTAGAGTAATACTCAAAACATGCTTGTTGCTTTAAGCCTAGAGCCAATAAGAATATTTTCGTGAAATAGGCTTGTGTTCAGAATCTTTATTTCAATAAAGTGCATCTTTTTGAGTATATATTAATATTCTTTTATTCATGCTATTTATAGATTCTTTTGTTCTTTGGATTTTCATGCAAATATTCTCTATTCATGATCATACCATACAAATAATCATCCTTAGAATTATTTATTCTTTGGAATTTACTTTCGTACCTTGGTACCAAGATATCAATGACATGAGCGACGCTATTACTGACTTCCTTTTTGAATGAGATATGGGTCTAAGGGATCTAAGGACTTTGAAGATGACAGAGATCGTAGCCTATCTTTTGATTTGTTAAGGATGATAGAACTGGATAAAAAATAGATCCTACGTCGCGAGCCAAAGGAGGAGATGAAGATCAAAGCCTAGCTCAATGTAGAAATAAGATTTCCTATATGTGGTGAATGGATGTTATTAAGCCAGTCTCAAGTTTCTGACCAACATCGATTCATCTTCGTGGATGTCGATTACTTCACTAAGATGGTAAAAGTCGCTTCATATGCCAATATTACAAAGTTGATAGTCATCAGAACAAAAAAGAGAAAAAGAAAGAAAGAATACCAAAAATTAAAAAAATGTGTCGAAAAGATCATATTTAACCGCACAATGTCAAAAGTTTGCGGTCTGTTTAAAGATCAGGTATCATATCACAGTGCAACAAAGGCAGCCAAAAAGAAAAAAAATATCATAAAAAAGGAAATGGAGACTTGTAAAGATTGGCATACAGAAGTTACTATTTACCTTCTATGCTTATCAAACGTTGGCCAGAACCTTCACCGGGGCAACATCTTTCTCATTGGGATATGAAAGGGAAACAATTGTTGGGAGTTAAGATTCCTTTTCTCCAAAGCTTGGATTAAATTGGATGAAGCAAAATGTCTCCAGTAAGCTTGATTGACAGTATTCGTCATGGTCGAATGTACCAAAAATGGATGATACGGGCTTATGACGAAAAAGTTCGTTCAAGAAAATTTCAGGATGGGGACCTGGCATTAAGAATGATTCTACTTATCCAAAAGGATTTCAGAGGTAAATGCCAAATTTGGAAAAACCTTATGTGGTGAAGAAGGCTTGTTCTAGAAGATTATTAAATTTGACCAATATGGATGGCAAGGAAATGCTCAAGCTGGCGAATTTAGATTTCAAAAAAAAATCAATCAAAAATTTTCAATCAAAAAGAAGAAAGAAAAAGAGAGGCCAAGGTGAAAACCCGCAAAGGGCGCCTTGAGACCAAAGGGATTTGAGTTGAAAACCCAAAAAAAGCGGCTCAAATTTTGTTCGAAAGTGAGGCATACAGTAGTCTTGTTATACCTGAATTAACAATGAAGAAGTATGCTACGTCTTGGGGCATCGACAAAGTACCACGAATCCCCTAAACACATATTGAGCTTGAAATGGTCCTCAAGAAGTTGGAACAGAAAAGCTCAGGCTGCGATATTTGGGGCACCTAGTTTCCATTTTACCCATTTTAAATTTGTTATTTATGATTATATTATTCTTTTCAAAATATGTTCACAATAAATTTTCATCTTGATTGAAATTGCTATCTTTGCTTAGCTTATTTGTTTCGAGCTATGCTCCTAATTAATTTCCTTCTTATCCATTGTTATAACCTCTTGCAAGCATTTTGCATTGAAATAATGATTAGTGGACTAATAATACTTTCATGAAAAGAGTTTCCAATATTACTCTGGAAGCTTCTGAATAATACAAGAATTTGGAATAGGACTATTGTTTAAAACTCACCAAGTTTAAGGAAGAGTCTAAACTGAGACTATCTCTCCGAATTTTTGTCAAAAATGGTTGTTGAACCAAATGACAAGATATTGCATCAGTAATACAATATTGACGAGAAATGGGCGATGTTAACCCAAGTGTAAAATGGAAACCATTCTTGAAAAAATGATATTCTGCATCCATGCGAGCATTATGCATACACATCTGGTTGGGTCACCTAGGGAGTGATCCGTTGATGGAACAAGCTACAGATCCTATACCACTGAGTTACAGTTGGATAGATGGAAGCTGATACAGATTCTATACCTTTGAAAAGCAATGGGATGGATTGAAGAAGAAACAAATCCTATATTTTGAAGTCGCAGTGAGATGGATCGGAAAAGATTCAGATTCTATACCCCTAAGTCATAATGAGATGAACCCTGAAGTTACAGTGGGGAAAATCTATTGAACAATTATAATTGTTTGCTTGAATTCTCTGTCAAGAATACCAGCCAAACAAGATGGCAGTATAATACGTCAGCGATAGAGCCCTGATAAACGATGAGCGATGACAACCCTAAGCATTTAAAAAGGGATCATTCTCATGAAATTTTACATTTAGTTAGGAGCATTCGATTTATTCTGATCATTGCATCATAATCATCATATATTTAACAAAGGATCATTCTCATAACATTCTGCCTTCATGCAAATGTCATCCATAATCATTTAGTTAGGAGCATTCAATTTATTCTGATCATTGCATCTTAATCATTGTAAAAAGACCATTCTCATGACATTATGTATTCATGCAAATGTCGTCCATAATACATTTAGCTAGGAGCATTGGATTCATTCTGATCACGCCTCCTAACCATTTTGCATAAGCATAAACACACAAAACCAATTTTACAGTATAGGTCCCCTAGAGGACGGTGTCGCAACATCGGTGAAATAGCAGATCCTGCCTTCCTGAGTGAAGTGGATCGAAGCTACCAGTCTGGCGTCCCTGATTTTACAGTGGAGCAAATTAAAAATAACAGATCTTGCCTTCCTGAGTGAAGCGGATCGAAGATGCCAGTCTGGCGTCCTTGAGTTTGCAGTGGAGCAGATTGAAAATAGTATATCTTACCTTCCTGAGCGAAGCAGATCGAAGATACCAGTCTGGCGTCCCTGAGTTTGCAATGGAGCAGATTAAAAATAGCAGATGTTGCCTTCCTGAGTGAAGCGGATCGAAGATACCAGTCTGGCGTCCCTGAGTTTGCAGTGGAGCAGATTAAAAATAGCAGATCTTTCCTTCCTGAGTGAAACGGATCGAAGATACCAGTCTAGCATCCCTGAGTTTACAGTGGAGCAGATTGAAAATAGTAGATCTTACCTTTCTGAGCGAAGCGGATCGAAGATACCAGTCTGGCTTCCCTGAGTTTGCAGTGGAGCAGATTGAAAATAGCAGATCTTGCCTTCATGAGCGAAGTGAATCGAAGATACCAGTCTGGAGTCCCTGAGTTTGCAGTGGAGCAGATTGAAAATAGTAGATCTTGCTTTCCTGAGCGAAGCAGATAGAAGATACCAGTCTAGCGTCCCTGAGTTTGCAATGGAGCAGATTGAAAATAACAGATCTTGCCTTTTCCAGCGAAGCGGATCGAAGATACTAGTCTAGCGTCCCTGAGTTTGCAGTGGAGCAGATTGAAAATAACAGGTCTTACCTTCCTAAGCGAAGCGGATCGAAGATACCAGTTTGGCATCCCTAATTTTACAGTGGAATAGATTGAAAATAGCAGATATTGCCTTCCTGAGTGAAGTAGATCGAAGATACCAGTCTAGCGTCCCTGAGTTTGCAGTGGAGCAGATTGAAAATAGCAGATCTTGCCTTCCTGAGCAAAGCAAATCAAAGATACCAGTTTGAGGTCCCTGAGTTTGTAGTGGATCAGATTAAAAATAGTAGATCTTGCCTTCCTGAGCAAAGCGGATCGAAGATACCAGTCTGACGTCCCTGAGTTTGCACTGAAGCAGATTGAAAATAGTAGATATTGCCTTCTGAGCGAAGCTGATCGAATATACTAGTCTGGCGTCCTTGAGTTTGCAGTGGAGCAGATTAAAAATAGCAGATCTTGCCTTCTTGAGTGAAGCGGATCGAAGATACCAGTCTGGCATCCCTGAGTTTGCAGTGGAACAGATTGAAGATAGAAGATCTTGCCTTCCTGAGCAAAGCGGATCAAAGATACAAATTCTTATCACCTCGAAATCCCAGTGGAGTAGGTTGAGGCTACAAATCCCTCCTCCTTGAGTTTACAATGAGGATCAACCCATATTTCTTTAAAGTTTCAGCAGAGAAGATTGAGGATACAAATATCTTCTCCCTAAATTCTTATCTCATCGAAGTTCCAGTGGAGTAGGTTGAGGCTACAAATCCCTCCTCCCTGAGTTTACAATGAGGATCAATCCGTATTTCTTTAAAGTTTTAGCAGAGAAGATTGAGGTTACAAATCTCTTCTCTCCGAATTTCTATCTCCTCGAAGTTCCAGCGAAGTAGGTTGAGGCTGCAAATCCCTCCTCCCTGAGTTTACAATGAGGATCAATTCGTATTTCTATGAAGTTTCAGCAGAGAAGATTGAAACTATGAATCTCTTCTCTCTGAATTATTATTTCCTCAAAGTTTTAGCGGAGTAGGTTGAGGCTACAAATCCTTCTCCCTGAGTTTACATTGAGGATCAATCCTTATTTCTTTGAAGTTTCAGCAAAGAAGATTGAGGTTACGAATCTCTTCCCTTTGAATTCTTATCTCCATGAAGTTCTGACGGAGCAGATTGAAGCTACAAATCTCTTCTCTCGAAAATTACATCGAATTAGATCGAAGCGCTAGTTCCTATGCCCTTGAAGATGTAGTGAGATGGAATGAAGCTACTCGAAGAAGAAAAGCACCGAAAGAAGTCAAAGATTTGGCAAGACTGGGAAAAATTGGCCCTTTTTGAAGTCTTTGCTTTATTCTCGTTACATGACAATGAGCAAAGAGGGGCAGCTATAATAGGCTAATTTTGGCTTGGCCCAATAACAACCAATAACGAAAAACCAAAGTCTTTTAAACAGCGTAAACAGTTACAACAACCCAAAAATTCAACCCAATACATGGCCCAATTTTTCAATCGGCCTGGATAACCCAAAATATATTAGGGTTTAAGAAACCATAGAGCCCTTCAACAAGAACCCCTATGCCATCGAAAGCACCACACGCGTTGCCACGCCAACAAAGACCTCCTCCGCAAAGTGGTTTTACCTACAAACAATGAGACAAACCAGAGGGACAGCGAATAGAAAAAAAAGAGGAGCTTTTGTATTTTCTTACTTTTTATTTTTTTTCGGCTTTAAAAGGCCCGTAAAGAAATGATTGTAGCCTCTTCACCATTTTTTTTAATAGAGAGAATACAAAAATCAGAGCATTCCCAAGGTTTTTTTTTTCTTTTTTTCTTCCTGAATCTGCCTGTATTTGTAAAGATTTTCATATTTTTTATTCTATGCTATTCACATATAATATATATGTATATAATAGTGTAAAAAGGGGAAAGGAACCGGTACCTTGTTTCGCAATCGAAAAGTCTCGAACCCGAAGGGTCACCACCTCCGTTTGGGAGTTTCGAGATGGTTTTTGAGTATCGGGCGTTTAGATTCGGGTTTAGAGGTTTTCAAAAGGCTAAAATAGCCCTCCTAGGTCTCTTCGACCGCTGTATGCGGTGGCAAAAGCGGAGGAGCCCGGTGGCTCGATGACAGGAGCTAAGCCGATCTCAGGCCGGAGCTCAGAGAGCCTTTAGAGAATCCTTTCAGTTTTTAATTTTTTTTAAGCAGATTAAAATGAATTTTTTTTATTTTCAACCTTTTATAAGCGTTCTCATACGACGTCATTTAAGCTGCTCTCAATAGCCTCAAAACTGTGTCGTTTTGAGCTGGGTTGGGTTTACCTGACTTGAACCCTTAAGGTCTGTGTGTTTCTGCGATAAAAGGGTTTATTTGTGCAGTAAGCCCCTCCACGTTTGCGATGCTTCGTAATGTGATCCTGTATTGTTTTTTAAATTGGTCTTGTATTATTATTCTTCATTTCAATTTAGTCCACATGCTGTTAGATGACTTTTATTTGAACGACGCCGTTTTGAGTGCCTGGGATAATTTCCCAGTGAGTCCTCACCAGTTTACGCGCATTGTATTTTAACCCTTTTCAATTTCATTTTTAATTTATTGCTTTTTAGCTCTCTAATTTTGTTCTGATTTCAATGCAGTCCTTTAATTATTTATTTAATTATTTGTTTATTAATTTCTCTAATTATTTTTATTAATATTAAATATTATATATTTTGAATTGTTTTAGATATTATTTATTTATATGTTATTTTCATAAATTTTATATATATATATATATATATTCCTTTTTATATACATATAATTTATAGTAAATTATTTTATGTATATACTATTGATTTTATATTATTTTATGTATATATTTTCTTTAAAATTTATTATGAATATAATTTGTCTCTTTAAAATACCCTATTTTAAATTATATATTTATTTATCCCAAATACTTTCATATGTCATTATTATTTTTATATACATTGTAACATCCTAAAAAAAATTAGAATTTATATGTTGCATAATTTTGGTGCTTAGTTAGTGAATGATTAAATTTGTGTGTTTAATATATTCTTGAGAAGGCTCAGGATTTATTCGGAATTAGAATAAATTTTAGGAATTAGTACTTTATTGAAGAGGAACCGGTGACCTTGTTGTTTAAGGAAATTAAGTGACAAAAGTTAGCATAAGTGAGCTAGTAGTAAAGTGGAGTTGGCGCCATGAGTGTTGCTTGAGGGAAGAGGTTCGAATCTCATGGTATGCATTTTGTGACTTTAATTTTTGCACTCTTCTAGCATGTGTCGGCCAAGCTCTATTTTTGGTAGGTTGGACTTTATATTTTTATGGCAAGATGGCTAATGGCTTAAGGTAAGAATTGAAGATAGGGAAAGGAATCATGAGCTTATGGTATGTAGGGGGGACATAAGGAACTCTTTATGGGGTGTGTTTTGGAAAGTTTGGAATGGCCAAACTTTGTACATGAACTTGGACGGTTTTGGGGGCTAGGGGGTGGCCGAATATTGTTGGAAACATTGGTAAGGATGGTAGCAAGTTTAGTCACTTTCATTTTGGTCATTTTGTGCTTTTCACAAAAACATTTCTTTTCATCTTTCTCTCCCTAGCCGAATGCATTTTGTGCATTAGTGAACATCTTGTTTTCTTCTTTTGGTCATTTCTTTTTTTTGACCATTTGGTCTAAATTTTGCCTAACATCTCAAGTTCTTTTTCCCTAGTGCCGAAATCACCAAAACACAAAGGCCATTTTCTTTTTCTTTTCTTTCCCTCATGGCCGAATGGTGCTAACACCATTTTCTTCAATTTTTATTCATAGCCGAATCTCCCTCTTCACACATATTTTCTTATTAATCATTCTTTCAACCTTCGTTTAAATCAATCGGTAAGAACCCTCTTCGATTCTTTATTTTCTTTTTTTTTCCGAATATACATATTGGTTTGAGAGGGTCTTTTGACCGAAAATAGCATCCTCTATCCCTTTCTCTTAGACAATCTTTTTCGTCTTTACAGTGATAAAGAGAAGGCTGAAACTCAGAGTATTCGTAATCATCGTGAATCGCTAGGATTCGGTTCAAAGTGTTAAGGTAAGGCTTCTATCAAGGACTTCCATATTACTCGATTTTTTTCGTTAAAGATGGGCTACCAATCGATTTTATCTTAGGGACGTTATCGTTTGATTTTCAATTCCGTGAACGTAAGATTTCGTGGTTAGCTGATTTCACCCTTAAAACCTAAGACTTAATTTCCAAATATTAGTTGGACTAATATTCTTTTGTCAATGGAGGCAAGCAAGATAGGGTCGAAAAGGGTGGTGAATAGTGTTCGGAAGAAGGGCGAATTCGCTATTCCCTCTAGATTCAAGCGAAGGGCTATTTCTGCAATCTGAGATTTTCCACCGGGTTGTGGACCCTCATCCGGGGAGAATCCATTATTTGAAGTTGTTCGTAGTTCGGAGCCATTAACTATTCGAGATTTTCCAGCGGGTTGTGAACCGTCAACCGGGGAGAACCGACAAATAGTTGTTGTTCGAGATTCCGAGGGTAAAAATCTAGATTGCCTATTTTAGCATAGATTTATTTTAAGTGTTAGTATTCTAATGAGCGTGATACGTATTTAGGTATTGACGATCGGGAAAGTGTAGTCCTCACCGTAATTAGGTGTGTAATCTCACACCGTATTTCATGGGTAGATGTTTAAATCGTGTTAGTGATAAATCGTTTGATTTAATCACATCTTGGTGAAATCGGGTAAAATGGTATAGTTATCACTATTTTGGTAAAATTTATGAAATCGGTATTAAGACTATAAAAACTACGAAAATACCCCTAATAGGCCAAATCGATAAATATTTACTATATGGGCCAATTGAGATATTTGTATTATGGGCTAATTAAAATATTTGCTATATGGGCCAAATTGATATATTTGCTATATGGGCCGTTTGATATTTGTTATATGGGCCAAATTGAGATATTTACTATATGGGTCGTTTGATATTGCTATATGGGCCGATTTGTAATAAATTGCAAAATGGGCCAAGATGATATTTTGCTTAAATGGACAACTTGATAAATTGTTATAATGGGCCATAATGTCTGTAAGGAATATTTGAATAAATTGTTGTAAATGGTTATGCATTTTATATACATGATTACATGGGTTGGGATATTTGACAAAGAGAAGATGGCTTCGTGCCCAGTTTAATGGCTTCGTGCCTAGTTAATGGCTTTGTGCCCAGTTTAATGGCTTAATTGCCCAGTTTAATATGGCTTAATTGCCCAGTTGGTGTGTTGGCGGGGTGGATGACTAAAGCTCCCCACAGGTGTGTTGGTTGGTACGGGTGGTGTGTAGCGGATGGAAATTTAGGTTTGGTTTGGGGAATTGCATATCACATGCATGCTATACATGTTAAATTGTTATAATTGTAAATGGGCTCCTACCAAGTAAATGCTTAAATGGTTTTGGCCCAATGGATCGTGGTAAGTGGGTTACACATCGAAGTTCTAAGTAACTCACCCGCTTCCATTATCCTTCTCGGTAATAATCAAGAATGGAGGCTTGGGTGAGGATGACTTCATGGAGGCCATATTACGATTAATGGTTTATATGAACCTTGAACTTCTTTTAAGTATTTTTATTAATTTCTATTTTAGTGGTGTTGTAATAAGGCCTTTGGTATTATTTTATGGATGTTTTACTCGTAGATAGATTTTAATTATGTTTTAGATACTTAAATGGGACTATTTTATTTTCTAAAATTTTCGTGCTAAAAGGTTTTTCTTAAAATCATTATTTAAGTAAATTTTTCTCGTAAGAATTCTTTTAAGAATCTTGTTTTCAAATTTCTTTTGAACTCTCTTAAACTTCTCGAAAAATTTAATCAAATATTTTTTTTTAGTTTCAAATTTATAAACTCTTATTTCTTAAATCATAGATTTTAAATTTACCTTGGTTTTTAATAAACTTCAATTCCAAAGTAATTTTGAGGATTTGTTTTCTTTAAATAATTAGATGACTAGATGTATGTTCGTTTCGTGTGACATACTAAATCTGGTCTTAACTCATAGACCGAGTTTGGGGTGTTACATTTTATAGCATCAGAGCTCAGTTTCAAAACTCGACTGTGGTTTGGGTTCAACAACAACTTTCATTTGAAACTATTTCGAATTTATAGAATTTATGTTTTAAAGGTAGTATGGCACCACGAGCAACCGGCACCAAGTCAAGTAAGTATTTGTATACTGAATGATTATTATAGTGATATGATCATAGGAACACTCTAGAACTTCTAGTTTTAGGTGTTGAAAACGGTAGAGATCGAGACTATAGGATGTGATTGCTAAAATAACTTTATCTCTCATATCGCATAAAATATCGTTAATAAACATTGAAATAGTATTCTGATTCATAAAATTTGTAATCAGATTAAATCAAATTAGTCATTATGAGTGCTAGAGGACGTGGACGTGGTAGACGTGGCGTGGTAGAGGCCGAGGTGCTAGAGCCATGTCTGAGGCATCGGGACATATGCAGGAAATGGATGCACCAGCATCACCTGTGTCAAACAATGGATCCCACGACCGTATGAGGGAAGACATTGCCTTGTCCCAGGCAATGTTGCGAGTTTTGGAAAGGGTCGCTGGGGCTGGATCGGGGCGATGAGCTCAAGGATCAATATCGGGCGGCTCGGATCCAATGGTGCCGAGACTTTAGGGGTATTTCGAGTAGCCCCAAATGTTGCGAATATTGGCTCGAGGTCAGAGAAGCGATTATGGACGACACAGGTGTACTGCCGAGTAGAAACTAAGAGGAGTCGTGTCCTTGTTGAGGGACGAGGCGTACCAATGGTGGCTTACTGTTCAAGAGGGCACCCCTGCTAAACGAGTTACTTGGGATTTCTTCAAAGCTGCTTTTCAAGGGAAGTATGTAGGGGCAAGCTATATAGATGCCCGGAGGAAGGAATTCCTAAATTTGGTCCAAGAAAATAAGACGATGGCAGCTTACGAGGCAGAATTTCTTCGCTTGAGTCGTTATGCTCGCACAATAGTGCCGACTGATCATGAGCGTTGTATACATTTTGAGGATGGGCTGAATGATGAGTTACGGTTCCTGATAGCCCCGCAACAAGAAAGGATTTTTGCCACGCTTGTGAAGAAAGCCAAGATAGACGAAGAGGCTAATAACTCAGAACGCCAAAATCGGGAAAGAGTCAAAGGCAAGAGGGACTTTAAGTACTCGGGTTCTTCTAAAAGGTTCAAAAGAGGCCTCAAAATAATGAGCCGGCTCAAGCTAGAGCACCTGTGGCTACCAATCAGATTCAAAATGTGCTGACTGTGGGAGACGACACCCCAGGAAATGCTGGAAGAGAATCAGTGGTTGTTTTAAATGTGGTTCTAAGGACCACTAGTTTAGGAATTGCCCTCGACGGCCTGCTCCGACTCAAGAAGCCCGTAACCAAGATGCGCAACTAACTAGAGGCACTCAGCAGCCACCGAGAGGCTGTGGACCAAGTCGTGGTGGGAATGGAGTTAGACGTGGTCAAAGTGCACCGGGTCGAGGTAATGGTTTTAGAGGTAATGCCGAGGCAAAACAGCCGGGGTTAGTCTATGCGATTAGGCGTCGGGAGGATGGCGATGCACCTGATGTAATAATCGATACCTTCTTCATCTTTGATGTACCTGTTACTGCCTTGATAGATATCGGGTCTACCCACTCGTATGTTGCTAGTCCCATATCTAAAACCTGAATATTAGATCTGAAGTTACCGATAGAGAGATGATGGTAATTAGTCCTTTGAGACAGTCTGTAATCGTGAATAAATTGTTTAGAGAAGTGCCCTTAGAAATTCAAAGAGAAATATTTCTAGCGGATTTGATGGAACTGCCTTTCGATGAGTTCGATCTTATTTTGGGCATGGATTGGTTGGTTAAGCACCAGGTGCAACTGGATTGTACTGCAAAGTGGATGTTAATCAAGACTTTGGATGATAAGGAAGTAGTAATGATAGATGAATGAAGGAATTACTTGGCAAATGTGGTATCTACTTTAAAAGTAGAAAAGTTGGTGCGGAAAGGGTATGGTGCGTTTCTAGCCTTCATTAGTGCTTTGGATGCCAAGGAATTATCGGTGGAAGATGTGAGAATAGTGAAAGAATTTCCAGATGTCTTTCTCAAAGAACTTTCGGGTCTACCTCTAGATCGGAAGTAGAATTTGGCATTGAGCTTTTGCCCGGAACGGCTCTAGTGTCCATTGCTCCTTATAGAATGGCACCAAAAGAGTTAGAGGAGCTTAAAGCTCAAATTCAAGAATTGTTAGATCTAAGATTTATTCGACCGAGTGTGTATCTGTGGGGAGCACCGGTTCTATTCGTCAAGAAGAAGGATGGGTCAATGCGTATGTGCATTGATTATAGGCAGTTGAATAAATTGACGATCAAGAATAGGTATCCATTATCGAGAATCGACAATTTGTTTGATCAATTAAGAGGAGCTTCAATTTTCTCCAAGATTGATTTGAGATCGGGTTATCATTAACTCAAGGTTAAGGAGGTAGATATTCATAAGACGGCATTTTGAACTCGTTATGGGCATTATGAGTTTTTGGTGATGTCATTTGGTTTGACCAATACACCAGCTGCATTTATGGACATGATGAACTGAGTCTTTCAACCCTATCTAGACCGGTTCGTGGTGGTGTTCATAGATGACATCTTGGTATATTCGAGAAATGAAGAAGAGCATGACTCGCATTTGCGCACAGTACTGCAGATACTGCGAGATAAGCAACTTTATGCCAAATTCAGTAAGTGTGAATTTTGGTTGAAGGAAGTGACTTTCTTGGGTCACATGGTGTCAGCCAAAGGAATCAGAGTTGATCCTCGGAAGGTAGAGGCTGTGTTGGATTGGAAACCACCAAAGTCAGTGGCTGAGATTCAGAGTTTTTAGGTTTGGCTAGATATTACAGATGCTTTGTTGAGGGGTTTTCGTTGATTGCTGCACCCCTAACAAAACTATTACGAAATGGAGTACCATATGTGTGGACAAATAAACAGCAAGAGAGTTTCGAGAAACTGAAGAAGATTTTGACAAAGCGCTAGTACTGATTCAACCTGAGGCAGGAAAAGAGTTTATTGTTTACTGCGATGAGTCACACACAGGCTTGGGATGTGTGTTGATGCAAGGTGGAAAAGTTGTGGCTTATGCATCTCGTCAGTTAAGGCCGCACGAAGTCAACTATCCTACTCATGACTTGGAATTGGCTGCGGTGGTTTTTGCTTTAAAATTTGGAGGCATTATCTCTATAGTGAGAAGTCGATCATTTATACGGACCATAAGAGTCTTAAGTACCTCCTTACCCAAAAGGAGTTGAACTTAAGACAATGGAGGTGGGTGGAGCTGTTAAAGGATTATGACTTCTCAATCAAGTATCATCCTAGAAAGGCTAACGTGGTGGCAGATGCGTTGAGTCGTAGGGTGGTATCGGAGTTAAGAGTAATGTTTGCTCATCTCAGTTTGTATGAAGATGGCAGTCTGCTAGGGAACTTCAGGTGAAGCCTCTGTGGTTAGAACAGATTAAGAAGAAGTAGTTATCAGATGAAAAGTTGGGTCCGTTAATGCAACAAGTTGAGAGTGGTGTAATATGGGATTTTGGAATGAATAAGGATGGAGTGTTATGCTTTCATGGAAGAGTTTGTATGCCCATGGATTTGGATTTGAGATAAATGATTCTGCGAGAGGCGCATAGTAGCCCTTATGCTATGCACCCCGGAAGAAATAAAATGTATCGAGATCTACGGGAGCAGTATTGGTGGCCAGGGTTGAAGCGAGAGGTTACGAATTTTGTAAGTAGGTGCTTGACTTGTCAACAAGTGAAGGCGGAACATCAATTACCGTCGGGCTTATTGCAACTTGTAAAAATTCCTTTATGGAAATGGGAGCGGATAACGATGGACTTTGTTAGTGGGTTACCCTTAACACCTACTAAGAAAGATTCCGTTTGGGTGATAATGGATCGATTGATGAAGACAGCCCATTTTCTACCAGTTCATTCGAATTACTCGTTACAAAAGTTGGCTAAGTTGTATGTATCGGATATCATGAGGTTACATGGGGTACCAGTGTCTATTATATCGGATAGGGATCCTAGGTTTACATTACGATTTTGGAAAGCTTTGCATGAGGCTTTGGGAACAAAGTTAAACTTCAGCACGACTTTTCATCCTCAGTTAGATGGTCAGTCGGAAAGAGTAATCCAGATTTTGGAAGACATGTTAAGGGGTTGTGTGATTGACTTCAGAGGTAGTTGGGAGGATTTTCTACCGTTGACAGAGTTTGCGTATAATAACAGTTATCAATCCAGTATCCAAATGGCACCCTATGAAGTGTTATATGGTCGTAGGTGTCGTACCCCTACTTGTTGGACTAAATTGGGGGAACGGCAGTTAGTGGGTCCTGAATTGATATCTGAGATGGAAGAAAAGGTAAAAGTGATTTGAGCACGGTTAAAGGAAGCTTCGAATAGACAAAAGTCGTATGCGGATCTGAAGTGTAAGGAAATTGAGTTTGCGATGGGAGATCAGGTCTTTCTGAAAGTCTCACCATGGAAGAAGATTTTCAGATTTGGAAGGAAGGGAAAATTGAGCCCTAGGTTCATTGGACCGTACCGTGTGTTGAAGTGTGTAGGACCAGTGGCCTATCAGCTTGAATTACCTCCGGAGTTGAGTCAGATTCATAGTGTTTTCCATGTTTCTATGCTGAGGTGTTATAGATCGGATCCATCTCACATAGTACCGGTAGAAGAAGTTGAGATAAGGACGAATTTGTCTTTCGAGGAGGAACCAGTGGAAATCTTAGACCGTGATGTTAAGGTGCTAAGAAAAAGTCGGTACTGTTGGTTAAGGTTCTATGGTGTAATCCCAGAGCGGAGGAAGCTACGTGGGAGCCTGAGGATGCAATTCAGCAACAATATCCTCACCTCTTTTAACCAGGTAAATTTCGAGGACGAAATTTTCTTTAAGGGGGTAGAATTGTAACATCCTAAAAAAAAATTTTATAATTTATATGTTGCATAATTTTGGTGCTTAGTTAGTGAATGATTAAATTTGTGTGTGTAATATATTCTTGATAAGGCTCGAGATTTATTCAGAATTAGAATAAATTTTAGTAATAAGTACTTTATTGAAGAGTAACTGGTAACCTTGTTGTTTAAGGAAATTAAGTGACAAAAGTTAGCATAAGTGAGCTAGTAGTAAAGTGGAGTTGGCGCCATAAGTGTTGCTTGAGGGAAGAGGTTTGAATCCCATGGTATGCATTTGATGACTTTAATTTTTGCACTCTTCTAGCATGTGTCGGCCAAGCTCTATTTTTGGTGGGTTGGACTTTATATTTTTATGGCAAGATGGCTAATGGCTTAAGGTAAGAATTGAAGATAGGGAAAGGAATCATGAGCTTATGGTATGTAGGGGGACATAAGGCACTCTTTATGGGGTGTGTTTTGGAAAGTTTGGAATGGCCAAACTTTGTACATGAACTTGGACGGTTTTGGGGGCTAGGGGGTGGCCAAATATTGTTGGAAGCATTGGTAAGGATGGTAGCAAGTTTGGTCACTTTCATTTTGGTCATTTTGTGCTTTTCACAAAAACATTTCTTTTCATCTTTCTCTCCCTAGCCGAATGCATTTTGTGCATTAGTGAACATCTTGTTTTCTTCTTTTGGTCATTTCTTTTTTTTTGACCATTTGGTCTAAATTTTGCCTAACCTCTCAAGTTCTTTTTCCCTAGTGCTGAAATCACCAAAACACAAAGGCCATTTTCTTTTTCTTTTCTTTCCCCCATGGCCGAATGGTGCTAACACCATTTTCTTCAATTTTCATTCATAGTCGAATCTCCCTCTTCACATATATTTTCTTATTAATCATTCTTTCAACCTTCATTTTAATCAATCGGTAAGAACCCTCTTCGATTCTTTATTTTCTTCTTTTGCCAAATATACATATTGGTTTGGGAGGGTCTTTTGACCGAAAATAGCATCCTCTATCCCTTTCTCTTAAACAATCTTTTTCGTCTTTATAGTGATAAAGAGAAGGCCGAAACTCGGAGTATTCGTAATCATTGTGAATTGCTAGGATTCGGTTCAAAGTGTTAAGGTGAGGCTTTTTTCGTTAAAGATGGGTTACTAATCGATTTTATCTTAGGGACGTTATCGCTCGATTTTCAATTCTGTGTACGTAAGATTTCGTGGTAAGCTGATTTCAACCTTAAAACCTATAGACTTAATTTCTGAAATATTAGTTGGACTAGTATTCTTTTGTAAATGGAGAAAGCAAGATAGGGTCGAAAAGGGTGGTGAATAGTGTTTGGAAGAAGAGCAAATTCGCTATTCCCTCTAGATTCAAGTGAAGAGCTGTTTCGGCAATCGAGATTTTCCACCGGGTTGTGGACCCTCATCCGGGAGAATCCATTATTCGAATTTGTTCGTAGTTTGGAGCCATTAGCTATTCGGGATTTTCCACCGGGTTGTGAACCGTCAACCGGGGAGAACCGACAAATAGTTGTTGTTCGAGATTCCGAGGGTAAAAATCTAGATCACCTACTTTAGCATAGATTTATTTTAAGTGTTAGTATTTTAATCGAGCGTGATACGTATTTAGCTATCGACGATCGGAAAAGTGTAGTCCTCACCGTAATCAGGTGTGTAATCTCACACCGTATTTCATGGGTAGATGTTTAAATCGTGTTAGTGATAAATCATTTGATTTAATCACATCTTGGTGAAATCGGGTAAAATGGTATAGTTATCACTATTTTGGTAAAATTTATGAAATCGGTATTCAGACTGTAAAAATTACGAAAATACCCCTAATAGGCCAAATCGATAAATATTTGCTATATGGGCCAATTGAGATATTTGTATTATGGGCTAATTAAAATATTTGCTATATGGGCCAAATTGAGATATTTGCTATATGAGTCGTTTGATATTTGCTATATGGGCCAAATTGAGATATTTGCTTATGGGCAATTTGATATTGCTATATAGGCCGATTTGTAATAAATTGCGAAATGGGCCAAGATGATATTTTGCTTAAATGGCCAACTTGATAAATTGTTATAATGGGCCATAATGTCTGTAAGGATTATTTGAATAAATTGTTGTAAATGGTTATGCATTTTATATACATGATTACATGGGTTGGGATATTTGACGAAGAGAAGATGGCTTCGTCCCCAGTTTAATGGCTTCGTGCCCAGTTTAATGGCTTCGTGCCCAGTTTAATGGCTTCGTGCCCAGTTAATGGCTTTGTGCCCAGTTTAATGGCTTAATTGCCGAGTTTAATATGGCTTAATTGCCCAGTTGGTGTGTTGGCGGGTGGGTGACTAAAGCTCCCCACAGGTGTGTTGGTTGGTACGGGTGGTGTGTAGCGGATGGAAATTTAGGTTTGGTTTGGGGAATTGTATATCACATGCATGCTATACATGTTAAATTGTTATAATTGTAAATGGGCTCGGCCCAAGTAAATGCTTAAATGGTTTTGGCCCAGTGGACTGTGGTAAGTGGGTTACACACTGAGTTCTAAGTAACTCACCCCATTTCCTTTATCCTTCTCAGGTAATAATCAGTAATGGGGGCTTGGGTCGAGGATGACTTCGTGGAGGCCATATTACGATTAATGGTTTATATAAACCTTGAACTTCTTTTAAGTATTTTTTATTAATTTCTATTTCAGTGGTGTTGTAATAAGGCCTTTGGTATTATTTTATGGATGTTTTACTCGTAGATAGATTTTAATTATGTTTTAGATACTTAAATGGGACTATTTTATTTTCTAAAATTTTCGTGCTAAAAGGGTTTTTCTTAAAATCATTATTTCAGAATTTTTCAGTAAGAATTCTTTTAAGAATCTTGTTTTCAAATTTCTTTTGAACTCTCTTAAACTTCTCAAAAATTTAATCAAATATTTTTTTAGTTTCAAATTTATAAACTCTTATGTCTTAAATCATCGATTTTAAATTTACCTCGATTTTTAATAAACTTCAATTCCAAAGTAATTTTGAGGATCTATTTTCTTTAAATAATTAGATGACTAGATGTATGTTCGTTTCGTGTGACATACCAAATCTTGTCTTAACTCATAGACCGGGTTTGGGGTGTTACATACATTGTCTTATGACAAGTTTTATTACATATGTATTATTTAAAATAATACATACTATTTTATACATATATTAGTTTATTTGTTTGCTATATGTTAGTTGTAGTAATTTGCTTGCCATTGTATGTACCCTGATTTGTTCCTTTGTATATTCATATTATTTGTATTCATTCGTATAGTATTTTTGCCATGTATATCGTTCTGTGCTTGTAACTTAGCTTTTCTTTGCATTGCCAATTAGTGATTCAAATTTTAGTGCATTTAGACCAATTTTTAGTTGCTTCATTTTTCTCCTAAACAAATTAAATAAATACATTTTGAGTCGATTTTAAAATCGCCTATTTAAAAGTTTTTAAAACAAGGCGATATTTGATGTTTGGAAGTTTGAGGAATTGCGTCCTAACGTGCTGAGTGTCAATTTTCCATTCAACCAAATAACCAAATATCATTTTAATCACATATTTTGAAAATCAAAGATGATATCGATGTCGAGGTATAAACGTGTCATATCCTAACGTGCTGGATGTGATGTTTTTATTCCTTTGGAATGAGTGAATCTTGAGATTCAATTCAAAATTAATTAACATTCTTTAAAAAGTATCGCACTTTAAACATTTTAAGTTTTCAACATTAGGACATTAATTAACTAATTTGGTACCAATTTTGGGCATTGTGAGGGTGCTAACCCTTCCTCGTACGTAACCGACTCTCGAACCCATTCTTCTTGGAATTCGTAGACAAAATTAATTTCTTTTAAAATAAAATAAAATGTTTTATAGGTGATCCAATCACACCTAAACAAAAAGGATTGGTGGCGACTCCATTTTCCATTTTAAAGTCGATCCCCATTTTCCAAACCTACGAAAAAAATGGTTTCTACAGGCATGCCTTTAGCCAAAGGATCAGCTAACATCTGCTCAGTGTTAATTTGCTCAATGACCACTTTATTTTCTTTAACACGTTCCTTTATAGCTAGATACTTCATGTTGATATGTTTACTGTGATTTCGACTTTTGTTATTCTTAGCCATAAAGACAATAGTTGAATTATCATAATATATCATCAACGGCCTAGAAATTGAATCCATGAGTCTAAGCTTAGAAATCAAACTCTTCAACCATACTCAATGTGACGTAGCATCAAAACATGAAACAAACTCAGCCTCCATAGTGGAAGTAGTAGTTAAGGTTTTCTTGATGCTCTTCCAAGATATAACTATGCCAGAAAACATAAATACATAAGCTGATGTTGATTTACATGAATCAACACAGTGACAAAGTTTGAAACAGAATAGTCAATCGCCTCCAAATTTTCTGATCATTTCTGCATAAGCATGTAGTCCTTTGTTCCTTTAAGATATCTCAAAACTTTCTTTGCAGCTCTCCAGTGGTCAATACCTGGATTTCTCTAATATCTTCCCAACATTCCAATTGCAAATGTAATGTCAGGTCTTGTGCAGACTTGAGCATACATCAGACTTCCAACAATAGAAGCATATGGAATATTTTTCGTTTGCTCTCTCTCAAATTCGTTCTTCAGGCACTGGTTCAAATTGAACTTATCACACTTCATGATAAGAGTAACACTCGGTGAATAATCTTTCATTCAAAATATTTTTAAAACTTTGTTGATATAGGTTTCTTGAGATAGACCTATGATATCGCGACGTCTATCACGATGAATCTTAATGCCAATGACATAAGACGCATCACCTATATCTTTCATATCAAAATTTTTAGAAGGAAATTGTTTCGCCTCATGTAGCATACCCATTGACCTTTTGGTATATGCATTGATCCATGATATTCTCAACAAAACAAAAAAAAAAAAGAGATAACTTCATGGAATTTCAAATACCACTGTCAAGAGGCTTATTTCAATCTATATATGGGCTTCTTTAGCTTGCATACCAAGAGTTCACCATCACTAGAAGAGAACCCTTCAGGTTGTTTCATGTATTCCTCTTCCTCTAGGTCACCATTGAGAAAGGTGATTTTCACATCCAATTGTTGCAATTCAAGGTCAAAATGAGCTATTAATGCTAACACAATACATAATGAATCTTTCTTAGATATAAGACTAAAAGTCTCAATATAGTCAACTCATTCTTGCTTAGTGAATCCTTTCGCAACGAGTTTGGGTTTATGTATTTCTATGTTGCCCATTGAGTCTTTTTTTTTTTTTGAAAACCTATTTACATCCAATGGTTTTTACGCTTTCAAGCAATGACACAAGACACCAAAGATTGTTACTTTTTATGGATTGTACCACAATTCTGACTCTTTGCAACCCATGGTTTATGAAATTGACTCAAGATCATTCTCAGCTCCAATATTATATTATACTCAGACTCTTGCAGATACGCAATATAGTCACTAGAAATTGTTGATTTCCTTTTTATAGTAGATCTCCTCAATATTAAACCAACATTTTCTTGTAGACCATGTTGTTCAATTGGTTGTTCAATAATTTTTGGATTTTCTTGAACAACTTGATCAACTGGAGTGTTTTCAGCAGCTTGTGGATTTTCATTGATTGGTTGTTCAACATCCGATTGAGCTTGATGGGTATTATGTATGATAATCAATCTCTCACTTGAAGTGACAGGTTGACCTACGGGAATTATGTCCCGAGACATATCGCTCCCACTAATTGGGTCATTCTGAAGAAATTTTGCATTTCTTGATTCCATAATTCTAGTGCTATGAGATGGAAAATAGAATTTGTACCCTTTGGATCTTTTGGCATATCCAATGAAACACCCATTAATGGTTCTTCGGTCCATTTTCTTGTGGGTTATAAACTTTTACTTCAAACGGGCATCCCCATATGCATATATGTCACAAACTCGATTTCTAACATTTAAACAACTCAAAAGGTGTCTTTGGGACAACCTTGGTTGGAACTCAGTTTAGTATATACACAGACGTTTTGAGAGCTTCAACCCATAAAGACTTAGGCAACTTAGAGCTACTAAGCATACTTTGCACCATGTCCATTAAAGTTCATTTTTTCTTTCTGCAACACCATTCTAATTAGGTAAGCTTAGCATGGTGTATAGGGCAACTATACTATTGTCTTGAAGGAACTTCACAGATGGACCAGGTGCTTGTCCATCCTTGGTGTATCTACCGTAATACTCACCAGCTTTATCGGTTCTCACAATCTTGATTTACTTATCTCATTGTTTCTCTACTTCATCCTTGAAAAATTTAAAGGCTTCTAATGTTTTGCTCTTGTGATGAAGCATGTAGAGATACATTTATCGTGAATAATCGTCTATGAAAGTGGTAAAGTATTTCTGACCTTGCACATCCATATTTGGGCAACATATATCAGAATGGATGATTTCCAATATGGTTGAACCCTCGTGGTGCCTTTCTTTGACTTATTAGTCTCCTTGCCCTTAATGCATACAATACAAGTACTAAAATCAGTAAAATCTAAAATATTAAGTACCCCATCATTTACTAATCTCTTAATCCTTTCAATGGAAATGTTTCCTAATCTCTGGTGCCATAAAATAGAGAAATCTTCATTTATAACACAACATTTAGTATCAATTTGAACATGCATAACATTATGAGTGGTATTATTTTGCAAATTAAGAGAATAAAAACCATAAAATAAAACACCATTTCCAACAAGTTCAGATTTATAAAATAAACTGAAACTAGTGTTTGAAAAACTAAAACAATACCCAAATGGTGCAAGTCTTGACATAGAAACTAAATTTCTAGAAAATTGGAAATATATAGTCTTTTCTAGAATTAAAACAAAGTCACTCCTAAGCACTAATTTGCATGTTCCAATTGCTGCCACATGCGACTCCATCTTATTTCCTGAATAGATGTGTCGCTTAGCTCCCATTGGTTCCCTCAGGTTTCTTAATCCCTATAAGGAATTTGAGATATGGATTATAGAACCAGAATCAATCCACAATGTATTATAACTAACATCAATCATATTTGACCCAAAACAAAAAAGTGAGATTGATTTACCTTTCTTTTCATGCCAACTCTTAAACTTGACATAGTCCTTCTTTGAGTGTCCTTTCTTTTAACAAAAGAAACACTTGGACGAGTTTCCTTTCTTTTTACAAAAGAAACACTTGGACTTTTCTTTATATCAGCTTGGGGTTGTATTTTAGCCTTCCCTTTTTGCTTGGCTTGGACAATCTTCTTTCCTTGAGTAACCGTCAAGTGTTATTATAAATCTATCAAATTTCTTCAAGAGATTATGTGCAAAAAGTCTTGATCCATAAGAAGTTGATCAACTTCAAATACAAGTCGTGTTAACACTCTGTGAAATGGAGAAAATATTTCCTCCAAGTTTCTCCACAATCATGATTCATTTGATTATTCATTTGCGATGGAGGCTAAGCTTGGTGGACCTATTCAATACAGGTCGATGTACCCGATCGAAAGGTATATGAAATATATCAATAATATTTCACAATATTTTATTTTTATTATTTTAATATAATATATAATAAGTATGTAAAAATATATGTATGTGATGTAGGTATCTTATGGGATTGAAAGCTTCGGTGCGAAATAGAGCTTATCCCGAAGGTTCCATTTTTGAAGGGTACATATTTTCAGAAGGTCTTACATTTTGCTCCCATTATTTTTCTGATGTGGAGACTATATTTTCTCGTCCTTCCAGGAATAATGGGAATATTCAAAAACAATACATTTTCTCTGTAATGACCCAAAATTCACAGGCATTGAAAGAGTGTGTTATCGGGCCTTCGTTTTAGTAAAACAGATTCGTAAATATTTATTAAAAATATTTACGAAATTAGTTGTGTGTTTAATTAGGTTTTGGTTAGGTGAATTAGCTAGAATTAAGAATAATTAAGAAAAATGACTCAATTGAAATAGGTGTGAAAGTTTAATTAAAGATTAAAGAAAATAAAAAGGACTAAATAAGAAATTATGCCAATTGCCAAATTTGAGTAAGCATAAACATAAAAATCTAAGATTTTATGTATTAAAATATATTATTTAGATTATTATTATTATTATTATTATTATTATTATTATTATTATTAAATAAAATAAATAGAGACAAGTGTATGGTAATGAAACCATACATGTGTAATAGTAATAATAAATATATGTATACTTGTAATATAATTATATATTTACTTATAATAAGTAAAAGATATTATATTATTATAATATATTATTATTAAATTAATAACAAAGGAATTAAAGTAAAATAAAAGAAACAAATGAATAAAAAGAAATGAAGAACAGAATTGGGGACGAAAACAAAGAAGGAAAGAAGGAAAGAAAGGAAAGAAAGAAAAAAAGGAAATTAGGAATTTTAAAGTTTGAAGTTTAATTGGTAAGTTAATTTAAGTTTTTTTTTTGTAATTTTGAGTTTTATGATCCTAGAACAAAATACTACTAAGTATATGCTAAAATTTTGGAAGTTATTAGAGATTGAATTAATAGAATTTTAATTAGAATTGGGAGAAGGATTAAATTGTAGAATAGGCTATAAATTTTGTGTAATAGTTACTAAATTGCAAGAAATTTGAAATTAGGTATTTATGATGAAAATTAGAGAGCTAAGTTTAAGTTTGTTTGAAAATTGAATATAAATAAGGTATGAATTGGGATGGAAAAATAGATGATTTTGGTTAAAGATTAAATTGGAATTAAGGTAGAAGTTAAATAGGAAATTCAAATATTTGATGTGAATAATTGTTGTATTAATAGTTGTTAATTATTTTAATTTTCGTAGCTAACATCGAATCGGAGACATCGACTCAGAAGGGAAAGGAAAAGATTGTCGAAGAGTAACTCAGGAGAAATTCTGGTTTGTATCACTATAATTCGAATTTATTTATTATTAATTGTGAATAGTGATTAATATGCATGGTAAGAGAAATTAAGGTGAGTATTGATATTGAATTGAATGAAAATGTATTGAATTGTGAAAATGTGTGAATATATGGATTGAATATTGATTGAAAGGTGGAAAAATGATTGAATTGAAAATGTGAGAAATTGTGATTGAATTGAGGTTATATGTGATTTAAATACCCTATTAACTAGTTGGGCTAAGTATGATATAGTTGGCATGCCATAGGATTGGAAGTGTTCAGGGATACTTCAACTTCGAGTCGATGAGACACTGGGTGTCACTATATTATTTCGGATAGATTTGATGAGGTATTGGGTACCAACTTACTTCGGCTTGGCCGATGAGACACTGGGTGTCAATTATTTGCTTCGAACTATCTGATGAGGCACTGGGTGCCATACTGGAGTGTTTGGTTGGATCCGTGTATCTGCCAAAGTCCGAGTCTTATTAATAGGGGTAACGAATGAAATAGTAAAATTGAATGAAAGTAAATGATCTTGATTGAGAAATGAAATAAGAAATTTTTGAGAAATGAGAATGAATGAATGAACCAAAGGTTCAAGGAATGATTGATGAATCAATGAAATGAGATTATGAAAATGCATAGTATGAATCATTGTTCATGAATAGACAATACTGTATTGATGAATGAAATGAGTAAAGAAAAGTTATTTAGAATGGCTATGGTTGTTATGTAATGAATACGTATATTTTGTTGATTTGTAAATTTTAATAAGCATGATTTGTATGTTATATCAAGTAATTTGAATTATAGTAATACCACTGAGTATATCCATACTCAACGTACGGTTGTTTTTCGTGCGCAAATTAGTTGAAGTCAAACGTTCTAGTCCAACATCCAAAGCCAATCCCGATCTCAGAAAACTTTGGTGATGTATATTTTTTTTTGGTAAAAGTGGCATGTACCTAGGTTATGTATAAGTCATTTTGGAATTGGTAGTAAATGATGTGTTTGAATAATTATGTGAAATGATAAGACTATGAAATGGTACTTTTGGATATAAAGTTTAAAAATGGAAATTAATGAAATTAACTAAATTAGTTTGAATATTATATGTAAAATTCTTATGATTATACCTTGAGTAAATTAATAGATTGATGTTTTGATATGATTCAAGTGTAATTGTATATAAAATTGTATTGGTTGTGATATTGGTTTGAATTGTGTACGTTTTAAGTTTGTAGGGTTGGCTAGATGATTAAAAAGGGGTTATATTGAGCCTACACGGCCTGGTCCACACGAGCGTGTAAGCCTTGTATTTGAGAATTTTCTTTTGGAATTTCACAAAAAAATTCTTGAGCACTCGAATTAGTCCTGATCCACTTCTAACACGTATTTTGGGCCTCGAGGGTTCATAAAAGGGACATTATGAATGTTTTAAAAATGTATGTTATTTATTTGTATAAGGTTCGTAATATTTTAAAAAGGTCTGGTAATGCTCCGTAACCTTATTTCGATAACAGTTTAGGGTTAGAGGGTGTTACATTCTCTTTTGGAGGACGTCCAATTGGTACCTTGAACACGAAGATATTGGACATACGGTCTATTACACAAGAAAACCGCTATGTTTTATTGCATAGCGATAAGTTATCACCACACCGTTAGTGAGTTTCCTGAGGAAAATCTTGTCATTTGATTCTTTTTCTTAACCAATAGACGAATAAAGTAATATTCTTAATTTGTATGCATTTTGACAACATTTTTCACAAAATACTGAATATATTATAGGGAATTTTTGGAGTCTTAACGAGCTGCTTTTGATGGCATTCAAATTAGTAAACGCACAGAGGACAAATGGTTGGTTGAAAATTTCTCGAAATGGCTTGCAAAACAAGTAAATTGTCACTATTAAAATAATTTATCGTATTATTTACATAATGAGGGCACATTGTAGAAATTTGTTCATAGAATAAGAGCTAATTGATTTCCTACTATATGGTCAAATTCCAAATATGGAAACTAAACAAGTTGATGTTGATGTAATTTCTCTTGCTCGAGGACCGCATAAGATGGTTTCCACATATGATGGGCTTATAATTAATGGTTTTAGGGTCCATACTAAAAAACGTGAGCAACATCGTAAGACTCAAAATAGTGGCGTGATGGTTTTTACTGATGGGAGAAACTATTATGGCAATTGCATTAAAATTATTGAGCTAAACTAATATAAAAGGTTTTGGGTTATCATGCTTAGATATAATTGGGTGAATATTAAATCTCTTAAGAGTTGAAGATGGATGCAAATGGTTTTATTGTGGTGAAATTTTTGAGCTTATCCATACAGGGAATCATGATTTGGATGATCCATATATACTGGCTTCTCAAGCGAAACAAGAATTTTATGTCGAGGATGACAAGAGTGAAGGATGGCTCCATGTTATTGGAATAAAGCTAAGATTTTTGTACAATCTAGGCATTGAAACCCTGTAAAAGATGATGAATATCTGCAGTGTGATCATGATATTGTAACTTAATAATTTTAGTTTCAACATCTCTGTAACGCCCCAAATTTGGGCCTAGAAGGAATGGGCTTTGAGTGTGGGATCAACTAAGAGATTCGCATAAAAGTTTATGTGTAAGAAAATGACACAAATTGCTTGTTTGCCTTAATGGCTAAGTGATTTAGGTGTGTATGGGGGTGTGTGAGAAGCATGGGTTCAAAGTCTTGGCCCTTACAAAATTTTTATTTTTTTACCTTAAATGAACCTGGACACTGGCACTTAGGCTTTATTAGTAAAAATGCTTGTTTAATGACACAAGAGGAGCTTGTGGCTTAGTGGAAAGTGGCGTGTGGTGGAACTATGAGGTCTGAGGTTCAAATCCTTGGATAAGCAATGGAGTGTTTATTTTGCTGCTTGAGCTAGGAAAGTAGAAGAGTTGGACTGAAACACTGTCGAAGAGGTGTTTGAATTGGTCATGGAGAGATTGTAGGAGAAAATCGTGAAAAGGATTATGGAGAGTATTGTGGAGAGAATCAAGGAAGTGGAAGTGTGTAGAAGTGTGGATGCCGTATTGGGGATAGGAATTCGGCTAAGAGAACTCTTTGGGTGCATTTTCTTCATTTGATGAGAGTGTAGAAGCCGATTAACGTTTTGGGTTTTCTCTCCTTGTGGCTTTTCGTGTAGTGTTTTTGACCATTTGGGTCTTTCTTTTTTCAACTCTATTGTTCACTTTAGCCGAAACACAAATACCAAGTGCCAAATTCTCCTTTATAACTTTTTTTTCTGCTTCACATTTTCTCTCTATCGAATTGGCATTCTTCTTCTTCTCTTTTGCTAAATCGAAGTAAGTTTCTTATGTTCCCTCTCTTCTTGAGTAATAGTTGAATACCTTGTTGCTTGGGATCCTCTGCTCCTAAATTCGTACTCTAATCTCTATTAATCGAACTTCCGATGGGTGAAGAGGGTGCTAGTAATAAAGCGATGGCAAAGGTACCGGCTGAGTTTCAGCGTGTAGCCTTTACTCCCAAGTTTAAGCGGCGTAAGGTGTCAGCTGTTCGGGATTTTCCACCAAGATGTGGAAGGGTGGCTGCACCGAGCTCTGGAACAAGTAGGCAAATCACAGTCGACCAATCTAGTCAATGTTCTGGAGCTCGTGGATTTTTAGTACTCTACGTAATTAAGTGTGTATCTATACACCGTAAATCATTACTGTTGTAAGGCTGAAAGGGTGTGAACACACCCTGATCTGACTGTAGCTCGACAAAAGTCAAAAAGCCAGAAATACGGCGATTGAGGCCACATGGGCGTGCGAACGCTCGTGTAGTGAATCGAGCCCACGAAACATGGGCATTTGACTGTAGAGACCACCATGAGCGATCTTATGGGCTTAGGTCGTTTTGGGCCACGTAGGGCCGAAATGGGTCGTGTGGGCCCAATAGGCTCATGAACCTTACACAGGCAGATCTTAAAGACATGTGGAAATTATTGGACCTGCCTGTGTCGTTCACATGGCTAAGGTCGTTTCTAGGCTTACCAGGCCACACGGGCATATGGGCTTACATAGCCGCATAATGAGTTTTAGGCCCATTCACACTGTTAACTGTTAAGGTAAGATTACCGAAATACCCCGTAGGATAAAATGACCGAAATACCCCCATAGGGTAAAATGACCAAAATACCCCCATAAGGTAAATGATCGAAATACCCCCATAAAGAAAATGACCGAAATACCCCCATAGGGTAAAATGACCATAATACCCCTATAGGGTAAAATGACTAAAATACCCCCATAGGGTAAATGATCGAAATACCCCTGTAAGGTAAAATGACCATAATACCCCTGTAGGGTAAAATGACCGTAATGCCCCTGTAGGGTAAATTGACTGTAATGCCTATGTAGGGTAAATGATTATTTTGCCCTTCGAGGGTAAATGACTGACTTGTGCTATGATTTGACTGATTTGACTGTGATTGTATGGCTATAGTTTGATTGACTTACCTGAGAATGACATAACTGATTCTGAACATGGCATATTGCATACACGACATACTGCATGGGCTGGATATTGTTACGGAGGAAGTGTATGGCCGTTGTCGTTCTGTACAAGGCTTTTAGCCTTTCTGTGATATTTATGGCTTTTAGCCGTTCTGTCTACGACACCGAGTCATTCTGTTGAGTTAGTGCCGCAACCGGTGCTACATAAGAAGTGTAGGGATCAGTGGGTCGATTTAACCCCTACAGGAGTGCAGGGTTGGACAGGAGACGGGTATGGGTATTTATGCATTGCATATACTGATTCTAATATTGAGATGGGCTTGGGCCAGATGGATGTAATATGTGACATTTGATATGGGCTCAGGCCCAACCGAGATTGATGGGGGCTAAGGCCCAATTGCCACAATTACTGGAATGGGTTAAGCCCAATTGGTTTTGTTATGGGCTGTGACCCAAATGATATTGTTTTGGGCTTTGGCCACATATACTCTGAACTAAACTGATTTATTCTTTCGGGCTCAGCCTGCATCGATTCTGCTTTCAGATTCGACTATTTCTTTAATAAGGGGATTACACACTGAGTTTTTCGTAAACTCGCCCTTTTTTTAACCTTTCAGGTAATCCCCAATGTTAGACGGTTCGGTGTTACGAGGGACTCGGAGATGGCCACACTACTGCTCCTATTTTCGTTACTTGGCTTTTAGTTACTAATAGTTTTCATCTAAGTTTTTATATTTGTAATAAGGCCTCTCCAATTTTATAGCTTTCCATTTGAGATTTTAATTATTATGATTTATACTTGTTACAAGTAGAATGCGGATTTCCCAAAACGATAACTGTTTTCAAAACACTATGTTTCCGCAACTAAATTTCTAAATACCACGTTTACGTAAATCAGTGCTTTAATTTAATCTTCCGCAACAATAAGGTTTTGAAGGTAATAATTTTTTTATATATCGATTGAAAATATCAAGAAGGGTTTTCAATGAAAACATGGTTTTTGAAAAACACTTCAATGTGACACGCCAGATTCGGCCATAACGTCTGGGCCAGGTTTGGGGTGTTACAATCTCTTTATTTATAATTGTACTTAATTGAAAGTTATAATTTTCAAAGCGTTATATAAAAAGTGAACTCAACTTTCTTGTTCCTTTGCTGCTTCAGTTTTTCACTACACAACACAATACCCAATATGAGGAGATCACTAGCAAATCATTTTTTTTTAAACATTTTTTGTTTACTTTATATATATATATATATATATATATATAGTTGTCTTTAGATGAGTGATAGATTGAGAAAATTCTAGGGTTTTGTGTAAAGGTTACTATCTCTATTATGTTTTTGCTTGTCTTTTTTTTGTCTTAGGTGATATGCCATTACCACTCACTTACCAAAAATATTTCAAAATTAGAAACCTTTGCTAATTCACAAGATTTCAAAATTACTATGCTTGGTTTTTTTGTGTTAATAATTCAATATTGAAACTTGTGACTCAACATTAATGATTGAATTTGATTGATATTTTTATAAACTTGTCACTCAACATTAATGATATACACATTTCGTGAATTGTACATGAGAGTTGTACCAAAAATTTATTTTAATAAATTAACATAAATTTTTATTTAATGAATAAAGACTTAAAATGTTAAAATATATTTAAAAGAAAAATAAGTTTATCTCTTTATAAAATAACATTTTTTAATTTTTAATACTATATCAATTAACTTGTTATTACTAATAACTATTAATATAAAATATAAATTTTTTATTAGATCTTGTCCTAAATTATTTTAATTAAATTAAAATTGCATAGAAAAATACAATTAAATAGTAAAATAACATAACTCAATGTAGAACTCAAGTGTAACTGTAATTTTACTTTCAGTTTAAAATACAATTTTTTTAAAAAGTAGACAAATATATAATGTGATGGTAAAATATAATGAATCATTAATAAAATTTCACATTAATCATTAATAGTTTCACAATATATATATAAATGGACGTTCTCCCTTCTTTTGATTATAAACTTGTCGGCCCAACCCTAAAAGCCAAAATAAAAGATAAGCAAATAAATAAGCCAGCCTTACTCCAAATTTACCGTCGGCTTCAAGTTTCCCGTCAACAAATTTTAAAAGGAAGTTTAAAGTTCATATTTTTCCTGGTTCAAATCTTATGCTCTTTTCCTCCTCCTCAAAACCCATGACCTTTTTGGTGCTCTAGTGGGTGCTTTATCGTTAACCATCATCTATTACAGCTCTATTTTTCTAGGAAAATGATCAGCAAAGTGCAAACATTAAAAGGTGTACGATTTTCTTTGAGGGGGTTCTTCCATGAGTTCGAACACCTTGGGAAATGCTGCTATCAATAGTCAAAGTACGGGAGATGAAACTCTAACTCAAATAGCAAAAGAAGTACCTGCAAATCTGGCTAGTACTTCCATTACCTTCTCACTTATTCTTCCTCTGGTTTTAGAATCATTTATTATATTCTGCAAATGCCCCTTCTCACTTTTTCCAGTTAAGTTTCTTGATAGATTAGTGTTAACATATAAAGGTTTATAATAATTCGTGCGTAAATTGGAGATAGATTTTGGTTTATGCTATAAGGTTAGGTCTTCAACTAGTTTCCATTTAGGTTTGACTTCCTTTTGTCTAATTTGATTCTTACATTGAAAATTTATATAAATTAGCACTTTACTTTGACTGTTTTCAACTTTTATGCAACATATGTTCAAGCTTATTATTGATGTAAATAGATTTTGGCATCTGCTATCTTTACTTATTGTTGTGATATGATAGGTTTTAGTTTCACCTAGAAATTAGAAGACAACTATTTGGTTCTTAAATAGGGGACTCTTGGGAATTTTTTACTCTTTGGCTTATAATTGATCCATGTCATTATTTGCAAAATAATCAACATCCTGTTTTCCCAATTTAGCCATCTTTTAATTAAGTTGATTAAGTTGACTAATGGCTAATGGTTACCTAGTCTAGTTTTCTTTTTGTTCACAATATACAGAGAAACAAAAAAATTTTAGCTTTAACTTTGTGTTTGTTTTTTTTCTTTGTTTCATTCCTTGTTTAATTTAATCTAATTATGATTTTAGTATGTTGAAATTTGAGGGTTTAGTCTCTTTAATCCGAGATAATTTAGCCTGTACTTCTATATGAAAATTGCTGATGATGTTAAAAGTGATGAATTGATTTTTGTTTAAATTATAAATTTATTATTAATTGAATGATATATGCTTAATTATTCGAAAAAATAATGGTCATAAAATATTGTTAAATTAAAGATGCAAAGTTGGTGAAGTAGAGTGAGGTGCAAATATTGTTAAATTCGAGACCACTGCAAGCTTTTGCTTTCCTTCCTTTTCTCTCTTCTATTTCTATTTCTATTTTGGATCGAACCCTAATGTTTCCTTTTATTTTTATCCTTAGATGAAATGTAAATCAAATAAGTTAAATTCATCCTTAAAGCAAGATATTGAAATTAAGTTAAAAAGAATCTTGTTATTTTGAACTGTTGAACATTGCCATTTGCATCACAAATTCACCACCTTTCCTGTTACCAAGAGAAGAGGTACTCTTTTGGCTCACCTATGCTTCCTATTCAAGACTCCTATATTGGTGAATCAAGTTCACAAATAAAATCATTAAAAACCCATCTCTTAAATAAAGAAGTTTGATGCTTCTTTGACTTTAGCCCTATTTGAGGCACTTTCACATTACAAGTAATAGCATAAAAGAAACTTGTTTATGTATATTTTATGATAGATAAAACAAAAGGTAAGTTAGTAAGGGTGCTTTGTAATGAAGAAAGTATAGTCCATGACATAATGGAATCTGGTAGTGCTAAATTTCAATGGGTAGATCAAAACATTAATGTTATTTCTAAATCAATTAAGATTACAATTATTATGAACATGAAAAATGTAGATAAAAACAAGTTTATGGCATTTAATTGTTACTGTTTTATGTTTTTTGATGTATGACAATGTCCAAAAGGGGTAGAGATAATTTCATATTTTCAAACAAGGAAACAGAGTTGTACTATTATACCAATTTAATCAATGTTACTATGTGCTGAGAAAGAGAACAGAGATGAACTGTGGGAATGTGTGGTTTATTTAAAGAATCAAAAACTAGTTTACGTTTGAGGTACAAAATGTTGGAAACAACACCTTAATACACAAAAATCCTGTTTTGTCACCAACATGAACCCTTTTTATCTATAAACTACTTTGCTAGATACAAAGTTATAATGCCTATCCCCTAACTTATATTGGAAAATGGGATTTCACTTCTCACAATTCACCCAAGGTAGCTAGTATAATATCTATATTCATCTTTTATTATGCTTTTATATAATTAATATTGGTACGTTTTTTTTTTTATTTTACCATATTCACAATTTGCTCCTGCATCATATTTAATTTTTCACATTGATACATAAATTTTTTTGTTCCATTTTCATATCTAAACTATAATTGCTACTTTTGACAGAGTCTACTAAGGGTACTAAGAGAAAGCGAGGGCCTACAAACATGAAAGATATATGGAATCTTCAACCTGGAACTTGTATTATAGTAGATGACAACCAATATGGCCAGCTTATTGGGAAGGAAGCGTCCAAGTTGGATAAATTTCTTGGTACAATTGCAAAAACTGGTTCTATCTATCCTTTGAATACAAAACATTGGAAACATCTTTCCAAATATGTGTTGGGAAACATATTGAGAATCGTTCATGTATGCAGTACATAATCATTTTCTAATTTAAAGTATTGCAATAATTTTGCATTATTTGAAATTGTATGTAATGAGTACTTGTTACATTAATTTGTTATATGTGTAGGAAAAGTTTGATCTCCAAGGTAAGGTGGAGGACTCCAACATCCTCTCACATGTTGGAAAACTCTAGAAGAAGTTTAAATCGACTTTGAAGACTAGATACTACAAAGAGATGGTCTAAAAGGTTGACCGGTTGAAGAAATATATGAAAACAATCCTCCTGGTGTGCATGATGATCAATAGAAGTGGTTGGTGGAGCGATGGGGAACACCACAAGCTATTGTATACACTTTTATTAGACTAAATGTCCCATTTTTTTCTGCTTCCACTTACGGTATGATCAAAGTAGAGGTGCATATATGTGTGATTTGTTGAATAAGGCGCAATAAACTTAGCTTTCCTATTACTCTCATATTTTTTCTCATTAATTTAAACAATAGGCACAATCAGAAAAGGTGAAAGAATCCCAAACAAAGGTGCATTATGCACACACCACTAGTAACATAGGATATGCGACCTTCAATGCACAATTTGTAAGTATTACATATTAATCAATATGTAATTTATATTAATTGTTCTACACTCATTGGTGAATATTGTTAACAACTATTGTTTTGTTGTATAATAAGCTAAGAAGGAAGGCCGTGAACCCCGCATTTGGAGCAATTTAGATTTCAACATTTGTAGAAAGATGGGAGTGACAAATTGAGCAGTGAGGTAGCAGAACAAGTTTATGTAAGAAACAAATGGGTATTTTTTATTTTAATTTATTTTGACATCAGTTTTACTTTTTTTCAAAATAGATTTTTCTAATGAAAGAGAACTTTAGGATGACACATGCAAGAGGGTTAAAGACTCTATGTGAGAGTTCTTTCGTGCATCAAGATAATATCGCATTATAAAATAAGGTGTATACACAAGTGTTCAACCCTGGCAAGGATGGAAAAATCTTGGGATATGGACGTTGAATGACCAAATCTAGGTTGTTTGGCTATGGTTCAGTCACCCGAGGAAGCCAATCTACATCATCCATCAGTATATTAATTAAAGAGATGAGCACTAAACATGTTGAGCAAATATAAACAATTCAAGTTGAACAAGCAATTTGAGAGAAAACTCTACTCAAGGAAGCAGAATCTCGATTCTGTAGAAAGCCATAGAGTGAGAAACTCGTTTGATAGCTGAGGCAAAAGAAAGATTTATGAAATTAACTAAAATTTGAGAGGAAAATTTCATGGATATGATGGATGCTCGTGAGAAAAAGTATAGGGCTCTCCTCAATGAGAATATGGCAAAGGGAATGTCAAGTAAGTACAAGGCTTTTCATAGTAAGCATAGTAAGGTGACTATTTTATAACTAGATTGTCAATAAGTTTGTTAATGATTTAATAGACATTGATTGTTATAACTGAATGGTGGGTTCTTATTTGATGTCTTCATTGTTTACTCAACTAATAATTAGTGGATGTACTGATGAAAATTCTTTATTTAGCTTTAATTTATGGTTCTTTGGTTAATACTAAAATATTCTTCCTATGTGCTCATGTTGTTTCTCATCTAACTTGTATAAATAGAAAATGTACATTGCTATTTTTGTAGTTGAATTTCAGAGTAGAGGCCTTGATGATAAAGCCTTCAGTTCGGATGATGAAGAATGAGGCTTACAACATATTATGTGTTATATATATATATGCTATAGTGGTTGATAAATGCAGTTATCCCATAATTTTTTGATGGCACGGGAAATAGGTTGACAACATGTTTGCAACATGTTGACTACTTCTATTAGGATTTGTATAATTTTTTTATGTCATGTGAAACAGGTTGACAACATGTTCACAACTTGTTGACTGCTTCTATTAGGATTTTGTATATAAATTATTAACTGCATTATTCAATGGTAATTTTGTATTTATATGATAATTTTATGTTAATTAATTGTTCAATTAATATTGTCTCAAATTTTTCCAAACCCAATACATACAAATTTGCTTATATTTCGCCAAAATAAGCTCTTAAAAATCTGGGAAAAATGTCATAAAAAAACATTGGATATGAGACAAAAGATCAACGCAACCTTTTTAAGTTTGCCTTAGATGGGTTTACCCTAACCTTTTTAAGGTTGCCTTAGACGAGTTTATCCCTACTTTTTTAAGTTGCCTTGGAAAAGGTCTATCCCAACATTTTTAAGGTTGTCTTAGACAGGTCAATCCCAACCTTTTTTAAAAGTTGCCTTAGATAAGGCCTATCCCAATCTTTTTAAGGTTACCTTAGATGAATCTATCCCAACCTTTTTAAGGTTGCCTTAGACAAGTCTATCCCAACCTTTTTTGAAGGTTGCCTTAAACAAGGTCTATCCCAACATTTTTAAAAGGTTGCCTTAGACTGGTCTATCCCAACATTTTTAAAAGGTTGCCTTATACAAGTCTATCCCAACCTTTTTTAGAGGTTGCCTTAGACAAATTATATCCCAATTTTTTTAAAAGGTTGCCTTACACTGGTCCATCCCAACCTTTTTTAAAGGTTGCCTTAGACAAGGTCTATACCAACCTTTTTAAGGTTGTCTTAGACGATTCTATCCCAATCTTTTTTAAAGGTTGCCTTAGATAAGGTCTATCCCAACTTTTTTAAAAGGTTATCTTAGACTGGTCTATCCCACCTTTTAAGGTTGCCTTAGACGAGTCTATCCCAGCCTTTTTCAAAGGTTGGCCTTGACTAGGTCTTTCCCAACCCTTCAATAAGGGTCACTTATGTTGACTTATGCCGACGCTTTTTTAAAAGAGTCGTTGTAACAGCCCATTTTCGGTGAGATCAGAACAGTGGTTTCGTGACCACAAATCCGAGCCCAAAAATAAAAATTTATTTTATTTTATTTTATTTTAAGGTTGGTATTATGATAGGAAGGTCACGTGAAAATTTTGATACGAAAATTTTATCGATTGTATGGTTAGTTAGGTAAAGGATTAAATTGCATAAAATGTGAAGTTGAATTCTAGTAGCTATAAGGATTAAATAGCTAGGGAATTCAAAACTAGATGTCTTTATATGGTAATTAGATCGTTAAGAAAAGAATGTAGATTTTTCTTGGTGATTCATCCATGGAAAAATTAGAAATGACTAGGGACTAAATTAGAAATCAACAAAATTAAAAGATGATAGAAAAATAAAAAGAAATTATCTTTTCTATTTATCTTCTTCCCCAAATTTTTTTATGGAAACCCTAGAAGAGAGGAAGAGAACTTTTCAAGCTTAGAAAGACCTGGAAAGACCAACTACGGAATTAGATCGAGGGAAATAAAAAGTTTTGGATTAGTTGGAACTCAGACCTGAACAATTGTCAAGGTAAGTTCGTGTAACTTAAATATGTGTATTAAATGCTTGAATGGAATGGTGTGATTGTGTTGGTATGTATGAGATAATATCCATAATGAAATAATCATAAGTGTGAAATGTGGATAAATAGTCATGTTTCGGGTGAATGTTGAGAATTCGATGGAATAAGGTGATATTCTCGGGCGAGAATAACATTACACATGTTGTATAAAGGATTTAGCCCAGACGGGTAATCCTAATGTAAGCCTATTGAGCATATACTATAAATTGGATTTAGCCCGGACGGGTAATCCAAATTAAGCTCCCTAGAGCATGTGCTACGAATAGGATTCAGCTTGGACTGGCAACCCGGTTGTGAAAAATATAGCTCAAGAGTGTGCCTCTTATTACGTGCCCTAATGGGTTCTATTGCACATGAAAATACTACTCGAACATCCATTGAAATCTTATTAGTTCAACGGAAAAGACTTTTGAAATATGGAAAGGTAGAATTAATGGAAGTTGTATGTAATGAGCTCATCTATGTTTTACTTGAAATTCATATGAGATTATGTGACTAACTTGTTTGAATAAGTGATTGTGTGTTTAGCTAACTTACCCAAAATTGATGGATTTGTGTTTTATGTTTGCTTGTATTAATAAATATAACCCTTACTAAGCATGAAAATGCTTACCCCGTTTAATTATCCCTTATTTTATGGTGCTCATAAGCTCGCGAAGGTTGGAGGATTGGTCGAAGCATAATCACACTATCCACTATCTCCTTTTTGGTATACTTAGAAATCTCATTTTGGTATAATGGCATGTATAGGCTTAATTGGTCAAATGATGACTTGTAAGTGATGTTTTGTAATCTAGCCATTGGAATGGCTAGTAAGGATTTATTTGGTATGTCTAAAAGCTATTCTATGTTCAATACTTATGTGTTAAGTGTGGATGAATGGAGTATGTTTATCTTGTATATGCATTAAAAGTATGCTTATATACATGAATTGCATGTGATATTATGTCATAATCGATGTTAATTCATGCAAGTATTAGTGTAGGTTGTTGGCAAAATTGGGTGAGAAAATGAAGCTAAGAAATGGCTTCATTTTGTCCACACGGGTAGACACATGCCCGTGTGTTTAGGCCGTGTGTCCATGGGCGTGTAGCCAGGCCATGTGTCCCTTGCACCTTAAATTCAGAAAACAGAATGCTCAGAATTGAGCACACGGGCAGAGACATGGGCGTCTGTCTCAGCCGTGTGAGAGAAAAGGCCTAAAACACGGGCATGTGTCTTGGCCATGTGAAACCTGAACCTAATTCGAATTAAATTAATTATCCACATGGGCGTGTGGCGCGGCCGTGTGGTGCAAGTCAGAGAGCACCCTAAATCGAACACGGCCTATAACACGGGTGTGTCCCAGGGTGACACGGGCGTGTCCCTTGGACCACACGAGCGTGTGAGCCCTGCACCCTAGAAAATTTTTGTAATTTTGCGAAAAATTATTAGAGTTTTTGATTAAGTTTCGATTCGATTCTAATACTCGTTTTGGGCCTCGAGGGCCCATTCAAGAGACAATAAGAAAAATTTGGAGTATGAATAGTATGTTTAATACAAATTGCATGAGAATGTTCGGTGAACTTTGGTAATACTCTGTAACCCTATTTCGGTTACGGATACGGGTTAGGGGTGTTACAGTCGTGGAGCCTATGCCAACTGTACTATAGACAACCTTTTTGGAAGTGTCGGAGAAGCATCGCAAAACCTATGCCAACCTTTTTCGCGTCATCTTAGGTCAAAAAAAGTGTCGCGGTAGGCTTGTTTTGTTGTAGTGTGATAGCGAAAGTGAGCAGTTTAGATGACATTGTATAAAACACAACAAAAATAGAGGATAATAAATTGTTTACACAGTTTGGTTTTCCTATGTTTGTGGACCCTAGCTCAGTGAGTAAATCCATTATAATTAATCACAATACAACAAGTGATTTAAGTCCTATTGTACCCCGGTATAGCAACCTTACTTTTGTACCTAAAGATCCAAATCACTCACCTCTAAGTTCTCTCCTAATTGTAAAACCAAGTAACAAACTTGTTTACACTCTTAAAAAAATATTCCTCAATATACAGATAAGTGCTCTCAACTCTACACCTTTCTAACTTACATAAGCTTTTAACATATAAAAGTTTAAGACTTGCTAAGATAAAAATCAATAACAACAATTTTCCACTAAAATAGCCTCATAAAAATGCTTTACAAATATCCTCATAAAGTTCTTATAAAATCAAATATCTCCAAAATAAGTATTCAAATAAGTCAAGTCAATCTCTACAAAACAATGGATCTAATTTGTTTGATTTGAATTGATTCAATCTTTAAAGATTTGTTGCTACATAAGATGGATCTTCAAATATGAGCCAACACACGTTCACAAAATCATCTAAGTCGTTGCCCAATTGATTTGTTGAAAAGATTGCCAAGTTAAAAAATGGCAAGTTATGTTTCCTGTCGCAATGCTAGTCATAATGACCATTTCCGTTGGCACTTTGAGAGCCACTTAAAAAACTTGTTTTAATAATAAAACATCTATCAATGTTGAAAAAGCCTTTCATATTTGGAGCACGAATCCATCTTCACAAAGTAATCTTTAATCCATCTTGATCCGTCCAACTCCCATTAAATCAATTATCATTAATACTACGAAGGATCACAGAATCAACCCATATCTTCTTGGATTGCATATCTCAGTATATAAGATAAGTAGATTACATAAGAATCATTGAAAAGTATTTTGCTTGATCCAATCTCTTCTCCAATAATAAACACAAGATTGACTGCAAAAAATCCTCGAAAAGAAGCAAGCAAATAATTAAAATATTTTGATAAAAAAGTAACAAATAAAGCAAGTTATGTGTCTAGTACAATAATAATCGTAATGGTAACTTTCGTTAGCACATAAACAATAACTTCGAAATTTACCTCAACAGCTTTTTTATCATACACTCTTTATTAATAAAATAGCTAACACTATTTTAATTTTTCTTATTTGTTGAACAATAATATAAAGATTAAATTGAGTTACTTATTTTGAGAGGTATTAAATTGTTAATGAAATTGTCCTTATTTTTCACTTTCAAATAGTATACTCCCATTTATTTTGGAGTGACTAAATTTCTGTTAACCATATGCACATGGATGTTTTTGAGTATTTTTCAAAGTATTATTTTATATCCATTAAATAACCATACATTAGCATAATATGTAATTTAGATTTAGATTTTTTTAAATGTAAAATATTATTCACTTATTATATATTTATAAACTTTAAAATTATTGAAATAAAAATATTTTAGGATAAAAAATCATTTTTATGAAAATTTAAAATTCTATTTTGTTTAAATGTTCATTTTTCTTTTGTAAAATGTTCAAAATAATTTAGATAAACAATACAATTAGTCATTCAATTTTCACAAATTTTTATTTTATGCACCAAAAACTTTTACAAAATAGACACTAATATCATATAATATATTCATTTTGATCATTTCTGTTAAAATAGATAACAGAAATCTCCATAAACTCCTATCCATTGTTAAGAATACCAAGTTTCAACTCTCACCCACTTTATAATTTTCTTCCTTCACTGAAACGAAGTTGCTTTTTTGCACCCTACATTTGAAAAATTACTTGGTATGACTTTGCTTTTTATTATTATTAAAAAAATAACATTAATCATTTAACTAATAAACAAAAATATTATTAATTGAACATAATTAATTAAATTTGTACTTAAAAAATTAAATAACAGTAAAAGAATCCACGTCATCACTTTAGTGTGTCATCCATTTGGAAATACTAGTACCAAATTATATCACATTAGAATAGAGAATTAAATCTCAAACTTCAACATAATTGAGGGACAAAAACCATAATTAGGCCATAAATAAATAAACGGAGTTTGCTCGATCGTCTCTCTAATAAAACAGCTAAAGCTAAATGCCTTCGTTCATTCTCTCACCAGGTGGCGGCTTTCTAAAGCTATCTCTCTCGTCTCACTTTTCTTTCTTTTTTTTTTTTTTTTAATTTTGTGTTCTTTCTTTGATAAAAACCCTAATTTGAAAATGGCTTAGATTTAATAAATATCTGTTTCTCTTTTCTGGCTTTGTTTAATATATTAACAATAATGGACGATTCATCTGGGCTAAAACACAAAGAATTGGAGTTCACTTTGGCGGCAGTTTCTCAGTTGTCTTCTTCTTCGCTTTCTTCATCTTCGTCTTCTTCTTCTTCGTTGATTGCTCGTTTCAGCGCTGATTCTGGAGTTGCGGAGCTGCGGTTTCACCGAGATTCGGAATTTATTGATGGCTTCAATGTCGATATTGGAACCTCGCAGGTAAGATAAAAGAGTGTTGTTTGGTTCTTGAGAAAATAGACATGCGATGCGAAGGTAAATAAAGGGTAACTTTGAGCATATGTTTGTTTCTTCAAAAAAAAAATAATCTTTTTTCGGGGTTACTTAAGGACTATGTTTTTCCATTGGCATTGAAGAGGTTTCTTCTTTTTTTTTTTTTTCTTGATTTTCCACTTTGGGTTTGTTTCAAAATTGCTACTTTTTCGTATAATTTGGGTGTTGGTGAAGCATACGATTTGGGTAATTAAAGTTAACTACCTTTGAAGCCAAGCTTGTAGTTAATGACAGCTAGAGATAGACATAGTGTAACATGGTTGACGTTCCTTTTTTTGTTGTTTTCAGCTCTTCAAGCTGGGACCGGTTCAATCGCTTTGTCTTTCAGAGAGTTCTGGTGCCAGTAAAGAGGTATCATCTTTACTTTTGCCTCATACATATATGTATATTCATATGTGTATGTATGTCTGCATATGAAAATGTTAGAATAGAAGAATACATATGTTTTTCTTTCTCTTCGAACTCGACTTCTTTTCTGCTGTTTTTCGGGTTTGATTACATGCAATACCATTTGTTTTGCCCATGGTAAAATTCTGGTTAGTAGTGACTGGTGGCGACTTCTTTCTGTTTATATCTTGGAATGCTGCAATTTACAGTACACATCCTTCAAAAATATATTTTGTTGAAAATTATAATACTTAGTGTTGATAAGTATGAATTTACTTGATGATTTCAAAATTTTTAAACCACTGTTAAATGCTACCTTTTTTTTCACATTATTACTTTTGAATCAGAAATCATATTCACGGGCAGTGACCATCCAGTTTAGAAACGAGGATGAGAGCAGGGACTTCCATTCCGCATTTGAGCAGTGGCAGAAGGATGTTATTCAAGGTGCTACTTTGAAAACCTGCTTATGATCTTGCAGAAAATTGACCACTATATATGCTTTTATTTGATCAGTATTTTTTTTTCCCATTTTAAAGCAGGAATTCATTTACCAAATGGGGCCATTGCTGCTTCTAAGAGCAAGTTTGATTATAAAATTGAGCCATCTTCTGCTAAAATGTATTTCCACTATTATGGACAATTGCTACATCAGCAAAATATGTTACAGGATTATGTGAGAACAGGTTATATCATGGAGCTGTCTTTCATTATTCCTTTTGATTTTGTGTTATAAGTTCACTTTGAATTTCTATAGACAACACTAACAAAGCTCACAGCTTTGAGATAGTATACCACTTTTAATTATAATTCAGGTATTTTAGATGCTGATAATTGATTAACTACTTTTTCTCCAGGCACCTATTATGCTGCTGTTATCGAGAACCGTGCTGATTTTACAGGTCGTGTGGTGGTTGATGTTGGAGCTGGAAGTGGTATTTTGTCGTTATTTGCTGCACAGGTATTCCTAACCCTTTGGTCCATTATGACGATGCATACGTGCTATTCCTTTTCCTGTGGTTTATAGATTGATGCTCGATTCCTTTCTTCTTTCTATTAGGCTGGTGCAAAGCATGTTTATGCTGTTGAAGCTTCAGAAATGGCAGAATATGCTCGCAAACTTATTGCTGGGAACCCTGCATTAGCTCAACGGATTACTGTATGTGCTTGTCATTTCATGTAAATGTTCTTGGTTGTATCCTGATTGATACAGTCTCTCATAGTTACAATGGCATGTAAAATATAGGTAATAAAAGGTAAAGTTGAGGAAGTGGAGTTGGCTGAGAAAGCAGATATTCTGATCTCTGAACCGATGGGTACGTTGGTGTCTGATTCTTTGCTTTGTCGTTATATGTGATGATGAAAATCTCATGACACTGATGCTTTGCTTTTGTCCCTACTTCCATGCTTTATTTCCATGGAGATGAAGGTTTTCATTGTTTTGTTTTATTTTTCCAGTCAGAATATGAAAAAAAATAGAACTTCTCTGAACATGTGGTGGAATTATTTTTGAATCTTTAACTTTGTTGCTTAGTTTTTGTTGAAGCAAGATTCTTTAGTTGATTTTTTTTGTCACTTGCAGGCACCTTATTAGTTAATGAGAGAATGTTAGAGTCCTACATAATTGCAAGAGATCGGTTTCTTGTTCCTAATGGGAAAATGTTTCCATCAATTGGAAGGTAAAGTTACTATTTTGAATCTGTTTGTTTCTCTCAAGCAGCAGTTGATAAATGATTCTAATTTGCTAATATATCATCACACTTATTTTAGGATTATCACTTTAATGATAACATGCATTTTACTCACTTGGCCTGTTGCTCTTACTTTGATACCCTCATGCTGAACTGGTTGAGATTATTACTAGATTTATGAAAGCTTTCATGCCTTAATCCTATGATACCTCTTGGTTAATATATACTTATTTCAGATGGTTTTTTCGGCTTTAACTTAACAGATCTATTGTGATCTGTTGTTGATTTCATTGATTTATATTTTGACCATCAAGATGTAAAATTCTTAACATCTTTTTCTTTGAGTTAGTTTCATGCCATCTTAATATTGTAGGATACATATGGCGCCTTTCAGTGATGAATATTTATTTGTTGAAATTGCAAATAAGGTATGTATTTGACATTGTTTTGCCAGATGCATATTGCATTTATATCCATGGCTGTGTAAATTTATGCATCTTAGACAGAAATTAATCAAAAAACATCTCATGACTTGTTGGCGTGAATCTTTTACCTCCTTCTGTCATTAATTTACATAGAAAGTTGTTGTCTGTATAAATTGTTTTGTACCATTCCTATTTTCCCTTTGTATGATTCATGGCAGAAATTGCAAGAGTATTCTTTCCTCTTCACCCATGTTAATGTGTTATAAAAGAACCTTGTAGATTTCACAAGGTTTCAAGGTGGTGACTGATAAAATTTGGAAAAGAAAGTAAAGATGCTTATATTTTCAAGCTTTTCTTTATCAGGAGACCTTCCCTTGTTAGCTGTTTTATCAAATTACAGGGTTTGCTACCCGAAACTCACTTGAAACATGTTATTTATAAATGCAAAATAATGCTGTCAACCCCAATGTTAGTGCTATCAGCCACAGAGTTCTCTTTCCATCACACGCTCATAAATTATACGGTTGTACGGTTGATTTTGCATTGTATGTACCATTTCTATTCCTCCCCCTTACCCGGAAGAAATTGCAGGCTCTTTTTTGGCAGCAACAGAACTATTATGGTGTAGATCTCACCCCATTGTATGGGTCTGCATTCCAAGGGTACTTCTCTCAGGTTTGTTTTATGCATCTTTAGAGTGAAAATGTCGCTTCTATAGAATCATTCGCAAAATGCAAGTTTTACATTGGGTTTTCTCGATACTTATCTATAATATTTCTTTGGAAGTTGCCAGACTGATCTTTCTTCATGTGCTTATGGTTTCTTGGTTTCTCCATAAATGTCGCATTCTGATGTCGTCTGCTTTCATACAGCCAGTGGTGGATGCTTTTGATCCAAGATTATTGGTATCTCCACCTTTGTGCCATGTTATTGACTTCAATGAAATAAAGGTACCAGTGAGCCATTATAAGTCACGCCTCTCTCGTACTATTCATGTTGCATTCTTCAAATCTAAATGTTGTATCTTGTATTTGCATTTCTAATTTTCAACCTTAAAATGATTTTCCAAGACAAGGAACTTTTTATTTTTCCAACTGGCATCATATTTCATTCCATCCATTATTGGTCTGTGTTTTGATTCCTGGTTGCTTCATGGAACTCTTTACATGGCAAAGGATTTTTGAGCTCTTGGCTTGTTGCCGACTTGTAGGTTGACTTGAACGTCTATGGGAGTATGGGACACTAAGACCATTTTTCCAAGTGATGCAATATTTTTCACTTAATCATAGCTGTTTGATTTTAACTTCCTTTCTCTGACTACGTTTGATGGTTATATGTAAAATGTGTAGTTGACACATTGTTCATTCTTTTGCAGGAAGAGGACTTGTTTGAAATAGATATTCCATTGAAATTCATAGCATCTGTGGGAACTCGAGTGCATGGGTTGGCCTGTTGGTTTGATGTTCTGTTTAATGGGAGGTAATAAATAATCTATTCAAATTTGCATTTTTCTCTAGATTTGCAGTTTCATGCAATCAAACTACCATTGAACCGCTTTTGTTAACAGTGCTGTGCAAAGATGGCTTACCACTGCCCCTGGTGCGCCTACAACCCACTGGTACCAAATACGATGTGTTCTTTCTCAGCCAATTTATGTTATGGCTGGGCAAGAAATAACTGGCCGACTTCACATGATTGCCCATAATGCTCAAAGTTACACCATGTATCTATCATTGTCAGGTTGGTTTTGAACTTGTCGTGTTTCTAGTTTGCTGTTTTGTTTCTTTTTCTAATGAGATATGTATCGACTCTTACAGCGAAAATGTGGGGGCCTGGGGCAGTACACGGAGGAATTCTTCAGACCTCTTCAGGGAAACTTGATCTCAAGGAGCCTTATTACAGAATGTCACAGCCACAATCGTACACGATGGCACAAGACCAGCAACCACAGCAGCTGCTACAGGCACAGGTACAGCTTATATTGATTCATCTCATACATGAATTTTTTAGATTCATCTAAGATGGGCATTACATGCATGTCAATTGTCAAACCTTGCTATTCATAAAATAATCGGTTTGCTATCTAACAGGCTATTCCAATCCACACCGAAGATTTGGATGAAGCGGAGTTGCTGCAGCAACCATCGGAAAATACAGGTCCTCAGCTCCAATAAGTAACTGATGAAATGTATTCAAGTTTCATTGAGGAGGATTATGTGTATGTAACATAAACTATATTATGTTAGTTGCGTTTTTAGCACCTCAGGTTCTGTGCCATTTGATTTTGATCCCTGTAAATTAAAATGGGATCTTGTACGATTTTATGATGATTTTAGCAGTTAAATAATCAGATCGTGTTTAGTAAACTCAGTAGGTGCTGAAATATTTAGAGTTTAAGATTTTTCACATTTACCCTAAAATCATGCACCCTTTATTTAACCAAAGGGTTCCTATGGGTACTGAAAACGTCAGACAGACCATAAGTTGAAATCATGAAGCAGCAGCAGGGATTCCAAACTTCTGCTGGTTCACCACACCAATTTTGATTATCCCCTGTATACTCCAAACTGCATACAAGGATAATTTTAATGGGTGGAGTGTCAAGAAGTTCGGTGGCTCTGAACTAAGATTTTGATTTTGATTCTTGTCATTGAAGAAAATACGTGGATTGTATTAAAGTAAGTTTGATGTTTTATCAGTTGTGGCTTAAAATTAGTTATAATTCTTCTCTAAAAGATAATTTTTTAAATAGAAAGATAAATGTGTTCCGGTCTACATCATTTTGCATTGACAATAATAGTGATCTGATCAAATTAAAATTTAGTTGCATGTTTTATAAGTAATAAATATTTTATTTTTAATGTAATAATTAATTTTATTTTCATATAATGATACTATAATTAATTTGTATTATATATTATGTAATATTATAGTGTATATTAGATTATAGGCTTATTTGTAAATTTTGCCCCTAACATTTTGATGTTTTTGCAATTAAGCCTTAATGCTTTTTCTTTTCAATTGCACTCTTGGATGAAACCGTTAAATTGATAATGGTTAGAAGGCATTGCTGATTGGGTGTGCCACTTGGCACTTTGTAGGATGCCATGTAGGATAATGATGTGGATTTTAAAAAATTGTTTTAAAAATTTACTAACCCGTTATGATTTAATTTTAATTTAAAACTCTCAATTTTACTAAATCTATTTTACTGCAAAGTCTCTCATCTCGTTCTCGTAAATGTTCTCCCCTTAATCCCCAAATTGTAGACTTCAAATCTCTATTGCAGGTTTTTGATTGAGTCTTAACTCGATTAGTATGGGCATTATGACTTCAAGCGCGTTGAAATGCATTATCTTCTTATTAATGAATTGGAAGATGTTATAAATAATTCAAAGTATTATGTAAATACAATCAAAATCTATAATAAGATTATTCAAAAACAAAAGTTTGATCATAAAAAGAGTATGTTTACGAGGTTGAAGCCATAACACGCTTCTGCAAGAAATTGACACCAAGAGAAACTTCGTGGAGTGATTCAAGCTCCGGTCAAAGGTTTTATGGTTGCTCCAATTTCGAGGTAAGTTCAAGATTAAGCTTAATGTTTCAAATATGTTGTGTTTACAATAGAGGGAAAATTAGAGTTCTTAAGAGGGAGCTGAAGCATTGGGTATAGGGTTCGAAGTCTGGAAAATTTTTAATGGGTAAAAGCTTTAATTTTGAATATACGCATGGGGTTTAGGTATATCTAATTTTCAATTTAACATATCGGGTCAAGGGTCATAATGAAACAGTTGTGAAAGTGTACAGGGATGCAGTAACAATATTTGTATTATAAATTCAGTTCAAGATTGAATTCTTTAAATCAAGCCATTCAAAGTTTCAAATCGAGAAATTAATGAGTCGAATATGAAATTAATAAATAGAATAAAATAGTATTTAAATAGATCAAATTGTTTATAAATAGTAGAGAGACCATATTGTGAAATAATTGGAAAGGAAGAATGTAATTTGTAATTACTCTATGTCGTTATTAAGCTCTTAAGTTAAGCACCAAAGAGCTAATAGCCCATTAGTAACATGAGATTAGAGCTCATGAATGATCATAACCATCAAATGTCATTATCTATTATCATATTAAATAATATCCATTGATTTAATTTAATTTTTATAATTTAATTTTAAATTTATATATGTATATATGACTTAGTGGAAAAAGAAAACTTATCATCTCTTCCTCACATTCGTCTTTACTAAAGAAAGAAATAAAACAGATTTTCCTTAGCTTTTCTTCCATTGCTGTAAGCTACCAAGGTCTTTGGGTAAGCTTTTCTTTTAAATTTTGGTTGGATTATTAGTTAATTATCTTAGATATTAAAGACCCAAGCATTGGATTTCTTGATTATTGAGTTTTAAACAAGTTGCCATTAAAGGATGTTAATGAATTTGGCTTGGATAGAGATGGTTCTTGAATAATGAGTTTAAATTGAGTTAGGACTGAGTTAAAAAGTTGAGAAATGTGTTGATTCAAGTTGAAATTTCATTTTAGTTAACTTTATGTAATAGGGATTCAATTGTAATGAATATATTTGGGTTTTGATAATAAACAATGATTGTAGGAATTCCCTATACTATATTTATGAGGTTGATTTTATATTTGATCGACTATATCACGAGATATGAGTGTTGCAAACATTAGGGATTTAAAGGACTAAATTGAGTCAAATGTATTCATGTTTGATTTTTTTCGAATTTGTTTTGAATTGTGTGAGTAACGATGTTTCTGTAATTATATTATTAGATGTAGCCAAAAACGATGTTGGACCGTTAAAAGATAAAGGAAAGGCGAAAATCGTCAAAAACTAGTTTTTTGATTTGTACTATCATAATTTGCTTTCCTTTTTGTGAATTTAATTAGGTAACAACATTGTTAAATTGCAAGTGATATGTGATTACAACTATGATTAAGCGTGTTGTATTAAATGTTGACTAAATCAGTAAGTTGTGTATGTATGTGAGATTTATTATGATATTAAAATGATTAACTACTTTGTTGATATAATGAAATATATGTGATCACCTAAGTATTGCTATTGTTAAATTATGAACTAGCCTTATTAAACGATACTAGATATAGTCAGGGTATAGTTGGCATGCCATAGGATTCATATATGTATTGGAGGGAGCATTATGTCATTTTAGTGCAATTCATTTTGCCATTATAGTGCAATTCATTCTGGCACTTCGATCCATTACATTTTGTGGAGTGTTAGGGGATCAGTGCATTAATGATTGATCAACACTTTGGTGCTTTTTTTTTTTAATCAAAACACTTTGATGCTTATTGTGGAGTCTTAGGAGATAAATCCACGTACTCGTACTTATGTCTGCATCCAGTTAATAGGGGCTATAAGTAAATATTTATTATGTCATTCTAATTCTGAAAAAGATACTTCATTCTAAATTGTGGATAAACGTCATTCTCAATGTGATAAACGAGCATCATTTTAACTTTAATTATAACAAGTAATTTTGAATATGAATTGTTTTAATGTAATAAGTATATTCTTGTTATTTTAATTGTTTTTATGTTTAACTTTAAATTATGTTAGTACCTTAAGTAATCAATATTCAATGTACGGATTTTTTTGTTACTGTGAATAGGTATCGTAGGCTTTTGAGGCGATTGTTAGTTGTCAACATCCAAATGATCAACACTCAACTCAATAATCCATTGTAAAGTTATTGTAACATCCCGAATTTGGGCCTAGTAGATTTGGGCCTATTGGGTTGTAACGCCCCAAAATTCCCGAAACTTTTAATTTCTGTGCATGGGAGTTGATATGTATGTGTAGCACTTAGAATAATAATATTAAGGTATTATCGGGATTATTTGAAGCCTTAGAGTTAGGGGAGACCATAGGAAAAATTTATGTTCTTACTTAGTGGACCCTAGTCTCGGGCATGAGGCCTCATAATGATTAAGAAAAGAGAGGACACAAAATGGGCTCAGTTTGGGTTGAGGCCCTAATTAAGTTTTCTGTTTGGGAACTATAGGGTTAAAAGGCTAGCATCGTGTTTAAAACACCAAAGTGGGTGGTGGCCCTATATTAAGTGATTGCAAGAGAGCTAGAGGGTGGCGTCACTAGCAGCTTGAAAGAGGCCCAAGTTTGGCGCAAGGAGCCCATGTCTTTGGGCCAATTTTGCACTTAAAAGAGTAAGGAGGAATGAACGCATTAAGGCTTATTTTTAGGAGGATTTAATGATAATATTGTGCCGATAATAGAAGAAAGAGGTGGTGTTATCTAGGAGTCTTTTGAAGGTGTAAAGAGATTTAGATAAAGAAGAAAAGTTAGAGCTATCTCACGAGAGCGAGTTGGTCGAAATTCCATCACCTAGAGGAGTAAAGAAATCAATTTCTAATTGCCATAGGGGGTGCCAAAATTTCTATAAATAAGGGGGGATAGCTCATCAATTCCGGCATTTGAACCCTACTCTTTTCTTCCTTCTTTGTGCCGAAAATCTGAAGGCCATCTTAGTTGTTTTTCTTTTCTCATCTTTTCTCTTCCAAAAGCCGAAAATCACCAGCTCCCTCACCTTTTTCTTTTTCTTTGAAACCTCCTTCTAGTCGAATCTTTTGATCCCCATTGTTATTCTTCTCCCATTCACTAAAAGCCAAAACTACGTTCTTGTTTGTTCTTGTAGCCAAAATCTCTAAGCCTTTACTTGATTTCTTTTTACTTTCTTTCTAAGCCAAAGTCGAAACACTTTACTTAGACCTTCTAAAAGCTGAAAGAGCATCAGTTCATCTTTTCTGGGATTTTCATAAAAGCCGAAATCCCTAGATCTCATCTCCTGTGTTTGCTGAATTCTCTCTGAGGTGTCTGCTTGTGCCGAATCTTGAAGGAAACTTAGGGTAAGTGTCGATTCGTGAGATTTCAGTCTTTTCTGGCTTTTTAGGGACTTTAGCCGAATGGCTATTTAGAAACTAATCTCTTGTTTCTCTCTTATTTGCGGCGTTCTGGGATTTGAAGAAGAGTCAATCGCTTAGATCTCTAAGTCGGGGTTCAGTAACACTCGAATCGTGTTACTTTTAGGATTTCAAGGTAAGGAGATCTATTAGTTTTAACGTGTAAATTCGGGTATTTATTAACCCTTGGCCGAATGAAGGGGAGGCCAAATCTTCGTGTTTTTTCGGTTTTTCTTGAACCAAGTTATAGACTGAGGATAGTAGATCCGGATAGCAGGGATATCGATTAAGAGTATAGTACTACGCGATATCAGGTGTGTAACTTTTCACACCATTAGATTGTCTGTTAATATGTGTTAATAAATCTGCTTATATTCTGTTAAATGCCGAAATCCCGACATAACGTTCGAAACCCGAGGAGGGTAAAAGCGAATCACCAGGTTAGTGATCTCTGTCATTCTTCAGTGAATGTTCCTGTTAAGATGATATTTTTTTATAAGAATGCTGATTTCTGTGATTGCACGGGGTTGGGTTTGATGAAAGGGGAAGTGTTCTGTGTAGTGGCTTTTGCCATGATCATTGTAGTGGCTTTTGCCATGATCATTGTAGTGGTTATTGCCATGATTCGACGATGAGCAAAGATGATCGCCATCAATGGCGTGAAGCGGCGTGGGTTGATTGTAGAAATCCCCAATGATATGAATGGCAGGTAAGGGTGGTGTGTAGCGGATGGAAACCTAGGATTGGGATTGCATAATTATTGTTATATATATTAATCAATTATTCTGTTCCGTGGGGCTAAGACCCAAATCTAATGGTGCATGAGGGTTGCACACTGAGTCTCGCGACTCAACCTATTATTTAATATTTTCAAGTAGCACCTAGTGCATCGGGCCAGGCTGGAGAGGAGCGCAAGGTCGCCATGCAAGAGAGTATCTGATCCAGCAGAATTTTATTTTTAATATTTTTGATTAAGGGTTTTAAGTCTCAATGTAATAAGGCCATGGGCCACTAGACTTATATTTATTTTGGGGTTTTATGTTGGGTTTTTTTTTATTATTAGGCATTTAAATTTTATGTTTAAATTAAGCTGAGACATGTGGTAAATTTTGGTTTTACTTAAAAAACACCAAGGCATTTTATAACTTCATATCTTATATAACTTAATAAATTATTAAGTTTTTGGTATAAATGTTTAAATCGATGATTGGTTTCCAAAGTGCCACAAGTTTTATAAAATCTCCTTAGTGACATACCAGATCCGGTCGTGATGTTTGGGTCGGGTTTGGGGTGTTGTAAATTGGTATCAGAGCTCAGTTCGAAACTCAGCTTTGGGGGTTTTTGGGCTCAAAACGTTTTTTAAAGATGGGTTTTAGAAACATGCATGTTTATAAATAGTCTGAGGTTGTTTTCTAAGATGGCACTCGCGCCTCTACCAAGTCCGCAGTAAGTATTCGAACTCACTGTGTGTGATATATATATATATATATGTGGGCTTGATGGGCTTTAAGGAGATAGACTATCTTAGCTAGAACTTGATGAGCTTTAGGCCTAGTTTACATCATACTTTTCAACTTCCATAAAACTTAAACTAATTAAACAAACCCGGAATAAGTCATTTGAGCTAAGGTGTGGCAACAGCATACGCATCTCTAGGATTGGATTCAGAAGAGCTTGGTATTTAAGCGGTCCTAGTGACTCACCTCCTCTTCATTTGGAATCCTACAGTGCGTGCAGGATTGCTCACCCTAGCCATGAGGACTTGTTGACGGGCCAAAATTTATAATTAAAACCCGAAAGGACCAAACCACCTATTTTGTAAAATTACTAAAATAACCTAGTTTCAAAAATTTCCAAATTTTCCCTAATTTTTAAAATGACTGAAATACCCCCGATTTGTAAAATGATCGAAATACCCCCGATTTGTAAAATTACCGAAATACCCCCGATTTGTAAAATTACCGAAATACTCTTGGATTACAAAATTACCAAAATACCCTTATTTTGAAACATCACCAAGATACACTATTTTGAAAAAATTATGAAAATACCCAAATCGAGAAATTAATGAGGTAAAATTATAAAAAATAAAATAGGTAGTGAAGATCAAATTGTTTATAAATAGTAGACCATATTGGTGGTGAATGTAATTTGTTCTTGAATAATGAGTTTAAATTGAGTTAGGACTGAGTTAAAAAGTCGAGAAATGTGTTGATTCAAGTTGAAATTTTATTTTAGTTAACTTTATGTAATAGGGACTCAATTGTAATGAATATAAACTTTGGGTTTTGATAATAAACAATGATTGTATGAATTCCTATACTATATTTATGAGGTTGATTTTATATTTGATCGAGTATATCACGAGATATGAGTGTTACAAACATTAGGGATTTAAAGGACTAAATTGAGTCAAATGTATTCATGTTTGATTTTTTTGAATTTGTTTTGAATTATGTGAGTAACGATGTTTACGTAACTAAATTATTAGATAGAATTTGAATTTGAAGGAACTACTTTTGTGAATTTAATTAGGTAACAACATCAAAATGATTTTACATAAGATTATTAGGTAACAACATTGTTAAATTGCCGTGATATGTGATTACAACTATGATTAAGCGTGTTGTTAATAAGTGGGAAGAATTAATTATTCATAAAATTCTTAATGAACTGGCCTTATTAAGCGATAAACATCGATCGCCATAAAGAATGAGAACAATGTCATTTTAGGAATTCGCCATTATAGCAATTCATTCGGCACTTGATCCATTACAGAGTGTTAGGGGATCGATGCATTAATAATCAACACTTTGGTGTATCAAAACCTACTATAGTATATTGAGTGTTTATTTTTTTCTAAATTTGAGTCATTCTCAATGTGATGCTTTAATTATAACAAGCGTAGTGATGAGACTTGGGTAGTACAATTGATAGTTAGTTGAAAATTTCAATGAGGACGAAATTTCTTTTAGGCGATTGTTAGTTGTCAACATCCAAATGATCAACACTCAACTCAATAATCCATTGAATTTGAGCCTAGTAAATTTGGGCCTATTGGGTTGTAACGCCTCAAAAATCTCGAAACTTTTAATTTTTGTGCATGGGAGTTAATATGTATGTGTAGCACTTAGAATAATAATATTAAGGTATTATCGGGATTATTTGAAGCCTTGGAGTTAGGGGAGACCATAGGAAAAATTTATGTTCTTACTTAATGGACCCTAGTCTCAGGCATGAGGCCTCATAAGCAAATTAAGAAAAGAGAGGACATAAAAATGGGCTCAGGTTTGGGTTGAGGCCTTAATTAAGTTTTTTGTTTGGGCACTATAGGTTTAAAAGGGTAGCATCTGTGTTTAAAACACCAAAGTGGGCTGGTGGCCTAATATTAAGTGACGCTGCAAGAGAGCTAGAGGGTGGCGTCACTAACAGTTGAAAAAGGCCCAAGTTTGGCCACAAGGAGCCCATGTCTTTGGGCCAATTTCGGCACTTAAAAGAGCAATGAGGAATGGACGGCATTAAGGCTTATTTTTAGGAGAGAATTAATGATAATATTGTCTTGATAATAGAAGAAAGAAGTGGTGTTATCTAGAGTCTTTTGAAGGTGTGAAGAGATTTAGATAAAGGAGAAAAGTTAGGAGCTATCTCTCGAGAGCGAGTTGGCGAAATTCCATCACCTTGAGGAGTAAAGAAATTAGTTTCTAATTGCCATAGGGGTGCGAAATTTCTATAAATAAGGGGATAGCTCATCAATTAGGCATTTGAACCCTACTCTTTTCTTCCTTCTTTGTCGAAAATCAAGGCCATCTTAGTTGTTTTTCTTTTCTCATCTTTCTCTTCCAAAAGCGAAAATCACCAGCTCCCTCACCCTTTTCCTTTTCCTTGAAACCTTATTCTAGCCGAATCTTTTGATCTCCATTGCTATTCTTCTCTCATTCACTAAAAGTCGAAACTATGTTCTTGTTTGTTCTTGTAGCCGAAATCTCTAAGCCTTTCCTTGATTTCTTTCTACTTTCTTTCTAAGCCAAAGTCGAAACACTTTACTCAGGCCTTCTAAAAGCCGAAAGAGCATCAGTTTATCTTTTTCGGGATTTTCATAAAAGCTGAAATCCCTAGATCTCATCTCCTGTGTTTGTCGAATTCTCTCTGAGGTGTCTGCTTGTGCCGAATCTTGAAGGAAACTTAGGGTAAGTGTCGATTCGTGAGAGTTCAGTCTTTTCTGGCTTTTTAAGGACTCTAGCCGAATGGCTATTTAGAAACTAATCTCTTGTTTCTCTCTTATTTGCGGTGTTCTGGGATTTGAAGAGGAGTCAATCGCTTAGATCTCTAAGTCAGGGTTCAATAACACTCGAATCGTGTTACTTTCGGGATTTCAAGGTAAGGAGATCTATTAGTTTTAACGTGTAAATTTGGGTATTTATTAACCCTTGGCCGAATGAAGGGGAGGCCAAATCTTCGTGTTTTTTCGGTTTTTCTTGAACCAAGTTATAGACTGAGGATAGTAGATCCGGATAGCAAGGATATCGACTAAGAGTATAGTACTACGCGATATCGGTGTTTAACTTTTCACACCATTAGATTGTCATTAATATGTGTTAATAAATCTGCTTATATTACATTAAATGCCAAAATCCCGGCATAACATTCAAACCCGAGGAGGGTAAAAGCGAATTACCGTGTTAGTGATCTCTGTCATTCTTGATGAATGTTCATGTTAAGATGATATGTTTTATAAGTATGCTGATTTACGTGATTGCAGGGGTTGAGTTTGATGAAAGGGAAGTGTTACGTGTAGTGGCTTTTGCCATGATCATTGTAGTGGCTATTGCCATGATCGACGATGAGCGATGATCGCCATCAATGGCGATGTAGCGGTGTGGGTTGATTGTAGAAATCCCAATGGTGTGAATCAAGGGTGGTGTGTAGCGGATGGAAACCTAGGATTGGGTTAGGCTTGCATAATTATTGTTATATGTATTAATCAATTATTACATTACGTGGGGCTAAGGCCCAAATCTAATGGTGCATGAGGGTTGCACAGTGAGTCTCATGACTCAACCTATTATTTAATATTTTCGGTAGCACCTAGTGCATCGGATAGAAGTGGAGAGGGCGCAAGGTGGCCATGCAAGAGAGTATCTCGATCCACAGAATTTTATTTTAATATTTTTGATTAAGGATTTTAAGTCTCAATGTAATAAGGCCATGGGTCACTAGACTTATATTTATTTTGGGGTTTTATGTTGGGTTTTTTTTTTATTTTTAGGCATTTAAATTTTATGTTTAAATTAAGCTGAGACATGTAGTAAATTTCGGTTTTACTTAAAAAAACACCAAGGCATTTTATAACTTCATATCGTATATAACTTAGTAAATTATTAAGTTTTCGGTATAAATGTTTAAACCTGATGATTGGTTTCCAAAGTGCCACAAGTTTTGTAAAATCTCCTTTGTGACATAGTAGATCCGGTCGTGGTGTTTGGGCCGGGTTTGGGGTGTTGCAGTTTTAATTATGCTTAATTTAGTATGGCATGTACCTAAGTCATTAGGAAGTATTTTGGAGTTCTTATGACTTTTTTTTGTATATATATATATATATATATATGCTCATGTTTTAGTATACTTGGTAAGGTGACCTATAAGGTTTTCAATGTTGACTTTCAAGCTTTGTCTTGTAGATAATTATGTATGGTTGTACAAGTTTGAATATGTTAGTTGATAAGTTTTGTCTAATTGTATTGGACTGTATGCTTGGATGATATTTGATTGTGATTGCATGTGTTGAATTGATGGTTTATTGCGTTGTCACACCTCAAATGTAACACCCCGAAAATTTCTACAGTGAAATATTATTCTTGTTATAGTAAAATAAGGAAATAAAGTGACAAGAAGAGGAAATTTGAGTTATGTCATTGGGAAGTATATTATGACATATTAATTCAAGAAATGACTAAATTGTAAAAGTCAAAAAGTTTTGTTGCCCAAGAAGTAAATACTTAAAATTTAAGGGGTTGAAGTGTAAATATGAAAAATTTGAAGGACCAATAGTGTAAATATTTTATTGGTGGAATGATTTAGAAACTAAGAAAAATGAATGAATTAGGATCAAATTGAATAAGTGAAGAAATATGAGGGACTAAATAGTAATTTTACCAAATTAAGTAATAACTCAAAGATGGAATTTAAAAAGATCACAAAGAGCAAAATGGTCAATTAGAAGAGAGAGAAATCAAGAAAGTAATGATGATGTTGATGATACTTTATAATTATTTAATTAGAAAAATATTATTTAATAAGATATTTATTATTATTCTATTATTTTATTTAATATTTATATATTAATTATTGTTATTATATTATAAATTAAAATATGACAAATGGATGGTAATGATAAAACACATATGTAATAATATGTATATGTACAATTATAATATTTATATTATTTATTAAATAGGTATTTATTTATTTATTATCATTATGTAAAAGACATTTATTTGATAAAAAATTAAATTATAAGATTTTTATGTAACTAATAAATTAATTCATGACAAGTGTAAGATAAAGATTAAGTATAAGTGTAAAAAATATTTATATACATTTGTAATATATATATTAGTTATTAGTTAGATATTTATTATTAACTATCTATATATATATATATATATATATAAGAAAGAAAAAGAGAAGGGAGGAGAGTTACAGAGAGAAAGCAACGAAAATATGGAAAGAAAAGAAAAATGGAGAAACTAGAGATTTAAAGATTGGAGCTCATTTTGGTAAGTTAATCAAGTTCTTTTCTTTTAATTTTAATATTTTAGAAGCTTTAGAATAAGGTTTTGATGAAGCTAAGTTGACATATTGAAATTCTATAAGTTCTCAAGTATAGTTTATGTTGAACAAAAACATGAATTAGGGACTTAATTGAATGAATTTCAAGTTAGAATTGATAAAAGGATTTAATTGAGAAGTAAGCTATAAGTTTTATGCTGTAGGGACTAATTGAGGAAAATTAAAATTAGGAAAATATGCTGAAAATTTAGTAGTTAAATTTGAGTTTAGATGAAATTTTAATAGAAAAGAAGTATGAATTGAGTTAGGAAAGTAAGTAAACTTAATTAGGATTAAATTGTAAAATAAGTTATAAGAAACAGTTTTGGGCAGCAGCAGTAGACTAAATTTGAAAAATCACTAAAATTGTATAAATCAAATTAGAGGATTAATAAAATATTTAATTAAATATTATTAAGTCTAGTTTCTTATAGAAGAAACGGTGTAAGTAATGGAATTGTAAATCATGAGATAGAATAGGGTTTGTGAGACAAGTTCAGAATGATTTTGGGTTCCCCTGTTCTGAATTTGGAAAATCATCAAAAATTGGATAAAAATAATTATGGGCTTAAATTTTATTTTTAAAATCCTAAATGAGTCTATTTTAAGATAAATAAACGAAAACATGATCTGAATTTCGTGTGAGGAGATAATTAATTTTTAGTGAAGAAGGGTCGGAACTGTCAGACAGCAGAACTGGGGTGAATTTAAAGAATAAACTGTACTTATTGGATAAACCAAAAACTCTTAAAATTTTATGGTAAGAATATATGTGAGTATAGTTTCAGGAAAAACTTTTGAATCTTGATTTGGAGTTCTGTAGCTCAAGATAAAAATAATTTAGTGACTGTGACACGGATGGACAGCTTGAATATCCATATAAGTAAATAGTGAAAATTATAGATAATGTTACTTACAAGTGTGTTATATAAATTAAGGATGTGGAATGGAGAGGAGGAGGAGGAAAATATATATGAATATTCAGCTAGCGTGGCTAATTTGTATGTTTTAGGCTCAGTGACTAAATTGAATAAAAGTAAAACTTTATGGGCAATTTTGTAAAAATGTCAAAAATGACCAGATTGCATGAAATGAATTATTTTATTATTTAAATTATAAAATTGAATGAAATTATTAATTTAGACCAAGATCTTGTGAAAACATGTTTTAGGGATTAAATTGAAAAGTGTTGAAATTATGGAAAATTCTGATATTTCATAGAATTCATGGACTTTTATTAATATATATGAGAATAATTAGGCTTGAAACAGGGATTAAATTACAAGAATTTTATTTTTCTGAACCTAAGGATCAAATCGTCATTTATTAAAAACTTAGGGGCAAAATGGTAATTTTGCCTAAAGCATTAATTGAATGTATCAGAATATGAAATGAATGAAAATGATTGTCAAATTTATTTATAAAGATCTGGATGACTCAATTACGAGACTTGAACGTGGAAAAGAAAAGATATCGGATTAGTGAAATTATAAACACAAACAAGCAACGAGGTAAGCTCATGTAACTTGAATTATAGTCTTAAATGCTTGAAATATATTCTTATTGATGTGAATATAATTTGAATGTTCATTGTATGAAGATTGATCATACATTGATATATTTATAAAAAGGGGAAGAAATCTTGGTTGAATGAAAGGAAAATTTGATGGATCTCTGAAAAGGAATTGACGGTAAAAAGGATCTAGCACAGACGGGTGATCCTATCCTGATATAGCCCTCCCGAAGAATATGTGTGAAAAAGATCTAGCCCGGACGGGTGATCCTAATCTAGCCATCCCGAAGAATATGTGGAAAATATATTTAGCCCGGACGGATAATCCGAATTAGGGTCTGAATTTAGCCTGGACTGGTAATTCAGATCCAAGCTTATTAGAGTAATTTTTGTTGCAGGGATTTAGCTTTGACTGGTAATCCCGACAATACTCTATGAGTTTATATTACTGAGGATTTAGCTCGGATGGTAATCCATTGTAAGAAATGAGGTTCATGGAGTGTGCTCTCTTACAGGGGATTTAGCCTGGATTGGTAATCCTGCTGTAAGAAATGAGGTTCGCGGGAATGTGCACTTTGGAAAAAGGGTATACCCATATGTGTACGAATTGACGGACCCGGGATTGTGCACTATAAGTGTACTACTAGAAAATCCATCGAAATTTTGAGAAATTCAACGGGATAAATATAGAAAATGGCAAGTACTTGAAATCATGAAATTAAACTTGAAATACATAGAAATGATAATTATTTGATACATTGAAATATGATATGGAAAATACATATATGTGAAACTTGTCTGATAATTATGCATATTTAAGATTATAAGTTTCTCTTGGAATAAATAAACATTAAACTCATGAAAATGATGGTACATGAAATATTGTCATAATGAATTGAATAATTTATATTTATGAAGAAACAACAAGAGAATAATATGTATTATGACATGTAAATATAAGACTATCTTTTATATGTTGATACAAGGAAAATTATGTATATTAAGACAAGTAATAAATTCAAGTGAGACATATCGAGAAAATAAGTTTGCCAATATTAAAGTACGCTAACCAATGTAGGAAAATTTTAAGATTTTGCGAAAAATTCTCTATGATCCCGATTTGATTTTGGTTGGTTCCTAATGTATGTTTTGGGTTTTGAGGGCTCAATAGAGGGACATTATGATTATTTTCAGGATATCAATAATAAATGACTCGAAATTATTCGAAAATGTTCAGTAAATTTTGGTAATGCCTCGTACCATATTCCGGCAACGGATATGGGTAGGGGGTGTTACACCAAAAAATTGTTAGATCCGAAAAGATGGGCAAGGTAGGTATGTAGACTATTGGGCACGTTTGGTAACATAATCTGCCACTCTATTAGCCTGATGGCGACTTGGAGTATTGACGCATACTAGCGTTAAAGCATCCATTCGTTGGCGATATCTAAGGAATTGATCTCATTATGTTTCTAAGAGAAGAAAGATTTCGCCCAAGAAAGTGTGCGTCTATGAATGAGTACGCCTCAGAGTTTTGTTTGAATATTAAGAGCCTATCAAGTAGATGAAGAAGTTCTAGGATACTTAATTGTCTGTAAGACTGCACCAAACGTGAGTCTCCATCGAGATATAGTAAGCCCAATTTGCTTGAGTACTATTTAATTGGATCTTGTATTGGGTTTGGTTGGGAGTTGTTGGGACCTTGTAGCAACAGAAGCTAAAATCAAAGTAAAGAGCAAGATGTATGAAAGATTACTTGTACACCAAAACAAGCCAACTAACCAAATCATCACAAGTAGCATGGCTGGTCATTTCTCAACATGACTTAATTAGATTGATTTAACCCTCATCATGACTAGTCAACAGTAAGATAAACCTTCAACAAATTTTTTTGTACCTACCTTGGATTTGGTAGGGAAATCAGGGGGATCGAGAGTATATTTATGGGAAAGAGACATTTCATATGATTTTTCTATCTACTTAATGTTTGGATTCTTCTTTTTAACCTCAACATTTCTTCTTCTTCTTTGTTAAAGATCGGACTAGGATCTCGTTTAATAAGTAGATAAATTTACCTTCTGGTAAGTCTTACGCTTTGTACATTAAGATTATAGAAGGGAAGAGTGTTACAAGAAAGTCTAGCAGGGGGTCGCATGTAGTTGAAATGTTAATATGAGGATTCTAATGAAAATCTTATGATCTTTTAAGCAGTTGCTACTATTGGATTAGGAAAGACAATTGAAACAGAAACTCCATGTCAAAGTAAAGGTAGGTCTCTAGTGAGTCTCTAAACATGACTCTTGCATGTCATGTAATTATATGTATCTGTGTTTTATATGAGGTATTTACAAATACGTAAATGAGGTGAACAATATGCGGCATGGTATGATATAATATGTTATTGTTGGTGTGTGTGTGGTCATTGCATAATACTTTCCTGTTATATGATTTCAATATCGAATAAATTTGAGTTATGTAAAAAAGGTGAGAAAGATATTCATTTGTGTAACCTTCGGTAGGGCAGTTATATTATTGACCAGACAAGCAGATCACTCTGAAAATGAATATTTATTGTGTAGCCTCTGGTGAGATAGCTATAGTGCTAACCGGACTAGTAGATTATTGAATAAATATGAGGAAAGTCCATGGCCATGGAATTATATGATAATACGCCAAGAAGGCATGAAGGTATAAGACCATGTGGGAGAAACCCCATGACATCCACAGAGATGTTTTCCAGGATAGTAAACACGAATTACATGGAAAGATTTTGTGGCATGTTATCTAGGAAATATGTAGAGTGAATTCTATAATAATCAAGTGGTGAGATGTTAGTCTGCCTTGCATGAGATTTGGGTATGTTTGTGTGGTATTTTCCGATAGAATTCTCGATAAGAGTTACCAACTGATGAATCTGCCTTAGTGATCTGTTATGACAAGAACCTTATGTATTAGAATATGGGGTAGTGTAAGTGCCCACCATACTTGGAATTTCTTAGGTCCTGTATTGAAGTTATCTAGGATTCTATTGCTTGAATTAAAACGTTGTATTCTTCTAAGTAAGTTTGTGTCTGGACTGATTTGAAGATATGATGTAACTGATGTTCTGATAATCGTCAAGTTCTGAAAAGGAATCCGTCAATAGCAGTATCTGTAATAGCCCAAATTTCAGTGATGTCGAAAATAATGGTTCGAGACCACCAAATCCGAAAATGAACTCGTAGCTTATATTATTTAATATTTAAGAGCTAAACGTAGCTTTTAAAATATTTTTGAAATAGTAAATTGTGTTTTATAAAGATTTATTTGGTCAAGAAATTGAGAAAAAGAGGTATCGAGATCTCGGTGTTATAAACCGAGTCATAAATACTTTTATAAATATTTAAGGAATGTCAATAAAGTAGTATTAAAATTTCGTTAGAAAATTTTGACGTTTGGGTGGTTAATTAAATAAAAAGTACTAAATTGAAAAAAATATAAAAGTTGCTAGAAGGATTAAATAGCTTAATTTTCAAATGAGGAAGGACCTAAAGAGAAAATAAGCCCAAAGGAGATATTTTGGGCGGCAATAGCCGAGAAAAATCAGAAAATGGGTGAAATAAGGGCAAAATTGAAAAATTGCCAAAAATAGCTAAATAAAAAGGTGACCAAATTGGAATATCTAGAATTCTCTTCAATTCTCTTCATTTTCTTCAGCTGAAAAATAGCCATGGGAGAGAGTTCAAGCTGGTTTTCATACTCAAGCTTCATGTAAGTTTAATTCTTGCTTTCTCCTTGAAATTTCTATATTTTTGCACTTTTACAATTGGGTCCAACTTATTAATTCATTAGTTTTTGATTCTATGACTAATTTTTAAAGTTGATGTGGATTAGTGCTAGAATAATATGATGAATAAATATTGAACTGAAGCTTTAATTTTGTTATATGATCACATAAGTAAATATTGAAAATTATAGATATTGTTACTTACAAGTATATTGTTTATACTAAGGATGTGGATAAGCATGTCTAGGAGTAGATCCAGGAAGAGCTTGGTATTTACGTCCAAGTGACTCACCTCCTCTTCACAAGATCTTACCGTGCATAGTGACTATTCTTTTTAGCCATGACAGGTGCAATAGGCATCGCATGCTGGGAGTGGATTGGGAGAGCTTGGTATTGCAATCTAGTGACTCACCTCCTCTTCACGGGAATCTTACCTAAGTGTGTGTTTGTCACTCTAGTTATAAGGACTTGTTCATGGTGACCCATAATTAAAGAAAGGGACCAACCACCCTATTTTGCAACCAAACCCTAAGTTTTGTACACTTCCGAAAAAAATACATTTGATTTGAAAATGTTAGAATGAAGAAAATTACCAAATTACCCTTGTTATGAAAAATGACAAAATAGCCCTAATTTGTAGAATTACCAAATTACCCTTGTTTTGTAAAATTAAAATACCTTGAATCACAAAATTACCAAAATACCCGGATCATAAAAATTAAAATACAATTTCAAAATTATTGAAATACGTTTCAAAATAAAAGTACCCTCGGTTCCAAAATTACCAAAATACCCTGGAATACAAAATTACCAAAATACCCTTATTTTATAAAATCATCAAGAACCCCATTTCAAAAATTTTTTATGAAAATGCAGGATAAAATTACGAAAAAAACGGTAGTGGAAAACAACAACAATATGAGAGTTCAGAATGTTGATGATTGAATGAATGAACTTGAGGCGTAGTGTGTGGATTGAAAGAACTACTTTTTAGAACTATTAATCATAAGGCATTTAAATCGGTGGAAAAATAATGATTCATAAAATTTCTAATCGATAAGCAAATCGGTAGAATGAGTACAAGACGTGGAATCTGAGAATAATGGTACCCTACCATAGTATACTAAGTGTTTAGAGAATTAGAGTTAGCGGTAAGCATAGTGGTGAGACTCGTTAGAATGATTACTAGTTAGTTGGAAATTTCGAGGACGAAATTTCTTTATAGAAGCTAACATCCTAAATTTTTTAGGCCTTGCGTTTAATGGGTGAATATGTGGAATGAGTTAATTTAAGTGTTAGGGGTCCAAATTGGCTCAGGCAAGGAAGTTGATTAAAATTATCTTTGGGCATTATAGGGTTTAAAAGGTAGTATCTATGTTTAAAATACAAACTTGGATTTTAAAAGTGAAATTGATGGAAATTAGTTTTAGGACCTAATTGTGAAAGAGTTGACATTAAGGCCTAGTGTAACAGGGAAGAACTTAACTAATAAACTGTACTAATTGGCCACACCAAAAATTCTGGAAAAACTATAGTAAGAATATGTGTGAGTCTAGTTTCAAAATAAAATTAACGGATCTTAATTTGGAGTTTTTAGCTCAAGATAAAAAATAATTTAGTGACTATGACAGATGGACAACGAATATTCACATAAGTAAATATTGAAAATTATAGATATTGTTACTTACAAGTATATTGTTTATACTAAGGATGTGGGAGGAGGAGGAAAAATAATATATGAACGACTTGTGTATAAATTGATTACATGCTCGATTATAATTGATAAATATTGAATTAGAAATGATATAATGTTTTATTTGGAATATTTATTATGAAATTATGATTATTGTTATAATACAAAAATTGAACTTGTGAGTTTATACGGCTAAATTTTAGTGATCATTTATTAATTTTATGAATTTTATGATGTGTTATTTCATATGTATTGATGATAAAATCGTGAATAATGTAAAAGCATGAAAATTGAATAAATAATCAAATTGAGCACTTCAGTTCAGTAACAAGATGAATTGACGGCAGAAACCATGGATGAACCATGACAAAAAGTGATAAGTGATAACTTTGGCTATACTTATCTGATCAAGGACAAGTGAAAGTGAAAAATGGTAGCTCCAACTACCTATTCAGTGAATAGTGGTAGCTTTGGCTACAAATGACAAGTGATTTCAGTGTAAGACCATATCTGAGATATGGCATCGGTGTGATACGTGTTTAAGATGTAAGACCATAGCTAGGCTATGGCATTCTAGTGATAAGTGATGAATTGACGGATAAGACCATGGGTGATCCATGGAAAAGTGTGAAATGTAGGTATGGTATCATCCATACTGAGTTAGGAAACGTAGGTATGGTATTAGCCATACTGAGTTAAGAAACGTAGGTATGGCATTTCCCATACCGAGTTGTGAAATGTAGGTATGGTATTTCAATGAGGAAAACCATACTGAGTTGTGAAATGTGGCATTGAGCAACACCGTGAAGTTTGTCATGATCGATGACTTGTGTGAAGCGGACCAATTACGTAAGGCGTTCACTAATTTGACAAAGTTTGGTAAGTGTTACATGGAATTATGTGATATAAGGAAATACGAGTTGATGAGACATAAACATAGAACTTGGTTGATGAATGAGTTCATTTGTGATTATATATTTGCACAGCCTTGAGTGTATTATCTGCATGAATTGGTATTCCAAATGAGTTAATGAGAAAAATTCTAATATGAAATAATCTGAAATTTGAAATGACATATTATGAAACCGTACTTGAAATACATTGGTATATCTTGTATATGTTATTTGAGTTCATAATGTGAAAAGTAAATGTATGTGGAAATTTAAGATGATAATATCAATACATGGAATCTATTGGTGGATACGTACATCCAAATTTACATGATAGATTTTAGTGAACATTGAAATTGGACTCAATAAGTGATTTTTCAATTTAAATTGTGTTTGGCGGGAAGAGTTAGTGAGTTGTATGTCTATGAATTGTGACACGTATTTGTCTGAAATACGAGGAAATTATGGTACTTAATACATGGAAGTATGAGATTGTGATATATAAAAACATGGAATATGTTTGATAAATGTGTTTATTCATAATTATAGAACGAACTGTACATATAAAATGTACTATTTGTGTAAAGATAATGATTTTAAATTATACGAAAGTGTTACAGTATTCTTTGGTAATGCCTTGTAACCTGTTTGACAGCGGATCTGATTGGGAGTATTCTGATATCCATTAAGTATCGATCTGAGAATTGTATCTAACTACAAACTGTAAAGAAATTGTGTAATAGGATTTGAAGTATGGTGTAAAGTTTGAGATATGCCAGTTGGTGAGATAAGTATAATACGGTTAAGTGTAGAGAGTGACGTATGGTTTTCCGCCAATCAAGAACCAAAAGGTATAGTCCAAGGTTTGAGAGGGGATCCAAATCCTTCGGTCGAGAAATTCTACAACACCACTGAAAGGTAATAATAAGTGAGGCCCACTAGGTTCCTTTAAAATTATATGCGTCTTTTGGTATGCAGGCCTGAAAATTAAACCAGTGCACCGAAAGGGACCAAACCAAGGAAACGCCATGGTGGTAGACCAAAGGCGATATTATGCATATAGAGGGGCACTTATAGAAATATGTTTTTCAAATGAAAAATAGTAATACATGCTACGAATATGTTGATTTTATCCAACATTATATTGTAAAATTTTTTATTCTACCTTTGAAAGTTTGTAGCAAACGATAAATATATTATTCAAACCTATTGTCTTAGAAAATAATTTAAATAAATAAGAGGCACATTCAATATGATTTTTGCAGATTGAAAATTTTAGTTAAGTATGTAAGTATTGTGACATCTTATATTCGGATCCGATAAATCAGGTCGGTATAGGATGTTACAATTATTGCATTGGTGCTATGTTTAGGCATGTTTAAGTATAACTTGATATGGCTGGAATGCTTGAAAATAGACCTTTTTGGTCATTTTTCCATTTAGTCTCCAGACATGTTTTTCCTGTCTTGAAACTGTTTGAATAAAATTTACCTTATTGTTCAAGCAAAGTTTTAATGCCTTGAGACATTCCATGTTTGTCTCGAGACAAAGTGGCTTTTGTCTCAAGAAAATGGTACATCGAAGCTAGACTAGTTTTGCCCTATTCTAGGTCTTGAGACAAGAATTCTTTGTCTTAAGACATCGAAATTAAAATAACGAAACAAGGGAGGCCTGTCTTGAGACTTGAGAAACCATGTCTTGAGACATGAATTTCAATGTTTCGAGACATGTCATCATCGAAACAAAATTGTTAGAAATAAATTGTAGACTGTCTCGAGACAGGTCTCGAGACATCATGCTAAAATTTTATCAATAGAGTTTGAATTCGAATTTTAACTTCGCTTTTTATCAAACGCAAACACTGTAACCCTATTTATAGAATCATATAACATTGAATCATCATGTTTATGTTGATAATTGTGATTGAATGTGATTGTTATGAATTAATGTCAAATTGTTTGATTAAATTACTTGAAAGTTTAATTTTTTTTTGGAAATATAATGTGAGGTCACGCATTTGAATCTGCCGATCGGATTAGGTGTGGGGTGTCACAATTTAAACTTAACTTTGTTGTTTTCTACCTAACCAATTGTATAGGATGGATGTTGTATATTTTTCCAATGGTATGATGATCAAATATGTAATAGCGCGAATAAGTTACTACGAGAATTTTGTGACAGAGAACGAAAATATGACACTTAGAAAGGAGCTTAGTTATTATCATGGAAAAAATGAGGAGTTATCATTTTAAAATTATAACACCCCTAACCCGTATCCTTCGCCGAAATAGGGTTATGGAGCATTACTATAAAAACGTAACCTCAAACAATCATTTCCAAATATTACCATAATCATAGCATAATCCAATCATACACATGCACATTATCCCTTAATTGAGCCCTCGGGGCCTTAGAATCACTTTAGAAATGATTCAGGACTAAATCGAGAACATTTGAAACATTGAGCAATAAGTTAGAAAAATTCAAACTGCAGGGGTCACACGGCCGTGTGGCCAGGCTGTGTGACTCACACGGTTGAGACACCCGTCTGTGCCCTAGGCCATGTAACATTCGAAATAGGGTCACACGACTATGTCCCAGCCCGTGTCCGTGCCCGTGTAACTCTTTGACTTGGGTCACATGGCGAGCCACACACCCGTGTGCTAGGCCATGTAACTTTCAAAATGGCCTCACATGTCCGTGTGCCAGGCTGTGTGCTAGGCCGTGTAACTGCTTGACTTGTAACCTTTGAAACCAATAGGGGACACACGACCGTGTGTCACACACGGTTGAGACACACGCTCGTGTCTTATGCTGCGTGGACAAGAAATTGGCCAAAATCAAGCCATTTCCTTCACCCACCTCAAGCATGAACCTAAACACATTTGCACATATGACCGAGGCATCAAACATACCCAAAAAATGCACAAAATGACCAAATCACTATACCATTAATCCATACAACCAATATGCCAATAAGGCACCTCAATCACAAACCATCAAACATACCAAAACATGTACATATTTTTGGCCATTCATGAACCATTGAACCATTCACATCTAACTTATTTCCATTACCAAAGTTACCATAATTGACCACATTGAAACTACATCAACACATACCAAAATGGTCATTCAAAACATGCATCAACCTAGTCATATTAACATCAACCATCTAGGCATCAAACTACCATAAATACATCAACCATAATAACACTTATACATGCCAAAACAACTAGATCATTAAACACAATTCCACCTATACATGCCATTATAACCTTGACCAAAACATCAAAATCTACCGATATAATCACCGGATAGTGTGATAGGTCTTCGATGAGCTTTCAAACTGATCGAGCTTCCAATAATCTATAAGACATGGGAAAGAAAACTACGTAAGCACATTATGCTTAGTAAGTTCGTATAACATGAACATAACTTACCATTTCAAATGCATAACGTTAAATTTAAACATGATACAATCCAACCAATAGCTTAGCAATCATCAACAACAATTGTTAGTGCCTTAACACATAACTCAATAGATTCATCACATGGTAAGATAGTTTACATAAAAATAAAGCCATTGAATTCATACTTTCCATAAACATAGTTATAAATGGGTATGATCATATAAACCTTTCCACATTTTCATAACACAGTCGATTGGAACACTTACCGTTCTTTCCCTTTACATGCCCATTGAACCACTTAGAATAATACCAGATATGCGGGAAGCTCACACAAAGTGTGCTAAACATATGGTCGAAACCATTCCTTTTCCTTTTCCTTTACATCATTGCTTACTCGAACCATAAATGGGTATGCTCACACAACTTTACTGTCGGAATGTAGATACACGATGCCGCTCACATAAGGTGACGAGTATCCGCAACAAGTGCCAAAACTCAGCCATCGGTAGAACATTCAGAACTAGTACCCAAAACATGGTAACCATAATAACATGTCATTTGTATCTTATATATTTCTAAGGTTCAAACGGGGCTCGATAGCCATCGTAAGTCATTAGATTTCCATTGTTTCATAACATGATATATAGCACAATACATAAATATCAAAATAACATTACAACGTTATTTAACATACGAACTTACCTCGATTACAAAGACGTAATAACGAGATCACTAATCTGAGGCTTTAGCTTTTCATCGATCTAGATCCGTACGAGGTTTATCTTGATCTAAATAAGCAAATTCAGTTCATTTAATACTCATACTATTTAATTTAGTCTTTTTACAAATTTAAGAATGCAACGATAAAATTTCTTAACAAAATTTTTATACAACACTACTAATATACCATAGACATTAAATTAATAATAAAATAAATATTTTCACGTTGGATTTGTGGTCCTAAAACCAATGTTTCTATTTTACTGAAAATGGGTTGTTACACTAATAGTGAAAGTGTAGGGAGCGAAATCAACGGTTGAAAGCATATGTTGAAGATGTTGATGTGTTAAGGAAAAATATGAAGTGTAACACCCTAAACCCGGCCTAGACGTTATGACCGGAACTAATGTGCCACATCAAAGCGGTGTTCGAAAACTATAAGTTCATTGGAAAAAAAGACCTTTTACGGATCAAAACTTTCTACCCTTAAAAAAAAACCCCGATTTGCGTTGCTAACAACAAAACAAATTTGCTCGAAGTCATTCCTTTACAAAAACATTACCATTTTTAAAACTTTGTTTATTGCAGAAGTTTGTTTGGAACAGTTGTGGGAACGTGTTGTTTTGAAATCAGTGGTTATTGTTTTAAAAACCCGTGTTTAATAGACGAGCAGTTCACAATTAAAGGAAATACCAAATAAAAGTTAAAAAGAAAACCCAATGGCCTTATTACAAAAATAATTAACCCAATACTTAAACTATTTCTGACAACACTTGGGTAAGTTCTATACAAGTAGTTCCAAAGAAAGGAGGTATGATGGTGGTGCCCAATGAAAAGAATGAATTAATCCCCACAAGAATAGTCACGGGTTGGAGAGTCTGTATAGACTATAGAAAGCTCAACGATGCCACCAGAAAAGATCACTTCCCTTTACCCTTCATAGATCAAATGTTAGAAAGACTATCTGGGCATATGTACTACTGCTTCTTGGATGGACTCTCAGGCTACTTCCAAATCCCCATAGCTCTTGAAGATCAAGAGAAGACAACATTTACATGCCCATACGGTACGTTTGCTTATCGTAGAATGCCTTTTGGATTATGTAATGCTCCTGCTACTTTTCAGTGTTGCATGTTGGCAATCTTTGACGAACTCGTGGAAGACATCATGGATGTATTTATGGATGATTTCTCGGATTCGGTAATTCTTTCCATCTTTACCTTAAAAATTTAAAATGAGTTCTAATGAGATGTGAGGAAACAAACCTTGTTTTGAATTGGAAAAAATGTCACTTTATGGTTAGAGAAGGGATTGTATTAGGACATTGTACAAGATCATTTTGCGGCCCATACCCACTTAACCATTAAACCCAAACCAATTAACCCACAACCCATTAAACTAAAACCCAATTACTCTAGACCACTAAACAACAAATCAGAAACAAGAAAGAAAGACACACAAGTAGCAAACCCTAGGTGCGCCGCACCTAGGGCATCTGACTCCTGACCCCTGACATTCTGACGCCGCCTGCAGCCACCGGCCACCGCCTCGTCACATCTCCACCGCCCACTCCACTTGGACCTGCAAACAATAAAAGGAGAAATGACAGAAAGCATTTGTAAATGGCTATATAAGCCATGCTAAACCGATTGTAAAAGGGGGGCTTTTTTTTTCGGAATAATATACAAGTATTTTCAAACACGCAAACAGATTCAAAGCAAAGAAAAAGAAAATCAAAAGCAGTGAGCCGAGGTAAAACAACGAAAGTGTAGAAAACATTAAAAACACTAAAAATCAAAGAATACAAAAGCCAAAAGGAGGTAATATTTTCTTGTCATTTTCGAGAGTTTTTGATTGTTTCACACCTTTTGTTAACACACATATAAATAGATCTCTTTTAAACTAAAAAATATATCTTTTTACCTTTTTCAGCCACCGTGTACGGTGGCCGGAGCGACGGCGCTGGTGCGACGGTGACCGGAGCGACACGGACCCCTTCCCTTTTTTTTTCTCGGACTCGCAGAGAACAGAGAGAGACCAATTTTTTTTTAAAAAAAGAAGGCAGAAATGATTTTTTTTAACATTTTTCACCTTAAATAGCCCTTCTAAACGACGTCGTTTTGGGGTGGCCTTTAATGCCCAAAACGACGTCATTTTGGCCTTGACCCGATCCGACCGACCCGACCCGCCTCAGGATCCACGTGTTTTTACAAAAGGGCTAATTGCGCTTTCGGTCCTTCCGTATTTTTATCATTTTTAATTAGATTTTTTGTTATTTCAAAATCTGGCCCAAACATTTAGTTTGGTTTTCAATTTGGTCTCCCTCGCTGTTACGCGTTTTGGCCAAAAGGATTTATTGCGTGCGTGGTCCCCCTATTTTCTCCGCGTGTGCAAATTGGTCCTTTTCTTTTATTCTTGCTTCGAATTGACCCTAAATTTTTTTTATTTACAAATTAACCTCCGAAGCTTGTTTGATTTATAATTTAACCCCTCACAACACCCATTTCACCAAAATTGACCCCTTCCATTCTGTTTTAAGTTCAATTTGGCCCATTTGCTATATTATTTCATAATTTTTATTTGATCTTGCAATCATTTTTGTCCTTTTCTTTATTGTACTATTGTTTGTTTATTATTACATTATTACTAATATTATTATCATATTTTTATGTACATATATATTATTACCTATTATATTATTGTGATATTACACTATTAATATTATATTATCATTATCATATATATATATATATATATTATTATTATTACTATGTTATTATTATTGTATTACTGTTATTGCTAGATTATTGTTATTACTATTATATCATGCACATATATATTATATTACTATATTATTACTATTATTATATTACTACTATTGCTATCAATAATTTTCTATTTATTGCTTGTTGTTTTCGTTATTATTATCTATTTCATCATTGCATTATCATTATTGCTATTAGCATCATACTATTTTCATATATATGTAAATATCTCACTTATTTTATGTATATTACCTTTTTCTTATATATATATATATATATAAATATATCCCACATTACTACTATCATTATATTATTTCTCAATATGCATATATTTTACCTATTTTATATATATTACCACCATTATTATCATTATTTTTTACCATCGTCAATACATATACACCATTGTCACAATACTTTTCTTTCCCCACTACTTATATTCTCATCGTCGTCTCCTTGATTTTCCCGACATCTCAATTTCATAACAATCGGTATTCCGTATTAGCAATTCGAGTGAATCGAGCCCTAACTTAGTGGGTTCCGATTTTTCTCGTTTAGGTTAAACAACGGGATATCCCTTTCAAAAATCGCAAATTCAAGTTTCAAATCGACATTCCGTATTAGCAATTCGAGTGAATCGAGCCCTAACTTACTGGGTTTCGATTTTTCTCGTTTAAGTTAAACAACGGGATATCCCTTTTGAAATCGCAATTTAAATTTTAAACAAAACACTTAATCTCGGAAATTCAAAATGTCTCGCCCTAACTTACTGGACTCGACATCTAGATATTTCGAGATAAGTTTCTTTTCTTTCTCCTAAAATAGAGGCAATATTCCTAATTTGGATTATCGAGAAATCAAGCCCTAACTTACTGGGTTCTGCTTTCTCGTTGGACAAATGACGGGAGATCCTCTTCAAATATAAAACCAAGTTTTAAAAGGCGAGCCTAGTTTCATGAGTCTAAAGTATTGTTCCCTAACTTACTGGACATGATGCTTTATCTCTTCGAAAATAAGTGAGTCTTAACGTCCCTTCCGATCCCTTCAAGTTTTGGAAATAAAAAGTATCTATTTTCGAATCATTTCAAAGTTTTCAACATTAGGACATCGATCAATCAGTTTGGTACCAATTTCGGGCATGTCGAGGGTGCTAATCCTTTCTCACACGTAATTGACTTTCGAACCTATTTTTCTCAAATTTTGTAGACCAAAAGCCTCATTTTAATAAATCGAGGCATTTTATTAAAACAAAGGTGATCCGATCACAACCAAATAAAGATCGGTGGCGACTCTCTTCCTTTTCATTTTCAAACCTCGAGTCGACCGCGTCGTTTACTATTTTATCAAAAAATGGTTACGACAGACATAAGATCTCTAGTAAAGGGATTGAGGTAGACAAAGCAAAGGTTGAAACCATAGAAAAATTACCTCCCCCTAGTTCAATTAAGGCTATTAGAAGTTTTTTAGGACATGCAGGGTTCTATAGAAGATTTATTAAAGATTTTTCTAAAATAACTAAGCCTTTGAAAAAATTACTAGAAAAAGATGTTCCTTTCAATTTCAATCAGGAATGTTTAGATGCATTTAATGTCCTTAAGGATAAATTAATAAATGCTCTGATTATAATTGCACCCGATTGGAATTTACCCTTTGAACTAATGTGTGATGCAAGTGATTTTGCAGTAGGTGCAGTTTTGGGACAACGAAGAGACAACCATTTTCAGCCAATTTACTATGCTAGCAGAACATTAACACCCGCACAAGAGAACTACACCACCGCAGAGAAAGAATTGCTAGCTGCAATCTTTGCTTTTGATAAATTTAGGCAGTATCTAATAATGTCTAAAGGTGTCGTTTATACTGACCATTCAGCTCTCCGTTATCTTTTAACCAAACTTGATGCAAAACCTTGACTCATACGATGGATTTTACTTTTACAGGAGTTTGATTTTGGAAATACAAGAAAAGAAGGGAGCTGAGAATCTTGCAGTAGATCACCTCTCCAGACTTGAGAATCCACATATCGAAGAGCTCGATGAAAATGAATAAATGACTCATTTTTGAAGAGCAACTCTTTTCTATAACACATTCTGAGGTTCCATGGTTTGTAAACATCGCAAATTATTTATCCGCTAACATCTTGCCAAATAGACTAACACATCACCAAAAGAACGATTATTTTCTGATGTGAAAAACTATTTTTGGGAAGATCCTTTTCTTTTTTGCATATGTACAGATCATGTCATTCGAAGATGCGTTACAAAGACAGAAGCAAGAAAAATCTTGGAACATTTCCATTCAAGACCCTCAGGAGGACACTACAGTGGCATTAAGATAGCACACAAAATACTCAAATCAGGTTTTTATTGGCCTACTCTATTTAAAGATGCCAACAGGTATGTTACCTCGTGTGATAAATGCCAAAGAATAGGTAATATTTCTAAACATGATGAAATGCCTCAAACATATATGCTATCATGTGAATTATTTCATCTATGGGGTTTGATTTTATGGGACCATTCCCTAGTTCATTTGGAAATAAATACATCCTAGTGGCAGTTGATTACATGTCAAAATGGGTAGAAGCGGAAGCTTTACCCACCAATGATGCTAGAGTAGTAGTTAAATTTCTTAAGAAATTATTTTCTCGATTTGGGACACCTAGAGCTATCATTAATGATAGGGGTACTTATTTCTATAATACTCAATTTGAAAAAGTTCTAAAGAAATATGGAGTGCACCACAGGACAACTACCCCATATCACCCTCAAACCAGTGGGAAGTTGAAGTAGCAAACCGAGAACTTAAGCGCATCCTAGAAAAAATAGTCGAATCAAATAAAAAAGATTGGGCATTAAAAGTAAATGATGCTCTATGAGCCTATAGAATAGTTTTTAAAACACCTCTAGGGACATCTCCATACAAACTTGTATACGGGAAAAGTTGTCATCTACCATTTGAGTTAGAACACAAAGCTTTTTGGGCCATAAAGTTTTTAAATTTTGATCTTAGAACTGCAGGAAAGAAAAGAATGATGTAGATGAACGAGCTAGACGAATGGAGAGCTGAGGCCTATGAAAACTTGAAACTATACAAAGAGGCAACAAAGCGACGCCACGATTCCCGTCTAAAGAAGTCGAAACAATTCGAAGTAGGGGACTTGGTCTTACTATACAACTCAAGGCTCAAATTATTTCCTGGGAAGTTGAAATCAAGATGGTTGGCCCATTCATAATCAAAACAATTTTCCCGTATGGTACAATCGAGGTAACCCACCCCACCAAAGGCACATTCAAGGTAAATGGTCACCGACTAAAAATTTATAATAGTGTAGATTTTAGGGACATAAGAGAGGAGCTTCAACTCCGTGAACCTTCTTTTAATGAAAATAGGGAAAGTCTAGCTTATGACTATAAACGAGTGCTTCTCGGGAGGCAACCCGAGCGCTAATCTATTAACATTTTATTTTAATTTTAATTTTAATTTTTATTTTTAATATCTGATACCATATTAATTAACCTAATGAAGTGTAGGTAGGGGTCACACACCTTACACACGGGAGTGCCCATGGCCGTGCGAAAGCCAAGGGACGACCCAAGGGTGTGCCAGTAGTCGTGTACGAGTAGAGAAAATTCTTTTATCAAATACGGGCAAGACACGACCGTTCTAAACAACCATGTTTAAATACTAACATTCTAAGCACGGGCAGGACACGACCGTGCCCCACCACCATAGGAACATACTGGCTTATCGAACATGGGCTAGACATGCCCGTTCTAGACAATTGTGTTAAGATACTGCCTTCCCAAGCACGGGTCGCACACGCCCGTGCCTCACAACCATAGGAACATATTGGCTTATCAAACACGGGCTAGACACGTCTGTTCTAATCGACCGTGCTCAAAAAACCAGTCACGCCCAAAATTTAAAATCACGAAAAATACGGGCACTTGAAAATAGACAGGCGTGGTCCCTAACTGTACCCCACTACTATTTAAACACATTAACCGTTCATTCCCCCATTTTACCCTAAAAACAAAATTTTCAACCCCCTTCTTCCAAAATCCAGCCACACCCACACCCCCTGCCCCACCCAAAACCTTCTTAAACTCCGTTTCAAATCGCACCAAAATCATCCACACACCCGTAACACAATCGTGTGACAAAACCCCCACGCCCTTGCTCCCGCCGTGCTTCTCGTGCTGGAACGCCTCGCCACCACCGTGCTCAGCCCATGTTCTACAAAACCCACCACCATCACCCCTGGTTCTTCCAATTATTTCATTTCTTTAACTTAAAGATTGACAAATTTCATACTAGTTTGTTTTATTTAGGGTAATTTCTTTAGTTTTAAGTATGATTCATTTTTTTAAGAACTCATTTTAGAAATTATGTCAATGTTTCATTCATGAATACTTGCAATCTCATTGTTATAGCAAAATTTATGATTATTATTTATTATTATTAGATAGATTTAATAAGTTTCTTTTGACTATATCCATTCACAACACTTCATTTTGATTACTTATTGGGAGAATCATCATGTTTTACCTCAATTATTTCCGTATAGATAACAACTTGATACAACCATTACTTGAATATGCAATTTCTTTTTAGGTACAATGTCATCATCTCATGGAAAGAGAATAGCCACCCCGAGTTTGAAAAAGCGAAAAGGACCCGACTCATCCTCGGCCAGTGCCTCTTCCAAGGTTCGACACCACTTCTTTCAATTTAATCAAGAAACTCAGGAAGCACGATACAGAGCATTCCGAGAAAGGATCTTAGGCACCGGAAGATGCATCGACTGGGACGCCGTGGAACAAGTCAGACTAACGAACGATATCCGAGCCCTCATATCGACTGAACCGTGGAGGCAGTTCTTCTCTATCATCGAGCCTACATATTTGGAACTCACACTCGAGTTTTGCACCACTTTCACTTTTCAGACAGTGATGACCAATTATAATGATTTGAGAATAGTCCAATTCCGTTTAGGGGGCACGGTACGTCGACTAAGCATACCGCAATTCGGCACAGCACTCAGACTCTATATGGAGGAATTTATAGAAGAGAATAACCTCTCCGAGTTAGACCGTCAACTCCACCGTACTCCACTGAACTGCTGGTGCAGCTTAGCCCCCACCACGGGCATCTACGACCCTAGTTGCTCTAAGGCGACAGCCCTTGGACCACCCTTGAGGTATATCCATGCCCTTCTCGCTCATACTATCACCGGTTGATGTGAGAGCACCGGCGTGGTAAATAAGCACGATGTTTACTACCTATTGTGCATGTCAGAAGGACACGTATTCGACCTTGCCTACTTCATCGCCTGAGTAATCCAACACCAAATGGAACCGCATAGGAAGGGCATTTTATCGATCGGTCCGTACATAACTCGACTAGCTCAACACTTTAGCTTCCTCAACACTGAGGCTCAGATTTCCTCTCTCATGCTAATCGGCTAGATGATACCTCAGGGCATTCAGACGATGCTGCACATGAGGATGGTTAAATATCGCCGTAGGACCGACCCATTCCAGTACCGATTAGCTACAGACGAGGCAGAACTAGAGGATATTATTGATGATGTCCCACCACCACAGGAGGCACCAACCCCGAGCCAACAGTCACCTTATGCACCGCTTCATTATCGGATATCTCTGCATGCCTCACCCAGTTCGAGCAGTACTGCACTCAGCAGTTCACTGACACCGCTCAAAGATTTGATGGGATCGAGGCCACACTGCAGTAAATATATCATCACTTCCATATATCATCACTAATAAACCGTAAAAGTAACATATTTTAACCCCATATTTAATAGGCTTTTGAATGATTTAGCCATTGATTTTATGTAAAAAGCTGCTTTTAATCCTTTCTTTTCATCTTTATACTCAAGAAAACACCTGAGGATAAAAAGAACACAAAATGGGCTTAAAACAGAGTAATTGGGCCTTAGTGAGAAATCAACACGGCCTGGCCCAAAGCTCACACGATTGTGCCTCACCGATTACCTAGAGCAAGGGCTCAACTCCATCACACACGGCCGTGCATTGTCCATTTCTCATACGGACGTGCCTGGTGATCTACATGGACGTGTCCAAATAGACAGACCTAAAGCACAGCCTGAATCCAGACTTACACGGCCATGCCCAAAACGACAGAATCGAGACACGGCCTAACCACGATTTATATGGGCGTGTGCCATGGCCGTGCCCCTGCCGCGGAGAGAGAGCAATTTCACTCAGATTTGGATGCTTGAAGCCAAAGAAACATACTCCTAAGTCTACTCCAACACCCTAATAGTAATTCTACTTGAAGGAGATACTTAGGAGCCAAGTATAGCATTCCAAAGCCTATATAAACAACCCAAGGCAGACATAAAGGGAGAGCTTTTTGGTAGAGGCTTTTGCCGAAGCTTTCATCTTTTAAGGAGTCACTTGAAGATAGCCAGTTGATCCATCTCAAGAAGCCGGAACTCCATTCAAGACGGAGGATCTCTCCTTTAATTCCTTCAGGGGGTTTTAAGGATTTCTTATGTTTTGTTTATTCTTTTCTCTTGAGATGTTTTCGTATTTAGTTATGAACTAAACCCTTCAGATACCTGAAGGGGATGAAACCTATGATGGATTTTGTTATTTGATTTCTAAATTATTTGATAAGTACTTAGTTTGTTCTTAATTATGTTGTTTAATTTAATCGATGTGCTTAGGTGGAGGAGGAATAGACCCTACCTAAGAGTAGATCTAGCATAATTGAGCGAGTTGATCGGGCACCTAGAGATAGGGTTATGAGATTTTGCGAATTAGGGTGAAACCTAATATGGGAATCCATTGATCGATTCTTTGCTTCCTCAGGGGGTTATTATAAAAGAACGAGAGTTCCACTAATTAACCTAAGGTTAGACGTTATTCACCTCGAGAAAGGGTTTAATATAGGTTAGGAAGTCTCACAGATCAAGCTAAGTCAAGAAATCATATGGTTTAGGGAATAAATAATAGGTGAAGTCATAGGTGGATTCTTCCTGAGGGTATCGCCTTTATCAACTGAGTTTTCCTAAAGTCTTTCTCCAATTCATTCTTTTGTGTGTGTTTTTTTTTTGTATTTAGTTTAAGTATTTCATTAAATTAATAAACCAATCACTTCATATTTTAGGCTAAATAATAGAAAGAAAGTGAGTAGTAGTACTTTTAGGTTCCCTTGTGTTCGATAAGATATTCTTGCCTAAGCTATACTACTATTCGATAGGTGCACTTGCCTCTATCGTTGTCACAATTAGTCTACAGGTTCGATCACTCTTTATAAATATTAAAACTCAACTGTTTGACATGATCAAGTTTTTGGCGCCGTTTTCGGGGAACACTAAAATATTAAGAAAGCTCTATTTCTATTACTTTAGCCATTATTTTTATTTTTAAATTTCTCTTATTCTTATACATATATTTTTATTTTTCTAAATTTCTTTCTTGCTTTTGATAATAGGTACCTTTAGTTTATGACTAGAAGAAATCCGAGAGGACCATTAGATTACAAAAGTGACATTGAAGCTACCGCTCGCAGAAATCGCAGAGAAAATAGACGAGCCCTAGACTATCAAAGAGAAGAACAGCAAAGATCCAATCCTACTGAAGGGATGGACGAAAACAATCCACCGCCAAATGTGCAAGAATAGAATGCTCCGCGTACTATGAATGATTATGCTAAACCTAATTTAACAGGAGCAGAATCTAGTATTGTTATGGCCGCTATAACTGCTAATAATTTTGAATTAAAACCTAACACAATACAAATGATTCAACAGTTTGTTCAATTTGATGGTTTGCAGGATGAAGATCCAAACACTCATATATCTAATTTTTTAGAATTCGTGATACCTTCAAAATAAATGGCGTTTACAGCGATGCCATACGTCTTGATTATTTCCTTTTCATAAAGGAACGCAAAGCATGGTTGAACTCATTACCACCGTGGTCAATCACCACATGGGATCAAATGACCGAAAAATTTCTTTTAAAATATTTTCCACCACCAAAACGGCTAAATTTAGGAATGACATATCTTCTTTTGTGCGAATGACGCGAAACATTATATGATGCATGGGAAAGATACAAGGATCTCCTAGATGCCCACACCATGGATTACCTTTGTGGCTTCAAGTCTAAACTTTTACAATAGTGTGAATTCTCCAACTAGGCAAATGATTGATTCATCACCGATGGAACTTTGAATAATAAAACTCCTAAAGCGCTTACGATTTTATTGAGGAGATGTCATTGAACACCTATCAATGGCGATTACAAGAGCTAAACCGACAAAATTAGCGGAGTTTTTAACATAGACGCAGATGACAATCTTTGTCAACACAGTGGAGTTAATGAATAAAAAGCTTGATAATTTATATTCTTCACGGTACATCCAATCATGCAATGCGAAGCAAGCGGGAATGTGGCAAATTCGAGTACCCAAACCTACCAACCAGAATGTAAATGGCGGACAAACTATATAGGTAATAATTTTTATCTAATAATAATCCTTATAGTAACACTTATAATGCAGTTGGAGGAACCACCCAAATTTTTCGTGGGAGGACAAGGAAATCAAGGAAATCAAAGGCAAGAACCTACTCCAAATTACCAAAATTAGCCTATCCACGGAAAAGAAATTAAACCTTGAAGAGATCTTGACAATATTTATGGCGACTATAGATTCTCGTCTCCAAAAGATGAAGCAACCCTTGATGAACAACAAAAATCGATTACGGGGTTCAACAATCAAGTTGGAGAACTTACTAGGTCAGTGGGACATCTCACAAAGGTGATTTCTGAACGTCAACAAAGATGTCTACCAAGCAACACAGAAATAAACCCAAAAGAGCAAATTCAAGCCATCACAGCTCAAGAAGATACAAAAGTAGACGAGCCCACCTCAGTACAAGAAACTAAGGAAAAAAAAGGTAAAATAGAGGTAGCACAAGAAAGGCCAAAGCCGGTAATAATAGAATACCAATCTTGCATACCTTATCCCGAAGCATTGAAAAAAGATGATTCAAAGGAACAATTCAGTAAGTTTCTAAAACTTTTAAAGAAATTACATATTAACTTACCTCTTCTTGAAACTCTTTTTCAGATGCCCAACTCAAGGAGATTTTTAAGACAGCTCTTGACGAATAAACACAAAATAGATGAAGAGCACCATGTGGAACTTAATGCAACATGCTTAGCAATGCTACAGAACAGACTACCACAGAAACTAAAAGATCCAGGATGTTTTACGATTCCATGTTTAATTAGTAGTTTAACAATTGATAATGCGTTAGCCGATTTAGGGGCAAATATAAATGTCATGCCTTATGCACTGTTTAAATTACTAGGTTTAGGGAAGCCCAAACAAATAAGGATGAGTATTCAACTAGCTGATAAAACTGTTAGAACTCCTAGGGGCATTATTGAAGATGTTTTAGTAAAAATCGATAAATTTGTTTTCCCAGTAGATTTTGTTGTTTTAGACATGGATGAGGAAAATTCAATCCCTTTAATTTTAAGAAGACATTTTCTTGCAACTGCCAAGACTAAAATTGACGTTGCCATAGGAGAACTCATACTTCGTGTAGGGAATGAATCGGTCAATCTTCAAGCTCTCGACTCAGCCAAAACAACAGAAGATGAAGGTAAGAAAGTCGTTTCAATAGGTAATCAAATTGTTCAAACTTCATCGTAGGAAACATCGCAAAGCATCAAAGGTGAGCCAACTCATAGTCCCCAAGTCATCACAGAATAATTACACGAAACAAAATTGAAAGACCGAGTAAATTAGAAGAGCAGAAGATACACACCAAAGAAAAGCCGGATCCACAAGAAGTAAAGCCTAAGAAACCACCAGAAGAGCTCATAGGGACATCAAATCACTTTAAAATAGGAGACCAGGTGTTGTTAGACAAAGTCGATCCTCACATTACTTCAACAGACCTGAAGAAAAAGGAAGAAATACTCCTTCAGGTACACGATGTTTTCCCACATGAAATAGTCGAGGTAAGCAATCCAATATTCAACAATTTTAAGGTAAATGCTTCTCAACTTAAACTTTGTCACGAAAATAAAACTATCAGTAAGAGAGAAAATATTCAAACCTTTAAACCTCTCTAAAATTTTCAAAGCCAAGGACAGTCTAGCTTAAGACTATAAACAAGCGCTTCTCAGGAGGCAACCCGAGCACTAACACTTTTTTTCCTTTTCTCTCATTCTCTCTTCTCTCAACATTTAAATTAACACAAAAATATAGGTTTTTCAAGACATACGGCCTTACACACGGCCATGCTCGTGGCCGTGTGGACCACCAAAACCACCACACTGACAGGGCAGAGCCGTGCAAGGCAGTCCAACCACCCCCCAACGTCACGGATCCAACCACCCACAGCACAGGCACTGACAAAAATAGCACGGTCGTGCCTCACGATCATGCTAAGATACTGACTTATTGAGAATGGGCAGACCACGCCGTGCATTCCAACCGTGTTTACATACTAGTTTTTTAGAAACGGGCGTGCCAATCGACAAACGGGTGTGGAAGAATAACACACTCCACAACACGGCCGTGCGAGGCGGCCGTGTGAATCAACACACCCTTGGCACACGGGCGTGGGAACGTGTCAGATTTGAAATCTTATTTAAATCCCCAAAGCCTGCCCCTCTCTTCCATCTCTTTCTTTCAAATTCTTCTCTGTCCATAGAAAAGGTCCAAGACTCTCGACCAACACAAAAATCATGCGAAGAAACGTAAGAAGGTAAACATCGTCTCCTCAGAGGAGACCTCAACATGAGTTCATGCCGGCAGCTTCACTTAATTGACACGCCAAGGGTCTCGGAAACCTTTTCGATTCTAAAGGCTGCTAGGGAATCATGCCACTTCCACCATCACCAACACTCCGCAGCCTTAGAAATCATACACACCTCATGAACCACCTGCTAATAAGGACTTCTTAGTCCGTTAGACTTTTCTCTAAATTTTAGTTTTCTTCTTAGTCTCATTCTCTTTATTTTCTTAGTCTTTAATTATATTATTAGTATAGTATTATTATTTCTCTAGATCTCTTGGCTATATCTTTGCAGCTACCCAATTTTTCATCTAGCAAATTACTTTTCGGTAGCCACTCCACCAGGCCCATAGAAAACACCATCACCGCCACCAAAGATGCCAAGGATCATCTAGATTTCAGGGAGTATTACTTTCCCCACTTATCTCTTTGATTTGACATCTAATTATCATTATCTATCTTTGTACATTGAGGGAAATGTACACCTTAAGTGTGGGGGTAATAGTGCCTAACTTTTTCCATAATTCTCAAAACCACGAAATTAGTCTTGATCTTAAGTATTTTTTATATTATTAATTAGGGTGAAATTTCTAATGATTTATGATTTTTATTGATATGTTTTAGAGTAAGTCATAGTTAACTGTGCATTGATGATTAAATTTGAAGAATACTAGAGAATCGAGCATGATAAGTTTACTTTTAAAAATTGAAAAATTGATGGGTCATTGAACTGAATTTGAGTATCACCTTGAAGTTCAAAATTTATAAGGATTGATGTCAAAACACCCATAATTTTTGTTAGATTTTGAGCCTTATAGAGTATATATTCTTTTTCGTGCTCACTTTATTGATTATGAGTGTGTCAACTTTAAACTGTTATTCTAGAACTTGCCTCGTTTATGCATGTCGAGACCACATTAATGATTTGATATACTGAGATGATAAAGGCACCTAGGTTTTAACCTATTCAATCCACTAAAAAGCCTGCCTATACAAATTAACCCCTAGTGAACCCCGTTGAATCCTAACAACCTTTTTATTGACTCACCCGTCTAATATTAACCCAAAATCCCTTTGTATTTGTTATCAACATTCCTTTAACTACCCCTCTATCGAGAATTGATTTGATCAATTGCCGAATTAGGTTATTTCAATCATCAAAGTTCCTTCTATTATGTTTATTTTAGTTTGTTCTTAAAAAATATATATATATAAAAAATCCAAGTATATTCAATATTAGTAGTATATAAAAGAGCTTAGAGCATTTAAACTCCAATTGTTGAAGAAAAAGCTCGTATTAATGTATTATCAAATTTTAAGTGATAAAAATACTCTTGTTATAGAGTAATTATCAATAGTAGATATTGTTAGTTTTCATTCGATGTAAATATTCATATTTAGTTCATTATTTTTAGATTAGGTAATTAGTCAATTCAATCTCGATAATAACCTCTAATTCAGCCTGTATCCACACCTTTTAACCCAAGCCCTGTTACAACCCTAATTAAAGACCTTTTGATTTATGTATCATCTCATAAACAGTGGTGGAGACTTGATTTTCAAGCAAGCCTATGGGATTAACTTTTCAGGTTCGACTTAGAGTGCTTATTCTTGAACCTTAAACACTTCGAGTGATTTGAGTGAATCTTTAGTGAGGATGTCAGTCCTTGTCGATTTTGAATTAAAGGTAATCACTTAGATAAGGGAAGACACCTATGTTTTCGTGCTATAAAGGTATGACTTATCGTAATTGAATCTTTAGGGTTCTTTGAGTTGAATTATCCATGTATAAATTATTTATGAATTATGATGAGACATTGTCGATAGGAATTATGAATTATGGAAAGTTGGCTTTAATTGTAAGTTGAGAATTTTGCTTGAGGAGAAGCAAAAGCTTAAGTGTGGGGGTATTTGATAAACCGTAAAAGTAACATATTTTAACCCCATATTTAATAGGCTTTTGGATGATTTAGCCCTTGATTTTATGTAAAAAGGTGCTTTTAATCCTTTCTTTTCATGTTTATACTTAGAAAAGCACCCGAGGATAAAAAGAACACAAAACGGGCTTAAAACAGAGTAATTGGGCCTTAGCGGGAAATCAACACGGCCTAGCCCAAAGCCCACACAACCGTGCCTTGCCGATTACCTAGAGCACGGCCTCAACTCCATCACACACGACCATGCATCGTCCATTTCTCACACGGATGTGCCTGGTAATCTACATGGCCGTGTCCAAATCGACAGACCTAAAGCACGGCCTGAATCCAAACTTACACGGCCGTGCCCAAAACGACAGAATCGAGACACGGCCCAACCACGATTTACACGGGCGTGTGCCATGGCTGTGCCCCTACCCCGGGAAAGAGCAATTTCACTCGAATTTGAATGCTTGAAGCCAAAAAAACATACTCCTAAGTCTACTCCAACACCCTAATAGTAATTCTACTTGAAGGAGATACTTAGGAGCTAAGTATAACATTCCAAAGCCTATATAAACAACCCAAGGCAGACATAAAGAGAGAGCTTTTTGGTAGAGGCTTTGTCCGAAGCTTTCATCTTTTAGGGAGTCACTTGAAGATAGCCAGTTGATCCATCTCAAGAAGCCAGAACTCCATTCAAGACGGAGGATCTCTCCTTTAATTCCTTCAGGGGGTTTTCAGGATTTCTTATGTTTTGTTTATTCATTTCTCTTGAGATGTTTTCGTATTTAGTTATGAACTAAACCCTTTAGATACCTCAAAGGGATGAAACCTATGATGGATTTTGTTATTTGATTTCTAAATTATGTGATAAGTACTTAGTTTGTTCTTAATTATGTTGCTTAATTTAATCTGATGTGCTTAGGTGGAGGAGGAATAGACCCTACCTAAGAGTAGATCTAGCATAATTGAGCGGAGTTGATCGGGCGCCTAGAGATAGGGTTACGAGATTTTGTCGGATTAGGGTGAAACCTAATATAGGAATCCATTGATCGATTTACTGTTTCCTTAGGGGGTTATTATAAGAGAATGAGAGTTCCACTAATTAACCTAATGTTAGAAGTTATTCGCCTCGAGCGAGGGTTTAATATAGGTTAGGGAGTCTCACGAATCAAGCTATGTCAAGAAATCATATGGTTTAGGGAATAAATAATAGGTGAAGTTATAGGTGGATTCTTCCTGAGGGTATCGTCTTTATCAACTGAGTTTTCCTAAAGTCTTTCTCCAATTCATTCTTTTGTTTTTTTTTTTTTTGCATTTAGTTTAAGTATTTCATTAAATTAATAAACCAATCACTTCATATTTCAGGCTAAATAATAGAAAGAAAGTGAGTAGTAGTACTTTTAGGTTCCCTTGGGTTCGATAAGATATTCTTGCCTAAGCTATACTACTGTTCGATAGGTGCACTTGCCTCTATCGTTGTCACAGTTAGTCTACAGGTTCGATCACTCTTTATAAATATTAAAACTCGACTGTTTGACACGATCAATCACCAACACCACAACAAGACCCATCCGACGACGAGGACCTATGAGTCCTTTTTATCTAAATTTTATTTTCTTATTTCCAATTCTATTTTTATTTTGTCCTTCATTTTAAATATCTATATTTTTCGTAATTGGAAACTTATCTTCATTGCAAACTTTTATTAGGATTATCATTGGTTACCTAAATCTTCGAGTATGCTTACCATATTTATTTACAACCTATGAATTATCTAACTGATGACTTTCAGTTTCAATCACACACCCCACATACACGAACAAAATCAATAGGGGTAACTCTTCACTACAAGTCATCTTCTATCACAACCTCTGCCAACTCCCGAAATAATCCAAAATTCAGGAAGTGTCACTTCTCCCCTTCTCTTTTGATTACATTATTAGTTATCTATCTATGGACATTGAGGACAATGTACATATTAAGTGTGGGGGGTAAAAGTACCTAATTTTTTGCATTATTCCAAAATCCTGAATTTTAGTCTTGTTCCTAAGTAATTTTCTCATATTATTAATTAGGGTGAAATTTCTAATGATTTATGATTTTTATCGATATGTTTTTGAGTAAGTAATTGATAATGGTGCATTGATGATTTATACTTGAAGAATACTAGAGAATCAAGCATGATAAGTCTATTTTTCAAGAATCAAAAAAATTTTTTAGGTTGTTGAACTGAATTTGAATATTACCTTGAAGTTTGGAATTTACAGGATTGATGTCAAATACCCATAATTTTTGTGAGATTTTGAGCCTTATAGAGCATATATTCTTTTTCGTGCTCACTTTATTGATTATGAGTGTGCCAACACTGAATTGTTATTCTAGAACTCGCCTAGATTATACAAATCGAGACCACATTAATGATTTGATATACTGAGATGATAAAGGCACCTAGGTTTTAATCCATTCACTCCACTAAAAAGCTTACCTACATAATTAACCCCTAGTGAACCCTTTTAATCCTAACAACCCTTTTATTGATTTACCCTAAATTTTAACCCAAAACCCTTTGTATTTGTTATCACCATTCTTTTGACTACCTTTTATCAACAATTGATTTGATCGATTCTTGAGTTAGTTTATTTCAGTTGATAAAATTCTTTCTTTATTATGTTTCTACTAAGTTCGATCTTAAAATAAATAAAAAAACCAAAGTATATTCAAGTATTAGTATATGATTAAAGGAGCTTATGCATTTAAATTTCAATTGTTGAAGAAGAGCTCGTATTAAAAGAATTATCAATAGTAGTATTACTAGTTTCAAAGCAACCATTTATTTTCTAGATCATTATTCTTAGTAGGTAATTTATCAGGCCAATCTCAATTTTTAACCTTCTAATTCAGCCTTTATCCACACCTTTAACCTATGCCCCGTTACAACCCTAATAAAGACCTTTTGATTTGTGCATCATCTCATATTTCAGTGGTGGAGATTTGATTTTCAGGCAAGCCTATGGGATTAACTTTTCAGGTTCGACTTATAAGTGTTTTTTCTTGAACCTTCAACACTTCGAGTACTTTGAGTGAATCTTTAGTGAGGATTTCAATCCTTGCCGGTTTTGAATTATAGGTAATTATTTAGATAAGGGAAGACATCTATGTTTTTATGCTACAAATTTATGACTTAGAATTGTTTGAGCCTTTAAGAGTCTTTGAGTTAAATTATCCATGTATGAATTATCTATGAATTATGATGAGGCATTGTTGATAAGAATTATGAATTATGGAAAGTTCGTTTTAATTGTAAGTTGAGAATTTTGCTTGAGGACAAGCAAAAGCTTAAGTGTGGGGGTATTTGATAAACCGTAAAAGTAACATATTTTAGGCCCACATTTAGTATGCTTTTGGATGATTTAGCCCTTCATTTATCTAAAAAGGTACTTTTAATTATTTCTTTTCATGTTTATACTCAGAAAAGCACCCGAGGATGAAAAGAACGAGAAACGGGCTTAAAACGGGCCAATTTGGGCCAAAGAGGAAATCGACACGGCCTGGACTTCAAGCCACACGGTCGTGCCTCATCAATTTAGTTCACACAGCCTAAGCCACAATTCAATGCGTGCCCCAATCGCGAATCGAGTACTGAAAATGATTTACAGGCGTGTACCATGGCCAGTGCCCTTCTCATGGAGAGAGCAATTTCACTCGGAATAGGATACTTTGAGGCAAAGAAACATATTCCAAAGCCTATTCAAACGCCAAGTAGGAGGTATACTTGAATTGGGACACTTAGAGGCCAAGTAAAACATTCCAAAAGTCTATATAAACACCCTAAGTGTATCCTGAGAAGAGGGCGGTTAGCTAGGCCAAGGAGCCGAGCTAGAAGGTCAGCTTTGTGGGAATTACTCGAAGATAGCTAGTTGATCCATCTCAAGGAGCCGGAATTCTACTCAAAACGGCGGATTTCTCCTTCAATTCCTCTAGGGAGTTTTAGGGATTTCTTATGTTTTGTTTTATCTTTTCTCTTGAGATATTTTCTTTATTCATTATGAACTAAACCCTTCAGATACCTGAAGGAGATGAAACCTAGATTAATCTTGTTATTATTTCCTGAATTATATGATAAATACTTAGTTTGTTCTTAATTATGCATGCTTAATCCAAATCTGATGTGCTTAGGTGGAGGAGAAATAGACCTTGTTTAAGAGTAGATCTAGCATAATTAAGTGGAGTAGATTGCACGCCTAGAGATAGGGTGACGAGATTTTGCCGGATTAGGGTGAAACTTAATATGGGAGTCCATAGATCGATTTACTGCTATTCTAGGGGGTTATTATAAGGGAACGAGAGTTCCACTAATTAACCTATGGTTAGACGTTATTCGCCTTGAGAGAGGGTTTAATATACGTTAAGGAGTCCTACGGATCAAACTAAGTGAATAAATCGTATGGTTCAGTGTTAAATAACAAGTGAAGTCTAGGTGGATTCTTCTTGAGGGTATCGTTGTTGTAATACCCCGAAAATTTTTACAGTAAAATATTATCTTTGATATAGTAAAATAAGGAAACAAAGCGACAAAAAGGGAAATTTTGGAGTTATGACAACATTGAGAAGTATATTATGATATATTAATTCAAGAAAGGACCAAATGGTAAAAGTGAGAAAAGTTTTGTTGCCTAAGAGTAAATATTCAAAACTTGAGGGGTTAAAGTGTAAATATGAAAAGTTAAAGGACCAATAATGAAATATTTTAAGGATGGAATGATCTAGAAACTAAGGAAAATGGATGAATTAGGACCAAATTGAATAGGTAAAGAATTATGAGGGACTAAATCATAATTTTACTAAATTATGTGATGATTCAAGGATGAAATTTTAAAGATCACAAAGGGCAAAATGGTCAATTGGAAGAGAGAAAAATCTAGAAAGTAATGATGATGTTGATGATATTTTATAATTATTTAATTAGATAAATATTATTTTATTAATATTTTGATGAGATATTTTATTATTTATCATTATTTTATTATTATTTATGTAGTATATAAGGAAGGAAATATGATGAATTTTTATCATCTCTTTCCCATGCAAACCAACGTGAGAAGAAGAGAAAGAAAAGAAGTTTTCTTTTCTTTACAAATTGGTCCTTTCATCAAAAATTCACCATTTTCACTTAAAATTCAAAAGAATTTCTATAGCCATCAAGAGAGAAAGATGACAAGGAGACTATGGGGAACAAAAATATCAAGTTAGATTCAAGAAATAGAAGCTGGAGGAGAGAGAAAATCAAGTTAAAGATTGAAATCAATAAAACAAGGTAAGAACATCAAGTTTTCAATATATTTTTAAGTTTGATATTGTGGAAAAAGCTTGGAAATGATGTTAATGTAGAGTTTTATTATATAAGGTTTTATGTTCTTGATATGTTAGTGAAGGAAAATAAGAGAAAGTGATGGGAAATATTGTAGAGAAAGGAAATAAAGGTGTTATAAACTTGGTAATTAATATTTTGCACTAAAACAGTTTTGGACAACAGCAGTAGTCTAAATTTAGAAAATCACCAAAAATTGTAAAAATCGAATTAGAGAATGAATAAAATATGGAATTAAATCTTATTGAGTCTAGTTTATTATAGAATAAACTTTGTAAGTAATGGAATTTTAAATCACGAGATATAATAGGTTTTGTTAGGCAAGGTCAGAATGATTTTGGGTTCCCCTGTTCTGACTTTGTAAAATCATAAAAAATTGTAAAAAATAATTAGGGGCTTAAATTTATGTTTTTAAAATCCTGAATGAGTATATTTTCAAGAGAAACAAACTAGAACATCATCCGAATCCCGTATGAGGAGATAATTAATTTTTAGTGAAGAATGGTTGGAACTATCAGACATCAGAATAGGGGTAAATTTAAAGAATAAACTGTACTTATTGGATAAAGCAAAAATTCTGAAAATTTTATGGTAAGAATATATGTGAGTCTAGTTTCAGAAAAAAATTAGTGGATCTTAAATTGAAATTCTGTAGCTCAAGATATAAACAATTTAGTGACTATGACGCAAATAGACAGCTTTGAATAAATTTATGAGTAAATAGTGAAATCATAGATAATGTTACTTGTAAACATGTTATATAAATTAAGGTTGTGGAATGGAGAGGAGAAGGAGGAAAATATATATGAATATTCAACTAGCATGGCTAATTTGCATGTTCTAAGCTCGAGGACTAAATTGAATAAAAGTAAAACTTTATGGGTAATTTTGTAAAAATGTCAAGAAATGACCAAATTACATGAAATGGATTATTTTATTACTTAAATTATAAAATTGAATGAAATTATTAATTTAGATCAAGATCGGTGAAAATATGTTTTAGGGATTAAATTGAAAAGTGTTGAAATTATGGAAAATTTTGATATTTCATAGAATTCATGGGCTGTTTTCAATATATATGAGAATAATTAGGCTTGAAACAAGGATTAAATTACAAGAATTTTATTTTTACGAACCTAAGGATGAAATCGTCATTAATTAAAAGCTTAGGGGTAAAATGGTAATTTTGCCTAAAGCATTAATTAAATGTATCGAATCTGAGATGAATGAAAATGATGATCAAATTTATTAATAAAGATCCGGATAACTCAAATACGAGACTTGAGCGTGGAAAAGAAAAGTCATTGGATTAGTGAAACTATAAACATGAACAAGCAATGAGATAAATTAGTGTAACTTGAATTATATTCTTAAATACTTGAAATATATTCTTATTGATATGAATATAATTTGGATATTCATTGTATGATAATTGATGAAGCAATGATATTCTTGATGAAAATGGAAAATAAATCCTGGTTGAATGAAAGGAAAATTCGATGGATCTACGAAAAGGAATTGACGATAAAAGGATCTAAGCAGGAGGGTGATCCTATCTGATATAGCCCTCCGAAGAATATGTGTGAAAAGGATCTAGCCGGACGGGTGATCTGATATAGCCCTCCGAAGAATATGTGGAAAAATGATTTAGCCGGACGGGTAATCCAATTAGGATCTGAATTTAGCTTTGGGTGTAATTGGATCCAAGCTCATTAGAGTAATTGTCGTGCGTGGGATTTAGCCTGGTGGTAATCCCGATAATACTCTTTGAGCATATGTTCTGAGGATTTAGCTCGATGGTAATCATCATTGTAAGAAATGAGGTTCATGGAGTGTGCTTTCTTCTGTGAGATTTAGCTTTGGACCGGTAATCCATTGTAAGGATGAGGTTCGAGGGAATGTGCTCTTTGGAAAAGGGTGTACCCATATGTGTACGAATTGACGGACCCGAAATTGTACACTATAAGTGTACTACTGGAAAATCCATCGAAATTTCGAGAAATTCAACGGGATAAATATAGAAAATGGCAAGTACTTGAAATCATGAAATTAAACTTGAAATACATAGAAATAATAATTATTTGATGTATTGAAATATGACATGGAAAATACATGTATGTGAAATTTGCCAGATAATTATGCATATTCAAGATTATGAACTACTGCTAGAACAAATATATACTAATCTCATGAAAATGATGGTACATGAAATATTGTTATAATAAATTGAATAATTTATATTTATGAAGAAATAGCAAGAAAAGCGATATGGATCATGACATGTAAATATAAGACTATCTTTGATACGTTTTATAAGGAAAATTATGTATATTAATAAGTAATAAATTCAAGTGAGACATGTCGAAATAATAATTATAATAATAATTTTGTTAATATTAAAGTATGCTAACCAATGTAGGAAAATTTTAAGATTTTGCGAAGAATTCTCTATAATCCCAATTTAATCCTGGTTGGTTCCTAATGTATGTTTTGGGCTTTGAGGACCCAATAGAGGGACGTTATGATTATTTTCAAAATATGAATAATAAATGACTCAAAATTATTCGAAAATGTTCAGTAAACTCCGATAATGCCTCGTACCATATTCCGGCAACGGATACGGGTAGAGGGTGTTACAGTCGTGATCAATTGAGTTTCTCTTCAAGTTATTTTCTAATTCATTCTTTCTGTCTTTGCGTCTTTAGTTTAGTATTCGTAATTCAGAATAAAACAACTTCATTTATTTTAGGCTAAATAATAAAAAGAAAGTTAGTATTAGTACTTTTAGTTCCTTTGGGTTCGACAATCCTGTCTTGCCTAAGCTATACTACTGTTCGATAGGTACGCTTGCCTTTAATCGTTGTCAGAGTTAGTTTCCAGGTCCGATCTTTCTCTTTATAAATTTTAAAACTCGACAAAACAACGATCAGTACGATTTCTTTCGAACCCTAGAACACGTAGTGTTTGCTTATTTTGAAAATATAATGTGATCATAACGAAATGGAAAAGGAATTTTAAAATAAAATGTAAAAGCGATTTACAGTCTTTGGCTTGTATAACAACATGATGTGATAAAGTATAACAACAATAATAAGAGTAAGAATAAAATACAATAAAATAAAAGTAAGATAAACAAATGAAATAAAATAAAAGAGAGTTGTAACAATAATGGAGGCTATATACAATAATAAAAACCATAAAATGATAATAATGGTAACGAGAAAAAAAATGTGATAATAACACTAATATATATTAATAAATAAATAATAGTAAAAATATATATTAGTAATAATAATAATAATAATAATAATAATAATAAAAAAATTAGTAATGAAAATAATAATAAAAATAATTGCTAATAGTAATAAAAGATATACAAAATAAAAAAATCAAATAAAATAGCATAAATAAAAAAATAACCAAATTAAAAAACAATGGGGATCAAATTAGGATTAAAGCAAAATTATGGGCTAAATTATAATAAATAAATAGCTAAAAGGGATTAAAATCAAAAGAAGCAAACAAGCTGAGGGCAAAAGGAAAAAATCCTAGTTCTCGAAACGCGCCGTTCTGCAGGACTAAAATGGAATGAATACCAAATTATTGGGCCAGATTAAAAGAAAAAAATAGAAATAAGGCTAAATTAAAAAGACTGAAAAATGCAGAAGGACTACGGGCATAAATAGCCCATTTTTAAAAAAAGGCAGATCTCTAGAGCGGGTCGGGTCAACACGCAGGTCGTCTCCATATGTCGCTGTTTTGAGGCCACTGAAATAGGCCCTAAACTGCGCCGTTTTGGGTCTTTTATAAAAGCAATTTTTTTAAAAAAAAATCAGTCCCCCTTTATTTTCAAAAAGAAAAATAGAAAGGCTGCCCCTTTCTCTCGCACTTGGGTGATTTAGATACAGGCTCGGTAGGCCCGATCGCCACAGTGTCCCGCTTGAAGCCATCGTATCTGATGGCGAATTCAAAAAAAGTAAGTTTTTTCTCTTTTTTAATACTATATTTTTATATATTATGTAGTTTTTTTAAAAAAATAAAAATCTTTATACATACATGTAATTACAGTTTCGCAAAGAAGAAGGAAAAAAAATGTAAATGAAAGAAAATAATAAAACCTTGCGCCCTTTTTTATACTCTATATTTTTTGTATATTCTCAATTTATTTTGCCTGAATATTTCTTTCTGTATGTATCTCTGTCTCTGTGAAAAAATCGTGTCCACTGTTACAGATTTTTTTTGGAATTTTATAACCCAGAAAACAAAAAAGGAAATACAAAAAATTGTGTCTCGTTTGCCTTTTTGTTGCTCTTTCTTTCCTTTTTTGCAAGTGGGAGGCTCAGATCTCGGCGTGGGACGTCATTTGAGCGCAAATTGAGGCTGGACGAGGGTGATTTTGGCGCAAAGGAAGAGCTCTTGAGGCTTATGGCGCTAGGGTTTCAAAAACCCTAGGCTTCTAAAACTGTTTTAGGTTTTGGGCCGTGTAGGTTGGTCTAGAAATTGGGCTAGATTAAGTTTGAGTTATAATGGGCTTCGGGTATTTAGTTTTAGGTATTGGGTTCTGTTTTGGGTCTTGTGGTATTTGGGTTTAGGTCTGTTTTGAGTTAGTTTATTTAGGTACTGGGCCTCTGGTAATTTTTATAAATTTGGGCCTGTAAATTAGTTTTGTAAATCTATATTAATAGAAATCTTGGTACATTTTATTTTTATTTTTATTATTTTATTTTTGTTTTGGTTTTCACTAGCCCGGGAAAAATGGGCCGATTACAGATGGTGTTGAAAATGCCATGCATGATGAGTTGGTGCAGGGAGATTGTTTCGAAAGAAATAATGGCGAAGCCATGATAGACTGAACTGTAGATGACCATTTGGAGTAGTAGGTTACAGAACAAGTTGACCCTATCTTTCTAGAAAATACAATAGGATTGGAAAATACTCAGAACCAGGCTTCAATGTTGCAAAACATTCCTGTGGATGTTGATATGGAGGCGACTGATATGGTACTAAACATGACAAACCAAATGGAGGTTGGGCTAGAGATTAACATTTGAGAATTCTCAACTCAGATGCAATCGAAATCAAATTAGCATTCTTTTCATTCGGAAGTGATACATGTACTTCAAGGAAATGATGACCACTGTAACCTGACACCAGTGGACTGGGGCATAATTTGTGTCGAGGTTTATGCTACTAATCTTCCTAATGATGTGATTAGGGCTTTGGAAATAAGGGATAGAGCGATTCAGGGGGATCATTAAGATGGGAAAGCAAATAATTTTGATGCATTCCATGAATAAATGGTTTAACAAAAAATCGGCTTGGACAATATTATACCAATGCAAGGAAATAAAGAGGGAGTCAAAGTCCAGTGATGATAAGGAAGGTGGGCACACAAGGAAAACCCACAGGCGGACCTGGAAGATATTTACTGTTCGCGAGGGTGAGAGTAGCAGGTACCCATGGGGGCTTACGGACTAGCCTAGAAAAGCCTCAGCTGGAGCCATGATAATTGTCAGTTGGAAGACAAGGGGGTTGGATCGCCCCCTTATTGTTCACTGCATTCAACAAATGACCCATCGTTTAGAACTGAACGTGCTGTTCCCGATGGAAACAAAGAGTTCGACTGAACATATGGGAAAGTGGGCTAAGCTATGGGGTTTTGATGATTTTGTGGGTTGTTCCTACGGAAGAAGTAGTGGGGGGTTGTGGTTATGTCTCGAGTATACATAAAAATGTGATTCACTTTTCGGTTTATGATTATTGTAACTTATTTTCATGGATGACATGTGTGTATGGTGACCAAAAATTAAATAAAAGGGAAGAGTATTGCAATAAGTAAAAAGGGATAGTCGGGTCATTTTGGGTGACTTTAAACAAGTTTTAAATAGTGAAGATAAATTTACACCTAGACACACAAATATCAGTGGATGTGAGCTACTAAATGAATGCCTTGATGGATGTAGTTTGATGGAAACTAATCCAAATAGGCAATTCTTCATATGGACCTACAATAGGGAGGGTGAAGAAGTACTTTGGGAGAGACTTGACCGTGCTTTTTGTAATCAGAAATGGCTCCAACGCCATCTTAAGGCTAGCTTGATAAATAAACCAACCATTCAGTCTGGCCATGGCCTAATGGTGCTAAGTACCAGTATTAGATGGCCTTTCATGTGAAGACCTTATCTTTTCGAGGCAGTTTGGTTGGAACATCCAAGGTGTAAAGAAATCAATGGTCAAATCATGTTAAGGGTACCCTGTCTTACTCCTTTTTACCCAAATTAAAAATTACGAAGCAAGCATTGAAGCTTTGGGAAAGGGAGGAGTTCGTGAACATAATGTTCAGGAAAAAATATTATAAGATAAGCTAACAGTGGTGCAACAAAAAATTATGTGACTAGTCATGGTTGAAAAGGAAAAGGAGATGAGGGCAAGTCTTGAAGGGGTTTTAAATATGAACAAGTTTTATGGTTTCAGAAATCCAGAGCAGAGTGGATAATGGAAGGAGAGAGAAATACTAGTGAATAAGAGAAGATGGAGAATTGGGATTTTAATGATTACAGGTGAGAATGGTCAAGTTGCGGAAGATCATAGTAAGGTTAAGGAGGTATTGCTAATCATTTCAAAAATATTTATGGAAAGGAAGATTCAGCTAGTGATGAGGAGACAAGGAATAACCTTCATTCCATTCACTTGAAGAGAATTCCACAAGCTAATTTGGTGAACTAAAGAAAATCATTATTAGAAATAGAGATCAAAGAAGCCTTGAATCAAATCAGTCCCCTGAAGGCACTAGGACCCGGATAAGAATCTTGCTATCTTCATTTAGCAAAACATGGACACGGTAGGTAATGATGTTTGGAGAGGGATGCTTGACCTGTTAGTACAAAACTCCGGTGAGGAAAATCTCGAACACCTAACGAAAACTTCGAGCAGAAGAAGAAATAGGACAAGGCTCCAAGGCGTGTATCAAATCACTATCTTTAAGGTTATATTCGCCCCACCTATCTTGATTGTGCAAGCGAGTTCGAGCAAATTAACCTCGAGGATACAATGAAGCCAAAGGCTATTTGCGTTTTACTTTGCGAGAATAGCCCACTACACCTTGAGCAATGTATGACAAGAAAACCAATTTCTATAAAGGATTTACTGCGTAATACTTTATAAAACAATCTAACAATATTAGATAATGAAGGAAGAGAGAAAGAATATTAGAATTTTTGTTGGTATATCTCCAAATGAAATCGATTCCTATTTATAGGAATTTTCATGTCTCTTCATAGAGACATCTTTAATCAATAGGTACCTTCTTCGAATAATAATGTTTTTAAAATAAAACATTATTATTCATTTAATTATAACTATTCAAATAATATTATTTAAATAGTTATAATTCTTTTCAAAAATTAAAAGATATAATCTTTTAATTAATTATACCCATTCATTTATAGTTATTAAAAACTATAAATATTTGAAAATGTTCCAACAATCTCCCTATTTTCAAAATATTTAGATTTTGATATTCTTGGAAATCAATTTGCATAAATGAAGGTATCTTACGATTGAACCTTCACTTAGTGAAAACATGTTAAAGTTAATCGAAATTGCATGGTAGACTAAGCTTTGAACCAACTATTTCATTTGATTAACGAGCACATCTCACACAATGATATCAACATCGGTCAATGCATAGTATCTAGGGACACTATTATGGCCATGTGTGCATGTCCTCTTTTCATGAGTCTTTGTCGAGCCAAGCCCTTGAGCTCCTAGAAGCGGCCACACTTCCACTCACATAGGTAGATCCCATCAAAAGTGTTCCGTAATTATAACACTCTAACATATTTATGTTATGGGTCCATTAAGAGTACATTACTCATCCTTCTCTTATCATTACGGGTACCTAGCACTTTAATCTTAGGATGAATTTATTCATAGTGCTATGATCACATACTAATGATGTACTTTGTCTCATTGAACTCAAGACTTGACGTTATACCAAGCGTTGAGTCGAGTTTCCATCATGGATGACTCTAATTAATGGGCTTGAGTCCCATCCCTTTTGAGGTCCTTTTCTGCATCTCTAGCAAGACTTTTTGTCAAAGGATCGCCAAATTTTCACTTGACCTCACATAATTAATAGTGATCACTCCATCGAGATTAATTGTCTGACATAACTATGTCTTAATCCAATGTGTCTAGACTTTCCATTATGTACTTGGCTATATGCCTTTGCTAGAGTAGCTTCACTATCACAACGGATAGAAATAGGTGAAATTGGCTTAGGCCATAAAGGTACATCATAAAGCAAATTTCTTAACCATTACGCTTCTTTAGATCGTGACTAATGCAAAAAATTCTGCTGCCATGGTGGAATCAGTAATACAAGTTTGTTTCTTGGAACCCCAAGAAATGGCTCCTCCACCAAGAATAAAGATCCATCCATTAGTAGATGCATTATCTTCCAAACTTGTAATCCAACTAGCATCTGAATACCCTTCTAAAACTGGAGGATATCCATTATAACACAATCCATAGTTAATAGTTTTCTTTAAATACCTAAGTACTCTATTCAATGCTTGCCACTGCAAACTACTTGGATTACTTGTGTACCTTCTCAATTTCCCAACAGCATATGCAATATCTGGTCTTGTACAAGTCATTATGTACATAAGACAACCAATTAGACTTGCATATTTCAATTGATCAATTTTCCTACCACATTAGATACTAATTTTATTTGAGGATCCATGGGTGTAGATCTTTGGTATCTGATTGAAAAGATTAAACTTTTAAGCACATTTTCAATGTAATGTGATTGTGATAAAGCTGCAGTGCTTTCATCTCGGGTTATTTTAATCCCAAGAATAACATCTACTACACCCATATCTTTCATAGCAAAGTTGTTTGACAAGAATTTCTTTGTGTTTTCTTTTTGTTCCAAATCCGTGCCAAAATGAGCATGTCATCTACATATAAGCAAATTATGACACCTTTTCCATTTTCAAATTTGCTATATATGCACTTATCGGATTCATTTATTTTATAACCATTAGCTAAAACAACATTGTCAAACTTTTGGTGCCATTGTTTTGGTGCTTGTTTAAGTCTATATAAAGATTTAACAAGCTTACATACATTATGCTCTTGTCTGGAACAACAAATCCTTAGGTTGTTCCATGTACACTTCCTCTTCCAATTCACCATTTAAAAATGCGGTTTTAACATCCATTTGGTGAACAACCAAATTATATATGGATGTAAGTGATATTAAGAGTCTAATTGTAGCAATTCTTGCTCTTTGGAGCATAGGTATCAAAGTAATCAATACCTTGTTTTTGTGTAAAACCTTTGGCTACCAACCTTGCTTTAAACTTATCAATGGTTCCATCGACCTTCATTTTCTTTTTGAAAATCCATTTACAACCTATATGTTTGGAACCGGTGGAAGATCAACTAAGATCCAAGTTTGATTTCCCATTATTGAATCCATCTCATCATTTATTGCTTCTTTCCAAAAGCGAGTCTTGAGATTTCATTGCCTCTTCAAATGTAATAGGATCAGATTACGTATTATAACAATAAGGTATCCTATTATATATACTTTCACCTTTTCCTTCTACAAGAAACATCATGAAATCGGTCCAAAATCTTTGACATTTTAATCCTCTTACTTTTTCTTAATTCTTGACAAGATTCATCATTATTATCAATTTGTTCCAATGGAATCTCATTCTCATTTGAAGAATGAATCAATTATTCTTGTTGTAATTGTCTTGATATAGAATTATATCTATTTTCATCAAAATAGCATCTCTTGATTCAATAATGATATTAATTGAAATTGAATCATCGGTTTAATTACCATGAACCTATATGCCTTGCTATTATGTGCATATCCTATAAATATGCATTCAATTCCTCTTTCACCTAACTTTTACGTTTAGGTGTTGGAACTTTGACAATAGCTCTACAACCCCAAACCTTCAAATAATTAAGGTTTGGTTTCCTTTTCTTCCATTGTTCATAAGGGGTTATTTTAGTTTCCTTATTAGGAACTCTATTCAATATATGACAAGTGTTAGAACAACTTCTCCCCAAAACCTTGTCCAAGACACGAATATGATAACATTGAATTTACCATTTCGATTAATACTCTATTTTTCCTTTCAGCTACACCATTTTGTTGTGGTGTATAAGAAATTTGAAACTTGATGGACAATCGATTGGATTCAAAATAACTTGGATTATAGTATTCTCCACCTCTATCCGATCTTAAACACTTGATAAATGATTCACATTGAAGTTCAACTTCTGATTTATAAACTTTAAATTTATCAAGCGCTTCATCTTTCGAATGCAATAAATATATATAACAATATTTAGAACAATCATCAATAAAAGTAACAAAATATTTCTTTCCACCTAATGTAGGAGTATTATGCATGTCACATAAATCACTATGTATCAAATCAAGCAATTTTGTTTTTCTTTTAACCTTAGGGAAAGGGTTTCTTGTAATTTTAGTCAACATACATGTATTGCATTTTTCAATATTATTATTAAAAGCAGAATTAAATCTAACTTATACATGTCATTCAATTTTCTATAATTCAAATGACCTAATCTATAATGCCATAAACAAAAGATTCAACCATATAAGCGAAATAGTATTTTCATTTTATTGATAATATTTAGTTTGAACATACTCTCATACATATACCCTTTCCTACAAAATTCCTCCCTTAGACAAAATAAATTTATCGCCTCAAAACAAGTTTGAAACCAAACTTATTTAATGACTTCAGGACACTAAATTCTTTCTAACCCGGTACATAATATACATCATTTAAGGTTAAAACCTTTCCGAAGTGAATTGCGTTCAATGACCCTTTGCCTTTGATTCTTTGCGGTGGAAGAATTTCCCATGTACAAGACATTGTCATTTTCACATTGTGTAAACTTTGTGAACATTCTTTTGTCTTTGCACACGTGTTTGGTTGCTCAGTATCAATCCACCATGTATTATCATCTTGTGCCATATTAATTTGAGATATCATTGCAGCGAACTTTTCGTTATTATCGACCTTAGAAGATGATTTCTTCTTTAAGAATCGACATTCATTCTTGAAATGTCCGACTTACCACAATGATAGCATGAGCCCTTTTGTTTCTTTTTAAACTTAGGTGCTCTATCGATCTGTTTGAACTTTCTCTTGAATGGTTTAGTAGTCATACTTCCTCCGTAACATGCACTTTGGCATTTTCGAATTTAGATTCGATCTTGCTTTCGATATTCTTCTTCAATCGAAGATGATTTGCCAAAGCCTCAAGAGATATTTCCTCTTTCTTATGTTTTAGACTTCTTTTAAAGTCTTTCCAAGATGGAGGAAGTTTGTCTATTATGGAAGATACAACAATCATTTCATCCATTTTCATATCATATTGTTTGAATTGATTGACATCTTTTCAATATCACAAAATTGTTCCATAATGAGCGACCATCAATCATTTGATAATTATTGAAACGAGTGACAAGAAATTTCTTACTTGTAACATCTTGGTCATGTATCTTGTCTCCAATTTGTCCCATAATTCTTTAGCAAGTGACCTCATTTTGGTAGGTGTTGAACAAACCATCGGATAAACCATTCAATATGTGGCCCATGCACATGTAATCAACATTGTCCCATTTTGTCTTTCTCGGTTTGCTGACAGATTCGTTTTCAGTCTCCTCAGGTCTTGGGGTATCCAAAACATATGCAATCTTCAAAGTTGATAATAAGAAGTGCATCTTTTTCTGCCATCGTCGAAAATTGCCACCATCAAACCGATCAAGTTTGACAAAATTGGAAGCCAACTCCCTTAGTGTTCCACTTTCGTGAGTTGCGGTAGTCATTGTGGATATAACCTTAAAATTGTTAGTACAAAACTCCGGTGAGGAAAATCTCGAACACACGAACGAAAACTCGAGCGAGAAGAAAAAATAGGACAAGGCTCCAAGGCGTGTATCAAATCACTATCTTTAAGGTTATATTCGCCCCACCTATCTTGATTGTGCAAAGCGAGTTCGAGCAAATTAACCTCGAGGATACAATGAAGCCAATGGCTATTTGCGTTTTACCTTGCGAGAATAGCCCACTACACTTTGAGCAATGTATGACAAGAAAACCAATTTCTATAAAGGATTTACTGCAGTAATACTTTATAGAACAATCTAACAATATTAGATAATGAAGGAAGAGAGAAAGAATATTAGAATTTTTGTTGGTATATCTCCAAATGAAATCGATTCCTATTTATAGGAATTTTCATGTCTCTTCATAGAGACATCTTTAATCAATAGGTACCTTACCGAATAATAATATTTTTAAAATAAAACATTATTATTCATTTAATTATAACTATTCAAATAATATTATTTAAATAGTTATAATTCTTTTCAAAAATTAAAAGATATAATCTTTTAATTAATTATACCCATTCATTTATAGTTATTAAAAACTATAAATATTTAAAATGTTCAACATGACCTCCACGAAAATGGTAGGATGCTCAAAGAATTTAATGGAACACTTATTGCATTGATGCCAAAGAGCAAGTTCCCTTAATCGGTAAATGACTACACACATCATTCTTTGCAGTGTAGTTTATAAGATCATTGCAAAAATATTGTTCAAGCAGTGATAACACCCTCTCAAAATGTGTTTTCTCAAAATAGGTAGGTATGTGATAATGTCAGTATTGGTGCAAAGATTCAGAAAAGGAGGACAACCAAAGGAATAATCAGAGCTTTGAATATCAACATGAATAAAGCCTATGATAGGATTAGTTGAAATTTCATCAAAAATATCTTCTCCTTTCTAAGCTTCAGTGTGAAAGGGTCAAATCTTATCATGTCATGCTTCTCAATAGTGAGATCAAAATGACTATATATGCCGAAGAGGGGATCAAGACAAGTTGATCCTCTGTCTTTGTATTGATTAACCTATTGAATAAGCAAGTGGTTGAAGAAGGAAGGCAAGGAGTTGTACAAGGAAGAGAGATTGAATAGAGAAATAGTGAGTGGAAGATTCTATGGAAGTTGAATTTGCTGTACAAAATTGTGATCTTCTGGTGGAAAATATGCTCTAATTGTATCCTATATCAGTTGGAGCTCGGCAGACATATATCATCCATAGATACATGTTACCCTATGTGTCATGAGGACCATTTATTCATCAAATGACCCTTTGAAAAAGCGATATGGTCTAGCTCAATTGTAGATTAATAGCTTTGATAATAAAGATAAGTGGGATCCAAAGAATGCTATCAAAGCTGGGAATACGAGGACATCGAATCATTATAGAGAATGCTTGGTAGCTTCACTGAAAATTGTTAAAGGGAAGATGGAGATTGGAAGAGGTGCATGCTTGATGGACAGTGACAAACGGTTGATTTATAAATGTGCAACAAGTTGGAATAAAGATGATAAATTTGGTCTGAAGCTGGGAGCTCTTACTTAAAGCAAAGGAACTGAATAGGATGATCAAATCATCTAGAAATGTAATAGATATTTCTGTTGGAGTTTCTAGCAGCTAACAGCAAGTGTGGCTTGAGGCAGAAGAAAAAAAATGACATAAGGTTGAAGAAGGAAAGAAAGTTGACAGAATTTTTGAGAGAAAAGAAAGCTAAGGAAAAAATGGAGCTTAAGTGTGAAAATAAATTGCATCCAACTTTTTTCATTACTCAAAATACAAAAGATACATTGCCATTATATATATAAGTCATGGTCAATGTGAATTACAACAAGTCATTACCTAAACATACCTAATCCCACCTAAACTTATGGAAACTTGAAATACAAAACTTGCAAGCTTAATCTTGCTGATTTGATCACCTAGTCACCATCAAAATGACATGAAATATCAACCTAACATTGTTCAAAATAAACCAAACTAAGTTACATTGACATTGGATTCAAAACGACAAGTTAAAGAACTTGGTTTGCATAAAATAATAGTGGCGAGATAGCATCAAAGGTTGTGTGGCATATGGATGTTGCATGGGGTGCATGGAGTTCATAATTCAACACTCCTCCTTGAACTCTTTCAGACATACACCTAGTTTCTTTCTTAATTCCATGAACCTTGTTGTTTTGAGGGCTTTAGTAAAAATATCGACAAGTTGATTTTACGAATTGCAATAAACCGGTTTAATTTCACCACTGTTCCATCTCTCTCACCACATGAAGCTTTATGTTAAAGTGTTTGGTTCGACAGTGAAACACGGGGTTTTTGCAATTGCAACATGATTTGTTGTCACAAAGTATCTTTGTTGCTCCCTCTTCTTTGTAGGTTTAGGTAAATAGCGGTTCCTAAGCCATATAGCTTGATTCACAAATTGCAGTAGCTACATATTCGACCTGTTGATTGGGCCACCGAGTTTTGCTTTTTCAAACACCAGTGAACATTCTTTGAACCAAGAGAGAAACAATAGCTGAAGTGCTTTTCAAATCATCCTCGATCCCGCCCAATCACTATCGATATACCTATCATTTTTAACTCATGGACCTTCTTTGAACTTCAACCCAAAGCTTAAGGTACCTCTAATGTACCTAAGCACCCTTTTTCTTTGCTTGAAAGTCTTGCATGTTGCAACAATGCATGAATCTGGATAGCATGCTCACAACAAACATTATATCGGTCTTGTAGTATTAAATAAAGAAGGCATCCCACTAAGCTTACGTAGATGGACTCATCGACCGCATCAAAATTACCTTGGCTTGTCAACTTTAACTTTCGGCGACCATAGGTGTGTTCATTGGTTCTTTGTTTTCCATGGAAAACTTGTTCAAAATTTTCTTGGCAAATGCTTGTTGGCAAATTTCTCCTTTAGCTTGTATCACTTCCATTCCAAGGAAGTAAGTCATATGCCAGAGGTTCGACATTTGAACATCTTCTTCATTTTGCTCTTGAAGTCCTTCAAGACAATGTTGTCTCCTCTGTAACTTGACAAGTCATCGACATAGAGAGACACAATAGGTGTGTTCAGTTTTCCATGAGTTTGGCAAATGCGTCATTCTTCTTAACATATAGTGTGGGCTCACCATTTTGATGCTCCTTTGAAATCCCAAAGCGATGAGATAGCTATCGATTCGAGCATACCAAGCTCTTTGGGGAGCTTGCTTGAATACCAGTATAAGCGTCTTCTTAAGCTTGTAGACCATATGCTCTTTGCACGGTACTACAAAGCCTTGTGGTGGTCAATGTATATTTCCTCTTCAAGGTGGCCATTTAAAAAGTAGACTTGACATCGAGTTGATGAATGGTCCATTGCCTTTGTCTTTGCTAAAGCAATCAACATTCGATGGTGTCGAGCACAGCTCTTTGGAGCAAAGGTTTCAAGTAGTCCAGACTATATTTACGGCTAAAGCCTTTGACAACCAACACGGCTTTCAACTTATTTAAGCTCCTATCGCATTCTTCTTAGCACGATAAACCCATTTAACACCTATGACCTTCTTGTCTTGTGGCCTATCAACCAAATCCTGTGTTTGGTTCTTCTCAATCATCTTCATTTCTTCTATCATTGCGCCTTCCAACCTTTGTGAGCTTGACTTCTTGAAACTTGTAGGTTCCATGATGGCAACATCGACTCTTTCGTAAACATCATTAATGGCTGGTCCCTCTAACAGAACATCATCAACATCTATTTCTTGACCAGTTTGCTCGGGTTCTATTTGCCCCACTTCAAGTTCTTGAAGTCTCCATTGGTTGATTGTTGTCCCGGTTTGATAGGCATTTTCATCAAAGACAACATCCTTCTTGACTTGAACCTTCTTTGTTGTTGGATCAATGATCCTATAGCCCTTTTAACCGAGCTATATCCTACTAGAACACCAGGTAGCTCTCCTTGAAAGTTTATCCTCTTTCTGGATGGAATCTGCATATAACATAGACATCCAAAGAGTTTTAGATGAGCAAGAGAGGGTTTGAAGCCATACCAAGCTTCAAAAGGTGTCATTCGAGTCAGGGCCTTTGTTGGTAGTCTATTTTGAAGATAGGCTTTGTGTTGTGACTTCCGCCCACATGAACTTTGGCATTTTCTTTTGAGCAATGAGACATCTTGCCATGTCCATGATGCTTAGATTTTTCTTTCACACACCCCATTTTCTTTGAGGTGTGTATACATTGGTTAGCTGGTGTTTAATACCAGCTTCTTCACAAATCGCCTGGACTTGAGCTGAAATATATTCAGCCCCATTGTCTGACCTGATGGTCTTCAACTTGTAACCTGTCTCTATTTCTGCATGAGCTTTGAACTTCAAGAACACTTGTGGAACTTCGGACTTGTGTTTTAAGAAATAAATCCAACAGAATCTTGAATAATCATCAATGAAGAGAATAAAATACTGTTTCCACTAAGCGATTACATCTTCATGGGACCACAGACATCTGTATGAACAAGTTGAAGCTTCTCACTACTCTCCAAGCTTGATTTGAAGGAAAAGGGCCTAGCTTGCTTTCCAAGTTGACACACTTTACACACTTCATTGTTGCATCTTTGAGTTTGTGAAGTTTTCTACAGATCTTCATGGATCATCTGGCCATTACTTTAAAGTTTGCATGACCAAGTCTTTTGTGCCATATTTTTGAGTCATTGAGAGAAGATATAGTCGCTTTGGGGCTTCGACCAATTAATCTCAAAGGATTTATCGGTCGAGTGGATGTCATGAAACATGATCCACATGGATCTATTATTCGACATACCTTGTCTTTGAACACAAGAGAGTATCCCTTGTCAAGGAGTTGAGATATACTCAACAAGTTTTTGTCAATATCGGGCACAAGTAACACATTGGAAATTACCTTGTTACCCTTTGGAGTTGATATCAAAACATCACCTTTGCCCACAGCATTGATGAACTGACCATTTGCCACTTTAACCTTGGTTTGTACACTCCTGTCCAAGGTTTTGAAAATGGCTGCATTAGGAGACATGTGGTTTGTACATCCACTTGTCCAAGAGCCAAGCTTTGGAGTCATCTTACGGTCACTTGAGCATGACAAAGACTTCTTCTTCTTGATCACTTCCACCTTGACCACTCGAGCCTCGGTCTTAGATTGTTGTTGAGCTAGCTTCGGTCTGCCTTTTGCCTTGCAAACTCTCTCGACATGTCCCTTCTTCTTGCAGTGTTGACATACTGCATCAGGCCGAAACCAACATTTATCTTCAGGATGGCCTGGCTTTTTGCAAAATCTGCAAAGGCGATCATTGGTCCTTGTAGCATCAGGCTTAGGCCTGTTTTTCCATGTTTTCTTGCCTTTGTAGGCAGCATTACTTGAAGAAGTCCTAGCTTTAGCTTGGAAAGCACCTTCTTGGTGTTCCTCGTTCCTGCTTGCCCTTCTTTGCTCTTGAGCATAAAAGGCATTGATTAATTCGGTCAAGGTGATGCTTGAGAGGTCCTTGGAGTCCTCGAGGAAGATATTTTGCTTCATACCTTTCGGGAAAGGTTGAAAGCACCTTCTCTACAATCCTTGCTTCACTAAAGCGCTCACCAAGGAGTCTTATCTTTTTACAACATGACCATAATCTGTCTGAGTACTATTTCTGATCTCTTCTTCTTTCATCTTCAAGTTTTGAAGTCTCTCCTCAAATTTGGTTGTCTGCTGCTGGTCCTTCTGTACCTTGAAACTCCTCCTTAAGTCATCCCATGCCTTTTGGAGTCTCACAGCCATAATTCTTGTAAAAATGACATCCGAGACACAATTTTGGATGCATGACAAGGCTTTATGTTTCTTGGTCTTCTCCTCAGCATGCTGTCGAATTTGAGCCACAGTTGGGTTGGCTCGAAGAGGTTCTGGTTCAACATCAGTGTTCACTACCTCCCATAGATCAAGAGCTTGAAGATAGGTCTTCATTTTAACTTGCCATATATGAAAACCTTCTCCATTGAAGATCGAAGGCACAGCAGGTGAGAAGCTTGATGAAGCCATTCCAAATTGATCTTAATGACAAAGAGTCCTCAAAGAATGAAGCTCGATACCAATTGTTGGAGTTTCTAGCACTAATGACAAGTGTGGCTTGAGGCGAAGAAAAAAATGACAGAAGGTTGAAGAAGGAAAGAAAGTTGACGAAATTTTGAGAGAAAAGAAAGCTAAGGAAAAATGGAGCTTAAGTGTGAAAATAAATTGCATCCAACTTTTTCATTACTCAAAATACCAAAGATACATTGCCATTATATATATAAGTCATGGTCAATGTGAATTACAACAAGTCATTACCTAAACATACCTAATCCCACCTAAACTTATGGAAACTTGAAATACAAAACTTGCAAGCTTAATCTTGCTGATTTGATCAGCCTAGTCACCATCAAAATGACATGAAATATCAACCTAACATTGTTCAAAATAAACCAAACTAAGTTACATTGACATTGGATTCAAAGCGACAAGTTAAAGAACTTGGTTTGCATAAAATAATAGTGGCGACATAGCATCAAAGGTTGTGTGGCATATGGATGTTGCATGAAATGCATGGAGTTCATAATTCAACAATTTCCTCTATATTGTTTGATCCTTACCCCCCAAGTACTTTGATATTTTAGAGACATTGCTAGATGTATAGGTCGAGTTACAACAAGGAACGCCATGGTCATTTACTATTTTACGATAGGAACTAATTATGCTTGCTTTGATAAATTTTTAATATAATTATATAAATATGTTTCTATAAATTAAAAATTATCATTTTTATTTTAAATACTATCATATAATTATATTAATTATTAATGTATATTTTTTAGGGTTTTCTCAAATTTTGAATCAAATTTATTTCAAGCTCGAGCTCAGATCATTACGAGCTTAAGTTCAGATCAATCACAGGCTCGAATTATTCTAGGCTCACGCTTCCTTGGGTTTAGATTAATTTGAACTTGAATTTTTTCAAGCTCAAGCTTTCTCGAGCAAGCTTTTGATCTCGAGCTTGTTTTGTATAATGGGAGATTTTTTTTCTGATTAGGGTCATTATGCAATAATTGAATTCTGATATGACTATGTCAGGTTTTAGATAATTTATAATAAATAAAGGAGGCTCGAAAATAGCAAATAAGAATGTTATGTTTCATTGAAACCTAGTACAAAATAAATTGACAATGGTAAGACTAGATAAAATTTAGCATCATTCTAAGGGTGTTACTGGCCTCCAATCATGAAAATGCTTAGCATTTAGAACTTTTTTGTATCAGAGCCAGGATAGATCATCCGAAATATGGAGACTGCAATTGGAATTAAAGAAGCAAATGTCATGTATAATTGTTCTGAGCTGCTTACTTTGAGAGTGATTTGCCCACAAAACTGGTGTTTCAATCCCCCATGAACAGCCACGGAAGAACTGCATCCAATAGAGAATTGAGATTGTAGGTTATCCATTAGAGCTGGATCATGCCTCCACTTCACAAAAGACAGTCCAAGTATGGTTTGGATTTGCTCAACAGGAAAATTATCCTTTAATCGGATCTCAATGTTGGCTCCATATGCTGCTTGACCTTGACATGCCACTGCCCCAGCATTTCCAGCCAAAACCAACCTTTTTCCTATTGAAATCCGATCCTCGATCTTAACTCCCGTAGCCATATTTCCGCCAAAGAAAGTACCTGATAAACCTACAGTTGTTCGGTTTATGTTGAAATTTCTGAATCTTGTTTCGGTCCTTAAGACGTATGCAAGCTGTTTTCCAACAGTTTGGATATCGAATCCCAGCATTGTTGATCCATTCCCTCTGTGTTTTGAATGGACTGAAGAATCCAAATGGACATTGAACTCTCTTTTATCCTTGGTGATTTGAACAGCAAATGCCCCTGGTAAGTAATCAGCTATAGAAAGACTTCTTTCAAGGCTAACACCATCATATCCAATATCATGATCCCAAACCTGTGAGTCCAAAACTGGCCTCGTGAGAAGCTGAGATGCAGATTCTGAAAATCGATACAGGTATGTCGGGTTATCCCCATTAAAGGAAGGAGGAAGGACCATTTCAGGCAAGGGGACCGATATAGTAGTCGGATCCACTTCTTCAACGTTTGCATTATCTCCAACATCATCATCATCATTACCATCACCATCTTTTTCTTTCTTCTTAGTTTCCATCAATCTTTTCACATCATTTCTCCATTGTTTCTTTTGAAGTAGCTTCACACGATAATCATTCTCTTCAAAGTAAGGTTTTCTCTGCTCCTTGCAAAGTTTATCAACCTGAGACCTTCTTAGAGACTTGAAGGGTGGATGCTTGTCATATTCGTCATAATTTGATGAATCTCCCAATTCAATCTCTAGGATGACATCCTCATCACCCTGATTGTTAGGTAGTTTTGGGTGAGGACGAGATCGCAATAGAGAAGACAAGAAGTAAGGTAGAGGCGGGGAATAAATTTGCGAGCTAAAAAGCTTATGGTGATCCAAAGGATCTTGTGGTTTCGACAAACAACTTGCTTCGGATAAGATCTTTACTGAATAACATAAGAGTAGCAACTGTGATCTCCAAGTTTTCCCATTTGGAAGCAAGAATTCTCCATTTCTGTCTCCCTGACACAATGGATGGTTCTCAACAAGAGCCACAGGTTGCATCATACTTGGATTCATTAGCCGCAGATCTCCAACTGCTTGGCTGATACCTCGATGAACCACATTAGACCTTTGAGCTACAAAGGCCTCAGAACTTAAGGGTTCCCCCACTGGTGCCTCGGGGGAAGCAGATGCAGCATGAGTAAGAGTTACAATGGCTTTTTCCCATATTGATGAACCAAGAGAATCAGTAAGTGACTTTAGTAATAGAAAGTCCGTAAAATCTCTATCATATGTGTCTAAACGATCGACATAGAGGACAACATCTGGCGGGAACTTCCTTACAGACCTCTTTATGGATGCCAATAGTTTGCAATTAGTAGCTTCTTCCGTCACAGGAGATCTAAGACCAGGCGTATCAAAGATTTTGATCTTAACTCCATCAAATGTTCCAACAATCTCCTTTATTGTGGTTGTGGCTGGTTTGAACGCATCAATCATGGATTTTTGCTCACAGAAAATGGAATTAATGCTTGCACTCTTTCCCACTCCAGTTTTTCCAAGAACCAAAAGAGTCAAAGAAAAGTCCAATTCATCTTTATCTTCTGCTTCAAGTCGCATAGCTGTTTTCATGGAAGATTCAAGGGTGAATTCTTGACAGAAAGGGTTACCTGAAGCTAGGGCCAGTCTGAACAGTACTTGAGCCACCATGGGATCATTGGGAGAATGACCTAGTCTATGAACAAGTCTCAAGAATTTCACTCTTATTAGTTGTAACCTCTCAAACAGCTTATCTTCATCACTTAGATTCTCCTCGAAGGCAATGTTATCCATATTTGATGGAGCAACTTTCAAAGAATGGAATGAAGAACCTGAATGAGCAGCGCAGTCGAGCGAGAATACTCTAGAACCACAAGGGGAAGTGACTGTGAGGCCACCACCATCCATTTCAACAACTGTCGGATCTGCTGAAACAGTAGCCAATGCAGCAGAATTAAACAGTTCCTTAGCTTCATGCTCCATCTTTGCTTCAGCTTCATCAGAATCCATTACAATCTGCTGATTTGCTATCCATATTTGATCCTCAAAAACTACCTTTGAAAGAGATGTGGAGGTTGTTTCAGAGCTTCTACATATCATTTGAACAACACTTTCATCATAAAGGCAAACATTATCCGCAATATGCTTATCTATAGCTTCTACTTCTGGCTCAATTTCTTCGTCTAGACCTAATACTGAAGCTGGAAATTTGAAGGGATCAGAATTAGTATCACCATCAGCAGTTTTAAACAAGCTTACATTCCCAGTATTTACAATTATAATATCACCATTGTTGCACTCTGTACTTTGGCAACTCATTGGCTCTCCTACCTCCGCCCTTGTTTCCTCAACTTTGAATTCCTCCATATCAGACACAACAATCTTGTCAACAGGTTTCAATTCGATCCTCTCATCATCCGGATTTTGCAGTGGTATGCCCTCATCAAATTTAGAAACATCCAAACTAAGGCCTTTACCTTTAGCTATAAAATCTTCCAGATCACTTTCAACCTGAATCACACCAGAAAACTCTCCATCTTCAACATCAGTCACCATTTTCTCATCATCAGTAAACATTTCAGAAAACCCTTCATTATCCCTTGACAATTGAGCAATAGGAACAATCAGGTTTGAGATAAAACTCCCCATGAAACCAATGCTAACCCCACTATTTTCCTCATCTACCGATGAATTCTCTAAGCTATCGGTATCATTATCCTCATCTAAGCCAAGCCTCCACATCTCAGAACTAGCGTCAAACTCCTCATCCCCACTAAAAAACTCCTTAATTCCCAACTCCAACTCACTATCGTCATTGTTGTTGTTGTTCTCAAAACTATTTACAGTACTCCCACCACTAGTGCTTTCAGTTTCATTACTGTTGGATCCATAATCAAAATCAGAATCAGCAGTTAAAGGAGCTCGGATAAGTAATGAACCTGATGAAGATTGAGTCTCTTCTGCTGCAGAAAAAGAGACATGGGGCTTTGAGTCCATGGACTTTACCTCCAAAAAAAAAAAATGGATCCCAAGAGATAACCAATCAAAAAAAATCCATGGGTGCCCTTAATTTCTTTCCCTTCTTTATTATCTTGGGTTGTCTTAACATACGATCAGGCGGTGGATTTTAGGGCAAGGCACGGCTTTGTCTTTATGTTCTTGTTTCAGTTGTCGACAATGTTTAAGGTTGTTGCAGGGTGTCAGGTTTTAAGGTTTAGTTTGAAGAACAACAGAGTGAGACAACAATCTGCTAAGTAAGAGCCATACAAGAATTGTAAAGATTAAAAAGCGGTTGGGGATCAACGAACTACAAGATAAAACAATAAAAACCTGGTTTCTACTTTTGTCTTATTTGATTTGATTCGATTGTTATTACTATTATTTTATTTGTTATTAAAAATGTGTGAGAAATTATAGTTACATCCTTGTGTTTGGCAAGAATTTGATGATAGGTCAAGGTCGTTGTTTCACAAACAGCATAAGTTCCATCATTTGAGGGATGACAGTTTATGTGATGAAGCATCTATTGGAATTAAAACATTTAATAATTTATTAAATTAGGAACTAAAAGAATCAAATAAGTTCTAAAAAACTAAACAAAGAAATCAAAATCTTGGAATAAAAATCTATACAAAAACCAAAATGATACAATATTAGTAGTACCATATCGATTGTTATTATGTTCTCTTTTTCCAAATTGTTAGATTCGATATCGAAAATCCTGGTTTTTGGTTGTGTTATTCCAAAATAGAGAACTGTAAACGATAAAAATTTAGAAGTGATATGTCTTCTCAGTTGCTGTTGTCTTTGTTTATTTCACAGTGGGTTTTCTGAGAGAGCTCCTACATTATACCAATAGAATGTAACCAAGAATATTGTGCATTATAACAAGGAATAAAGATAATACGTACTTATGTATGTATGTATGTATACTGTGAATGGATTCACATCAATTACTAAAATGAAAAATATTGGACCAAAAAGTTTAGAAATATTGGTTTTCCCAACCATCCTTTTTCTAGCTATGTCAATGTCCCTCCATAACTCTTCCCATCAGATTGAAGATTGAGGAAAAATACCTTAGCTTAAGCTCATCCATAGAGGTGAGTTACTAGTTATGTTGTAAGGTTTAGCATTGCATCTTTCTTCATCTCCTCAAAGATCTTCAATGCCTCCTCCACTCGATCACACTTGAATCAACCCCTTTGCCTTTCATATTCTAGTCTAGTAAACTACACGCTTCATCAACTTTCCTGCAGTGCCATAACATATAACCATGTGCTATAAGCATAAGCACAAGGGACCCTTGTATAATGCTATGTAAGTGAGTAGCATCCTTCCTGTCACATAAAAGAATTTCGATGCCAGACACTGTAAAGAGTTACTCTTCATCTCATCTAACAGGGACATAACAGCATTAACCTGGCCTTCCTCGAGTAAACGAATGGACAACGACTTCATAACCTGGTTCCTACATTTGCTGACAAGACGAGGTTCAAAGACATTATCAGATAAAGAAGCAATCAAAGAGTGTTAATGTTAGACGGGTCAAACCCTGCAACACTCATTTCACCAACAACATGTTCCAACCAGGCTATCAAAATTGATTAAACCAGGTAGGGGTTTCTCATTGAACCCATACAAAAAATATTCAATGGCAGGTCCCCAAGGACCACTGTCCAATATACAACACACACCATCCACTTCTCTTCTTACCCCTTCAATTTTACTTGGGTGTTTTTCAGGAACATTGAAGATATGACAACAATTAATACGAATAAAAAAATATTCCTTAAGCACTCAAAAAGAGAAGTTAGAAAATTTGGGATGTTCATGAAAATGGGAAGGAAAATGAAATGAACTCAAGTACAAGAGAGTATTCCGGAATATAAAACTCAAAAAATCTACTTCTTTAAAGTAATTTACCTGGATTTCTAAGATCATCTTCATGATGTAGACATTTGTAATTTCCAAATTCCAATCCATTTTTTTAAAATAATCAAAGAGGAATTAATTAAAATAAATTGGAATAATTTAGGGTTTGTGAAGAATTTTAAACCAAGAAGAATGGCGGGAGAAAATGACGACTGAGTATCCATTGTTTGACCAAAAAGAAAGCTTCTGCAAATTATGAAAACGAACCGTGTCGCTCTTTTTCCTTGGAACGCACCGTTTCATTAATTTTCCCAAATCTTCTTCATTATCAGATCTACACTAAATGACAAACTTTCGTTTCACTTGTTGTACTTGTAGTGATAGCAATGGCTTCCTCTTATTCATGATCTTAAATGACAAACTTTCTCGAACAACGAATGGAATCGCAAATCTCGAAGCTCCGCTCCTACGGACCGCCGTCGCACCACTAAGAGCAGCAGCAATTGAAAATGACGGATTTTATTATATCTGAGCTGTGGACTTGGAATTGCTTAGCACATCAGGTTTGTAGATATAATTTCAGTCACTTTTATCTCCACCCCATTTTTGGGTGTAAATTTGGGTGTAGATATATGGAATTGAAAGAGATAAAGCCGTTTTTAGCAATGATGTTGTGATAAACTGTAGAGGAACTAACAAGAAGCGGAGAGAAAAGAAGCCTGGAATTCTTGTGTAAATGAAGGGTCAATGTTTTTGTAAAACCTCAACATTCATATCGTGGTATCCAAAAATGATTGAATTTTCTCCTAAACAAAATCACAAAACCAGATCAATTATGAAGCAAGAAACTTGACGTGCATTCACCTCTCCAATTATTACTTTTAGTAGGTCGTCAATTTTCATTTCTAGGTTTTGTTTTGGTTTTCCTTTTTCTTTATTCATTCTTAATTATATGTAAATCAAGCATAACAAAGTTAGAAGTAAGTTTTCTTTTTTCTTATTTCATCACTCACTCTATTTTATTATTAATGTGTAATTTTAAATTCTACTTTATTTTTACTCCGTTCCGCTTCGCTTCAATTTAAGTTTATCACCCTACTTTTATCCTCTCATGGCTTATTTTGGAGTTGACAAAGTTGAAATCTTTAATTTAAAACATTGCAAAATTTTCAGGTTTATACAATTATCTTAAAATGAATAATTCTGATATTTGAATTTAAGATATTGTTTGTTTTAGGTTAAATATGATGTTAGCGAATAAAATTTGATATTTAGTCATTATCTTTTATAAAAATTTAATTTTTTTTTGCTTTTCAATTTAAAAGCCTAATTTAATTATTATCATCATTAATAGTTTCTGTCAAATTTTACCAATTTAGATGTTACTTCATATGATGATAGTCTAATAAAATTTTAAAGAAATTATTAAGATTTTTAAATTAAAAAATATTAACTTTTAAACTACAATTGACTAAATCTTATATTTTATCAAACTACATATTTTAACCTTTGTTTTAAATGTAACTTAATCCAACTCATTAATTACTTTTTCCTCTTTCATCTCTTTTCTTTTATTTTAGTAATATATTATTTCCTCAAACAAATAAAGCTTTTCTTTTTGGGAAAATGAAAAGAAAAGAAAATCTATTTAAAAGTGAATCATTTAATTACCCTCTTAATCTTTATACTCTTTGTATATTTAAAATTTATTTTCTCTACTTTTAATTATAATAATATATCTCTTTACTCTTTTAATTGAATAATTAAAGTTCAATCAATAACATTCTCAAAAGATTTATGTGAAATTGGATCATGAGATATTTTTGAAACATAAAAAAATTTGGCAATCTTGAAAATTAAAAAAAATTCAATTATGTCGTCAATATATAGTAATGTTATTTGAACCGGACCGGTCAGTTAGATTGGAATACCTAATTTGAAAGGTGCTTTTGAATTGGTTACATCGGAAACCGATACGAACCGACTAAAAATGGATTAAATTAGTGGTAGAATTGGATATTTGTATTTCTAATAATTTTTTAATTTGATCGGTTGGACCGATAAACTAATGACCTAATTGGTTCTATCATCAATTCGATTTAAAAAAACATTAATTGAAAGTTGTGCGAAAATCATGTAACCAAAATAAAATTATCAAATCTCACTTTGTTTCTTTATAACATTTTTATGTACTTTTTTTTTTTGTATGTAAGATTGAATAAATTTATTTATTTTAAAGTGTTACATAATTTAATATTAATCAAATTTTTAACGGTATTATTGTTCGACTTTAATTATTAAATAAAAATTTTGAGGGTTTAAATATAAAATTAACTCTCGAACTATATTAATTTTTCCACTTAGATATCTGAAGATTTTTGTTTTTCAAAAGTGATGACCAAACTATAAAATTTGTATAATTCTTCCCTTTTTGAATATAATGAGACAAAATACAACTTTGGTATTTAAGTGAGAAAAAGGGTATAGTTTGATGGTAAATTTTATAGTTTGGCCATTTTTTTAGAGACTAAATTTGAGATATACAAAATGTGCAGGGACTGAGAAAAAATTGATGAAAGTGAAAGCATCCGCTGGCGGACATACATTTCCGAAACATAAACCTAAAAACGCAGCGTTCAAAAAAGTTGATTCTTTTTGTGCCGCGAAAGCAGTTGCGAAATTTCCAAAATCCCTTTTCCAATTCAATTCCTTTTTAACAACTCTTTCAAATCTGATATTAAGATCCAAATTACAGCGCCAGTAGCTGTAACGGTTAATTCCTTGAAATTTCCCTCAAATTTTCTTCAATTTTCCTCCCCCCCCCCTTTATTTTCTGGAAATTTCTTGGATTGTTTTAGTTTTAAGAAAAATCCGATCCTTTTATTGTGTTTTGAAATATCCCGGTTTTCGAATTCTGGGTTTTCAGGGTTCTGTTGAAAGCATGTATCCTTTAGGGTTTAAAAAACCCTATCCTCTCAAATCTGTTTCCATGGTTTTCTCTAAATGGGTATTGTGGTTTTAGGGTTTAAAGTTCGCAAATTTCATCAATGGGAGCTTTAGCAAGTAATCGTAAACGCTATGGTGATGAGTGCTTTAATTCCAATTTCTGTCACAAAAAGAAATCCCCATATTCAAATTCCCCAGAATTCCAACTTTCTAAAAAGCCCAGGCTTTCTTTGATGAATGAAAGCCCAGAAAAAGCAAATTTATCTTCCAACAGCACCGTCTTGAGAATCTCCCGTTACCCAGAAGCTAAGTTTTCTTTCCCTAGAGAAGTCCACGCCCCTGTCAGACGCCTTAAATTTGGGTTGTCAGCTTCAAAGCCTGGTCAGGATTCGGTTGAAAGCTATATGGGAAATTTTTTGAGTAATAGATTAAGTGATGCTAAAAGGCAAGCATGGGGTGCTTTGAGGCACTTTAAGAAGGAAAAAGAAGTTATCTTTGTGGAGGATGATGAGGAGAAAGAAAAAGGGTTGGTTTCAGATGATGTTAGTGTTGAAGAAGTTGAGCTTATTGAGAAAGGAAAGAATAATGTGGAGGAAGAGAGGTATTTTCAGCCATCGTCTTCCTCTGCTGTTACTGAGTTGAATAATGGGAGTTTAAGAATGGAGAATTCATTGGATATGTTATCATTAAGGGAGGTTTCTAATGGGTATGATTTAGAAGCTTATAGGAAGTTGATTGAGAGTGCAGAGAGGAGAAGTTCCAAGTTGAAAGATTTGGGTTTTCAAATTGAGTTGAACGAGAAACGTATAGCTGGGCTTCAGGCATTGCGACCTGAGAAGAAACTGGAGGAGGAGCAACACGAGGTGAAATTCTATTGCTTGCCTTCTTTTAATTAAGCTGCATTGTTAGAATGTTTGGCATTAATGTTATGTTGTTTTTGATTTATCGAATTCCAGGTGTTACCTACCGAACCTTTTATTCCTCTTACAGAAGAAGAGATGGCTTTGGTTTCCCGTGCGTTATCTGCGAAAAACTGGTATGTAATACTGCTTGTGTTAGTATTTGATTATTTGCTAGGATGTCACTTGTGCTATAACATCATTGTTTATGCTTGCTTTTGTAGGAGAAAGGTATTAGTCTCTCATGAAAACTCGAGCATTGATATTAGAGGAGAAATTTTGCAATGTCTGAAACCAGGCGCTTGGTTGAATGATGAGGTTGTTTTTCATTTCGTTCATGATTATATCGTGTTGTATATCTTCAGAAAGTAACGACTGCAAGGATTTTTTAGTTTGTCCACATTCAATTAGGATCTACTGGAATTAAGTGTGCTGGTAATCCGGTTTTAACACAAATCCAATTTCTCTTTTCTAGGTCATTAATCTGTATCTTGAATTACTGAAAGAACGGGAAAACAGGGAGCCGAAGAAGTTTCTGAAATGCCATTTCTTCAATACCTTCTTCTATAAAAAGGTAGTTGCTTGCTTCTACCTTCAGTTTTCCCATACTTTACTTTGCTTGTTCATGTAAGTCTTTGTAACTATCATTTTCTAAAGTACTTTTTCGTTTCTAAATTATGATGCTCAGTTAGTGAATCCGGAGAGTGGCTATAATTATAGAGCTGTCAAAAGATGGACTTCACAAAGGAAGCTGGGTTACTGCCTATTGGACTGTGATAAAGTAAGTATTTATCTTAACACTTTGAATCAATCATTGGTTTTGCATGATATATTTATTCTTCCTTGTATCGATTATTCCATTTTGCTCAGATATTTGTCCCCATACACAAAGACATACATTGGTGCTTGGCAGTTATCAATAAGAAAGAACAGAAGTTCCAATATCTTGATTCACTAAAAGGAAGAGATCCTAATGTGCTGAGAGCACTGGTATGATCTTTTTTTCTCTTTAGATGTCATATTATTTCGATGCATTTAATTGATTGATCCAAAGGTCATTACACGTAGTTTAAATGTTAGAAGATTTGGAATTTAAGATCCTGTTAGGTACTAGCCTCATGTTTCCACTACTTTATGCTGTAAATCTTTCTTATCTTATTCACAATAATAGTTACCTTGGCTTGAAGCCCACCATTCCCGCTCTTAACCTCTATAAGAAATATCATCCTAAACAAAGTTCATATGATATTTTTTTGGCACTTCTGCTGAACTTGTTTAATATTGGTTGCAATGTGCCAGGCAAAGTACTTCGTTGAAGAAGTGAAGGACAAGAGTGGGAAGGACATTGATATAAGTTCTTGGGAACAAGAATTTGTTGAAGATCTTCCTGCACAGGAGAATGGGTGCGTATTCTAGTATCTGTTGCAATACACTTTAGGGAGCAGTACTCGAAGTACTTGTTCTTCATAAGTTTATTGCTTAAAAAAAAGTAACTTATATTGTGTAGTAATTGATTGTGAGGTAGCTTTATAGGTATCTGAGTCTTTTTATACTAACTATTTATTGCAATTGGTTCCAAATATTTTGTGAATTCAATTATTAATTTGCACTGCTAATTTCGTGGTGTTGTATGCCTTTTGTGTTAGAATTTGAATTGTTCCCCTTAAACAATTTTCTCTATGTACAGGTTTGATTGTGGCATGTTTATGTTAAAATATATCGACTTCTATAGCAGAGACTTAAGTCTTTGTTTTGAGCAGGTAAGTCCATGGAACTTTTTTTTATCCTTGTAGTTCATGTTTCATTTTGATTTTTCTGTGATTAAACTCTAGTACTCAGGGCAGTAGTTGTTGGGATGTAAAATCTGTTGTCCATCTGCCTAAATATATGACAAAAGGCAGAAGTACATATTGGAGATATTTCTCACATGCACATTCATTCGTTTGAAACATGATATCTGGTTATTTGTCTTTGAACTGAGTTGGATTTTTCCATGCTTATGTAGGAACACATGCCCTATTTTCGTTTAAGGACCGCCAAGGAAATTCTGAAACTGAAAGCTGATTGATCGGATGTGTATGCCGGCTTTCATCGACTACTTTCGAAGGCCTTACTAGGAATTGAAATGGTGTGCAAAGAGATTGCTTCTTCTGATCTGATTTTTCGATATAAATACTGGACAAAGTATGGATATTTCATACAAAAGGTGAAAGCAGTTAAATATAAAATGCCAGCCATGAGATTGCGGGGCAGCAGACCATTATGAAAAAGGGTTGTGTTTGACTGGAAGTAATTGGTGTTTTTGTTTATATATTTTCCATATTAGTAACCATAAGAATGTCTTTTTCTTTCTTCTAACATCTTCATTTCTCTATCTGTATATCAGTTCTGCCTGGTTTTTGTTGTGGCTTTTTAAGATTTTCCCATTCTTCTCTTCTTTTTATTGGTCTGTTGAAGAGTTATTTTCACCTTATTTGGTAAAATGGAAGATGCTTTAATATGTTACCTTGGGTGGGTGAATAAAAGGAAGTGGTAGTTGTTTTTGTGTTTATGGTCTCCAATGACCAAAATGAGATTACTAAAGGGTTTGTTGAGAATGATTGTGATGTAGTTCATTGTTTTGTGTTCAGTTTCGGATTCATCTCCCCTTAGAATTTAAATCATTGAATCATTAGGGTTATCTCAAGTTTGAATCATTGAATCTAACGCAGTTGAAAATGAAATTGCATGATTTTATCATCAAGCTTAGGACATTCAGTGATTAAGGTGGGGTGCAGAGATAACCAGGAGGTTTCCCTGAAGCTAGAACCAGTTCGTAAATAGCTCAAAGATCCAGCGCTCTTGCATGACTGAATGTAAATGCATTGGCCTTAGCGGGGAAGCACTCGCATGGGCAGGAGTAGACCAATGCCCCCTAAACCCCAAGTGTTTCTCCGCAAGTTTATATATGTGCTGCCTAATATGCTTGTTCAAATTCGGTCTGATCTAGAACATGAGCTTAGAATTTTGTAAGCATGTTTAAACTCGTCTATATTTACAAATGGTTAACTCATGTTTATTGTAGGTTTAGAAAATTTTAAATATTATTTTAATTTAATATTTAATTATTTTATATGTTTTTGTTTATTAAAATTTTATATATAATCATCTTAATACTTTTTAATGTTTACATTATAATACTATTATACCACAGAATTAATTTTTATATATAAATGGCATAACATATATAAAAATAATAGTATAAAACTTTTCAAACTTGAAAACGGGTCAAGTTCAAGCCTTAAATATTTAAACTCAAGTTTGACTTATATTTTAAACGGATTAATTTTTTTATCCTAATATATTTTTTAGGTTTAATATTTTTATTCAAAATCTTCTAAATTTTGAACAGATTTTAAAATTTGAGTTTTAGACCTAGACGGGCCCGGCCCTTATACAGGTCAAGTGCATGCAGGTTTTATGGATAATCAAAATAAGCAAATTTTAAAATAAAAACAAAAAAAAACCCTAAATTCAAATATCTCCGACTCACAGAATGGTTAAGATCAATCAATTTACATTACATTTAGAAGTTAATTTTTCTTAAACTAGAACATTACATGAAGGAGGAGGTGCTTTTGAGGTGAGATAGCAAAATATGCTTCCATGGGTAGGAATCAATCCAATATAAATGAAAAGAAATGAACAAAAAACCACTATGTTCAATTTTCTTCTTTCCTTGTGAAAACATTCCCTGTCACCATTAAACAACAGATGGCCATAAAAAAACCCATGTCAATTTCCAACATGAAAACGTCAGATTCTTCTAACCAAATACAATTTCGAGAAGCCAACCATCATTACAAGGGAGCCATTCAAATCCCTGTTGCCATTGTTTTACTAGTTAACATGTAACCCATGAACGTCCCAGATGTATGCACTGCTGAATTTCCTCTCGAGACCCTAAAACAAGTTCCCCAGACATTGACGGCCAGAAACGAGTTCATTCGTTTATGAAAGAACCTCATCGGTTGATATCTGTATTTAAAAATGTATAAATGTCCACCAGGATGAACAGTACCGAAACAGTCTACATGCGAGGATATTACAGGTCTGGGTCTGATGCTGTGATGACAGGAGAGACCTGCGCTAACGAGGAACTCTCTTCCGACTCAGTATCTCCTGTTCTTTCAGACGATGCTGGAACCTGGCGAGGCGAGCTTGAAGGCTCACCAGACCAGCGGCCTTGCGTGAAAGCACAAAGCTCAACTGGGTCACATAGTTGTCTATGAGGCTGCCCGGTTGGTCCACCTCTGCCAAAAGCTTCATCTCCTGTAATATAGATGCAAAACAAGAACAGTGGTTTAATTGGTGTGCAAGTATTTGAGATACAGAAGCAAAGCTTCATTTCCTCCAGCTTATTTACACAGGTTTGGTATAAGAAAATCTACTTACTTCACGAACAATCTCCATTGTATCCTCGATTTCTTTTCTGTGAGCTTCAATTAGAGCCTCTTCTTCCTGCAACAAACAAAAAGAATACATTGGATGAAGAAAATGCTTAAAGCCCCTAATATAATAAAACACAACAAAACAAACCATATCGATGGTCTACCTCAAGTATTGCATTGATATTCCCATCGGTGGGAGGCTCAGGATTATATTGTCGATGTCCAACATCATTTGTGCTGTTGTGATTATTAGAATTTGACTGCGTAGAGTTTTGAGTTGACAAATCAGATCCTCCTCCATCTTTCTTGGTCCGGTTCCCCATCTTCTCCGGTTTTTCTTCTCTAGTCACTTTTCTACGGGGTGGTGACACCTTCTGCACTTTCTCTTCCATATCAGCTGAGTTTTGAGAATTTGATGAGTAAACTCTTTGACTTCTAGAACCACCATAAGAATTATTTACTTCAATTTTTTCCCTATCTGTTGGGCCAGAAGCCATTCCACTTTCCTCCCTCCCATTGAAAGTTGAAGGCTGTTTGTTGAAGTCGACAGTATAAACATCTTTCTCTACAGGCCTTCGACCTGTATCGACAACTTTTACTTCTGGTTGTCGCTCATAAACATCTTCTAAATCTGCAGTAGCTAACAGAGACAAGGATGAAACATCCCTGTTACTTGGTGGTAAAGAATTTACGGTCTGATCTTTTTTGGGATTACCACTTCTCGAAAGACTTTTAACCCTGCTCATTTCAATAACAGTAATCTATATTTAGTCAACAAGAACACCATCACAATCTAGTGCATCAAAGGAAGTCCATTTTTGTGGAGGCTCAGTATAGAAACAAGAATACCTATCAGCATATCTCAGAGTATTGAGAGTGTGTTCACATGAACCTGCATTAGGAGAAATACATGAGATCATAACTGTCCTTGAATTGCCAACAAAGAGTCACGGAGCACTTCGGTGAGCTTGCTCCCACGAAATGGTATATGAATCTGGTCATTGTCCAGAGCACGAATGCACTCCTTAAGAGCCAAAAGGCTTTTATTAATTTCAGCACCCTCAATCCTGGAAAGAATTCAAACCAGTATATCAGAACAAGCCAAAAAATAAACAAGGTGAAAGAAAAAAAATACATGTTAAACCAGATAAAAAGCTGACAGATGAAGCAACCCATACATAGACCTTTGAAATGGGTTTCTACACCATTCTTTTTCGAAGGAAAGTTTCAAACATACCTAGTTTGCCGGTCATTGTCAGTAGTATCTGCACCTCTTTCACTGCCAGCAAGATCAATAAAAGAAATCTTTCCCACAACCTTCCCAGCTTTAGACTCATTCACATCATTGTTCCGCTTGGACTCCTTTATCTCAGGGTGCTTCTTGACGACAAGTTGTAAAATTGCATGTGACCTTGAAGATTCCTCGTTTGCACCAGTAGAGCCGGTGCTTCTAGCAGAGTTTCCCTCTCAATGTATTCCTTCACAACTTGCACGTCTGACACCTCAAATTCTTGCAGTCCAACAATGCAGACTTGTTGTCTCCCATCTTCTCTCATACAAAGTTTCCTATTGATCATTTGGATTGTTCAGTGATCTAATTATTAGTAATACATATGCATCCACATTCCAGTGTATACCAGAGTTACACAATGAAGAGAAAATCTGCAGTTGGCATAGGACACAAATTGTGCTTGTGCTAATAGAGTCAGACCAGCTGACATTTCACAGTCATTACAGCACATCATAAATGAATCAGATATGTCTTGAAGAAAGGGGAAAAGAAAAAGAATAAAAAGGAAGATAAATCAGAACACACATACACGTAAGTAAGTAAGTAAGTAAGGAAAGAAAGGAAAGGGAAATACTTTCTATCACTCAGAAGGTCGAAGAGTTTTCCACCATATATCTCAAAATAGCTAAGCCACAATTTAAATCTCTGATTGAGGTAAATTGGCTGATGCAAGAATCTAACAAGGTCTTGTGCAGCTCTGAGAGGTAATGGTTGCATTGTGAACGTCTTACCACTACCTAAAATCACAAACATATACCCTCAATTATTAGTGCAGAAAATAGCAACAATGCAGGACAACCATGAACTGGAAAGACAAAAAATGTGGAGCAAGAATAAGGACAAGGAAAATGAGAAAATGAACAATCATGTCTTCGGTTTATGTGATTTAGTTCAGAACAGAGTGCTTCTTCTCTTTTTCCAGCACTAGTTGTTTTCCTAGCAGTAATTCATTAATCTAATCAAACCTTGTGATATCTAAATTCCAAAGCCTAATCATATGCATTAATTAAAGCATACAAAGTAGAATGCAAAAATATAGCACATGGTCCATTCAGGAAGAATGCAGAAACTATATGCACCTGTTTGCCCATATGCAAAACAAGTGGCTTTTGTTTGCTGGAAAATGATTGGAATAATTGGCTCAACAGTAGCACGATAAACCTGTACAAGAAAATAAGAGAAGAACTCAAACTTTTGCTCTAACAAATAATAAACAAAGAGAAGATGAACTTTGGTCATAGTAAACTCAACATTATTCAGAAACCATGTTAGACTGGCAACAAAGCAAAATAGCTCAACCGAGTACTACCTCGTCATTGTTAACATGCTCATCCAGAACAGCATCAAAACAGAACTCATGCTTCTCGACATACGCTGTCAAGTCCACCTTTAACAAACAATAAAAGCAGATATAAGAAAAAGAAAATAATATATCAAACAAGCACAAATAGTTCTAAAATATTCATCTCAGAAACATATAATGAGGTCGCAAGAACTTCTGTGGATAATAGACAAACCTTTAGCTTTGGTTCATGGACAGTTAAAGCATTCTCACTCACAGTTACTATATCATCCTCCTTTCGAGAAATCTCCTTCTTGTTTAATGGTCTTTTACGTACCTTATCCCACATGTAAGACAAAAATTAGCTTTCCAGGAAATCTAAAAAGCAAGGTAAATGCATCAACTGCAGCCACCCAGAAAAATAATCAAGCACAAAGGCAGTTACAAAACTGGACAAATGTATGGTTTTTTAACCTTAGGAAGGACAGAAAGATGTCCTTATCTCCATAGAGGATGAGAAAGCATAGAGAAATGAAGCATTGACATACCACAACTTTAATCTTGGCAACATTATTTTCCCTTGTGCTGCTGATCTCTTTTTCATTGGCAGAAAATAATAAAGCAGAGGCATCAGCATCACTTTGCTCTTTTTGCTGCCAGTTAGTTGTCGCATTAAAGTCATTTTCAAATGCTTTGTTCACACCAGGTATGAATGGTGATGGCTCAAAAGGTTCTGAGGTAACATGCTGCAATTAAATCAAATCAATATTTATTTCCAGAGGAAAAAGAAACAACACTAACCATCATGGTAGTTTCCTAGAATGCTAGAATCATACCTCAGACAGAAGCTCTGTATCATCCATAGCATGAAGGTCCAAGAGCCCAGCTCCAAAATCCCCCCTGAACTCTGGAGAATAAAACCCATCAGATGCAGCAGGCCCTCCTGAATTTTGAGCAGTTGGTAAGTATGGCTCCAACCCAGATTCCCCATTAATATTGAGGTTCCTCATTAATTTGAATAGCCTCTGCTTCTCTTCTGTAGATTGTGCTCCATAACCCTTCAATAGTGCAATAGTAACTTCTCATTATCTCAGAATGTGTAAATTGTAAAACCCGGTTAAACACATACAAGTTTATGTTACTAAAAAATTTATGTAAAAATCAAATGTGGCTTTGGTTATAATGGTAAAATTAAGGTTTTAAATATCATGGTGTCTTGGGTTTTAAAGATCACATAACTCGTGACAACTCCTTCGTTAGAGTTTTTAAGTATAGATACAAATAGATACAGTAACTGCCCAAGAAAATATTTAAAATACAAATATTTCATCAAAAGGGAATAAAAGCATGGTAGTCTGTACTATACTGGTACCTACCATCTGTCCTAAACCGGTACCGAATAGCCTATGTTCAGTTTCAGTTAAAATTCCAGTGTATTTAGGTCATTTTGGTGTATTCGGCCAGTTTGGTCAATACCGGCTTGTACCGGCCTGTACTGATTGATACAAATATTTAGCATTTAAACCAATTTATAAAATTTTTCTCTTAACCATTTTCATTTTCCAAAATTGCATTTAAAATGAAAATTTATTAAATTGAATTATTCAACCTAATTAATAATTTTAAAACTTATATTTAGATATAAATATATTTATATGGATATAATTGAGATATATTTGCATGTTAATATAATACATAATTTATTCTCTAACCAAAATAAATATATTTACGAAGAAACTAAAAATTAGACTACAAATATATATATGCCAGAAAATGTTTAAAAACATTAATAAACCCAAAACAATACACCAAAACAAGCTGGTACCGTTACGTAGAACTACCAAAAAAAAAAAAACGGTACGCCCGTCGATAAAGATAAAGTACGGACTACCTTGAATAAAAGCAAAGGGAAAAAAACCTCATGAGAAACAATACGAAAAAACATCAGAATGATCAATTAATCATGAACTCCAACTTTCCTAAAAAGCCCATCAACCTAATTGTCAATAATAAAAGCGAATTTCATAACTTCAAGCAAATGAAAAAGTACGCACCCCCATGCACTGGGCATGGAATATAAATGGCAAAAAGGACACATCAAGAACAATGTACAGATGTCAACAACATTTCCGCTGAAAACGCAAAGGCTATTTCACTAAATAATTCATTAAAATGAGTAAATTCACGGCAATTAAATATACAAATTAACCCAATTCAAATTGCATGAATCTGAATCGAGCAATGAAAAGTCAATAATCGAAAACAACAGAAGATATAAATAAATATACGGAAATCAAAAGCATAGCGTCCGTTACCTGTATGAGGAGATTGGGAAGGAGGCGTTGGTCGATACCAGTAGAAGCCAAGGGAGAGGCCAAATGCTGCAATCCAGCAGACTGCAACCACCGCGCCATAACGGCATCACCAGTATCGCCGCCTGTGGGACCCGCATTGTGCAAGGACCCTGCGCCGGCGTGATCGTAAAGCGCCGTCGCTGCAGCATTGCTTTGCTGCATCTGGCCACCCATGTGGCGCTGCGATCGCCTTTGAGGAGCCAATTTTAAGATCTATTTATCCACGCTGACTTCAAAAAAAGGAACCAAAAAAAACTAAACTCCAAAATCAGTTTTCAAAAACAATAAAAAAAGATGGAAGAAATCAAAATATATGTATAGCTGAATTTTACTTACAATCTGGAGAAAATCCGAGTTCGAAGAAGAACATGAAAGTGAATTTCTTCCAAAAAGAAAAGGCGAATTCCAATAATCCGTAAAATTATTTTTACCCTATCCAAGAAGAAAAAAATTCAAAATTCACGCATTCAAATCCTTGCGAAACATTAAAACAAACAGAAAATAAAATAAATTACCAAAGAAAGAGGGAACAATGAAGAGAGAGTTTTCGGCGATTCGAGATCTACAATCAGATCTGCATGAGAAACGAAATTATAAAAACTGAAACCCGATTTAATTTCAACGTACGGTGCCTCTTGTATTTTATTCTTTATTATTTATTTATTCTTTTTTCTTTCCCTTTCTGTGAAGATATATGAAAAACTGCGATGAAGAAAAGATAGAGCTTAAGTATTTTTTTTTTTTCAAATTTATTGAACGGCTATGTTGAATTTATTTGAATGACTTTTACACCCTTGTTACGGTTTGATTATCTTGATGACAGAAATGCCCTTAATTGCTGGTTTTATTTATGCTTTTTTTTTTTCTGGTAAAATAATAACGTATTATAGAATTGAGAAAAAATGAGGAGAATAGGTCGATTTGAGAAAAATAGGAGATTAGGCCCCTTTTTTTTTAAATTAGAGAAATAGATTGTTTTCGCGTTATTACTTACGTGACAGTTATGCTCTATACAGACATTTTTAAAAAGAAAATTAAAAATAAAAAAGGGTAAATATGAACAATTGGACCACCAACTGTTAAAAATTGAAAAATAAAAATAAAAACACCCAACAATCCCAAACTCTAACCTTATAAAATCCCTCTCCTTATCATTTTTTTTTTTTTCATTCAATTTCCTTTCAATTTTTCCTCTTAATTTTTATCATAATCTCTCAATTTTCTCTTGAATTCTACTTCTCTAAATTTTCTATCTAACGGTAAGTAATTTCTTAATTTTATTCAATTTTCATCATTTCAAATATTTTAAGTAAAATAAAGTATTTTTTAATTTGCTTATTTTTAATATGTTTTAAGATATTTTTATGTTAAATAAATTGTTAATTTACTGGTAATTTAATAATAGTATAATTTTTTAGTTTATTTCATTGTCTAAATTAATTAATCTTATTTAATTGATAAAGTTACAAATTTTAAAAATGTTAATGTCTCAAATTTGTTTGAATCACAAGCACATATTCAACATCCAATTACAAATGATAAGAAAATATTGTTATATATTTTTTATTTTAACTAGTATCATTATTAAGTTGCTAATATTATTATATTTTTAATTTTTTATGTTTATATAATCAGGACGAAGAGCGAATTATTGAAACATATATACAAAATTTAAGTGCGAGAGCACCACATGTTATTGAACAATACTTGAAAGAGGCGAGATTCTTATATGTGTCTCGTATGCTCAGTGAAATTAAATTGGAGCCCACACTTATCAGTGCTTTGTTGGAGAGATGGAGACTCGAAACACACATCTTCCATCTTTCGCACGGTGAGTGTAAGATTACACTCGAGGATATGGCATTACAACTCAGTCTATCGATTGATGGAGTAGTCGTTATGGGGGTAGTGCATGTTGGGGATTTGAGGGTAATTTGCTACCAACTATTAGGCAAGCTACCGAACAAGTTTAATGGTAATTAGATAGATTTGAAAGGATTAGAAGATAATTTCTCACATATTGACAACTCTTTTAGTGTAGTTAAAAGAAAACAATTTGCTGGAAGATTCATACTGAGGTTGTTCGAGGTCTTCTAATATCAGATAAATCTTGAAATCTGGTACATTTAAGGTGGCTTCTACAACTAATCGGCCTAAAAGAAGTCAGGACAACTCAGTTGGGGATCAGCAGTCTTGGCTACATTGTGCCGAGAGATGTGTTGGACAACTAAAGCATAGAAAATTAAAATCAGTGGTTGCATACTCCTTCAATCATGGACATAGTATCGCTTACCATTTTTACGTCCCCAAGTAAAATTCTCTTATCAATTTTCACTCGTAATAAGGTAAGATTCATTTAATAATATAATTATCATATTATTTTTTCATTATTATATTATTGAAATAACATGTTATTTGAATTGATAAAACAATGACGTGAGTCATGTGGGTATAGTGAATGAGCTTGAAGATGTAACACCCCTAACTCATATCCGCCAGAACAGGGTTACAGAGCATTACCGGGGTTTACGGATCAATCAGACAGAAATTTCAAACGTTTCATTACATATCAATATTCATAATAAAACTAATCAAAATAATATATATTGTCCTTTAAACAAGCTCTCAAGACCCGAAATACATATTAGAAACAAGTCGGGACTAAATAAAAAACTCAGAGAATTTTTCAGAAATATTTAAAATTTTCAACACTGAAGGGGTCACACGGCCGTGTGGTCAAGCCGTTTGACTCACACGGTTAGGAGACACGCCCGTGTCTCTGATTTAGTCCCGACTTGTTTCTAATATGTATTTCAGGTCTTAATGGCTCGTTTAATGGACAATATATATTATTTTGGTTAGTTTTATTATGAATATTGGTATGTAATGAAACGTTTGAAATTTCTGTCTGATTGATCTGTAAACCCCAGTAATGCTCTGTAACCTTGTTTCAGCGATGGATACGGGTTAGGGGTGTTACAGAAGATATCTGATTAATGTTAGATCAATGGTTAGAAGGCGATGTTAGTTTTTGAATTTTTCAATTACATAATAATTACATAAGGATTTGAAATTTAATATCTAGTACATCAAAGTGTCATTGATAGTTTTTGCAATAGTTGAGATGCATTAATCTGGTTAAGAGATGTACTAGTTTGGCTTTGTGCAAAATATTCTACCCTTACCTCAAAACCTCGATAAACTTCACAATATTGACTTACGGGGGAGAATCGGTGAAGATTGGCCTAAATTTCATGCCCAGTACATCAACTTGTGAGAACATAGGTATGATTTTATACCTATACATGAACAATTTGTCAAACCGGATTTGATGACATTTTTGGATTACAAGACATGATTTAGACTTAATGGTGAGCCATATCTATTGCCAGAAAAGGAACGAAGTAGACAAGTTCATCGTAGAAGGCCAACACCACCCCATATGAGGTCGTGATCGAGAGTACATGTATTGAGTTTATCATCATCAACTCCAACCTCGAATCCTATATTGATGGGTGCACCTCTCAGACAATATGATTTATATTTTTCTAGTGTATTTACTATCAACTAGATGTATTGTCTTGAAAAATAGGCTTACTTTTTTGCTCAAGCCTAATCCAATTTAAGAAAAATAACTCGAACCCGACCCAACCTACACATATTTGATTTTTTTTAGATTAGTTTTATTTAAAATATATATTTTTTAATATGTAATGCACTAAAAATGCTAAAAAAATTTCTAGCACAATAAAATAAATTTAAAAGCATTTATATTTAAAAACACAAATAAATATAATACACATTTTATTTTATTAAATATAATTTTTAAAATTTTATATTTTGGGTTGGGTTATTTAGTTGGGTAAGGTTTTTCTTTTAGGTTTTGGGTAATGGGTTTAATTGTTATTGGGCTAGTGATTTAATATAAATATAAATATAAATATATAACTATTATTTAACATATATAATTAATATAATATTTTTTATAACATAATATATTCGTCAGTCGATCGAAGGATCGAATTTGAGTCCAAAGCTAAAAATATTTCCCAAGGCTCGACCCATATAGAAAATGAGCCTTAAATTTTACCCAAGCCCATTTTTCGAGCCTTATATTTGGTCCAAACCTTCTCATTTTTCGGGCGGGTCTTCAGGCCTGAATGGGTGGCTTAACCCATGAGTAGGTTTATTAACAATCCCGTATTTTTCACATAAGCACCAAATTATGCACCATCATACCATGCATCAACATCTTCCCTAGGAATATTTTTGCACTACCTCTATCTGTAGGAGCCTATTACAAGTCACTGCCATTAACAACACCATTGTATCCAGGATTACCTATAATTCCAACATTCTATGCACAACCGGGTTGTTCGACACCATATATTTCTTCGTCGATAGTGTCACAAACACCACTAGAATAAATAAAATGAGATTTATAAGTGTTAGTGGAGAAGGTAGCAAACGATTGGAGAAAATTTAAAAGACTAATGTATTGAGAAATATTAACTCGGGGAGTAGATTAAATTGTAAGGTTTACCAATGTGTTGGGGTCAAAGTGAAAAACTAAAAGTATAAAAGGAGTAAATTGAATTAGTGGTGAAAATGTGAGGACAAGGAGAGTAATTTTATTAAGATCAAATGGATAAGTATGAAGGATAATTTTTTTTAGTTGTAATAATATTTTATTTTCATCATCATTACTATTTTTATTATATTAAATAGAATTATTTTATTTTAGTTTATTAAAATATTAAAGATTTTTTAGAAGAAATGAAAAGAGTTCTCCATATTCTTCTTTGTTCATGTTACACCATTGAAGAGGAAGATAACTTATCTTTCTTTTACAATTTGGTCCATAATCTCTATTAAAGGCCTTCCCAAGCTCAAAACCATCAAATTTCTATAAAAACCTTAGCTAAATCAAGTTACCTACAACCTAGCAAGCTTAGTTTTCAAGTTGGAATTGGAGAGTACATGTTTGAAGAGAGAGAGAATCTAAATAATGCGAGAAACTAAAGTTTTAAGGTAAGATCTTCATGATTTAGTAACAGTTTCTTGTCTACTTTGATTATCTGAGCATGAAAGTGTTTTGGATTAAGAATATTAATATCATATATTTTATGATAATGATATGAAATAAAGAGAAATATAAAGAAGAAGCTACAAGGAGTTTAGACAAGGGAAAGTAAGTAGACAAAGCTTGAAAGAAGTATAATTTAGCCAAATTTATAAGTACTTTAGAATTCTTCTTACTTAATTTGGTTTTTGAAATTTTATGCTAATAAAAGTGTTAATGTCATGAACTTCACTATTTGTGTAACTTAATAGATATGTGAATAATTCAAGGAAGTAGTAAATGAATGTGGTTATTGTTGATGTGAATATATGTGTGGAGAAAAAGACTAAATTGTAAAACGTTAGAAAGTAATGTGTGACTATGAAATTAAGAAACTTGATTGTGCTTCTGATGAATATTGGATCTATAATAATGTTAAAGCCCTTGTAGACAGGTTTTGAGCTTGTGGGATATAGATGGCATGCTATTAGGAATTTCCTCAGCGTACTCATGTTCTAACATTACTGGTGTTTGTGATAACCTAGCACTTACGTGCTAATGTACTTCATTATTATATTTCGTATATCATTCTTGTTCATTCAAGTCTACAATGAGAAAAGTGAGTGATTAATGAATGAAAATGTATGAAGAAAATGTTGTACATAAAATGATGCTATTTAACCTTGTTGGCCATATCAATCTTTATCTTTAAGTAGTTTGTAGTATCCATGTTAATTATATTTATTATTTAAGTACTTATTTACTGATATACTATATTGAATAAAAAGTTAAGTTAGAATTCTAAGTACTTACTAAGCTTTCACAAGCTTAATGCGTTGTTTTGAACGCGTAGGTAAAGATCGTTTTTAAGGCATCTTTTTAAGTGGCCATCCTAATCCTAATCTCATCATCAAGCAAGGATTGAAGTGTACGGAACTTAAATATTGGTGATAGAGTGGCATGTACATAAGTTAGAACCATATGAATTTTTGTTGTAAAGTAATCAAGTGGTTCCAAAACTATGTCATGCATGCCTAATATTATTTTGTACCTTGGGATAATCTCCCTTAGATGGATATACTCATGTGTTATATGAAGTTTTTGAATGATAATTTGACACATTTTGAGTTATAAAAGTGTTTAGAAATGTTACGAATGTTTGAAGATAGTTTTGACTTAGTTTTAAGTGTTTAAGTTATGTTTTGGGCAATCTGTCTCTAGTGTCGTAACATTGGAGTTAATAGAGTAATCTGCTCTTGGTGCCATGACATTAGAAGATCAGTGTCACGACATGTCAAGCGATTTTTGATTTATGTGCAAGTGTGCATAGTGGTGACAAGTAATAATTAGTAAATAAGTTATCATCTCCACAAGAACTATGTATACGAATTATTTGCAAAATTAATTATTAACAACTTGGTATGTGACAAAAGAAATTATTGATGTGAGATAATGATTTAACTAGTTATACTAAGTATGGAAACAAGGTAAACTAAACACACTACAAAAGATATCAACAGCAGAAAACTCTAACTCACGATTTAACAATAATGATATGAATATGCTAGGATAGTTACTTCTTTTTAACTAGTTATCATTGATAATTATGTTATAGAATGTTATGATAGATCATGGTAATATAATGACTCACTAAACTAACTTTTTAAACCATAGGCTCTTCTCAAAGTCCTACTTATGTCTCTTAGCTACTTCACATATATCTATGTCAAACTAACCTTAAGATCACTCACTTAGGCATCATATCGGTTTATGCATGTAACAGTCTGGTTTAAACCCTAGTCGGAACAGTGGTTTCGGAACCACAAATTCAAGTCAATAAAATATTTTAATATTATTTTCTGTGTCTATGATATGTGAATTAGTATGTGTGAAATTTCTGTGAAATAATTTGTCTGTTTGTGTGCTTAATTTGAGCAAAGGACTAAATCACGTAAAGCGTAATAGTAGCATTCTATTTGATTAAGGGCCAAATTGTTGTGGCTTTTAAATATGGAGCCTTTAAAAGGCAAATAGTCCAATATTAAAGTAAGTGGGCAGCAATGGTCACAAATGACCTTGTGTGTATATGTTTTATACATTAATATTAAAGGTTAGTTTTGTAAATTGATAATTATGTTTAATAAGATAAAACATAAACATGAAATGTAGCCATTTTTACTCATCCATCAACCGAAAATAGCAAAGAAAAAGAAGGAAGAAGAACATCTAGGTTTCGGTTAAGATTAAGCTTGATTCAAGATATGTTTGACTTCGATTTTTGATAATTTTTACGTTTTTGCAATGGTTTCTTCGTATATTACAAAACCCATGGCTCAATTTTGAGAATTGATGATGATTTTGAAATGTATTTTTGATGAACATATGAGCTTTGGAACATTTGATGATGAAATATGGAATATATGTGTTTGATTAGCATATTTTGTCTTTGGAGTTTTATTGATTTTGAGTAATTTAGTTGTAATTGAGAAAATGATTATTTGAGGGACTAATTTATAAATTTGATGAAAAATATGAACTTGTATGGTCCCTAAGGAGTTTCGGCTATGCATGTGTGTGAACAAATGGTATATATTTGATGTTTTGAGAAAAAATAGACTAAACTGATAAAATGTGCAAATCTGAGGGCTAAATTGCAAATTACCCTACATATGTGTATTTGGATTGAATTCGATAAATTAGTGAATAAAAGGGTTAAATTTGAATATGTATAGATCAAGAACCGAAGAAAATGGACTTAGATCGCAGGTTAGAGAAAGTAGTTGAAGAATCGAATCCGACCGAATATTAGAATTCGAGGTAAGTCTATATACAAATAAACGTATTTGTATTAAATTATGTATATTCATATGAGATTACATTGTGATAAATGTGTATGAAATGGTGAATATATGGATTCCGAGAAAGTATCGAGAAATAGTTAATGTCTGAGAAATCCCATACGAACCTAGGAATAGATAGGATTAACTATGTCATGACATAGGTGTCTGTTAAGTGATATCATGTAAGACCACGTCTAGGACGTTGGCATTGATTTGTGATTTCGTGTAAAACCACGTCTGGGATGTTGGCATCGATATGAGACTTAAGTGTAAGACCATGTCTAGGACATTGGCATCATATTTGATTCATGTAAAACCCTATCTGGGACAGTGGCATCGATATTTGAGTACATGTAAGACCTCGTCTGGGACGTTGGCATTGTACGACTATTCCAAGCATTCTGAGTATCCTATTAGATTCCTTATGGTTCAATGGGCAAATCTGATATACGAATGATTATGTGATCTGTAAATTCGTTTCAGGTACGTTTGATATGTACTCTAAGTGTGTATAAAAGGTAAGTATTTATGTGAATTTACTATGACAAAATGTGTATTTGAATATGAGAATGTGAATGAGATACAAGAATGGAAATATGTTTGAATGAGCTAAGTACATATGTGATATGTGAAAAAAGAAGTATGTGACAAGCTTTGTGTAAGCAAATGAGCCAAAGCTTTTGTAATGAATTAACCATGAGAACTATAAGTACCATTGTATAATTTAGTTATATGCATTGTATGCTAAGTTTATTTGTATATGGCTAACTAAGCTTTCGAAAGCTTACTTTGTGTGTGTGTTTCCTCTGTTTTATAGATCGTTAAATCTACAGAAGGCTCGGGACCATCGAGATCGTCATCACACTACCTAAGCTCATTTTGGTACTTTGAAAATGTGTATATAGTTAAATATGGCATGTATAGGTTAGATATTTTGGTATATGTTTTGAAGTGTAAATGACCATGTGATGTGGCTAAGTAAATATTGATAATGTGTATGAATGAATATGACATATAATGCATGTTTTGTATGGCTTGATGGCAAGTGAAATGGTCAAGACTATGGTAAGTAAATGAATGAAATATGAGTGCACATGTTTGATCAATGAAATGGTTGTATGTAGGGTAAATTGTGGATGTATCATGCCTGAATATATATGTGTTTTAGTTGTGCAAATTGGTAAGCAAATTAGCATGTTTAGAGATGAGATTGAATGTGAAGATTTGTTGATCATTGAACATGTCTTTGGTTGTCAATAGTGTATGAAATGAATTACGTATGAAATGAATTGGTAATTTGCTTGTAGGGATTGACTCTTGTGTGGGTGGCATTTGAACCTTGCAAGTGGTCTGTTTTGCCTACACAGTCGTGGCACACGGGCGTGCCTAGTGGTCGTGGGTGTAAGTCAGTAGTCAGCCTAAATACACATGGCCATGGCATACGGGTGTGCCTGGTAACCGTGTGGTTAAATCAGTAGCTAGCATAATGTTACACGGCCATGGCACACGAGCGTGCTTGGTGGTCGTATGGATAAGTCAGTATACTTACTCTAATTTGGCACGACCAGGACACATGGGTGTGTCTAGTAGCCGTGGAAGACACACGGCCTGCCCATACGGGCGTGTGACCTCTATAATATAGAAAATTTTTAAATTTTTGAGAACTTTCATATGTGTTCGATTTAGTCCCGACCCTATTCTGAAACATGATTAAGGTCTCGTTGACCTATAAAAAGGGACCATGGTTGTGAATGATGATTTGTATTATAAAATATCTGTAAAAGCTTCTGATCTGTCCGGTTATGCCTTTAACCCTATTCTGGCGACAGATACGGTTAGGAGTGTTACATTTTATTGGTATCAGAGCTACGGTTTAGTCGATTTTTAGACTAACGTAGCGTGTCAGAGTCTAGCTATACATGCCATATATCTGAACTGTGATAGTGTGATGAATCTTAACGTGAAAAATGTGATTTTTATATAGTAATGGATCCTGAAAGAGCCGTAGCTGACGACGTAGAAAGTAATGAGCCTGCTCCCTCACGAGGGACAGTGCCTTCTGATCCGAGACCGGCTACGAGCGGTCAAGAGGGAGAAGATAAACAAGCTTTCTTCCAGATGATGAGTGAGTGGTTCACTCAATTTGTAAGAAATAACCCGATTGTTTCGTAACCTCCACCCCCGGTTAATCCCCTTAGACATCTGCTATGCCTCCAACTACAAATCTAAATTTTTGGAACAAGCCTCCGGCTGATAAAATCTGTAAGTATGGGGCTGAAGAATTCAGGGCTACCAGTGATGACGATGCCGAGAAAGTCGAGTTCTAGTTAGAAAACACTATTCGAGTATTTGATGAGATGTCATTGACTTCGGAGGAAAGTATTAAATGTTTTGTTTCATTGCTACGAGACGTCACTTACCAGTGGTGAAAGATTTTGATTTTTGTGGTTCCAAAGGAACGAGTCATTTGGGATTTCTTTCAATCTGAATTCGAAAGAAATACATTAGTGAGAGATTCATTGATCAGAAACGGAAAGAATTTCTAGAATTGAAACAGGGTCTATGTCAGTCACTGAATACGAACGAGAGTTCGTGAGGTTAAGTTAGTATGCCCAAGAATGTGTATCATCTGAAGCAATAATGTGCAAAAGATTCGAAGATGACCTTAATGAAGATATCCACTTGTTAGTTGGGATTTTAGAGATAAAAGAGTTTGTTGTACTTGTTGACCGAGCGTGCAAAGCTGAGGCACTCGGGAAAGATAAAAGAAAAGCTGAGTCTGAAGTTTGAGATGTGAGAAAGAGATTTTCAAGCAAATTATTTCAGTCTATTTTGAAAAATTTAGAGATGAACAAAGCCGATCAAGAGATAATGTGGGACATTCGAATAGAAATCGAGCTAGATCACAAATGAGCTCCAAAACTCTAACGACTTCAGTAGCAAGTGTTGGAAATGTTCGATCTAAGAAACTAGAATACAAGCATTGTGGAAAAAGGCATCCGAGAAGTTGTAAATTAAATGACAGAGCTTGCTTCAGATGTAGATCATTTGATCATTTTATTCGTGATTGCTCAGAGTCGGTTGAGCTAGAGACTGTTCAGAATCCAAGATCCAATAATGCACTTATGAGAGGTAGACCTTCCCGGAATGTAAGAAATGTCAGTGGTAGTCAGAGAACTACGAGAGATACTATTGCAAGATCCAAAGCTAGAGCGCCTGCCAGAGCGTATGCTATCCAAGCTCGGGAGGAAGCTTCATCTCCAGATGTTATAATGGGTACATTAACACTTTATGATACTTTTGTGATTGCATTGATAGACCCTGATTCTACTCATTCGTATATATGCATGAACTTAGTATCCAGTAAGACTTTGCCTGTAGAGTCTACTGAGTTTGTTATAAAAGTATCGAACCCCTTAGGTAAAATTGTTTTGGTTGACCAAGTATGCAAGAATTATCTGTTAATGTTTCAAGATATCTATTTTCCTGCTGATTTAATGCTTTTGCCATTCGATGAGTTTGATATCATTCTGGGTATGGACTGGTTAACATTGCATGATGCTGTTGTGAATTGTAAAAGAAAGACTATTGATTTGAGATGTCTGAATGATGAAATAGTTCGAATTGAATCTAACGATTTGAATGGATAACCTACTGTAATATCTGTATTGAAAGCTCAGAGTTATGTGAAAAAGGGTTATGAAGCTTATTTTGCTTATTTGATTGATTCGAAAGTATCTGAAAGGAAAGTTGAATCAGTGACAGTTGTTTGTGAGTTCTTTGATGTGTTCCAGTTTTTTTTTGCCCCAAATTTTGGTTTTTTTAGATTTTGGGGGAAATTTTTTACATTTAAATTTTTCCATTTCCTTTTTTCCGTTCCCCCTTTCCCTTTTCTTTTAGTTAAACTTTTTGGGGGAAAACAAAAAATTTTTTCTTCCCTTATTACCCAAAAATTTAAATTTTGTAAATTTTCTTCCCCAAAAGGGAAATTTTAACTTTAAATTTTTTTTTTGGGGAAGCTTTTTTTTCCCCAAAATTTGAAAAATTTTTCGGGTTTTTACCGTTAAAAATCCTTTCCTTAAGGGTTTGGAATTTCCTTTTCTTTTAATCTTTTTTGTATAACCCAAGGACAAAAGTTTTTATTTTTTATTTGGCACTTTTTCCCCTCCCTTAAAGAAATTTTTTTCCCCTTAAAATTTTCCCTTAAAAAGGGAAAAATTTAAAAGGGTAAAAAAAATCCATTTAAAAAAAAGGGAAAACCCCTTTTTGAAAGGGTTTAAACCCTTTTTTTGGATTTTCCAAGTTTTAAGTTTTACGAACCCTTTAAAAGAAAAAAAAACAATTCTAATTTAAATTTTGGGCCCAAAAACCCCACCTTTTTGGGGCCCCAAGAAAATTATTGGAATTGGCCCTTTTGCCCAGAGACGGGTGCTTCTAAGAAAAGTTTTTATTAAAAGGGCACCCAAACCAAAGTTTAAAATAATTTTGAAAAAACCAAAAATAAACAAAAAAAAAAATAAAAAAATTTAAAAACCAAAAGAAAGAACAACATAAGAAATGGGTTTTCCCCAATTTTTTAAAGGAAAAAAAGGGTTTTAAAAACCACGGCATTTAATTTCCCACCCCATTTAAAAAAGTCGGGAAAAAAAATTTAAAGGGTTTAAAAACCATTACTAAATTTTTTGAAAGGGGTTTTACCAAGTTTAAATTTTCCCAAAAATTTTAAACCCAAATTTTCTCCCGAGAGGTTTCTACAAAATTTCCCTTTAAAATTTGGGTTTCTAAATTTTGAACTACACCCAAAATTCCAAATCCCCAAAAGGAAAAATTTGCAAACTTTTTAAAAATCCCTGAAACAAAATTTGGGAAAAAAAAGGTTTAAAATAAAAAATTTTGTAAAAAGGAAAAAATTTTCCCCAAAGAAGGTTTTCCCCTTTAAATAAAACCCAAATTTTTAAAATTTGGGACAAAAACCCAAAATTTAAAGCTTAAGGAATTTAAATGGGCCCAAATCAAAAAAAAAAAAAAGGAAAAGAAAAAATCGCCAAAAAAGGGGAAAAAGGAAAGAAGAAAATAAAGGGAAAAAAAAAAAACTTTTTCCCTTTAAAAAAAGGTTTTCCCAAATTCAAATTAACAAACCTTTAAAACAAATTCCCGGTAAATTTTGTTTAAAGCAAAATAAAAAAATTGGAATCGGGGGGATTTAACCTTTCCCATAAAAAAATTTTAAAAAAAATTAAAAAAATATTCAAAAATACAAACAAAAAGGGAAAAAAAAAATTTAAAAAAACATCATGAGCACTTGTGTACGCTTTAAAGATGGGTTTGAATGATGAGTTGTGGTCTTGATATCCCTACAACAAGTACGGACTTTTACCTCGCTTGTAGAAAGCCAAGATAGTCGAAGAGGCTAAGAATTCAAAATGCGGAACCGAGAAAGAGTAGAGGTAAGAGGATTTTAAGTACTCGGGTTCTTCTAAAAGGTTTCGAAGAGGCCATGGAATGACGAGCCACTCAAGCTAGAGCACTGTGACTACCAATCAGTCGAGAATGTGCCGACTATGGAAGACGACACCCGGGAATGTTGGAAAAAATTGGTGCCTACTATAAATGTGGTTCCAAGGATCATCGATATAAGAATTTCCCTCGTGGATTGACACGACTCGAAGCTCATAACCACGATGATCACCAACTAGGGTACTCAGCTAGCCACCAAGAGGCCGTGGACCGGTCATGGTGGTAATGGTAACGGATGTGGTCAAGCGTGTACCGGTCGAGGTAATGGCTTTAGAGGTAACGCGGAGGCAAGGCAGTCGGGATTGGTCTATGCTGTCAGGCGTCGTGAAGATGGCGATACACCTGATGTGATAACTGGTATGTTCTTCATCTTTGATGTACCATTCTTCGCTTTTGATAGATATCGGGTCTACCCACTCATATGTTGCTAGTGCCATATCTGGAAACCTGCATATTAGATCTGAGATTACTGATAAAGAGATGACGGTAATTAGTCCTTTAGGACAGTCGGTAATAGTGAATAAATTATTTAGAGACGTGCCCTTGGAGATTCAAAGAGAGATATTTCTAGCAGACTTGATGGAATTTTCTTTCGGTGAATTTGATCTTATTTTGGGCATGAATTCGTTGGTGAAGCACCGGGCGCAATTGGATTGTGCCCAAAAGCGGGTGTCAATATGGACTGTGGATGATGAGGACGTAGTAATGATAGGCGAGCGAAGGAACTTTTTGGCAAATGTGGTATCTGCTTTGAAGGTAGAAAAGTTGGTGTGGAAAGGGTATGGAGCATTCCTAGCTTTCGTTAGTGCTTTGGATGCCAATGAATTATCGATGGAAGGTGTGAGAACGGTGAAAAATTTCGGATGTCATTCGAAGAACTTTCGGTCTACCTCGGATTGGGAAGTAGAATTTGGTATTGAGCTTCTGCCCGGAACTGCTCTGGTGTCCATTGCTCCTTATAGAATGGTGTCAAAGGAGTTAGTGGAGCTTAAAGCTCAAATTCAAGAACTACTAGATCGGGGATTTATTCGACCAAGTATGTCTCCGTGGGGAGCACTGATTTTGTTCGTTAAGAAGAAGGATGGGTCGATGCGTATGTGCATTGATTATAGGCAGTTGAATATGTTGACGATCAAGAATAGGTATCCATTACCGAGAATCGATGACCTGTTTGATCAATTGAGAGGAGCTTCAATTTTCTTCAAGATTGATTTGTGATCGGGTTACCATCAACTCAAGGTGAAAGAGGCAGATATTCATAAGACGGCATTCCGAACTTGTTATGGACATTATGAGTTTTTGGTGATGCCGTTTGGTTTTACCAATGCACCAGCTGCATTTATGGACATGATGAACAGAGTCTTTCAACCCTATTTAGACCGGTTCATAGTGGTGTTCATAGATAACATCTTGGTATATTCGAGGAATGAAGATGAGCATGACTCACATTTGCGCATTGTGTTACAAATTTTGCGGGATAAGCAACTTTATGCCAAGTTCAGTAAATGCGAATTTTGGGGAAGGAAGTGACTTTCTTAGGTCATGTGGTGTCAGCCGAAGGAATAAGAGTTGATCCTCGGAAGGTAGAGGCTGTGTTGGATTGGAAACCACCGAAGTCAGTGGCTGAAATTTAGAGTTTCTTGGGTTTGGCTGGTTATTATAGACGCTTTGTTGAGGGGTTTTCGTTGATTGCTGCACCCCTAACTAAGCTATTGCGAAAGAGAGTACCGTATGTGTGGACCGATAAACAACAAGAAAGTTTCAAGAAACTAAAGAAGATTCGACGAAGCGCTAATCTTGATTCAAGTCGAGGCTAAAAAGAGTTTACCGTTTACTGTGATGCATCACATACGGGTTTAGGATGTGTACTGATGCAAAGCGAAAAAGTGGTAGCTTATGCTTCTCGACAGTTGAGGCCGCACGAAGTCAACTATCCTACTCATGATTTAGAGTTGGCTGCGGTGGTGTTTGCCTTAAAGATTTAGAGACACTATATCTATAGTGAGAAGTCAATTATTTATACGAACCATAAGAGTCTTAGGTACCTCCTTACTCAAAAGGAGTTGAATTTGAGACAATGGAGATGGGTGGACCTGTTAAAGGATTATGATTTCTCAATCGAGTACCGTCCTGGAAAGGCTAACGTGGTGGCAGACGCGTTGAGTCGTAAGGTAGTATCAGAGTTAAGAGCAATGTTTGCTCATCTCAGTTTGTATAAGGATGGCAGTCTACTAGCGGAACTTCAGATGAAGCCTCTGTAGTTGTAGCAAATCAAGGAAAAGTAGTTATCAGATGAAAAGTTGGGTCCTTTAATGCAACAAGTTGAAAGTGGTATAATAGGGACTTTGGATTGAACAAGGATGGCGTCTTTGTGTTTTCGTGGAAGAGTTTGTGTGCCCATGGATTGAATTTGAGACAAATGATTCTCGTGAGGCATAGTAGCCCTTATGCTATGCACTCCGGAGGAAATAAGATGTATCGGGATCTCCGTGAGCAGTACTGGTGGCCAAGGTTAAAGCGGGAGGTTACTAATTTTGTGGGAAAGTGTTTGACTTCTCAACAAGTGAAGGCCGAACATCAATTACCATCGGGTTTATTGCAACCGGTAAAGATTCCTCTATGGAAATAGGAGCTGATAATGATGGATTTTGTTTGTGGGTTACCCTTAACACCTACTAAGAAAGATTCTATTTGGGTGGTAGTAGATCGATTAATGAAGACTACTCATTTTCTACCGGTTCAGCGGATTACTCGTTGCGAAGTTGGATAAAGCGTATGTATCTGAAATCGTGAGGTTGCATGGGGTACCAGTGTCTATCATATCAGACAGGGATCCTAGGTTTTCATCATGTTTTGGAAAGCTTTACATGAGGCTTTGGGTACAAAGTTAAACTTGATCGACTTTTCATCCTCAGTCAGATTGTCAGTCAGAAAGAGTAATTTAGATTTTGGAAGACATGTTACGAGGTTGTGTGATCGACTTCAGTGGTAGTTGAGAGGATTTTCTATCATTGGTAGAGTTCGCATATAATAATGACTACTAATCCAATATCCAAATGGTGCCCTATGAAGCGTTATCACGATCAGAGGTGTCGTACCCTACTTGTTGGGTGAATTGGGGAACGGCAGGTTGTTGGGTCCTAAATTGATATCTAAGATGGAAGAAAAGGTAAAGGTGATTTGAGCGCGATTAAAGGAAGTTTCGGATAGACAAAAGTCGTATGCGGATCTGAAGCGTAAAGATATTGAGTTTGCGGTGGGAGATCAGGTCTTTCTGAAAGTCTCAACTTGGAAGAAGATTTTGATTTGGAAGGAAGGGCAAGTTTAGCCCTAGGTTCATTGGGCCGTCACTGTGTGTTGAAGCGTGTAGGACTAGTGGCCTATCGACTTGATTTACCTTGAGTTGAGTCGATTCATAGTGTTTTCCATGTTTCTATCTTTGGCGTTATAGATCGAATCCGTCTCACATAATCTGGGTAGAAGAAGTGGAGTTGAGGTCGGACTTGTCTTTCGAGGAAGAACCGGTGAAAATCTTAGATCGTGATGTTAAGGTGCTAAGAAAGAAGACTGTACCGTTGGTTAAGGTTGTTTGGCGAAGTCACGGAGCGGAGGAAGCTACGTGGGAGCTTGAGGACGCAATTCGGCAACAATATCCTCACCTCTTTTAACCAAGTAAATTTCGAGGACGAAATTTTCTTTAAGGGGGGTAAAGTTGTAACATCCTAAAAATATGAGGATCGATATGTTGCATGTTTTTGGTGCTTAACTTGTGAATGATTAAATTTGTGTTCTTATATAGTCTTGAGAAGGCTTGGGATTTATTCGGTATTAGAATAAATTTTAGTAATGAGTACTTTATTGAAGTGGAACAAGTGACTCGATGCTTAAGGAATTTAATTGGTAAAGTTTGCATAAGATGAGCTAGTGGCAAGGTGGAGTTGGCGCCATAAGCATGTTTAGAGGAAGAAGTTCGAATCTCATGGATAGCATTTTGGTGACTTTTATTTTTTTTTCACCTATATTGTATGTGCCGGTCAAACCTTACTTATGTAAGGTTGGATTTTTCTTTTATGGTAAGGTGGTTATTGGATAAGATAAGCTTGAACTTGGGGAAAGGAAATCCTATGCTTATGGAAGGTAATGGGGACACAAGGCATATCTTAAGGGTTGTGTTTTGGAAAGTAGGAATGGCTAAGCTTGTCCATGAACTTGGATGATTTTATGGACTAGGGGGTGGCCGAATTTTTGTGGTAGACTTTGGTAAGGATGTGTAGTTAGCGTGTAATCCCATTTGGTCATTTCTTTGTTTTCTCAAAACACCTTTTCTTTTCATATTTTTTCTCTTTAACCGAATGTGCTTGATGCTTTGGGTAAACATCTTTGTTTTTCATCTTTTTGTCTTCTCATTTTGACCATTTGGTCATATTTTGCCAACCTCTCAAGTGCTTCATTTTGTGTTACTCTCCTTTGTGCCGAAATACCAAAACACAAAAACCATTTCTTTTCTTCTTTCTTCCCCATTGCCGAATGCACCATTGTCCCAAACCTTTTCTTTGCTCATCTCTTACCTTTGAAAATTGAATCATAAACCTCTCATCTTTATTTTCTTGCTATCTCCATTTTTCTCATCCTTTAAACACAATATTTTTTCCTTCATATTTCTTCTATGGCCGAATGTTAGAGACCATCTCCTTGATCGAAACTTTTTCCTTTCTTTATTATATCATAGCCGAATTTTTCATTCCTCATAGATTTTATTCTTAATCATTTACTTCATTTCATACTTTGATCAATCGTGGTGTAGTGGATTGTCGATCATTTCTTCATCGATAGTAGATCATAGTCATCATAAGAACGTGTGGAAAAGGATTTCATCATTCAAGGTAAGGGATTCATTCTTTTTCGAAGGGGTTCTATGTTACTTCTTATTTGGTTTAAGATGGTATTGATTAATCGATTCTATCATAGGGACCCTATTAATCGACTTTCTTTTTGTGAATGTAAGAACTTTGTGATAATCAAGATAGGTTCGAAAAGAGCGGTGAATAGTGTTCGGAAGAGGGGTGGTTCCGCTATCCCCTCTAAATTCAAACGAAGGGCTGTTTTGGCAATCCGAGATTTTCCACTGGGTTGTGGACCCTCATCCGGCGAAAATCAATTATTTGAAGTCATTTGTACTCCTGAGCCTTTGTTTGTTTGTGGATATTCAACGGGTAACAAATCATCAATCGGGGAGAAACCACAAATAGAAGTTGTTCAAAATTTCGAGGGTAAAAGTTTGGAACGCTTATTTTTAAGAATAGTTTTGCAAATAAGTATTAGTGTTCTAATCCATCGTGATGCTTGTTTAGATATCGACAAGCGGGAAAGTATAGTTCTTACCGTAATCTGGTGTGTAACTTCACACTTATCTCATGGGTTATATTATACCGTAAGCGTTAGAATAAAAATCATAAATTCGATAAAATTGGATAATACGGTATATTAGCACTTTTTGTGTGAATGCATGAAACCGGAATTAAGGTTGTGGAAAAATATTACGGATTTGCCCTTAATGGGCTATTTTGTTAAAAAGTGATATTTTGGGCCATATGATTATTTTGATAAATTGGCCAAGTGAGAACATTGTGAAAAGGGCCTCATGTGATAAATGGGCCAAATTTGTTAGATCGTTAAATGGGCCAAAATTTGTTAGATCGTTAAATGGGCCAAATTTGTTAGATCGTTAAATGGGCCAAAATTTGCTAGATCGTTAAATGGGCCAAAGTTTGCTAGATCGTTAAATGGGCCAAAATTACTATTTTGACTAATGGGCCAAATTGATAACTTGTAATATGGGCTTTTTGTTGAAATATGTCTTATGAATATATTGTTATGCATTATATATATATACATGACTGCATGGGTTGGGATAATTGATGAAGAGAAGAATGGCCTGTTGCCAAAAATCTAGTTCGGTGACTCTGTCACAATGGCCTGTTCCCAAAAATCTAGTTCGGTGACTCTGTCAAAATGGCCTGTTGCTAAAAATCTAGTTCGTGGCTTACCACAAATATTATAATTGGCTTAATGCCTACTATTGGTGTGTTGGCGGGGAGGTTGACTTGATCCCCATGGGTGTGTTGGTTGGTACGGTGGTGTGTAGAGGATGGAAATTAGGCTTGGTTGGGACTTGCATATCATATGCATTATTTTTATATTGTACATTTGTAAATGGGCTCAAGCCCAGCTAATTGCTTAAATGGCTTTGGCCTAATGAACACGGCAAGTGGGTTACACATTGAGTTCTAAGTAACTCACCCCATTTTTCTTACCCTTCTCAGGTAATAATAATTGATGGAGGCTTGGGCCGAGGATGACTTCGTGTGGAGGCCATACTACAAATGATGAGTTATAAAAACTTTGAACTTCTTTTAAGAATTTTTATTTAAGTACTAATTCAATTGCGATGTAATAAGGTCACTGGTATTATTTTTATGGATTTCTATTCGTGGATGGATTTTAATATGTTTTAGTTACTTCAATGGGAATTTAATTCTTATAAATGTTTTTCTTCAACTTACATTATAAAAAGGTTTTTCTTAAATATCACTTACTCGTAAAATTTCCGTGAAAATAAATTTATTTTAACCAATTATTTCTCTGAAAATCAAATTGTAAAATCTCATGTTTTAAAATCATTGTTTTCAAATAAATCTCGATTTTTGATAAACTCCATCTTCAAAAACCGTTTTGAAGAATTGTTTTCATTAAAAGCATTGATGACTGGACGAAAGTTCGAATTGTGTGGCATGCCAAGTCTGGTCTTAAACGCATAGGCCGGTTTTGGGGTGTTACAGATCACCTTATAAAAACTTTTTATTTCAAAACATTAATTTTGGCCTACGAAATTCAAGAAAAAAGTTTCAGGAGTCGGTTACGTACGAGGAAGGATTAGCACCCTCGTAAAGCCCAAAATTGGTATCAGATTGATTAGTTATTGTCCTAATGTCGAAAATTCGAAAAGATTTGAAAACATGATTTCTTTAAAAAAACTTGAACAATTTGAGTTAAAATTTGAGATTTCTTTGTTCCGAAAGAATACGAACATCACATCCAGTACGTTAGGACATGATATTTTAAACCCTCATAACCAAAATCATCTCATGATTTACAAAATTTATTAAAAGGATATTTAGTTATTTAGTCAAACGGAAAATCGAAACCCAGCACGTTAGGGCACTATTCCCCGAATTTCTAAATACAAAACTCTGAATGAATAAATAAATAAAAGAATATGATATTTTCTAAAATGATTAACATGTACAAACAATATATTCTAAATAAATAATATAAAAACTTAGGATATATGAAAAAATTAAGGATAAGGTATAATAAATGTATAGTTTAGTAATTTAGTATATATATAAATATAAATATAAACAATAATACATGATAAAACAATTATAAGTAAATAATATATAACTTTAAACAAAGTATATTCATAGTACATATATGCATAAAAAATATATTTAAAAAAAGATAAATAGTATACAATATAAAATTTTACAATATACAAAATTTCATTCAATATTAAGGATAAAATAATTTAAATGTTATATAATATATAATATACAAAGTTAAAAAATGTATAATATAATAACTAATATACAAATTATAAAATAAAATGTAATATATAAATAAATATTAAACTAAATAAAATATCCTAGTATAAATAGTAAATAGTAATAATTTAATACATATATATATAATACTAAATAATTAAAAATAAGAATGAAAATAAAAAGAATAAAAAATCAAAGGATTAAATCAGAAAAATAAAAAAATTTAGGGTAAAAATGTAAAAGGACCAGATTAGAACACGCGTCACATTATAGGGATCTTTTTGGCAATTATGCCTCGTTCCCTAAACGAAGACGTTCCCCTTCCTGCCTTAAAACAATTCGAGGACCGATTTGCAAGAACGTATAAATTTCAGAGCCAAATTAAAAAAATAAAGAAAAATTAAATTGAACTAAATTACAAAGATTAAAACTGTATAGGGACTAAAGAGGTAAATTGCCCCTTTAAAAAAACACGCGGATCCTCCCCGGGTTTCGGGTCAACGCGCGGATCCTAGCCCTTTAAATGACGTCATTTTGGTCATTAATGGACTACACCAGAACGGCGTCGTATGGATGCCCTACAAAAATTGAAAAATCGGCCTAAAAATCATTTTAAACACCAACTTTAAAAAAAATAACAGAGGCTAAAAAAAAATGCTCTGCCTTCATCGATCTTCTGACCTCCGGCCGTCATTGCATGCACCCCATGCGCGTCACATGCCGCCATTCACGGCGGCCCTAGGGCAAAAAAACTTTGTTTTTTAAAGCCGATCAAAAAGGTAAGTTCCTTTTTACTTATTTTTCGTTATTCGTATATAAAAATATTTGCATGAATAAAAAAATAAAAAAATGCAAAATATAACAAAGGAAAATCACATCTATTCTTTGTTTTTTCTTTGTATATTTTCTTTTTTTTTTGTGTGTATCTATGTGTATTCTCGTGTTTTCAGATTCCTTTGGGGTTATTTATAACCCAAAAATGGAATCAAAATAAATACAAAATCATAATTTATTGCTGATATCCATTTTGTTTCGCAGGTGAGTGGCGAGGAATCCAGCGACAAAGCATTGTCCGTCTTGTTGATCATGCGGCATGGTGAGGGCTAGTGTCGGGCTTGTTTATGTGCGAGGAAACACAGGGTTTCAAAAACCCTTAGTTTCTGATTAGGTTCTGGGCCCTTTTGGGCCATTTGAGTTTGGGTCTATTTTGGGTGTAATTGGGCTACGGGTAATGGGTTAGTATTGGGCTTGTTTTAGTGTTTGGGCCATTGGTAAAATTGGTTGTAATGGGACTGTTATTGGGCATTGGGTTTTATTATTATTATTTTATTTTTTGTGTTTTTATTCTGGTTGGTTTTATTTGCATGGGCCCGAGCAATAATGGGCTACTACAGCTACCCCTCTTTACTCATTGTCGTGAAATGAGAATAGAGCAAAGACGATAAAATGTCGCATTTTGCCCGGTCTTGTCAAATAGCTGTATCTTCAGGGAGATAGACTAGTATCTTCAATCTGCTTCACTGCAACTTCAGGAAGATGAGATTTACTGTCTTTAGTCTGATCCATTGCAAACTCGGAGATACCAAACTAGTATCTTTACCTGCTTCACTGTAACTTCAGGAATGCCATATCTGCTATTTTAATCTGCTCCACTGCAAACTCAGGGAAACAAGATCTGATGTCTCCGATCTGCTTCACTGCAACTTCTGGAATGCCAGATTTGCCATCTTCAGTCTGCTCCATTGCACCTTCAAGGTGTAACACCCCTTACCCGTATCCTATGCCTGAACCGAGTACAAGACATTACCAGACTTAACAATACATTTTGTCAAATTAATTAACACATATACAAAATGACTTAGTCGTGCCCCTATACATGCCATAGTTTAAATCATTTATAAATAAAGATACCCATAGATAGCTTGATAGTGTGAAGCGATCTCCGAGCGACCTCCAACCCGAGCTTGTTTAGTAGGACTTTGTAACATGGGAAAGAATAAGGGTAAGCTTATAAAGCTTAGTAAGTTCACATGTAAAAATAATAAGCATTAGCAATGAATTTAGCTTACTACTAAGCTGTCATAACTTGCATAAATAATGCTAAGTTCTTACTTTCCCAATTTACTCATTTGTAGCCTTATCAAAGCCTCAACATGACAAATCCTCACAACAAGTTTTCAATTTGATACAATCATTAAATCACATGCTTATACCTTATTACTCATGTTCACATTAATCTGTCTACTTGAATCGATGTCACTAAATTATTTATTTCTTGAGCTACAGAGCTCGAATTTAAAACTGATAATTTTCCTGAACTAGACTCATATATCTTCATACCATAAAATTTCCAGAATTTTGGCTAATCCAATTAGTACAGTTTATTCATCAAAATTTCCCTGTTTCACTGTTTGACTATTCTGACCCTTTTCACTACGAACCAATTTTCTCCTTGTACAGAATTCAAATGATGTTGTAATTTGTTTCATTTGAAACTAGACTCATTAAGGAATCTAAATATATAAATTATGTCCCAAAATTGTTTTTTACAATTTTAATGATTTTCAAATCAGAACAGGGGATCTCGAAATTACTCTAAACTAGTCTCACAAAAATATAAATATCTCAGAATACAGAATTTCTTTGCATTATCTATTTATTTCATATGAAAATAGACTCAATAAGCTTTAATTTCATATCTCACTCAACTACTAATTCCAATTCTACCATTTTTGGTGATTTTTCAAATTTACTCTACTGTTGCTGTCCAAAACTATTTTATTTCTAAATTTCACTCTTTCATGTTTTCTTTATAGTAACTTTCATTGGAACACTTACTCGTATCAATCTTACCAAAGTTCGATCACATATCAAGCACATTGCTCATAATTTTACACATATATTTGCACTTGTTCATCGTGATAATCATATTCAATTACACTTAGTCATTATATAGCCATATTGTATTTTCACTTAGTCAATTTCCGTTGAACTCATTGGAATATTAATGGATACATCGAATATTGCACATAGTGCCACACTTGTAGCCAAAGCTACTTCATATCAGTTATCACACATAGGTTCATTCTCGAGCTATTCATATTCGCGGTGCGCTCACACAAGTATCGGTCATACGTAACTACTCGTCTTCGCTCACACAAGTCGTCGTATCCGCAACACATGCAGGATTACCCACCACCGGTAGAACTTATAAGACCAGCACCCGCTTCACATAATCACAATCTCGGTCTGCTCACACAAGTTGTCGGTCAATACGTAACTACTCGGTCTTTGCTCACACAAGTCATCCGAGTATCCGTAACACATATCGGATAACTCGATACCCAGAGAACGTCACGGACCAGCACAGATCACTTATTCCACTTAGATTTCACATAAGTTTCAAGTGAACATGTCACTCGTATCCATTTTTATTCCTAAGGTTCAACCGGAAATTTCTCACTTGTCGATATTTTGTCAATTACATCAAATATTCACCACAATTCATACCATTTATCAAAATATGAAAAGCGTAAGTAAAAGCGATACATTATTTACATACAAACTTACATACTTACATTCTAAATCTCATCACCTCATCAACTTACTTATTCTCATCAAACTATGCTAGTCAATACTTTCTTGTTATCATACAAAGCCATAATACAAAAATATGGTCTAACATATAAATTATACAAGTTCTCTTTCCAATATTGAATTATTATCGAACATTAATCATTATATTTGAAACTCAATACTATAGTATTTATGGCCAAAATATCAATTTATCATTCGAATATGCATAATTAAATGCTTATTAAACATATGAACTTACCCCGATACCAAAACGGCCATTTTATCAACTTTCTCGATTTTCAATTTCCCTCCCGTTCTAGGTCCAAATATTGTTTTTCGGAGTCTAAGACATCACATTTCACTTATTTAATTAATGTACTACTCAAAACAGTCCCTAACTCAAACTTTGGAAAAATTACAATTTTGCCCCTAAACTTTTGCATAATTATGATTTTACCCCTAGGCTCGAAAATTAAACTTCATCCCTTATTCTTATGTTTTATAACATTTTGATCATTTTTATCTTCTATGGAAACATCAAATTCTTGCTCTAACATGCACTTATGTACATTAGGTATTTTTGTCGATTATGTCATTTTACTCGTTTTCACTTAAAATCGCTTAGTAAAAGTTATTTAACATAATTCTAAGGTTCATATTCTGCCATAAGACATCAAAATAAACACATTTCACCTATGGGTATTTTTCCAAATATGAACCCTAGGTTAAATTATTGATAGAATAAGCTAAATCAAGTTCTGGGACTCAAAAAATTAAAGAACATGAAAAGCGGGCTAGAATGGACTTACCATGAAGCTTGGAAAGCTTGAAAACCCTATCCATGGCTTCCCACATGTTAAATTCGGCCTAAGCTTGAAGATGGACAAATTTGGCATTTAAATTTTGTTTTAATTCATTTAATTCACTAAATTACCAAAATGTCCCTAAAAAATCTTTTGAAACATACCCATCTATGTCCAATTTTGTCCAACAACTTAACCAATGGAATAATTATCATTTAAGGACCTCCAATTTAAAATTTCATAACAATTGGACACGTCTAACATGTAGAACTCAACTTTTGCACTTTTTACAATTTAGTCCTTTTAACTAAATTGAGTGCCCAAACGTCAAAATTTTCGAATGAGATTTTCACGATATCATTCCGTGAAATTGTAGACCATAAAAATATAAATAAAATAAATTTATCCACGTCGGTTTGTGGTCCCGAAACCTTTATTACGACTAAGCTCAAAATCGGTCATTACAACTCTCCCCCTTTTAGGATTTTCGTCTCGAAAATCTCACGATTAATGGATTTAGGTCTAATTTCACAAGTCACTTTGAGCTTCTCATATAGTCTCGGCATCTTCAACATCTTACTTCTTAAATAAATAGATAATTATCAACGTGCTGACATCATAACATTCTATCTTTAACTCGCTAATATATGTATCAAGATCATTTGAAAATGAAAACCAATACACGTGTCTAAGTTGAACTTCCTATCATTCACACTTTTCCAACTTCAATTTCTTCTCAAATCTAGTGCAAGATTAAACTTATAATAGAATTTACTTCAACTGTTACTCGTCAAGCACTTAACTATCTTGATGTCACAATACTCATATGACTTTAAAATCATAGTACCATAACAAGACTAACTTCTCAATTACTTTAGTAGATAATGTCCTAGATGAAAATAAAACATCTCGATCATCGGAGAAATTTAAACACAAATTTCCATAACAACCAATACAAAAGCACGACCTTTATACCTATGGTAACTGTATCAAAGTACTCTCGCCATCAAGTCAAAACTTATAATCATCATAAGCATTTTAATAATAAAAAGAAACCATTTTCATAAATGGAACATTTCCTACTCATATCTCATGGCTGATACTTTGGACAATAATTTATTAAGGAAACAGAAGTAACAAAATCTCAAAACATAGAGCTACACAGAAAATATTCATAAGTACTGAAAATAATCTTAACAAAAGCCACACAATCTACCTTTATTTTCATTGAACAATAGCTAGTAAAACGGGACGCTAACATCATATGGACCTTACCGTCAACTTTCTATCTGTGCATGATGTAGAAAACCAGAAAAGATAGAGCAATTTCGATCATCACTCAAATAGGCTACAATGCTTTCATCTACCTGTAAATTTAGCTGACATTCTCATACTATAGGAATTTCATTCGAAATCTTGCAGATATATATACCTTTGAGAGTAAATGGAAACATATAATAGTCGGAAGAGATTGCTGTAATTTCTCAACCATAAACACTGCATTCAGTCATTAATACATCTCGATCATGATTGCACTATCTAATTCTGTCATTACTAATATGATATTATTCCAATTGCAAACAGATATAAATTCAGAATAAATTCCAGCAATTACATACTTTAGATCTCATACCTGGATGAGTTAATTAAGCGAGCACGACCTTTCTTTAACTATAACATTTAGAATCGAATGATCTTCATATTAATCGACATCTTTTACGAATCGTGTTCATTTACTAAACCATTCTCAACTCTAATCACGTTGTCGGTTAATCTACAACTCAACTCTTTAGTCTTCCATTTGTAAATCCATTCGGTTGAATTTCATAAATTTTCTTTATAACATACCTTATTGGAAGGGGGTGAAGTTGTAACGCCTCTGACTTGCCTCTCATATATTCATGCATATAACTTAACACTCATCAATATATATTTTGTTTCAAGTAACTTAACACGCATACTCATTTTACACAACCTTCCTATCATCTTATACAAACAAGTGCACTTATACTTTCATTCATAAATCTCAAGTAAAATTACTCATAATATTCACTTAATTTCACAGTTATATTCATAGCATCATACAAATGCCAATCAAACATGAACACTTATCATAGTATAAACTTTCCTTTCATCTCCTCTTTCATATTTCAAAAGAAATTCCTATCCATAATTTATACATCTTCACATAGACATCATAAACTATTATTCTTATTATTTTTTTCACGAGTCCCAACTCATCATAAACACCTTTGTTTGTACTATCAAATTTTAGCTCGGTTGAAGTGCGATCTGTCTAATAAAATAATTTACATCGATTAATGGAGTCACACTATCACACTCATTATGGCATGTATAGCTAGACTCTCACACTCACTATGGTAGTCCAAGAATCGACTCGATACCACTAAATGTAACACCCTTACCCGTATCCTATGTCGGAACCGATGCGAGGCATTACCGGACTTAACAATACATTTTGTCAAATTAATTAACACATATACAAAATGACTTAGTCAGGCCCCTATACATGCCATAGTTTAAATCGTTTATAAATAAAGATACCCATAGATAGCTTGATAGTGTGAAGCGATCTCCGACGACCTCCAATCCGAGCTTGTTTAGTAGGACTCTGTAACATGGGAAAGAATAAGGGGTAAGCTTATAAAGCTTAGTAAGTTCGCATGTAAAAATAATAAGCATTAGCAATGAATTTAGCTTACTACTAAGCTATCATAACTTGCATAAATAATGCTAAGTTCTTACTTTCCCAAATTACTCATTTGTAGCCTTATCAAAGCCTCAACATGACAAATCCTCACAACAAGTTTTCAATTTGATACAATCATTAAATCACATGCTTATACCTTATTACTCATGTTCACATTAATCTGTCTACTTGAATCGATGTCACTAAATTATTTATTTCTTGAGCTACAGAGCTCTGAATTTAAAACTGATAATTTTCCCTGGAACTAGACTCATATATCTTCATACCATAAAATTTCCAGAATTTTTGGCTAATCCAATTAGTACAGTTTATTCATCAAAATTTCCCCTGTTTCACTGTTTGACTACTCTGACCCCTTTTCACTACGAATCAATTTTATCCTTGTACAGAATTCAAATGATGTTGTAATTTGTTTCATTTGAAACTAGACTCATTAAGGAATCTAAATATATAAATTATGTCCCAAAATTGTTTTTGTACAATTTTAATGATTTTCAAAATCAGAACAGGGGATCTCGAAATTACTCTAAACTAGTCTCACAAAATATAAATATCTCAGAATACAGAATTTCTTTGCATTCTCTATTTATTTCATATGAAAATAGACTCAATAAGATTTAATTTCATATCTCACTCAACTACTAATTCCATTTCTACCATTTTGGTGATTTTTCAAAGTTACTCTACTGTTGCTGTCCAAAATTGTTTTATTTCTAAATTTCACTCTTTCATGTTTTCTTTATAGTAACTTTCATTGGAACACTTACTCCGTATCAATCTTACCAAAGTTCGATCACATATCGAGCACATTGCTCATAATTTTACACGCATATATTTGCACTTGTTCATCACATAATCATATTCAATTACACTTAGTCATTACATAGCCATATTGTATTTTCACTTAGTCAATTTCCCGTTGAACTCATTGGAATATTAATGGATACATCGGAATATTGCACATAGTGCCACACTTGTAGCCAAAGCTACTTCATATCAGTTATCACACATAGGTTCATTCTCGAGCTATTCATATTCATGGTCTGCTCACACAAGTCATCGGTCATACGTAACTACTCGGTCTTTGCTCACACAAGTCGTCGGTATCCGCAACACATGCGGATTACCCGTACCATGGTAGAACTTATAAGACCAGCACCCGTTCACATAATCACAATCTCGGTCTGCTCACACAAGCTGTCGGTCAATACGTAACTACTCAGTGCTGCTCACACAAGCTGTCGAGTATCCGTAACACATATCGGATAACTCAGTCACCGGTAGAACGTACGGACCAACACCCGGATCACTTATTCCACTTAGATTTCACATAAGTTTCAAGTGAACATGTCACTCGTATCCATTTTTATTCCTAAGGTTCAACAGGGAAATTTCTCACTTGTCGATATTTTGTCAATTACATCAATTATTCAGCCACAATTCATACCATTTATCAAAATATGAAAACTTAAGTAAAAACGATACATTATTTACATACAAACTTACATACTTACATTCTAAATCTCATCACATCATCAACTTACTTATTCTCATCAAACTATGCTAGTCAATACTTTCTTGTTATCATACAAAGCCATAATACAAAATATGGTCTAACATATAAATTATACAAGTTCTCTTTCCAATATTGAATTATTATCGAACATTAATCATTATATCTGAAACTCAATACTATAGTATTTATGGCCAAAATATCAATTTATCATTCGAATATGCATAATTAAATGCTTATTAAACATATGAACTTACCTCGATACCAAAACGGTAATTTTACCAACTTTCTCGATTTTCAATTTCCCTCTCGTTCTAGGTCCAAATCTCATTTTTGGGGTCTAAGACATCACATTTCACTTATTTAATTAATGTACTACTCAAAACAGTCCCTAACTCAAACTTTGGAAAAATTACAATTTTGCCCCTAAACTTTTGCATAATTATGATTTTGCCCCTAGGCTCGAAAATTAAACTTCATCCCTTATTCTTATGTTTTATAACATGCTGATCATTTTTACCTTCTATGGCAACATCAAATTCTTGCTCTAACATGCACTTATGTACATTAGGTATTTTTTGGATTATGTCATTTTACTCGTTTTCACTTAAAATCGCTTAGTAAAAGTTGTTTAACATAATTCTAAGGTTCATATTCTGCCATAAGACATCAAAATAAACACATTTCACCTATGGGTATTTTTCCAAATATGAACCCTAGGTTAAATTATTGTTAGAATAAGCTAAATCAAGTTAAGGACTCAAAAACATAAAGAACATGAAAAGCAGGGCTAGAATGGACTTACCATGAAGCTTGGAAAGCTTGAAAACCCTATCCATGGCTTCCCACATGTTAAATTCGGCCTAAGCTTGAAGATGTACAAATTTGGCATTTAAATTTTGTTTTTAATTCATTTAATTCACTAAATTACCAAAATGTCCCTAAAAAATCTTTTGAAACATACCCATCTATGTCCAATTTTGTCCAACAACTTAATCAATGGACTAATTATCATTCAAGGACCTCCAATTTAAAATTTCATAACAATTGGACACGCCTAACATGTAGAACTCAACTTTTACACTTTTTACAATTTAGTCCTTTTAACTAAATTGAGTGCCCAAACGTCAAGAATTTTTCACCGCTTCCACTGCAACTTCGGGAGGTCGACTAGTATTTCGATCTGCTTCACTGCAATCTCAGGAAGGCAAGATCTGTTGTCTTTATCCCGCTTCTCGCAAACTCGAGAGCGGGGCTAACGTCTTTGATCTTCTTCCTGCAACTTTAGGAAGGTAAGATCTATTGTCTTCAGTCTGCTCTGCCGTAACTTCAGAGAGACAAGAATAATGTCTTCGATCTACTTCACTGTAACTTTAGGAATGCCAGATCTACTATCTTCAGCCTACTCCGCTGTAAACTCAGGGAGACAAGGTTGATGTCTTCGATCTGCCTCCTACAACTTCAGGAATGCTAGATCTGCTATCTTCAGCCTGCTCCGCTGCAAACTCAGGGAGACAAGGTCTATAATTTTTAGTCTGCTCCCTTACTATATCAAGAAGATAAGACTAGTGGTTAAAATCTGCTCCCTTGCTACATCAGGAAGATAAGATTCGCCAAATTCGATATGCCCCACTACTATCTCGAGGAGACAAGATCTACCATTTTTAGTCTGCTCCTTTGCTACATCAAGAAGATAAGACTATAATCTTCAGCTTGCTCTGATGCTACATCAGGAAGATAAGGCTAGTGGCTAAAATTTGCTCCCTTGCTACATCAGGAAAATAAGATTCTCCAAATTTGATCTACCGCACTGCTATCTCGAGGAGACAAGATCTGCCATTTTTAGTCTTCTCCCTTGCTACATTAAAAAGATAAGACTATAATCTCCAGCCTGCTCCCTTGCTACATCAGGAAGATAAGATTCGCCAAATTCGATTTGCCCCACTACTATCTCGAGGAGACAAAATCTACCATTTTTAGTCTGCTCTCTTGCTACATCAGGAAGATAAGGCTAGTGGCTAAAATCTACTTCCTTGCTACATCAGGAAGATAAGATTCGCCAAATTCGATCTACCCCACTGCTATCTCGAGGAGACAAGATCTACCATTTTTAGTCTGCTCCCTTGCTACATCAAGAAGATAAGACTATAATCTTCAGTCTGCTCCCTTGTTACATCAAGAAGACAAGTCTAGTGGCTAAAATCGCTCTCTTGCTACATTAGGAAGATAATATTCGCCAAATTCAATCTGCTTTCCGCTACCGCTTAGGGAGATAAGATCTACAATCTTTAGTTTGCTTCCTTGCTACCTCAAGAAGATGAGACTACAAACTTTAACCTGCTCTCTTGCTACCTCAGAGAGATAAGGTTGGTGGCTTGAATCTGCTCCATTACCGATACATGGAGATAAGATTCGCCAAATTCGATCTGCTCCACTACCGCTTTAGGGAGATAAGATCTGTGAATTCACCGACATTGCTACACCGTCCTCTGGGGGACATGTCCTGTAGACTCGAATGTATTATGGACGAAATTTGCATGAATGCAGAATGTCATACGAATGATCCCTTTTTTTAAATGTAAAATGATTAGGATGCAATGCTCGGAATGAATCTAATGCTCCTAACTAAATGATATTAGGGATGATATTTGCATGAATGCAGAATGTCATGAGAATGATCTCTTTTTTTTATGTACAATGATTAGGACACAATGATCGAAATGAATGAAATGTTCCTAATTGGAAGTGTATGAGTGATATTTACATAAATGCATGAGAATGATCCCTTTTTAATGTTTGGGTTGTCGCTGCTCATAGTTCATCAAGGTTCTATCACTAATGCGTTACCATGCTTTCTCGTTTAGCTGGTATCTTTGACAGAAAACCTAAAGAAACCATCATATTCTGTCCAGCAAGCTTGCCCTGCTATAATTTTAGAGTCCCTTCCACTGTACCTTCTGGGACATAAAGTTTGTACTTTCCATTACAACTTCAGGGGAATAATATTTAGTTTCTTCCATCCATCCTGTTACCACTCAGAGGTATGAAATTTGTATCAATTTTATCCGTTACACCATTCCCTAGGTATAATGACCTGATGTATATGCCTGAAATTTGTATGAATGCTGGGTATCTTTTTATTTTCTCAAGAATGATCCCCTTCTACACTTGGGTTGACATTGCTCGTCATTTGTCGAGATAGTATCACTTGACAAAATGTTTTGTCTTTTTGTCCAACCAATAAAAATCTAAAAGAGATAATCATCTTTCAATATTTCCAAACTCTTAGGCTTGGTGAGTTCTAGACAATAGTCCTGTTTCAGATTCTCATATTATTTAGAAACTTCCAAAGTAATATACGAAACTCCTTTTATGAAAGTATTATTGGTCCATTAATCGTTATTTCAATATAAAATGCTTGAAAAAGATCACAACAATGGACGAGAAAGAAATTAATCAGGAGCATAGCTCGAAACAAATAAGTTAATCAAAGATAATCAAAGCAATAGAAGAAATTGACTGAGGTGTATCTTGAAAAGAATAAAGTAATTAAAGATAGCCAAGGCCATAAAAGAAGATTGATTAGGGTGGCTATAAAAGAAGATTGATTAAGGTGTATCTTTGAAAAGAATAAAGTAATCAAAGATAGAAAATTCAAAATGGGTAAGATGGAAGCTAGATGCCCCAGATATCGCAGCCTGAGCTTCTCTATACAAACTTCTTGAAGACTATTTTGAGCTCAATATGTGTTTAGAGGATCCGGAGTACTTTGTCAATACCCCAAGACGTAGCATACTTCCTCACTGTTAATTCAGGCATAACAAGACTACTACACGCCCTATCTTTGATCAAAATTTGAGCTGTCTTTTTGGGTTTTCGGCTCAAAACCCCTTTGGTCTCAAAGTGTCCTTTACGGGTTTTCGCCTTGGCCTCTCCTTCTTTTTCTTTTTCTTTTTTTCGGACTCAAGGCACCTTTTGCGGGTCTTCACCTTGGCCTTTTCCCTTTCAGGTAAAATACTTCTTGACTGAACCTGAATTCACCTGATTAGGCAAGTCTTTGGCATCCATCTCGGTCAATATCAATGCTCCTCCAGAACAGGCCTTGTTTACAACATAAGGTCCTTCCCATTTTGGCATCTGCTTTTCTCTGAAATCCTCTTGTAAAAGGAAGATCAGGTCCCTCTCATGGAATTCTCTAGAATAAACCTCTTTGTCGTAAGCTTGCATCATCTGACCGTGATGGATAACATTTAACCTTTTTTTCGATTAGGTTCAATTGGAAAAAATGCTTCCATTCCATAAATAAATGGGTAAGATGTTGCCCTGGCAAAAGTCCTGGCCAACGTTCGATAATCATAGAGAGTAAATGATAGCTTCTCATGCTAATCTCTACAAGTCTTGGTCACATTTTCATATTTTTGTTGTTTTTTCTTTTTGTATTTTTCTTTTGACAACTTTTGTTGAACTGTGATATGCTACCTGATCTTTGAGCAAACTGTAATCTTTGACATTGTACAGTTATGCATTATTAAACATGATCCTTTCTGGCATTCTTTGTTGGCATCTGATTCTTTCCTTTATTCTTTTTTTTTGTTTTTGTTTTTATTTTTGTTTTTATTTTTGAAATTTGATGACTGTCGACTTTGCAATATTGGCATATGAAGCTACTTCCACTCTCTTAGTGAAGTAAACGATGACCACGACGATGAATTGATATTGGCTAAAAGCTTTTGATGAGATTGGTCCCATCACATCCATGCCCTACATATGGAAAATTTGTGAAGAAATAGAGAAGGCACATGAATCTTGTCTCCTTAAATACGGCATAGATGATACCATCCCCTTCTATGTAGATTAACAGTACCCAAACCTCATGATTAGCTTGACTATTGTAAAATCATTAGCATGTGTCCTTCTGATATCCTTATGGACCTCTTTTAAGATTTCAACGTACCCGCGTCTCAGTAGTCTAGGCATGTCCTGATATGATCGTGCAAAAACATTTTTGAATTTTTGAAAATAACTCAATGATGTCTTACTTTATTTCTATGGTGAGTTGGGCTTCGATCTTCACCCCTTTCCTAGGCTCGCAATGTATACTGACCTTATGTGGAGTAAGGTCTATTTTTCATTTTGTTCCACCATTCTTAACAAATCAAAAGATAGGTTATAATCCCTGTCATCTTCAAAATCCTGAGATCCTTCTAAACACATATCTTACTCGAAAGGAGACTCTGAATCAGTAACAGCGTTGCTCACATCGTTGATATCTGGAGACCTATCGTAGGTTCGAAAGAATATTCCAAAGAATAAATGATTCAAAGAATGATTATGGAGAATACTTAAAAGGAAGTCCAATGAACAAACAAAAGAAGAAAAAAAACTAAGAACAATTGTTTGTACAATATGAAATGAAAAAGATAAAAGAATATTTGCTCAAAAAGATGCATTTTATTGAAATAAAATTCTAGACCCAAGTCGATTTCACAAAAGGATTCTTATTGCCTCTAGGCTTAAGGCAACAAGCGTGTTTTGAATATTACTCTAGATCAACTCTAAAAATATAGGGATCTCCACCACAGTCCCATTGTTCAAAACACTCCCAAGTATGTAAGGGTTTGGAAACTTTGTTCCTCGGTTCCCTCTCCGCTATATTTAAATTAAGGATAACAGGATTAGCAGGGTTGACTCCTGGGTTATATCTGAGCCAACTTGGAAATTCAAGGGTACACCAGTATTATTTTGAACTTGTTGAGGCCTAATTGTAGCAGATAGCCTTTGAGGATATGCTTCAAGTTGTGTTTGTGCATGCGGTGGGGTAAAACCAGGAGGGTAATCCTCATTATCTTCTCCAACATTAGTTATGGGACCTTTTCCTTTGTCCATTGCCCCATTCAGTAGCTGAGTCATTTGAGCCACCATATTCTTTTGGGCCTCCATCATTTGCTCCCTCATATCTTGTTGGATCTTTGCCAACTACTCTTGCCACATGTCTCATTGGAACTGTTAGGGTCTTTGATCCATTTTTTAGCTCGAGTACCATAACAATTTTTAGTTTCTAGAATAACTTCAACTAATTAGGGTCCTTCTATAAATTTAAATGCATATGATGTGATGTAATGCAAATGCATGAATGTAAAAAGACATCGATTCTGATTCAATTTCATTTAGAAAACTTTATTAGAAAACAAAATCCTTTACATAAAACAGACTAGAAATATGTTTTCGCCCTAATGCTCAAAGTCTTAACTTTCCTAAACAACAAGGCTAACTCTTGACCACGATTTGACTGCAGCTCATATTTCATGCTCAACATATCAGCCTGTACTGCCAGGGTCTGTAAATAATCAGCTACCTTTCGAATCTGAGCTATGGCCTCACCCATGAGGTAATCCCTATTTCTAACTTGATCCTAAAAATGGTGAAGCTCTTCCTTCCAATGCCCTTCTCTTACTTCAAGAAACTCGATTCGGAGTTCACAATTTTGTAATGTCGATTCTAATTTTTCGATCTTGCACTTCATTTCCTCAATCTTATTCAGACTTAATTTTAGTTCGATAGCAGAATTACGGCTTTGATGGTGATGAAGAGACCGTTCAAGTTCAGCCACTCTAGCCTTTAATCCACATTTCTCCTTCTGGCTTTCTACCAAACTCCTCTCTAGGACCTTGTTTTGTGCCTGAATTTCATGAAATTTTCTCTCCCATCGGTCAGCTTTGGCCTTTTCCTCTTAAATCTCCTGTTGCCACTGTGTTCAAGTCTTTCCCAATCCAACGTTTCTCACTGATAGATGTAATTTCTTGTAATCCACTTTCAAGCTACCTAGGTCTTCTTCTACTTTATTCTTTCTTTTCTTTAATTTCCGGCATCCAGCTTTTGAATATCAGCATCTAACCTCAAATACATTTTTTCTTCCTCTAACTGTTCTATCTTCTTTTCGAGCTCTAAATTCCTTCTTTCAAAATCTTGCCTTATGATCTCTAGCTCTGATGGGACCACTTGCAAGTATTCCTCTCTTGATCGGGCACCTTCTGGATTCAGCTGAGGAATGTTATCATTAATCCTTCTAATCCTCCATCCGCTATATTTTAGAGTAATCATTAGGCCTATGGATGATCTATTCATTCTACGAATCTAATTTCAAGCACTAGAAATCTCATTAACCTTCTTCTTATAGTTATCCCCTCTATATGAGAACTCACATTAAGCCAGTCCATGTGTTGCTGGTACGAATTGTCTTGATCCGTATTGCCTTAGTACGAGCAAAGAGGCATATCCAATGGCTCCCCAAATTCCAAGTAAAGGAACCCAGTCGAAACTCCCACACTGATAAAGAATTTCGTCGGGAATCATCCAAGGAGCCCTCCACTCGATGTCTTCCTCTTGAAGGTTTTGAAGGAGTGCCATCTAGTTTTCCTCGGACATGTCCTCTCTCTTTGGTGTAGCCACTATCTCTTTTAATAGAGAATAATTCTCAGAGAAAACCCTATAAGAAACTTTCTCCACCTTCCAGAAATGACTGTGAAACCAAGCTAATAACAACTGCACGCATCTAATGAACCTTCCCTCACCTGTTCTCTGACATGCATTCAAAGATCTAAACGTTTCGGCTAAGATTGCAGGTACAGACGTGACACCTCTGTCAAGTCGATCGAATAAATCAGTGACTGCTTCATCTACATGCTTGAGAGCTTTAGGGAAAATCATCAAACCATAAATACATAAGGCAAAGACGTCAACCTTCTTCTTTACATCTGGATGGGCTAAGATCAGGTCCCTTAAACTTACCTAAGGAATGCATTTACCCTCACCTTTCTTTTGAATTCTGGTTGCAACCCACTGTTCACTCATCCCCGTGATATTCATTAGTTTCTTCACAAAAGTTAGGACATTAGTTGCCCTAGAATAAGCCTTGTCGACTTGGATCCTTGGACAACGAAACAAGGTTGTATATTCCTCCACCGTGGGCACCAAATCTACCTTTTGAAAGTGAAACAACTATAGGTAGAGTTCTAAAACTGAGTCATAGCTCGAAAGATGCTTATCTACCTTAATGTCGAGTAAATATGGTAGATCACCATAATTATGATAGAACAATTGTTTTGCCTCATCATCCCACAGGGTCCATATTTCTTTCAACTCTTAGAACTCATTTTGAGTTATACTAATACAAGCGAAATCCCGTAGTTCCGACACATACCCCTTAGCTAAGCTATCCTCTTTCTCTAATTGCGTTTGCTCTAACCACATGCGGATGGCTGCATTGTCTTCCACTTTATCACAGAATTCGTTCTCCATAACCAGTTTTTTAACTTAGAAACTAACCGCGAATCGATACCTTTTAAAATATGAAATGACATGCACAATAAAACACAACAAGTTAGTATCATGAAATTAAACATAACACAAATAAAATAAGCAAACACCTACCTGGGTGACCACTAAGGTTTAGTATAGTTCTACTTAGGGTAGACTCCTACGTCTCTCTATATGTAGTTTAGTTCTAAAGAAAAGGTACCTAAACTAGCAAATTCCACAATCTTCACCCATTATAGGCTCATACAGATCGAGTTCAGTTCAGGGAAATACATTTCCCTATGGCCATGTAGAAGTGAAAACTTCACGAAGACATAGGTACAGATGTATCCCGAAAGCAATCCACTAGCCCATGCGGAGGTGAAAACCTCATGAAGACATAGCTTATCGCTCCCACTTAAAGGTGCGATCACAACGGTCATGCAATGCAATGCAGAGATATTAAAATTAGAACCACATGCAATAAAAAGGATCATAGTTTTCAAGTTATATTTTTAAATTTGGACAAAAAGACAGGAAATAATCAATTTTACGGATTGACTCTCTTATTGGTCCCTAGTGGAGTCACCAAGCTGTCGAAACCATTTTAAGTTTAAAAAAAAAGCGGGGATCGACTTTAAAACAAAAATAGAGTCGCCGCCAATCCCTTTTTGCTTAGGTGTAATCGGATCACCTTATAAAAACTTTTTATTTCAAAACATTGATTTTAGCCTACGAAATTCAAGAAAAAAGGTTTGGGAATCGGTTACGTACGAGGAAGGATTAGCACACTCGTAACGCCCAAAATTGGTACCGGATTGATTAGTTATTGTCCTAATGTCAAAAATTCGAAAAGATTTGAAAACATGATTTCTTTAAAAAAAAACTTGAATAATTTGAGTTAAAATTTGAGATTTCTTTGTTCCGAAAGAATACGAACATCACATCCAGTACGTTAGGACATAATATTTTAAACCCTTGTAACCAAAATCATCTCATGATTTACAAAATTTATTAAAAGGATATTTAGTTATTTAGTCAAACCAAAAATCGAAACCCAGCACGTTAGGGCACTATTCCCCGAATTTCTAAATACAAAACATTGCCTTATTTAAGAAAAAACTTTGAATAAAATATGGTAATTTTGCAAAATGTATTTTATTTTAAAAATGATCCAAGTAAAAATATCACATTAATATATCATCAAACATAAGTACCAAAAGCAATTAATAAAATTACATGATATACTAACATTAATATAGACAATTAAAAGGAAAGCAACATAGCATAGTAAGTAATACATGTAATAAAAAGTTTATGCTAAAGCAACAATAAATCAATAAAAGAACATATATGAATAAGCACAAGATATAAATAATCAGCAGATAATTAAAAAATATATATGAAAGATAAAATTTAAGAAATGAACATTAAACTCTATAAACAAGATCAAATATAAAAGTAAATAAATGAATAATATAATTAAACTCGAATGAACAAATAAATAAAAGAATATGATATTTTCTAAAATGATTAACATGTACAAACAATATATTCTAAATAAATAATATAAAAACTTAGGATATATGAAAACATGAAGAATAAGGTATAATAAATGTATAGTTTAGTAATTTAGTATATATATAAATATAAATATAAACAATAATACATGATAAAACAATTATAAGTAAATAATATATAACTTTAAACAAAATATATTCATAATACATATATGCATGAAAATATATTTTAAAAAAGGATAAATAGTATACAATATAAAATTTTTACAATATACAAAATTTCATTCAATATTATGGATAAAATAATTTAAATGTTATATAATATATATAATAAACAAAGTTAAAAAATGTATAATATAATAATTAATATACAAATTATAAAATAAAATGTAATATATAAATAATATTAAACTAAATAAAATATCCTAGAATAAATAGTAAATAGTAATAATTTAATACATATATATAATACTAAATAATTAAAAAAAGAATGAAAATAAAAAGAATAAAAAAATCAAAGGATTAAATTAGAAAAATAAAAAAATTCAGGGTAAAAATATAAAAGGACCAGATTAGAACACGCGTCACATTATAGGGACCTTTTTGGCAATTATGCCTCGTTCCCTACACGACGACGCTCCCCTTCCTGCCTTAAAACAACTCGAGGACCGATTCGCAAGAACGTATAAATTTCAGAGCGAATTTAAAAAAATAAAGAAAAATTAAATTGAACTAAATACAAAGATTAAAACTGCAGAGGGACTAAAGAGGTATATTGCCCCTTTAAAAAAACACGCGAATCCTCCCCGGGTTTCGGGTTAACGTGCGGATCCTGGCCCTTTAAACGACGTCGTTTTGGTCATTAATGGACTACACCAAAATGACGTCGTATGGATGCCCTATAAAAACTGAAAAATCGGCCCAAAAATCATTTTAAACACCAACTTTAAAAAAAATAACAGAGGCTCAAAAAAAATGCTCTGCCTTCATTGGTCTTCTGACCTCCGGCCGTCATTGCACGCACCCTATATGCGTCACGCCTCGTCGTTCACGGCGGCCCTAGGGCCAAAAAACTTTATTTTTTAAAGCCGATCAAAAAGGTAAGCTTCTTTCTACTTATTTTTCGTTATTCGTATATAAAAATATTTGTGTGAATAAAAAAATAAAAAATGCAAAATATAACAAAGGAAAATCACATCTGTTCGTTGTTTTTTTCTTTGTATATTTCTATTTTTTTGTGTGTATCTATTTGTATTCTCATGTGTTTTACAGATTTCTTTGGGGTTATTTATAATCCAAAAATGGAATCGGAAAATAAATACAAAATCGTAATCTGCTGCTGATATCCATTTTGTTTCGCAGGTGAGTAGCGAGGAATCCGGCGACGGAGCATTGTCTGTGCGCTGATTGCAGCGTGACTGAGGGGCTGGTGTCGGGGCTTGCTTGCGGCGCGAGGGAAACCTAGGGTTTCAAAAACCCTTAGTTTTGATTAAGTTCAGGGCCCTTTTGGGCCGTGTGAGTTTGGGTTTGTTTTGGGTGTAATTGGGCTACGGGTAATGGGTTAGTATTAGGCTTGTTTTAGTGTTTGGGCCACTGGTAAAATTGGCTGTAATGGGACTGTTATTGGACATTGGGTTTTATTATTATTTTTTTTATTTTTTGTGTTTTTATTCTAGTTGGTTTTATTTGCATGGGCCCGGGCAACAATGGGCTACTACAAATGGGATAGAGTAACAATGGACTTTGTTTCGGGATTACCACTGACTCGAAAAAGAAAGATGCGATTTGGGTCATAGTTGATCAATTGACGAAATCTGCCCATTTTATTCCTGTGCGATCCGATTATTCACTTGATAGATTAGCTGAGCTTTATGTTTCTGAGATTGTGAGATTGCACGTGGTGCCACTATCCATTGTATCAGATAGAGATCCGAGATTTACATCAAGATTTTAGAAGAAATTGCAAGAAGCTTTTGGCACGAAACTGCATTTTAGTACAGCTTTTCATCCGCAAACGGATGGTCAATCAGAGCAGATCATTCAGATTCTTGGGGATATGTTGAGATGCTGCATTCTTGAGTTTGATGGTACGTGGGAACAGTACCTGCCATTGGTTGAATTTGCTTATAATAATAGTTTTCAGTCGAGCATTAAAATGACACCATATGAAGCTTTGTACGGACGTAAATGCCGTACACCTCTGTATTGGACCGAGCTCAGTGAAAATAAGCTACACGAGGTTGATATGATAAAAGACACTGAACAGAAAGTGAAAATAATTCGTAATAGTTTGAAAGTAGCATCTGATCGCCAGAAGTCTTATGCGGATTTGAAAAGAAAAGATATTGAATTTGAGATTAGTGACAAAGTGTTTTTGAAAGTGTCTTCGTGGAAGAAAGTACTCCGATTCGAACGTAAAGGCAAGTTGAGTCCGTGATTAATCGGGCCATATGAGGTTATTAAGCGCATTGGACCAGTTGTATATAGATTGTTATAACCACCTGAGCTTGATAAGATACACAATGTATTCCATGTTTCGATGCTCCGAAGATATCGTTCTGATTCGTCACATGTGATTGTTCCATTTGAAATTGAAATCCGATCCGATATGACTTATGAGGAAGAACCAATCCGTATCTTAATAAAGATACTAAGAAAATAAAATTCTCCACTAAAAGAGTAATTTAAGAAGGTTTTTAATAGCATTTTTAGTTTTTTTGTTAAATAAAGTTGGAGTTTAATTTAGTTGATTTATGTGATATTTTTAATAGATGATGCTAGAGTTTAAATTTTAGTACTTATAGTTGTCTTTTTATATAATCAAGAGTGTTTTCATCATTTTATAATCTAAGACTAATCTAAATCGAATTGAGATAATATTCAAGTAAAATCCTCTCAACAATGATGATTTCATGTTCTAATTCTTTTATATAGAAAAATAATTCATTCAATATAAAATTTTAAATACTTTTCTATGATTTATGGGTGTAATGAGTGCTTCAAATCTAAAAATATGGTAGAAATGATGATGACAACAATGTAAGAATCAAAATGTATAATGACAATTTTAACTCTTAATGTCTATTTTAGTCACTTTTGTCTTAATTCTCTCTTTTTTTATTATTTTGTCCCTCAATTTTCAAATTTTAGTTAGATTATTTTTTGGGACAAAAAGTTAATTGAACTATTAAAAGTTTAACAAAATTGTCGTAGAAACTCATGTGGCATTTTATATGTATTTCATTGGTAACACGAATATTTTTTAAAACATGCTTATGAGCTTTTTTGAAAATTTAATATTTGAAAATTGAAGACTTAAGTGATCCAAATAAAGATATTAAGGCCAAAGCAACAAAAAAGATAAAATGTTAGGGACTAAACTAATATTATGCAAAAAAAAAAAGTGTTACATTTTAGTAGGTGAACTATATTGCATATCTATATAGGTTATTATTCTATCTATTATTGGACTTCTTTTTTAATTACAAAAGTAGGATTAAATGAATGTCATCACAATGGAAAGTTATTCAAGTTATTTTTATGTTCATAGCCAATTAGTTCTTTTAAGCATGGTAAAATAAAACATGTATAATTTCATTATTTTTAATATCATATAAAGATATTTAAAAAATATTTTGTTAAATATTTCATTCATTTCTACTAAAAAATTAGTGTGGTTGATGAAATAATCAAATAGTTACACATGATGGTGACATATAAAGACCAATTTTAACAATAAAATAGATGTAATTTTTAACAAAATGACCAGTTTGCTATTTGATCAAACATACATGTACTAATTTACTTATTTTTTGAGTAAAGTGTAATCGATTATTAGTACAAAGACTTTCATAATATGTTTACCATAGTTGAATAAGTTGATGATAACATGAATTCAAGTGACGTAAATTTTGTAAAGTAATTATATATATTAAAGAAAATAAATTATTACTAGATTTTATCACACTCACGATGTGAGAAAACAAAAATATTTTATGGTAAAAATATATTTGTAAAAATGTTTCAACAAATAATTACTAGTAGAGCACCAAGGATTTTTATATAAATTTGTTGATCTTGTGTTCAATTATCAAATAATATTTTTCAGTTATTATATTTGAAGACTATACAAAAGTATGAAAAATAAAAATATTCTCATAACAATATTAATTATCTTTTAAAATAAAATTATTTTAGTAATTTTTCAAATTAAGTTTAACAATCATGTTATAAAAATATAGATAATATTATAGATATCAAATAACATAACAAGGGCATAGATATATTTTATTTTTATGTATTTTAATTTTGAAAAGAATTATTAACTTGTCTTAATGGTAATCCAATTTAACAAAAAAATGAATTTTTATAGAAATATTTTAATCTTTTAAAGTTATATTGCTGAAAAAAAATCCAAAAAACTAAAATTTAATATGAATGGTTGCGTTATTTTCCTAAAAATGGAAAATAAATATTGACCCAAAGAACTAAAATTATCATTTTCTAGGAAAATAAATATTTTAATTTTAACTTAGTGAAAGAAAATTAATAATATTACTGGTAATATGTTTTTAAAATCGAAAATAAATTGAATTCAACTAATTTGCTTTAATTATATTAGGATATATACATTCATAATGTCGGTGAAAATAATCATCTAATATATTTATTAGGATAATTATCAAATTTATACATGAATTATAGTTCTATGTGCAAGGTTGGTACATGAACTTTGATTTGGTACAATTATACACCTGAAATTTGAATGGCGGTTTATGTGTACATGATAATTTGATTTTGATTTAAACGCACTATATCAACGTAAAATGGTATTAATTTGATAACATTGCCAATGATTTATGAAAATTAAATCTAATCAAAATTTTATATATAAAATCGTACAAAATCAAAGTTCATGTATAGCATTATACATTAAATCAAAGTTCATTTATAGTTTTAATAGTTATCCCTATTTATTAAGTATCAACATAAAAACCAAATATTACTTTGGTTGAAATGATAAAATTAGAAAGTATGTGTTGGACAAAACACGTTAGCAAACAAAATAATTAAATAAAATAAACACATATAAAATAAATATAAAAAAATTTATATTTAATTTGTGAAAGAAGAAAATAAAAGGAAAACCGTAACAAAAGTTAAAATAAAAAGGAAGAATAGAGATTTTACGAAACGTTGAGGCTTGTAAAACACAGTTTTCTTAAGATAGATTTGGTCGCTCCTACGGTATTTGGAGAAACGTTGGTTGAATGTCTCCTAGGATACAATAACAACAGTTATCAAAGTAGTAGCACCTTTACAACGATCAATGAACGAACATTGTCTTTTTTTATCACTGGAACGTTAAAAATTCGAAGAAGAAAAGAAGAGTTTTGATAGCAACAGAAAATCGGTGTGAGAGAGTGGAAAAAATGAGTGAAGAATTCTGAAGAAATCTTAGCCTTTTATAGGTATCCAAAGTGGAGGGATTTATGAAAATATACATGTATAAGGAGACAAAATCTGCATTAAATAGGCAATTGAATCAATTTAATTAAAATCAAATCACATCGATTAGCATCAAATAATTTAAGATATATATATATATATATCATTTTATATCAGATTTTGTATGTATGCATAAAAAATAAATTTTGTATATATATATCCGAACATTTCGTGTTGCTCACGTCGTGCAAGTGCACTTCAACCTTGTCAAGTTTGGTGCACTTCAACCAAATTTAGTTATTATATATATAAACACATCTCACACTTGGTATTTAACCAATGTGAGATATAAGTTTTTCCTTTCCTCAATAAATATTCTCAAGTAGCTTACTTTAAGCATCAATTTCTCATTCATCACTCAACCATTTTGAGCATATGATATACCGTTGTAAAGGTCTCATGGAGTAGAATAAGAAACCATAATTTTATGATTCAACTCTCCACCTTTACCTATTGAGAATATGCCTCAAAGTTCCATAAAAATGTAATTTTTCAAACAATATGTTTAGTGTCTTGAGTTCAAATCACACCACAAATATATATTATTTTTAAAAAAAGTATGTATATATATATATATATAAAATATATATTGGATTTAAAAAAGACAAAAAAACTAATAGTCTCTTTAGAAATTATGATTTGAGTAAAAAAAAAAAAGGATTTTGATTTGAAAATTCAATTTTTTTTAATTGCATAACAAATAAAAAGTTTGATTTGAATTTGGGCAAATCTAGGGCTGTAAATGAACCGAGCTTGAACGAACAAACCTCTATTCATGTTTGTTTGTGTTCAGTTTATATTTGTTAAGAATTTCAAATTTTTATTCATGTTCGTTTATTTAAAATTATATGTGTTCATGTTCTTTTGTTTAATGTTCACGAACATGTTCATTTAACTTAATCGAACATGTTCACGAATATTAAACGAACATGTTCATGAACATATAATTGAACATGTTCACGAACAATGTTAATAAATAATAAACAAACAAACAAACAATAAATACATACATACACATATATTGTTTAGATATAAAATAGTCAAATATAAATATTAATAATTATATTACAAACGAAAAAAATACAAACCAAGATAATTTTATTAATATATACTAATAGAACAATAAATGAGTTTTAAGATAATTTTATTAATATATACTAATGGAATTTTTATAAGAAAATATCATAAATAAATAAATAAACGAGCCAATAAACAAGCTTTTAAACAAGCTTGTTCGTTTAAACGAACGAAACACACTTCTGTTCATACTCGTTTGTTTATTAAACGAATATAAAAAAAACTTTTCATACTCGTTTATTTAGCTTAATAAACGAACATAAACAAATGTTATACGAACGGTTCATGAACAGTTTATCAAACATTTTGTTCATTTACACCCTTAGGCAAATCCAAATCCAATTTCATAATAGTTAAATTTTGGATTCCAAAAGACATTTTAAAACTTGAAAAATTTCAAAAACCAAGATTAATTAAAGAAAAGCATAATGATAATTTTAACCCATAACGTTTACTCATTTTGACTCTTATTCTCTTTTTTGGGTCATTTTGGTTCTCAACCTTTAAATTTTAGTCAAATTATATGCTTTTGGATAGAAAAACTTATTGAACTATTAAAATTTTAATAGCATTAACGTGGTAGCTCATGTGGCATTTTACGTATGCTTCACTACTAACATGGATAAATCTTCTAAAAGTTTTTATGAACTTCTTTGAAATTTGTTGATTTTTAAAATATTATTATTATTTTAATTTTTATGAATTATACATGTATTTCCATACGAGTGACTACATCAATGCGGTTAAAATTTTAATAGTTCAATCACATTTCTGTCCAAAAACAAGCAATTTGACTAAAATTTAAAGGTTGAGGGCCAAAATGACCCCCTCTAAAAAAATAAGGGCCAAAATGGAAAATGAGTAAACGTTAGGGGTTAAATTTATTATTATGGCTAAAAAAATGAGAACTTTTTTGTTTTCTCTTTTTTCACACTTCCTTCAAAACCCAAACAATAAATAAATAATTTTACTTATTATATGTCATTAACAAGGCTTAAAGATTTTCAGAGTTGGACGGTAGGTGAACCAATCAGATTATCAGTTTCGATTTAACCGATTTGATCGATCTAACCAGTTTGATTGAATAAATTATTAAAGATAAATAAATATTTAAAAATAGATAAAGTTGGTTCAATTGGTTCGATCATCGGTTTGATCGATTCACGAGTCAACCAATCTGACCCATTATTCTGAATTGCTACCTCGATCGATTTCCAATCCAATCAGTCTGATCGATCGATCCGGTTCGATTTTGAAAATAGTGATGAAGCTTTATTCATTTAATTTAATACAATATAAATATTCAAAATTTTCATTTATATCATAGTTTACACAAATTTCATTTATAAACCCCCTAACTTTTAATTTATAATTTCATAATTAGGTTGCCAGTTTGCTGGTCCAACCAATTCGATTGGTCCGTTAAGTTCTATTAAATAAATTATTAAAAAAATCATAAAAATAAAAATATTAAGAAAAAAATGGTTCAACCAGCTCAACGACCCAATCAACTAGTTCGTACCGATTCCCGAGTCAACTAGTCTTATGCTTATCTCCAAACTGGTACACTAACCGCTTCCTAGTCCGACCAATCAGTATAGTCTGGTTCAAACAACAATGTTCAAAAAGTTAGGGTCAACTAAATTTAAGGTCACTAAATTATTGGTAAGTTTACGTTTTGGTCACTCAACTTCAAAAAGTTTCAAAATAGTCATTGTACTATTTGATAGTTTTCATTTAAGTCTAGGTTGTTAAAATCACCATTGTATGGCCTTCTCCATTCGCATTGCTGATACCAATCGAAAGCTCCCATTTCCTTCCTATTCTTCAGCTTTGAATGCACAAACCTACTAACTAAAATCTGAACAGCTTTTTTCTTTAATCTTCGACACTATCTTTCATATCAACTTAGATCTAAGGTATGTTCTGCTCATCAATAGGTAATGTTCCACCATACCGTTCGTCAAATCAATACTTGGAGCTCACCAGTTGGACTTTTTTTTTCAAAAAAAAAAAAACTTAACAGTCCAATGACTTAAATGAAACCTTTACAATAGTTCAATGACTATTCTTTAATTTTTTGAAGTTGGGTAACTAAATTGTAAACTTACTAATAATTCAATGACTTTGGGTATACTTTACCCTATTGTTTATATGGTTAATATATATGAATGTACCTGAACTTGACAACTTATACCTACTTGATACTTAAACTTTTTTTTTTTTGAATCTAATTAGTACCTAAACTTGGAAACCATAAGTCAACTTGGTACTCTTTTTAGGTAACTTACTAACACCATTAAGATATATTATCGTGGCACTGATAATCCAGTAGCATCAAGGGCATATTTTAGGGGGGCTGGGAAGGGTCTTGACCCCTTGAAATAGAAAATTTTTAAAATTTTAAATTAATAAAGATAAAATTATATTTTACCCCCTAAAAATGATAAAAAAATTAATTTAATCTTTTCAAAATTATAAAAATATAGGGTATTCAAAAGGTAAAATTGTATTTTAACTATCGTAAAATTATATTTTAATTTCGACCCCCTAAAAAATTTTTCTAGCTTTGCCCTTGAATAGCATGATGACATATTGAAGCCTCACATTTCAACATGGAATTTTTTTTTAAAAATATCAATATATATATATATATATATATTTTTTGCTACATGTTGAGATGTAAAGCTATCATATGCCAATATAATTTTAATTGTCACTGTGACGTTAACGTATTTTAATGATATTAATTATCTAAAAAATAAAAAATCAAATTAAAATTTTCTAATTTAAATATCAAATAAACTTTTTAAAAAATTAAATACCAAATATACATAAATTACCAAGTTTAAATAGGTGCCTATGTATTAAGGAACGAAGATGGTGTGTGATTTGGTTAAGGTTGGGATAAATGGAAAGAGATGATGGATGGTACTTGGATCTCAATGTGGGCCCCACAAGAGGAAGACTTTATTCAGTACGGCTTTCCAGCTCCTAACTTTAAGAGCAGTTGGCTTTGTTTTGAAATAAAATGCATTGCTTTAACTTAAAGCATGTGGGGGTACGATTTAATTTTTTATTTTTTATTTAAAACTAATAAGTGGTATATTTTCCAATAAAATGATCAAATGGTTTACATTGGTTGGACAAATTCCTCAATGGGGTCTTCTTAGGAGTGATTCATTATCTACAAAAAGGAGTATGTAAGCACGTAGAGAGGCATAGCACCCACCAAAAGGATTTCAAATCACTTTTCATAAGTCCAGGGATTGAATGCGAAACCTCAACTTTTCGGAGATCCTTTCCCATTTCCTTCCACAACGTAAGGGATACTCTCTTTTTCCTCTTTCCTTTTTCTTTTTTAAACGAGTTGTTGGACACCAGCCCATCTCTTTCTTCATACACATTCCTCTGGATTCATTTATTTTTACATATTTATTTTTTAAAATTAAATATTATTAGTTTCAAATATTTTAATTATCATTTATAATAGATTTAAATTTAGTATTTACTTTATTTTTAATAAAATATATATTTACTAAATATTGGTATTCAACAAATAATTCAATTTATTATATAGATAATAAATCTTAAAAAGATTAGAGTTTTATAGAAATTATAAATGTCTAATCCATAACATAAATCTAACATTTATCGTAATTATTTTATGATTTTAGTTCTTTAATATTTTCTGTCAACTGATTATGGTAGCGTGTATATATATACCCATCGTAATTAAGGGCTGGTTTAGCGATGTTTTTGTAAGATCTTTTCGAAGTCTTTTAATCTTTTAAGTCTTTTGAGAAGTCTTTTGAGAAATTTAAGTGTTTAGCATTCTTTGTCAAAAAATCTTTTGAGAAGTAAAATGTCTATTTTAGACATGATATTATAAAGTAACAAATATGTATTTAAATAATGTTTAAATTAGTTAATATTATGATATTTTAATAAAAATATAAAAATAATTTATTATAATTTATTATTAATATTTTAATAAATAATATTAATTTTAAATATTTTTGAAGAATTAATATTAATTATTTATTAAATTTAATTAGAATATATAAATTATATTTAAATATTTAAATATAATAATTAAATATTTGTAATTAGATATTGACACAATTGTATTATTTTAAAAATTATTTTTAATTTTTAATGCTTTTAACACATTTTGTAAAACTAATATTAGATATTAACATAACATAGAAAACATAAATGTAAGAAATTAAAATATTACATATATTGGGATTAAAGTTTCAAAAAGGGATAATATTTATATACCAAATATAAATACTAAAAAATTTACAATAGCATTAAACTGAATTCATTAAACTAGAAGCTATAGCATCTCTTGTTAATTCCATTTCAAAACCACTTAAATTGCTTGATTCACAGTCATTATCACCACCACCATCGTCGTCGTCATCATCATCACTTTCTTGACCATGCGCATTTTCTGAATCAATAGTATTCTCATATGCCCAGTTAATATATTCGTATTCCATAAAATCTGCATCATTTCGACCGACATGTTTTCGAATAAAATTGTGTATCGTCATTGTAGCAACAACAATCATCGTTTGCTTTTCAAAACTATAACTTGGCATTTCCCTTAAAATGGCCCATTTTTTTTTCAAAACACCAAAAGTTCGTTCAATCACACTACGTAATGATGAATGTGAATGATTGAATATCTCTTCTTTACCGAATCTTGGTCTACCTCTACGAAAGTCCGGTAAATGATATCACGACCTCTATATGGTCCAAGATAACCTTTCATTTGAGGATATCCAGAATCAACAAGATAATATTTTCCTACATGTCATAATATAACAAACAATGATAATATTTTCCTACATGTCATAATATAACAAACAATTAGTTCAATAATTTTTTAAAAAAAAATATCAATTAAAGAACTTATACTTTATTTTTAAAAAATCACATATAAATAAAATATCTAACCATTTGGTGGGTGCGGAAATTTGTATTTTGAATCTCGAATTGCATCAAGAAATATTCTAGTGTCATGTGCCGATCCTTCCCATCCAGCGATGACAAAGGTGAAACACATATTAAAATCACATACTGCCATAACATTTTGAGTAAGGATACCTTTTCTTCCAATATAGGGAATTTGTTCACTTGGTGGAAGAATAGCGGCAATATGAGTACCATCAATTGCACCGATGCAATCCTGAACAAATAATCATATTAGTCTCGTGTATATTTTTAGTCAACCAAAAATATTAAAAATATAATAAGATAAATTAAATTTTAACCTTAAAATGCGGCATATATCTAGAATCATTACGTATTTGTTCAGGTATTGAGCTAAAAAAAGGATCTTCGGGTGCAATTAGATCAGTGGCCATCCTTGAAACTTTCTCAAGCACAATTGCAAAGTATCGACTTATTGTTGATCCAGACCTTTGAAATCTTTCTCGACATTGGGAAACTTTTGCACCGGTGCCCAAGATGTATAAAAAAATTCCCAACATTTCAGTAGAAGATATGTGTCTTGAAGTTTGCAAGTTGTATCTTGTCTCCAAAACTCTCAACAAACTTGTGAATACCATTTTAGACATCCTAAAATTAATCATACAACGTGATTCGTGACCGTCAAGGATCTCTCGGATCCATGTCTCACCTGATTGTTTTGAATTCATGCATGGTTGCTTCAATATATACTTCTCGTGATATAATTGCACGGAAGAAGATGCAAAAACAAATAAGCGGGTAAAACATTCCACGCGTTGTAAAATCCCTTTCTTTTCCCGTTCATCATCACTTTCATCACCGCTGTAATTTTCAACTATACTCATCACCTGTAAAAAAAATTGAACATCCAAAATCATATATAAACAACTATTGATAAAATTAATTTAGTAAAAATAAGTAGAACATAAATTCAATATCCAAAGACCAAATATAGACAACTATTAATAAAAGCATATTACACATAAATAAATAGAACATAAATTCAATATCCAAAAACCAAAGATAAATAGTCATTGATAAAACATAAATTCAATATCCAAAAATCAAACATAAACAACTATTGATAAAACTAGTTTAGCATTTTTTTTAGTCACATAATAGATATCTCTAAACACTAGAAGATCAGAAAATTTTCAACTATCCTTCATTTCCGTCTTAAGCCACAAAGCTCTAATCTTGGGATTAATTGATAAAAACATAATTCGCTTGTCCTTATTGAGCAATAATCTAAGTGCGAAAAAGTATAGCGGACTAGCTTCTAGAACTTCTTCCGACATGCTGTGGAGCACTTTGACTGCTTCTGGAATACCATATGGATCCATAACAGGAGTCAAACTAGCTGTGGCTTGACTCATATTGTCAGCTGCATTGCATAATTTTTCTATTTGATTGGACAATCTTGCAACCCCTCCAATTTGCTTTGAGGATTTCTTTCTTCCAGGTTTAAAATGTGAACTTGATATCTCAGAATTTTTTCTTTTTTGCCGGTTTCCATCAATTTGAACATCATTTGAAATGTGAACATCATTTGAAATGTGAACATCGTTTAAAATACGAACATCGTTTCTCACATTCTCATCTTCATTCTCTTCAGGTATTTCATTGTTAACATCCTCAAAAAATCCAGTACGGAGTGTACCAGAAGAAGGTGCCCATGCTTTATCACCTGTTGCAACTATCCCCATGAACATTTGGTCCAACTTCCCTTTCGAATTCAGGATCAATGCCCGATGTTTTAAATTTTTGAGCTTCAGGCACAACCTACATATAAAATGATAGTTTAATAACAGTAATTATCAATAACCTCATTGAAAAGAAAAAAAATTCGAATTATTAATGTACCTTTAGCCTCATCGTCCCACCAATCATCCGATGCATCAACGGTTCTTTTATAGGATCCCACCCTAGATCAATATCTTCGTTTAAGTTTTTTCCAAGCTTTCCATTCTTTTTTTAGGCGCCCCACCTATTTTTAAGTTGTCTTTGTGAAAACCCTTGCCGTTTCTTTCTCAAAGTTTGTCATTATTTTCAACCATCCATCTTTTGTGAAATGAGTACCGTGCCTATTGCCTTTCAATATTTCTTTAATACAAATATCACAAAATATTTCATCAATCTCTTATCCCACATTGCTTTCACTTTTCACCACTAACTTCAATCGTCAAGTACTCATCTATTGTGTATACAAACAGATTCGTTTCAGCCAAGCAATCAAGAAAATCAAATGTCACATAATGAATTATGATTATGTATTATGATTATGTAAGCATGTGTAATTAATGTAAGCACAAATAATTAATGTAAGCATCTGTCGTTGCTTGACTAGTTGAAAAGTTACTAATATATAGAGCATGCATGCATATTAGTGTTAGTCACACACACTAAAATGGGAAAGGATTGTGTTCATACAATGGTAGACTCAATCCAACATGGATTTATAAAATTAGGGCATGGTGTTTCAGGCCATTAAAAACAATTATAAAAGTATTTTGATATGTTTTATCTTGATTTAATTTTGTGTTATAATTGTTGTAAATGTATTTTTATATAATATTAAAATTAAGTGATTCAAATTAGTGTTAAATGAATATTTGACAAAAAATTAAAATAAAAAGATTATAAAAACTAATTGCAATATTATAGTACATTTTATTTAACAAAAATACTTTAAATAAGAGAAACTTTTGTTTTAAAGAAAAATAAAAAAGTGGGGTAAAAGGAATCGCATTCCCGACTATTAATAACATGTGAATCAGATATTCTTTTTTTGTTGAGTGTCTTTAACCCTTTTGTTTGATTAATTATTGAATAATAAAAATATGATTAAAAAACAAGGTGGCTTTTTGTAAAGAAGCAAATGTTTCATTTTAAAGAACAGAAAATTCCAACTTTTCTTTTCATAAAATTCTAACTTTATTTCATTTCGTAAATGTGAGAGATGTGGTTGGTTTCGCTATTGTAACTGTCGTTTTGGTTCTAACTGTATAACAAAGTGAGAGAGAGGAGATAGAGTAAAGAAGGGGGCAGCATCTAAAGCTAGGATTTTTATTTTTATAATTCTTAGATTTTTCTATATTTACAATAAATTTTAATTAAATGAAGAGTAAAACAGATAATATTAGACAATGTGATTGCATGAAACATAAACATTTTTATTTAGTATTTTTTGTCTTTTTTACATATATTTGGTCAAACAAGGATCCTAAAGTAATGTACACGTGGCAGCTTTTATTTGCTTTAGCATTTGACATAGTGCAATCATATTTCTCCCTCACTCACTCCAGTAGCCATAAATTTCTTGATGCTCTCTTTTATATTTATTCTTTTTAATGGTTAAAAAAAGCAAAAGCAATAGTATAATATATAAAGCTGCAATCATTCTTTGTGTGTTGCAATGCAAACAAATTCAAAATTACGTGATTTTAAAGTCTTCTCCATTTCACCACTTTCTAGTTGGAAATTACAAAATTTAACAATTTTTATCGAAGTAGCAAAAGTTGTATTACTTATTTTACAACCACTTTGATCGCACCTACAATCACTAGGCCTTGACCTTCCTAATTTCTCTACAATAGTTTTGAAGTGGCCTACCAGATGATAAGCATGAAAAAACACATGATGAATGCAAAGGAAAACAAACAAACATATTAATAATATGCATGTGTTAATAGTTCTCACCTACTCTGCCACCTAACTATTATATATATGATGGCATAATGATGTATATTTTGTCATAGCGAAATCTCATCCATTCAAACATCCTTTAAAATCAAAATATTTGTAAAATAAAACTTATTACCGCAGAGAGTGGCTAAGAAACTTTTAACTAAGTTCCGTGGTAATGCTTAGGACAAGAAGACATGCATAATAAGCATTATCGCTCTTAGATATATTCTATCATTTCAGATAGCACAAAAGACCAATAATTTTGAATTTTCATCACCACATCTCATAATATAATAGTCCAGTTCAAAGAAGCATAATTACCTTCCCTCAGACTGTTTGTTATTGCCCCTATTCACAAGTTCTCTTGCAGCTTTAGGCTTAGATTTGTCTGCTTGATAAGTTCCTGAAGCTATTGCTTTATGCTTTGATAGTATATACTGCAAATCATCAATCAATGCCAAACCTTGAACTAAGAGTGATTCTTCCCTACAAGAGAGAAAAAGGTTTATATGAAAAAGATATTTCTTACAATTGTCAATATGTGTTTATATGAAATAATATCATGTGAGTCTGTATTTTCGGTCAACAAAGAAAAGTTGCCCATTTGCTCATGCAGACCCTTAATCTTTTCATGAGTGGGTTTTCCCATCTTTTCTCATAGCACCATTTTGTTATTCGATGCACCATTTAAATGGTTAATTGCATACCACGTTTCAAAGATCGGTTTTCAATACAATTGCTTTGCACCAAAGAGAGTCCAGATTTCCTTTTGATGCACCATCTAGTTTTCCTTCTATTACTGATATATTTTATGACCATTTACTCTTTACTTTCTGTTTCTTATTTATTGTTGTTGCATTATTTGTCACTAGAAACAATTTTAATTTTCTACTTTCTCTCTATGTTGTTTGGGCTCATCCTTTTCGTTTAGTTACTTATTTTCAATATTTGTGTCCGTGCATTTCTTGATATGGATACGAGGATATGACTCTCTAACCTTCGATTACATCGAAAAACTTGGAAAATTTGAGAACTCTTGTGTTGGACTCAAACTCAAGGTCCAAGATTTCCTTTTGACAAAATCAAAATCTTTTCTTTCCTTTCCTTTTTTTTCGATAGACTTGTTCAAACAAACAGCAAATTTGCAGTATGCAAAAGGTTTATGCTCAATGTCTCACCGAAAAGGGCCGGGCATGAGCGCTCCAAAAATCTCCCCTTTCACATCTGCAGCTTTAATAGTGTACCGAGCATTAAGCCCATAGGAAGAAAGATATATTTCAGTTTCCTTTGTTAAAGAGTAGCCTTTGTAGACACTGACTGGAGGATTACATATCTACTCCAAAAGAATAATAACATGTCAAAGTTAACAAAACAACGAAAAGAAGAAACACAGTATCTAAATCAGATTTATTAAAAACTCTAGCACAAGGATAGCCACACTTATGATTCATGTGTTTATCGCAGGTAAAATCAGATCTTATGTGACTTTTAAAATGGGTTTGGCCAGTCTCTTAGCCCTAACTACCAAGATCAATGAAAAATTAAAGAGGAGAAGAAGAGAAGAAAAAAAGATAAACTCACCTGTGGAGGAGAGAAACAAAATCGGAGGAAAAGTCAAGTTCAGATAAAAGAGAAAATGGAAAAAAGTCTTCCTAACGTCTTGTGGAAGAAGAAATAGTGAGGTTAATCAAGTAAAATCTCATTTCAAAAGCACTTCTAGGTGAAAAGCTCAAAATTTTTGCTTTTGCGTTTGTGGAAAAAGACTTCAAATAAGCTACAAATTTTCCTTCACGGTCTCGTTCTCTAATGCTTTTCAAGAAAAAGCACTTTTCAGTGAAAAATCTCGTTTAAAACGCAATGGAGAACGCAGCCTAAATCTCTATCGTTCAGTCAGCTAAGCTTCCAATTGTGGCCGCAAAGCCCGCTTATTACTGTTGAGAGTTTTATGGTTGATTTCTAATATTATGGAAGGGGAGAATTCTTGGAAAAAAATTAAAATTAAAATTTATATTTTTTATTATTTAAATTGAATTGTTTAAGTTGTTTAATTTTTTGAGTCAATTTATAAATGAGTTAATTTTTGAATACAAATCAATTAAATTTTACAACTTGATTGAATAAGTTTTATTTTGATTGGCATGAGTATTATTGTCAATTCATGAGGACGTGAGTTTAAGTATACGAAAGTATATTATCTTACTATTTATGGATTGAAAAAAATATGAATAATTCTAAATATTTTATTCAAAAATAGATATAACCAAAACATATAATAAAATTGTTTAAAAAGAAATTATAAATAAAGGAAAAATTGTATATCAAAATCACATAATTTTAAATTTAGGGCAAGTTCAACTTTACTTTTCAGAAATATTTTAAAACAAAAAGTACATTTGAGCAAAACTAAAATTTCCTTTGGTCAAAAAATTGTAAAATATTTTTTATCTCAAAAGCATCAAATTTAGCAATACTTTTACCTTAAAAATATTTTTTGTCCCAAAAATATTAAACTGTCCCTTAGGTATATCAGTTTCTCTAAAAAAAATTTCCTTCAATTAAAAGTTATTGTTTTCTACCAAAATTTCTACCCATTCCCATTTCCCCCAAATTAAGAACCCTAGAAATTCTTTTCCGCCAAATTTTCTGCCTCCTCGCTGTCATTCCCCTCCGATTCCGACGACAACAAGCAGTCTCACGCTCGTGCTGTCGCTCTCAAGGCCAAAGCTTATCGCCTCTTCACCAAGTCTTAGGCGCCAGAAAATGTACTCTTTCTATTATTGTTGTCTGTTTGTTTGCTAAGAAAAGTTGTAGGAAAGGGAAATCAAATGCTGTTATGATCTGATTTACCAAATTTGTTCTTTCTCTTTCTGTTACTGTTGTCTGTTTGTTTGCTAAGAATACTTGTGGGAACTAGGAAAGAGAAAATCAAATGCTGTTATGATCTGATTTAGTTATATAGATTTAATAATTTAATTTCATTACTAGATTATCAAACAATGAGTTTTAGGATTTGTTCATCTTTATTTATATATAATAACAAATATATTCTTTATTTAAGCTGTAAAGCCGACTTGCTTATCTACACCCCATGTAGCTTGAGCTTTCTACTACTCAATTAAAGCTTTGGCAATGACTATTCGTCTATTCCTATGGTGTTTGATATTTTGTTTCCACCGACTTTAATCCATGATTCAGAGGCTTTGTTTGACAGAATATTAGCTACGTGGGGTTACAGGTTACCGATGAATATTTAATTTAACCTTGTTTGGAACTTTATGAATTATCAAACTTGTTATTTATTGAATTTGAATTTGATATAATGAAGCAGTCATGGATTGAACCATAAAATAAATGTCAAGTGAAATTACTAAGGGCTTTAAATAATGATAATTATTATATGGTAGATAGATTTCAATGTAGAATAGCAACTTTTTTGTTGTTTGGTGTAGGCTGCTATGTTGATTTAAAGCTTTATCATTTTGAATCCCGTGTTGGCTTGATGGTCAGGGTATTCACTGTCTCAGGTGTGGCCTGAGTTCAAGTTACGCTAATTGCGTTTGTTGTTAATGTTTTGTCCTCTTCTTGTAATTCACACACACAAAAAAAAAAAGAGCTTGTCATTTTTGGTAAACTATAGTGTTGAACGTAAACATTCGAGCTAACTAATGGCGTTATCTTCTTGTTATATGTCAAGACATTTGCTTCTTTAGATTTTCTCCTACTCATACAAATTTAGTTTTGAGAAATTTTTTTATTTATGTATGTATAAGTTTATTCAAACAAGGGAATCTTTTTAACTCCAACGTCTATGTCTTTATTGAGCATATTATACACTTTTGATTATGATTATTTTACGAAAATAAATACTTTTATAATTATTTTTTAATTTTTTAATTTAACTTGAAAAATATATTCGATTCGGTTTGAATTTCATATAATTCGGAAAAATTTTCAAATTGAGGGTGCTTGATAAAATAGGATTCGTCAACTCGTCTAATTCAATTTTTTTTACTCAATTTAATTTGACTCGATAAAATGTTGATCCCTATCTAATATTTTTTAATTAAGCTTCTAATTTTATATGGACTATTAGATTAGATATGTCTAAAGTTTTACCTATTTGTTTAGTTTGGGTTTATTTGAATTAATATTTTAGTAATAAAAGTATACTGTTTTATATAGGTTCAATCATATAAAAGGTAAATATATTAATACAAAATACTTTTAAACTTATGATATAAATAATAATTTTTGGACTAAGGAGTGACCCATTTATCTTCCCCTCTTGATAGTTTGATATCGCTATATCAATGGAAGATACTGCAGAAAGAGGTGTTGTCAGATTTGGCCAATTAAGTTTATTCTTCTATTGCACAAAAAATGTATATAATAATATTTTTAAAATATCAAACTTATCTTAATTTGAGTTAATGATAAGACTCCCTTTAGATAGACAGTGGCTGTGTTGTGGTGGAATTTTTTTATTTCACAGCTATAATAATTAATTTTACCTTTATCGGAGATAAACATATCGTTCATCCATAGTTGAGGTTTAAATTAAAACTTCTCCTTTTAAATGGGGTGGTGAGATTAATTTTGGTGAGCTTAAAAATAACAATAATTGTTTTCGAATATATTAGATATTCATAATTTTTAAAAAAATAAAAAATATAGTTAATGAATTTTGGTATAGTTATTAAAGGTTTAGGTTTAAGTCTCATCATCTGTAATTATAATATGTGGGTCTCACTCTCACCATATATGTATGTAATATCTGGATTTTGCTATATTTTTGTATATTATAGTTGTATTGATAATTGATTGAATGTTAGTATTTATATTAAATGAATAATATATAGTTAAAAATCCGAATTCTATCAAATATTTAATAAAAATAAATTCAAAGACTATATTAAATTAAATAATTAAATCAACAACTAATTAATATCAAATAGGATTAATTATTATAAATACATATAAAAGAAGGGGTGAAAGATCATATACACATAAATTGGAGATAAAATGAACAACATTCTGGCCTTGGGTCTTAAAATCTGATGGGGTCAAAAATAAATGGGGAATTACAGGATGGATGGATGAGAAACTGATCTCAATTCACTGGTTTGAGAAAAAGATCACATAACGGTAATTATCCACTTTTTATGGTCTAAATTCTTCTATCGTGTACAGGGATACGAGAATTGTGTTTCAAAATTAAAGAAAACTTATTTCCTCATTTTCTTTCTGTTAATCCTTTAAAAATAATAACACATTCATTCGTTTAACAATTCCATTATCAATGGCCGAACGCCATTGCTGGAATATCTTTTTTTGGATGCAAAGCCGATTGCTTTTTCGCATTGAAATGGTCATGAGCGAATTTTCTCTTTTTAATTTCAAATGGCCAAATGCCATTATCAATTTTCAATGGCCTTTACGCCATGAATGGCAACAGCCACTTTTCATTACAAAAATGGCCACTGCCATTAAACTAAAAATTGTTTTTTCTTCATTCCCGTATCTCTTTGTTTAGGAGGGTAAAGGTAACTTTAAAATATGATAAATCTTATTTTTATTATTTAATCACTCTAATTAAGATATTTGTTTGAATTAGTAACAATCGTTAAAAATTCTGTTGATCCATTATCATATTGCTAACCTGACAAGTTAGCTCATTGAGTGATTCTCATATGACTCTTTTCTTTTACTTTGACTCTATATAATTAATCTAAAAACTTTATTCTTTCTCTTCTCACTGTCGTCCGGACATTCCTCAACACTCTGCTTCTTTTTCTTTCTTTTTTTTTTTTTTTTTTTTTCATACAATCATTTGTTCTTCAAAAGGTAGCTAAGAAGTTTAAATTAAGTTGGAAAATAAGTTCTCAAACTCAAACAAAGCATTACAAAATGGGGAACAAAAAAAGACAATGTGCATTCGAGCTCTGTTGGTATGAAGGATAAATCCAATATTTTGGTTCACTATCTTACTTCATGAGTTGCAAATTGAAATCTATCAGTGTGTTACACAGTTTACATCTTGATTTTTTAGTTTCTGCAAGTAAGTCAAAGGTATATTTCCTCTAAGACAAGAAAATACCCTTCTTATTTCTGATAATTGTTGGAAAAAGTTTGGTTTGAAAATGATTTTTTAATTAAAAATTTGAAAATCGATCCGATTTGTGATATTTATAGCAATAAACCTTAGACCGAAATCGTACCTGTGTTTTTGGATTAGCAGATCCTTGATATTTTCCAGCTTTCAACCAAACGATCTTCTCCACTATTCTCATACCACCAACTGCTTCAAGTGTGGGCTCAAACCAATTGGATCAAAACATAAAATTAGAAAAAGTTTTCTTTTCCTTTTAGGGTGAAAACGAAAATTCTCTCTTCTTTATTAGAAACCAGTAGAATTGTTATTCTGGAAAAATATATTTAATAGTTGAGCATAAATTCTCTCTATTTTCCGGCAAAGTAACAATCTCTCAAAATTATGTTAATAGCCCTACCAGTGTCATCTATTTATAGGAAAAGAAGATAGAACCCTTATTAAATTAGATAAGTTTATTTAAACTAGAAAAAAAACTTCTTGTCTAATTAGGGTTAGTCGTCCACCCAATTAACACAAGGGACTTTTGGGCTTGTTCTATGTCAGGTCCAATTACAAATACTTTCCGGGCTTTTAAAAAAGTACTTTATAATTAGATCTAACCCGATATTTTTTTTTCTATTTCCGAAAAATAAACTTAAATATTTATATTAAATAATTTTATCATTCTAAATTTACCCCTAATAAAATTATGACGATTTTACCCCTGGTAAAGTTTCTGAGAAAATATATTTAATATTTCTCCATTTCAGAGAAAACCATAATTATTTCTAAATGTTTTCTGTTTCTTTTTTTTCTATTCATTTTGTTCATTTCGATTCAAACAAACAATTTATTTCAGGTTTCAACGAGCTAGCGGGGGGACCGATTGGACATATGCAATTGAGGCTCAAATGACTAATAATTTTCGCCTATTAATTATAAACTCATTTAGTCACAAAGTCATTCCACTATAGTATCGTGACTGAGCTCTCCTCAACGACATACCATTACGAAAGCAACTCGGTTAGTGCTTGTCCAATTACCTTGTCATAAGTGTGTTACCCTCATAGGATATCATTAATATCTTTGGGATAATATATGTTCTCTCAATAAGATCCTATTTTATCTCATGGTAACCAAATACTGATCAAGTCACTCGTCACAATGATGAACAACCCGTGGCCACGTTTACTTTTTATCAACCATGTAATGCCAATAAGATGATATCATTTACTCATGTCTCGGGATATAAATTCCACTATTTTGAATGACACTACATACTGCAAAAGTCGTACACCTAACGCACCAACTTTTGGTTCCTTATCTATTCGAACTTAGGCTTGTACTTACATCAAAGTGTACGAGTCATGCATACATAATCCGTCATCTACTCAGGATTTAGATATGCCACACTATGAACATCACAAGTGAATAAGTCCATAAACGAATTCAAAATCTATTCATCTTGGGTCCTATCCAAGGTACTGTCAGTCTAGTCAATCACATCTACGTCTCTATCTTCTAGGAGTCATCTGATTCGATACTCTAGAAAAAACATCTCCCTAATTGGACTTGATGGATGATATATTAGTATTTCAATCAGTTTGCTCATTTCTAATTAGACTAATGATATGTTTAGGTTCGTCTACTAATACAAGCTATCTTTTCGTATTACGATCTGACCACGTAATATCGCTTAGCATCAGTTTAAACTTTAGACAACCAATGAGCAACATTTTTCTTTGCGTGCAAAAACCATATGAGGACAATTATACAAATTATATTAATGTAGTCAATGAATTTATTTTATTAACCAATCTATTTGAAAAAATTACAAGTGTACATTGACGAAAATATTACACTTAGGGCATCAGATCAAACAATAACATCAACTCCAAGAAAATATTCAATTGTCCTAGATCTTTCATTTAAAATTGAGTATGAAGGAATGATTTCAAAATAAAAATGATTGCATCATCACTTCAGTAAAAACAATATCATTAACATAAACTACTAGAAAAATTATGCTTGCCTCTTAATGTTTGTAGAAAACTAAATGATCACAACTTCTCTTCTATAAGTGCAAATCTTGAATCACTTCACTGAAACATCCAAACCATGCTCGTCGACTTTATTTCAAGCAATACAGAGATTTCCAAAGATGACACACCTTCGCATTCTCCTATTGAGCAACAAAACTTGGTGATTGCTTCATATAACCTTCCTCTTATAGATCACAATGCAAAAATGCATTTTTATATCAAGTTGGTGCGAAGGCTACCAATATGTAGTTTCCATAGAAATAAACAAGCAAACATAAGCCATCTTAGCCATCGAGAGAAAGTGTCTAAGTAATCAACCCCATAGGTTTGAGCATATCCTTTACGAACAAGATGAACTTTTAGTCATGTAATTAATCCATCAAGATTAACATTGTTTATAAACACCCATTTACATCTAATAGCCATTTTTATAGTAGAAAAATGAACTAATACCCAAGTACCATTACCATCTAAAGCAACCATGTAACACCCCAAACCCGACCCATACGCCATGACCGGATCTGGCATGTCACTAAGAAAAATTTTATGAAATATGTCGTATTTTTGGAAAACTTAATAACTTAATAGTTTGTTAAAGTACACATTTTATATAAAAGCCTTAATGGATTAAAAAAAATCTAAAAATTTAGTACATGCCTTGATTTAATTTGAACGTTTGAATTTTAAATATCCAATAGTAAATAAAACCCAAAGTAAAAGCCCAAAATAAAGAAACTAGTGGCCCACGGCCTTATTACATTAAAATTTTAAACCCGCTAATTAAAACATTAAAAGTAATAAATCCATGGAAAGTCTTTTGCCGAATCAACAGTCTCTTGCATAGCCACCTTGCACTCCCTCCAACCTGATCCGTTACACTAAGTGCTTCCTGGAAAAATATTAAATAACAGGGTGAGTCGCGAGACTCAGTGTGCAACCCTCGTCCACCATTAGATTTGGGCCTTAGCCCCACAGTATATATAACAAAATATAATATGTCAGAAAATATGCAAAGCCCAACCCAAATCCTAGGTTTCCATCCGCTACACGCCACCCTTACCTGCTAATCACACCATTGGGGATTTTTACAATCAACCCTCCATCCGCTACACGCCATCGATGGCAGTCATACTACTCATCGTCAGATCATGGCCGTAGCCACTACAACAGATCACGGCATGAGCCGCTACACAGATCACGGCATGAGCCGCTACAACAGAACACTTCCCCTTTATATCAATCCCAACCCCGTGCAACATACAAATATCGACATACTTATAATTCATGTCATCTTATCAGATTCATTCATCTAGAATGGCAGAGATCACTAACCTGGTGATTCGCTTTTACCCTCCTCGGGTTTTCAAAAGCCATGCCGGTATTTTGGCATTTTACAGATCGTAACAGTCTTATAAACACATATTTAACAAGCAATCTAAGTAGTGGGAGTGTTACACACCTGATTTTTGACGAAAGAATACTACGACTCGAGTACTACTGATCTCTTCCTTAGAAATCTAAACGTTTGTCTCCCCTTCAAAACCCGGTATGCTGCAAATAAGAAAGAACATGAGATTAGTTTCTAAATAGCCATTCAGCTAGAGACTTTGAAAAGCCGAAAAAGACTTGGATTTCTCAAATCAATTCTTACCTAAAGTTTCCTTCAGATTTCGGCACAAGTAGGCACCCCAGAGTGATTTTGGCAAACACAGAAGACTAGATCTTACGATTTCGGCTTTTATGAAAAATTCCAAAAAAGATAAGCTATTGCGTTTTCAGCTTCTTCTTTTTTTAGAAGATCTGGGTGGTGTGTTTCGGCTAACAAGGAAAGTGAGAAGAGAGTAAAGAGAGGCTTGATGATTCAGCTAAGGTGTCTAAAAAAGATGAGAAAGAGAGGATTCAGCCAACTGAAGAAAAAGAAAGGAGTGGGAGAATAAGGTATGAATTTCGGCAGAGAAAAGAGAAAAGATGAGAGCTTTAGTAGCAAATTTTGGCACCCCCTCTTCTTATAGGAAACCGATTCTTCCCCCTGCAGAGTTTAATTTCCAGCCAACACTGCAATTAAGAGATTAACCTACCTCTCTATCCCTTATCCTTATCAAAACATTCATCCATAAGAGACCATATTTACACCAACTCCTCCTTTCCTATTATCAACTTATTATCCATAAATTTTAACAAAATAAACTCCCTAATTATTAGCCAAAGCTTAGGCCCATTCCCGAGCCTTACTGAACCTCTAATTTTCTATTTAACAAATTTAATCATACTTTTCACAAAATGCATAGGCCCAAAATTTAGGATGTTACAGTTCTACCTCCCTTAAAATAAATTTCAGCCTCGAAATTTACCTGGTCAGAAGAGATGGGATATTGCTGTCACATCACATCCTCTGGCTCCCACGTGGCTTCCTCTGCTCTGTGGTTCCGCCACAAAACCTTGACCAAAGGGATGGTCTTCCTTCTCAACACCTTTACGTCTCGATCCAAGATCTACGCTGGCTCCTCCTCAAAAGACAAATCCGGCCTTACTTCAATCTCTTCCACCGGTACAATATGCAATGGATTAGAATGGTAGCGTCTCAGCATTGAGACATGAAACACGTCATGTATCTGCTCCAACTCTGGAGGCAATTCCAACTGATATGCCACTGGGCCTACACGTTCTAGTACTCGATAAGGTCCAATAAACTGGGGACTTAGCTTTCCCTTCCGACCAAACCTCATTACCTTCTTCCATGGAGATACCTTTAAAAAGACTTGGTCTCTACTGTAAATTCCACCTCCTTCCGCTTTAGATCCGCATAAGACTTCTGCTGATCAGACGCTTCCTTCAACCGAGCCCGTATTAGCTTAACTTTCTCCTCCGTTTCTGAAATTAGTTCTAGACCCAACACCTGACGTTCACTCAACTCTGTCCAACAGGTTGGGGTATGACATCTCCTTCCATATAACGCTTTATAAGGCGCCATCTGAATACTAGCTTGATAACTATTATTGTATGCAAATTCTGCCAAAGGCAAATACTCCTCCCAACTACCCCTAAAATCGATGATGCAACCCCTTAGCATATCCTCCAGAATCTAAATTACCCTCTTAGACTGACCGTCAGTCTGTGGGTGAAAAGTAGTGCTGAAGTCTAATCTTGTTCCCATTGCTTGATGAAGAGTTTTTTAGATCGTGACGTGAACTTAGGGTCCCTATCAGATATGATTGACACAGGTACACCATGTAGTCTCACAACCTCAGCCACATACAACTTGGCCAACTTCTGCAGAGAGTAATCAACACGAATCGGTATGAAATGAGCAGACTTCGTCAGTCGATCCACAATTACCCAAATCGAATCCTTCTTAGTGGGTGTGAGGGGTAACCCACTAACAAAATCCATCGTGATTCTCTCCCATTTCCACTGCGAATCTTTCACTGGTTGCAACAACTTCGAAGGTAACTGGTGTTCCGCTTTCACCTGCTGGCACGTCAAGCACTTACCCACGAATTCTATTACTTCTCGTTTCAGACCTGGCCACCAAAACTGCTATCGTAAATCTCGATACATCTTAACCCCTCCAAGATACATAGCGTATGGGCTACTATGCACCTCCTAAAGTATCATCTGCCTTAACTCCACATCCTTTGGCATGCAGACTCTCTCCGGGAAACACAAAACTCCATCATAATTCAAGCTATAATCTTCTCTTTCACCATTCTGCACTTGTCGGATTCGAGTGCTCAAGACACCGTCTAAAAGTTACTTCTCTTTGATCTATCTTGTCTACATAGGTCTTACTTGGAGTTTAGCTACCAAACTTTCATCCTCATATAGACTAAGATGAGCGAACATTACTCTCAAGTCCGCTATATCCTTTCTACTCAACGCATCTGCCACTACGTTAGCCTTACTCGGATGATATTCGATCGAGCAATCATAGTCCTTCAAGAGCTCAATCCACCTACGTTGTCTTAGATTCAACTCCTTTTGGGTAAGGTGATACTTCAGACTCTTGTGATCAGTGTAAATAACCGACTTCTCTCCATACAAGTAGTGCCTCCAAATCTTCAGAGCAAACACTATCGCCGCCAATTCTAGATCATGTGTAGGGTAGTTCAACTCATGCGGCCTTAACTGTCGAGACGCATAAGTAACCATCTTCCCATCTTGCATCAACACATATCCTAATCTCGTGTGCGACGCATCACAGTAGACGGTAAATTCTTTTCCTGCCTCTGGTTGGGTTAACACTGGCGCTTCCGTTAATATTCTCTTCAGCTTCTCAAAGCTCTCCTGTTGTTTATCAGTCCACACAAACGGTGCTCCCTTCTTCAACAACTTAGTTAAAGGTGCCACTATTAACGAGAACCCTTCAACAAACCTTCTGTAATACCCAACCAATCTTAAGAAACTTTGAACTTCCGCCACAGACTTCAGCGGTTTCCAATCCAATACAGCTTCTATCTTCCGAGGGTCCACCCTAATCCCCTCCGCGGTAACCACATGCCCTAAGAAAGTCACTTCCTTTAATCAGAACTCACACTTGCTGAACTTGGCGTACAACTGCTTCTCCCTCAAAATTTGTAACATCATACGAAGATGTGTATCATGTTCCTTCTCGGACTTAGAATAAACCAGGATATCATCGATGAACACTACAATGAACCGATCAAGGTATGGTTGAAATACCCGATCCATCATATCCATAAATGCCGTTGGCGCATTCGTCAACCCGGATGGCATCACTAAAAATTCGTAATGACCGTACCGAGTCCAAACGCCGTCTTATAAATATCCCCTTCCTTTACCCTTAACTGATGATATCCTGACCTTAAGTCAATCTTAGAAAAGATCGAATCTTCTTTAAGCTGATCGAACAGGTCTTCAATTCTTAGCAGTGGGTACTTGTTCTTAATCGTCAGCTTATTCAATTGACGGTAGTCCACGCACATACGCATGGATCCGTATTTCTTCTTCACAAACAAGACCGGGCTCCCCACGGAGACACACTTGGTCGAATAAATCCACTATCCAAAAGCTCCTGGATCTGGGCCTTGAGTTCCACCAACTCCTTCAGCGTCATTCTGTACGGAGCAATAGACACTAGAGCTGCCCCCGGAAGTAGCTTTATTCCAAACTCTACTTCGCGATCCAGGGGTAATCTTGGTAATTTTTCAAGAAAAACATCCGTAAAGTCCTTGACTGTTCGAACCTCATCGACAGTCACCTTCTTAACGTTCAAAGCACTAACAAAGGCCAGAAATGCATTGCATCCCTTCGGAATCATCTTAACTGCCTTCAACGCGGACACCACATTGGACAAGTAATCTCTTCTCTCTCCTAACACAACCACCTCTCCGCTTTCGGGGTTCTCAACACCATGCGTTTAGTCTCACAGTCCAACTTAGCACGGTGTTTAGTCAACCAATCCATTCCCAAGATAAGGTCAAACTCCCCAAACGGTAATTCCATTACGTCTGTCGGGAACACTACTCCTTGAGTCTCTAAAGGAATATCCCTAAACAGTTTGTCCACTACCCTAGAATGTCCTAGAGAGCTAACCAAGTCATCTTCCTAGTGGTTATTTCGGGGTTTAAGCTTAGAGTCTCCGATACCGATCATGCAACATAGGAGTGGGTTGACCCAATATCAATTAAAGCAAGAAAAAGGGTTATTAACAATAAGAAACGTACCGGTTATGACGTCTCGATGCGTCACCATCCTCTCATCGATGAGCTGCATAAACTAGACCCAGCTGCCTTGCATCTACATTACCAGCACCCCTACTAGGTGTTCCACGACCCCGTTTGAACCCATTTCCTCCTCTGGCTGGGCCACGACCCCTCGGTACTAGCTGACCACCTCTCCCAACCTGATCAGAACCTCGACCTGTTGGCTGTTCCCGATCCACCTGTGGACAATCCTTAATCATATGCTCCGTGGACCCACACCTAAAACATCCACCAGCTCTCTTTATACATTTCCTAAAATGCATTTTCCCACATGAAGGACATGCTTGATTCGAACCTGTCGGAGCACGAGCTGGCCCATCAGACCTAGGCCTTTTTTGAAAATTTTCTGTTGATCCCGACGGCCCAAAATTCCTCTTATTCCTAGTCCTATCCCGGTCCCTATTCTGTTTCTCAGTCCTTTTAACTTCCTCAGAAATCTTAGCCTTCTCCACCAATACCGCAAAGTCTCTTTCCCGTTGCGGTGCCACCAATACCCTCAGTTCATCCCTTAATCCATCCTCGAACCATACGCACCGCTCATAATCCGTTGCCACAATCCCTCGAGCGTAACGGCTCAACCGCAAAAATTTGGCTTCATACTCCGACACAGACTTACTTCCCTGCACCAAGTTCAAGAAAGCTTTTCTCTGTGCATCCATATAGCTAGCCCCGACGTATTTCCCTTGGAACGACTCCTTAAAGAAGTCCCAATCAATACGGTCGCGGGGGTACCCTCCTTAACCGTGAACCACCACTGATAAGCCTCATCTCGAAGAAGAGACACGACCCCCTTCAACTTCTCCTCCATACTGAAATCGAGATCATCCATTATGCACTCAGTAGCCTCTAACCAATATTCAGCTGTGTTAGGGGCTACACCAGAAACTCCTCTAAACATCTCCGCTCCATTGGCTCGAAGTCGTTCAGACACCGACTTCCGAGCTCCTGAACCCATGCCTGCTCCAGCCACTCTCTCAAGGACCCGCAGCATCGCCTGAGACACTACATCATCTCCACCCGTTTGGCCTCGATATCGCCTCCACGGTGGCAAGACTGCATCTCGACTTCCGATTCATAACCATTTCCTACTGGGTTCGATACAAGCAACCCTTTGTAACAGCCTACCTCTACTGCGACCTCGCGCAATACACCCACGTCCCCTAGTCCTCATCGTCCTAGTATGGTCTTTATCTGATTAAGGAAATTTTTATGGATTATTAACTTTTCACTGATTATCCACGAGCAATCTTATGAAAAGTAAGTTAATAGTGGTTCTTTCGAATTTAGAATTATTTCTGAAGTTTCAGTTTCAAGTCTACTATCATAATTCAGAGAATCACATACATTTACGGACAGCATACAAACAACATTCATGAACCCACATTCATCACCTAGGGGTATTTTTGTCAATTCACTACCCAAGGGTATTTTTGTAATTTATCTTACAGGGGTATTTTCATAATTTTTCAAAATAAGGTATCGTGGTGATTTTAAAAAAATAAGGGTATTTTGGTAATTTTTGTAAAGTAGGGGTATTTCGATAATTTTCTAAGCCAGGGATATTTCGATAATTTTTTGCAAATTTTGATAATTTCCAAATCAAGGACATTTTGAAAATTTTCAAATCAAGGGTATTTCGGTAATATTTTTTTCAAGTCAGGGGTGTTTTGAAATTTTCAATCCGAGGGTGTTTTGGTGATTTTGTAGATTTTGGGTTTTTTTTTTCAAATCATGGTCATTGTTGAAATTTTGCAAATTTTGGAAATTTTCAAATCAAAACTATTTTGAGAAGTTTCCACCAATCATGGGGGTAATTTAGTAATTTTACAAAGCAAATGGTTTATTAATGATTTTGCAAAACAGGGTGTTTGGTCCCTTTCGGGTTTTAGTTGAGAACTTTGGCCCGTTAACAAGTCCTCACGGTTAAGATGAACAGTCACTACGCACCAGGTAGGATTCCAAAGAAGAGGAGGTAAGTCACTAGGACTGCTTAAATACCAAACTTTCCCTGGATCCAATCCTAGACATGCGCATGCCTGTTACCACACCTTAACTCAGCAACTTATTCCAGGGTTTGTTTAATTAGGTTAAGTCTTATGGAAGTTGAAAAGTTGTTCAATCTAAACATAGAGTCCATCAGATTCTATTTGAACTAAACTACGTCCCATAAAGCCCATCAAGCCCACATACAAAACACACAATGGTTCAGAATACTTACCTGGCGGACTTGGGCCGGAGACGCAGATGCCATGCCAAGAAAACCATCCTGTATCATTTATAAACATGCATGTTTCCAAAAAAAAAACATTTTTAGAAAACGTTTCGAGCCCAAAAACCCCAAAGCTGAGTTTTGAACCTGACTCTGATACCAATCTGTAACACCCCAAACCCGGCCCATACGCCATGACCGGATATGGCATGTCACTAAGAAAAATTTTATGAAATATGTCGTATTTTTGGAAAACTTAATAACTTAATAGTTTGTTAAAGTACACATTTTATATAAAAGCTTTAATGGATTAAAAAAAAAAATCTATGCCTTGATTTAATTTGAACGTTTGAATTTTAAATATCCAATAGTAAATAGAACCCAAAGTAAAAGCCCAAAATAAAGAAACTAGTGGCCCAAGGCCTTATTACATTAAAATTTTAAACCCGCTAATTAAAACATTAAAAGTAATAAATCCATGGAAAGTCTTTTGCCGAATCAACAGTCTCTTGCATGGCCACCTTGCACTCCCTCCAACCTGGTCCGTTGCACTAAGTGCTTCCTGGAAAAATATTAAATAAGAGGGTGAGTCGCGAGACTCAGTGTGCAACCTCGTGCACTATTAGATTTGGGCCTTAGCCCCACAGTATATATAACAAAATATAATATGTCAGAAAATATACAAAGCCCAACCCAAATCCTATGTTTCCATCCGCTACACGCCACCCTTACCTGCCAATCACACCATTGGGGATTTTTACAATCAACCCTCCATCAGTTACACGCCATCGATGGCAGTCATGCTGCTCATCGTCAGATCATGGCCGTAGCCACTATAACAGATCATGGCAAAACCACTACAACAGATTACGGCATGATCGCTACAACAGGTCACGGCATGAGCTACTACAACAGAACATTTCCCCTTTATATCAATCCCAACCCTGTGCAACATACAAATATCGACATACTCATAATTCATGTCATCTTATCAGATTCATTCATCTAGAATGGCAGAGATCACTAACCTGGTGATTTGTTTTTACCCTCCTCGGGTTTTCAAAAGCCATGCCAGTATTTCGGCATTTTATAGATCATAACAATCTTATAAACACATATTTAACAAGCAATCTAAGTAGTGGGAGTGTTACACACCTGATTTTTGTCGAAAGAATACTACGACTCGAGTACTACTGATCTCTTCCTTAGAATTATAAATGTTTGTCTCCCCTTCAAAACCTGGTATGCCGCAAATAAGAAAGAACATGAGATTAGTTTCTAAATAGCCATTCAGCTAGAGACTTTGAAAAGCCAGAAAAGACTTGGATTTCTCAAATCAATTCTTACCTAAAGTTTTCTTCAGATTTCAGCACAAGTAGGCACCCCAGAGTGATTTCGGCAAACACAGAAGACTAGATCTCACGATTTCAGCTTTTTATGAAAAATCTCGAAAAAGATAAGCTATTGCGTTTTTGACTTTTTTTTTTAGAAGATCTGGGTGGTGTGTTTCGACTAATAAGGAAAGTGAGAAGAGAGTAAAGAGAGGCTTGATGATTCACTAAAGTGTCTAAAAGAGATAAGAAAGAGAGGATTCGGCCAACTGAAGAAAAAGAAAGGAGTGGGAGAATAGGGTAGGAATTTCGGCAGAGAAAAGAGAAAAGATGAGAGCTTTAGCAGCAAATTTCGGCACCCCCTCTTCTTATAGGAAACCGATTCCTCCCCCTGCAGAGTTTAATTTTTGGCCAACACTGCAATCAAGAGATTAACCTACCCCACTATCCCTTATCCTTATCAAAACATTCATCCATAAGAGGCCATATTTGCACCAACTCCTCCTTTCCTATTATCAACTTATTATCCATAAATTTTAACAATATAAACTCCCCAATTATTAGCCAAAGCTTAGGCCCATTCCCGAGCCTTACTGAACCTCTAATTTCTATTTAACAAATTTAATCATACTTTTCACAAAATGCACAGGCCCAAAATTCAGGATGTTACAAACCATCTCATCTATCATTACATCTAACCAGCCAATATAGGACAAAGCCCCTCTAACAATTTTAGAAATTGAAATACCAAATAAACAATGAAAGAGATACTCAAAGGTGATAAATGATCATAAGAGACAAGAAAGGAGATAAGATAAGTACATTTTCGGTTACCTTTTTGAAAGGCAATGAGAAGGTCAATACCATGATAAGGTTAATTAGGAACATAACCCTTTAGACGAAAAGACATGTGGTGGGAATGTAGCTAAAGTATCTTGCCCTATTGAATAAACATGATTGATTGGTGGTCGAGTTGTTGCTTGTCCTGGTATAGTTGTTTCAGAGGAGTTGACAGGACGATTTATAGTATATAAGAACAAATCATCATCTTCTGAGAAAGTATTATAAACAATGACACCAAGAAAAACAATGTGTTTTCAAGAAAGGTAACATCAATGGATATAAGATATCATTTAAGATTAGGAAAGTAATACTTATAACCATTTTTAATCAAAAAATAACCAAGAAAAACACGTTTAAGAGACTTTGGGTCCAATTTTATGAGTTGTGGATGAAGATCACAAACAAAGCAAATGCTACCAAATATATGGGCTCAATAAGAAATAATATTTTTGAAGAAAATAAGATATGGAAAGGAATTTCATCGTTAAGTGCAAAAGATGACATAAGATTAATAAGAAAAAAGACTGTTAAAATGGCATCATCCCAAAAACATTTCAGAACACTTATTTGAAAAAAAAAGGGATCTAGATACTTCAAGAAGATGTCTATTTTTTCTTTCAGTCACGCCATTATCGGAAGGAGCATCAATACAAGAGGATTGATGAATAATACCATTTTAAGTTATATATAAGTTAAAAGTATTGAAAAAAAATATTCTTTTGCATTATCGTTTCGTAGATACGAACATGAGTATTAAATTGACTTTTTATTTCAGTACAAAAGGCACAAAAAATAGAAAATAAATCAAAATAGTTTTTCATTAAATATAACCAAGTTATGCGTGAATAATAATCTACAATAATAATAAAATAACGAAACCCATACTTTAAAGTAGTAGGACTTAGACCCTAAACATTAGAATGAGCTCATTCAAAAGAAAGCTTGACTATTTTATTGACTCTAAAAATGGAGGGAAGGAGGTGATGTTTAACAAATTAACATGACTCACAAGCTAATGATGACAAACTTTGAAACTGAGGACACAACTTCTTCAAAGAAGGCAATGAAAGATGGCCCAACTGACAATGTACCTCAAAGGGAGATTAGAACAAGCAACAACTCTTGACATTTATGTATCAATGACATAAAGACTTGTAACACCCCTCACCCGACTCGATCACCAGGTTTGAGCTATGAAATTCTACAATCGTTGCTGAAGCAACTACAGAAAATTAACAATCACATTAAAACATAATTCATGCAAATACAATCATTACAGATCATAAATTCATTATAAAATCTTTTTCGGCTCTAATACGAGCCTACGATAGCTCTGAAGTTAACCCAGAATCGCATTAGAACCAAATTGCAACATTTTTAAAATTTCAACACAATGTCATGACGTGACCGCCTGACTTGCCTTGTTGTGATAACGGGGTTCCTCGTCGAGTTGTGGCTTGGAGTCCAGGTCTCGTTGCGACATAGACTTTATTTTTGGCACAAAAAAGGCCTTTTGATACCTAATTCAAGCCATCAACAAATTAACTCATTTGGTGCTTAATTGCACCTTGTTACCTACACGAAATAAAAGAAAATACATTCTATAACATTCATTTAACCATTTCCAAAATCAATCAATCCAATATGCCTCAATTTGGCACCATTTCATACCAATTCAACCAGTTCAAATATTACTTATAAAATCATGCTTTTAAACCATTTAAAACAACATTTAATCATTCCATATTAAGCTTAATTATGCTATTTAAAATGCCATACAAAAAATAATACAATAACCAAATCAAACATATACAAAACTTGGCATTGGTTTGATTAAAATCAATCATTAACCAAAGTTTCAAACTAAACTAACATTTTTATGTTAATAAAGCAACACCTACATACATACAACAAAATCGAGCTTAAAATGGGCAAAATACTACCGAATGATAGTAGGATAGTGTGAGCTTTAAGGCGACCTAGTCGACGTGTTCCACAAACTAACAATCTATAGGGTAAAGGGAGGCAACGACTAAGCATTTTGAATGCTTAGTAAGTCCATATGAAAATTGCCTTAACTTACCTTGATATTCCAACAATTTGAATAATTGGAACACAATGGTACATAACAAGTCATTTCTTTGGCATCGTTATACTTTCATGTACAATTCCATACAGCAACCAATAGGTTAGTATATTAACATAATCAAGTCGTAATAATAAATTCATATATATGTACAACCATATCATTATATATCATGCCATTTAACCTTGCTCATTTTGCAATCATATCTATTGAGTTCATATTCAATCTTTTCAACTATTTCATTTTCGCTTAATTACCTTTTTCGCCCAAAGAACTATAACAAATTGAACTTGGATACACGAGACTAATTTGCTCACACGAGTTCTCATAATCAGGGTGCTAGGACTAGCTTTAGACTAGGGTTGCTCATTCGAGCTTAGTTCGATGTTGTTAACATTAGCTTTAGAGAATCTGCAACAAATGTTAGATCTCAAGCCATCGTATTAATCACTGATCAAACACTCGTTTTCCTTTTTGAATTGAACCATTTACTTTTCCGTTTGAACCCTAATGTCATAACATTCATATCCTAATCGTTTACTAAGTTCACGCGGGCACTGTTACCGTTTCTGTACCATTTCAAACCTTATAATGTCATTATATATATCATTCAATAATATAACCATTTCACATTCATTCAATACATTGTATTAATATGTAATAATCATATTTTCCATACTTTTTGATTTAGTCCTTTAGATGTCAAAACCATTAAAATTACAATTAACCTAAACTAATAAACATTATAATATAATTCAAACATAATATAAATAACATAGTAAGTTCCATATGAACTTACCTCGCAAAAACAACAAGCAAGACATCGAGAGCTAATATGAAATTGTCTTCTCCTTAATTACCGCCTACTTGGTTCAAATCCCGATCTATACGATAATTTATTTTAGTTAATCAACTCCAAATACCTTATATCACCCTATTAAATGCATATGACAGTTCAACTTCACTTTTTGAATGCTCCTTAAATTTTTTTATTTTATCCAATTTAGTCCCTAAAATCAAAATTGCTATAACTTTCAAATTTAAGCTTCGATTTCGAAAATGATATCAATTTCATCCTTCTAAAGCCCTTTATTATCTATAACTATAGAAACTAATCATCAAATTTGAAATTTACTTTAGTCCCTATGTTCACAAACTCACAATTAAACTTTACAAACTAGTCCTTTTTCATATCTAAGCTTAAAATCTAGCAAAATAACACCAATTTCATTAAGTATTCAACAATGAAAACTTTTGAAAACTTTAACAGTTTTAAAAAATTGGTACATGGGCTAGCTAATTCAAGCTCCCGAAACCTCAAAAATATAAAATTACAAAAAACAGACTTGGAATTGCTTACCAATTGAAGGACCAAAGTTGAAATGAAGAAACCCTATTCTTTCTTCATAGTTTCGGATGGAGAAGAGAATAAAAGATTAACAATGTTTTGTTTCTTTTACATTTTGTCTTATATACCTTTAATTAAAACTAATAAAATATAATTATTTAATTTAACCTTAATTAATAAATGTTAATGATAATTAACCAAATTGGTGGATGAAAGTTGTCATCCACCACCGTTTGATGACTTAAGAAAGGTCTAATTTCTCAATTAGTCCTTCAATTATTTAAAATCCATAGCAATTAATTTTTACCAATTTTACAATTAAGTCCTTATACCTTAATCAATTATCCAATTGAAAAAAATTAATGGACCAAACTTTAATTAAACTTTATGCTAACCTTGTAAATATTAAGTCATAATATTTATGGTCTCAAACATTAGAAATGGGGTTCTGAAAGCACCATTTTTGACACCACTAAAAATGAGCTATTATATGACTTTAAGACCCATAGCCTCTACTAATAATCTACTACATCGTAACATCCTAGAAGAGATAATGATCAGGAAAAAATGAGACACAACAATTGAGAGCACATGTAAGCTTTTCTAACATAAAATAAGTTCAAAGAAAAATCAGGTAGGCTTAACACAGAATTGAGATAAATAGACAATGTAGGATGAAATATGCTAGATCTAAGAGCTAAAACAACTTTAGGAGTATGTGTAAGTGGCTTAGAGGTTGAAAAGAGATTTAGATTACCTATCATATTATTTATAGCACCGAAGTCAACGATCTAGTTGGATGATGAGGAGAGGAGTCACTTAGTTGAGTTACCTGACTCGACAATAACAATGATAAAAAGGAGTGAATTTTTCAGATGATGAAATGGTCTCAGAACTCGTTGTTGTAATATGTGCTCACTGTGCTCTCCAAGCCTTATTCTGAAGCTTCTGGCAATAATGCTAGGATCATGACAATAATAGCACATCGCTCCTCTTGTCTCACGATTATCACCATTTTTATCATGACTAGTTGATTTCGTGTCTTATTACCACGACTCACCAATGCATTATTATGAGTCTAAGAAGAATGCATGTTTTTAATTTGCAGTACTCTTGTGAATGTATCTTGTAGGGACAAAATTTTAGAACTCAAAAGAATCTAGGATTTAACAACATCAAATTTCAACAGTAGACTAAAGAGAAAACTCTTGATCACCATATTTTATCACTGGATGGTTGTACTTTAACATCTGAATTGAATGACACAACACATTGAGTTCTTCATATACTCTCCTAAAATCCATGAAGTAAGCTGTGAAGGATCTATCTTGCTTTTCTGGACGATTGAATGCTTGGCAAACTTCATACATACAAGAGATATGGCCTTTCCTAGAATTCAAAAAATCCAAATACTCCATTAATTCTTTAACAAAATCACAATGATTTTGTAACAACCCGTACCAAACTCGATTACCGATTCCGGACTACAGGGTACTATGCTCCAGACTCGATTTTAACAAATACATACCTTAAAATATTCCGCAAATATATTCACTTAATACGAATATTATTTAACATGGTTAGCTAAATGACTTTGCCACATACATGAAGTTATTTTCAATTATATATTTTTAATTTAAGATACAAAAAATTTACAAACGTAACTTTACTAGAGTGAAATATTTAGTTTTGAAAAGAATGTTCTGTTCATACTTAAATACAAATTCGAACATAAATCTGAGGCTCCGCATCTGGGTTGCCTTGTTGTGTGCATATTACAACTAAGAAGTATGCCCGCCTGAGCACGGTAGTTTTGACTTGGTCCTTCCTCAAATAACACATGCATAAGTTCAAATTGAACTTAGTGTCCATATCATATCCTCACAAAAACATTTATTTGCATGGACTTCATGGTTTTGAGTTCATGTTGACTTTATCCGTACTAGGATAGTTAGCCAATATCACTTGCACAAACTTGTCACCACACATATCGAAGCATCTCATAAGTTGACATATTATCTTCTATGACACGAACTTCCTCTTCCTCGCTTCTCTTTATAGAACCCATTGTAGATTATTTTCAATTGTCCATTTTCAATTATTGGATAACTGACGTCGTATTACCAACTTGTCATTGGTTCAACCGTGAAATACCTTTGCTGACCACTATATGGCGCATTAGCACATGATAGTTGAATCCTACAGACAATATTTTGGCGGATAGCTTCTGCGACTTCCACTTGAAAGATAGGACATCCTTCTTAGAAGGCAATATATATACGAATAATAACTCACGAATTCATGTATGTAGATACAGTTTTATAAGAAAAGATCTTTATATAGAAATGAATTCCAATATGCGAGCGGTTTTGCGAACCTTCATAAGATGGAATTCTATGTCTAGCTTCGACACTAAGCTTAAAGAACAAATCTGATGGACAATCATAATTTGTAAATGTCTCGTGACAATAGATAGCCCATACATAATAGCCTACTTTTAGAAACAAATTACATGTAGGCAAATTCATAAGAGCGGATCCTTAATTTGCAGAAATATAGCTGCTAATATATACAAGGATTCAGATACATGAATTATCTCGCATACCTCCATTGGATTATGCCATATAGACGAGTCTGGTGGACATCCATAGATCATGCCTTATAGGCGATTCTAATGGATTCATAAACAAGAATTATTTTGCAGATCTCCCTAGTTCATGCCATGGCTATGGACTTGCATTCATTCATATAACTTAAGGCCTTCAACTCTGTAGAGTCTTTTACCACCCTTAAAGGGCTTTCATATATTGGTGCACCTTTCTCTGTACAATTCACCCGAATCTCTGAAAATCCTTCTTGTTAATTTAAACACATAAGTGTTCCTTCACAAGGCTGGAGTCATTCGCCATTCTCGGTTTGTATTCACATGCCATACCGAAGGCAAAATGTGTAACATATCATATTCTCCGCTCCTCTTTCCATCTCAATTACACATCAGCAGACCTCTACAACTTTGCATACCTATTCATACATATGTATTTCATACACAAGCAGTTAATTGATACTACTATTTGTAACACCTTAAACTCAAAACCGTCGTCGAAACAGGGTTAAGAGGTATTACCGATCAATCAAAATATTCAATATCCATTTCACGACACCAAGTCAATTATCATTCAATCATATTCAACATAATCATATAGTCCCTCAATGAGGTCCTCGAGACCTTAAACATGCTTTAGAATAGGGTCGGGACTAAACTGAACACTTACAAAAATTTCTAAAATTCAAACATTTTTAAGTTATAGAGGTCACACGTTCGTGTAGGTAGGCACATGGCCTTGGACACGCCCATCTGTCCAAGCCGTGAAAAAATAGGGCATACCTACTGACTTGTCCACACGGCCTGAGACACGCCCGTGTGCCTCACCCGTGGTCGAGCTTGACTTGCACCACACTGCCAGTCACACGCCCGTGTGTCCAACCCGTGGTCGAGCTTGACTTGTTTCGAATTGCGACCTCGAAGGACACCGTTGAGCCACATGCCCGTGTGCTCAACATTGTGGGCAAATATAGGCTATTTTTAAGGCCAAATTGCCACCCACACATGGGCCATTCCTACCAACATAATTAAGCACCAATTCAAGCATCATAGGCAAATAATACATACCAAAATGTACATCATTTCGTCCCATTCAATTTTATTTCCCATACATATCATCTTATATACCAAATTGCACAATAAATCATAAGTATAACCAAGCATGAATCATCCACAATTTTACCAATTCATATAGCCATTCCATATATCAAACATATATACTCATTTTGCATCAATATGATTCCCATAATCTTGACCACTTCATAAACATAAGATCATACCAAAACCAAACATCATATAGCATGACACATCATTCATTTACACATCCATTAAACTAGCCATATCACATGGCCATTTCATATCTCAAACATATTCCAAAACAACTTGCCTATACATGCTATATTAAACTATATTCACATCTAAAAGTACCAAAATAGAGTTTGATAGTGTGGAGAAAGTCCTCGACGATTCCCGAGCCTTTCGTAGATTTGACGGTCTGTAAAACAAAGTAAACACACACAAAGTAAGCTTTCCAAAAGCTTAGTAATCCATATACAAATAAACTTAACACAAAATACTCATAGCCACATAGGCACAATGACATTTATATATTTCATTTGCAACTTCATAATATCATCCTTGGCTCATTATTTAACCAGTACTTCCCACATATCATAGCTCATGATATCACTTTACTCATAGCTCATTCAAGCATGAATCATATATTATTTCATCAAATCAATTCACATATCTCATCTAGGTAAGTTCATATACATACTTACCTTTTATACACACATAGTGTACTTTTCAATCGTACCTGATTCGTTATTACTTCTCACATAAACATTCATTTTGTGGACTTGCCCATTGAACCGTTCGGAATAAAATAAGATACTCGAAATGCTCGAAAATAGTCGTACAATGCCAACATCCCAGATGAGGTCTTATATGTAATTAGATATCAATGCCTCTGTCCCAGACAGGGTCTTACACGAATCAAATACGATGCCAATGTCCCAGACATGGTCTTACACGTAAATCTCATATCGATGCCAACGTCCCAGATGTGGTCTTACACGAAATCTCGAATCAACGCCAACATCCCAGATGTGGTCTTACATGATCTTACATATCGAAAACCTATGTCATGACATATGTAACCCTATCTATTCCTAGGTTCGTACGGGACTTCTCAGACCTTGATAACTTATTGACATATCCTCGGATTTCATATGCATTCCATTTCGAACATTTACAATACAATTTATATCTCATGGATACATAAATAATTCAAATCAAATACATGTATTTGTATATCGATTTACGTCGGATTCAGCTATATCGAAACGGACTCTACTACTCAATTACTTTCAATTTCTCACGATCTGAGTCTATTTTCTTCGGCTCTTAATCTATACATATTCAAATTTAATCCATTTATTCACCAAACTATTCAATTCAATCCAAATACACATATTTAGGGCAATTTATAAATTAGCTCTCACATTTTCACATTTTAACATTTTAGTCCCTATTTCACAAAATCACAAAATACACATAATTTGCTTGTACCATGCTTAGGCCAAATATCACCCATGCTCATTCAAATCCATACATTTAATTTATTTCACAATTTAATCCTCCAAAATATTATTTTCTCAATTAAGTCCAAATTACTCAAAATCACTAAAAATTCAAAGACAAAACTTGTTAATCAAACACATATATTTCATATTTCATCATCAAACATTACAAAACTCATAGATTCATCAATGGCATATTTCAAAATATTCATCAATTCATAAAATTGAAATGTGGGTTTTGGAATACACTAAGCAACGATTACAAAAACGAAGAAATTATAAAAAACTGAAGCAAAACATACCTTAAACGAAGCTCAACAATGGCCGAACCTAGCTTAGGTTTTCTTCTTTTTCTTTTCTTCAAATTTGGCACTTAAGAAGATGATAATGGCTTGTTTTTGTGTTTTGTTTAATAATATTAACTTAATTAACTAATTACAAATTTAACCTTTTAATTAATATTTGCAACATATAAACATCAAGGTTATATTTGTCCATTGCCATCCACTAACTTAGAACATGACTTAATTGCCTCATAAGGCCTCCACATTAAAAAGCCACTCAAATATGCACATTAAAATATACACTGTCACTTTTACTTTTTATGCAAGTTAGTCATTTTCTCAAATTAAACACACAAACGGACAAATTAATTCACAAAACTTTAACACATGCTTAATCACATACAGTAGGCACAGAAAATAATATTAAAATATTTTTTTGATTCGAATTTGTGATCCTGAAACCACTATTCTGACTAGGGTCTAAACCGGACTGTTACAATTCTCCCCCTTAGGGATTTTCGTCCCCGAAAATCTTACCGTTAAACAGATTCAAATATTGCTGTCTCATTGAATCTTCAGGCTCCCACGTAGCCTCTTTCACTCCGTGTCGATGCCACAACATTTTCACTAACAGAATTTTCTTGTTTCTCAACTCTTTCACTTCACGAACTAAGATACGGATTGGTTCTTCCTCGTAAGTCATATCGGGTCGAATTTCAATCTCAGACGGAGGAATCACATATGATGGATCGGATCTGTATCTACGAAGCATCGAAACATGGAATACATTGTGAATCTTTTCCAACTCTGGTGGCAATAACAGTCTGTAAGCTACAGGTCTGATACGCTCAATTATTTCATATGGTCCGATGAACCTCGGACTCAATTTACCTTTACGTCCAAATCGAAGTCCTTTCTTCCACGGAGATACTTTCAAGAAAACTTTATCACTTATTTCAAATTCAATGTCTTTTCTTTTCAAGTCTGCATAGGACTTCTGATGATCGATCGCTACTTTCAGACTATTACGGATTACTTTAACTTTCTGTTCAGTGTCTTTTATCAAGTCGACCATGTGTATCTTACTTTCACTAAGCTCAGTCCAATACAGAGGTGTTCGACATTTGCGTCCGTATAAAGCCTCATAAGGTGCAATTTTGATGCTTGACTGAAAACTATTATTGTACGCAAATTCAATGTAACATCCTCAAAGTGGGCCTACTCATTTATATGATAGTCTAATATGTTAAATTGAGATTCTAAGGATCAGGTTGACTTTTGATTAAATATGTGGATTAGGGTTTAAATTAGTGCTCTGGGTATTTTAAAGTGATATATCGGGCTTTAAAAATATGGGTTAGGTGGCTAATACATGGTGTTAGCTTATAATTTAAGTAGATAGTTAATTAAGTGACAAGCTGGGCTTGTGGCCCAAGGATTTGAGGAGCTTTAAGTGGGCATAAGGTGGCATCATAAGGGGGAGGAGTTTGGGCCTAGTATGGCCACTTATAGCCTAAATTTTAAGACTAAAATTAAGCACTTACAAGCCCTAGGAGTGGACAAGACACTAGCTACAAAATAGGGATTTTAATTCTTTTATTTTGATAAATAGGAAGATAATGAAGAGAAAGATGAGGCTATTTTTTGAGGAGATAAGGATTGGATTATCGGGTGAGATAAAGGCTATCAGAGAAGGGAAGAGTTGGTCAAATTCCAACTCGTGTGTGGATGATATGTCAAATTTCTCTATAAATAGGAGTAGTATTCTTCAATTTTGGTATTCAAACCCTATTTTTCTCTCATTCTCGCCAAATTTCCAAGCCTTTCCTACGCTTTCTCTTTTCTTTTTCTAAAAGTGAATTCCATTTGATTCATACTCTCATCTCACATAGCCGAACCTACAAGGGAGGTTTCTGATTCCCGGAGGTGCACCATAAGCCACATACTCCTTAGTAATTTGGTAAGTTTCGGGATTTTATTTTATGTGATTTCACTCTTTCTTTTCATTTAAATCTAACCCAAACACTTATTTAAGGCACTCGATTTTCCTCTCTACTTTTAGTAGTAGAATCATCTCATTAAAAGTCTCTGTGCCGATTTGGTGGAAAAGTCAAAGGTAGGAAGGTGACGTTGTCTTAGAGATTTTCGGGATTCGATAAATAAGGCTCTACAAATAGATTTTCGCGGTAACCAAGTGTGTAATACCTCCCCACCATCTAGATCTGCCTATTATTGTATGTTCATGTGTTTTTTTTATGTTTTGATAAATGCTGAAATCTTGGTTTATTGATGCAAGCCCAAGGAGGGAAAAAGTGGATCCCCAAGTTAGTAAATAATCTGTTTAAATGTTATAAGTAAAATGCTTGTATGTGATTGCATGGGTTGGGTTGATGAAAGGAGGAAGTTATACGTTACATGTGTAGTGGCTAATGCCGTGAATCGTTATACTGCTTGACCATTAAATGTTATACTGAGCTTCGCCATTATATGTTATAAGGGCTTCGCCATCATATGTGAATGAGCGAAAGATGACCGCCATCATGGTGTGTAGTGGTGTGGGTCGATTGTAGAAATCCCAATGGTGTGAACGGTTGGTACGGGGGTGTGTAGCGAATGGAAACCTAGGCAAACGGGTTGGGCCTTGCATATTAATTGCTATTAATTTTTATTATGATTATTACACTGTTTATTTTTTTTAATGGGCTTAAGGCCCAAACTCTAGTGGTGCATGAGGGTTGCACACTAAGTCTCGCGACTCACCCTTTAATTAACATTTCAGGTGATACCTAGTGATTCGGACTGGGCTGGAGAAGAACGCAAGGTGGCCATGCAGAAGAATATGTAGATTTGGCAAAAAGAGACTCAAGTTTTATTTTATATTTTTAATTAATGGACTTCAAACCTCGTTGTAATAAGGCCATGGGCTATTATGTTTTATTATGGGCTTCTATTACTTTAAGTCGTTTAAGCTTTTTATTTTAATTAAAAAGGCATGTATTTAAGTTTGAATTTTACTTTACTTAAGCATATTCTATATAAAATATATTTGGGCTTTTCCAAAAATGCGACATGTTTCGATAAAATTTTTCTTGGTGACATACCAGATCTGGTTGTAGTGTTTGGGCCGGGTGTGGGGTGGTACATTCAATCAATGGCAAGTACTGTTCCCATGTATCGTCAAACTCAAGAATGCAACATCTCAACATATCTTCGAGTATCTGAATAATCCATTCAGATTGACCATCTGTTAGCGGATGAAAAGCTATACTGAAATACAATTTTGTGCCTAAAGCTTCTTGCAATTTCTTCCAGAATCGTGATGTAAACCTCAGATCTCTGTCTGACACAATAGATAGTGGCACTCCATGCACTCTCACAATCTCAAAAATATAAAGTTCAGCTAACTTATCAAGTGAGTAGTCAGATCGTATCAGAATAAAATGGGTGGATTTCGTCAATCAATCAACTACGACCCAAATTGCATCTTTCTTTCTCGGAGTCAATGGTAACCTAGAAACAAAATCCATCGCCACTCTATCCCATTTCCACTCTAGAATCAGAATCGGTTGTAGCAAACTAGACGAAACCTAATGTTCAGCTTTAACTTGCTGACAGACTAAATATTTCGATTCAAAATCAGAGATATCTCTTTTCATACCAGACCACCAATAGTGTTGCTTCAGATCATGGTACATCTTTTTACTTCCCAGATGAACAGATAGACGACTATTATGAGCTTCATTTAAAATCAACTGAATCAACTCAATTACTTTCGATTTCCTGCGACCATTTTCTTCGGTTCTTGATCTATACATATTCAAATTTAATCCATTTATTCACCGAACAATTCAATTCAATCCAAATACACATATTTAGGGAAATTTACAAATTAGCCCTCATATTTTCACATTTTAACATTTTAGTCCCTATTTTACAAAATCACAAAATACACATAATTTGCTTGTACCATGCTTAGGTCAAATATCACCCATGCTCATTCAAATCCATACATTTCATTTATTTTACAATTTAATCCTCCAAAATATTATTTTCTCAATTAAGTCCAAATTACTCAAAATCACTAAAATTCAAAGACAAAACTTGTTAATCAAACACATATATTTTATATTTCATCATCAAACATTACAAAACTCATAGATTCATCAATGTAATATTTCAAAATATTCATCAATTTATAAAATTGAAACATGGGTTTTGAAATACACTAAGCAACGATTACAAAAACATAGAAATTATCAAAAACCGAAGCAAAACATACCTTAAACCAAGCTCAACAATAGCCAAACCTAGCTTAGGTTTTCTTCTTTTTCTTTTCTTCAAATTCAATAGTTAAGAAGATGATAATGGCTTGTTTTGTGTTTTGTTTAATAATATTAACTTAATTAACTAATTACAAATTTAACCTTTTAATTAATATTTGCAACATATAAACATCAAGGTTATATTTGTCCATTGCCATCTACTAACTTAGAACATGGCTTAATTGCCTCATAAGGCCTCCACATTAAAAAGCCACTCAAATAAGCACATTAAAATATAGAATGTCACTTTTACTTTTTATGCGATTTAGTCCTTTTCCCAAATTAAACACACAAATGGACAAATTAATTCACAAAACTTTAACACATGCTTAATCACATACAGTAGGCACAGAAAATAATATTAAAATATTTTTTTAACTCAGATTTGTGATCTCGAAACCACTATTCTGACTAGGGTCTAAACCGGACTGTTACACTATTCATCACGACACACACTACGCCAAACATTTCATCTATTCAACATAGTTAAACTTACAACCAGTTATGTGTTTTCATATCTACACAACATGCATCATGATACATCCATATTCAGCTGTAGAGTGACTCATCGTTTACACAACAGTCACTTAGACATGCTCAACACATGATATTGAAAATACATGAACAACCATTTAAGACTGAGTTTTGGAACTCACTTGAAAGTTGACATCAAATCCATTTACTTAGTTTTTCCCTTGCTACATAAGTCTCCTTAGTCAAGAAAGCATAACAACCATTTCAGAATTCTAACGAAGAGAATTCATAACTATAAGAATCATAATTCCTTTACATGTAGAAGCCATTTAAATTATTTTCCACAACCTTACACAATACAAAACAAAATATATGAATGAACCGAAATACTTAACTTTATCCCTTTTCTTAAATTCATGAATATAGAAAGTTTAGGAAGTTTATCGGCTTGATAAATTCTCAGTTACTTATGCACGAACTTTAGCTTCTTTCCTCCATGTAAACCGTTATTTAATCTTTCTCTCTTATAACCATGTAATACCCTTAACCCGTATCTGTCGCCGGATTAGGGCTATAAGGCATTACTTAACATAGCACAAGTTACAACAAATATTTTCTGTTCATATAGTCAAAATCGAATGCGTTTTGAGAAAAGAAATATCAAAGTACACTTAAACCATTTCGAGCATATCTCAAATCCATTAGCCAATTTCTCATATAAGCATCTTTCATCAAATGTAAAGGTCACAATTTATGTGGTCATTTAAGATTCATTATTAGAAGATGCACAAGCTCAATATTAATCTAACAAAACAAGATGTCAAATACCAAAACTAGTCATTTACATGTTTTTGTTTAAAATTTTAGCTTAACCGAGTTCAAGATATACCAATTGTACATACATCCACGCATGGTATAGATCAATTCATTTAGATGAACACAATCGAATCAAAAACACCAAAAATGTCTTCCATAGTCCAAAACACCTAAACTTGAATTTAATATACATGCACATATATAACCCATATACGAATATATCATTTCAAATACTAAAACTAAAATCTCATCATTTGACCGAATATACATTCTACCATATAAAGAAATTCTCCAAATTGAATTGTTGTTTAAAATTTATGCATCTCATTAATAAGTATTCATCAATCCGTAACTCAAACATATTTAAATATCACAAATATCAACTTACCAAAAACACAACTTAAAACTTTAAAGGATACTTCATATCAAACAAATACATATATTTGTGCTTATAAAGGACTCACATGGCAACCATATTTATAATCCAAGCATGATAAACATACATAACATAATTACAAACATAAAGCATTAAAACATTTGACATTAGGATCAAGCCATTTTCGCATGGCTATATATATATATATATATATATACAATTCACTAATTCAAAACATAGTCTAGCCTATACATGCCTTTAGTTCAAAAACCAAGCTTAAAAGTACCAAAATAAGTCGATAGTGTGGATGACTTCGTTGACAAATCCCTTGAGCATGTAACTTGAAACCAAAATCTACAGAGCAGAATAACCGACACACAGAGTAAGCTAACTTAGCTTAGTAAGTCTTAAGCAAACTTAACAAATCAATTGGATATTCAATCATATTAAACCGAACAATATGTAACATTAATATAATAACATAACGCATATAGACTGTCATAGCCGAATGTCAATGTCCTTACATAGCAAAACATTTATCATTATCTACTTTAAATGTAAAACTTATCAAATGCACATTGATTAATAAATATATATATACCTCCATATACAACCAAATAACAATTTCCATATATATGTAAAGTAATCCAACATAAACGAATATAGGTATGAATATAATCTCACATATCCAAAATATATATACAAATATAATTCACATAACCAAATGTATATACATAAAATTCCACATAACCAAATATATATATCTATATATATACATATACATCTTTTAAGTAATTCTCATGTTTACAAGTAAATAATATCCACTCAACATCATTTTATCCACATATCCAAGAAACCAAAAGTACAAGAACATTTATTCCATCAACTTATTTGCTCAATAACATCACATATAACGTATACATATATAAATACATACCTTATGGCCGAATTTAACCAAATTCATTTAAATAAGCTTTAGCTTACTCAATTTCTTCCATAACTTAATCATTTCATAAGCCTAAGCTTGGAATATAATTCATCAGTATAAAACCTGCTAGGCATAAGCCTAAACCACACACCGGCACTAAGCCTACTAGACCCGAGGTCTGATATTCACTCACCGGCATTAAGCCTGCTAGGCATAAAGCCTGATATATTTCACCAGCACAAGGCTTGCTAGGCTCAAAGCCCGAATATCAATATTATTGAGCTATCTTATACACATTTCATATATCGAATATTATAGATATTCCACATAATTCATACGGACTTCCACATGTTATAACCTAATTAAGTTAAGCTCAATTACACTATTACTATGCTTTATCACATTCGGCTTTATCTATTACAAATCCATGAATTCTAATTCAACATATTAAACTAAGTTACATTCAATATTAACAGTTTTTAATTGCTTAAAGACTTACCTCGAATATCGTCGGACGACAAAAATCGGCTACTCGACTACTTTCGTTTTTCCCTGATTCAAATCTGTTTTCTTTTGTTCTTGATTAAACATATTCAAATTGAGCTCATTCAAACACATTTCTATTCAATTTAGTCCAAAAATACATAAATATGTAAATTACCATTTTACCCTTGACATTTACAACTTTTACAATTTAGTCCCTATTACACAAAACACAAAATACACATAATTTGAATCTACTCCCTTAGGGCCGAATGCTCCTCATGTCTATATAAGTCCATACAAGACATTTATTTTACATTTTAGTCCCTCTAAAATTTATTTTTGCAAATTAGTCCAACATACTTAATTTCATCAAAAATTCAAAGACAAAACTTATTAATCTAACACACATTTATCATAATCCATCCTCAAACAACATAAAAAACAAGCTATCATCAATGGCTCAACTCAAAATATTCATCAAACTCAAAAATTAAAGCATGGGTCTTGTACATTTCATAGCAACGATCTCAAAAACGTAAAAATTATCAAAAACCGAGTTAAAACTCACCTTGAATCAAGTTGGAAAGTAGCCGAACCTTAAAACCCTTTTATTTATTTTTATTTTCTTTTGTATACGGAAAGAACAAGATGAACACTCAAAATGGCTTTATTTTTTTACGTTTTATGATAACATAAAATTATGATTTTTACTAAATTACCTAACCAACCTTTTAATTAAAATAATGCTAACATATTAACTAAGGGTATTAGTGACCTTTACCGTCCACTACCTTTAAAAATGGGCTATTTGCCCTTTAAGGATTTCATATTAAAAAGCCACTATCAACTAAGAACTTTTCATTATAGTTTGTAACTTTTACACTTTACGCGAATAAGTCCTTTTATTTAATTAAGCACACAAACAATCAAATTTTTATACGAAACTTTCACACATACTAATTCACATATAATTAACACAAAAAATAATATTTAAATATTTTTTAAACTCGGATCGTGGTCCCGAAACCACTGTTCCGATTAGGGTCAAATTCAGACTGTTACAACTCTCCCCCCTTAGGGATTTTCGTCCCCGAAAATCTTACCGGTAAATAGGTTCGGATAACGCTCTTTATTATATCCTCATACTCCCAAGTTACTTCTTCCACTCCGTGCTTTTGCCACAGTACCTTAACTAATGGAATTTTCTTATTTCTCAATTGTTTTATCTCCCAAGCCAGAATACAAATCGGTTCTTCTTCATATGTCATATCAGGCTGAATCTCAACTTTTGTCGGGAAAATCACATGTGAAGGGTCAGATCGATATCTTCAAAGCATCGAGACATGAAAGACATTATGAATCTTTTCTAATTCAGGTGGTAATTGTAATCTATAAGTAATCGACCCGATACGCTCTGTAGTTTCATACGGTCCAATGAATCTCGGACTCAACTTGCCTTTACGACCGAATCTGAGCACCTTTTTCCACAGTAAAACTTTTAAAAATACTCAATCTCCAATCTGAAACTCAATGTCTTTACGTTTCAAATCTACATAAGACTTTTGATGATCTGATGCAGCTTTCGAACTATCACAGATTACTGCCACTTTCTGTTTAGTTTCCTTAATCAAATCAACCTCGTGTATCTTGTTTTCACTGAGCTCGATCCAGTACAATGGTGTATGACATTTATGACCGTACAAAGTTTCGTAGGGTGCCATTTTGATACTAGATTGAAAGCTATTATTGTAAGCAAATTCAATCAAAGGTAAGTATCGTTCCCATGTACCTTTGAACTCGAGGATGCAACATCTCAACATATCCTCAAGTATCTGAACGGTTTGTTCGGATTGACCATCTATCTGCGGATGAAAAGCTGTGCTAAAGTGTAGTTTAGTACCTAAAGCATCTTGCAATTTCTTCCAAAACCGTGACGTGAATCTCAGGTCTCTGTCTGAAACAATAGAAATAGGCACACCATGTAACCTCACAATTTGAGATACGTACAACTCAGCAAGCTTATCGAGCGAATAGTCCGTATGAACTGGAATAAAGTGAGCTGATTTGGTTAGTCTATCCACTATAACCCAAATTGCATCTTTCTTACTTGGTGTCATAGGTAAGCCGGATACAAAATCCATAGTGATTCTGTCCCATTTCCATTCAGGTATCATGATCGGCTGAAGTAACCCAGAAGGCACCTGATGCTCGGCCTTTATTTTTTGACAAACTAAGCACTTCGAGACAAATTCAGATATGTCCCGTTTCATACCAGGCCACCAATAGAACTATTTCAAATCGTTATACATTTTCGTGCTACCTGGATGAATAGAAAATCGGCTACTATGAGCTTCATTCAATAATGTCTGAATCAAATCTGAATTCCTCGAAACACATATTCGGCCTTTGAACTTCAAACAGTCATGCTCATCAATTCGAAACTCTGACTCAATATTACTTTCACACTGAACTCATTTTGCCAACAAATCTTTATCAACTTTCTAAGCATCACTAACTTGTTGAATAAACAACGGTCTTACTTTTAATTTAGCTATTAAAGAACCATTATCAGACATAACTACATGCGTGTTCAACGTACGAAGAGCTAATAATGACTTCCGACTTAAAGCATCGGCAACGACATTAGCCTTTTCCGGATGATAGTCAATCATTAAATCGTAATCTTTCAATAGCTCTAACCATCTGCGTTGTCTCAAGTTCAAATCTTTCTGTGTCATCAAATACATCAAACTCTTGTGATCTGAATAAACATGACATTTCTCACCGAACAAATAATGGCGCCAAATCTTTAACGCGAACACAATAGTTGCTAGCTCTAAATCATGTGTCAGGTAATTTCTTTTATGTGGCTTCAATTGTCTCGAAGCATAGGCTACGAATTTGCCTTCCTGAATCAAAACGCAACCCAAACTATTCAAAGATGCATCACTATAAACAAAAAATTCCTTACCCGATTCAGGCTGGACTAACACTGGAGCTTCGATCAAAAGAGCTTTCAACTGATCGAAACTTTTCTGACATTTTTTCGACCATTTGAACTTAACATCTTTTTTCTATAATAGCTTTGTCAACGGTGTAGCTATCATAGAAAAACCTTTCACAAATCGTCTGTAGTAACCGACAAGCCCCAGAAAACTTCGAATTTCGAAAACATTTTTCGGTGGTTTCCAATCAAGTATAGCTGATATTTTATTCGGATTAACTCGAATGCCTGATGCTGAAACAACATGGCCCAGAAAACTGACTTCACTCAACCAGAAGTCACATTTACTAAACTTTGCATACAACTGTTTATCTCACAAAGTTTGTAGCACAAGCCTCAGATGCTCGACATGCTTGGTTTCATCTCTAGAGTAAATCAGAATATCATCTATAAACACTACCACAAACTGATCCAAATACTGACTGAAAATCCGATTCATCAGATCCATAAAAATAGCAGGTGCATTAGTAAGTTCGAAAGGCATAACCAAAAACTCATAGTGTCTATACCTCATTCGAAAAGCATTCTTTGGCACATCGAAATCTCTGACTCGCAACTGATAATAACCCGACCTCAAATCTATCTTTGAAAACATTGATGCCCCTTTCAACTAATCAAACAAGTCGTCAATCCGTGGAAACGGGTATTTATTCTTTATAGTCACCTTATTTAGCTGTCGGTAATCAATGCACATTCGTATAGTTCCATCTTTCTTTTTCACAAATAATACTGGTGCACCTCAAGGAGAGAAACTCGGTCGTGCAAAATTCCTATCTGTTAACTCTTGAAACTGTGCTTTCAACTCTTTTAATTCTATAGGTGCCATCTGATACGGAGCTATCAAAATCGGAGTCATCCCCGGTACTAACTCAATACCAAACTCTACCTCTCGAACAGGTGGCAAACCCAGTAATTTTTTAGGAAACACATCTGGATACTCGTACACGACTGATACGGATTCAATCTTCTTTTCAGCCACTTTACTATCAAGTACATAAGCAAACTAAGCTTCATACCCTTTTCTCTTATACTTTCGAGCTAACATCGAAGATATTACTACTGGTAACCCATTCAGATCATTAGATTCAATTCGAATAATTTTACAGTTCTGACATCTCAAATTAATGGTCTTTCTTTTGTAATTAACCACAGCATCATGAAAAGTCAACCAGTCCATTCCCAAAATTATATCGAATTCATCCAAAGGCAACAACATCAAATCAGCTGGGAAACATGAATCCCGAACCATCAACAGGCAATTTTTACACACTTTGTTAACTAGAACACACCGACCCAGGGGGTTTGATACCCGAATCACAAACTCAGTAGACTCAATAGGCAGAGTCCTACTGGATACTAATGTTTCACACACATAAGAATGAGCCGAACCAGGATCAATCAATGCAATAACACTAGTATCATAAAGAGTGAAAGTACCGGTAATGACCTTTGGGGAAGAAGCATCCTCCCGAGCGCGTATAGCATGTGCTCTAGCAGGTGCACAAGCCTCTGATCGAACCGCAGTATCCTTTGTTCCTCTCTGACTGCCACCTACATTTCCCAAATGCCTGGGTGGTCTGCCACGCACTGATACATTGTTCAGTCTCGTGTTCTGAATAATATTTTTCTCGGCTAACATCGGGTACTCCCGAATAAAATGATCTATCGATCCACATTTAAAACAGGACCGATCATGCAATCTACAACTCCCGAAATGCCATTTTCCACAATGCTTGTACTCAGCCCGGTTCTGCTGAACATTACCAATGCTAGCCATCGAAGTAGCTTAGGAACCTGCAGGAGGTCGATCCCGGTCTCGTCTAGAAAAGTCTGAAATAGCATTATGTCGACTGGATTCATCTTTGAACTTCTTTGATACTAAATGAAAGGTCTTATTTGATGATCTTTTACAGATGTCTCTAGCTTCAAATTCGGCTTTTTTTTTCTCTTTTCCAAGCTCTTCGGCTTTACAGGCTCGTTCAACAAGTACCACGAACTCTTTAATCTCAAGTATGTCGACCAACAACTTAATGTCTTCATTCAGACTGCCTTTGAGTCTTTTACATATAATAGCCTCGGTTGAAACACATTCACGAGCATATCGGCTCAATCTCACAAATTTCCGTTCATACTCAGTCACGGTCATACGACCCTGTTTCAATTCCAGAAATTCTTTACGTTTTTGGTTGATGAATCTCTGACTGATATATTTCTTACGGAACTCAATCTGGAGGAATTCCTAGGTCACTTTCTCTTTCGGAACCACTGATACTAGTGTATTCCACCAGTGATATACAGTGTCCCGTAATAAGGATATAGCACATTTTTAGCATTCATCCGGAGTACATGATAGCTCGTTAACACATGGATAGTATTATCAAACCACAACTCAGCTCGTTCGCATAATCATCATCATTAGCTTTAAATTCTTCGGCCGCGTGTTTCCTAATTTTATCTACAAGAAGCCTACTAAATCTCATCGGATCTATCATCGGAGGTGCTATAGGTATCGGAGATGGATTATTCGGGGGTGGAGGTTGTTGCGCAGCCAGATTAGTCCGGATATATTGAGTAAACCATTCGTTCATCATCTGGTAAAAGGCTTGCTTAGCCTCCTCCTCATGGTTACTCGAGATAGGTCGAGATTCTACCGGCGCTGACCCATGCGTAGGATCAGGCGCTACCCTCTCGACATCATCAGCTACGGCTCTGTTGGGATCCATTTACTATATAAAAACACAATTCAGATGTCAAAAGTCATCACACTATCGCATTATAATTTAAGGCATGTATAGCTAGACTCACATGTGCTACGGTAGTCCTAGAATCGACTAAACTGTAAGCTCTGATACCAATCAAATGTTACACCCTTAACCCGTATCCATCGCCGGATTAGGGCTATAATGCATTACTTAACATAGCACAAGTTACAACAAATATTTTCTGTTCATATAGTCAAAACCGAATGTTTTTTGAGAAAATAAATATCAAAGTACACTTAAACCATTTCGAGCATATCTCAAATCCATTAGCTAATTTCTCATATAAGCATCTTTCATCAAATGCAAAGGTCACAATTTATGTGGTCATTTAAGATTCATTATTAGAAGATGCACAAGCTCAATATTAATCTAACAAAACAAGATGTCAAATACCAAAACTAGTCATATACATGTTTTTGTTTAAAATTTTAGCTTAACCGAGTTCAAGATATACCAATTGTACATACATCCATGCATGGCATAGATCAATTCATCTAGATGAACACAATCGAATCAAAAACACCAAAAATGTCTTCCATAGTCCAAAACACCTAAACTTGAATTTAATATACATGCACATATATAACCCATATACGAGTATATCATTTCAAATACTAAAACTAAAATCTCATCATTTGACCGATATATCATTTCAAATACTAAAACTAAAATCTCATCATTTGACCGAATATACATCCTACCATGTAAAGAAATTCTCTAAATTGAATTGTTGTTTAAAATTTATGCATCTCATTAATAAGTATTCATCAATCCGTAACTCAAACATATTTAAATATCACAAATGTCAACTTACCAAACACAACTTAAGACTTTAAAGGATACTTCATATTAAAAAAAATACATATATTTGTGCTTATAAAGGACTCACATGGCAACCATATTTATAATCGAAGCATGATAAACACACATAACATAATTACGAACATAAAGCATTAAAACATTTGACATTAAGATCAAGCCATTTTCCATGGCTATATATATATATATACAAGGACAAAATTCACTAATTCAAAACATAGTCTAGCCTATACATGCCTTTAGTTCAAAAACCAAGCTTAAAAATACCAAAATAAGTCGATAGTGTGGATGACTTCGTTGACGAATCCCTTGAGCTTGTAACTTGAAACCAAAATCTACAGAGCAGAATAACCGACACACAGAGTAAGCTAACTTAGCTTAGTAAGTCTTAAGAAAACTTAACAAATCAATTGGATATTCAATCATATTAAACCAAACAATATGTAACATTAATATAATAACATAATGCATATAGACTGTCATAGCCGAATGTCAATGTCCTTACATAGCAAAACATTTATCATTATCTACTTTAAATGTAAAACTTATCAAATGCACATCAATTAATAAATATATATATACCTCTATATACAACCAAATAACAATTTCCATATATATGTAAAGTAATCCCACATAACCGAATATAGGTATGAATATAATCTCACATATCCAAAATATATATATAAATATAATTCACATAACCAAATTTATATACATAAAATTCCACATAACCAAATGTATATATCTATATATATACATATACATCTTTTAAGCAATTCTCATGCTTACAAGTAAACAATATCCACTCAACATCATTTTATCCACATATCCAAGAAACCGAAAGTACAAGCACATTTATTCCATCAACTTATTTGCTCAATAACATCACATATAACATATACATATATAAATACATACCTTATGGCCGAATTTAACCAAATTCATTTAAATAAGCTTTAGCTTACTCAATTTCTTCCATAACTTAATCATTTCATAAGCCTAAGCTTGGAATATAATTCACCGGTATAAAACCTACTAGGCATAAGCCTGAACCACATACCGGCACTAAGTCTACTAGACCCGAGGTTTGATATTCACTCACCGGCATTAAGCCTACTAGGCATAAAGCCTGATATATTTCACCAGCACAAGGCTTGCTAGGCTCAAAGCCTGAATATCAATATTATTGAGCTATCTCATACACATTTCATATATCGAATATTATAGGTATTCCACATAATTCATACGGACTTCCACATGTTATAACTCAATTAAGTTAAGCTCAATTACACTATTACGATGCTTTATCACGTTCGGCTTTATCTATTACAAATCCATGAATTCTAATTCAGCATATTAAACTAAGTTACATTCAATATTAACAGTGTTTAATTGCTTAAAGACTTACCCCGAATATCGTCGGACGACAAAAACCGGCTACTCGACTACTTTCATTTTTCCCCGATTCAAATCTGTTTTCTTTTGTTCTCGATCTAAACATATTCAAATTGAACTCATTCAAACACATTTCTATTCAATTTAGTCCCAAAATACATAAATATACAAATTACAATTTTACCCCTAACATTTATAACTTTTACAATTTAGTCCCTATTGTACAAAACACAAAATACACATAATTTTAATCTACTCCCTTAGGGCCGAATGCTCCTCATGTCTATATAAGTCCATAAAAGCCATTTATTTCACATTTTAGTCCCTCTAAAATTTATTTTTGTAAATTAGTCCAACATACTCAATTTCATCAAAAATTCAAAGACAAAACTTGTTAATCTAACACACATTTATCATAATCCATCCTCAAACAATATAAACAAAAAGCTATCACCAATGGCTCAGCTAAAAATATTCATCAAACTCAAAAATTAAAGACTGGGTCTTGTACATTTCACAGCAACGATCTCAAAAACATAAAAATTATCAAAAACCGGGCTAAAACTCACCTTGAATCAAGTTGGAAACTAGCCAAACCTTAAAACCCTTTTATTTCTTTTTCTTTTCTTTTGTATACGGCAAGAACAAGATGAACACTCAAAATGGCTTTATTTTTTATGTTTCATGATAACATAAATTATGATTTTTACTAAATTACCTAACCAACCTTTTAATTAAAATAATGTTAACATATTAACTAAGGGTATTAGCGATATTTGCCATCCACTACCTTTAAAAATGGGCTATTTGCGCTTTAAGGATTTCATATTAAAAAGCCACTATCAACTAAGCACTTTTCACTATAGTTTGTAACTTTTACACTTTATGCGAATAAGTCCTTTTATTTAATTAAGCACACAAACAATCAAATTTTTATACGAAACTTTCACACATACTAATTCCCATATAATTAACATAGAAAATAATATTTAAATATTTTTCAGACTCGAATTCATGGTCCCAAAATCACTGTTTCGATTAGGGCAAATTCGGACTGTTACAAACCAGACCAGTGAAGAAGATAAAGAAAAAACAGAAAAATGAAACATAGGAGAATAACGTCTCTCCTTTATATAATACTCTCTCACTTCCTTCATCGATACCAATTCAACAACTAACTGTAGATATCCCTCATCATCATGTCTCCCACTAAGAAATTTCTAGTTCAAATCTAATAGAACTAAAGGTTGAAATCCAATATTTTATCATCCAGTTCGCCAATTTGTCTTATTTGCGTTAGAGCTTGCCCAAATGGAAAGCTTTTCAATTTAGTCCCCAAAGTCATTATTACAACTTAAGCTTTAACTTTTCAGGTGTAACATATTTTTCAAAACAATTACCTCACTATCAATACTATTGTGAATCTGCAAAAAAATCGGGCATTATCTCTTAGCCATGCTTTTCGAGTCTCATTGTGAATAGGTTATCGTTCAAGTGATCATCCTTGTTGATACTTCTCAAATAGATTCAAATGTCCTACTTTAGTAAAAAAAAATTGGTTTGTAATTTTAGACATTACAAGAATCATCTCAATCATGGTAACTTTCATGTTTACCATCGTATTTCTTAAAAATCAAGAAATTGAAATCCCAACAACCACATCAAGTTGAACAACCCAAACCAAGTTAAAATAATAAAACAGTCTCGAAATAATTACCAAATATTAACAATAGCAAATAATATAAAAAATAGTGAAAAAATTACCTACAAAACTTCCACCAATAAAGCACTCGATCATTTGGCTATGGGCAGACAAAGGAGTCAACGTTGGGAGTAGAAGTAGGTGGCCTAAAAATGCTTTACACACCCATACGTTTCAGCACATGAAGATAGGATACTATCCTTCAAGCAGCGCCTAAACCTCAGGTGTGGGGTCTCTGGTTGCTCGAATTTGTAGATAGTCTATTGGGACAGTAGTGCACCTCTTTGTGCCAATGGTGAGTCCAAAAAATTACTTTGAAAAAAGTGACCCACAAAAACTCAAATCGTTTGCATTTAAAAAAACAAAACATGAACTCATTAAATTAAACCAAGATACTTTGATACCATGAACAGAATACTGAAGAGCGAAATAATGAAACACAAGGAGAATGAGAGAATGAATTTCATATTATTACATACAACCAAATAATACATATATAAGTTTAGAACCTACTCTATAAAGAAAGAAAATGAAATTAGTATAAAATCAAATCATTAATAATTAACTAACTGATTTTCCTATGATTGCATATCTACACATTCCTTAACATAAACGTTCTTAAATCCTCATATTCACCATCATTTTCCATAATAGGTGTTTGACACATATTATCAAATTCTAAAGGAAAAACATGCTAAAAAATTCAACATTTTTTTTCAAGCATGGTATTACGATCAAGCACATCACTATTCACAACAAGAAATCTATATGCAGCACTATGTTTAACATAACCTTTGAACATGCAATCAAAAGTTTTAGAACCTTTTTTTTTTTTCTTTTCTTGGGCTCAACTAACATAACTTAAGCTAGGCATCTTTAGACTTTTAAAAATTTTAGGTTAGGAAGATAACCTTCCATAGTTCAAAAGGAGTCTTACCAATTTTCTTATGATGATATTAGTTTTGTAAGTAACATCAAATAGCTTCCCCCATTGATTTTTAAGTGTGTTAGAACTAACAAGCATACAATTCATTATTTCTCTTAATGTCCTATTTTTCCTTTCTGCTATACCATATAATCAATGTGGATAAGGTGGAATAACTTTATATATTATGCCTTTTTTTCACTAAAGCCGTTAAACAAAACATACTCCCTTCCTTTGTCTGATCCAACTCTTTTAATCTATTTAGTTGGTTTTTTACTTCGAATTTATACTTAAGAAACATACAAAAACTTAATTTTTATTTCTAAGTAGATATACCTTAGTGTATCTTGAAAAATCATCAATAAAGGTAACAAAATATCTTTTACCTCACCTAGTCATAATTTGTTTTTAAGTCTCCTCAATATGTATGAATTAAACTTAAAAAGTCTTACTTCTCTAAGTGTTGACGAATAAGTTTTCTTATTTTGTTTTGATTCAACATATATTTCACATTTTCACATGCAAATATTATTAGAAACCAAACCAAGTTGAATTTTTTAACATGAGAAATATTCACATGTCCTAATCTATCATGACACAAATCATATGAATTAGTCAAGTAAGCAAAAGAACTAGCATTTCCATTTCTTATTTCACAAACATTAAGAATAAACATCCAATTATTACAATATCTCTTATTTGTAAAAATATTGTTTTTGGTCATTATGACCTTATTAGAATTGAAGGAGACTTTTATTTTGACATTTTCTAATAGCCCAATAGAGCATGTCATTTAAGGCAAAGATCTTTCCAGAAATGAGTTTGAGCATAACTTTGTTTTTCTTAAGCACATTTATTGTTTGGGAATAGGAGGTAAACATATTTGATTAGAACAAATGTATCTAGTGGCACTAGATCCTATCAGTCACTCTTTCATATTTGTCACAATGTTGACTTGAGAAATGATCATTGCAATTATGTCATCTTCTTCGACCAAGTTGACATTTGTCTTTGAGGGATTATCATTTCTCCCCTTTCAGTGTCTGCATTGATTTCTTTTCTTGAAGACATGGTTTTGTATTTTAGGCTTATGTTTTTTAAGCATACCTCCCTTAAGTTTACCATTGATCAAGTTGGCGAAAGTAGTGATCTCCTTTCTTTTGGCAACCTTAGCATCTTTTCGATTGGTGTCCTTTATGATCACATGGGTGTTCAGGTTTACTAGAGAAAGTTGTTTATGCTTTTGTTTAAGTTGTTGCTTGTAGTTGTACTATGATGAGGGGAGTTTCTCATTTTGTAGTCTAACAACAAACTCTTCTAGCAAAGTAATATTTTTGGACTTTAGATCTTCCAACAACTTATAGTAATTATTGATTTGTAACAACATCTTTAGCAGTGCACTTGATAATCATACCCCAAATTTATTTTACTTCATTGTACAAACAATAAGCACCAAAAAGTTCATTCAATAGTATTGTAATTATCGTGTGTCTACATATCTTATTCATGTGTACTCATAATTCTATTTGCTTATCTGAGGCATCAGATGATGGCTTTTATAAGTGTGAGCACAATTCTATTCATGCCAAGTACAAAAAACATGAATTCCTTCCATCTTTTGAAGTTTTTCCCATTAAATACTTCAATTTTAGATACGTTAGGAAATAGTTTGTCGTAGAAAGCGATAGGCACAATTAGAATTGGGGTAATAATAGTAGCAATATATGAAGCGTTCGTTAGAACATTGACATTGTTGCCAGCAACGTCGACAGAGGCAAGAATGTTAGTAGTAGTTGTTGAAGTTGGATCTATAAATACCATTAAGGTTGTTGAAAAAAATAATGAAGTAGGATGGAACGTAAAGGATGGGTTTACAACTTGAGGTGTGACTGCGCATTGTGCTTAAGGATATTATGCAGATAAAGTATTCTCCAAGATTCAACAAACACTTTTGTTTTAAAGGAAACAATGAGTAGGAAAAATGAGTTAAAATCACTCAACTAGAGGTAGAAGGAGATGATAGTCATTTAAGAGATGAGAGAAATGAAACTTTAAGCTGGGATAATTTTTGAAAGACTGACAATGCCTTGAATGTTAGGCAAATAAATTGATAAAATCAAGGATGGGATAATTTAGTCAAAACTAGATGAGAAAATATCAAATAAGCCCTTTTACCTACAAATTAAAAAGCTAGCAATGCTTTGAATGTTAGTCAAATAAGTTGAGAAAATAAAAAATGGACCATGCTTTGCCTTATATTGTGCATAGGAAGAAATCAAGCGATTTGCAATCAACTTAGCTTTCTAGCTTAGTTCTCGTGTGCATTAGCTCATCCTCTCGTTTTGACTCTTACAAGCCTAATAGTATCTAATGCTTTACAAATAAAACTCAAGGCTTTACAAATAAAACTCAAGGGGATTAACTAAAGGGTATGTGATTATTTGAAATAAATTATACTCCCAACAATTTAAACAATTTGAAATTTGGTATATATTCTTAGTTTTTAATAATGTTATTTTACATGGTAGTTAATTATTTTTTAAATTAAAAGTATCTGAATTTTTAAAGAATAGTATGATAAAATAATTTAACAATAACATAATAATTAAATAGTAGGGTAAAATAATAGTAATTTAAAGCATAAATATTATTTTTAAATGCTATTTTTAAAATATATGGTAAAAATTAGTGTTAAAAATTATTTTAATTTTTTTATCAAACATAATTATTTTAAAATAGTTTGGTACAAAAATTAACTGTATTCGATTGGTAAACTAGAACAAAGAATGAAAAATAATAGAGGTTTTATGAATCAAAGATGTTTATTCAATTCATTTTGAACATACAGTAGCTGCAAATGCTTTTATACACAACAACAAAGCATGCTATCAACAGTTAACAAACTAACTGTCAGCTAATTAACAACTAACAAATTAATTGACTTAATCAGTTACTCTAACATTCCCTTGGTTTTCTAAAACTTGAACATCAAGATCATCATCAACAGATAGAACTCGAAGAGCATTGTGAAATGAAGCAAACTGTTTGGGTATGATGGGTTTTGTGAGAACATCAGCAACTTGTTTTGTTGATGGAACAAAATTAACTTGCAGTACAACATCAGGCACTTTTTGGCAAACAAAATGATGATCGATTTCTACATGTTTTACCCTGGCATGATGAATGAGGTTTATGGCCATTGAGACTGTTGAAGTGTTATCACACCAGACCACTAGTGACTGACAAATTGGCAAACCAACTTCAGCTAGCAATTGTTTTACCCATAATAGCTTAGAGACACGATTGGCCCAACTGTGATATTCTACTTCTAATGATGACCTAGACACTACCGCTTGCTTCTTGGAACACCATGCAACAGGAGTAGGTCCTAGATAAACAACATACCTTGTGGTGGAACACCTATCCTCAACAGATGAAGCCTAGTCAGGTTAGAGTAACAAACTAACTCAAATTGACCTTTTGTGAAGTACAAACCATGATCCATGGTTCCAATGAGATATCTTAACACTCGTTTAACTGCCTTCCAATGAGTGTCACTAGGGGAATTCATGTATTGGCTGAGTTTGTCAACATAAAATGATAAATCAGGGCGTGTAATACACATATACTGAAGCATTCCAACCACACTACGATACAAATAAACATCAGTAAATGGTAGACTACCATCTGAAGCAACCAATTGGGGAGTGCTCACCATGGGTGTGGTTGTAGCCGCTGCTCCCATCATTCATATTTTGTGAAGCAACTCAGAGATGTACTTCTTCTAAGTAAGTAGCAACCCCTAAGATGTGTGCTAAACTTCAACACCTAAGAAAAAAATTAAGTCTTCCCATGTATTTAAGAGCAAACTTACTGTGAAGCTGATGCACCACTTTCTTTATATTACCATTCGTATTGCCTGTTATAACAATATCGTCTACATAGGCCATGAGCAGCAAGAAAGTTCCTAAAGATACTCAAACAAATAATGAAAGATTAGCTTTCAAAACACAAAACCCTAGTTAATCAATTAGATACTATTTTAGAGTGTGAAACCATGCACGAGAAGCTTAGCGAAGACCATACAATTCTTTGTTCAATCTGCAAACAAGCCTCTGTCCATTGTTACTTGACACTTCGAATTCGGGTGGTTGATTCAAGTATATCTCCTCAGTCAAATTCCCATTGAGGAATGCATTATTTACATCAATTTTCCTTAATGACAATCCCTTCATGATTGCAATAGTAAGCACAGTTCGAATGGTTGTTGCTTTAACCACTAGACTAAATGTAACAGCCCGGTTTAGACCCTAGTCAGAATAGTGGTTTTGAGACCACAAATTTGAGGTTAGAAAAATATTTTAATATTATTTACTATGTTTACAGTATGTGATAAAAGTATGTGTGAAAGTTCAGTGTGAAAATTTTATCATTTGTGTGCTGAACTGTGAAAAAAGGACTTAATCGCATAAAATGCAAAAGTTGTGTGCTAGTTGTTAAAAGTTCTTAATTGTCATGGCTTATTAAATAAGAAGTCCTTATGTAGTAATTAGACCTTTGATAGTGGAGATGGACATAAATGGCCATTAAATGAATGAATATATAATGTTTTAATTAAGGGTAAAATGGTAAATTAATAATTAAGTTAATATTAACTAAAACAAAGCATAAATTAGTGGCATTTTCATGTTCATCTTGCCAAAATTACTAAGGAAAAAGAAAATAAAAAGAGTTTAAGGGTTTCGGCTAGCATATAGCTAAATCAAGGTATGTTTTGAGCTCAGTTTTTAGTGATTTTTACGTTTTTGTGATCGTTGCTTAGAAATCTATCAAGCACATGTTTTAATTTCTGATTTTGATGAAGATTGTGATTTAATCCATTGATAAAAAATTCATGAGTTTTGTGATGTTTGATGATGAATTATGCAAGTTTGGTGATTGATATACATGTTTTATAAAGTGGTTTTTGATGAATTTGAGTAATTTGGGATAAATTATGAAAATGAGGAATTAGAGGACTAAAATGTGAAATAAATGAAATATGTGGGTTTTTATGAACACGAGGAAGATTCGGCCTAAGCATGGTATAATGAAATTATGTGTATTTTGTGATTTTATGAAATAGGGACTAAAATGTTAAAATGTGCACATGTGAGGGCTATTTTGTAAAATGCTCAAAATATGTGTTTTTGGATTGAATTGAATGATTTGGTGAATGAATGAGCTCAATTTGAATATGTATATATCAAGAAAGGAGAAATTCAGACTTAAATCGAGGCAAGAATAAAATGCTCGATTGATCGATTTGAATCGTGTTTCTTCGTCCGAGGTAAGTTCGTGTATAATACAAATTGTTAAATTTATGTTTACATATTATGCAATGAATGGAAATGTGGTTGTTGAGTTAATAATGTGAATGATCGATTTGAAGAGATATGGCACTAAGTGTACGTAAATAAGATCGACATAGTGATGAACGGCACTATGTGTGAGAAATAAAGAAAGCATCAATTATATTGATTGGCACTGTGTGTGCAATACGTAGTCAAATTTGGTTTAATGTAAAGCCACTAAGTGTGTGATGATATTAAAGCTTCGGCTAGGAAATTGGCACTAAGTGTGCGATGATATTAAAGCTTCAGGTAAGAAATTGGCACTAAGTGTGCGAGTAAATCGAATGGTTAAAGAAGATCGAACAAATTGTGGTATTGAGCATTGAGTAGCAAAAGTGGTCAATAATTAAGTGATGGTACAGGTGTGTACGAAACCTATGTGGTTGGTGATATTGTATATAGGCTAAATGGATGATCATGTGAGTATTGACTATGGACGGGATTGTGTATTATTGTGAATTATACCAGGTGATAGTTAATATTGTATATTGAATTTGAATTGTTGAGTTAAATGTGTTATATTACGAACTTACTAAGCTTTAAAGCTTACTATGTGAAGTCTTTCTCTGTCTTACAGTGTCATTAAAACTAACTCGGATCTGGGGATCGTCAGCGACTCAATCACACTATGGCCATCTATTTTAGTACTTTTGAAAGTTGTATATTTGGTATATGGCATGTATAGGCTAGTGATTAAGGGATGTTTTTGAGATGTATAGTTCTTTCCATGTGATTTGGCTCGATAGATGAAAGATCTTAGTATATGTCTTGGATATGTGAGAATGATAGTTATAATGTGTATATGTGACTTTGTGTAAATGATCTTTATGGTATTTTTTGGTGATATGGAGGTAGTATGTTTCATGCTATGAATTGGTAAGGATCAAATGATGTATGGATTACATGTTTTTGATGTGTAGTTGATATTTTGGATTGGTATGTTGAGTTGAATTTGTATAGGAAAATGAATGATGATGTTAAGAGGTTAAATTGAGCATGTTTTGGTATGTTTTGGATGTATTTGGAGTATGAATTTGAAATGGCTTGATGCTTGTAGGTGTGACCCAAAATTTGGGTGGCAATTTGGCCCTGCAAATGGCCTACATTTGCCCACACGGTTGAAAACACGAGCGTGTGGCTCGATCGTGTCTCTTAAGTTTATAATTTAAAACAAGTCAGACTCGCACACGGGCCAGACACACGGGCGTGTGACAGGCCGTGTGAATTAAGTCAGTGTTGCCCACGGGTCAAGCACACGGACGTGTCTTTGGTCATGTGGACAAGTCAATATGTATGCCCTGTTTTGCCACAGCTTGGACACAAGGGTATGTTTGAGGCCGTGTGAGGTACACGGCCTGCCACACAGGCGTGTTACCTCTGTAACTTTGAAAAATGTTTGATTTTTGAAAAAAATTATATAAGCTCAGTTTAGTCCTGACCCCTTCTCAATGCATGTTTAGGGTCTTGTAGACCTTATAAAGGGACTCTATGTATATGATTTGCTATGTCTTGATGATGAGGTATTTATGTTTGAGAAATGATTTTAAATGTTTCGTTATGTCCGGTAATGCCTCTTAACCTTATTCCGGCGACGGTTACGGGTTAGGGGTGTTACACTAAAGGTGTCACGAAAATTAGATATAACATGCTGAGAAAACCCTTTAGCCATCTGTCATGCTTTATACCTATCCACAGTCCCATCAACTTTCTTTTTCATCTTAAACAACCACTTGCTGCGTATGGCTCTACGATCAGCATGAAGTGAATGAAGACTCTATGTGTTGTTGTTGAGAAGAGCCTATAACTCACTTTGCATAGCATCTTTCCAACAATCATTACTCATTTTTTTCATTGATATCAACAAAAGTAGCATTAGATAAACATGTTGTCATGCTTAGATAAGCCTTGGGTTTAAAAATATTAGCTTTACTACGTGTAACCATAGCGTGAGAGTTAAGTGTAACAAGAGGTTGAGGTTGTGGTTGGTCTGGCACCTCAGTACTAGGTGATCGAGATGTATAATCATCATAGAGAGGATTCACAGAACTAGGTGAGCTGGATGTACGAACATTATTTGAAGAGTTGACTCGATGAGCTAATAAAGAAGTGGTTGAAACAACAAGTGGTTGATTAGCGTTAGACAGATAGACTAATGACAACACTAACAACTTAGAACTAGACTGTGAAGAAGACATGGATGGAACATATTTTGATCTGTTGGTTTGGAACAGAAACACAGTTTCATAAACATTACATGATGAGAGATATATACTCTTCTTTCATTATCTCGACAACGATACCCTTTGTATAATGGGGAGTACACTAAAAATGTACATAAGGTTGACCGAAACTATAGCTTGTTTATGTTGTAGGATCTAAGATTGGAAAAGCACAAGCATCCAAAGATTCTAATGAATGAATAATTAGTTGTAAAAGAAATAGCTTTTCATAAGGTGAGATGTTGCTTAAGGGAAGAGAAGGCAACCTGTTTATCAAATACACTACATTGCTGAAAGCATCATTCTAGTCTGTTAAGGGCATGTAAACATGAGCAAGCATGGAAAGACCAATTTCAACTATCTACCTGTGTTTACGTTCCAACAATCCATTTTGCTCAAAAGTATATAGACATGTAAAATGATGCATGATCCCTTGTTATGACAAATACAGCTTCAATGCCTAAAATTCTCCTCCCCATCTATTTGTAATGCTTTAAGTTTGTAGCCAAGAACCCTTTCAGCTTGCCTATGAAACTGAGGGAAGACAGCGAAAACCTCTGACTTTCTCTACAAGAAATATACCCAAGTATATCTTGTACACGCATCTGTGAAAGCAACATAATAATGAAAACGAATGGACTGGAGGTGGTCCTCAAACATCAGCAACCACTAGTTAAAGAGGTGTAGTGTATGCAGACAAAGACTTATGAATGTCAACTTATGCTCTTTCCCTAAGTGACAAGCAACATAATTAAGGGGCTCTTTATTTGAACCAAATGGTATATTACAATGGTGTAGGGCCTTTTTAATTGTGACATTAGAGGGATATCCTAATCTAGAATGTCATATACTTAAAGGAACAACTGTATTAACAGTAAAACACTGAGCTGAGCTAGAAGACAAAGTAGTCTTGGGGGAGCCCTTTAAGTTCAATTTGTAAAGCCCAATGTAGGAATTATAGAAATATATGAACTGCTGTAATCCCTTCAATCAAGGGATTTTGTAAATATTTTACGATCTCTTATTTTAAGAGATCATATCTCCATTAGTATCTTTCCTATCTTAGAGTTTCCTAAATTAGAGACATAGTTTGTATATATAAGGGTGTAATTCTATTGAATAATTAAGAAAATACAGAGAATTACTCTGATTTCTATATGGTATCAAATGAGGTTACGGTTCCTTTCCAACCTAGACCATGTTCGAGACTTCTTCTTCTATATATCCTTCTCCTACTCCGAAGATTACTTCAAATCCGAAAATTTTTCTGGTTCTGATGCTCAATCAGATTCGTCTGGCCTAACTATCACCTACCATAGATTGAATGGAAATAATTTTCTAGAAAGGTCCCAATCGGTTAAGATTTTTCTCTTAGGCAGAGAAAGATTAGGCTACGTTACTAATGAAATCAAGAAGCCTGCTGTACCTGACACTGGTTTTGCTAAGTGGATGCGTGATAATGGACAGGTTATGACTTGGCTCCTTAATTCCATGACCCTGGGTATAAGCAAAAACTTCCTTCTTTACACCACAGCCGCTGAAATCTGGAGTGCAGCCCGTGAAACCTACTCTAGCACTATAACATTGTCGAATTGTATCATGTTGAAAATCAAACAGCCACACTTAAGAAAGGAACCATGCCCGTCACTCTCTACTATAATACCCTTATAGCTCTTTGGCAGCAATTAGATTTGTATGCATAGCATGATTGGTTAGATCCAAGAGATGCTACCCTTTATCAACAAATTGTCACTCAGCGAAGGTTATTTCAATTTCTACAATGCTTAAACAAGGACCTGGATGAGGTTCACGGCAGGGTCCTCGCTATTTCTCCTCTTCCCTCCCTTCGAGAGGCCTTCTCTATGGTTAAGAAGGAAGAGAGTCGAAGGTGTGTGATGCTGCTTGATGAACCAAATTCCACTCCTGAAGGATCTGCCTTACTGACACATCAATCATCTCCCTCTTCCAAACGGGGGAGACCTTGGTGTGATCATTGCAAAAAGCTCGGCCACTCTAAGGAAAAGTGTTGGAAGCTTTATGGTAAGCCTCAAGACTGGAAGTCCAAGAACTCTCGAGATAATAAATAAGGCCTTGTCACTGCCACATCTGTCACTAGTTTTGCCAAAGAGCAGATTGCTGAACTTCAAAAATTGTTTGGAAAGTTTCACGGGTCTTGTGAGGGTAATCTAGTCAAGAAAGAACCAGAAGGTAACCCTTCTTCTACAACATTTTTTTCTTCCAAGTTGACTCCTAATTGGATCCTCGATTCTAGTGCTACGGATCATATGGCTGGTAACAAGGCCATGTTTCGTAATTTTTTCCAAATATTTGGTAAAGCTGTCAAAACAGCTGATGGTTACTTGTGCAAAATAGAAGGACATGGCACTGTTGTTCTCAATGAACAGATTGCACTTAAAAATGTTCTCTTTGTACCAAATCTGGCTTGCAATCTCATTTTTGTAAGTAAAATTTCCACAGACTTGCACTGCTCCACAATTTTTAATGATCTTGACTGTACTTTGCAGGCACTGAACTCGAAGAAGATGATTGGTAAGGCCAGCTTGCAGAATGGTCTCTACATCCTCCCTTCCTCTCCTAAACTGAGATCTCCAAATCTTTTACCACTTTAAAATAAGTTGATACTGTTATGTTATGGCACTTTCATTTAGGTCATCCTAGTTTCCAATACCTTGCAAAATTGTTTCCTGCTCTATTCATCAATAAAAGGCCAAACTCTTTTTCTTGCAAAGTTTGCTCTCTTGCCAAACATACTAAATCATCTTATTTTCCTTCTCTATACAAGCCTTCTCACCCTTTTGCTTTGATCCATAGTGATATTTGGGGCCCTTCTCGGGTGAAGAATCTGATAATTGTAAGTGGTTTATCACTTTCATTGATGATCATGAGAGGGTAACTTAGACTTATTTTTGAAAGATAAATCTAAAATTGCTGGTGTTTTTGTGAAATTTTATAACATGGTTCTCACTCAATTTGGGTCTAAAATCCAGCTCTTTAAATCTGATAATGGCAGTGAATTTTTTGCTAGGACTTTGGGTGATTTTTTCAGAAAAAAGGGCATAGTTTAGCTTAGTTCTTGTGTTGGAAACCCACAGTAGAACGGCATTGTCGAAAGAAAAAATAGGCACCTTCTCGAAGTTACTCGTTCCCTTCTGTTTACAACTAATGTTCCCAAATATCTGTGGGGGGAAGCCTTATTAACGGCCACATATTTAATCAACCAAATGCCTAGTAAGGTTTTAAAATTTTGAAAACCTCAATCTATATTTTTACAGCACTTTCTCCATTTTAAGCCTATCTCCTCCATTCTGCCACTTAAAATCGTTGGCTGCGCTATTTTATCCAAAATATTGCTCCTAATAAGTCCAAGTTAGACCCTAAGTCTTTAAAATGTGTATTGGTTGGGTATTCTTCACTTAAGAAGGGATATAAATGCTATCATCCTCCTTCAAAACGATTTTTTACCACTATGGATATAACATTTTATGAATAGGATCCCTATTTCACTCAAGCTGAAATTCAGAGGGAGACATGGAGTGATTTTCAGCCACATCAGGTATCTCCTCCTAACCTTTATTCTCAACCTTTAGAATTGCCACTCAAACATATCCCTGAAAGTCTTCAAAAAAACATCACCACCCAAACAGCTTCGTGTCTACACAAGAAAAAGAAAACATATCCCTGAGACTATTTTGTAATCTGATTCTTGCTGAGAATTGGATTTGGGTCCAGCTGCCGAAATGGAAGAAGAAATCAGTAAGTCTACTACTCTAGATGACCTCCCTATTGCTATTAGAAAAGGGGTTAGACAATGTACCAAGCATCCTATTGAAAAATTTGCTGGTTATAATTCATTGATGCCTTCTTTTCAAGCATTTACAACAACCTTAGATAAAGAACTGATTCCCACAAGCATAGCTGAAGCTCTAAAAGATCCTAAATGGAGAAGGGTTGTTGAAGAGGAAATTTATGCACTAGAGAAAAATGCTACTTGGACCGTTACAGACCTTCCTCAAGGAAAAAAGGTTGTTGGCTGTAAATAGATCTTTGCTATAAACTATAACTCCAATGGAAGTATCCAACGGTACAAAGCTAGACTAGTGGCTAGAGGCTTTACACAAACATATAGGATAGATTTCACAGAAACTTTTGCACCCGTAGCAAAGCTTAACACTGTTCGAGTACTCCTAAGTTTGGCTGTAAATTGCGATTGGCAATTACACCAACTTAATGTAAAAAACACATTTCTTAATAGCATGCTAGAGAAAGAAGTTTATATGAAATTGCCATCTGGCTTAAAGTCCGTTGAAGGTAGCAACAAGGTTTGCAAGCTCAACAAGTCTCTATACGGGTTAAAACAATCACCCAGAGCTTGGTTCGAGAGGTTCACTAAAGCCATTCTTAAAAACGGCTACAAGCACTCCTTTGCCGATCATACACTTTTCATTAAGGTAACTTCTACAAATAAGAAAGCTATCCTAATTGTGTATGTTGATGACATAATTCTTACTGGAGATAATGAGGAAGAGATTAGCAATTTGAAAAAGTTGTTAAACAAGGAATTCGAAACCAAGGACTTGGGAAAGCTAAGGTATTTCCTAGGAATGGAGGTGGCAAGATCAAAAGAAGGACTTGTGATCAATCAAAGAAAGTATGTACTTGATTTACTCAAAGAAACTGGTTTTCTTGGTTGTAAGCCAGCTGATACACCAATGGAGGCAAACTTGAGATTCAACAAAGAAGATGGGTCTTTAGTAGATAGAGAGAAATTTTAAAGATTACTTGGAAAACTTATTTACTTATCCTTAACGAGGCCTGATATAACCTTTCCCGTAAATGTGATAAGTCAACACATGACTAATCCTACTGAAGAGCATATGGCAGCAGCAAATAGAATCCTCAAGTACTTGAAGAAAACTCTAGGACACAGCTTAATGTTTAAGAAGACACAAAACATAACTGTTAAGATTTTTACAGACTCTAGTTGGGCCGGAGATCTCACTGAAAGAAGATCCACTAGTGGTCACTTTGCACTTTTTTGGGGTAACCTTACAACTTGAGAAGTAAAAACAATCATCGTTTCAAAAGTAGTCTTTGAAGTGAATTTAGAGCACTAGCTTTGGGAATATATGAAGGAATTTGGCTACTAAAATTACTAAAAGAACTTGGCGCTAATCGGTAGGATCACTTTAAAGTTTTGTGTGATAATCAATCGCCATTCAGATTGCCAAGAACCCATTCAACATGACCGAACAAAGCATGTTGAGATTGATAGGCATTTTATTGTGACCAAGTCAACAAAAAGATGACCACCCTTTCATACATTCCTTCGAAGGATGATTGTAGACATTCTTACTAAGGCTTTGCCAAAGCTCTGTTTTTAATAAATTCTATTCAAGCTGGGATTATACAATGTATATCCTCCAACTTGAGGGGGAGTGTAGGAATTATAGAAATATATGAACTGTTGTAATCCCTTCAGTCAAGGGATTCTATAAATATTTTACTATCTCTTATTCTAAGGGATCATATCTCCATTAGTATCTTTCCTATCTTAGAGTTTCCTAAATTAGAGACATAGCTTGTATATACAAGGGTGTAATATGTTCTATTGAATAATTAAGAAAATACAGAAAATTACTCTGATTTCTACACCCATTATGCATTGACCTTTGAATAAGTATCTCCTTGGTTTTCAAATCACGAACCTGACATTATGTAGAAAGAAACTCAAACATCACCTAATTTTCCTTGGTAAACTTGGACACAGATAAGAGATTTTTGGTTATACCAACTACAAATAACAAATATCGTATGTTTAATGGTCATGAAAAAGTAAGCAAAGATGACTAACTAGTAGACATAACAAGCACGATAGTACCATTACCAACATACACTTTACCTGGACCATTGTAGGGATTACTTTCACCTATTGAAGCATTTGAATGAGTGAGACGATGTGTTGCTCTAGAGTCAGGATACCAAGCATTGTCATCAACTGTTTCAGGTGTTGCAAGATATACCTGAGGATATGGGGCTGCTGAAATAGGTGCACTTACATGTTTTGGAAAACTGACATTAAATGGATTAGTCCAAGTAGGAACTGGAGCGGGTGGAAAAAACCAACCTGTTTGTAAACTTGGAACAACAAGAGGCATCATGGGCATAGATGATGATACCCATGGTGCTATGGGAGGTCCAGTACCAAACGTCCAGACATTTGCTTGTGGAGGGGGTCTGTAGCCTACGCTATTGTAGGAGGCATCAAATCGATAGTAACATCGATCAATAAGGTGATCTATTTTCCCACACAATTGGCATTGAATGCATGATCCAGATGAGCGACCACACCTATGACCTCGAGAAGCTGATGAGGGATGATAGGCTAGAGTAGTCACATTGTTAACAACAGGTTCAGCTTGAGTGACTATATTAGCTGAACTAAGAGCTTCAACTATCGTAACTTGTTGTTGTGCTTCAGCATCAAGAAGAATGGTGGTGACACCCTGACATTGTAGGGTATCTGACTTTCAGTTATAACCATAATAATAGATTCATACTCAGGTGACAACCCATTAAGAATTACAGTGACATGTTCATACTCACTAATAACTTCTCCACAACTAGCAAAATTATCACAATAACATTTGAATTTCATTAAGAATTCTTTCATTGAAAGATCATCCTTGCGCTGAGAGTGCAATGCCCTTCTGTAAAACATCAATCGAGAGGTAGTCCTACTGCCATACAAGTTAGCAAGAGCATTCCAGATACGAGCACTAGTATCCATACCAATAAGATGTGGAAAAACCCCTTGACTCACTGATGACAGGAGCCACGAGGCAAGAGCATTCCAGATATGAACACTAGTATCTATACCAATAAGATGTGGAAGAACCCCTTAACTCACCGATGACAAGAGCCACGAGGCAAAAGCGTTATCCTGTTGCTCAGATCGAGCAAATTCAAGATTCTCCTAAGGCACACAATTTGCATCTGGAATTAGTTAAGGAGGAGGAACAATACGAGAATCAAGAAAGTGTTGAAACTTATACGTCTTGATTGCCAGAAGGACGCCACAACAAGTAATTATTGTCATCAAGAAGAATACTAATTTTCTTGATGGAAAAGAATTGACTATTAAATACCCCATCACTAAAATTGGAAGCCATCACTGGTGTAGTAGACTAAACAACAAACGAACTAGATGGAAGAGCCTTGAAAACTACAAGCACTCAAAGAATTAACTCTAAGAGGAAATGGGCATCTGATACCATGTTAAACTATATCAAAGAATGAAAAATAACAGAGGTTTTATGAAACAAAGACGTTTATTCAATTTATCTTGAACATACAGTAGTTGCAAATGCTTTTATACACAAAAACAAAGCATGCTATCAACAATTAACAAACTAACTGTCAGCTAACTAACATCGAACAAATTAACTGACTTAATCAATTACTTTAACATCGATAATTTAAAATATTTCGATAAATAATCATATATATTTAATATAATTACTCATCATTAATTTAAATATATTTTAAAATAAGTAATTGAAATTAATAAAATTTATGTATAGTATTAATTAATAAATATAAAACAATCATTACAATAAAAAATGTGTTCCATAAACATTATGAGTATTATTTATTAAATACAATAATAATTATTTAATAATGATTTAAGACAAATAAATAAAGAAAAATATTTATTTAATATAATATTTTTAATTTAATACTATTTTGTAAAAAATAGCAACTTCATATATTGAGATTGATAAAAAAAATTAAAATCTTTTGAACCTAATTGATTCCAAACTTAATAAATAAACTTAAAATTTTGATTGATCCTGGCTTGACCCATATACACGTCTTCAAAATAAACATTACAAATTCAAAACTACTAACCAGCTCCAAAGTACAAAAATATTAGATCATGAGTGACACCTTCAGTACAAAAATAGTATTAATTCGCACATCAATAACTCTTTAAAAATTTCACTTTGCAACATGGATTCTCTCAATTTCCTTGTAAGGGATGAAATAAATTATCATAATTGCTAAGCTAATGATAAAAGTTTAACATATTTGCAATTAATAATATTTTTAATGTTTGAAGTTATAAATTAATATATAGTAAAATTATTTTAAAAGTTATAAAGGTATAAATTAATACAATAGAATCTCTTTTGTAAAAGAAAAAAACATCTGTTTACACCTTGTTTGGGAGTAGGGACAAGATATTCTTCCTTGGGATAGCAATAAATATAAAAATAAATAAAGTTTAAGCGGGAATCAAAAGAAATTTAAAGAATTTCAAGTTTTTTTTTCTCACTGGCAAACCATTTTCTAAACAACGGAGAAACTCTCCGAGCAAAAAAAAAAAAAAAGAAATCCAGTCAAAATTTTCAAAGGGATTCGGCCATGGAAGAAACCATAGCAAGAATCCTCACAGAGCTTGAAGAAATCAATCAAATCCCAAATACACAAAACCAAACTCCACTCATATCTCGATCGACTTTGTTAGATCTTCATTCCCTTTTGTCCACAAACGACCCAGACCTTGTTTCCCAACTCTTCGATGACCTCCCTTCCAAAAGCCTCTCTCCTTCTTCCCTCACCAACTTGTTGTCTTTCACAATGGATTCTGCCCCTTCCTATTCTCTTCTAGCTTCCAAAATTTACCTCTCTCTTCTCCTTTCCCCTAATTCCCCCGTTTTCACTCTCTTTACCCCAATTTCCTTCCTGTCTTTCCTTCGTTCCCTCCGTCGCGCCTTCAAAAACTGTCCATCGGCCCAACCTGAGGAGTCTCCTCCTACCCACGCGCCGCCTATTCGGAAGAGGAAAGGTGGGGGGAGGGGTCGTGGAGCACGTGGTAACGTTAGTGGTTCGGGAGATTGTAGTGAGGAAGCAAGTGATACTTTTGATATGAAACAAGTCTTCAAAGTGTTTGAAATGTTGGTTTCTGTTTTGGGTTTGATTCATTTGGATAGGTTTCCGGATAGTTTGAAATCCTTGGTACAAACTTTTGGTGAAATTCCTTTGATGGCAATGGAAAAGCTTGGGAATCCTAGTAGTTTTAATTGGTTAATGGATTTATGTTCACGGGTTTTGAGTGAAGTGTTGAGGTCTGAGCATGGAGAGTTGGCTAATACTGCAGCTGAGGTCTTGAAAGCTTTATCGCCATTAATATTAATGGTTAAGTCGCAAGCAAGAAGTTTCGCTTTAGGGTTTGTCACAAAAAGGATGACGGAATTGGGAAACGAGAGTGATGGTGTTAAGAAAGCTGTTGTTAATTTTCCTAGATATTTGGCTCAAAAGGCACCTGAGAAGGCTGAGCCACGGGCTTTGGCTGTGGATTCCATAATGGAGGTTGTTAAAGTGATGGATTTTGAGGATCAAATAGGATATATGGACTATGTGTTGAAGATGACTCAAGGGAAGGCTAATCTTAGGCTGTTAGGTGTTGATCTTATTGCAATGATGTTAATGTCATTGAGGGATCCTTTTGGGGTGGATTCGGATGTTAAAACCAGGGACTATTGGGGTACAAAGTGTCTGGAAGCTTTGATTACTAGATGTTCGGATTTGAGTGCTGGAATTCGTGCTCGAGCTCTATCAAGCTTGGCACAAGTTGTGGGGTTTTTGTCTAGTGATGACAGGAATAAAGGTATTTTGAAGGAAGTAATGGGGTTATCCGAAGGTGGAGAGGAGAGGCCACGGTGTGGAATGAATGATCTTTTGAAGAATAGGTGTATGGATGACAAGGCAGCTGTTAGGAAGGCAGCACTTCTTCTGGTTACTAAGTTGATATCCCTTTTAGATGGTTGTTTTGATGGAATCCTGCTCAAGACGGTGGGTATGGCTTGCTCGGATCCACTAGTTAGCATACGTAAAGCTGCCATTTCAGCTCTTTCTGAGGTTATATCTTTTGCACGTACTCTAGTTTCCTTGTTCTAATATGTTTCTTTCCTCAATTATCAAGTACATTGCAATGTTCAAAGTTTTGTGATGATCTGTTGCTTAATCAAAGGTCAATACACAGTTAAGCTAGTTTCCTTGTTGAAATATGTTTCTTTATGTGCATTGCTACGTTGGATAGTTTTGGGATGATTTGATGCTTAATCATAGGTAAATACTCAGTATGATGTTGAATTAGTTTACTTAAGTGGATATTTTCATTGTTATGCACTTTCCAATCCCAGTTTGATTTTGTAGATTACAACATGCATGCATTTCTTAAATATGTTTCTCTATTAACTTATTATGTACATTACAGTGTTCAATTAGCTTTGTGATGATTTGATGCTTAATCACAAGTCAATGCACTTTTTGATGTGGAAGTAGTTTTAAGTGAATATGTTCTTCATTGTGCGTTTTTTGATCCCAGATTGATTTTTGCATTAATTTTGCAGGCGTTCAGAACATTTTCAGATGAAAGTGTGACTACTGAGTGGCTACATTCTGTTCCACGTTTAATAACAGATAATGAATCTAGCATTCAAGAAGAATGTGAAAATTTGTTCTTGGAATTGGTTTTGGACCGGGTGTCAAGAGCCGGACCGGCTTGCGCACCCAAGAAAGGATCTGTTTCGCCTGAGTCATATCTAACAACAAAGAGTTTAGAAGGGGAGTTGGAGTTATTATTCCCTGAAGGGATATTGATTCTTTTGAAAGGCATCTGTGATGGTGAGGTGACTCCATGGGTGAAGAAGCTTTGCACAAGCCTCGGTAAAAAGAAACGGTTGAAGCCCAAGATTGCTGCTTCTCTTCAAAATATTATAAAGACATCTGAATCTATCTGGTTGAGTCATTCCATGCCAATTGAGAAGTGGACGGCTCCAGCTGGTGCTTGGTTTCTTCTATCGGAAGTCTCAGTATATCTTTCAAAAGCTGTTGAGTGGGAGTTCCTTCATCACCATTGGCAACTACTAGACAAACCTGGTTCAAAAGGCAAGTTACAAAGCCCACTTTTGCAAGAAAATGCAAATGAAGATGGAGAGGGCGTAGAATCCAATTCAGTTGCATGGGCAGGAGATCGTGTTTTCCTCTTGCAAACCATCTCAAATGTTTCCATGGAATTGCCTGCTGAACCTGCTGCAGATTTAGCCCACAATTTGCTTAAAAGAGTTGAAAAGTTCAACATGCATTCCACAGAGGTACCGATTGCATCAACAAACTCTCAAATGCAGCAATGCTTTGTTTATTTTCCTTCCTATTGTGAAATAAACTTGTTCATATGCAGTTAGAGTCTTAGAGATAATACATCATATGCATAATCAGCACTGTTCTATGACAGGTTAATGCTCATGTAAAAGCTCTCAGAACATTGTGCAAGGTAAAGTCATTAAATCCTGTGGAGGCTGATCAACTTGTTATGAGATGGGGACAGCAGCTTCTCTCTAAAGCACATGAAATTTTAGAAAAGTACATTTCTGATGATAAAGAAGCAAATAACAATAATAGTTTCTTTACACCACCAAGAAGTGGGAGCAGAAAAGGGAAGCAAGCAGCAAGAGCATCCAGGTTATTATCAAAAACAGTCACTGCGGTCTATACTGTTGGGTCTTTGGTTGTTGTCTGTCCTGTTGCGGATGTGAGCTCCATTGTTCCACTACTATACACAGTCATAACTTCAGGGAATTCTGATCCGAAGTTAAATAAATTACCAGGGCCTAAGGTATCTTTGAAGCAGACAGCCCCTTCTTTGTACATTCAAGCATGGTTGACATTGGGGAAAATTTGCCTCGCTGACGGGAAGCTTGCAAAAAGCTACATTCCTCTCTTTGTGCAGGTGTAATCATCAACCCGATGGCTTCTCTAGTCTATGCTATATAGTTTCTTGTATGATTTTCCATTAATATTTTGCAATCCTTGCTTCTTCAAAATGACTACTTTTTCATTCATTCATATTCATCACAATTTGCATGGCAAAACATTTGAGCATACCCAGCTGCATCAATTCATAGAACAGCACCCTATTGTTTTCAAGTTATGCCCACAGTTTTTCTGAATGTTATCGATTTCAGGTAGTGTCTGATAACAATGTTAACCATGCATTTTAAAAAGCAGGAACTTGAAAGAGTGATTGTGCTGCCCTTCGCAACAATCTTGTAGTGATGATGGCAGATTTCTGCGTCCGCTATACTGCTCTGGTTGATTGGTGAGTCCTGGGAAAATTTAATATAAATGAGCTTACTGGGTAGTTTCTTCAAAGCAACTAATTAAAAGGGAAAGAAATGGAGCACAAAAATCCTTTTCTATGAGACTGATTGCTTTTTTAATGAACAATTCTTGTAATATGCAGTTACATAGCTAAGATCACCAAGTGTCTTCGTGATCCATGCGAGCTTGTTAGACGGCAGACTTTTATATTGCTCTCAAGATTATTACAAGTAAGTTTGCATTGCTGGTTGTTTCACATCTGATATTATCTTAATATCCTATTGAATGCTGTAATTTTGATCTTAAATCCAGAGGGACTATGTGAAGTGGAGGGGAGTGCTATTCCTTCGTTTCCTTCTATGTCTTGTTGATGACTCCGAAAAAATAAAACAACTTGCTGATTTTCTCTTTGGAAATATTTTGAAAGGTAAGGAGCTTAACAATTCTTCAATTGTAGAATTGTGGAAGTTTGTGATACATGTTTGTTGGATTGACTTTTGAATATGTTTTTCTTCCAGCCAAGGCTCCACTTCTTGCTTACAACAGTTTCATTGAAGCCATTTATGTACTGAATGACTGCCATGCACACAACGGACATAATGATTCCAAGAATTCATGGACAGAGAGTCGACTTTTTTCCATCAGGTACTTGTTTCCTTCATTCAGATTCTGGAAAAGGGATTTCTACAACTGAGATACATATTTATGATCTATTTTCAGTGTTTTCTTCCTTTATTAATTCTATACGGTACAATTTCCAGGGGTAATGATGAGAGGTCGAGGGCTAAACGGATGCGGATCTATGTGTGCTTGCTGAAACAAATGGCACCGGAGCACCTTTTGGCGACCTTTGCAAAGTTATGTGCTGAGATTCTAGCAGCTGCATCAGATGGTATGCTCAATATAGAAGATATAACTGGACAATCTGTTCTTCAGGTACTGATCATCTGCACATTTGTAGACCGTGCCTGCCAAAAAATAGTGTTTTTCTTTCATGAAATGTTATGACAGCAGCCAATCTCAGCATTTATTATATGTTTATGGAGCAGGATGCTTTCCAGATTCTTGCCTGCAAAGAGATCCGAGTCCCATCCCATCGTGGAGCTGCATCCGATTCAGCAGAGGTAGAGGAAGATGGTGATAGCAGTGCATCTGTGGCTGCTGCAAAAGGAAGGGCTATAACACAAGCTGTGAGAAAGGGTCTTATTCAAAACACCATCCCAATTTTTATAGAGCTGAAACGGCTACTAGAAAACAAGAACAGCCCTCTCACAGGTTCCCTCATGGAATGCCTGCGAGTCCTTCTCAAGGACTACAAAAACGAGATCGATGACATGTTGGTTGCAGATAAACAGCTTCAAAAAGAGCTTATATATGACATACAGAAATATGAATCAGCAAAGGCTCGAACAACAGCTGCAGAAGCAGTTGCAGGCATGCAAAACCAAGGTGTCTATCGATCACCACCTTGCGTTCCGAAAGCTGCAACTGGAGCTCATCCTGAAAACAAGATGAACCAGAAGTTGTCGAGTGATTCGAAAGTGGCATCAGCAATAGCAGATGCAGCTGCGGAAGCCACTGCCCGGTCCGTGCTAAGGGAGGTGAACAAAGGAGCAATGACCCCACCACTTAAGGCCATTAATATGCCAAAGCTCAAGTCTAACCAGGCAGGAAATTCTGCTAAAAATGATCGCTCCTTAGATGTATTGGAATCCTTGAGGAGACGAATTGATGATGAGAACTGATGATTATGAAGTCTGAACACTTTTTGTTTCATTTGGCTACTACTTAATGACTTAATGTAAACAGTAAAAGATTTATCAAGAGTATGTTATAACTACTATGTATTAATATATAATATTTTCATCATTCTTTATTTAATTGTTCATTATTAAAGCTGGATGAAGAGTTGGATAAGATTTTCGAATTTGAGTTTGGACAGGTTTATAATAATAAATATTTGTTATTAAATAATTTTATTTAAATTAAATAAAATAATAATAATAAGACCTATGATCATTTTTGTTTATCTAAGATTGTATTTTAATCACTTGTATTTGAAATGTTATGTTTTAGTTATTTACGTTATCGTGTTGTAATATTTTAGTCATTGAGTCATTAATTATTGTTAACGTTGTAACGATAAAGTGACATAGACGTTAAATTATCATTTCAAACAAAAAATTAAGTTGAAATATATAATCAATTTCTATATTTCTTCATTTTGAGAAATTTTTTCTTTTATGTTTTTAACTTTTTTAATTTTCTATTTTTTTTTTCTCCTCTAATTTTTTATCTTTTCTATTTTTTTAACATATTAGGAAATCGAATTGATAGTGAAAAAAGAAATAGAAAATCAAAAACCATCATTGCCTATAACAAGAACCCATAAACCCATACCTTCTAACTATCAAAACTCTCCACCACCACCCATCATCTTCATTTCATTCACTAACACTTCACCACTAACATAACTTTTCAAAAACATCTAAAAGAATCCCCAACTTTTGGACTACCCAAGATCGAATCTCCATCATCGACCATTAGATTGACTCAATTTTCTAATATGTGCTCCTCCTCAACAATACCTCCTTCCTGATTGTTAGGATCAACAAGTTGTCGGAGTACCTCGAGCCCCTTGACCTGAATCTAACCTTTCTTTTTTTTCTCCATTTCTCTCTATTTTTACACTTTTTCTTTATTGCAAGTCTAATATTCAGCTCTCTGTGATTTGTTGGCGCTTAGTAATTGTTGTTTACCTGGATTCTTGATATGGTATGAGTTTATGAGTTTTGACTATAGGTAATAATGGCTTTCTACTTCCTGCTTCCTTCTTCACTATCAGTTTGACTTATTGATACATTAAAAGAAATAAAAATGTAGGAAAATACAAGGAGAAACAAAAGAGGATGGAAAAAAAGTTAAAAGATCATAAAAAAATTAAATTAAATTATTCAAAATAAAAAATACGAGGACCAATTATATAATTTAACCTAAAATTTTTGTTTGAAATGATCTCTTTATAACAACCATTCTCAATAACATCATTTTATTATAACAGTTAAATTTTTAGTAGAATTGATTATTTATATTTAATTTTAACCCTCTATAACAACTTTTCACTTATAATATCAACAACTATATTTATTAAATTAGTTCTTTATAATAATATATTGCCTAAGATTTTAAGTAAAACTATAACTATTTCATATAATCAAGCCTATTAATTATAATTTATTAAACAAAAAAATTTTAATTAAAATATTATTTTAATAAAATATTTAAATTTCACGTGAAAAAATCTATTAATAATATTGAGTGCACCGCCAATGAAGTTTTTAACCTCTACAAGTAGAGTCAAGGAGATGATAAGTGTCGATAGAAAGTATAGTAAAATATTAAAATAAATATTTAAAAAAGAGAGACAAATGACAATTTTTAAGCCTGCATGTGGAATAAAACATTGCTAATGTACCAAATATTAACCCTTTTATTAAATGAAAATAATATTTAATTAGTGGAATTAAATATATCAATTCAATAAAGTATTAAATTTCCTAATTAAATATTCTACTATGGATTTGGAATATCATAAACTTATAAAATGATTACTTGAATTCATGATAAATTAATTAAATTTATTAGATTGAAGATGATCATAATTGTTTTGTAAAACAAATAAAAGTAATAATATATGCACTCATATATCGTCTTTTAATTTTGTTGATTTGATTCTTAATTTCTTTTTTAATATAATTTCCACTTTCTTTATTTGATAGAATTTTACAACATAAATTCTACTGTAGGTTTATAACAGTTATCTTTCTATTATTTAAAAAGCTTTCTTTAAATGTTATATATTTTGTGTAAATAAAATTATTTATTTATTTTGTATAAATAAAGATTTTTAACATTTTTGTATAAAATAAATTTTTATAATTTGATAATGATAATTAGAAATTGTTATTAATTAGAATGTATTTATTTTATTTTTATATAAGACTCATTTTTAATAATTGTCTCTTGGTCGTGTATACTAAAATAAACGAAGTTTTGGGTACGTTTAATTTAAATGTTTGAAAATTTTAAGTTTTTAATGCGCAGAAAATATGTTGTATGCTATATGAACTGTTATTATTATAAATAATTTATTTTAAAATTAAAATATTTATTAATTCCTTTCTTGTTTTTATTTCATGTGACAATACTAATTACCTAACAAACAATTATTAGTTTGAGTTTGTTTAATTAACAGTTTCATTGTAGGACAAATTGTTTGTATTTAGAAAAATAAAATAGTATATATGCATAATTTCAAATGATTGTTTAATAGTTAATGTGTTCACCATTCTAGATATAACGTGGGTTGAGTTACGTTAATCGTATTTATTATTTAAACTTAATTTTGTAATTTATTAAAAAAAACACAGATGCAATGCATTGTAAGGTTTTCATTGTTTGTTACATTCATTTAAATTAAATTAAAAAAGAATTAGAATATATGACCGTCTATTTGATTTAATTTATATTATTTTTTATTTATTTAAATTATCATTATATTATTATGAATTTCAAAATTCATATTTTTTATATAATTTTTATATAAGAGGATTAAAGCATCATTTGCCTCTCAAAGTATACTATTTCTCTCACTATAATACTTAATTTTCTTTTGATCTAGATTAGTATTTAAAGTTATATTCTATTAAACCTGACACTAAAAAAAAAATTTGAAATGTGATAAAATTAAAATGTACCATGTAACACTTCAATTCAATTAGAAAGTATTATGTGACATCTATATGTATTAAAAATAATAATGAATGTATAAATTCTAAAAATATAAAAATCAAGAATAGTTTATAAAATAGAAATATAATTAAAAATTTAGAACCTTACCATTTCACTTTGACCTAATTTTGATCCACGTTGACCCAATATTATTTTCAAATTTTACATTAGAAATTTATTATAAAAATTATATCTTTTTATTTTATGAGAAAGATATTTTAAAATTTTATAAATATATACCATATAAATTTTATATTTTTAATTTTCATAATTTAACTATTTTTCAATTTTATTATACTTTTTGGTTTTTTGAAACAAATATTTTTTGTCAAAAATATATATAAGCTTTAGAAAATTGCAATAATTAAAAAATTGTTTCGAAAAACAAAAAATAAATATAATAAAAATTTAAAAATAGAAAATATAGTTAAATTATGAAAATTGAAAGTAATATAAAAATTATATATTATAATGTTTCTTTTTCGCACAAAATTGAAAAATATATTTAAAAATTTTAAAAATATTTTTCTAATACTATTACGTCAACAATGATCATAGGTCAGTCAACGTCTGTCAAAGTTAAATGGTTTATACATATATGATTTAAAGTTTCTTTATAATCTTTTATTTATACACTTTAACTTATATGAAAAACTCAAAATTTTAAATAAATTTTTATTTATACATGCAACTCATATGTTAATATGAAAACAGATATATATATATATATATATATATATATATATATATATAAAATATAATATAATATAACAAGATACAGATGCATAATATTTATGAAAAATGACGCATCTCTATTTTTACTATTTAATTTTTATAATTTTAAATATAATTTCTATACTTTTCCATTATCCATAAAATCTTATTTAAATTATAACTGAAAACTTCAAGTTTCAAAATTCTTAATTATCTATTAAAATTATTATTATCCCTTTAATAGTTTAAATGACATGTAGGTAATAAATTTTAACTTAAAATATTTTTATTAAAAAAAGGAAGTAAATTTAAAAAAATTAAATTAAAAAGTAAATTTTATGTTCTGAAATCTCATCTCTTTATTTAGCCTTTAAATACTTTTATTATGTTTAATTTTAATTTTAAAATATATATTTTGAATTTAAAATTAAAAAATTCTTAAAACTTAAAATATACCTAACTAATTTCATTTCAATTTTCAAGTTGATCTTTTACTTATTTAAAATATTATTCTAAAAAAAAAAAAACTAGTATAAAAGTAGAGTAATATAATGAACATAACCAATGTTTCCATAATATCTTTCAAGAGTTGATTAAAGTGAAAGTGAAAATAGCTTTGGGTTGGCATCATGGTAGAATGAGACTAAATTGGAGTGCAGTGTAAAAAGTAAGAGGTAATAACCACCCAAAGTAATACTCAATGCAAAAACTAATGACAGGGCAACTTATCACCATCAAATGGGAGATATGATCATTTCCCTCAACCTTAGATTCCTCTTCCAATAACCTTGAGATTTTTCTACTTAGCATGATTGTTGCCAACTTACTGTGCTTTTACCAAAAGTTTACTAAAATAAAAAAATACTGTTAAAAATATACTTTTTTAACCAAGTAATTACTATTCTTCAATAATGATTTTAAAAAATTATAAATATTAAAAAATAAGATAAGACAATAATCATTTAATTGAAATTCTCTAAATAATAGTTAAAAATAAAATACTGTTGAAATATATTTAACAATTGAAAAATATATTTAAATTAAAATTAATAAATTTTTACTTAATTTTTTTGCCAATGTGCACATGCATGCATGTTTAGTGTACAAATTTAAAAGGAATAAAATATATATTTGAAAACATATTTAAGAAATTTTAAGATAATGTTAAGAAATTAAAAATATTTCAATTTTACTTTATTTTTTGCCAATTTTTTTCCTTGATTAGAATTTAAAATGTTTTAAAATTTTTAAGTGTTAATGCGCAGGCATGGATGTTTAGTGTATAAATTATATAATATATTAATTGATACATACGATTAAATTTGTGTATTACTAAATAAAAGATTAGTATATATTATGCAATAAAGTATGTGGGATTTAAAAAGATTTGTCATAAAGTTTGTATCCATTAGAATATATATATATATATATATATATATATGAAGAATTGCGCTAATTAACCTTAACACCTTTGTTTGTAGGTTCTTATAATCCATCTACAACAACCCATCCAATCTTTTATGCTATTAATTTTTGAATGACTTTTGATCTTACAACTCTTTTTTACTAATGCGATTTATAATTAATTTTAATTTCCCAATTTCCTTACAAGTTGTGTAATACCAACATACAAAACAGTTAATTCAATTTAAACATCACTGCAACAATTTAGACTTTTAGCGGCGTTTTTTTAAGTCTTTAGCGGCATTTTTAAGCGCCACTAATAGTCACAAAAACCGCCGCTAAAACAAGCGCCGCAAAATTTAGCGGCGTTTATGAGAAAAAAAGCCACTAAAGTTATGACTTTTAGCGGCGCTTTTCGACAAAAAAGCCATGACTTTTAGTGCGCTTTTCACACAACGCATTGAAAGATGACTTTTAGCGGCGCCCACAAACGCCGCTAAAAGCATGACTTTTAGCGGCGCTTTTCACACAAACGCCGCTAAAAGCATGACTTTTAGCGGCGCCTTTCCTACAAACGCCACTAAGTCATAAAAATAAAAAAAAATTAAAATATTATACTTTTAGCGTTTTTCCCAAAAACACCGCTAAAGGTCATGAAAAATAAAAAAATTATTATATTATGAAAAAACCAAAAATCTAATTTAAAATGTATAATTTAATTTGAACACGTATTAAAATGAAAATTCATGAACAATACGTATTAAAATGAAAATTCATGAACAAGACACAATTAATTGACCAGAAGTCGATATAGATCGCATTGCATTGGCAGATCTGGTGTAGCCGATATAGTATACAAATAACCAAACCAGAGTTACCAACCACGAACCTCAAATACTAAAAAGACTGAAGGAAACCTTAGTTGCAGCCTCAAGGCTAACAAATTCCAGGTGAAAATCTAAAAGTGCTGGTGCCTTGGCAGTTAGGACCTAAGCCACAATAAATCAGAGTTGAGACTCAATTCAAACTGACAGTTGCTAGTTGCATCAGAAACAAGTAGTAATGTAACATAAACTAGGTGTAAAACATAATTCAGGCAAATATTACAAGAACCGGATTGACCTTAATAACAACACAAAGTAAAATAAAATAAGTAAACAAACCTTGCAAAGATAATGCATCGTCATCATCTTGCTTGTTGAAGCACGTGTATCTGTGAGCTTTAGAAGCTGTCCAACTTAAATCCAATAGCAGAACCTGTATGATTGTAAATGATTTAAATTTTCATATTAAAGGAATGTACAATAGTTAAAAAAATTTTACCAACTCAAATCTGAGTAGTTGATCACCACTGAATGCATAAAAAAACTGACACTGCACTTGGAACAGTAGCTTTGGCAAGAAACAAAAAGCAACACTGGAACTGGTAGCATAACAAGTGAAAGTATTGATGATGCCAGCATCATGTAAAAGTTCAAAATAAAGGACATAAACGTAAACCGGTTATTAAAGGACATAAATGTAGAACCCAATTAAAGTTCTAGCTATTGGCAAGAATGTATAAATTATTGGACCAATGATGCAATCTTTCTTTGATTGAGATTTAAACTTTAGAAACAACATAAACACCAAAACTCTAAGCCGCCAACCACTTCAAAAATTAAGACACAAACAACGAACAAATAGAGAAGTTCGTAAGAAAAGCACATTTCACTTTTCTTCCGACATCCAAATAACATTTGGTGTTTCTTCTAAAGAAGAGAAAGTTAGCACATGGGGTTATAAAGTAAGCCCTAGCAACATCTGATAGCAACCATTAGAAATGATAAGTATACTTCAAAGCAGCATACTATGCCGTGGGACTACACAAACCAACAAGACTTAAGGTTTATGATGCGGGAATGTTGTAAAAAAATGTAACTTAACCTCACCTGAAACAGTGCATGTAAACACCAAAGTAAGTATTATTCAAATACATAAGACTGGACAAACATCAAAGTACTACATTACACTTGTGGTTTAGCTCTTTACTCTACACAATGTAAAAAGTTTACGAAATATTATTATAATGATGCTTTTATTTTGATTTTTTATATTTTTATATAAAAATAATTTAAAATATTATATCTATAGTTATTATATTTAAGTTATTTGCATGTATTATTGTCTATACTGCATAACCTTCAAACTCTAAAAGCATGATAAAAGCAAAATCAAGGAAATTGTAGTATTCCACCCCATCCATTTAATCTGAAAAGCCTGTCACTGAATAAGAGCCCTTCCTCTCCAAATGAATCAACTTATAAATTGCTTTGTCGATGCAAATGCTTTTATCTTTAACATCAAATATTTTTATAAAAAGCTAGTTACCTCGCCTTTTTCTCTTCCATTAGTACCTTCCAAATCCATAGCAATTGTGAAAGGCTCTATACCAATGCAATGTGCAATCCAAATACCCTTGGTAGTTTGACTCCTGCAATGAAATTAGATTAGTTTAGAAATCTATCATATAAAAACACATTGCAGTAGTAAGAAGCTTAGCTCTTACATTTCTAACTCTTCTACTGTCAACTCATCATTTCGATAAACCTCAAAATGACATCCAAGCTCTCCCACATACTACAAAATTATAGGTAAACTCTGAGGATATTCAACATGATGAAGAAACAACATTTCAAGTATTGAAAATTCTGTAATGTAAATTCTATTATTCATTTCGTAAGGTGATGATAAAAACGAACAGTAGACCTTCTTAAAAGGAGAAAGACAAGTATCAAGCATGGACGGTCCCCACATTGGTGTGGTCAAATATAATCTATTCCCTAATATTGTCTGTTTCTCAACATTTTTTCTTACCATAAGAAAAAGGAAGATAAAGTCTTTTTTTTATTGCAATTGTAGCAATCTCTTACCAGAGACTTTGCACTTGCTGTTGAGTACTGAATTTCATTGGTCAAGACCATCAAATTGGACCTCCATTATAAAGGATGCCGAATTCAAATCACCACATCATGGGTAACTTTCAACCCAACACATCATTTTTCTGGTTGATAACCACAAACAGTATTTGCCTTCAATTGACAATTAGCCATAACGAAATTACAACGTTTCTATGAATCAGTACCAAACGAACCAAAGAAAACCCTATTAAATTTGACTAAATTTTACTCTAACTATTTTTTCTTTTTGACTAAAAAAGAGAGAAAAAGAGTTAAAAACTAACTTAGAACAGGTCAAATAAGGAAGATTAAAGAAAGAAAACCCTAGTTGAATTTTATATGCCTTTGCCTAATCAAGACGTGGGCATGGTGAATAGACTTGGCCATACCAGTCTTGAACATAAGTGTTTGCAAGCGGCGTTCAAGGAAGTTCTCAACAGTCAAAGCCAAGACATAATCAAGCTTGTTCTGGCTCTCATCTAAAAGTCCATACCTATTCATCCTACGAAGAAGAGCTTCACCTTCAAAAATATGACGAGGGTTCTTCTCATCAAGGGTGAGAAGGTCCCTAGCAGCATTACGGATACGGCTCAAAGCATCTGGACCCTCCACAACTCCCTCTTACATCGAGCCCATACTCTCCTACAAGCCTCAACTCAAGATCTAATCGTTCTTACAAATCTGAAATATTCAAATTAAATATAATTTCTAAGATCCTAAACTAAATTAAATTTTAAAAAATCATAAAAGGTATTATAGGAGACGATAGAGATGTCCGATTACCCATTTGTGAGAACCCAAAAATAGCTAAAATCAGAAGAAAAAAAACCATCATAGTAAAATACAATACAAACTTAGATGAAAATACAAATTAGGCAAAACAAAACACTAGAATACAGAATTGGTTAACTTACAGTTGCGGTAGAAACTGACGTGAACCATGGCGTCATTAAAGTTGTTGTAGATTTAAAGTTGGAGGAAAAGGGGAAGATGCCGAAGTAGGGAAAGAGAAATGAACTGGAGAGTTGAAATATGTAAATTTTAGAATGATGGACGAAGAAATTTGGGGATTTTGGTTTGGAGATTTTGATAGGAAATTTTGGGGACTTAAGAAATTTAAGTTTTGGGGAAAATTTCGGGAAACGATAAGAGGATACTAAAGTTAGAAATTTTGTATGCTTTTATTAAACAAACGCCAAAGATAGTTTATTTTTGGGCGTTTTTTATAAACGCCATTATAGCTCTATATTTTTGCGTTTTACTAAAAACGCCGCTATTACATAATTTTCTATTTTTAATATGTTTTTCTTCTAAAATTTGTGTCTTGAGATTATTATTTTTTGAATATTTATTTTATTATATTTTGAGTATTGAATTTTTAATTAAAATATTAAATATTAAAATTTTAAGTTTTAAGTTTTAAATTTTAAATTTTTTATTATTAAATTTTAAAATTTAATTACCATTATCAACTCTTTTACTTAATTCCTTTTTTCTTTCTTTTTACATCAACATTATTCTTTTAAGTATGGTCTGCATTTAATTATATGTATACACCTAAATTTTGATATAGATACATCTCGTAATTATATATGAGTTTTGGTTTAATGTGTAATTCTAGATGTGAAATTCTAATTGTGGTTTAAATATATAGTTGAAACTCTAATTTTGATTTAATCATACACATTATTTTAAAATATAAATACATCAATATATTTTTATATTGAATAAATATAAATTTTTATGTATGCAATATATAAATAAAAAAACGATGTTAATTATATCAATAAATGTGTTAATATTTTAAATTTCGTCTCCAATTTTGCCTTCTTTGAACCGCTTATCTTGGACGAGATCGCTGCTAGAATGACCGGATCTAAATAAACAATTAACAAATAAAATTTTCATTTTCTTTTTTGATCTTACAGATACAGTAAATTATTAGAGCCCCCAAATTAGAAATCAAGCTTTTTAGGGTTACCCATTTCATTTCTCACCATCTAAGAATCAACATGAGAAAGGGAAAAATAATAAAGACACTAATTAATCTAAACCTTAAACCCCTATCATCTATCCCACAAACCCTAAATCATAAATCATAAAACTCTAACCCCTAACCCTTAACCTATTAACCACAAACTCTTAACCATTCACCTTTAAATTCATTAACCCTAACTTTTAACCCATGAAACCCTAACACATCCCCCTTAGACCTTAAACCGTAAATCATAAACCATAATCCCTAAACATTAAAATAGTAACTCCTAAACCTTACACCCTAAACTATATATGCTAAACCATAAACCCAAAACTATAATGATAATTAATTTAATATTTTAAAATTAATATATCTCTTTTACGATTATATAAGAAATTATTTAATATATAAATTTAAAAACAATCAGTCATATATATCCAAAAAAACTTTAAAATTATTTGCGGCGTTTTTTTCAAAAGCGCCGCTAATGCTCAGACTTTTAGCGGCGTTTTACGAATAAACACCGCTAAAAGTCCTTTTTAGCGGCGTTTTGTAAATAAACGCCGCTATTGCTCATTTTTTGGCGGCGTTTTCCTTCAAACGCCGCTAATGTATAATATTTACGGCGTTTTTCTTTAAAACGCCACTAAAAACGCCGCTAAAAGTCTGTTTTGCTGTAGTGCATGTTATTTTTTCAATCATATTGAAAAAGAAAAAAGCAAAAAGCTACGATTTATACCTTCATTTACATCCACTGCTTTTTCATTATATTAATTTTAATCTAATTTACTTTTACTAAATAAGAGAAATTCCATATATTTTAAATGGTTTAAAATTTACCAAATTTTATATTAATTATTACATAAGATAGTAGTTATCAACATCATACAATAAGTAAGATAGTAAAGATAAAAGTTTAAATTTAATAATCATAATGAATGGGATGATAAACATACATCTTCAAGTTTTATTCCAAATTTATAACACATTTGTGCAATTATAATTTCTTAAAAAAATTTAATAAAAAATTAAAATATTTATTGACCGTTGCGGATGTTAAAAACTAAATACATTAATACAAAACTTTTAAACGCTATAAATAAAAATAACAATAATAAACACATTCTATCATGTTGATTGAGTTTAATAATGCATGTAAATTAAAATATATTAAAAATTACAAAAAATTAATTATTAAAATGTTTTACATTTATTTTAGACTTATTACTAAACATTTTTCTTTTCACAAAATAACTTTTATATCTAACTTCAAATGTTTTTGAAATATAATTTAGTGGTCGAATAACTTTTGATTATTGAATGATGACAAAAATAAGAAATTATGAAATACTTCATTGTGATATATATATATATATATATATATATAAATTTATTTGGAGGAATTACTCATACATTGGTAAAAGTGATGACAAATATCTTATTTTAAAAGATCAAAGGAAATTTTAAAACAAATTTAGAAAATAAAATCGATAGGAAATATTAAATTTTGGTTATTGATTTTGTATTAGCTTATCACAATTCAGTGTAGTTTTTATGATGACAAACCAAAATTTATCAATTTAATAAGTTTGTTTTTCACTTTAAAAGATCGCCCTAAGTTGTCTCTAATTAAAGATTTCATTGATCTTGAATGTCACACACTTGCAAAATAAAATCTCCAAGTAAGTTACAACATTCAATAATAATTTTGTTATATTTTCAATTAATTTAAAATTAGTTCAACGTCGATTTTTCAAGTTGGATCTTAATATGGAGAATGATGCTTGATTGCATTTTCATTTATTAATTTTGTTCATGCTATTTGCATGTTAGAAAGAGTCAAAATTGGTTGTTGCTTGTTTCAATAAATCTGTCACTCATGTATGGTAGACCTATTCGATAAATTTGTCCTTAGAAGTAAGGGTCTAGGTTGATATTCGACTAGTTACAAGCCAAGGCAAGCAGACAAATCCAAAGTTGAATGTTTTAGATGCCACAAGTACGGACACTACAAGTGTGAATTTCAAACCTATCTCGGTCGACATTTGGAGGCAACAAATTTTGTAGCAGCAAATGAAGAAGAGATGCTTCTAATGACATGTCATGAAAAGGAGATGTCTTCATCAAATTTATGGTACCTTGACATAGGTTGTAGCAATCATATGTTCGGTAACTAGGAGACTTTCTCATCAATCGATAATGTTTATCGCACCAAAGTGAAGCTTGGAAATGATTCTACCATTGCAATCATGGGAAAAGGTACTATCAAACTCCCTTCAAACAAGATAATGCAAGTTATTAATGATGTATTCTATGTTCCTAACTTGAAGACAAGCCTTTTGAGTAGGGACAATTACTTGAGAAGGGGTATGAAATTGCACTTAAAGATGGAATTTACAAGATCTATGATCAGCAGCGGAACTTACTCGTTCAAAGTTGATATGAAAAACAAGATGTTTCCCCTTAATCTTCATGATTTAGTTCATGCTTATTATGTGACAAAACTAAAAGAGGAAGCATAGATTTAACATTTCAGATATGTCTTTCTCAATTTTGGTGGCTTGCGAACACTACACCAAAAGAATATGGTGGAGGGACTTCCTCCAATCACAATTCCATCAAGAATATGTGAGGATTGTGTCGTCAGTAAACAACATCGAGTTAAGTTTCCATAATGTAAGGCATGGAGAGCTAAAAAATAGCTTGATTTAGTCCATTCGAATCTCTATGGTCCAATCTTACTAGTTTCCAATGGAGGTAAATGATATCTAATTACATTTACATATGATTTCAGTCAAAAAGTGTGGGTGTACCTCTTACAGGAAAAATCTAAAGCCTTTAAAGCATTCAAGAAGTTCAAAAGTCTTGTTAAAAAATAGAGTGGTAGTCTGATCAAAGTTCTTCTTACTGATCGTGGAGGTGAGTATAAGTCTATTACATTTGATGATTTTTGTATGAAGCATGGGATCCGTAGGCAATTTACTGCGTCGTATACATCACAGTAAAATGGTGTATGTGAAAGGAATAATCGAACCATCTTCAATATGGTTGGGAGTCTACTACGAAGAATTGGAATCCCAAAGCAGTTCTAGCAGAAGCAGTAAACTGGAATGCCCATCTCTTGAATAGAAGTCCCACACCTATTGTTTTGAATATGACTCCCGAAGAGGCTTGGAGTAGACGAAGACCGACGGTTGATTACTTTAGAATTTTTGGTTGTATTGCATATGCTAATGTTCCAGATTAGAAGAGGACAAAACTTGATGATAAGGGAGTAAAATTTGTCTTTCTTGGTGTAAGTGATCAATCAAAAGCTTACAAGCTCTATAATCTTGTGTCCAAGAATATTAAAATCAGTCGTTATGTGGTGTTTGATGAAGAAAATTTTTGGTATTGGAATGATTCAGATACAATTGTGACACCAATTCCAATTGAGTTTGAAGAAGACCAATAACATAATTCAACTAGTAACAATATTGACCTTATTGAAGAGGATTGTCACACCTCAAATTATCTAATCCGCGTTTTGGATGGTTGACTCGCGGGATCAGAGAATATTTGTGGGTGAGCTAGTCAAATTTGTGAGATTTGGCTGGTTTCATCTTGGCGTATTTCCTTGTAGACTGATCCGCCTTCTTACGGATTCCTATTCCACATTTGGAGAGCTCTTCCATTTGTGAACCTGTTAGCGGTGAGTTTAATTGTTGTGAACATGTTCGTTTGTTTTAAAATCTGTAATAGGTGGGACACATACAGAATGTGTGTCAAGTCTAAAAAAGAAATGTGTCATTTTGCATGACACCTGGAGAGCCTTGATAGTTGTGTTTGATTAATGAAATAATGTATGCATATAATATGATTAGGTATCCTGCTTAGAGTGGGATTATGGGATAAATTTTATATAAATGGATAGAAGTTTACAAAGAAAAAGACTTTATTATATGTTTCTCTATTCATCTTTTATTATCTTCGAAGAATGCTAGAGTGTTCTTCGTTGCTTGGAGAAGGAACCAATTATTCAATTTAATTAATAACTAACCTTTTCAAGCTAATTGCTGGTAAATTCTTAAGTCATTCTTTAGTTTAATACCATGGAATGAAAGGGTAGATGGAACTATTTATATAGGTTTTCACTGGAAGTTTTGGAAGGAAGGAAACCTCCTTTTGGTTAAATGATTGCATGTTACCGATTCTCATTTTTACATTAAAGTTTTAGGTGTTTCTATATTTAATAGAATGTTTGATTTTATTTAGCTAAAGAAATGGGGAAGGCCCAACTGCAAAAGGGAAAGAACCCGTAGAGTAGCTTTTCTTGGTAATCTCTAGTGAGTTCCTTTTACTTGTGCTTCTGGTAAATTCCAACTAATTCAATAAAAATGTTGTCTTTCAGGTATGCTAGTTTATTTTAAAATTAGATGTGCATGAGTATGTTAATAAACTGGAAAGATAATAATTAAATGTGCATGAATAAATAAAAATGGACATTCTTCCTTGGTGTACAAGCTTCGTATTCGAAATGGTGGAATGGGGAAATTGAGGAATTGTTGATATGTGAATGTGTAACACCCCTTACCCGTATCCATCGCCAAATAAGGTACGAGGCATTACCGGAGTTTACAGAACCATTTTTCATTAAATCGAGTCATTTTACTATTTATATTCTGAACGTAATTATTATGTCCTTTTATTGGGCTCTCGAAGCCCAAAACATAAATTAGAAACGATTCGAGACTAAATTGGGATCATAGGGAATTTTTTTGCATAATCTCAATTTTTTTCTCTATTACAGGGGTCACACGCCCATGTACTATAGGGACACGCCCGTGTGGTTCAGGCCGTGTACCTTACACGGGCAAGGAACATGCCCATGTGGGAGCCCGTGTGCTCGATCCTGGGCATCTGTTTTGCAATTTTGGGATACAGGGGACACACGGCCTTGACATACGTCTATGTACTAGACTGTATGTCACATAGGGCCTAGACACATGCTCGTTTGTCTACCCGTGTGGACAAAAACAATGCTATATCCAAGCCTCATTTCTCACTCAATTGGTCTTTTACTTACACCAACATTTAGATATGTTCAAGATTCAATTTATATGGTTAAATATCTAAATTTATCAATCAACTATATATATATATATATAGACATATTCATAAATTTTTATAGCATTCTTAACCATCATCTTCATTCCTATACTTATACCATCTCATCATTTGTTCATTTTAAACCCATATCAAACATGATAAAATCATAATTATATGTAACTCAAAACTTACTAAATACAAGCCATACCAATGGCTAGTTACAGTTAGATCATTTATAAGCCAACATTAACTAATTAACCTATACATGCCATTATAACCATAATTCATTTACCATACATACCAAAATAGGCCGATGGATAATGTGAATGATCTCCGTCGAGCTTCCTAACCAACGAGCTTCAGAAAACTCACTCATTTAAATTTAATATAAACATACAAAGTATATTCAATCATCTTGATCACGAGCCCTAACACATAACCTCATCACCTTTGTTAGTCGTACACTTCATATAAATACCAAGAAACATGTATGGGCTCAATTCTCATTAAATTTCTCATATATATAAACAATTTCACATTATGTAATCATATAACATATAGCAACCATATTTTTGTATTTTAAATGCATTTTCATAACAACTTGTCTTGATTTCATACTATTTTATATTTGAGCTTTACTCATCAAAGTATTTGAAATATCATCTTTATGCAAATAGTAACATGAGGTACATAATTCCATAATTATGAATGAACAAATTTATTAAACATATTCCATGTTCATATATCATAGTCTCATGTCTCCATATATCAATAATCATAATTTTCTTGTATTTCAAATAAATACTTGTAACCATACATAAGTATGCAATTCGCTATTTCTTACTGTCAATCACAATTTCAAATGACAAATTGTTGTGAATACTGTAACACCCCAATTTTTCTCAATTTCAGCTTTTGTAAATTTGTTACAAAAATATCTGTCTGCTTCAGTGGTTATGTGTTTTGGGAGTGTCTGAGAAGTCTTGGCTTCAAGCCTTAACTTGAACAGAATTTTATCTTTCTAAATGAATAAAGCCTTGCTTTTGTCCAGTAGGCTTAAGTTTTAGTGTTAATAAGTTTATGTCAGAATGGGCCTACTGGTCTGGTAGTTAAGAGGAGTGTTGGGATGGAAAAGGTCTTGTGTTCGAGTTGCGACATGAGTATTATTTTTGCTATTAGGGTCGTGTAAGAGTTTGAAGTGTAGTGAAATGCTGAGAATTAGAGTTGTAGTTGGAAGTGAGGGAGAAAAACATGGGACTTGGGTGGTTGTCGTAATACTCAGTCTTCTCCATCTGAATCTTCCTTTCTTTTTTGGCAATTTTGATCAAAATTCTCTTTTCTGTGCCGATTTCTTCATTTTCTCCCCACCGTTTCCTGCTAAATTCTTTTGTTGCCCCACCCTTTCACGTTTGATTCGTTTACTTTTCCATTTCTTTTACTCTACGCTAGTGCACAGTCAATAAGTCATGCTTTTGATTAAGTTTATCTATTCCTCTCAAATGGTTACTAAAGAGGAGTGTTTTCATGTTTAAGAGTGCTATAAGTGGCTGTGGTTCCCAAATTGTGCCGACTAAGTACGTGTTTGTCGGTGTCTACTTAAAGATATGGGTTTCGTTGAGATTTATGTTTTATCTGTTCATAATAACTCCTTTTGAGTGACTGATTTTGGACTCAGAATTATCAATTTTAGGTTTTGAAGTGCTCGGGAATCATTTTAGCTTCAATCGAAACTAGATGTGTACCCTAATCGCAAGAAAATGCGTTTTAGCAAAAGTCAAAAACCTTTTGTCGACGCCACACGGCCGTGTGGTAAGCCGTGTAATAGGCCGTGTGCAAGGCCTGTGAGCCTCAACACGACCGTGTAATCAACGAGCCAGGCCATGCACAGATGACACAGCCGTGTGATGGTCAAGCGAGGTCGTGTGTGAGACACATACTCAACTAATTGGGCCGTGTGAGATTCTAGGCCAAGCAATTTAGGCCATATGGGCCACACGAGCGTGTGAGCCCACACGAACAGGTCACATAGGCGTGTGAGCCCATTTTTTGAAAAGTTTCGTAAGGTTGCACGGGTCGCCCAAGTCGACTGTGGACCTATTATAGGGTCGGTAAGTATTACTTAGACCCCTATAGAAGTAAGCTGTCTGTTTGATTTCTGTACCAAGCATGAATTATGATATTTGAATGTATGTACTTTTAATTGCATAATAGCATGAAATCCTTTGTATGTTGCATTGCATCGGGGTGGGTTGATAAGATTTGGAGGAAGTATCTGAAAAGCTCTTATGCCTGTTATCTAGTAGCTCAGCTGTAAATTTCTGATTATGTGCCGCATTTTGGTACAGCATGGTGTCTAGGGTTGGATGGGTTGATTTTATCTCTACATAGTATGTAGGGTTGGACGGAGTTGGTGTGTAGAGGCTGGTTGATAGGATTCTGATATTCTATTCTGTTCTGTATATTTTATATCTGAGTGGGCTAAGGTCTACACCGATTCTGTAATAGGCTCAGACCCGAACAGTAAATGCATGATTATTTTCTGATATTATGCTGTGTGCATGTTTTTGTGGGGTTTACACACTGAGTTTGAGAAAATTCACCATTTTATGTTTAATTTTTCAGGTAATCCCCAACTTTAAACGGATTGGTGTAGCGGAGGACTCGATGGTGACTACTGCTTTGGCCTCACAGCTTTTATACTTATTTTATGATTTTGATGATATCTAGGAAAGTGTTAACTAAATATGGCCTTTACGTATTTTGTTTAAATTTGGGATTTGCAACGATTATGGTTTCACCGTTAGCAGTAGAAAAGCTCGAGTTTTCAAAATAAACAAATGTTTTACCAAAACACCACGATTACGCAAACTGATTTAAATGATTCCGTGAAATATAAATATTTTGGAAAATGAACAGTATTTTGGAAGTGGATAATGATTGAAACAAACGACATGTTTTGAAAGTAGCATAAGATAATGAAAAAAATAGTATTATCGTAAGTATGTTTTCTAAAGCACTATCACGTGATATCGTCAGATTCGGTCATAACGTCTGAACTGGGTTTGGAGCGTTACATTTAGTGGTATCAGAGCCAATTACAAAACTCGATTATGGATTAAGTTTTAACAGTTGGTTTTAAAATAATTTTTAAGTGCTTTGAAAAGTTTTTAAACTGAGTATGTGGTACACCGAGTCTTCAGCGTCGATCCTGTAAGTTTTCTGAAATCCTATTTAAATTTATCTTAAAATACTACTAGCATGCTTGAAACAACCAATAGGTAGTATACTGTACTGAAAACACTCTAGGTAGTGGAAATTGAAAATCGTAGTGAGACTACGATTCGCGATAACAAATTTTAAACTTTTGATACTATCCGCATAAAATATCTATTAATGAATATCGAAACTGTAAACTAATGCATAAAACTATTAATAAAGATAAACTCTAAATTTACGATAAGTGCACGAGGTATCCGAGGACGGGGTACTAGAAGCCATGGTAGAAGTCATAGAATGGCTCAATCTTGGTCCTCATCATCTGAAAATCTACTTAATCTGGATACGACTAAAATGTCGATCTCACCTGCTACAGAGACTGGGTCTCATGATCGTGCGGCTAGGACGACGCACTGTCATAAGCCATATTACGAATTTTAGATAGGGTCACCGGGCCTAACATTGGATTTAGGGGTCGTGAGTCGGTTACGAAATGACTCCAATCCAACGGGGTTAAATTATTCAAGGGAGTCACTAGAGTCGCCCCTAACGTGGTCGAATATTGGATGGAGACTACGAAAAAAATTATGAATGACCTGGATTTTATCACCGAGCAGAAGCTTAAGAGGGCTGTTTCTCTGCTTCACGATGAAGCTTACCAGTGGTGGCTGACGGTTAAGGAGGGCACTCAGTCTGACCGATTGACTGTGGATTACTTTCAGATGGCTTTTCAGAGTAAGTATGTGGAAGCCAGCTACATCGATGTTAGGAGGCGTAAGTTTTTTAATCTTACATAAGGGGACCGCTCAGTGGCCGAGTATAAGGCTGAGTTCCTAAGATTGAGCCGTTATGCCCTAGGCATGGTAGCGACCGAGTATGAGCGATGCGTCTATTTTAATAATGGATTTAGGGATAGTTTGTGAGTTCTGATAGCTCCGCAGAGGGAGTGTGAGTTTGCTACACTGGTTGAGAAGTCGAAGATTGTCGAAGAGGTCAAGCGTGAACTCAAAACTGTGAGAGAGGAAAGAATAAAGGGAATCGAGCTCTCGGGTTCTATGATAAGGCCTAAGAAAAATGCCAGATCTGATAGGCTAGTGAGAGTTGAGCCTCTTGTTGCATCTACTGGGGTGGCGCTTTATGGGCACTGTGGTAAACGTCATCCAGGCGAATGTTGGAAGACTACTGGGGCTCGTTTAAGATGTGGCTCTACTGAGCATCGTATCAGAGATTGTCTGCTGAGAACTGATCAGATACAAGCTACGGGTACTGGTACTATGTAGCCACCGAGAGTAGTTCAGTAGCCACTAGGGGCCGAGGTCAGGCTAGGGGTGGTAACGGTATGAGCCGAGGACAGAGAGTATCGGGTAGAGATGTTGAACCGACTGAGGCAAGGCAGCTCACACTGGTTTATACTACCTGTCGCCTAGAGGACCGAGATGCCCCGGACGTCATTACGGGTACATTTCTAATTTATAATGTACCTTATTTGGCATTGATAGACATAGGCTCTACACACTCTTACGTACCTAGTGCTGTGTCTGAAACTCCGGGATTCCAATTGAGAGTACTTCTAGTGAGATAACTGTCGTGAGTCCATTGGGGCTGTCTATCTGAATAGGTAAATTGTTTAGAGATGTCCGTTAAAGGTTTAAGGGATAGTATTTCTGGCTGATCTAATAAAGCTTCCATTCGGGAGTTCGATTTGATTCTAGAAATAGACTAGCTAGTCAAGCACCGGGTAAGTCTGGACTGTACGACTGAAAGGGTTATTTTGAAAATCGAGGAAGACAATAAGGTAGTGGTGATTGGAGAACATCGAGACTATCTAACTAATGTGATTTCTGCTTTTGTGGCAGAAAAGTTGGTACGGAAGAGATGTGAGGCATTCTTGGCCTACATCAGTGTTTCTGATTCTAGTGACTCTTCGGTTAAGAACATTAGAATCGTAAGAGACTTTCTAGATGTTTTTCCTGAGGAATTACAGGGTCTACCTCCGAACCAAGAAGTAAAATTTAAAATTAAGCTCATTTCGAGTACAGCTCTGGTATCTATTGTGCCTTACCGAATGGAACCAAATGAGCTTACAGAGCTTAAGGCTCAAATTAAAGAACCTGTTAGATCGTGGATTCATTTGTTCTAGTGTGTCTCCATTGAGAGAACTAGTGTTGTTTGTAAAGAAGAAAGATGGGACAATGAGGATGTGTATCGACTACTGGCACTAAACAAGCTAACAATCAGAACAAGTACCCACTTTCGAGAATAAATGATTTGTTTGACCAGTTCAAAGGAGCTTTTGTGCTATCCAAGATTGATCTACTATTAGGACACCATCAAATAAAGGTTAAGGAGGCCGATGTGCATAAGACGGTATTTAGGACTCGGTATGGACATCACGAGATCCTGGTTATGCCTTTTGGGTTGACCAATGCACTAGCGATATTTATGGATTTGATGAACCGTGTGTTCTAGCCTTATCTAGACCACTTTGTGGTGGTATTCATCGATGATATCCTAGTGTACTCCAAGATTGAGGACGAGCACGATGAGCATCTCCGTGTGGTATTATAGACTCTTCGTGAGAAACAATTGTATGCAAAGTTTAGTAAGTAAATTCTAGCTCCGAAAAGTCAGCTTTTTAGGGCATATGATTTCTATGGATGAGATTCGTGTTGATCCTCATAAGATTGAAGCTGTGTTGGATTAGAAATATCTGAAGAATGTGTTCGAAATCTATAGCTTTCTTAGGCTAGAGGGTTATTATCGACGCTTCGTAGAAGGGTTTTCCTTGATCGCAGCACTGTTAACTAAGCTTCTGCACAAGTGAGTTCCTTTTATCTAGACTGATAAGCAACAAGAGAGCTTCGAGAAGCTCAAATCTATTTTGACGCAGGTTTCAATTTTGATACAGCCTAAATCAAGAAAGAATTTCATCATATACAGTGATGCGTTGCATGTGAGTCTATGTTACGTACTGATGTAGGATGGTAAGGTGGTAGTTTATGCGTCACGTTAGCTCAAGACACATAAGGCTAACTACCCGACGCATGATTTAGAACTGGATGCTATGGTCTTCGCTCTAAAGATTTGGAGGCAAGACCTGTACGGTGAGAAGTGTACTATCAACACTAATCATAAAAGTCTCAAATACTTAATCACTTAGAAGGAGTTAAATTTTAGGCAGCGTAGATGGGCTGAACTGCTTAAAGATTATGATTGTATCATTGAGTACCATCCTGGTAAGGCCAATATGGTGGCAGATACTTTGAGCTGTAGGCCTATGACCGCTCTGAGAGCAATGTTCGCTAGACTCAATTTATTCGACGATGGGAGTTTGTTAGTAGAACTTTAGGTTAAGACTACATGAATTGAACAAATTAGAGATAAACAGATGGGGGATAAGTCTCTTGAGTTGCGTTTCTGTCAGGTTGAGACTGGTGATGCTACTGATTTTGGGATTAACAGTGATGGGGTACTTTATTTTCGCGGTCGAATTTGTGTACCGAGTGATGAGGAGTTGTGATAGTCGATTCTAAGGGAGGGGAGGCGCATAGTAGTCCTTATGCTATGCATCCCGGTGGGAACAAGATGTACAAAGATCTCCGAGAGTTGTACTAGTGGTCAGGGTTGAAGTGTAAGATTACTGACTTCGTTGCTCGCTGTTTGACTTGTCAGCAGGTTAAGGTTGAGCATTAGTTACCTTCAGGGTTGCTGCAATCGGTAAAGATACCGATATGGAAATGGGAACGAGTAACGATGGATTTCGTTAGTGGGTTGCCTTTAACATCCACTAAAAAGAATATTATCTAGGTCATCATGTATCGATTGACCAAGTCTACTCATTTAATTCCGGTCAAGACAGACTTTTCTCTCCAAAAATTGGCTAAAATATATATATCTGAAATAGTGAGACTGCATGTGGTTTCTGTCTCGATCATCTCTGATAGGGATCCTCACTTCACGTCTCGATTCTAGAAGAAGTTGCATGAGTCTCTGGATTCAAGGTTGGACTTCAGTACTGCTTTCCATTTTCAGACAAATGGTCAGTCGGAAAGGGTGATTTAAGTACTGGAGGATATGTTGAGGAGTTGTGTTATAGATTTCTGAGTTAATTGGGAGGAGTATTTGCCATTGGCAGAGCTCGCCTATAACAACAGCTATCAATCTAGAATTTAGATGGCACCTTACGAAGCCTTGTATGGTCGTAAGTGTCTCACTCTTTATGTTGGACTAAGTTAGGTGAGTGACGTGTTTTGGGTCCAGAATTAGTTTCGGAAACTAAAGGTAAAGTCCGTTTGATTCGAGATCGACTGAAAGCAGCATCTGATGGGCAGAAGTCCTATGCTGATCTAAAGAGAAAAGATATTGAGTATTCTATGTGAGGCTTAGTTTTTCTAAAAGTCTCGCCATAGAAGAAGGTCTTGAGGTTTGGTCGCAAGGGTAAGCTGAGCCTTCGATTTATTGGGTCGTACCGTATTCTAAAACAAGTGGAGCTAGTCACATATCAGTTGGAACTTCTTCCGGAGTTGGATCGTATTCATGATGTGTTCCACGTCTCAATGTTGAGACGCTACCGCTCTGATCCCATGCACATTGTTCCTATTAAGGACATTGAAGTTAGACCAGACTTGATGTTTGAAGAGGAGCCGATTAGATTCTGGATCGCTACATTAAAGTTTTGCTAATGAAATCTATCCTCTTAATGAAAGTGTTGTGGCGAAATCATAGCACTGAAGAGACCACTTGGGAGCCAGAGGATTTGATGCATCAGCAGTATCCTCACATTTTTGATAAGGTAAAATTTCGATGACGAAATTTTATTTTAGGAGGGTAGAGTTGTAACGCTCTAATTTTTCTCAATTTCGACTTTTGTAAATTTGTTACAAAAATATCTATCTGCTTCAGTGGTTATGTGTTTTGGGAATGTTTGAGAAGTATTGGGTTCAAGCTTTGACTTGAATAGAATTTTATGTTTCTAAATGAATAAACCCTTACTTTTGTCTACTAGGCTTAATTTTTAGTATTAGTAAGTTTATGTCAAAATAGGCCTACTGGTCTGGTAATTAAGAGGAGTGTTGAGATGGAAAAGGTCTTGTGTTTGAGTTACGACATGAGCATTATTTTTTCTATTAGGGCCGTATAGAAGTTTGAAGTGTAGTGATATGCTGAGAATTGGAGTTGTAGTGGGAAGTGAGAGAGAAAAACATGGGACTTAAGTGGTTATCGTAATATTCAGTCTTCTCCATCTAAATCTTCCTTTCTTTTTGGCAATTTTGATCAAAATTCCTCTTTTTGTGCCGATTTCTTCATTTTCTCCCACTGTTTGCTACTGAATTCTTTTGTTGCCCCATCCCCTTCGCGTTTGATTTCGTTTTCTTTTATATCTCTCCACTCTATGTTAGCGCGTTGTCGGTAAATTATGCTTTTGATTAAGTTTATTTGTTCTTCTCAAATGGTTACTAAAGAGGAGTGTTTTCTTGTTTAGGAGTGCTATAAGTAGCTGTGGTTCCCAAACAGTGCCGACTAAGTACATGTTTATCGGTGTCCACTCAAAGGTAAGGGAATCATTTTAGCTTCAATCGAAACTAGGTGTGTACCCGAATTGCAAGAAAACGTGTTTTGACAAAAGTTGAAAACCTTTTGTCAACATTACACAGCGTGTGGTAGGCCGTGTGGAAGGCTATGAGCCACAACACGGTCGTGTGATCGACGAGCCAGGCCGTGCACAGGCAACACGACCATGTGATGGCCAAACGAAGCCGTGTGAGAGACGCAGGCTTGACCAATTGGGCTGTGTGGGCCACATGAGCGTGTGGGCCCACATGGGTGAACCACACGAGCATGTGAGATTCTGGGAATCACACGGCCAAGGCCAATTTGGGCCATGTGGGCCCACAAGGGCAGGCCACATGGGCGTGTGAGCCCATTTTTCTCAAAAGTCCTATAAAGTTGCATGGGTTGCCTAAGTCGACTGTGTACCTACTGTAGGGTCGGTAAGTATTACTTAGACCCCTATAGGAGTGATCTGTCTGTCTGATTTTTGTACCAAGCATGAATTATGATATCTAAATGTATGTACTTTTAATTGCATAATAGCATGACATCCTTTATATGTAGCATTGCATCGGGGTGGGTTGATGAGATTTGAAGCATCTAAAAGGCTCTTATGCATGTTATCTAGCAGTTCAGCTGCAAATTCCTGATTATGTGCCTCATTTCGATACAGCATGGTGTATAGGGTTGGGTGGGTTGCTTTTTATCCCCACATGGTGTGTAGGGTTGGACGAAGTTGGTGTGTAGAGGCTGGTGGGTAGGATCTAATATTATTTCTGTTCTATATATTTTGTATCTGAGTGGGCTAAGGTCCACACCGATTCTGTAATGGGCTCAAACCCGAACTGTAAATGCATGATTATTTTCTGATATTATATTGTGTAAATGTTTTTTGTGGGGATTACACATCGAGTTTATGTAAAACTTCACCCTTTAATCTATTTAATTTAATTAAAATCTAAAGCTTGACAATAGATGAAACTAATAATTTAATTAAAATCTCGAAAGCTTGACAATAGATGAAACTATGGTATTTTTTAGTGTTTTTCTTGGTCTTTTTATAGATGTTTAAGGTTCAAAGGTAGTAGAAATCAAAGAGGATTAGAGATTGGAAGTAAATATTAATTGGGAGAGTAAAAGGAAGACAAAAGGTCGGATCAAATATGGGGAATGAGAAGTTGACGTGAAAACCATTTGGAAAAGGGGGTTTTTAGGTTGATTTTGTTCATTTGGTTAAATTACTTCATAAAATCTCTAAGTTTTGACTCTTTTACAAATCAATCTTTTTTTGCAAAATTAAAGGTATTTAGAACTTATTTTCAAAAATTAATTAAATTTCCTAAAAACCATAATTGAAAATATTACCTATATATGTTGGAAAATTTTGAAATCTCTAAGACTGAAATTCTTAAAATACCCCTTAAAACTCCTAGGCTTTATCTTAGAGTGTTACAAAAGCAGCGAGGAATGATGGCTTTCCAGCGATATTTTACTAGCAGTTTCAGCATATTATTGGATCTAATATGGGCGAATTTTGTCTCAAAATTCTAAATGAAGGTTTGTCATTAGAACTCTTAAATGCTACAAACATATTGTTGATTCGAAAGTTTCACAGCCTACGAATTTGATTAATTTTAAGCCTATAAGTCTTTGTAATGTGCTCTATAAAATAGTTTCTAAAAATGTTACAAGTCGTCTTCAACATGTTTTGGATATTTGTATATACAAGGCCCAAAGTGCTTTTGTACTAGGCAGGTTGATTACAAACAACGTAATTATTTCTTATGAGATCCTTCACGCATATAATCAAAAAAGATCAGGAAGAAATGGTTTTGTGGCGTTGAAACTTGATATTAGCAAAGCATATGATAAGGGGTAGAATAGTATTTTCTATGATAGATGCTGCTGACATTGGGTTTTGCTAATTTATGGGTAGATTTTATTTCTCACTGTATGAATTTAGTGTCTTATTCAATTCTCATAAATGGGGAGAAGGGAAACGATTTACTCCATCTAAAGGATTGAAGCAAGGAGACCCATTGAGCCCTTATTTATTTCTGGTGTATACTAAAGGGCTTTCGACGTTGATGCAATTGGCCAAGGATGAGGGGTTAATTGAAAAAGTTAGAGTAAGTTGTAAAGGACCACAAATTTCTCATTTATTGTTTGTCGATGATAGTGTTTTCTTTTGGGAGGCTACTGTAAGGGGGAACAAATAATTAAAAGGATCCTAAAGAAATACGAAGAGGCGTCTGGTTAGTGTGTTAATTATGAGAAATCTACAGCTTTTTATAGCTCTAACACGACTAATCAGATGAGGGAGTAGGTAACGTAAGTATTGAACGTTCGTGTTTCAAAAAATTCTTGCCTACTTTTTGTAATCTACACTACAAGAGATTAGTCAATTCAGCCCTATGCCTGCAATGCTCAAGGGAGTATGAATCCAGAGAACATGCTTTGAGGGATTGCCCTGTGTCAAAAGAGATATGGAACTTGATGAACTTTCAATGGTCAGAGTTTATAGAATGGATTACCTAGTTTTTCAATAATAACTCGAGCTCTCAATGTCAAACGCTGGTTATTGTGACTTGGGCTATTTGGACTGAATAGAATAAATGGCTGCATGAAGGGCAAAAAAGACTAGGGTTAGCAGTAGTAAACTTTATTAGAGAATATGTTAGAGAAGTAGATGGGATTTCCTATTCCAAACCTTTTTGTAGAGTGGAAGCAGTGACATTGAGGCCTCCAGAGAACTCAATTGTCGGGATAAATTTTGATGCATCTCTAAAAAAACATGAAAGTAGGTCATGTTCATGAATGATTATTAGAAATTCAGAATGTGATGTTCTTGGTTCTAAAACGATTATTAATGAGAATATACCTTCTATTTTCCCAACAAAAGCCCTTGCATGTATCCAAAGCTTGATGTTTGGCCTGGAACTAAGGCTCTTGGAGGTTGAGATTGAAGGAGATGCCCTCACTGTTATTAGGAAATTGCAAGATGTTAATGAAGATAAATCTGAAATTGGGGTTTTTATAAAGATAGAAAGAGACTGAGTAGGTGTTTTCATACTTTTCAGTTTCAACATGTTAGGCGATCAGCAAATGGAGTTGCTCACCTATTGGCCACTGAAAGTCTAAAACAAAGGTTTCAATTATGCATGCAAGATGGAGTTCCTGATTTTCCAGAGATGAAGTGGACAAGGATAGAAGTTGAGAGGCATCTAATTTCTCCTTCGGATTAAGAGTGGGGGACTGGGAAAGAAAGGCTCTGGAAGAATGACTGAAGAAAGTAGATGAAGGGATTGAAAGTAATTGAGAAAGGATATATTGGTTACTGCGGTGTCTTTATTGTTGTTGTTGCTTTTTAAGAGAATTAAATCTTTATTTTTCATTGGCTGAGGTGTTGGTGCCTTTGTTTCTCCATTTGTTATTTGCTAGTCTTAAGTGTTTTGGCCCAAGATTTAGGGTGGATTTGGATGGGCGGTGCGTTTACCTGTGGTTAGTGTAAAAACAGCAGTGGCGGTGAGATTAGATACTGTAGCGATACTGTAGCGTGAGACAAAAAGTAAGCTAAACGCACCGCACCACACCGCACTCAATCGCCCATCCAAACCCACCTTAGTCTTTTGTAATTAGGCTCGTTTTTTTGCTTTAATAAAAGTCCATCATTTTATTAAAAAAATATAGTAGTGTAATTACAATATATACTATCAAACATGACATAAAAAATTATAATATAATTACACTATATCAGTAAAAAAGTCTAGTGAAATAAAATTTTAGTAACTACAAGGTGTAATTATTACCCTACTAATTACATTTTCATCAAATTACTCTATGGTGTCCAAACTAATGCAATCAATACCTCACCAGTAGACGTACCATTTTTGTCTTGAAATTGGTACATATTGGTACCAATATGTTGAGTGTATCATTTCGGGTTTAGCAATTTTTTAAATATTTTTCATATATATATATTTATAATTTAATTTTTAGTTTTTGATATATTATATATATTTAAATATTTTAAAGTATAATTTTAGCTTCTTAATATCAATACCGAACTGACTACCATAATCCAAATGAACCTTTTTTTTAATATATTATTGAAAATATTATTATTTATAGTAAAATTAAAGAATACTATTAGAATATTTATTAAAAAAAAAGCTCCCTAATGTTTTAGCTGTACTTTCTCTTGACTTTTATTTTAGCTATACTTTAACTCTAATTTTAGAGTTAATAATATATATTTTTCACATTTGATGTTAATAAATATATATATAATTATATTGAATAAATATTTGATATATAGATAGATAAAAAACTTAATTTTACAATATTGAAATTTTATTATGTATCTTTAAATTTTATTTAAAAATTAGAAAAATAAACGAAATTAATGTTAAAATCTCAATCTATTTGTTAGAGTAAAATTTCTAGGCTTGTGTGTAAATAGTTAAGCATTTTATCCCCACACTTTATTTTTGAAATATAAAAGATAAAGAATGCAATATTAAAATTATAAATGAGATTCTTTATCGTTAATTTCTTTTTGGACGAAATATATCAGTAATTTATTCATTCAATATATTTTCAATCAAAATAGTTATAGAATCTATAAATAATAATAGTAATAGTAAATATCAAATATTTATAAAATTAAATTCATATAATATTTTGGGCATTTAAAAAAGGGTTAATTAGCACGAAAAAAAGGCCAGTTTTAAAAGTTAATTAACAAATTAGACTATTTTTCTCAAATTTAAAAAAATATATCGAAAAACTAAAACACGTCTTAAAAAAACATTTTCTATGGAAAGAGTTTTTTTTTTTATATCAGCTCCTCTAATTAGAGGGTCAAATAATAATGGTTTCATTCTTTATGCCAAGTTCTATTCTTAAGCACGTTAATATTTTTTTCATGTTGTTTTAAATTTTTTATTAATTAATACAACATGATATAAAAAATACAAATGTGTTTAGAAGAGAAATTAAACTTAAGACTTAAAGGATGAAATCATTATTATTTTTCGATTTTGATTTTTTCTAAAATTGATCTATTTTACTAAATTAAAAAAAAACAACCTAAATTACTAATTAACTTTTAAAACTGAAATATTTTTGCTAAACAACCCGGAGAGCTCACCCTTCGAAAAAGGAGTAGCACGTGCCCACATGGCTGCTGTAGGGAAATCAAGTCCCAAAAGATATAAAAAATGAGAATGTCAGTCCAAAAAGCATCCTCAAAATTTAAAAAAAAAAGAAAAAGAAGAAGAGGAGACTCAACTGTCTTTCACCACTGCACTACCGTCTCAGCAACCGTGCCGCCGCCGGAACACCCACCACAGTCACCGTTGATTAGCCGTCAGACAAGAAGAGACAACAATATACACAACAAACCAGGGCGTATAATTAAACAGTAGAAACAACGACAATTGAAATGACAACAATGCCCTCAATTGCTAAAGTCAATTCCATTTGTTCACTTGGGTATTCACGTAAAATTACAAAAATCATACTACATTAGAAAAAAGGGAAAAAAAGAAGAAAGAAACTACGTACTAAACCGTATACAAAAAAGAAAAAGGAAAAGGAAAAAAGTCCTCCGTAGATCGAAGCAGTCAATCGTCAGAATCGTAATCGCCACCGAAAATGGAAACACGATTGTAAAGCAAGAACAAGATGAGGAGAAGGAACAAGGCGACCCCAAAGGGAGAGCCGCTGACGCGGTGGATGGTGTCGGGTTCGCCGGTGGAAAAGACGGCGGAGACGAAGGAACCGCGATCTGAGGAAAGGAACTGGATTGTGAGGAGGAGGATGATGGGCAAGAGGAGGAGACCGAGGGGAGTCAAGAGCTCGGAAATGGCTTCAGTTATGGCTTCGCCTTGATCGCCGAACAAGAATGGGGCTAAGACCACGATGCCCACGACCACAGCTAGTATTATTCCATGGGGTGCACCTCCGCCTTGTCTTTCGGGTAACATTGTAGTTGTTGTTTCGTAGGGTTGGGTCTTGGTTGTTCCAAAGGTGTTTTGGGGTCTGAAACGAGTATGTGAGTGAAACTGTGAAAGGGAAAAGGGGTGTTGGGCGGCTTGAAATAAGGGTGGGGGAGACGCGTTTTACCAAAATTTAAATTATTAATAATATTGTTATTTAACTTCGGAGATTCAAGTATAAATTTTATAAAATAATTGTAATAATAAATTTAACCTTAAATATTTTTTATCATTTTACTTTTATTATTTGTATCAATTTCCTCATCAATTTTAAAATTTCATCTTTTCTAACAAAAAGTTTAACAAAATTTATTAAAAACTTCGTCAAATTTAACAATGGTGATATGACAACTTGCATAACAGTTCATATATGCTTAATAAAACTAAAACAAAGTTAAAACATATTTTAAAACTATCTATGTCACTAATAAGTATGCTTAGATTATCATATAGGTTGCCACATTTGTGCCGTTAAAATTTTAAAAATTCAGTCAAATTTTTTTAATGAAGAAGAATTTTAACTAAAATTTGAATGTTAATGGTCAAAATTATCAAAAAAATAAGAATTAGGACCAAAATGGCAAAAGAATTCAATTTTAAAGGCTAAATTTATTATTATACCTTTAAAATATGATTCTCTAATATTCTCCTATCGATAATTTTATCACACCTAATTATTTTAAGAGTCGAATCAAGTAAAATCCTCAATGAAAAAAAAAAGTTTTTCAATGCTTTTTATTCATAATATTCGAACTCAAAAACGTACATCAAATTTACCACTCAATCAAATAAAAAGAGACTTTATGTTTTTATTAATGGTCATAGTCTTTTTTTAACAAATATTTATTTCATAAATAAAAAAGGATTACAATATGACAAAGGCTTATGTCCCATACAAACAAAGGCCAATGAGAGCACAAACTCAGCTACATAAAGTAGGGAAAATCAATTGAGGGTCTTAACATCGTATAAGATAAAGCCTCGAAAGGCTAGGAAACCTAACATTGTATGATGTAGAATATAGGCCTATTGTGGAAACGCAAGAGCAAAGAAAGACCCCAACACGACATATCAACACTAACCATCAAGAAACAAATTCTTGATGCAATGAGTGACCGCTGTCGAGCGTGCACGTAAAAACAAACGATTTTACAAAAACTATTTTAAAGAATGATTTTTAACTACAAGTGTATAGTATCAATTGTAATATTTATAGTTCCAATGGAACACGAAGTATTCCAAAGGGTCGAACCCAAGAGAGGAGGCGATTGAGCAAATCCTAATTAGGAGAATGCATGTAACACTGGGAAAGTTAGGACTAAATTGAAAGGATTAGTGAATTGATAGAATCCATCGGAAATTTAGAAATTTTAATGGCCAAATTTTAATTAGTTGGATATCAATCCTTGTTCAGTTAGGATGGAATTGGTTGGTTCCAAAGTGGGAGACAAAATGATTAATGATGAATGGTAAAAACGATCAGTGAAAATCGTGCTAAAGGTGTATATATATATATATATATATATGAGTGTATGGAGACAGAATTTTCTCAATTCTGCTTACCAAAATTTTAATCTAAAGTATCAACTTCTTCAATCACTCTGGAAAAAGAAAAGGATTTAGCTAAAGGAAGCTTTGTATACTGCATCAGTCGTGTGAATTGAAGCCTAGTAGTAGAGAAATTGAGGAATTGGTAAGTTTTCTTACCCTTTTGAACTTATAGATTAAAGGAAGAAGAAGTAAGAACTCTTAAAAGCTTTTGTACAATGATGGATTCTTTGTTTTAAGGGTTGAACACGTTTAGTTTAACCGGTGAATGGTTGTCATGCTTAGCTGTCATGACAAAAGGGGCTCTAACGTATGGACAAGCTAAGCTAACAAAAAGAGAAAAAATCAAGGTGAGTTTTTGTACCTTACCTTTTGGATGATAGATGATGTCTTGTGACTCACTTGTATCACATTGTTTGTATACAGAAGTTGCCTAATATTGTAGTATGTATATGCAAAGTACCGTGTAAGCTTGCTAATTGTTTCCTAATTGTTTAATAATAGATAGTTGATGATTAGTTAACTGGCGTGTTGTACATATAATGATAATTTGTATGATATGCTTAAGTATTGTATGTGTGGTGTGAAGGAAATTATTGACCGGCTTGATAAAGTTAGGATTTCGAAAATGAGAACTTCTGTTAAATGTCGCCATACGGTGTTTCTGAGTGCAAATCATGATGTGCGAAGCTCCGGGCCTTGCGGAGGGGACACCGCAGTGTTCGAGCATCAAAGGTGGAAATTGTGAAACAAAAGAATGGACAGATGGATAAGGAAAATGGAATTCCTATTAAATATCGTTATATAGTGTTTTTGAGTGAAAACAATGATGTGCGAAGCTTCGAGCCTTATGGAGGGTACACTTTGGTGTTCGAGCATCAATGTTAGATATGAAATAAATCGACATAGATAGCAATTAGGTTCCATAGAGAAACACTGCGACGGAGGTCAACAGGCTCTATGGGGTGACACTGCGATGGCGGTATGATTTTACAGGGTAACACCTCCAAAGAGGTTTAATGTGTATGACATAGCTCAGCTATGGCAGCATATGGAGTTCACCAAGACAATAAACATAGGGATTACAAGGTGTAATACCATAACTCGGCTATGACAACCAATGGAGTCCGCCAAGACAGTAAACATGGGAAATAATGTGTAAGACCATGGCTTAGCTAGGGTAACATAGGTAGTCCGTTGGGATTCTAAACACGGGGTAGTTCACCGAGACATTAAACACGAGAAAGTCTAGTAGAACGTAAAAAAGGGGTCTCACTGGGGAAGTTCACAGATCTGTATACTTGGAGAGACACTAAGTTTTAAAGTAGAGTTTGCAATGTGACTGGTGCGATAAGTCACGGAACAAATGAGCTTGGTGCGTCTGAGAAACACAGACCACTAGGACAATGAGAGAATTTGCCCAAGGCGATGATGAATGAGGCCAAGGAAACATCTCAACCCAGTTAAGGTAAAAAGAGAAAGAAACTCCTAAAATAGAAGGTATACGAAGTGTACGTCAAAACGAGTCTGCTAAGAAAGTTGTAAATCCCATTTGGCTTAAGTAGACACGTAATAGGCTATAATAGAGTACGGTTATAAATTGTAAGTCAACAAAGAGTCAGCTAGAAGATTTGGTAGGTCGATAAGAGTCTTCTTGGGAGGAAAAGTCTTCTCAAGACTAAATGACCAGTAAAGACTAATAGAGAATAATTGGAAAATGGAAGTCCATTAGGGCTATGAAAAACAGTACAGATCTTGTTGATCTGCCAAAGGTAGGAACCACATGTCTAATGAAACCTCCTTATGGAATGGGTTGAAAGAGTAGGTGCTATAGGGGGGGTTGCATTGTGAGCACTAATTTTTTCCAATGAAAAGAGAATGTATTCTAGTAAAGACCTGTGTTTACGCTAATATTTTGGGTATTGCTAAGTGTCACCAACCGAGAGAATTGAATACGAGAATTAAAGACGTGGGTCAGAAATAAATGGGATGAAACCCTAATAAGAAATCATGATTATATCCAGATTAAGGATCTAAGTTTGCCAATAAATAGCTCAGAGTGCCCAAGGCATGGGCCTTGCGAACTAGGTTCGCAGAATCTCCTATGAGATCCAGGGAGTTTAATTTTGAACTAGCAAACTCAATTCTTTAAAATTTATAAGATCTTATACGCATATATGTACAAATCTCACTAAGTTCTTTTGAATTTATAAAATTGTGGTCTGAATGCAAGTTAGATAATTACCCGGACAAATCAAGAAGGACCAAGCTAGATTCAGCCAAGTTAAGTAGTGCGCAGTAGCTACCCATGTATATAGAGGGGTACCCATAGAGGTCTTGCCTCAGGATCTAATTTGATTATATACGTTATCGAGCCTCAATCCAGAAATTTTAAATAATTGTTAGAAACAAAGTCTTAAGAATTATAACCAGTTTTGTACAAGTTGTATTAGTAATTAGAATTCTAAAATTTAAGTCGTTTAAGTATGCAATTAAATCGAAAATAAAAAATTCATTAAGTTCTTAAGATTAGTGTAGCATCCAATATCTGGACTCGACGGTCGAGTCAAGTATAGGGTGTTACAATGCAAAAAGAGGAGTCTAAGCAACTAATCGCTAAAATCTATATTGTGACAAATCATAAAATGAGGAGTGATTAACCCAAATTATCTATTAACTACCTAAATGACTAAATTGTAAAGAGTGAAAAGTTATGAAATTTACAAATAACTAACAAACTGTGGTTGGTTGACTTTGATATGGTTCACTAATAATTTAATTAATGTTCTAAACTGCTTAAACTCCTAAAGTGCTTCTATTTTAAGCTCTTGGTCTCAACTTTACCAAATTAGACAAATTAGTCTGGTTTATCTCTTGATCTCGCCGCTAATCCATGACTAAAGAATTGGTGCTCAACAAGACTATCTCTCGAGTCTCATTTGCCTAAATTGTAACAGCCCATTTTTTAGCCAAATCAAAACAGTAGTTTTGGGATCTGAGGTTAAAATATTATTTTATTATTGTTTACATCATGATAGAATTATTTTGTGAAAGTTTCGTAAAGAAATTTTACCGTTTAAATGTTTAATTCGGTAAAAAGGACTAAATCGCGTAAAGTGTAAAACTTGTGTGTTATTAGTTTAATGTGCCTAATAGCTATGGTTTATTAAAATAGAAGTCCTTATGTTGTAATAAGTCCATTTATAATGTAAGTGGACATTCTTGGACATTGTTTAAATGATTTTTATGTTTAATTAATAATGTTATTAAAGTAAATTAGTAATTAATGTTAAATTAAATAAAACAAAGCCATGTATCGTCTTTTATTTCTCCATATTAAACCGATTCTAGGGCTTGAGAAGCCATTTATATCCTTCTTCATTCAGCCATATTAAATCTATGCAATTAGGTATGTTTTTGTTCAGTTTTTAATGATTTTTACGTTTTAAAGATCGTTGCTTTGTATTCTAGCTAGCCCGTTCCCTAGATTTTGTAATTTTTGAAGATTTAAAATGTTTCCATTGTTGACTACTTAAGTTCTTTGATGTTTAATGATAGATTATGGAAGCTTGATGATAGTTAAACTAGTTTTGTAAAGTGATTTTTTGACAAAAATGCAAAATAGGGATTAAATTGTGAAATTGTAAAATGTGGTGATTAAAAGTGTGAAATAATGAAATATATGGGCTACTAGGAGTCCCTATGAAATTTGGCTAGGCATGGATTGGTACTAAATTGCATGAATTTGCAATTTTATGTGATAGGACTAAATTGTAAAAATGTGAAAAGTATAGGGATATATGTGTAATTTGCTAAAATATGAATTATGGACTAAATTGAATAGATTAAATGCTGAATATATTGAATTTGATAATATATAGATCAAGATAAATCGAGATCGAGTTTAGATCGGGGAAAAAGGAAGATTGACGAGTAGCCGATAGTTTTTATCCGAGCAATACGAGGTAAGTTCGTATAATTAGAATCAAACTTTTAAATACTTGTAATTATTGAAATGAATGTATGTGATTGGATAATTGATATACTTGAAATATGAATGCTTTATTGATACAATCTACTGGTTATTGAGCCCCGTTTGAACTGTATGAATTCATAGGATACGAGTGACATGTCACTGGGGTTACTGTTTTGGTTGAGCTGCTGCATTTATTGTAGACTCACCATAGCTCGTATGAGCTTACTAATATATCAACTCGTAAGAGCTTACTGTTCTCAGCTCGTATGAGCTTACTGTTCAGCTCGTTAGAGCTTACCGTTTTAGCTCAATAGAGCTTACTGTTCATCAGCTCAGGAAGAGCTTATCGATCATGGCTCGAAAGAGCATAAATGATGATGAATTGATGGATTACTGATGTTTATCACCCAAGTATCCTTTGGAGTTCTAATAGGTTCAACATGTATAAATTTTGTTTATATATGGATGAGTATTGTTACTGAATGAATTATTGATTATATGATTGAGAATGAAATGTTGGATGCAATATATATGGAGTATTGAATTGTGATTAATAGATGATTTCATGTATTAATATGACTAACCTATGGATGAATGCTTGTGTTAGGCATTCGAAATTTTATGGAGTTTACCTTATATTATTTGTATTGAATTGGTAAGTTTAATTCTAAATTATACGGGCTTACTAAGCTATAAAGCTTACTTTGTTTCTTTTTCTATGTTTTATAGAGGTTTGTTAGCTCGCTCGTTTTGGACAAGTCGGAGTTGCACATCATACTATCCAATTTCTAATTGGTACTTTTGAACTTGTGGATATATGTAAATATGGAATGTATAGACTAGTTTAAAATATGTTAGTATGTTACTTGATATCATGAATTTGGTATGTTTTTGTGTATAAGTTAAACCATGTGATTTGGCTTATTTTGGTACTATGTTTTGATTGTGTATAAGTGTGCGATTAAGGTATGTTTTAGGCAAGGAATTGATGGAATGAAAATGTGCAAAAGAGGTCTTGTTATGTATTTGATATATGAATGGGTTATGCATGATGTTAATTAGACATTTGAGTACTAAGTTGAATTGGTATAATATAGGTATGAAATGTTATGGAATGGTTACTTATTGGGTTATGAAATGTTACAATTTATGCTTATGTTTGCTTGTGAAAATAATGTGGCAAAATGACTTTGCAAATAGCCTATTTTTGTCCACACAGGCAGGGACACGGTGTGTGTCTCAGCCGTGTGTGGCACATGGTCATGTTACATGGCTGTGTGTCCTCTGGTGTTGAAATGGAATTGAAGTCAGTATGCTCCACATGGCCTCACATACGGGCGTGTGATTGGCCATGTGGTACAAGTCAGTATAACCCCTAAATGGCACACGGCCTAGCACACGGGCGTGTGACTCGGCCGTGTTGATAAGTCAGTATACCTTATAGTTTTGGCATGGCTTGACACACGAACGTGTGTGGCCATTTCGAAAGGCGCACGGGCTAGACACACGGGCGTATGGTTGGTCGTGTGACACAAGTCAGTATCCTCTCCAGTTTTCACACGGCCTGGCACACGGGCGTATCTTCAGCTGTGTGACACAAGTCAATATGTATTCCCTGTTTTCACACGGTTTAAGACACGGGCGTGTCTACTAGCTGTGTGAGGCATACGGCCTGTTTACACGGGTGTGTGATACTTGAAATGTTAAAATTTTTATAAGTTTCCAAAATTTTCATATGTTATCGATTTAGTTCCGAATGCATGATTTAAGCTTTGTATGCTCGATTTAAGTACATATTAAATGTGAATGAATGATACTTATTGAAATGAGATGATATTTGATAAATGATTGTTCTGAACTGAGTTATAATCCGGTAATGCCTCTTAACCTATTCCGCCAACGGTTACGGGTTAGGGTGTTACATAAATCTTCCCTTAGAGGCGTAAATCCTAATTTTTTATGTTCATTCAATTTAGTCCAATTTGTTGCAATTTAGCCCCTTAATCAAAAATTATCTTACCCACATCTCCATCAATCAACCACCTTGAGAGTTTAGTTACTCATGTTAAAAACTAAGCTAACAAATGTAAAAGAAAGAAACACAATAGCCATGAACATAAAGCTTAAGAAAAAAAGTAAAGATGAGCATTCAATGGTAAAATGAAGAGTAAGTAACATAAAAGGTAAAGCCTTTAATAGATTAAACTAAAAGAAACTAAAATACATTAAGTTAAAAGTTGAAATGTCATTACAAGCAAAGAAATGGACTAAAAGTGTAAATAAACCCTAGCCACAATAATAACTAACTTAACTAACAAGAAGAACATCAAAAACAACAATAAAGTGTAGGAAAAATAAACACTACACTAAGAATGAAGATGAAAAGAAGAAACCCTAGAAACTGAAGAAGAGAACCCTAAGAGAAAACTAAAGAAACTAAAGCAAAAAACTAAACTAATGTGACCTCTCTCTTTTCAACCAATTTTGGCTGATTTAGCAACAATTTTTTACCCAATTTTTTGACCAAAATGTCCTTTAATGGGCCTCCTTTGATTGGTGCTTCGATTGGACAAATGTGACCCCTAGCGTCATTTTTTATCCCCTCATGACAATGATATCGCGATACCTAGTTTTGGATATCGCGATATCATCATCAGTCTTGAAATAGGGTGTTCCTTGTTACATAGATATCGTGATACCCAAGGAGGATATCGTGATACTACTATAGGTTGCCTTAATCCCAAGCCTACCGCGATTCTCATGCTTCAATTTCGTCATAACCCTTTCTTTGGTGATCTTTTTGCTCAATTTCAGACCTCTATCAAGTACATACAACAATGACACAATTGGCCAATTTGGGTCTAAAAAATGAGTATAATGAGGCATTTACACTTATTCAATTGAAAACCTACAAAATATGAAAAAAACACGAAATTACCCCAAAACAATCTCCTTAAGCATAACAGGGAAACCTAATTTGACATATCAAATTACTACAGATCAATGAGTCTCTAGCATATCATTACCACCATGGTAGTGGCACCATGTCTAATCTGAAACAATAGATGCAATTGACGCCTAGTCAAAAAATAAGTTCCAACAAACTAGAGGAACAAAGTCACAAAAGATTGACGAACTTGAGTCGCTAGAAGCTTAAAAAATCCATGAGTGGGAACCAAGTGATACCAGATCACTACTAAAGCTATGGATAAAATTATTATCCCGACGGGCCTTATCATAGCATGTTAGAAAAATGGCAAATGGATGGCATCAATGTGACTAGGATTGATGGAAGATAACCATTGGTTACACAACAACCATACGGTTGGCCACCATGAAAATTTTTGGAAATTCTAAGTTGTTGGTCCTAGCTTGCCGTTTGGGACCTCTTTACCTACACGTTGCATTTCTAATGAATGACGTAAGTTTGAACATTAGAGACAATATTATTGGTTGAGATAGTCACGAACTCCGAACATAAAATTAATTGGAACAACTTAAGTAGAATAAGCCAGAGCTAGTCCATTTTATCCAATGTAGATTTTCCAGAGATATAAAATACAAATATTTCAAAGCTTATATATAATTCAAGATATTGATGTAGGTTATCCAATTATGGGACAAAATTTTTAAAATTAAGATATAATTTGGTTTGAAATTTATTGAATAATAAAATATTTAGATTTAAAGAAATTTAAATAAAAATTTAAATGTGATAATTATAAAATATATTTTCGATGTTTTTATGAACCATTCCAGGAGTATTTTTTTCTTCTAAATTTATATTTATAAAATATTATTTCTTTTCACAAATCCAATAATTAGTTCTCGTATTCTATAAATCTGTTAAAATAGAATATTAATATTAAAAAAAAATACAATATTTTATAAATTGTACGCGGAGTTTAACAATGGGAGCACCCAAGGCGAATACGTGGGCGACTCATTTATATTTCAACCATGAATTGTTAGGAAAGATTGGGGAACTTCAAAGGAAACATACATAACCAATTTTTTTTTCTAGCCTTAAAAGTAAGTGGGTTTACAATGATGTTTACATTTTTCATTATATTTTAAAAACAATCGAGATTATTTGTGGAGTTTTTTTCATTTCATTAGTAGTATATAAGATAATTATTGATATTTTTAACTTTAAAATTAGTAGAATTGGTACTTAATTTTTTAACCTATTTCATATTTGATTTTAGAAGAAGTTAATTAAGTTGTATTTTTTAATGCCTGATTCACACTATTAACTTTTGTACCAAAGCCTAATAAAATAGTGACATGTCGTAAAAATTTAAAAATTAAAAATATTTTTACGAATTTTTATTTTAGGTGCATAGTTATTTTGAACAAATAGATATCTCGATTGAGATAACTTGGAAGTTCATTTATCCATATTTATTCTAGATGTGTATATTTAGTTTTTTTATAATTTCAAAAAATAAAACCATATATATTTAAAAATTGATTTTAGGTTTTTTTTTTCAAATTTTCTAGATTTTTGTGATATTTTAGATTTTTTCCTAGTTTTTATAATTTTTTATAAATTTTTAGATTGTTGTAATATTTTTATAAACTAGTGTTGTGAATATTCTTTTAGATTTTAAGTAATGAGTAATAATTTAAGGTTGTCACATAGTTTTGTGTTATTAATTATCAATGTCAAATTACCACAAAATTGGAGTTAACTTGGTACTTAAAAGTGATATCAATTTGTTATTTTTATGGTCTATTTATATAGATCATACATGTTAAATTTGATGTAAATATAAAATTTCTAATTATTTATTTTATATAAAAATTTCAACTGTTGAATATATATATTAATATATAGAGTATTTTAAATTGATATGATAGAGATGTCGGATCGGTTCGAAAATTTACATGCATGATAGATATAATTATATTGATAAATTTAACAGTTGGATCATTAAAATATTAATCATATGAATAGTTATGAAAGTGTATAAAACTATAATTTTTATATATTGTGTAAGTAAATCCATCTCGCTTATAAATAAATATAAATATAAAAATTGTAAAAATTCTAAACAAAGACAACTAAAATACTAATTTAATTAATGGTTTCAAATTCAGAAATTAATTAAGGTAAAAGAAATTTTAAATGATAATGTAAACATAAATTGCTAAGATGAAGATTTTTTAAAAAATTGATTTCGATCATATTTGTTATTTTTGACAAAATTATTTATAATTTTTTAACTCATAAATAGAAAGATAATATGTTTTAACATTCTCAAATAAATATCTTTCTACATTAACAATAATACTTATATTAATTAAATTAAGACTTAATCAATAAAAATAAAGAATTAAAATAAGCATTAATGGCAAGAAAATGAGGAATTTTGCATACGTGTGGGTGGAACCATAGCTCGCGGTATTTCACTTTAATTTTCAAGAATTTACTTTACACTTTATTGGATCCCTGACAAGGTTTTGTCATTGCGCTTTAATTACATTTTAAGGCTAATCTATTAAAATACTCTTCACCTACTCTCCTAAAAAGAAAAACAAAATAAGTCTTTATTTATTTATCCACGAAAGTTCTTAATTTTAACTAAAAATAATTTCACTTTATTTTTTAAACTACTTGGTTTCTATGCTAAACCCCTATTGTGGCATGATTTGCCTTTTTCTTTCTGGTTTTAGTTTTACACAAGCCACAAAATCAAGTTTGGATAAAATTATTGTACAAGTTTTTATATTAATGTATTTTTGCCTTTTTTATTAAGAAGAACAAGCAAATTAGTATTCATAAATTATATTAAAAAGTAAAGTGGTTATTTTTATTAAAAATTTATTTATTTGTATTGTTAAAAGTCGGTATGATTGATGGAAGAATCGGACAATGACATGTCATTTGCTATGTGTATCTCATGTTAACGTATAAGGATTGATTTTTAACAATATAATTGAATGAAATTATTAACAGAATGACTAATTTACTCTTTGATCTAATGTACATATAGTAATTTGCTCACTTCTTTAATAGAGGATAAAATATAATTTAACTTTTAGTACAATAACCTCTATGATACTTTTACCTTCCAAATCTTTAACTATATACAATTAAAACTATTTTAACTTATAAAAAAAACTCTTAAATAACTTAAAAAGAACATTTACCAAAAAAAAAAAACTAAAATTAAATATGGAGATTTTCATATCTCAAAAAATATATATTATAATTTGAGTATTTGGGTTATCCAAAAGAATTTTTATTTTTAATTAAAATAAAGTGTTTTCATGAATGAAAATAATAATAAAACACTTATTTAGTTAAAAAACTAACATAAAAGCTTATTTCAACAAAGTGTGCTATTTTGAATATTTATAATAAATGGAACCTACTTTTAATGATAAAACGACATTATATAATACAATAAAACTACAAATTTCTTTATTCCAAAATTAGAATTGGAGAGTAGTGAAGATGAAGTGGCAATTTCCCTCTAATTCTTCAGCTTCTTATATACTTATGGCTTCGTAATATTTAGCTAAGGGTTAGTGAATAGAGGCATCCATGGGTATTTTGACCCTAAAGTCCCACCTGCTAATTCAATCCATTTCTACATCTACAATCTTAATTTTTTAAATTTTGGATTGCTAACAACATCTTATACATAACTTCCTTTTTTTATCAATGCTCCATTTTATTTTGGTTAATTTGTTGGTATTTGGTAAGATAAAAGAGTAGTAAAAATATAAATAACAAAAGTTGATTATTGAAGAACAAAATTGGCAATCCAAAGTGGACAATTTAGTACTACGCAAAAAGTAAACTGGTGATTCAAATGCTTGCAGTTTCATTGGATCCCACACCACATGCTGCATTCAGAACATATATGTATTTTCTAATTTCTATATATTTTTTTATCTTGAGAAAAATGATTTCTAATTTCGGATAAAATATTCAAATATATAAAAAATATTTATAAAAAAAGCCGATTTTTTTAAAATTTACAAAAAAGGGCCGACTCCTCACAAAACGCATCCACGTCAGCGCGTTTTGTGGGGAAAAACTAGGAAAGCGCGTCCCTAGGGACATGCTTTGTGCCAAATCAGCAAAAGCGCGCTGACGTGAATGCGCTTTGCTGATGTGGCACAAAGCGCGTCCCTAGGGGCGAGCTTTAGCCTTGCAATGGTCAAAAATTAAAACCCTATAAATACCCTCCAACCCTTTTATTTTTTTCACACATTAGTCCTCTATCATCTTTCCCTCAATTTTCTCTAAATTTTCTCTCAAATTTCTCTTAAAGTCCTTGAAACTTACTCTCAAATTTCAAAATAGTCCTTTACTATTTACAAAAAAGCCATTTTTAATTTTTTTAATATATTTTTTTGGAAAAGTTTAAAATTTTCGATCGTATTACAATGGCCGGGGAATTAATTCGTCTAGACAACAAGCACATCTCCGTCGATCAAATGCAAATGGTAAGTTTTAATTTTAATTTTTCAATATTATTTAATATTTTTAGGTTTATACAATTTTAATTAATTTTTATTTCATAATTTTTTAAACAGTCTATAGATCGGGTGTTGCAATGTTATATTCGCAATATGCATGGTCCCCTATTGTCGTTGATCGAGAATTACCTGCGGGAAGCGGGTTTTTGGCACGTGGCCACAATAGGCGGGCTTCAAGTTGGAGTTGACTTTGATCGGTCATACTGGTAGAGAGGTGAAGACCGAGACGACACTTTCCATCTTCCATGCGAGAGTGTACCATCACTCGGAAGATGTACACTTGCGATTGGGATTCTGGGTGGATCCGCCCAGAGTCACCGGGTCCGCAACTTCTACCGATTGGATGGCCAGATGCTACGAGCTTCGGGTGCCATTTCGGATAACATTCATTGAGGTCGGATCGAGATGGCCTGGTTACGAGACACATTCCCGGAGCCGAATGATGATTCGACTGAAATAGAAAGAATACGGTATGCTCGGGCATACATTCTTCAGATAATTGGAGGTTATCTGATGCCGAACCTATCTAGAAACCTCGTACACTTGAGATGGCTTCTGAAACTTGTTGATTTTAGAGCAGACGGTGAAATGAGTTGGGGTCCGCCATGCTATCGGTTGTATCGAGTCATAGGGCGACGCAACCGATTAAAACGAAAATTGAGGTTGCCTATCACTCATCGTAGTCATGGGCACGGTTTCGATTTCCATTTTACGCCCTCGACTCGACCACCCATATTCATTCCCACCGATAACGAGGTAATTTAATGTTATATTTTACAATTATTACGTAGATTTATAGTATAATTGTATGCTAAAAATTTATTTAATTAGGTGGAACCATTCGACGAGTTATGTTGGAATACCTACCTCGCTTGAAGATATACGGCTTCTATTGGACCAACTGTTAGAATCACAAGTAAGTTTCGAATTTCGTATTTATAATTTAGTATTTCGTATTTAGTGTTTAGTATTATGTATATAACTAATATTTTGGTAATGTTAATATAGTTTCAATGGACACCGTACGAGGATCCAAAAATTTGGGCAGTAATTCCGGAGGAGTTCTTGCAAAATCCAAACCTTTGGCACGTGAAGGTCCTATTGATCAACTATGCGATCGTGGAGATACACCGGTCAAATCAGGTTCTGCAACAATTTGGATTTCGGCAACCGATTCTCGTGCCACCTGAGGTGCTCGATGATGAGCACAAAGTGGACTTACGGCAGTTGCATTTGGATTGGCCAAGATTTTGGTCAGCATATATAGAGATGTGAGAGAATCGGTATGACTATTTACCTATCCGAAATCGATCGTCATTCCTGAGTTACCGTGCTTGCCGGAATACATGCCATTGTTTAGGATTCATGTTAAGCCATATTTGTTGTCGGAAGAAGAGAAGCAACGGCAACTTCGTCAACAAAGGGAACGTCGGGGCTCTTTAAATTCAAAGAGAAGGGGTGATGAGACGGGGCCATCAATAGCGCCGACACAGTCATCGGGCCCATCAACAATACCACACAATCACCGGCCCATCACCCAAATTGATGACACCGACATCATGACCTTTACCCTTTATGCCAAGTCGCACCCTACCCCTTATATGTATCCTAACCCATATATATTTTATTTTCCCAGTCCCACCCTAAGTTGGAATGCATGGTCGGGTTCGAGTCCGTTCCCGACTACTCCGACCGCCAGCCGATCTTGAGGCCACCGTCGCGTGAGGGATCACATGAGGCGCCATCAGGGAGCACTTCTTTTTACCAGTCTCCTTCGCCATACGAGATTCAGACACTCCACCGCGGTTTATGCAAACACCTCCGGGGTTGTTATTTTATCAAGGTGGGTCATCCTCGCAACACCCACAACTGCACTCCACCGCGGAGGAACTGGAATCCCCACCGAGGTTCCACGACCTCACGGAAGCTAGAAGAAGAAGGAATCTAGTGCGTAACCGCCGACCACCCCCATGTGGCACTGATTTCAACCGGCATCAACATTGATTAGGATGAACTTTTTTATTTTTTAAATTGTAATAAATTTTTTTATTTTTTTAATAAAATAAAAGTTATTTTTTATTCGTGTTTCTAATTTAATTTTAATATCTTCACTAAAATAGAAGTTGTTTATTTTTTGTATGTAATTTAATTTAATTTTTTAATAAAATAAAAGCTATTTTTATTTTTATTTTTGTAATTTAGTTTTAATATATTTAATAAAATAATGGTTGTTTAATTTTTTATTGTAATTTAATTTTAATTTCTTTATTAAAATAGAAATTGTTTAATTTTTTATTGTAATTTAATTTTAATATATGTAATAAAATAAGAAGTTGTTTTTATTTTTATTTTTGTAATTTAGTTTTAATATATTTAATAAAATAATAGTTGTTTAATTTTTTATTGTAATTTAATTTTAATATCTTTAATAAAATAGAAATTGTTTAATTTTTTATTGCAATTTAATTTTAATATATGTACTAAAATAAGAAGTTGTTTTTATTTTTATTTTTGTAATTTAGTTTTAATATATTTAATAAAATAAGAAGATTTTTTATTTTTATTTTTTGTAATTTAGTTTTAATATATTTAAGAAATAAGAAGTTTTTTATTTTTATTTTTTGTAATTTAATTTTAATATATTTAATAAATAATAAGTTTTTTAATTTTTTGTAATTTAGTTTTAATATATTTAATAAAATAATAAGTTTTTTTATTTTTATTTTTGTAATTTATTTTAATATATTTAATAAAATAATAGTTGCTTATATGTTTTTGTAATTTAATTTTAATATATTTAATAAAATAGAATTTGTTTAATTTTTTTAAATTTAATTCTAAAATAAAAGTTCAATATTTGTAATTTTATTGTAGCCTAAAAAGCGCTCTAGGGGATGCCGCTTTGTGTTACATCAAGAAAGCGTCACGCCAACAAGACTTTTGTCGATTTGGCACAAAGCGCATTCTTAGGGCACGCTTCTTTTTTCCTCACAAAACGCTACCGACGTGGACGCGTTTTGTGGGGAAATGACCATTTTCCGTAAATTTTCAAAAAATCGGTCCTTTTTCATAAATTTTATTTCTTTTTGGTATATTTGGGTATTTTACCCTCTAATTTCTATATATTCGTAACGTCCAAAACTATTCCATGAAAAAAAAAGAATTATAAAATAAAAAGGGAATGACAACTTTTGATTGGTGAAGGCAGTGTAAATAAAGAAAGTCATATAGCATTGGTTTTAACAACGTAGACTTAAATGAAAATTTTGAAAAGTTTAGTGACCAAACTGTAATTTTTTTAGTTAAATAACTAAAACAAAATTTACCTATAATTTAATGACTAATGATATAATTTATCCTATTTTTTAAAGGTTTATTTCAGGTTGGGAATTCAAAAGCACGTAACCAACCGTATACTCCATAGTTAAAGGATTCCCTTAGAAGAAGGCAACAAAACTGTGGAAAACAGGAAGTGATGGCACCCCAAGGATTGTTCAAAGCATCTATAGCACATGCAAAGGTGAGTGAAGATGTCAAAATTTGGATCATTAAGAGATACATAAGGGACAAGGCAAAAGAACAACTTGTCTTTAAAATTAATGTCAAACTGTATGCAGGTATCACATAATAAACTACCATATCAAACGACTACTTTAAACTTGTTTTCAACCTGGTTATTATAAAGTTAAAACCATGTTTAAAAACAATTTAGAGTAACTTACGCCGTACTTTAATTTTAATAGAATAATTTTTCAAAATGATTATTCAGTCGTTATCTCATTAATGGGAAATTGACTGGACCTGATATGTCATGTTATAAATCTTATAAAATGAAAAATTCTTCTTTTAGCCCCTTTAAAAAATTTTATTTTTCTCTTCCCCTTCCTCTTGTCTTCTTCTTCTTCTCTTATTTTCCTTTCACTAACAGGAAACTCAGAGAAGAGTCCCAACAGAAGGCCATTGAGTGTTGAAACTCAGAGAGGGAATGGAAATGGTAATGTAGAGCAAAGAAGAGTCTTTCCGGTTCAGTCGCCCCAGGTTAATGTGAGAAGAACCGGATTAGAACAGACGACGAATAGATTACCCGGAAACAGGAAACCAACGGCTGAGATTTATGACAAAGAAGAGAAGGTATTTATTCCAGCGGAGGATCAAACATGTACTGTTTCAGAGAGTAGCATTAGCACTTCTTCTCAAACTGATACGGAGGTAAAAAGTCAGCTCCATAACTAAATTACATTGATTATTTAGTTTTGCTTAACGATCCTATTTCATTTAAACCAGTAATTTATTGTTATGGCGCATTGGATGTTACAGAGGTTGAAGGTGGAGGACCCTTTTGGAAAGATGTGATAAGCTGCTTCGCAGCATTGCGGAGAGCCCGGTCCTCGTACTCGATTCGTCGTTCTACAAAGAGGAATCGTCTCCTTCCCCCGTTATGAAACGGAGCATCGATTTCAAAAGGTACAATGACCTCCGATGGAATTTATAAAAATGTTTATCTTGCCCATATCAAGCCGTAAAATGAACGGGGAGAAAAAAGCATATAAACAAAATAGGATTGCATATAAGATATAATTGGATTGTGTTTTGTAGGTGAAAATTAAGGGGTTACAAGCATGTGATTCTGATTCAAGTTGAAAACGCCCGTGACAGAAAAGGGTTCATTCAGATATATAAAGACAGGATCCACCATTGATATCATTCCATCAGAGCTTGGCCTTGCAATCCTGGATTCAATATCCATTCTTCACTTTTTCTACAGAATTCTGCACACTTTTGTGCTATTCATTAGCTGCTCACTTAATAAAATTTGGATTTTAGTCTCATGACCCCAATATACAAAATCTTATTTCATAATTTAACTTATTTAAGATTTCATACCGACATTCTTGATATTTGGTTTATATGTATTATGGATTGAGCTTGGTGATACATTCATAAAGGAAAGTGAAATGGATTCGTATGCTTTTAGATTCGGTAAAATTATCATGGAAATTCCTATATGAGGAGTTAAATTATATTTTATTTTTTACTTAAAAATAAATTAATCTTTATATGTTAGTTTAAAGAGAAAATTAGACATATTTATTTTCATCAATTTCTATTATAAAAACTTGGTGTGTTGCCAAAATAACCAAACAATTACATATGATATGTGTATTTTATGTTGGTGTATAAGAATTAATTTTAATCATAAAATAGATAAAATTTTTAATGAAAAATTAATTTTTATTTGATCTAATGTACAATGATTTGTTTATCTTTTTCTTTAAATAGAAAAGACGAAATATAATTTAACTCTTAATATAATGATCTTTATAGTACTTTTTACCTCCCAGATTTCTATATGATAAATATAAACATGATAAAAGCGATAGAAATTCATTCGATGCTTTAAGTGAATATCGTGTTTGACAACGAAAGAAAAAACCAAGATTAAGGAGAAATTTGAGAGTAAGTTACCATTTATATATGTTTTATCCAAGGGTTTTACATTAAAAATTCAATAGGAATTATATGTATACCCAAAACAAAAATTATCTCTATAATATGACATAAATAAATAAATATTTATAATAAATTTAATTAATTTATCATATGGGCACATTAATTTCGATATTTTCCCACTTGGCCTATGATTAAGGCATAATAAAAATATAATTTAAAATAAATCCAATGTTAGTTTTATTAAATGAATGAATTCACCTTTAAAATATAGATTACTATATATTAAATATATTTTATCTTTACTATATTATTAATTATGTTTAATATATTGTATACTTTTTTAAATTGTATTCTACTTAAATATTTATAATAATTTATAAAAATAAGTTGATTAAATTAATATTTTAGAATTAGTAATAAGTTTTAATATTTTATAATTCAAAGGTGGAATTGACTTTTTTTTTTAAAAAATTTCTTGCATGTTTTCTTATATATTCTAATCAACCAAATATAACTCATTTATTGCATTCCAACCAATCAAACTACGTTATACCTATTATATCCTATACCCATTGAATACTATTTCATTCTTCCTCTATTCCATTACAATGAATCGGACATACTGAGTATTACGTGTTGGATATCAACTTTTTATTTTTATTTATATAATCTTTTGTAGTAAAATACTTTATATCAATAAATTTACTACATTTTCACTTTTATCATTCTTCAAAAGAATACTAAATAAGAGTTGTCATATTATATCTTTGTGTTTTTTTTTTTTTGGTGAAAGAAAGGAAACAATACAAGCTAAATCCTCAAAGGAGGGTCCACAAACAATCTTAATCCTAGACTTCTAATGTGAACAATCTTGGCTAGGCTATCCGCAATTAGATTACTTCCCTGCTCCAGCTTTTTAAGCATTTGATGAATTCTCCTAATAATGGTAGAATTGGAGATTCCCATATCATCTTCCATGATAGCTTTAATAGCTTCAATACTCTCAGTTTGAATAAGGACCTTTTGGAAACACCTATCTGTCGTAAGATTCAGCCCATCCAAAATCCCCTAAAACTCCACCTCTAAAATTGAAAAATTACCCAAATATCTCACGAATCCTATAATCCACTCTCCCTTGTGATCTCTCACGCAACCTCGCTGCAGCTGCAAAGCCCTCGTCAATCCTAACCAAACTATTAGTGTTCAAGCAAACCCAACTGTTGGACATAGGCCAATTAGGTAGAGTGCTTCGGGCTTCAAACTTTGAGATTGAGGAAACGGAGGAATACTACTTAGCCCAACTAAAGGAGATTTTAATAATTTCCTCAACACTCCACGAAATTTCTTGGAAAATAAACATGTTGCGATTCTTCCAAATACGCCACGCAATAATCCCAAAGAGATAGGACAAATCGATTCCCCCATTTAAGAAGTCATTTGGTTCTGCAAATTAGTTGCCATCCAATCAAGTAAAGAGCCTGAGTAAAAACTAGAAAGAGTTTGTTGAGGAATGGTTTTATCCTAGACTCCTTTGGCTGCAGGACAATCTCGAGTGTATGAATCACATCCTCCAAAACATGTCCACAAATACCGCAAGGGTTGCTACTCCCACAACCTCGTCTTACTCTTTCAGCATTTGTAAGTAGCCTTTGCTTTAAGACAAGCCAAATAAAAAGTGGATTCGATGAGAGCATTTAAATTTCTAAGGTATCCTCCAAAACGTTTCCTTAAGATTCAAAGTGTCTTCACGAACCTTCCCATACGCGCTCTTGAGAGAGAAGGTGTCGGTTGAGGTGGCTTTCCAAATAATCTGGTTCGAACCTAACGAAGGATGCGGTGGAGGAACACTTACAATTTGATCAATGATTTCCTCTAGCACCCATAGTCTAAAAAGATCTAAGTTCCACGAGCCACTACCTACAATTAGATCATTAAGAGAGTAATCCAATTAAGGTTAGTAGAGGAAGGAATAAAATTCAGTAAAGGACCACAGTTAGGGGTCCAAGAGTCCTACCAATATTAGAAATGAACCTCTAAAGAAAGGAACACCGATTCCTAGATAAATCTTTAAGCAAACCACCAGGAACTCTATATTTTGACCGAAAAACCTGAATCCAAAGTGTATTAGAATTCGAAATGATGTTAAAACCCATTTTCACTATGAAGGCAATATTATGATTTTCCAACTGCCTAAGGTCCAGCTCCCCATGCGTCTTAGGCTGACACACTGAATTGCAACTAACCAAGGCCATCTTAGAGCTACCATTATGAGATCCCTACATAAATTTCCTTACCATCCTCTCAATATCGTCATAAACTCTTTTAGGAACCATCATCGTCTGCATAAAGTAACTGGGAATTGAAAGCAGAACAGATTGTGCCAAGGTGACTCTACCAGCAAAAGAGAGTTGGCGTGCATCCCAACTAGACAATTTACTACGCACTCTATCCACCATAAAGCGTAAAGTGCTACTAGTAACCTTATCATGAAAAAGTGGCACACCAAGATAAAGCCCCAGATTAGTAACTTGCTGAAAACCCAAAAAGCTGCTTAAATGCCTCCCTAAGTGTTAGCTCACGCTCTTAAAAAAATATTACTTTTTTGTATATTTACCTGGTGCTACCGAAAAGGCACAAAAGTCTTCCAGAATATTTTTTATGACTCGGGCTTAATCATCCTCAGCATGACAAAAAAGAATCAAGTCACCAGCGAAGAAAAGATGTGATAAAGGTGGACCATCTTGAGCAAGCCTAATAGGAGACCAAGCGTTCGCCTCAATAACATTGTGAATATTGTGCCCCAACCACTCCATGCAAAGAATAAAAAGATAGGGAGATAAGGCATAACCCTGCCGAACACCTCTAACAGGCTAAAACTTCTATGTTGGGACACCATTCCATAAAACTTGCATGGTAGAGTTAGAAATTGCAGATATAATAACATTTCATAAAAGATTAATACTTGCAGCTTGAAGTAAATCATCAATAAAATCCCAGCGAACCTGATCATAAGCTTTCTCCAGATCAATCTTGATAGACATCCATTTCTTATTCTTCTGCGTGCCCCTCATAGAATGGATTACTTCTTGCGCTATAACGATATTATCAGTAATATTCCTCCCAGCCACAATCCTAGTTTGCTCAGGCACTATAATCCTCGAAAAGACCACTTTAAAGCGATTAACGATGACCTTCATAACCAATTTGTAAAGGAATGAGCATAAGCTAATTGGCCAAAATTGAGAGAAGTCTTCCAGATTCTGAACTTTCGAAATAAGCACAAGGAGGGAATTATTAAGTTTCGAATCGATGACTTGACCTTCAAAAACCCCTTTGACCCACTTACAAATCGAGTCGCTAACATGCTCCCACTGACTTTGATAGAACAAGGTATGATACCCATCACTCCCAGGTGCCTTTGCAAAAGGGCATTTTTAATTTCATCATCAATCACTGGCCTACTAAGAAAATTAATATCCTCATCCTTCAGCTTCAGAAAAGCAGTAGAAGGGAAATCTCTCTTCTGCCCTGGATGCTCCTCATACAAAGTGGAGAAAAAATTAACTGTTTCAATCTTCATCTGCTCATCGTCCATAATTCAATCACCCATACCATTTTTCAAAGCGAAAATTCTATTATGTTGATGTCTTCTCAAAGTACGCATGTGGAAAAATTTGGTATTGCGATCACCTAAAACCAACCAATCACACCGCACCTTCAGTCTCCAAAGGATTTCCACGTGATGTAACACAGTCCCCAAGTCCTCTCTAATAACCATTTCCACTCGATGAAGGTCGTTCGAGTTATCCCAATCTCACTCCAACTAAACATTATGCAACTTACGAGTTAAGGCCTTCTTTCGGGTAAAAATATGGACATACACCTTCTTATTCCAACTTTTAATCTGATCAGTAAACTTTGAATGTAAGGCCAACATACTAGCAGACAAATTCCAATTTTGTTCAACAAAATCCGAAAAAGTAGGGTGCTCCACCCAACCAGCTAAAAAACGAAACGGTCTCCCCCTTAAAGAATGAAGCTCTGGCATAAGGGACAACTTTAAAGGCCTATGGTCGGATTTGAGACATGACAGGTGCGCCACTAAGGAATTGGGAAAGTTTGCACTTCACGCACTATTACAAATGGCCCTGTCCAAGCGTTCGAAAATCCCCCCTCTCTTCCAAGTGAACTGTGCACCCCTGAACCCCAAGTCATGTAGCTGAGCGAAATCCATGAAACTCCCAAAGAAAGGACACCTCTTACCCCTAACTCTCCCCCCCCTTTTTTTCACTCAAGACAAAATGACATTGAAATCACCAATGGCAACCCAATGAGACCCATCCAAAAGAATAGAATCCTTTAGAGAATCTCATAAATTCCTTCATTTCTGACTATTCGGGCTGTCGTACACAAAGGAGACTAACAAAGGCTGCTTGAAAGAGTTATCATAATATATCTTTAATGGCATTGTTATGGACTAAATAACTCTTAGACCCAAGATAAAATATCTCAACTTTAATGCATGTGATTTTACTTCATAAGATAATTCCTTTAAGCAGTTTGCAAATGATAAAAAGCCAAAAAAAAAAAAAAACTTTAACATTTTCCAAGTATTTCTACTAAATATTTTAAATATTAAATTTTAAATCAATTTTAAAATCATAGTTTTTTAAAAAAATTAATGTTAAAAATAATATATATTTAATAGTTTTAAATTTTAGGGATAAAATTTTAAATAATTTATTTTGGAACAAAATTAAGTTTTAAATAATGTAAAAGTATAGATTTGACTTATGAAAAAAAATAGTTCACTATTTTTTGTTGTGATATGGATAGTGTTGAATGTAGAAATAAAATATTTAAAAATTATTTCATAAAATAAGTTAAATTACATAATAATTTTAAAAAATTAACAAATAAACTTTGAATGAAAAATAATTTTACTATTATTAAAATTATTTTATATTAAACACAATTTAATGCAATATAGTAAATAAGATATGTGAATTTACATTTTAAATGTAGAGGAAGTAATCGTTTAATAACTACGATTATTAAAAAAATTAATATCAGTCATATTAGTTATTTTTATGATAATTAAATAATCTATTAACCGAATTATGCTTCAAATTGTAATTTTATTTTCACATCTATTCGTTATAAATTAATATATAAATAATTCATGTGTATAAATTATTGTAGAAAATTATAAATTTATCTTAAACTTTTCTCATTATATATTAATATTAAATAAAATGATTAAATTTTTAATCCATATGCTAAAGAAAAGTGAAATCGGGTATTTATTTTTACGTTTGAATATGTTTGGCTTATGCAAGACATAAAGTGATTGAATGTTGATATTATATTTTTATCCAACTACAATTTTATTTATAATTGTTGGATGTAAAATCTTGACCCTAATGATCATCCTCTACCCTTTTACTTCTGTTGATGTAAATTTATGGAGTATTTAAAACAGAGAGTACTAATAAAGAAATTTTAATTAGCGAAAGGGTATCTACGTAGCATTAGAATACACAGATGGATCATTATATTTATTTACCCATTTATAAATTAATATGTAGATTGAAAGAGAGTGAAAAAAGAAATAAATGGAGCACAAGATTTGTTAATGCAATTTAGATAATAATTCTTTCTTGCTCAATGAATAATTTGTTAGAATTGTAAACAATATCTAATGTAAAATTAGAACTGTAAACTAGGATTTACATGTCAAATCATCAAGAATAAATCAAGAACATAACTAGATGCAGAAGCATACTTGAATTTATCAATTTCTTAAAATTTACGGATCTTGGAGTTTTGATATTCCAAATTAGCGCACAAATAATCTAAAGAATGTGACTCTCTTTTTTCTAATCTTTTCTAAAGATGGGATGTTAAAAAAGTTAGCTTGTATGTAATTTGGGGACCATAACTCTAATATATATAACTTTGGCACATTAGCCCTAATTTCTAATTAGCCCATCATGAATTAGAAATTGATTAGAACTTAATTACTAGAGTATCTAAATATATTTGACCCATACTTTATTTAATAATTAAAGCCTAATAAATTTTAACTAAATTAAATCATTTTTAATTTGAGCTAACCTATTATATTAGTAAATAATAACATATAATTACCCTTACTATATATGTAATGTCTATATTTTCCAACATAATTTTATTCAACAATGAATCAAGAACTCTATTAACTAAAGCTCAATCTTCCTTTTACACTGTGAGATAACTGTAGCATCGACAAAGAACTCCTAATATTACAATCACTCACACCTAACTCCTCACTTACATTGAAGTTTTACTCTCACACAAGCACTAATTAAAAAGGATGTCCCAAAGAGCATTTTATCAATATTTGCACCAAATAAAACATGGTTTGAATTCAATCATTTATCCATATTTTGAAATTCAAATGCTGGACTTCAACTCGAAGCAATTTAATATCAACTTTGGCTCCAAGTAAGATCAAGTGAAAAGCTTTAAAGGATAATGATAAAGTTTACTGCCAACCGAAACATTCCTCTTCCTTTTTCCCATGCGAAGATAAATCTTTCAGCAAAAATAAAGATAATTTTAACTCGAACCAAGATCATTTGTTAATAAAAAAAATCAAGATTAAAAAAAAGAAAAAAGGTAAAAAATGGCAATACAACTCACTGCATTTGAACTGTCCCAAGTAATGTTGAAACTAGTAAACCAAGGGCGGTTTCAGTTGTTGTTTTATCTTAAATTTATATGCATGGCTCACCTCTTCCAACAAGAAGGCTTGAATTTACTTTTTGAATATAAAATTATTTTATTGGCTTTTATAGTATTTTTTTTTTTTACTATTTTGAAGCTACTATAATGTGGAGTTGAGTGATTAATTAAATTGCTTGTAAAACTTTCAAGAAATATAGGATAATAATTTATAAATGTACGTGTCTCATTTTCATTTAGAAATGAGGATGAAGATTCGATGGGAGTGGTTTTCCTCGTAAGGTGAAAATTGAGGACTAAATTAAATTCTACATAACAAACTTAAAAATAATCAAATAAAGAAAAAGATTTAGAAGTGAAGAATAAACCCTGTGATAGTGTACACACTGCGTGAATTAGTAAAACTACGCGCATCCAACTACTTATTTCTTTATACTTTACTGTATTCCTATATTATCTAATTTTGATTTAGACTTAGAGATGTTCTTTGTTTTTGTAAGTCATATAAAAACAGACCATACGCATCTACTATTAATAGCCTTCGGTATGGTCATGTTTACACAAAACTTGAGATAATCTTTTTTGGTAGAAATGAGTAAATTTTTTTAATTAAAAGTATTATATATATTATTTCTAAAACTATTTAGAACATAATTTCTAAAATTAGAAAATAAAAAATATAAAACTTTATTTCTAAAATTTAAAATTATTTAAAATTTTATTCCTAAAATTAAATTTTAAAAAATCTATTTTAAAATTTATTTCTAGACAACCTATATAATATATTTTAAATTTATAAATCATTAATTATATAGACACATATAATAAAAATTTTTCTTACAAATCTTTTCCTTATAATTAAAGCATAAATTATATTCATAATATTATAAATATATTATCTTTTAAAAACTTAAGTATATTTTTTAATTTGTTTATAATATTTTAAATATTATTTAATCAATAATTTTAATTAATATGTCATTATTTGAATAATAATAATAATTTTATAAAACACAAAAATAATCCCCGAGGTGATAAAAAGCTAATTCTATCTATAAATATAAATATAATCACAATTATAAATAATATATCCAAATAATTATAATAAAAATCAATCAATATAAAATAAGATAAGGATAATAATAAAATACATCTAGATCTTCCTCAAACTCAAATACGTAATTAATAAATAATGTTTTGTTTTTAAAAGAAGATAGTGCGGTTAGATGGAAAAATAAGGCCTATAGGCAATTTTTTCAATTAATTAGACCTTTAGGCTAGTTTTAAAATTAATTAGGGAAATAGGTTAATTTAAATGGAAAGCGCATTTAGTTAGGTATGCTTTCTGTACAGGTGTTAGAAAAGCGTGCCTAACTGGATGCACTTTCTATTTCTCTCTCCAGAGTGAAGGCTTTTTAATTATTTAAGGTTAAGGTTTAAGGTATTTTGAAAGTGTTTAGGGTTTCGACTAAAACGACAAAAATTCTTTGGTAGTTTTGAGGGGTTGGAGATGTGATAACGCACCTTAGCACACATATATTTCATATGTCATGGCGGGGTAGGACAATGACCTTAGAAACCCATCGTGGGGAAATCTAGTTTTGGGGTAATAATGCTTGATACGATCAGGGGTCAAAGTCAACGTGAAGGTCCCAGTCGGCAGCCGTGATGCGGTCACGGGTTTGAGTATAACTGGGGGACTAGGTGACGGTCGTTATGCGGTCAGGAGTTCAAGCTTTTTGGATACCTGCAAACATTGCCCTATATATACCAAACATAAGATTGATGCCATAATCATACGAAAAAACTCTAGGAGTTTCGGTGTAATCAACGTGATTATTTTCCCTATTTCCAAGCAACTGGTATCTTTAACTTTTCATTCTTGTCGAAGGCAGACATCGAGGTGGACACAAGAGGGATATCAAGAGGAGAGCGGATGTTCGGGCACAGTAGAGGTCAAACTCGGGTCGACACGACATCGATTTTAGTTATTAATGAGTTGTGTAATAACGAAAACCGTTGTCACTACATAAGGAGTATCACCTTTACTACATCACAGCAACCGCTCCCCGCCTGAGAGTCCTTGTAACAACCCGATTTAGGGGCTAGTTAGAATAGTGGTTTCGGGACCACTAAATTGAGGTCGGGGAAAATTATTTTAATGTTATTTTGTGTGTTGTAATATAATTATAAGGCTATGTGAAAATTTTGATACATTAATTTGAGTGATAGCATGCTTAATTGTGAAAAAGGATTAAATCGCATTAAGTGCAAAAGTTCTATTTTATATGGTAAAGGTACCTAATAGCTGTAAAATGTAATTTGGAGTATTTTAAAATTCAATTGGGCCATTTTGGAGTGTAATGGCCAGCCATAGGGTGCTTAGGGAACAAAAGCATTAAATTTAGTCAAACTAGGTGATAGTTGGTGACTAATTGACTAAAATATGATAAAATAAAATGACTAAAGGAAGCTATCATCTTTCACTATTCATCTCCCCCTCTACTACCGAAAATTTCAGCAAGTTTAAGGGTTTGAAAGCTTGAAAATTTCAGCTACATCTCATCCTTGCAAGTAAGGAATTTTTGAGGTTTTTCTTAATGATTTTTGTACTTTTGGGGTCCTCAAAGCTTAAGCTAGCTAATAAGGGGACTAATTTGTGATATGGTTGAAAGTATAGGGACTTGAAATGACAGTATTCATGTTTTTAATTGAGTTTTTATGGAATAAAATGAATGTTAGGGTGGTGAGAAACAACTTTTATGAAAGGTGTTAGCATGAAAACACCTAATTAGGATTTAAATGCAAATATTGATTTTGTGTCATAAATGCATGAAATAGTTGGAATTGTGAGTAGTTGTAAGAGAATTAAATGTTCAGCTAGGCTTGTTTAATGAGAAAGTGAGTTGAAAAATAATTTACGAGCCTAGGGGCAAAATCGTAATTTTGCCAAAGTACAAGGGCAAAATAGTCATTTTTGCCTAAGTGTAGATTATGATGCATTATGATCTTAGAATGATCTAAATGAATGAATTTTATTGTTATAGATCAAGAAGAACGCGAGATTAACCTTGATCGAGGAAAAGGCAAGGTTACGGAGTAAACCGTAATTCAATACATTTTGCACCGAGGTAAGTTTATGTGTAAATGATGCATTATATATATATATACATTGTTGTTGCTAACTAGTGCATGGCACAATTGAAAACATGTATGATTCAAGTGGGTAGAATGTGATAGTTTTTTTTTTTTTTTTACCTTGTTAGGTAGAATGTGATAGTTATTGAATAACTCTAGTGTGAATGAAGGAATGGATATGTAAATGTGTTATATCAATATTTGATGGTGGGCTAAGTGAGATACCACCTTAATACTTAATTACGATGGGCTAAGTACGATACCATCAACTATTTACTAATTGTTGGGCTATGTGCGATACCACCTTAATAAAGATTGATGGTGGGCTAAGTGCGGAACCACCAAGTAATTTGATTATGAGTAGCTGATTGAAAGATTGCGATACATTGTATTATGTGACATTGTGGTACTAAGTGCAGGGAGGCATGCTAATAAATGTGTACATTAAGCTTGTGATATGGTTTGGATGTGGGTATGGAAGAAATGAGTAAGCATGATTATGAATATGGAATGCTTCTTGTTTAGTATGTAATGTTGTTTATTGTTTAGCACATAACATAATGCTAATTGTTTACATGTAAACTTACTAAGCTTAAAGCTTACTCCCCCTTTCTTTTTCCCTTATTTTATAGAGTTTTAGAGCCGAGCCAGGATACGCTGATAAGTAAAAGATCGCCCACACTATCAGCTCACCTCGGTATATCTAGACTTAGTGATTTTGTATATGGCATGTATAGGGGCTAGATCAGTTAGATTATTTTGTTATTTTGGCCAAAAATGTGTTGGCCTCTTATTAATATAACTATTTTGTATATTACTATGGTTGATGGCTCACCTTGTCAGTTATGAAAATATGAAGTTTTTCATGAAAGTTCATGTTGCAAATTATGAGTTGTTTAATCATATGTTGAATGGATTCATGTGGTGTGAACTAGAGGGGTGCAATTAGCTTGGCAAATAGCCTCGTTCTTGTCCACATGGGTAGGCACACGGGCGTGTGTCTAGGCTGTGTGTGACACATGGTCAGTCCATGGGCGTATGCCCAGGCCGTGTGAAGTCTGCACTTAGGATTTAGAATTTGAATTGCCACACGGTGAAAGCACACTCGTGTGCGACCAACTGTGTGGATTAATTAGAGATGACCATGGGCATTGAACACGGGCGTGTGTATAGGCCGTACGAATGAGTTAGAATGCCAAAATTTGGCACACGGGCGAGGGCCACAGACGTGTCCAGGCCGTGCGAAATTAGTCAGTGTCGACCACGGGTGGAAGACGCGGGCATGTCTCAGGGGCACACGGGCGTGTCCCAAGACCAACACGGGCGTGTGGTCTCTGTTTAGGTGAAAATTTTCTAAGTGCTCGTAAAGTTCCGGTTTGGTCCCGCAATACCCCGAGTAGGTGTAAAGGGTCTTGTTGAACCATGATAGGGATGTTATGATGGTGAATGAAAAGTTTTAAATTGGAGAATGTTTTTATAGCCTAAAGTGGAATGATCAAGCAAGTCAAGTCCGGTAATGCCTCATGCCCGGTTCTGACGGAGAACCCGAGTAAGGTGTGTTACATTTAGTGGTATAGATCATCTAAAAGGAGCTACGGTATTCTCCAAGATTGACCTGAGGTCTGGTTATTACCAGTTGAGGGTTAAGGAGCAAGATGTGCTGAAAACTGCATTTCGGACAAGGTACGACTATTATAAATTTTTGGTTATGCCGTTCAGTTTAACGAATTCTCCTGTAATTTTTATGGACTTAATGAATCGTATCTTCCAATCGTATTTAGACAAGTTTGTAGTTGTCTTTATCGACGACATATTGATTTATTCACAAGATGAGAGTGATCATGCAGAGCATTTGAGAATTGTTTTGAAGACTTTAAGAGACAAGCAGTTGTATGCTAAATTTAGCAAGAGTGAGTTTTGGCTCCGAGAGGTCAGATTCCTAGGACACATCGTGTCGAGTGATGGTATTAGAGTTGACCCGAGTAAGATCTCAGCTATTGTGGAGTGGAAAGCACCGAGAAATGTGTTGGAAGTCAGAAGCTTTTTGGGTTTAGCGGGGTACTATAGACGGTTTGTGAATGGATTTTCCATGATTGCTACTCTGACGACGAGATTGTTGCAAAAAGATGTTAAGTTTGAATGAACTGAGAAATGTCAACAGAGTTTTGAGAGATTGAAAACATTGTTGACGGAGGCACCGATTTTGGTTCAACCTGAATCAGGGAAAGAGTTTGTGGTCTACAGTGACGCGTCGTTTAATGGTCTCAGTTGTGTGTTGATGGAAGAGGTTAAGGTAGTCGCTTACGCCTCGAGGCAGCTAAAACCGCATGAGAAGAATTATTCGAACTCATGACTTGGAGTTGGCCGTGATTGTGTTCGAGTTAAAAATTTGGTGACATTATTTGTATGGTGAGAAGTGTCGAATCTTCACAGATCATAAGAGTTTGAAGTACTTGATGGATCAAAGGGAATTGAATTTGCGACAATGGCGGTGGCTTAAGTTATTGAAGGACTTTGAGCTACTAATCGATTACCATCCAGGGAAAGTGAATGTGGTTGCGGATGCCCTGAGTAAAAAATCTTTGTATGCTTTGAGAGCTATGAGCACGAGTTTGGCATTGGCTAATGATGGAACTATATTAGCTGAGTTGAGAACTAGGCCACTATTAGTTCAACAAATATGTGAGGCTCAAAGAAATGATAATGAGATGCAAGCTAAGAGAGCTAAGTGTGAATCGGAAGATGATTCTGATTTTGGATAAGTTCGGATGGTTGTTTGATGTTTCATGATAGGATTTGTGTACCTAAGAATGATGAATTGATCCTGAAGATATTAAATGAAGCACATAGTGGTTATTTTTCAGTACATCCGGGCAGTACGAAATGTACAATGATCTGAAGAAATTTTATTAGTGGTCGGGTATGAAAAGAGACATCTCAGAGTTTGTAACAAGGTGTCTGATATGTCAACAAGTGAAAGCTGAGCACCAAGTGCCTTCAGGATTGCTTCAGCCAGTGATGATTCCCGAATGGATGTAGGATAGGGTCTCCATAGATTTTATGACGGGGTTGCCTATGACTCCTAAAAAGAAAGATGCTGTGTGGGTTGTCGTTGATAGACTAACGAAGTTGGCTCACTTTATACCAGTGCGTGTTAATTATTCACTGGATAAGTTGGCTGAGTTGTATATTTCGGAGGTGGTGAGATTACATGGAGTGCCTGTATCTATTATCTCGGATGGAGATTCGAGATTTACTTCGAGATTTTGGGAGAAGTTGCAAGAGGCCTTAGGTACAAGGTTGAATTTTAGTACTGCATTCCATCCTCAAACTGACAGTCAGTCTGAAAGAGTGATTCAAGTTCTTGAAGGTATGCTCCGATGCCGTGTGTTGGAATTTGAAGGTAGTTGGGAGAGATACCTACCTTTGGTTGGGTTTGCCTATAACAACAGTTATCAATCGAGTATACGAATACCACCGTATGAAGCCTTGTATGATTGTAAGTGTCGAACTCCTTTGTATTGGACCGAGCTAAGTGAGAAGCAAATTCATGGGGTCGATCTGGTTAAAGAGACCGATGAGAAAGTGAAAGTGATTCGGGACAGTCTGAAAGCTGCTTCAGACTGACAAAAGTCTTATGCGGACTTGAAAAGAAAGGAAATAGAGTTTAATGTAGGTGACAGTATTTCTGAAAGTGTCCCCGTAGAAGAAAATATTGAGATTTGGCCGAAAAGGGAAATTGAGTCTGCGGTTCATTGGGCCGTATGAGATTATCGAGAGGATTGGGCCAGTGGCATATCGGTTGGCCTTACTGGTAGAGTCGAGAAAATTCACAGTGTGTTTCATGTATCGATGTTAAGGCGTTATCACTCCGATCCTTTGCATGTGATCCTTCCAATAGAAATTGAGATACGACCGAACATAACATATGAGGAGGAGTCGATTAAGATTATGGGACGAGAAGTGAAACAATTGAGGAATAAAGATATAGCTTTAGTAAAAGTGTTATGGCAAAAACACGGTGTAGAAAAAGCTACATGGGAACCGAAAGAATCCATGAGAGAGCAATATCCAAACCTTTACCGGTAAGATTTTCGAGGGAGAAAATCCCTAAAGGAGGGGAGAGTTGTAACAACCCGATTTTGGGGCTAGTCAAAATAGTGGTTTTGAAACCACTAAACCGAGGTTAGAGAAAATTATTTTGATGTTATTTTATGTGTTGTAGCATAATTATAAGGCTATGTGAAAATTTTGATACATTAATTTGAGTGATAGCATGCTTAATTGTGAAAAAGGATTAAATCGCATTAAGTGCGAAAGTTCTATTTTATAGGGTTAAGGTACCTAATAGCTGTAAAATGTAATTTGGAGAATTTTAAAATTCAATTGGGCCATTTTGGAGTGTAATGGCCGGCCATAGGGTGCTTAGGGAACAAAAGCATTAAATTTAGTCAAACTAGGTGATAGTTGGTGACTAGTTGACTAAAATATGATAAAATAAGATGACTAAAGGAAGTTATCGTCTTTCACTATTCATCTCCCCCTCTACTATTAAAAATTTCAGCAAGTTTAAGGGTTTGAAAGCTTGAAAATTTCAGCTACATCTCATCCTTGCAAGTAAGTAATTTTTGAGGTTTTTCTTAATGATTTTTGTACTTTTGGGGTCCTCAAAGCTTAAGCTAGCTAATAAGGGGACTAATTTGTGATATGGTTGAAAGTTTAGGGACTTGCCATGAGAGTATTCATGTTGTTACCTGAGTTTTTATGGAAGAAAATGAATGTTAGGGAGGTGAGAAACAACTTTTATGAAAGGTGTTAGCATGAAAACACCTAATTAAGATTTAAATGCAAATATTGATTTTGTGTCATAAATGCATGAAATAGTTGGAATTGTGAGTAGTAGTAAGACAATTAAATGTTCAGCTAGGCTTGTTTAATGAGAAAGTGAGTTGAAAAATGATTTACGAGCCTAAGGGCAAAATTGTAATTTTGCCAAAATACAAAGGCAAAATAGTCATTTTTGCCTAAGTGTAGATTATGATGCAGTATGATCATAAAATGATCTAAGTGAATGAATTTTATTGTTATAGATCAAGAAGAATGCGGGATTAACCTTGACTGAGGAAAATGCAAGGTTACGGAGTAAACCACAATTCAATACATTTTGCATCGAGGTAAGTTATGTGTAAACGATGCATTATATATATATATATATACACATTGTTGTTGCTAGCTAGTACATGGCTCAATTGAAAACATGTATGATTCGAGTGGGTAGAATGTGGTAGTTATTGAATAATTCTAGTGTAAATGATGGAATGGATATGTAAATGTGTTTTATCAATATTTGATGGTGGGCTAAGTGCGATACCACCTTAATACTTAATTACGATGGGCTATGTGAAATACCATCATCTATTTACTAACTGGTGGGCTATGTGCGATACCACCGTAACTAATCTCTTTGGTGGGCTATGTGCAATACCATCTTATAAAGACTGATGGTGGGCTAAGTGTGAAACCACCGAGTAATTCGATTATGAATAGTTGATTGAAAGATTGCGATGCATTGTATTATGTGACATTATGGTACTAAGTTAGGGAGGCATACTAATAAATGTGTACATTAAGCTTGTGATATGGTTTGGATGTGGATATGGAAGAAATGAGTAAGCATGGTTATGAATATGGAATGCTTCTTGTTTAGTACGTAATACTGTTTATTGTTTAGCACATACTATAATGCTAATTGTTTACATGTAAACTTACTAAGCTTAAAGCTTACTCCCCATTTCTTTTTCCCTTGTTTTATAGAGTTTTAGAGCCGAGCCGGGATACGCTGATAAGCAGAAGATCACCCACACTATCAGCTCACATCGGTATATCTAGACTTAGTTACTTTGTATATGGCATGTACAGGGGCTAGATCAGTTAGATTATTTTGTTATTTTGGCCAAAAGTGTGTTGGCCCCTTATTAAGATAACTATTTTGTATATTGCCATGGTTGATGGCTCACCTTGTCAATTATGAAAATATGAGTTATTCATGAAAGTTCATGTTGCAAATTATGAGTTGTTTAATCATATGTTGAATGGATTCATGTGGTTTGAACTAGAGGGGTGCAATGAGCTTGGCAAATAGCCTCGTTCTTTTCCACAAGGTAGGCACACGGGCGTGTGTCTAGGCCGTGTGTGACATACGGTCAGTCCATGGGCGTGTGCCCAGGCCGTGTGAAGTCTGCACTTAGGATTTAGAATTTGAATCGCCACACGGTGAAAGCACAGGGTGTGCGACCAACCGTGTGGATTAATCAAAGACGACCACGGGCATCGAAAACAGGCGTGTGTATAGGCCGTGAGAATGAGTCAGAATGCCAAGGTTTGGCATACGGGCCATGACCACGGACGTGTCTAGGCCGTGCGAAATTAGTCAGTGTCGACCACGGGTGGAAGACACGGACATGTCTTAGGGGCACACGGGCGTGTCTCTAGACTAACACGGGCTTGTGGTCCCTGTTTAGGTGAAAATTTTCTAAGTGTTCATAAAGTTTCGATTTGGTCCCGCAATATCCCGAACGGGTGTGAAGGGTCTTGTTGACCCATGATAGGGATGTTATGATGGTGAATGATTTAAATTGGAGAGTATTTTTATAGCCTAAAGTGGAATGATCAAGCAAGTCAAGTCCGGTAATGTCCCATGCCCGGTTCGGGCGGAGAACCCGGATAAAGAGTGTTACAGTCCTCTTGAGTCAACGACAATGCCGACTTTTGAATAAGAAGGAAGGTTAAAGGTACTGGTTGCCCAGAAATGGAGAAAAATATTACCCCAATTATAGCTGAAAACCCCAAAGTTTTTCCGTATGAATATGCCCTTAAACTTTTGTATGATATTTATTGGGAATCATTTTCGGGTATTCAAAAATATTGAGCTCGTGGCCAAGTAACGACTGTCAATTGGCTCCCCTATTATACCTCAATCCATTACCGTATAATGGCTGTCGATTGAGACCTCCACGTTGACTTCCACCCTTAACCGTAGAAAGTAAAATCACCCCATAACTGACTTCCATAAGATAGGATTCGAAGGAAATGATCCCTTATCAGCATGCTATATAAAATATGTGCAACTCGAAGCGATATCTCATTAATGATGAGTCGAGAATACCTTGAATGTAAACTAAATATTATTACCAACTGAAATTTTTAAGATCAAAAAATGGTTTATTGTGGAGAAATAGAAAGGATTGGAGAGAAATTATATGAGTGAGGGATGATGAAGCTTGGTATGTGAGAGTCATTTTATAGTCGCATAGAAGGGTCTGTTTGCAAGGAAAACCTTCAAAGTGCGCTGGGACATATTTTAAATGTGTTGAAGAAATGTTTAAAGCATCCAAATTATTCGAAGTGTCAGGTTTTTCTACCCCGAGAATGGTAACTTTGCTAGAGAAAGCCTCCTAGTTGGACGAGCTTTCTCTAACAAATTTACTATTCCTCGAGAAGAAAATACATTTTCAAATGATTATTGTGCATGTTATGCAGCGCAGAATCTCGATGAAATTATATGAGTTCTGAATGCGTGATGAAAAGTATTTGCACCATACACAATGCAATGAATTTGTACATTGGTAAACATAATTTATATCACGTATTCTCTTTCTCCATACATAATTCTCTTATAAAAAGGCGTAATTTTCATAACATAGATACACATCAAGTTAATAGCAAATAGAAGAACCTTGCATCATGGGTGAGAGTTGTGTGTACTCTTTCGGAAACTCTTATAACGACTTAAAATTCAGTGGTGTCTGGAAGTGTATTTTCGGGACTCCGTTCTCGTAAGTCAGGCTCATAAATTTTCTTTTATTCATTATTTATGGAGTTATTTTTGGTAGCAAATGTAATTTCTATTTAGTAATTTGAATGATTTAGTTGTTAACTAGGGTACATGGACTAAATTGCTTAAGTGATAGAAGTGCAAAAAGGATATTAAATTATAAGATAGGAATTGTTTTAGGGACTTATATAACAATTAAATCATTATAGTTATGTTTTCATAATGGTGGTTATGGCTTTGTGAGACATAGATATTAAACATGATTATATCTATTAAAACTTAAGAAAATTTGTGAGTAAATAGTTATAAAATAAAATAAAGCATAACCAAATAATAAAATATAGAAATTGGAACAAAATCAAAACATTTTATCTTATTTCTTGCATGAAAAAAAACGAAACAAAAGAAAAGAAGAAGAATGAGCATTCGGCCATGGTATTTAGATTTTGAAGCTTAATTTGGTTAGTATATTTTGGTCTTTTTTGCATAAATTTTAGGTTTTTGGAACCCTAGTATCATGAGTTAGCTTACCCATGCTAAAAAAATTTAGAATTGTTGAGGTTGATAAGTGTTGCTTTTAATGAGAAATTGAAGTTCTTGGTGTTACCTTGATAGATTTTAAGGATAGAAGTGAAATAGGGTTAATTTGTAAAGTTAGTTTACAATTTGTACAATAAGGACTAATTAGTTCAAAATTTGAAATCAGGGGTTTAATTGAGAAGTAAGAAGTTCTATAAGCACTCTAGGAAATTCGGTCTAAGTTTCGTAGCTAACGTTGAACTGGAATCCTCGAGTAAGAAGGGAAAAGGTAAGGTTGTTGACGAGTGGTTTGGAAATTACGATGTGTGTTTCTATAATCCAAACTATTTAAATTTTTGTTTTGAGCATTTGCATTATATGGTGAGTTAAGGTAAGTAATAAATTGAGTTACTGTGACATACTTGAAATGGTTGAATTAGTTACTTGTTTTTTGGATTGTATTGAGTATTGTTGAAAATGAAATTGTAATATGAAATTGAGGAATTGAATTGAGAATTGCGTTACCCTATTAACTGTTCAGGTAAGGTCAGGTATCATTGACATGCCATAACATAGGAAGAGTTCAGGGCTTTATGACTACATGTCTGGTAGTGCTGGGGCACCCCATTTGTCGATTTTACCGGCCAGCGCAAGGTGCAATTTATTTTTATGAATTATTCTGTCAGGCTCTGGGAGCTAAAATTTGGTGTCTTGATTGGATCCGCATGTCCGAGTCATGTTAATAGGGGAAAATTTAAAAGAAAGTAATGAAATTGGATATGGCAATGAAAATAAAGTTGACTGTGAATTTTGGACAATTTATATTGGATGTATAAAATGGAAATGTGATGATACTTAAAATTCTTATGTTTGAATTTGTTATTAAGTTTCAAAATATGAAAGTGTAATATATATTTACATGTGTTTCCTGTAACACCCATAACCCGTACCTGTCATTAGATTAAGGTTACGGAGTATTACTGTACAATTTAGTACAATTAATGACGGATAACATCAAGTTTAACAAATTTAATTAACAAATTCATAAATAATCAGATTGGAGTAAAACATACAGTTATGGACCTTAAATTGAGCCTACATTGTTTTAAAAATAGTTTAGGAACAATTAGGGACCAATTTGAAACAAATCAAAACTAAAAATTTTCAAAACATGAGTCATACGGTCGTGTGTCCAGACTGTGTGACAAAGCCCAGGCAGTGTAACTTTAGACATGGCTGTGTAGATTTCCACACGCCCATGTGCGTAGACCGTGTAACTCACTGTGCCTGTGTAATTTAAGGTCACATGGCCGTGTAACTTTCTGTGACCGTGTGGCTTAGGGTTACACGATTGTGTCACTAGGCCATATAACTTTTCATGACCGTGTGGCTCAAGGTCACATAGGCATGTCGCTAGGCCGTGTAACTCTGTGTCCGTGTGGATCAACCTACACCAAAACATGCTAGAGGCACACGCCTGTGTGTGACACATGGTCGTGTAATAGCCCATGTCCCAGGCCATGTGTGCATAAAATTACCTAAAATGTGCTCATTTCATGTCCAAATGCTTAAGTACCCAAATGAACTCTGAACACATTATTATAAGACTTCAAAATGTATTTCCTTGACATCCAAAACACGCCAAACAATCAACCTAAGGCCTAACCAATGTGTCATAAATGACACCACATTTCAAACACCTAGCATTTCTTCTACCTGGAATTACATTACACAAGCCTCAACTCATTCAAATTAACTTGCATTCAATTCTAACATGCATTGTTTAATTCATATAATGCTTACCTTTCCATACTTGACCACACATGCTTAAACTTAGAACTTATCATGCATACCACATTGATTACTCATTCCACAATATCAAAAGCACAATACATACACATTACAAATACTTGTGGATCAATACAGTCATAACCAAATGGTCATATTACATGGCATATAAGCTAAGTTAAATTCAAAATCTACCAAAGAGTTCCTCAGATAGTGTGATTCTTCAAGTTGATTTGATCTCCCGATTTTCACAAAACGTAATCTACAAAGAAAAAGACAAGGACACGAGTAAGCTTACAATAAGCCTAGTAAGTTCCTCGATTAATGATAAAGCTTACCAAATCAAACATAATAATTCAAATAACAATATTAATGAATAAAGTTCCTGTCAAAAAAATTATTAACAAAATTCCTGTCAATCACAACTCACAACAGGTGAGTAATGCCCATCAGTAGTACAAATCATTTATATATATTTCAATAACATTCAGAGATCAATAAAACAATGCCGATGAATGATATACGGATACAAGTACACGATTAACCATCCAAACACATTAGGTGTTCTAACGAGCCAGACCAACCGATAACACACCTCGTGTAACAACCCGATTTTAGGGCTAGTCAGAATAGTAGTTTCGGGACCACTAATCCGAGGTTGAATAAAATTATTTTAATATCATTTTATGTGTTATGGCATAATTATATGAATGTATGAAAATTGTGGTGCATTAATTTTTGGTGATTGCATGCTCAATTGCTAAAAAGGACTAAATCGCATAAAGTGCAAAAGTTCTATTTTACAAGATAGAGGTGTCTAATAGCCTTAGGATGTTGAATTGGAGGTCCTTAAAGAGAAATTAGACCCTTAGAGAATGGGTGGCCGGCCATAGGGGACAAAATGAGGTCAAACTTGGTCAAGTAGGTGGGTTAGGTGGATTAAATTGAAGGAAATAAATAAAATAAAGAAAAGGTTATCATCTTTTTTTTTCTCTTCTTCCTCCACTGAATTTTCACACTCAAGAAGGGCTTTGGGAGATTGAAATTTCAGCAACCTATTTTCCTTGCTAGTAAGTGATTTTAATGGCTTTTCTTGATAATTTTTGTACTTTTGGAACCCCGAAAGCCTAAGCTAGCTAGAGAGGGGACTATTTTGTAAAATGGTTAAAAGTTTAGGGACTTTCCATGAGAGAGTTTATGTTGTTTGCTAAGTTTTTATGGAGGAGAATGAATGTTAGTGGATTAAGGAATAACTTTTGTGAAAGGTATTACCATGAAACACCTAAATGAGACTTATTTGTAAAGGTTGTAATTGAGTAATAAATGCATGTGATAATTAGTTTTGTGAATTGCTGTAAGAGAAATAAATGTTCAGCTAGGCTTGTTTAATGAGAAAACGTGGTGAAAACGATTTACGAGCTTAGGGGCAAAATTATAATTCTGCCAAAATATAAGGGCAAATGGTCATTTTTGCCTAAGTAGAAATTTTGATGTATCATGAGTTATATAATGACTGAATGAGTAAATTTCATTATTATAGATCAAGAAGAGCGCGAAAACAACCTTGACAGAGGAAAAAGCAAGGTTACAGACTAAATCGTTGATTAATACATTTTGCACCGAGGTAAGTTTATATGTAAACGATACATCTTTAATACATATGTTCTTACCTATTGATTCATTGCATGAATGAGCTAATTATTAGTGAGATTGATTGAAATTGATGGATAATGAGTAATTTCCCGTATGAACCTCAGAATAGAAATGTAAGTGCGGAAAAATATCCGTAACTATTATTTGGTGGGCTGTGTGCGATACCACCATAATTATTATTGTTGGTGGGCTGTGTGCGATACCACCTTATTATTTATTCACGATGGTTTGTGTGCGATACCATCGCTTATATTATCATTTGGTGGGCTATGTGCGAAACCACCGTAATTATTCTTGTTGGTGAGCTATGTGCGATTCCACCAATTATTGATTAATGGTGGGCTGTGTGCGAAACCACCGGGTATGTAGTATTATTCCGAAGGGTTCATCGAGAAACTTGTCTAAGTAAAAATTTCATGTGGCTTTGTGCTGATGAGTGCAGGGTATATGTGCAAGTAAATGTGAGCAATATATATGTTATATGGTTAGAATATGGTAAGAGAAGAGATGAGTAGGTATGGTTATTAAAAATGTAAATTATTCTTACATAATATATAATGGTTGTGGTTGCTTTGCATATGGTATGATGCTTATTGTTTACATGTAAACTTACTAAGCTTAAAGCTTACTCCATTTTTTTCCCTTGTTTTATAGTGTCAAAGAGTCAGCTTGGGATACGGAGATAATCGGAAGATCACTCACACTATCAACTCATCTTGGTATATTTAGACTTAGCATTTCGAGTATGACATGTATAGGGGTTAGACTTAGGGAAATGTTATGTTGTTTCGGCCAAATGTGTTGGCTCTTTTAAAGATGAACTCTTTTATAAATGGCCATAGTTGATGGCTCATTATTATTAATATATGAAAAGATGAGGTTATTCATGAATGTGCATGGTGCATGGTTGGGTTGCTTGATTAATGGTAGAATGTGATTTATGTTGAATGAGTTAGGGTGATAAAAAGAGCTTGGTAAATAGCCTTAATCTTGTCCATACAGGCAGGTACACATGCGTGTGTCTAGGCCGTGTGTGGCACACGGTTAGTCCCATGGGTGTGTGGCTGGGCCGTGTGTCCCCTGCATGTTAGTGATGCAAGTCAGTGTTGACCACGGGCCAGATACACGGGCGTGTGATAGGCCATGTGATGCAAGTTAGTTTCAACCACGGGTGGAGCACACGGACGTGTCGAGGCCGTGTGAAGACCCGGGCCAGAGACACGGGGGGTGTTCGGCCGTGTGAAAACCCTTGTAGGTTCGAATCGAGAAATAATTTCACATGGGTGTGGAATACGAGTGTGTGATATGTCACACAGGCATGTCCTTTCTTTCACACGGGCGTGTGGACTGTTTAGAGAAAAATTGTTTAAGGACTTCCAAAGAGCTTCAAAGGAGCTCGAATTGAGCTTGAACCATTCCTAGAACGTGAATTAAGCTTCGTAGGCTTGTTTATGGGGTGTTAGTAAGAGTTTTAAATTGGGAAAGAAAGGTCAAGTTTTTAAATTGCATGATTGATTGCGTGTAAATTTAGTAATGCCTCGTACCCTATTTCGGCTTCAAATACGTGTAAGGGGTGTTACATTTACTAGTATCAGAGCTATGGTTTAGTCGGTTCTCAGACTACCGTAGCGTGTGTAAGAGTCTAGCTATACATGTCATAAACGTATATTAATAGTGTGGTGACTTCTGACAATTCTAAACTTAGTTTTTATTTAGTAAATGAATCCTAATCGAGTGGCTGCTGATGACGCTGCTAGTAACCTGTCGGCTCCCGCGCAAGGGATCGCGCCTGTAGAAAGTAGACCCAAGACTTTGGGTCAAGGAGAAGAGGCTCGGAAGCCTTTCTCCACATGATGAGTAATTGGTACACGGAGTATGTATGAGCAAACCCGAATGCTCAACCTCTTCTACCCCCTCCTATACCTCAGCCAGTCCCTGTGGCTCCTCAAGGTATAGATTTGGTGAGAATGACCAAACCCCCGGTCGATAAGATTCAGAAACAAGTGGCTGAGGAATTCAGAGCTAATATAGATGATGACCCTGAGAGGGCAGAGTTCTGGCTTGAGAACTCAATGCGGGTATTCGATGAACTCTCTGCACACCTGAGGAGAGCTTGAAATGTGCCGTGTCATTTCTGAAGGACTCAGCATATCGTTGGTGGAAAATGTTGACATCGGTAATTCCAAGGGAGAGAGTGACATGGGACTTCTTTTAGAAGAGTTCTGAAAGAAGTACATATGTCAGTGATTTGTGGGCAGAAACAGAAAGAGTTCCTTGAATTGAAGCAAAGCAAAATAACTGTGGTAGAATATGAGTGCGAGTTTGTTAGGCTCAGCAAGTATGCACAAGAGTGTGTGTCTACGGAACCTATTTTGTGCAAGAGGTTCGAAGACGGGCTGAATGAGGATATCATATTGTTAGTTGAGATTTTAGAATTAAAAGAATTTGTGGTGTTGGTTGATAGGGCATGGAAGGCGAGGAGTTGAATAGGGAAAAGAGAAAAGCTATGATTGAGGCCCGAGATGCAAGGAAGAGGCCAGTAAGTCAATTCAAGAGGTCCAAGGAAGTGAATACTCGGACGACTGCTTCAGTTGGGTATTCACATCGAAATCGAGGTAATACATATTCGGGCTCGAGAGTTCAAGCCACCTCGATAGCAAGCGTGGGCAATCCAAAGTCGAATAAACTAGAGTGTCCAAATTGTGGTAGGTAGCATACTGGAGAGTGTTGGGGGAACAATCGTAATTGCTACAAGTGTGGTTCACCCGACCATTTTATTCAGAATTGTCCAAAGAGAGATGAGAAGGATGGAAAACAGAAAGTAAAGACAAGCAATGTACCTTCGAGGAGTAAACCCCAAAAGAACCAGGGAGGTGGGACTAGTAGTGATAGAGGTGCACCTAGAGACTCTGCTGTGAGATTGAAGGGTCGAGCACCTGCAAGGACTTATGTCATTCGCGCTCGCGAAGAGGCATCATCTCCAGACGTGATAATGAGTACTTTTTCTCTTCATGATATCTCTGTTGTTGCTTTGATTGATCCGGGGTCTACCCATTCTTATATTTTCATGAAATTGGCATCTAGTATGAGTATGATTGTTGAGTCTACGAAATTTGTAGTAAAAGTGTCAAACCCGTTAGACAAACATGTGCTAGTTGACAAGGTGTGTAGGAATTGTCCTTTGAAAATTAGAGGTCAATGTTTTTTGGCAAATCTTATGTTGTTGCCGTTTGATGAATTTGACCTGATCCTTAGTATGGATTGGTTGATTGCTCATAATGTTTTAGTGAACTGTGGTAGTAAGTTTATTGAATTGAGATGTGTAAATGGAGATGTCATTCGGGTTGAATTAGGTAAATCGGATAGTTTGTCTGTAGTGATTTTTCTATGGTAGCTGAAAAATACTTAAGAAAAGGGTATGAGTCCTATCTCGCCTTTGTGCTGAACACTCAAGAGTCAGAGGTAAAGATTATTGAGTAAGATCTCGGCTATTGTGGAGTGGAAACCACCGAGGAATGTGTTAGAGATTAGAAGATTTTTGGGTTTAGCAAGGTACTACAGACGGTTCGTAAAAGGGTTTTCCATGATTGCTACCCCAATGAAGGAATTGTTGCATAAAGATGTTATATTTGAATGGACTGAGAAATGACAATGGAGTTTTGAGAGACTGAAAGAATTGTTGACTGAAGCACCGATTTTAGTACAATCTAAGTCGGGAAAGGAGTTTTTGGTCTACAGTGATGCATCATTAAATGATCTTAGCTATGTGTTAATGCAGGAGGGTAAAGTAGTGGCTTATGCCTCGAGACAGCTAAAACCGCATGAGAAGAATTATTCGACTCATGATATGGAGTTGATTGTAATTGTTTTCGCTTTGAAGATTTGGCGTCATTACTTGTATGGTGAAAAGTGCTGACTCTTCACCGATGACAAGAGCTTGAAGTACTTAATGAATCAAAAAGATTTGAATTTGCGACAACGGCGATGGCTCAAATTACTGAAGGACTATGAGCTAGTAATCGATTACCATCCGGGGAAAGCGAATGTGGTCATGGATGCCTTAAGCAGAAAATCCCTGTATGCTTTGAGAGCTATGAGTACGAGCTTAGTGTTGTCTGATGATGGTGCTATATTAGCCGAGTTGAGGGCTAGACCGTTATTTATTTAGCAGATATGTGAAGCTCAAAAGAATGATAGTGAGATGCAAGTTAAGAGAGCTCAGTGCGAATTAGGGAATAACTCTGATTTTTGAGTTAGTTCAGAGGATTACTTAATGTTTCATGATAGAGTTTGTGTACCAAAGGATGATGAGTTAATCCGAAAAATTTTACATGTAGCACACAGTGGTTTATCGTCACTTCTCATACCAATCCCGTACCGGGCGCAAAACAACCTATTGACATGCCAATCGTACTCTATCCTACGTTCATCTGGCTCAGGATTTATCAACAAAAAATAGTGTTATCGTTTCATTACATCAGTTTTCATTTACAAGACATTATTTATATTAATCAACATGAAATAATTGAATTTCATCTAATATGCATTTAAAAATTTATTAGAATTAAACCGATCGAACTTACCTGACTAAACTATAGCACGACAAGGTACACGGACTATTTAGTATTTTTCTCTTTTCCGCGATTATCAGCTTGTTCTTGATCTAAAATAATAATTTCATTCAATTAACTAAATCTAACAACAAAACCAACTCATTTTATGCAATTCAGTCCTTTTTGACATTTCACAAATTACTCTTAACATTTTTACTTTTATGCAATTTAGTCGAAAAGCCTAAATCATGCAATTTAACCATTTTCATTCAAAACCAAGCTGAGCCAAATATTCAAGGGTTTCACTACAGACCATATTTGCAATTATTTCTTATCAAGCCCCTGTAATTTTATTACTTTAACAATTAGGCCTTAAATATTAAAATCATCAAAAACTACTTTACAAAATAGGCATATCTAACAACCACACTCAATAATCTTTCATAAAACTTCAAGAATAACTCAAAATCATTAATGGAATAATCCATAACATTGGTTAGTTTTACAAATTAGTTCCCTGGTTAGTTAGATTAAGCTAATACGAGCTCAAAAACATAAAATTTACTAAAAATGAACAAAGTTTACTTGCCTATTTCAAAAACCCTAGCTTGGCCGAACCTTATGTTATCTAATGGTGACTTCTTTCATTTATGGTGAAAATGAATTACTAAAGAAGATGATATTATTCTATTATTCTTTTGTTTTAATCTTATTTGCTTATTTACGATTTTACCCTTAAAAATTAAATTAAATTTCATACAATTAAGTATCTAGGATAGTCCTCTACAGCATCAAATGGTATATTTGCCATTCAAGACCTCTAGTCTTCCTTTCTATAGCTAATTGATAGTCTTAACTATTAATTCTAACTTCTACAACTTTTACGATTTAGTCTTTTTTATTTAATTAGCTGTCCAAACGATAAAATTTCTTAACCAAAATTTAATAGGACACTAATGACCTTGTAAATATTAAATAATTAATATTTATGGACTGACACATTGGAGTTGTAGTCCCAAAACCATTATTTCAGACACCACTAAAAAATGGACTGTTACAACTTTTCCCCTTAGAAAATTTCATCCTTGAAATTTCTTACCGGTGAATAGGTTTGGGTACTGTGATTTCATCGAATCTGTAGTTTCCCATGTAGCTTCCTCGATCCCTTGCCGATTCCATAAGACTTTTACTAATGGTACTCTTTTATTTTGGAGTTCTTTTATTCCTGAAGCCAAGATTTCAATCAGTTATTCAGAATATGACAAATATGGCTATATCTCAACCTCACAGTGAGTAATTACATGTGAAGTATTTGACTTGTACCGTCTCAGCATCGAAACATGAAAACGTTGTGGATCTTTTCCAATTCTAGAGCTAGAGCTAATCTGTAAGCTATAGTACCAATTATTTCTATAATCTCATATGGCCCGATGAACCTAAAACACAGCTTCCCTTTTCTACCGAACCGTAGTACTTTCTTCAATGGTGAGACTTTCAAGCAATATGATTTTTGATAACTGATGCTACTTTCAAGCTACCGTAGTACTTTTCTATCGAACCCTTTTCTATATATTTCCTTTTTAAGTAAACATATGATTTTTGATGATCCGACGCTACTTTCAAGCAATCCCAAATTATATGGACCTTATCTTCAGTTTCACGAATCAAATCAGTACCAATTAACTTAGATTCACTTAATTCTGACCAGTAAAGTGGTGTTCGACATTTTCTCTCGTACAAAGCCTTAAACGATGCCATTTTAATGCTGGATTAATAGCTTTTATAATACGTAAATTCTGCCAATGGTAAATACCTTTCCCAACTACCTTCAAACTCAAGTATGTAGGATCGTAACATATCTTTTAGAATCTGTATTACTCATTCTGATTTCCCATCTGTTTGCGGATGATACGATGTACTAAAATTAAGTTTAGTGCCCAGAGATTTGAAGTTTACCCCAAAATCTCGAGGTAAATCTCGGATCTCTATTAGAAATAATAGATAATGACATCCCATGTAGTTTGACAATCTCAGACATATATAACTCTACTAACTTCTCGAGTGAATAATCAATTCAGATGGAATGAAATGAGCTAATTTTGTCAACTTGTCAACGATAACCCATATTGAGTCTTTCTTACTCGGTGTCATAGGCAATCTTAATACAAAATCGATCATAACTCGCTCTCATTTCCACTAAGGGATAGTGACAGACTGTAGTAATCCTGAAGGTACCTGATGTTCAGCTTTTACCTATTGGCAAACCATACATTTAGTTACAAACTCGAAAATCTCACGTTTCATACCTGGCCACCAATACATTCGCTTCAGGTCATTAAACATCTTAATACTACACGGATGAATGGAGTATGTACTACTGTGAGCCTCTGATAAAATGTCTCACTTAAGCTTTGGATTATTCGAAACACACAACTTGTTACAAAAATGCATCATACAATCAACATCTACAATAAATCTTGTACACGGATCATTTTGGATTTGCTCACGTTTAGCTAACAACTTCGGGTCGTCATCTTGCAACTCTCGAATTCACTGACGAAATAATGGTCTAGCCCTCAGTTCAGTAAAAATAGAACCATGACCCTCCAATGACAAATGTGCATTCAATGCTCTCAAGGTAAATAACGACTTCCAACTTAATGCATGTACAGCAACATTAGCTTTCTCAAGATGATTGTCAATTGCAAGATCATAATATTTTAGTAGCTCTAGCCACCATCGTTCTCTAAAATTTAGCTCCTTTTGAGTCATCAAATAATTTAGACTTTTATGATTTGTAAATATGTGGCGTTTTTCACTGTATAGATAGTGATGCCAAATCTTCAGATAAAAAACAATAGCGGCTAACTCTAAATCGTGAGTCGGGTAGTTCCTCTTCTGCCTCTTTAAGTGATGAGAAGCATAAGCTATTACTTTATTGGCTTGCATTAATACACAACCCAATCCACTAAGTGATGCATCACTGTAAACAACAAATTCTTTCCCAGATTCAGGCTGTGTCAGTACGGGAGCTTTTGTCAAAATTCTTTTTAACTGATCAAAACTCTACGCACTCGTTTAAGCAAACAAACCAAACATACTTCTGTAGCAACTTGGTCACCAATGAAGCTATTATAGAATTTTTTTTAACAAAGCGATGATAATAACCTGCTAGTCCTACAAAACTTCGTATCTCAAAAACATTTTTCGGAGCTTTCTCGTTAATAATGGTAGAAATTTTACTCTGATCAACTCATACCCCATCTACGGAAACCACATGTCCAAGGAATCCAACCTTTCGAAGATAGAACTCACATTTGTTGAATTTTGCATAGAATTCTTTCTCGCGCAGAGTTTGTAATATAGTTCTTAAATGCTGAGCATGCTCATATTTTGTTTTGGAGTAGATCGATATATCATCAATAAATACAACCATAAATCTATCCAAATGAGGCTAAAAAACTCGGTTCATCAGATCCATGAAAGCAGCAGAAGCATTAGTTAATCTGAAAAGCATCACCAAAAATTCTTAGTGATCGTATCGAGTTATAAAATAGTCTTCGATACATCACAGTTTTTTACTCCTATCTGGTAATACCCCGATCTGAGATCTATTTTAGAAAATACAGTTGCACCTTTTAATTGATTCAACAACTCATCAATATGAGGCAAATGATATTTATTCTTTACTGTCACTTTAGTCAGCTGCCTATAATCAATGCATAATCTCCACGAACCGTCTTTCTTTTTTCACTAACAACACTGGTGCACCCCAATGAGATACATTTGATCTGATAAAACCTCTGCCTAGTAATTCTTGTAACTGTGCTTTAAGTTCTTTTACTTCAATTAGTGTCATCTTATACGGTGGAATGGATATCGGTGTGATTCTAGGCATCAGATCAATAACAAATTCAACTTCATGCTCTAGTGGAAATCCCAGTAACTCTTTAGGAAATAAATCTGTAAATTCATTAACAACATGTACCTGATCTAGTTTCGATTCAGAATCCCGAGTATCCAGTATATAAGCTAGAAATGCCTCACAACCCTTACGAATCATTTTCTATGCAGAAATAGCTGAAACCAATCTGGTAACACTGTTTGATTTGTCAGACTCAATTGTAATCAATTCACCTATCAAACATCTCAAATCAATCTGTTTGTCTATAGTTTACTACAACGTCATGTAGTGATAGCCAGTTCATTCTCAAAATTATATCAAATTCGTGAAAGAGTAATAACATCAAATTGGCAGGAAACTTATAGCCCTGAACTCTCAGTGGACACTTACTACATATTAAATTAACTGTTACACTTTAACCCAGTGGATTTGTAACTTGAACCTTAAATTTGGTTAACTCAACAAGTAAATTTTTATTCGTTACTAATGAAGTGCAAATATACGAATGAGTCGAACCAGGGTCAATCAAAGCATATACAGTAACATCAAAGAGATAGAATATACCAGTAACGACATTTCTTCCTCATTCGGCACAACTTTACGAGCATACTTACTAAGATGCAAAACTATTTCTCATACTCAGATACTGATTTCTTTCCCTACTTTAATTCTAGAAATTCTTTCTTTTTCCGGTCCAAGTATCTTTTGCTAACGTATGACTTTTTAAAATTCTATTTTGAAAAATTCTTAGTTGATGCTGTCTCTCGGTACCAATGTTGTTAATGTTACCAACAACTGTAGGCTTAATCTTTCTGTAATGATACGACACATCTAAGCTAATCATCAAGAGAGCAAGCCATCTCATCGAAGACTCACTGAATATTCTAAAGCCAATAATCAACTTTTACAGGATCATCATTAGATCTACCTTGAAATTCTTCAGTCCCATACTTCCTAACTTTGTCAACTGGGACCCATTGACTCATTTTCACTTTCGGAAGGGTTGAAGGTACCACAGAAGATACAATAGGAGGTATAGTAGGGGGTGGAGGTTGTTGAGCCACTAGTTTGTTTCTCATAAACTCAGAGAACCATTAACCCATTAAATCGGAGAATATATTTTTAACCTCATTTTCAAACATTTGTGGAGTTGGTATACTATGACTTGCACCAGAATCAGTATTCAGAATATTATTGTTTACTTCATTATTCATCACGTTCAGAATAAGATGACATCATTAAAATCTACAAGAAAATAGGGGTTAGATTAGATCAATCAATATCACACTATCACAGGTTTATATTGCATGTAATTTCTAGACTTCATTCACACTACATTTAGTCTGAGAACCAACTAAATAGTAGCTCTAATGGGAGTAAAAAATATAGTTATGGACCTTAAATCGAGCCTACGTAGGTTTAAAAATAGTTTAGGAACAATCAGGGACCATTTCGAAGCAAATCAGAACATTAAGAGAAAAACTAGAAATTTTCAAAATAAGGGTCACACGGTCGTGTGTCCAGGTCGTGTGACAGAAACCAGACCATGTGTATCTAGACATGGTTGCATGGCTCTCTACAAGCCCGTGTGACTACTTCATACGCTCGTGTGTACAGATTGTGTAACTTATTGTGCTTGTGTAATATAAGGTTACATGGCTGTGTGACCAGGCCCTGTAACTCTGTGTGATTGTGTGGCTTAAGGTCAAATGGTTGTGTTGCCAGGCCATGTAGCCCTTCTTGACCGTATGGCTTAGGGTCACATAACCGTGTGATAGTCTATGTCTCAGGTCGTGTATGTCCAAAAATGACCTAAATGTGCTTATTTCATGTCCAAATGCTTAAGTACCCAAACCAACTCTCAACACATGATTATGAGACTTCAAAATGCATTTCCTTAATACCTAAAACATGTCAAACAATCAACCTAAGGCCTAACTAATGTGTCATTAATGACACTACATTTCAAACACCTAACATTTCTTTTACCTAGAATTACATTACACAAGCCTCAATTCATTCAAAGTAACTTGCATTCAATTCTAACATACCTTGCTTAATTCATATCAAGCTTACCTTTCCATACTTGACCACACATGCTTAAACTTAGAACTTATCATGCATACCACATTGGTTACTCATTCCACAATATCAAAAGCCCAACACATATACATTACAAATACTTGTGGATCAATACAATCATAACCAAATGGTCCTATTACATGCCATATAAGCCAAGTTAAATTTAAAATCTACCAAAGAAGTCCTCGGATAGTGTGGTTCTTCATGTAACGCCTTGAAAAATTTAAGTGTTGTTTGCTAAATCTAGTCATAATTAAGTATCTACTTCAATTGTTAAGTGTTATGTGCTTGTGTTCGAGATTAGTGGTTCAAGTCCCACTTTTGGAAAAAAATTGTTATTTTCTTTGATTCAATCTGTATCTCTGAGTTTTCAACTTAAGTTTAATTCTGAGTGAACTTGTATCAAGAATGAGCCTACTGGTTCAATGGTTAGGCATCTGAGTACTCCTTGGTCTTCTGTTCGAGTCTCTACATATACAGTAGGGAAAATATTTTGTATATTTTTGGAAAGAAATAGATTTTAATTTAAATTATTTAATTAAGTTTACTTTCCCAAAATTTTCCATTTTTGCACGTTTGTTTTATTTTTTTCTTTTCTTTCTTTAACTGTCACTGTCGTTCTTTTTGTTTCTTTATTCTTTGTTCCTTTGTTTTTCCCTCTCTTTTCTTTTGAAAATTTTGTTGCTGACTTCGTTAAGGAGTTTTCATCGTGCTTTATTTTTTATTTAAAGGCTAACAGCGTAAGTCTTACCATTGATTTTCTAATTTTGTTTGCTCTTGTTGCTTCGTCTCGTGGTTTGAGTCTACTACCGTTTCGTTTTGAATTTCCTTTTAAGTTTCCAATTGGTTTTCTTCTTTAGGCGTAGGAGTGGCGAATTAAGGTCCTTTAACGATTTAAGTTCTTGTATCGTTATTTTGCGCAAGGGTAAGTGTTTAATTTTGTGAATTTGGGTTTTGTGTCAAATTCGTTCGATGTCACTTTGGTTTGGATATTAATTTATCATTTTGGTATGATTAAATCATTTAATTGATCATTTGAATGTCATTTATAGGTTCAGGAATCATCGTTGTTGCTTCTACGTCGAAAAAGTATCATGTTTGTAACAAAAACTGATTTTTTGCAAATTTCAAATGCCAAAAAATAAGATTGTTGGTGCCTCATGGCCGGTGACAGGTTGTGTAACTCATTGTTTGTGAATTAATGTCAGACGGGCTAGGGACATGGGCGTGCGTCTATGCCGTGTAACTCACTATTTTTGAATTAGGGTCACACGAGCCAAGGACACGACTATCTATCTAGGCTGTGTAACTTACTATTTGTAAATTAGTGTCACATGGGCCAAAGACACAAGCGTCTGTCCAGGTCGTGTGATAGATATTTTGAGATTGGAGTCATACGGGCGTGTACTTGGTCATGTGTCAAATCATGTAACTCATTATTTTGAGCTACACGGTCATGTACCAGGCCGTGTGGAACATTAAGAAGGCCACACGGGCCAGACCCTTATGCTATATAAATCTACACGGACGTGTGGGCCAAAATACTAAAATTTTCCCAAGGCCGTAAGTGTCGTTCAAATGGAATGTAGGCCTTCCGTAGGGTCCGTATGATCTGAGTTAGACTGCATAATTGATTCACACACACTGAGTTATAAACTTATTCTATTTTTTATCTTGCTTTTATGTCTATTACACACACTGCGTTATAAACTTATTCTGTTTGTTAACTAAATTGCAGGTAGCCCATAGACTTAGGAGGCACAACGTGTCAAGAGCTCGGTCATCTCTCTTTGCTAGATATTTTTTTGTTTGTTTAAATTTAAACTATCATATGTTTTATTTCATACTACGGTTTGTAAATTCAAATTTCCATGTTGGTTTAACTGTTGAAATGCTTTCGGTATGATGAATTTTAAAATACTTAAAGGTTGGTTTTTCCCATAAACGTTTTGATGTAGCCTCTAGACTTGGTCTAAATGATTAGGTCAGGTATAAGTTGTTTTATTTTGTGGTATCAAAGCCAGGTTACAAAACTCGGGCTGTGTTTCTAGGCTTGATTGAACTAGAAAGAACATATGTTTTCTCCCTACTTACTGGTTAATTTGTTCCCATTTAGTTACCCGTAGCATACATTTAGCATGTTTAGTTTAGTAAATTGCATTTTATAACTCAGTGAATCCTAGCCTATTTTATCTTTAGTTTTTTCTATCTTATTACATTAATGTCACTGTATGAGTTAATTCCATATTGCGTCCAGAATTGTCGCTGCAGCTGACAGATGTCTGTATTGTCGCTGCATGAGTTAATTCTAGATTGCGTCCAAAATTGTCGCTGCAGTTGACAACTATCTGATAAGAGCCAACCATGCGTGAGCTATCCAGTTTGGTGTAACTACCCTGTACAAGTAAGGACAGAAGAATCTTGAGGGAAGGACACTTGTACTATTGAGGAAAACATAAAAAGATAACGTGAAAAGATTTTTTGGAGGACGACCATTCTCTTACCATATTTTGAAGCTTGTGACCATAGAAGTTTGAGCCTCATTTGGGTGAGCCAACGTGAAAACTGATGCAAATCCATTCCTAATAAGGAGCTCTAAATGCAGACACAAGGGGAAATGGAGAGATCCAATCGAGTAGTCTAGGAATAGTATTCTCCATTCGATTCTTTCTAATTTCTTTGAAAACACTAGTGATTACTCTATGTTTTCTACTATATGGAAGTATAATGAATGCTTTGTTAAATGTTATCTTATTAAATCTTTTTTTATTGTTTAATATTGGGGGTTTAAATATTCTAAACACGAAAGTTTTATTGCAGTCACTAACAAAGGAAGGTGCAGTGACAATTTGAGCTAATAAGCATTTCAGCGGAAGTTGAGTAAGGACTAAAGGAATTTTGTCCACTTGTTCTTAATAGTGTCATATTGCCATCATTGGAAGGTGAGGTTAATGTGCATGGTTAAGTCCCAGATTAAACAAAAGAGTGGAATTTGGTAAGGTATATATTAAATTTTATTACGTCGACAATCATCTATCTTTTATACCTTATGAGTAGTTAGTATACTGCTGAAGATTTATGTAACAGCCCGAATTTGGGGCTAGTCAGAATAGTAGTTTCAAAACCACTAATTTGAAGTCAGAGAAATTATTTTTAATATTTTTTTATGTGTTATAGCATAATTAAATGAGTGCATGAAAATTTTGGTGTATTAATTTTGGTGATTGCATGTTTAATTGAGAAAAAGGACTAAATCACATAAAGTACGAAAGTTTTATTCTAATAACTAGAGGTGTCAATAGCTATGAAACATTAAATTAGAGGTCCTTATTGAGTAAATAGACCACAAATTTGTTAGTGACTGGACATGGAGACAAAATCATGAAATGTTAAAGGATTAGGTGGGGTTTTGGTGACCAAATTGACTAAAAATAAAATAAAGAAAGAAAGCATAGTGTCCATCTTCCTCACCACCAAAATTTTCAGCACGAATTAGGGGTTGTTGAAGCTCAAATTTCAGCCAATCTATCCTCTTGCAAGTAAGTGATTATGATGGTTTTTTTTTTCATTTTTGTGTTTTTGAAACCCCTAAAGCTTAATCTAGCTAATGAGGGGACTATTTTGCAAAATGGTTGAAAGCCTAGGGTTTTACCATGAGAGAATTAGTGTTTTTTGCTGAAATTTTATGGAAGAAAATGAAACTTGGTTGTTAAATAAACATCTTTTGTGAAGAGATTTTTCATGAAAACACTTAAAAAGGGCCTTTTTGTAAAAGTTGTAAAATGGGTAGTAAATGCATGAAATGATTGGTATTGTGAGTTGTTATAATAGTAATAAATGTTCAGCTAGGCTTGTTAAATGAGGAAATTTGATGAAAAATAATTTACGAGCCTAGGGGTAAAATTGTAATTTTGCCAAAGTCTAAGGGCAAAATGATATTTTTTTACCAAAGTAGAAATTTTAAAGTTTTTTTATTTATGTAGTGATTAAATGAGTAAATTTTATTATTATAGATCAAGAAGAACGTGGAATCAATCTTGATCGAGGAAAAGGCAAGGTTTCAAACTAAATTGCAAATTGACATATTTTGTATCGAGGTAAGTTTATATGTAAATGATACATCCTTTTTATTTATGTTTTTACTTATTAATGAAATATATATGAAATACGAACAAATATCATTGAAATTTATGAAAATGATAGAGAGTGAGGAAATTCTCGGATGAACCTTTGGAATAGGAAAATGGGTACGGATAAATATCCGTGAACATATAATTATTGGTGGGCTGTATGCAATACCACCGTAATTATTTATTATTGGTGGGCTGTGTGTGATACCACCGTAATTATTTATTATTGGTGGGCTGTGTGCGATACCACCTTGTTATTTATTAATGATGGGCTGTGTGCGATACCATCGTATTTTTTTTCATCGGTGGGCTGTGTACGATACCATCGTAAACATGCAATTATTGGTGGGTTGTGTGTGAAACCACCGCGTATCTAATATTATTCCGAAGTGTTCATTGAGAAACTTTGTTTAGGTGAAAGTTTATGTGGCTTTGTGGTGATAAGTGTTGGGTATAAGTACATGTAAATGTGAACAATGGTTATGATATGTGTTTTAGGATGTGGTAAGTTTTGAAATGAGTAAGTATAATTACAATGATTAGAATTGTTATTGATTGAAAAGTATGTAGTATGATGTTTATTGTTTACATATAGACTTACTAAGCTTAAAGCTTACTCCCTTCTCTTTTCCCTTGTTTTATATTGTTTAAGAGCTAGCTCAGGATACGGAGATAGTCGGAGGATCACCCACACTATCCGCACATATTGGTATAGTTAGATTTAACATTTTGAGTACGGCATGTATAGGGACTTAGACTTAGTTGAATTTGATATTGTTTTGGCCAAATATGTTGGCTCATTTGAGGATGAATTCTTTTGTATAAGGCCATAGCTGATGGCTCTTTCTTATTAGGATGAATTATTTTGTATAAGGCCATAGGTGATGGCTCTTTCTTATTAATCTATGAAATGATGATGTTATTCATGAATGTGCAAGTTGCATGGCTGTTTAATTAGGGTATTTATGCATGAATAAGTTGGTTGCTTGTTGTGGTTTATGTGGTATAAGTTGGGGTGGCAGAAAGTGCTTGGCAAATAGCCAAGCAAATAGCCTTGTTCTTGTCCACACGGGTAGGCACACAGGCGTGTGCCTAGGCCATGTGCGACACACGGTCAGCCCCATGGGCATGTAATTAGGCCGTGTGCCCCCCTGCATGCTAAGTTGGCAAGCCAGAATGCTCAGTAGTAACCACACGGGTTGAGACACGGCCATGTGTCTCAACCGTGTGGAGGACACAATCATAGGACATGGGCGTGTGCCCAGGCAATGTGAAGTTTGCACCTGAATTTAGGAAGTTAATTCGCCATACGATCTAAGGACATGGGCGTGTACCTTGGTCGTGTGACCTTAATAGGATGATGACGTCAGGAACAGAATGTCAAAGTTTTTGCACACGAGCTAAGACACGGGCGTGTTATGGCCATGTGAGGGATACAGGTCATGGACACGGGCGTGTGTTCGGTTGTGTGAAAACCCCTGTAGGTTCGATTTGAGAATTAAATCTACACGAGTGTGGAACACGAGCATGTGAAGTTCCACACGGGTGTGTGGGCTGTTTGATGAAAAAATTTCTAAGTTTTTTCAGAGATCTTTTTAAGAGTTCGATTGATCTCGAATCATTCCTAAAGTGTGTTTTAGGCCACGTAGGTTTGTTTAAGGGATGATAAGAAAAGTTTTAAATTTGAGTGGAAAGTCAAGTCTCGGTATTGCATGATTGCTTGTGTATGAGTCTGGTAACGCCTCGTATCCTGTTCCGGTGTTGAATACGGATAAGGGGTGTTACAATTCATGTTAGGGACCCCGATTTATCCATAGCATACTTTATCTTATTGTTTTCGAGTTATTACTTCGACAACTGTCCTCACAATTTATCCCATTTTTATCTAGTTATTGTACTGACATTAATAGACAAAAGACAGCCATCCCTGTGGGATCGATATCCGACAAACTCACGTTTGTATATTATACTTGTATCGATAGTGTACGCTTGCACATTGTTGCTATGACGTTCACAGCTGATCAAGTTTTTGGCACCGTTGCCTGAGATGGCGTTTGTTTGATGTTTGTTTTTGTTCATGTGTGTCTTTGTATTTTGTTTTCTTTATATAATATTTAGTATTCACTAACTTGTTTTCTCTTTGTTGCTATTTTTCAATTTCATTTTAGGTGTTTTATGACCCGAAACAATTCGAATTTTCTTGCTGACTTTGATCCAGAAATTAAAAGAAATGTTCGGAGAAGACTTCAAGAACAAAGAAATATGGATTTACTATGGGACAATGCAGCCATACCCCCGATACAACAGCAAAATGTTCATAATCCATTGTTGCAACAAGATGCTCACATCCACAATAGAACCATACGAGATCGTGGTACCTGCTGGATGATTTACAACCAGGAGTTGTTAGACTAACAATTCAACCTGGGAACTTTGAACTCAAGCCAGTGATGTTTCAAATGCTGAACTCCAATAGCCAATAAGTGGGACTGCCACATGAAGATGCAAGAGGACATCTTAAATCCTTCTTACTGATCTATGCTTCCTTTAGTCAACAAGGCGTTCCTGATGATGCCTTAAGGATGCAATTATTTCCCTATTCCTTACAAGGGAGAACTCGCACTTAGTTTCTTGGGCTACCTACTGGGTCAATTACTTCTTGTAATGCTCTCGCCATGCAGTTTGTTTTACGATTTAACCCACCGACAATGAAAGCTCATCTTCAAAATGATATCACTACTTATCATCAGCTGGATGATGAAAATCTTCACACCACATGGGAACGTTATAAGTATTTGCTTCGACGTTGTCCTATACAAGACATTCAACCAAAAACACAAATTGAGATTTTTTTTATAATGGTTTGAATTCACATACAATGAATCTTCTTGACGCATTAGTCAATGGACCACTGTTGCATTGTACTTACAATAATGTAGTAAGAATTCTTGATAGAATTGCTCAAAATGATTATCAATATCTCATCCCTAGAGCTGCACAAAGAAAGACTACTCCAAGAGTTATTGAATTGGATGCAAGATCTATGTAAAGCGCCCAAGCCTCTTCACTCACAAACATGATTAAAAATATGCGAGGGACGAGTGATGTTGCACCTATACAAGTTGCTTAACAATTGGATATTCCTACCTTTTGCTATGAAATTTGTGGTGAAAACCATAGTTATGAAGATTGTCTGCAACATGCAGAAAATGTCTGTTATGTTAGTAATATTCGCAACAATTCTTATGGCAACTATCCTAATAACTCTATATGCAATCAATAGTTTTGGGGAACTCTAAATGTTAGACAAAATGCTGCGACATTCAGACATGGGAATGCATCTACTCAGGGTAATTATAATCCATGACAAAGGAATTACAATCAAGAATAGAACTACAAGCAGCATCCTCAGAGTATCAACAACATGGTCAGACATTATCACATCAAAATCAAATACAACCAAAACATTCTTCGATGATGAATCATAATATCCAAGGACAGCGGAAACAACAATATACACAAACTTCTACTTCTGACCCATTAACTGCTCCTAAGGCCTTAATGCAGGAGCATATTACTCGCACAGAAGCTATTGTTCAAGGAAATTCATCTTCCATTCGAGCATTGGAGGCACAATTGAGACAGCTTGCTTCAAATCTTAATACTCAGCCATAAGGCTCATTACCTAGTGACACTGTAAACTCCAGCCTGAGGGGGAAAGAGCACTGTAAAGCTATCACTTTTATGAGTGGTAAACAAACTGGTGAGCCAATTTTTGATTCTACTGTAGCATCCCCAGATATTAGTGACATAAACCCTGATGGGAAGGTTGATTTTGAATAACTTATTGATGTACCAAACAAAGAAGTACCACCAACTGTCACTAACATGCCTGATATTCAGCCCTCGAAATTGTGGATGCAACTAAAAATATCATCGCAATCAGATGTACTTCCACCTGTACCTTTTCCACAAAGATTCAAGAGGAATGAAAATGATAAATAAGATCAGCAGTTTTTGAATACACTAAAACAATTGCAGATCAACATTCCTTTAGTGGACGCTCTGGTACAAATTATGAGTTATGGGAAATTTATGAAAGACCTCTTGTCCAAGAAGAAAAAACTTACTGATGTTAAAACTATTGCAGCCATAGAAGGTTGTGGTGCTGTCTTGAAAAACAAGTTGCCCCCTAAATTGAAAGATCCTAGAAGCTTTACCCTTCCATGTTTGATTTGCAATCAGTATTTGGGCAAAGCTTTATGCGAATTGGGAGCTAGCATCAATCTCATGCCACTATCTACTTTTAGAAAGTTGGAAATTGGTCATATGTAACCCACTGTAGTAACATTGCAGCTAACAGATCGATCTTTAGCTCAACCTGAAGGGTGAACCAAATATGTTTTAGTTTGTGTGGATAAATTCATTTTTTCGATTGATTTTATCATACTTTACTGTGAGGCAGACAAGGAGGTTCCCATAATCTTGGGACAACCTTTTTTAGCCACTGGCTGAACTCTCATTGATGTTTATAAAGGAGAACTCACCATGCAACTAAATGATGAGCAAGTTACCTTTAGTGTTTTTGAGTCTGCTCATCACAAGGATAAAGCGGAGTGCCATACTGTCGATGTGCTCGATGAGTTGATTGAGGAAGAATTCAACAACCAAAGCACAGTCCTTGCTGAAGAAATTGCAGTGACATATGAGGCCGAATCCGTAGACAATTATGATAGCACGATTTAAGCTAGTATTGTTTAAGTCAATCATAGATGGAAAATTGAATCCTTAGACCTAACCAACAAAACCACTTTAATTTTCAAACCATCAATTGAATAAGCTCCCACTCTAGAATTGAAACCACTGCCTTATCATCTTAAATACATCTTTTTGGGTGATCACAATACTCTTCCAGTTATTGTCTCCGCAATACTAGATGAAACACAAGAAAGGAAATTGACTCACATTCTCAAGCAGCACAAACGAGCTATTGCATGGAGTATTGTAGATATTCAAGGTATTAGTCCTTCTGTTGGCATGCATAAAATCAAGTTAGAAGATGAAGGCCAGCAGTCAATAGAACTGCAAAGAAGGTTAAACAAGAAAATGAAGGAAATGGTCAAGAAAGAAATCATAAAATGGTTTGATGCAGGAATTATTTACTCGATTTCTAATATCAAGTGTGTGAGTCCAGTGCAATGCGTCCCGAAACTTAGTGGCATCACAGTGGTTCGCAATGTTAAGGACAAATTACTACCAGCACGCATTGCCACAGGATGGCGAGTTTGTATAGACTATTTTAAATTAAATGCAGCCACAAGGAATGATCATTTTCCACTTCCTTTCATTGACCAAATGTTAGATCGAATTGCTGGAAAAGTTTATTATTACTTCCTAAACGAATATTCTAGATACAACCAAATTTTTACTGCACCAGAGGATCAGGAGAAAATAAGTTTCACTTGCCCTTTTGGTACTTTTGCTTTCCGTCGTATGCCTTTCGGTCTTTGTAATGCACTAGCCACATTTCAAATGTGTATGATGGTAATATTCTCAGATATGATCGAAGACTCTTTAGAGGTTTTTATGGATGACTTCTTAGTTTATGGGAATGATTTTGATCATTGCGCTAACAATCTAGATAAAGTATTGAAGCGATGTGATGAAACTCATTTTTCTTAAATTGGGAAAAATGCCATTTTATGGCAAATGAAGGCATTGTGTTAGGTCATTGTGTCTCTAACTAGGGTATTCAAGTCGATAAAGCTAAGGTGGAATCATCGAAAAATTACCCCACCGATATATGTGAAAGGTATTCGTAGCTTTCCTGGACATGCAAGATTTTACCGATGGTATATTAGGGATATTTTAAGAATTGCAAAACCATTGTGTTCATTGTTGGAGTATAATCAAAAATTTCTCTTTGACGAGGCATGTCTGGATGCATTTGTTCAGTTAAAGAAGCAGCTGGTCAATGCACCCATTTTCGTTGCACATGATTAGTCTCAACCTTTCAAAGTTATATGCGATGCAAGTGACTTAGCTGTAGGTGCAGTGCTAGGAAAAAATTTTCACGCCATTTATTATGCTAGCAGAACTCTTTTGGAAACTCAATTCAATTATACAACCACAGAGATAGAATTGCTGGCCATAGTCTTTGCTTTCGACAAGTTTTGTTCTTATCTTGTCAACACAAAAGTTATGATATTTGTTGATCATTCTGTGTTGCGATATATCTTTGCAAAAAAAGATGCCAAACTAAGACTGATACGATAGATATTATTGTTGCAAGAATTTGACATTGAGATAAAAGACCGAAAGGAGTCAAAGAATCAAGTTGCCAATCATTTGACTAGATTGGAAGTTGGCAGCGAAGACGGGAAAATACTTCCAATTGTTGACGCATTCCTAGATGAGATGTTATTCACTGTGATGTAACTCCTTGGTATGTAGATTTGGTTAATTACTTGGTGTGTGGTAAGCTCCCATTGAGTATCAAGGGCTATACAAAAGAAAGATTTCTTCATGACGTAGTGAACTATCATTAGAACGAGCCGTATTTATTCAAGGTATGCACTGACAACATCATTCAACGTTGTGTTCCAGAAGAAGAGATGCTTTAAATCCTGAAGCACTATCATGATGCTCCTTATGGAGTCCATTTCAGTGGTATGAGAATTGTTGCTAAAGTTCTAGAATCAAGATTCTACTGGCCATCATTTTTCAAAGATGCTCATAATTTTGTGAATCAATACAATAAATGTCGGCGCACCGATTCTATTCCCCAATGTAATGAAATGTTAAAATAGCCAATTATGGAATTTGAATTGTTTGATGTTTGGGGAATGGATTTTATGGGACCGTTTCCAAGTTCATTTGGAAATCTTTGTACATTAGTCGCTTTTAACTATGTCTTGAAGTGGGTGAAGGTTATTGCTGCCCAAAAGGATGATGCAAAACAGTGCTCAAATTTTTTCACAATCATATACTCACCCGTTTTGGCACACCAAAGGCTTTGATTACTGATCAAGGTATACATTTCCATTGCAACCAAGTGGCAGCCACATTAAAGAGATATGGAGTCAATTACAGAATGGCCACTACTTATCATCCACAAACCAATGGACAAGCTGAAGTTTCAAATAAACAAATTATGAATATTCTTTTGAAGGTTGTGAATCCTTCAAGAAAAGATTGGTCTTTTTGATTGGATGGTGCTCTATGGGCATTACGGACAGCATATAAGACTCCATTAGGAATGTCATCGTACTAATTGGTGTTTGGGAAAGCATGTCACTTGCCAGTTGAACTGGAACACAAAGCTGTGTGGGCAATTAAGCAAGTGAACATGGACTATGAAGCTGTTAGAAAGAAAAGGCTGTTGACATCATCGAGCTAGAGGAAATTCGAAGAAATGCCTATGAAAATCCTGAGCTTTATAAGGAAAAGACCAAACGATGGCATGATAAGATTATTTTACAGCAACAATTTACTGCAGGTAAACAGGTTTTATTATTCAATTCTCGACTTAAATTGCACCCAAGTAAATTGTGTTCATGTTGGTTTGGATCGTTCGAAGTTGTCGACATATTTCCCCATGGTGCAGTCACAATTCAAGATTTTCATGATAGACACCAATTCAAAGTCAATGGACAGAGACTGAAACACTATTTTGGAAATAAAAATCAAGAGCAGGCAGAGACCATTAATTTGGTCCAAACATTTTAAATTTCTTACTTATTATTCCGAGATTTTATCTTATTTTATTCCTGTTTTTTAAAGCTTGTTTTCTTCCTTTTTTGCAAAATAACATGGTACCAATGTCGACAAAACTAGATTTGGTTGTCAACGCATTCCGTACCATTGTGTTACTAATTAGAATTAAGGGAAATTCAGTCTTCACCGTTGGATCAGAACCCACCCAGCCATTTGATCTACTTGAGCAGGTACAATTCCTATTGGACGCCACTCTTCCCGTTACCTTTGTATCTCTCCACAAAACATCACGACTCTACATCTTCCCCTTTCACTCCCTATAAAGTCTACACCACTGTACCGACTGTAAAACCTCCAAGCAACCATTTTTATTCTTTTTTTTTCCTCAAGATCCTACCTTTTGCACTTACAACCATCCTCTCTCTACAAAAGATGGAAATAACAAGATGTTTGATCAAGAAAGCCAATAAATTTACTGAAGAACATGCGTCCTCCGCCACCGCAGTTCGCGAGTCAGAATCCCCTAGGAAAATGCAAAAAACAGAATTGGTATTCTTTTTGAATAAAGCGGCAAGAGAATAATTTCAAAAGAAATATATTGCGGCAAAATTTTTACCCCGAACAGGGCATTTCCCTGTCACAACAACAGGAGTTGGGCAGAAAAATTCACTGAACCATTTCTAAACTGAAATGGGGAAATTTCATGGTACGTAAATTCTATGCCAACCTCTATGACCAAGATTTAGAGTTTATTTTTGTTCGTGAAGGTCTACTTTCATGGGATACCAACACAATCAATGAGTTGTATAACTTTACGATCAAGGTCGACGAACACTCCAATTTCTCTGTAGAACTGATGGACGAGAAAGAGACCTACTTGTATAGGATTTGTGTATTGAAGGAGCACAATGGACAGGGTCGCATCCAAATAATTTTACAATGCACCGCCATTTATTAACATTGCACAATAAAATATGGTTTCACTTTGTTAATTGCAGGCTATTGCCGTCTACCCATAGGATCACTTTCAAGCTTGACAGATTGTGTCTAATACATTCCATTATCAAGGGTAGAAAAATTGATGTAGGTGCAATTCTTTACCGAGAAATTGCTGAATGCGCTACCAGGCAGATCGACATTTTGGTTTTCTTATCATTGGTAATGTCACTATGTTAGTAGAAAGGCATTGTGCCCCTGGAAGATGAAGAAATCATGGATAATAAGGGTCCAATTAATGAAGCCTCTGTCGAAAAGATGACTCGTGGCACATAAACACCAATACTAAAAAAGGCAGGAACCATCAAGACAAAGAAGGGTAAAGCCAAAGCCAACAGTAAAGGAACAACATTACATACAGAGACATACTTATGGCGTAAGATGAAAGATGTTGAGAAATTGGTTACTTCCATCAGCAATAGGCAATTCAAACTTATCGTTACAATTGAGGATATGGAAAACTCTCAGAATTTGTTTTATGCTTATACTAAAGTATGGAATAGTTCCATTGTAGCCACATTAAGCCAATTGAGCCCATCCCCAATACCAGACTTCCCGTTTCCACCAATCATTCGAAACTATGAGCGTTCATCTGCGAATGATGACTTCAAAACTGAGACTAATGGATGGCATCTCCTCTCATCATACAAATCTCTGATAATGATAAAGATGAAGAATCTAGGGACATTGAGGAATGCCTACGCAAGATTGATAGATTGTTCGAGGATGGTATTTTTGCTGATCAAGAGGACATTGTTGTTGAGAAGGACATTGATGTTGTAGAAGAAGAAGTTGTTATTGAAGCGAAAGTTGTTGTTGAAAAAAAAAACTTGCTGAAAATGAGAAAGAAAAAGAAGAAGATGATTTTGTTAAGAAGGTTGTCACCACACCCAGATCTGTGGGTACAAATATTGATAATTTAGAGCAAAATAGAGTGAGACTGGTGGAAGTTACTGAGGTCACTAGTGAGGAGTAATGCAATTCATGGGAAATAGTGGTCTACACTAGACCACTCAAAGTGGCTCTCCTATACAAATAGCATTCGATTATGCCGGGGTTGAGCCAGGAATCGCGGAGCAATCCGAATATGTGCAAAGCCCAAAGAAAAGAAAATGAAGCGCTCCAAGGATAAAAAAGAAAGAATGAGGAAAAGAAACGGAGGAAAAAGAAACATCATGTAGTCATATTGACGGCTGCAGATAACTGAGTTAGTTTGTTTTAAGCTTTAGTTATAATATTCATGCATTGCATATATCTGTAGGTTTTATTTTGCTAATTATACATTGTCATTGCATTTTCATTGTCATTGGATTTTTATTTTCATTACATATTCATGTCAGTGCATTGGGGACAATGCAACCTTTAAGTTTGGGGCAATGTATATGTGACTTGGAAATACACCCACAATTTAAAATTTTGTGAAGCATGCAAAGTTTATACACAATTGTTCAAATTTTTTTTGTTACATTCGATGCGTAATTCTTGGATCATGTGAATCGTTAATGAATGAGTTGGATAAATTTGACTGAATGTTGTATCTTCAATACTTTAATGAATAATTTAGGTTGCATTAGTAACAAATGACTAGTAGCATTCCTTGAATCTTGAATTAAACTGCCTTTTTTTGCTACCTATATATAGATAGATAGTTATAAATAAGAGACACTTCAAAGTGGGTGTATTGTGGATTGTTAAAAATGAAACACTCCAATAGTAGCATTGGAAAATTTAATCTGGCAAAAGGTCGTTGCTGCATAGTGTGTGTCAGTGCAATTACGTACTCCCTATGGGTTTGTTGCACCCCATCGTTACTTCTCAGGAACAAGGGCACAATAATGCAACGATATCCTGTATTCCAAAAAAATTATAATATTGTACAATAAATGTTGTATTGGTAGATAGAATTTAGGATTTGAAGCATGATGCTAGCCTTGATGAAAGTGAAATCTTACTCATTCATGCTTATGTATTGTCGATACAATATTCTTTCATTTGAATGTGACTCATTCATTGTAATTTTAGGGGATTCAAGTGGCTAGAATGTTCATTTGACTTACCTAGTAATGTTTTGTTACCTTGTTGGCTTTTATTTTACTTGAGGACAAGTAAAAGTTCAAGTTTGGGTGTGTGATTGTACTAGAAAGAACATATGTTTTCTCCCTACTTACTGGTTAATTTGTTCCCATTTAGTTTAGTAAATTGCATTTTATAACTCAGTGAATCTTAGCATACATTTAATGTCCATGATTGAGTCCCAGATTAAACAAAAGAGTGGCATTCGATAAGATATACATTAAATTTTATGGCATCGATAATAGCCTATCTTTTATACCTTGTGAGTACTTAGTATATTGCTGAAGATTCATGTTGGGGATCCAGTTTATCCATAGCATACTTTATCTTATTGTTTTTGAGTTATTGCTTCGATAATTATCCTCACAATTTATCCCGTTTTTATCTAGTTATAGCACCAACATTAATAGACAAAAGATAACCATCCCTATGGGATCGGTATCCAACAGACTCACATCTGTCTATTATACTTACATCGATAGTGTACGCTTGCACATTATTGCTATGATGTTCACAGCAGATTAGGGCTCCTATTTTTGCTAAAATATGTTTTGTAAGAAAAAAAATATTTGAACAACTCTGATAACTGATTCTATAAAATATTGAGTCTCCAGCGCTGAACTTGTAAGTATCTCTGCTTAGTTATACCGTTTAGTTAAACACACTGTGATGTTTGAACCTGTTGTTTAGTTAATAATTCTATTGTGAACTGTTATAAGACATCTGAAAAAAACTTTGAATTGATCTGTGAACTTCTGACATTGTAAATACTATGATAATATGAGTTCACGCGATAGTCGTGGACGTGGGTTTCATGGGCGTCATAGGCGCTGAGGGAGAGCTCGAGCTAAGTCTTCCATGATGGGCAGCCTCCCCAATATTGATATCAGTGAGTCAATAGGTACTCCTACTGCTAAGATTGGGTCTCAAACTTCTACAACTGGGGATGGCGTATTGTCCCAAGAGATGTTGCAAATTTTAGAGAGGGTCGTTGGATCCCATTGTGGATCCAGAGGCTGAGGGTCGGTTACTGAACGACTCCGATCAAATGGTGCTGAGTTGTTTAGGGGTGTCACTAGAGTCGCCCCTATACTGGTTGAGTATTAGTTTGAAACCACTGAGTGTATTATGAACGACATCAACTGTACTCCTGCTCAGAAATTGAAGGGTGTTGTATCTTTGCTCCGAGATGAGGCCTACCAATAGTGCCGACGGTTGAACAGGGTGTCTAACCCAAATAAGTTTCCTAGGATTTCTTCAATACCGCCTTCTAGAATAAGCATGTGAGGGTGAGCTATGTGGATGCTTGTAAACACGAGTTTATGAGTCTATTTGAAGGTGAGAGATCTACGGTAGAGTATGACGCCAAATTTCTAAGATTGAGTAAATATGCTCAAGCATTGGTATCGACGGACTATGATAAAAATGTACGATTTAAGGTTTGTGATATGATCTGCAAGTTATGATAGCTCCTAAGAGGGAGCAAGTGTTTGCAGCCTTGGTTGACAAGGCGAATATAGCAGAAGAAGTGAAGCACACTGAACACAAGAGGAGAGACCAGAAGAGAGGTCAAGTTAAGGTTAAGAGCAATTTGGGTCCCTCTAGTTCTTTTCAGCGCTCTAAGAAATGGCTAGGTTTGATGGACCTCCGAGTACCAAGGCACCAATTGCACTGACTAAGGTTCAAACCTATGTGATTGTGGGATGTGTCATCTGTACGAGTGCTGGATAAAATTAGGGGTTTACCTCCGATGTGGGTCGATGGAGCACCGTGTTCGGGACTGTCCTCATCGATCTGATTAGGTTCCAGCTCTTGTACAGGTTCCAGCTTCGCGTTCCGTTTAGCCTCTAAGAGTGGCTCAACAGCCACCTAGGGGCCATAGTACAGCCAAGGGTGGTAACAGTTCTAGAAGAGGCCAGAGAGCACCGGGTAGTGGTGCGGTTTAGGTTGAGGCACAACAGTTTGCTCTTGTGTATGTGGCAAGACGCTGTGAGGATAGAGATGACGCTGACATTATAACGTGTACGTTCTTTGTTAATATTGTTCCATACTTTACTCTGATTGATATTGGGTCTACACATTAATATGTATTTAGCACTGTATCTGTGAACTTGGGTATATTTACTGAGTTTACTACTAGGGAGATTTCTTTAATTAGTCTCTTAGGTTAGTCGATTCGAGTTGATAAGATATATAGGCGGGTTCCATTAGAGATTCATTGGTGAGTTCTATATGATTTTAGGAATGGAATGGCTCGTAGAACATCAGGTCAATTTAGACTGTGGGTCTAAAAGGGTTACTCTGATATTGAATGAGAACACTGAGATCATTATGATCGATGAGTTTCGAGATTACCTCTCTAATGTAATCTCCACTCTTGTAGCTGAAAAATTAGTTCGAAAAGGTTGCAAAGTGTACCTAGCTTTTGTGTTTGATTCTAGTTTTGTAAAGTTATTCGTTAAGGATATTCGTACGGTAAGGGACTTTCCGGATTTTTTCTTAAGGAATTGTCAAGGATACCTCCAGATAAGGAGGTTGAGTTTTGTATTGAATTATTACTAGGTATCGCTCCGGTGTTTATTACCCCTTATCGCATGACACTAAAGGAGCGTATGGAATTAAAAGCCCAATTTCAAGAACTTATCAATCGAGGGTTCATTTGACTGAGTGTGTCCCTGTAGGGAGCACCGATTCTATTTGTTAAGAAAAGAACGCACGATAAGAATGAGTGTAGATTATCGTTAGCTGAATACATTAACGGTAAAGAACATGTATCCATTTCCTAGGATCGACGATCTATTCGATCAGTTCCGTGGGGGCATCTGTATTCTCTAAAATTGATCTCTGTTCTGGATACCATCAGCTCAAGCTTAAGGAGATTGATGTATATAAGACTACTTTTAGGACTCATTATGGGCATTACGAGTTCTTAGTCATGCCCTTCGATTTGACGAATGCTCTAACTGCGTTTATGGATCAGACAAACTAAGTATTTCAATCTTATCTGGATCAATTTTTCGTAGTGTTCATCGACAATATTTTGATTTATTCAAAGACTAAGAGTGAGCACGTCGAGTATCTTCAGATAGTTCTGCAGATACTATGTGAGAAATAACTTTATTCTAAATTTAGCAAGTGTGAGTTATGGTTGCAAGAGGTTACCTTTCTGGGGCATGTTATGACTATTGAGGGGATCTATGTTGATCCTAAGAAGATTGAAGTTATGGTTGAGTGGAAACAGCGAAATGTGTCTGAGATTCAAAGTTTCCTCAGGTTGGTAAGTTACTATTGGAGGTTTGTTGAGAGGTTTTTGCTTATTGCAGCTCCTTTAACTAAGCTATTGCATAAAAATGCACCATTTGTTTGGTTTGATGAGCAACAAGCGAGCTGTGAAAAGCTCAAGTCTGTTCTGACTTAGGCACCTATTTTGGTACAGCCTAAATCTAGTAGAGAATTTGTATTCTATAGCAATGCTTCACATGTCGGCTGAGGCTGCATTTTGATATAGGATGGTAAGGTTGTGGCTTATTGTAAACGGAAAAATATATATGATTTTTCCTATGTAATTTATCACCTTTTTACTTAAATCCATTGTTAAAACTAAGTAATTGTTTAATAGATTAATAAAATAAGTGAAAATATGAAATTAGGACATAGAAATTATTAAAATGTGACTTTATGCTTTATTATATAGTTTTCATGCAATAAATGGCTTATTTTATATTAATTTGAATAAATTATATTTTAAGACATAAAGTGGGCCATGCATGATTAAATTAAATAATAAAATATAAAATTATATTTAATAATTCATTTTAAAATATTTTATTAATAATTTGGGTTTTAATTAATTAATTAAATTGGATAAATTTTATTTGCTGGATTACAAAACCGTCCAAATTGGAGACCAAGTCAACCCAATATTCGGCTAAACATGGCTGTCCATTTAAATCATTCTTTGGTTTAATTACACAAGGTCCTTGCAGTGTTGAAGAAATTAGAGATTTGCCCTAAGATTTACAATTGATCGAGTCTCAGTGCTGAGTTGTGTGGCATCCGAAATTGCTTAAAAATCAAGCAAAAATCAAAGTCAAAAGCCACTAAGCATGGCTGGCCACAATTTGAGGAGATTTGAAAAGGTTAACATCCACTATTTTTAGCAAACTATCCCCCTCTCCTCACCTATAAATAGGACCCTCTCAATCGCTCAAGCATCCTCATCCATTCTCATTATTCATCATTCTCTATTCTCTCCAAATTCTCTTAGCCTTTTCCTTTCCCATTCCTAGCATCATCTCTTCATAGAGATTTTAGCAATTAAGCCTCTTAAAAAGCCTTTGGTCGGCAACCTTGGAGAGCAATTAGCAAAGAAGTAGAGCAAAGGAACGAAAGAGCCTCGTCAGTCAGAGTCTTGGGTGACAGCCACTCTGAATTGGTCTTAATCTTTCTTTTCTTTAATTTAATCTAAAGGTGTTTGCTATGTGTTCTTTGTTCTTGTTTACAACAATGTTAGCTTAATTTTATTTAAGCTAGGATGATTGCTTTTATTAAATAATATTTATTTGATTCATGCTTATAATGTTTGTGCCTCAATCGATCATGTTTTCAATTAAAATCTAGTATGTATTTCGTTCATATGTGATTGAAATGCACCTGAATTAGCTGAGTGATCCTAACCAGACGACGGCTAATGGACACATAAATGAAATGTGCATGCTCAATTTAGATCTTAACCCGATTAAATTGTAGGTTGCATAACAACTCTGACCAAGCTCTATTATCTGCATAGTTTTTAGATTTGTGTGATTAAACTATTTCAAACCTGACACATCCCTGTTACCTCAGATGAATGCTAAGAAACCCTTAGTAAATAAGGATCAGCAAAATGCGTATTTACTAAGTAAAGGATTCCGAAAGGACCTAATATGGGTTCCAAACTCATGAAAGATCGAGTTCCCATGGAATATTTTTCCGAATGTTATTAAGCATGTTGATAATAAATTGAGTTTAATTAAAGTAATTGTCCTAGTTTACTTATGTTATAATTGTTGCAAATTGTGTTTAATTTTACTAAAATCTATTTCATTTATATTTTTTGCATACTTAGGATAATTTGCATTAGGGATCATTGCATTTAGTTTAATATATTTTAATCACCACTTCTCAACTATATTGTGTTTTTATTTACCAAATTGTTAATATAATTTTACAAATTAAGTGACTTAGCACAAATACAATCCTTGTGGAGACGAAAACTCGATACTTATTACTTGATAACGACTATGTACACTTGCACAAACCTAAGCGTTACACTTATACTTCTCAGCAGCTTAAGTCACATGAGGGCAACTATTTCATGTACGATCTTGAGTTAGCAGTAGTTGTCTTTATTTGGAGGCACTATCTGTATGGTGAGAAGTGTATCATCTACACTGATCATAAGAGCCTCAAGTATTTACTAACCTAGAAAGAGTTAAACCTTAGGCAACGTAGATGGGTTATGTGCCTAACAATGTGGAGTTAAGGCAATTCATTCTGCGAGAAGTGCATAGTAGCCCTTATGATATGCATCCTGGTGGGAATAAAATATATATAGATCTCCGAGAACTTTACTAGTGGCCCAATTTGAAACGAGATGTTACTGCCTTCTTCTCTCACTGTTTGATGTGTCAGAAGGTTAAGGTTGAGCATTAGTTGTCTTCTAGTTTGCTATAGCCGATTAAGATACCCCTATGGAAGTAAGAGTGGGTGACGATGGATTTTGTTAGCGGGTTGCCTCTAATGCCCTTTAGGAAAGACTCAATTTGGGTCATCGTCATTCGATTGACCAAGTATGCTCAATTCCTACCTGTCAGGACAGATTATTCACTTTAGAAGCTAGCTAGGCTATATGTCTTTAAAATTGTAAAACTGCATAGAGTTTTAGTTTCAATTGTCTTCGGCAGAGATCCACGTTTTACTTCTCAATTTTGTAAGAAGTTGTATGAGGCATTAGGCACTTGATTGGATTTCAAAACTATGTATCATCCTCAGACCGATAGATAGTCTAACAGGGTTACTCAGATTCTGGAGGATATGTTACAAAGCTGTGTATTCAATTTCTGAGGTAGTTGGGAGGATTATCTGCCACTGGCTGAGTTTGCATATAACAACAACTTCGAGTCTAGCATTCAGATCGCACCTTACGAGGCTATGTATGGTCATAATGTTGGAGTGTGTTAGGTGAAAGGTGGGTTTTGGGTCCCGAGCTAGTTTCTGAGGCTGAGAATACGATTAGATTGATCCGATACCATTTTAAGGCAGCTTCCAACCGATAAAAAATCGTATGCAGATTTAAAAAGATGAGATATTGATTATTTTGTGGGTGATCAATTGAAAGTTTCTCCGTGGAAAAGGGTAATGTGATTTGGACGTAAAGGCAAGTTGAGCCAGAGGCTCATTGGATCTTATTGTATTCAAAAATGTATCGAGCCTATCGTCTATCAGTAAGAGTTACCTCACAAATTAGATCAAATTTATGACGTGTTCCACGTCTCTATGCTGTGCCAATACTTGTCTAACCCCTCTCATGTTGTTCCTATTGAGGAGATTGGGGTGAGTCCAGATTTGACGTTTAAGGAGGAACCTGTTTAGATTCTGGATTGAGACATAAAGGTCCTGAGGAGAAAAATTGTTCCTCTGTTTAATGTTCTGTGGCAGAATCATGGCACTAAGGAAGCCACTTGGGAAGTTGAGGATTTGATTCGTCAGTAATACCCTTATCTATTTGAGTCAGGTAAATTTTGAGGACAAAATTTTTTTTAGAGGGAGAGAGTTGTAATGCCCCAAAAATTTAAGTGCTATTTGCTAAATCCAATCATAATTAAGTATCTGTTTCAATGATTAAGTGTTCTATGCTTGTGTTTGAGATCATTGGTTCAAGTCCCACTTTTGGAAAATTTGTTATTTTCTTTGATTCAATTTGTATCTTTGAGTTTTCAACTTAAGTTTAATTTTGTTATTTTTTGTTTTGTTTCAAAATGACCCCTGAACATTTCAAAACTAATTTTATTGCCCCGTGGTCTTATAGTAAGACTGTAATTGTATCTATTCATTAATTTTATGGATGTATTGAATGTTGATATTTAAATTTCTTAAGTGTTTTCTTTTGAAGTTAATTGTTTAGTTTGTACAGTAATACTCCATAATCCTAATCCGACGATGGAGACGGGTAAGAGGTGTTACAACTCTCTACTTATTTTTTTGACTTTATCCTTCCAAACCATGATCGATACTGAAAAGAGTCGACGAGTGAAATCGTTATATACTACGACAGTCAAATCTGTAGCACAAAATTTAGGGTGTTGTTTGTATGAGAAAGGTTCGTGGAATGAGTGTTTAATAGTATCATTCAATTGCGTGAGCTACGGACCAGAATTAGGAGGAAAGTCGGGGGATCAAGCTGAGGAAGAATCACGAGGTTGTAGTGTAGATTTCTTGCATTCGGTGGTTGCAACGATGAGCTACCCCCGTAAAACAGTGATGCGTGCAGAGTTTGGGTCACTATAAGTGTGAAACCATAAGGTATCCCAAATCTCGGATATGTAAAAAATGCACCAGGTATCGACATTGTCACCAACTATTGCACGGACGCCTGATTCGGTATAGTCATTGGTGGTGGAGCATATGTCTGCTTCTATCCTGACACGGAGTTTAGCGTCAACATCTGCATAGAAGGTAGTATACGGGGGACATCGGTGGCATAAAATATGTACCTATGGGAATAGAAGAACCAACCACATGCAGTGGTCCGTAGTGCGGTGGTGCTTGTGAAAAAAAAATAGAGGATTAGTTAAATGAAGGGGAATAACTAGATCGTACTAACCTGGATATTGCATAGCCATAAGCGATGCATCTTCTGTCAGAACGGATGATGAACCCGTTGTGCCAACTCCTCACCTCTGGTGTTAGAAGATATGGCTTGCCGACGACTCTGAACCATGCTAAGTAATCATCAGCTGTTGCCATGTCCACTAATAAAAATGGCTCACGAGCGAGTAAGAATTGTATCCTACGATCTTACGCCTCGATGTGCTCCTCGTGTCACACCACCCAATCGTTGTTGTCCTTCCCCAGCATGTTGATAGTATTAGAAAGAACATATATTTTCTCCCTACTTATTGGTTGATTTATTCCCATCTAGTTATCTTTAGCACATACTTTAGCATTTTCAGTTCAGTATTTTACAATTTATAACTTAATGGTTCTTAGCTTATTTATCCTTAATTTTGTCATGTTTTGGTATAGATGTCGCTGCATGAGTATTTTCAAATTGCACCCAGAATTGTCGCCGCACCTAACAATTGTTTGGATAAGAATAAAAAAGCGTGAGCTATCCAATCTGGTACAACTAACTTGTACGTACAGAGGTAGCATGATTTTGATGAAAGGACACCTAGGCTATTTGGGAAAAATATATATATTCACATAAAAAAAGGAGGGAGATTTTTTTCAGATTATCCTCTTCAACATATCTTTTGAAGCTTTCAGCTATGGCGACTTAAGTCTCATTTAGGTGAACCAACGTAAAGGTGATGCAGACTAGCTCTTAACGAGGAGCCCTGAGTGCGACACAAGTGAGAATAGAGAGATTCAAGTCGAGTTGTCTAGGAATATTATTCTCCACTTGTTTCTTTTATTTTTCTTTTCTAAACTCTGGGGATTATTTTCTATTTCATGTTAGTATAGAAGTACACATGATTTTTGGGTTAAATGTTATTTTATTCAATCTTGCTTCTACAGTTTAATTTTTGGGTTCGAATGTGTTTAGCACAAAAGTGTTATTGCGGTCACTGACACTGGAAAGTGCAGCGACAGTTCAAGCTAATAAGCATGACAAGGAAGTTGCTTGAGGATTAAAGGAATTTAATCCACTTGTTCTTAATAGTGTTCCATAGCCATCATCGGAAGGTATAGCTAATGTGCATGTTAAGTCTTTGATTAAATATAGAAGTTAACCTTGGTAAGATATTCATTGCAATTTCTTGCATCGATAATCACCTAACTTTTTATACCTTGTGAGCACCTAGAATTTTGTTGAATATTCATGTTGGGGATCCCAGTTTATCATTATCATCTTCTATCTTATTGTCTTCAAGTTATCAATTCGACAACTACTCTCACAATTTATCTCGTTTCTATCCATTTATTGCACTGACATTGATAGAAAAAAGACAATCATCCTCGTGGGATCGATATCCGACGGACTCATATCTGTCTACTATACTTGCGTCGACAGTGTACACTTGCACATTATTGCTGTGACGTTAATCAGCCGACCAAGTTTTGGCGTCATTGCTGGCGATGGCATTTGTTTGATGTTTTTTTGTTGTTTTTATTTCATAATATTTAGTTGCTACAAACTAGTTTTTTTTTTTTTGTCGTTATTTGCACATTTTATTTTAAGTGTTGTATGACCCAAAGCAATTCGGAGTTTATTGCCAATTTTTATCTAAAAATTAGAACTGTTCGGAGGAGACTTTGAGAACAAAGGAATATGACTTTGCTAAGAAACAATGCAATCATAGCCCCGATGCAGCAACAAAATGCTAATGACCCACCGTTGCAGTAAGACGCTCAAATTCAAAACATGACTATACGAGATTTTGTCATACCTGTCTTAAATGACTTACAACCGGGAGTTGTTAGGCCAGCAATCCAAACTAGAAATTTTGATCTCAAGCCAGAAATGTTTCAAATGCTGAATTCTAATGGGAATTATGTTGGACTGCCTCATGAAGATGCACGAGACCATCTTAAATCATTCTTATTGATTTGTGCTTCCTTTAGTCAACAAGGCATTCCTGATGACGCTTTGGAGATACAATTATTTCCTTATTCCTTGCAAGGAAGAGATCATACTTGGTTCCTTGGGCTACCTGCCGGATCAGTTACTTCTTGTAATGCACTAGCAACACGGTTTATTTTGTGATTTAACCCACCGACAATGAATGCTCGTCTCGAAATGATATTACAACTTATCATCAGCTGGACGATGAGAATCTTCACACCACATGGGAACATTATAAATCTTTGCTTCGATGTTGTTCCTTGCATGGCATTCAACAAGAAACACAAATTGAGATTTTTTACAATGGGTTGAATTCACACACGAGGAATCTTGTTGACGCATCAGCCAATGGACCTTTGCTGGATTGTACTTATAATGATGCTATTGAAATTCTGGAGAGAATTGCTCAGAATGATTACCAATATCCAATCTCTAGAACTGCACAAGCAAAAGCTACTTCATGAGTTATTGAACTGAATACAATGTCTGTACTTAGTTTTTTAGTTTTTCTCTTGCAAATATGATAAAAAAATATGCAAGGGACTAGTGACATTGCACCTATACAAGTCGCTCAACAAGTTAATGTTCCTACCTTTTGTTGTGAGATTTGTATTGATAACCACAACTATGAAGATTGTCCACAACATGCAGAGAATGCCTTTTATGTCGGTAACATTTGCAATAATTCTTATGACAACTCTTATAATAATTCTACACGCAATAAACGGTCTTGGGAACTCAGAATGCTAGACAAAATGTTACAACATTCTGATATGGGAATACATCTGCTCAAGGCAATTATAATATAAGACAAGGGAATTACAGTCAACAATAGCAGAACTACAATCAACACACTCAGATACAGCCACAACAAAGCCAGATGCACCCACACTAGAATCAGACGCAATCACAACACTCTTCAATTTTGAATCAGCATACTCCAGAACATCAACAACAACAGTACATGCAAGCTTCTCCTTCTGACCTGTTAGTTGCTCTTGAGGCTTTAATGCGGGAGCATATGACTTGCACAGAAGCTATTGAGCAAGGGAATTCACCTTTCATTCGGGCGTTGGAGGCAAAATTAGGACAACTTGCTTCGAATCTGAATACTCGACTACCAGGCACACTACCTACCGACACGAAAAATCCCAGTCCAAGGGGGAAAGAACACTGCAAGGGTATCACGCTTAGGAGTGGTAAACAAACTGGCAGGCTGTCTACAGACTCTACTGTCGCACCTCAAAATATTGATGAAATGATCCCTAGTGAGAAAGTTGAATTTGAAGAGCTTGTCGATGCATCAGAGAAAGAAGTTTTACAAATTTTCACTCATATGCCTAATGCCTGACCCTCGAAACTGTCGACGCAACCAAAGGTGTTGGCGCAATCAGATGTATCTCCACCTTTACCTTTTCCACAAAGATTTAGGGAGAATGAGCAGGATAAGCAGTACCAATAATTCCTAAACACACTAAAGCCAATTTCAAGTTAATATTCTTTTAGTAGACGCTTTTGTGGAAATTTCAAATTATGGGAAATTTATGAAGGAGCTCTTGTCCAAGAAGAAGAAGCTTAGTGATATGGAAACTATTGCACTTGCAAAGGGCTGTAGTGCTCTTTTGACGAATAAGTTACTGCCCAAAATGAAAGGTCCTGGGAGCTTTACTATCCCATGTTCAATTGGAAACCATTATTTGGGTAAGGCTTTATGCGACTTGGGAGCTAATATCAACCTAATGCTGCTTTCAACTTTCAAAAAGTTGGGAATAGGTCACATGAAACCTACTGTAGTGACATTGCAACTAGCTGATCAATTTTGGCTCAACTTGAAGGGCAAATCAAAGATATCTTAGTTCATGTGAATAAATTCATTTTTCTCGGCTGATTTTATCATACTTAACTACAAGGCAAACAAAGACGTTCCCATAATCTTAGGACGACCATTTTTAGCCACTAGACGAACTCTTATTGATGTCTACAAAGGTAAACTGGCCATGCTACTTAATGATGAGCATGTCACCTTTAGTGTTTTCGAATCTAATCAATGCAAGGATAAAGAAGAATGACATACTGTCAATGTGCTAGATGATCTAATTGTGGAAGAATTCAATGACCAAAGTACAGTACTTTTTAAGGAGTTTTCAGTGACATCTGATGATGAATTCTTAGATAATTGTGACAGCAGGGTTGATGCTAATAATATTAAACTCAAGCATGGATGACAGATTGAATCCTTAGACTAAGCTAGCAGAACAGCTCTAATTTTCAAACCATCTATCGACGAAGCTCCTACTTTGGAATTAAAACCACTACCTACTCATCTTAAATACATCTTTCTTGGTGATAACAAAACTCTCCAAGTCATTATCTCCGTAACACTGGATGCAACTCAAGAAGAGAAATTGGTCCATATTCTTCAGCAACATAAACAAGCTATTGCTTGGAGTATTGCCGATATCCATGGCATTTGTCCATCTTTTTGCATGTATAAGATCAAGTTGGAAGATGAAGGCAAGCAATCGATTGAGCAACAAAGAAGATTAAACGAGAAGATGAAGGAAGTTGTTAAGAAAGAAATTATAAAGTGGCTTGATGCTGGAATTATCTACCCTATTTCTGATAGTAATTGGGTAAGTCCAGTGCAATGCGTTCCTAAAAAGAGTGGTATCACAGTGGTTAGCAACGACAAAGATGAATTAATTCCTACTCGCACGCCTACTTGATGGCAAGTCGGTATAGATTATCGCAAGCTTAATGCTACCACAAGGAAGGACCACTTCCCACTTCCTTTCATTGACCAAATGTTGGACAGGCTTGCTGGAAGAGCCTATTACTGCTTCTTAGACAGCTATTATGGGTACAATCAGATTACTATTACACCAGAGTATCAAGAGAAAACAGTTTTCACCTGTCCCATTGGTATTTTTGCTTTTCGTCGTATGCCTTTTGGTCTTTGCAATGTACTAGCCACATTTCAAAGGTGCATGATAGCAATATTCTCGGATATGATTGAAGATTCTTTAGAGGTTTTTATGGGTGATTTCTCAATCTATAGGAATAATTTTGATCATTGTGTTGACAATATTAATCAAGTATTGCAGCTATGTGAAGACACACATCTTGTTATAAATTGGAAAAAATGGCATTTCATGGCATCTGAGGACATTGTGTTAGGCCATCGCATCTCTAGTCACGGCATTGCAATAGACAAATCTAAAGTAGAAATCATTGAGAAATTACCTCCACCGAAAAATGTGAAAGGTATTCGCAGTTTTCTTGGGCATGCGAGGTTTTACCGAAGATTTATTATAGATTTCTCGAAAATTGCAAAACCCTTATGCTCATTGCTGGAACAGAATAAAAAATTCCTTTTTGACGATGCATGTCTAGAGGCATTCATTCAATTAAAGATGTAGTTAGTAAATACACCCATTGTCATTACACCAGATTGGTCTCAACCTTTTGAAGTTATGTACGATGCAAGCGACTTTGATGTGGGTGCTGTTCTAGGACAACGTAAGGGAAAAATACTTCACGCCATCTATTATGCTAGCAAAACTCTTACAGAGGCTCAAATCAACTATACCACTACATATAAAGAATTATTGGCTATGGTCTTTGCTTTAGACAAGTTTCGTTCTTATCTTATTGGTAAAAAGGTTACCGTTTTTACTGATCATTTCGCATTAAGATATCTTTTTGCGAAGAAGGATGCAAAACCAAGATTGATACGCTGGATCTTCTTGTTGCAAGAATTTGGCATTGAGATAAAAGATCGTAAGGGTTCAGAGAATCAAGTTGCAGACCATCTGTCTAGATTGGAAGTTGGCAGCGAAGATGGAAACACACTTCACATTGTCGACGCATTCCTAGATGAGAAGTTATTTGCTGTAGATGCAACCCCTTGGTATACAGACCTGGTTAATTATCTAGTATGTGAAAAACTCCCATAGGGTGTCACAGGCCATAAAAAAGAAAGATTTCTTCGTGAAGTAGTGAAGTATCATTGAAACGAATCGTATTTATTCAAGTATGGAATGACAACATTATTTAGCGTTGTCAGGAAGAGGAGATGCTTTCAATCCTAAAGCACTATCATGATTCTCCTTATGGAGGTCATTTTGGTGGCATGCAAACTGTCGCTACGGTTCTCAATCAGGATTTTACTGGCCTTCATTATTCAAAAATGCCCACAATGTTGCAAATCAATGCGATAGGTGTCAAGGCACAGGTTCTATATCTCGACGCAATGAAATGTTGCAGCAACCATGCAACACCCCTATACCCGATTCAACCCAAGGAACCTGATATAGGAGTATTACATTTGATGCCAAAGTGATTTTGACTAACCACTAATATATTTGAACATTAAAAAAATAATAAATTTTTGTAATTTATATTTTAGTTCCTACTACTTGGAACATACTTGATCTTCCTAAGTACATGTCATTCTATTCAAAATTTTGAAACATACCTTCTTGGCACTTGGAGATGTGATGAAATGAATGCTCACAACCTTAATTACAACACTTCAAAATCACTATACCTAATCTGCGCACGGAAAACAAATCGTACACTTAGTAAAAACTCAGTGGTATTTCTATAATCCGAATATTTAAAAACAATACAATATAATAATAGGCACAATTAAATTTATAAGAACAAATTAATGTCTAGTATCATATCATAACTATCATTTTTCATTTATTAAACAATATCCTAATTCACACAATTGCTATATAAATGATTATTAACATATCAACCATATTTATTCGTACAATGGCATTAGTCATGCAGTACTCAATTCATAAATACATCATTTCATACCATACTCAAGTCATGAGTATATAACTCATATATTCCATGTACTGTCAACATATTTCACATTCTATTTCAATTCACTATATCACTTCCATTTCTCATGTCATTTCATTTCATTTCGATATCAATTGTAAGACTTTATTATTCATTTACCCCTATTAACAAGACTCGAACTTGGACGGATACGCGGATCCAACCAAAACACACCAGTTTGGCATCGAGTGCCTCATCGGATAATTCGAAGTAATAGATTGACACCCAGTGTCTCATTGGCCATACCGAAGTAAGCTGGTACCCAGTACCTCATCGAATTTATCCAAAGTAATAATTTGACACCTAGTGTCTCATTGAATCGTGGTCGATGTATCCCTGAACTCTTCCAATCCTATGGCATGCCAACTATATCCGACTCAGCTCGATTCAGTTAATAGGGATTTTCAGTTCACTTTTCAACACAACCAATATTCAAAATTCAATTATCACAATATTCACATTTCAATATCAATCAATAATTTCATCAATCACAAATTCATATAATCTTAATTCAATATCAATCTAATAATAAACCACTCTCACCTTAATTACTTACCATACATATTAATTAAAAATATATCAAATAAAAATTACTAAATTCGGATTATAGAAATACAAACCATAATTCTCGAGCTACTCCTCGTTAATCTTGTCTTTTCCTTTCTTAACCGAGATCTTCGGCACAACTTTAGCTACGAAAATTAAAACAATTTAAAATCATTAATACACACAATTTCACATTGAATATTTAAATTTTTATTCAACTTTTGCTCACATTTCAATTTAATCCTTAATCAAAACTAACTTTATTTTATTTAAAAATAATTTCATATTTTCATTCAACTCCCACTTTAGACTAATTTCAACCTTCAAATTTCACCATAACCCCTAATTTCAAAATTCTCTCAATTTAGTCCCTATTACTCAAAACTTATGATTTATTTTACAATTTAATCCCTTTTTCACTTCTAACTTGAAATTATATCAATTTAACCCTAGCACTTCAATTTATTCAACATGAACAACTTCTAAAAATTCACTAACTTCTAAAATTTCAATATAAATCAAGTAGTATTTTGTTCTAGGATTCTAAAAACTCAAAAATTACAAGAAAAGGGATTAAATTGACTTACCACTTAAGCTTTGAACTTAAAACCCTAATTTTTCCTTTTGTTTTTCTTTCCCTTTTTCTTTCTCCCCTGTTCTTCTCCATTTCGTTCCTTTCTTTCTTTTCTATCTTTTTTCTTTGTTTATTTTATGTTTTAGTTATATTATAATTATATTATATTATATTAACATAATAATAATTTTTAAATAATAAGTAAATGTATATAATTATTACAAGTATATGTACATAAATACTACACATGTATTTTACAATTACCATACAATTGTATTTACTTTTTACTATACAAGTGTTACATATGGTTTATTTTCTCATTTAATCCCTTCATTTTCTTTAATTTATAATTAAACTTTCTTCCTTTATTCAATTTAATCCTTATACCTAATTAACCTTAATTTAAGCTAATTCACCTAGCCAAAACCTAATTAATCACACAACTAACTTTATAATATTTTTAAATAAATATTTACGAATCCGTTTTTCAAAAACAATGATTCGAAAATGCACTTTTTCGATACCCGTAAATTTTGGGTCGTTACAAACTAATTATGGCGGTTGAATTGTTTGATGTTTAGGGTATGGATTTTATGGGACCATTTCCAAGTTCATTTGGAAATCTTTATATTTTAGTAGCTGTTGACTACGTCTCAAAATGGGTTGAAGCTGTTGCAGTCCCAAAGGATGATGCAAAGACAGTGCTTAATTTTTTTCACAAGCATATACTCACTCGCTTTGGCACACTAAAGGCATTGATTAGTGATCAGGGTACACACTTTCACTGCAACCAAGTGGCAGCCGCACTAAAAAGATATGGAGTTAATCATTGAATGCTACTACTTATCATCCACAAACTAATGGACAAGCTGAAGTATCGAATCGACAAATTAAAAACATTCTGGAGAAGGTTGTGAACCCTTTAAGGAAAGATTGGTCTTCCAGATTGTATGACACTTTATGGGCATTGCGGACAGCATACAAAACTCCATTACGGATGTCGTCGTATCAATTGGTTTTTGGGAAAGCATGTCACTTGCCAATTGAACTAGAGCACAAAGCAATGTAGGCAATTAAGTAAGTGAACATGGACTATGAAACTGTTAGAAAGAAAAGGCTACTGGATATCACCAAACTAGAAGAGATCAGGCGAAATGCCTATGAAAACGCTGCAATTTACAAGGAAAAGACCAAATGATGGCATGACAGAATTATTTTACAGCGACAATTTACTGCGGGTCAACAAGTTTTATTATTCAAGTCTAGACTGAAGCTGCACCCGGGTAAATTGTGCTCTCATTGGTTTGGACCTTTCGAAGTTGTCGAAGTATTTCCTCATGGTGCAATCACAATCAGAGATTTAAATGAGGGACACCAATTCAAAGTGAATGGCCAGCAATTGAAACATTATTTTGGGAATATTGATCACAAACAGGCAGAGACCATTAAATTGGTCGAAAAATCTTAATTCTTATGAAATTTATTCTATAATTTTATTTTATTTTTACTTTTGTTTCTGTTCAAGTTTATTTTATTCTTTTTATTCATTTATTTCTATTTTTGCAGAATAATTAGGTACCACTATCGACGCACTTCGGCTTTATTGTCAACGTAGTTCATACTATTGTATTGTCACTTCTGAGCCAGCAAGAATGATGGCAGATCAGATAATTCAGATCCTACCGTTTGATCAAGAGTTACTTAGTCGTCTAATCTATCTGAGCGGGCGCAATTCTCATTGGATGTAATTATTCTCGCCAGCTTTATTTCCCTTCAGAAAAATCACACCTTTCCATCTTCTTCTTTCACTCACTATAAACTCCTCTTCATTGTGCTGACTGTAAAACACCCAAGCAGCCATTTGTATTCACTTTCTCTTCCTCCAGTTTGTACTTTTCACCTTTAAACCATCTTCACTCCATAAAACAAACCAAATATAGCAAGAACGAGAGGATCAGTCAAGAAAGCCACCAAGCTTGTTGAAGAACACTTATCCTCTACAACTGCAATTTGTGAGTCAGAATCCTCTATGCCAACGGGCAAAAAGGAACCGGTGATCTTTGTAACAAAAGTAGCCAAAGACCGATTTCAAAACAACATTTTAAAGCGAAACTTCCACCCAGAACAGGGCATTCTCCTTTCTCAACAGCAAGACTTGGACAAACAAGTCTCTAGAACCATCTCTAAGCTGAAGTGGGAGTCTTTTTACACACATCCTGGCAGCTATTCTTCTTTATTGGTACGTGAGTTTTGCGCTAACCTTTATGACCATGAGTTGGAGTTTATCTTTTTTCGATAAGGTTTAATCCCCTGGGATGCTACAAAAATCAATGAGCTGTAAAACACTAAAGTGGATGTTAATGAACACTCCAAGTTTATTGAGGATATCACAGATGATAAAAGGGACATGTTGGTGAAAGATTTATGTGTCGATGAGAATTATGGATGCATTCACATCAAAAGAATTATACAATGCACCGCCGCTTCCTAACATTACAAAGCAAGACCTAGTTTCATTCTGTTAACTATAGGCTACTGTCCTCTACTCACAGCACCACAGTCAACCTCGATAGAATGTGCCTAATACATTCAGTTGTCAAGGGCAGAAATAGGGTGTGCAAAATTCGGTTAAAACCGAAAAAATTCGGTTAACCGACTGAATTCGGTTAATCGGTCGGTTAACCGAATTTTTTCGGTTAACTGAAAAAATTAATAAATAAAATTATAATATATAAAAGGCTCACTTACCCAATCCAATCCAAACTCAAATATTCAACAAAACTCAATTATCCAACCAAGCCCAACTACCCAAACCCCCAATTACCCAACCCAATCAAATTATAAAAATTACAAATAATTTAATAAATAAAAATAACTTTCTAAAACTAAAACTAAAATTAATTACTAAACCCAACTCCTCCCTTAAATACACACAAAAAAAATCTCTTTCAAGTTTCAACTTCAAATTCCTAATTGAAAACTCCCAAAGTCTCTATGTTTATTGTTTAACATTCTTAGCACATGTTCATAATAAATTTTTGGAGTGCTCTATGGATTCTAAAAATGGAGTTTTCAGTTACAGTAAACTTGTAAACCCACCAAATGAGAGCAAACTAAAGAGTGACATAGAGAAAAATAAAAGAAAATGTTGAAACTGTCCATCTGCGCCATGTTCACTAAATTAACTATAACTCGAGTTATGAAACTCAAAATTTAGATCCGTAAATTTTCCTTGAAACTACACTTATATATCTTCTTTCTTTAATTTTTCCAGAATTTTTGGTGTGACCAATTAGTACAGTTTATTAGTTAAAGTCTCCCCCGTTACACTAATCGATAGTTCTGACCTCTCTACACTAAAAATCAATTATCTCATAATATAAAATTATTTTTCCTATACCGTTTCTTTCATATAAAAATAGACTCAATAAGATTTAATTCTATATCTCCTTCATACACTAATTCTATTTATATTATTTTTAGTGATTTTTCAAAATCACGTTACAGTTGCTGTCCAAAACTATTCCCTACAGATTTTTACTCTTTCATAACTTCTTTCTAATAACAATCATCTAAGCTAAGTATACATAACATCTAAAACATATAAAATCTTTTTAATTATGTAGTGATTTATTTCGGATAATTCGGTTAATTCGGTTAATTCGAGTAACTCGGTTAATTTTTAACCAAAATTAAAATATATCATTTTCGGTTAATTCGGTTAACCGACCTAATTAACCGAAAAATTTTCGGTTCGGTTAATTTTTTTGAAAAAAATTTCGGTTCGGTTAACGGTTAAAAATTTTGAGAGGTCGGTTAATTCGGTTAATACTAATTCGGGTCGGTTAACCGAATGAACACCCCTAGGCAGAAAGATTGATGTCGGCGTAATACTCCACTAAAAAATTACTGATTGAGCCGTAAGGCAAACTGGAATTTTGGTTTTTCCATCGTTGGTGATGCTACTATGCTATTAGAAAGGGATTGTGCCTCGTGATGATGAAAAGGTCTTGGAAAATAAGGGCCTGATAAATGAAGTGTCTATTGAAAGAAAGACTCATGGAAAATATTCGTCGAAAATGAAGGAGACAGAGATTAGCAAGACAAAGAAGGGCAAAACCAAAGCAGAAAGTAAAGGAACAAACTTGACTGCAGAAACATCATTGCTGCGCAAAATGAAGGATATCAAGAAGTTGGCCAATTTCATCAGCAATAAGTAGATCAGGCTTGTTGCTACAATAGAGTATATGGACAGATCACAAAATTTGTTCTACATTTATACCAGGGCCTATAATAATTCTATTGTAGCCACATTACGTCAATTAAGCCCGACCCCACTCTTAGAATTTTTAATGTTCCCATCGATCATCCGAGAGTATGAACCTTCCTCCGAGGAAGATAACCTAGGGGACCGAGATAGATCGGTGGAATCCCCTCCCATTTTGCATGTTTTTGATGTTGAGAAGGAAGAGGACTCAAGGGCTGTTAAGGAGTGCATACGAAGGATCGATAGCCTAATTGAGGGTGACGTCATTGCTACTCAAGAAGCGTCCGCTGTAAAGGAAGAAGTTGTTGTGGAAGAGGAAGACGTCTGTGTTAAAGTTGTAAACGAGAGGCCGAGGAAGAAAATACTGAGACCGAAGCTGCTGAGAAAGAATCTGTTGAGGACATTGTCAATGCATCTGAGATTGTGAATGCAACTACTGATAATCTAGAGTGAGATGGAACTAGACCGACGGAAGCTGCAGAGGTAACAAGTGAGAAGCACCATAATTCATTGGTGATAGTGGTCTATATCGGACCATTCAATGTGACCCCTCCTACACAAGAAGTAGCCGATGATGCCAAGGCAGTGTCGAAAATTGAGTAGCGATCTGAGGACCGTGCGAAGCCCAAAGGAAAAAAAGAAAAAGAGATCTAAAGACGAAAAGGGCAAGAAGGAGGAGAAAAAGAGGAGGAAGAAGAAAAATCGTGCAGCCACATTGATGGATGAGGAAAATTGAGTTAGTTTATTTTAAGTTTTAACTGTAGTATTCATGCATTGCATGTAGCTGTAATTTTCATTTTGTTAGTAAACATTGTCATTGCATTGTTATTATCATCGCATTTTAATGTTAAGTGAATTGGGGACAATGCAAACTTTAAGTTCGAGGGAATGCATATAGGGTTTGGAAATACACTTACATTTCAATTTTTTTTATTAATGAAGCATGCAAGATTTATCTGTGGTTAATGCAAATGTACTAAAAATTTTTGTTACATTCGATGTTTAATTCTTGAATCATGTGAACTATCAATGAATGAGTCGGATAAATTTGACTGAATGTTTTATCTTCAATTCTTTGATAAATGATTTAGGATGTAGCATTAGTAATGGATGACTAGTAGCATTCCTTGAATCTTGAATAAATTTACCTTCTACAGCTACTTATATGTATATATATATATAGTTATGAATAAGAGACACTCCAAAGTGGGTGTGTTGTGAAATATTAAAAAGGGAACACTCCAATGCAAGCGTTAGAAAAATGAATCTGGCCAAAGGCTGCCGTAGCACGAGTGTGTGTTGGCACAATTACGCACTCTCTGGGGGTTTGTTGCACTCTATTGTTACTTCTCAGGAACAAGGGTACAATAATTCAACAATATCCCTTATTCACACACACAAAAAAAAATAGACATATATTGTACAATAAATGTTGTATTGGTAGATAGAATTTAGGATTTGAAGCATGATGCAGGTTTTGATGAAGATGCAATCTTATTCTTTCATACTTAGATATTGTCGATGCAATATTCTGTCATCTGAATGTGAATCATTCATTGGGATTTTAGGTGATTCAAGTTGCTAGAATGTTCATTTACCTTAGTGAACTCGTGTGTAGCCTTGCTAGTTTCTGTTTTACTTGAAGACAAGTAAAAACTCAAGTTTGGGGCTGTGATAGTACTAGAAAGAACATATGTTTTCTCCCTACTTATTGGTTGATTTATTTCCATCTAGTTATCTTTAGCACTTATTTTAACATTTTCATTTCTGTAATTTACATTTTATAACTTAGTGGATCTTAGCTTATTTATCCTTAATTTTGTCATATTTTGGCACTGATGTCGCTACATTAGTATTTTCAGATTGCCCCCAGATTTGCCGCCGCACTTGACAGCTATCCAAAAAAGAACAAAAATGCATGAGCTGTCCAATCTGGTACAACTAACTTGTACGTTTAGAGGCAACATGATTCTGATGAAAGGACACCTAAGCTATTTGGGAAATATATATATTCACATAAAAAAAAAGAAGAGAGGGAGAGTTTTTCAGATTATCTTCTTCAACCTATCCCTTGAAGCTTGTGACTATAGCGGCTTAAGTCTCATTCGAGTGAACCAACGTAAAGGTGATGCAGACTAGCTCCTGACGAGGAGCCCTAAGTGCGACACAAAAGGGAATAGAGATATTCAAGTCAGTTGTTTAGGAATAGTATTCTCCACTTGTTTCTTTTATTTTTCTTTTCTAAACGTTGGTGATTATTTTCTATTTCGTGTTAGTACCGAAGTACACATGATTTCTAGGTTAAATGTTATTTTATTCAATCTTACTTCTATTGTTTAATCTTTGGGTTCGAATGTTTTTAGCACGGAAGTGTTATTGCAGTTACTGACACAAGAAAGTGCAGCGACAGTTCAAGCTAACAAGCATGACAACAGAAGTTGCTTGAGGATTAGAGGAATTTAATCCACTTGTTCTTAATAGTGTTCCATAGCCATCATCGGAAGGTGTAGCCAATGTGCATGTTAATTCTTTGATTAAATATAAATTTTAAGTTTGGTAAGATATTCATTGCAATTTCTTACATCGACAATCACCTAACTTTTTATACCTTGTGAGCACTTAGCATTTTGTTGAATATTCACGTTGAAGATCCTAGTTTATAATTATCATATTCTATTTTATTGTTTTCAAGTTATTACTTCGACAACTACGCTCACAATTTATCTCGTTTCTATCATTTATTGCACTGACATTGATAGACAAAAGACAACCATCCTTGTGGGATCGATATCCGACAGACTCATATATGTCTACTATACTTGCATCGAAAGTGTACACTTGCACATTATTGTTGTGACATTAATCAGCCGACCACATGTCCACCTTGTGCAGGTCTTTCAGGTCTTGTAGTGGCGACGAAATTCATTGCCTCTATCCGAAATGCCTTAACACTTAGTCTGATTTGTGCATTTCCACCGTTGCATACACTACCAATGACAACTTGGTATCCCACATCTGCTAAATTTTCAACACTTCCAGTGGGATGCAAGATATAATATCGGTGTCGACGTATGGCATCCATTCAAACTATAAAGCAAAATTGTAAATATTGTTATGTATGAACTTTTTTTACTAATTATTACGTAATTAATATAGGTTCGAAAGAATAAGTAACTTGTACAGACCCATTTACGACCGGGCCTATTTACAACAATAAAAACCAAACCTAATAAGCCCAACTAACCCAAAAGCCCAAAACACCAAAAAAAGAGAAAGAAAACCCTAGCCCCTTTTCTACCTAAGCAGCACCACCTACCCCCACCTGCTCTACCCACCGCCCACCTACCCGACCACCACCGCCTCGCCCATGCCGCAAAAGAGAACCAACACACAAATGAAGCAATAGAGAGCGTAAGAGAATACAAATTTTTTGTAAGGCTATAAAAGCCGATTAACAAGATTTGTAAAGGGCCCTTTTTTCTTTTTTTCGATTAACAAGAAAGAAAAAGCAGATCAAAGCATCAAAAAAAAACAAAGAGATTCGCTAAAAAGAACTATCGATTCAATAGAAAAGGTTTGATTTAGTTTTTGGTATATTGATTTATCATTTACTATTCTTTTTCCTTCATATATATTTTAAAAAGATAAAAACAAAAACGGAAAATCGGAAGGAAAAGAGGATCGAACCCATACCGAGTCGTCGGGCGGCGTGTGAACCTCGTCTCCACCGTTGAAGTCGATCGAAGGTAAGGAAAAGGGGTTTCTCCTCGGGGCTTTTGAGGCTTCAAAGGAGTTCCAACGAAGGCCAAAAGGCTCGGTTTTGAGCATCACGGCCACCGACACGGTGGTGTGCAGTGGTCGAAGGAGGCCAAGCGTCGGAGAAAAAAGGGAGAAAGGAGAAATTTTCTTTTTTTAAACAGCAGAAGATAAATGAAAGGAAAAAAAAACGATTTTATAAAGAAATGAAAACGCGTCGTTTCAATGGGGGTTCGGCGCCAAACGGCGCTGCTCACATGGCGATCCATGGCGACCGACCCGCTCCTTTGGGTCCCGTGTTTTGTCCCCAAAAGGGTATTTGTGGTATGATCCTTTCCATTTTCCTGATTTCGCAGATGAAGTCTCCTGTTATTTTTCAATTTTGTCCCCAAATTCTATTTCGATTTCATTTCGGCCCTTATGCTGCTGCGCGTTTCGGAAGGAATGGGCTATTATCCATTTTGGCCCCTCCTTCTTTTCACGCACTACAGATGAGCCCTTTTTTATTTATTTCAAATTGACTCCAAATTTTGTTTTAAATCCGATTTACCCCTTCTTTATTTTAACGATTTTTTTATTTTTATTCACCTTATCATTGTTATATTATATCACCATCATTAATATTATCATCATATATTATCATAATCATGCTATTTAACATCATCACTATTATCCTCTCAATTTTTATTCCTTGCCTTATTATTTTCTTTATTTTAACTATCTCATTGTCGTTCTTGTTTGTACATATCTATTATATATATATGTATATATATACATTCCATTATTATTTTGTTTATTAGTTGTTATCATTACCATTCATTATTATTCTTATTATCATCATTTTCATTATTATTATTACTAATATTTTATCAATGTATTCTTACTATTGCCATACTATTATATAATGCATACATCTTGTTACTATTGATTAACCGTTACTAATATTATTATATTTATTTTCAATATTAACATATCCTCTTATATGAGTGTTTTACTATTATTTTATGTCATTTTACTTGTCTCTAAAATTATCACTATTATTTTACTCCTTTATTATTATTATTATTATTATTTACTATTATCATTATTTTATTATTAATATTATTATTATATTATTATTTATTTTACAATTACCTATTATTATTATTATTTAGTATAATTAATCAACAATTTAGTCCATTTCTATTGTTTCTTTGTTATTATTATTATTATTATTATTATTATTATTATTATTATTATTATTATTATTATCGCTATTATTTGTTATTTCTATTGTTAGTCATTGTTTTCACATACCAAATCCATGGACATATTTTATTTGTTATCGTGTTCATTTTATTCTTTATTATTACCATCATATAACATCTTTATTACCATTTGTTTAGTATTGTTACCCATCACCACTGTCCTCATTATTGTCATCAATCATTCTTTATTTGCGTTATTATCGCTATTGCAATTTTTCAATAATCTCGCTAAATAAAGATACATTTTGTGCAATCGTCCTGTTCTATCCAAAGATTCTTAAAGCAAAGCAATGTTTCGTATTTAAAAATTCGGAAAATAGTGCCCTAACGTGCTAGGTTGCGATTTTTCGTTTAACTAAATTACTTAACATCCCTTTTATCAAGTTTTGCAAATCACGAGACGACTTTGATTACGAGAGATTAAAACATCATGTCCTAACGAGCTGGATGTGATGTTTATATCTTTTCGGGACAAAGAAATTTCAAATTTTGACTCAAGCCTTTTCTTAAATTCAATCCCATACGATGCTTTTTGAAAAATCCCTATACTCTGTTCAAAGATTTTTAAAATAAAGGCAATGTTTTGTATTTAAGAATTCGGGAAATAGTGCCCTAACGTGCTGGGTTGCGATTTTCCGTTTGACTAAATAACTAACCATCCTTTTGATAAACTTCGTAAAACCACGAGATAGCTTTGATTACGAAGGTTTAGAGCATCATGTCCTAACGTGCTGGATGTGATGTTTGTATCCTCTCGGAGCAAACAAATCTCAAAATTTTGACCTGAATTATCCAAACATTTTTTAGAGGATCTGTATTTTAAAACCTTTTAAAACTTCCGACATTAAGACACTAATTAATCATTTTGGTTCCAATTTTGGGCGTATCGAGGGTGCTAATCCTTCCTCGTATGAACCGACTCTCGAACCCGATTTTTCAAAACTTCGCAGACCAAAAACACTATTTTGGTAAAACAAAACGTTTATTAAAATAAAGGTGATCCGATCACACCAAATAAAGGTCGGTGGCGACTCCGTTCCTTTTTATTTTTAAAACCCAAAGTCAAACCCCATTTCGTGTTTTCCAAAAATGGTTCTGACGACTTGGCGACTCCACTGGGGACTACCTTAAAGAGAGTCAAGCCATAAATTGATTATTTTCTATCTTTTGTCGGAAGTTTGAAAGTTCTATTTGAAAATTGCTATATTTGTATTGCATGTTGTTTTTTTATTGCGGCATTGCATTGCATGACCGTTGTGGTCACACCTTTAGGTGAGAGTGAGAAACTACTCCTTCGTGAGGTTTTCACCTCCGTGCAGGATAGTGGATCGCTTTCGGGATACATCCGTACCTATGTCTTCGTGAGATTTTCATCTCCGTGCAGCCATAGGGAAATGTATTCCCCTGAACTGAACTCGGTCTATATGAGCCTATAATGGGTGAAGATCGAGGAATCTGCTGGTTCAGGTGCCCCTCCTTAGAACCAAACCACATATAGTGAACCCTAAGGACCCACCTTAGGTAGAATTATGTTAAACCCCTAGTGGTCACCTCAGAAGGTACTCTATTTTGTTTATTTCTCCTATGCTAACGTGTTTGGTTTTGTTTGTGATTGCATTACATTGCATCACACCGCATTATCTTAGAAAGAAGGTGTTGATTCATATTCGATTGCTAAATAGAAGAGTTTATCATAAGGAAATGTGTTACTTGATAAAGTGGATTATAATACGGTCGTTCGAACATAGTCCAGGTGAACGACGAGAGAGGACTAATAATCCACAGAAGAATACAAGACTTTGCCTGAGGATTCAAGCCGACAAGAATTATCGAAGAGCCATCGTGTCTCTATTTTCTAAAAGAAGCTTATAAACATCGCAGAGGATAAGCAAGTGAAGAGGCACGGCCTGGACCGAAGAACAAGGAGCTAGAGGAGACATCTATTGGGGAAGTCCACGAGACACAACCATAACATCCGGATACGAAGAAGAGGATTGGTATTTTCACCTGGACTATGAGTATAAAGCCGTATATGTAGTCCGTTTTATGTAAAGAAACGTATTTTCTAGAAAAGTTCTTCTAATAAAATCGAATTCATAATCAACGCCTCTCTTTCTTGTTGCATGCATTTGCATGCATTTGCATTGCATTTCATGCATTTGCATTGCATCATGTCACATGCATTAAAATTTGTAGAAGGACCCTAATTAGGTGAAGTTATTTCAAGAACCTAGAAGACATGGATCAAAGAATAGAAAGGCTAGAACAAATGCAAAGGAAATACAGGAGCGGATGCAAGAACGATTAATCAAGATACAACAAGATATGATAGAACGGATGCAAGAGTCCCAAAACAACATGACAAGCCAGTTGACGCAACTATTGGCCAATGAACGAGGAAAGGGCGCCGCTGCTAGCTCAGGGAATAATGACGACCTGCTACACCCTCCGGATTTACCCCGCCAAATACCCAAGCACCACCAGAAATATGTCCCCAAAGGACGCCTTTTGTTATCAGGCCACAGTGCCAGGTCGAGACCGCAACACCAGTACACTTTCCGACTGGTTCAGGCACTAATCCCAGAGGAGATCCGACTAATCCTATAGTCCCCGATCTTGATGAAATGGCTGAAATGGATAAGGCAAAAGCAAACCTTCCTGCATAACTCGAGGATCGTTGCGGATGGTTAGAAGAAAAGTTCAAGGAAATAGAAATCACGACCATCGCTACGGGTAGACGCTAAAGACTTGAGCCTAGTCCTGGACCTCGTACTTGGTCAAAGTTCAAGACCCAGATTTTGAAAAATACAATGGGACGATTGCCCGGCGCACATCACAATGTTCGTCGACGGATGGCGGGATATGTTAACAACGATCAACTGCTTATTCATTGTTTTCGAGATAGTTTGGCGGGCTACGCCAAATGGTACAATCACTCAATAGTACCAGATCAAGTCGTGGAGGGACCTAGCACAGCCTTCCGAAACAATACGGCACGTAGTCGATATAGCTCTGATCGAATCACGCTCCAAAATATGGAGAAAAGTCAAGCGAAAGTTTCGTGCAATAGCCAATGGTGGAGGAAGTAGCCACACAAGTTCAGCCACCCTTTTAGAAAAAGAAACTACCATGCTCTTCATCAACACCACAAGGCTCCTTTCATAACCCATATGATAGGAGTACCACTAAGAGCTTTGCCGACATGGTAATGGCAGGGGAAATAATCGAACATGCAATGAAATGCGGCAAGATTGAAGTAGGGGAAACCAGTAGAAGGCCTGCTCCTAGAAGAAAGGATGACGAGGTGAATAATACAAACATGAGGGACCCAAATCAGCCTACTGAGTATCAAGGTTCGTCAAGGAAGGAACCCCGCACAAGGAAAAACATTGAAAAACTCTAATTTATGTCGATCCCGATGACGTATAAGGAGTTGTATCAAAGTTTATTTGATGCACACGTAGTTTCCCCCCAATATCCAAAACCGATGCAACCTCCGTACCCAAAATGGTATGACCCAAACACTCAGTGTGAGTACCACGCGGGGATCACGGGCCACTCGATAGAAAATTACCTTACTTTCAAGAAATTGGTGGAAAATCTCATCAACATGGGTATTGTGAAGTTCGATGACGGAGCGGTGGTAATTGAAACCAGGGAAATTTGGAGAGTTGCGTTTCCTTAAAGAAGTCATTAGAAACCTAGATCGAACGCCAATGTGGTGTTCAAGAGAACCGAGGAATAAAAGTTTTCGAACATCCGCCTTTATGTACTTGAGGGTGTTTTGAACAATGAGACTGTGGAAGAACATGTATTTTTAAAGCTAATCTAGATTAATGTGTAAACACACTTGTCGCTTGCCGAGAAGCAATAAGATTTCTTTTGAGAAGTAGGCTTGTGTCCGAATTTTATCTCAATAAAATGCATCTTTTCAAGTAAATATTTTCATTCTTTACATTTCATCTTGAATATTTTCCACTCATGACCATATCATATGAATAATCATCCTTAGGATCATTTATTCTTTGATTTTACGCCCACAATGGGCCCCAGGATATCAATGACATGAGCGACATGCATTTGACTCCCTTTTAGTGAGATACGTATCTAGAGGGATCTAAGGGCTTTGAAGATGACAAAGATTGTGACTTACTTCCCCAATGGCAGATCCTACCTTGTGAAGTGTCAGCAGACACTATGAACTAACGAAGGAGATGAAGATGGAAGCGTAACTCCTCGTAAGAATAAGGTAAGACATTATCGCATGATCACAGTCGGACACGCTGAGGCCACTGAAACACGGATTCCTATATACGAGGCATAGACGCTATCAAGCCAGTCTCCTCAAGAGCTTTAAGCCAACATCGGTTCATATCCATAGCCTTTGGTGACCTTGCCAAGAGGGTAAAGGTCGCTTCACATGTCAAAATTACAAAGTCAACAGTTGTCAACTCCAACTTCAAGTTCAAAAATAAAAATAAAAAAAAATAAAAAAGAAGAAGAAGTGTGTGGCAATGCCAGAAAGAAACGTGATGGCACAAATTTACAGACACCATATCATTGCAGCAATGGCAGCCTAAACCATTCAAAATATTTGAAAAAACGACTGAAACTTGTAAAGGTTGGCATAGAGAAGTTACCATTTACCTTCTGGGTTTCTTGAACATTGACCAGGGCTTTCACCGGGGCATCTTTTCCATTGGTTTATTTAAAAGGAAAATTGTTGGAAGGTAAGCTTCCTTTTCCCAAGCTTTGATTTGGTTGGATGAAGCAGAATGCCTTCGGTAAGCTCGATTGAAAGTATTCAGCAGGGTCAAATGTACCGAAAATAGATACGGGCTTGACGAAAAGGTTCACTCAAGAGGATTTCAGGAAGATGACCTAGCATTAAGAGAGATTCTTCTTATCCAAAAGAATTCCAAAGAAAAGTAAATGCCTTATACAGCAAAGAAGGCCTGTTCTAAGGAAAATGGGTGTTAACCAAGATGGATGGCAAGGACCTGCCCAATCCAGTGAGTTCAGATTCAATAAAAAAGTTTTCAAAAAAAACACAAAAACAAAAAAAACACGAAAAAGGAAAAAAGAAAAGAGGAGAGGCCAAGGCGAAAACCCATGAAAGGGCTTTGAGACCAAAGGGTATTTGAGTTGAAAACCCAAAAAGGCGACTCAAAGTTTTGATCGAAAGTAGGGCATCTGATGAGTCTTGCTACGCTCGAAGAAGTATGTTACGTCTTGGGGCATCGACAAAGTACTGGATCCCTAAACACGTATTAAGCTCAAAATGGTCCTCAAGAAGTTGGAGCAGAAGCTCAAGTCTGCGATATCCTGGGGCACTTAGTTTCCATTTTACCCATTTTGTTACTTGTGATTATTTTATTCTTTTCAAAAAACACCGATAAATTTCCTTCTTAATTACCTTTGCTAGCATTGATTAACTTGTTTGTTTGAGCTATGCTTCCAATCAATTTCCTTTTTGTCCATTGTTACAATCTTTTTCGGCATTTTGCATTGAAATAACGATTAGTGGACTAATAATACTTCCATAAAAGGAGTTTTGCATTTTACTCTGGAAGCTTGAATAATACAAGAACACAAACAGGACTATTGTTTAGAACTCACTCATTCAAGGTTTGGAAATATTGGAGAAAGATGATTATCTCTTTGGACCTTTTATTGGTTGAACAAAATGACAATACATTTCACGGGATATCGACCTTGACGAGATAACGAGCAATGTCAACCCAGAAGATAAAAAGGATCATTCTCGAGAAAAAATGATACTCTGCATTCATGCACATATCGAGCCTACACATCTGGTCATTACACGGTGAATGGTGTAACAGATCAAATTGATCCTATACCTCGAATTCTGGCGGGATGGATAGAAGAAACCAAATGTTATTCTCTTAAAGTTGCGGGAGAGATACAAACTTTATGTCCCGAAGGTACAGTGGAAGGGACTCAAATCACAATGAGGCAAGCTTGTTGAAGCGAATATGATCATTGTTTTTGGGTTTTCTATCAAAGATACTAGCTGAACGAGAAAACATGATAACGCATCAGTGATAGAACCTTAATGAACTACGAGCAATGACGACCCCAAGCATTTAAAAGGGATCATTTCATTTTGCATTCATACATCATTTCAAAGCACGTTTAGTTAGGAGCATTCGACTCATTGCATCCTAATCATCATAAAAAGACCATTCTCATGACATTACGCATTCATGCAAAAGTCATCCATTGTCATTTAGTTAGGATTCATTACGATCATTGCATCCTAATCATTGTAAAAGACCATTCTCACGACATTACGCATTTATGAAAGTGTCGTCCATAACACGATGTAGTTAGGAGGCTTTGAGTCATTTCGATCATAGCATCTTCACCATTTGCATAAGCATAAGCACACAAAATTAATTCTACAAAACAAGTTCCTCAAAGAACGGTGTAGCGATATTGAAGTTGATTTTGTTCCTCAAGATTGTAGTGGGCGATGAAGATTGAAGTCTTCCTAAATATAGTAAGGAAGCACATTGGAAAGTTAGGACTTCGTTCCTCAAGATGGTAGTGGGGCCAGGCTGAATATTGAAATCTTCCTGAAGATAGTAAGGAAGCAAAATTGGAAAGTTCTGAATTCTTATTTCCTCGGCGTTCCGATGGAGTAGGTTGAGATTACAAATCCGTCTCCCTGAGTTAACAATGAGGATAAGTCCTTATTTCTTTGAAGTTTGGAGAGAAGATGGAGACTACGAATCTCTTCTCCACAATTCTCATTTCCTCGACGTTCGGTGGAGTAGGTTGAGATTACAAATCCGTCTCCACGAGTTAACAATGAGGATCAATCATTATTCTCTTGAAGTTTGGTAGAGAAGATGGAGACTACGAATCTCTTCTCCTGAATTCTCATTTCCTCGGCGTTCCGTGGAGTAGGTTGAGATTACAAATCCGTCTCCACGAGTTAACAATGAGGATCAATCATATTCCTTTGAAGTTTCAGAAGAGAAGATGGAGATTACAAATCTCTTCTCCACAATTCTTATTTCCTCGAAGTTCGTGGAGTAGGTCGAGATTGCAAATCCCGTCTCCTCGAGTTAACAATGAGGATAAGTCCTTATTTTTGAAGTTTCGAAAGAAGATGGAGACTACGAATCTCTTCTCCCCGATTTCTTATTTCCTCAAGTAAATCAAAGAAATCACCGGTGATCCCGAGTTTCTTTGGGATCGATTGAGAAAGCAGATTTGACCTTCGAAGTTGCGGAAGCAAGATCGAAGATATCGATCTGGTGATCCTTGAGTTTGCAAGGATCAGATTGAATATCTTGATTTAGACATTCCTAAATTTGCAAGAGCGGATCGAAAATAAATAAGTCACGTCCCATTGAAGTCGCGACAAAAGTAGATTGAAGCCACATATCGGTGGAGTGGATCGAAGCAACAAGATACGGTGGGCAGAAGTGACACTACCTGAAGAAAAGACACCAAAAGAAGTTAAGGCCCACTGAGACCAAGGCAAAATAGGTCTTTCTTATGTCTTTGCTCTATTATAATTACCGACAATGAGCAAAGAGGGCAACTATCTGAGACCCATTTAGACACGGGCCTATTTACAACAATAAAAACCAAACCTAATAAGCCCAACTAACCCAAAAGCCCAAAACACCAAAAAAAAGAAAGAAAACCCTAGCCCCTTTTCTACCTAAGTGCGCACCACCTACCCCCACCGCTCTACCCACCGCCCACCTACCTCGACCACCGTCGCCGCCCATGCCCTGCAAAAGAGAACCAACACACAAACAAAAGCAATAGAGAGCAGAAGAGAATACAAATTTTTTTTGTAAGGCTATAAAAGCCGGTTAACAAGATTTGTAAAGGGCCCTTTTTTTTCTTTTTTTTCGATTAACAAGAAAGAAAGAAACAGATCAAAGCATCAAAAAAAAAAAACAAAGAGATTCGGCTAAAAAAGAACTATCAGATTCAATAGAAAAGGTTTGATTTAGTTTTTTGGTATATTGATTTATCATTTACTATTCTTTTTTTCTTCATATATATTTTAAAAAGATAAAAATAAAAAGCGGAAAAATCGGAAGGAAAGAGGATCGAACCCATACCGAGTCGTTGGGAGGCGTCGTGAACCTCGTCTCCACCGTTGAAGTCAGATCGAAGGTAAGGAAAAGGGGGGTTTCTCCTCTGGGGCTTTTGAGGCTTCAAAGGTGTTCCAACGAAACGCCAAAAGGCCTGGTTTTGGGCATCACCGGCCACCGACACGGTGGTGGCACGGTGGTGCGAAGGGAGGCCAAACGTCGGAGAAAAAAGGGGAGAAAGGAGAGAAATTTTTTTTTTTTAAGCAAAGAAATAAATGAAAGGAAATAAAAACGATTTTATAAAGAAATGAAAACGACATCGTTTCAATGGGGTTCAGCGCCAAAAGCGGCGCTGATTACAGGCGATCCATGGGCGACCGACCGCTCCTTTGGTCCGTGTTTGACCCCAAAAGGGGTATTTGTGGGTATGCAATCCTTTCCATTTTCTGATTTACAGATGAAGTCTCTGTTATTTTTCAATTTTGTCCCCAAATTCTATTTCGATTTCATTTGGCCCTTATCTTCTTTGCTGCGTTTGGAAGGAATGGGCTATTATCCATTTTGGCCCCTCCTTCTTTTCACGCACTCTGATGAGCCCTTTTTATTTATTTCAAATTGACTCCAAATTTTGTTTTAAATCCGATTTACCCTTCTTTATTGTAACGATTTTTTTATTTTTATTCACCTTATCATTGTTATATTATATCACCATCATTAATATTATCATCATATATTATCATAATCATGCTATTTAACATCATCACTATTATCCTCTCAATTTTTATTCCTTGCCTTATTATTTTCTTTATTTTAACTATCTCATTGTCGTTCTTGTTTGTACATATCTATTATATATATATGTATATATACATTCCATTATTATTTTGTTTATTAGTTGTTATCATTACCATTCATTATTATTCTTATTATCATCATTTTCATTATTATTATTACTAATATTTTATCAATGTATTCTTACTATTGCCATACTATTATATAATGCATACATCTTGTTACTATTGATTAACCGTTACTAATATTATTATATTTATTTTCAATATTAACATATCCTCTTATATGAGTGTTTTACTATTATTTTATGTCATTTTACTTGTCTCTAAAATTATCACTATTATTTTACTCCTTTATTATTATTATTATTATTATTTACTATTATCATTATTTTATTATTAATATTATTATATTATTATTTATTTTACAATTACCTATTATTATTATTATTTAGTATAATTAATCAACAATTTAGTCCATTTCTATTGTTTCTTTGTTATTATTATTATTATTATTATTATTATTATCGCTATTATTTGTTATTTCTATTGTTAGTCATTGTTTTCACATACCAAATCCATGGACATATTTTATTTGTTATCGTGTTCATTTTATTCTTTATTATTACCATCATATAACATCTTTTTTACCATTTGTTTAGTATTGTTACCCATCACCTTTGTCCTCATTATTGTCATCAATCATTCTTTATTTGCGTTATTATCGCTATTGCAATTTTTCAATAATCTCGCTAAATAAAGATACATTTTGTGCAATCGTCTGTTCTATCCAAAGATTCTTAAAGCAAAGCAATGTTTCAGTATTTAGAAATTAGGAAAATAGTGCCCTAACGTCTTTGAGTTGCGATTTTTCGTTTAACTAAATTACTTAACATCCCTTTTATCAAGTTTTGCAAATCACGAGACGACTTTGATTACGAGAGATTAAAACATCATGTCCTAACGAGCTGGATGTGATGTTTATATCTTTTCGGGACAAAGAAATTTCAAATTTTGACTCAAGCCTTTTCTTACATTCAATCCCATACGATGCTTTTTGAAAAATCGCTACACTCTGTTCAAAGATTTTTAAAATAAAGGCAATGTTTTGTATTTAAGAATTCGGGAAATAGTGCCCTAACGTGCTGGGTTGCGATTTTTCGTTTGACTAAATAACTAACCATCCTTTTGATAAACTTCGTAAAACCACGAGATAGCTTTGATTACGAAGGTTTAGAGCATCATGTCCTAACGTCTTTGGATGTGATGTTTGTATCCTCTCGAACAAACAAATCTCAAAATTTTGACTGAATTATCCAAACATTTTTAGAGGATCATATTTTAAAACCTTTTAAAACTTGACATTAAGACACTAATTAATCATTTTGGTTCCAATTTTTGGGCGTATCGAGGTGCTAATCCTTCCTAAATGTAATGAGACTCCGAACCCGATTTTTTCAAAACTTGCAGACCAAAAACACTATTTTGGTAAAACAAAACGTTTATTAAAATAAAGGTGATCCGATCACACCAAATAAAGGTTGTTGGCGACTCTGTTCCTTTTTATTTTAAAACCCAAAGTCAAACCCCTTTTCGTCGTTTTCCAAAAATGGTTACGACATAACTAACCTCGACTTCTGAGCATTGATCTAACAACAACCTAATATCTTCTAACTTCTCAGGTAGTCCCACATAGCTCGGCCCATGATTCCACCTATGCAAGCGATATGTTAGTCGAAACATATAATAAAAAGAAGTTACTGCATAGACTACGTATTTGTTAATAAACGATGTTTACCTCATCACCAATGGGAACATACATAGGTCGGTCACTTTGGGATGTAGAAAAGGTAGTCGGCACCAAGCCCACGACTGCAGCAAGAGCAAACCACCACCAATCGATGCGCACTCAGTATCGTGGCCCGACACATCTCTCGGTATAACATAGACAATACGATAGATCCCCAACTTAGTTTCCCGTACTCATTGAAGTCCACTAGATGTAGTAACCACCTTATGTGCACTAAATTACTTGAACTCATATCTGTCTTCAGGGAACTCGTTGAAATTATCCTTCAACCAGTTCATCAATATCCGACCACCTTCGAACTTGTCCGAGACCTTCCCCAATAGTGATTGGCAGATGCCCACTTTGCCTGGAACAATCGTTGATCTCGTGATGATTAGCCTCTCTACTGGCAGGCCAAGTTGTAGTGCTACATCTTCAAGTGTGATTGTACACTCGCCGCATGAAAGGGGAAAATTGTGTGTTTCGAGCCTCCATCTTTCCACCAACGTGCTAATTAGTACCAAATCGAGTTTGCAGCCCCCGGACATGTGGAATCCAATCGCTTGCAAGTGGCCACGAATTTCAAGAATTGCAGGCTTTCCTATATTATGAATGAAGCCCTTCAAAACACAAGCATCTACCTATTTACACAATAAAAATAATTTAAAATTAAAAAAATAAATTTAACATTAATGAAATTAATGAAATTTAAATTTTTAGCTTATCATTGATAATTGGGCGATGAAAATATGCTTGTCGTCGAAGCGAATTAGAGAGGCGACCATTTATGAGAAATTGATTTAAACGAATAAAAATGAGATAATTAAAAAATAAATTAAAATATTGAAAACTTGAAAATGAGAGACTTGACAGAGTTTGAGAGACAGATGTGAATGAAAAAAATAAAATTTAGAGTTATTTATAAGGTAAAACTAATTAACCATTAGAAGTATTTATTTATATTTTTACCATTGGCACGACAATGTTAAAAAGCCGTTTATTTTTTATTGTTGTTGGAATGCGTGCTTTTCATTTAACTCCACCTATTTCTCTAATTAATTTTAAAATCAACTTAAAAGCTTAATTAATTTTAAAAAAAAGCGTATAGGCTTTATTTTGCCCGGTTAGATATAAAAGTTTATTTTATTGTATTTTATTTTTAATTCATAGAAAGATCAACCGGCTGCATGCCTCTACCACAAAAAATAATATATTTTCTTTAAAGGAAAAAGTATATGGGTGATCTCAGAGATGATATAAATTATTTTCAATCAATAATGAAGGGTCCACTGTTATATTCCTCAATCTTGATGAATCTTGGAGTTAAATATTTTTAATTTTTTGAATATTTTGAATTAATTTTAAATGTTTATATATTTTATGAATTTAATTTTATTATTTTAAGTTAAATTTAACCATTAATGTTTTAAAAGTCAAATTATTTTTTAACAAAACATTTATTAAAATATTAATTTTTTATGATGTTAACATGATAATTTGCATAACTATTTATGTCTACTTTAGTTGACATAATATTATTTATTTAATATATCACGTCAATAAATAATTTTAAAAATTATAACAAATAATTACAAAATAAAAATTATAAAATTTAAAAATAGTATCATATACATTTAGGGTAAAATATTCAAATATACCAAAAAAATAAAAAAATTATGAAATTGGGCCGGTTTTTCGAAATTTTACGGAAAAATGGTCGTTTCCCCACCAAACCCATCCACGTCGTAGCGTTTTGTGGGAATGGGAAAGCGCTACCGAGAGACGCGCTTTGTGCCACATCAAGAATGCGCTTACGTGGACGCTTTTTCGATGTGGCACAAAGCGTGTCTCTCTAGGGCGCGTCTCGCTAGACTGCAGTCAAAAATTTTAAATATATATTTATCCAAATATTATAAATTTATATAATATTTAGATATTTTGATTAGCATAAATTACAGATACAAATATTAGTTATCAAATATTTATTATTCAAATCTCAATTTTAAATTTAAATATATATATTTAAATTAGAACATTAATCACATTTGAATATCATATAAATAATTTAAGCAATCGGGTTCGAATCCTTATAGCAACTCTCGTGTTTAATACAAATAATTAGTGGATTTAAATTTTAAAATATATATATTAATTCCAAGTATGAATTTTACAATTATTAACCACGTTTGATCAATCTATTGAATATTCAATTTAATTTAAAATCTACATATTCATGGGTTAAATCAATCTATTGAATATCCAATAATCTATATATATTAAAATTAAATTACAATAAAAAATTAAACAATTTCTATTTTATTAAAGATATTAAAATTAAATTACAATAAAAAAATTAAACAACTATTATTTTATTAAATATATTAAAACTAAATTACAAAAATAAAAATAAAAATAAAAATAACTTTTTATTTTATTAAAGAAATTCAAATTAAATTACATACAAAAAATAAACAACTTCTATTTTAATGAAGATATTAAAATTAAATTACAAACACAAATAAAAAATGACATTTTATTAAAAATAAAAAATTATTACAATTTAAAAATAAAAAGCTCATCCGAATCAATGTTGATGCGGTCGAATTAGTGCCACAGGGGTGGTCGTGATTCGCTATTTGGATTCCTCCTTCTTCTAACTTCCTGGGGTCGTGGAACCTCAAAGGGATTCAGTTCCTCCAAGTGGGTGCAGTTGTGGATGTTGCGAGGATGACCCACCTTGATAAAATAACGACCGGAGGTGTTTGCATAAACCACGGCGGGGTGTCAATCTCGTATGGCGAAGGAGGTGGGAAAAGAAGTGCTCCCGACGGCGCCTCCTGTGATCCCTCACGCGACGATGGCCTCAAGATCGGCTGGACAGTCGGAGTAGTAGGAACGGACTCGAACCCGGCCATGCATTCCAACTTGGGGTGGGAATGGGAAAAGGAAACATATATAGGTTAGGATACATATAAGGGCTAGGTACTTTTTGGCATAAAGGCTACAGTGTGTGATGTCGGTGTCGCAACCGAATCGATGGGCCGTGTTGTCGTGGTATTTGTTGATGGGCCGGTGACTATGTCGGTATTGTTGATGGCCTCATCTCATCACCCCTTCTCCTTGGATTTAAAGGGCCCCGACGTTCCCTTTGTTGACGAAGTTGCCGTCGCCTCTCTTCTTCCGACAACAAATACGGCTTACCATAGATCCTAAACCATGGCATGTATTCCGGCATGCACGTTAACTCAAGAACGACGATCGGTTCCCGAATAGGTAAATAGTCATACCGGTTCTCCCACATCTCGATATGTGCTGACCAAAATCTTGGCCAATCCATGTACAACTGCCGTAAGTCCACTTTGTGCTCATCATCGAGCACTTCAAGTGGTACTGGAATCGGTTTTCGAAATCTAAATTGTCGCAGAACCCGATCTGACTGGTGCATTTCCACCATCGCATAGTTGATCAATAGGACCTTCACATGCCAAAGGTTTGGATTTTGCAAGAACTCCCCCGGAATTACTGCCCGAATTGTCGGATCCTCGTACGGTGTCCATTGAAACTATATTAACATTACCAAAATATTAGTTATATACATAATACTAAACACTAAATATGAAATACTAAATTATAAATCGAAATTGAAACTTACTTTCAATTTAAATGTTGGTCCAATAAAGTAGTATATCTTCAAGCGAGGTAGGTATTCAAGATAACTCGCCGAATGGTTCCACCTAATTAAATAAATTCTTAGCATACAATTATACTATAAATCTACGTAATAATTGTAAAATATAACATTAAATTTACCTCGTTATCAGTGAGAATAAATATGGGTGGTCGAGTCGAAGACGTAAAAATAAAAATCGAAACATTTGCCCATGACTGCAATAGTGATAGGCAACCTCTGATTTTCGCTTTACTCGGCCGTGTCGGCCCGCACATCTCCCGATACAACCTCGATAGTACGGGAGACCCCTAACTCAATTCACCGACTGCTCTGAAATCAACAAGTTTCAGCAGCCATCTTAAGTGTACGAGGTTTCTAGAATGGTTCGGCATCAGATAGCCTCCAATTATCTGAAGAATATATGCCCGAGCATACCATATTCTTTCTATTTTGGTCGAACCCTTATTCGGCTCCAGGAATGTGTCTCGTAACCAGGCCATCTCAATCCGACCTCCTTGAATGTTATCCGGAATGACACCCAAAACCTCGTAGCATACAGCCATCCAATCGGTAGAAGTTGTGGACCCGGATCACCTCTGGGCCCACCAAAGAATCTCAATCAGAATCGCACATCTTCCGAGTGATGGTACACTCTCAAAGATGGAAGATGGAAAGTGTCGTCTCGGTCTCCACCTCTCTATCAACGCACTAATCAAAGGCGACTCAACTTGAACCCCTACTATCGTGGCCACGTGCCAAAAACCCGCTTCCGCAGTAATTCTCGATCAACGGCGATGGGGACCATGCATATTGCGAATATAACATTACAACACCGATCTACTGATGTTTAAAAATTAAAAATAAAAATTAATTAAAATTGCATAAACCTACAAAATATTAAATAATATTGAAAATTTAAAATTAAAACTTACCATTTGCATTTGATTGATGGAGATGTGCTTGTTGTCTAGACGAATTAATTCCCCTGCCATTGGTAATACGATCGAAAATTTTAAAAGTTTCAAAAAAATATATTAAAAAAATTAAAAAAGGGCTTTTTTGTAAATATTAAAGGACTATTTCGAAATTTTAGAGGAAGTTTCAAGGACCTAAAGAGAATTTGAAATGAATTTGAGAGAAGAATGAGTAAGGATTAAAGTGTGAAAAAAATAAAAGGGTTGGGGGGTTTTTATAGGTTTTTTTTACCGTTGGGCCCCCAACGGTCAAAAGAATTTTGACCTTTTTTTTTTTTGTTCGAGAACTAAAAGCGCCACAGGATGCTTTGTGCCACATCAAGAAAAGCGTCCACGTAAGCGTGCTTTTGCGATGTAAATAAAATGTCCTGAAAGCACTTTCTGCCATTTCCCACAAAACGCGCTAAAGTGGACGATTTTGTGGGGAAGCAATTATTTTCCATAAATTTTAGAAATCATTAATTCGTAATTTTTTATTTTTTGATATATTTAAATATTTTACCATATACATTTGAATTGTTATAAGGGCTGTTATGTTTAAAATTTTAATATATTATTAAATATTTCTATTAAAGAAAAATACTTTAAATCTTTTTAAAAATTGATGATAAAATTTATGTATTTTTAAAGTTTTAAAGGCGAAATTAAAAAAAAAACATAAAACCTTGATAAAAGAAATTTAAACTTTAGCTGGAAACTCTGAAAGTTTAATTATAATTAGAAACAGGATTCGATAAATATGGTAAAAAAAATCAAATTGGAATTTAAATGATTCTATCATCTATAAATAAGACAGTTAAAAATTAAAAATATATGATAACAATATCTAGTAAAATTAAAAATAACGGGAAATTTTTATAAAAACTGAAAAAGAATAAATAAAAATAAAAAAATTACAAAAAGCCAATAATAAAAATAAACTAAATTATAATGATAAAATTCTAATAACTTGTTAAAATTTAAGAAATATAAAAACAAACGTTTTGATATTAGAAGATGACAAAATTATTATCCGGCGAGATATATTATTTTTAAACAACTCTAAAATTGGAATTAGAATATGACAAAAATTATTATCTTCGACTGACAATCATTTCTACCCACCCCAGGGTTCAGTTGTCCCCCACATTGGCAATACCACATTTTTTTATTAGGCTTTATTAATAAATAGGTTAATATGCGCTGTAATTTTTATAAATTTAGAATTTAATTTTGTAGTTTTATTTTAAAAATTTATTCTTTTTTTTATATTTTAAAATTTAAGTTTAAGTATTGATATTGTTAAAATTATTATGTTAAATTCAGGTTCATTACAACATCAATTTTTAGTTACATGTCTACCAAGTGAATATTTGTTTTATTTCAAAATATTGCACCAATAAATTTAACAAAAAATTCAACAATTAGACCTTTATTTTAAAATTTAAAAATAAAGAGACTGGAAATAAAAGTACAAATAACAAATTTTAAATTTGTGAATAGTATAGGAACTTATGCATATTTTAACCTAATAAAATAAGTGATAAAGCAATATTTAGTCTTTGAAGTTGATAATTTCTTCTAACTCAATCCTTAAACTTGTTGGGTTCATATTAATCTTAAAACTTGATAATTTTTCTCAATTTGATCCTTGAAATGATTGTATTAAGATATGATGATATGTCGCTATAACATAAACCAAAAATATGAAAAGATTAAAATTTTACAAAGAAATTGTAATATTTTAAAAAAACTTTCAGATAATGATGTGGCACAATTATAGTTTCACATCATCATAATTTAATGAAACCAAATTTAAAGACCAAATTGAAAAAATTGTCAAATTCAATTTTAATATTGATAAAAAATCGGGACTAAAATAATTTTTATCAAATTTAAATACTAAATATTTCTTTATCCCATAAATTAATCCTTAAACTATTGATTCTTAGGAGTTTTCTATCGGGTAAATTATTAGAAAATACCCTTTTTTTCAAAAATTATCGAAAAGGACCTATTATTTAATTACTTACTGGAATGGGTCATTTTCCCTGAAAGCGCGTCCACGTCAGCGCAATTTCAGGGATGCAGTAGGAAAACGCATCCCTGAGGGAGCGTTTTCTACCACATCAACAGAAATCGCGTCCTTGAGGGCGCGCTTTGCTGATGTGGTAAAAATGATCCCTCAGGGACGTGTTTTGCCTGCTTTCAATGGTCATATTTTTTTGATCGTTCGGCCTCCAACAGTAAAAAAAAAAAAAAAAAACTATAAAATCCCCCCTTTCATTTTTTTCACACAAAGGTCCTTACTCAATTTTCTCTCAAATTTCTCTCAAATTTCTCTCAAATTCCTTTAAAATTCCTCTCAAATTTCACAAAAGTCCTTTAATTTTTACAAAAAAAGCCATGTTTAAAAGTTTTTGAAATAATTTTTTTGTTAAATTTAAAAATATTCGATCGTATTAGCAGTGGTCGGAGAATTAATTCGTCTCGATAATAAACACATTTCTATCGATCAAATGACAATGGTAAGTTATAATTTTACTTTTTCAATACTATTTAATATTTTTTTAGTTTTTACAATTTTAATTAATTTTTATTTTATATTTTTTTAAACAGACTGTAAATTGGGTGTTGCAATGCTATATTCGCAATATGTCTAGTCCACCATCGTCGTTGATCTAGAAATACCAGCGGGAAGCGGGTTTTTGGCACGTGGCAACGATAGGCCAGGGGTGCAAGTTGGACCCGAAACTAATCAGTGCATTGATAGAGAGGTGGAGACCCGAGACGCACACTTTCCATCTTCCATGCGGAGAGTGTACTATCACTCTAGAAGACGTGCATTTGCAGTTGGGATTGCCGGTGGATGGGTACGTAGTCACCGAGTCTGCAACTTATGGTGATTAGGGAGTCGTATGCTACGAGCTTTTGGGTGCTATTCGGATAACATTAACGGGTCGGACCGAGATGGGCTGGTTACAAGACACATTCTCGGAGCCGGATAATGATTCGACCAGAATAGAAAGAATACGGTATGCTCGGGCATACATTCTTAAGATGATTGGAGGTTATCTGATGCCAGACTTGTCACGAAACCTCATACATCTGAGATGGCTGCTGAAACTCGTTGATTTTAGAGCATCCGGTGAATTGAGTTAAGGGTCTGCCATGCTAGTAAAATTGTATCGGGAGATGTATAGGGCGACGCGACCGAATAAAGTGAAAATCGGAGGTTGCCTATCACTACTGCAATCATGGGCACGGTTTCACTTTCCATTTTTACGTCATCGAGTGGACCACCCATATACATTCCCACTCATAACGAGATAAATTTAATATTAGAATCTTCAATTATTACGTAGATTTAAAATATAATTGTATGCTAAAAATTTATTTAATTAGGTGGAACCATTCGCGAGTTATGTTGGAATACCTACCTCGCTTGAAGATATATGGCTTCTATTAGACCAAAGGTCGGAAGCACAAGTAAGTATTAAATAAAATATATTTTCTTAATAAAATAGTTGTTTAGTATTTCTTATTTCGTATTTCGTATTTAGTATTTAGTATTTAGTATTTAATATATAACTAATATTTTTATCATGTTAATATAGCTTGAATGGACACCATACGAGGATCTGTCAATTAGGCAGTAATTCCAAGTGAGTTCTTTCAAAACCCGAACATTTGGCATGTAAAGGTCCCATTGGTCAACTATGCCACCGTGGAGATGCACCAGTCAAATCGGGTTCTGCGTCAATTTGGATTCCGACAACCGATTCCCGTAGCACCTGAAGTGCTCAATGATGAGCACAAAGTCGACTTACGGTAGTTGCATACGGATTGGCCAAGATTTTGGTTAGCATATATCAAATTGTGGGAAAATCGGTATGATTTTATACCTACTCGGGAATCGATTTATTGTCAGAAGAGGAGAGGCGACGGCAACTTCGTGTACAAAGGGAACGACGGGGTCCTTTAAATCCAAGGAGAAGGGATGATGAGACGGGATCATCAACAGCGCGACACAATCACCGGGCCCATCAACAGCGCCCACACAGTCACCGGGCCCAACACTTCAGCCGACGATACCCACATCACAACCTTTTTAGATTATGCCATGTGCGTATTCTAGCCCTTATATGTTTTCTTTTCTCAGTCCCATGGAAGGTTGGAATGCATGGCCCGGTTAGAGTCTGTTCCCAACTACTCCGACTGGCCAATCGATTTATAGTCTGCTGTCGCATGAAGGATCGCACGAGGCGTCGTCAGGGAGCTCTTTTTTTTACCAATCTCCTTCGCCTTATGGGATTGAGACACCTCGCCATGGGTGATGCAAACACCTCATGATCATTATTTTATCAAGGTGGGTCATCCTCCCAACACCCACAACTGAACCCCGCCGAGGAACCAGAATCCTTTGAGCTTCCACAACCCAGGAAGCTAAAATAAGGAGGAACCTAGCAGAATCAGTCGACCACCCCATATGGCATTGATTCCACCAAGCACCAACATTGATTTTTAATATATTTGTATAAACTTTTTATATTGTTTCATTTAATAAAATAAAAGTTATTTTTATATTAATAGATTGTAATTTATTTTTATATCTTTAATAAAATAAAAGTTGCTTTTTATTTTTATTGTAATTTATTTTTATATCTTTAATAAAAAAGTTGTTTTATTTTTTATTGTAATTTATTTTTATATCTTTAATAAAATAAAATTTGTTTTTCATTTTATTGTAATTTAATTTATTTTTATATCTTTAATAAAATAAAATTGTTTTTATTTTTATTGTAATTTATTTTTATATCTTTAATAAAATAAAAGTTGTTTTATTTTTATTGTAATTTATTTTATATATTTAATAAAATAAAAGTTATTTTCAATATTTTTATTTTTATTGTAATTTAATTTATTTTATATATTTAATAAAATAAAATTTATTTTCAATATTTTTATTTTTATTGTAATTTAATTTATTTTTATATCTTTAATAAAATAAAAGTTGTTTTTATTTTTATTGTAAATTATTTTTATATCTTTAATAAAATAAAAATTGTTTTTATTTTTATTGTAATTTTATTTTTATATCTTTAATAAAATAAATTTTTTTATTTTTATTTTAATTTAATTTATTTTTATATCTTTAATAAAATAAAATTTTTTATTGTAATTTTTTATTTTTATATCTTTAATAAAATAATTTTTTTATTTTTATTTTAATTTATTTTAATTTATTTTTAATATTTTAATAAAATAAAAGTTGTTTTTAAGGGTGGAAGGATCTAGAAACTAAGAAGAAATGGATGAATTAGGACTAAATTGAATAAGTGAAAAAGTATGAGGGTTAATTTGTAATTTATGAGGGTTAATTTGTAATTTTATCAAGATGTGTGTTGATACAATATAGGAATTTTGAAGGATAATAAGGGCAAAATAATCATTTAGTAAGAAAAATAATTTTGAAGAATATTGATGATGGTGATATTTTAGATTAATTGAATAACTTTTTTTTTGTTTGTTTTGCAACTTAGTTCTTCTACAAAAGTTCACCATTTTCATCAAGAAATTAAAATAATTTTCATAGCCATCAAGAGACAAAAATGATAAGGAGACTATCAACTATTCCGATTTGGACATGAGCGAGATGTATGGTCTGGGTTCCTACACCATCCGCATAACTTTTGTTGGTTGGTTGTTTCTCGGATATCCATATTGTTGCGTATTCTAATCGAGCAAGGTCGACCTTTTGGTTTGCGACACAGTTCTCTATCCGATAATAACTTAAATGGAGCAAGCGATACAAAAGGCTACCTACGTTCATCTGGTGCTGGTGGGAATACGTGTCTTCACACGTTGTACATGTATTCTATTTTGTACACTTTGTAGACATAGCTCATGGGATCAAGACGGAGATTCTGACAAGCTACAATTACATGAGCGAATGGATAATGAAGTGCGTCAAATATCCTATAGTCGCAGGTCCTATTTCTCAAGTGTACACGATATTGCCCGCCAACAATACCTTGGTTCGGTTTGTCAAACTCCGTCACACGAAACTATAGGTTGTCGCGATCGTGACACACTGTGTGCGTGGTGTTGGCCCGTGTCTTTGCCTTATTGATTTCTCGCAATACCTTCGCGTACCATACATGGCCTTCCTGCATTTGGCCTTTATAACTCGCTGCTCACTTCGAAAATAGTGCCTCTAAATGAAAATATGTCTCTCGCACAACCGATGTTATCGGCAAATGACGCGTTCCTTTTAAAACAAAATTTATGCATTCAGCCAGGTTTGAGGTTATATGACAATATCGTAGGCCACCGTCGTATGCTTGTGTCCACTGTTCGAAAGGTATGTTGCATAGGTAGTTTGTGCCTTCTTCGTTAACTGAGCGCAAAATCGCCAACATCTCGTGAAAACGGTCCTTATTGATCTCGTACCCTGCCAATATAAGTTGATAGTGAATATTACATATCACTCTTCAATTAAGAATAAATTGAATATCACAAACGAAATTATATTAATAGATATTACATACCCATGTTGGTCACTTGCTGTCGTTCACTTGTAGATTGATGTTGCCCGTGGTAGTTAGACACAACATGCCTTAGGAAATATCGATGGTGTGTGCGATGCCATAGGCTTCCCTGTCGCTCTATTGCGGCTAGTATTCCAGGGCCCCGATTCGATATAACGCATATATCAGGTTGGGGGAAGACATGCCTCCTTAACCTAGATAGAAAGAAATCCCAGTCATCAGCTGACTCCCCCAGTGTTATTACAAACGCAATTGGAAGGATTCTCCCACTATCATCCTGTGCCACAGCTAGCAATAGCCGATGCGTATATCTACTATACATAAATGTACCGTCAATCTGTACCAATGGCTTGCAGTATAGAAATGCGTCTCGGTATTGCTAAATGTCCAGAACAGACGCTTGAACACTTGGCATCCATGGAGCAATCTATCGTTGTAGTACGTAGGTACCGTTTTAAGGTCTGTTATGCTGCTTAGGACATATCTCTCCAGCACTTGACACCACTGCCACACTTCATTATATAAAGCGTCCCACCAACCATGCAACTTTTCCAACACCTTCTACTTAGCTATCCAAGTCTTGCGGTAAGAGAGCGTGTACCCCAATTGGCTACGAATATTGACAATTAATACTGGCACTGAAGTCTTGAGATCCGCCTTCATCGTCGGTATTATTAAGTTAGCCAACATATCTCAATCCATCTTGGGATGATCTTGTGAAACACCTGTCAACGAAGTATGTTAAATAATGCAACATTACATTATATCAAAATTATTCAAAAACCCTAAACACCTAGTGATACTGTACCGGCAAGACATGTATATGGACCTTTGTACTTTTTCATCTCCCACAAGCCTGTCATTTTCCTCAACGAGGCCATGATTTTCCATGAACATATGCCATCTTGCACTGCACACTTGGCCTCATACTTATCGGGTTTGGATTTAACAACGTTGTAGTAGTTCATGATGCTATGTTATTTCAATGCACCAAGATAACTATCCTTATTGAAAAACTCCTTATCAACTTCCAATTCGCCCAAATCCAACGACGAACTTGTACGGTCATGCCTTCTGTGTGGTAGATCTAGAAACTCCAACGCATCATCTTGAGATAGATCGATATTATGCATGTAGGCTAGAGGCGAGTATACCCTGAATCGCAGATCTCTTCTTCATCTAAACCCTCTTCAACATCTTCAAGTATGGTTAGAACAGGCTCCAGTTTAGAAAATAATGCAACTTCTACACCATCGGGGCCGGGCTCTCGAGGTGGATCCATATCGAACTCATCATCCGACCCACCATCATTTGCAACGAACAAAGTCCCTAACCAGTGGACATCGTAGGGAGTACATCATCCCTTCTTAAACAAGTTTTGTAACGCCCCCAATCATATGTGGATCGCCAACCACTAGAAGTTGATGTTGTTCCTTAATACGTATTTCTAGCATCAAACATCGACCCACCGATATACATGTCCCATCCACTAATCGAGTGTCGTGCAGGGGTTGTGTTTTCCATCCTGCCACCAAACACGGACGCTTCCGTATTCTGCCTCCCACTAACAGAATGTCGGCTAGGGGTCGTGTATTCCTCTCGAACAGTGGTAGATGTTGAAGTCGCAATTGCATCATTTGGCAATGAAAATTGTACATATACCTCAAGATTGGGTGATCTACTAGTAAGATAAGTCTGCACCATTGCCTCCAAGCTACGATGACCTTTGATGTCGAATAAGTCATATCTCACGGGATCAACCGAAGCACAAAATCTATACTTAATAGACAAAACTTTTATTGGCACCGTTTGAAGATTTTACGCCTAATTCTTTTACGAAGTTCTATCAAATCTATGTTCTGGTTAAAAATCAGTCGCGCTGTGCTTTCCGATAAAAAAACAATGTCGTTCTCGGTGTCATGAACCTCACCATCATAGTAAATAACAGCACTAACACGTTCACTCATCTTCAGTTTTTATTTTACTTTTGCCTCAATTTCTATTATGCAATCTGAGAATGAAATTTGTCTCATTTATAGTCTAAGGACAAATTTGGCTCATTTATAGTCTAAGGGCTCTTGAGGTGGATCTATATTGAACTCATCATCCGACCCACCATCATCTCCAACGAACGAGGTCCCCGCGCCTGTGGATGTTGTGGGGAGTACATTGTCCCTTCTTAAACAACTTTTGTAACGTCCCCAATCATATGTAGATTGCCAACCACTAGAAGTTGATGATGTTCCCCAATACGTATTTCTAGCATCGAACGTTGAAGGAAGGATATGCATGTCCTATCCACCAACCGAATGTTGTGCAGAGGTTGTGTTTTCCATACACCACCAAACACAGGCGCTTCCGTATGCTGCCTCCCACTAACAGAGTGTTGACTTGGGGTCGTGTATTCCCCTCGAACAGTAGTAGATGTTGAAGTCGAAGGAAGATCACTTGGCGATGAAAATTGTACATATACCTCAAGATAAGGTGATCTACTAGCAAGATGAGTCTCCACCATTGCCTCCAAGCTCCGAAGACCTTTGATGTCGAATGAGTCATATCTCACGGGATCAACCGAAGCACAAAATCTATACTGTATGGACTTTCATTGGCCTTGTTCCGAAGATTTTACGCCTAATTCTTTTGCGAAGTTCTGTCAAATCTATGTTATAGTTTCAAAACAATCGCGCTGTGTTCTTCGATAAAAAAATAACACCGTTTTCTGTGTCACAAACCTCACCATCATAGTAAATAACATCACTAATACGTTCACTCATCTTCAGTTTCTATTTTACTTTTGCCTCAATTTCTATTATGCAACCTGAGAATGAAATTTGGCTCATTTATAATCTAAGGACAAATAGGAACTACTGTAGCAAAAGAGTGTCCACGTGGGAGCTTTTTTCAATACTCTTGCTGACAGTGCATCCTGTTTGAAGCGTTTTGGTCACTATTTGTTCAAAAACGTCTTCTCAAAATTATTTTGCCAGAGACTACTGTAGCAAAAGAATGTCCACGTGGGAGCTTTTTTCAGTACTCTTACTGACAGTGTATCTTGCTTGAAGCGTTTTGGTCACTATTTGTTTAGAAACGTCTTCTCAAAATTATTTTGCCAGAGATTACTGTAGCAAAAGAACATCCACGTGGGAGTTTTTTCAGTGCTCTTGCTGACAGTGCATCTTGCTTAAAGCGTTTTAGTCACTATTTATTTAGAAACATCTTCTCTAAATTATTTTACTAGATACTACTGTAAAAAAATAATTTTTATATTGTCGATATTTTTTTCTAAAACCCTAAATCTAAAATTATTTTAATTAACTAATACTAAACTCTAATTTATTAACTTTCTTCTAAAACCCTAAATTCTAAAACCCATTAAAAACACAAAATTCTAACCTTAAAACCTTAAAAACACTAACCTTAAAATAACTAAAAATCCTAACGGAAGGGTGCTTTTTTGCCACAACAGTAAAGCGTGCCCTTAAGGACGCGATTTGTGCTGATGTGACGGAAAACAGTCCCTCAAGGACGTGTTTTCCTGTTGCATCCCCTGACTTCGCGCAGACGTAAACACGTTTTAGGAGAAAATAGCCCATTCCAACAAATAATCCTTTTCGATAATTTAAAAAATATATATTTTTTTGGTAATTTACCCTTTTCTATCCGTCTTAAATTATAAATTTTATGTTAGTTTATTCAAAAATGACGTGGAATGTGACACATAACCTATTTCTATTTAAATAAAGCCTTTTTATTATTCTCTCGAAAACCCCGTCTTCTTATTCCTACTTCACTGTTGGTGTTCGTTTTTATACAGTGGAAGCACTATTTGTTCAAACAAAGCGAGAGAGAGTGTTTTTTGGTTAGAAGAAAAAGAGAGGAAAGACAATGTCAGGTCCTCAGTGCTGTTCGAACCCGCCAACATTGGACCCTGCAAGTGGAGCTGGTCATGTTGAGAAAATTGCTGGCTTCAACACTTATGTTTCTGGCTCTATTCAATCCAACCTTACTATTCTTCTTGTCTCTGATGTTTACGGTACTTATGCATAGCCTCTTCATTTTTTCTTTCCTTTATCTTTCTGCTTCGGTCTTTAATGTGAGTTTTCCCTCATTTTCGATTTGGGTTTTGTGTGAAATTTGTGAGCAACTTGTCTGTTTAGGAATCCAGCAACTTCAAGGTTCCTTTTGTTTTGTTTTTGGATTCGTTTGCACTTTGCAGTCTGTTTGTCAATATATTATATATGGGTTTTGTATTTGATTATCGATTTAAGCTAATATTGGCTTTTGAAACTAGTTCAGTAGGATGCTGGGGGTTAATATAATTTTGTACTGATTATGGATGTGTTTCAACATATTATCTCTGGGTTTTCTATTGTTTATGATATAAGCGTATTATATCTGTAATATAATTTTGGATTACTATACATTTACTTTCATTGAGCATTGTTTTGCAATTGCTTATCACTGTTCCATTAAATATAGATATTGTTGTCATCAGGATCATGATAATGATTATCATCGTCTTGATCATCTGCTAATATCACTGTTCTTTTTCATGGCTTTGCAGGATATGAGGCTCCAAACTTGAGGTAAGCCTAATTCTGCTAGTGAAACTGCTTCTTTTTTGCCGATGTTTTGCCTTCATTATCTCTTCTATGAGTACTAGGAAGTCGAGTTTTTACTTTTGAAGATGTTATTTTTCGATTCTCGCACATGCATATAAATATTGAGATGTTTATTAAGATTTCAAAAGGAATACAAAAGTTAAAAACTAGTCACAGTGCTAGCATAAGCAAAGAGCAAAAAGAACGAACCACTAAAACACAACACTAAGATAGAAAACAACTAAAGTCGAACGTGTCTTAAACTTAACTAAAACACCCCAAATCAAATTTCCTTTGCCCCGCCAAGTCTAGTATAAAGCCAGCAGGTTGTCAATCTGGAAGTCTGTCTAGCAAAAGAAATTCTCCACCAAGCTTATCAAGGAACCGTTCATAACTAAATGGTAATTCAGCAGGTAGGTTACGACCATCAAAAACTGTCCTCACCCATATCAAAATCATGTACCCCAGTTACTAGCCTCATGAAAAGCTTCTTATATATGCTTCCAAGGTCAATAGTCAGCATGACACACTATGAAATTACCACCTAAGAATTTGATTAATAACCTATGATTGTAACATACCAAGGAAAATTATTGTAGATGACTTATCTTGCTTCATTTTATTCAATAGCTTTATGGATTTTTATACCAAGGTGTTTTCTCCTATTAAATAATAGTTATTCTTGGCTTAAAACACGGGGTAACCCGTGATTGTAACATTTTGAAAATTACAGCTTAACAAATTAAGATTTGGCATCCCTCTAACTAATTTTTGACACGGTTGAATTATTTGTTTGAGATTGTGATGTAATGGTTAGTCTGTCATAGGGTGGTTGTGTGAACCAATTTAATTTAATTTAATTACATAGTTTGTTCTCTGTACCATCTTGAGTTGAACTGGACCAGCTTCTGGGACCTAATTTAAGTTGCTTTTGATTCTATAGAAAGCTCGCAGACAAGGTTGCAGCTGCTGGGTTCTATGTGGTGGCTCCTGACTTCTTTTATGGAGAACCCTTTGTCCGTGATAAACCTGATAGACCTTTACCTGCTTGGATAAAGGATCATGGACCAGTTAGTGGCCTTTTGACAAATAATTGAAATTGGTTATCAATTTTTATAATAAAAGACATGTTCTTCAATCTTTGTTTTTTCCCTTTTTTATTCCAGTTGTATTGTATTATGGACTCTCTAATTTTCTAGACTGGCTTTAGTCCCTTTATAACTAGATGTAGGTTTGATTATGAATTTCTTCAGTTCATTCCGCTTTTGTTCACTATTACAGTAACTTTTCCTTTTGGCTATATCTATTTTACCTTGAAAAGCATCTAATGCTTGATGATGCATCACTTTCGAAGTTTTATGTCTTTATGCATTTTAATTGCTTGTTTAGGATAAAGGTTTTGAGGATGCAAAGCTCATAATTGATGCTTTGAAAAGTAAAGGGGTTTCATCAATTGGAGCTGCTGGGTTCTGTTGGGGTGGTGAGTGTTAATTTATGCACTGTACTTAAAGTGGTTTCGTAGCCAGATATTTACTATGTGTTTACAAGCATGTTCTGCACTTATGACTTCAATAATAGTATCTTTTCATTTAATTCTGCGAAATCACTTTATTACTAGATGACTAAAACTAAATCTTTTGATTACCTCAGCTAAAGTTGTGGTTGAACTGGCAAAGGTTGCCCTTATCCAAGCAGCTGTGATGTTGCATCCTTCATTTGTGAATGTGGACGATATCAAGAGTAAGATTCTAGTGTTTTTTTTTTTTCTTTTAAATATTTCGGTTATGATGTGTTCCTTTCATTAGAAATTGATTTGGACTTAATGACTTTAAGGTGATGTCCCCTAAGCTATGGGGCAGAACTTCTGGTTGAATTCTCTGTGAATGTTCTGCTTAGGTTCTTGCATTAGGATTCATTCTAATTTAAAGGAAAGGGTTTGTACGATTGTAGTAAAAAAGGAGTCTGTTCTTTCAGTATAAGGTGGTGTTTGGTATGGGGTGCACCTGTAAAACCATGGTGATCTACAAATTGTGATTAGATCACCAAACTTGAGAAAAATTGAATGATGTTTTGTGGCAGTGATCTTAGTTCATTGAGAGTGATTAGATCATTGCCTTAGAAGGTGATTTAATTCTAATTCACAAAGGTGAAAAAAACTTCTATTCTCAAGATGAAGTGAGTTGTGAAATGACTTTTAGTCAGTATTAATTTGTGAATTAAAACTTCCTATCAAACTTTTAATTATTTTCAATAATGTGAATTTATGACTATCCATCAATTCACTATCAGAATATTAGGTTCCTAAGACAATTAGCAAAATTATGCAGCTGTCTCGAGAAGAGAAACTCACGGCCTTGTATGGTGATTACTTTAGTGTTTTTCCACATTATCTATATCATGAAACTATCTCTATGATATTCAAAAATTGAAGTTTTGGGTTTGGTTGCAGTTATTAGTTGATTCCTTAAGAGAGTATTTTCACCCATTATCATGCTTTTGTGTGGTGGCTGTGGTAGGGGCAAGTCTATCTTAGTAATATTTGATTATGTGCAAATTCTTGCAGGTGTGAAGGTGCCCATCGCGATATTGGGAGCTGAGATTGACAATTTGTCTCCCCCAGAACTTGTAAAACAGTTTGATGAGATATTAAAAGCAAGTGAGGTAAGAAGGCCCAATGCCTGGTGTCATACTGTCTGTTATCTTTATTGAATGAGCCTAAGACTGGTGAAAAATTGCATTTTCTTTAACTTGATATCAACGTTATGTTTCTTTTTTGCTCCATTCAGTAGCCTGTCCTATGCTTATTTTGCGAGGTTCCTATTGAGATGAGGTGTTAGAAGTCCCACATTTCTCATCTTTTGTACTTGTTTGTGACTTAAATACCATATTAGAGTCACATGTGCCTTTTCTCTTACTGCCTTGCACGCCAAATAGTCACTCTTATCAACTAGTCAAAACTCAAAATACTATGCCAATTACTCGGTCTTTTGTGTATGGCTTTTTCCGGGTTCCCTCTTTACCTTCAACCCAAGGGGTGCAAGTGACCCTGTGTGTGGCTCATTATACTCTTCACCAGAGTTCCCTTAATGTTAAATAATGTTCTGTATGGAACATGCACTCTTTTATCTTTGCTACAAAACAATATCTTTCTCTTGCAGGTTGATAGCTTTGTGAAGATATTTCCTAAATGTGCCCATGGATGGACGGTCAGATACGATGTCAATGATACAACAGCTGTGTCATGCGCTAATGAAGCTCATCAAGATATGCTGGACTGGTTTGCAAAGTACGTTAATTGAGAAACTTATCCGATGATGATGGTGTTAATGTGTATTATCTAGAATTCTGTTTACAATATGGTCTTGTTTCTATAGAATAAGGGTAAATTTTAATGCATTGTGCCTTAGTTGCCGTAGAATTTAGAAAAGCTTGAACAGATGTGGTGTCCATGTTGTACCATTTAGCCAATGCATTGGAATTCCTGTTTGTGGTTCAGTATAATGGAATTTCTGTTTATGTTGTACTAAAGGGCTAATCATAAATTCAGTGTTCTATCCCATTGGTTATATGCGAGCCACTCTGCCCACCGTTGATTCCTTATCTCTTGATCAAATATGGAGATTCAATAGGATTTTGTGTCATTAGCAGCCATGATATTTCATGAATCCGCATTTCAAAGCAATGGAACACAAGTGGGGGGTTCTGTAATGGACCACTTGGCTAGCTTCTCTTAAGTCTAATGGTTGAAACTAAGATTATTGCCAAATTAAGCAACTTATTCGATGCTTGTCGCCATCTCAATATTCTGCCCTAACCCACAAGGAAAACTAGAGATTTCAAAGGAAAAAATGATAGCTACACATGGACCAATCTATAAACTTTTTCAATCAATCGGGATACAAAGGCCAAACTTCTCTTAGCTTCTGCAACTTCACTACATATGGAATAGAAAGTCTTCACACTGCTTTTGCATTAGTGAAAGAAAAAAAGATAATGTTGATTTATATATATATTATACACATCGTTAAACAAAGCTTTTTTTAACTTTTTAAGTTTTCTTAAATTGTGGTTTTAAATAACCAATAAATGTTAAGTGAAACGGTAATATATATTACAATTTTAAGAGAAAATGCAGGAAGAAACAGCAACAAATTTTGAACATAAACTATAGAACAAACATAAAAATTATAAATATATATTTAAATAAAAAGAAAAAGCTATTAAAGATGTAATTTTGTTAGGGGAAGAAACAATTTTGGATTTATGTTCCATCGGTTGAAGTTAAAATTTTCATAACTAACATGACAAATGCCTCAGATATATTTTTTTTTGGATGGGACAACTGGATTTTATTATTATTAAAAAAAAAATTCAGTTTCCAAACAATAAAGGAAAGCTGTAAGTACAGTAGGAAATGAAAATGTTCAATGCTAAATAAAAGCAACCCAACCAAGATAAATGAGCTAAAACCTTGTTTCAGATATTGCCATTGTCTCTTGAATAATAAATTTATCACCATTTTAATTCCATTTGTAAAAATTTTGCTTTTCAATAGTTGGGCGATTTTACCTAAAAATATCTTTTTTAACTTTATTTACAGAAATAGATCGACTTTTTAATTATTTATCGGAATGGGCCGAATTCCCCAAAAACGCGTCTACGTCAGCGCAATGTCAGGTGCCGTGTCAGCAAAACATGTCCCTGGGGGAGCGTTTTGCCAGTGTTTTTAACCCCCAACGACTATTTTTTTTACCGTTTGGCATCCAACGGTAAAAAAAATATATATAAAAGCCCCCATTTCATTTTTTTTCACACAAAAGTCCTCTCAAATCTCACAAAAGTCCTTTAATTTTTGCAAAAAAAACTCTGTTTAATTTTTTTGAATTAATTTTTTAATTAAAAAATATTCGATCGTGTTAGTAATGGCCGGAGAATTAATTCGTCTCGATAATAAACACATCTCCGTCGATCAAATGACAATGGTAAGTGATAATTTTAATTTTTCAATACTATTTAATATTTTTTTCATTTATGCAATTTTAATTAATTTTTATTTTATAATTTTTTATAATAGTCTGTAGATCGGGTGTTGCAATGCTATATTCGTAATATGGCTAGTACGCCATCGCCGTTGATAGAGAATTACCTGTGGGAAGCGGGTTTTTGGCACGTGACCACGATAGGCTGGGGGTGCAAGTTGGACCCGAAACTAATCAGTACATTGATAGACAGGTGAAGACCCAAGACGCACACTTTCCATCTTCCATGCGGAGAGTGTACTATCACTCTAAAAGACGTGCAGTTGCAATTGGGATTGTCGGTGGATGAGCATGTAGTCATCGAGTCTGCCCAATCTACTGATTGGGGAGCTGTATGCTACGAGCTTTTGGGTGCTATTTCGGATAATATTAACGGAGGTCGGATCGAGATGGGTGGTTACGAGACACATTCTTGGAGCCGGATAACGATTCGACTAAACTAAAAAGAGTACGATATGCTCGGACATACATTCTTGAGATGATTGGAGGTTATCTGATGCCAGACTTGTCACGAAACCTCATACATCTGAGATGGCTATTGAAATTCGTTGATTTTAGAGCAGGCGGTGAATTTAGTTGGGGGTCTGCCGTGTTAGCAAAATTGTACAGGGAGATGTGCGGGGCGACACGACCAAATAAAGCCAAAATCGGAGGTTGCCTATCACTACTGTAATCATGGGCACGATTTCGCTTTCCATTTTTACGTCCTCGAGTGGACCACCCATATACATTCCCACTCATAACGAGGAAAATTTTATATTAGATTTTACAATTATTCCGTAGATTTAAAATATAATTGTATGCTAAAAATTTATTTAATTAGGTGAAACCATTCGGCGAGTTATGTTGGAATACTTACCTCTCTTGAAGATATATGGCTGCTATTAGACCAACGGTCGGAAACACAAGTAAGTATTAAATAAAATATATATACATAATAAAATATTCGTTTCGTATTTAGTATTTAGTATTTAGTATTATGTATATAACAAATATTTTATCATGTTCATATAGTTTCAATGGACACCATACGAGGATCCGGCAATTCGGGGCAGTAATTCTGGATGAATTCTTTCAAAATCTGAACATTTAACATGTGAAGGTCCCATTGGTCAACTATGCCACCGTGGATATGCACCAGTTAGATAGAGTATTACGACAATTTAGATTCTGACAACCGATTCTCGTGGCACCTAAGGTGCTCGATGATGAGCACAAAGTTGACTTACGGCAGTTGCATACGGATTGGCCGAGATTTTGGTCAGCATATATCGAATGTGGGAGAATCGGTATGATTATATACCTACTAAGGAACAGATCATTGTTCCTGAGTTAGCGTGCGTGTCGGAATACATGCCACGATTTAAGATCCATGGCAATCCATATTTACTGTCGGAAGAGGATAGGCGACGACAAATTCGTGTACAAAGGGAACGACGGGGCCCTTTAAATCCAAGGAGAAGGGATGATGGGACGGGCCCATCAACAGTTCCGACATAACCACCGGGCCCATCAACAGCACCGAAATAATCACCGGGCCCATCAACAGCACCCACACAGTCACCGGGCCCAACACTTCAACCGATGACACCCGTATCACAACCTTTTCAGATTATGCCAAGTGCGTATCCTAGCCCTTATATGTATCTTAATCCTTATATGTTTCCTTTTCCCAGTCCTATGGCAGGTTGGAATGCATGGCCCGGTTCATCTCTGTTCCTGATTATTTCGAGTCAACCGCCAATCTATAGGCCGCCGTTGCATGAGTGATCGCACGAGTCGCTATCGAGGAGCTCTTCTTTTTACCAATCCCAATCTCCTTATGGGATTCAAACACCTCTGCCATGGGTGATGCAAACACCTCCGCAGTCATTATTCTATCAATGTGGGTCATCCTCCCAACACCCACAACCAGATCCCCTGCCGGAGGAACTACAATCCCCGCCGGAGCAACCACAACCCCCACTAGAAGCTGAACTAAGGAGGAATCCAACTCGTAACCGTCGACTACCCCCATGTGGCACTAATTCCGACCAGCACCAACATTGATTTTTAGTAATATATTTGTAAAAACTTTTTTTATATTGTTTCATTTAATAAAATAAAATTTATTTTTAATATTTTAATTGTAATTTACTTTTTATATTTTTAATAAAATAAAAGTTATTTTCAATAGGGCAATATTTTTAATATTTTTATATTTTTAATAAAATATAAATAATGCAACATAATTTTATTACAACAACTATCAGCTATTCCGATTTGGACATGATCGAGTTGTATGGCCTGGGTTTTTACACCATCCGCATAACTTCTTTTGGTTGGCAGTTTCTTGAATATCCATATTGTTACGTATTCTAGTAGAGTAAAGTCGACCCTTTGGTTTGCGACGCAATTCTCTATCCCGTAATGTGACTTAAGCGAACAAGCGTCTGACGACCATTTACATTCATCTAGGACTGGTGGGAATACGTGTCTCTACATATTGTACATGTATTCTATTTTGTACACTTCGTCGACATAGCTTATGGGATTTAGACGGAGATTCTAACAAGTTGCAATTACATGAGCGCATGGATAATGAAGTACGTCAAACATCCCACAGTCGCAGGTCCTATTTCTCAAGTGTACACAATATTGCTCTCCAATAATACCTTGGTTCGGTCTGTCAAACTCCGTCACACGAAACCATAGGTTGATCGTGATCGTGACACCCTGTGTGCATAGTGTTGGCTCGTGCCTTCACTTTGTTTATTTCTCGCAATACATTCGAGCACCATACATGGTCTCCCTGCATTTGGCCTTTATAACTCGCTGCTCGTTTTGGAAATAGTGCCGCTAAACAAAAATATGTCTCTCGCACAACCGATGTTATCGGTAAATGACGCGTTCCTTTTAGAATAGAATTTATGCATTTAGCTAGGTTTGAGGTCATATAACCATATCGTAGGCTGCCGTCGTATGCTTGTGTCCACTGTTCAAAAGGTATGTTACAGAGGTAGTTTGCGCATTCTTCGTTGACTAAACGCAAAACGGCCAACATCTCATGAAAACGGTCCTTACTTATTTCATACCCTACCAATATAAGTTGATAGTGAATATTACGTACCACTCTTTCATTAAGAATAAATTGAATATACCCATGTTGTCACTTGCCGTCGTTCACTTGTAGATCGATGTTGCCCGTAATAGTTGGACGCAACATGCCTTAGGCAATACCGATGGTGTGCGATGCCATAGGCTTCCCTGTCGCTCTGTTGAGGCTAGTATTCCAGGGCCCCGATCCGATATAACGCAGATATCAGGTTGGGGGCAGACATGCCTCTTTAACCTAAAAAGAAAGAAATCCCAATCATCAGTTGACTCCCCCGATGTTATTGCAAATACAATTGGAAGGATTCTCCCACTGCCATCCTATGCCACAGCTAGCAAAAGCCGATGGGTATATCTACCATACATAAATGTACTGTCAATTTGTACCTATAATACCCATAATTTGCCCGGCCCATTTTTTAACCCAAATTACCCAACTACAAAACCCAATACATTAAGCCCAAACCCGAAAGACCCAATCAATAATACAAAAGCCCTCAAAAATCCAATAATATAACAGTCCAAAAACAACAGTCCATTTACAAAACCAATCTGGAGCCCAATTACAAAACCAATACCAGACCCAAAATTAATACAAACAATATGCCCAATCCCTTAACCCATTTACACCCGATGCCTGTTGGCCCAATGGCCCAAAAGCTAACTTAGGGTTTCTGGAACCCTAAGGAACCTAGCCATGACCTACGCTTGAACTATTCGACCCCTGACCTTCTGCCTCTGACCGTGTCCCATCCACCGCCATTGTCAGAGCTGCAGCACCTCCACCGCCAGCAACTTGCGTCATGCACCTGCAAGCATTAAATACGAGAAGACTGAACAAGGAAAAAGGGAGGATTTTTTTTGAATACAATACGAGCATTTTCGAACACAAAAAAAAAATAGATTTGAAAGCACACACAAAAAAAAAGGGGGATGTCAAACGCAACAAGAAGTCCGAATACAAGAAGGCAAACATTAAACAAAAACAACGAGATTCAAACACAACAAGGCAGAATATAAAAACAGAGAGATCGATACAAAAGAACAAGAGATTAGAGAAAAGTACGCGTAAGGTAAACAAAAATCACTAAAAACCTAAGAATCAAAACAGAGGCCAAGGAGGTAACCTTATTTTCTTTCATTTTTAAGTTTTTTTTTCTCTTTTCTTTTCGTTCTATCCATAATAAATTATTAAAGAATAAAAAATGTAATAAAAAAATATACAAAATCTTACCTTCTCGAGGCTCGGCCAGTAGGCACCTTTGTGGCACCGTGACGGAGCCCATGACGAGGCGCGGTGGTTGCCTAATCGGAGTTCCCCTCCGCGAGAGAGAAAAAAGAAAGGAGATGGTTTTTTTTAAAAAAATGGATGAAATGAATTTTTTAGGGATATTTTGCCTTTATAGGCACATAATCTGTTGTAGTTTTGGTAGGCGTCCTTAAGGCCGAAAAGACGCGTCGTTTCACTTGACCCGACCGAATCAGGCCGTACCTAAGAGGATCCTCGTGTTTTTAAAGGGAGGGGGAATTGCGCAATCAACCCTTCCGCATTTTTAGTTTTTTTCAAATTAAGTTTTCAGTATTCGCACATTGGCCCTGAAATTTTGCACGCTTTCGTGATTTGGTCCTCCTCAAAGCGCTGCGTTTAATTTACTGGGAAAATTGCCCTTTTGATCCCTACCTTTTATGCGCGTTTCTAATTTAGCCCCCAAACCTCTATTTTATTTACAATTTAACCCGAAACTTTCGTTTTTAATGCAATTTAACCCATTTTTCAATTATTTTGCAATTTTACTACTTTTACTATTATTTAATATTTTTATTGGTTATTTATTATTTATTATTTATTATTATTATTTGTTATTTTCATTATATTTTTCTACTATTTGTTTGTTATTATTTATTGTGTGTGTTATTATTTTATTTTTTCTACTAATATCATTATTTTGTTTTCATTATTATTATTATTATTATCTATTTTATTATTATATCATCATTATCATCACTAATATTATTATTATATTTATTACCACTATTAATGTATCTTTATATGTATATTGTTATTACTACCATTTTATTTTTCTTTTCTTTAAAACTATTACTCTTATTTTACTTCCATTATTATTATTATTTATTAGTATTATTATTATCGTTATTATTATCATGTTACTATTATTATTTCATCGTTATTTCTACTACGGTTAATATACGTAATACTTTCAATATATTATCCTTACTTATACGTATATACATGTATGTGTCTTTTATTATCCTTTTCATGTGTAACATCTCATCATTTGTCGCACTAATCTTACCCGATTTATCAAATTTTCAAATAACCGATATTCCGTATTAAAGGTTCGAGGGAATTGAGCCCTAACTTACTGGGTTCCTGTTTCTCTCATTTAATCTGAATAACAGAATATCCTTTTTGAAATCGCAATACAAGTTTTAAATAAAATACTTGTTCTTGGAAATTCGAAATGTTGCGCCCTAAATTACTGGACACGACATCTACATACCCCAAGATGAGTTTTTTAAAAGTAAAGGAAATATTATGTATTTGGAATTTCGAGAAAATCGAGCCCTAACTTACTGGGTTCCGGTTTCTCATTTGACAAGTAACGGAATATCGCCTTGAAATTTTTAGCCAAGTTTTAAAATCAAAGAAAAGCTCAGTTTTGGGAGTCCAAAGCGTCGTACCCTAACTTACTGGATACAATGCTTTATCTCTTCGAAATAAGAAAGTCTTAGCATCCCTTCCAATTCCTTCAACTTTTGAAAATAAAAGTATCTATTTTCGAATCATTTCAAAGTTTCCAACATTAGGACATCGATCAATCAATTTGGTACCAATTTTGGGCTTATCGAGGGTGCTAACCTTCTTCGTATGTGAATCGAGCTCTGAACTCGTTTTTGGATTTCAGAGACCAAAATCGTTGTTTTGATAAATCAAACTATTTATTAAAAACAACTATTTTACGAGGTGACCCAATCACACCTCATCAAAAAAAAAAAAAGATTGGTGGCGACTCCTTTCTTTTTCATTTTCAAAACCTGAGTCGACTGCGTCGTTTCCTATTTTATCCAAAAAATGGTTACGACAGCTTGGCGACTCCACTGGGGACCGAATATTAGTTGAGAGTCAGGCCATAGATTGATTGATCCTTGTCCTTTTGACTAAAATTGGAAAATGGTTTTGGAATTCATGTTTCTTTAAATGCACTTTCAACGTTATATTGGATTTCTTGAATAATTTGACATTGCATCGCATGACCGTTGTGGTCACACCTTTAAGTGGGAGCGAGAAGCTATGCCTTCGTGAGGTTTTCACCTCCGCATGGGCTAGTGGACTACTTTCGGGATACATCCGTACCTATGTCTTCGTGAAGTTTTCACTTCCGTATGGCCATAGGGAAATGTATTCCCCTGAACCAAACTCGGTCCATATGAGCCTATAATGGGTGAGGATCGAGGAATCTGCTGGTTCGGGTACCTCGAACTTTATAACTCAACCACATGTAAAGAGCCTAAGAATCCACCCCGAGCTGAACTATGCCAAACCTTAGTAGTTACCCAGATAGGCGTTTGTGTATTTTATATACTTTATATCTCATTCTGTGGTAATAATTGATGATATTTTATTTCCTCTGCATGTCATTTCCATTTTTAAGAGGCATCGATTCACGATCAGTTTCTGAGTTAGAAAGCTATTTATGGAAAGCGAATTCCTTGATAAAGTAGAAGACAATGCAGCCGCCCGCACATGGTCAGAGCAAAGCCAATTAGAAAAAAGTGACAGCTTAGCTGAGGGATATGTGTCGAAATTACGAGATTTCACCAATATCAGTGTCACGCTGAATGAACTCTAGGAGTTGAAAGAAATATGGACCCAGTGGGATGACGAGGCAAAGCAGTTGTTCTATAGTACCTACGGTAATCTACCATACCTGCTTGATGTCAAAATAGATAAGCACATATTCCAAGCAATGACTCGATTACGGAATCTTGCTTATAATGCATTTCTCATTCGGAAAGTAGATTTGGTTCCCACGGTAGAGGAATACACCACCTTGCTACGTTGTCCGAGAATTCAAGTTGATAAAGCTTATTCCAAAGCAGTTAATAGCTCGACTTTTACGAAGAAATTGATGAATATCACAGGAATGAGCGAACAATGGGTCTTAGCTAGAATGCAGAAGAAAGGCGGGGGTAAATGCATACCTTGGATATATTTGAGGGACCTGATCCTAACGCATCTTGATGCAAAGAAAAAGATTGATGTCTTGGCCTTGTGTATTTACGATTTGGTGATCTTCCCAAAAGCTCTAAGACACATTGATGAAGCGATTATTGATCTATTTACCGATTAGATAAAGGGTCGCACTGTTCCTACTATCTTGGCGAAACGTTCGGATCCTTGAATACATGTTAGAGAATAGGTGAAAGCGATTTATTGGATGTGCTTGTGATTGTTATTGGTGCGGTTCCATAGTCACTTTTGAAAGTGGAGAAAGTGTCTTATCGTTTTACTTGAGAATATTACTCCCCATTGAAAGAGATAGTAGCTACGCCTAGGAGAGAAGACATGTCCGAAGAAAACTGGATAGCGCTCCTTCAAAACCTTCAAGAAGACGACATCGAGTGGAAAGCTCTTTGGATGATTCCCGACAAGATCCTTTATCATTATGGAAACTTCGACTGGGTTCTTCTACTGGGAATTTGGGATGCCACTGCATATGCCCCTTTGCTGGACCTAAGACAATATAGTTCAAGATAGTTTGTACCAATGACATACGGGCTAGCTCAATGCGAGTTCTCATTCGAAGGGGGAGCTATAAAAAAAATGTTAAAGAGATCTCTAGTGCCTGGAATCAGATTCATAGAATGAAAAGGTTATCCGCAGGCCCGATGACGACCCCAGGGTACAACGGATGGATGATTAGAAAGATTAATGATAATGTCCCTGAGCCAAATCCAGAGAGCGCCCGATCGAGAGAAGAATGCTTGCGAGTGGTCCCATCAGAATTAGAGATTGTGAAACAAGATTTTGAACGGATGAGTTCAGAGCTTGGAAAAAGGATAGAAAAGCTGGAAGAAGAAAAGATGCTCCTCAAATTAGAGGTGCATGGTCAAAAATCGGAGGCCAAGAAACTTAGAAAGGAAAAATAGAAGGTAGAGGAAGATCAAAATAGCTTGAAGATAAAATACAAGAAGATGCGTTTGACGATAAAAAACGCTGGATTAGGAAAAACTTTGGAGCAGTGACAACAAGAGATCCGAGAGGAAAGAGGCAGAGTTAGCAGTTGGGAGAAAAAGTTTCAAGAAATTCAAACACAAAACGAGGCCCTAGAGAATGGCATGGAAGAAAGCTAAAAGGAGAAAAAGGGACTAAAAGCTAGAGTGGCTGAGCTTGGGTGGTCTCTGCACCACTATCGAAGTCAAGACTCAGAAAGCAAATTGAAATCAAGTCTGAACAGAATCAAGGAAATGAAAGGTAAGGTTGAAGAGCTAGAATTGACATTACATAGTATTGAGCTCCGGATTGAGCTTCTGGAAACAAGAGAAAGGCGTTGGGAGGAGGAGCTTCGCCATTCTTATGAGTAAGTTAGAAGCCGGAATTACCTCATGGGTAAAGCGATAATCCAGATTCGAGAGGTAGCTGATCACCTACAGACTTTGGCTGCAGAGGCTGACATATTGAGCGTGAGATATGAGCTACAGCCAGGTTGTAATCAAGAGCTAATCTCTTTGCTTAGGAAAATCAAAACCTTAGGCCTTAGGGCGAAAGCATATTTGTAGTCTGTTTTATGTAAAGAATTTTGTTTTCTAATAAAGTTTTCTAAAATGAAGTTGAATCTGAATCGATGCCTTCTTCTTGCATTCATGCATTTGTATTGCATCATCAAAGAAAGGAGGTATTGATTAATATTGATTGCTAAATAGAAGAGTTTGTCATAAGGAAATAAATTTCTTGATAAAGTGGATTATGTCTGATTTGCCCAAATATAGTCCAAATAAACGACGAGAGAAGGCCGATAGTCCATAGAAGAATGCAAGACTTTGCCCGATGATTCAAGCCAACGCGGATTATTCAAGAGTCCTCACGCCTCGATTTTCTTAAAGAAGCTTATGAATATCACGGAGGATAGGTGAGTGAAAAGGTACGGCCTGAGCTGAGCAACAAGGAGCTAAAAGAAGCATCTATGGAGAAAGTTTACGGACACGACCATAACATACTGAATCTGAAGAAAAAGACTGGTGTTTCCACTTGGATTATGATGACAAAACCGTATACGCAATTCTTTTTATGTAAAGAACTTTATTTTCTAGAAAAGTTCTTCTAATGGAATTGAATTTATAATCAGCACCTATATTTCTTTTTGCATTCTCTCTATGCATTTGAATGGTATTGCATCATCTTAGAAAGGAAGTGTTGATTCATATTCGGTTGCTAAATGGAAGAGTTTGTCATAAGGAAATGTGTTACTTGATAAAGTGGATTGTAATACGGTTGTTCAAACATAAGGACATTGCCGTATATGCGATCCGTTTTATGTAAAGAAACGTATCTTCTAGAAAAGTTCTTCTAATGGAATCAAATTCATGTTTAACACCTCTCTTTCTTTTTACATTCATGCCATGCATCTGCATTGCATTTTATGCATTTGCATTACATCACGTTATATGCATTTGAGTCCAAAGAAAGAGCCTAATAAGTTAAAATTATAGAAGAAGAAGACAGTTGCAGAAAGATCAAGAAAGGAGGATTGTGAGAGCCTCAGGTCAGGAATCGAAATGGGAACCCATAGTGTATCCTCCTTTGTCAAAAATATTTACATCTGCAGGAATGATGCGCCTAGAGAGAGATAATTCACGAAGCACGTTGTTATGGATTGAAAGGGGTCTTCAGAACGTCAGTATAAATGTTTTTGATAAAGGGGATGATGCAATTGAAGATGTTTCAATGATATGCCCTTGTCCTCCTAGATTCATTTTGAACAATTGGACTGCTGTGGATCTTCTTGTAGTTTCTAAGTCCTCTCCAGAGTAATGCTCAATGTTAACTCTCTTTTTGTGTGCCCCTAAGTAGTAGTGGGATTCTTTTGTAAGAGCTTATGTTTGCTCTTTATTATTTAAATGAACATTAATGGAGATGTATTTTGTCATAATCTTTTCATTCTTGTTAACTTCATAATTATTCCCTCTTCTCATAGCCTGTCCTTACATGTACCTCATATCATGCCATAACATTATGTTTGTTTGGTTCCAATAACATGATGCTCCTCTATAGTTTTTTTTTCCTTTCACCTTTCAGGTGCTTAGATACTAACGACATGAACAATCCTGTTACAAGTCCTGAAATTGATTTTGAGAAAGCTATTTGTTTAGGAGAATTCAAAGCTGAAGAAAATACTGCAGATTATGTCTCGTCTCCTGACTTACTAAGAATGATAGAACAAGAAGATAAACAGATTCTACCCCATCAAGAATCTGTTGAGACAATGAACTTGGGAAATGAAGAAATGAGACAGGAAGTGAAGATTGGGACCTCCATTTCAGAGAAAACCAAACATGATTTGATCGCCTTGCTTCATGAGTACAAAGATGTATTTGCATGGTCATATCAGGATATGCCAGGGTTGAACGAGGATGTAGTGGTCCATAGACTCCCACTGAAACCATAATGCAAACCCATTCAACAGAAGCTAAGACAAATGAGACCTGAAATGCTTTTAAAGATAAAAGAAGAAGTCAAGAAGCAATTTGATGCTGGCTTCCTACAAGTCTCCAAATACCCAGAATGGGTAGCTAACATAGTCCCAGTACCGAAAAAAGATAGCAAGGTATGAATGTACGTAGGTTATCGCGATCTGAATCGAGCAAGCCCTAAAGATAATTTTCCCTTGCCACACATTGATACGTTGGTGGATAACACAACGAAACATTCATTTTTTTCTTTCATGGATGGATTCTCGGGTTATAACCAGATAAAGATGGCCCCCGAGGATATGGAGAAAACTACATTCGTGACGATGTGGGGAACATTCTCCTACAAGGTGATGCCATTCGGATTAAAGAATGCCGGGGCAACATATCAGAGGGCTATGGTGATGTTGTTCCATGACATGATGCATAAAAAATAGAAGTCTACGTCGATGATATGATTGCCAAATCTCAGGGGGAAAGAGAACATGTTGAGAACCTCAGGAAATTGTTCGAAAGACTAAGAAAGTTCCAACTGAAGCTTAATCCAGCCAAGTGCAATCGGTGTGACCCAATTTTTCGACTCCTTCGAAAACACAATCCTAGAGAATGGAACGAGGAGTGCCAAGTGGCTTTTGATAAAATAAAACAGTATTTGTCTAGCCCCCCGATGCTAGTACCACCAACTCCCGGGAGGCCGTTAATATTGTATCTGACTGTGTTTGAAAACTCAATGAGTTGCATACTGGGGAAACATGATGAGTCAGGGAAAAGAGAAAAGGGCAATTTACTACTCAGCAAGAAGTTCACGGAGTATAAAGTAAAGTATCTGTCAATTGAAAAATTCTGATGTGCTTTGGTCTGGGTAGTTTGAAGGCTCAGACAATATATGTTGTATCATACGACGTGGTTAATTTCAAAGCTGGACCCAATAAAATACATGATGGAATCACCTGTACTCTCAGGAAGAATGGCACGATGGCAGATCCTACTATCAGAGTACGACGTCATATATGTGAGTCAAAAGTCGATAAAAGGGAGCGCGATAGCTAACTTCTTAGCAACTCAAACAACAGAGGAATACGAGCCATTGAGATTTGATTTTCTAGACGAAGACTTGATGTGCATTACAGAAAAGAGTGTGAGTCGTCAAAAGAGAAATCATGGAAGATGAGCTTGACGGTGCATCAAATGCATTAGGGCATGGGATTGGAGCAGTCCTAGTGTCACCAGAGGGGAACCATTATCCGCTCACTGCCAGATTAAATTTTTTCTGTACCAATAATGTTACGGAATATGAGGCTTGCATCATGGGACTTCGTGCAGCCATTGAACGAAACATCAAAATCTTGAAGGTGTACGGGGACTCAGCATTGGTAATTTACCAAATCCGTAGAGATTGGGAAGTGAGAGATTCGAAGTTGGTCAAATATCGCGATCTTGTTGCGGAGTTGGTCAAAGAGTTCGAAGAAGTGACTTTTAATTACTTCCCACGAGAAGAAAACTAATTGGCTGATGCCCTGGCCACTTTGGCCTCAATGTTCAAAGTAAACAGAGAAACGGAAATAATGCCTCTCCAAATGAGCATATATGAGGTCCCTGCACATTGTTTTAGCATTGAAAAAGAGGCAGATGGATAGCCATGGTTCCACGATATCTTAGAATATGTCAAGAATCAAAGATATCCCGAGCAAGCAAATGAGAATGAAAAAGAATAATCAGAAGAATGGCGGTGGGATTTGTTCTCGATGGGGACATCCTATATAAAAGAGGAAAAGATCACGTGCTCCTGAGATGCGTGGATGCTGTTGAAGCCAGAAAAATACTTGAAGATGTCCACGAAGGAACTTGTGGAACGCATGCCAATGGTTTTACTATGGCTAGGCAGATTATGAGACTCAGTTATTATTGGCTGACAATGGAAAGCGACTGCATTAGTTACATACGAAAGTGCCACAAATGTCAAATTTACGGCGATAAAATTCATGCAGCTCCTTCGCCCCTTCATGTCATGACTTCTCCGTGGCCTTTTTCTATGTGGGGCATGGATGTTATAAGGTCAATTTCCCCAAAAGCTTTTAATGGACACCGATTCATTTTTGTGGTCATAGATTACTTCACAAAATGGATAGAAGCCGCTTCATTTGCTAATGTGACAGGTTCTTAAAAAAGGAGATCATATGTCGATACGGTTTGCCTGAGAGAATCATTTCGGATAATGCTTTGAATCTAAACAACAATATGATGAAGGAAGTATGTGAGCAATTTCAAATAAAGCATCATAATACCTCACCCTATAGCCCAAAGATGAACAAAGCAGTAGAAGCTACTAAAAAAAATATTAAGAAGATTATTGGGAAAATGACCGAGACATATAAAGACTGGCACGAGAAGCTACCTTTCACTTTGTATGCATATCGCACATCTGTGCGTACATCTGCGGGAGCAACTCCTTTCTCTCTGGTCTATGGAATGGAAGCTGTGCTGCCCATCGAAGTTGAGATCCCCTCTCTACGAGTCTTAATGGAGTCAAAACTAGAAGAATCAGAATGGGTTTGAGCTCGATATGACCAACTAAATCTTATCGAAGAAAAACGCTTGAAGGCGATCTGCCATGGACAAATGTACCAGAAGAGAATGATCACGGCACATGAAAAGAAGGCGCGCCAAGAGAATTTCGCGAGGGAGAACTTGTACTGAGAAAGATTCTCCCAATACAAAAAGATTTTCGAGGAAAATGGTCACCAAATTGGGAAGGGCCATACGTCGTAAAGAAGGCTTTCTCAGGTGGAGCTTTGATTCTCACTAAGATGGATGGGAAGGAGTTACCTAATCCAGTGAACTCAGATGCCGTGAAAAAGTACTATGCCTAAAAAAAAGAGATCAAGATGAAAACCCGAAAGGGCATTTTGGTGAAAAAAAAGAGATCAAGATGAAAACCCGAAAGGACGTCTTGGAAAAAAAGATCAAGATGAAAACCCGAAAGGGCATTTTGATAAAAAAAGATTAGGATGAAAACCTGAAAGGGCATCCTAATGAAGGGGGTTCAGACATAAAGAACAAGACGATTTGAACAAAGAGTCAAATGCCGAGATTATAATATTTGAAGCAGACTCAGATGCTCAAAATCTTCTACACAAGAAGCTTTGCTCGAAATGATCTAGGATGAAGAAACGTGGAGAAGTTCATGTGCTGGATATCTAGAGCATTTGCGATAATTGAACCTGCTTTCCTTTTTTATAACATTTTCTTTATTGAAATATTCCTTGTCAATTTTCTTTGCTTATTGCTTTTGAAATAAATATGAGTGTGATGTATCCCTTTCATACCTGCTTTGCCATTTTCATGCATCTCATTTTTGGTCCATTGAAATGATAAATAGTGAAATTACATACTCTAAACAAAAGGAACGTTAAGCATTACCTGGATGAGAATTTGGTAAGTACAAGAGCCTCAAAGTAAGGACGAAGTTCAATAGGAGGCAAAAGGGTGATATACGAGAAACACAGATTACTCGTAAAGCTTGAGGACGGATACAAAACCTGAAAGGAAAGTCAAGAATCTAAGTAATGAATGCATGTCATCATAAAGAACCATAACGAAAAGGGATATATGACAAACCAGCCCAAGGCGCATGACATAATCATGTAGGCATAAAAGCATTTAAGACAAGCACGTGCATATCATGATAACATCATGCATGACACATACAGGTACGTCAGTAAAGCAAGAAGTTTTGATGATAGTTGTACCAAACCAAGGAAAAAGAAGACATCCAAGTTTCACCAGATGATATGTTTTGAAATTCTGATTGCAAAATATCAACTCATAATACGAGAAGTGAGTTGAGCCTCGGGTCACACGCTGAGGTGTTTTTCAATATTTATTTTTCAAAATATCAACTCATAATATGAGAGGTGAGTTGAGCCTCGGGTCACACGCTGAGGTGTTTTTCAATTTCTATTCAAAAATCAACTCACAATACGAGAGGTGAGTTGAGCCTCGGGTCGCACGCAGATGTATTTTTAATTTCTGTCTTTCAATTTCTGTTCAAAAATCAACTCATAATACGAGAGGTGAGTTGAGCCTTGGGTCGCACGCCGAGGTATTTTTAATTTCTGTCTTTCAATTTTTGTTCAAAAATCAACTCATAATACGAGAGATAAGTTGAGCCTCGGGTCGCACGCCGAGGTATTTTTAATTTCTATCTTTCAATTTTTGTCCAAAAATCAACTCATAAATACGAGAGGTGAGTTGAGCCTCGGGTCGCACGTCGAGGTATTTTTAATTTCTGTCTTTCAATTTCTGTTCAAAAATCAACTCATAATGCGAGAGGTGAGTTGAGCCTCGGTCGCACGCCAGGCCGAGGTATTTTAATTTCTATTCAAAATCAACTCATTTCAATTTCGTTCAGGTAAAATCAACTCAAAATCAACTCATAATGAGAGGTGAGTTGAGCCTCGGTCACATGCCAAGGTATTTTCAATTTCTATTTTTCAAATTCATTTTGTTTCAAAAATCAACTCATAATACGAGAGGTGAGGTGAGTTGGGCCACATGCCAAGGTATTTTCAATTTCATTTTTCAAAGTTTTGTTTCAAAATCAACTCATAATCGATAGGTGATTTGCGGTATTTTCAATTTCTATTTTTCAGTTTCTATTTTTCAAAAAAAAAGGGAGAAAAAGAAAAAAAAAAAGAAAAAGTCAACTCATATTGCGAGAATAAAGAAGCAGTTTGAAAAGTTTAAATTTATTTCATCGAAGTCCTAGTGGAGCAATTAGTAGATCGAGGCTACAATTCTCTGGTTGAAGTAAGTTAAAAATAAACAAATCTCACCCCTTAAAAGATTGAGGAAAAGCAAATTGAAGCTACATGTCATATCTCTCGGAAGTAATAGTGGAGTGGATCAAAGCAACAAGTTATAGTGGAGTTTGAAGCTACCTGGCAAAGAAGAGCACCCAAAGGAATCAAGGCTCAGCAAGACCGGGCAAATTTGGGCCTTTTAAAGTCTTTGCTCTGTTCCTGTTGCATGACAACGAGCCAAGAGGGGCAGCTGTAATACGCATAATTTGCCCGGCCCATTTTTTAACCCAAATTACCCAACTACAAAACCCAATACATTAAGCCCAAACCCGAAAGGCCCAATCAATAAAACAAAAGCCCTCAAAAATCCAAAAATATAATAGTCCAAAAACAACAGTCCATTTACAAAACCAATCTGGAGCCCAATTACAAAACCAATACCAGACCCAAAATTAATACAAACAATAGGCCCAATTCCTTAACCTATTTACACCCAATGCCCGTTGGCCCAATGGCCCAAAAGCTAACTTAGGGTTCCTGGAACACTAAGGAACCTAGCAACCATGCACCTCGCCTGCATTGCTCGACCACGACCTTCTACCTCTCGTAGTGTCCTATCCACCGCCATTGTCAGAGTCGCAACACCTCCACCGCCAGCAACTTACGTCGTGCACCTGCAAGCATTAAATACGAGAAGACAGAACAAGGAAAAGGGGAGGATTTTTTTTAATACAATACGAGTATTTTCGAACACAAAAAAAAATAGATTTGAAAGCACACAAAAAAAAGGGGGATGTCAAACACAACAAGAAGTCCGAATACAAGAAGGCAAACATTAAACAAAAACAACAAGATTCAAACACAACAAGGCAGAATATAAAAACAGAGAGATCGAAACAAAAGAACAAGAGATTAGAGACGCGTAAGGTAAACAAAAATCATTAAAAACCTAAGAATCAAAACAGAGGCCAATGAGGTAACCTTATTTTCTTTCATTTTTAAGTTTTTTTTCTCTTTTCTTTTCGGTCTATCCATAATATATTATTAAAGAATAAAAAATGTAATAAAAAATATACAAAATCTTACCTTCTCGGGGTTCACCACAGTGTGCGGTGGCACTGCGACGAGCCCGTGATTTGAGGCGCGGTGGTTGCCTAGCCGGAGTTCCCCCTTCTATAGAGAGAAAAAAAGAAAGGAGATGGTTTTTTTTTTAAAAAAAAAAGATGAAATGAATTTTTTTAGGGATATTTTGCCTTTATATAGCACATGAAGCTGGCTGTTTTGGTAGGCGTCCTTAAGGCCAAAAACGACGTCGTTTCACTCGACCCGGCCTGAATCCAACCCGTACCCTAAGAGGATCCGCATGTTTTTAAAGGGAGGGGGAATTGCGCAATCAGCCCTTACACATTTTTAGTTTTTTTTCAAATCAAGTTTTCAGATTCGCACATTGGCCTCCCGAATTTTGCACGCCGCGATTTGGTCCTCCTCAAAGCTGCGTTTAATTTGTTGGGAAAATTACCCTTTTGATCCCCACCTTTTATGTGCGTTTCTAATTTAGCCCCCAAACCTCTATTTTATTTACAATTTGACCCGAAACTTTCATTTTTAATGTAATTTAACCCATTTTCAATTATTTTGCAATTTTACTACTTTTACTATTATTTAATATTTTTATTGGTTATTTATTTATTATTTATTATTATTTGTTATTTTCATTATATTTCACTACTATTTGTTTGTTATTATTTATTGTGTGTTATTATTTTATTTTTTCTACTAATATCATTATTTTATTTAGTATTATTATTATTTTGTTTTCATTATTATTATTATTATCTATTTTATTATTATATCATCATTATCATCACTAATATTATTATTATATTTATTACCACTATTAATGTATCTTTATATGTATATTGTTATTACTACCATTTTATTTTTCTTTTCTTTAAAATTATTACTCTTATTTTACTTCCATTATTATTATTATTTATTAGTATTATTATTATCATTATTATTATCATGTTACTATTATTATTTCATCGTTATTTCTACTACGGTTAATATCGTAATACTTTCAATATATTATCCTTACTTATACGTGTATACATGTATGTGTCTTTCATTATCCTTTTCATGTGTAACATCTCATCATTTGTCGCACTAATCTTACCCGATTTATCAAATTTTCAAATAATTGATATTCGTATTAAAGGTTCGAGGGAATCGAGCCCTAACTTACTGGGTTCCAGTTTTTCTCATTTAATCTGAATAACGGCATATCCTTTTTGAAATCGCAATACAAGTTTTAAATAAAATACTTGGTCTTGGAAATTCGAAATGTTGCGCCCTAACTTACTGGACACGACATCTAGATACCCCGAGATGAGTTTTTTAAAAGTAAAGGAAATATTACGTATTTGGAATTTTGAGAAAATTGAGCCCTAACTTCATTGGGTTCGGTTTCTCATTTGACAAGTAACGAATATCGCCTTGAAATTTTTAGCCAAGTTTTAAAATCAAAGACAAGCTCAGTTTCGGGAGTCCAAAGCGTCGTACCCTAACTTACTGGATACGATGCTTTATCTCTTCGTAATAAGAAAGTCCTAGCATCCCTTCCAATCCCTTTAAGTTTTGAAAATAAAAGTATCTATTTTCGAATCATTTCAAAGTTTTCAACATTAGGACATCGATCAATCAATTTGGTTCCAATTTTGGGCGTATCGAGGGTGCTAACCTTTCTTCGTGCGTAATCGACTCCCGAACTCGTTTTCTAGATTTCGTAGACCAAAATCATTGTTTTGATAAATCAAACTGTTTATTAAAAACAACTATTTTACGAGGTGACCCGATCACACCTCATCAAAAAAAAGATTGTTGGCGACTCCTTTTTTTTCATTTTCAAAACCCGAGTCGACCGCGTCGTTTCCTGTTTTATCCAAAAAATGGTTACGACAGTACCAATGGCTTGTAGTATAAAAATATGTCTTGGCATTGCTTAAAGTTCAAGAACAGACGCTTGAACACTTGCCATCCACAGAGCAATCGGTCGTTGTAGTACGCAGGTGCCGTTTCAAGGTCTGTTATGCAACTTGGGACATATCTCTCCAGCACCTGACACCACTGCCACACTTTATTATATGAAGCGTCCCACCGACCATGCAACTTTTCCAACGCCTTCTGCTTAGCTATCTAAACCTTGCGGTAAGAGGCGTGTACCTCAATTGGCTACGAATATTGGTAATTAAGACCGGCACTAAAGTCTTGGGGTCTGCCTTCACCGTTGGTAGTATTAAGCTAGCTAACATGTCTGAATCCATCTTGGGATGATATTATGAGACACCTGTCAACGAAGTACGTTAAATAATGCAACATTACGTAATAACAGTATTATTAAAAAACCCTAAACACCTAGTGATACTATACCGGTAACACATGTATGTAGACCTTTGTAATTTTTTATCTCCCACAAGCCTGTCCTTTTCCTCAACGAGACCATGATTTTTCATGAACATGTACCGTCTTGCACTGCACACTTGGCCTTATACTTATCGGGTTTGGATTTAACCACGTTGTAGTTAACCCTGTTCATGATGCTATGTTATTTCAATGCATCAAGACAACTATCCTTATTGGAAAACTCCTTACCAACTTTCAATTCGCCCGAATCCAATGACGAACTTATACGGTCACACCTTCTGTGTGGTAGATCTGGAAACTCCAACGCATCATCTTGAGATAGATCGACATTATGCATGTGGGCTAGAGGCGAGTACGCCTTGAATTGCGAATCTTTTTCTTCATCTAAACCTCCTTCAACATTTTCAAGTATGGTTGGAATAGGCTTTGGTTCAGAAAATAATGCAACTTCTACACCATCAGGGCTAGGTTCTCGAGATGGATCCATATCAAACTCATCATCCGACCCACCATTATCTGCAATGAATGAAGTCCCCTCACCGGTGGTCGTCGTAGGGAGTACATCATCCCTTCTTAAACAAGTTTTGTGACGTCCCCAATCATATGTGGATTGCCAACCACTAGAAGTTGATGTCATTCCCTAATACGTATTTCTAGCATCGAACATCAACCAACCGATATATATGTCCCATCCACTAATCGAGTGTCGTGCAGAGGTTGTGTTTTCCATACTGCCACCAAACACAGGCGCTTTCGTATCCTGCCTCCCATTAACAGAGTGTTGGCTAGGGGTCGTGTATTCCTCTCAAATAGAAATAGATGTTGAATTCGCAAATGCATCATTTGGCGATGAAAATTGTATATATACCTCAAGATAGGGTGATCCACTAGCAAGATAAGTCTGCACCATTGCCTCCAAGCTACGAGGACCTTTGATGTCGAATGAGTCATATCTTACGGGATCAACCAAAGCACAAAATCTATACTTAATAGACAACTATTATTGGCGTTGTTCCGAAGATTTTACGCCTAATTCTTTTACGAAGTTCTGTCAAATCTATGTTCTGGTTAAAAATCAGTCGCGTTGTGTTCTCCGATAAAAAAATAATGCCATTCTCGGTGTCACGAACCTCGCCATTATAGTAAATAACAGCACTAATACGTTCACTCATCTTCAGTTTCTATTCTACTTTAGCCTCAATTTCTCTTGCTGTAACTTATGCAACCTGAGAATGTAATTTGGCTCATTTATTGTCTATGGCCAAATAGGAACTACTGTAGAAAAAGAGCGTCCACGTGAGAGCTTTTTCATGTAATCTTGCTGACAGTGCATCCTGCTTGAAGCGTTTTGGACACTATTTGTTCAGAAATGTCTTCTCAAAATTATTTTTCAGATACTTCTGTAGAAAAAGAACGTCCACGTAGGAGCTTTTTTCAGTAATCTTGCTGACAGCGGATCCTGCTTGAAGCATTTTGGACACTATTTGTTCAGAGACGTCTTCTCAAAATTATTTTTCAGATACTACTATAGAAAAAGAGCATCCACATGGGAGCTTTTTTCAGTAATCTTGCTAACAGTGCATCTGGCTTGAAGCATTTTGGACACTATTCATCTTCTCAAAATTATTTTTTCAGATACTATTGTAGAAAAAAAATTTATATTGCTAATATATTTTTTCCAAAACCCTAAACACAAAATTATTTTAAAAACCCTAAACATAATTTAATGAATTAACCTTAAAACCCTAAACCCTAATTTAATTAATTAACCTTAAAACCCCAAATCTTAATTTAATTAATTAACCCTAAATCCTAATTTCATTAATATTTTTCTTAAAAACCCTAACCCTAAACCAAGCTAAAAACTCTAACGGTAGAAACATGGGCAAAACGAGTCCTTGGGGAAGCGTTTTGCCACATCAGCACAAAGCGCATCCTCAAGGAAGCACTTTGTGCTGACGTGGGCAAAACACTCCCTCAGGGACGCATTTTGCTGACACGGCACCTGACATCGCGTTGGCGTGGACGCGTTTTCGAGGAATTCGGCCCATTCCGATAAATAATTAACAAGTCGGTCGATTTCTGTAAATAAGATTAAAAAAGGATATTTCTGGGTAAAATGGCCTAATAATTTTATCATTAAGGGTAATTATTTTTTTGGTAAATAACAATACTATTAATGGCAATTATTTGATATAATATTATTTATGTAAACTAAAAATTTCACAAACATGTTTAAAATCATGACAAGTGCTTTATAGGATATATTTTAAAATCTAAAGAATAAATATATAATAATAAATTTAATTTCTATCGTTTCACTTTAACCTTAATTCTTTTCTTTTTGAACTAATTTAGTTTTCAACATTCAAAATTTAGTTAAATTGTTATTTTTAAATTAAAAATTGATTGGATTGTTAAAATTTTAACAATAGTGATATGAAAATTTGTAATTTTATGAATTTTTTAATTTTCAAACATTTTATGTATTTTTGTATTTATATAAAGTAGACATGGATCATTATGCATTTGCAAGACTAGTGTCATTAAAATTTAACAATCTTAGTTAGATTTTCTCTCCAAAAAATAATTATTTAACTAAAATTTGAAGGTTGAGGGCGATCAAAATAGAATTAATGCTAAAATGAAAAAAGTGAACATTAGGGGACTAAATTTTTATTATGAAAAAAATAAATGGGACACTTATTATCATTCTAACCCTACTTATAGAATTTTTACTTTCCATTGATATTTGATGATAATCCATATCATTAAATAATAAAATTTTTAAACATTTGTAGAATTATTAAAATAATAATATTATTAGATGAAGTAATTTTATTCTTTTCTCTAAAGAATTTAAAAACAATTTTATATTTTTCAAAATTAATTTTCATACATATTTTTATTACTTTTAGTAACTGTTAAATTATAGCCACCAATGATATTGGTGGAAAAATATATTTACAAAATGTTGTATAAAATATTACTTAAGCTTTGATTGAGATAATAAAATTGAAGATCTAGAAAATTTATTTGTCCTACATTTAAATCTTAATATATATAGTTTTTTTTTAATTTATTCCGGTTTTAAATTATATTTTATAGATTCCATATAGAATTAGAATTAGAAAAAATTTCTTATAATAATATTCATTATTTTTTTAAAGGTATACTTTAATTTTTTCCTAATTAAATTAATGTTCGATTGATTCGTTAATTCAACTCATTTAAGAATTAAAATAGTAGATATAGATTATTTATAATCTAACAATATCTTTTTTTAAATGATGTACTTTATAACCCATTTTATCTTCTCACCGTATGTTTTTTTCATAGTAATGCCAAATATTAGAAAATCTCACATCACTTCTCAATTGCTTTTTCTTTTCTAAGTGAGTTTTTTTTTTTTTTTTTTTTTTTCCAACAACAATTTTAAGCTATGCCAAAGTCTAGGGGGCAAGGTTTAGCCCCCGCGTAGGTGAAGCCTACAATGGTGGCGTGCATGGTACTGATGGTGAAGGTCCCCAACTTGTGTGGAAGATTTTAGCACCAACTTGCCCTCTAAGTTGCCTATAAATAGCCAGCTGGGTTGTCGAACATCACAGCTGCAAGAGTGAATCATTTTCGTTGATATTAACTCGGTTAATTAACCCAAAACTTCATGGCCTTGAAAACACTTATGTTGGTTTGTCTCTTGGTTGCTGCAATGGCATTGATACCTCCAATTGCTGAAGCTCAACTAGGTGGACTCCTTAGCGGCCTCCTTGGCTTGATTAGGATCCAAGGAACTGTATTTTGCACTGTTGATGGCAACATGGGTGTAAACGGCACTGCAACCCCAGTTTTCCCTAGTAAGCTTCTACCTTTCTATCATCATATTTTCCCGAGATAATGATTACAAATGCTGAGTTATATATGTATTTGGTATAAATGTGTTTTAGATGCATTGGTGCAACTTCAGTGTGGTGTAAACGTGGTTTCGAGTTCAACAACAAATGGATCTGGCATATTCTCCATATTATTAGATCCATTGCAATTCCTTGTCCCTTCATTGATCAACAATTGCAACTTAGCCGTAAAAACTCCGCTCTCCAATTGCAACACCTCCCTTCCATCTATCGGGGGATTGTCTTCAACCTTACAAGTCATCGGAAGCACCGCTGCTGGACTCTTGAACATCACCAACATCATCCCTACCGGGTTCGGGTTTTTACGAGCATGATCAAACTCGAAAACTAGAACAAGAACATCCATTGAACTAGTGATAAATAATGTGGTCGTTTTGAATGTTGAATGTGGCTATAGCGTCGCTCTTTGTTGTATAATTATTGTTGGCTTATAATAGATACAAATGTGTGGTTATAACAATGTCTGTAATTCTTAATAAAACTTACATTTTGTCATGTAAGTAAAGTCCCAATGTAATCTTGCTATGTTTCGAGAAATAAATAAAGTTGTGTTTGATAATACTTATTATATTGAAAACGACAACTTTCAAGATAATTATATTAAAATTTCAATTAATACTTTTTTATAAAAATGTTAACATTTAATATTAAAATGTTAAATTGATTTTATTTTAAAATTTAATATAAATTATATATTTATTTTTTAAGAAATATTATATTTAATTTTATCTACAATTATCATAACTAATATAAAATATTATATTAGGCCATGTTTGATAAAATATTGAAAATATTCAATCAACGAAAAATTAATTTTTAAACATATTTGATAACCTACAATGAAAATTACTAAATAAACTTTTTTATAAAAAATACAAAACCTACTTATTACTTATAACCTACTAGAATAAATTCAATGATTTTTATTTTATTTTATTTCGCTTAAGATTATATTATCCTTTATAAAATAATATAATTATACTCTATATTTAATTTTAAATAATATACTAAATAAATTTTATAACTTAAATTCAGCACTTAAATTTTCGATACTTATTTTCTCAATACTTAATTTTCAGTTTATTAAATATAACCTTAATAAAATTAAAATAAATTTTATGAAATCAATATATATTTATAATTACAAACAATATAATTATATTCTATATTTAATTTATATTAATATACCAAATAAATTATAATGGTTATAAAATTGTATTTGTTTTTGAAACATTTAACTCAGTTTATCACCGATTAACTTGTTAAGCCCAGTCTCTCCAACCCACCTTCAAATTGGCTTCCGTTTTTAGCAACAACTTCCATTCGTCCAAGGCAGTCGGTTGGTTGGCAGTATGGCGAGCAATTGCCACCCCTGTGGTTCTCATCGTCCTTACTTCCACCTCCTTTGAGGATCGTCGATAGTTTTTTCAGCATGAAGAGGTTTGATTTGGAATAATAATTTGTGGCCTTGATTTGACCTTTATCTTCACTCGATGGGCTTGCTCTAGCAACCATGTGCCCTTTTTTGGTTGGGCTTTTCCTATCCGATGGTTCTTCTGCTGATCTATCACTTCCAAAGTGAGGGGGTGAATATGGTTCCATCGACAAGATAGCATTTTGACGACTCTTGCCATTTGAGATTCATTATTTCTAAACTCTCAAATCCACGTTCCATAATTTGTAATGTTAGTAATTGCAACTTTTCATAAATGTGGAAACATCCTATATATACTAAAGCAAAGTTTTTATTCAAATAACAAAATTAAAATTTGCTGTACCACTTCTACTTCTTACATTTAGTTTGAGTTATAAAAATACAAAAGAAAAAAAGCTAATACTATTGTCGGTTTTATAAGGAGTAAATCTCATTTGATTGCATTCGCCACCAATACATTTATCGTAATCAAATCCTTTAATTGAGTTTCCATTAAATAAGTAATATGTTGATGCTGTTTTTAAATAATAAAGTTATACACTATTATTTTTTATGGTAATATTCCAGGTATTATTAGATATGAAAAATAATACATTATGTAAATCTCTAAAATTTTGGTAAAAAATTGATTTAAGAAAAATATTTTATTAAATACTCGACAATTTAATTCTATTTTGACTTTTACCTTTAATTATTTGTATTTTTTTCTATATATTAACTTTAGGAGTTAATAGGAGGCTTTAGATAGTATCAAAAATCAATAGGGTGAAAATACTTTGATTTGCAATAGCTCAAAAAATTTTGTTTTATCTTCTATTGGAATAGAGAATAGGATATAAATCTTATGAGAAAGCGAAAACTAAAATAAATAAAAAGCATGCTAGTGATTTTAGTTATGGCAATTCGGATTCACCAATCCTACAAACACGAAGTCTTATTCAGAGGATAATTTTGTTCAACAATTTATCTAGTAGAACTATTGGCTTATGCCCAGGGGCGAAGTCAGATTTTGTTGGGGGAGCTGAAATTAAATTGTAATTTTTACTATAGTAAAATTATAATTTCACCATTTTAATAGTCTATATCTTTATAATTTTTAAAGGATTAAATTTTTTAATCATTTTTAGGGAGGGCAAAGTGTAATTTTACCTTTATTAATTTAAAATTTTAAAAATTTTAAAGGGCCCAAATGGAAAATTATAGATTTCAGGGGGGGCTACCAGCTCCCTTGTTACGCCCCTTCTTAAGCCCAATCTACCCCTATAATAAAGAATAATTGCAGCCTCAAAGTCGAATCCAAATTGTCACAATCACTCTCTTCAAAATCTCATGATACAATTAAGAATAAGTCTCCAATAATTGCCTGAGCAAAAGGTGTTTGAACGCATGATAATCAGCTTTAAAATTTCTTAAGAAAAACACCCACAAAAAGTACACCCCTACTGTGCGATATAACATCCTATAAATAGGTTTTTGTATAATTTTATTCAACTTAGTAGTCTTCAACAAATCAATCCTACTTGAAGGAAATCTGATAAGCCCTTTAGCAAAATAGTCTCCCATTTAAAGTCAATCTCAATCTGATTAGCTCCTTATCCCTTAAGAAAGCAAGATAGAATCCTATTCAAAGTCTAACTCTTTTAATTCCTTTAGTTATGTCGCTGCATAAAATTTCTTTTAACTCTTTTAAATCTAGTTTCGTTGTTCATATAAACATTTCTAGCATATCCTCCACTTGCTGCTTAATATAAATAACCAATATTACTTGTATACGAGTCAAAATTGCCAACAATACAAGAGATACTTTGATTACTTTAAACATGTTGTTCTAACTTTTGTTCGAACAAGACATGGAACAATAGAAATAGGAATTCAAAGTTTCTAACAATCTCCCCTGTTAGCATTGCGAAAAAACCATGCAACAAATGATTAACACACATAAACAAGGGAACTAGATTATAACTCCCCTTAAGAAAGTTCTTCATCAAGTTTCATGCTTTAAAACTCCTTCTTTCACCTTGAATCATCAAATCATCATCATGCATAAATCTAGTTAGCAACAACGTAAAACAACTTGAACAAAGTATATTTGCTATCAATCTTGATCTCCCCCTTTTTGGCAAAAATGCCAAAAAGACTCTTCCTCACTATATGGTCTTTTCTAGATTATCTCATCAAAGTGCATAAACATCCAATAAAGTAACAAGGTTTAAGAATAAAACCAAGCATAACCATAACCAACTTCAAGTTTAAAAATTAAACTATGAGCAAATTAAATGCACCAAAATAGTTAACCAGCAAAAGTGGTGGATTTGGTGCTCTGGATGTAGTATATTTGTTTGTAAATTTGTACTTTTTCGAACAAATTGGTTAATAAAACAAATTCATTGATTACGTAAATATACTTTATATAATTTTCAACATATGGTTTTTACACGCAAAGAAATATGGAAGAAAATATTGTTCATGGTTGTCTAATGTTTAAACCGATACCAAGCGGTATTATGCGGTCGGATCCTAATACGAAAAGAAAATTTGTATTAGTAGACAAACCTAAACATGTCCTTAGTTTAATCGGAACTGAGCAAATCGATTGAAAAACTAATATGTCGTCTATCAAGTCCAATTGGAGAGATGCTTTATCTTGGGCATCTGAGCAGATGATTCTTAAAAGATAAAGACATAGATGTGACTAGCTAGACTGATAGTAAATTGGACAGGACCCAAGATGAATAGATCCTGAAACCGTTTATAGATTTATTCACTTGTGACATTCATAGTGTGACATAGCTAAATCTTGAGTGGATGACGGACTATGTATGCATGACTCATACATTTTGATGTAAGTAAAAGCTTGAGTTCTAATAGAAAATGAACCGAAAGCTGGTGCATTTGATGTACGACTTCTATAGTATATAACGTCATTCACAAAAATGGAATTATAACCGAGACATGGGTAAATTATATCCTCGCATTGGCATTTTATGGTTGATGAAAAGTAAACATGGCCACGAGTTATTCGTCTTTGTGATGAATGATTTGATTACTATTTGATAGTAATTGACTTTTCATGAGGGAGGATGTAATGGTTACCATGAGATAAAATAGAATCATATTGGGAGAACGAATATTATCCCAAAGAGATTAAAGATATCTTGTGAGGGTAACACACTTATGACAAGGTCATTAGAAGAGCACTGAGTAGTTGCTTTCTTAATGGTATGTTGTTGGTGAGAGTTCAGTCACGATACTATAGTGGAACGACTTCGTGACTAAATGAGTTTATAATTAATAGCGAAAAGTTGGAACTTAATTAGAAATCATTTGAGCATCAATTGCATATGTCCAATCGGTCCCTCCGCTAACTTGTTGAAATCAGAAATGAATTGCGTGTTTGAATCAAAATGAACAAAATGAATAGAAATAGATAAATGAAAAACATTCAGAAATGATTATGGTTTTCTCCGAAATGGATAAACAAAATCATTTGGAAATGGATGTGGTTTTCTCAAAATGGAAATGGAAATGGAAATGGAAATGGAAATGGAAATGAGAAATGATTCATTTGCAAATGTAGATGAATTACTTACAAATGGTCGTGAGAATGAGTTTATGTTTTTGAGCTATTTTAAAGCTCGAAAATGAAAATAAACCATCCAATCATAGTGAACAAGTCGAATTGTGAAGTATTAAATATAATTTTTCAGAAATTTTACTAAGGGTAAAATCGTCATAATTTTACTGGTTGTAAAATTGAGATGAGAACATTATTTAACATAAATATATTAAATTTTATCTTGAGCAATATAAAAATAGAATCAGGTTGGATCAGAATTACAAAGTACTAGGTCAAAAAATTCAGAAAGTACTCATAATTGGACCTGATGTGAGAGAGGCCCAAAAACCCGTAATGGAATATGAAGTAGACGACAACCCTAATAGGAATACTAAGGGATGTAATCCACCCTACTCCCACTCCAAGTAGGAAGTTATATTTTCTAATTGAAATAAATCTCTACAATTCAACAAAAGTTCTACATTTTCTCTTTATAACTAGATGACACCAATAAAGCTATTTACACAACTTGAAGATATTGTTACTCTACCAAAAAAATAGAGACTTTTATTCTCAACTATTAAATATAATTTTTCGAAATAACAATTTTATCAGTTTCTATTTGAGAAGAGATTTTCTTTCCACACAAAAGAAAAGAATTTCTAATTATGTGTTTTGATTCAATTGGTTTGAGCCCACACTCGAAGCAGTTCATGGTACGAGAATAGTCGAGAAGATCTTTTGGTTGAAAGCCGAGAACTACAAGAATCCGTCTATCCAAAAACACATGTACGATTCTGGTCTAGTTTTTATTGCTATAAATATCACAAATTGGTCGATTTTCAAAATTTTTATTTTCTATTGTGTAAGAAAATCATTTTCAAACCGAATTTTTTTCTAATAAAAAGTAGAAACAAATAACCAATTTAGCATAAACATTTTTTGCTACCATCTTCTCTCTCTGTCATTTTTATTTTGTTCCAGTGTCTATTACAACAAGGTTTTGAACATCCCTATTTGCTTCAGTTTGGTAATTCGAACATTCAATGTTTTCATTAGTCTCATCATTGTCTCAAAATAAATCCAGCTAAATAAATGACAATGATCTAATTAAATAATGTTACTCTATTCAAAATAATAAATATCTCTTTTTATCAAAGATTTATCCTTCCAAAAATATAGCCTTAATGTCATAAATCAAGGATAATTTAAGTCAACCATAAATCAACCAATGTATAAGTAGAAATCTTTAAAAATAAAGCAAATATCATAGTACAATTACTCCCTCCACTCTGTTCTTCCCTCGTATGTTTGCATCAATTTTTAATTAAGGGGACGAGGTGTTACACTTTTAACAAGAGGGCTAATATCGTGATGAATGAGATTTACATAAGTGTCTCTACTGTGATAAGTTGGCTCATGGAACCTGGGTAGGTGTGATAAGTTGTATTGTAGGTGCAAGTATGGTAATTGTCTAATACGCTCCTGTTTTACGATTCTAGTACTGACAAATCTGCATCATATGAAAAGATAAAAAGAGCCTTTATTTGTGATACCTCCGATAGGGCAGTTTTATTACAAATCAGATTGGCAAATCACGACCTGACCTTGTAGGCGAATACGATATCTGTAAGACCATGTGGGTAAGGCCTTATGGCATCATTTGATAACATGCCAATATGGTGAGATGGTGTAAGACCATGTGAGTGAGGCTCCATGGCATCCATTGTTTTGGTCTGCTAAGAGCATAAACATGAGGCCCGTTAGGATTGTAAACTCGAGAATTCACTAGAAAGGTTTTGTGGCGTATCATTTGGAAAACCTTTGTGGCAAATTCTCTGGAAAATCTTTGTGGCGTATCATTTGAAAAGCCTTTGTGGCGAATTCTTTGGAAAGCTGTTGTGGGAACTTGGGGTATTTGGAATGTTGGTGATGCAAGTGTCCGCCAAACTTGGAATTCCTTAGGTTCAATATTGAAGTCATCTGGGATTCTACCACTTGAATTAAATGTTACATTCTTCAAGCAAGTCTAGTTGTCTTGACTAATTTGAAAATACGATGTAACTGGTATTCTGATAATTGTTGGATTCTGTAAAGGAATACATTAAGAGTAGCATTTGCTGAGTATCATTCTAGGTAGTGTAAGTAACTATTATTTACAAAGAAATTGTGTAATAGGATTCGAAATATGATGTGAGGTATGTGATCCACCAGTTGTGTATGAGTATAAGAAAGTTAAGTGTAGAGATTGACGTATGGTTATCCGCCAACCAAGAATTAGAAAAGTATCCGCCAAGGTCTTGAAGGAAACCAAACCATTAAGTTGAGAAATTCTACAACACCGTTAAAAGGTAATAATGAGTGAGGCCCATTAAGTTCCTTTGAACTTATATAAGTGTTTTGGTAAACATGTCTAAGAATCGAACCAATGCATCGGGAGGAACCAAGCCAGGGTTGCGCCATGGTGGTAGACCGGAGGCAATATTATGCATACAAAGGGACATTCTTAGAAATATGTTTTTCAAATGACAATTAGAAATACTCGCTACAAATATGTTTGTTAAATCAAACATCTATGTTATAAGGTTTTATACTACCTTTGAAAGTCCATGACAAACTATAAATGTTTTATTCAAACTTATTGTCTTAGAAAGGATTTTAAATAAATAAGAGGTACATTCAGTATGGATTTCGTAAATTGTAAAATTTTGCTAAGCATGTAAGTATTGTGACATCTTACATTCAAATATGGTAAATCGAGTCAGGTATAGGGTGTTACAATTGTCTAGGTGCTATTCTATCAATTGTTGTAACATTGGATTGAATGTTGCTTATATTTCTCCATATTTGATCATATATCAACTAGTAACGATGAGATCTAATTTGTTTAGCCTTACCACAATAGAAACAAGCATGTTTTTTTTTATTCCAATTTTACCTACTCTAAATAAGAAATAACGACAAACAATTTAACAAAATTTATAAGAGATAAGTTCCTTACCAAATTCACAATGACTAGGTTTGAATCTTTCAACAATTGAGATCTCATTACTTTGGCTTTCATATTTTTTTAGAATGAATTTGGCATCATTTAACTCTTACTCATTTGCTTGCAAAGTTGCATCCATTTTAGCCATCATCTCATTCTTTTCCTTAATAGTTTCGTCAAGCATTGCATTAGCCTTCTTAAGATGAGCAATCACATCACGTTTTTCTTTGATTGTCTCTACAACCTTCTTATTTTCACCTTTGAGTCTAACATCTTTGTCCTCTAAGGCTCGATTTATTTGACATAACCGATTCCAATTATCCATCATTGACTGGTAAGCTTTTTTTAAGCTATTGAAAGGAATATCATTATCACTGCCTGAATATTGTGCTTTAATCACCAAAAATGGAGTAAGATAGAGTGACCTTTGTTTTTAAATTTCATTATTGCAAACCATAGTCAAGATCCCTTCAAGTATATCTAAATTCAAGATCTAATACCAATTAAAAATATTTTGGTTTGTAGCAGTTTAAAATAGTTTTATTCTATCTTCTATTGGCACAAAGAATAGGAAAAAAATCTTATGAGTGAAGTAAGTGAAAACTGAAACAAATAAGTATGCAAGCGATATTTGTTAGCGCGGTTTAGATTCACCAATCCTATGCCCATGGAGTTTCACTCAAAAAATGATTTTTTTTTCAATAATTTATCCGATACAACTATTAGCTTAAGCCTAATCGATCCTTACAATGATGGATGATTGCAACCCAAAAGTTGAACCCAAATTGACACAAGCACTCTCTCCAATATCTCATAATACAATCAAGAATAACTCTCCAATAAATGCTCGAGTAAAAGGTGTAAAATATATTATTCAATCTTGTTTTCGTTCCTAGATCCTTATCATGTTGCGAGATTTTGATTTTAATTAATTTGATATACTAACATATAGTTATTTTATTTTTAATTAATTAATTCACCTAATAAAATATAAAAATATATGTTTAAAAGTATTTTCTTTTATTTTAGATATAATAATTGAAATTAGATAATTTGCATTTAATAACAAAGTATGATTTGCAAATCAATAAAATTTTATCAAAAATTAGTAAAGAAAATAAATCACAAACTTAAATAAATCAAAATTTCAACTTTACCATTAAATTAAAGGATGGTTGGCTTTTTCATAAAGTATTTTATTGCAAATACAAAATAAAATCATTTTAATAAAAATTATGAAATAACAAACTCATAAAGATAATAAAATAAAAATAATATATAGCAATTGCAAATAATAAATAAATAAAAGTTCAATCTAAAAACAAGGGCTATTTCTTTGTTGTTATTGAGAAATGCTTTTAAAAAATGATGTAAAAAATATTTTTAAAAAATTCGATTTAAGATTTAACATTTGGGAGTAATTCTATAACTATTACTTATCTATTTGGTGGGCCCAAGTTATTACTTTGTTTGGTTACGGGAGTTAGCTAATCGGCCCGTAAATAGAAACGGACGCTATTACGGGACGACCCATAATAGCCATTTCGTGACATGAGCTAAGAATAGGGATTCGATTCCGGACGGAATGATAATGAAATCAGTGCTAGACCAAAATATCCCCTCTTTATCTCGTTCGCTTGCTCGCTTTCCTCAATTACTTTCCCGAAATTGAAACTTGCATTTGAAATCAACGACTTGCAAAGGCTATGTTTGCTTGCTTCCAATTGTTCATTATGATTGAAAGGTAAGTTATGTTAAAATTATTTGTTCCATATCTTCATCTCTCTTTGAAAGATTTTGTTTTTTTTTTTTTAGGATTTTTCTCCCTGAATTTGGCTTAATTTGGGTATGATATTTTTTTCTAGATTAACAAAGAAATGTAAAGATTTAAAAAATAAATTTGCTTTTTTATGGTCTTTCTTTTTCCCTCGACTGTTACTTTGCCAACGGTTTTTTTTTTTTTGTTTCCCAAATGAACCAAAACATTTGTAGAAATAAAAAAAATTGCTTTTATCAAGTCTTTTTCTTTTTGTTTTCTCCTTAAGTTTCCATTAATCCGACAATGTTATTTTTTTCCCAAATTAAAAACAAAATTCAAGATTTCCAGAAAAAAGTTGATTTGTTTCAGGATTTATTTTTTGTCTTCTACTGAATTTTCCTTGTATGTTTCTGAATTTGACAATTTAAATATGGTTTTAGTTTGTTGTTTACTTCCCTTCAACAGTTGCTTCATTGTTTTTTTTTTTTGTATGATTTCTTAATCTGTAAAAATTTCGCAACTGGTTTACTGCTTATTCTGGAATTATATTAATTTGTCATTTTATTTTTATTCTGCAAGTAAGTAATTTGGAAGTCTACGATTTCTACTGGTTGCAATTTTATTTTGATATGGTTAAATTTGTCTTTTGTTCTATGTATTGGTTTGATTATTTGGCTATAATTTAGATTTAGCTGAATTTTAAATGGTTATTTTGATTTAGCAGAAGTTAATTTCCAAAACTTTCACATGCTAATCAAATGACTGTAAATTATATTTAGCAGAAGCTTGATATGGTTAAAATGATTGTAAATATAATGAGATAATGGATTGCTCGGCATGAACTTAAAATTTAGCAGAAGTTATTGGTTTGATTGTTTGGTTGTAATTTGTATTTCTGTAATTGCTTTAACTGATTGCTTAGGTGCCAATTTGTTTTGTGTTCAATTGTTGCCAATGTTATAAACTAGAAATGAACTGATTCCCAAATATGTCATATTGTTGTGTTCAATTGTCTGCAATTGGTCTGTAAGACTAACTTAATTACAACTGTAAATTAGTGTTCATTGAATGAAAATGGAAATGAAGTGAAAGTGCTAAATTTAATATGATCGACATTTCATGTTGGGGAATGAAAATGAAAATGTAGTTGGACCTACATAACTTCGTTTCCAAACATTTTAACATACATATTGCAGAACTAAAAAATGAACTGATTATCGTCGCTTGCTAATTGAAAATTTTAGAATTGTTTAGGTCCGACTAACTTTATTTTGCATACTGTTTTTATGTTTATAATTCCATAATGTTTTCTTAATGTTTCAAACTTCTTTATTCATAATTAAAATATACTGCATCAATTTATGTTACTGATGGGCTCAAAACTAATTATTATTTCGACAAAGGCAAGTGTACCTATCGAACAGTAATATAGTTATGGCGAGTCCGGAATATCGTATCCTCAAGAACTAAAATTATTAGTAATCACTATTTTTTTATTATCTAGCCTAATAATTAAGGGGATTTATTTTTAATCTAAAATTAACTAACTAAATGATTATGAACGTGATAGAGAGTGAATTGAGAAAATACTTTTGGACAACTTATATGAGATAGGCAATACCTAAGGAAGAATCTACCTAGACTTCACTTATTACTTTTGATTCATATGATTTATTCACTTCACTTAATCCATAGAAATTTTGATTTATGTTAATATCTCTTTCAAGACTAAAACAACTAACTCTAGGTTGATTAATTGAAATCTTTTCTAATTAAAACTCTTATTGTCGCATTAACTCGATCTATGGATTTCCTTATTAGATTTGACTTTAATTTGGTAGATTTTCGTCGCCTTATTTCTATGGTTGCAATCAACTCCGCTTAATTGTGTTGATCTTCTCTTAAACAGGGACTTTTGCTCCACTGAATAAGTACATTCGACTTGGATCAATAACCTGAATTATTAAAACAAGAATAAAAACTCACAATTAAGAATAAGAATAAGTATTTATCTTATAAATCAAATAATAAGATTCGTCTAGGTTTCATCCCCTTAGATATTTAAGGGATTTAGTTCATACTGATAGAGGGAAACATATTAGAATAGGGAAAACAACAAAATATAAGAAAAGCCAAAAACTTCTAAAGAACTTGATGGGAGATCCTCTATCTTGATGAGATCCTTCTCCTAAGCTGTTCTTGACTGTTGTCTTAGAGTATTTTTTGCCTTCTACTCGGCGTCCTCTTTTAGGTTGCCCCCAAGGTGTTTATATAGGCTTTGGAACACCTCTCTTGGCCTACAAGTAGCCTATTCAGAATAGAATTCATCTTTGCTATGATAGGGACATGTTTGTGCTTGACTCCTTAGATCGTGCTTGTTTTTGCTCGCCACACACGACCATGTCTATTAGCCCAAGCTGTGTGAGTTCTTAAGGTAGGCCCATTTTGTCTCTATATGGCCCGTTTCTCATTCTTTTGACTCCCTAAGCTCTCCTAAGTGTAAAACACGAAATTAAGAGATTAGGAGTATCGAATTCATCAAAGCTAATGAGAATTCATCCAAAAATAAGCCAAGCATGAGGTTAAAATATGTGTAAATTATGATTTATCAAATATCCCCACACTTAAGCCTTTGTTTGTCCTTAAACAAAATCCTCAACTCACAATTAAAATTAACTTTCCTCAATTCATAATTCTCATCAATAATGTCTTATCATAATTCATAGATAATTCATACATGGATAATTTAACTCAAAGAGTCTTAAAGATTCAAACAATCTAAATCATAAATTTTTATAGCACGAAAACATAGGTGTTTCCCCTTACCTAAATAATTACCTCTGATTCAAAACTAATAAGGATTGACATCCTCACTAAGGATTCACTCAAATCACTCAAAGTGTTTAAGGTTCAAGAAAAAGCACTTAAAAGTCAAACATGAAGAGTTATTACTATAGGCATGTATGAAAATCAAATCTCCACCACTATAAAATGAGATAATACACAAATCAAAAGGTCTTTTAAAAGGGTTGTAATAAAGGTGTGGATAAATGCTGAATTAAAGAGTTAAAAATTGAGATTGAATTGTCAAATTACCTAACTAGAACAATAGACTAATACTGAATAATTACATCAATTGAAACTTATAATAACATGAGCTTCTTCTAGAGATGTGAATTTGACCGTTTTAAGTTTTAAAAAAATAAAGAATTAATAATGAATTTTCACTTTTTTTTTTTAGAATAAGAACATACAATAATAAGAAAAAATTTAACAATTGAAATAAAGAAAATAGTTAGGCAACTGATCAAATTAAATCTCGACATAAGGAGAGCCAAGAAAATGGAAGGAACAAAAATTTAGTTTTGGGTTAATATTGATGGGTGAGTCAAGAAACGGTCTATTAGGCTCAAAAGGTTTCACTAGGGGTTAATTATGAAGGTAGGCTTTTTGGTGGAATAAGTGGGTTAAATCCTAGGTGCTTTTATCATCTCAGTTTATCAAATCAAAAGTGTGGTCTTGACATGCATAATTGAAGCAAGTTCTAGAATAACAAATCAATGTTGACACACTCATAATCAATAAAGTAAGCAAGAAAAGATAAATGCTCTAAAGGCTCAAAATCTTACAAAAATTATGGTTTTTGATATCAACCTTGCAAATTTCAAATAAGTAATATTTAAATTTTAAAAAATAACCTAGAATTTTTAATTCTAAAAATAGATTTATCATGCTTGATTCTCTAATGTCTTAAAGTTTAAACCATCAATGCACAATTACCTATGACTTAATCCAAGACATATCAATGAAAATCATAAATCAATAGAAGTTTCGTTCTAATTAGTGATATGAGAAAGTTACTTAAGAACAAGGTATAATTTAGTATTGTTGACACTTCCCACACTTAAGATGTACATTGTCCTCAATGTACAAAGATAGATAATGAAAATATAATAAGGAAATCATGAGATATGAAGAAATGAAACTTCTTAAATTTTTGGATGGAGTCAAAGAAAAGAAACGGTATAAAGTTGGGCAGAGGAGGTGGATACTTCGGTGTTGGTGTGGTCGTTCCTTAATAGCCCTTGAACCTAAATTAAAGAAATCAAAATATACTAATATAAAGTAAGGACAAGAAATATAAAGGGAAAGAAATAAAAAATAAAAATAAAAGAAAAAAAAAATAAATGGACTCAAAGGTCCTTGTCTTATCGAGTTAATGAAGCGGCCGGCATGAACTTATGTAGATTAGTCTCACACGAGGAGACTGTGCTAGGGTCCTTTCACTTCTTCGACATGGAGATGGTGGTGTAAAGAAAAAATAAGGGTAAGGGGGAAAAGAAAATGAAAGAAGAAATATAATGGAAAAAGAAAGGGGTGTGGTGGCTAGGGTTTGGGAAAAAAAAATTTGGGGAGAAAGTGAGAAGAAGAGGGTTTTAAATAGGAATCAGGGCATATGGTCGCGTAGCCCACGCCCGTGTGCCATGGGCGTGCTAGGTCACACGACCGTATCGTAGGGCCGTGTGGTGTCTCGTTCGTTTCTTCCACGCTTGTGTAGATGTTCTCACGCTTGTGTAGATGTTCTTACGCCCATGTTGCTTAACTAGTGTCGACCACGGTCTGGGGACACGGGCGTGTCGTACACCTGTGTTACTTTCTCAGTGTCGACCACGACCGTATCGCACGGCCATAGCATTTTATCACCGCCCGTGGTTTAGGGATTTTTTGTCTTTGGTTCGCATGGTTTCTACCATGTCGATATGCCTATTCGTGTGTGTCCACATGGCCACGGCCACACCCGTGTGCAAAGGCCGTGTGGTAAGGAAACTTGCGCTTTATTAGTTCGGTTAGTTTTTGGTTAGGTGCTAAAATCAAAAATATGAAAATTAAAGGGGTTAGTGCTCGGGTTACCTCCCGAGAAGCACTCGTTTAAAGTCTTAAACTAGACTTACCTCTCATTCGCATACTCATGGTGGTTTGAAGAGTTAAAACTCATCTCTCCTGCTATCAATTTGATTATCAATATATAGTTTGAGTCGAGTAGTGTTTACCTTAAAAGTGCTGAACATAGGATTAGTTACTTCAACTGTACTGTATGGGAAGATATTGAGTACCGTGAAAGGGATTGCTTCGTATGCATTAAGGTTTGAAGTGGCGATTCGAGGGTCTATTTTATCAACAGTACTTGATCCCCGATCTTGAATTGGTTTGTCCCATCCTTAAGTTTGACATGGAGTTGCTTTAGTTCATCGTGTTTCTTTGGTTTCTCCTTGTCATGTGTCTTCCAATCGTCTAGTTCATCGATCTGAAGCTTTGCTCCTCGTGAGTTATTTCTTTGTTAGCACGAGGTCTAAGATTTGGCTCAGTTGTTTAATTTCGTGGTGCTTCCTGAAAAGAGGGTTGAACCATATGGTTATTAATAGAATTTATGTTCTCACATTTATCACTCGATGTCTTAGCCGAATCAAGAGCCTGGAAAATGATCATTTCATCACCTACACGAAGCATGAGTTCACATGTACCAACATCAATTCTAGTTCTAGTAGTTGCTAAAAAAGTTTTCTAAAATTAAAAGAACATTATTGTCCTTATCTATGTCTAAAACAACAGAGTGTACTGGTAATATGAATTTATCAATTTTTACTAGTATATTTTCGATAATACCCCTAGGAACTCTAATAATTTTATCAGCCAATTGAATATTCATCCTAGTTTGTTTGGGTTTCCCTAGACCTAGATGCTTAAACATTTTATAAGGCATAACATTTATGCTTTCCCCTGAATCAGCTAAAGCATTATTAATAAATAAGCTACCAATTAAGCAATGAATTGTAGAACTCTCTGGATCTTTTAACTTTTGTGGTAGTCTATTTTGTAAGATTGCTGAGCACACTGCATTTAGCTCTACATGCGACCCTCGTATATCTTTCGTTTGCTTGTCAAAAGCTCTTTTACAAAATTTTTCGAATTGGGCATCTGCGAAAGAGCTTCAATAAAAGGTAAGTTAATATGTAATTTTTTTAAGAGTTTGAAAAATTTACCGAATTGTTCATCTGTGAGGTCTTTCTTTGTCGCATTGGGATATGGCACACGAGGTCGATATTCTGTACTTACCAATTTTGGTTTTTCATGGCTTATCTCAATTTTACATTCTTCTACAACATTCTCTTTCCTCAATTTTGGTTCATCTATCCCTTCATTATCGTGAGTAATAATGGCATGAATTTTCTCCTTTGGGTTAGTTTCAGTGTTGCTTGGCAAGTTGCCTTGTGGTCGTTCAGATATGAGTTTAGCAAGTTGTCCTAATTAGTTCTCAAGCCCTTGAATCGATGCTTGCTGATTTTTGAGTGTTGTTTCGATGTTTTGGAAATTTCTAACACCGCGATAAATTTTGTTAGCATCTCCTCAAGGTTCAGCTTTTTCTCTTGTGGGTAAGGTTGCTGTTGAAAGCCTGGAGGGAGTTGTTGTCTTTAATTTTTTTGACCACCCCATGAGAAGTTTGGATGGTTCCTCAAACCTGGATTGTAAGTATTACTATAAGGATTATTTTGAGGTTTAGAATTATTACCCATATAGTTCATCTATTCATTCTCCATGCTCGGATTGTAGGGTGGGTATTCTGTAATGTTTTTCCTACTCCATTTGTATCGCACTGCATCACTGGATATACCTGCGAAGAACCATACAAACCATCAATCTTTTTATTTAACAGTTCTACCTGGTTTGATAGCATGGTCACTGCGTCGAGGTTGAAAACACTGGCGGCTTTTGTTGGCTTTGTCCTCATAACTTGCCACTGATAGTTATTCAGTGCCATCTTTTCTATAAACTCATAAGTCGCTTCAAGGTCTTGTTATTTAGCGTTCCACTGGTGGCTGAATCAATCAACTGCCTAGTTGAGGGGTTCACACCGTTATAAAAGGTTTGAACCTGTCGCCACAAAGGTAACCCATGATGAAGGCATCTCCTTAGTAGATATTTATATCTCTCCCATGCGTCGTAGAGTGTTTCTAGATTCATCTGCACAAAAGAAGAAATATCATTCTTTAACTTAGCCATTTTTAGCCTGCGAGGAAAATATTTTAACAAAAATTTTTAGTCATTTGGTCCCATGTAGTGATTGATCATCGTGCTAACGAGTTCAACCATTGTTTAGCTTTGTTCCTCAACGAAAAGGGAAACAACTGAAGGCAAATGACATCATCAGAAATGCCATTAATTTTGAAAGTGTCGCAAAACTTTAGAAAATTTGCCAAGTGATTGTTTGGATCCTCATCTTGCAAACCATCAAACTGAACAAATTGCTGAATCATCTGTATAGTGTTAGGTTTCAGTTCAAAATTATTTGCAACAATAGCAGGTCTAACAAAACTTGATTCGGTTCTTATTAAATTAGGTTTAGCATAATCATACATAGCACGAAGAGTAGGATTTTAATTCACTGGATTTGCGGCAACTACAAGAGGTAGCGGATTATTAGCAGCCATCTCTTTGGTAGTATTAGTTTCGTCTTCTTTCTCTTCGATTTCTATGAGCGGTAGCTTCTATATCGCTGTAAAAAAGTAATGGTCCTGACGGGTTTCTTTTAGTCATAAATTAAAATTACCTGCTAGAAGTAAATAAAAGAAAAATTAGAAAAATAAAAATAAAAATAAATTGTAAATAAAATGGCCAAAGTAATAAAAAATTAGTTTTTCTAATATCTTAGTCCCTGGCAACAACGCCAAAAACTTGATGGGCTCGAAACTAACTATTATTTTGACAAAGGCAATCGCACATATCGGACAGTAGTATAGTTATGGTGAGTCCGGAATATCGTATCATCAAGGACTAAAATTACTAGTAATAATTATCTTTTTATTATCTAGCCTAATAATTAAGGGGATTTATTTTTAATCTAAAATTAACTAACTAAATGACTATGAACGTGATAGAGAGTGAATTGGGAAAATACTTTTGGACAACTTATATGAGATAGGCAATACCTAAGGAAGAATCCACCTATATTTCACTTATTAATTTTGATTCATATGATTTATTCACTTGACTTAATCCGTAGAAATCCCTGATTTATGTTAATATCTATTTCAAGACTAAAAACAACTAATTCTAGGTTGATTTATTGAAATCTCTTTCTAATTAAAACTCATATTATCGCATTAACTCGATCTATGGATTCTCTTATTAGGTTTAACTCTAATCCGGAAGATTTTCGTCACCCTATTTTTAGGGTTGCAATCAACTCCGCTTAATTGTGTTGATCTTCTCTTAAATAGGGCTTTTGCTCCACTGAATAAGTACACTCGACTTGGATCAATAACCTGAATTATCAAAATAAGAATAAAAACTCACAATTAAGAATAAGAACAAGTATTTATCTTATAAATCAAATAATAATAAGATTCGTCTAGGTTTCATCCTTTAAATATTTAATGGATTTAGTTCATACTGATAGAGGAAAACATATTAGAATAGGAAAGATAACAAAACATAAGAAAAGCCAAAAACTTTTAAAGAACTTGATGGGAGATCCTCGGTCTTGATAAAGATCCTTCTCCTAAGCTGTTCTCGACGGTTGTCTTGGAGTATTTTCTGCCTTCTACTCGGTTTTCTCTTTTAGGTTGCATCCTAGGGTGTTTATATAGGCTTAGAACACCTCTCTTGGCCTACAAGTAGCCTATTTCGAATAGAATTTATCTTTGCTACGACAGGACACGCGTGCTCGACTCCTTAGATTGTGCTCGTTTCTGCTCGTTATACACGGCTTTGTGGTTAGGCCATGTACATTGATCCAGGTCGTGTCTCAATTTTGCTTGAAACACACGGCTGCTTTTGTTAGCCCAGGCCGTGTGAGTTCCTAAGATAGGCCCATTTTGTCCCTGTATGACTCGTTTCTTGTTTTTTCGACTCCCAAAGTTCTTCCGAGTGTAAAACATGAAATTAAAAGATTAGGAGTATCTAATTCATCAAATCTAATAAGAATTCATCCAAAAATAAGCCAACCATGGGGTTAAAATATGTGTAAATTATAATTTATTAGTTACAGTAATGGTGTATTTGCCTTTAATAGTACAAAGTGAGAGACAAAAAAGAATTGGTCTTGCATTACAAGTATGGTTGCAAATGTGCACAATTGCCAGTTGATTTTTAGTTATGTTGGGTGTTGTCTTTAGCCTACATACTTATAGACCAATGATTAGATCATATATTTTATATTTTTATGCACAACGAGATTATGTGAAAAGACTTGTACATGCTAGTGACGAGACCTGTATTGAACAAGTTAGGATGAAAAGATTTACATTTTTTTTAAAAAAAAACTATGTGAGATGTTACAAACTTTAGGAGGATTGAACTCGTTAAGGAACATGCTTGTTGATGTGCAAGTGGCAATGTTCTTGCATATCATTTCTCATCACCTTAAAAATCAAGTTATCAAACATCACTTTAATAGATCTGGGAAAACTGTTATCAGATCATTTCACAATATTTTAAATATTGTCATATGCTTACCAGATATGTTATTTAAAAAGACAAAGCCAATTACAGCTAATTCTACAGACCCAATGTGAAATGGTTCAAGATATTGGAGTGGATTCCATATATAGCTTGCACATAATTCATTTAATTTAGATTTAAATATAGTATCCTAACACGAAATTTTTAAACTATTTTTGTAGAATTGCTTAGGTGCTTTAGATGAGACCCACATTAAGATAAGGATCCAAAAGTTGATAAACCTAGATATCGAACGTGAAAAGGTGACATATAAGCAAATATGTTAGGTGTTTGTACACCTGATATGCAATTTGTTTATGTTCTTCCTGGTTGGGAAGGTTCTGTTGCTGATAGATGAGTTCTTCGAGATGCCAATAGTAGTAGACATGGACAAAAACTTCCTCATGGTAAAGTGCAGAATTGGAGGAATTTGAATTAATTTTTAAGATTATACTTTTTTGCGAAAGTTATTCATGATAAATAGTTTTTTTTCTTTTTTTTTATTGTTATTATTTAGATGTTGGTTACACAAATTGTGATGGCTTTCTTGTGCCTTTTAGGGGACAAAGATATCATTTGAATGAATGGTTGATAAACCGTAAAAGTAACATATTTTAATCCCACATTTAGTATGCTTTTGGATGATTTAGCTCTCAATTTATGTAAAAAGGTGCTCTTAATCCTTTCTTTTTATGTCTTATACTCAGGAAAGCACCCGAGAACGAAAAGAATGAGAAATGGGCTTAAAACGAACCAAATTGGGCCAACCCAAGAAATTGACACGGCCTGAACTTCAAGTTACACGGCTGTGCCTCGCCAATTATTCAAAGACACGCCCAAGCACGATTTACATGGCTGTGCCCCAATCGACAAACCTGAAGCACAGCCTGAATCCCGACTTACACGACCGTGTCACGACCGTGCCTCAATCAACAAAATCGACACACGGCCTGAAGTCGACTTACACAAGCGTGTGCCATGGTCGTGCCCCTGCTATAGGAATGAGCAATTTCACTCGGATTTGGATGCTTGAAGCCAAAGAAACATACTCCTAAGTCCACTTAAACACCTTAATAGTAATTCTACTTGAAAGAGGTACTTAGGAGCCAAGTAGAGCATCTAAGGAGCCTATATAAACAACCCAATGCAGCCATTCTAAATAGGGAGTTTTTGGGCAGAGTTTTCTGCCAGAGCTTTTATTTAGGGAATTACTCGTAGATAGCTAGTTGATCCATCTCAAGAAGACGGAGTTCTACTCAAGACAGAGGATCTCCTTTTCAATTCCTTTAAGGGGTTTTAGGGATTTCTTATGTTTTGTTTTATCTTTTCTCTTGAGATGTTTTCTTATTTTTTATGAACTAAACCCTTCAGATATCTGAAGGGGATGAAACCTATGACGGATTTTGTTATTTGATTTCTAAATTATATGATAAGTACTTAGTTTATTCTTAATTATGTTACTTAATTTAATCTGATGTGCTTAGGTGGAGGAGGAATAGACCCTACCTAAGAGTAGATCTAACATAATTAAGCGGAGTTGATCGAGCGCTTAGAGATAGGGTTACGAGATTTTGCTGGATTAGGGTGAAACCTAATATGGGAGTCCATTGATCGATTTATTACTTCTTTAGGGGGTTATTATAAGAGAACGAGAGTTCCACTAATTAACCTAAGGTTAGACGTTATTCGCCTCGAGAGAGGGTTTAATATAAGTTAGGGAGTCTCACGGATCAAGCTAAGTAAAGAAGTCATATGAATTAAAAGTTAGATAACAAAAGAAGTCATAGGTGAATTCTTCCTGAAGGTATCGTCGTAATCAACTGAGTTTTTCCAGAGTCTTTTCCCAAAGTTTCGTTCTTTTATCTTTGCATTTAGTTTAAGTATTTCATTAGTTTTTAGATTAATAAACCAATCACTCCATATTTTAGGCTAAATAATAGAAAGAAAGTGAGTAATAGTACTTTTGGGTTCCCTTGGGTTCGATAAGATACTCTTGCCTAAACTATACTCTTGCTCGATAGGTGCACTTGCCTTTATCGTTGTTATAGTTAGTCTCTGTGTTCGATAATTCTTTTATAAATATTAAAACTCATTGTTTGACATGATCAAGTTTTTAAGCGCCGTTCTTGGGAACATTAAAATATTAAGAAAGCTCTATTTCTATTACTTTAGCCATTATTTTATTTTATTTTTCTTTGCAATTTACTTTTATTTTTAGTTTAGATTTTTATTTATACTAAATTTCTTTCTTTCTTCTCCTAACAGGTACCTCTAGTTTATGAATAGAAGGAACCCGAGAGGACCTTTAGCTTACAAAATTGACATTGAAGCTATCGCTCGCAGAAATCGCAGAGAAATTAGATGAGCTCTAGACTACCAAAGAGATGAACAAGATAGATCCACTCCTACTGAAGGGATGGACGAAAACAATCCACCGCCGAATGTGCAAGAACAAAATGCTCCGCGTACTATGTATGATTATGCTAAACCTAATTTGACAGGAGCAAAATATAGTATTGTTAGGCCCATTATAGTTGCTAATAATTTTGAATTAAAGCCTAATAGAATACAAATGATTTAACAGTTTGTTCAATTTGATGGTTTGCAAGACGAAGATCCAAATACTCATATAGCTGATTTCTTAGAGTTCTGTAATACCTTCAAAATAAATGGCGTTTCTGATGATGCCATTCATCTTGATTATTTCCTTTTCATTAAGGAATAAAGCAAATCGTTGGTTGAACTTCGTTACCACGAGGGTCAATCACCACATGGGATCAAATGAGTGAAAATTTTTTAAAATATTTTCACCACCAAAACGCCAAATTTAGGAATGACATATCTTCTTTTGTGCGAATGACGCGAAACATTATATGATGCATGGGAAAGATATAAGGATCTTCTGAGAAGATGTCCACACCACGGATTACCTTTGTAGCTTCAAGTCCAAACTTTTTACATCGGTAAGAATTCTTCAACAAGGCAAATGATTAACTCATCAGCCGGTGGAACTTTGAATAACAAAACTCCTAAAGCGGCTTATGACTTTATTGAAGAGATGTCGTTGAATACCTATCAATGGCAAATTACAAGGGCCAAACCGACAAAATCAGTCGGAGTTTTTAACATAGACGCAATAACAATGCTGTCAACACAGGTGGAGATGATGAATAAAAAGCTTGATAATCTATGTTCTTCGCAGGTATACCCAGTAATGCAATACGAAGCAAGTAGGAATGTGGCGAATCCTGAGTACCCACCCTACCAACCAGGAGCAGAACATGAGCAGACAAACTATATAGGTAACAATTTTAGATCCAATAATAATCCTTATAGTAACACTTATAACGCAGGTTGGAGGAACCACCCAAATTTTTCGTGGGGAGGACAAGAAAATCAATGAAATCAAAGGCAGCAACCTCCTCTAAATTATCAAAATCAGGCATATCCACAAGAGAAGCAATCAAACCTCGAAGAGATGCTGACGAAATTCATGGCAGCCACGGATTCTCGTTTCCAAAAGACTGAAGTAGCACTTGATGAACAAAAAAAATCGATCAAAGGGATCGAGAATAAAGTTGGAGAACTTACTAAGTCAGTGGGACATCTCACGAAGCTGATTTCTGAACGTCAATAAGGACGTCTACCAAGCAACACATAAATAAACCCAAAAGAATAGATCCAAGCCATCACAGCTCAAGAGGGTACAAAAGTAGACGAGCACACCACAAGACAAGAAACCAAGGAAGAAAAAAGTAAAATAGAGGTAGCACATGAAAAGCCAAAACCAATAATCAAAGAATACAAACCTTGCATATCTTATCCCGAAGCATTGAAAGTAAATGATTCAGGGGAACAGTTTGGTAAGTTTCTTAAACTTTTAAAGAAATTACATATTAACTTACCCCTTCTTGAAGCTCTTTTTCAGATGTGGAAATTTTTAAGACAACTCTTGAAAAACAAACGCAAAATAGACGAAGAGCACCACGTGGAACTAAACGCAACATGCTCGGCAATGTTACAAAAAAAACAACCACAGAAACAAAAAGATCCAGAGAGTTTTACAATTCCATGCTTAGTTGGTAGTCTAACTATTGATAATGCGTTAGCTGATCTAGGGGCAAGTATAAATGTCATGCCTTATGCATTGTTTAAATGACTAGGTCTAGGGAAGCCCAAACAAACTAGGATGAGTATTCAACTAGCTGATAAAACTGTTAGAATTCCTAGGGGCATTATTGAAGATGTGCTTGTAAAAATCGATAAATTTGTTTTCCTAGTAGATTTTGTTGTTTTAGACATGGATGAGGATAATTCAATCCCCTTAATTTTAGGAAGACCTTTCCTAGCAACTGCTAGAACTAAAATTGATGTTGCCACAGGTGAACTCATACTTCGCGTAGGAGATGAATCGATTAAGCTTCAAGCTCTCGACTCGGCCAGAACAATAGATGATGAAGGTAAGAAAGTCACTTCAATAGATAATCAAATTGTTCAACTTTCATCGCAGGAAACACCACATAAAGACAACCCTGAGCCGACTCATAAGTCCCAAAACAACAAAGAAGAATCTTACAAGGGACAAGACCTTAGGATTGACAAGTTTGAAGAGTAGAGAACACACGTCCAAAAAGAACCGCACAAAGTAAAACCAGAGGAACCACAAGAAGAGCTCGTAGGAACATCAAACCACTACAAAATAAGAGACTAGGTACTATTAGACAAAGTAGATCCCCACATCACTTCAACAGACCTGAAACCTAAGGGAGAAATTCTTCTTAAGGTACACAATATTTTCCCACACGAAATAGTCTAGGTAAGCAACTCAACATTCAACACCTCCAAGGTAAACGCTTCTCGACTTGAACTTTGTCATGAAAATAGAACTATAAGCATGAGGGAAGATGTTCAAACCTTTAAACCTTCCTGAAATTTTTTCGAAGAGTCTAGCTTAAGACTATAAACGAGCGCTTTTTGGGAGGCAACCCGAGTACTAACAATAATTTATATTTTGGTAGTTTTAGTTTTATTCTTATCTCTATTCTCTCTTTTAAAATTTAATAAATTAAAAAATTACAGATTCCTAGACCACACGGTCTAGCATACGACCGTGGCCATGGTCGTGTGGGCACTCCAAATCCCTGTACTAACATAGCAGAGGCCGTGCGAATCCTGCCCCAACCAACTGCAGAAGTCATGGGCTCACCTACCCCACCACGGCCGTCCTAGGCGGTTATGGGTCAACACTGCCATTATAGAAACGGGCGTGGCAGTAGAGACAAACGGGCTTGACACTCTAACACGCTTCCAAACACGGCCGTACGATATAGCCGTGCAAAGCAGCACGCCCTAGATACATAGGCGTGGGATAGCGTGAGAAGCAAAAATCTATTTAAACCCCACAGTTTTTTCCCTTTTCCCCATCTTCTTTCCTCCTTCTTTTTCTTTCAATTTTTCTGTCTTGCATTAGAAAAGATGTTTAGACTCTTGAGCTACACTAAAATCATGCCGAAGAACCGTAGGAGGCCAATCACAATCTCCCTATGGGAGAACGATCTATATAAGTTCATGCTGGCCGCTTTATTCAAACAACAAGCCAAGGGTCTTTGAGACCATATAGTTTTTATTTTTTTTTCTCTTTTAATTCAATTTCCTACTCTTTAACAATCTTATGCTTAGTTTAGTTTATTTTAATTTAGTTTCTTGGTTTTAGGTTCTAAAGGTTGTTTGGGAATCAAGCACCACAGCCTTAGAGGTCACACCTACCTCGCGAACCATCCAACAATAAGGACTCCTTAGTCCATTAGTCTTTTCTTTCAATTTCAGTTTTCTTCTTAATCTCCTTCTCTTTATTTCCTTTATCTTTAATTATAATATTAGTATATTATTAATGTTTCTTTAGATTTCTTGGCCATATCTTTGCAGCTACTCAATTTCTTTATCTAGCACAAAGATCATCAAGAGACACCCACCGATCGGCCCTCCAACTTATATTTCTCTGCCATCCTCCCGAAAATTACCCAAAATTCAGGAAGTGACATTCTATCCCTCTCTTTTGATCTTATATTAATTATTATTACCTATCTTTGTACATTGAGAGCAATGTACATCTTAAGTGTGGGAGGATAAAAGAGCCTAACTTTTTGCATAGTTCTCAATTTAATGCCTAATTTCTCAAAAATCCTGAATTTTAAACTTGTTCGAAAGTATTTTTCTCATATTACTAATTAGGATGAAATTTCTAATGATTTATAATTTTTATTGATATGTTTTAGAGTAAGTTATAGTTAATTGTGCATTGATGATTAAATTTGAAGGATACTAGAGAATCGAGCATGATAAGTCTACTTTCTAAATATTAAAAATTAATGGGTCGTTGAACTGAATTTGAGTATTACTTTGAAGGTTGAAATATACAGGGATTGATGTCAAAAACACCCATAATTTTTGTGAGATTTTGAGCCTTATAGAGCATATATTCTTTTTCGTGCTCACTTTATTAATTATGAGTGTGTCAACTTTGAACTGTTATTCTAGAACTTGCCTCGTTTATACATGTCGAGACCACATTAATGATTTGATATACTGAGATGATAAAGGCACTTAGGTTTAACCTACTTACTCCATAAAAAGTCTACCTTCACAAATTAACCCCTAGTGAACCCCGTTGAATCTTAACAACCTTTTTATTGACTCACCCACTAATATTAACCCAAAATCCCTTTGAATTTGTTATCACCATTCTTTTGACTACCCTTTAATCGAGGTTTGATTTGATTAAATTACCGAATTATCTTAGTTCGATAGTTACATTTATCATTTATGATGTAATATTTTAGTTTATTCTTAAAAAAAAATCCAAATTTATTCAATATTAGTAGTATATAAAAGAGCTTAGAGCATTTAAACTCCAATTGTTGAAGAAAAAGCTCGTATTAAAGTATTATCAAATTTTAAGTGATGAAAATACTCTTTATTATAGAGTAATTATCAATAGTGGTATTATTAGTTTTCATTCGATGCAAATAGTCATATTCAGTTCATTGTTTTTAGATTAGGTAATTAGTCAATTCGATCTCGATTCTAACCATCTAATTCAGCCTGTATCCACACCCTTAACCTTAGCCCTATTACAATCTTGATAAAGACCTTTTGATCTGTGTATCATCTCATATACAGTGGTGGAGATTTGATTTTCAGGCAAGCCTATGGGATTAACTTTTCAGTTTTGACTTATGAGTGTTTATTCTTGAAACTTAAACACTTTGAGTGATTTGAATGAATCTTTTGTGAGGATGTCAATCCTTGTCGGTTTTGAATTAAAGGTAATTACTTAGATAAGCAGAGACACCTATGTTTTCGTACTACAAATGTATGACTTATCATGATTGAATTTTTAGGATTCTTTGAGTTGAATTATCCATGTATAAATTATCTATGAATTATGATGAGACATTTTTGATAGAAATTATGAATTATGGAAAGCTTGTTTTAATTGTAAGTTGAGAATTTTGATTGAGGACAAGCAAAAGCTTAAGTGTGGGGGTATTTGATAAACCGTAAAAGTAACATATTTTAATCCAACATTTAGTATGCTTTTGGATGATTTAGCCCTCAATTTATGTAAAAAGGTGCTCTTAATCCTTTCTTTTCATGTCTTATACTTAGGAAAAGCACCGAGAATGAAAAGAATGAGAAACGGGCTTAAAACGGACCAAATTGGGCCAACCCAAGAAATTGGCATGGCCTAAACTTCAAGTCACAATTTCGTGCCTCGCCAATCATTCAAAGACACGCCCAAGTATGATTTGCATGGCCGTGCCCCAATCGATGCACTCTAAAGCATGACACGAATCTCGACTTACACGCATCGTGCCATGGTCGTGCCTCAATCAATGTAATCGACACACGGCTCAAGTCGACTTACACTGCAAGGCGTGTGCCATGGCCGTGCCCCTGCTACGGGAATGAGTAATTTCACTCGAATTTGGATGCTTGAAGCCAAAGAAACATACTCCTAAGTCCACTTAAACACCTTAATAGTAATTTTACTTGAAAGAGGTACTTAGGAGCCAAGTAAAGCATCTAAGGAGCCTATATAAACAACCCAAGGCAGCCATTCTAAAGAGGAAGTTTTTGGACAGAGTTTTCTGCCAGAGCTTTTACTCAGGAAATTCCTCGTAGATAGCCAGTTGATCCATCTCAAGAAGCCGGAGTTCTACTCAAGATAGAGGATCTCCTCTTCAATTCCTTTAGGTGGTTTTAGGGATTTCTTATGTTTTGTTTTATCTTTTCTCTTGAGATGTTTTCTTATTTTTTTATGAACTAAACCCTTCAGATACCTGAAGGAGATGAAACCTATGACGAATTTTGTTATTTGATTTCTAAATTATATAATAAGTACTTAGTTTGTTCTTAATTATGTTGCTTAATTTAATCTGATGTGCGTAGGTGGAGGAGGAATAGACCCTGCCTAAGAGTAGATCTAACATAATTAAGCGGAGTTGATCGAGCGCCTAGAGATAGGGTTACGAGATTTTGCTAAATTATGGTGAAACCTAATATAAGAGTCCATTGATCGATTTATTGCTTTCTTAGGGGGTTATTATAAGAGAATGAGAGTTCCACTAATTAACTTAAGGTTAGACGTTATTCGCCTCGAGAGAGGGTTTAATATAGGTTGGGAGTCTCACGGATCAAGTTAAGTAAAGAAGTCATATGAATTAAAAGTTAGATAACAAAAGAAGTCATAGGTGGATTCTTCCGAGGGTATCGTCAGTAATCAATTGAGTTTTTCACAGTCTTTTCCCAAAGTTTTGTTCTTTTATCTTTGCATTTAGTTTAAGTATTTCATTAGTTTTAGATTAATAAACCAATCACTCCATATTTTAGGCTAAATAATAGAAAGAAAGTGAGTAGTAGTACTTTTAGGTTCCCTTGGGTTCGATAAGATACTCTTGCCTAAACTATACTCTTTGCTCGATAGGTGCACTTGCCTCTATCGTTGTCATAGTTAGTCTACAGGTTCGATCATTCTTTTTATAAATATTAAAACTCGACTGTTTGACACGATCAATGGTGCTAGGGTCATCGACCAAGTACTCCAAAATAATTTTTCAATATGAAACATGCTTCAACGTGCAATGTTATTGAAAGATGCTTTGGGTTATTAAAACTTAGATGGAGGATACATAAGAGTCCATCATTTTATCCTGTGAAGGTGCACAATAGAATCATTATTGCATGTTGTTTGCTCCATAAGTTTATTCTAATCTATATGAGTCTTGATCCAATTGAAGCGGAGTTAGGAGAAGGATTTCCTAATAATGTGATAGAGGATGATGAACTGAATATTTTAAATATTCATCCATTAGATGTATTGGCTACTAGGAGGATGGAAATAGTCAATCTTTAGAAATGACAAGCATCTATAAATTAGTTAGGTTTATTAAAACATATAAGGTTAATTTATTTATATTATTTCATGTATTTATTTTACGAAACTTTGTTGTTGTTTGCATTGTCTTTATGTATTGTACAGGACTTGTTGAATTACATCTTTAATTTATTTTTTTCTAATTCATCATATGTTATAATTTTATAAAACGTCTACCTTCTAATTCATAATATCAAACCTAATTTTAATTTGCATCTTTTCTTAAGATAATTATGTTAGGCTTTTCACAACCAACTACAACTTTTTCTCAAAATTCTTGAGGAATCAAAAGGAAACGGGTTTCAGAAGAATATGTTGCGTTGGTTGCATGTATGGCCGACTTGCATAATGTTGGAACTTTTAATGTAGATACAAGATTCAAGGTCGATTATTTAAATGATTTGGAAAGAATGTTAGAAAAAGCTTTACCTCATGCTATGTTGAAGGCTAGACTTAATCTTGAATCGAGGATTAGGATATTGAAAAAAATAGGCAATCCATTTACGACATGCTTAGAGGAATAAAGGCTTTGGTTGGGAGAAGCATATGTAGATGGTTGTTGCTAAAGATGTTGTGTGGAACTCATATATAAGTGTAAGAATTATTTCTTGTATTTATTATCTTGTTTTAACCAAACTTATATCTAATGTGGATTCCGTCTTTTTTATAGAGTCGTAAAGAAGCTTGTCAATTCAGACATGATAGTTTCCCTTATTATAACCAACTTACTTCCATATATGCAAAAGATTGAGTCACTAGAAAGATGCTCAAACAACTTTTGATGTTGTTGAAGAAATAGATGTTGAGGATGTAGCTACTTTAAAGAATCTTGAAGAAGAAAACAATGACCATGAATGCAAAACTGATGTTTCCTTGGATGAGATGGATGTGTAACATCCCAAACCCGGCCTAGACGTTATGGCTGTATCTGATAATGTCACACGATAGTGTTTTTGAAACATCGTTGTTACGATGAAAACATTTCATGTTATTATCTTTAGTAAACCTTTGTTAGAACTTAGGAAGTCGTCTTTATTCATTTAAAACATTTGTTTTGAAACATTCCTCGTTGCGGAAGCTTTAATAAAATAGTCTAGGTGATTATGCGTTTAGAAATTACTTTAACTTTTTAAAAACTAAATTTCCTACGACCAGCAGGTATAAATTCATAAAGTAAAATAAATAAATAAAAACCCAAATTTAAAACCAAAGTCCCAGAGGGTCTTTAAAATACAACCCAAATAATCAATAATAACTAAACCATAAATTGTAAATTGAAAACCATGAAGTCCAAAAATTACTGTGGTCACCGCTGAGTCCTCTATCGCACCAATCCATCTAAGTCTGGGGATTACCTATGCACATTAAACAAAAAGGGTGAGTTTATGTAAACTCAGTGTGTAATCTTGCAAAAACAAACAAACAATCAAGATTCACAATTGCAGTTGAATGTCTTGGGCCTTAGCCTTTTTCAGTGTTAGTGACAGTTTGGGCCTTAGCCTATCTCAGTACGGTGTCAAAAATGTAGTAGGGCCTTAGCCCATCACAAGATCAATAGCGATATGATTATGCAAAGAGCAAAATCCTACCCAACCAGCCTCTACACACCATCTCCATCCAACCCTACACTTTATGCGGGGATATAATCAACCCACCCATCCTTACACTCCAAGTAGTACCGAATGCGACATTATCTGAAGAGTTTGCAAATGAGTGCATGATGAAATTAGGCTTAAAGCCTTTCAGTACACTTCCTCCGAATAACAACCCCTAACCCAATGCAATGCAACACACAATGGATGACATGATATTATGCAATTTCAGTATATATATTCAGTTTAGATGTTAACATGCCCAGTACATATCATTCAGTCAACTTCACACATTTAGGGGTCTAAGTAGCACTTATCGACCCTACAGTAGGTTCACAATAGACTTGAGCGACCCGTGCAACCTTAAAAACATTTCGGTAAAAATGGGCCCACACACCCATGTGATTTGCCCGTGTGGCCCTACAAGCCCACTAGGCCCAAATTGGCCTTGGCCGTGTGATCCATTTTTAAAGTAACCTATGCTAGCTTAATACTCATATATGTTTTCACTATTTACTTATAGGTTCATTCAAAGCTATCTACTTGAGTCATTATCACTAAATTATTTATATCTTGAGCTACAGAATTCCAAATTAAGATCCGCTTGATGTTTTTGAAACTAAACTCAAATACCTTTCTACCATAAAATTTTTAGAATTTATAGTTTATCAAATAAATATAGTAAAATCTTTAAAGTTATCCTTATTCTGCTGTTTGACAGCTTTATCCTTTCCTTACTAAAAATTATTTATCTCTTAGTATGGAATTTAGATGATGTTTCCGTTTGTTTCTCTTGAAAATAGACTCATTAAGTATTTAACCATATAAATGTAAGCCCCAAATCACTTTTTACAAATTTTGATGATTTTCCTAAGTCAGAATAGGGGAACCGGAAATCATTCTGACCTTGTCTCACAAAATTTATTATATCTTATGATTTACAATTCCATTGCTTACACTATTTCCTCCATGAAAAACTACACTTAATAAAATTTAATTTCATATTTTATTCAACCTCTAGCTCAATTCCCACTATTTTTGATGAATTTTCAAAGTTAGACTACTGCTGTTGTCCAAAACTAATTTAGTGTAAAATGTTGATTTTCAAGTTTATAATAGCCTTATTTCCTTTCTCTACAATTTTTCGCATCATTTTCTCTTATTTCTCTTTTTTTTGATAGCAAGAAATTATGACTTTTCACTGAATCTGTAACACCCCTTACCCGTGCCCGATGCCGAGACAAGATACGAGGCATTACCATACTTAATCTTACTTGAACTTGCATTCTTGGGCTATAAAATTTCGTTCCAACATAAAACCTTTCATTCTTAACCAAAACATGCACATTATGGGCTTACGAGGCCTTAAACTTACTTTCGAGAGTTTTTGAGTTCAACCGGAAACTTTTACTCTCTTGGAAAATTTTTGTCTAAACAGGGGTCACACGCCCGTGTGGGGAAGCCGTGTGGTCATACACGCCCATGTCCCTAACACGTGTAATATTTATTTTCAATTTGGACCTACAGTGGTTTTCACACTGCCAAACACACGCCCGTGTCTTTGGCCTGTGTCCTTCACAAGGCCTCGACACGCCCGTGTCCTCGCCCGTGTGTGAAAACTAGGGGTATTCTATTTATGACGTCAATAATCCCTTAAGGAACACATGCCCTAGGCACACGCCCGTGTGTCTGCCCGTGTGGACAACTAGAGGCTATTTTCTAAGCCTTTTTGCCACCCTGAAACATAAACTCATTCATTTCATCACAAGTAGCACATAACATAGCAATATTAAACTATTAAGAATCCTTAAATTATCATTCATTCCACCCATATTTTACTCAATAACTTGCATGAACGTTCATTTCATTATACTCATCAACTTTATAATATAAACTTAACAATATTGGCCAACATCATGGCCATTTACAAAATGAGTGTAAAATATTAATAGCCAACCCTTTGGCCTTCAAATATGACATGACACAAAATGATTAAGTTCATATACATGCCATACTCAAAATGAATTAACTTTACTATACCAAAAGAATAGTTGATAGTGCGATCCGAACTCCGACGTTCTATGATCCCTAAGCTAACTTAGCGAAACTACAAGGGAATAGGAAAAAGAGAGGGGTAAGCTTATAGCTTAGTAAGTTTGCATGAAATTATAAACAACATAAGTGCTTTCATTAAATTCATCCATCTATTGGAACAATAGCAACATAAGTCTCAAATGCTTAAACATACTCATCTTTATTCTTACCCATCTCATGTTACATTATGGGTTTATAACTTGTATTTTCTCATGGTACCTGTATCACTTATCACATGACTTAGCACATATACTATCATGAGCATAAACTCAAATCTTCATCATTCATAACATGAATGAAACTCAAGGTCATCCATAAATAGTTTTGGCTCTATACCATTTTACATACTTAGCTCTTTTGCCCATGAACTAATTAGAATATCGTAGGATATTCAAACTCATCATGCATAAACCTCGATGCCAACGCCATATCCCAAATATGGTCTTACATGGGATCTCCTTTGATACCGATGCCATATCCCGGATATGGTCTTACACGGGATCTTATAGCTCGATGTCGATGCCATGTCCTAGACATAGTCTTATACGAGATCATACAGAGATGTCGATGCCATGTCCCAGACATGGTCTTATACGAAATCAACCTTTGGTGCCGAGGCCATATCCCAAACATGATCTTACACAGGATCTTCTTTATTCAATGCTATTACATGAGTATCCTCATTAGTTCAAATCTTTATCCGGTATTTTGAATCTTACACGGGACCTTCTTTATCCGGTATTTCACTTAGCTTATTTTCACCATTTCCTTATCGAGGCTATGTCACTCGATTTTCATAGTTATATCATACATTCTCATAATATTAAGTAGTTTCAAATATCAAAACATTATGAAACTTTAAATTCATACAAACTTACTTCGATTTTCAAAATGTGTATCGATGCTCAATTTAGTCCTCGATTTTGTTCTTACCTCGGTTCGATCCGGGTTTGTGTTTCTTGATCTATAATAATAATTTCACTTGTTAAATACACGCATTGACTAAATCGACTCATAATTCATATTTTGAAAAATTATAATTTTGCCCTCAAACTTTTACATAATTACACTTTTACTCTAGGCTCGTAATATAATTTTTATTCAACTTTCTTGCATTTTAAGCCTGGCTGAATCATATTCTCAACTATAGTAACCTTCAATTTTCACTATTTCACTCATGTATGACCATTTTTACAACTTTTACAATTTGGTTATTTTTTGCATTTTTCATGGAAATCACTTAGAAAAAGATGTTTATCATACATAAATCCTTCATATTCTTCCATAAAACATCAAAATACATGCATGTCATACATGGGTAAATTTTTGAACATAAACCCTAGCTCAAAATATAGTTAGAAATAGCTAAACCGAGCTACGAGGGTCTAAAAAAGACGAAGATCATTAAAAACGGGGCTAGGATGCACTTACTATCAAGCTTGAAAGTTGAAGAAACCCTAGCTATGGCTCCTTGCAAATTTCGGCACTAGAGGAAGAAGATGGACAAGATTTTGGCTTGTTTTTCCCTTTTAATTCTTTTATTTACTAAATGATAAAAATGCCCCTAATGGTCCTTTATTGAGATTTTTCCTTCCCATGTCCATAATTCTATTTCATACTTGAATCTTCTAGAATCTCATATTTTCTACTCTTTGCAATTTAGTCCTAATGGACAATTTAATCACTAATTAATAAAATTTCTTCATGAAATTTTTCACACAATCATGCAAACATCTCGTAAGCCTCATAAAAATCATATTTCTACAGATTTGTGGTCTCGCACCACTATTCTAACTAGGCCCTAAGTCGGGCTATTATAGAATCGTTTTCAACGTTTCGGGTACACACCTGGTATCATTTTTGATGCGTAAGCACTCCTAAGCCTCTAGAACCTAAAAATCGACCAACATATCTCCAAATTAATCACTTAATTCATCAATCAAACTAAATATCCCCAACATAAAACTCGAGAAACTAAACCAACGATGGTTCAAAAACTTACCACGACGAATTCGATAACCAGTCGTCTCCACACACTGGAATATCCGCTTAAAACCTTTGAACAACACCTAAACGAGAGCAAAACAAACCCTTTGTTAATTTCCTAATCGAAAGATGATAACTAAGGGAAAAATTCCACTTACCGAAATAGATGAAGTCAAAAGTTGAACCCAAAGAGATGACTCGCAAAAAATACAGAAAAAAGAGTAGGGAAAAGAGAAGAGAATTTCGGCTATAGAGCAAGAGATGAACCGATCAAGAAAACAAAAAGAGAGGAGAAAGAGAAGAAACAAGATTATGCCAAAGGGGAAAAAAACCAAAAGTGAACAAGAAGGGAGAAGGAATAGCAGAGAAACAAAAGTCTAACGTCAAAAAATTTGTTGGGAAAAAGAAAATATAAAACTGATAAGAAGAAAATCTTATTTTGATAACTTCTCACCAAATATCTCCTAAAAACACTCCCTATTAACCCACTGAAATACAACTATTCAACAGTCCAGTTTAATTTGAACTCCACCACGCCACACGCCTCAAACAAAAATTAATTCCCCTGCTTGCGTAGGGACTCGAACACAGGGCCTTCTACACATGAACACTCCACTTAACCACCATACCAGCAAGCCCATTTTGATATATTTTTACCAACAATCAAATAAAAGCCTATTGAACAAGAGTAAGGCCTAACTCATTCAAAATACCAAAATTTGCCCAAGCGAAGGCTTGAACTTGGGACCTCTCAAACACTCCCAGAACACATAACCACTAAAGCTGATAGATATTTGTATCATATTTTGAAAATAATAAAATTAAAAATTTTGGGGCGTTACAGGATGTCTCAGCTACACAATCGCAACTATCAAAGCCAAACCAAGATGATTCCACATTTTCAAAGAATAATTTTGATGTGAGTGAACAACTTTCTTGTACTTCACTTATTTATGCTGGCACATTATTGGAGGAAAACATGTAACAACCCGTTTTCAGTGAAGTCGGAACAATGGTTTCGGGACCACAAATTCGAGTCATAAAGAAAATTTATTTTAACATTATTGCATGGTTTGCATTATGATAGGAAAGGCATATGAAAATTTTGATAAGAAAATTTTATCGATTTCATGTTTAATTATGGAAAGGACCAAATTGCATAAAATGCAAAAGTTGAATTCTAGTAGCTATAAGGATTAATTAGCTATGAAATTTAAAACTTGATGTCCTTATATGGCAATTAGATTATTAAATGGAGTTAGTAGATATTTTGATGAATCATCCATGAAAATTAGAAAAAAAATGACTAAATTAGAATGTTGAAAATTAATGGATGATAATAAAATTAAATAGAAAATATCATCTTATTTTTATCATCTTTCCCAAATTAAAACATGGAAACCCTAGGAAAGATAAAAATGTTCAAGCAAACTTTCTTGGCTTGATTAGGTATGTTTTCTTGTCCCGTTTTTAGTAATTTTTATATTTTCGAGTTCGGAGTAGCTTAATTTATCTATTTTGGGGATTAATTTGTAAAGATATCAAAGTATAAAATTTTTTCCAAAGAAGTAAATGCTGAAATTTTGAAATTTATGGTAGAAAATGAAAGGTTGTTGATAGATAAACAACTTTTACAAAGAGAATTTTGATGAAATTATGATTTAGGGACTAAATTGAAAAATGGTAAAACATATGGAAAATTTTTTTTTTTGAAATTCATGGGCTATTATTAAAACTTGTAAAAATTGGTTAGGCTTGGAATAAGGATTAAATTGCATGAATTTTATTTTTCGAGCCTAGGGACAAAATTATCATTTATGAAAAGTATAGGGGCAAAATGGTAATTTTTTAGGAAGTGAATTGAGTTCAATTGAGTATTAAATGGATTAAATTGATGTTAAATTCATTTACATAGATCCAGAAAGACCAAATAAAGAGTTAGATCGAGGAATAGAAAAGGTGACGGATTAGTAGATTATCATACACAAACAAGCGTCGAGATAAGTTTGTGTAACTTAATTATGTGTATTAATATGTTTAAATTGACTATTGTATTTGTGTGAATTACATACATGTTTAATGTATGAAATTAATCACATGTCCGATAATATCCAGAAAATGTTAAGTTTCGTTTGAATAACGAAATTTGATGGATACTAGATTTCTCGTATTGAATGTGGTCCTGCATATGTTTCGGATACACTATACCTTGAACGAGCAATCCTATTATAAGCCCTCTCGAGTATCCTATTATATAGTTCCTGCGAGCATCCCGATCGGTAGTGATCCTGCATGTGTAGCGTACTACCGCAGCTCTGTGTGAGCGTCCTGTTACACGATTCGATCAATTGTGGTCCAGCATTTATTGCAAACACAAACGCAGCTCTTCGTGAGTGTCCTAATATAGGCTCTTATGAGCTTCTTGACATGGCTCGCTTGAACTTCCTGTTATGCTATCCGAAGCTCCCTGTTAATAACTCTTCGGAGTTACCTGTTAAGCTCAAAGAGCTTCTTGTTCTAAACTCTTAGGAGTTTCCTATTTAGCTCGGATAAGCATCCTATTACATGGCTCTTCTAAGCATCCTGATATATGGCTAAAGAGTGTGCTTTCTGATTATGTACCCTTATGGGTACCCCTAAACATGAGTTGACGGATCATTGATTTGTATACCTCGAGTATACTATCTGGGCATCCATCAATATTTTAATAATTCAATAGATAAAACTTCTGTTAAAAGAAAACATGAGATTAACATGATTATATAATGGCATGTATAATTAAACTCATACTTGCTACGTTCAATCCAATAATCGGCTAAACCTGGCTCTGATACCAATAAATGTAACACCTCTAACCCGTATCCGTCGCTGGAATAGGGTTACAAAATATTACTAGAGTTTTCAGAATAATTATATATAATTCATGTTTATTACTATTCATATTTCGAGATTATTCAGATTGTCCTTGAATGGACCATCGAGGCCCAATATGAGTATTAGGATCGAGTCGGGACTAAATCGGGAAGTCATAAAATTTTTCACAAAATTTCAAAAAATTTCCAAGATGTAGGGCACACGCCCGAGTGATCATATAACACACTTGTGTCATAGGCCGTGTCGGACCCCATGTAACTTTTTGACTTGCACCACACGGCCAGCCACACGCCTGTGTGCTAGGCTATGTGATTAATTAATTTTTTTTCAAAATTAGGTCCAGGTTTCACACGGCCAAGACACACGCCTGTGTTTTGGACCGTGTAACACATACGGCTGAGACACATGCCCGTGTCTCTGCTCGTGTGCTCAATTTTGAGTATTCTGTTTGTCGAATTTAAGATGCAGGGGATACACGACCTAAACACATGCTCATGTACCAGGCCGTGTGTCACACACGGTCTAGACACACGTCTGTGTGTCTACCCGTGTGGACAAAATAAAGTCATTTCTAGCTTCATTTCTCACCCAAAATTTTACCAATATCCTGCCCTAAAACTTACATCCAAATACCAACCAATTCAAGCATTGATTTCAAGCAAATTCTAACATCTAGTATGATATATTATTGCATATATATAATTATGTTTATATTCTTACCTTAGTTTAACCTAAACATTAAACATCACTTGATCATTTATACTTAACATATATGTATTTATCATGATATAATGTCTTATAAATACACCAAAATAAACCATTACTAGCCATTCCAATGGCTAAATTACAAAAAAACATATTCAAGCCAACAATGGCCAAGTTAGCCTATACATGCCATTATACCAAAATAAATTTACTATTTATACCAAAATAAGATTGTGGATAGTGTGATGATGCTCCAACCGTTCACCAACCTTCGCGAGCTTCCGAGCACTATAAAACAAGAAAAGTAAACCTAGTAAGCATATTATGCTTAGTAAGTTCTTATAACTGGAATTAAACTTACCAATCTCATTTATTAAAATTAAGCATATAATAATTTATTTCGATCAACTTGGTAAAATTGCCTAAACACATGCAATCAATCAAACAAGTTAGTCACAAAATTCTCATATAAATTAAGTAAACATAGATGAGCTCATCATGCTATATTCTTTCAAGACATTATTCATTTCATCTCAGAATTCTCATATCATATCAAGTATTTTGTCCGTTGAATCATTGAAATTTCGATGGATACTCAAATAGTACACTCAAGGTGTACAATTCAATAATCCGTCAATTCATATTCAGGTGTACCCATTAAGGCACTTAATCAAAAGCACACCCTCGAGCCACATATCATATAACAGGATTACTTGTCCAAGCTAAATCCTGTTTCCAACATATGTTCATAATAGCATAATCAGGATTACCCGTCCGGGCTAAATCCTATATAAAATATATGCTCAAGAGGGCTTATATCAGGATTACCAATCCAGGATAAATCATTTCTATAATGAGGTCAATAGTATTACTCGTCCGAGCTAAATCCCATCAGCAACAAATGCAGGACCTCATTCAATAAGAGAAATCATATTTATCCATCGAAATCCAATATTCAAACAGAATTTAACCTTTTTCAAACAATTTTAAGCATGTATTCATTTCTTATATTGTAACATTACAATAATTCACATAAATATAAATCACATTCTATACAAATATAACATTCAATTCAACATATTAACGTGCTCAATTAAGTTACACGAACTTACTTCAACACTTGTTAGTATATAAAGATCTACTAATCCAAAACTTTCTCCTTTCCTCGATCTAAATTTGAATTTGAGTTATCCAGATCTATACAAATAAATTTAACCATCAATTTATCACATTTCATATTCCATTGGACTCAATTTACATCTTAGGCAAAATTACCATTTTGCCCCTAAACTTTCCATAAATTTTAATTTCGTCTTTAGGCTCGGAAAATGAAATTCATGCAATTTACTCCTTATTCCAAGCCTAACTGAAATTTCAATATACAATTTATAGCACATGTATTCCATAAAATTTAGAATTTTCTTCAATTTTCACAACTTTACAATTTAATCCCTAAATCATGTTTTAATCAAAAATCACTTTGTAAAAGTTGTTTATCTATTAACAACCTTTCATTTTCTACCATAAGTTTCTAATTTTCAGCATATTCATCCATGACATAATTTCTATGCTTTGATAACTTTTCAAATTAATTCCCAAATAGATAGATTAAACTATCCCGATTTCAAAAATATCAAAATTACTAAAAACAGGACAAGAAAACTTACCCAATTAAGCTTGATTAGTTTCTTCTCTCTCTCCTAGGGTTTCCATGCAAATTTTGGGGAAGAAGATGATATGTAATGGTATTAATTCTATTTTAATTATTTATCATCTTTTAATTATTTTTGTTTCCAATTTAATCCTTGCTCTTTTCTATTTTTTCCATGGATGAATCATCAAAAATATCTACTAACTTTTGATTAATGGTCTAATTACCATATAAGGACCTCAAATTTTGAATTCCATAGCTATTTGATCCTTCTAGCTACTAGAATTTAACTTTTGCATTTTATGTGATTTGGTCCTTCCCGTGATTAAGCACTAAATCGATAAAATTTTCTTATCAGAATTTTCATAGTACATTCCTATCTAAATGCAAATCATGCAAAATACAAAAATAATTTTTCTTTCCGGTTTGGATTTGTGGTCCCGAAACCATTGTTTCGATTTCACTGAAATTGGGCTATTACAACTAACTTGTTTGATGAGAACTTGTGTTTAGGTAATTGATAAAAAATGTTTGGATGTATGTTATACATGTTAAATTAAATGAGCATGATTGGTAAGATAAATTCTTATTATACAAACTTACTAAGCATAAAATGCTTACTAGGTTTTCTTTCCTCTGTTTTATAGTACTCAAAAGCTCGTAAAGGTTGGAGATTGGTCAGAGCATCATCACACTATCCTCTAGTTTGTTTGGTATAATTAGGAAACTTTATTCAGTATAATGGCATGTATAGGCTAATGGTATTAAGTGAGGGTATGTAAATGTTTTGGCAGTATGTAGTCATTGGAATGGCTATTGATTACATATTTAATATATTTGTGCATGAAGTTATATTATGCTTGGTATGTGAGTATGCATGGATTAGCAACTTAGATATAATCACACTTGGGTAAGTATATAATTTTAATGTAACGATGATACTTAAAAGCCTGAGTAAATGTATCATGAATAAAACTTGATCATTAGATTGATTTATATACCTTGAATTGGTTGGTGAACATATTGAAGTGTTGATGTAGGTGCAAGGTGAAAAGGGTGAGAAATAAGGCTTGAAAAATGTCCTTATTTTTTCCATACGAGTAGACACACAAGCGTGTGTCTCAACCGTGTGTGACACACAGGCCATGCGCATGGACGTGTGGTTTGTGTCCCCTGAATCTTAAAATTAGAGAAACAAAATGCTCAGAATTGAGCACACGGGAAGAGACACGGGTGTGTGTCTCAGCCGTGTGAGACACACGACCCAGGACATGGGCGTGTGTCCTGGCTGTGTAACCCCTGCACCTAATTTTGAAAATAATTGTCCACATAGTCTAGCACACGAGCGTGTGGCTGACCGTGTGACCCAAGTCAGAGAGTTACACGGGTAAGGACACGGGCTGGGACACGACCGTGTGCCTCACATCGAATGCCCACACGGTCTAGGACACGAGCGTGTCATCGAGTGTGAGCCACACGGGCGTGTGTCCCTTGCAACTAAAAAAAAATTGAGATTTCGTGATAATTTTTTGTGATCCCAGTTTAGTCCCAACTCAATTCTAGTATGTATTTTGGGTCTCGAGGTCCCATATGAGGGACATTATGAATGATTGTGATTGATTTTGAAAATGAATAATAAATTACATGAATTAACTGTAACTGAATTGTAAACTCTGGTAATGCTCCATAACCCTGGGACATTATGAATGATTGTGATTGATTTTCAGAAATGAAAATTACATGAATTAACTATAATTGAACTGTAAACTCCGGTAATGTTTCATAACACTGTTCCAGTAATGGATACGGGTTAGGGGTGTTACAAAACATATGGACTATTGACCTTGAATTAAGTATGAGCATTGCCTCCGAAGTGTTAATTCTGGAGAAGTAAAAAAAATGCTAATTCAAGAAAATGCCCAAAAATTATATCTAGCCTTAGGTGAAGTAGAAGGATTAACTGAGTATGATCGCTTTCTTGTGTGAAGCAAAAATCCGAACTATCCAACACAAGTGCTCATTTCTTAAGCCTACCTTCTTTTGTGCGAGTGGAATGAGTGAGAAGATTTATTTCTACCGATTAAAAATCATGGTTGTGTTGGTTATGTTTTGGTAACTTTTTTTATATGTAATATTTGGATGATATAATGACATGATAGAATGTCATCAACTGTTGTAACTTTTTTGATGTTGTAAAATTTAACATATAGATTATGACATATAGCTAATAGCATCATGTAACTTTTTGTTAATGTATGAATATTGTGTTTGTATGTAAAATATAATTCTCAAGCTATTTATTACTTCTAATATTTTGCTTTTAAATTTAGAGGATAATTAAATTATTTGTTTCGCTAATGATATTTTAACACATTAAATATGCATTATAGTTTAAAAATAATAAAGTAGGCTATATATTATTATTTTTATTACTTCATGTTTTAATAATAATTATATTAATAATGTTATTAAATTATATATTTTATTTTATTAAATTCTATTTAATAATAATTATATTAAAATATGATTAAATTATTTGTTATTAATATTAAATTATATTTAATAACAATAATCATCAACCTAAAAATAATCTGCTAAGGATACTTTGGTCATTTCAAATTTTTTTTTTCCTCATATTATTACAACATCTATTTCATTCAACCAAATACAAGAATACTATTAAGTTCTATTCCATTCCATTCAACCAAACAATTAAATTACTGATTACAACTCTATTGTAACATCCTAAAATTTGAGTATTGATATGATGCATGTTTTGGTGCTTAACTTGTGTATAATTAAAATTTTCAAGATTAGTATAGTCTTGAGAAGACTTGAGAATTATTCAGAATTAGAATAAATTTTTGTAATGAGTACTTAATTGAAGTGGATCAAGTGACTTTGAGGTTTAAGTAAATTTAAGTGTCAAAAACTAGCATAAGATGAGCTAGTAGCAAGGTGGTGTTGGCGCATGTATGTTTGCTAGAGGGAAAAGGTTCGAATCCTTAGATGTTCATTAAGTTTGTTTTTATTTTGTTTCCTCTTTCATTGTGTCGGTCATGGATAGGGATAAAGATGAGTTGGATAATATTTTTGGCAAGAAGCCCAACGGAAAAAGGTAAGTAAAAGTTTAAGGAAAAGAATCTCATGATTTAAGGTGATAAGAGGACATAAGGCATGAATCAAGGGCTTTGTTTTGGAAGCTTTGAATGGCCAATTGTCCATGAACATGGACGGTTTTGTGGACTAAAGAGGGAGCCAAAATTTTGGTAGTAAGTTTTGGAAAAGTGGGTAGCTTGAGAGAATTTTCATTTTGGTCATTTGCTCTCCCAAAAAAAAACCAAATTTTCTCTCATCTTTTCCTCTTGGCCGAATGTGCTTAGGATTAAGAGGAAAACCATCTTTGCTTTGTTTCTTTTGGTTATCCTTTTTGACCATTTGGTCATTTTTGCTAATCACTCAAGTAGCCTATTTGGTGTTCTCATCTAGTGCCTAAAACATCAATTACAAACAGCATTCTCTTTCTCCTCTCTTTTGGCCGAATGCACCATTGTTCAAACTCTCATCCTTTGTTTTTCTTTATTTCAAAAATTTAATCATAAACCTCTCATCCTCATTTTCTTCATTTCATCATTTTAAACTTTCTTTTCAAACATACTTTCAACATTTTCTTTTCCCTTGGACGAATGTTAGACTACCTCCATAGCCGAATCTTTCCTTTCTCTCCTTTGTTTTAGCATAGCCGAATCTTCCATTCTCCATAACATCTATTTTTTTTTATCATCGGTAAGTATCAATTCTTTTTCTTTTCTTTTGATATTTGGTCACTATGGCGAATGTTAGAATGTCTTTGGAAGAGACTTTTAACCGATTAACCAATCTTTATTCAAACGTTTTCTTTTCGTTATTCTTAGTGAAATAGTGGAAGGGTGAATCATCATCTTTTGGAGTAATCTTGAAGTTCATTTAAGATTTGATAATAACGTACAAAGGATTCTCTTGAGATCTTTCGGAATATTAAGGTAAGCTGATTTCACTCTTTTAAGTCATTAGTCTTAGGATTTTCAATATATTATTAAGACTAATGATTCTTTATCTTTGAAGACAATCAAGATAGGGACGAAAAGGGTTGTTAATAGTGTTCGGAAGAGGGGTGGTTCTATTAATCCCCCTAAGTTTAAGAGAAGGACTATTTCGGGAATCCGAGACTTTCCACCGGGTTGTGGACTCTCATCCGGTGAAAATCAATTATTCGAAGTCGTACGTACCCCCGAACCATTGTTTACTCGTGGTTTTGAACTTTTGATCGGAGAGAAATCGTAAATAGTGGTTGTTCGAGATTTCGAGGGTAAGGATCTAAATCGATAATCATTAGAATAGTTTTATATTAAATATTAGTGTTCTAATCCATCGTGATGTGTGTTTAGATATCAACGAGCGGGAAAGTGTAGTTCTCACCGTAATCAGGTGTGTAATCTCACACCGTATCTCATGGGTTAGATGACTATATCGTATAAATTGGTGGATGAAATCACAAGTTAGTGAAATCGGGAAGAATAGTATATTTATCACCTTAATGATAAAGTTTTGAAATTGGTATTAAGATCATGAAAATTACGAAATTGCCCTTAACGGGCTAATTCGATAAAAGTGATAATTGGGCCATATGTGATATTTGATAAATGGGCCATATGTGATATTTGATAATTGGGCCATATGTGATATTTGATAAATGGGCCATATGTGATATTTGATAATTGGGCCATATGTGGTAATTGATAAATGGGCCATATGTGATAATCGATAAATGGGCCATATGTGATATTTGATAATTTGGCTATATATGATAATTGATAAATAGGCCATATGTGATATGAGATTTCATGGGCCAAAATGTGAAATGGGACTGATTGTAATAACTTTTATAATGGGCCTTATGTTGGAATAATTATATGAATGGATTGTTATGCATGTTATATTCATGATTGCATGGGTTGGGCTATTTGACGAAGAGAAGTTCTAGTAGCTTTGCTACAATATTTTGGTGGCTCTGCCACAATTCTGAAAAATGGAAAATGCCATGTAAACTCTGTGAATTCAGTGGCTTGTCCACGAAATTTGAAATACGGCTTAATGCCTACTTCGGTTTGTTGGCGGGGTGGGTGACTAAAGCTCCCCACAGGTGTGCTGGTTGGTACGGGTGGTGCATAGCAGATGGAAATTTAGGTTTGGTTTTGGGAATTGCATATCACTTGCATTTTATACATGCTAAATTATTATAATTTTAATGGGCTTAGGCCCAAATAAATGCTTAAATGGCTTTGGCCCAGTGGACTAAGGTAAGTGAGTTACTCATCGAGTTCTAAGTAACTCACCCCAATTTTTACCCTCTCGGGTAATAATAATTGATGGAGACTTGGGTGGGAGATGACTTCGTGGAGGCTATACTACAAATGGTGGTCTATAAAACTTTAAGACTTCCTTAATAAATTTTATTAAGACTATTTTTATGGCTGTAACACCCCTTGACCCGAGTCCATTACCGGATAAGGGTTTACAGGTGTTACCATGCAATCTAACACTTAAGCTAAAATAATTGAATCATGGATGATCATCTTTATTAAAGAATTATCTATAAACAAATAATAAACACATGTGTAACACATAACATATATATTAGATCCAAATCATTCACAAAAGAATCATCGATGAACCTAATTCATCATACCGTGTATAATACATCAATATCACATAAACAAGTAGATTTCATGAAATCTCATAAGTGTCTAAGCTTCTTATAGCATAAAGTCTCGCCATAAATAAACTAATGCGTGCAACCATTACACATCAATTGTACACCCACTAAAAGGCCGAATATGCATGGTTCCATTATTGGCATTTTATGCACATTACCTAGCATAAACCGAGTTTAACAATTTTATGCACTCAATTAAAACAAGCAATTCAATGTCAATACATATATAAATATATATATGAAAATGCATACATCTCAATTATGCACTCTTTTCCATACTCGACTATGCCTAACTATTTTAAACATTTTAACCACATTTGCAATGGTCACCTAGATTTGGCCGAATACACATACCCATTTTATTCAATATAATTCATCCTATTTAAAACAACCGAATTTGATACATATCTAGATACATACTTCACAAGCATATAACTCAAATTCATATTCATATCAATTTCATGAAATTGAAATGCCTAACATCTCTCTTTATTAACCTATCACATATACGCATGATTAAAATTCTACCTTAATCTATCAAAGTGACCATCAAAGAGCAAAATACATATACATGTCATGGCATATATCTATTAAACCATTTCATATAATGCCTAAACCACATCCAAACACAAATGATAATTCATGGCATAAGCAAACTATATCATCAAAACACGAAACAAGTTATCCAAAATAGATAGCCATTTTAGCATGGCTAGCATATTTTACGATTACAAAACATTAGTTATATTGCTTAGTCTAACCTATACATGCCCTTTTTAGTACAAAACTAAGTTATTCAATACCAAAAGAAAGTCGATAGTGCGGTTGACTTCTTCCCAGATCCTTCGAGTCCGTAGCTTGAACCTAAAATCTATAAAACAAGCGTAAACGAGAATACACACAGTAAGCTTGCTAGCTTAGTAAGTCTCAAGCAATATTTATGACATATAAACACATACTTAACAATTTAACCTCCATTCTTGCGGCAATTAGCATAGATGATTCAATACAAGTTTCACCTAACCAAATATTAGTCATATCCTTAATCTAATCAATAGTAGTTTATCACATGAATTTATACAGTAACATTTCATATATACAACCTATGCATTTGAATATTTCAAGTTACAGAAACATAACGTAATTTTGATCTCATTGCACATCATATTCATAACCGAAGTTTTAAGTATCACCATTATATGTCTATACCTCAACTTCTCGTATATATATAAATCATACCACCAATGATAAGCCTAATGTCCCGAGATAAAATTCAATTCGAGTCATTAATTCATTACATCGTAATTAGCTCATATACAAGTAAACTAACTTACCTTATTACTTACCAATATAATAAGCTAATTTCCTTTTTCTTTTTAGAGCTTATAGCTCAATCTACTATGTATATACATCTCAAATTCTCTGTTTTAGCTTATCACCTAAAAAGCACGCTAGGCATCAAAGCCCAAATAAATCACCAAGACGAGGCTCGCTAGGCAAGAAGCTGAAATGAATCACCGCACAAGGCCCGCTAGGGACAAAGCGACATATAACAGGAACAAAGCACGCTAGGCAAGAAGTCTGAAATGAATCACCAAAGACAAGGCTCGCTAGGCACAAAGCTCGACATATAACACCCAAGACAAAGCACGCTAGGCATTAAAGCTCGAATAAGTCACCAAGACTAGGCCTCTTTGGGTAATAAGCCCGAATATGTTTATCAAATCAATTCATTAACTCACATTTCTTATCATATACATCACTATCAATTCATATACACAAAACCAATTCACTTGTCATATTGAAAACATATACTTGTTCATATCACATTAATGTAATATATTTAATCCAATTTAACACCTTTACATTCAGCTAACACATAATTCTATAGTCAATATTATTAAATTTAATTCTTTAACATGTTTATAATTTACTTTTGAACATATAAGTGCTTAAGGACTTACTTCGGCTGTCGATAGACCGTGCAAATCGACTATTCGAGAACCTTCGTCTTTCCCCGATCTAAATCCGTTTTTCTTTGCTCTTGATTTAAAACACATTAAAATTTAGCTCATTCAAGTAAATTTCATCTCAATTTAGTCTCTAAGCACATAAATATGCAATTTACCATTTTACCCCTACTATTTCAAATTTTTACAATTTAGTCCTATTTGCCTAAAACACAAAATACACCAAATTTCTCAATACCCCTTAAGGGCCGAATATGTATAGGGACTATACAAGTCCTTTTCTTTTAGTTATTTAGCAAATAAGCCCCTCTAAAATTTCATTTTTATAATTTGGCCCTAAAAACAAAAATTCATCAAAATTTCCAATACATAATATACTAATTTTTAACTTATCTTTTATCTAACATCATCAAACATCAAAAACCATATAAACCTATCAATAGCCGAACCTCAAACATGCTTAGATTCAAAATTTTTAACATGGGTCACTACGGTTTGAAGCAACGATCTCAAAACGTAAAAATTAACAAAATTAAATTCAAACTAACCTTGAAATCAAGCATCCAAGTGCCGAAAATCAAAGAACATAAGCCCCCCTTTTCTTTCTCAATATTCGGCCATGAGAGAGTGAGAAAGATGATGGTTTTGTTTATGTTATTTTAACATATTATAAAAGTAATTATTCAATTACTAATTTAACCTTTAATATAAAATAAAACTACATATATCTTAAGGTTATTCTTGACATAAGCCACCCACAAACTCAAAAATGGGTTATTTATCCTTTTAATGCTCCACTTTAAAAAGCCATCATCAAATAGGCACTTTACACTATAGTTTGAGACTTTTAAAATTTACGCGATTAAGTCCTTTTTGTCAAATTAAGCACCCAAACGATGAAATTTTTCTACGAAACTTTCACACATTTTAATTCACACATAATAAACACAAAATAAAATATTAAAATATTTCTCAAACTCGAATTCGTGGTCCCGAAACCACCGTTCCGATTAGGGTCAAATTCGATTCTGTTACAACTCTCCCCTTAAGGATTTTCGCCTCAAAATCTTACCGTTAAACAACGTCGAATATTGTTGCCTCATTGAATCTTCAGGCTCCCACGTAGCCTTTTCAACTCCGTGCCTTTTCCACAAGACTTTCACTAATGGAATTTTCTTGTTTCTTAACTCTTTCTTTTCCGAGCTAAAATACGGATCGGTTCTTCCTCATACGTCATATCGGCCGATTTCAATCTCGGGACGGTGTGATCACATGAGACGGATCTGATCTGTACTTACGAAGCATCGAAACGTGAAATACGTCATGTATCTTTTCTAACTCAGAGGGCAACTTCAATCTATAAGCAACAGGCCCAATACGTTCAGTAATTTCATAAGGTCCGATGAATCTCAGACTAAGTTTGCCTTTCCGACCAAATCGGAGTACCTTTTTCCACGAAAAAACTTTCAAGAATACTCAATCTCCAACTTGAAATTCAATGTCTTTATGTTTCAAATCAGCATAGGACTTTTGACGATCCGAAGCAGCTTTCAAATTGCCTCTACTAATAGCTACCTTCTGTTCTGTTTCTTTAATCAAATTAACCCCGAGTATCTTATTCTCGCTGAGCTCAGTCCAGTATAACGGTGTTCGACATTTTCGCCCGTACAAGGTTTCATAAGGCACCATTTTGATACTAGATTGAAAGCTATTATTGTAAGCAAATTCAATCAAAGGTAGGCATCGTTCCCACGTACCTTCAAATTCAAGAACGCAACATCTCAACATGTCCTCAAGTATCTGAATAGTTCGCTCGTGATCGATCGTCATCTGCGGATGAAAGGCTGTACTAAAATGAAGTTTAGTACCTAAAGCATCTTGCAACTTCTTCCAAAACCGCGATGTGAATCTTGGGTCTCTGTCTGAAACAATGGAACTCGGTTCACCATGCAACCTTACAATCTGTGATACATACAATTCAGCAAGTTTCTCAAGTGAATAGTCTATACGTACTGGTACAAAATGAGCTGATTTAGTCAGTTTATCAACTATAACCCAGACGGCATCTTTCTTACTTGGTGTCATAGGAAGACCCGATACAAAATCCATTGTAATTCTATCCCATTTCCATTTAGGTATCATGATTGGCTGAAGTAGTCCGGATGGCACTTGATGCTCAGCTTTTACTTGCTGACAAACTAAGCATTTCAAAACAAATTCAGATATATCCCGCTTCATGCCCGGCCACCAATAGAACTGTTTCAAATCATTGTACATCTTTGTGCTACCCGGATGTATCGACATTTGACTATTATGAGCTTCATCCAATACCATCTGAATCAAGTTAGCATTTCTCGGTACACACAATCGGCCTTTATAGATCAAACAGTCATTTTTATCAATTCGAAATTCTGACTTTGTATCATTTTCACATTGTGCTCGTCTAGAAGTTATATCTTTGTCAACCTTCTGTGCGTCACTAATTTGCTGAATAAACAACGGTCTAGCCTTCATCTCAGCTATGATCGAACCATCTCTAGACATAACCACATGTGCATTCAACGCCCGAAGAGCAAACAATGATTTTTGACTTAGGGCATCCGCAACAACGTTAGCTTTTCCCGGATGATAGTCAATTACCAATTCGTAATCTTTTAATAATTCCAACCACTGCGTTGTCTTAAATTCAGTCTTTTGAGTCATCAAATACTTCGACTTTTGTGATCCTAGTAAACATGACATTTCTCACGAATAAGTAATGACGCCAAATCTTCATGAATACAATGGCTACAAGTTCCAAATCATGCGTCGGGTAATTTCTTTCATGCGGCTTCAATTGTCTTGATCGCGAGGCTACTACTCCGCCTTCTGCATCAATACACATTAAACCACTTAAGGAAGCATCAAAATACACAACAAATTCCTTACCCGATTCATTTGAGCTAATCATCGAGCTTCGTCAAAGGGCTTTCAACCGATCGAAACTCTTCGACAATTTTTGACCACTCGAACTTTACATCTTTCTCAAGTAGTATTGTCAAAGGTGTAGCTATCACGAAAAACCTTTCACAAACCGTCTATAGTAGCCCACAAGTCCCAGAAAACTTCGAATCTCAAAAAGATTCTTCGGTGGCTTCCAATCAAGTATAGCCGAAATTTTGTTCGGATCGACTCTAATACCTGATGCTGAAACAACATGTCCCAAAAAGCTGACCTCTTTCATCCAGAACTCACACTTACTAAACTTCGCATACAACTGTTGATCTCTCAAAGTTTGTAGCACTAATCTCAGATGCTCGGTATGCTCGGCTTCATTTTTGGAGTAGATCAATATATCATCAATAAACACTACTACAAACCGATCCAAAAACTGTCTGAAGACTCGATTCATTAGATCCATAAAATAGCTGGTGCATTAGTGAGTCCAAAAGGCATAACCGAAACTCAAAATGTCCAGTATCTCATCCCGAATGCGTCTTTGGAACATCTCGTATCTCGACTCAGAATCGATAATAGCCCGATCTCAAATCTATCTTCAAAATATCAAGCCCTTTCAACCGATCAAACAAGTCATCAATCCGAGGTAATGGGTACTTATTCTTTATAGTTACCTTATCCATTGCCGATAATCAATACACATTCGATCGCTCCATCTTTCTTTTTCACAAAAGAATCGGTGCACCCAAGGAGAGAAGCTCGGTCGCGCAAATCCTCTATCTGTTAACTCTTAAACGTGCTTTCAACTCTTTTAACACAAGAGGTGCTATCCGACACGGAGCTATCGAAATCGAGTCGTTCCGATACCAATTCGATCTCAACTCAATCTCTCGTGATCGGTGGTAAACCGGTAGTTCTTCAAGAAACACATCCGGGTATTCACATACAACCGTGCAGATTCAACTGCTTTCGGACAATTTATTATCCAAAGACATAAGCCAAATAAGCTTCGCACCCTTTTCTCACATACTTCTCGGCTAACATTGAGGATATAACTATAGGAAACCCACTTAAATCACTGGATTCAATTCTAATGATCTCACCGCTCGGTGCCTCAAATCAATAAGCTTTCTTTTGCAATTCACCATTGCATCATGCGGTTAACTATCCATTCCCAAAATTATATCAAACTCATCGAAGGCAACAAGATTAAATCGACCGGGAAACAAAATCCCGAATCATCAACGGCAACCTTTACACACTTTATTAACAAACACACATCTACCCAAAGGGTTGGACACACGAATCACAAACTCAAGAGACTCAAGCGGCGAGTCTTCACCAATACTAAAGTTTCACACACATATGAATGGGTCGAACCAGATCAATCAATGCAATCACAAGAGTATCATAAAGGGTGAAAGTACCAAGAATGACATCCGGAGAAGAAGCATCCTCTCTAGCTCGAGTAGCATAAGTTCTAGCTGGAGCTCTAGCCTCGATCGAATCGGTGTTCTTCGTCCCTCTCTGATTGCCACTTACATTGCCGTAATGTCGGGTGGTCCGCCCCGTCTTCGGTGCACTACTCGGTCTAGAGTTCATGCGTATTCTTTCGGCTAACATCGGGCACTCTCGAATAAAATGGTCCGAGGATCCACATTTAAAGCGGGACCGATCACGAACTCTACAACTCCTAGAATGCCATTTTCCACAATATTTGCATTCAACCCGATTACGTGGAACGTTATCAACACCGCCATCGAGGTAGCTCGGAGCCCCTTGGAGGTCGATCACGCCTAGGTAAATCAAGTAACTTTATGTCGGTGAAATCATCTCGAACTTCTTAGATGTGGAATGGAAAGTCTTACCCGACAACCTCTTATGAATGTCTCTAGCTTCATCTCACCTTTCTTTTCTCTTTCCCGAGCTCTTGACTTTGCAAGCTCGCTCAACTAGAGTCACAAATTCTTGAATTTCAAGAATGCCAACAAGCAACTTTATCCCTTCATTCGCACTGCCTTCAAACCTTTTGCACATAATGGCTTCATTGATACACACTCTAGCATATCCGCTAAGCCCGACAAATTTTCGTTCATATTCTATCACGGTCATCCTTCTCTGTTTTAGTTCAAGAAATTCTTTTCGTTTTTGATCAATGAATCTTTGACTGATATATTTCTTGCGAAATTCATTCTGGAAGAAATCCCACGTCACTTTTTCTTTTGGAACCACTGATACTAGTATATTCCACCAGTGATATGCAGTGTCCCAAAGTAAAGATATAGCACACTTTAGGCATTCGTCTGGAGTACAAGATAGCTCATCTAGTACCCGAATTGTGTTATCAAGCCACATTTCGCTCGCTTCTGCGTCATCATCATCATTGGCCTTGAATTCTTCTACCTAAATATTCGATTTTATCAATCAAGGCCTACTAGATCTCATCGGATCTATCATCGAGGTGTCAAGGTATCGGAGTTAGGTTATTTGGGGTGGAGGTTGGTGTACACCGGTTAGCTCGATAAACCGGGTAAACCACTCGCTCATCATCTAATAGAAGGCTTGTTTAGCCTCCCTCGTGGCTACCCCAAATCGCCGAGAGTTCATCGGCATCGATCTGTGCACGGTCAGGCGCTACACTCTCCACATCATCCGCTACGGCTCTTTCAGGATCAGTGTCCATTTACTATATATAAAACACAGTTCAGAATATCAGAAGTCACCACACTATTGATATATGATAAAGGCATGTATAGCTAGACTCACACGCGCTACGGTAGTCCTAGAATTGACTAAACCGTAAGCTCTGATACCAATCAAATGTAACACCCTTTGACCCGAGTCCATCGCCGGATAAGGGTTTACAGGTGTTACCATGCAATCTAACACTTAAGCTAAAATAATTGAATCATGGATGATCATCTTTATTAAAGAATTATCTATAAACAAATAATAAACACATGTGTAACACATAACATATATATATTAGATCCAAATCATTCACAAAAGAATCATCGATAAACCTAATTCATCATACCGTATAATGCATCAATATCACATAAACAAGTAGATTTCATGAAATCTCATAAGTGTCTAAGCTTCTTATAGCATAAAGTCTCGCCATAAATAAACTAATGTGTGCAACCATTACACATCAATTGTACACCCACTAAAAGGCCGAATATGCATGGTTCCATTATTGGCATTTTATGCACATTACCTAGCATAAACCGAAGTTTAACAATTTTATGCACTCAATTAAAACAAGCAATTCAACAAGTAGAATACATATATAAATATATATATATGAAAATGCATACATCTCAATTATGCACTCTTTTCCATACTGATTATGCCTAACTATTTTAAACATTTTAACCACATTTGCAATGGTCACCTAGATTTGGCCGAATACACATACCCATTTTATTCAATATAATTCATCCTATTTAAAACAACCGAATTTGATACATATCTAGATACATACTTCACAAGCATATAACTCAAATTATATTCATATCAATTTCATGAAATTGAAATGCCTAACATCTCTCTTTATTAACCTATCACATATACGCATGATTAAAATTCTACCTTAATCTATCAAAGGACCATCAAAGATCAAAATACATATACATGTCATGGCATATATCTATTAAACCATTTCATATAATGCCTAAACCACATACAAACACAAATGATAATTCATGGCATGAGCAAACTATATCATCAAAACACGAAACAAATTATCCAAAATAGATAGCCATTTTCACATGGCTAGCATATTTACACGATTACAAAACATTAGTTATACTGCTTAGTCTAACCTATACATGCCCTTTTTAGTACAAAACTAAGTTATTCAATACCAAAAGAAAGTCGATAAAAGGTTGACTTCTTCCCAGATCCTTCGAGTCCGTAGCTTGAACCTAAAATCTATAAAACAAGGATAAACGAGAATACACATAGTAAGCTTGCTAGCTTAGTAAGTCTCAAGCAATATTTATGACATATACACACATACTTAACAATTTAACTTCCATTCTTATGCAATTAGCATAGATGATTCAATACAAGTTTCACCTAGCCAAATATTAGTCATATCCTTAATCTAATCAATAGTAGCTTATCACATGAATTTATACAATAACATTTCATATATACAACCTATGCATTTGAATATTTCAAGTTACGTAAACATAACATAATTTCGATCTCATTGCACATCATATTCATAACCAAGTTTTAAGTATCACCATTATATGTCTATACCTCAACTTTTCAGATATATATAAATCATACCACCAATGATAAGCCTAATGTCCTGAGATAAAATTCAATTCGAGTCATTAATTCATCACATCGTAATTAGCTCATATACAAGTAAACTAACTTACCTTATTACTTACCAATATAATAAGCTAATTTCCTTTTTCTTTTTAGAGCTTATAGCTCAATCTACTATGTATATACATCTCAAATTCTCTGTTTTAGCTTATCACCGGCAAAAAGCCTGCTAGGCATTAAAGCCCGAAATAAATCACCAAGACGAGGCTCGCTAGGCAAGAAGTTTGAAATGAATCACGGCACAAGGCACGCTAGGCACAAAGCTCGACATATAACACCGCACAAAGCTCGCTAGGCAAGAAGCTCTGAAATGAATCACCAAAGACAAGGCTCGCTGAGCACAAAGCTCGACATATAACACCAAGACAAAGCCCGATAGGCATTAAAGCACGAATAAGTCACCAAGACTAGGCCCATCTGGGTAATAAGCCCGAATATGTTTATCAAATCAATTCATTAACTCACATTTCTTATCATATACATCACTATCAATTCATATACACAAAACCAATTCACTTGTCATATTGAAAACATATACTTGTTCATATCACATTAATGTAATATATTTAATCCAATTTAACACCATTACATTCAGCTAACACATAATTCTATAGTCAATATTATTAAATTTCATTCTTTAACATGTTTATAATTTACTTTCGAACATATAAGTGCTTAAGGACTTACTTCGGCTGTCGATAGACCGTACAAATCGGCTATTCGAGAACCTTCATCTTTCCCCGATCTAAATCTGTTTTTCTTTGCTCCTGATCTAAAATACATTAAAATTTAGCTCATCCAAGCACATTTCATCTCAATTTAGTCCCTAAGCACATAAATAGGCAATTTACCATTTTACCCCTACTATTTCAAATTTTTACAATTTAGTCCTATTTACCTAAAACACAAAATACACCAAATTTCTCAATACCCCTTAAGGGCCGAATATGTATAGGGACTATACAAGTCCTTTTCTTTCAGTTATTTAGCAAATAAGCCCCTCTAAAATTTCATTTTTACAAATTAGCCCTAAAAACAAAAATTCATCAAAATTTCCAATACATAATATACTAATTTTTAACTTATCTTTTATCTAACATCATCAAACATCAAAAACCATATAAACCTATCAATAGCCGAACCTCAAACATGCTTAGATTCAAATTTTTTAACATGGGTCAGCTATGGTTTGAAGCAATGATCTCAAAAACGTAAAAATTAACAAAAACTAAATTCAAACTAACCTTGAAATCAAGCATCCAAGTGCCAAAAATCAAAGAACATAAGCCCCCCTTTTCTTTCTCAATATTCAGCCATGAGAGAGTGAGAAAGATGATGGTTTTGTTTATGTTATTTTAACAGATTATAAAAGTAATTATTCAATTACTAATTTAACCTTTAATATAAAATAAAAACTAACATATATCTTACGGTTATTCTTGACATAAGCCACCCACTAACTCAAAAATGGGTTATTTACCCTTTTAATGCTCCACTTTAAAAAGCCATCATCAAATAGGCACTTTACACTATAGTTTGAGACTTTTAAAATTTACGCGATTAAGTCTTTTTTGTCAAATTAAGCACCCAAACGATGAAAATTTTCTACGAAACTTTCACACATTTTAATTCACACATAATAAACACAAAATAAAATATTAAAATATTTCTCAAACTCGGATTCGTGGTCCCAAAACCACCGTTCTGATTAGGGTCAAATTCGGTCTGTTACAATGGCGATGTAATAAGGCCTCTTTAATTATGGATTTTATTATGTGAATGGATTTTATTATGTTTTAGTTTTCCTAAGTTGGGTTGGTTTAGTTTTTATAAATGTTTTTCTATAACTCTCGTATAACATAAAGGTTTTTCTTAAATATCACTGAAACTTAGGAAATTCTTTTAAAACTTTTCGATAAAATATTTTGACTAAATAAATCCATAGTTTTAATCAATTACTACTCTATAGATTAAATGATAAACTCTTGTGTTTTAATTATCGTTTTCAATGAACTTCGATTTTTCGATAAAGTCATTCTCTTAATCGTTTTGGAATTTGATTCCTACATCGTTAAATGATTTGAATGTACGTTTAATTTGTGTGGCATGCCAAAATTCGGGCTTAATGCATAGGCCGGGTTTGGGGTGTTACATTTTATGGTATCAGAGCTCAGTTTCAAAACTCGGCTGTGGTTTAGGTTCAACAATGATTTCTATTTAAAAACTCTTTAAATTTCTAAACTTTGTGTTTTAAAGGTAGTATGGCACCACGAGTATCCGGCACAAAGCCAAGTAAGTATTTGTTTATTAAATGTTTATTATTGTGATGAGACCTTTGGAACACTCTAGAACTTCTAGTTTTAGGTGTTGAAAATGATAGAGATCGAGACTATAGGATCTGATTGTGAAAATAACCCTATCTCTTATATCTCATAAAATATCATTAATAAACACTGAAATAATATTCTGATTCATAAAACTTGTAATCAAATTAAAAGTGAATTAGTCAATATGAGCATTAGAGGACGTGGTCGTGGACGTGGTAGACGTGGCCGTGGTAGTGGACGAGGTGCTGCGTCTAAAGCGCCGAGTCATATACCGGAAATGGATGCACCTGCGTCATTTGAGAGCGAAACTGGATCTCATGATCATGCGAATGAGGATAATGCTTTGACTCAAGCAATGTTGGAATCTTAGAAAGAGTAGCTGGGGCCAAAACTAGGCCAGTAACTCGCGGATCAATATCGGAACGACTCAAGTCTAGTGGTGCAGAAGTTTTTAGAGGTGTCTCTGGTGTAGCTCCGAATGTGGCAGAATATTGGCTTGAGGCTGTAGAACGAATTATGGATGATCTCGAGTGTATCGTCGAGCAAAAACTGAGAGGAGTCGTGTCTTTGCTAAGAGACGAGGCGTATCAATGGTGGCTTACTGTTCGAGAAGGCACCGAGGCTGCATTGGTTAATTGGGATTTCTTTAAAGCTGCTTTCCGAGAGAAGTACATCGGGACAAGTTATGTAGATGCCCGGAGGAAGGAATTCCTGAATTTGATACAAGGTAGTAAGACTGTGGCAGCTTACGAGGTAGAATTTTTTCATTTGAGTCGTTATGCTTGTACTATAGTGCAGACTGATCATGAGCGCTGTGTACGCTTTAAGGATGGGCTGAATGATGAGTTGCAGGTACTGATAGCCCCACAACAAGTACAAACTTTTACCTCGCTTGTAGAGAAAACTAAGATAGCCAAAGAGGCTAAGAATTCAGAACGCCAGAACCGAGAAAAAGTCAGAGGCAAGAGGGATTTTAAGTACTCTAGTTCTTCTAAAAGGTTTCAAAAGAGGCCACAGAATGATGAGCTAGTTCAAACTAGGGCACCTGTGACTACCAATCAGAGTCGAGAATGTGCCGATTGTGGAAGACGACATCCCAAGAATGTTGGAGGAAAACTGGTGCCTGCTTTAAATGTGGTTCCAAGGATCATCAGTTTAAAAATTGCCCTCGACGGACTGATACAACTCAGGGAACTCGTAACCCTGATGCTCAGCCAGCTAGTGGTACTCAGCAGCCACCAAGAGGTCGTGGACCAGGACGTGGTGGTAATGGTAACGGATGTGGACAAGGTGCACCGGGTCGAGGTAATGGCGTTAGAGGTAACACGGAGGAAAGACAGTCGAGATTGGTCTATGCGGTTAGGCGTCGTGAGGACGGCGATGCACTTGATGTGATAACTGGTACGTTCTTCATCTTTGATATACCTGTTATTGCTTTGATAGATATCAGGTCTACTCACTCGTATGTTGCTAGTGCCATATCTAGAAACCTAAATATTATATCTGAGATTACCGATAGAGAGATAACGGTAATTAGTCCTTTAAGACAGTCGGTAATAGTGAACAAATTATTTAGAGATGTGCCCTTGGAGATTCAAAGAGAGGTATTTCTAGGGACTTGATGGAATTATCTTTCGGTGAGTTTGATCTTATTTTGGGCATAGATTGGTTGGTGAAGCATCGGGCGCAATTGGATTGTGCCGAAAAGCGGATGTCAATAAGGACTGTGGATGATGAGGAGGTAATAATGATAGGCGAAAGAAGAACTTTTTAGAAAATGTGGTATCTACTTTGAAGGCAAAAAAGTTGGTGCGGAAAGGGAATAGAGCATTCCTCACATTCATCTGTGCTTTGGATGCTAAGGAATTATCGGTAGAAGGTGTGAGAACGGTGAAAGAATTTTTAGATGTCTTTCTCGAAGAACTTTTGGGTCTACCTTCAGATCGAAAAGTAGAATTTGGCATTGAGCTTCTGCCCGGAACGGCTCCGGTGTCCATTGCTCCTTATAGAATGGCACCGAAGGAGTTAGCGGAGCTTAAAGCTCAAATTCAAAAACTGCTAGATCAGGGATTTATTCGACCAAGTGTGTCTCTGTGGGGAGCACCAGTTTTGTTCGTCAAGAAGAAGGATGGGTCGATGCGTATGTGCATTGATTATAGGCAGTTGAATAAGTTGACGATCAAGAATAGGTATCCATTACCGAGAATTGATAACCTATTTGATCAATTAAGATGAGCTTCAGTCTTCTCCAAGATTGATTTGAGATCGGGTTATCATCAACTTAAGGTGAAAGAGGCAGATATTCATAAGACGGCATTCCGAACTCGCTATGGACATTATGAGTTTTTAGTGATGCCGTTTGGTTTGACTAATGCACCAACTGCATTTATAGACATGATGAATCGAGTCTTTCAGCCCTATTTAGACCGGTTTGTAGTAGTGTTCATAGATGACATCTTGGTATATTCGAGGAATGAAGAAGAGCATGACTCTCATTTGTGACCGTGTTGCAAATTTTGTGAGATAAGCAACTTTATGCCAAATTCAAGAAGTGTGAATTTTGGTTAAAGGAAGTGACTTTCTTGGGTCATGTAGTGTCGTGAAGGGATAAGAGTTGATCCTCGAAAGGTAGAGGTCGTGTTGGATTGCAAACCGAAGTCGATGGTGAGATTGGAGTTTCTTGGGTTTGGTGGTTATTATAGATGCTTTGTTGAGGGTTTTCGTTGATTGTTGCACCTCTAACTAAGCTATTGCGGAAGGAAGTACCGTATGTATGGACCGATAAACAACAAGAAAGTTTCGAGAAACTAAAAAAGATTCTAACGGAAGCGCTAGTACTGATTCAACCAGAGGCCGAAAAAGAGTTTACCGTTTACTGTGATGCGTCACACACGGGTTTAGGATGTGTACTGATGAAAGTGGAAAAGTGGTAGCTTATGCTTCTCGATAGTTGAGGCCGCATGAAGTCAACTATCCTACTCATGATTTGGAGTTGGCTGCGGTAGTGTTTGCATTAAAGATTTAGAGGCATTATCTCTACGGTGAGAAGTCAACTATTTATACGGACCATAAGAGTCTTAAGTATCTCCTTGCCCAAAAGGAGTTGAATTTAAGACAACTGAGATAGGTGGAGTTGTTAAAGGATTATGATTTCTCAATCGAGTATCATCCTGGAAAGGCTAACATTGTAGCAGATGCGTTGAGTCGAAAGGTTGTATCAGAGTTAAGAGTAATGTTTGCTCATCTCAGTTTGTATGAGGATGGCAGTTTACTAGCGGAACTTCAGGTGAAGCCTTTATGGTTGGAACAAATTAAGGAAAAGCAATTATCCGATGAAAAGTTGGGTCCTTTAATGCAACAAGCTGAAAATGGTATAATAGGGGATTTTAGTTTGAACAAAGATGGTGTACTGTGTTTTCATGGAAGAGTTTGTATGCCCAAGGATTTGAATTTGAGGCAAATGATTCTTCTAGACGCGCATAGTAGCCCTTATGCTATGCACCCCGGAGGAAGTAAGATGTATCGAGATCTCCGTGAACAGTATTAGTGGCCAAAATTAAAGCGGGAGATTACTAATTTTGTGGGAAAGTGTTTGACTTGTCAACAAGTGAAGGTGGAACATCAATTACCGTCGGGATTGTTGCAACTAGTAAAGATTCCATTATGGAAATGGGAGCGGATAACGATGGATTTTGTTAGTGGGTTACCCTTAACACCTACTAAGAAAGATTACATGCGGGTGGTAGTAGATCGATTAACGAAGATCGCTTATTTTCTACCGCTCGACGGATTACTCGTTCTGAAGTTGGCTAAACTATATGTATCTCGAAATCGTGAGGTTACATGGGGTACCGGTGTCATCATATCGGACGGGGATCCTAGATTTACATCACGATTTTGGAAAGCTTTACATGAGGCTTTGGGAACAAAGTTAAACTTCATTCGACTTTTCATCCTCATCGATGGTCGATCCGAAAGAGTAATTGATTTTGGAAGACATGTTACGAGGTTGTGTGATCAACTTGAAGTAGTTGGGAGGAATATCTACCATTGGCGAGTTCGCGATAATAACAATTATCAATCCAGTATTCAAATGGCACCCTATGAAGCGTTATATGGTCGTAGATGTCATACTCCTACTTGTTGGAGTGAATTGGGGGAACGACAGTTGTTGGGTCCCTGAATGAGATATCTGAGATGGAAGAAAAGGTAAAGGTGATTGGCGAGATTAAAGGAAGCCTCGGATAAACAAAAGTCGACGCGGATCCAAGCGTAAAGATATTGAGTTTCCGGTGGGAGATAAGGTCTTTTTGAAAGTTTCACCTTGGAAAAAGATTTTCAAATTCGAGAGGAAAGGCAAGTTGAGCCCTAGGTTCATTGGACCGTACCGTGTGATGAAGCGTGTAGGACCAGTGGCCTATCAACTTGATTTACCTCCGGAATTGAGTCAAATTCATAGTGTTTTCCATGTTTCTATTCTGAGATGCTATAGATCGGATCCATCGCACATAGTACCGGTAGAAGAAGTGGAATTAAGGTCAGATATGTCTTTCGAGGAAGAACCAGTGAAAATCTTAGATCGCGATGTTAAGTTGTTAAGAAAGAAGACTGTGCCGTTGGTTAAGGTTCTTTGGCGTAATCACGGAGAGGAGGAAGCTACATGGGAGCCTGAGGATGCGATTCGACAACAATATCCTCATCTCTTTTAGTCAGGTAAATTTTGAGGATGAAATTTTCTTTAAGGAGGGTGGAGTTGTAACATCCTAAAATTTGAGTATTGATATGATGCATGTTTTGGTGCTTAACTTGTGTATAATTAAATTTTTCATGATTAGTATAGTCTTGAGAAGACTTGAGAATTATTCAGAATTAGAATAAATTTTTGTAATGAGTACTTAATTGAAGTGGATCAAGTGACTTTGAGGTTTAAGTAAATTTAACTGTCAAAAACTAGTATAAGATGAGCTAGTAGCAAGGTGGTGTTGGCGCATGTATGTTTGCTAGAGGGAAAAGGTTCGAATCCTTAGATGTGCATTAAGTTTGTTTTTTATTTTTTTTCCTCTTTCATTGTGTCGATCATAGATAAAGATAAAGATGAGTTGGATAACATTTTTGGCAAGAAGACCAAAGGAAAAAGGTAAGTAAAAGTTTAAGGAAAAGAATCTCATGATTTAATGTGATAAGGGGACATAAGGCATGAATCAAGGGCTTTGTTTTGGAAGCTTTGAATGGCCAATTGTCCATGAACATGGACGGTTTTGTGGACTAAAGATGGAGCCAAAATTTTGGTAGTAAGTTTTGGAAAAGTGGGTAGCTTGAGAGAATTTCATTTTGGTCATTTGCTCTCCCAAAAAAAAAAAAAAACCAAGTTTTTCTCTCATCTTTTCCTCTTGGCCGAATGTGCTTAGGATTAAGAGGAAAACCATCTTTGCTTTGTTTCTTTTGGTTATCCTTTTTGACCATTTGGTCATTTTTGCTAATCACTCAAGTAGCCCATTTGGTGTTCTCATCTAGTGCCTAAAACATCAATTACAAACAACATTCTCTTTCTCCTCTCTTTTGGCCGAATGCACCATTGTTCAAACTCTCATCCTTTGTTTTTTTTTATTTTGAAAATTTAATCATAAACCCCTCATCCTCATTTTCTTCCTTTCATCATTTTAAACTTTCTTTTCAAACATACTTTCAACGTTTTCTTTTCCCTTGGCCGAATGTTAGACTACCTCCATAGCCCAATCTTTCCTTTCTCTCCTTTGTTTTAGCATAGCTGAATCTTCCATTCTCCATAACATCTATTTTCTTTTTGATCATCGGTAAGTATCAATTCTTTTTCTTTTCTTTTGATATTTGGTCACTATGGTCGAATGTTAGAATGTCTTTGGAAGAGACTTTTTAACCGATTAACCAATCTTTATTCAAACGTTTTCTTTCGTTATTCTTAGTGAAATAGTGGAAGGGTCGAATCATCATCTTTTCGGAGTAATCTTGAAGTTCATTTAAGATTTGATAATAACGTACAAAGGATTCTCTTGAGATCTTTCGGAATATTAAGGTAAGCCGATTTCACTCTTTTAAGTCATTAGTCTTAGGATTTTCGATATATTGTTAAGACTAATGATTCTTTATCTTTGAAGACAATCAAGATAGGGACGAAAAGGGTTGTTAATAGTGTTCGGAAGAGGGGTGGTTCTATTAATCCCCTAAGTTTAAGAGAAGGACTGTTTCGAGAATCGAGACTTTCCACCGGGTTGTGGATCCTCATCCGGCGAAAATCAATTATTCGAAGTCGTACGTACCCCCGAACCATTGTTTACTCGTGGTTTTGAACTTTTGATCGGAGAGAAATCGCAAATAGTGGTTGTTCGAGATTCCAAGGGTAAGGATCTAAATCGATAATCATTAGAATAGTTTTATATTAAATATTAGTGTTCTAATCCATCGTGATGTGTGTTTAGATATCGACGAGAGGGAAAGTGTAGTTCTCACCGTAATCAGGTGTGTAATCTCACACCGTATCTCATGGGTTAGATGACTATATCATATAAATTGGTGGATGAAATCACAAGTTAGTGAAATCGGGAAGAATAGTATATTTATCACCTTAATGATAAAAGTTTTGAAATTGGTATTAAGATCATGAAAATTACGAAATTGCCCTTAACGGGCTAATTCGATAAAAGTGATAATTGGGCCATATGTGATATTTGATAAATGGGCCATATGTGATATTTGATAATTGGGCCATATGTGATATTTGATAATTGGGCCATATGTGATATTTGATAAATGGGCCATATGTGATATTTGATAATTGGGCCATATGTGGTAATTGATAAATGGGCCATATGTGATAATCGATAAATGGGCCATATGTGATATTTGATAATTGGGCCATATATGATAATTGATAAATGGGCCATATGTGATATGAGATTTTGTGGGCCAAAATGTGAAATGGGATTGATTGTAATAACTTTTATAATGGGCCTTATGTTGGAATAATTATATGAATGGATTGTTATGCATGTTATATTCATGATTGCATGGGTTGGGCTATTTGACGAAGAGAAGTTCTGGTAGCTTTGCTACAATATTTTGGTGGCTCTGCCACAATTCTGAAAAATGGCAAATGCCATGTAAACTCTGTGAATTCGGTGGCTTGTCCACGAAATTTGAAATACGGCTTAATGCCTACTTCGGTGTGTTGGCGGGGTGGGTGACTAAAGCTCCCCACAGGTGTGCTGGTTGGTACGGGTGGTGTGTAGCAGATGGAAATTTAGGTTTGGTTTTGGGAATTGCATATCACTTGCATTTTATACATGCTAAATTATTATAATTATAATGGGCTTAGGCCCAAATAAATGCTTAAATGGTTTTGGCCCAGTGGACTAAGGTAAGTGAGTTACACACTGAGTTCTAAGTAACTCACCCCAATTTTTTTACCCTCTCAGGTAATAATAATTGATGGAGACTTGGGTCGGAGATGACTTCGTGTGGAGGCTATACTACAAATGGTGGTTTATAAAACTTTAAGACTTCCTTAATAAATTTTATTAAGTACTATTTTTATGGCGATGTAATAAGGCCTCTTTAATTATGGATTTTATTATGTGGATGGATTTTATTATGTTTTAGTTTTCCTAAGTTGGGTTGGTTTAGTTTTTATAAATGTTTTTCTATAACTCTCGTATAACATAAAGGTTTTTCTTAAATATCACTGAAACTTAGGAAATTTTTTTAAAACTTTTCGATAAAATATTTCAACTAAATAAATCCATAGTTTTAATCAATTACTACTCTATAGATTAAATGATAAACTCTTGTGTTTTAATTATCGTTTTCAATGAACTTCGATTTTTCGATAAAGTCATTCTCTTAATCGTTTTGAAATTTGATTCCTGCATCGTTAAATGATTTGAATGTACGTTTAATCTGTGTGGCATGCCAAAATTTGGGCTTAATGCATCGGTCGGGTTTGGGGTGTTACATCTATTCTATTACAGTGAACCAAATGTAGTGTAAGTGTTTAGTATTATTGTCAAAAAAAATGTTTTTGAGAAATAAAATGTTAATTTGGGAGATGATGTTGTAAAGTAAAAAAAAAAAAAAAGTATTTAAAAGATGTTAAGGTTTATTAATATTTATGATATTTCAATAAAAATATAAGAAAATATCAACCGATAGTTAGAAGAAGTGGGAGTGACTTTTTCCCCCCCAAGCGTTTGAATCAAGTTCGAATCTTAAATTCAATATTATTAGGAAAGTTTTACTTAAATAACACCCTCGACTCTAACAAGACTATACTTAACTGTAAAATGGATGATTGACAATATAAAAATATATATTATTAATATTTTGGTTATTAAATATAAAATTTAAATATTTTTAAGCAATTAATATGAATTGATTGAATAATTTAATTTGAATATATAAATTATATTCTAAATATTTAAAAATTATAAAAATTCAAATATATATAATATTATATATTTGAAATAAACTTTAATAAAAAATAATTATATAACCCATATAAATATTTGAGAATTAAACTATAAAAATATGACCAATTTACGTAATATACTATTTTTAAAAAATTTACGGAAAAGGGCGAAAAAATAATTATTTACCGGAAAGAATCATTTCCAAAGCGTGTCACGTCGGTAGCGTTTTCAAGGATGAATCGAAAAAGCGTCCACGAGTGAGAACTTTGTGCCACATCAGCCAAAAACGCGTCCTTGAGGGCGCGCTTTGCTAATGTGGCAAAAGCGTTCCCCCGTGGACGCGCTTTTGCCCTTTCCCCCCTTTGGCTTTTCAGTTTTTTTTAGTGTTAGGGTATGAGTTTTATGGTTTTAGGGCTATGGTTTAGGTATTTTTAGGGTCTTAGGGTTTAGAGTTTTTAGGGAAAAATTAATGGACTAGATTTTAGGGTTAATTAATTAGAATAATTTCAAGTTTAGGGTTTTGAAAAAAATATATCAACAAAATAAAATTTATTTGAATTTTTTTATAGTAGTTTCTGAACAAATAGTGACCAAAACGCTTCAAGTAGGATGCACTGTCAGCAAGAGTACTCAAAAAAGCTCTCACGTGGACGCTCTTTTGCTACAGTAGTTTTTGGCTACTTAAAATTACAATAAAAAAATAAAAAACAACTTTTATTTTATTTAAGATATAAAAATAAATTACAAAAAAATAAAAAACAACTTTTATTTTATTTATGATAAAAATTAAATTACAAAAAAAATTTATTTTATTAAGGATAAAAATTAAATTACAATAAAAAATAAACAACAACTTTTATTTTATTAAAGATATAAAAATTAAATTACAATAAAAATAAAAAATAACTTTTATTTTATTTAAGATATAAAAATAAATTACAAAAAATAAAAACAACTTTTATTTTATTTAAGATAAAAATTAAATTACAATTAAAAATAAACAACAATTTTATTTTATTAAAGATAAAAAATTAAATTACAATAAAAATAAATAACAACTTTTATTTTATTTAAGATATAAAAATAAATTACAAAAAAAAACCTTTTATTTTATTTAAGATAAAAAATTAAATTATAATAAAAATAAACAACAATTTTTATTTTATTTAAGATATAAAATTAAATTAAATTACAATAAAAATTAAAAACATCTTTTATTTTATTAAATATATAAAAATTACAATAAAAAATAAAATAATGACTATTCGGAATTAATGTTGGTGCTAGGTCAAATCGATTGCCACATGGGGTGGTCGATTCACATGACCGGATTTCTCCTTCTTCTAGCTTCCGTGGGGTTGTGAAACCTCATGCGGGATTTTGTTCCTCGTGAGAGTGCAGTTGTGGGTGTTGGGATGATGACCCACCTTGATAAAATATTGACTGGAGAGGTGTTTGCATCGCCATGGCGTAGGTGTCGAATCCCGTAAGGCGAAGGAGATTAGTAAAAAGAAGAGCTCCCCACGGCACCTCGTGTGATCCCTCATGCGACGGCGGCCTATAGATCGGCTGGCCAGTTGGAGTAGTCAGGAACGGACTCGAACCAGGCCATGCATTCCAACCTGCCATAAGACTGGGAAAAGGAAACATATAAGGTTAGGATACGCACTTGGCATAATCTGAAAAGGCTGTGATGTGGGTGTCGTCGGCTGAAGTGTTGGGCCCGGTGACTGTGTGGGCGCTGTTGATGGGCTCGGTGGTTGTGTCGATGATGTTGATAGTCCCGTCTCATCACCCCTTCTCCTTGGATTTAAAGGGCTCAGTCATTCCCTTTGTTCACGAAGTTGCCGTCACCTCAAATACGGCTTGCCATGGATCCTAAACCATGGAATGTATTCCGGCATGCACGCTAACTCAAGAACGATGACTGGTTCCCGAGTAGGTATATAATCATACCGGTTCTCCTACAATTTGATATACGCTGATCAAAATCTTGGCCAATCCGTATGCAACTGCCGTAAGTCGACTTTGTGCTCATCATCGAGCACCTCAGGTGCCATGAAAATCGGTTGTCGGAATCTAAATTGACGCAGAACCCGATTTGACTGGTGTATATCCACAGTGACATAGTTGTCCAATGGCACCTTCACATGCCAAATGTTCGGATTTTGAAAAAACTCTTCCTAAATTACTGCCCGAATTGACGGATCCTAGTATTGTGTCCATTCAAACTATATTAACATGATAAAAAAATTAGGTATATACTAAATACTAAATACTAAATACTAAGCACTAAATACTACATACTAAATACTAAATACTAAATACGAAACGACTATTTTATTACGAAAATATATTTTATTTAATACTTACTTGTGCTTTCGACCGTTGCTCTAATAGAAGCCGTATATCTTCAAGCGATGTAGGTATTCCAACATAACTCGCCGAATGGTTCCACCTAATTAAATAAATTTTTAGCATGCAATTATATTTTAAATCTATGTAATAATTGTAAAATCTAATATTAAATTTACCTCGTTATGAGTGGGAATGTATATGGGTGGTCGACTCGAAGACGTAAAAATGGAAATTGAAACCGTGCCCATGATTGCAGTAGTGATAGGCAACCTTCAATTTTCGCTTTATTCGATCGCATCGCCCCACACATCTCCCGGAACAATTTTGCTAGCACGGCAAACCCCACTTAATTCACCGGCTACTCTAAAATCAACGAGTTTCAGCAGCCACCTCAGATGTACGAGGTTTCGTGACAAGTCCGGCATCAAATAGCCTCCAATCATCTCAAGAATGTATGCCCGAGCATACCGTATTCTTTCTATTTCGGTCGAATCATTATTCAGCTTCGGAATGTGTCTTGTAACCAGCCTATCTCTATCGACCTCTGTAAATGTTATCCGGAATAGCACCTAAAAGCTCGTAGCATACGGTTGCCTAATCACCAAAAGTTACGGACCCGGTGACTACGTACCCATCCACCTGCAATTCCAATTGCAAATGCACGTCTTCCAAAGTGATAATACACTCTCCACATGGAAGATGGAAAGTGTTCGTCTCGGGTCTCCACCTCTCTATCAATGCACTGATTAACTTCGGGTCCAACTTGCACCCCCGGCCTATCGTGACCACGTGTCAAAAACCCGCTTCTCGCAGGTAATTTTCGATCAACGGCGATGGCGGACCAAGCATATTGATAATATAGCATTGCAACACCCGATCTACAGACTGTTTAAACAATTATAAAATAAAATTTAATTAAATTTGCATAAACCTAAAAAATATTAAATAGTATTGAAAATTAAAACTTACCATTATCATTTGACAGACGGAGATGTGTTTATTGTCGAGACGAATTAATTATCCGGCCATTGCTAATACGATCGAATATTTTAAAATTTATCAAAAAATATATATTTCAAAAATTTAAAAAAGAGCCTGTTTGTAAATATTAAAGGACTATTGTGAAATTTGAGAGGAAGTTTAAAGGAATTTAAGAGAAATTTGAGAGAAAAATGAGTAAGGACTTTTGTGTGAAAAAAATAAAAGGGTGGGGGATTTTATAGTTTTTTTTTACCGTTGGAGGCCCAACGGTAAAAAAAATTGATCGTTGCAGGGGGAAAGCGCGTCCACGAGGGAGCGCTTTGTGCCACATCAGCCAAAAACGCATCCTTGAGGGCGCTTTGCTGATGTGGCAAAAGCACTCCCTCGTGGATGCGCTTTTTGATTCATTCCTTGAAAACGCGCTAACGTGGACGCATTTTCGGGAGAAATGGCCCTTTCCGGTAAATAATTATCTTTTCGGCCCTTTTTCGTAAATTTTTTTAAAAAATGGTATATTCTGGTCATTTACCCATAAAAATATATTAAAAGTAGTTTTAAAACAATAATGAGGTAGGGCTACTATTACTATAACAATCAGCAAAGAATATCTAAAGATAACATTAAAGTACTTTTTGTTTGCTTTTTTTTGGTGAATAGTAAAATGACAACTTAAAACCTCCTAAGAGACATTAAAAGATTTATCTTGTTGGATGGCCGTAGCCACCACATCAGGCGGCACTTTAAATATCCGTAGAGAAGTCTGCCAAGAGAGCCCAATCTTCATCATTTGATCTACGATTAAATTACACTCCCTGGAAACATGCTTAATTTCCCATTGACCTTCAGAATGTACAAGTCTTTTAACTCTTCTGAGCAGTGTAGTGAGGGTCCACAATATTATCCATGGACAAAGCCCTAACCACTTTAAGATTATCAGTCTGGATCTTGACCCTCTTGTAACCTTTATTCAATAAAATGAATACTCCATCAAGGATACCCCAAAGTTCTGCTTCCAAAGGTGAGCAACTACCCAGATAATGCATGATCCTAATATCCAATGACCATCCTGATCACGAACCACACCACCCGTTGAAGCATTTTTGGATACTCTAGCCACCGCTCCATCAGAGAATAAATGAACCCTAGTTATCAGAGCAATGTTGTTGATTCCTTGAATAGATAGTGGTAGCCTTAGAACCAATGAAGAAGGCCTCAAAATCTTGTGCCCAGCTGAGAGATGATTTAATGAGCTCGAGAGATGTCCAATCAATGTTTTGAAAGATGAAGAGATTCCTATTTTCCAAATTCTCCAAGCTATAATCCCTAAAAGGCACGACCAAGTAATTCCCTTATCTTGCAATTTAAGATGACAACAAAGGTTAGAAGTTAACCAATTTTGTAGAGATTCAAAAAAAAACTAGGTTGTTTCTTTGGAGGGACTACAAGCATCCAAGCGGCATTGGCAATTGCACAATCACAAAGTACGTGCATGATGTCTTCAAACTCATGGCCACATCTTGGACACGCACTACTTTGCCCAATTCCTTTTTGGTCCTCTCTGAATTGGTTAAGAGTATCTGATTGGCACAAGCCAAAGAAAGAGGCGGACTCTCTAAGGTCCTTTATATCTCCAAATGTGCTTCCAAATATCATTTTTAGGCCTTCAAGAACTCTCCTTTAAAGCCCAATAAGCACTACGGATTAAGAAGGACCTTGAAGCAGAACGCGCCCAAATGACTCTATCTTCACCACCAGCAGGGTGAGGCGTGGGAATGCTTACAATGCGCTTTATCATGTCATTGGGTAGCCAAATACGAAGCATATCTATATTCCATGATCCATCTGGAAGTACCTAATCCTTCAAAGTGCTATCCAAATTGAGTCTCTCATGAGCGGAAACATAAAGGAACAAAGGCCCAACATCAGGTACCCAATTATCTTTCAATCCACGGATTGTAGATCCATCCCCAATAGACCACATGAGATTCTCACGTAATAGGGGCCACACCTTAGAGAGAGATCTCCAAAGATGAGAGCAGTGACTTTTGTGAATAGACTCAGGAAGCTGGTTCTTCCAACCATATTTCGATTGAAGAACTCGAACCCATAAGGCATCCTTCCGAGAGACAAGATTAAAGCCAATTTTCATAAGAAAAGAGTTGTTGTGGTCTTAAAGATACCTAAAACCAAGCCTCCACAAGTCCTGGGCTGACAAATGGACTCCCATCCAACTAAGGCTAATTTTGGGTTACCAACTGATCTTTCCCAAATAAACTGTCTTGCTATCCTCTCTATCTCATCACATACCCCTTTCGGAATTGCTAAGGACTACATGAAATAACTAAGAATAGCCAATAAAATCGGTTGAGCAAGAGTAACACACCCTGCTAGAGAGAGTTTCTAAGCGTCCCAATTTTGAAGTTTGCTTCTCACTTTTTCAATCAAAAATTTCAAAATGCTCTTGGTAACACGATCATGGAGAAGAGGCACCCCAAGTAACTCCCAAGATTACGAACCTTCTGAAACCCAAAAAGCTAACTAATCTGATCACTTAAGCTGGTATCCACTCCCTTTGATAAAAACATGTTGCTCTTCCTTGCGCTAATTTTATGGCCCGAAAGATCACAGAAACGCCTAAGAATGTCCTTTAACAGATGAGCTTGATCTATCTCCCCTTTGTTAAAGATAACAAGATCATCAACAAAAAGAGATGGGATAAAGTCGGTCCCGATCTAGAAAGTCGAATAGGATGCCACCTACCGATTTTCATCTCTGATCTGATAAGATGCCCTAACCATTGCATACAAATAATGAAAAGATAAGGCGACAATGGACATCCCTGTCTAATTCCTCTTACAAGCTTAAAGGATCTCGACGGGACTCCATTCCAAAGGATCTGCATAGTGGAAGAGGAGATAGCATTCATAATAACCTTTCTAAGTCCCTCAAGAATCCCGGCTGCAACAAGGGACACATCTATAAATTTTCAACTGATTCTGTCATATGCTTTCTCCAAGTCAAGCTTAATGGCCATTCAATTTTTGCCCACTTTCCTGCTACGCATAGAGTAGATGACTTCCTGTGCAATAATGACATTGTCCGATATGTTCCTCCCCGCAATAAATCTAGCTTGCTCTGGAGAAATGAAATTCAGAAACACCACTTTGAACCTATTAGCGATTACCTTCATCACCAACTTATACATAACCAAGCAAAGACTGATTGGCCGAAATTTACTGAAGTCTTCCGGTTGGTTCTTCTTTGGGATAAGCACAATAAGAGTGTTATTAAGCTCCCTCTCAATTCTTTTACCAGCAAAAATACCCTGAACCCACTCGCAAACCGCCCTCCAACTAGGTCCCACTAGCTTTGAAAGAAATACACATGATACCAATCACTTCCCGGAGCTTTTAGTGGAGCCATATCAAACAGGGCTTTCTTGATCTCATCATTCGACATCGACTTTTTGAGAAAATCAATATCTTGCTCCTTAAGACTAGGAAAGATATCGGAAGGAATATCAGGCATGGGATTTGGATTTTCGCCATATAGCTTCTCAAAATACTTGACGGCTTCTTCACTGAGAGTAGACTGCTCTGAACACCACTCCTCATTCCTGATATGTAAAGCCAAAATACGGTTGAATTTTCTTCTTTACATCGTGCGACTGTGGAAGAACTTGGTATTCCTGTCCCCAAACTAAAGCCAGTCACACCTAGCCATTTGCCTCCATAAAAGTTCCTCATGGTTAAGCACACTCTCCAATTCATCTCGAATCTTCATTTCCAAATTAGCTAATCATTTGGAAGTCGATTGCTCCATTGCCTTTTGAATGGTTCCAAGTAATTTCAAAAGTTGTCTTTTACGAGTGCCTATATATCCATAGGTGGACCTTTTCCAATCTTTTACATGAGAGGTAAATTCAAATAACGAATCAGCCATATTACCTTAATATCTCCATCTGTTTGAAACCAGATCCTTAAAATTTGTATGCTCGTCCATCCTGCAAGAAATTGAAATGGTCTCCCTCTTAGAACACTGATCTTAGGGTTCGTTTTGAGAAGAATAGGCCTGTGATCCGATTTGATACGAGGAAGATGGTAAACTAGAGAATGTGGAAAAGTAGAAACCCAAGCATCATTTGCCATGGCTCTATCCAACTGCTCGGACGTATTTCCTCTTTGCCAGGTATAGGAAGGTCCTATATAACCAAGGTCCTACAAGTTACAAGCATCAACAAAGTTACCAAAATAATTACACCTCTTACTTGTTGATCGATCACTTTTTTTGTCCTTAGGGGATAGAATGACGTTCAAGTCACCCAAAATCATCCATGGCAAAGGATCCTAAGGCAAAACATCCATTACATCATCCCGGAGATATTTCCTTTTAGTCTTGTCAGGACTACCATAAACAACAAAGATAAAAAAACCATTATTAAAATTAGTGCCTTGAACATGAATAAGCATGAATTCGGGGTGATTGTGAATAATACTGATAGAAATATAGTCCTTCCATCCAACCCATATGCCTCTTGAAAATCCAACAGCCTCAATACGGTGAGAATGATCAAAGCCCAGTTTATCAATAATAGTATTAGCTTTTTGACCACTAACTCTCGGCTCTAAAAGACACACAATGTCTGGTTTATATTCGAGATTATATTCTCAAAAAGCTCGAAGAAATTTACTGCTTGCACACCCTTGACAATTCCAAGAAAATATTGAAAGATTAAAATTCATAAAAAATTAGTCAATAAAACAAAAACAAAAATCAAAACTCAAAGAACCGAACAAACCAGAATAAAACAAATCAAATTTAATTCCTTTTACCAATGTTTGAATCAGAAATCTCTAAATCCACATTTTGAATTATGGATACAGACTTGGCCAGTCTAGAAATAGAATCACTCAAGGGAATTTTAGAAGAATTTTTAATTTTAAAATTATTCAATTTCCCATGTGTGACTTTATTAATTTTTTTAGTAGCTTGAAGCCACCTTCCTTACCCCCATAGATTTCCTGAAACTTCGATTCTTATTCATACCGTCAGCTGGACCTTTCTCTTTGAATGAAACAGCCATGTGATTATTACTAACTAAACCTTCAAAAGATTCGGCCATTTGAGCTTCAACCATAATCGGCATTGATGAGTCAGACTTGGATGACATTAGGCGCGCATCATCACCCTTTACCTCCTGTTTATCAAATATGGGATTAAGACAAGAATTATTTAAATACAGTAAGATGGAACTATTTTCATATAATAAACATGTGTTAGAATCCGACATAGCATTAAAAGCATTAATTGGAATATGGGAAGAAGAACTCACTGCTTTATTAATGCGATGCTCATTTATTGCGCACGTTGGCCCCACCACATAATTGGCCTGAACTATATCCTTCCTCAATGAGTCGTCCCCAAATTTGCTTGCTGATGGGCCTTCCACAGCAGATCCATTGCCACCATTAATCAAAGGTCGATCTATTGGCTTATTAAAAGTGGTAGATATTTTAGGAGCCAACTGTCCACTGCTCCTTTTGACTGTATTCAGCTGTAATCCTTTATTGAAACTAGGCCTACCCTAGATATCTGTTTCTTTTTCTCCCCATTAATGTCATCGTTAAAAATAGCCTAAAAATCAGTTATCTGTTCATCTCCACCCTTATTCTGTTCATTTTTCCCTTATTCTGTTCAGTTTCCATATCACATTTCCTTTCCAAGTGAGATAAAGCTTAAAATCTGGAACCCGATATTTCTTTTCCCTTATTATCTTTTTTGGAAAGATTATTATTTCGAAAGTTACTCCGTATTTTCCATTCAACCACCATCCAAGGCCCGAAAACCTCGCTTTCTCCTCCTCTCTCCGCCTCTGTCGGGATAGCCTTCGTCTGGCCTTTTTCGGTGTGGAATCCGTTCACATCAAGGGACATAATTCTCTTGTATGACCATATTTCCCACACCTAAAGCAGATTGTTGGCAACGCTTCGTACTCTACCCTCTGTTTCACTCCATTGACAAGAACTTGAGCAGTCAATGGCTTATTTAAGTCGATGTAAACTGCCATCTTAGTGAAGTGACCTCTAGTCCTGTTGCCGGTATTAAGATCTAACTGAACGACTTTCCCTATAACCCCTCCATTTTCCTCTAGAATTCTCTTCTTGTACAAAAACCCCTGAAGGCCTGGTAAATGTATCCATGCGAAGACCATGCTTAGATATGGTTGTGCGGAACTGAAATCTTTTATCCATGGTTGGACTGTTAAATACTGTCCGTAGACCAACCAAGGCCCCTGAGACAGTACTTTTGTGTAATCGTCAATGGAATGAAATTTAGCCAAGTAATATCCATTCTCAATATCCATGAGATGGAAGGGCTTTGAAAGGTTCCATAAATTGCTAATTCAGTTGGAAAGAGCCCCATATCCGATGTTTCTGCCAAGTAGGTTAATAACTACTGTTGATTCCATTTCTTTGAACAAGATTTGTTGAATCCTCTCCGAGAAATCAATGGCAGGAACGCCATTAACTACCGAACGTTGAATACCAGGAACTCAAGGTTGTCATCAGTATCGGCTCTAAAGGGATCCATCTTTTCCTCATCAGATGTTCCAGAGTTGGTCTCCAGAAGTTTATCTTTCCAGGATATCTTTGGGCACGAACCAGATTCAACCAGCATATCCATGTCTTCCTCACCTGTTCCTCCTTTAAACCGAACTTTCTTAGTGTTGCGATCCGCCTCTGTCCGAGATCCATCTCCATCTACAACTTCCAGTTGAGGAATAGAATCCCTAAATTTTAGAGCATTTTCTTGCATAGTACTTTAGCTTTTTTTTCAAACACGATTATTTGTATGCTAATGTTGTCTAAAATTATTTGTTTTGTTTGCTTTAAAACGACGAAAATCGACATTTAGATCCTTATCGTTTTAACCTTAATTCCATTGGTCCAAACAAAGCCATCACCTTGAAGTTGGATGAAACGCAAGTCCGCTCCCAAGAAAGTGACTCCACGACTCAGGAGTCACGTCTCAGCTAAAAAGGCCCAACCCAACCCACATCATTACCTCTCTCTTACACTATAAATACATAACCCCTTCAAGCCCTAACCTTCATCTTCTTCATCAATACAAAGAGCAGGAAACAAGAAAAGAAGAGCCGCATCACTTTTTGCTAGCTAAGCTACTGTGGGAGTTATTGTTCTTCAGAACAGCTTCTGCAGTAGCTAATAATAACGTTATATATTATATAAATTTTATACATCCTTTTTACCCTACAACTCCATATTTAAGCAAGTAAAAATAAATATGGCTCGCTCTGTTTCTTCCTTTAAGCTCCTTGGTGCTTCTGTTTTTGATGGTCTTTATGTCTCCATATCAAGGTAACCGTGTGTGTGTTTTTTCAAAATCCTTTTAGTATATGGTTTTTGACTTAATCTTTTTATTTTTTGGGTTATTGATAATGATTTGTGGTTGGCTTTAAAGGAGAAATTACTCGGGTGCACCGTCGGCGGCAGTGACGGCTAGCTTTGGTAGGCCTGGAGCGATGGGGAAAGTGGAACGAAGAGATGCGATGAAAGAATCGTCGACGTCGGAGACAAGGGCTTATTCTTCAGCTTGGGCGCCTGACCCTGTTACGGGGTATTACCGGCCGGAGAACTGTGGGGCTGAGATCGATGTGGCGGAGCTCCGGGAGATGTTGTTGAATCACAGGGTTAGATCACAGTAGAAACTTGCCACCGCATGTGATCACCGTAGCAGAGCAGAGCCAGAATGTTTTGCAGATGTTTGGGTGCCTTTGTATTTTGTTTTGGTTTTGAGTTCAAAATCTTTTATCTTAATAATCGGTAGTTTTTTCTTATAAAGAGTGTAGCGTGCTTAACTTGAAGCTAAAGCAGAAAATTCACTAAATTACCACTTTTACTTTTTTTTTAAGTTAGTTTATATATAAATTATATTATTATAACATTAAGATTGAATAATTATGAAATTAGTAATTAAATATTTTAAGAATAAATATTAAAATTATACATGAATTTTGATATAATTTATAATGTTATGTATCAATTTTAATTTAATCCATTTGTATATATTAACTTTAATTTTATTTAGTTGCATGTAAATTGTTGACATGATATTTTATGAGCTTAAAAAGCAAGCAAACAAATTTAAGAAAACCAAATTTTTAAGGAAATAAAAAAATTTTTGTTTAAATTTTTAATATAGGTGGAAATAATTTAGGTTTATTGGATTGTTTTTCAACCTAATAAAATGTCATGTCAATAATTTAGACATGATTTAAAAAACATTATGTCACATAGAAAACAAAATTAGTAAAATGTGAAAATTGAATCAAAGTTGTTGGCAATAAAAAAAATAGAAAAATTGGACACAAATATTAACGTGAAAAACTCTTTTAAAAGGGATAAGAAATCATGAGCAAAAAAACTTCATTAAAATGATAAAAAATGGAGTAAGAGTACAGTATGGAGAAAAATTAAAACAAGCCCTTAAATCTCAGAAAATACAAAGCCCTCTAGTTAAAACACAAAATTCTTTTAAACTCTTTTGTTGTGTTGTTCAATTAATCTTTCTAGAGTTGCTAAAGCCTTATTTATAGGTTGAAATTCGTGGGCTAATATGATGAAAATATCCCTAGAGTTATTAGAGTTTAATTGGAAAAATATAACAGAGTTTTTAACTAGGAGAAGAAACTCAGTTTAGTATGGAACATGCCGCCACGTCTTGATGTCGTTTATCGGCTCGTCGGGACGTCACATATCGTGTTATCGGGACATTGGTTTCTTATCGCCGAGACGTCATGTGTCGCGTCGTTGGGATGCCGGCTCTTTCTCGTGGCGATGTCGACTCTGTTTCATCCAAAATGCAAGGCACACTTCACAAATCTCCACATTGACTCTTATTTTCACAATGCCTTCTTTGTCGAGCCTCGTCATGCGCCTAACTCGTTCTTTCTAGGATACTGACCAAGTCCAAACAATGTTTGAACTTAAAACTAGAAGGCTTTTGGTCATCATATCGACTGAATTATTTTCTGTGTTGAACTTATAAATCTGAACATATATTTGAGCAACCACCTCTTAAACAAAGTGATATCGAATATCCGTGTGCTTTGTTCTTTCGTGATGCATTTGATCCTTAGTGAGATGTATAGCACTTTTACTATCACAACATACAACATTTGCATTGTGTTTATTAAACAACTCCCCAAATAAACCTCTCAATGAAATAACTTCTTTCACAGTTTCTTTGATTGCTATATATTTAGCTTCGATAGTCGATAAAGCCAAAGTGGCTTAAAACGTGGCTTTCCAACTAATGGCGCATTTACCAAAAACAAATAGATATCCCGTGAGGGATCTTCTTTTGCCTAGATCTCCTGCCTAATCTGAGTCTACGAAGCCCACTAGACCTTCTGAACTTCTTCTAAACTCTAAACGAGTATTTGATGCCCCCTCAAGTATTTGAGAATCTACTTAATTGCTTGCCAATGTAATTTACCGAGTCTAGTCATGTATCTACTTACAACACTAATAACATGTGAAATATCGGGACGAGTGCAAACCATTAAGTACATAAAGCTTCCAACTGCACTGGAGTAAGGAATCGATGACCTATACTTTTCTTTATCTTCAGTTTGTGGTGACTTTGAAGCTAAAAGTCTGAAGTGTGCAGCTAAGGGAGTACTAATCGGTTTTGAGTTTTGCATCCCAAACTACTTAAGAATTCTTTCGATGTATCTCTGTTGAGACAAAAATATCTTCCTGGAGCTTCTACTCTGGAAATTTTTATCCCTAAGATTTCTTAGCTACATCAAAGTCCATCTTGAATTTAGAATGTTTTTAACCGATCAATTTCGGATGGATCTTTAGCCGCAATTAGCATATCATCAACATAAAGCAGCAAATATATAAACAATCCATGATCAAGATGATGCAAGTATACACAACTATCATACTTACTTCATACAAAACCAATGTTTGACATAAATGAATCAAACTTCTTATACCATTGACAAAGAGACTGCTTCAGGTTGTACAAAGATTTCTGTAGAAGGTAGATATGGTCTTCTTTGCCATCGATCCTAAAGCCTTCAGGTTGTTGCATATAAATATCCTTCTCTAGGTTGCCATGAAAGAATACAATTTTCACATCTAACTGCTTTAATTCAAGGTTGTATAATGCAAACAGAGCTAACAACGCCCAAATAGACGTATGCTTCACAACATGAGAGAACACATCATGAAAGTCAACTCCCTCTACTGGTGTCACCAACCTCACCTTACATCTGGTGTCACCTAGACCCAATCCTTCCTTCCTTTTGAACACCCAGTTGCAACCAATTATCTTCTTTCTGGTGGTTGGTTTCACAAGTTTCCAAGTTTTGTTCTTGTGAAGAGATTCCATTTCCTCTTCCATTACGACAAGCCACTTGCTCGAATCAGGAGCTTGAACTGCCTCAGAGTAATTGGAGGGATCGACCGAATCAATGCTTTCTGCAACACTTAGAGCATATGCCACTAATTTTTCATGACAATATTTTGTGGTGGCTTAATTTCTCTTCTTTTCCTGTCCCGGGCTAACTTATAATTTTGTAGTTGAGATGTAGGAGTTTTGAGAGTCGAATGGAGCCTTTAACTAATCTGAAGTGACTGCAGTACCCTTTTGCAGATTCGAACAACTTTAGGCTCACTTATATTACAAATTTTTCGTGACGGTGTGACGCCGCGAAATCCCTCGTTACAACGTCAACTATATTTGTCGTGTCGTCGTGACATTGTTGTTTGTGATATTGCGACGTCACCATCTCTTTTTTGCTTCAGCTCCACCTTGCCTAGGACATTTTGTTTTGTTTTGTCATTAAGAACAGATGGCTCATTTCCCGGATGAAACATCATAGTTTCATCAAACGTTACATCTCCACTCATAATTGTTTTGTTTGTTTCTGGGCACCATAACTTAAAGCCTTTAACACCGATAGCAAAACAAAAAAAATACATATCACAACCCTTAGTTCAAAATTTCCCTGACTAACTTGTACATAAGCAGGACAATTGAATACTCCAAGGTTAGAGTAATTTGGAGGATTTCCCGACCATATCTCTTTAGGAACCTTTCTATCCAAAGCTTGATGTGGAGACCAGTTCACCAAGTAGCTTTCTAAGTTAGTGGCTTTTACCCAAAACACATTTTCTAAGCCTACGTTGGAAAGCATATATCGAGCTTTCTTAAGTAAAGTTCTATTCATCCTTTCGACAACACCATTCTGTTGTGGGGTACCAACAACTATGCGATGTCTTTCAATTCATTCCCAATTGCATTAATCATTAAACTTAGCTGAACAGAACTTAAGACCATATCCATTCTTAGTCGCTTTACGAACTTCCCAATCTGTTTTTCTAGTAAGGTTTTTCATTGCTTAAAGATCTCGAAGACTTCATACTTGTGCTTCAGCAAAATAAACCCCAACTTTTCTAGAGTGTCCATCAATAAAACTTAAAAGATATTTGCTATCTCCTTTGAAGACGACTAGAGTCGGACCCATAAATTGAAATAAATGTAGTCAATGGTCTATTTTGTCCTGTGCACTATCAAATCGAGACTAACTTGTGTCTACTTTCCATAAATACAATGCTCGCAGAAATCTAACTTTCTAACTCAAGTGCCTGTGAGAAGACCTCTTTTACTCAAAATGATCATACCTTTTTCGCTCATATGACCGAGTCGCATGTGCCACAACTGAGTTGATTCAGAATTCGTAAAGAAGGGATTTCGTCGTGTTGTCGCGACGGCATGGGAGTCTTAGTCGTAATGTGGTGACAATTTTGTCTCTACTTCTGTAACTGCTATCGCATCATTCACCCTTGAACAAGAGCTCCACAAAATACATTGAACAAGAGCTCCATAAATGTAGAGGCTGTCGGTTTTATGTCATTTTATCAAAACAAGAGCTCTATGAATACTTTGACACCGTTTGACTTGATGACGATCCTATAACCATTCGAGTTTAAGATACCTAAGGAGTTGAGATTCTTCTTCAAATTAAGCACATGCTTAACATCTGATAGGGTCCTCATAATTCTACTGTGCATCCTGATCTGAACCGTGTCGATACAAATTATCTTACAAGGTGAACTATTCCACATAAGCACAACTCTACCTTCAACTGGACAATATTTGGAGAACCAATCCTTGTTAGGACACATATGGTAAGAACACCCTGAATCTAGGATCCACTCAGACTTAAGCTTAAACCTTTCAATCGTAGACACGAACAACAAATCATCTCCTTTGTCCTTAGCAACATTGGCGTCGGCTGTATCAGCCTTTTGCTTTCCTTTCTTGTTGTTTTTGGCAACCCTTTTATTTTTGTTTTGGAGTTTCTAACATTCTACCTTAATGTGACCTATCTTTTTTGCAGTAGCCATAGGTCTTGTCTCAATTCCTTGACCTTGATTTCGACCTAGATCTTCTTAGACCCAAATCCTTATACTGTTGCCTTCCTCTTACAACTAAAGCTAATGCATGCCTATCTGACTTGTTCTTTGATCCTAACTCGTTGTCAATTTTATCCTTACTCAATAAGTTTCCCTTCACGTCCTCAAACGAGCCTCTTTCTACCATAAATTAGGGTTTCCCTAAAAGTTTTATATGAAGGGGAAAAAGAACACAACAATAGCATAGCCGATCTTCATCGTTTATGTTGGGCTCGACATTTTTCAGGCCATTCAGGAGAGTAACAAATTCACTAATGTGAGCCCTAATAGACTCACCTTCGACCATAAGGAACGTGTATAGTCGCTATTTCAATACCAAACTATTTGCGAGAGACTTTCTCATCTAAAGGGCTTTTAATTGCTTCCATAAGGTTGACATCATTTTCTCCATGAGCACCTCTTGCAACACGACGTTTGTAAGAAATAGTTGAATTGAAAATAGTGATTTCTCATCAAGCTCCTCCCATTATTTCTAATTCACATCTACGGGCTTTTTCCCTGTAACGACCTTCTTCAGCCCATTCTGAATTAGAATTATCGTCATTCAAACTTGCCATAAACTAAAATTTGTGATCCTATCGAACTTCTCGATATCGTATCTCATTGTCGCCATCTCTAAATGGGTTGAATGTGAAATCCAAACCAAGCTCTGATACTAGTTTGTTGGGGATAAACCTGAATTAAGCAACAAACAAGAACAAATAGAGAAAATTAGACATAAATATTTACGTGGAAAAACTCTTCTAAAGAGGATAAAAAATCACAAGCAAAGAAATCTTCACTAAGATGGAATATAATTGAATAAAAGTACGAAATGGAAAAAAACCAAAACAAGCCCTCAAATCTCGAAAAATACAAAGCTCTCTGGCTAAAACACAAAATTTCCTCAAACTCTCTTTAGTTGTGTTGTTGAATCAATCTCTCCACTGTTGCTAAAAGCCTATTTATAGGCTGAAATTTGTGGGCTAATATATTTAAAATATCCCTAGAGTTAGAGTTCAATTGGAAAAAAAGATAACAAAATTTAAATAGGAGAAGAAACTCGATTTAGTAGGGAACACGTCGCCACGTCGTGTGCCACGTCGTCGGGAAATTAGCTCTTCATTGTGGCGATGTCGACTCTATTTCATTCAAAATGCGAGACAGACTCCACAAAAACTAAAATTTGATGTATATAAATGCACCAAATTAAAGTTAATATATAATATTACAAATTATATTAAAGTTCATGAATAATTTTGTATTAATCTTAATATTTTATTTAAATTAATTGTTTAAATTATCATTAAAATATTTTAACATCTTAAATAATAAATGTAACATCTGAATAGGGCCTATGCATTTCAGGTTTAATTGTATGAAATGACAAGTTTCAAGTACTATGAATAAATTTTGATACTTTTGGAAACCTAGAAATGCATGAAAATGGAAATGAAAATGAAAATGGAAATGAAAATGGAGATGGAAATGAAAATGGAAATGGAAATGGAAATGGACATTTTGGAAACTTGAACATTTTAGAAAACTTGGATATGTAAGAGATAAATAAAGGAGTTTTATTCACATAAATATGTGAATAATAAGAGATAAATAAAGGAGTTTTATTCACATAAATATGTGAATAATAAGAGATAAATAAAGGAGTTTTATTCACATAAATATGTGAATAATAAGAGATAAATAAAGGAGTTTTATTTACATAAATATGTGAATAATAAGAGATAAATAAAGGATTATTTTCTAATGAGATAATTGAGGAGATAATGGATGGATTAAAGGCTTTTATCTTTTAAATAAAGAGAGATAATATTATCAAAAGAGGAGTGGTGGACAAGTAAGGGACTCTAGGTGATAACTTTGGCTATAAAAGGAGGGCAGGAGGGCTACTCAATCACTTTTGCTTCCTCTTTGCCGAAATTTTCCTAGCTCTCTCCCCCTCTCTGCCGAATTTTTCTTCAAGCAAAATCCATCTTTTCTTCTTCTATTTTTCTTCTCTGTCTCTATTGTCAAAGCCGAATCTTTGTTGATTCTAAGTAAAGGAGCAATCAACTACAACATCAAAAGGGTTTCTTCAACTGTCGAATACAAGGATCAAGGATCTAAGGTAAGATAAATTTATTTGATTAAAGGTTATGATGTATATGTTAGATTAGATCTAACATGAAGATTTCGACAGACATATAGGGCAAGGAATCCTCTTGATTTGGAATTTGTATGGTAAGTGATATTGACAAAGGTTAATTTTGGTATTTGGAATTATTTTCATTATTTCAAAAGCGAAAACTCACATGGTTACATGAATTAGTGTTAGCCGATTTCAAGGAAAAGGATACTAGCAATTGTGGGATTCGATTTACAATCATCCAATTCGGCAACAAGGTAAATAATACAAATCCTACTAGGATTTGGTTTTAAGCCAAATAGGTTTGTTAATATGTTTTAATAATTGGTAGAATATAGGAGATAAAGATCTAGATCGGTAGATCGTTCTTGAGATTTCAAGGAATCTATTAAGCCAATCGGTGTGTACCTAACTAACCTTCGATATTTCATATGGCTATTATTTTAGTATATGAATATGTATAAGAATGTGAATATGGCTAAGTACCACAAATGTGGTAAAAAGTACCCAGGTACGTTTCCTACTTCTGATAGGATTGTGAAATATGTTATTTTATAACATGCGAATATATGTATATGAACATGAAATTAAGTTATGCAAAAAGTACCCAGGTACGTTTCCTACTTCTGATAGGATTGTGAAATATGTTATTTTATAACATGCGAATATATGTATATGAACATGAAATTAAGTTATGCATAATATATATATTTTGGGGCATTCGGGATTTATGTGAAAGGGGAAGAGTAGGTGTTGACTTCGGTCTCACCAACGAAGGTGTTGACTTCGGTCTCACCAACGAAATATGTTGACTACGGTCACATTGCGGAATTTTGGTAACTTCGGTTACAATATTTGAATATAGTGTCTAATGACACAACGTATAAATTTGACTATAGTGTCTAATGACACAACGTATATGGGCGATGAGCACATCGACTGCAGCGACTGCCTTCGATGGTGTGTAGCGGATGGAAGGTTGACTTAGTAGTCCCCACGGTGTGAATGGCAGGTAGGGGTGGTGTGTAGCGGATGGACCATTAGGATTGGGTTTGGGTTGCATCATAATTTCTTTTTATATGGATCGATGATTTGAACATGAATGCTCGAATTGTTGAATGTTAGTATTGTGTGCACATTGAGTCTGTTGACTCACCCATTGTGGGAATTATTTTCGGTGATGAAGCGCGGTGATTTGACCGGGCGGTGGACCTTGAGGTGGCCATGCTACATTTGAAGATTTTATTTTATTTGGACTTTATTTCTGTTTAGTACCCTTAATCATATTTTTGGGTTTTATTTGATGTAATAAGGCCATAAGGCCCAGTGGATTTTATTATTCTGCTTCACTTTAAATTATTATGTTACGAACTATTATGATTGAAGTTAAGTGATTTTTTTTAAAACCTTAAAAATTATTTTGTCACCTTAATAAAATTGGATTTCTGAATTTAATTAAATGGGTTTCCAATCTAAGCCCAAACCACAACAACATTTTCTAAAAGTTTTACAAATTTTCTCTAAGTAACGAATGATTTTGAAACCGGTTCACTTTAGGAACATACCAGATCCGGTTCAGGCTCGTGGGCCGGGTTTGGGGTGTTTCAGTTTGGTATCAGAGCCCAGTTTTAAACTCTCGATGCATGGGCTAAGGCCCAAAACGTTTTCAAATCGAGCCCAAATAAGCTTTATAAAGTATCTTATGAAATAAGCGAGTTTTTACGGCATGGCACCTAAGTCTCAGACCCATGATCCACCGGTAAGTACCCCTAACTATATGTGTGATTACGTGATATATGAACTGTATAAGGGTAGAAAAGGCATGGAACGTAGAATAGATGATAGGAACTTGAACCCTAGGATTAGGCTACTCAAACACAAATACATAAGACTTAAGGCACTAAACAAACCTATGCCTAAGTCATTGAGCTAGGTGTGGTAACCCCTGTACACATGTCTAGGATTGGATCCGGAAGAGCTTGGTACTTAAGCAGTCCTAGTGACTCACCTCCTCTTCGCAGGAATCCTACCTGGTGCGTAGCTTCGGTTCACCCTAACTCAGAGGGCTCAGTGGTGTGGTAACCTTTGTGTGCATGTCTAGGAGCAGTTTCGGTGGGAGCTTGGTACTTAGCAGTCCAGCGTGACTCACCTCCTCTCCACTCGAATCCTGCACAGTGCGTAGCTTTGGTTCACCACGACGAGGAGGCTCGGTCATAAAGCTAAACGTAATGACTAAAACCCAAAAAGGGAACTAGCCGTTTTGTAAAAAAAAAAACTTTCTTTGAAATCGGAGAAAATTATTTTTACAACATTTTCTGAAAAACTCCTGATTTGCAAAAATTACAAAAATGCCCTTAGTGGTGAAATTACCGAAATGCCCTTGATTTACAAAATGTGAACCTACCCAACCGTTTTCTCAAAATTTCATTATTTTATAAATGTTCAAAAACCCTAACTTGCAAACTATCAAAATATCTTAATTTTGGAAAATTACAAAATTGCCCTAACTTACAAAATGACCAAAATGACCTCGCTTTTGAAATTTTTGCAAACATCACTATTTTAAAAGGAAACTCTCAAAAGAATCTTCAAAGTTTTACAACTTTTGAAATATCCCTAACTTATTAAAATTTACAAATTTAGCTTTGATTTATGAAAAATTACCAAAATACCCCTGAGGTCGAAAATTACCGAAATACCCCCAGATTTTAAAATTTTTCCAAAATTACCGAGACTTCAAATCTTCAAAATACTTTTGACAAAACACCAAGAAACATTTTTCTTACGAAAATTACGAAAATGCCTCAGTAGGACAAAATTACGAAATACCCACAGGTAGTGGGAAGCGAGCAACAACAAGAACTACAACGTTTCTCCGAATGAGCGGAAGTTCATACTTGGTTGATGGATGAATGAATGAATGGGAAAGGCGTGTGTTGTATGAATACGAAAGAACCACTCCTAAAACTCTTGTCATAAAATTTCTTGCGAGTAAACAAGTGAAACCAAAGTACTAATACATAAAACTTCTTAATCGGATCTCGACGCCAAAATGAGTTCTAGAGGACATGGGCGTCGTGGAATGATAGAGGAAGAATGACTAGGTCGAACCCGTTAGATCGGGTCAAGGATCCGATAATGAGGTACCACCGCCCCACCACTTCAGTAGTTGGTATAGAGCAACAAGCTCAAGCGGGGGCGATCTTGTGTGTCGCGGGTTGTCTTTGCGAGTTTTGGAATTGGTGGTAGTGCAGGAGGAAATTGAACTCAAAATCGTGCTGAACGGCTCCGAGCTAATGGAGTGAGATGTTTCGATGGAGTGTCTGGAGTAGCACCCAGTCTGGTGAAATCTTGGTTGGAAGCAACGGGCGCATCATGGATGAGCTTGATCGACTCGGAGGAAAAGTTGAAAGGGATGGTGGCATTTATTACGCGTGAAGCTTATCGCTGGTGGTTAAGCTGTGCAAGATGGTGCCACGGTGAAGGATCGACACAGGAATATGTTAAGGAGGTATTCGGAAGAAATATGTGGGAACTAGGTATATAGGCGAGCAAAGGAAAGCTTTTAAGAAATTTGGTTCAAGGAACAAGTCCGTAGGAGAATCTGGCGAAATTTACGAGGTTGAGTCGTTATGCTCGAGATGTAGTGGCAATCGAGCATGAACGCGTGTGTCCGTTTGAGGACGGATGAGGATGATCTGAGGCTGTTGATAGCACCGCATCAAGGCGGGAATTTTCTGCGTTAGTGGAAAAGGCTAAAGTGGTGAAGGAATTAAGGATTCGCAAGGCGAACAACGATCGAAATAGGCCAAAAGAGGTTTGGATCGTTTGGATCATCGGGAATAAGAGGCCTAGAGTGGATGGGCCGCGAGGTCGACAAGTTGGTTCGGAAGGCGGTATCGACCTTGTGATGTGTGGAAAGAAGCACTTAGGAGAGTCTTTGGAGGAAAACAGGAGGATGTCTTAGGTGTGGGTCCAAGGACCATATGCTTAAGGAATGTCCTAAGAACTTAGATGAAAGTCAACCAGCAACTCAAAATGTTAATCAGGCTGGTAGAGGTGGACAGCAGCCTCAGCAAGGTCGTGGACCAAACTATGGAGGAAATGGTTCGGGCCGAGGACGTGGAGCACCAAGTAGAGATGCTGAAGGTGCAGACGCGAGGCAACCAAGGTTGGTTTATGCAGCTGGCCGTTGCGAAGAGGAAGATCTGCCAGATATAACAATGGGTACGTTCCTTATTTCTGGAATACCCTTAATTGATTTGCTTGTTATAGGGTTAGCTTATTCTTGTATTCTTTGGTGAAGTGGTGAAACTTTGGATGTGAACCTAGAGAATGTGCCTAGAAAGTATGATAGTTCTTTAGGATCGAGTCTTGACAATAAGCGTAGTGGGGTGAGTTAGGCCGTCACGATTGTTCGTCAATAAGTAATTTCGGGACGAAATTTTGTTTAAGGGGTAGAAGCGTAACATCCTGAATAGAGCCTATGCATTTCAGTTTAATTGTATGAAATGACAAGTTTCAAGTACTATGAATAAATTTTGATACTTTTGGAAACCTAGAAATGCATGAAAATGGAAATGAAAATGAAAATGGAAATGAAAATGGAGATGGAAATGAAAATGGAAATGGAAATGAAATGGACATTTTGGAAACTTGAACATTTTAAGAAACTTGGATATGTAAGAGATAAATAAAGGAGTTTTATTCACATAAATATGTGAATAATAAGAGATAAATAAAGGAGTTTTATTCACATAAATATGTGAATAATAAGAGATAAATAAAGGATTATTTTCTAAGGAGATAATTGAGGAGATAATAGATGGATTAAAGGCTTTTATCTTTTAAATAAAAGAGATAATATTATCAAAAGAGGAGTGGTGGACAAGTAAGGGACTCTAGGCTGATAACTTTGGCTATAAAAGGAGGCGGAGGGCTACTCAATCACTTTTGCTTCCTCTTTCGAAATTTTCCTAGCTCTCTCCCCCTCTCTGCGAATTTTTCTTCAAGCAAAATCCATCTTTTCTTCTTCTATTTTTCTTCTCTGTCTCTCTTGTCAAAGCCAGAATCTTTGTTGATTCTAAGTAAAGGAGCAATCAACTACAACATCAAAGGGTTTCTTCAACTATCGAATACAAGGATCAAGGATCTAAGGTAAGATAAATTTATTTGATTAAAGATTATGATGTATATGTTAGATTAGATCTAACATGAAGATTTCGACAGACATATAGGGCAAGGAATCCTCTTGATTTGGAATTTGTATGGTAAGTGATATTCGCAAAGGCTTAATTTTGGTATTTGGAATTATTTTCATTATTTCAAAAGCGAAAACTCACATGGTTACATGAATTAGTGTTAGCCGATTTCAAGGAAAAGGATACTAGCAATTGTGGGATTCGATTTACAATCATCCAATTGACAACAAGGTAAATAATACAAATCCTACTAGGATTTGGTTTTAAGCCAAATAGGTTTGTTAATATGTTTTAATAATTGGCGAATATAGGACATAAAGATCTAGATCGGTAGATCGTTCTTGGGATTTCAAGGAATCTATTAAGCCAATCGGTGTGTACCTAACTAACCTTGATATTTCATATGGCTATTATTTTAGTATATGAATATGTATAAGAATGTGAATGTGGCTAAGTACCACAAATGTGGTAAAAAGTACCCAGGTACGTTTCCTACTTCTGATAGGATTGTAAAATATGTTATTTTATAACATGCGAATATATGTATATGAACATGAAATTAAGTTATGCATAATATATATATTTTTGGGGCATTCGAGATTTATGTGAAAGGGGAAGAGTAGGTGTTGACTTTGGTCTCACGAAGGTGTTGACTTCGGTCTCACCAACGAAATATGTTGACTACGGTCACATTGCGGAATTTTGGTAACTTCGGTTACAATATTTGAATATAGTGTCTAATGACACAACGTATAAATTTGACTATAGTGTCTAATGACACAACGTATATAGGCGATGAGCACGTCATTGCAATGACGCCTTCGATGGTGTGTAGCGGATGGAGGTTGACTTAGTAGTCCCACGGTGTGAATGGCGGTAGGGGTGGTGTGTAGCGGATGGACCATTAGGATTGGGTTTGGGTTGCATCATAATTTCATTTTTATATGGATCGATGATTTGAACATGAATGCTGAATTGTTGAATGTTAGTATTGTGTGCACATTGAGTCTGTTGACTCACCCATTGTGGGAATTATTTTCGGGTAATGAGCGGTGTGATGACCGGCCGGTGGACCTTGAGGTGGCCATGCTACATTTGAAGATTTTATTTTATTTGGACTTTATTTACATTTAGTACCCTTAATCATATTTTTGGGTTTTATTTGATGTAATAAGGCCATAAGGCCCAAGTGGATTTTATTATTCGCTTCACTTTAAATTATTATGTTACGAACTATTATGATTGAAGTTAAGTGATTTTTTAAAACCTTAAAAATTATTTTGTCACCTTAATAAAATTGGATTTCTGAGTTTAATTAAATGGGTTTCCAATCTAAGCCCAAACCACAACAACATTTTCTAAAAGTTTTACAAATTTTCTCTAAGTAACGAATGATTTTGAAACCGGTTCACTTTAGGAACATACCAGATCCGGTTCAGGCTCGTGGGCCGGGTTTGGAGTGTTTCAATAAATGAATGTATAATTTTTAAAGATAAAACAATAAGGACAAAAGATAAAGTAAGAGAAGACAAGTGACAAAAAAAAAAGGAAGAAGAAACGACGAGGGGGATAAAAGTGAGTTTGACGAGTGAAAGTTTTTGCTTCCATTGGTGGCCATATAGATCAACTATATTGACGGCCTGCTACCCAAATGGATCACGATGGTTCTTCTTAGAAGGTGCCTTGGTTTTCACCTTTTTCTCATTCCTCTAAGAAGTGATTTTAGGTAGGAACGTGATTATAGAAATCATCATGTTAAGTTAAAAAGCTCACTATGATAGCGAAAAATTATTGATAGAGAGCAACCTCCAGTACAACAACTCGTGATGGATCAATACTTTTTTGTAAGAGCATCAATCTTTAGCGTGAACCAAGTTCCCCTTAATGCAAAGATTCATTCTAGCTTTCTCATAGAATCCAGAGTCAAAACCTGCAACAAAACTAGAGAAGGGCATTAAAGCAAGTGCAAGACCACAATAAATACTTAAAACCTTGAGGAAAAAGGGCCAATGACCCATGGCCAAAAGAAGTCGAAGACAAGATATGGCGAGGGGGTACCAAAAGGTCTTGTCGAAGGGCCTTCATTAAAGAGGAGACCGATGGCAAGCGACATACCCACAAAGTTCAAGACTAAAATAGTAAAAAAGGGAAGAAATTAAAAAGAAAGAACTAGAAGGAGTGAAGTAGGCACACGACCTCTAGCACGAAGGTCGACCGACCACACAGTGCATAGGCTATGTAACACCCTTTACCCGTATTCTATGCCGGAACCGAGCTCGAGGCATTACCAGATTAAAACCTTTTGATTACCACAGAGGCTCAACGTGACTACTCTCTTGAGTCACTTCATCAACCTCATTCTCGACTTACGAGGCCTCACTCATACACACGAGGCTCTCGAGACTAAATCAAAACTTTTTGAACCTTAAAATTTTCTCCATCTAAACAGGGACTACACGCCCGTGCTAGATGACACACGCCGTGTGTAGTCACACATGCCCATGTTCACAAACCATGCATGAAAACTCAAGCATTTTGCCAATGCCCCACGGTTAGGGCACACGTTCGTGCTCACCACCCGTGGTGCATCTGACTATCTCACACGGCCTTGAGTCTAGGCACACGCCCGTGTGGCTGACTCGTGGCCTACACTACTCAATTCTGTCAAGGAGACACAGCCAATGCACACGCCCGTGGGCTGGCCATGTGTCACACATGGCCTAGACACATGTCCTTTTGCCTATCCAGATGGACAAGAACAAAGCTATTTGCCAAGTCCATTTCACTCCTCAATCATACACAATATACACTCATCCAATTCATCTATAATCAACTCATATTAAAGCACAAACTCACATAGATAACTACATCTTTTCATAGAATAAAATAACCAACAACTATGGCATTATACAAAATAGATTATCCATTTAAAGGCCAACACATCTTAGCCATTACAACAAAATTTACTAACTTGTCTAGCCTCTATACATGCCATATACTAAAACATCAAATCTACTGTACCGGAGTGTGCTGATAGAGTGGGCAATCTTCTGATTAATCCACGTATCTTGATTAAACCCTCTTTCTCTATAAGACAAGGGAAAAGAAAAGGAGTAAGCTTCGAGCTTAGTAAGTTTACACATAAACAATATAAGCATCCTAGTATAAGCTAAACAAGAATCAGCATTATACTAACAACTAAATTCACATCCACAATTATGCTTACTCTTTCTATCCCTTACCACATTTCTAACACATCATGAGTCACATACTCATAATCATTGACATGCACCCCTGCACTCAATATCACATTTACTCAATATACAACACATCATTATTTCTCAATAATACATCCACACAGCTAAACCATACAACTAATTTTTCGGTGGTTTCGCACTTAGCCCACCACAATCAATTAATAGGGTAGTATCGCACTTAGCCTACCAACAAAGTAATCATAGTGGTTTCGCACTTAGCCCACTAAAAATGTACTTAACTATGGTATCGCACATAACCCATCGTTGTTAAGTATTAAGGTAGCCTACCATCAAGCATTATCACTACACATTCACATGTCTACTTGTAATCCATTCATCCATTCACAATTACTATCTCATTTATTCCACTAGAACCTATAGGTCCTCAATCATGCTACACATTAGTTAGAATTAAGAATGTAAACACATATACGCATCGTTTATACGTAAACTTACCTCGGTAACCAAAAAGTATGGAGATATACAATTTAGTCCACCACTTTGCTATTGCCTCAGTTTCAATCCGGGCTTCGTCTTTCTTGATCTATAATGATAAATCAACTCATTCAATACACACATTGACTAAATTGACCTTTATATCATACTTTAGCAAAATTACCATTTTACCCCTAAACTTTCTCATATTTACACTTTTGCCTCAAGGCTCGTATAGTGATTTTCATTCAACTTTCTAGCCTTTCATGCATAGCCGAACTTTTACTCAACTAAAGCAATCATCAATTCTCACTAAATCACACATGTTTGACTAATTTCAAAACTTTCACAAACAAGTCCCTACATGCATTTTTCATGGAAATCACTTAGCAAAAGATGTTTCTACTACATCAAGCTTTCATATTCTTCCATAAAACATCAAAATACATGTATGTCATACATGGGTACATTTTTAAACATCCATCTTAGCTCAACATATAGCTAAAAATAGCTTTCTCATGCTACTAAGACTTCAAAAATACGAAGAATATCAAAAACGGGGCTAAAATACACTTACCAGCTAGCTTGAAAAGTTGAAGAGCCCTAACAATGGCTTCTTTCAATTTTCAGCTGCTTGGAGAAGAAGATGAATGAAATTCTATCATCTTTTCCCATTTTAATCATTTAATTGACAAATGACCAAAATGCCATTTTATCAAACTTTCAAAATTTAACCCATTCATGCCCAATTTTGTCCAAAAATTAGAAATTAGAAAAATTGCTCATTAAGGACCTCTAATTGATAATCCAAAACTATTTCACACAAATAGCTTCTAGAATTTCACATTTTGCAACTTTTGCAATTTAGTCCTTTTGGACAATTCAACCGCAATTTAACAAAATTGCTTCACGAAACTTTCACACTAACATGCAAACATAGCATAAACCTCAATACTCATACATATACCTCGAATTTGTGGTCTCGCACTATAATTTTGACTAGGTCCTAAATCGAGATGTTATAGGCCAAGTGCGGGATTTGCATGAGTAAAGGGTTGTGCTGTAAGAGAGTAAGATAACCCACCCAGCTCGTAAACTCATCTTGGTTGGCTCGACATGAATAAGAATTTTTATGTCTCAGCGATATCTGAATTCAATTTAAATAATAAAAAATATTTTTAAAATTTTATTATAAAAATATGAATATTGATATAAAAACATTTTTAATATTGTATTTTTTTAACAATAAAATGCACTAATGAATCGGGTCGATTCACCTCAATAATGGGTTTAAGTTTTTTTTTTAAAAAATAAGTTTCTAAATTAATTTAGACTCGTGAACAATTAGATGTAATCACGAGAGAGTAGATGACAATAACTATTCAACCTCGAGGAAATATAGATGAAGATGAAAAGGAGACATGAAAAAGGAAGTTTGGGGAGTAGGGGTGAGGAAGAGCCTATTACTTTTAAAGAGAATTGCACCTTCCCAATGCCCTCAACCTCTCAAAAGCTAGCTACCATCCGACTCTCTTTATAAATATCATCTCATCTCATCTAAAGTACAGGGAAGCATCCCTAAATCATTGTGGGTTAAAGAAGTGGTGATGTTCATACATGTCCTATGTACGGATGGTCCACAAATTTTGATGTAGTGATTCTATTAACAGTGCCTCCGCAGCCTTTCTCATGTTTCCCTGCAATGCTGTCCTCAGGTCCTTATGCTTATCATCGCTTCCCAAGAAATTTCCTCCCCTCCCTTCCCACAATATCATAAGTTTAGAGTCCTATAGCTATCCAAGTTCCATTTAAGATGTTTATATAACAGCATATATGCTTAGAAAAAATTTAAAAGCTTCAATGAACAGTTCCATGCAACACAAATTAAGAAGAATCCATAATTATGATTTTTTAAATAATTTTTTAATTAAATTGGTTGAATCTATAGTCTAACTTAATTGACTAACAATTCAATTCTAAAAATATTAATAAATCTTATGAAATTAAAAATCTATCCGAAACCTAATTTCTTTACTAAAAAACGCATCCAGTGGTGGGGGCGAATTGGACCCATCAAGTTGAAAGATATTTACGCCTCTATTTAAATTTTGGGTAAAGTATAATATTAGTCATTAAACTATGAGTATATTTTTGTTTTAGTCATTTAATTAAAAAAATTATAATTTGATTATTAAATTATTCGAAAATTTTTATTTAAGTCACTAAACTATTTAAAAGTTTTTAAATCATTGGACTGTTAAGTTTTTTTAGAAGAATTCTGTCAACAAGCTCAAGCAATGATTGGACGATCGATATGATGAGTCAGTATCTATCGACGAGTAGAGCATACCTTAAATCTAAGTCGATCTGACGATTAGTGTTTGAGATCGAAAAAAAATTATTTGAATTTTGATTTACAGATTCGTAATATTTAAAGTTATTTTATAAAAAAATAAATTATAGAAGAAAATGGGGAAAAAGCTTTTATTTGGAACAGTGCAAATAGAGAAAACCATACATATAACATTGATTTTAACAATCCAATCACTTAAATAAAAATCTTTTAATAATTCAATGATCAAATTATAAATTTTTAAATTGAGTGAGCAATATAAATACTTATCAATAATTTAGTAATTAATGATATAATTTATCTTAAATATTTGTAACTTTTTACCTATATGACCCGGAATTTGGACAATCTTCAATAATTCAGGGCGGTATAAAATTGAATTAGATAAGAGGAAAATAAAGATTCGTAAAGAGATTAGTCAAAATTTATCATAATAGGTGCTCACGTTACTCAACCATATAATCATTTGTCTTCTACTCTCTCAAGTTTCCTTGAACGTCAGAGCCCTATTAATTTCGTACGAGTTTGGCAGATTTGGACCCCAAATAGAGAGGGAGGTTGGGGGGGTATGAAGTACATTTCAGAAGGTTGTCCTTTTGTTTTTTAGCTATGCGTGTTTAATTGAGTGGGAAAGAAAATGAAGAGGGAAAATTTTAAAGGTTCTTAATAAAAATAAATCATTCAAATTGGAGTGATAAAAAGAAAATAAGAAGCAATTCCTCTTACTTTTCAATTCTAACAAGTACACTAATGAAAAGAAAATATTATATATATTCTTTTATTCTTCTAGAAAAATTATATCTTTTTATCTTTGGACTGGTCATTGCAAAGCCTAAATTCTTCCCTACCATATTATCCATTATGTTTGCATCATATCCCATAGCCAACAGTGCAACACCCTCATCACACTGCTATATGCTGTTCTCACAAGTCATTGGTAGTGTAGCCCAAATTAATATCCCTAAGATAGCTCTAACAATGTGAAAAGTAGCAAATAGCAAAACATGTAAGAAATTAAGTTTATTAACTGAATCCCAGCATTTGATGTGTTGTCAGGTGAGACTGGTAATAAAATAAATATACAAAGGTTGGAATTACATATTAATTGTTTTCTTAAAGTAGTTTGAGAATCAGAAAAATCAAACGGTCAATGGGGTTGTTTAAAGGGTAAACATATGTCTTAAGACCGACATACAGCCATGTGAATGCATGTGATGAGGGCAAAAACGTCTTACACTACTTCCAAATCAACACTTACAAACGTTAACAAACAATACACACGATTTAAGGAATCAGAAAATATAAAGAGTCCAAAATATAATTAATTGCAGATATATGTGATGCAGCAGTAGTGACAATTAAGGAAGGGATTAAGGGGTGTAACATTACTAAAGGAATAGAGTCTCTTAAGAACAGATGATAATAAACATGGAAATAAATAGGTAATAATATTTAAGCCAATGTAATGCGTATTAACTGGAATCATTTTTAGCTTCTAACAGCTAATAAGGAAGGAATGGCAGCCAGATTGGTAGTTGTGTTTTTGTTGTTTGATTCTCTAATGACGGTGGTAGCATCTTTCTTACCAAAGGATGGTTTGGTGAATGCTCTCATGGGGCTTGCAAATGCCCATCCCCAACTCCTGCTCCTCCCATGGATCAGCGCTGCTCCTGTTGCTTTCCCATTCCCGTTATGCTCCTCCGCTGATGACGATAACCAGTATGAAGATGAGGAGGAGGAAGACGATGATGATGTGATTATGAAACCACCGAATATGCCACCGCATTTTACCCTTTCTTTCATTGCTGCTGATGATGAGGCGGCGCCGACGGCGGAGGATTTTGGTTTGCCTTCTCTTTGGGATTCAACTCGTCTGAGAGTGCAATCTCCCAACCCGGTTGAGATCCTTTCGAAGAAATCACCGGAGAAACTCCGGCTTCCGCAGCCTACGGACCTGGATCTCGAAACCTTGCGCTCAAATGATGATGCAGCTGAGGCAGTGGCTTCACTGTTGGGGCTGTCATCCTCTTCTACTACCACAATGCCTCCTTTTCTCGACAATGATGAACCCAAGCTTTTCTCCTTTGACTTTACATTCACGACCACACTTGAGGATGAAGGTCCCCCCATTGTTGTTGCTGTTGAGACAGTGGCTGCCGGTGGTGCTATAGAAGCAACCTTGTCTGGTTTTTTGGAACTATGGGTCTTGGAAGAAACATAGAGAAATGACCAAAAACCGCTTCTTTTTCTGGGACTGAAGCCTCCACCATTATCTAGTTCACCATCCAAGAACCGGCCTCTCCTGGGAGCTGAAGTTGACTTGCTTCTCTTTAAAGCAATATTAGCATGATGATGGTGGTGGTGGTGGTGATGATGATCTGATGATGCCACCATGATCTTCTTCTTCTTCTTTGCCAAAAGGAAAGGGATCCTGGCCCGCCTTGTATAACATTCTTCATAATGACTGTTATTATTGCCATTATCAAGCCTAGTTTTTGTTATGGGACGAACAGACATAGACAGTGAAGAAGCGGAAAAAGTGGCAACACCACCACCACCACCACTAACGCCACCATTTCCGCCACAACTAGTAGCAATGGCACCAGTATCAGATCTAAAAGAAGGCGGGGAAGAAGAAGAAGAAGGTGAAGCACCAATAGGTAAAGGAAAAGAAGAAGAAACCAACTTGCCTAGCTTCTCTTGAAGGCAAAAAGCACAGATCCCACCAGGGTTATTTCTATAAGGATGATTACTGCATTGCATACCATCTCCCATATCTTCTTCAACACCAACACCAACACCAACACCAACTCTACCTCCTCCTCCACCTTTGATTCCTTCCATCATGTTAAACTAACTGGGAAGGCAAAAATATCTAGAAAATCTTTGCTCCTTGTAACTGGTATTGCTCTCTTTTCACATCAAAGATATGGCCTTTATTTTTGCTTTTCCACAAGTCACTCACTTTTTTCCCTGCCAAGAAAAGAGAGAGAAATGGGAAGGGGAAGATGCAAACAAAAGAAGGGAAACAGAGAGTCAGAGCGTAATTGAGTGGGGAAAAAAAATATGGCATTGAAGAGGGGGAGGGGGGAGAGAGTCCCCAGGAGCACGTGGAACACTGACTTGCCTACACATTAAACAAAGTGATATTATCATATAAACCATACACAAGCTAAACCCTAATCCCTTTTTTAGCTTTCATCAACCCCCCCGCCTGCCACCTTCCCACAGGAATCTACTAACTAAAGCACTCTCTTCTGACTCCTCACCTTAGCTCCTGGGAAGGGTTTTTCCTTTTTAATTCCATTGCTTCGCTTTGCCCTTTGCTCTTCTTCTTTGTATTTTTTATATATAATATATATTAGAATTTAGAAGAAGAAAATATACTTCTGCTTTGTAGATGGATGGATTAGAGTAGATTCCTTCTTTTTCTGCCATTGCATTATGAAATTCGCTTTGTTTTTTATCTCTAAATATATTACTGCTTACTTGGCTTTTTCTTTCCTGATAACAATCAATTATTAGTTTATTATAACTTATTTATATATAATACTTGAAAATATAAAAATTATTAGACTCCATACAAAAGGGTTTTTTATAACGAGGGATGAGGGTAAAAATATAATAGAGGATATTGTATTAATAATAAGATTGTATTTAATTTTTTATTTAAAAACGAGTATGATAGGTCAAATAATAATTTCAATTTTTATTAAAATTTTATTTATTTTACTATTAAAATACAGAATAATTAAACATATACAATAACTAGTTTTAATAGTAAAATGAATGAAATTTTTAACGAATAATTAATTTACTTTATGCTCTAATGTAAAAAATTAATTTATTTATTTTAAATAAAAATAAAATATTATCTTACTCTTAATACAAATATCTATGTAATATTTTTATCAAGACGAGGGCCCTTGATAAAATTTATATCATCTTTTTTTAAATGAGATTTTTTATTTTAAATGCATAAGGTAGAGTCAGGTATTTGTGATAACCAGGGGCGAATTTAGGAGGGCTGGCATGGCTCCCCCCCTAAAATGTAAAATTATAATTTTAATTTTTAAAATTTTTAAAAAATTTTAAATTAGTAAAGATAAAATTACACTGTGGCCCCCCTAAAATTAGAAAATTTCAATTTAATCCTTTACAAATTATAAAGATATAAACAATAAAAAATTAAAATTTTATCCGGCCCCCCCTAAAAAAATTTTCTAGCTTCGTCCCTGGTGATAACCTACCAATTTTAAAGTTAATAATTTATTTATTATAATGTTTTAATTTTTAGTATATGTACTAGAAATACAAACTAAAATCATAAATATGTTAATAAGTTATATATAATTATTTTATACATGACCTAAACAATTATATGTATCAAACTCATACATTCATGAACACATTATAAATATATGGTTTTATACTATTACATTTTAATAAAAAAATCATTAGAAAAAGAAGGTAGAGTTGTGTGGATTAATATCAAGAGATTTTGGTTATAATTAACCAAAATTTTATTTAGAGAGGTTGAGATAAAATTATAACATAAGTAAAAGATTGTATTAAAAATGTTTAAATTAAATTATTAATAATTTAAAAAGATTTAAATTATAATTTTGACATAAGTAGTTTGTGAAGGGCCCTCTCCTTCTCGGGTTCATTTGCTTGTCCCAACTTATTTTGCTTTGTTAATTGGAAAAAAATAAATTAATGGAATGAAATTAAGTTAAATAGTGATAGGAGTTAACAATACGGGGAGAACAAAGAAAAAGATCGTGAAAATTTGGTTGAAGAGGGAAGAGCGACAACAATGGAAGAAAAGGGCCAGAGTGAGTGACCCCCCACAATGTTGTATCCCCCAACCTCCTTTTCCCACTCATTTGTTCAACACATCAACTCTTGTTGCTGCATGCGCCTTCTTATCCCTAAACTATTTACCATTTATTATGCTATTTTCACTTCAGTTATTTGAAATTTAGTGCTAATCAAAAGGTTAAAACAATTTTTTTAATTAAAAAAAACATGATAATTGTTGGATTGGTGCACAACATGTTAAAAACATTTGTGGATCCATGTTCCATTTTTTGCTCAACCTCTAAATTGCACGCTATGATCTTTGATACCTACTTTTCACAAACTTTATGATATAATATGACACATTATACTTCAACTATCAATTGTTCTCTTTCTTTTGCATTTTTACGAAACTCATATTTTATTTAAAAGTTAAAAATAAACTAACAAATTCAATGCTACTAATATTTTTCTTTCATTTTATTAATATATTTAGAATTTAAGAGATTTATTGTCACCCTTTAATCAAGTTCTAATTTAACTCTTCTTTATTTCAAAGCATATAAAATCTAAAAATAATATTTGATAAGATTTGAACACCAAAACATCATAATTTTTAACATTTTTATCATTTCAGCTACTTTTATAAATATATATTTTCAATCATGTGTAGATATGGATAATTCTAGACTGGCTATTCAATTCTTTATCATGAATTAGTTAAGATCCAATTTCATAAATTCCATGTCTAAGTTACAATTTCAAACCACCACTGCGTTTAGCATTAAATAAAAAAAAAAAGGGAAGTTCAGTGCTTTATAAATCGACAATTAATTTGTATTTTAACCGAATTCAATTTAATACAGTTGGATATTTATTTCTTAATAAATGAAACTCTTGAAGCAGCCATTGGATGAAGAGGCACATGGAGGTACACACTGTTTGTCTCATTTGACCCCGTGAAGAGTTGAATATGTAGCAAAGTATAAAAAGGAAAGTGCATATATTATATGTATGCATGCATGTTGGATTTTTGCATTTATCAAAACAAGCAAAAGTCTTTCTCTCTTTGATATTTACGTTTTTGTCATCCTTGTAAAATATTTTCTTAATATTTAACGATTCAATTGTAATATTTTATTTTGATTAATTTTGATAGCATATATCAAATTTTGAGTAAACCAAAATATATAATTGTTTGTATAATAGTTTATGGAAGTATGCATATTGTTATAAATAGTTGGTAAACTTGACCTAGTGATTATTCCAATTTATTTAAGCAACAAAGTTACACTAATTTACGTGTTACTCTAAAAGACAACTAGTGTCACGAGAAGATTTATTTACACAAAGCTCTAGAATTCAATAACGGAAAGTCACACTTTATCAAGACCAGGGGCGAAGCTAGAAGAATTTTTTAGGGGGGCCAGATAAAATTTTAATTTTTTATAGTTTATATTTTTATAATTTGTAAAAGATTAAATCGAATTTTTATAATTTTAGGGGGGACCAAAGTGCAATTTTACCTTTACTAATTTAAATTTTTTAAAAATTCTAAGAGCCAAAATTGTAATTTTACATTTTAGGGGGGGTCGAGGCCCATGCCAACCCCCTAACTACGCCCCTGATCAAGACTTCTTTGGTTGATAATGTGATGGCTATTTCTGGTAAGTATTATTTAAAAATAATCATATTTAATAGTATTGATCTGAATTAAACATTTTTGAGTAGTTATTATTTGAAGATTATTTGGTGATTTATTAACCATAATGACTTATTACTTCTTAAAGATTTTTTTTTACATCATGATGTGAAGATAATTTAACAACAATAGGGTGATTATGTGAAGATTTAATTTGATGATAATATGACACCATTTGTTAATAATTGAAATCGTTAAAAATTATCAACTAAATGATATTATTATCTTGTTTAAATTTAAGGTTGAAGTTTTGTAAGCCTATAAATAGATTGCTTAGTCATGGGGTTGAAAAAGCGAAAATAGATGGTTTTATCATAGGATTGATGGAACTTAGAAGGAGCAAATGAGTTAAATAAGTAAGGAACAATTATATTTGGTTTTTATTTTTTTTAACTTCAGTAGGAAGAATGAGTTGGGAAGAGTTCATACTAAGTGTACTTGGGTGAGTCTGTAATTATTCGAGGGTTAGGATAGGTTGAGCTTAAATCATTGCTTATACCGTGAGATTTAGTAGTAGAATTCATCTATAGGCAAGGCCCCATAGACGTAGGTTAAGTTTGAACTGCGTTAACAACTTCATGTGTTCAATTTTTCATTCTTTTTGTGTTTTCTTATTGGTGTACCACATCTCTTAGCACACCTCACTACCAGTTATGCATTTCCAATTGGTATCAGAGTCACACATTTAAATCATTTGATGAGACCCTATAATTGGTAGTCGAACAATGGGAGGTTTAAAGGAAGGTAGTTCGATTATACATCCACCACTCTTGGATGGATTTAATTATGTTTGTAGGAAACCCTGGATGAAGACTTTCATAAAATCTTTTGATAAGAAAACATGAAGATTGATTCTAACTACAACAAAGCCTCCTTATAGTGAAACAAATGTTGTATATATCCCAAAGCTTGAAGCTCTCTAGACCTTTGAAAAACATAAAGTAATGAATTTCAATTCGAAATCATTGTCTATTATTTCAAAAGGGTTAAATTAACAAGAATTCAAAAGAATTTCAAAATGTGTCTTTTCTTATGAAATGTGGACTATTCTAGAAACCACTCATGAACTCCTAGAGTCAAGCTATCAAAGCTCCAAATGCTTACCGCCAAGTTTGAATCTTTATGGATGTCTAATAATAAGACCATATCTGAATTTTATGTTAAACATTGTGGCATAACTAATGAGACTTTTTCTCTTAGTGAGCAATATTTTAAGGTGAAAATAGTTTGAAAGATACTACGTTCATTGCCTGAGAAGTCTACAATTAAAGTGACAACCGTTGAAGTGGCTAAGGACATAAGCACTATGTTTGTTATTGAGTCATTAAGAACATTATAGACTTTGAAATGAATTTGGAAGAATGTTGAAAAACCAGAGTCAAGTAAAAAAAGAGCATAGCTTTTAATATGAAAGTTTGTGTTTGGTACAATTGTCTTTATTGAAGAGTAGTGAGAATAGTTGGGTAAAAAGACCTCTTTAGTCCTTCTCAATATGGATATTGAGCAATTTAATATTTTTCAATTTCAAGAGTGAGCACCTAAGGACAATTAATTACAACATTAATGTTTTTTCATCAATTTTACATAATTTAATTGGTAAAGTAACAAAAATTGCTCATTTTAAAATGTAACAAAGAGACCAAAATGTTATTTTCTTTTGTGCCACCATCACCAAAAACGGATGCAAAATCATATGGATCAAATTAAAAGCTATGATAGGGATTGGATTGTTGATGAAGATGACATTAAAACATTCATTACAAAACATTTCTAGAACCTCTTTTCTAATAAAAAAACACAATTGAGAAAATGATTAAAGATTGTGTTGATTGTGTTATTACTACAGATATGAATGAAACTGAATCAATGATCATAAATAAAAAAACCAAGGTAGCTGTGTTTAACCTTGCCACAATGAAAGCTCTTAGGTTGGACAGCTTTTAAGCTTATTCTATCATATGTTCTTTGAAGAAATTAAAGGCGATGATATTTGTATAGTAAATGGCCACTTCCACATCGGAAAGCTTCTGAAAAGAATTAGTGCATGATTGAATATTGCATTTTTGCAAAAAAAAAAAAAAAATGGATACCATTCTGCAAGCTCAAGCAGCTTTCATCCCATATTGTCAAATTTAAGACAATTTGATTATTGATCATGAGATTGTTTGGTATTATTAGAAAAAGAACACAAAGAAAAAAACATATGATAACTGTTAAACTTGATCCCAAAAAGCCTTATGATAAAGTGAATTGGGGGATTTTTAAACTTGGTTTTCTTATAAATGAGATACAATGATGAATGAGTTGATAAGATCATGGAATTCATTACCACGATGAAATTTGCAATTTTTTTAAATGAAGACACAAGAGAAACTTTCATACCATCAAAAGGAATAGGCAAAGGTGATCCGTTCTCCCCCTTTGTTTCGTGATTATTTCCAATTCCTTATCATTAACTATTGAAAAGGTTGAAAAGGAAGGACCCTTGTGCTATTTCTAAATTATTTAACATTTTCATAAAGTTCCTCACCATGTTTTTTGTTAACAACTATCAAACTTTTTCAAAAGCTATGCAATTATGGTCAAATTTTCAAAAACCTCTTAGTGTCCCTATAACAGCCCAATTTAGAGGATAGTCGGAACAGTGATCTCGGGATCACTAATCCGAGGTTTGATAAAATTATTTTCATGTTATTTTATGTGTTATAACATGTTTATAAGGATGTATGAGAATTTTGGTGCTTTAATTTTAGCGATTTCATGCTTAATCGCAAAAAAGGACTACATCGCATAAAGTGCGAAAGTTCCATTATATAGGCTAAAGGTATTAAATAGCCATGAAGTGTAAATTGGAGGTCTTTAAAGTGCAATTACACCTACCCAAGAGAGATGGACGGTTAAGGGGACAAGGAATTAAAAGTATGACAAGCGTTGGTGACTTTTGTTGAATAAATGAATAAAATAAGATGAAATAAGCAAAAAGCTATCATCTTTTTTATTTTCTTCTCTTCTCCACCAAAATTTTCGGTAAACAAGGGGTGTTTGAAAGCTCAAAAATTCAGCAACTCATTTTCTCTTCAAGTAAGTGATTTTGATGGTTTTAGTTGATAATTTTTATACTTTTGGAGTCCCCAAAGCTTAAGCTTTCTAAAGAGGGGACTATTTTGCAAGATGGTTGAAAGTCTAGGGACTTTCCATGAGAGATTTTGTGTTGTTTCCTGAGTTTTTATGGAAGAAATTGAATGTTGGGAAGATGAGAAACAAGTTTTGTTAAAGGTGTTGTCATGAAAACACCTAATTAGGACTAAGATGCAAATGTTATAATTTGTTCATTAATGCATGAAATAGTTGGAATTATGAATAATTGTAAGAGGATTAAATGTTCAGCTAGGCTTGTTTGATAAGAAAATGTGATGAAAAGTGATTTACGAGCCTAGGGGCAAAATTATAATTTTGAAAAGTATAAGGTCAAAATAGTCATTTTTTCCTAAGCATAGATTATGATGTATTATGATTTATAAGTGATTAAATGAGTAAAATTCTATTGTTATAAGATCAATAAAAGAGATTCGAACCTAGAACGGGAGAAAAGAGAAACGTGGACAAATAGATTTCCTTTTTACCCTTTTCAGTATCGAGTTAAGTTCATATGCTAAATTATACAACTCTAAGAGAAGTCTTTAATATTCCAATGCTGTATGGAATGTATATTTACTCTATGAATGTATTAAATATGTTTTGACAAGATGTCAAGAGAATTGAATCTAAGAATAGTGAGAAATGCGAATAGTATGATACGAGGATTGTTAAGGTTCCGTATAAGGCCTTATTGGAATATGGCCTCGGTGTGGGATTTCGTATAAGACCATGTCGGGGACATGGAATCGATATGTTAATTCATGAAAGACCTATCGGGGGTATAATGTCAATGTGACATTATGTGTATGAGACTCAAGAGTATTATTTAACAATTTGAGTGATTCAACAAGTATGTTGAAAATAAGAATGAATGTGGTTGTACCACGAGAGGTACAGGTATGTGTTGGAACTGAATTGAGATAAATACGGTATATGATGAAACCACAGTGGGTTATGTGTAAATGATGCACCTTGGTTGCATAAGTTATAATTAGTAATGCATTGCGTGAATGCGAACGATTATTGTAGAAAGCTAAGTAAAAATGGTGGTGTGTGAGGAAGTTCCCGGATGAACATTTGAAATAGAGAAATGCATGTGGATAACTATCCATGAGTGTATAATAACGGTGGGCTACGTGCGATACCACCTTATTAATTGTTAGCGATTGGCTGTGTGCGATACCATCAACAATATTATTAATGATGGGATGTGTGCGTTACCACCTTATTAATTATTAAATGATGGGCTGTGTTCAATACCATCGCTTATAATATCATTTGGTGGGCTAAGTGCGATACCACCGTAATTATTCTTGAGGGTGGGCTAAGTGCGATTCCACCGTAATTATTCTTGAGGGTGGGCTAAGTGCGATACCACCGTAATTATTCTTGAGGGTGGGCTAATTGTGATACCACCATAATTATACTTGAGGGTGGGATAAGTGCGATACCACCGTAATTATTCTTGAGGGTGGGCTAAGTGCAAAACCACCGAGTGATTGGTAGTATGAGTGGCTTATGGAAGAAAAAATGTTTGATGTGTTGATTTATGTGATTATATGGTGACAAGTGCAGGGATGTATGCTAATTAACATAAGCATTTGGCTGTGGCATGGTTAAAATGTGGTAAGAGACGGAATGAGTAAGCTTCAAGAATGATTAAGTAGTAACCATGAGTTTAAGAGTAAAACTCATTATAATACCTTGTGGTAGAGTAAATCAATGAATATCAATAGTTTATTGTTATATACGTATGAACTTACTAAGCATTATTGCTTACTCCTCTTCTTTTCTCATCTCTTATAGGTTAACTTAGCTAGCTCGGGTTGGAGACCGTCGGAGATGTTTTTACACTATCGAGCAGACACTTGGTATGAGATTTCAAGTCCTTATGAGTTATGGCATGTATAGGGATCTCTTTTAAAGTTGATTAAGTCATAGTTATTATAGCCAAATGTGTTTCCCAAGAGAGTTTATGATTTGGTTGTGAATAGCCATAGATGATGACTTAAGTCGATTGTAATTGTGCTAGAAATAGTTCTCCATTGTGGTTGGGACGAAGATTTCATTTGTATGAATCAAATGTGTTTAATTCAAGAATAGTATTTATGATTAAAGAATGTTGTGTGATAGTGTAAGAGTATAAGCAAGATAGGGTGGCTAAATGGCTTGGAAAATAGCCTTGAATTGGTCCACACGGGTAGACACACGGGCATGTGTCTAGGCCGTGTGTGACACACGGTCAACCCACATGGGTGTGTTAGTAGGCCGTGTGTCTCCTGCATGTTAGTGTTTTAGGTCAGATTAGACTGTGTGAGATGGTTAGTGCTCACCACGAGTGTAGAACAGGCGTGTTCTTAGGCCGTGTGGTACAAACAGATTTACCAAGTTTTTATACATGGGGTAGGGACATGGGCGTGTGTGACCACACGACCTAACCCCACGGGCGTGTCCCATTTCACATGGGCGTGTGGCCCTTGATTAGATGAAAGAAATTTTAAGATCGTAAAAGTTTTCGGTAGGGTTTCGAAATCCCTCGTATGTATGTTTAAGGCCTCGCAGGTCCTTAATGACGTGTGTTGTGATGATGAAAGAGAAATGTCAAGTTGGGATGGAAGTTGTGTGATTTAAGTAGATGAAGTCCGATAATGTCTTGTGCTCGGTTTCGGCATAGAATTCGGGTAAGGGGTGTTACATTTAATGGTATCAGAGCTATGGTTTAGTCGGTTCTCGAACTAACCTAGCATTAGTAAGAGTCTAGCTATACATGCCATATGTGGACCGTGATAGTGTAATATCTCTCGGCTCTAATGAAATTATTTTGTTAAGACAGAGTTGATTCCTAATCGAGCTAATTTTGATAAGGTTGTAAGTGGTAATGAGGTGATTGAAATGTGCTTATGCATTGAGGAAATTTAGTGAGGTATGAATAGAAGTTTATGAAATGTGTGTGATAAATATGTCCACATAGTTGAATCTCATGTGCGACAGTTAAAGTAGCGGATGTATAATGTTTTATTTCGTGGCTCTGTATGAAGCCACACGTATTATAGTGTGAGAGTTAAACTGGAAAGTTTGATTAAGTAGAATGCAGGAGATGAGTACGGTCGTTCAATGATAAAATGACGAGTAAGACCATGGTTGGACTATGGCGACCTAGTAAACGACTTACTCAAAACCGTAAGACATTCTCTAAATTGATAAGTGATGGTAAGAGAAATTAGAGTTTAATGTTGAGTATTCAAGTAGATATTAATATGGAACTTGAGTGAGTGAAGTCACTGTTCAAAATTATGGGTGGTAGAAACAATTGTAGCATGAGTAAATGTGAAAACTCGTTTAGAGGGAGTTGTGCGACTACGATGATATTTCATTAATGATGAATGTTAAATCGTATATATGTAGTCACGAGAATCAAGTTGAGTAAGTTTGTATGCGATTGATGCAACATTTATGTTGGCATGCGAGAATGCTTGGTATTATATTGATATATATTTATATAATGCCTTACTAAGTTAAAATGTTGAAGTCCAAGTGGACTATAATGAATGTAGAAATACTATCATTAAAGCATGAGGTGAATTGGGTCCTGTGTAAGACCATGTCCAGTGCATGGCCTCAGCATCGAATTGAAATCCCGTGCAAGACCATATCTAGGATATGGCATCGGTACTCAGAGGCGACTCCCTCTAAGACCACCTCTAGAATGTGGCATTGACCTCGTATTTATATTAATGCTGATATTATGCGCTTTGAGTATCCCTAGTGATCAATGGGATAAATAGATGAGTCAGAAGTAGAAATAAGATTAGTATTAAAGTCATGTAAATGAGTGAATACAGGTATTCGTGAATGAAAAACGAATAGACGAATATGATATGTGATAAGGAATGTGTTATATAAGGGCAAGTATGAGTAAGTTGGCTCAAAGCCTGTGACTTGTGCATGGTTAGTTACTTCCATGGATGGATTATAATGATCTCTTTGAGTTTTATGTATTAATATCTGTTTCCCTTCAGGGGTGATGTGGTCGTTCTTTATGTGAAATGGTGATCGTGTGAAAATGTTAGCTGACTGTGAAATTAGACAAAACGGTTTTTGATTTGGTCAATTGAAATCAACATTCCTTTATCTCTTTGAAAATTTATTCGGGTACTTTGAGGAGGAAGTTAGTGATAAAACTTTATGTGAGGTTTCTCTTATATTTCTGCTGATCATGATTACCTTTAAAGTGTGTTCTTTGAGTTGTAATAGCTATATCTACTATGATTGCGCTTTTGAGTTGATCATAGAAAGGTGATAATTCTAGTATAAGAAGTGAAATCCCAAGTTTCATCGTTGTATGATGGGTTTTTGTGTAAGTTGAATAGAGTTAATGTATTCGATTGAGATGTATATGCTATCTTGAGATAAGATGATAGGGAAGGTTTTAGGTTAGCATATTAAGAGAAACTCAAACGAGTGTGTGTTTGAAATGTATTCTTAGTGTGGAGAAAAGAGTAGATTGATGTATGGAGATATGATTCGAATTATGTGTATATTTACGCATGAATCAATAAGGAGAATGAAATTCTATGTGTACATGAGTAGGGAGTATGATACATAGGTGTGCTCATTGAAATATTTTAACCATGATGGTTAAGTTGAAGCCATTAAAGGTATTATTAACTGAAAATTCTAATATCGAGTTCAGTTGAATCGAGGAAAAAGAGTTTATGAATTTTAGAGACGCACTAATGAATAAATTAAAAGGTGTTTTAATGCCAGTGTGTAAAGAATGGTTTACATTTTCGGGTGATTAGAGTTACATCGAAAGAAATTTTTGAACCGGAGATCTTGAGGCTACCACTTTTGTGTCTGTGTTGTGAATTCGATGTTATGAAATGATCCATGGAAAAACGATATGTGATTTCTGAATTCGAATGAGTTGAAATATCGAATGTTACTGAAAAATTTGAATGTGGAATAGTGAAAATGGCTTGAACTATTACAATGGTGTGTGTGTAGTTACTGAAATAATTTTCAGATAGAGGACATAGTACAGATGTCTGGATGGAGGATCCTTGTTTAAGCAATGCGAGTTAGTTACTCGATTGACCTTAGTTGGTAATATACTAGTTTTCGCGATGTTGATGGTTAAAACGAGTTTTCCTTTAAAAACAAAGGAGTTCAGAAGTAAGATAGTGAATGGTATTTTAAATAAGCTTTGAATGAGTTTGTTTAAGATGTTAAAATTCAGGTCGGATAAGATTTCCATTGTTGATGAATTCAGAGCTTATACAGAAGTTTTGGTATGAGATTTAGTAATAGCATGTCCACTCATGCAAGAAAAAGAAGAAGTGCAGTTATACGCATAAATGTTTTGATAATTGAGTACATTTCACGATATGATTGAGTTATGATCAAAATAGTTGACCACTAAAAGCTAAATTTTCATAGCGTACAAGTCAGGACTATTACAGTCAGTGAATATCCTAGTGATAAGGTGAGATAAAATACAATAGATTTCAAATTTGAAGTGACTTGATTTCCAAGGAGGGGGAGGCCATCCAAATTTTAGTGAAGTATGCGATAAAGATCTGAAAGATCATTTTGGCATGTGCCGAGTTCATTGTTGTAAGGTTACTGAGTATACGTGCCCGGGAGGAAGAGTAATCTAGGTCTCAAAGTTATGCTTCGACCTTGTGTACTACAGCTTAAAGGTTGTTGGCGAGAGAAACTTGAGGATAAGTCGAGTTGTGATTTTGAAGAGTTAGTGGAAATGTTTCAGAAATATTAAGAGCAACTTCTCCTGGTAAAATTTTTCGGGGACGAAAATTTCTAAGGGGGAGAATTGTAACAGTCTAATTTAGGGGCTAGTCAGAACAGTGATCTTGGGATCGCTAATCTGAGGTTTGAGAAAATTATTTTCATGTTATTTTATGTGTTATAACATGTTTATAAGAATGTATGGGAATTTTGGTGCTTTAATTTTAGCGATTTCTTGCTTAATCGCGAAAAAGGACAAAATCACATAAAGTGCGAAAGTTTCATTATATAGGCTAAAGGTATTAAATAGCCATCAAGTGTAAATTAGAGGTATATAAAGTGCAATTACACCTACCCAAGAGAGATGGACGGTTAAAGGGACAAGGAATTAAAAGTTTGACAAGAGTTGGTGACTTTTATTGAATAAATGAATAAAATAAGATGAATTAAGCAAAAAGCTATCATCTTTTTTATTTTCTTCTCTTCTCCACCAAAATTTTCGGAAAACAAGGGGTGTTTGAAAGCTCAAAATTTTAGCAACTCATTTTCTCTTCAAGTAAGTGATTTTGATGGTTTTAGTTGATAATTTTTATACTTTTGGAGTCCCCAAAGCTTAAGCTTTCTAAAGAGGGGACTATTTTGCAAGATGGTTGAAAGTCTAGGGACTTGCCATGAGAGAATTTGTGTTGTTTCCTGAGTTTTTATGGAAGAAAATGAATGTTGGGAAGATGAGAAACAAGTTTTGTGAAAGGTGTTGTCATGAAAACACCTAATTAGGACTAAGATGCAAATGTTATAATTTGTTCATTAATGCATGAAATAGTTGGAATTATGAATAGTCGTAAGAGGATTAAATGTTCAGCTAGGCTTGTTTGATAAGAAAATGTGATGAAAAGTGATTTATGAGCCTAGGGGCAAAATCGTAATTTTGCAAAAGTATAAGCGCAAAATAGTTATTTTTTCCTAAGTGTAGATTATGATGTATTATGATTTATAAGTGATTAAATGAGTAAAATTCTATTGTTCTAGATCAAGAAAAAAAGATTCGAACTTAGAACGGGAGAAAAGAGAAACATGGACAAATAGATTTCCTTTTTACCCTTTCCGGTATCGAAGTAAGTTCATATGCTAAATTATACAACTCTAAGTGAAGTACTTAATATTCCAATGCTGTATGGAATGTATATTTACTCTATGAATGTATTAAATATGTTTTGATGAGATGTCAAGAGAATTGAATCTAAGAATAGTGAGAAATGCGAATAGTATGATACGATGATAGTTAAGGTTCCGTATAAGACCATATTGGAATATGGCTTTGGTGTTTGATTTCGTATAAGACCATGTCGAGGACATGGCATCGATATGTTAATTCATGAAAGACCTATCGGGGGTATAATGTTAATGTGACATTATGTGTATGAGACTTAAGAGTATTATTTAACAATTTGAGTGATTCAACAAGTATGTTGAAAATAAGAATGAATGTGGTTGTACCACGAGAGGTACAGGTATGTGTTAGAATTGAATTGAGATAAATATGGTATATGATGAAACCATAGTGGGTTATGTGTAAATGATGCACCTTGGTTGCATAAGTTATAATTAGTAACGCATTGCGTGAATGCGAATGATTATCGTAGAAAGTTAAGTAAAAATGGTAGTGTGTGAGGAAGTTCCCGGATGAACATTTGAAATAGAGAAATACATGTGGATAACTATCCATGAGTGTATAATAACGGTAGGCTATGTGTTATACCACCTTATTAATTGTTAGCGATGGGCTGTGTGCGATACCATCAACAATATTATTAATGGTGGGCTGTTTGCGTTACCACCTTATTAATTATTAAATGATGGACTGTGTGCGATACCATCGCTTATAATATCATTTGTTGGGCTATGTGCGATACCACCGTAATTATTCTTGAGGGTGGGCTAAGTGCAAAACCACCAAGTGATTGGTAGTATGAGTGGCTTATGGAAGAAAAAATGTTTGATGTGTTGTTTTATGTGATTATGTGGTGACAAGTGCAGGGATGTATGCTAATTATCATAAGCGTTTGGCTGTGGCATGATTAGAATGTGGTAAGAGATGAAATGAGTAAGCTTCAAGAATGATTGAGTAGTAACCATGAGTTTAAGAGTAAAACTCATTATAATACCTTGGGGTAGAGTAAAATCAATGAATATCAGTAATTGATTGTTATATGCGTATGAACTTACTAAGCATTATTTCTTACTCGTCTTCCTTTCTCACCTCTTATAGGTTAACTTAGCTAGCTCGGGTTGGATATCGCTAGAGATGTTTTCACACTAATGAGCAGACGCTTGGTATGAGATTGCAAGTCCTTATGAGTTATGGCATGTATAGGGATCTCTTTTAAAGTTGATTAAGTCATAGTTATTATAGCCAAATGTGTTGACGAAGAGAGTTTATGATTTGGTTGCGAATAGCCATAGATGATGGCTTAAGTCGATTGTAATTGTGCTAGAAATAGTTCTTCCTTATGGTTGGGACGAAGATTTCATTTGTACGAATCAAATGTGTTTAATTCAAGAATAGTGTTGATGATTAAAGAATGTTGTGTGATGGTGTATGAGTATATGCAAGATAGAGTGGCTAAATGGCTTGGAAAATAGCCTTGAATTGGTCCACACGGGTAGACACACGGGCGTGTGTCTAGGCCGTGTATGACACACGGTCAACCCATATGGGCGTGTTAATAGGCCGTGTGTCCCCTATATGTTAGTGTTTTAGGTCAGATTAGACCGTGTGAGATGGTCAATGTTCACCACAGGTGTAGAACACAGGCGTGTTCTTAGGCCGTGTGACACAAACAGATTTACCAAGTTTTTATACACGGGGTAGGGACATGGGCGTGTGTGACCACACGGCCTAACCCCACGGGCTTGTCCCATTACACATGGGCATGTGGCCCTTGATTAGATGGAATAAATTTTAAGATCATAAAAGTTTTCAGTAGGGTTTCGAAATCCCTTGTATGTATGTTTAAGGCCTCGTAGGTCCTTAATGGCGTGTGTTGTGATGATGAATGAGAAATGTCAAGTTGGGATGAAAGTTGTGCGATTTAAGTAGATGAAGTTCGGTAATGCCTCGTGCCCAGTTCCGGCATAGAATTCGGGTAAGGGGTGTTACAGTTCCAAAGAGCATCATAAAATTCAACTAATGTCTCTAAATAAACAATAATGTTATTGCCAAATATCAATAAAAGATACAAAATAATCTTCAAATAAAAATTCGTTATATCTATTGACATCATTGAAACTTGTTATTTAGGCCTTCTCAGCATTTAGGGTAGGGTAAAAAATGGCTATCCATATTATTGCGAAAAAATGTAAGATCTAAAATCTAAAGATAGAAGGGCGAATTATTATCCATGATGGGACAAAAAATACCAATTAAAGCAGTGGATAATGTTATACTAATGTATGCCATGAACTATTTTTAAATCATTGTTTCTTTTGGAAAATAAACTTAATTCTCTTATTAGTTGGTTTTGGTGGGGAAATTAGGGAGCAATAATAAGAAGACTTATTAGATTGCATGGTAAAATTTAACCAAACTTAGGGGAAAAAAAGAGGCATGGAATTTAAGGATTTCAATAAATTCAATATAATTTTGCTTGAGAAACATGCAAGGCATTATCTAAGTAGTCCAACATCTCTCTGTACTTGAAGTTTTAAGGATAAAATTTCCATATAGGTTTCATCATTAATTCTTCAACGCCAAAAGTTGCTTCTTGAAATTGGAAGAGTTAATGGGAAAGTATTTAATGCCTTAAAAAAGGAATGTGGTGGAATTACCGTAATAGACGATACATCTATTTTAGCGATGATAAATAGGTTCCAAAGATTGAAAATTTTCAAGTATCATAAGATGCCAAGGAATTCCTAGAGACCTTTATGCTTTATGAAATTGTTGACCATGAATGTTGTTAAAACAATGACCTTCTCAATATAACGTTTCACTCTTATAATGTATAATCACTTTACATAATTTCCATTGGACTTGAAAGCACTGATGATCACTTAGCATGCACTTCACTAAATATGTAATGTATACGATTAAATTGAGATATGCCTTACTTACCTAAGATGATAAGCATTCAGCAAACTCCAATCCTTTAAAAAATGTTCAAGATAATCAAGTAGTTTTCAAGAATATCTAAAAGCTCAAATGTCCACCAAATTACAAATGCTCATTTGGAGATGTTGTCAAAATTTCATTGCCTCAAAGGTGAATCTCATAAAAAGACATAAAAATAAGATGGAAAAATGCCATAGATCCAAGAATATGATGGATCAATTGAACACTTGTTTTTCCTTTATCCTTTTGCTAAGCTTGATTAAGGTTGTTCCAAGTTTAGACATAACCCTTTTTCCTATAGGAATTTGATTGTGTCATAATCGGTGGATCCGTATTTTGTTAAAATGTTAAATGATCACAACCAAAATGATGATATTAGCCTTATGGCTTTCATACTTTGAGAAATTCAAAAAATGAGCAAATAAGAAGTTTTTTAAGGCAATAAGATGGATCCATTTTAGGTTTAACTTAAAGTAAATGAAAATTTTACATATTCTCTACTCCCCTAAATCACTCTTAAACTTCAAGGATACCTACCCTTTAATGGAACCTTCCCTCTCTAAAAGTGCTCAAGTTAAACTGTGAAGCAACTTTCAATAATCACAATAGGGAAATTGGTTTAGGTTGCAGACTTAAATAAAGCGGGTTTGATGATAGATGGTAACAAAAAGAGAATTCCAACTCCTAGCTCTTTAGTCATGTAAGACCAAGCGATTTGTATGGGAATAGGCCTTATCCTGAAGAACGAGTGGAAACTGTAATTGGTGAATCTAATAGCCTAAAACTAATCAAAATTTTGAAGAGGGTAATTGTGATTCCATGGGAGGTTGAAGCGATCATCCACTCTATTTGGTAAGGCCTCTCCTTTTGTATGTACATGTGTTTTACGCGGTTTCATTGTAATTGTAATGTTATGGCTGATTTGGTGGCAAAAGCCACTTTAGGAGTTAAATTCTCTTCTAATTTTTTGGGAGATCCACCCCAAGGCCTTGCTTGCCTGTTGTAATCTATTAATTGTCATGGAATGAAATGTCATTTATTTAGCCAAATAGATAGATAAAGATGATATTCTCCATTGACATGATAGAGATATATGTTAGCTCGATTTAAAACTTTATATACATGACAAGTGTAATTATTTTTATAAATGCAATAGTTAAGTTATAAAAATATTAATCGTTCAAATAGTTATAAAAGTGTATCTAATTTTTTTGGATCTCTTTTTTATATATTTGCATTGTCACATGATTGAATTTGAAATAGACCTGTGCATATGTCACAAGATTAGAACCTTAGTCTGACTAACTGTGCGTTTTAAGCGATTTCTTTGCTTTCAAATTCACCTAATTCAACCTAACTCTTGAAAAGTGAAAATTCACAAGGGAAATTCCCTAAGGCACCAAAGTAAAGCAGAAGCAAATTGCAAACGAAAAGGTCAAAAGCGAATAGAAAAGCCATAAAAAACTAAGCACATTAAGTGCTTAAGTAAATGCTCTCAATAGTATTCAATTACAATGAATGGGATGATTACAAATGAGGGGGGAGGCCTCTATTTATAGTTGAGCTCCCCTAGATCCAATGTTATATTTAAATTACATCGATGGTCAAGATTAAAACCTATTGCAAGAAGAGAGTCCTAAGGGATTTAAACTTTATTTGATCTTATCCCTTAAGATTTACAACATTCACTATGGTAACTCTAGTCTTACTGGAATGTTCCACTGGCCATCTAGTTTTCCATATGTTCCACGAATCAAGCCAGTTCAAGTGGGTCAAATGAGCCCTATTTAATCGGTTGACCTCCATGGGACGTACTGTGTGCATTCGTCACAAGCTTCTATCTGCAGTTTGATTTGTCGCAATTCATTGTAGCATATTAAACCTCTTTTTATACTTAATGACCTTGTTAGAGAGTAATTTTGTTATGTTTTACTTAGTTTTTATCTTTAGTACTTAGGGTTATAGAGCATTACCAGAGTTTTTTAGAATATTTATAGATAATTCATGTCAATTACTATTCATTTTCCAATATTAATCATAACGTCCCTAGGATAGACCCTCGAGGCCTAAAATACATGTTAGGATCGGGTCGGGTTTAAACCAAGAACATAGGAAAATTTTCATGAAATTTAAAAATTTTATTCATGTACAGGGGACACACGCCAATGTGGGTAGGTCATGTTACACGGCCAAGTGACACAGGTCACATGGTCGTGTCTCCAACCCGTATAACTCTCTGACCTGCAAAACATTAAGGTGCAGTTCTCACACGGCCAAGACACACGCCCGTGTTTTAGGCCGTGTGGCATACACGGTTGAGACACACGCCCGTGTCTCTGTCCATGTGCTCAATTCTGAGCATTCTGTTTCTTAAATTTAAGTTGTAGGGGACAACGGCCAAACCACATGCCCACGTGCCAGGTCATGTGTCATACACGGTCAAGACACACGCCCGTGTGGACAAAAATAAGCCATTTGAAGGCCACTTTTCACACCCTTTCCACTATCAACCTGTATACAACATTTTCTTATACCAATATAGCCCAACCAAGCAACCAATTCAATTCAAATATCAATTTTTAAACCTAAGGTGTCATCTCACAACTCATTTGCATAAACTTACCACGTAATCTAATTCATTGACTTCTATTGCATACTATTAAATACATGCACATAAACTAACATATTTGTATAAGAGTCATTCATAACCATATTACAAGTTTACTTCCTTTTCATTTAATCCTATACATGCCATATAAATCTTTAAGGTACATAACAAAAGCTACCGGAGTAATCTGGATAGTGTGGCTTGATGTGTTGATTCGATCCTTCGAACTCTTGTTAATCTACAATGAACATTTAACGCAAAAAAGTAAGCTTATGAAAGCTTAGTAAGTTCATAGGCTTTAAATTAAATCTTACTAAACAAGAAATTTCAAAACATTAAGTAGAGCATTTCATTAATATACCCTGCCAATCACAATCTAAAATGATGAATTTACTTGATTGAGCTCAATATCACACCTAATTGGATTCTATCACTTTAGTTCATATAACACTTACCAAATCTTGTCAAATTAGATAACATCTTATGGATTTGAGTACACCATTTTCTTAATGCCATAGTCTTCCATATATCACAATGCTATAGCCCCACTATTGTCTTTCACTTTATTATGATGCCATAGCCCAGCTATGGTCTTACATGTACACATATATACTGCCATGGTCCAACCATGGTCTTATGTTCACAATGCCATAATCCAGTTATGGTCTTTTCATTGAAATGCTATAGCCCAATTATGGTTTACATTCCACACTTTTCCACGGTCCAACCATGGTCTTATCCGTCAATTCATCACTGATCATAGAACAATCGTACTCAATCCTGCGTTCTACTCAATTTGAACTTTTGTTTCAATTTTCATTTTATCACAATAATCATGATTCCATAACAAAGATATGAAATAATACATTATATCATTTCTAAATTAACAATTAATCATGAAAGTTCAACCATAAGAACTTACCTAGAGTAGTTTGCAGAGGTTGTATAAAGTTCAGGGACTAATCGACTATTTTCTCTTTTCCACGACTTTCTTTGAGCTCTTGGTCTATAATATATAATTTTCCATTCATTGGCATCTAATTCAATTCTAATTCACTTCACAATTTATGTCCTTTAATGTTTGAAATTACACTTTTACTCTAAATTTTATAATTTTTACAATTTAGTCCCTAATCAATTAACCTATCAATTGAACTAATTTTTCTCAATTAACACTTTATTCCATAATTATAAACTACTACACAACCTTTGGTATTCATAACTTCAACACAAACCCTAATTCTTAGCTTTTTCACAATTAGATCCTAAAAATCAATTTCTATTGAAATTACTTAATAAAATCATCACATAACAAAATTAAAGCTTTAAATCCATGTTTATTCATCATAAAATTCTAGCACTTATCCATGGAAACTTTCAAAATCACTCATAGAATCAAAAACTAATGAATTTAATAGTTGGACCTAGTTGTAAAAGATCAAAATCACAAAATTACAAGAAATAACACAAGAAATAACCAAGAATTGAACTTACTTGTAGCAAGAATATGAAAAATCAGCATAGAGGGGCTCTTTAATGTCTATTTTTGGCTGGAGAAACATGAAGAAATGTTTAGATTTTCAATTTGGTCATTAGTTTTATTTTTAATTTTAACCAAATTACCATTTTGCCCTTAGTTCACACCAAATTTTGTCTATTTCTTCTTTCCACATGCCGTCTAACCATTGCCCATGTGTCTAATTTCCTATTTGGTCCTTCTTTAATTACCACTTATACTATTTAATCATTATTCCTTAATTGACTAGTTTTGCACCTTTTTCATTTTTGTCCTTTTTAATTAATTAATAATCAAAACGTTAAAATTTTCTAACGAAACTTTAATACTAATTCACTGACACTCCATAAATATTTATAAAAATATTTACAGCTCGATTTATGAAATTGAGATCTCATTTCCTCGTTTTCAACTCAAGTTACCTAATAAATTCTTTTAATTCACAAATTTCACTAATTCAAAAATACTTCTAAAATATCACTTAACTAGTAAATATTAATTTATTGAATTTTAAAACTCACTCATCGGATTTAGTGATCTCGAATCACTATTTTTGACACCACTAAAAATTAGGCTGTTACAGTGAAGTGTGCAGGACATCAATTTAGGGCAAAAGACAGTAGATTGCTCCCGATGTTGCAACATAGAGCTTGGATGTCGCAACATAGTAGCTAGAATACACCAAGGAGTAAACTGCCAAGGATGTCGTGATATAGACCAAGGGTGTAGCAACACTGGCTTGATGTGGCCACTTAAAAGAGCAGGGGTGTTTTTGTTTGTACAACACAATTTAATGAAGTTTAGTTAGTCATTTTAGGTGACTTTTTACCTTCATTTTATTTTCACTTTCATTCTTAGTTTTGGGTTTTTACTTTTAGTTTCTTTTATTCTTAGTAGTGTTTTGTTTTTTTGGAAGATTCAAATTGTGAATTAATTAGACTTTGTCAATGATTACGCTTCAAGTTTCAATTCAATATTCACGATCTTTCTATCCTCTTTATTTGATTTTGCAATATGTTCATGTCTCAATTAAAATCTATGATGTTTGTTAGATCCATGAGAAACTAAGCCCTTAGAAAGATAAACAAGTGGATGTGAGATTAGTTGACAACTATGTAGAGTTCTTAGTGGATCAGTTGGTTGGGAAAGGAAAAACTTAAAGTCTAGCCTTGATGACCCTGAGAAGTCATGTAGGTAGATATGAACTTGAAATCGGTATAGTCTACCATGAAAACCTTACCTTGACTCAGTGTGACCTGTGATATTGAGAGATAAATAGTCCTTGCCGACTCATTAGGTTAGTGGAAGGTCGAGAGGCCCTATTAGGTTAATGACTATCTGAATGAATAAAACTTGAAATAGGAGTTAACTATGAATACTGAAGTGAGTTACTCTTCTGCCATTAGATATGATAATATTCACAATTAATTTCTATCGATAGTTTATATTCTTTATTTAAAAATCCCTTTTATCACCACTTCATGAATCATCGTAATATAATTTGGATAGAGTACTAGTTCAACTTATTAGCACAGAAATTAGTATTAATTTAGTTAAGCCTCTTTTGGGTATGATCCTCGGAGTACTTCTTATACTTCATTATACAAAACTATATTCCAACTTGACTCATATAGTTATGGACACAACCTAAATTCCTATCTCTAGTTGCAATATTCTCACTCTAGACGATAGTACACCGGGAGGCGATCAAGTTGTTGGTGCCTTTACCGAGGAAGCTTCGCCATTAGATTATTTTAATTTTTGTGCTTAATAGGATAATTAGAAAATTTTTCAAATTATAGATATGATTTTTAATTATTATTAATTTATTTAAATTTCTAACTTATTAGTCTTTCTTCGTGGATCTTAGTATGTGACTCGGAGTAGGGGCACACCTATAGAGCCATCCACTGATCTAAAAAGAATCATACATCGTAGTTGTCAATAACAGCAACAACAACAGATGCAAAATAACCCGCTTGTTGCGGTTGATCTACCATGTGATAATCTACCGTTTGATGATCCACCTATTCAAGACCTGCCACCACCACAACACCAGTTACCAATAGAGCCACCCATGGCTCGTGAAAAAAGGATGCTCAGACACTACGCTTTACCAAATTTGGACGCAATACCAGGCAACATCACAAGACCGAAAATAACTACGAATAATTTTGAAATAAAGTCAACAATGATCCAGATGATTCAGAACAATCTTCAATTTAGAAGGGTGATAATGGAGAACCTGAATCAACATTTAAAACGGTTTATCCAACTTTGTGACACTTTTAAATTTAACGGGGTCATCGATGACGCTATTCGTCTTCGGTTGTTCCTCTTCTCCTTAATCGATAATGCCTTTTCTTAGTTAGATTTGCATGCACCAGGATCAATTACTACATGGAACGAGCTTGTAGAGAATTTTTTGCACAAAATCTTCCCTATCAATAAAATTGTCCAATTGAGAAGAGACACTACGGACTTCAAATAGATGGAAGGAGAAAACTTTTACTAAGCTTGGAAAAATTTTAAATTGCCCGTATAGAGATGCCCTCATCATGGTCTGCTTGAATGATTAAGGTTGCAGATGTTCCACAATGGGTTAGATGGGAACTCAATGTCAGGACTAGATAGAGCCGCAGGAGGGGCCTTAATGAATCGAACGTATAAGGGCATCTATCAAGTGATAGAGAACATGGCCATGAAGTCTTGCCAATGGTCGAACGAAAGATTTACTTATGGTTCGAGAACACCTATGGCAAAAGCTGTCAATGAGGAAGACAAGAACCAACAAATATTCGATAAACTTAACCAGTTGGAGTCGACATCTACTAGACCCATGATGAGTGAAGCAGTCAGGACGATCGGTTAATACTCTAAGAACCAGTCCGAATAAGTGAACTACATAGGGAAGAGGGGTGGAAACCCATATTCAAACACTTATAATCCCAGATGGCAAGATCACCCGAACTTGAGATAGGGTGGAAACCAAGGAGGAGGTAATGCTACTCAGTATAGGCAAAATCATACTAACAAACCTCATTATTTGAAGAAAGCTCAAAAGAAGACCAATGTGAATGACCATACTGTATGTGGTCAAAGGTTAGATCGCATAGAGGGGGAAATGCAGTCAATGAGGACAGTAATGAGAAATAGATTCACGGAGTTGATTTGATTAGAGAAACTGAAGAGAAAGTGAAAGTAATTCACGATTGTTTGAAAGCAGCTTCAGATCATTAGAAATCATGCGTGATTAGAAACAAAATGATATAGAATTTTAAATCAGTGAAAAAGTGTTTCTAAAAGTATCGCCATGGAAGAAAATACTTTGTTTCGATCATAAAGGCAAGTTGAGCCCGCGTTTCATTGGGCCGTATGAGATTATTCAACGAATAGGGTCAGTGGCATATCGGCTATCATTACTGATTGAATTAGAGAAAATCCACAATGTTTTTCATATGTCGATGTTGCTATCTTCTGTTTTAATTGTTCTTCTCAAACCAACAACAACAACTGCTTATAAGAACATGAAATTTCAATTAAAATCCCCATCACATATAATTTACTAATGTTTCAACTATATGTGACCCCCATATAGGGCCTTCCTCTCACACTCTACTGGTCTTACATCTTTTAATATCCTTACTCTTCAACAATCATGACATACAAAGCTACAAGACTTACCAAAATGTTGAATATTCATTGATTAAACAAAATCTTAGCTCTAGCTTAATGAAGATGAAGAGAGAATTTAGGTTAGAAAGAAGAACCATAACGTCAAGGAGAAAGAAAAACCATTTCCAAATTCCCCTCCCCTTTCACCTTATATATACTCCTGATCCCCCTAATATCCCTACCAAATCTGAGGGTAGGCAAAAGAAAATCGACAAATATTCAAGTTACAATTTACCCAGTCGTGGGGAGGTTCAATCAATTCAATTGACTCCTAACTAATCCCGTTACAAGAACCAATTTAAACAGTGCTCATGCAAACTAGGCGTACCACACCTTGGCGGTGACTTGTGTATGGTGTGGTCTTAAAGACAGTTAAGTTTCCTATAGCTTTCTCATTACACTTGGTAGGCTTTTCATACTTAGCCAAAACTCTGGGGTGTACTCTCCCTTAGGCATACTCTTTTTTCACTTGAAGATACCCCATAAATAAATCCTTAGATACCGCTAATGGACGTATACTTTAACGCTAGTATGCACCAATACACTCACTCTCTAGCAAATCAATAGGGTGGCAGATTATAAAACCATAGTGCACCAAAATAGTTTACATACATACCTTACTCATCTTTTTGGATCCGCCATTTTTGGGGTGTAACTACTCTCCCATTCTTTACAAAAAATTCGTCCTCGAAATTTTTACTAACCTGGTAACACCATTACCAATGATGCATGGCTAACTTCCTGGATCAAACGTAGTATACTGCTTGGTGAAATGCCCAAACATAGTCACAATAGACCTCTCACCTGTGGTAGTCTTAACACCCTAACCCATATTCGTTGCCAGAACATGGTTACGGATCATTATTAGAGTTTACATTTCAGAACTAAAAAAAATTTTAAAATATTTAATTTGTATCATTAGTCACTGCAAAACTAATCAATAGCATACATATTGTCCCTTATACAAGACCTCGAGGCCCTAAAAACACATTAAAAGCAAATCAAGACTAAATCAGAAACATATAGAAATTTTAGGGAAAAGATGAAAATTTACAAACTGCAGGGGCACACTGCTGTGTCCCAGCCCGTCTCTGTACTCGTGTAACTCACTGACTTGGATCACATGGCCAAACCACACGCCTTTGTGCCAGGCCATGTGCTAGGCCGTGTAAAACCTTACTTACAACCCTTTGAAAACTACAAGGGACACATGGTCGTGCTACTTAGCCGTGTGAGAGACACACCCATGTCTCTGCCTAGTGTGGATGAAAATAGGCTATTTTACAAGCCATTTTTCTCACCCTTTTCAACATGTACCTACAATCCCTTTTGCACATATACATAAGCCCTTAAAAGGCACCAAGATCATGAATAATCTAGCTTATACATATAGTATAACCATACTCAACCAATATGCACATAGGCATCTCAAATAACAACTTATAAACATGTGTCACCAAGTACTCCATTTGGTCAAAATAAACAACTAACTTCCAATTTGATTTGCATCCATACATACCATAAATCTTACTTACCAAAACACAAACCATTTGGTACCAAAATGCCATTCTTTAACTAATATCAATTAACTAAAATACTTATACATAACAAGGTACCAAATCACCACATATATCACATATCATAAAGCACATATACCATATGCATATTCAACTACCATTTCATATTTTATCGTTCAAACAAACAAGCCAAACATTAACCATAACAAGGCTACTTATATGCATGCCAAACTTTGCTATTATACCATCAATATACCAAAACTCAACCAAATCAAATGTCCATTTTGGCATTCAAACACATAGACCAATATTAATTAGAATACCTATACATGCCATTATAACCAAAATCAAAACATTAACATCTATCGACATAATCGTTGGATAGTGTGATAAATCTCTGACGAGCTTCCAACCCGCTCGAGCTTTCGATAGTCTAAAAGTAAAGAAAAATAACTACATAAGTAATGAATGCTTAATAAGCTCGTATAAACTTGTGGCTAGTTATCTCAAAAAACCTATGTGGTGTATTATTTGGGAAGCCTATGTGGTGTATTATTTGGGAAGCCTTTGTGGCTTGTTATCTAAAAAGCCTATGTAGCGTATTATTTGGAAAGCCTATGGCGTATTCTTTGGGAAGCATTTGTGGCTAGTTATCTCAAAAAGCATATGTGGTGTATTATTTGGAAAGCCTTTGTGGCGAGTCCTCTGGAAAGCCTATATAACCTTTGTGGCGAGTCCTCTGGAAAGCCTATATACTGAATTTTGTAATGCCTAAGTGGCGAGTTGTTAGGTTTCCCTTGTGGCGATATCTGGTTATGTCTTTGAGGCATTTTCTGAAAGAGTTCTCGGCAGTCTACTCGACTGATGAATCCACTATAATAACCCGCTAGAATAAAGAATTTGACATATTTGTAATTATAGGTAGTGTAAGTGTCCACCAAACCTATGAATTCTCATGTTATATGTCAATGTCATCTAAGATTCTATTGGGTGATCTAAAATATTGCATTTATCAAAAAAAGTTTGAGGTTTGGATCGACTTAAAGATACATTATGACTGGAATTCTCTCAACTGCCAGGACTAGTATAAGAATATGCCAAGAATAGTATCCACATGTGTATCATTCTGAGAAAATGTATCCAACTTTTATCTTTAAAAGGGATTGTGAGATAGGATCTGTAATACGACGTGAAGTTTGTGATCCGTTCATCGGGCGGAATGTGTATAAAGTGGTTAAGTGTAAAGATTGGCATACGGTTATCTGCTAAGAATTAGAAAGGTATCAATCAAAGTCTAAAAGAAAGTTCAGAACCTTCAAGTAGAGGAATCCACCGAAAACGTTAAAGGTAATATTAGTTGAGGCTCACTAAATTTCGTTGAACTTATAGGTGTTTATCTGTAATGCAGGTTCTTGAAATTGAACCTGTGCATAGGAGGGACCAAGCCAGGAATACGCCAAGTTATAAGTATATGAAATGTCTATACAAGACATATTGATGTGGGAAGAATTGTTGTTCGTTTTGCACACATAATATGTTTATATTGAAAATGTAAAGCTTGGTAACTCCAAGTTATAAGTATATGATAATTATGCTTATATAGACATACATGTTTACTATGTGTAGAATTGTTAATGCTAATATTACTTAAATTGTACAAATACCACTGAGTATTTTACTTAGTATACATGTTGTTCTCTCGGTGCTAATTTGAGATTTTTGAGTATCAACCTCAACATTCAATCCACAATCCCGGTCTCAGAGCGTTTGATTGTTTCAAACTTTATTTACATTTGGCATGTACCTAATAGGTTAGGTTTTGTATTAATGTTGTAGGTTATTATATATAAAAATGAAACTTAGATTTTACTTTGGCATGTTTAAGGAATGTATATTGTTTGGATTTATCTTATAAATTGTATAATTTAATTATGAACTTATCATAGTTGCTTTAGCAATGAATGTGACACACTGTAGCTTTGACCCAATGATTGGGTTGAGTATAGGGTGTTACAGAAAATTAGAGGGGTTGACATTCGTCGGTGGCTCTTCCTCAATAGTTCGTCTAGGTTTCCTTGGTGGCATGATGCTATTGTTTTACTAGACAAACTACAATAATATAGCAATGTATTTTGAAATAACCAATGTAACAGTAGTGAATTAAAAAAACAACAACAACAACAACATTGCACACTCTATCATAAGCTTAGTTAGTTCGTATGTGAACATAAAATAATCACAAGATTCATTAGCAAATCAAAATGGATAATATCATAAATAGAATTCATGAGATATCATAGAATTTATCCCTATCATGATTCATGATTTCTCAATTTCATCTAACTCGATACTTGAATAGTTTCGTACATACCTGTACCGATACATTTCTATTTGTCATCAATACTCTTATCAAACCGCTCCGGTTTGTAATATGCTTTCGATACAAAGTCATCAATTTTTTCGATGCCATAGTCCAACTATGGTCTTTCACATACATTGCCAAGGCATTGTCATGGTCTTTTATTCACATTCCATAACCCGGTTATGGTCTTATTATTCGATTACCATAGCCCAGCTATGGTCTTATTCGGCAACTTGCCTTACTCAATTTGTACATTTCATTTAATACCACAACATTTATTCAATAGAATAATTACTATCTCAATTTCATCTATTCAATAAATAGATACACATTTAAGTTCAATTATACGAACTTCCTCGTATTCGTCATTATCGTATTGGGTCGACTACTCAATAACCTTGCTTTTCCCCCGATCTAATTCTGAATTCTTTCTTTCTTGATCTATACGAATTTAAAATTGACTTTTCAATCACATATTCTTTCAATTTAATCCTTAAACACATATTTGGACATTTTTACACGTTAGGCCCTAAACTTTCACATTTAATCAATTTAGTCCCTTTTTCACAAATACACAAAATTCACAAATTTTCATTAAACCTAAGCTTGGCCGAATTTCCTATAGGTCCCTAGCAGCCCATAACTTTCATTTATTTCATATTTTAACCCCTCAATTTACACATTTCACAATTTAATCCCTTTTTTGACATTTTTATCAAAAATCACTTTACAAAACATGTTTAACTATTAACAAACTTTCATAATCTATCATAATTCATCAAATTACTCAAGCATTCAACAATGGCAACTTGTTATGTAACAACCCAATTTTGGGCCTAGTCGGAATAGTGGTTTCGAGACCACAAATTTGAAGTTGGAGAAATTATTTTAATATTATTTCAAGTGTCATGGCATGATTATTTTAGTGTTTGAAAATTTTGGTAAATTAATTTTAGCTATTTCATGCTTAATTTTAAAAAAGGACTAAATCACATAAAGTGTAAAAGTTTTGTTCTAGAAGCTAAAGGTGTTAAATAGCTATGGAACACTAAAGTAGAGGTCCTTATTGAGTAAAAATACAAATAAAAATGTGGTGGCTAGACATAGAATTTTTAATTGTGAAATTGGTCAAGGTTAGGTGGTTTGGTGACTTAATAGATAAAATAAAATAAAACAAAAAGAAAAGGGTATTATCTTTTCTTTTCTCCACATATTTTTCTCCAAGAAAACAACCATGGAAGCTTGAAAATTTTAGCAACTTACAACCCTTGCAAGTAAGTCATTTTGATGGTTATTTTTGTTGATTTTTATGTTTTTGGAATCCTTGTAGCTTAATCTAGCTAATGAGGGGACTATTTTGCACTATGGTTGAAAGTATAGGGTTTTTCCATGAGAGAATTAATGTTGTTTAGTGAATTTTTATGGAATAAAATGAATCTTGGTTGTTAAATAAACAGCTTTTGTTAAGTAATTTTAATGAAAACACCTAAAAGGACCATTTTGTGAAATTTATAAAATAGGTTGTGAATGTGTGAAATAATTGAAAATTATGAGTTGCTATAAGAGTAATAAAGGTTAGGCTAGGCTTATTAAAGGAGGAAATTTGATTAAAATTATTTTACGAGACTAGAGGCAAAATCATAATTTTGTGAAAGTCTAAGGGCAAAACGGTAATTTTGCCAAAGTAGGAATTTTGGAATGTATTGATTAATATGTTGATTAAATAAGTAAATTTTTTCATTATAGATCAAGAAAAAAAGAATTCGGACCTAGACCGGGGGAAGACCAAGCTAGTAGACTAAATCGAACTAGTCGCCCATATTTTGTATACCGAGGTAAGTTGTACGTAAATAATACAACTTTATTGTTTTATGTATTGAAAAATTAATATGGCATAAAGTTTTTGATTATTGTTGTGAATATGCATGATGAGAATTGATGTAGTAAAAACTCCCGGTTGAACCTTAGGAATAGATTGGATATCTATGCCATGACATTTGGGTGATATGTGTGCTAGTATAATACCATGTCTAGGACATGGCATCGGCCTCAACATGTGAGCCAGTGTAAGACCATGTCTGGGACATGGCATCGACATTTTACCCTCTTGTGTGAGGCTTATCGGATATCATTTAGTATTCCAAATGGTTCCACGAGTTATTTAAAGCTTATGATAAAGATATGAAATGATATAATCATGTTGTAAGTGGTACAGGTTCTTACTCGAAACTCATGAGATATGAGCTTAGTTATGAAGCCTTAATGGTAATGATGAAATTGAGTAAGTTCTATCTATGAGAATGATTTCGAGACGATCTTGTAATCTTTGGCTTATACTTGTGATGTGTAAATATGTAGTAAATCTACCATTGCTAAATCAAGAATGTTGTGCTGGTTTATAATATGCTATGTGTTTAAAGATGCATGGTTAATGTTGATACTTATTTACATGCAACTTACTAAGCTTTATGCTTACTCCCTTTCCTTTCCATTTTCTTATAGTATCGCCAAGCTAGCTTGGGGGATCAAAGGATGTCGGAGGCTCAATCACACTATCAATCTGAACATTTGGCATAGTTAGATTTATCATTTTGAGTATGGCATGTATAGGGACTTGGTCTTTTGTCAAGTGTCATATTGTTTTAGCAAAATGTGTTGGCTTGTCTTGAAGATTGATTCATTTTGTATAAGGCCATGGATGATGGCTAATACTTATTATTGATATGTGTAAATGATGATGCTTTTCATGATTGGGCAAATTGCATGGTTGAGTATTTAGTATGTTAATGCATGAATGAGTAGGTTGCATGATTGAATTGATAAAGTATGTGTGAACTGGCTATGCTTGATGTGGCTAATGTTTTTGTCCACACGAGTAGACACACGGGCGTGTGTGACACACGGTCTGCCCCATAGGTGTGTAGTTCGGCTGTATGTCCCTTGCACCTTTATTTGGTAAAATAGAATGCCCAGTAGTAACACATGGGCTGAGGCACGGCCATGTGTCTCAACCATGTGGATGACACGGCCATAATACACGGGCATGTGCCCAGGCCATGTGAAGTTTGCATCTTAAATTTGAAATTAAATTTGCCACACGGCCTAGCACATGAGCGTGTGTCTTAGCCTTGTAACCCTAAAATGTTGCTAACGTTAGAAATAGAATGCCAAGGTTTTAACACATGGGTGTGTCATAGCCGTGTGAGGGATATGGGCGTGTGCCAGGCCGTGTGACATCCTGACTTCTTGTGAAGCACAAGTCAAGCTCGTGCAAAGGCTAAGAACATGGCCATGTCAGCCACACGGCCGTGCCCCAAGTCCACAAGGGCGTGTGCCCCTATTTTCAATGAAATTTATTTAAAGTTTTCTAAGGTTTTCGGTTTAGTCCTGAACCGCTTTTATTGTATGTTTTGGGCCTCGTAGGCTCATATTAAGGACTTTAAGATGAAGTTTGAAAAGTTTTAAATTTGAACGAAATTTCATAACCTGAAAATGTTTGTATGCATGTTATTAAGTTAGGTAACGCCTCGTACCTTGTTCCGGCATAGGATACGGGTAAGGGGTGTTACATGTTAAACCTTTAACAATTTCAAAATCTAAGGTACGGGCTAGCTAGAACATGAATCAACAATAAAAAAACTAAAAATTATCAAAAACCAAGCTAAAATCGTAACTTAATCAAGCTAGGAGTGTGCCAAAATTTCAAGCCTTAAATAGCTTTCTTCTTTCTCCTATTTTCGGTTTAAAGCGATGATAATATGAACAAATTTTCCTTGGTTTTATTAATAATAACATTATTAATCAAATGCCAAAATTAACCTTAATGAACATTAATAATAACACCAAATGCCATGCCATTATCATCCATTAACTATCAAATAGATTAATATCATCATAAGGACCTTTGGTTTAATAAATCATAATAATTAAACACTTTTAACAAATAAAATGCTACTTTTGCATTTTACGCAATAAGTCCTTTTTCTCAATTTGACTATTCAAACAGTAAAATTAGCTCATGAAATTTTCACATATACATGCTATCATACTGTAAACACCAAAAATAATATTAAAATAATTTTTCAACATCAGATTTGTGGTTCCGAAACCACTATTCTAATTTAGCTAAAATCGAGCTGTTACAAAACAAATCGTCTATTCTCGGTAGAGGATATTTATTCTTGATTGTCACTTTCTTGAATTGTCGATGGTCTATACACATTCTCATGGACCTGTCTTTCTTCTTAGCAAACAATACTGGCGCACCCCAGGGCGAAAAACTCGGTTGTGCAAAACCTTATCTGTTAACTCTTGCAACTGAGCTTTCAATTCTTTCAACTTTGTCGGAGCCATTCTATACGGAGCTATAGATATCGGTGATGTTCCCAGTACTAATTCAATAGAAAATTCAACCTCTCTGATAGGTGGCAACCCCAGTAATTCTTCAGGAAACACATCTGGATATTCAAGGAAAATTGAAATTGATTCAATCTTTGATTCAGACACTTTTGTATTCAAAACATAAGTAAGATAAGCTTAGTAACCTTTTCTCACACATCTCTGAGCTGACATAGACGAAATCACAATAGGCAATTCATTCGATTCATTTGATTCAATCCGAAGAATTTCATTATTCTGACACTTTAATTCTATAATCTTTCGTCTACAGTTCACAACAGCATCATGCAAAGTCATCCAATCTATTCTGACAATCATATCGAACTCATCAAATGGTAAAAGCATCAAATCAGCTGAAAAACAGTAACCCCGAGTCATTAAAGGATAGTTCTTGCATACTTTGTCAACTAGAACATACTTGCCTAAGGGGTTCAATACTTTAATCATAATATCAGTAATTTCAACAGGCAATTTCTTAATAGACACTAAATTCTCATAAACATATGAATGTGTCGATCCAGGATCAATTAAAGCAATCACATTAGTTTCATAAAGAGAGAAGATACCGGTAATAACATCTAGTGACGACGCTTCTTCCCGAGCGTGAATAGCATAGGCTCTGGCAGGTGCTCTAGCTTCAGATATCACAGTGGAGTCTTTTGTCGCCCCTCGACTACCACTCACATTCCCAGCATTTCTTGGTGGTCTTCCTCTAGTGGACATATTACTCAGTCTCACATTCTAAGGCCTATCTTTCTCAACCATCTTAGGACAGTCTTTAATAAAATGATCTTGTGAACCACAACTGTAATAAGATCTATTATTATATTTCACCCAACAATCTCCAAAATACCGTCTTCCACACTGTTGACACTTGGGCTTAATGTCTTTTATGTTTCCAACACTTGATACTGACGTGGCTTGAGCTTTAGGGTTGGTGTTTTGTTTTTCGCGATCTCTATTAGAATATCCCGCTGATGCATTCGATCGACTAAACGAATCTCAGGATTTCTTTGACGAATAATGATAAGGTTTATTCATTGATATTTTCTTCGAATCTCTAACCTCTGAATCAGCTTTCTTCTTTTCTCAACTATAATCTTTAGCTTTGCAGGCTCGGTCAACTAACACCATAAATTCTTTCAAATCTAATATCTTCGTTCAGTCCATCAACAAACTGCTTGCACATTATCTCTTCAGTAGAAACATACTCTCAAGCATATTTACTTAACTGCACAAATTCTCTCTCATACTCGATTCCAGTCATACGGTCCTGTTTCAATTCTAGAAACTCTTTTTGTTTTTGATCCGGAAACCACTGAATTATATATTTCTTTCAGAACTCGGTCTGAAAGAACTCCTAGGTGACTCTCTCTCTCGGCACCATCTCAGTTTGAAAGAACTCCCATGTAACACCCCAAACCCGGCCCATGCGTTATGACAGAATCTGATGTGTCACATGAGGAAAACATATAAAATCCTTGTGATTCGTAGTAAAATAGATATTGATTTGTTATAAACAAGAAAACAAATTTGATTTGAAATATTTGATAAAATACGGAGAAAACAAGTTTGGATGTAAATATTTGATAAAATACAACTATTTTTGAGAGGTTGATTGATGAATCAAAAATCAAGGTAGTGAACTTTAAAACCGTGACTTTTAAAAATGTCATCGATAATTTGAAAGAAAGTCCGAGTTAAAATCATTTGTAAAAGTTTATTATAAAATCCATTTATTAATCAACTTTGGAAAAACCGTTAGTTATGCTTTTAGAAAAATCCCCATTTTAAAAATAATTCAAGCAACATAATAAATACATCCAAACATAAAGCAAATTAAAGTTTACTGGAGGCCTTATTACAACTTTAAAACCCGAAATAGTAAAGGTAATGAAATGATGCGAAAAAGTAGTTTACTAATGTTTGCAAACATCATTTATGAAGTATGGCCTCCACTGAGTCATCCATGGCCCCAAGTCCTTGCCACTGAGTGTTACCTATAGGGATTAAGAAAAGAAAGAGGGTGAGTTACAAGAACTCAATGTATAATCCCCTTACCGTTTTTCTCTGGGCTTGAACCCGTTTAGCAAAAATTTGGGCCTGAGCCCATATAACAATAACTTGGGTGAAGCCCATTTATAAGAACTTGGGCTGAAGCCCATAAAGCATAATCTTAGGCCAAAGCCCATTTACAAAACAGAATATATCAAATGAATCAAATGAATGTAATGCAATCCCAAACCAACCTAATATTCCGTCCGCTACACACCACCCGTACCAACCAACACACCTGTGGGGATCAAGTCAACCCACCCCGTCAGCACACCAATCGAAGGCATTTTGCCTTTTATAACAAATTCTATTGGACAAGCCACCAGAATCACAGAATATACGTAGCATAGCCACCAGACAGATTATGACAGAGTCACCAGAATATGTGGCAGAGCCACCAGATTACTTCCTCCGATCATTAATATCCCAACCCCATGCAGAATTATGTAAATGCAACGTACATAGCAAATCATGATATTTACAAATATAACAACAATAATTAATTCAGACGAAAGTTCGGCCCATTGGCACTTTGCAAATCGGTCTTTTAAGGCAAATTATCAAATCGACCCATTAAACAATATATCAATTCGGCCCATTAAGCAATATATCAATTAGGCCCATTAAGCAATCCATCAATTCGGCCCATTAAACAATATATCAATTCGACCCATTAAGCAATTTATCAAATCGGCCCATTAAGCAATAAATTAATTAGGCCTATTAAGCAATATATCAATTCGGACCATAAGGGAATTTCGGTAAATCGGTAATCTCGTAACCTAGGAGTATTTTGGTAATTTATTATCCAAGGGTATTTTCGTAATTTCGCAACCCCGGACTTAACTACTAATTTGGGGCATAAAAATTTAAACTGTCCAACTGTGTCGTACTAACTAAATTGACTATAACTTGAGTTAGAAATCTTGAAATCTAAATCTGTAACTACAATTTTTCCAGAATTTTTGGCTTAACTAATTAGTACAGTATATTCCTTAAAGTTTCCCTTGTTTCACTATCCAATGATTCTGACCTCTCTTACCCAAAATTCAAATATCTCACTGTACGGTTTTCATATGTTGCTCCCACTTATTTCTATTGAAAATAGACTCACTAAAAAATCTGTACATATAAATTATAACTCATAATTCACTTTGTAAAATTTTAAATGATTTTTTCAAAACAGATTAGGGAACCACGAAGTCAATCAGACGCAGTCTCACTAAAATTAGAATATCACATAAAATAAAATTCATTTTCCTTCTCTGTTTCTTTCATATCATAATAGACATAGTAAGCTTTTATTCGATATCTTATTCACTTTCAAATTCCCTTTCTCCTATTTTTCATGATTTTTCGAAATCACATCACTGCTACTGACCAAAACTGTTTCATTGCAAAAATATGGTTACAACTATGAGCCTACGCACGCCCGAGTGATCACAGATGCCGATTTCTGGTTTTCTTTGGTATTTCGACCAAATCACAGAACATTTCATGCAAATTTTCAGAGAAGTGTGAGATTACACACCATTTCAAACATGTATTTCAAACATGTATTCGAAAAGTACAGGATTACACACCTTGATTAGGATTCCCTAAAGAACCACTCTTCGTTGCCCCCTAAAAATAAATTCGATCAAAAGTTAGCCTCGATTTCTTAAAGTTTCCAAAAGCCCAAAAGTACTCACTCACAAGAGTCACTTACCACAATCGCGATTCTTCCCTATTCTAAAATCTGGCCTTGCACCTTGGCTATTGCAACGAGTCCCAATCAACTTTCAAAACCAAGTCTAAGAGAAAGATAAGTAGCAGCAAAGGATGGCTTGATTCGGCCTTCATCAAAAGAGAATAAGAGGAGTTTGAAATAACAATAAGTGGCTAGGTTCAGCTTAGCCAAGGGATGAGAGTTTCGGATTAGCCAAGTCAAGAGAAGAAAGAACAAACAACATGAATAAGAAGAAAGAACCTTTACCTTGATAATAAGGATGAACTGAAATGAAGAACACGATTTGGCACTAGTAGCAAGACAACAAAGAAGGATCGGTAGTTTCTATTTTCAAGAGAAGATGAGTGAAAAATAATTGATCACAAAGGCTAGGTGTTTTCGGTAAGACAAGAAAGAAAAGAGAAAATGTCCACTATTGTCTTGAAGTTGCGGAAGTGGGAGGAAAAGTTGGAAGAATGAACACAAAGGATGCCAAAAGGAATTAGACCTAACAAAATCCAAACCTATCAAAATGCTCCCATCAAAATTTGGCTACCCTCTCTCTTTTCTAAACCATTATCATCTTTACCAAAAGATGAACATAGACCAAATAAAACCTTTCCAACGAAAAATGCCAACATGTTCCCTATTCCTTCCCTTTTCTTTTACTCCTTTCCATCCATTTTTCCTTACCATATTTCCTTAGCCACCTTGCCAAAATTAAAAAGTCCACCTTACCAAAAATACACCCATGGCCGACACTTAGGGAAGAATACAAAAAATATAGTAAAAAATTTGCACTTGATGGGATTTGAACCTCTTCTCTCAATGTCTTCCACTTGATGCCATAACGTCCATGCCATATGCTCATTTATGCTAGCACATTACTCACCTATTTCCATAAGCCTTGATGCCACTTACTATCTCTCCTTAATAGGCTTAAACAAAAAAAATTACTAAGGCCCAACTTAAACCCGAAACTTCCTAGAAACCCCGTAACTTTCCAAAATCACCTTCCTAATCAGTTCAACTTGAAATAAAGCCATTCTTTTATTCTCCAAAAATTTTTAAATGCTTCCATACTCAAGGCCCAATGGGCCCAATCCTACTAGGCCCAATTTCGGGATATTACATCCCAAGTGACTCTCTCTCTTGACACCACCAATACTAATGTATTCTACCACTGATATGCGGTATCTCTCACAAGGGATATAGTGCACTTTAAACATTCAGCTTGCGTGGAAGAAAGCTTGTCAAACACTCGAATCATTTTTCAAGCCAAAACTCAGCTCTCTCAGGGTCGTCGTCAACATTAGCTCTAAACCCTTCAGCCCCGTGTTTAGGGATCTTGTCAACTGGAGGCTTATTCAATATTAAAAGCTCAACTCTTTGAGGAGCTACGAGTACAAGTTGGGGATTAGGAGGGGTGTAGGTTGTTGAGCATCCAGGTTCGTTCGAATGTATTGACTGAACCACTTGTCTATCATTTGGAAAAAAGGCTTCTTTAGGCTCTCCTCCCTTACTGCCCGTCACTGGTCTAAAATTAAAGGGCATTGTCCTTAGAGCGGGAGCAGGCGTGTTACTTTTAACCTCATCAGCCATCGCTCGATTGGGATCCATTTGCTATATAAAAACACATTTTCAAATGTCAGGAGTCATCACACTATCACAGTTTATATATGGCATGTATAGCTAGACTCTCAAACATGCTACGTTAGTCCTAGAATCGACTAAATCGTAGCTCTGATACCAATAAATGTAACACCTTTCACCCGTATTTATTGTTAGAATAGGGTTACAGAGCATTACCAAACTTTCAAAACCTTTAAACATACATTTCATATACAATTCAAATACAATCAATCATAGTGTCCCTTAAACGAGCCTATGAGGCCTTAAACATGCATTAGGAGTGATTCGGGACTAAACTGAAAGCTTGAGAAAATTTTCAACACTTAACAATTTTTTTTCAAAACAGGGGACACACATCCGTGTGGTCAGGCCGTGTATCACATGGCCACTAGACACGCCCGTGTCACAGGCCGTGTGGACATTCGAATTGGAAGCACATGGCTGTGTCCTAGCCCGTGTCCTACCCTGTGTCCAAACAAGTGAGGTTACTGACTTGGGTCACATGGCCAACCACACGCCCGTGTGTCTAGCCCGTGTGCCCTTTGAAGTGGCCACACATGCCCATGTGCTAGGCTGTGTGCTAGACTGTGCTAAACCTGTTGGGTATTCTGAATTATGCAACAAAGCCAAGTCACACGCCCGTGTGCTAGGCAGTGTGTCAAATAGGGGGTATACTGACTTGTGCCACACGGCCGATCACACGTCCGTGTGTGAGACCGTGTGGAGCATACTGACTTCATTTCAATTTCAACACCAGGGGACACACGGCCGTATAACTTAACCGTATGTCACAAACAGCTGAGACACATGCCTATGTCTCTGCCCGTGTGGACAAAAATAGGCTATTTGCCAAGCCATTTTGCCACCCATTTTGCACAGACCTAAACAAGCTCAAATGGTACCAAATTGTAGCATTAATAATATTCAATTCAGCTGCAATCAAGACTAATCCATACCATTTTCAATACCAACATTCAACATGCTTATAACCTCAAACCTTACTCCATCAAATTATACCAATTTAACTAACTATACCTTTACTAAACAAACATTATTTTGAACCAATTCACAAACATAATTCACATCTAATATCAACCATATATTCACATATATACACATAACCAAAATTCACCAAATTAAGCCAACTCTCATGGCTATATTTAAAACCCAAAATATAAACATTTACAAGTCAATTCATTTGGCCAAAGTCATTACCAAAACATAACTAACGTGACTCAAAGTCCTTATACATGCCATATACTTAATATACCAAAGTTCAAAGGTACCAAATGATAGGTGGTAATGTAAAACAATCTCCGACGATCCCTGAATCCAAGCTAACTTCGATTTCACTATAAAACACGAAAAATGCACAAAGTAAGCTATAAAACTTAGTAAGCTAGTATAAATTAAACTCAACAAATCATATTACATAAATCAACAACTTAAACTATTTAACATGTAATTCATGGTAGCAACAAGCTTTCCATATGCTTGATCATATACTTATATGCAATTTCATAACTTCTTCTATTTGAATCTCACACTTTACATGTACATACCTGTACAAATTCGTAACAAACTCATACCTTCTCAAAATATTGTCGAATACTAGATATCTTGCACATTAAGTGCCAATACGTAGTCGAAGCTATTATAATCTCGCACACTAAGTGCCTTACATAGCCAAAGCTATCTCGGTCTCGCACATTAAGTGCCATATATAGTCGAAGTTATTTTGAATCGCACACTATGTGCCATACATAGCCGAAGCTATCTCGATCTCGCACACTAAGTGCTGATACATAGCCGAAACTTTGTCGAGTATTTCCTTACAATTGTATTCATCAAGAATTAAATATAAAGCATTAAATCTCAATTATAATAATGCTTATTAACATACAAACTTATCTCAAATATTAAAACGACGAATCGAGTCGATTAGTCAATAACCTTAGTTTTCCCTCGATCTAAGTCTGAATTCCACTTTTCTTGATCTATATAATATCAAATTCAACTCATCCAATCATTCATTTAATCAATTTAGTCCAAATTTCACTTTAGGGCATTTTTACACAATTGCCCCTAATATTTTACATCTTTTACAATTTAGTCCTTAGTACACAAAATCACAAATTGATGCAATTTAATCCACTTACATGCTAGCCGAATTTCCCTAATACACATATTAGCCTATATTTTTCATTTATTTCACATTTCTGCCACACAATTTACACATTTCTTAATTTAATACCTATTTTGCATTTTCTCTAAAAATCACTTAACAAAACTTGTGTATCTATCAACAATCATTCAAAATCTATCAACTTCAAAAAATATGCTTATTCATCAATGGAATCATTCAAAATCTTTAATAGTTTTACAAATTAGTCCCTGGGCTAGTTAGTACTAGCTACAACGATATCAAAAACGTAAAAATCATTAAAAACAGGACAAAATTTACTCACCAATTGATCTAGGAGGCTTGGCCGAACTTCAAACCTATCTATGGCTTTTATTTCTTTAATTTTCGGTGGAAAGGTGTAAAGAAGATGATAGAAATTTTTAGTTTATTATTACTAACCTTTAATTATTAAATAACAAATTTAACCTTTTAATTAAATAAAAAAAGTCACTTAAAAGATGTCCATAAGTGTCCAATTAAACAAAAAATGATATATTTACCACATAAGGACCTTAACTTTGAGGTTCTATAGCTATTAGAACTCAAATTTTACGCTTTATGCAATTTAGACCTTTTTCTCAAGTTGATCATTTAAACGATAAAATTTCTTGACGAAATTTTCACACAATCACCCAATCATGCTTTAAACATTAAAATAATAATAAAATAAATATTTTGATTTTAGATTTGTGGTCCCAAAACCTCTGTTCTGATTTGACCAAAAACGGGTTGTTACACTCTAACTAGGGCTGAGTCGAGTATTGTGAGACCCATCATTGCTGAAAATAATTTTGACTAGAAGCTGAACACTATTCAGATGAGACAACAGTTTGTTCAGTTTAATGGTTTGCAAGACGAAGATCCAAATACTCATTTGGCCAATTTCCTAGAAATCTGCTATACTTTCAAGATTAATGGTGTCGCTGACGATGCCATTCGCTTGCGATTTTTTCCTTTCTCGTTGATGAACAAAGCTAAGCAGTGGTTGAACTCTTTACCATGAGGTTCAATTACCACATGGGTTCAAATGAAAAAGAAGTTCCTTCTAAATTATTTTGCACCGACTAAGACAACCAAGTTGAGGAATGATATCTCCTCCTTTGTGTAGATCGATTTAAAGACTTTATATGATGCATGGGAGATGTATAAGGACTTATTGAGATGGTGCCTCACCGTGGGTTACCTTTAACAAGTTCAAACCTTCTACAATGGTTTGAGTCCCTTAACTAGACAGTTAATCGATATAGCAGTTAGTGGAACTTTGAATAGTAAAACACCTGAAGCAGCTTATGAATTTTTTGAGGAGATGGCACTCAATAATTATTAGTGGCAATTCATGTGACTAAGCCGATGAAAGTAGCCTGTGCTTTCAATTTAGATGCAGTCACCATGTTATCATATTAGGTATAACTTTTAAATAAGAAAATTGATGTTTTATATGTTTCTACGCAGGTACATCCGGTGATGCAATGCAATACAAATGGAGGTGGAATGAACAATCCAGAATGTTTACTTTTCGCTCCTAGCACAGAGAATGAACAAATCAATTATATGGGTAATAAATCTAGGGCTCAAAATAACCTTTATAGTAATAACTATATGTAACATCCCTTTGCATTTGATGTGTATTACGTTCAATGTGTTAATTAGAGTATTTAAGGGGCTCAGATTGGGCCGAGGCCTTGGGTAAATTTTTTGCTTAGACATTAGAGGGTTTAAAAGATGTTATCTGTGTTTCAATCACAAGTGGGCTTGTGGCCCAGTGGCAAATGGCGCCACTTAGAGAGTAAGGAGGAGGTGGCGTCAACTAAGGAGGCCCAAACGCAAGGGGCATGAAGCCCAATTTCTTTAATTGTAATTAGCTAAATTTTGGCATATAGGTGGGTAAGGTTGGACGGCAACAAGGCTTAAAAATAGGGAGATTTATCTGATGAATAATATAGATAATTGTGCTGATAGTAGTTATGAGTAGATTAAGGAGAAAAGATGGGAGTTATCTGTTGTAGGCAGAGTTGGCTGAAATTCCAACTCTGAGGGAAGGACATGGCTGAAATTCCAACTCTAAGGGGAGGAAGAATCGGTTTTGAAGTGGCATAAGGGGTGCCGAAATTCTCCATGTTTGTTAATTAGTCTTGATTTTTAGAAGAGGGCAATTCCAGCAGTTGATAAGTAAGTGCTGAAATCCCCTATAAATAGGAGTGTATCTCTTCAAATTCTAGCATTTGAAACCTAGTCTTTGTGCCGAAATTTTTAGTCCCTCTCTACACTTTCTATTCTCTTTTCTTTTCCAAAAGCTAAAACCTCTCAACTTTCTTCTCATCTCCATAACCGAATACCTTTGATTATTCTTTCTTTTTTCTCTCTGTCGATTACCCTACTAAAAGTCGAAACCTTTTTAATTCACTTTCTTTTTCCATTCTTTTCCTCTTGTACCGATTTCTCCATAAACTAAGATTTTCTTGAAGTGCCGATTTCTCTGTAAAGGTAAGAATCGAATTCTTTTCTCTTTCGGTTTTAAGACTATAGCCGAATGACTAGTAGTTTGATAGGCTATCTTTAGTTTGACTCTTTCGTTAATCGTATGTTCTTTTGGGTGGCACTCCAGGAAATCGTAGTAGATCGAATCATCCAGATCTCAAAAAGCTGGAAACCATTAATCTCTAGTATCCTATCAATTTTGGGATCTTAAGGTAAGGGATTTCTTTAGATTCCTATTAAGATTCGCTATCATAATCGAGATATTAACTCATATGATATGGTTTAACCCTATTTCGCTATAGTAGTTTTAACAAGGACTTTTTGGATGGAATCAAATACGGGTCAGGAAAAGGAGAGGGTTGGGTCTGTAAACCCAATCCCTAAGTTTAAGGAACGAGCAATGTCCGCTGTTCAAGATTGGCCACCGGGTTGTGGACCGACTTCTGAACAGCATCTTAGGCAGATAGCAACCGTATCGGCTTCTGATAGTGTCGACATAGAGGGTGTTGTTGTAAACATAATAAGGTGTGTAGAATCTTAAAACATAAGCATTTATATATTATATGTATGCTAAGGGCTAAAATTCGAAAAGAAAGGTGTATGAGCGATCAGATTACCCGAAAAGGGTAGGCATGGGATGCAGTGCGTACCATAGAAACTTTTCTACGTGATTCATAGCATGTGAAAGTATGAGATCTGTTAGATGGCTTGATGACTTGTTTCTTGTATGTATGCATGCATGGGATGGGAATGATTGATGGATTTATGGTAGGGGAGCTGGGTCGCGAGGCGATCGTGGCTCTACCACAGGCAGCATAGTTGTCGAATACTATAATGTATTTTTGATGTTCGCGTAAGCGATCGGTCTATATGACAGGCATCATAGCTGTCGAATACTATAATGTATTTCTGAGGTTCGCGTGAGCGATTGGTCTATATGACAGGCAGCACAGCTGCCGATGTGGTGTGTAGCAGATGGAGGGTTGATTGTAGAAATCCCCACTGTGTAAAGATTGGTACGGGGGTGTTTAGAGGATAGACTCTTAGGTTTTGGGATGGGCCATGATGCATGACATAATCTGCTACCATTGTATGTGGGCCAAGGCCCATAATGTGTTTGTGGGTCCTAGGCTTTTATGTGTTTTCAAGTTTTGCACACTGAGTCTTGGTGACTCACCCTTTTATTTTTTCCCACTCTACAGATGAGCAGTAGACCGTGGACACGGGAGCTGAAGCGGACTCGAGGGGCCATCAAGACCTTCATTATTATTATTATGGATTATTATTATTGTTTTTTTGGGAATATATTTTTGTAATAAGGCCCCATAACTTAGGTTTTGATTTATCTTCTTTCTTGTTATGTTTGTTTTTACAACTTATGTTTTGCTTTAAAATCTCAAATATAAAACAAAATGAAAAATGGGCTTTTCAAACCCAATCAACTCATTTAATGGATTATTCGGCTATAATAAACTAGTTTTTTAAAATCCATCGAAGCAAAGTTTTCAAGATTTAAACCCATAGCATACCGGATCCGATTATGACGTATGGACCGGGTTTGGGGTGTTACATTTTTGGTATCAAATCCAGTTCAAAACTCGGGCTATGAAATGGGTCCAGTAGGAATTTATAAAAGTAATGTAAGTTGAGAAAAGTTTTGAAAGATATGGCCTTCGAGTCTACCGGCACTCGATCCACCCAGGTAAGTATTCTAGCCTTTGATGTGATATATATGATGGGTTTGATGGGCCTTATGGATGTAGACTAGTATGATAGTGTTAATGGACCTTAGGCCTAAATTAAACAATTCTTCAAATCTCATAAGACTTAATTTTTCTTGATTAAGCAGGTTTGCGAACAAGTCACAGGGTTAGGGTGTGGAAACAGGCATACGCATGTCTAGGATTGGATTTGGGAAGAGCTTGGTACTTAAGCAGTCCTAGTGACTCACCTCCTCTTTTCTAGAATCCTACCTGGTGCGTAGTGACTGTTCGCCTTAGCCACGAGGGCTTGTTAACAGGTCAAAATTCATAACTAAAACCCGAAAGGGACCAGTACCCTATTTTTGTGAAATGACTTGTATGTCCCTAATTTTGTAAAATTATCCGCAATACCCTAGGTTGACAAAATTACTGAAATACCACCGGATTGTAAAATTACCAAAATACCCTTATTTTGAAAAATCACCAAGAAACCTTATTTTGGAAAATTACGAAAATACCCCTGTAGGATAAAATTACGAAAATACCCCTGGGTAGTGAAATGACGAAAATTCCCCTAGGTGATGAATGCAAGTTCATGGATGTTTACTTGTGTGTTTGATGCATTTATGTGGTGCTCTGCTTAATGTTGATTGAAAGTGAACTCTAGAATTAGGGAATACAGACTTGAGAACTGAACTTATAGATAGAATGCAAATTCGAAAGAACTACTGTTAAAACTACTTTCCATAAGACTGTCTGTTATTAATCAGTGGAAGAAAGAATTATTAATCCATAAAATTTTTAATAAGATAAATCGTGAACGGTAGAATGAGCACTAGAGGACGTGGTGTGCATGGCCGAGGTAGAGGCAGGATTATTGTGTCAGAACCTGTGGGGTCTGGTCACGAGTCGGGGAATAAAGTTCCAGTGCGACCAGCTGTAGAGGTAGAGTTTCAAGATCAGACGGCCAGAGATGATGCTGTATCTCAGGCAATGTTAAGGGTTTTGGAGAGTGTTGCTGGAGCGGGCATGGGCGCAGGAGCCCGAAAGTCTGTGCCAGAGCGACTGAAAGCCAATAGGGCGGAGGTGTTTAAGGGAATTTTGGGTGTAGCTCCTAGTACAGCTGAGTACTGGTTGGAAGCAATGGAGTAGATCATGGATGATCTCGACTTCATGGATGAAGAAAAGCTAAAGGGAGTGGTGTCTCTTCTTCGAGATGAAGCTTATCAATGGTGGCTTACGGTTAAGGAAGGTACCGTAGCTGACCATATCACCTGGGATTACTTCAAGGTGGCATTCCAGAGTAAGTATATTGGAACGAGTTATGTGGATGTGCAGCGTAGAGCGTTCCTGAATCTGGTCCAGGGAAGTAGGCAGTGGCGGAGTATGAAGCAGAATTCTTACGCCTTAGTCGTTATGCTCGAGGGATAGTGGCCACAGAGCATGAACAATGTGTTCGTTTTGAGGATGGCATGAAGGATGATCTACGGGTGTTGATAGCTCCACAGGGGGAGAGGGAATTTGCTGTGCTTGTGGAGAAAGCTAAGATAGCTGAAGAGGTAAAGCAAATGGAGAAGCTGAATTGGATAGAGATAGGGGTAGAGGTGAGAGAAACTTTGGAGCATCAGGAACAACTAGGAGTAACCAAAAAAGACCTAGGTCGGATAGATCGAGACGAGCTAAAAGACCTGCTGCTAACAAACACGAAGGTGTACCCGATGTGACAAATTCCATGCAGGTGAGTGTAGGGCAGGCAGTGGGAAGTGCTTTAGGTATGGTTCTTTGGACCATCAGATACGAGATTGTCCTCAGCCACGGGATGAGGAAAGACCCGCAGGTCAGGGAAATGCTCAGCTGGGTAGAGGAGGTCAGCAGCCACAGAGTGGTCATGGTTCAGCCAGAGGTGGTAATGGTTTTGGTTGAGGCCGAGGAGCGCCAGGCCGAGGGGCAGGAAACACTGAGGCAAGGCAGTCGGGGTTGGTTTATGCTACCAGACGTTGGGAGGAGGCCGATGCACTGGATATTATAGTTGGTACGTTTTTAATTTTTGGGTTGCCTTATGTTGCATTGATTGACATTAGGTCGACACATTCATATATTGCTGGTAGTGTGTCTAAAACTTTAAGTTTAGATTCTGAAGTTACCCCTAGGGCGATGACAGTAATTAGCCCATTAGGACAATCTGTGATAGTAGATAAACTTTATCGGAAGGTACCCTTAGAAGTTCAGAGAATAGTTTTCCTGACGGATTTGATGAAATTACCATTCGGGGAGTTTGACTTAATTTTAGGCATGGATTGGCAAGTGAAGTATAAAGCCAACTTAGATTGTGTAGCCAAGCGGATGGTGTTAACAACCCCCGAGGGAGGTGAAGTGTTGGTGATAGGAGAAAGGGGGAATTGTCTGTCAAACGTGGTAACTGCCCTAAGAGCAAAAAGAATAGTGAGAAAAGGGTGCAAGGCAGTTCTAATGTTTGTACGGGCGTTGGAAGCCAATGACCTAACTGTTAAAGACATTAAGACGGTGAAGGAATTTCTTGATGTCTTCCCCGAAGAGCTTTCAGGACTACCTCCAGATCGAGAAGTGAAGTTTGGAATTGATCTTCTTCTAGGAACAGCGTCGGTATCTATAGCTCCATATAGAATGGCGTCAAAGGAGTTGGTGGAATTGAAAGCGCAAATCCTGGAGTTGTTGGATAGAGGGTTTATTCGACCAAGTGTGTCACCTTGGGGAGCGCCGGTGTTATTTGTTAAGAAGAAGGATGGTTCAATGCGTATGTGTATTAACTATCGTCAACTGAATAAGTTAACCATCAAGAATAAACTCGTTGCCAAGGATCGATAATTTGTTCGATCAGTTGAAGGGGGCCTTAGTCTTTTCAAAGATAGATCTGAGGTGTGGGTATCATCAGCTTAAGGTCAAGGAGGCGAACATTCATAAGACGGCTTTTAGGACTCACTATGGTCACTACGAGTTCATGGTGATGCCATTTGGGTTGACTAACACACCAGCAACATTTATGGATATGATGAACCGAGTGTTCCAACCCTACTTGGATCTATTTGTCGTGGTTTTTATTGATGACATCTTGGTCTACTCAAGATCGGAAGAGGAGCATGATTCACATCTACGCGTGGTTCTACAGATTCTGAGGGAGAAGTAGCTTTATGCCAAATTCAGAAAGTGCGAATTTTGGCTGAAGGAAGTTACTTTTCTAGGTCACGTGGTGTCGGTAGAGGGGATTAGGGTTGGCCCTCGAAAAATTGAAGCAGTGTTGGATTGGAAGCCGCCTAAGTCGGTGGCAGAGATTCGAAGTTTTCTTGGTTTAGCCGGGTACTATAGAAGATTTGTGGAAGGATTTTCTCTAATTGCGGCACCATTGACTAAGTTGTTACGGAAAGGAGTTCCATTTGTGTGGACTGATAAGTAGCAAAATAGTTTTGAGAAGTTAAAAAGGATGTTGATGGAGGCTCCGGTGTTGATTCAACCGGAGGTTGGGAAGGAATTCATGATTTACTGTGATGCTTCACACGCGGGATTGGGATGCGTGTTGATATAAGATGGAAAGGTGGTTGCGTATGCATCACGGCAGTTGAGACCACACGAAGCAAACTATCCCACTCATGATTTAGAGTTGGCGGTGATGGTGTTTGCCTTGAAAATTTGGAGGCATTATTTGTACGGGGAGAAATCTGTCATTTACACGGATCATAAAAGCTTGAAGTACCTTTTGACTCAGAAGGAGTTGAATCTGAGGCAGAGAAGGTGTTTCAAGTTGTTAAAGGATTATGACCGCCGATCGAGTATCATCCGGGTAAGGCCAACATGGTAGTAGATAATCTAAGCCATAAGGTGATCTCTGATTTGAGAGCGATGTTTGCTCACCTTAGCTTATATGATGATGGAAGTTTACTAGCTGAACTTCAAGTGAAACCCTCATGGGCTAGTCAAGGAGAAACAGCAGATCGATGGATTGCTTAGGGGAAAGTTGTAGTTGATCTCAAGTGATGAGCCAGTGGAATTCAGTATGAATGAGGAAGGATTATTATGTTTTCAAGGAAGAGTGTGCATGCCAAAAGACCTTGGGTTGAGGCGAAGGATTTTGCAAGAAGCGCATGGTAGTCCATACGCTATGCATCCTAGAGGGAGTAAGATGTATTGAGATTTACGAGAATAGTTCTGGTGGCTAGGCTTAAAGCGAGAGGTGATTGAATTGGTAGGGAAGTGTTTAACCTGTCAACAGGTAAATGCGGAGCATCAGTTATCATCAGGATTATTGCAGCCGGTAATAATTCCCCAATGGAAGTAGGAAAGGATCACAATGGACTTTGTTAGTGGGCTACCTCTCACGCCTACTAGGAAAGATTCAGTTTGGGTGATCGTTGATCGATTGACGAAGTCCGCTCATTTTGTACCGGTTTGGGTCGATTATTCCTTACAAAAGTTGGCTACGCTGTATATAGCAGAGATTGTAAGGTTGCATGGAGTACCTGTGTCAATTATCTCAGACCGAGATCCTAGGTTTACGTCAAGGTTTTGGAAGGCATTGCATCAAGCATTGGGTACGAAGTTGGACTTCAGTATAGTATCCTCAAACCGATAGACAGTCTGAGCGGGTGATTCAGATCTTGGAGGACATGTTAAGAGGTTGTGTCATTGATTTCAGAGGTAGTTGGGAGGAGTTTCTGCCATTGGCAGAGTTTGCTTACAACAACAGCTACCAGTCTAGCATTCAGATGGCGCCCTATGAAGCATTGTACGGGAGAAAATGTCGTACTCCTACTTGTTGGACGAAATTAGGGGAACGTCAAATTTTGGGTTCAGAGTTGGTTACCGAGATGGAGGAGAAGGTTGAGTTAATTCGGGCTCGACTAAAGGAAGCGTCGTATGCATGTAAGTCTATGCCGATCCGAGCGTAGGGACATAGAGTTTGCCGTGGGTGACAAGGTGTTCTTGAAAGTGTTACCATGGAAGAAAGTATTAAGATTTGGACGGAAGGGTAAGTTATGTCCCAGATTCATCGGACCTTATCAGGTGCTAAAACGAGTTGGATCAGTAGCGTATCAGCTAGAGCTACCTCCTGAGCTAAGCCAGATTCACAATGTATTTCATGTCTCCATGTTAAGACGATATCTTTCAGATCCATCTCATGTGGTACTTGTGGAGGAAATCAAGGTAAGACCTGATCTATCCTTTGAAGAGGAGCCAGTGGAAACCTTGGATCGTGATGTCAAAGTATTACGAAGGAAGAAGGTTCCGTTGGTGAAGGTTCTATGGCAGAATCACGGCTCTAAGGAGGCTACATGGGAACTGGTGGAAGCGATGCGACAGCAATACTCGCATCTAGTCGGATCAGGTAATTTCGAGGATGAAATTTCTCAAAGGGGGGTAGAACTGTAACATCCTGAATTAATGGGCCTTTGCATTTGATGTGTATTACGTTCAATGTGTTAATTAGAGTATTTAAGGGGCTTAGATTGGGATGAGGCCTTGGGTAAATTTTTTGCTTGGACATTAGAGGGTTTAAAAGATGTTATCTGTGCTTCAATCATAAGTGGGCTTGTGGCCCAGTGGCAAATGGCGCCACTTAGAGAGCAAGGAGGAGGTGGCATCAACTAAGGAGGCCCAAACGCAAGAGGCATAAAGCCCAATTCCTTTAATTGTAATTAGCTAAATTTTGACATATATGTGGGTAAGGTTGGATGGCAACAAGGCTTAAAAATAGGGAGATTTATCTGATGAATAATATAGATAATTGTGCTGATATTAGTTATGAGTAGATTAAGGAGAAAAGATGGGAGTTATCTGTTGTAGGCAGAGTTGGCCGAAATACCAACTCTGAGGGAAGGAAATGGCCGAAATTCCAACTCTAAGAGGAGGAAGAATCGGTTTTGAAGTGGCATAAAGGGTGCCAAAATTCCCCATGTTTGTCAATTAGTCTCGATTTTCAGAAGATGGCAATTCCGGCATTTGATAGGTAAGTGCCAAAATCCCCTATAAATAGGAGTGTATCTCTTCAAATTCCGGCATTTGAACCCTAGTCTTTGTGCCGAAATTTTCAGTCCTTCTCTACACTTTCTATTCTCTTTTCTTTTCCAAAAACCGAAACCTCTCAATTTTCTTCTCATCTCCATAACCGAATACCTTTGATTATTCTTTCTTTTTTCTCTCTGTCGATTGCCCTACTAAAAGTTGAAACCTTTTTAATTCACTTTCTTTTTCCATTCTTTTCCTCTTGTGCCGATTTCTCCATAAACCGGGATTTTCTTCAAGTACTGATTTCTCTATAAAGGTAAGAATCGAATTCTTTTCTCTTTCGTTTTTAAGTGGCTAGTAGTTTGATAGGCTATCTTTAGTTTGACTCTTTCGTTAATCGCATGTTCTTTTGGGCGGCACTCCGGGAAATCGTAGTTGGTCGAATCATTCAGATCTCAAAAAGCCAGAAACCATTAATCTCTAGTATCCTATCGATTTCGGGATCTCAAGGTAAGGGTTTTCTTTAGATTCCTATTAAGATTCGCTATCATAATTGAGATATTAACTCATATGATATGGTTTAACCCTATTTCGCTATAGTAGTTCTGACAAGGACTTTTTGGATGGAATCAAATATGGATCAGGCAAATGAGAGGGTTGGGTCCGTAAACCTAATCCCTAAGTTTAAGAAACGAGCAGTGTCTGCTATTCGAGATTGGTCCCGGGCTATGGACCGACTTCTGAACAGCATCTTAGGCAGAGAGCACCATATCGGCTTCTGACAGTGTCGACATAGAGGGTGTCGTCGTAACTATAATAAGGTGTGTAGAATCTTAACATATAAGCATTTATATATTATATGTATGCTAAGGGCTAAAAGCCGGAAAGAAAGGCTGTATGAACAGTCGTATTACCCAAAAAGGGTAGGCATGGGATGCCAGGTATGTACCCATAGAAACTTTTCTATGTGATTCGTATCATGTATGAGATCTGTTAGATGGCTTGATGACTTGTTTCTTGTATGTATGCATGCATGGGATGGGAATGATTGATGGATTTATGGTAGGGGAGCAGGGTCGCGAGGCGATCGTGGCTTTGCCACAGGCAGCATAACTGTCGAATACTATAATGTATTTTGGAGGTTCGCGTAAGCAATCGGTCTATATGACAGGCATCATAGCTGTCGAATACTATAATGTATTTTTGAGGTTCGCGTAAGCGATCGGTCTATATGACAGGCAGCACAGCTGTCGATGTGGTGTATAGCGAATAGAGGGTTGATTGTAGAAATCCCCACGGTGTAAAGGTTGGTACGGGGGCGTTTAGGGGATGGACTCTTAGGTTTTGGGATGGGCCATGATGCATGACATAATCTGTTACCATTGTATACGGGCCAAGGCCCATAATGTGTTTGTGGGTCCTAGGCTTTTATGTGTTTTCAAGTTTTGCACACTGAGTCTTGGTGACTCACCCTTTTATTTTTTTTCCCACTCTACAGATGAGCAGTAGACCGTGGACACGGGAGTCGAGGCAGACTCGAGGGGCCATTAAGACTTTCATTATTATTGTGGATTATTATTATTATTTTTTTGGGGAATATATTTTTGTAATAAAGCCCCATAACTTAGGTTTTGATTTATCTTCTTTCTTGTTATGCTGGTTTTTACAACTTATGTTTTGCTTCAAAATCTCAAATATAAAACAAAATGGAAAATGGGCTTTTCAAACCCAATCAACACATTTAATGGATTATTCGGCTATCATAAACTAGTTTTTTAAAACCCATCTAAGTAAAGTTTTCAAGATTTAAACCCGTAGCATACCAGATCCGATGATGACGTATTGGCCGGGTTTGGGGTGTTAGACTATATTGAAGGTTGGAGGAACCATCCCAATTTCTCTTGGGGTGGTCATGGAAATCAAAGAGCATAACCCCCTCCGGGCTTCCAACAATAACCTTACTAGTAAGAGAAAAAGTCGAACCTCGAGTAGATGTTGACGGAGTTTATCTCAGTGCCAGATACCCACTTTCAAAACACTGAAGTAGCACTTAAAAATCAACAAGCATCGATTCAAAGGCTCGAGAACCAAATAGGTTAGCTTGCTAAGTTAATTTCAGAATGACCACAAGGTAGTTTACCTAGCAATACCGAAACTAATCCAGGGGAACAGCTTCATGCATTTACTGTTTGAGATGAAGAAGGGTTAGTTGAATTTGAACAAGAATCGAGCCAAGAAATTTTGGTAGATAACGATAAGGTTGAGGTAAGATAGAAAGAGAAAAAGCCAGCTGTTAAGGAATATAAACCTCGAGTGCCATATCCTAATGCGACAAAGAGAGACCACACGAACGAACAATTTGGTAAATTTCTTCAACTCTTGAAAAAATTACATATTAACTTACCGTTTGTTGAAGCTCTTTCGTAGATGCCCAATTATGTCAAATTTTCAAAGGAACTATTGGCAAATAAACGAAAGTTAGATGATTCATCGACTGTGGAACTCAATGCAATTTGCTCGGCCATATTTCAAAATAAGCTATCCAACAAACTGAAAGATCTAGGGAGTTTTACTATTCCTTGTTTAATTGGTAGTTTGAATATTGATAATGCTTTGGCTGATTTAGGGGATAGTATTAATGGCATGCCCTATAAAATGTTTAAACAGTTAGGTCTTGGGAAGCCTAAACAAACTAGGATGAGTATGCAGTTAGCGGATAGAATCATTATATATCCTAGAGGTGTTATTGAGGATGTGCTTGAAAAAATAGATAAATTGATATTCCTTGTTGACTGTGTTGTGTTAGACATGGATGAGGGTAGTGAGGTACGTTTAATTTTAGGTTGCCCCTTTTTAGCAACTGCTAGAACTATAATTGATGTTGGTGATGAGTCAATTACTCTTCAAGCTTGTGATTTTGTTAGAACAACTAGTGATTGAGATGATTTTAAATCTTCTGTTAATGTTAGTCACCATAAGGCTCAACCTCCTTTGCAGGATGCCCCTTGAAAAAAATGTAATGGAGCCATGTTCCAATCAATATGACAAAAATTGTAACACTCCTTACCCGTATTCAGCACCGGAACAGGGTACGAGGCATTACCGGACTTACAACACAAGCATTCACACAATTCTGAGTCATAAATTTTGCGTCCAATTAAAAACCATTCATATTCAATTATAAAGTCCCTAATACGAGCCTATGAGGCCCAAAACATACTTTAGAGGTGGTTTGGGACTAAATCAAGAACTCAGGAAATTTTTACAAAACTTAGAAATTTTTTTTTGCTAGGAATAGGGCTCACACGGTCGTGTGGTCCAAGGGTTACGCCGTGTGACCCTGGGACACGCCAGTGCTTCAGACCATGTTCGATTTAGGGTGCTCTCTGATTTATGCCACACGGCCATGCCACACGTCCATGTGCTAGATCGTGTAGCACACATGGCTGAGACACACACCTGTGTGCTCAATTCTGGACATTCTTTTTCTCAAAATTAAGGTGCAAGGTACACATGGGCGGAACACATGCCCGTAGGGCAGACCGTTTCCTTTGAATTACCCGTTGAACCACTGGGAATACTAACGGATACTCGGGACATGTCATACTCACAGTACCACACCAATGCCGTATCCCAGATATGGTCTTAAATGGGATCTCACATCGATGCCAATAGCCCATCATGGTCTTACACGAAGTCTTATATCAATGCCATATCCCAGATATGGTCTTACACGAAATCTCAATAACCCTAATGTCATGACATTTGTATCCTATCTATTCCTAAGATTCAATCAGGATTTTCTCGTTTTTCAAACTTTTTCGATTTCATTCAAGATTCGATCATAATTCATAAAATAATAAAGTAATTAAAGCATAAATAACAATGCATTATTTACATACGAACTTACCTCGGTACAAAAATAGTAAATATAGACCTAATCGTCAATAACCTTATTTTTCCCCTAATCAAGGTCTGAACCTCATCTTTCTTGATTTATAATAGAAAATTTAACTTATTTATAATCCACATTACTCAATTCAGTCCAAAAATCACATTATGGCAAAATTACATTTTGGCCTTAAACTTTAACATATTTACATTTTTGCCCTTTGGCTCGTAAAATGAAATGTGGGAAATTTATTTAATGTACAAGCCTAGCCAAACATTTTTATAACTATAACAGCCCATGATTTCCATTAGAACACATTTTTACTACATATTTTATAACTTTTACAAATAGGTCCTTTTAAACATTTTCATCAAAAATCACTTAGTAAAAGTTGTTTATTACACATCAAACTTTCATTTTCTACCATATAACATCAAAACACATGGTGGTCATGCACGGGTCAAATTTCAAACATGAACCCTACTTCAAAATAATGGTAGAAATAGAAAGATCAGGTGAATACGACTTCAAAAACGTAAAAAGCATTAAAAATAGGGCTAGGATGTACTTACAATCAAGCTTGGAAGTTGAAAGAAACCCTAGCTATGGTGTCTTCTAATTTTGAGCACTTAAGAGAGAAGATGGACATGATTTTAGCTAGATTTTCCCTTTTTATTCTTTTATTTACCAAATGGCCAAAATGCCCTTCACTTAAAACTTTGAAATTTTATCTCACCATGTCCATTTTTGTCCACTTTCTTAACAAATAGTATAATTACCATCTAAGGACCTTTAATTTAAAATTTCATAGAAATTAGACACCTCTAGCATGTAGAACTTAACTTTTTCATTTTTTATAATTTAGTCCTTTTGACTAAATTGAGTGCCCGAACGTCAAAATTTTCGAACGAAATTTTCACGTATTCATTCCGTGAAATTGTAGACCATAAAAATATATTAAAAATGAACTTTGTTTCATCGGATTTGTTGTCTCAAAACCATTGTTTCGACTAGGCCCAAAATCGGGCTGTTACATAGGCCGTGCCAAACTTGTAGGGTATACTGACTTATGCAATCGGCCAAGTCACATGCCTGTGTGCTAGGCCGTGTGCCAATTAGAGGGGTATACTAACTTGTGTTGTGTGGGGCATATCAATTCAATTTTAACACTAGGGGAAACACGACTGTGTAACAAGACAATGTGTCACACACGGCTGAGACACACGTCCATGTCTCTGCCCGTGTGGACAAAAATAGGCTATTTACCAAGCCAATTAGCCACCCAAATTATGCACACCTAAACCAAATTCAATGGAACCAAAAACATAACACTTAAAGGCATTATACAACCTCAATCATAGATCATTCGTACCAAAACACATATATCAACCAACTAAGCCTTTACCCAATACATCACTTTGCACTAATTCACAAACATAACCAATCTCAACTCATCAACCATTAGCTGCCCCTAGAATTACATTAAACAATCCATTTTCAATCAAACATGAACCACATTACTAAGAAGCCTTAACACACATACATATATATGTGCATTACATAATAACCAAAATAAGCCAAGTCACATGGCTAACATACAACCAATTTTGGAATATAAACAAGCCAACACAAATGGCCAAAATCATGCTACAATACCAAAATAACTCAAAGTCCCTATAAATGCCATATGACCAAACAATAAGTTCAAAAGTACCAAAGTGATGGTTGGATAGTATGACGATGTCTCTGACGATTCCCGAATCTGAGCTAGCTTTGAATTCACTATAAAACACGGGAAAAATAAATGAAGTAAGATTTATAGCTTAGTAAGCTCGTACGACATATACTCAACAAATCATAATACACAAAATTATCAATTTGAAATATTAAACATATGATTCATGATAACAACAAACCTTTCATATGTTTAAGCATATGCTTATAAGAAAAAGTCATAACTTTTTCTATTTGAATATCATACTTTTCATGTACATATCTATACAAATTCATAACGAACTCATACCTTTTCGGAATACTGTCGAATACTCGATATCTCGCACACTAAGTGCCAAATTCATAGCTGAAGCTATTATAATCTCGCACACTAAGTGCCTTACGTAGCTGAAGCTATCTCAGTCTCGCACACTAAGTTCCATATATAGCCAAAACTATTTCGATTCGTACACTGAGTGCCATATATAGCCGAAGCTATCTCAAATCGCACACTAAGTGCCATATATATATATATATCCGAATCATCATCAAACATGACTATAATCTCATATATACGATTTATGCAATATCAGAGCAGTTAAAGCATAATTGTAACAATGCTTATTACATACGAACAAAACTCGGATGTGTAAACTACGAAATAAGTCGATTAGTCGATAATTTTATCGTTTCCCCGATCCAAGTCTGTATTTCACTTCTCTTGATCTAAATATATTCAAAATTGACTTATTCAATCATATTTTCATTCAATTTAGTCCAAAACATACTTTAAAACACATTTACACTTTTACCCCACATATTTCACATTTTTCACAATTTAGTCCTTATTTCATCAAATCAGAAATTAGTGAAATTCCAAATAAACCCATGCTAGCCGAATTACCATAATGCTCCTAGCAGCCCATAATTTTCATTTATTTCACATTTTAACCACTAACTTTACACATTTCTTAGTTTAATCCCTATTTTATATTTTTACTCAAAATCACTTAACAAAACTTGTACATCTCATAATAAATATTCATAATCTATCATCAAACACCAAAACTCATACATATTTATCAATGGCATAAAATCTTTAATATTTTTTCAAATTAGTCCCTGGGCTAGCTAGTACTAGTTGCAACGATCACAAAAACATAGAAATCATTAAAAACGGAACTAAAAGATGGGCTTACAGGGTCAATATACCATAGTCGAAAGTTCCAATCTTTGTAATGGTGTTTTTCAATCCTTAATTTCGGTGGTTTCAAACATTAAAGAAGATGACACCTGAATTTCTTTTTTGTTTTATTATACATTAACTTATTTACTAATTTAACCTTAAGCTTTTAACATTATAAATTCATTTATAAGGTATTAATGTCCACTTAGACAACAAATGGTATATTTACTACATAAGGACCTTCATTATTTTATTTCATAGGGATTTGATACCTTTAACAAATAGAACAACACTTTTGCACTTTATGCGATTTAGTCCTTTTTATCAAATTGACCTATCAAATCATAAAATTTCTTAATGAAATTTTTACACAACCATTCAATCATGCTGTAAACACTAAAATAATAATAAAATAAATATTTTGACATCAGATTTGTGGTCCTAAAGCCACTATTCTGATTTCACTAAAAATAGGCTGTTACAACTCTCCCCTCTTAGGGATTTTTGTTCCCGAAAATCTTACCAATGAATAGGTTAGGGTACTATTTTCTCATAGCTTCCTTGGGCTCCCATATAGCCTCTTCAAATCTGTGATGTTGCCACAAAAATTTCACTAAAGCTATGCGCTTATTTCTCAATTTTTTAATCTCTCGACCTATAATTATGATCTGTTCTTCGTTATACATCATATTAGGTTGAATTTCAATCTCAGATGGAGAAATCACATGTGATGGATCAGATCAATCGGCGTAACATCGAAACATGGAATACGTTATGAATCTTTTCTAACTCCGATGGTAAGGCTAATCGATATGCTACTGGCCCTATTCTTTTAATGACCTCATATGGCCCGATGAATCGTGGACTCAATTTGCCTTTGCGACCAAAACAAAGTATTTTCTTCCACGGAGATACTTTCAAGAATACTTTATCACCGATCTGGAATTCAATATCATTTCGTTTCAAATTCACGTATGATTTCTGACGATCTGAAGCTGCTTTGAAGCAGTTACGAATTACTTTCACTTTCTCTTCGGTTTCTCTAATCAAATCAACCCCATGAATCTGTTTCTTGCTAAGTTTATTCTAGTACAATGGAGTTAGACATTTACGACCATACAATGCTTCATACGGTGCCATCTTTATGCTCGATTGAAAGCTATTATTATACGCAAATTCAACCAACAAAAAATATTTCTCCCAGTTGCCTTCGAACTCTAAAACACAACATCAGAACATATCTTCAAGAATCTGAATTAATCGTTCAGACTGACCATCAGTTTGTGGATGAAAAGCTGTATTGAAATTCAACTTCGTACCTAGAGCTTCTTGCAATTTATTCCAAAATCGTGATGTCAATCTCAGATCTCAATCTGAAATAATCGAAACTGGCACCCCGTGTAATCTAACGATCTCAAAAATATACAATTCAGCTAATCTATCGAGTGAGTAGTTAGTACGTACAGGAATAAAATGTGTTGATTTCGTTTGTTGATCAACGATAACCCAAATTACATCTTTCTTTTTCAGAGACATGGGTAATCCCGATACAAAATCCGTAGTCACTCTATCCTATTTCCACTCGATATCATCACAGGCTGAAGCAAACCTAAAGGTACTTAATGCTCGGCTTTCACTTGCTGACAAATTAAACACTTCGATACAAACTCAGAAATGTCTCGTTTCATACCCGACCACCAATACGATTTCTTTAAATCATTGTACATTTTAGTACTTCTAGGATGAAAAGATAAACAGCCACTATGTGCCTCGTGTAAAATTTTTTAAATCAACTCCGGGTTTTCCATACACAGATTCTATCTCAAAACATTAAACAATCATCGGATCCAATTTGGTACTCTGAATCACTAGTTGACTCACATTGCACTCTTTTAGCATGCAATTCACTATCACATTTTTGAGCTTCGTAAACTTGTTGAAGAAATAATAGTTTAGCTTTTAACTCAGCTAGAATCGAACCATCATAAGATAATGTCAACTGTGTATTCATTACTCTCAAGGCAAACAATGATTTTATACTCAAAACATCCGTAACTACGTTCACTTTCCCCCGATGGTAATCAATCAGTAACTCGTAATCTTTTAGTAGCTCGAGCCATCTCCGTTGTCGCAAATTCAAATCTTTCTAAGTCATAATATATTTTAACCTTTCATGATCAGTAAAGATGTGGCATTTTTCACCGTACAAATGATGACGCCAGGTTTTTAATGCAAAAACTATAGCAGGCAACTCTAAATCATGCGTTAGATAGTTCTTTTCATGCGGCTTCAACTTTCTGGAAGCATAGGCTATCACTTTTCCTCTTCCATCAATACGTAACCCAAACCATTCAATGACGCGTCACTGTAAATAAAAATTCTTTACCCGACTCAGGTTGAACAAACATTGGTGCCTCAGTTAACACTGTTTTCAATTGATCGAAGCTTTGTTGACATTTCTCGGACCATTCAAACTTTACATCTTTCTGTAACAATCTGGTCATTGGTGTAGCAGTCATTGAGAACTCGTTAACGAAGCGTCGATAATAACCAGCCAATCCTAGAAAGCTTCTGACCTCAGATACATTTCTAGGTGGTTTCCATTCAATAACTATAAATATCTTGCTCGGATCAAATCTTATGCCTTCCAAAGAAACAATGTGTCCTAGAAATCCAACTTATTGGAGCTAGAACTCACATTTGCTGAATTTAGCATATAATTGCTTATCTCTCAATGTTTGCAACACAATCTTCAAATCCTCAGCATGCTCAGACTCATCTCATGAATAGATCAGAATATCATCAATGAACACAAGAACAAATCTATCTAAATACGGTCTAAAGATTCAATTCATCAAATCCATAAAAATGGCAGGAGCATTTGTTAGTCCAAAAGGCATAACAAGGAATTCATAATGTCCGTACCTCATTCTGAATGCAGTTTTTAGCACATCTGAGTCTTTAACTCGTAACTGATAATAACTAGATCTCAAATCAATCTTTGAAAACACTGTTGCACCTTTCAACTGATCAAACAAATCATTTATTCTTGGCAACGGATATTTATTGTTTATCGTAACTTTGTTGAGCTGACTATAGTCAATACACATTCTCATTGACCCATCTTTCTTCTTAACAAACAATACTGGTGCACCCCAGGGCGATAAAACTCGGTCGTGAAAAACCATTATCTGTTAACTCTTGCAACTGAGCTTTCAACTCTTTCAACTCTGGCAGACCCATTCTGTACGGAGCTATAGATATCGGTGAAGTTCCCAGCACTAATTCAATAGCAAATCCAACCTCTCTAATAGGTGGCAATCCTAGTAATTCTTCAGGACACACATCCGGGTATTCACAAACAACTAGCACTGATTCAATATTTGATCTAAACACTTTGGTATCCAAAATATAAGCAAGATAAGTTTCACAACCTTTACTTACACAACTTTGAGCTGACATAGACGAAATCACAACAAGGAATTCATTCGATTCATTTGATTCAATACAAAGAATTTCATTATTTATACACTTCAATTTAATAATCTTTCGTCTACAGTTCACAACAGCATCATGTAGAGTCAACCAATCCATACCCAGAATTACATCGAACTCATCAAATGGAAAAAGCATTAAATCAGCTAAAAAACAATAACCCCGAGTCATTAAAGGATAGTTCTTGTATACTTTATCAACTAGAACAAACTTGCCTAATGGGTTCGATAATTTTATCACAAACTCAGTAGACTCGACATGCAAAATCTTATTAGACACCAAATTCTTACATATATACGAATGAGTCGGTCCAGGATTAATCAATGCAATAACATTAGTGTCGTAAAGAGAAAATGTACCGATAATGACATCTGGTGATGACACATATTCATGAGCGCAAATAGCGTAAGCTCTAGAAGGTACTCTGGCATTAGATCTCACTGTAGAATCTCTCGTTGTACCACGATTACCACTTGTATTTCCCACATTTCTTGGCGGCCTTCCTCGAGTAGCTGTATTGTTTGATATTGCATTATGAGATTTATCTTTTTCATTTAGGTCGAGACAATCTCTGATAAAAAGATCTCATGAACCACAACTGTAACAAGCTCTATTATTATTTTTCACCCAGCAATCTCCAAAATGCCATCTTCCACACTGTTGACACTCGGGCTTGATATCTTTTACGTTGCCAACACTTGATACTGATGTGGCTTGAGCTTTAGGGCTGGTGTATTACTTTTCACGATCTCTGTTGGAATATCCTGCTGAAGTGGTTGATCGGTTAAAAAAATCTCTTGATTTCTTTGACAAGGAATGATAAGGGCTCTGAATAAGCTTTTCTTTTTTCTTTGCTAAGTTCTTCGGTAGTGCAAGCTCTGTTGACTAAAACAACAAATTTTTTTAGTTCTAAAATTCCAACCAAAAGTTTAATGTCTTCGTTCAACCCGTTAACAAACCATTTGCACATAATCTCTTCAGTAGAAACATACTTCCGAGTATACTTGCTCAATCATATAAATTCTTTCTTTACTCGATTACGATCATGCAGTCTTGTTTCAGTTCTAAAAACTCTTTATGCTTTTGATATAGAAATCGTTGATTGATGTAGTTCTTTCAAAACTTGGTCTAAAATAATTCCCAGGTGACTCTCTCCCTTGGCACCACTGATACTAATGTATTCCACCACTGATACGCGGTATCTATCAGAAGGGATATAGCATACTTTAAACATTCGGCTGGTGCACAAGAATGCTCGTCAAACACTCGAATCGTATTTTCAAACCAAAGCTTGGCTCTCTCAAGGTCATCATCAACATTAGCTCTGAACTCTTCAACCCCGTGTTTACGGATCTTGTCAACTGGAGACTTATTCAATCTTAAAAGCTCGACTCCTTGAGTAGTTACAAGAACCAATTGGGGATTAGAAGGGGGTAGAGGTTGTTGAGCAGTCGAGTTTGTATGAATATATTGAGTGAACCACTCATTCATCATTTGGAAGAAGGCTTCTCTAGCCTCTCCTCCCTGGCTGCCCGTTACAGGTCTAGAATCAGACGGTGTTGTCCCTTGAGTGGGAGCAGGCACATTACTCTCAACCTCATCATCTATAGCTCTATTGGGATCCATTTTCTATACGAAAACACATTTTCAAATGTCAGGAGTCATCATACTATCACAGTTTATATATGGCATGTATAGCTACACTCACACACACGCTATGTTAGTCCTAGAATTGACTAAACCGTAGCTCTAATTCAAATAAATGCAACACCCCTCACCCGTATTTAATGCCAGAATAGGGGTACGAAACATTACCGGACTTATAACACATTTAAACATACTTTTATAAACATTCAATCAATACATGAAATCATCATTCAATTTCAATCACTTTGTCCCTAATACGAGCCTACAAGGCCTTAAACATACATTGGAAATGGTTCGGGAATAAACCGATAACTCGGGGAATTTTTCAACACTTATAAAACTTTTCTTTTAAACAGGAGACACGCACCCGTGTGACCAGGCCGTGTGACTCACACGGCCACTAGACACGCTCGTATGAACATTCGAAATGGAAGCACATGGCCGTGTCCCAGCCGTGTCCTACCCTGTGTCCAAACAAGTAAGGTTACTGACTTGGGTTACACGGCCAACCACACGTTCACGTGTCTAGCCCGTGTGCCCTTTGAAGAGGCCACGCACGCTCGTATGCCAGGCCATGTGCTAGGCAGTGCCAAACCTGTAGGGTATACTGACTTATGCAACACGGCTAAGTAACACGCCTGTGTGCTAGGCAATGTACAAATTAGGGGGTATACTAACTTGTGTCACACGGCCGATCACACGTCTGTGTGTGAGGCCGTGTGGAGCATACTGACTTCATTTCAATTTTAACACTAGCGGATACACGACTTTGTAATAAGACTGTGTGTCACACACGGTTGAGACACACACCCATGTGGACAAAAATAAGCTATTTACCACGCCAATTTGCCACCCAAATTATGTACACCTAAACCAAAATCATTGGCACAAAAAACATAACACTTAAAGGCATTATACAACCTCAATCATACATCATTCATGCCAAAACACATATATTAACCAACTAACTCAGCCTTTACCCAATGCATCACTTTGTACTAATTCAAAAACATAACCAATCTCAATTCATCAACTATTAGCTACCCTTAGAATTACATTAAACCATCCATTTTCAATCAAACATGAACCACATTACTAAGAAGCATTAACACACATATATATATGTGCATTCCATAATAACAAAAATAAGCCAAGTCACATGGCTAACATACAACCAATTTTGCAATATAAACAAGCCAACACAAATGGCCAAAATCATGCTACAATACCAAAATAACTCAAAGTCCCTATACATGCCATATGACCAAACCATAAGTTCAAAAGTACCAAAGTGATGGTTGTATAGTGTGAAAATGTCTTCAAAGATTCTCGAATCTGAGCTAGCTTTGAATTCACTATAAAACACGAAAAAAAAATAAACGAAGTAAGCTTTATAGCTTAGTAAGCTCGTACGACATATACTCAACAAATCATAATACACAAAATCATCAATTTGAAATATTAAACATATGATTCATGATAACAACAAACCTTCCATATGTTTAATCATATGCTTATAAGAAAAATTCATAACCTTTTCTATTTGAATCTCATACTTTTCATGTACATACCTATACAAATTCATAACGAACTCATACCTTTTTGGAATACTGTCAAATACTCGATATCTCGCACACTAAATGCCAAATTCATAACTAAAGCTATTCTAATCTCACACACTAAGTGCCTTATATAGCCGAAGCTATCTCAGTCTCGCACAATAAGTGCCATATATAGCTGAAACTATTTTGATTTGCACATTAAGTGCCATATATTTATCTGAATCAGCATTAAACATGACTATAATCTCATATATACGATTTATGCAATACCAAAGTAGTTAAAGCATAATGTAACAATGCTTATTACATACGAACTTACCTCGGATGTGTAAACTACGAAATAAGTCGATTAGTCAGTAATTTTATCTTTTCCCCGATCCAAGTCTATATTTCACTTTTCTTGATCTAGATATATTCAAAATTGACTTATTCAATCATCTATTCATTCAATTTAGTCCAAAACATACTTTAAAACACATTTACACTTTTGCCCCACATATTTCACATTTTTTACAATTTAATCCTTATTGCATAAAATCACAAATTAGTGAAATTCCAAATAAACCTATGCTAGCTGAATTACCATAATGTGAAACACCCCTAACCCGTATCCATCGCCAGATTAGGGATACGAGGCATTACCAATCTAAACACAATTCAGTATAGTCATTTAATACAAAACATGCTCAAAGTTACAATAACTTCTTTTAATAGTTTTCAAACTCAAAAATCAACCTTCTACTCAAATATAAAATTGAAATTGCATATATGAAAACACATAATCAAATAAAGTCAATCATGCTTTATTGTTTATAAGACATAAATAATCCATACTTCAAAATTCAAACATGTCAATATTATTTATTTAATCAAATTGTCAAATCAACTATCATGCATCAAGATCATACTACATATGCTTTATAAAATATTATTCAAACTTTATAACCATCAAATTACATGGCATTCGAATATCTAGCTTTAAATCAAGCATGCATTATTTCGTATACTTAGCACATATTTCACAACATTCATTTGTATATATATATTCCATTAGCTAATTATCAAACATGCCATTTAACAACACATTTCGATACTATTTATCTCATTCAAATAAGCAGCTAAAACAAATCCAAACTATGCCCTATTCAGACCATAATAATGCAACCATTTCGAAATGCATTTTCCCTAAACCAAACATATCATAATTTGACAATATATATACAAGGCATCAACTAACACATAAATTCCAGCCAAAAACATACCAATTCATGCGCATTTCATACATTTAAAAAAAAAAAAACATCACCCAATATTATACCAATTTCCATAATCACATAATCAATCACCTAACCAACAAAACAACCATATTAATTTGGTCAAATACATACGATATCATTAAACATTTATAAATTCATATTTTATCTCACAAATGACCAAAGCAATTACATTATTAACAAATTACCAAATACATAATCAACCAATTACCAAAATTATTCATTCAATCATTTCCAAATCATAAAAATATTATAACCACATGTTAAACCATGTAACATATTTCCCTCAATGAATTAGTATCAAGGCCGAATACACACCAACCTAAACATTATTTTTAAGCCAACTCACAAGACAATTTATACATCAACACATAGGTCATTAATAAATCATACCAAATGTCCAAATTCAAAGGCATAGCATAGTCATTCCATGGAAATTATAAACACATATCATAAGTTGAAGATGCATCCAACATTTACCTCATTACTTAATCGAATTATAAGACCATCCATCACAAACATATATCAACATTAGTTAACTTATAAGTCATTCATGTCATATTCAATCAAACCATATAATAGCAAATTATACCAACTTTCGAGACTATATTATCACGCATATACTAAATACATCATATACCTATAATACACATATTGCTTTCGAAATCGGCTTAAACCATAGCTAAATTATACAACCACTAACAAATATGCCAAACACATCATGCTTATATATATTATGACTGAAATTTGCATAAACTTAAGCATTATATATATCCATTAGATCAAAAGCATAAAAACCAAGCTTAACCAAAATGAATAAGCCATTTTTGCATGGCTCATAATTACATACCCCAAGTATATTAACTAGTCTATACATGCCATAAGTTCGAATTCAAAGTTAACAAAATACTGGAAAGAGTCGATAGTGTGATAGACTTCTCTGACGATCCCCAAGCTCGTTACCAACTTCCAAAATCTATAAAACAAAAAGCAAATACACATGGTAAGTTATCACAGCTTAGTAAGTCATAAGCAAATGAGACATTTAATCACATACATAATTTAATCTAGATAAATAGTAATAAGCCATCATAATTTCATATATATTTCCAACTTATAATTTCATATATCAAAACATATATAAGTTGCATAAATTTTCCTTAGGCCGAATACATAATTGACCATTAGTATATTTAACCTTTACTTCAACAACAAAAATACCTCTTTTGGCCGAATATATATACGTTCACATATATATACACATAATTCACATTAACATATGACATTATATCATCAATTCAAACATTCAACTTACCATGTTTTCATAACTTTGTATGAGTACAAACCTAAGCCTTTCTAACCTGAATTTTACACTCGATCTTAACTTATCATTGCCCGTTGAACCATTCAAAATTAAAAAGGATACTCGAATAGTCGCACATTTCGTACAATGCCAACGTCCCAGACGTGGTCTTACATGTAATCACATATCGATGCCACTGTCCCAGACAGGGTCTTACACGTAAATCACTAGTCGATGCTAACGTCCCAGACATGGTCTTACATGACAACATATAACGGAATCCTATGTCATGACATATGTATCCTAGCTATTCCTAAGGTTCGTACGGGACTTTCGGACATTGTAACTTAATCGGATCAATCTCGTAAACATAGCCCCTAAGCTTATAGACATTCGGTCAACACATATACATAGTCATAAAATTCAATTCGACATATAAAATTCACATATATTCAAAATTAACAGCATATATATCCTTATAAACTTACCTCGAATATCGACGGACAAAATAAAATGGCTATTCGAATATTTTTGTTTTCCCTCGATCCAAATCCATTTTCTTTGGTTCTTGATCTAAACATGTTCAATTAAACTTATTTAAACACCATTTTATTCAATTTAGTCTAAAAACACATAAATGGGAAAATTACCATTTTGCCCCTTACATTTTACACTTTTTACAATTTAGTCCCTATTGCATATGCTCGCATCAAAACAGTCGAGTTTTAATATTTATAAAAGAGTGATCGAACCTGTAGCCTGACTGCGACAACAATAGAGAATAGTGCACCTATCGAATAGTAGTATAGCTCAGGCAAGAATATCTTATCGAACCCAAGGGAACCTAAAAGTACTACTACTCACTTTCTTTCTATTATTTACCCTAAAATATAGAGTGATTGGATTATAAAACTAACGAAATACTTAAACTAAATGCAAAGACAAAAGAATGAATTGGAGAAAGACTTTAAAAAAACTCAGTTGATAAAGACGATACCTTCAGGAAGAATCCACCTATGACTTCACTTATTATTTATTCCCCAAACCATATGATTTCTTTACATAGCTTGATCCGTGAGACTCCCTAACCTATATTAAATCCTCTCTCGAGGCGAATAACGTCTAACCTTAGGTTAATTAGTGGAACCCTCGTTCTCTTATAATAACCCCTAAGGAAGTAATAAATCGATCAGTGGATTCCCATATTAGGTTTCACCCTAATCCGGTAAAATCTCGTAACCCTATCTCTAGGCACTCGATCAACTCCGCTCAATTACGCTAGATCTACTCTTAGGCAGGGTCTATTCCTCCTCCACCTAAGCACATCAGATTAAATTAAGCAACATAATTAAGAACAAACCAAGTACTTATCATATAAATTTAGAAATCAAATAATAAAATCCAACATAGGTTTCATCCTCTTCAGGTATCTGATGGGTTTAGTGCATAACTAAATACGAAAACATCTCAAGAGTAATGAATAAACAAAACATAAGAAATCCCTAAAACCCCCCGAAGGAATTGAAGGAGAGATCCTCTATCTTGAATGGAGTTCCGACTTCTTGAGATGGATCAACTGGCTATCATCAAATGACTCCCTAATAGATGAATGCTTCAGCCTAAAAGCCTATGCCCAAAAAGTTCGTCCTGTTTTGGCTTCTGTCGAACTCCCTTTTTAGTTGCTACCTTTGGTGTTTATATAGGCTTTGAGATGCTTTACTTGGCTCCTAAATATTCTAATTCAAGTAGAATTCCTCCTAGGATGTTTAAGTAGAATTAGGGATGTGTTTCTTTGCCTCCAAGCATCCAAATCTAAGTGAAATCACTCTTTCCCGCGGCAGGGGCATGCCCATGGGACACGCCCGTGTAAGTCGTCTTCAGGCCGTGTCTCAATTCTGTCGATTGGGGCACGACTGTGTAAATCGTGGCATGGCCGTGTGAAGTAAATGGCAAGGCACTACCGTGTGGCTTGAAGTCCAGGCCATGTCAATTTCTTGGTTGGCCCAATTTAGTTCGTTTTAAGCCCATTTTACGTTCTTTTTATCCTTAGGTGCTTTCCTGAGCATAAGACATGAAAAGAAAGGACTAAGAGCACCTTTTTACATAAATCAGGGATAAATCATCCAAAAGCATACTAAATGTGGGATTAAAATGTAATATCCCGGGTTAAGGGCTATTTTGTTTTGGCATTGGTTGCATGATTAATTGCTTGCTATGATGTTGTTTGGGTGTTTTTGGACTTAGTCAGAGGCTAGGAGTGAGCCCGGTAGGTGGTGAAATTTTAGTTTTTGGGCTTTAGGGATAGGAGTCAAGGAGATGGGGCTTATATTTAAATTAAGTGAATTTAAAGCACAAATGAGGAGCTAGCAAAGTGGCAAGCATGCGCCACTTGGAGGGTGTGTGTGTGGCGTCAATTGCAAGGGGGAGGTCTTGAGTTCAAGTCGCGAGAATTCCACCCCTTTTGCATCCATTTTGACGGCATGAAGGGGAGAGTTGTGGGCAATTTGAACTCTACCATGGACTTGGTCAACATATTCAAACGGTGGATGGAGAGCAATTGTAGGAGGGAGACTTGGTCTTTGCCATTTGAATTGGTGGTGAGAGCAAATGGGAGAGGTTGGCGGTTTTGAGGAGTGTTTGGGAGCTTGGGAAGTGCCAAACTCCCTTGGTCCTTTGGGTGTATTTTCGGTCTTAGGGGAAACAATTAAGTTTTTTTCCTTCTTTTCTTTGTGTCAACAATGTCGATTCTTAGTTAGTCAAAAGCTTGCAAAGAAAATTCTCTTCACTTGCAAATAGCCTAAGTTCAATCTCACCCATTTTGTTGTGCATTTTTTGAAACCAAACCCTGTGTGTTGCCGAAATTGCTTGTTGTTTTGTTTTGCTTCTTCTCTTTGTTTTAGCCAACCAAGCACTCCATTATCATTTTTCTCCTTTTGAAAACCTTGTTAGTTAATGCCCTCCTACCTCCTTTTCTTTTTTCAATTTAGTTGTCAAACCTCTAGCACCCTTATTGCCGAAAGTATACCTTGTTTCTTCCTTCTTCTTTTCATTGTGCAAAGTCAAACTAGAGACCCTTTCTTCTCACTTCTTCTTTTTGTTTCATAAACCTTGTGCCGATTTTTCCCTTTGTTCCATACCATTTCTTTTAAACCGAAACCACCTTTGTTTTTCATCATCTTTGAGCCGAACCTAGCATTTTCTTTTTCTTTTTCGAAGGATAGTAGTCAAACTTGTTCTTCTTCTAAACACACCTTATTCATTTCTTTCCTTTCAAAACCAAAAGTGACCCTCCATTCATCTATCTTTATTTTCTTGTCTTTTCCGAAACCTGTTGGCCGAATCATTCTCCTCTGGTGTTGGGTGGCCGAATATTGGGTGTTGTTAGGTGCCGGTTTCTAATCGTTTGGTAGTGGGTAAGTGTTGGACGAATGGCCATTTCTCTTTCTCTGGTATTTTACCAATTCTTGGTATGTTAAGGGCTAATATCGGTATGGGTTAAAAGGTGTTAACTTCTTGTTTAATCTTTTCAGTATAGGGTCTTTAGACTTTAGAAATAATCAAGAGGAGTCTTCCAACTCTTTTAGCCGATTGTTAAGTGGTGGTAAGAGGAGTATTTTGTTAGTCCATTCTTTTAGCCTCGTTAAAGCAAGTCTCAATGGATTAATGGATTTTCTTTTAGGTGGAGGCCGCTTGTAAAGAGAAACCTTTGTGGTTCGAGTTTGGTAGGAAGCCAAACGCTTGCAAGGTAAGGACTATTTGATAAACCCTTTTGGTTTAATGCTTGTGTCGAATGGTATGATGGTTAATCCATTTGTTGGCCAATTGTAGGCTTCGAGTTGTAGAAGTGATCGAGGGACGAATCGATTTTAGGGATTAATACCTTCGCTAATTCGGTGTGTAAACCAACACACGATCTTAACCTAATAATGTGATAACTTGTTGTGTAAATGAAACAAAGTGTGTTTGATTATTGCGATACCCATTGAGGTATGGATATGGATTCGTAAGTACCGCTTTCACTATGAGTTACGTGATGATGATGATATCATGATTTTAATACTTTGAGATGCCATGTTAAGCATGTGAGCATGATAGTATGATTGCACGATTTTGCATCTAGTATGATACGTGATTGGGTGATATGAGAGGAGGGGGAATATGATATCCGTGTCTTTGGGACACTGTGTCTTTGGGACACCAGAGGTTTGGCACCTCCGGTGGTTTGGTACCACGTATTTTGTGACTTTGGGTCACGAGGTTTGGCACCTCAGCCGCCTCGTCCCAGTTGGCTTAGTACCACGATGGGTTGGCCCCACAGCTTGATTATACGGGATTGACGCCGGTGATTTGGTATCACACGATGGGTTGGCCCCATCATCGATTTGTGACTACGGCCACCAAAGTGATTTGGTATCACATTGTGTCTTTGGGACACCGAGGTTTGGCACCTCATTGCGACTTGTCCCCGTGGTTTAACACCACCGTGGGTTGGCCCCACTTTTGAGATATGGGATCGCTCGCTAGTGATTTGGTATCACACGATGGGTTGGCCCCATCATTGGATTATTTGTGACTTGGTCACCGGTGGTTTGGTACCACAAGATGGATATCGTGACTTTGGGTCACCAAGGGTTTGGCACCACCAAAGTGGTTTGGTACCACACGGGTAGAAAAGGCGATATGGTTGGTTAGGAACGGTGCATGATTTGCATTATTCGTTATGATATATGTGTTGGCATGTTATACCGGGAGAGGAATTATACACGAGTCTCATGACTCACTCTCTCTCCTTTGACTATTTCAGTGACACATAGACGCGGACATGGAGCCGGATGGACTTGAGGTGCTCATGCCATACTTGAAATAAAGATTTGCTCGGACTTCTTTTATAAAATTTGGTACACTAGTGGTTTATTTCTATTTTGTTATATTTGGGTTTGTAAATGGCCTCTTAAATTATGTTTTGATATGTTATGTTTAAGTAGATTTTCAATATGCTTTAACAAACTAATTGAGTGAAATGTGCTAAAATTTGGAAAGACAACGCTTTCAAAATTACAAAGACGATGTTTTAAACTATACCATCGGGTATCATACTATAACTTGAGATAAAGTGAACTCAAAAGGTTTTCCAACTTAAATATGATTTTCTACTAAGTCATAAATGTTTTAGTAACAATTAGAAATAACTTAAGCTTCAAAACGAAATAAACTAATTTTTCCTACACATCGGATAAATTTTCAAAACTTTCTAGGTTTTCAAGTACATCATCAGATTTTCAATCAAAGCTACTTGAGTTATCCTCAAAATACAAAATTTCGCTAAGTGTTCTCACCAAATTTCTAGACCTCAACTTAAACCATCCAAAACCATTTTCTCAGAATATACCAAATTCTATTCGTGGTGTATTGACCGAGTTTGGGGTGTTACATTTGTGGTATCGAGCCAAGTTTAAAAGTTTCTACTGTGGGCCGAGGCCCAAAATGTTTTAAAACTATAGTTTTAAGTATTCATTTTAAAGTATGGTTTGAAAGGCATGACACCGAGTCTCCCGGCACCGGTCGCCTGGTAAGTACCCGCACTATTGGTTGTGATATTAATTGATATGATTGAATGGCTAGTGATAGTAAGATTACTTTAGAGACCTAAACCGATAGGATTCTCGTGGACTCGCGAACACAAAGTCTCTTTAATATTCATAAAACTTTGCTTTAAAAATAGTGCAATAATGACCGATACATAAAATTCTTTAATCGCATTTAGATTTAGTCATGAGTACCGAGGTGGACGTGGTCGTGGGACGTGGTCGCAGAGGATGATGCTTTTTGAGCCCGTAGGTTCAAGGTGGTTCGAGAATGAAGTACGGTTTCGCCACCGGTGGAGGTGGTGAGTTCGAGAGCATACTTGGCGATGATCACGATGTCAAAGAGCGTCTGCGGGTTTTAGAAAGGGTAGTGGAGTAGGTGGAGGCGAGGAGCTAGGAAATCGTGCTCGAGCGACTTCGGCAAATAAATTTGAGTTCTTTCGGGGTGTCTCGGTGTTGCTCCAAAGATCGCGAGTATTGGCTGAAGCGACAGAGCGGATCATGGATGATCTAGACCGACCGCGGAAGAAAAGTTGAAGGGATCGATCACTTCTCCGGATGAGTCATACCGGTGGTGGCTCACGGTCCGTGATGATCTTTGCGTGGAAGATCCGACATGGGACTATTTTCGTCGCTTATCGTAAAAAGTACGCCGAGCTAACTACATAAATGAGCAAAGGAAAGCATTTCTAAGGTTAGTCCAGAGAGCTTCGACAAGTTGAAGAAGATTTTGACCAAGCTCCGGCTTTGATTCAACCCGAAGGTCGGTAAGGAATTTACAAGTATCGCGATGCATCACATACGGGTTTGGGTTGTGTCTTTGATGCAAGAAGGAAGGTTGTGGCTTACGATCCCGGCAATTTGAGGCCACATGAGGTCAATTATCCCACGACGATTTAGAGCTTTAAACCGTAGTATTTGCCTTAAAGATATGGAGGCATTACTTGTACGGAGAGAGATCGATAGTCTACACGGACCATAAGAGTCAAGTACCTTCCGACTCGTAAAGACTTGAATCGAGGCAGTACCGATGGATTGAGTCTGCTGAAAGACTACGGTTGCTCAATTGAGTATCATCCGCAAGGCTAACATCGTGGCGCACGCGTTGAGCCGTAAGGTTGTTTTTGGATTTAAGAGCGTTGTTTGCCCACTTGAGTTTGTACGACGACGGAGTATTCGCGAAGCTGCAGTTGCTTACTTGGGTTGAGCAGATCGTAGAAAAGCGCTTGTTAGATGGGGTTTTGAGCGCGAAGACTCAAAAGTGAGTGATGGGTTGAAGGGTATAGCTTGTCTAATGATGGGGTTCTGTGTTTCGAGAGGAAGGCTTGTATGCCGAGAGATGCTGAATTGAGGCAAAAGATTCTTCAGATGCTCATAGCGACCCTACGCTATGTATCCCGGAGGTAGCAAAATGTATAAGGATCTCGTGGAGCGATTCGGTACGGGTCTCAAAAAGGAGGTGACAGAGTTTGTAGGAAAGTGTCCGACATGTCACAGGTCAAGGCCGAGCATCGATTGCCGTCAGGTTGCTTCACCAATGAAGATTCCACGTGGAAGTGGGAAAGGATAACTATGGATTTCACAAGGATTACCGCTACACCGAGCAAGAAGGATTGATTTGGGTAGTTGTGGATCTACCGACTAAATCCGCCACTTTATTCCGGTGAGGTGGATTACTCACTTGAGAGGTTGGCTAAGTCAGTATGTGTCGAGATTGTGAGATCAAGACGGGTGCCCGTGACGATCATCTCGGATAGGGACCCCAGATTCACGTCAAGGTTCCGAAGGCTTTGCATCGAGCTCGGGTACACGGTTAGATTTCAAGACTAAGATTTCATCCGCAGATCGACGGGCAATGGAAAGAGTTATGAGATATTGGAGGACATGCTTCGAGGGTGTGTTTTGGACTTGAGGGTAGCCGGGAGGAGTATCTACCGTTAATGAATTCGCCTACAACAACAAACTACCAAGCGAGCATCAAGATGGCACCATATGAGGCGCTGTATGGTAGGAAGTGTCGCCACCTACTTGTTGGATGAGCTAAGTGAACGTCGATTGTTAGGACCAGAGTTGGTTTCGAGATCAAGACAAGGTTAAGTTAATTCAGCTCGATTGAAGGAGGCTTCTGACCGCAGAAGTCCTATGCCGATCTTGAGCGAGAGATATTGAATTTGTGGGAGATCGGGTTTTCCAAGGTCTCACCGTGGAAGAAAGTATTAAGGTTCGGAAGAAAGACAAGCTAAGTCCGAGGTTTATTGGGCAGATAAGGTATTAAGACGAGTGGGACGATTGCTTATCACCGAGTTGCCGGTGAGCTAAGTCGATTCACGACGTGTTCCACGCTTCGATGCTACTGGCGATATCGTTCGATCCATCACATGTGGTAACAGAGAAGAGATCGAGGTAAATCCAGATTTGTCCATGGAAGAAGAGCCTCGCATGATTTTAGACCGGATGTGAAGGTTCTACGCAGAAGTCTCGTGCCTCCGTTAAGGTTCTTTGGCGGAATCATGGCGGAAGAAGCGGATGGGAACCCGAGGATATGATGAGACAAAGAATACCCGCAACTCTTCGACTGTGTAATTTCGAGGTCGAAATTATTTTAAGGGGTAGAACTGTAATATCCCGTGTTAAGGGCTATTTTGTTTTGGCATTGGTTGCATGATTAATTGCTTGCTATGATGTTGTTTGGGTGTTTTGGGACTTAGTCAGTAGGCTAGGAGTGAGCCTGGGTAGGTGGTGAAATTTTAGTTTTGGGCTTTGGGGATAGGAGTCAAGGAGATGGGGCTTATATTTAAATTAAGTGAATTTAAAGCACAAATGAGGAGCTAGCAAAGTGGCAAGCATGCGCCACTTGGAGGGTGTGTGTGGCGTCAATTGCAAGGGGAGGTCTTGAGTTCAAGTCATGAGAATTCCACCCTTTTGCATCCATTTTGACTGACATGAAGGGAGAGTTGTGGGCAATTTGAACTCTACCATGGACTTGGTCAACATATTCAAACGGTGGATGGAGAGCAATTGTAGGAGGGAGACTTGGTCTTGCCATTTGAATTGGTGGTGTGAGAGCAAATGGGGGAGGTTGGCGGTTTTGAGGAGTGTTTGGGGAGCTTGGGAAGTGCCAAACTCCTTGGTCCTTTGGGTGTATTTTCGGTCTTAGGGGGAAATAATTAAGTTTTTTCTTCTTTTCTTTGTGTCAACAAGTCGATTCTTAGTTAGTCAAAAGCTTGCAAAGAAAATTCTCTTCACTTGCAAATAGCCTAAGTCTAATCTCACCCATTTTGTTGTGCATTTTTTGAAACCGAAACCCTGTGTGTTGCCGAAATTGCTTCTTTGCTTTGTTTTGCTTCTTCTCTTTGTTTTAGCCTAACCAAGCACTCCATTATCATTTTTTCTCCTTTTGAAAACCTTGTTACCTAATGCCCTCCTACCTCCTTTTCTTTTTCAATTTAGTTTCTAAACCTCTAGCACCCTTATTGCCGAAAGTATACCTTGTTTCTTCCTTCTTCTCTTCATTGTGCAAAGTCAAACTAGAGACTCTTTCTTCTCACTTCTTCTTTTTGTTTCATAAACCTTGTGCCGATTTTTCCCTTTGTTCCATACCATTTCTTTTAAACCAAACCAGCCTTTGTTTTTCATCATCTTTGAGCCAACCTAGCATTTTCTTTCTCTTTTTCTCAAGGATAGTAGTTAAACTTGTTCTTCTTCTAAACACACCTTGTTCATTTCTTTCCTTTCAAAACCGAAAGTGACCCTCCATTCATCTATCTTTATTTTCTTATCTTTTCCAAACACATTATTTAATCATTCTCCTCCGTGTTGGGTGACCAATATTGGGTGTTGTTAGGTTGGGTTTCCAATCGCTTGGTAGTGGGTAAGTGTTATTTAATGGCCATTTCTCTTTCTCGTATTTTACCAATTCTTGGTATGTTAAGGGCTGATATCGGTATGGGTTAAAAGGTGTTAACTTCTTGTTTAATCTTTTCAGATAGGGTCTTTGGACTTTGGAAATAATCAAGAGGAGTCTTCCAACTCTTTTAGCGATTGTTAAGTGGTGGTAAGAGGAGTATTTTGTTAGTCCATTCTTTAGCCTCGTTAAAGCAAGTCTCAATGGATTAATGGATTTTCTTTTTAGGTGGAGGCCGTTTGTAAAAGAGAAACCTTTGTGGTTCGAGTTTGGTAGGAAGCCAAACGCTTGCAAGGTAAGGACTATTTGATAAACCCTTTTGGTTTAATGCTTGTGGTCGAATGGTATGATGGTTAATCCATTTGTTGGCCGATTGTAGGATTCGAGTTGTAGAAGTGATCGAGGGACGTAAATCGATTCTAGGGATTAATACCTTCGCTAATTCAGGTGTGTAAACCAACACACGATCTTAACCTAATAATGTGATAACCTGTTGTGTAAATGAAACAGTGTGTTTGATTATTGCGATACCCATTGAGGTATGGATATGGATTCGTAAGTACAGTTTCACTATGAGTTATGTGATGATGATGATATCATGATTTTAATACTTTGAGATGCCATGTTAAGCATGTGAGCATGATAGCATGATTGCACAATTTTGCATCTAGTATGATACGTGATTGGGTGATATGAGAGGAGGGGAATATGATATCCGTGTCTTTGGGACACCTGTGGTCTTTGGGACACCGAGGTTTGGCACCTCCAAAGGGTTTGGTACCACGTATTTTGTGACTTTGGGTCACCAGAGGTTTGGCACCTCGCCTCGCCCCAGTTGGCTTAGTACCACAATGGGTTGGCCCCACGCTTGATTATACTGGATTGACGCCTTGATTTGGTATCACACGATGGGTTGGCCCCATCATCGATTTGTGACTACGGTCACCAGTGATTTGGTATCACATTGTGTCTTTGGGACACCAGAGGTTTGGCACCTCATTGCGACTTGTCCCTGTGGTTTAACACCACCGTGGGTTGGCCCCACTTTGAGATATGGGATCGCCTGCTAGTGATTTGGTATCACACGATGGGTTGGCCCCATCATTGGATTATTTGTGACTTGGGTCACCAAGTGGTTTGGTACCACAAGATGGATATCGTGACTTTGGGTCACTGGTTTGGCACCACCAAAGGTTTGGTACCACACGGGGTAGAAAAGGCGATATGGTTGGTTAGAACGGTGCATGATTTGCATTATTCTCATTATGATATATGTGTTGGCATGTTATCTGGGAGAGGAATTATACATTGAGTCTTGCGACTTACTCTCTCTCTTTGACTATTTCAGTGACATATAGACGTGGACATGGAGCCGGATGGACTCGAGGTGCTCATGCCATACTTGAAATAAAGATTTGCTCTTGACTTCTTTTATAAAATTTGGTACACTAATGGTTTATTTCTATTTTGTTATATTTGGGTTTGTAAATGGCCTCTTAAATTATGTTTTGATATGTTATGTTTAAGTAGATTTTCAATATGCTTTAACAAACTAATTGAGTGAAATGTGCTAAAATTTGGAAAGACAACATTTTCAAAATTACAAAGACGATGTTTTAAACTATACCATCTGTATCATACTATAACTTGAGATAAAGTGAACTCAAAAGGTTTTCCAACTTAAATATGATTTTCTACTAAGTCATAAATGTTTTAGTAACAATTAGAAATAACTTAAGCTTCAAAACTAAATAAACTAATTTTTCCTACACATCGGATAAATTTTCAAAACTTTCTAGGTTTTCAAGTACATCATCGATTTTCAATCAAAGCTACTTGAGTTATCCTCAAAATACAAAATTTCGCTAAGTGTTCTCACCAAATTTCTAGACTTCAACTTAAACCATCCAAAACCTTTTTCCTGTAGCATACCAAATTCGGTCGTGGTGTATTGACCGGGTTTGGGGTGTTACATAAAATATGTTACTTTTACGGTTTATCAAATACCCCCACACTTAAGCTTTTGCTTGTCCTTAAGCAAAATTCTCAACTTACAATTAAAACGAACTTTCTATAATTTATAATTCCTATCGAAAATGTCTCATCATAATTCATAGATAATTTATACATGGATAATTCAACTCAAAGAGTCCTAAAGATTCAATTACGATAAGTCATACCTTTGTAGTACGAAAACATAGGTGTCTCCCCTTATCTAAGTGATTACCTTTAATTCAAAATTGACAAGGACTGACACCCTCACAATAGATTCACTCAAATCACTCAAAAGTGTTTAAGGTTCAAGAATAAGCACTCTAAGTTGAACATGAAAATTTAATCCCATAGACTTGCCTAAAAATCAAATCTCCACCACTGTATATAAGATGATACACAAATCAAAATGTCTTTAATCAAGGTTGTAATGGGGCTAGGGTTAAAAGGTGTGGATATAGGCTAAACTAGAGGTTTATAATCGAGATTGAATTGACTAATTACCTAATCTAAAAATAATGAACTAAATATGAATATTTACATCGAATGAAAAGCTAACAGTATCTATAAGAGTATTTTCATCACTCAAATTTTGAAAATACTATAATACGAGCTTTTTCTTTAGCAATTGGAGTTTTAAACGCTCTAAGCTCTTTTATTATACTATTAATATTGACTATATTTGGATTTTTTTTAGGAACAAACTAAAATAAACATAATAGAAGGAACTTGAAATAACCTAATTCGGCAATTGATCAAATTAATTCTCGATAAAAGGGTAGTAAAAGGAACGTTGATAACAAATGCAAAGGGGTTTTGGGTTAATATTAGTGGGTGAGTCAATAAAAAGGTTGTTAGGATTCAACGGGGTTCACTAGGGGTTAATTTGTGAATGTAGGCTTTTTATGGAGTAAGTGGGTTAAATCCTAGGTGCCTTTATCATCTCTGTATATCAAATCAAAAGTGTGGTCTCGACATGTATAAACGAGGAAAGTTCTAGAATAACAGTTCAAAGTTGACACACTCATAATCAATAAAGTGAGCATGAAAAAGAATATATGCTCTATAAGGCTCAAAATCTCACAAAAATTATGGATGTTTTTGACCTCAATCCCTATAAATTTCAACCTTCAAGGTAATACTCAAATTCAATTCAACGACCTATTAATTTTTAATTTTTAGAAAGTAGACTTATCATGCTCGATTCTCTAGTATCCTTCAGATTTAATCATCAATGCACAATTAACTCTGACTTACTCTAAAACATATCAATAAAAATCATACATCATAAGAAATTTCATCCTAGTTAGTAATATGAGAAAAATACTTTCGAACAAGACTAAATTCAAGATTTTGAGAATAATGCAAAAAGTCAGGTACTTTTACCCCCCACACTCAAGATGATTGCCTTCAATGTACAAAGATAGATAAATAATTATGTAATAATAAAATCAAAAGAGAAGGGGAGAAGTAACACTTCCTGAATTTTTGGATGAAGTCTATGAAAAGAAACCTGATAAGATTGGTGGTGAATGTGGGGAAGCACCTCGAACCGTTTGAAATTGAATCCTCGAAGTAGCCGACTTGGTTTTATTGTATCTTAAGCTAAATCTAAATATCATAAAGAATAAGAAGAAGAAAATAAAATAAAATAAAATAAAGTGAAGTAAAAAAAATGATGAAATAAAATAGAAAAAAAATAAATAATGGAAAATGAAATACAACTAGAAAAATAGGGAATGAGGTTTAAATAGAGATGTAGCTCGTGTTTTGGGATTTTGAATTTTGAACGCATTCAGGGTGTTCGGGCATGGCTGTGGGTGTCGTGGCACGCTCGTGTCTTTCTTAACACGGTCATTCAATACGGGTGTACTCTTCTGGTGTTTGATAAGTCAGAATGTTGGCACGGTTGGGAGGCACGACGGTGTTTTTCTCGTGCTTGACGAGTCAGTAACCTCGCACGGGGTGTCGGCATGGGCGTGGAATAGTATCGCAGCCCGTGTTAGAGAAAGAAGTTTATTCGCTATTCGTGCATGGCTAACGGCACGCCCATGGTTCAGCCCCTAGCTTTTACATACCACGGCACGCCAGGTGTAGGCCGTCTTGCCTAGAAATATGCTTTTGGTTAGTTTATGGTTAGGTGCTAAAAAAAAGAAAAGAAAAAATAAAAAAAAAAATAAAAAATGTAAAAATGGGGTTAGTGCTCGGGTTGCCTCCCGAGAAGCGCTCGTTTATAGTCTTAGCTAGACTTTACCTCTCATTCTTATGGTCATGGTGGTTTGAGGAGGTGGAAATCCTTTCTCATTCGATCAACTCGGTTATGGATTTAAAGTTTAAGTCGAGTAATGTTTACCTCAAAAGTGTTGAATTTAGGATTGCTTACCTCGACTGTACCATATAGGAAGACATTAAGTACCTCAAAAGTGATTTTTCGTTTGCCTTGAGTTCTGAATTGGTGTTTTGAGGGTCTTTCTTATTCAACAATACCTGATCCTCTATTTTGATGTGATTTGTTGTTCCTATCAGCTCGTCTGGGGTTTCCTTTGGTTTCACTTCGTGTGGTTCTGGTTCCTCATGTAATTCTTCTTTATTAGTACGAGGTCTATGATCCGGCTCAGGTTTGTAGCGTTGTGGGGTTTCCTACAATGAAGGTTGAACAAGTTGGTTATCAACTGAATTTACTTTCTCACCTTTATCACTTGATGTTCTGGACGAGTCAAGAGCTTGAAGAGTGACTATCTCGTCGCCTACACGAAGTATGAGTTCTCCTACATAGATATCAATTTTAGCTCTAGCTTGCTAAAAGGGTCTTCCTAAAATTAAGGGATCGTGTTGTCCTCATCCATGTCTAAAACGACAAAGTTCATCTGGGAATACAAATTTATCAATTTTGATTAGAACATTTTCTATTATACCCCTAGGAATTCTTATAGTTTTATCAGTTAATTGAATGCTCATCCTAGTTTGTCTGGGTTTCCCTAGACCTAGTTGTTTAAACATTTTGTAAGGCATAACATTGATGCTTTCCCCTAAATCTGCTAACGCATTATCAATAGACAAACTACCAATTAAACATGAAATTGTAAAACTCCCTGGATCTTTTAATTTTCGTGGCAGTTTATTTTGTAGAATTGCTGAGCACATTGCATTTAGCTCCACGTGGTGCTCTTCGTCTAATTTGTGTTTGTTGGTCAAGAGCTGTCTTAAAAATTTCCTCGAGTCTGGTATCTAAAAAAGAGCTTCAAGAGAGGGAAGTTAATATGTAATTTCTTTAAGAGTTTAAGAAACTTACCGAACTGTTCATCTGAATCATCTCTTTTCATTGCTTCGGGATAAGGTATGAGAGGTTGGTACTCCTTGATTACTGATTTTTGCTTTTCTTGTGTTACCTCTATCTTACCTTTGTCTACCTTGTTTTCTTGTATTTAGTTTGGTTCATCTAACCCCTTACTATCTTGAGCTGAGATGGCTTGAATTTGCTCATTTGGGTTAACCTCGGTGTTACTTGGTAGACGTCCTAACGGTCATATTAGCTTTGCGAGATGTCTTACTGACCTAGTAAGTTCTCCAACTTGAATCTCGATCCCTTTGATCGATTTTTGTTGTTCATCAAGTGCTGCTTCAGTCTTTTGGAGACGAGAATCTGTGGCTGCCATGAAATTCATCAGCATCTCTTCAAGATTCAGCTCCTCTTCTTGTTGTTGAGGTGGTTGTTGAAAATCTGGAGGAAGTTCCAATCTTTGGCTATTTTGATAATTCCACGAGAAATTGGGATGGTACTTCCAACCTGCATTATAAGTGTCACTATAAAAATTATTTTGATATCTAGAATAGTTACCTGTATAGTGAGCTTGTTCATTTTCCATGCCATATCGGTAGGGTGGGTACTCAAGATTCATCACGCCTCCTAGATTCAAATCATATTGTATTTCTGGATGTACCTGCGAGGGACTATACCAATCATAAATCTTTTTATTCATCATCTCTAACTGATTAGATAACCTGGTGTCGAGGTTGAAAACACTGGTTGCTTTAGTAGGAATTGCCCTCATGCCTTGCCACTGATAATTATTTAGTGCCATCTTTTCCATAGACTAAAATTTTCTGCCAAAAGCAAAATAGAGGAAAAAATTAGCAAAGTAATAAAAATAAAAATAAAAACAAAAAAAATAATAATAAATTGTAAAAAATTTGGCTAAAGTAATAAAAATTAAGCTTTCTTAATATTTTAGTATTCCCCGGCAACGGCGCCAAAAACTTGCTCGTGTCAAAACAGTCAAGTTTTAATATTTATAAAAGAGTGATCGAACCTGTAGCCTAACTGCGACAACAATAGAGAAAAGTGCACCTATCGAATAGTAGTATAGCTCAGGCAAGAATATCTTATCGAACCCAAGGGAACCTAAAAGTACTACTACTCACTTTCTTTCTATTATTTACCCTAAAATATAGAGTGATTGGATTATAAAACTAACGAAATACTTAAACTAAATGCAAAGACAAAAGAATGAATTGGAGAAAGACTTTAAGAAAACTCAGTTGATAAAGACGATACCTTCAGGAAGAATCCACCTATGACTTCACTTATTATTTATTCCCCAAACCATATGATTTCTTTACATAGCTTGATCCGTGAGACTCCCTAACCTATATTAAATCCTCTCTCGAGGCGAATAACGTCTAACCTTAGGTTAATTAGTGGAACCCTCGTTCTCTTATAATAACCCCCTAAGGAAGCAATAAATCGATTAGTGGATTCCCATATTAGGTTTCACCCTAATCCGGCAAAATCTCGTAACCCTATCTCTAGGCGCCGATCAACTCCGCCAATTACACTAGATCTACTCTTAGCGTGGTCTATTCCTCCTCCACCTAAGCACATCGATTAAATTAAGCAACATAATTAAGAACAAACCAAGTACTTATCATATAAATTTAGAAATCAAATAATAAAATCCATCATAGGTTTCATCCTCTTGTGTATCCGAGGGTTTAGTGCATAACTAAATACGAAAACATCTCAAGAGTAATGAATAAACAAAACATAAGAAATCCCTAAAACCCCCCGAAGGAATTGAAGGAGAGATCCTCCATCTTGAATGGAGTTTCGACTTCTTGAGATGGATCAACTGGCTATCTTCAAGTGACTCCCTAAAAGATGAATGCTTCGATCTAAAAGCCTCTGCCCAAAAAGCTCATCCTGTTTCGGCTTCTGCCGAACTCCCTTTTTAGTTGATACCTTAGGTGTTTATATAGGTTTTGAGATGCTTTGCTTGGCTCCTAAGTATCCTAATTCAAGTAGAATTCCTCCTAGGATGTTTAAGTAGACTTAGGGATGTGTTTATTTGCCTCCAAGCATCCAAATCCGAGTGTAATTGCTCTTTCCCACGGCAGAGGCATGCCCATGGGACACGCCCGTGTAGGTCGTCTTCAGGCAGTGTCTCAATTCTATCGATTGGGGCACGACCGTGTAAATCGTGGCATGGTCGTGTGAAGTAAATGGCAAGGCACGACCATATGGCTTGAAGTCCAGGCCGTGTCGATTTCTTAGGTTGGCCCAATTTGGTCCGTTTTAAGCTCGTTTTACGTTCTTTTTATCCTTAGGTGCTTTCCTGAGCATAAGACTTGAAAAGAAAGGATTAAGAGCACCTTTTTACATAAATCAGGGATAAATCATCCAAAAGCATACTAAATGTGTGTAACACCCCAAACCCGGCTCATAAGTCCTGACCGGATCCGCATGTCACGGAGTAAAACGATTTGAAGTAATTTGAGTGTCTGGTGAAAATTTGATAAAATTTGGCTAAGGTATTAAAACAGTGTTTGAAAACTCAGTTGAGATTATTTTTATAAACATGGTTGTGTTGATAAATCCTTTGAAAACATTTGATCATGCAAGTTTTAAAATTTGTCAAGGTTATAGTTGACTTGGTGTATTTTGTTACCCGATGGTAACATCTTTGAAAACCCGTAGAAGTTGTTAAGTTTGAAAAATTTACTTTTAACCGGTTCACTTAACATTTATAAATTTCATTTGTAACATAACAAAAGTAAAATAAAACAATAAAATAAACATCCAAATAATAATTAGCGGCCTTATTACAACCCAAAATAAAAAGACTTAAATAAATGAACTAAAACTGATTTAGATAAAGTTCCAAATTTGAGAAACAAGCATGGCCGCCTCGAGTCCTCCCCGGCTCCATCTCCGCGATCTACTCATCTGCAAAATAGTAAGGGAAGGGGTGAGTCACCAAGACTCAGTGTGTAAAACCCCACCCAAAAATGTAACTCATACACAAATTATTAATAAACATACAAATATGCAACCCCATTAACCATCCGTACTCCTTTAACTACCCCGTATGGTCAAAACCACGGTGGTCAAAACCCCGTGACTAGTGTCACAAAATAAATGATGGGGCCAACCCATCATGTGGTCAAAACCACCGATGACCATAGGTCACAAATATCATAATATGGTCAAAACCACGGTGGTACCAAACCACGGGACTTAGTCACAATTTAACAACAAAGGTGGTCAAAACCATCGTGACCAAGTCACAATAAACTGATGGGGCCAACCCATCTTGTGGTCAAAACCACCGGTGACGATCCATAGAAATTATCCCTCCTCTCATTAATCCCACCATCATCATGCTTACATAAAAATGATCATATAACATGCATTTATGTATAGCATAGCATTTAACAGCATGTGATGGCATACTTCAAACATACATTATAGATCTCAAAATAGGGGACTTACCCGGAATCCAATCTTATGCCCACAAGCAAATTACTAGCAAAAAGATTAAAAGGCAACAATATGGCAATGTTAATTAATAAAGTGTGTAAAGAGTTTTACACACCTGATACCACCAAAATTCCTAGATCCCGAAGATCTGATCTATGATGCTAGATTCTTGACCCTATAATCGGCCAACAACAAGGTTAGGGACTTAGGCCTATTCGGCCAACCCAAATAATCCCGAAGGATATGTTGTACTTGAAATAACACTTACCTTGAACCGATTGGGTTTCCAACCAAATCCCGAAGCCACACACTAGATTCCTTGCAATCGGCCAAACCTTAGATCCATACAATTGATTAGTTTTTGGCTTTTCCAAGTATCTACTAAAGAGAATCCCTTACCGTAGCCTTACCAAATCGATTAGCAGAAAATGGAGGATTAGATCTACTGCTTTGAAAATCCCCGAGTTCCTAGGTGAAATTGGTTTCAAGAGTGGTTATCCAAAACATCAATAAATGCCGAATCTCGACTTTTCCCTTCATCTAAATCGACATAGAACAAGAGAATATGGAAGAAGAGTTTCGGCAACCACTTACCTTCCCAAACCGATTGAAAAAGAAATCCCGAAGAGACGTATAATAACCTTTATATTCGGCCAAGTGAGTCTAAATGGAAGAGGCAGGATTTCGGCAATAGGAGTAGTAGAGGTTCGACTTAATGGAGAAAGAAAAAGAGAAGGAAGGGTAGTAGGGAATTAATGGTGGTTTCGGTTTTGAGAAAGAAGAAAGTAAGTAGATGGGAGATGAGGGAGATTCGGCCATCAACCAAATGAAAAAAAAGAAGAGAACTTGCTGAATGATTTTTGGCACACCCTTGCTTAACACATAACCGAATATGGATGGCCCTAAGGAGTCCCAAAACCAGCCATCACCCCTCTCTTTTGTGATAATTTCACCTTTTAATTATAAAAAATAAAGTAAGATTTATCTCCTATCCTTACCTTTATCACCTCTACAAATAAAAATAAAATATAGTATAACAACATCACAACTCTTCCAGCTGAAAATTAAAAGGAGCAATAATGTTTATCCTATCACCTTAAGAGTCCAAAATCAAGCCATTACTTCCCCCTCCCATTCACGCCAGCTTTGAAAAAAAATAAAACCCCAATTGCTGCTCCCTTGGTTCAAACATAAGACCTCACTGTCGCAGCCCCCTTTCAACGCCCCATGCCATTCTTCCCAATCGACTTTCATGCTCTTAAACCTCACTATTTAATTTTTAAAGCCTTCATACCTGGCCCCCTTTCCTTTAACGCCAAAAAGCCCAAAAAATAAAACACATTCACCCCCTTGTAACTCCCAAGAATCGAACCCAAGACCTGCCCATTCGTCACCCCTAAGCCTTTAAGTGGCGTATGAAAGCCACTTTGCCAATCAGCTCTTTATGTCATGCTTCACCCGAAATTTTACTTAACCCCTATCTCACCTAGCTCCCATCTTTTAAACACCTAAAAAGAAATTTTTAGTTCTATGTCTGACCTAGTTCGGGGTTATTTCTAGACCCTAGAACATGCTTAGCAATCATAATATCCATTTCTTCAAGCACACACATGGGAAAATAATTAAATTACAAATAACCCCTAATTTAGGATGTTACAGTTCTACCCCCCTTAAAAAGAATTTCGGCCTTGAAATTACCTGGATCAGAAGAGTTGGGGGTATTGCTGCCGCCTCACATCCTCGGGTTCCCATGTGGCCTCCTCCGTACCATGATTTCGCCATAACTCCTTTACCAAAGGCACCGACTTCCTTCACGTAACTTTGACATCTCGATCCAAAATCAGACTCGCTCCTCTTCAAAGACAAGTCCGAAGTTCACTTCAATTTCCTCAACCGCACAACATGTGAGGATCTCGACCGATAGCGCCAAAGATTGAAACATGGAAGACATCATGGATCCGCTCAATTTCGGCAACTCAAGCCGGTAAGCTACCGGTCCCATACGTTTCAACACCGTGTACGATTCGAGAAACCTAGGGCTTAGCTTGCCCTTCTCGCCAAACCTCAGCACCTTCTTCCAAGGTGATACCTTCAAGAAGACCTTGTCACCATCGATATTCAACCTCTCTGCGCTTAAGATCGCAGTAGGATTTTTGCTCGTCTGACGCCTCCTTAAGACGAGCCCGAATTACTCTAACCTTATCTTCGCTCTCGCGACTAACTCAGACCCAACATCCGTCGCTCTCCTAGTTCCGTCTAACAAGTAGGAGTATGACATTTTCGACCATATAAGGCCTCATACGGTGCCATCTCAATACTCGCTGATAACTATTGTTATAGTTTAACTCGCCAAAGGTAGGTACTCCTCCCAACTACCACTAAATCCAAAACACAGCCCCTCAACATGTCTTCCAACACTTGGATGATCCTCTCAGATTGTCCATCAGACTGCGGGTGAAAAGCCGTGCTGAAATTCAACTTTGTGCCTAACTCCTGATGTAAAGCCTTCCAGAATCTCGACGTAAATCGGGGATCCCGATCTGAGATAATGGACACTGGTACTCCATGCAACCGCACTATCTCCGTTATATACAGCTTGGCTAACCTTTGCAGCGAGTAGTCAACCCTTACCGGTATGAAATAAGCCGACTTAGTCAACCGATCTACTATCACCCAAACTGTATCTTTCTTACTACGCGTAAGGGGAAGCCCACTTACGAAATCCATAGTAATCTCCTCCCACTTCCACTGTGGGATCTTTACCAGTTGTATCAGCCCTGATGGCAATTGATGCTCAGCCTTAACTTGCTGGCATGTCAGACACTTACCCACTAACTCGGTTACTTCCCGCTTAAGACCCAGCTACCAAAACTACTCCTTTAAATCCCGATACATCTTACTGCTTCCCGGGTGCATAGCGTACATACTGCTATGAGCTTCTTTAAGGATTCGCTGCCTCAACACATCATTCTTAGGCATGTATACTCTCCCCTGAAAGTACAACACTCCATCACTACCCAAGCTGAAACCTTCGGCCTCACCATTCTGTACTTGCAACCTTCGAGTATTCAAAGCTTCATCGGTCATCTGCCTTTCTTTGACCTCATTAATCCAAGACGGCTTCACTTGTAATTCTGCCAAAAGGCTCCCATCTTCATAGAGACTTAGATGAGAAAACATTGCTCGCAAATTTGCTACCACTTTTCGGCTCACTGCATCAGCTACCACATTAGCCTTCCCCGGATGGTATTCGATTGAGTAGTCGTAGTCCTTCAACAACTCAATCCACCTTCGCTGCCTCAGGTTTAAATCTTTTTGAGTTAGGAGGTACTTCAGGCTCTTATGATCTGTATACCATCGACTTTTCCCCGCATGATAGTGCCTCCAAATCTTCGTGGCAAAACCACAAAGACCAATTCCAAATCATGTGTTGGGTAGTTAGCTTTGTGAGGCCTCAACTGCTGTGATGCATAAGCGACCACCTTCCCCTCTTGCATCAACACACACCCTAAACCAGTATGCGATGCATCATAGTACACTGTGAACTCCTTTCCAGCCTCAGGCTGAATTAGGACTGGTGCTTCTGTCAAAATCTTTTTCAGCCTATCGAAACTCTCTTGCTGCTTCTCAGACCACACAAAAGGAACTCCTTTCCTCAGCTACTTAGTCAACGGTGCTGCGATTAAAGAGAAATTCTCCACGAATCTTCGGTAATATCCTGCCAACCCCAGAAAACTCTAAATTTTCATAACCGACCTCGATGGTTTCCACTCCAATACTGCCTCAATCTTACGGGGATCCACCCTAATTCCCTCGGCTGAAACAACATGTCCTAAAAAAGTTACCTCCTTGAGCCAGAACTCACATTTTCTGAATTTGGCGTATAGCTATTTCTCCCTTAGAACTTATAGAACCACATGAAGATGTGTGTCATGCTCCTCCTCAGACTTCGAGTACACCAAAATGTCATCTACGAAGACCACGACGAACCGATCCAGATAGGGTTGGAAAACCCAGTTCATCATGTCCATAAATACGGCCGGTGCATTCGTCAAACCAAAAGGCATTACCAAAACTCGTAGTGCCCATACCGAGTATGGAATGCCGTCTTATGGACATCAGCCTCCTTCACCTTAAGCTGATGGTACCCTAACCTAAGGTCAATCTTAGAGAACACCGATGCCCCTTTGAGTTGATCAAACAAATCATCGATCCTGGGCAAAAGATACCGGTTCTTTATTGTCAACTTGTTCAGCTGCTGATAGTCTATACACATCCTTATTGTCCCATCCTTCTTCTTGACAAAAAGCACTGGAGCTCCCTAAGGCGATACACTTGGTCGGATGAACCCTCTATCCAACAATTCCTCGAATCACGTCTTCAACTCTACCAATTCTTTCTAGGCCATCCGACACGGAGCTATAGATCTTGGCGCATTTGTAACAAATCTATACCAAATTCAACTTCACAACGGAGGTAGACGGAAGTTCCTCCGAAATACATCGACATAATCCCTCACAACCGGACATCCTCACAAATGACATCCTTAGCTTCCAAAGCACAGACATGCACCACATAAGCTTCATAACCCTTCTTAACCATCTTTTTCGCCTTCAACACAGAAACCAGATTAGATAGGTAATATCTCCTTTTTACCTATCATCACCACCTCATCACCCTCTACGGTCTTTATTACCATGCGCTTAGCTGCGCAATCCAGGTTAGCTTGATACTTTACTAGCCAATCCATCCCGAGGATTAGGTCGAACTCCCGTAATGGTAGTTCCATCAAGTCACCAAGAACACGACCCTTGGAGTTCTAGGGTACATTCTTATAGAGTTTACTTACTTTACAGAGTGACCTGGGGGCTTAATATACCATCTTCCTAGAAGTAAGCTCGAGTCTAAGTGCAAAGTTTCCACTATGCTACTAGCAATGTATGAGTGGGTTGAGCCAATGTCAATCAAGGTACTATAGGTACACCAAAGATCAAGAACATACCGGTTATGACGTGCTGTGCGTCGCCCCTCTTGACGCCATGCATAGACTGCACCAGTTGCCTAGCCTCAAGTACCACCAGCACCTCCCTTCGGTGCCCCACGACCTCTGCCAGCACCATTACCTCCTCTTTCTATACCACGACCTCTCGGTGGCTGTTCATTATCCCTCCTATTCGGTGCACGATCCTGACCCTCTGATCTCAGCCTAACTGCCTTCTTTGGACAATCTCTAACTCGATGCTCCATGGACCCACACTCGAAGCATCCCCGATTACCATTCCAACACTCCCTTGTGTGAGATTTTCCACACCGAGCACACCGTGGCGGCCATTGAGAATTGGCAGCAGCAGCAGGCCTAGCAGCTTGATCTGACCCACCAAACCTCGTCCTTTTCTGCTGATTCCCATAGAACTTTGAAGATCCGGAGCTCCTCTTATTCCAGCTTCTTATCCCGTTACGCCTTAATCGATCGCTTTACCCTTCAAAGAACCTTAGACTTCTCCACTAGGACGGTGAACTCCCGCTCTGCTGTGGAGCTATCATCATCCTCACTCATCTCTCACCCCATCTTGAATCTAACACGGCTGCTCATGCTCGGTACTCACAATACCACGAGCATACCTACTCAACCGGAGGAATTCGCCTCATACTCTGCATCGCTTTATTACCTCGAACGTGTTCAAGAAAGCCTTCTGCTGCGCATTCATGTAACTGGTTTCGATGTATTTCTTTTGATAGGCGGCCTTAAAGAATTCCTGTGTGAGATCTTCTACCATCGCTCCATCTCTTACAAGGAGCCACCACCGATATGACTCATCCCAAGCGTAGAGATGATACCCTTCAACTTTTCCTCAGATGTGAAATCCAGGTCACCCATGATCCTCTCAGTAGATTCTAACCAATATTCCGCCACACTGGGTGCCACTCCAGAAACTCCTCTAAACACCTCCGCTCGCTAGTCTTGAGTCGCTCAACCATAGATTTACGGGCTCCTCGACCGCTACCGCCTCAAAGAACTCGTTCCAACACTCATAGCACCGCTTGGGATACTACATCGTTACCACTAGTCTGATCTTGGAACTCAGTTTTCGTCACCGGTCAGGTCCGGCATCTCATTTCCAAATCCATGACCAGACATTGCTAGCTCCAAAAAGGTCATCCTACCTCTACCGCGACCACGGGGCGGACGTCCACGACCTCTTGTACTCATTATTCTCGTTTGCGTTTATCTGTTTAAGAATTTTATGCATTAGTACCTTTGTTTCACTTGATTATTCGCGAAGAAATTTTATGACAGGAGTTTTAGGAGTGGTTCTTTCGTATTCATACAAGCATACAGTCTTTCATTCACTCATTCAAAGAGACGTTGTAGTTTTCATTGTGATTGTTTTCCCACTATCCAGGGGTATTTTCATAATTTGTCCTATAGGGGTATTTTTGTAAAAAAAATTTTTCAAAGTAAAAGTTCTCGGATGATTTTATCGAAAAGTATTTTGGAACTCTTAAATTCCTGGGGTATTTTAAAAATTTTGAAATCCGGGGGTATTTCGATAATTTTGGACCTCAGGGGTATTTCAGTAATTTTCCACAAATCAAGGTGAATTGTAAAATTTAATAAATCAGGGATATTTCAAAAGTTGTAAAACTTTGATGGTTCTTTTTGAGAATTGCATTTTCCAAAACAGTGATGTTGCAAAATTTTGAAAATCAGGGTTATTCTGGTAATTTTGTTGGTTAGGGGTAATTTTGTAATTTTCCATAATCAGGGCATTTTCATAAAAAGATTTCCAAAATTTGGTTCTAATTGATTTTGCAAAGCAGGATATTTTGAATTTTCTACTTGGAAATTTTCATATGGAGGGTATTTTGGTAGTTTACAAGCTAGGGGTATTTTGGTCATTTTTCAAATTGAGGGGTACTTTGGTCATTTTTTTCTTTTTAAAACAAGGTTTTAATTACTTCAAAAACAAAACGGCTAGTCCCTTTCAGGTTTTAGTTATCAAGTTTAGCCTGTGAGTGTGTCGTCTCAGCTAGGATGAACCGTCACTCACGCACTGTAGGATTCAAGTGAGTAGGAGGTGAGTCACCAGATCGCTTAAATACCTGTGCTCCCACCGAATCCAATCCTAGACATGCGTATAACAATTGCCACATCCCTTGCTCAGTGACAACTCACAGGGTTGTTTAGGGAATTATTAAATCTTATGTATTGTTTGTTGGAGTACGCTAACCCAAGGGTTCAACAATTCCTTATTCTAATAGTCTACATTCCCAACTTACCCTTCTACCCCTATCAAGTATTCACAAAAATAGATAGAAGTACTTACCTGGACGGATTGGTGCCGGAGACTCGGTACCATGCTGTTCAAGCCAAAAACAGTTTCCAAAAACATTCTAATAAGGCCTACTAACATAAACAAAACATTTTGGGCCTTAGGCCCCCACAGCTGAGTTTTGAATCGGGCTCTGATACCAAAAATGTAACACCCCAAACCCGGCCCATGAGTCCTGACCGGATCTGGCATGTCACGGAGTAAAACGATTTGAAGTAATTTGAGTGTCTGGTGAAAATTTGATAAAATTTGGCTAAGGTATTAAAACAGTGTTTGAAAACTCAGTTGAGATTATTTTTATAAACATGGTTGTGTTGATAAATCCTTTGAAAACATTTGATCATGTAAGGTTTAAAATTTGTCAAGGTTATAGTTGACTTGGTGTATTTTGTTACCCGATAGTAACATCTTTGAAAACCCGTAGAAGTTGTTAAGTTTGAAAAAGTTACTTTTAACCGGTTCACTTAACATTTATAAATTTCATTTGTAACATAACAAAAGTAAAATAAAACAATAAAATAAACATCCAAATAATAATTAGCGGCCTTATTACAACCCAAAATAAAAAGACTTAAATAAATAAACTAAAACTGATTTAGATAAAGTTCCAAATCTGAGAAACAAGCATGGCCGCCTCGAGTCCTCCCCGGCTCCATCTCCGCGATCTACTCATCTGCAAAATAGTAAGGGAAGGGGTGAGTCACCAAGACTCAGTGTGTAAAACCCCCACCCGAAAATGTAACTCATACACAAATTATTAATAAACATGCAAATATGCAACCCGACTAACCATCCGTACTCCTTTAAATACCCCGTGTGGTCAAAACCACTGGTGGTCAAAACCACAGGTGACTAGTGTTACAAAATAAATGATGGGGCCAACCCATCGTGTGGTCAAAACCATCGATGACCATAGGTCACAAATATCATAATGTGGTCAAAACCATCGGTGGTACCAAACCACGGGACTTAGTCACAATTTAACAACAAGTGTGGTCAAAACCTTTGGTGACCAAGTCACAATAAATCGATGGGGCCAACCCATCTTGTGGTCAAAACCATCGGTGACGATCCATAGAAATTATCCCCTCCTCTCATCAATCCCACCATCATCATGCTTACATAACAATGATCATATAACATGCATTTATGTATAGCATAGCATTTAACAAAGATGTGATGGCATACTTCAAACATACATTATAGATCACAAAATAGGGACTTACCCGGAATCCAATCTTATGCCCACAAGCAAATTACTAGCAAAAAGATTAAAAGGCAACAATATCGCAATGTTAATTAATAAAGTGTGTAAAGAGTTTTACACACCTGATACCACTAAAATTCCTAGATCCCGAAGATCCGATCTACGACGCTAGATTCTTGACCCTATAAGCGGCCAACAACAGGGTTAGGGACTTAGGCCTATTCGGCCAACCCAAATAATCTCGAAGGATATGTTGTACTTGAAATAACACTCACCTTGAACCGATTGGGTTTCCAACCAAATCCCGAAGCCACACACTGGATTCCTTGCAATCGGCCAAACCTTAGATCCATACAATTGATTAGTTTTCGGCTTTTCCAAGTATCTAATGGAAAGACTAAAGAGAATCCCTTACCGTAGACTTACCAAATTGATTAGCAGAAAATGGCGGATTAGATCTACTGCTTTGAAAATCCCCGAGTTCCTAGGTGAAATCGGTTTCAAGAGTGGTTAGCCAAAACATCAATAAATGCCGGATCTCGGCTTTTCCCTTCATCTAAATCGACATAGAACAAGAGAATATGGAAGAAGAGTTTCGGCAACCACTTACCTTCCTAAACCGATTGGAAAAGAAATCCCGAAAAGACGTATAATAACCTTTATATTCGACCAAGTGAGTCTAAATGGAAGAGGCAGGATTTCGGCAACAAGAGTAGTAGAGGTTCGGCTTAATAGAGAAAGAGAAAGAGAAGGAAAGGAAGTAGGGAATTAATGGTGGTTTCGGTTTAGAGAAAGAAGAAAGTAAGTAGATGGGAGATGAGGGAGATTCGGTCAGCAACCAAATGAAAAAAAAAGAAGAGAACTTGCTGAATGATTTTCGGCACACCCTTGCTTAACTCATAACCGAATATGGATGGCCCTAAGGAGTCCCAAAACCGGCTATCACCCCTCTCTTTTGTGATAATTTCAGCTTTTAATTATCAAAAATAAAGCAAGATTTATCTCCTATCCCTACCTTTATCACCTCTACAAATAAAAAAAATATATAGTATAACAACATCACAACTCTTCCAGCCAAAAATTAAAAGGAACAATAATGTTTATCCTATCACCTTAAGAGTCCAAAATCAAGCCATTACTTCCTCCTCCCATTCACGCCAGCTTTGAAAAAAATAAAACCCCAATTGTTGCTCCCTTGGTTCGAACATAAGACCTCACTGCCGCAGCCCCCTTTTCAACGTTCCATGCCATTCTTCCCAATCGACTTTCATGCTCTTAAACCTCACTATTTAATTTTTAAAGCCTTCATACCTGGCCCCCTTTCCTTTAACACCAAAAAGCCCAAAAAAATAAAACACATTCACCCCCTTGTAACTCCCAAGAATCGAACCCAAGACCTGCCCATTCGTCACCCCTAAGCCTTTAAGTGGCGTATGAAAGCCACTTTGCCAATCAGTTCTTTATGTCATGCTTCACCCGAAATTTTACTTAACCCCTATCTCACCTAGCTCCCTTCTTTTAAACACTTAAAAAGAAATTTTTAGTTCTAAGTCCGACCTAGTTCGGGGTTATTTCTAGACCCTAGAACATGCTTAGCAATCATAATATCCATTTCTTCAAGCACACACATGGGAAAATAATTAAATTACAAACAACCCCTAATTTAGGATGTTACAATGTGGGATTAAAATATGTTACTTTTACGGTTTATCAGCATAAAACACAAAATATGCAAAATTTCAATGTCCCATGCGTAGGCTGAATTTAACCCATAATCATACAAGTCCATATATTTCATTTATTTCACATTTTAGTCCCTCAATTTATTATTTTTATAATTTAACCCTAATTACTCAAAATCATCAAAATTTCCAATACAAAATATATTAATCCAAAACATATCTTTCATAATCTATCATCCAACATCACAAAGCTCATAAATTCATCAACGGATTAACTCAAAATATCCATCAAAATAAAAAGTTAAAGCATGGGTTTTGTAAATTTCATAGCAACGATCTCAAAAATGTAAAAATTATAAAAAAAACCGAGCTAGTTACATACCTTAATCAAGCTTAGCTATGGCTGAATGTGGCTTTCTTTTTCTTTTTCTTTTCCTTAGCTAGTTTCAGCTATTCCAAAGATGAACATGCATGATTTTATGTTTTATGTTTTATTATATTAACTTAATTAATATATTTACTAAATTAACCTTATTAGTTTAATATAAACATATTATATATTATGCACATAACCGTCCATCATATTAATTCATGGTATAATTGCAACATAAACACCTCCCACTAAAAGAACAAATCAATTTAGTACTTAACAAATAGTTAGCCACTTTTACAATTTATGCGATTAAGTCCTTTTATTTTATCGGGCACTCAAACGATAAAATTAAATCACAAAAATTTCACAGATATAAATTTACACAGTAAAAACACAGATAATAATATTTAATAATTTTTCTAACTCGAATATGTATCCCGAAATCACTGTTTCGAGTAGGGTCGAAACCAGACTGTTGCATAATGCCCCTAGCAGCCCATAATTTTCATTTATTTCACATTTTAACCACTAACTTTACACATTTCTAAATTTAATCCCTATTTTGTATTTTTACTAAAAATCACTTAACAAACCTTGTATATCTCATAATAAATATTCATAATCTATCATCAAACATCAAAACTCATACATATTCATCAATGGCATCATTCAAAATCTTTAACAGTTTTACAAATTAGTCCCTGGGCTAGCTAGTACTAGTTGCAACGATCACAAAAATGTAGAAATAATTAAAAACGGAACCAAAAATGGACTTACATGCTCAATATACGATAGCCAAAAGTTCCAAGCTTTGTAATGGTGTTTTTCAATCCCTAATTTCGGTGGTTTCAAACATTAAATACGATGACACCTTAATTTCTTTTTTGTTTTATTATACATTAACTTATTTACTAATTTAACCTTAAGTTTTTAACCTTATAAATTCATTTATAATGTCCATAAATGTCCACTTAGATAAACAATGGTATATTTACTACATAAAGACCTTCATTATTTAATTTCATAGGCATTTGATACCTTTAACAAATAGAACAGCACTTTTGCACTTTACGTGATTTAGTCTTTTTTTATCAAATTGACCAATCAAATGATAAAATTTCTTAATGAAATTTTCACACAATCATTCAATCACGCTGTAAAAATTAAAATAATAATAAAATAAATATTTTGACATCGAATTTGTGATCCCATAACCACTATTTTGATTTGACTAAAAACGGGTTGTTACATAATGATTGATAGTGTGAATGGATCTCAGACGATCTTTGATCCCGAGTTAGCTCGGTGACACTATAAGGCAAGGGAAAGAAAGGGGAGTAAGCTATATAGCTTAGTAAGTCCATATGCAAATAATACAAAACATTATTCATACATTTTTCATATAAATAACTTAACATATATTAACATAATTGTCATTTAAGCTTCATAAGCACAACTTACTCAATCACATTCTTACCAATAGTTCATCATATACTGAGTTCATTTCCTTTGAGTTTTACGTACAGACTTGTACCATTTCATAACATATTCACGTACTTTCTCAACTTTGACATACCCATTGAACCACTTGGAATACTATTGGATACATGGAAAACTTTGCACATAAGTGCCACATATGTAGCCAATGCAACCACCAATCTCATAACACACATAGGCTCGCTCTCGAGCTATCCACGAGCCTTCCCATAGAAGCTGTCAATCAAGACGTAGCTACTCGGTGCTGCTCACACAAGTTGTAAAATATCTGCAACGTATGCCGGTATACTCAGCCACCAATAGGACATACTAGACCAGCACCCGGGACACACAAATCACATAATCACATATTCAATTAGGTTCCTAGTGACATGTCACTTGTATCCTAAACAATCCATTCAACTGGGATTTTCTCGCTTGTCGAAACTTCGTCAATTACATCCATAGATTCAACCATACAATTTATGCATTATCAAAACACTATAAATACAATTATAACGTTGCATTATTAACATACGAACTTACCTCGGTACAAAAATAGCAAAAATGGACCTAATCGTTAAACACTTTATTTTTCCCTCGATCTAGGTCTGAACCTCATTTTTCTTGATCTATAATATCAAATTTAACTTATTCAACAATCAAATTACTCAATTTAGCCAAAAAAGCATATTATGGAAAATTTACATTTTTGCCCCTACCTTTTCAACATTTTACATTTTAGTCCTTAGGCTCGTAAAATGAATTTCATTCAATTTCTTAAAAACCCAAGCCTAGCCGAGCCATTTTTATACTCATAATAGCCCACATTTGCCATTTAATCACGCTTTTACTACTCATTTTACAATTTCTACAAATAGGTCCTTTTTAGGCATTTTCATCAAAAATCACTTAGTAAATGTTGTTTATCTAACATGAATTTTCTACCATTAAACATAAAAATACACAGATATCTTACATGGGTAAAGTTTTAAACTTTGACATCTTTTCAAATTAATCCTTGAAATAGCTAGATTAGGTTTGCGAGGATCTCAAAAACATAAAAATCATTAAAAATGGGGCTAGAATGGACTTACAATCGAGCTTGGAAGATGAAAAAACCATTGCTATGTCTTCCTTAGTGATATTCGGCCATGGGAGAAGAAGATGGACAAGATTTTGGCTTTATTTTACTTATTAATTCATTTAATTACCAAATGACCAAAATGCCCTTTTTTAAAAACACTAATATTTCACCTAATTCATGTCCATTTTTGTCCACCAACATAACCAATGGTCTAATTACCATCCAAGGACATCAAATTTAAGATCTCATAGAAAATGCACACCTTTAACATATAAAACTCAAATTTTTCAATTTTTTCAATTTAGTCCCTTTAACTAAATTGAGTGCCCAAACATCAAAATTTTCAAATGAAATTTTCATGAATTCATTCCATAAAACTGTAGACCATAAAAATATAATAAAAATAAATTTTATTGTGTCAAATTTGTGGTCCCAAAACCACTGTTCCGACTAGGCTCAAAATCAAGCTGTTATAAAAACAGAACAATTTACGATGAACGAATGTTACAAATCGATGAACTAGATGAATGATGGACACATGTCAAGGAGAAATAAAAAAGCACTATGAAAAGCCAAAGTGATGCCATGATGAACATGTGGATGGAACGAACCAATTTAAGGTTGGGGACAAAGTATTGCTAGACAAAAAGGATCCATGAATTGCCCCTTATGAGCTGATGCAAACGGATCAAACCCATTTATGGTACTGAATCCTTCCCCTACGGCACAGTCGAGGTAACTCATTTTGAATTCAACATATTTAAGGTAAACGGTTCTCGACTTAAACCTTATTTTGGTAAAATGTTTGATAACGAGAAAGAGGAGCTTCGGCTGCACGAACCACCCTGACCATGCGCATATGAGTTAAGTCGAGCTTAGGCTCTAAATAAGCGCTTCTCGAGAGGCAACCCAAGTGTTAACACTTTGCTCATTCTTTTAATTTTAATTCAAGTTAATTTTAAAATTAATATATTTTTAAATTTAAAAAATAAAAAAAAAAATTGACCCACATGGCCTGGACACACGGGCATGTCCCAGGCCGTGTGCACGATAAGGGGATCAACAGTGAGTTACATAGCTTGGCGACATGGCTATGTGACCCACACGGGCATGTCCTTGGCTATGTAAGTATTGTGTAACACCCCAAACCCGGTCTATGCGTTGAGACTAGATTTGGTTTGTTACGTGATTTGAACTATTCTTAATCTTTAATGAGTTGAAAACTTCAATATTGTTTACAAACGCTTAAAATTTGAAGAGAATTAAATTTTGATCAATATATAAAAAACATAAGTTGGAAATCATTGTATTATCAAAACCTTTGGGTAATTTGTTAAAGAGTTAACTATAATAAGATATTTATAAAAGATTTTCATAAACTTTGAAAACTAAATTTTATTTTAATAAAAACATCATCAAACTTTAGCTCATGATTAAAAGTCCAAAGTAAAATTAAATTCCAAACACATAAAATCCATAAGTTATTTATAGAGGCCATTTATTAAAGATCCCAAAATAGTAAAAATAATTATTAAAAGTTCGAGTTTTAAATAACCCATATATAGCAAGATGGCCTCCACGAAGTCATCCTCACCAAGTCCACATCGGTTTCCATTACCCGAGATGGAAAGAAATTAAAGGGTGAGTTACTTAGAACTCAGTGTGTAACTCACTTACCACCATTATTGGGCCGATTGTCGATATTATGTCGGGCTTGAGCCCAATTAGAATTCAACAATATATCATGAATTTAAAAAAATATAATGCATGAAAATGTAATTCCCAACCCAAACCTAATATCCATCCGCTAACACCCCTGTACCAACCATCACACCGTGGGGATCAAGTCAACCCACCCCGCCATCACACCAATCGTAGGCATTAAGCCTTTTTATAATTGTGGCATAGCCACCGAACTAGAGGCAATAAGTCGATATTGTGGGTGAGCCACCGAACTAGAGGCAATAAGTCGATATGTGTGCAAGAGCCACCGAACTAGAGGCAATAAGCCGATATTGTGGCAATCGCCATTCTTCTCTTCATATATCCCACCCATGCAATTGTTCATGTACTTTAAAATATAAAATTTATTATCAATAAATATAACATGGTGGGTTTATCAATAACATTTCATTTGGCCCATAATTATAGCAATTTATCCATTTAGCAATTTAGTGGGCTTTGGCCCATTTTAACGAACTAGAGTGTTTTGGCCCAATTTATCGAACTAGAGTATTTACGCCCATTTTCACTAACTAGAGTATTTACGCCCATTTTCACGTAAACATCCAATTTTCATAATAACAATTAATATCTCGAGGGCATTTTCGTAATTTTCACGATTTTGTCGTTTTTACGTATTTTGTCATAATATCAATTTTACGTTTTACCGATCTAATCGCTTTTACGATTTACTTCCATACCAAATTTGACATCCAACCAAAATAATGAGTGTGAAATTACACACCTCGATACCGTGAGTATTAACCCTTCTCGCCTCTAAGACCTAAAATATAATTCGATTCGTTAGACAACTAATTCACAAAAATAATCTTGATCGTTAATGGATCCAAAATCTTACCCTCTTGATTTTGAATCACTTGATTTTCGGTTTTCCTTCGCTTATCGATTCACTAGCCGAGAATCCACCAACGATAATGGCTCCGAGGTTCGTACTACTTGAATAATGGACTCCTTTGAAGATGGCCCACAACCCTGGAAAATCCTGATCGCAGAAACGCTCTTCGCTTGAATGGGGATTTACAGATCCACCCTCTTACGATAACTAAACACCGCCTTTTCTTCCCTATTTTGACAAGTCTTCAAGATCCAAAGGAATTTAGTTAGATCTAAAATAATATCAATGTTACTAGAGATTTAAAGAGATTTGATTTCCTTACCACAATAAAACGCTCCAACGCTTTCTCCCGATCTCTTGAGTTCCGATCTCGTTATTGCACTAAATAATAACGAAGAAACGTTATTAATATGAATGCTATATCAATCCAAAAAGACCTTCAATAATCTAATGATATTTGGCCATAATATCACTTATTAAAACGAAAATGGAAAAGAAAAACCCCTTACCTATGATCCACAATCGAAAAGAAAAGGATGGAAAATGGTGTCTAAATAATGAAGGATTCGGCTAAGTATATTCAAGGAAAAGAAAAATATTTGGTTTATAGGCACAATAGCCTTCGGCCAAGAGAGTGAAGATGGAGAGAATTTTCGATTGGAAAAGAAATAATATAAGAACGAAAGGATGATGGTGATGTTGTTTTGAATTCAAGGAGATTAGAAGAAAAAGAAAAGAAAAATATGAACTTTAGGTGCTGGTATATTCGGCCATGGCAAAGAAAAAGAAAGAGATTGATTTTGGTATAGGTGATTTAAGACAAGGAGAATACAAAAGAAAATTAACAAAGTGGATGAAAGTGACCAAATGGTCAAGAGATTTTGGCTTTGCCAAATGCAATATTCGCCAAGAGGGATGTTGAAAGGAGAAAACAAAGAAAAATCTGCACAATGTGCAAAGAATAACCAAAGAGAAAAGAATGAGATTTTTGCCAAACTAACAAAATTTTGGCTCTTCCCCTTACCAATATTGTCGTCAAAGACATGGTCAAATGGCCATGATTTCTTTCCAATTTTTCCCTTGATATGTGCCTTATGTTCCCCTATCTTTCCTTAAACCTTTGATTCCATGCCATAAGTTAGTTGTTACCTTAATCCATTGATACACTAACCAAAAATACATGGTCAACACCTTCCTTATATGTCCCTTGCCGACACTTCCTAGCCATTAGCGTAAAATTAAAACAAAAATTTTATCTAGGTGCTATACAAGGGATTCAACCTCTTCCTCTTACTTGAACCCATGCGCCAACTCCACCTTACCATATGCTCAACTTATGACACTTTTAGCACATAATTTAGCTTAAGTCTTAATCACCTTTGCTTCACTTCCATAAATCTCAATTTAATAAATTTTATTTCTTCTTCAAATTATGCTTTACCCTCTCAAAGACTTCAATAAGCACCAAATTAAAATAAAAGATTTTTCCTTTAAAATCTAAACACCAAAATCATGCAAATTTAAATACTCAGATTTTTGGGTGTTACAACTCTACCTCCTTAAAGAAAATTTCGTCCTCGAAATTTACAGTTGAAAAAGGTGAGGTATTGTTGTTGAATTGCATCCTCTGGCTCCCACGTAGCTTCTTCCACTTCGTGGTTACGCCATAGAACTTTGACCAACTGTGCAGCTTTTCTTCCTCAATACCTTGACATCTCGGTCTAGGATTTCCACCGGTTCTTCTTCAAAAGACAAATCAATTCACTCCAATTCTTCTACCCAGATAATGTACGAAGGATCCGATCTATAACGCTCAACATGGAAACATGAAAGACATTGTGAATTTGATCTAACTCCGGAGGTAACTCAACTGATATGCCATCGACCAACACGCTTCAAAGACACGATAAGGTCCAATATATCTAGGACTTAGCTTGCCCTTCCTTCCGAATCAAGATCTTTTTCCAAGGAGATACCTTCAAGAAAACCCGATCTCCCACACTATACTCGATTTCCTCCGCTTCAGATCTGCGTGCGACTTACATCCTATCCGAGGCTTCTTTCAACCGTGCTCGAATAACTTTTACCTTATCCTCGGTCTCGAGATATCATTTCGTGACCTAACATCCGTTTTTCGCCTAACTCACCCAACAATAGGAGAGCGACACTTACGACCATACAATGCCTCGTAAGGTGCCATCTCAATGCTAGATCGATAGTTGTTGTTATCGCAAATTACGCCGGTGGTAGATAATCCTCCCAACTACCCTCAAGTCGATTACACATCCTCTTAACATGTCTTCCAATATCTCAATTATTCTCCGATCGACCATCGATCGAGGATGAAAAGCCAGATCGAATTCAACTTTGTCCCCAAGGCTTCATGCGAGCTTTCGAATCGTGATGTAAACCTAGGGTCCCTATCCGATATAATAGATCTGGTACCCCATGCAACCTCACAATTTCGAGACACGCATTTAGCCATCTTCGTAATGAATAATCATGACGATTTGGCAGAAATGGGCGATCTTCACAACCGATCAACAATTACCCAAATAGAATTTTTCTTAGTAGGCGTTAAAGGTAACCCACTAACAAAATCCATAGTTATCCTCTCCCATTTCCAAAGAGGAATCTTTATCGGTTGTAACAATCCGACGGTAATTGATGTTCGCCTTCACTTGTCGACAAGTCAAACATTTTCCCACAAACTCTGTAATCTCACGCTTCAACCCCGCCACCAATATCGTTTCACGGAGATCTCGATACATCTTATTTCCTCCGGATGCATAGCGTAAGGGCTACTATGCGCCTCAGAGAATCACCGCCTCAGATCTAAATCCTTAGGCATGCATACTCTTCCTCGAAAGCACAACACACCCTCCGTGTTTATTCCAAAATCCTCAATTTCGCCATTTCCAACTTGTCGCAAAGAAGGTCCCAACTTCTCATCTCGATGTCTGCTTTTCCTTGATTTGTTCCATACGAGAGGTTTCACCAAGTTCGCTAACAAACCGCCATCCTCAGATAGACTTAAATGGGCAAACAAAGCTCTTAATTCAGATACCGCTTTACGACTTAACGCGTCGCCTACCACGTTAGCCTTTCCAGATGGTACTCGATGGAGAAATCATAATCTTTTAACAATTCTACCCATCTTCTTTGTCTTAAATTCAATTCCTTCCGGTAAGGAGGTATTTAAGACTTTTGTGATCCGTAGATTACGGACTTCTCACCATAGAGATAGTGCCTCCAAATCTTTAGAGCAAAGACAACGGCAGCCTAACTCCAAATCATGAGTAGGGTAGTTTACTTCGTGTGGTCTCAATTGACGAGAAGCATAAGCCACCACCTTTCCATTTTGCATCAACACACAACCTGCATCCGTGTGAGACGATCACAATAAATAAAGTGAATTCTTTTCCACTTCTAAGTTGAATTAAACTGGAGCTTCGTGGGATCTTCTTCAATTTCTCAAAACTCTCTTCTGCTTTTCGGTCCCAGATATACGGAGCTCCCTTTCGCAATAGCTTTAGTTAGGTGAAAAGAATCAATGAAAACCCCTACAAAACGCCTATAGTATCCACCAAGCCTAAGAAACTCCAATTTCACCATCGATGTTGGTGGCTTCCAATCCGTAATAGCCTCAATTTTCCGAGGATCCACCCTTATTCCTTCTACCGATACTACATGACCAAGGAAAGTCACCTCTTTTAGCCAAAATTGATTTACCAAATTTGGCATACAATTGCTTATCACAAGTAATTGTAATACTATCCGCAAATGTCGCCATGTTCCTCCTCATTTCTCGAATAAACCAATATATCATCTATGAACACTACCACAAACCGATCTAAATATGGTTGGAAGACTTGTTCATCATGTCCATAAATGCAATTGGTGCATTGGTTAATCCAAACAGCATCACTACAAACTCATAGTGTCCGTAACGGTCCGAAATGCCGCCTTATAAATGTCCGCCGCTTTTACCTTAAACGGTGATAACCCGACCTTAAATCAATTTTGAGAAAATCAAGCTCCTTCAATTGATCAAACAGTCGTCAATTCTCGCAGAGGATACCGATTCTTGATCGTCAATTTATTCAACTGTCTGTAGTCAATGCACATACGCAATGATCCATCCTTCTTCTTGACGAACAAGACCGGTGCTCCCACGGAGACACACTTGGTCGAATGAATCCTCGATCCAAAGAATTCTTGAATTTGAGCTTTGAGCTCACCAACTCCTTCGGTGCCATTCTATAGGAGCAATGGACACCGGAGCCGCCCCTGCAAAAGCTCAATGCCAAATTCTACTTCCGATCCGAGGTATACCAGAAGTTCTTGGGGAAATACATCGGAAATTCCTTCACCGTCCTCACATCATTCACGGATAATTCTTTGGCATCCAAAGCACGATAAAGGCTAGGAATGCCCTGCACCTTTCCGCACCAACTTCTTCGCTTTTAATGCAGATACCACATTTGCCGATAGTTCTTTCGCTCACCAATCATTATGATTTCCTTATCATCCGGTCCCATCGACATTCGCTTTTCAAAGACAATCCAATTGCGCCGATGGTTAACCAACCAGTCCATGCCCGTAATGAGATCGAACTCACCAAAGGTAGTTCCATCAAATTTGCTAAGAATGCTTCCTCTTGGATTTTAAAGGCACGCCTTTAAATATTTTATTAATAGCATCGATCATTCTAAAGGATCGACATCACATCTCATTTTCGATAATTTCAGATTCTAAATTGATTTCCAGATATGGCACTAGATACATATGAATGAGTAGAGCCAATATCTATTAAGGCAATAACAGTACATCAAAATGAAGAACGCATGGTTATCACATCCGTGCATTGCCATCCTCATGGCCTAACTGCATAGACCACCAGCCGTCTTGCATCGCATTTCTCTATTACCATTTTCTAATTCGGCACCTTGACCACGACCAAAGCCCCATTACCACCACGACCGGTCCACGACCTCTCGGTGGTCGCCGATGACACCGGCCTATTGTGCATCATTATTACGGACTTCTTGAGTCGATCCATTCGTCGAGGACAACTTTTGTATCGATGTTCCATTGAACCGCATTTGTAGCATGCACCTGCTTTCCTCCAAAGATTCCCTAAAATGCCTTTTTCCACACTCGGTGCAATCTCGACTTCGATTATTTGTTACCGGGTTCGCTTTGAACTCGATTCATCATTCGGGTTTCTTCCGAATCTCTTGGAAGAACCAGATCATTGTCTCTCTCTTGTTTCGGATCTTTCTTGGTTCTGCCGCTCGAAGTTCTTAGCCTCTTCGGCTATTTTGGCCTTCTCCACCGTAGTCTAAAATTTCTAACTTGTCATGCGAGCAATCGTAACCCTCACCATCATTAAGTCCATCCTCAAACGCATACAACGCTCATGATCTGTTGCTACAATTGTCCCAAGATAACGGCTCAGACGTAAAACTCACCTTCATATGCCGCCACTGCCTTACTTCCTTGGACAAGATTCAGAATTCCTTCCTTCGAGCATCTACATAGCTCGTTCGACGATTTTCCTTGAAAGGCGCCTTTAAAGAATTCCTGTTAATCATGCGGCTTCAAGGTTTTCTAACAAATGAGCCACCACCGACACGCCTCATCTCTCAATAAGGATACAGCCTCTCGCTTTTTGCTCACCGCATTCCATATCATCCATGATCCGCTCCACGCCTTCGAGCCAAGATTCGCCACATTCGAGCTACACCGAGACTCCTCCGAAAACTTCGCATTATTAGCCTTAAGTCGCTCAAATTGACCCACGAGTTGTTGGCCCAATTCTAGTTCCAAATAACCCTTTCCAAGACTCGTAGCATTGCTTGAGTCAATGCATGATCTTCTTCCATGTGATCGCGTGATCCGGTCTCACTTTCTATTGACGAGGTACGCCCACTTGCATATGATTTGGTGCTTCACAGTAGCACCGGCTTCTACCACGCCACGCTCTACTCGGCCCACGCACCACGCCCTCTTGTACTCATGATTGCTTGTTCGCTTATCCGATTACAAGTTTTATGAATCGTAAATTTGTTTCGTGTTTATTAACGATATTTTATGAGATTTGAGATATAAAGTTGTTTTTCGCAACGTGTCCTATAGTCTCAATCTCAGCTTTTCACATCTAAAACTAGAAGTTCTAGAGTGTTCCTATGATCATATCATAGTAATCATTAACAATAATACTTACTTGACTTGTCGCGGATGCTTGTGGTGCCATATCGATCTTTAAAATATTATTGAGCATTTTCATACGTAAATTATTTTTGAACCCAAACCACGTACCGAAGTTTTTGAACCTGGCTCGATACCACTAAATGTAACACCCCAAACCCTATCTATGCGTTGAGACTAGATTTGGTTTGTTACGTGATTTGAACTATTCTTAATCTTTAATGAGTTGAAAACTTCAATATTGTTTACTGCGTTTAAAATTTGAAGAGAATTAAATTTTGATCAATATATAAAAAACATAAGTTGGAAATCATTGTATTATCAAAACCTTTGGGTAATTTGTTAAAGAGTTAACTATAATAAGATATTTATAAAAGATTTTCATAAACTTTGAAAACTAAATTTTATTTTAATAAAACATCATCAAACTTTAGCTCATGATTAAAAGTCCAAAGTAAAATTAAATTCCAAACACACATAAAATCCATAAGTTATTTATAGAGGCCATTTATTACAAAGATCCCAAAATAGTAAAAATAATTATTAAAAGTTCGTAGTTTTAAATAACCCATATATAGCAAAGATGGCCTCCACGAAGTCATCCTCACCAAGTCCACATCGCCCATTACCGAGATGGAAAGAAATTAAAGGGTGAGTTACTTAGAACTCAAAGTGTAACTCACTTACCACCATTATTGGGCCGATTGTCGATATTATGTCGGGCTTGAGCCCAATTCGTAATTCAACAAGATATCATGAATTTAAAAAAATATAATGCATGAAAATGTAATTCCCAACCCAAACCTAATATCCATCCGCTAACACCCCTGCACCAACCATCACACCTGGGATCAAGTCAACCCACCCCGCCATCACACCAATCGTAGGCATTAAGCCTTTTTATAATTGTGGCATAGCCACCGAACTAGAGGCAATAAGCCGATATTGTGGCAGAGCCACCGAACTAGAGGCAATAAGCCGATATTGTGGCAGAGCCACCGAACTAGAGGCAATAAGCCGATATTGTGGCAACTGGCCATTCTTCTCTTCATATATCCCACCCATGCAATTGTTCATGTACTTTAAAATATAAAATTTATTATCAATAAATATAACATGGTGGGTTTATCAATAACATTTCATTTGGCCCATAATTATAGCAATTTATCCATTTAGCAATTTAGTGGGCTTTGGCCCATTTTAACGAACTAGAGTGTTTTGGCCCAATTTATCGAACTAGAGTATTTACTACCATTTTCACTTAACTAGAGTATTTACTACCATTTTCACTTAACTAGAGTATTTACGGCCCATTTTCACTTAACTAGAGTATTTACGGCCCATTTTCACTAAACATCCAATTTTCATAATAACAATTAATATCTCGAGGCATTTTCGTAATTTTCACGATTTTGTCGTTTTACGTATTTTGTCATAATATCAATTTTTACGTTTACCGATCTAATCGCTTTTTACGATTTACTTCCATACCAAATTTGACATCCAACCAAAAATAATGAGTGTGAAATTACACACCTCGATACCGTGAGTATTAACCCTTCTCGCTCCTCAAGACCTAAAATATAATTCGATTCGTTAGACAACTAATTCATAAAAATAATCTTAATCGTTAATGGATCCAAAATCTTACCTCTTGATTTTGAATCACTTCGATTTTCGGTTTTCCTTCGCTTATCGATTCACTAGCCACGAGAATCCACCAACGATAATTCATTCGAGGTTCGTATTACTTGAATAATGGACTCCTTTCTAAGATGGCCCACAACCCTGGAAAATCCTTGATCGCGTAAACCGCTCTTCGCTTGAATGGGGATTTATGATCCACCCTCTTACGATAACTAAACACCGCCTTTTCTTCCCTATTTTGATATCTTCAAGATCCAAAGGAATTTAGTTAGATCTAAAATAATATCAATGTTACTAGAGATTTAAAGAGATTTGATTTCCTTACCACAATAAAACGCCTCCAACGCTTTCTCCCGATCTCTTGAGTTCGATCTCGTTATTGCACTAAATAATAACGAAAGAAACGTTATTAATATGAATGCTATATCAATCCAAAAGACCTTCAATAATCTAATGATATTTGGCCATAATATCACTTATTAAAACGAAAATGGAAAAGAAAACCCTTACCTATGATCCACAATCGAAAAGAAAAGGATGGAAAATGGTGTCTAAATAATGAAGGATTCGCTAAGTATATTCAAGGAAAAGAAAATATTTGGTTTATAGTACAATAGCCTTCGCCAAGAGAGTGAAGATGGAGAGAATTTTCGATTGAAAAGAAATAATATAAGAACGAAAGGATGATGGTGATGTTGTTTTGAATTCAAGGAGATTAGAAGAAAAGAAAAGAAAAATATGAACTTTAGGTGTGGTATATTCGCCATGGCAAAGAAAAAGAAAGAGATTGATTTTGGTATAGGTGATTTCGCACAAGGAGAATACAAAAGAAAATTAACAAAGTGGATGAAAGTGACCAAATGGTCAAGAGATTTTGGCTTTGCCAAATGCAATATTCGCCAAGAGGGATGTTGAAAGGAGAAAACAAAGAAAAATCTGCACAATGTGCAAAGAATAACCAAAGAGAAAAGAATGAGATTTTTGCCAAACTAACAAAATTTTGGCTCTTCCCCTTACCAATATTGTCGCCCAAAGCACATGGTCAAATGGCCATGATTTCTTTCCAATTTTTCCCTTGATATGTGCCTTATGTTCCCCTATCTTTCCTTAAACCTTTGATTCCATGCCATAAGTTAGTTGTTACCTTAATCCATTGATACACTAACCAAAAATACATGGTCAACACCTTCCTTATATGTCCCTTGCCGACACTTCCTAGCCATTAGCGTAAAATTAAAACAAAAATTTTATCTAGGTGCTATACAAGGGATTCAACCTCTTCCTCTTACTTGAACCCATGCGCCAACTCCACCTTACCATATGCTCAACTTATGACACTTTTTAGCACATAATTTAGCTTAAGTCTTAATCACCTTTGTTTCACTTCCATAAATCTCAATTTAATAAATTTTATTTCTTCTTCAAATTATGCTTTACCCTCTCAAAGACTTCAATAAGCACCAAATTAAAATAAAAGATTTTTCCTTTAAAATCTAAACACCAAAATCATGCAAATTTAAATACTCAGATTTTTAGGGTGTTACATATTGGGACTTATTTTTTTTAATAATTCGAAGGTTACACGGCCTAAAATGGTCCACACGGTCTAGAGACACAACCGTGTGGCTCAGACGGACTGGACACACGGGCGTGTCCTAGGCCGTGTGAACCTTGGAACTAATTTTTTTGATTTGATTCCAAGTCATAGAGTTACATGGGCAAGAGACAAGGCCGTGTGGGATCTCACATGGGCATGGGAGAAGCGAAGTAAATCACACACGGCCTGGATACATGGAAGTGTTTGAGGCTGTGTGAAAACTGAGCTTAATTTTTAATTTCTCACGGGCTCAAAACACCCTACATGGCGCCCAAATCCTAAAATTTATTTCTAAATTTATCTTTTTCTTCGTCCCCAAACAAGCCACCACATTTCCCTCCCACAACCCACCTTATCTCCCTTCTCCCTATAGTCGACGAACACCGCCCCCACCCACGCACGACACCGCCTCCCACGTGTAACCCCACATCGTAACTCTGGCCACCGTCTTCCGTCGGTCTTTCCATTTTACCCTTTTCTTTATTTTATTTAGTTTCTTTTATTTTTATTTATAATTATTATTTATTATATTTTTATGTTTATTTTATTGATCCATTTTCTCATTTATTTTTATTATTCTTATGCCAAGATTTTAATTTTGTTTTAATTTATTTGGTATTTAGTTATATTTCTATTATTTTTAGTATTTTCTTTTTTACTATTATTCTTACTTTTACCTTTAATTTTTTTGGTATCATTAAGTTTATTTGGTTTCTTTTTCTTTTCTTTTTCGTTTTATTTTTATTTTTATTTTTAGTTGCTTTATTTTTATTTTCTTAGACTTATTTCATTTATTATATTTTGAACTATATTTTTATTTTTATGGTTGTTTCTAATTGAGTTGTAACCTCTTACTCTTCTTCATTATTTAAATTTATTTTCTTCCTAGTTTGCACAGAATCATACACTTCACTTTCAATTATCTACAGTTCCATTTTCCTCCATTCTGGCGATTTCATCCTATATTTACGGCAGTTTCAGTTTTTTCCTTCTGATAAACCGTAAAATGAACATATTTTAGTCCCATGTTTAGCATACTTTTGGATGATTTTTCCCTTTAATTATGAAAATAGGTGCTCCTAATCCTTTGTTTTCATGTTTTGTACTCAGGAGAGCACCGGAGGATGAAAAGAACGTGAAACTGGCCGAAAACAGAGAAAATGGGCCAAAGCACGAAATCCACACGACCTGGGCCCAAGACCACACGGTCGTGCCTCTTAAGAAGATTCGAACACGGCCTGGACCCCAAAATACAAGGCCGTGCCTCATCAACAGGTCCAACCATGGCCTAGCCTCGAATCGCACGGGCGTATGCCATGGGTGTGGCCCTGCCGCATAAAAGAAGAATTCTATTCAATTAGGATAATTTCGGGCCAAGTAAGGCATCTCGAAGCCTATATAAATACCCTATAAGGAAACTTAGAGGGGGTTCGATAGGGTACAATGTAAGCCTTCCGTCGTGGCTTTTAGATGCTCACTAGGCCAAGGAGCCCAGCCGTAAAAGTCGAGTATGTGGATTTACTTGAAGAAAGCCAGTTGATTCATCTTAAGAAGCCGGAATCATACTCAAGGCTGAGGGCTTCTCCTTCAATTCCTTTAAGGGGTTTTAGGGTTTTCTTTATGTTTTGTTTTATATTTTCTTCTGAGATGTTTTCTTTTATAATTACGAACTAAACCCTCAGATACCTGAGGGGGATGAAACCTAAGATGGATCTTGTTATTGTTATCTGAGCTGTATGATAAATACTTGATTTGTTCTTAACTATGTGTTCTTAATTCTTGTTTTGGTATTTCGGGATATTGATTCAAGTATTGATGTGCTTAGGTGGTGGAGCAAAATCCCTGCCTAAGAAATAAGATGACATAAATTTGTCGGATTAGGGTCAAACCTAATATGGGAGTCCATAGATCGAGTTAATGCAAATCTAGGGGTTTTAATTAGAAAGAAATTTCAATTAATCAACCTAGGGTTAGACGTTAGTAGCCTCGAAATAGGTATTAATATAACTTAGGGAGTCCTATGGATCAAGTCAAGTGAATAAATCGTCTGGTTCAGATTTAGATAACAAGTGAAGTCTACGTCGATTCTTCCTCGGGTATTGTCTAAATCAATCGGTTTTCCCCTTAAGTCTTTCCCCAATTCCTTCTTTGTCTTAGCATCTTTAGCTTAGTAGTTAGTTAATTTTAGATTAGATAAACAAATCCCTTAATTCTTAGGCTAGATAATAAAAAGAAAGTTAGTATTAGTACTTTTGGTTCCTTTGGGTTCGACAATCCGGTCTTGTCACTAAACTATAGTACTGTTCGATAGGTGCGCTTGCCTCCATCATTGTCATATTTAGTTTCTAGGTTCGATCACTCTTTTTATAAATTTTTAAGACTCTGACACACGATCATGTTTTTGGTGCCGTTGCCGGGGAATTGAAATATTAAGAACGCTCAATTTTTATTACTTTAGCCATATTTTTTTATTTTTATTTTTGCAATTAAACTTTATTTTTTTACTTTTCTGAATTTTCTTTTTCTATTTCTCTTTTCCTAGCAGGTACCTTTAGTTTATGACTAGAAGGAATTCGACAGGACCACTACTTTACGACAGTGATATTGAAGGATCCGTATGCAAAATCGTAGAGAAGTAAAGCGAGGCTCAAATTGCATACAAGAAGAGTAAGAGGAGAAAACTAAAACCACCGATGGGATGGCTGAGAATAATCCACTACCTCAGGAGGTGGCTGATCATCATGCTTCTCGAACTATGTATGATTATGCTAAACCCAATTTAACAAAAGCTGAATCGAGTATTGTTGACGTACTATAGCCGCTAATAATTTTGAACTAAAACCTAACACTATTCAATTGATTCAACAGTTTGTTCAGTTTGATGGTTTGCAGGATGAAGACCCGAATACTCATTTAGCAAATTTTCTAGAATTTTGTGATACCTTCAAAATAAATGGTGTTTCTAATAATGCCATTCGTCTTCGGTTATTTCCCTTTTCTTTGAGAAATAAAGCCAAACAGTGGTTACATTCTCTTCCACGAGGATCAATCACTACATGGGACCAAATGACCGAAAAGTTTTTACTGAAATATTTTCCACAGGCCAAAACGGCCAAATTAAGGAATGATATCTCTTCTTTTGTGCAGATGGATTTAGAAACATTATACGATGCATGGGAGAGATACAAGGATTTGTTGAGAAGGTGCCTACACCATGGTTTACCCTTGTGGCTACAGGTCCAAACTTTTTACAACGGTGTGAATCCTTCAACTAGGCAGTTGATTGATTTAGCCGCTGGCGGAACCCTGAATAACAAAACTCCTGAAGCAGCTTATGAATTCATAGAGGAGATGTCATTGAAAAGCTATCAGTGGCAAGTTACAAGGACAAGGCCAACTAAAATAGCCGGAGTTTTCAACCTCGACACAGTCACCATGCTATCAAATCAGGCAGAGATGATTAATAATAAGATTGATGGTTTATGTGATTTTTTTGCAAGTACATTCAGTTATGCAGTACAATACAACTGGATGATGGATGAACAATACAGAATATCCACCTTAAAACCTGAGTACTGAAAATGAGCAAGTTCACTGTATGGGTAACAATTTCAGACCTCAAAATAACCCTTATAGTAATACTTATAATTCAGGTTGGAGATACCATCACAGTCAAAGACAATAACCCTACTCACTAAAAGGTAGCCAAACCTTGAAAAGACACTAGCAAAATTTATAGAGTTGTCAGAAACATGTTTCCAAAATACTGAAACGATATTAACTAATCAGTAAGCATCAATCCAAGTACTTAAGGATCAAATTGGACAACTAACTAAGCTATAGTTTCTGATAAGCGACTAGAAAATTTAACTAATCAAAAAGAGCATATGTGGGCAGTTACACTAAGGAGTGGAAAAGAGTTGGTTGAAACAAAGAAGAAGGTACCACGTGAAACTAATAAGGCAAAAACTGAGGAAGCAAACGAAAATGCAATTCCAGTACGTGAAGAAACTAAACCACCGATCCCATATCCAGCAAAGTTAAAGAAAGACGGGTTAGACGTGCAATACGGTAAATTTCTTAAACTTTTTAAACAATTAAATATCAACTTACCTTTTGTTGAAGCTATTTCACAGATGCTGACATACACAAAATTTTTAAAATAACTTCTAACAAATAAAAGAAAGTTGGAAGAAATATCAAAAGTGGAGCTTAATATAGAACGTTTAGCTATCTTCCAAAACAAACTACTAACCAAATTGAAAGATCTAGGAAGTTTCACTATTCCCTGTTTAATTGGTAGTTTAAACATAAAGAAAACACTAGCTGATCTAGGTGCCAGTATTAATTTAATGCCTTATAAAATGTTTAAGCAACTTGGTCCCGAGAATCTAAACCCACTAGGATGAGCATTTAGTTAGCTGACATATTTGTTAAATACCCTAGGGGAATTATCGAAGATATTCTGGTAAAAGTTGATAAATTTATATTCCCTGTTGATTTTGTTGTGCTTGACATGGATGAAAACGTTGCGGTACCTTTAATTTTGGGACGCCCCTTTTTAGCTACTACTAGGGCTGTTATTGATGTAGGTGATGGTACACTTGCACTGAAGGTAGGCGATGAAGAAATTATTTTTCAAATTTACGATGCTATGCGATATTCTAGAGAACAAGATGTTTCCTGTTCCTTTATTGATGCCATTAATCATTCTATTCAAGATTCTTTATAGGAAATCATACATAACGACTCGATGGAACTGTGTCTTACTCAAGATAAGGAGGTAAATGATGATACCGATGAATTGGATTCTAACACATTTTCCCTAGACAAATGAAAGAAGAGGGCATTGAAATCAATGACGAACTAAAAAAAAACCCCTCTATTGATGAGCCACCCAAATTAGAATTAAAACAGTTTCCAAAACACTTAGAATATGCATTCCTCGGGGATAATTCTACACTACCAATAATTATTTCTTCGGAACTAAAATCCAAAGAGAAAGACGAGTTTCTACATGTACTAAGGGAACATAAAATAACCATAGATTGGAAAATTTCTAACATTAAGGGAATAAGCCCATCATTTTGTACATACAAAATTCTAATGGAAAAGGAGTATAAACCATGTGAAAGAAGTTGTTAAAGCTGAGGTAATTAAACTTCTAGTTGCTGGAATAATTTATCCTATTTTGACAGTACTTGGGTAAGTCCTATGCAGATCGTTCCCAAGAAAGGAGGCATGAATGTTGTAGCAAATGAAAAGAATGAATTGATTCCTGCAAGAACAGTCACATGAGCTAGAGAGTCTGTATTGACTATAGGAAGTTGAATGACGCGACCAGAAAAGATCACTTTCCTTTGCCCTTTATTGATCAGATGTTAGAGAGATTATCCGGGCAGATGTACTACTGCTTCTGGATGGGCTTTTCGGCTACTTCCAAATCCCAATAGCTCTTGAGGATCAAGAGAAGACTACATTTACATGCCTATATGGTACGTTTTCTTATCGTAGAATGCCTTTTGGCTTATGTAATGCTCCTGCTACTTTTCGGCGCTGCATGCTAGCCATATTTGATGAACTTGTGGAAGACATTATGGAGGTCTTTATGGACGACTTTTCGATATTTGGTAATTCTTTCCATCTTTTCCTTAAAAATTTAAAATGAGTTCTAATGAGATGCGAGGAAACGAACCTTGTTTTAAATTGGGAAAAGTGTCACTTTATGGTTCGAGAGGGGATTGTGTTAGGGCATAAAATTTCTAGTAAAGGGTTTGAGGTAGATAAAGCAAAGGTTGAAACCATAGAAAAATTACCTCCTCCTAGTTCAGTTAAGGCTATTAGCAGCTTTTTAGGACATGCTGGGTTTTATAGAAGATTCATTAAAGATTTCTCTAAAATATGTAAACCTTTAACGAAATTACTAGAAACAGATGTACCTTTCAATTTTGATCAGGAATGTTTAGACGCATTTAATATCCTCAAGGATAAACTAATAAATGCTCCAATTATAATTGCACCTGATTGGAAATTACCCTTTGAACTAATTGTGATGCGAGTGATTTTGCAGTAGGTGTAGTTTTGAGACAGCGAAGAGACAAGCACTTCCAGCGAATTTATTACGCTAGCAACACATTAACAGCCGCACAAGAAAACTACACCACCACAGAAAAAGAATTGCTAGCTGTGGTTTTTGCATTTGATAAATTTATACAATATTTGATACTATCTAAAGTTGTCGTTTACACTGACCATTCAGCTCTTCTCTATCTTTTAACTAAATTTGATGCAAAACCTCGACTTATACTACTCTTATAGGAATTTGATTTGGAAATTCAAGATAAGAAAGGAGCTGAAAATCTTGCAGCAGACCATCTTTCTAGGCTTGAAAATCCGCATGTCAAGGAACTCAATGAGAGTGAGATAAACGACTCTTTTCCTAAAGAACAACTCTATTCTATAACCGAATCTGAGGTACCTTGGTTTGCAGATATTGCAAACTACTTAGCCACTAACATCTTACCAAAAAGGTTAACACTTCATCAAAAGAAGCGATTCTTTGTTGATGCGAAAAACTATTTTTGGGAAGATCCTTTTCTTTTCTGTATATGTGCAGATCAAATAATTCGAAGATGTGTTACAAAAGCAAAAGCAAGCGAAATCCTAGAACATTGTCATTCAGGACTTTCAGGTGGACATTACAGTGGGATTAAGACAGCACACAAAACACTCGAATCAGGTTTTTATTGGCCAACTCTATTTAAAGATGCCAACAAGTATGTTGCTTCATGTGATAAATGCCAGAGAACAGGTAAAATCTCAAAACGCGATGAAATGCCTCAAGCATATATACTATCATGTGAAATATTCGATGTACCATTTGGGATTTAGGGGTTATGCATTTTAACTTAAATGTATATGGTAGCATGCCTATGTGTGGTTTGAATATGTTTTGGGGACTTCGAAACTTTAGAATGTAGGAGAATGCCTTAGAAAAATATTAGATTTTGAGTCTTAAAATGGAGCTAAGCAAGATAGACCTTAAGAAAAATTGTATGGGATTTTAGACACAAGAATTCAGTTGGCAAAGTGGCAAGGGAGACGCCACTTAGGGCCTTGGAAGGTGACGCCACAAGCGGTGAAAGGGGCTTAGGTTGAACAAAGATAAGCAACATTTTGGGCTTGAATTTTTTGACAAAGAGGAGTAGTGATGGACGGCACAAGGACTTTAAGTGGATGAGGATGAGACTTGGTCATATTCTTTTAAAATTCAGCTAAAGGGAGGACATAAGAGTTGAATCATTCAAATTATTTTTAATGAGTAAAGAAGAGGAAAAGTAGGAGAAAAAGAACGAAGCTGATAGGGGGAAGAAGAGTTGGCTGGCCAAGGGATTTCTTTGGTGTCAATTTTGATTATGTTGAAGGGGGAGGAAGCCAAATATGCATAGTGAAGTTTAGGCATTCTCTTTGTGCAATTTCTTTGTCTCAAAAACTTGTGTTCTTTTTCTTGTGGAACCGAAATAGGACATCACTTGTGCACCTTTTTCTCTCTTGACCAAAAGCCGAAACCATTTGTGCATTCCCTTCTCATCTTGCTCTTTCTTCACTCATCCTCTAAAAGCCGAAGCACCCTTCTCAATCTCACCATTGCTGAATTCTTTTAGCCTTCTTCTATACTTCTTTCCTTTCTCTCAACCATAAGTTTATACCTACTCTTTTGGTGGCCGAATATCCGATTTCCATTTAGGAGTATTAGCAGAATCTTATGTCCCTCATTCTCTTTTCTTTTTCACAAATTCTTAAAGCTGAAACATCCACCATCTAGCCGTTTTCTTCATCTATTTGTCCTTCAAAGTCAATCACTTTTCTATAGTAGCCGAACTCCTCTATGGTTCTAAGCAAGAGTGCAATCGATTTCAACATTAGGGGTAAGGATCAACAGTCATTCATTATTCTTTCTTTTTCTTTTGGATTAGCCAAATCCAAGGATCTAATCCCTCTTATTCTCAATTGGCTGAAACCTTGAAGGGGATTTGTGATTCTTTTGTAGAGCGGCGATTAGGGGAGATCATTGGGATTTGAATACCCAAGGTAAGTGAAGTGTGATCTTAGGTCAAGGCCATTTACTTTGGTTTATTAAATGTTTGAATCGAATCTAATGAGATACCATATAGGAATTTCGATGCACCCACGGACAAGTGATGATTCGAGATTTAGACGATCAAGGTAAGGGATATTAATATTCGGCCAAGGGCCACTTTTTGTTCTAAGACTATGCCGATTCTAACTATGGTGTCTTAGGAGGCTTTCGACAGATCTTCGGGATTTGGCTAAGCAATCTAGGTAAGGTTTCTAGTGTTTTAAATATGTTTCCCATTCGTTCAAAAGCCGAAAACTAACCGTTTGAGTGTACTAATGCTTAGCCGATTGTAAGGGGGAACATCACGAAATTTCGGGATTTGGTTGGTAACCAATCGGTAGCAAGGAAAAAAAAGGGATCTAGAGCGTTAGATCGGGATTTTCAGGATTTCGATTAGATTTACGAGTAATCAGGTGGGTAACCCACCCTAAATTCCTAATTAACAATAATATTGATTTGTATATGTTAATAAGGCTATGCATGAATAAGGCTAAGGGTACCATTCCATGGTACAGTGCATTCAGGTACGTTACCTCTAACTCTCAGATAATTAAAGTTTATAAAATATGAATATGGATATATGAGAAATATTGTTATGGCTATGGGGTAGGGTATAATGCATGTTATTTGTATGTTTTGTATGTTGCATGGGCATATGGGTGATTATGTGAAAGGGGAAGTGATCTGGTGGTTCCTACCACAATATCTCGGTGACTCTGTCACATTATCCGTGACTATGTCACATAATATGAATCGTGAATCATCACATTATCTGGTGGCTATGCCACAATTATAAGGCGATGTGCCGTTGACTGCAGCGACTACCTTCGATGGTGTGTAGCGGATGGAGGGTCGATTTAGTAATCCCCACGGTGTGATCGGTAGGTATGGGTGATGTGTAGAGGTTGGATCTAGGTGGTTTGGGTTGCATCATGGTTTCTGATTATTTCATGTGAATTAATATGCCGGTATGTTTTGGGAGTCTGTGTTGGTAGTTACACATCGAGTCATTGACTCACCCTTCATGGGCTAACTTTTTGAGATGGCACTCGATGGATGGACGGTCGGCAGGAACTTAGCGGTGGCCATGCATTTCAGATTTTCAGATTTTCTTATTAAGTTTATATTTATTTATTTTGGGTTATATTTTGATGTAATAAGGCCATTATTACTTAACTGTTTTATTTTCACTGCGTTTTAAATTTCTGATATGATACGAACAACGCCAATTGTTTTGAAACTCAATCACCTACGGGTTTTTTCCAAGTTACAAAAATATTAAACTCCCTAATTCGGTATTTCTTTAACTTGTAACTTTTGAAATATGAAATTATCGATTTAGTACAAAATTAAATTACAACTCAATTTTTAACTTGAGAACAACCCAAATCTATTTTCTTCGAAACCACCACGATTTTCAAAATGTCATATGAGACTTAACTACGTTTTACTCAAGGAGCATGCCAAATCTGGTCAGGGCTTATGGGCCGGGTTTAGGGTGTTTCAAATTGGTATCAGAGCCAGGTTTAAAACTCGGCCTTGAGGGTTTTTTGGGCCCAAAACGTTTTCTTTATTTTGAAATTGAGTTTCACAAAAGAATGAGCAGGTTTTTCTGGCATGGCACCTGAGTCTCCAGCCCGAAGTCCACCAAGTAAGTATCTCTAACCATTGTGTGATTTGTATGTGAGTATTATGGGACGTAGATTAGTAGATTAGGAACTATTGAACCCTAGGATTAGCTTACTCCAACACCGAATTACATAAAATTTAAAGTCTAACCAAACAAACCTGTGAGTGAGTTGCCGAGTTAAGGGTGTGGCTGTTCACAGCACATGTCTAGGATTGGATTCGGGGAGCTTGGTATTTAAGCGGTCTTAGTGACTCACCTCCTCTCATTCGAATCCTACAGTGCGTAGGACTGCTCACCATAATCAAGAGGACTCAATCACAGGCTAAATTCAATAATTAAAACCTGAAAGGGACCGGTCACCTTGTTTTATATAATCCTAAAATCAAACCTTGGTTTCAGAATTGCCAAAGAACCCTTGATTCAAAAATGACCAAAATACCCTCGATTTGCAAATTGACCAAATTACCCCTAACTTGTAAAAAAAAATTTCAAGCTACCCTTGGTATGGAAAGTTACCGAAGTACCCCCGAATTGAAAATTTCCAAATTTCCCTTATTTTGTAAAATCACTTGGAACCATATTTTACAAAATTCCTGAAATGCCCCTATTCTACAAAATTACAAAAAATACCCTCAAATTATAAAATTACCATACTACCCTTGATTCCTTTTATCAAAATATTCCTATTTTCCAAAAATACCAAAAATCCCTATTTTGCAAAATTTCAAAACACCCTAATTTGGAAAACTACCAAAATACCCCTTATAGGAAAAATTATGAAAATGCCCCTGGGTTGGAACAAACGAAAATGTTCGAGAGATGAATGTGTGTAGTAAATACTACTGAATGAATGTGTTTTCTCTGAATTAGGGTAGAAAACTTGGAACGAAAACCTTGAAATGATCGAAAGAACTGCCCCTAAATTTCTTTACATAAAACTGTTCGTGGATAATTAGTGGAATAAAAACTAATTCATAAAATTCTTAATCAGATAAACACAACTCAGAAGAATGAGTTCTAGAGGACGTGACCGTAATGTGTGTGGCCATGGTAGAGGCCGAATGACCGTGTCGGAACCCATTAGGTCTGGTCAAGGGTCCGAGAATGAGATGTCACCACTAGCTATTGGTGAGGAATATCAGGATCAGACGGGAGATGATGCAGTATCGCAAGCGATGCTGCGAATTCTTGAGAGGGTGGCTAGAGCAGGTGGAGGTATGGGAGCTCAAAAATCTGTACCCTAGCAACTCCGAGCCAATGGAGCTGAGTTTTTCTGAGGTATATCTGGTGTGGCGCCCAATACGGCTGAGTATTGGTTAGAGGTGACGGAGTGAATTATGGATGATTTGGACTTGACTGCTGAGGAGAAACTAAAAGAGGTAGTGTCGCTACTCCGTGATGAGTCATATCAATGGTGGCTCACGGTTCGGGATGGTGCTATAGCAGATGATCTCACTTGGGAGTATTTTAAGGTGGCGTATCAGAAAAAGTATATTGGAACCAGCTATATTGATGCACAGAGGAAGGCGTTTCTGAGGCTGGTTTAGGGGAATAAGTTCATAGCGGAGTACGAGGCAAAATTCCTAAGGTTGAGCCGATACGCTCGAGGTATAGTGGCTGTGGAGCATGAACGATGTGTTCGGTTTGAGGACAGACAGAGGGATGACCTGAGATTGTTGATTGCCCCACAGTAGGAGCGGGGGTTTGCTGTGTTGGTAGAAAAGGCTAAGGTTACTAAAGGAGTTAAGGAGTCTGTAAGACCGAACACGGACAGGAATAGGCAAAAGAGAGGTTTTGGATCATCAGGGTCATCTGGGAATGTTTAAAAGAGACCCAGAATGGATGGGTTGCGAGGTCAGCAAGTTGCTACGGGAGGACAATAGCGTACTTATGCTTAGTGTGGAAAGATGCACTTGGGAGAGTGTTGGAAGAAGACGGGAGGATGTTTCAAGTGTGGGTCCAAGGATCACATGATTAGGGACTATCCTATGAAAACAGACGGGAGCCAACAATAAGTCAGGGTCCTAATCAGGTTGGAAGAGGAGGACAGCAGCCACCACGGGGTCGTGGTCCGGCTGGCAAAGGTAATGGTTCTGGAAGAGGTCGGGGAACACCGGCAGAGGTGTCGACAACACGGAGGTGAGACAATTGGGTCTAGTGTATGCAATTCATCGGAGGGAGGATGGTGACGCACCTAATGTCATAACGGTATGTTCCTTATCTCTGGATTACCCTTTATTACGTTGATAGATATTGGGTCAACTCATTCATACATTACTAGTAAGGTGTCTGGAACTCTGCATGTGAATTCTGAGACTGTACCTAGGAAGATGACTGTACTTAGTCCTTTAGGGCAATCATTAGTATAGACAAACTCTTTAGGGCAGTACCTTTGGAAGTTCAAGGGGTGCAATTTCCAGCTGACCTAATGGAGTTGCCATTTGAGGAGTTTGATCTAATCTTAGGCATGGGTTGGTTAGTGAAGTACCATGCAAATGTGGATTGTGTTGCTAAGCGCATGTCATTAAGAACTTCTGATGACAAAGAAGTTGTGGTGTCTGCCGAAGGAATAAGGGTGGATCCTCGAAAGATTGAGGCAGTATTAGATTGGAAACCACCTAAGTTTGTGGCAAAATTCGTAGTTTCTTGGGGTTAGCAGGCTAGTATAGGAGATTTGTCGAAGGGTTCTCGTCAATAGCAGCACCTTTGACGAAGTTGTTAAGGAAGGAGGTAGCTTTCGTATGGGCGGATAAGCAACAAGAGAGTTTTGAGAAGCTTAAGCAAGTTTTGACAGAAGCTCCGATTTTGATTCAGCCTGAAGTAGGGATGGACTATGTGGTATATTGTGATGCTTCCCATACAGGATTGGGATGTGTTCTTATGCAAGACGGGAAAGTGGTCGCTTATGCATCTCGGCAATTGAGGCCACATGAGGTTAACTATCCGACGCATGATCTGGAATTGTCGGCGGTGGTTTTCGCTCTTAAGGTGTGGAGGCACTACTTATATGGAGAGAAGTCAGTAATCTATACGGACCACAAGAGTCTTAATATCTGTTGACCCAGAAGGAGCTGAATCTGAGGCAGCGAAGGTGGGTGGAGTTGTTAAAAGATTATGATTGTTCTATCGAGTATCACCCGGGCAAGGCGAATGTGGTGGTAGATGCCCTAAGTCAGAAAGTAGTGTCGGATCTAAGGCGATGTTTACACATCTTAGCCCGTATGAAGACGAAATTTTGCTAGCTGAGTTACAATTAAAGCCGACATGGTTGAGTCAGGTGAAAGAAAGACAGTTGGTAGACGATGATCTAATTGCTAAGCTACGATAAGTGCTGGATGGGAAATTGAAAAATTTTGGTGTAAACAGCAATGGAATGCTGTGTTTTCGGGGCAAGGTCTATATGCCGAAGGATGAGGAGTTAAGACAGAAAACTCTTCGGGAATCGCATAGTAGCCCTTACGCTATGCATCCTAGAGGAAGTAAGTTATACAAGGATTTACGGGAATAGTTTTGGTGGCCTGGTCTTAAGCGAAAAGTTACAGAGTTTGTAGGGAAGTGTTTAACGTATCAGCAAGTCAAGGCTAAACACCAACTACCGTCAGGGTTGCTTCGGCCGATAAAGATTTTGCAATGGAAGTGGGAGAGAATTACCATGGACTTCGTTAGTGGGCTTCCCCTTACGCCTACTAAGAAGGACTCGGTATGGGTGATAATAGATCGGATGACGAAGTCTGCACATTTTATACCGGTGCAGGTTGACTATTCTCTACAGAAATTGGCAAAGTTGTATGTAGCAGAAATTGTGAGGTGCACGAAATGCCGGTGTCAATTATCTCAGATAAAGATCCGAGGTTTACGTCTCGATTTTGGAAGGCACTATATCAAGCTTTGGGCACCAGGTTAGACTTCAGTACGGCATTCCATCCGTAGTCGGACGGCCAATCTGCGCGGGTAATACAAGTGTTGGAGGATATGTTGAGAGGTTGCGTGATAGACTTCAGAGGGAGTTGGGAGGAGTTCTTGCCTTTAGCAGAATTTACGTACAATAATAGCTATCAGGCAAGTATTCTGATGGCACCGTACGAAGCGTGTATGGACGGAAATGTCGCACTCCTACATGCTGGACGGAATTAGGAGAACGTCAGATTTTGGGTCCAAAAATTGTAGCAGAATCAGAAGAAAAGGTTAAAATAATACGGACACGGTTGAAGGAGGCATCTGACCGGTAAAAGTCATACGCAGATCATAAGCGGAAGGAGATTGAGTTTGCTGTGGGAGATTATGTGTTTCTTAAAGTTTCGTCGTGGAAGAAGGTAATGAGATTTGGTCGCAAGGAAAAGTTAAGTCCTAGGTTTATAGGACCTTATCGGATTCTAAAGCGAGTTGGACCAGTGGCATATCTGTTAGAGTTGCCTTCGGAGTTGAAGTAGATGCACGATGTGTTCCACGTGTCGATGCTACGTCGCTACCAGTCAGATCCATCTCATGTGATTCCGATTGAGGAGGTGGAGCTGAGATCAGATCTGTCCTATGAGGAAGAGCCGATTTGAATTCTGGAGCAGGATGTGAAGGTGCTTTGGAGAAAATCAGTCCCTCTAGTCAACGTTCTATGGCGTAACCATGGATCGAAAGAAGCTTCGTGGGAGCCAGAGGAAGCGATGCGATAGCAATACCCTCACTTATTTTAGCCAGGTAATTTTAAGGTCAAAATTATTTTAAGGGGGTAGAACTGTAACATCCGGGATTTAGGGGTTATGCATTTTAACTTAAATGTATGTGGTAGCATGCCTATGTGTGGTTTGAATATGTTTTGGGGACTTCGGGAACTTTAGAATGTAGGAGAATACCTTAGAAAAATATTAGATTTTGAGTCTTAAAATGGATCTAAGCAAGATAGACCTTAAGAAAAATTGTATGGGATTTTAGACACAAGAATTCAGTTGGCAAAGTGGCAAGGGAGACGCCACTTAGGGCCTTGGAAGGTGACGCTACAAGCAGTGAAAGGGGGCTTAGGTTCGAACAGCATAAGCAACATTTTAGGCTTGAATTTTTTTCGGGAAAGAGGAGTAGTAATGGACGGCACAAGGACTTTAAGTGGATGAGGATGAGGCTTGGTCATATTCTTTTAAAAATTCAGCTAAAGGGAGGAGATAAGAGTTGACTCATTCAAATTATTTTTAATGAGTAAAGAAGAGGAAAAGTAGGAGAAAAAGAAGGAAGCTGATAGGGGGAAGAAGAGTTGGCCGGCCAAGGGATTTCTTTGGTGTCAATTTTGGTCATGTTGAAGGGGGAGGAAGCCGAATATGCATTGTGAAGTTTAGGCATTCTCTTTGTGCAATTTCTTTGTCTCGAAAAATTGTGTTCTTTTTCTTGTGGAACCGAAATAGGAGATCACTTGTGCACCTTTTTCTCTCTTGACCAAAAGCCGAAACCATTTGTGCATTCCCTTCTCATCTTACTCTTTCTTCACTCATCCTCTAAAAGCCGAAGCACCCTTCTCAATCTCACCATTGCCGAATTCTTTTAGCCTTCTTCTATACTTCTTTCCTTTCTCTCAATCGCAAGTTTATACCTACCCTTTTGGTGGTCGAATATCCCATCTCCGTTTGGGAGTATTAGCCGAATCTTATGCCCCTCATTCTCTTTTCTTTTTCGCAAATCCTTAAAGCTGAAACATTCACCATCTAGCCGATTTCTTCATCTATTTCTCCTTCAAAGTCAATCACTTTTCTATAGTAGCTGAACTCCTATGTGGTTCTAAGCAAGAGTGCAATCGATTTCAACAATAGGGGTAAAGATCAACAGTCATTCATTTTTCTTTCTTTTTCTTTTGGATTAGCCGAATCTAAGGATCTAATCCCTCTTATTCTCAATTGGATGAAACCTTGAAGCGGGATTTCTGGATTCTTTTGTAGACGACGATTAGGGGGAGATCATTCAGGATTTGAATACCCAAGGTAAGTGAAGTGTGATCTTAGGCTGAAGGCCATTTACTTTGGTTTATTAAATGTTAGAATCGAATTTAATAGATACCATATAGGAATTTTGACAGACTCCACAGAAAGTGACGGATTCGGGATTTAGACAATCAAGGTAAGGGATATTAATATTCGGCCAAGGGCCACTTTTTGTTCTAAGACTATGCCGATTCTAACATGGTGTCTTAGGGGGTTTTCGACAGATCTTCGGGATTTGGCTAAGTGATCTATGTAAGTTTTCTAGTGTTTCAAATCTGTTTCCCATTCATTCAAAAGCCGAAAACTAACCGTTTGAGTGTACTAATGCTTAGCCGATTGTAAGGGGGAGCATCACGAAGTTTTAGGATTTGGTTGGTAACCAAATTGACAGCAAGGAAAAAAAAGGGATCTAGAGCGTTAGATTGGGATTTTCGGGATTTCGATTAGATCTACGAGTAATTAGGTGGGTAACCCACCCTAAATTCCCAATTAACAATAATATTGATTTGTATATGTTAATAAGGCTATGCATGAATAAGGCTAAGGGTACCATTCCATGGTATAGTGCATTCGTGCATCGTTACCCTAACTCTCGGATAATTAAAGTTTATAAAATATGAATATGGATATATGAGAAATATCGTTATGGCTATGGGTTAGGGTATAATGCATGTTATTCGTATGTTTTGTATGTTGCATGGGCATATGGGTGATTATGTGAAAGGGGAAGTGATCTGGTGGTTCCTACCACAATATCCGGTGACTCTGTCACATTATCTGGTGACTATGTCACATAATATGAATCTGGTGACTCTGTCACATTATCTGGTGGCTATGCCACAATTATAAGGGCGATGTGCAGTTGACTGTAGTGACTACCTTCGATGGTGTGTAGCGGATGGAGGGTCGATTTAGTAATCCCCACGGTGTGATCGGTAGGTACGAGTGATGTGTAGAGGTTGGATCTAGGTGGTTTGGGTTGCATCATGGTTTACAGTTATTTCATGTGAATTAATATGCCTGGTATGTTTTGGGAGTCTGTGTTGGTAGTTACACACTGAGTCTGTTGACTCACCCTTCGTGGGCTAACTTTTTGTAGATGGCACTTAGTAGATGGACCGGGTCGGCAGGAGCTTAGCGGTTGCCATGCACAGCTCAGATTTTTGGTTTTCTTATTGAGTTTATATTTATTTATTTTGGGTTATATTTTGATGTAATAAGGCCATTATTACTTAACTGTTTTATTTTCATTGCGTTTTAAATTTCTGATATGATACGAACAACGCCAATTATGTTGAAACTCAATCACCTACGGGTTTTTTCCAAGTTACAAAAATATTAAACTCCCTAATTCGGTATTTCTTTAACTTGTAACTTTTGAAATATGAAATTATCGATTTAGTACAAAATTAAATTACAACTCAATTTTTAACTTGAAAACAACCCAAATCTATTTTCTTCGAAACCACCATGATTTTCAAAATGTCATACGAGACTTAACTACGTTTTACTCAAGGAGCATGCCAGATTCGGTCAGGGCTTGTGGGCCAGGTTTGGGATGTTTCATTCGACGTATGGGGTATTGATTTTATGGGTCCATTTCCTAGTTCATTTGGAAATAAATACATCTTAGTGGCAGTAGATTATATGCCAAAATGGGTGGAAGCTCAAGTTTTACCTATTAACGATGCTAGAGTAGTAGTAAGGTTTCTGAAGAAACTTTTCTCTCGATTTGGGACACCCAGAGCAATTATTAGTGATAGGAGTACCCACTTTTGTAATACTCAATTTGATATTTTTAAAGATATATGGAGTACATCATTGGACAACTACCCCTTATCATCCTTAAACCAGCGTACGAGTGGAAGTAGCAAATCGAGAACTTAAGCGTATTTTAGAGAAAATAGTAGAATCAAACAGGAAAGAATGGTCATTAAAAGTAGACGATGCTTTATGGGCCTATAGAACAACATTTAAAGCTCTCATAGGAACATCCCCATACAAACTTCTCTATGGAAAAAGCTGTCATTTACCATTTGAGTTAGATCACAAAGCTTTTTGGGCTATAAAATTCTTAAATTTATTAAAACCACAGGTGAGAAGAGGATGATGCAATTGAATAAGCTAGATGAATGGCGAGCTAATGCCTATGAGAACTCACGATTATATAAGGAGGTAACAAAGTGACGTCATGATGCTCGTTTAAAGCAATCAAAAAAATTTAAAGTAGGAGACTTAGTCTTATTGTACAATTCAAGATTAAAATTGTTCCCCGAAAAGCTGAAATCAAGATGGTTAGGTCCATTCGTAATCAAAACTATTTTCCCCAACGGCACAATAAATGTAACTCATCCAAATTATGGCACATTCAAGGTAAATGGTCATCGACTAAAAATTTATAATGGTGAAGGCTTTAGGGATATAAGAAAGGAGCTTCAGCTCTGTGAACCTTCATTTAGAAACAAAAACATGGAAAGTCTAGCTTAAGACTTTAAACGAGTGCTTCTTGGGAGACAACCCGAGCACTAACTTTACTTATATTATATTCTCAATTTCTAGCACCTAAGTACAAACTAACCAATTCAGAAAAACACAGGTTTCCCTACCACACGGCCTTGCAAACGGACGTGGCTGTGGCCATGTGGATACCACGAATAGGTACATGGGTGTGGAAAAGATGGTGCTGAAACAGGAAAAAAATTTGCCTCAAGACCACGGACTAAGATAACTCCACACGCCCGTGCACTGCGATCGTGGTCGACACTGATTAATTGACACGGGCTTGAGACACGCCGATGCCTCCAACCCATGGTAGATTCTGAGTAAACGACACGGACGTGCGACATGCCTGTGTCTCGAGGCCGTGGACGACACTGAGTTTTGAACACGGGCATAGGACCATTAACACGGACGCGGGAGAAACAAACAAGGCTAGGTACGCCCATGTGACACAGGCGTAAGAGACATCATAAATGCTATTAAATTCAAAATTCTCAAAAAACACGGGCTGAATAAAGGGAACACTGGCGTGGCCCTCGACCGTTCCGCCACCCCCTATTTAAAGAAATGCACGGCCGCACATCCCCACCCAAATTTTTCCCCAACCCTAACCATTTCTCTTCCTAAATCTCAAATCAAGTCCGGCCACCAGCAAATCCTTTTTCCACCTCTTGACTCTTCCCGTCCCCTACCTCCTTTCCCCTTTCATAATCCACATAAAAGCAGTACACGCCCATGCCGACATGACTATCACAGCCGTGTTCCCCAATTCAATTGCAGCACACGCCCGTGTAGCACCCCTCACGCCCGTGCGCCGACCAACCATGCCACTTCTCTCCAAGAACTCCACCGGTCACCTATCCTCTTTACATATTTCTCCTTTAAACTATTATCACTTAATTGTATTTAGTTTTATTTAGTTCCTAATTAGTTCATTCTTACTATTAGCTTTATTCATGATTATTCATTGTTTAAATAATAGCTATTAGTATCTATACAAATTATGAATTTATCCTTATCATGATATTTGTCATTGTTATTCTTGATATTGTTGAGTTCTTAAATATTATGAAATATGGCTGAAAATGATACTTGAATCAGTGAATATCTGTTACTTTCAGGACCACAATGTCATCACGCCGAGGCAAGAAAACCACGGTCCCCAGTTCAAAAAAATGAAAGGGACCCGGTTCGTCATCGGCCAACGCATCCGTCGAAATAGGCCACCCGTTCTTACAATTTCCTCGAGGACCTCAGGAAGACCTCTATAAGATACTTCACGCACGACCACTCAGCGCAGGGAGGTGTATTGATTGGGCCGCTTTGGACTAGGTTCGATTAGCCGACGAAGTACGAGCTCTCCTAATCACTGATTCATGGGACCAATTCTTTACAATAATCGAGCCCACATATCTAGAGATCACCTTGAAACTCTGCTCCACTTTCCACCTTCAGACAGTGATGACAAACCACGATGACCCGACACAATACAATTTCATCTCAGAGGTATTGTACGAGAGCTAAATGTACCGCAATTTGGGGTCGCATTGGGACTCTATACCAACGAGTTTATGGACGAGCATGATCTCTTGGATGTCCATCTCGACCTTCACAACACTCCAATGAAATATTGGTATAATACAGCCCCCGATTCAGACTCGTATGACCCTAGCCGCTCGAAAGCAATAGCTCTTGCCCCATCTTTACGATACTTACATGCCATTCTAGCTCACACGTTGATAGGATGGCGATAGACACCAGCATCGTCAACAGTCACGACGCTTACTTCCTATGGTGCATGGAAAATGGACACATTTTTTATCTAGCTTATTTCAGAGCCCCTGCCATTCAACACCAAACTGAGCAACTTAAGAGGGGGGTCATATCTATGGGTCCGTACATCGCACGTTTGGCTCAATATTTTGGGCTCCTCAATACTGCCGCACAGATCTCCTCACTCACGCTGATAGGTCAGATGTCCCCACAAGGCATCCAGACAATGCTGCACATGAGGATAATCTAGCGTCGACGTGGAACCGATCCTCCCCAATATTGATTAGCTCCTACTACTGAGGAGGAGGAACTTGAGGACATTACTAACGATGTCCCACACCCACATGAGAAGCCACAATCGAGCCATCGCCCATCTTATGTGGCTACTTCACTTTTAGACATTTCTGCACGGCTCACTCAGTTTGAGCAGTATTGTACTCAACAATTCAATGACACCACTCAAAGATTCAATGGCATTGGGGCAACTCTTCAACAGATTTGTCATCACTTTTACATATCACCGCTGCCTTCTCCTACCGATCCAGCCGATGACGAGGACATTTGAGGCTTTTCTACTTTTCAGTGTTTATTTTCATTTTAATTTTTTTCATTTTTCTTTATTTTATTTTGTTTTATTAATAAAGCTTTTTACTCTTTTTGCTTCACACTCTTATTATTATAGTTTAATTCCTTCTATAATTAACTGTCTAACCCTCGAGAATCCCTAACAATATGAATAAAATAGTGCCCCCTAAAAACTGATGACTTTGTAGTTTAAAGGTTCAATGTGCCACTCCGAGAATGTTAAACATCACAAGGAGTATTCACCACCACACTTACTTCTATTTAAGTCATCATCATTAATCATTCTCCAAGGAATCCATCCAAAAATTTAGGAAGTTTCAATTCTCTCCCTATCTTTTGATTTCCTTATTATTTGCTTATTATCTATCTTTGAACATTGAGGGCAATGTACATCTTAAGTGTGGGGGGTAAAAATTATTTAGAAAAAGTGCCTAACTTTTTGCATTATTCTCAAATCCCTGAATGATATTTTGTCTTAAGTAATTTTCTCACATCACTAGTTAGAATGAAATTCCGGTTGATTCATGATTTTTATTGATATGTTTTAGATTAAGTCATTGATAATTGTGCAATGATGATTTAAACTTCAAGATACTAGAGAATCAAGCATGATGAGTCTATTTTCAAAAATTAAAATTTTGTTAGGTTGTCTACCTGAATCTAATTGTTACCTTGACATTTGAAATTTACAAAGTTGATATCAAAAACCCATAATTTTTTGTGAGATTTTGAGCCGTTTAGAGAATACATTTTTTTTCATGCTCACTTCTTTTGATTATGAGTGTGTCAACATTGATTTGTATTCCAGAACTTGCTTCGATTATACATGTTAAGACCACACTATTGATTTGATATACAGAGATGATTAAGGCACTTAGGATTTAACCCACTTACTCCACTAAAAGCCTACCTTCACAATTAACCCCTAGTAAACCCCTTTGATCCTAACAACCCTTTTATTGACACAACCCACTAATATTAACCTGAAACCCATCTTGTATTTGTTATCACCATTCCTTTTGACCACCCTTTTATCGAGACTTGATTTGATCAGTTGCCTAATTATATTATTTCAGTTGTTAAAGTTTTATCTTATATTGATTTGTTCTTAAAAAAACAAAGTATATTCATTATTAGTTCTATAATTAAGTAAGCTTATACGTTTAAATTCAACATCTTGAAAAAAAGAAGCTCGTATTATTAGTATTTCAAGTTTTCAGTTTATGTAATTTTTTAGGATTAGTTCATTATTCTAGTTAGGTAAATTGTCAATTCAATCTCGATATTAACCCTTCTAATTCAACCTTTATCCACACCTTTAACCTAAACCCCGTTACAACCCTTTTAAAGACCTTTTGATTTGTGTATCATTTCATTTTACAGTGGTGGAGATTTGATTTTCAGGCAAGCCTATGGGATTAACTTTTCATGTTTGACTTTGGAGTGCTTAATTTTTGAACCTTAAACACCTTGAGTGATTTGAGTGAACCTTTAGTAAGGATGTTAACTTTCGTCGATTTTGAATTAAAGGTGATTATTTAGGTAAGAGGAAAACACCTATCTTTTTCGTACTACAAACTTATGACTTTGATTGTTTGAATCTTCAGGACTCTTTTAGTTAAATTATCCATGTATAAATTATCTATGAATTATGATGAAACATTATTGATGAATGTTATGAATTGAGGAAGTTCCTTTTACTTGTAAGTTGAGAATTTTTCTTGAGGACAAGCAAAAGCTTAAGTGTGGGGGTATTTGATAAACTGTAAAATGAACATATTTTAATCCCACATTTAGCATGCTTTTGGATGATTTTTCCCTTTAATTATGGAAATATGTGCTCCTAATCCTTTGTTTTCATGTTTTATACTTAGGAGAGCACTAGAGGATGAAAAGAACATGAAACTGGCTGAAAACAGAGAAAATGGGCCAAAGCATGAATATCCACATGGCCTGGGCCCAAAACCACATGGCCGTGCCTCTTAAGAAGAGCCGAGCATGCCCTGGACCCTGAAATACACGGTCGTGCCTCATCAACAAGTTCAAACACGGCCTGGCCTCGAATCACACGAGCGTGTGCCATGGACGTGGCCCTGCCGCATAAAAGAAGAATTCTATTCGGATTAGGACACTTTCGGGCCAAGTAAGGCATCTCGAAGCCTATATAAACACCAAATGAGGCAACTTAGAGGGTGGTTCGACAGGGGTTCGACAGAAGCCTTCTGTCAGGGCTTTTTAGGGCATTCAGCTAGGCCAAGGAACCGAGCCAGAGAAGCTAAGTATAGGGATTTACTCGAAGAAAGCCAGTTGATTCATCTCAAGAAGCCAGAATCATACTCAAGACCGAGGACTTCTCCTTCAATTCCTTTAGGGGGTTTTAGGGTTTTCTTTATGTTTTGTTTTATATTTTCCTCTAAGATGTTTTCTTTTATAATTATAAACTAAACCCTCAGATACCTGAGGGGGATGAAACCTAAGACAGATCTTGTTATTGTTATCTGAGTGATAAACCGTTAAAGTAACATATTTTAATCCCATATTTAGCATACTTTTGGCTGATTTATTCCCTGAATTGTGTAAAAAGGTGCTCTTAATCCTTTCTTTTCATGTTTTATACTTAGGAAAGCACCTAGGGATGAAAAGAGCAAGAAACGGGCCTAAAATGGACCAAATGGGCCTTATCACGAAATCGACATGGCCTGGACTTAAGCCCACACAGTCGTGCCTCTTAAGAGAAGTCTGAACACAGCCTGGCCACGATTCATGCGGTCGTACCTCATCAATAGGCTCACACACAGCTAGGCTACGAAACACACGGGCGTGTGCCCTAGGGCGTGTCCCTGCCACAGAAAGAGCAATTCTATTCGGATTTGGGTACTTAGATGCAAAGAAACACATTCCAAAGCCTATTCAAACACCCTAGTAGGAATTCTACTTGAATTAGGATATGTAAAGCCCAAGTAAAGCATTTCAAAGTCTATATAAACACCCTAAAGGGCAACTTAAGCGGGGAGTTTGGCAGAAACCTTTGCCAGAGCCAGCGCTTAGCTAGGCCAAAGAGCTTAGCCAGAAAGGCTAGATTTGTAGGAATCACTCGAAGATAGCTAGTTGATCCATATCAAGACGGAGGATCTCTCCTTTAATTCCTTTAGGGAGTTTTAGGGATATCTTATGTTTTGTTTTATCTTTCTTTTGAGATGTTTTCTTTTATTACTATGAACTAAACCCTTCAGATACCTAAAGGGGATGAAACCTAAGACGGATCTTGTTATTGTTTTCCGAACTATATAATAAATATTTGATTTGTTCTTAATTATGTGAGCTTAATTCTTGTGTTAATATTTCCAAGATGTTGATTCAAGTTGAATGTGCTTAGGTGGTGGAGCAAAAGTCCCTACTTAATAGTAGATCTAGCATAATTAAGAGGAGTTGATCGCGCCTAGAGATAGGGTGACAAGATTTTGCCGGATTAGGGTGAAACCTAATATGGGAGTCCATAGATCGAGTTAATGCGATTCTAGGGGTTTTAATTAGAAATAGATTTCAATTAATCAACCTAGGGTTAGACGTTATTCACCTCGAGAGAGGGTTTAATATAAATTAGGGAATCCTACAGATCAAGTCAAGTGAATAAATCGTCTGGTTCAGTGTTAGATTACAAGTGAAGTCTAGGTGGATTCTTCCTAAGGGTATCATGTTAATCAACTGAGTTTTCCCAACAGTATTTCCCCAATTCATTCTTTTTGTCATTGCGTCTTTAGCTTAGTAGTTAGTTTTAGAATTAAACAACCAATCACTTAATATTTAGGCTAAATAATAGAAAGAAGGTTAGTATTAGTACTTTTAGTTCCTTTGGGTTCGACAATTCGGTCGTGCTTAAGCTATACTACTGTTCGATAGGTGCACTTGCCTTAAGTCGTTGTCAGAGTTAGTTTTCAGGTTCGATCATTCTCTTTATAAATTTTAAAACTCGACAAAACAACGATCAAGTTTTTGGCACCGTTGATGGGGAACGAAAATATTAAGAAAGCCCTATTTTTATTACTTTAGCCATTATTTTTATTTTCCCGTAATTTATTTTATTTTTTTTTAACCTTGCTAATTTTCTTTCTTTCTTTTCTAACACTTGTACCTCTAGTTTATGACTAGAAGGAACCCGAAAGGACCACTAGTATACGACAGTGATATTGAAGCTACCGCTTGCAGGAATTGCAGAGAAATTAGGCAAACCCTAAATTACACATAAGAAGAGCGAGAAGGCAGATCCGATCCTACTGAAGGGAGAGACAAGAATAATCCACCACCACAAGATGTGGCAAAAACAATGCTCCACGTACTATGTATGATTATGCTAAACCTCATTTAACAGGAGCATAATCGAGTATTGTTAGGCTTGCTATAGCTGTTAATAATTTTGAATTAAAGCCTAACACTATACAAATGATTCAACAATTTGTTCATTTTGATGGTTTGCAGGACGAAGACCCGAATACTCATATAGCTAATTTTTTAGAGTTCTATGATACGTTTAAAATAAATGGCATTTCTGATGATGCCATACGTCTTCGATTATTTCCCTTTTCATTAAGTAATAAAGCCAAACAGTGGTTGAACTCGTTACCACGAGGATCAATCACCACATGGGGTCAAATGACCGAAATTTTTTCATTAAAATATTTTCCACCGGCCAAAACAGCCAAATTACGGAATGATATATCTTCTTTTGTGCAGATGGATTTAGAGACATTATATGACGCATAGGAGAGATACAAGGATCTCTTGAGAAGGTGTCCGCACCATGGTTTACCCTTGTGGCTCCAAGTCCAAACTTTCTATAACGGTGTAAACCCCTCAATGAGGCAACTAATTGATTCAGCCGCCGGTGGAACCCTGAAAAATAGAACTCCTGAATCAACCTACGACTTTATTGAAGAGATGTCACTGAATAACTATCAGTGGCAGGTTACAAGGACAAAACCAACAAAATCAGCCAGAGTTTTCAACCTCGACACAGTAATCATGCTATCAACGCAGGTAGAGATGATGAATAAAGAGCTTGATAGTTTGTAGTACATCTAGTGATGCAGTGCGACGCAAGTAGAACTATGGTGAATCCTGAGTACCCACCATACCAACTGGGCACAGAAAGCGAACAGATGAATTATATAGGTAATAATTTCAGATCTAATAATAACCCTTATAGTAATACCTATAATCCAGGTTGGAGGAACCACCCAAATTTTTCATGGAGAGGTCAAGGAAATCAAGGAAATCAAAGATAACAACCTCCTCAAAATTTCCAAAATCAGCTTTATCTACAAGAAAAGAAGCCGAACCTTGAAGAGATGCTTACAAAATTCATGGCAGCCACAGAAAATCATCTCCAAGACACTGAGGCAACACTTAAAAACCAACAAATATCAATGGAAGTGATCAAGAACCAAGTTGGGGAACTTATTAAGTCAGTCGGGGAAGTTACAAAGTCAGTTGGACAACTTGCAAAGTTAATGTCCGAACGACTGTATGGTCGTCAACCAAGCAACACCGAGATTAACCTAAAGGAGCAAATCCAAGCCATAACAGCTCAGGAAAACGTAGGGTTAGAGGAACCCAATTCAATACAAGAAAGTGAGGTAGAAGAAGGTAAAGTTGAGGTGACCCAATAAATGCCAAAACCGATAATCAAAGAGTACTAACCCCGCATACCTTATCCCGAAGCATTGAAGAGAGACGATACGAAAAAATAGTTTGGTAAGTTTCTTAAACTTTTAAAGAAATTACATATTAACTTACCGCTTCTTAAAGCTCTGTCACAGATGCCAGATTCGAGGAAATTTTTAAAATAACTCTTGACGAACAACCGTAAGTTAGATGAGGAGTCGCATGTGGAGCTAAACGCAATGTGCTCATCAATTCTACAAAATAGACTACCATGTAAGCTAAAAGATCCAGGGAGTTTTATAATTCCATGTTTAATTTGTAGACTAACTATTGATAATGCCTTAGCTGATTTAGGGGTAAGTATAAATGTTATGCCTTATAAAATGTTTAAACAACTAGGTCTAGGGAAACCCAAACAAACTAGGATAAGTATACAATTAGCTGATAAAACTATTAGAATTCCTTGGGGTATTATCGAAGATGTTCTTGTAAAAATTAATAAATTCATTTTTCCAGTAGATTTTGTTGTCTTAGACATGGATGAGGGTAATTCGATTCCTTTAATTTTAGAAAGACCCTTTTTAGCAACTACCAGGACTAAAATTGATGTTGGTATAGGAGAACTTATTCTTCGTGTAGGTGACGAATCGATCATTGTACAAGCTCTTGACTAGACCAAGACATCAATTGATGAAGGTGAGAAAGTAAATTCAGTTGATGACCAATTTGTTCACCTTTTACCACAGGATCCACCAAAAAGCCACAGACTTGAGCCAAATCATAGACCTCGTGCAAATAAAGAAGAACTATATAATGAACGAGGCCTTAAGGTCGACGAACCAGACGAGTGGAAAACACACTTTAAAGAAGAACCAGAACCATACGAAGTAAAACTGAAAGAGCCCCCAAAAGAACTCGTAGGAACATCAAATCACTTCAAAATAGGAGATAAGGTATGGATGAACAAAGCAGATCCTCGAATCATCCCATCAGACTCAAATACAATCGAAGGAATCCCTCTTGAGGTACGCAATATCATCCTATACGGAACAGTCGAGGTAAGCAATCCAACATTCGACACTTTTAAGGTAAACGCTTCTCGACTTAAACTTTATCATGAAAATAAAATCGACAGCATGAGCAAAGATGTTCAAACCTTAAAACAACCATGATTATACAAACGAAGGGAAAGTCCAACTTAAGACTTTAAATGAGCGCTTCTCGAGAGGCAACCCATGTACTAACCTTAAGTACTTTACATTTTTTTATGTTCTTTTATTTTATTCTCTTTTCTTTATCTTAAACACCAAGTTTTAAACTAACAAAAAGTGCAGATTTCGAGATCATACGGCCGTGGCCGTGGTTGTGTGGAAGTACAGAATCTTCATACTGATATGGTAGAGATGGAACAAATCAGACCCAACTAATTTTTGAAGTCTTGGACCCAACCACTACCACACGTGCAAAGACAAGACACCACGATCGCATTTACGCGACCTTGTTGTGGTAGACATCGACTTTTCGAAAGCAGGCGTGGCAGTCTAAAAAATAGGCATTGAAGACAACATGCCTCACAACACGGTCGTGTAAGGCAGCCGTGTGAATCGACACGCCCACAATCCACGGGCGTGGGGAGGTCTAAGAATTCAAAACTCTATTTAAACCCCCCACCCCTCCCTCTTTTCACCCCCTTCTCATTTCCCTTCATCCCCACCATTCTTCTCCTAACAAAGCCCCTACTCTACCATAATGATGTCAAAGAAGTGGAAGGATTCAAACACAATCTCCCTGTGGAGACCGATCTACATAAGTTCATGCCGGCCGCTTCAATCCTCCAACACGCCAAGGGTCTTTGAGACCTTTTCGTTCTATTTTTCTTTTCTCTTTTGCTTCAATTTCCTTGTCTTTACTTCTCTTCTGCTTAATTTAGTTTATTTTACTTTAGTTTCTTAGTTTTAGGTTCTAAAGGCTGCTAGGGAATCACACCGAAACTACGACCATCGGCTCAACACAGCCTTAGAAATCACACCCACCTCGCGAACCATCCAATAATAAGGACTCCTCAGTCCATTTACCTATTCTTATAAGTTTATTTTCCGTTTTATTTTCCTTTACTTTAGCTTGCTTTTATTTAAATACTTATTTCATATATTTTGAATCTTTATTATTAATTACTAGCTAATCCATTCTGAGTTTCCCAATTTCTTCATCTAGCATAGTGACTGTTGGCATCCACCACAGCACCACCGCCTTCTCCTCCAAATAGGGCAGAGAATAGTGATCCCAAAAAAATTCAGGAAGTGTCATTCTCCCTTCTCTTTTGATTTCAGTATCACATAATTATTTATCTATTTTTGTACATTGAGGGCAATGTACATCTTAAGTGTGTGGGGGGGGAGGGTAAAAGTGCCTAACTTTTTGCATTATTCTCAAATCCCTGAATTATAAGTAATTTCTTCATATTACTAAATAGGATGAAATTTCTAATAATTTATGATTTTTATTGATATTTCTTAGATTAAGTTATAGATAATTGTGCATTGATGATTTAAACTTTAAGATACTAGAGAATCAAGCATGATAAGTCTATTTTCGAATTAAAAATTTTCTAGGTTGTTGAACTGAATCAATATTACTTTGAAGTTTGAAATTTCTGAGGATTGATGTCAAATACCCATAATTTTGTGAGATTTTGAGCCTTATAGAGCATATATTCTTTTCATGCTCACTTTATTGATTATGAGTGTGTCAACACTGAATTGTTATTCTAGAACTTGCCTCGATTATACATGTCAAGTCCACATTTTTTATTTGATATACTGAGATGATAAAGGCACCTAGGTTTTAACCCACTCACCCCACTAAAAAAGCCTACCTTCACAATTAACCCTTAGTGAACCCTTTGATCCTAACAACCCTTTTTATTGATTCACCTAATAAAATTAATCCAAAACCTTGTCGTATTTGTTATCACCATTCCTGTGACTACCCTTCTATCGAGAATTGATTTGATCAATTGCATAATTACTTTATTTCAATTGATAAAGTTCTTTCTTATATTATGTATTTATTTGATTTGTTCTTAAAAAAAACACGAAGTACATTCATTATTAGTTCTATGTTCTAAGAGCTTGTATGTTTAAATTCAACATCTTGAAGAAGAAGCTCGTATTATTAGTATTTTGAATTTTCATACGATGTAATTATTCAGGTTATTAGTTTTTTTTCTAAAGTTAGGTAATTTGTCAGGTCAATCTCGATTCTAACCTTCTGTTTCAACCTTTATCCAAACCTTTAACCCAAGCCCCATTACAACCCTGTTAAAGACCTTTTGATTTGTGTATCATCTCATATTACAGTGGTGGAGATTTGATTTTCAGGCAAGCCTATGGGATTAACTTTTTAGGTTCGACTTATGAGTGCTTATTCTTGAATCTTAAACACTTCGAGTGCTTTGAGTGAATCTTTAGTGAGGATGTCAATCCTTGTCGATTTTGAATTAAAGGTAATCATTTAGATAAGGGGAGACACCTATGTTTTGAGCTACAAAATATATGACTTAGAATTGTTTGAATCTTTAGGAGTCTCTGAGTTAAATTATCCATGTATAAATTATCTATGAATTATGATGAGACATTGTTAATGAGAATTATGAATTGTGGAAAGTTCGTTTTAATTGTAAGTTGAGAATTTCGCTTGAGGACAAGCAAAAGCTTAAGTGTGGGGGTATTTGATAAACCGTAAAAGTAACATATTTTAATCCCACATTTAGCACACTTTTGGATGATTTATTGCCTGAATTGTGTAAAAAGGTGCTCTTAATCCTTTCTTTTCATGTTTTATACTCAGAAAAGCAACTAGGGACGAAAAGAACGAGAAATGGGCCTAAAACAAACCAAATGGGTCATATCACGAAATCGACACAGCATGGACTTAAGCCCACACGGCCATACCTCTTAAGAGAAATCCGAACACGGCCTAACCACGATTTACACGGTCCGTACCTCATCAACAGGCTCGCACACGGCCTGGCTACAAAACACACGGGGGTGTGCCCTAGGGTGTGTCCCTACCGCAGAAAGAGAAATTCTATTCGAATTTGGGTACTTAGAGGCAAAGAAACACATTCCAAAGCCTATTCGAACACGTAGTAGGAATTTTACTTGAATTAGGATATGTAAGGGCCAAGTAAAACATCTCAAAGTCTATATAAACACCCTAGGGGCAACTTAAGTGGGGAGTTTGGCAGAAACCTTCTGCCAGAGCTAGCGGTTAGCTAGGCCAAGGAGCCAAACCAGGAAGGCCAGATTTGTGGGAATCACTCGAAGATAGCCAGTTGATCCATCTCAAGAAGCCAGAATTATACTCAAGACGGAGGATCTCTCCTTCAATTCCTTCAGGGAGTTTTAGGGATTTCTTATGTTTTGTTTTATCTTTTCTTTTGAGATGTTTTCTTTTATTACTATGATCTAAACCCTTTAGATACCTGAAGGGGATGAAACCTAAGATGGATCTTGTTATTGTTTTCTGAACTATATGATAAATACTTGATTTGTTCTTAATTATGTGAGCTTAATTCTTGTGTTAATATTTTTGGGATATTGATTTAAGTTGAATGTGCGTAGGTGGTGGATCAAAAGTCCTTGCTTAAGAGTAGTTCTAGCATAATTAAGTGGTGTTGATCGCGTGCCTAGAGATAGGGTGACGAGATTTTGTCGGATTAGGGTGAAACCTAATATGGGAGTCCATAGATCGAGTTAATACAATTCTAGGGGTTTTAATTAGAAAGCGATTTCAATTAATCAACCAAGGGTTAGACGTTATTCGCCTCGAGAGAGGGTTTAATATAAATTAGGGAATCCTACAGATCAAGTCAAGTGAATAAATCGTCTGGTTCAGTGTTAGATAACAAGTGAAGTCTAGGTGGATTCTTCCTAAGGGTATCGTGTTAATCAACTGAATTTTCCCAACAGTATTTCCCCAATTCATTCTTTTTTTCATTACGTCTTTAGCTTAGTAATTAGTTTTAGAATTAAACAACCAATCACTTAATATTTAGGCTAAATAATAGAAAGAAGGTTAGTATTAGTACTTTTAGTTCCTTTGGGTTTGACAATCCGGTCTTGCCTAAGCTAACTACTGTTCGATAGGTGCACTTCCCTTAAGCCGTTGTCAGAGTTAGTTTCTAGGTTCGATTATTCTCTTTATAAATTTTAAAACTCGACAAAACAACGATCACTGAGCTGTATGATAAATACTTGATTTTTTCTTAACTATATGTTCTTAATTCTTGTTTTGGTATTTTCGGGTTATTAATTCAAATATTGATGTGCTTAGGTGGTGGAACAAAAGTCCCTACCTAAGAGTACATCTAACATAGTTAAGCGGAGTTTAACGTAATTCTAGAAATATAATGACGTAAATTTGCCAGATTAGGGTCAAACCTGATATGGGAGTCCATAGATCGAGTTAATGCAATTTTAGGGGTTTTAATTAGAAAGAAATTTCAACTAATCAAGCTAGGGTTAGACGTTAGTTGCCTCAAAAGAGGTATTAATATAACTTAGGGAATCCTACGAGATCAAGTCAAGTGAATAAATAAATCAGTTCGAGTTAGATAACAAGTGAAGTCTAGGTGGATTCTTCCTCGGGTATTGTCTAAATCAATCGGTTTTCCCCTCAAGTCTTTCCTAAATTCTTTCTTTTTCTAAGTGTCTTTAGCTTAGTAGTTAGTTAGTTTTAGATTAGATAAATAAATCCCTTAATTCTTAGGCTAGATAATAAAAAGAAAGTTAGTATTAGTACTTTTGATTCCTTTGGGTTCGACAATCCGATCTTGCCACTAAACTATACTACTATTCGATAGGTGCGCTTGCCTCCATCGTTGTCATAGTTAGTTTCTAGGTTCGATCAATCTTTTTATAAATTTTTAAGACTCTGACACACGATCACCTTCCTTTATGATATTCTGCTTATACTGTGATTATATTTGTTTGTACATTGAGGACAATGTACATCTTAAGTGTGGGGAAGTTATTTATATAATTATTAGAAAATCCCTAAATTATGTCTTATATATAAGTAATTTTCTCATACTTTCATTAGAATGAATTTTTGTCAATTTGAGATTTTTTGTTGATGTGTTTTGGATTAACTTGTAGACATTTGTGTATTGGTTGATTTAAACTTTAAGACATGGGAGAATCAAGCATGATAAGTTATTTTTCAGAAATTAAAATTTTTAGCTTGTTTCCCTAAATTGAAGTTTTTTCTTGAAGTTTGAGATTTGCAAGTTTGACATTAAAAACCATGATTTTTTGTGAGATTTTGAGCCTATAGAGCATACATTTTTCTTGCTCATTTTATTATTGGTTATGATTCTGTCAACCTGATTTGTTATTTTAGAACTTACTTCGATTATGCATGTCGAGACCACACCTTTGATTTGATTTATTGAGATGATAAAGACATCTAGGTTTTAACCCACTTATCCCATAAAAAACCTACCTTCGTAATTAACCCATAGTGAACCCTGTTTAGCCTAACACATCGTTTCTTGATTTACCCATGAATGTTAACCCATAACTCATTTTTTTCGTTGAAACTTTTTCCCGTTTTATTAACTCCCTTTTTTGTCGAGATTTGATTTGGTTAATTGCTTAACTATGCTCTTCTGTTTGATTTGCTGAATTATTTCTGATTGTTTTAGATAACTACAAAAAAAAAGAAGAAAAAAAAGAGAAAAAAAGGAAATCGAAAAAATATTGATTATTATTTAGTTCTATGTTGATTGAGCTTGAACAGTTAAATTCATATTTTGAGAAGAAGCTTGTTTTTATTCTTGAATAATTCTTGATTTATGCTTATTTTTAATTCAATATTTGTTTATTTTTTTCTATTTTTGTAATTTATCAATTCGATCTCGATTATAACCAAATTTTCTGTCCTTTCTCCACACCCTTAACCTAAGCCCCGTGGCAACCTCTTAAAGACCTTTTGATTTCTATATCTTCTGATTTTATAGTGGTGGAGATTTGATTTTCATTAAAGCCTATGATAATGACCTTTTTTGTTTGACTATTGAGTGCTTATTTGTGAACCTTAAACACTTTAAGTGATTTGAGTGAATCTTTAGTGAGGACGTTGATTGTCGATTTTGAATTAAAGGTAATTACTTAGATAATGGGAGACACCTATGTGTCCATGTTTAAAAATGTTAGCTTGGATTGTTTGAGACTTTAATGCTCTTTTAGTTGAATCGCCAATGCATGATTATTTGTGAATTATTGTGAGACATTATTGATGGGAATTACAAGTTGAGAAATATTGATTTTAATATGAGTTGAGGATTTTTCTTAAGGACAAGCAAACGCTTAAGTGTGGGGATATTTGATAAGCTATAAAAGTAAGATATTTTAATCTCATTCTGAATGCATTTTTGGATGATTAATTATGAAAATTAGTGAATTTGATGCTCCTAATCCTTTAAATTCATGTTTCTATACTTAGGAGAGCATTTGGGAGTGAAAGGGGGAAAAACGAGCCAAAATCGAACAAATAGAGCTGTTTTTAAGAACCACATGCCCTGGGCACATGCCCGTGTGAGCCGCACGAGCTGGACGCACGCTTATGTACCAACCCATGTCGATTGCACATCCTACTTCCAAAATACACTGAAAAACCCAATTTTTAGGTTTTCTGAGAATTCTAAAGTTTATAAATACCTATTAGAAGAAGACATAATAGGGCTGTAACATCCTAAAAAAGGGCCTATGCATTTCTGGCTTAAATGTACGAAATGACATGTTTTATGAGTTTTGAATAAATTTTGAACATTTTTGGAAGCCTGAGAATGTATGCAAATGTTACATTAAAAATAGGAAAGTGACCATTTTGGAAACTAAGCTGAATTAGTAAAGTGAACATTTTGGAAACTAAGCTAAAAGAGGAAAGTAAACATTTTAGGAAACCTAAGAAATGTCAAGTTTATAGAGCCGAACGAAAATTTTTAGAAACCTAGAAATGACTTAGAAATGTCGAGTTTTAAAGTTTAAAAGAGGTAATTAAGGCAAGGAGGCCTTAAAAGAAAAAGTACGTGAAATTTGACACACAAACAGGCTTGGAAAAGTGGCCTGAAGATGCCACTTAGGGCCTTTGGAAATGGCGCCACATACAAGGGTGTTGGGCCTGAGTTCAAGTCACATGGGAAGCAAATAAAATAAGTTTTATTTTTGCTTCTAGAAGCCCAAAAGGTGGACTACACAAGGCTTGCAAAAGAGGAGTTTCACTCTCTTTTAAATTCATCTAATTAGAAGATAATAAGGATTATACTTTATTTGTTTTAAAATTAAAGAGATAAAGTTATCACATAAGGAAGAGTAGTGGCCAAGCAAAGGATTCGTGGCCTAATTTTGGCTATAAAAGGATGAGACTAGGGCTATTCATTATTCATTCTCCCACTCTTTTCTCTTGCCAAACATTCTTTCTCCTCTCCCTCTGCCGAAATTCTTCTTGAGCATCCATTCTTTTTTCCTCTTCTCTTTTAGCATCCTAGCCAATTCCTTCTAAGCCTATTATTCCTCTCTTCTTTCATCTTTGAAACCAAATACATAAGGGGATCATAGCCGATTGTTCATCAAGTCTCTAAGTCGAATCTCTGAAGTGGTGTTAGGAGGGATCTGTCGATTTCAATATAAAGGGTAAGGATCTATAGTTATAATTGTATTCCTTTCTTTTAAGCCAAAAGTTAGTCTAATCCCTCCTATATTTTATTGATCAAAATATGGAAGGTGAATTTCAGGGTTTCAGATCTAAGGTATTTCGGCATCTCCATTAATCAAGAAAAGAGTTTCGGGATTTAAAATATTTAAGGTAAGATATATGTATATTCGGCCAAAGGCCATGTTTATGTTTTAATGTTAGATTAAATCTAACATATGGTTAAAGGAATTTCGGCAGAGTCTTAATCAAGTGACGATTTTAGGATTTTTTTTGGAAATCAAATTCGTTTAAGGTCAAGAGATCTAGCATCGTAGATCGAATCTTCAGGATCTAGGAATTTCGGTAGAAACAGATGTGTAAACTCTTTACACACTTTATTAATAAACTTGCTATATTATTGCCTTGTGTATAAATTTTGGTAGTGATCTATGATATGCTTGTGGGCTTAAACATGGATTCCGGGTAAGTCCCCTAACTTGTGATTTTTGATATATGATTTGCATGCCATCACATGCTGTTAAATGCCATGCCTAAATACATGATCAAATGATATGTTGTACATAAAGCATGATGATGGTGGGATTGATGAGAGGAGGGGGATGATTTTATGGACTGTCGCCAGTGGTTTTGACCACAAGATGGGTTGGCCCCATCAGATTATTTGTGACCTATGGTCATCAGTGGTTTTGAAAACACCAATTGATAATTTGCGACTAAGTCCTAGTGGTTTGGTACCACCAGTGGTTTTGACCACACTTGATTATTTGTGACCTATGGTCATCACTGGTTTTGACCACACGATGGGTTGGCCCCATCATTTGATTTGTGACTCTAAGTCATCAGTGGTTTTGACCACCAGTGGTTTTGACCACACGGGGTAGTTAAGGAGTATGGATGGTTAGGTTGAGTTGCACGTGCATGTTTATTAATGAATTGTGTATGAGTTGTATTTTTCGGGTGGGGGATTTACACACTGAGTCTTGGTGACTCACCCATTCCCTTAACATTTTGCAGATGAGTAGAACGCGGAGATGGAGCCGGAGAGGACTCGAGGCGGCCATGCTTGTCGATGGATTTAAATTCATTTTATTAAAGTTATTATTATTTCCTTCTCTAAGTTTTCATTTTGGGTATGTAATAAGGCCGATAATTATTGTTTAGATGTTTATTTTATTGCTTTATTTTATTCATGTGATAATACAAATGGAATTTGATAAATATAAATTGAACCGGTTAAAAGCAACTTTTTCAACTAAGAACTTCTACGAGTTTTTTTTAGAAGTTACCATCAGTAACACAAATAAACCAAGTCAACTACAACTTTGATAATTTTAAATTTTACATGATCAAATGTTTTCAAAAGGGTTTATCAACCCAACTATATTTATAAAAAGCTCAACTGAGTTTTCAAACACCCTTTTTTACACCTTAGCCAAATTTTATCGAACTTCCACCCAACTTTCAAATTGACTCAAATTATTTTACCCAGTAACATACCAGATCCGGTCAGGACTCGTGGGCTGGGTTTGGGGTGTTACATTTTTGGTATCAGAGCCCGGTTCAAAACTCGACTGTGGGGGGCCCAGGGCCCAAAAAAGTTTTGGTTATGATATTAGGCCTTATTAGAATGTTTTGAAACTATTTTTGGCTTGAACAGCATGGCACCGAGTCTCCGGCACCTATCCGCCTGTAAGTACTTCTATCAATTTTGTGAATATTTGATGAGGGGTAGAAGGGTAAATTGGGAACGAGACTACTAGAGTAGAAACTGTTGAACCTGTGGTTAGCTTACCCCAACAAACATGCATAAGATTTAATAATTACCTAAACAACCCCGTGAGTTGTCACTAAGCAAAGGATGTGGCAATCGTTATACGCATGTCTAGGATTGGATCGGTGGGGCACGGTATTTAAGCGATCCTCGTGACTCACCTCCTACTCACCGAATCCTACCCATGCGTAATAATGGTTCATCCTAAGTGAGACGACGAGCTCACAAAGCTAAACTTGATAACTAAAACCCGAAAGGACTAGCCGTTTTGTTTTAGAAATAATTAAAACCTTTTTAAAAAATGACCAAAATACCCCTCAGTTTGAAAAATGACCAAAATACCCTTGGCTTGTAAACTACCAAAATACCCTCCGAATGAAAAAAATTCAAATGGAAAATTTTCAGAATATCTTTATTTTGTGAAATCACTTAGAACCCAAATTTTTGGAAATCATTTTTGTGAAAATGCCCTGATTATGTAAAATTACTAAAATACCCTTAGGGGTAAAAATTTCAAAAACATCCTTGATTTGTGATACTCCCAAAATACCCAAAGTTGCAATAAAAAATTTCCATTATATACAAAGTTCCCAAAAACCTTACTTTGCAAAATATCAAAAACGCCATGATTTTGTAAAATTACAAAATTGCCCTTCACCAGTAAAATTACCAAAACGACCTTAGTTTTCAAAAATTTTTGCAACACCATCAACTTGGAAAATAAATTCTTAAAAAGAACCTTCAAAGTTTTACAACTTTTAAAATATCTCTGATTTACTAAATTTTACAAATTCACCCTGATTTGTGAAAAATTACCGAAATACCCCTGAGGCCCAAAATTACCGAAACACCCCCGGATTTTAAAATTTTTCAAAATACCCCAGGAATTTAAGAGTTTCAAAATACTTTTTGACAAAATCATCCGAAAACTTTTATTTTTGAGAAATTACAAAAATACCCCGTAGGACAAATTACGAAAATACCCCTGGGTAGTGGGAAAACAATCACCATGAAAACTACAACGTCTCTTTGAATGAATGAATAGAAGAACTGTGTGCATGTATGATTGCGAAAGAACCACTCCTAAAACTTCTATCATAAAATTACTTCGCGGATAATCAAGTGAAATACTAATGCATAAAATTCTTAAACAGATAAACGCAATCGTTAGATATGATAGTTCTTTGAGATCAGAGTGCGCATCATTAGCGTAGTATAGTGAGTTAGACTGTACGGATGAACGATAGTAAGTAATTTCGAGGACGAAATTATTTTAAGGGGGTAGAACTGTAACATCCTAAAAAAGGGTCTATGCATTTCTGGCTTAAATGTACAAAATGACATGTTTTATGAGTTTTGAATAAATTTTGAACATTTTTGGAAGCCTGAGAATGTATGGAAATGTTACATTAAAAATAGGAAAGTGACCATTTTGGAAACTAAGCTGAATTAGGAAAGTGAACATTTTGGAAACTAAGCTAAAAGAGGAAAGTAAACATTTTAGGAAACCTAAGAAATGTCAAGTTTATAGAGCCGAACGAAAATTTTTGGAAACCTAGAAATGACTTAGAAATGTCGAGTTTTAAAGTTTAAAAGAGGTAATTAAGGAAAGGAGGCCTTAAAAGAAAAAGTACGTGAAATTTGACACACAAACAGGCTTGGAAATGTGGCCTGAAGATGCCACTTAGGGCCTTTGGAAATGGCGCCACATACAAGGGTGTTGGGCCTGAGTTCAAGTCATATGGGAAGCAAATAAAATAAGTTTTATTTTTGCTTCTAGAAGCCCAAGAGGTGGACGGAACAAGGCTTACAAAAGAGGAGTTTCACTCTCTTTTAAATTCGGCTAATTAGAAGATAATAAGGATTATACTTTATTTGTTTTAAAATTAAAGAGATAAAGTTATCACATAAGGAAGAGTAGTGGCCAAGCAAAGGATTCTTGGCCTAATTTCGACTATAAAAGGATGAGACTAGGGCTATTCATTATTCATTCTCCCTCTCTTTTCTCTTGCCAAACATTCTTTCTCCTCTCCCTCTGCCGAAATTCTTCTTGAGCATCCATTCTTTTTTCCTCTTCTCTTTTAGCATCCTAGCCAATTCCTTCTAAGCCTATTATTCCTCTCTTCTTTCAATACATAAGGGGATCACAGTCGATTGCTCATCAAGTCTCTAAGCCGAATCTCTGAAGTGGTGTTAGGAGGGATCTGTCGATTTCAATATAAAGGGTAAGGATCTATAGTTATAATTGTATTCCTTTCTTTTAAGCCGAAAGTTAGTCTAATCCCTCCTATATTTTATTGATCGAAATATGGAAGGTGAATTTTGGGGTTTCCGATCTAAGGTATTTCGGCATCTCCATTAATCAAGAAGAGAGTTTCGGGATTTAAAAGATTTAAGGTAAGATATATGTATATTCGGCCAAAGGCCATGTTTATGTTTTAATGTTAGATTAAATCTAACATATGGTTAAAGGAATTTTGGCAAAGTCTTAATCAAGTGACGATTTCAGGATTTGTTTGGAAATCATATTCGTTTAAGGTTAAGAGATCTAGCATCGTAGATCGAATCGTCGGGATCTAGGAATTTTGGTAGAAACAGGTGTGTAAACTCTTTACACACTTTATAAATAAACTTGCTATATTATTGCCTTGTGTATAAATTTTGGTAGTGATCTATGATATGCTTGTGGGCTTAAACATGGATTCCGGGTAAGTCCCCTAACTTGTGATTTTTTATATATGATTTGCATGCCATCACATGCTGTTAAATGCCATGCCTAAATACATGATTAAATGATATGTTGTACATAAAGCATGATGATGGTGGGATTGATGAGAGGAGGGGATGATTTTATGGACTGTCGCCAGTGGTTTTGACCACAAGATGGGTTGGCCCCATCAGATTATTTGTGACCTATGGTCATCAGTGGTTTTGACCACACCAATTGATAATTTGCGACTAAGTCCTAGTGGTTTGGTACCACCAGTGGTTTTGACCACACTTGATTATTTGTGACCTATGGTCATCACTGGTTTTGACCACACGATGGGTTGGCCCCATCATTTGATTTGTGACTCTAAGTCATCAGTGGTTTTGACCACCAGTGGTTTTGACCACACGGGGTAGTTAAGGAGTATGGATGGTTAGGTTGGGTTGCACGTGCATATTTATTAATGAATTGTGTATGAGTTGTATTTTCCGGGTGGGGGATTTACACACTGAGTCTTGGTGACTCACCCCTTCCCTTAACATTTTGCAGATGAGTAGAACGCGGAGATGGAGCCGGAGAGGACTCGAGGCGGCCATGCTTGTCGATGGATTTAAATTCATTTTATTAAAGTTATTATTATTTCCTTCTCTAAGTTTTCATTTTGGGTATGTAATAAGGCCGATAATTATTGTTTAGATGTTTATTTTATTGTTTTATTTTATTCATGTGATAATACAAATGGAATTTGATAAATATAAATTGAACCGGTTTAAAGCAACTTTTTCAACTAAGAACTTCTACGAGTTTTTTTTTTAGAAGTTACCATCAATAACACAAATAAACCAAGTCAACTACAACTTTGATAATTTTAAATTTTACATGATCAAATGTTTTCAAAAGGGTTTATCAACCCAACTGTATTTATAAAAAGCCCAACTGAGTTTTCAAACACCCTTTTTTACACCTTAGCCAAATTTTATCGAACTTCCACCCAACTTTCAAATTGACTCAAATTATTTTTACCCAGTAACATACCAGATCCGGTCAGGACTCGTGCGCCGGGTTTGGGGTGTTACTGGGGCAATCAGAGAAGATCGAAGAAACCACTCAAAGAACACCATTGGAATCAACTCTGAAGCGGATCTCCATCAAGATTGAAGACCTCATTTTAATTTCTTTCAAATTTTTATTGACTTTCTTTATGTCTTGTGGTTTTTCTGACTTTTAGATGTTTCTATTCAAGATTATAAACTAAATTCCCTAGATACATATGGAGGATGAAACTTATGATGAATCCTTTTATTTAATTTTTGTTTGTATGCAATAAGTACTTGATTCTTGTTCTCAATTATGTTTGCTTATTTCTTGTTTTAATATTTCTGGGATATTAATTCATGTTTAATGTGCTTAATTCAGTGGAGCAAAAGTCCCTGTTTAAGTGTAGATATAGCATAATTGAGTGGAGTTGCATGCAATCCTAGAAACAGGATGATATAAATCTACTGGATTAGAGTAAATCTAATAGGGGAATCCATAGATCAAGTTGATACGACGATATGAGTTTTGTAATAGCCCATTTTTCAGTGAAATCGGAATAGTGGTTTTGGGACCACAAATTCGATTCGAAAATAATGTTTATTTTTATTTTATTATATGGTCCGTATTATGATAGACATGTCGTATGAAAATTTTGATATGAAAATTTTATCGATTAAGTGCTTAATTACGAGAAGGACTAAATGGCATAAAATAAAAAAGTTGAATTCTAGTAGCTATAAGGATTTAATTGCTATGGAATTAAAAACTAGAGGTTCTTATATGGTAATTAGACCATTAAAAAAAGTATGTAGATTTTCTTGGTGACACATCCATGGAAATATAGAAAAAAGGGTAAGGACTAAATTGGAAATTAAAATAGTTTAATCAATTAAAAGATGATAAAAAGAAATATCATCTTATTTTGTCATCTTCAACCTTAAAAATACATGGAAACCTTAGGAGAGAGAGAAAAAACTTTCAAGGCCTAATTGGGTAAGTTTCCTTGTCCTGTTTTTAGTAATTTTGATATTTTTGAAACCAGGATAGTCTAATCTATCTATTTAGGGGATCAATTTGAAAACTTATCAAAGTATGAAAAATGGGTCATGGATGTATATGCTGGAAATTAGAAATTTATGGTAGAAAATGAAAGATTATTGATAGATAAGCAACTTTTACAAAGTAATTTTTGATGAAAACATGATTTAGGGACTAAAATGTAAAGTTATAAATTTTGATGAAAAATTATGAATTTTTATGAGTACATGTGCTGTAAATTTTGTAATGGGATTTCGGTTAGGCTTGGAGTAGGGAGTAAATTGCACAAATTTCATTTTCCGAGCTTAGGGACAAAATTAGAATTTATGGAAAGGTTAGGGGCAAAATGGTAATTTTGCCTAAGACATAAATTGAGTCCCAATGAGTATGAAATGTGTGAAATTGATGATAGAAGTTATTTATATAGATCCGAACGGCTCAAATTTGAGGTTAGATCGAGCGAAGGAAAGGTTTCTGATTAGTAGATTACCTACGCAAACAAGTGTCGAGGTAAGTTCGTGTAACTTAATCGGGCATGTAAATATGTTTAATTGAATGTTGTGCTTGTATGGAATGTGACTTATATTGATGTGCATTTCTTGAATGCTATAATGAGGAAATTTATACATGCTTGAAAATGTGAAAAAGGGCTATGTCCCGATTGAATGTTGAATTCCGATGAATATATGTGCTTTCCGGTAATGGATGAGGTCCTCCATTTGTTGCTGACGGATTAAGTTCAGATGAGCAATCCTATTGAACTCATTATAGAAAGGATTTATCCCGAACGGGTAATCCTAATATAATACCTCTCGAGTATATGTTATGATTAGGGTTTAACCTAGACTGGTAATCCTAATTGAGCTCCTCTGAGTATACGTTATATAAAGGATTTAGCCTGGACTGGTGACCTTGTTATACGATTTATGGCTCGAGAGTGTGTTCTTTGGTTAAGTGCCCTAATGGGTACCCCTAAATAAGAATTGACAAATTATCAAATTGTACACCTTGAGTGTACTACTTGAGCATCCATCAAAATTTTAATGATTCAACGGACACAACTCTTGACACGGCATGAGAATTATAAGATGAAATGATAATGACTTGAAAGAATATTGCTTGATGAGCTCAATATGTTTACTTGATTGATATGAAGATTTTGGTGACTAACATGTTTGATTGAGTGCATGTGTTTAGGCAATATTGCTAATGGATGGAAAACATGATATTGTATGCTTAGATTTAATAAATGGGAATGGTAAGTTTAGTTTCTGTTATACGAACTTACTAAGCATGTAATGCTTACTCTATTTTATTTCCCCTATTTTATAGTGCTCAGAAGCTCGCGAAGGTTGGAGATCATTGGAGCATTGTCACACTATCAACTAGCTTATTTTGGGTATACTTAGTAAAATCATTTTGGTATAATGGCATGTATAGGACAGCTTGGCCATAGGTGGCTAGAAAATGATGTTTTGTAACCTATCCATTGGAATGGCTAGTAATGGTTCATTTTGGTATGACTAAGTAGGTTGTGATGATATATATTCAAATGTGTTATGTTAAGTATATGTGATCAAGTGATGTTAATGCCTAAGTTAATCCAAGGTAAGTTTATCAACATATGTGCGTGTAATGGTATGTTATGATGAATGATGGAATTTGTTAAGTTTGATTACTTAGAATGGTTGGTATTGGATGTCTGTTTCAAGTGCAGGTCATGGGTGTGATTTTGGGTGAGAAATAAAGCTTCAAATGGCTTAATTTCGTCCACATGGGTAGACACACAGGCGTGTGTCTAGACCGTGTATGACACATGGCCTGGTATATAGGTGTGTGGTTAAGCCTGCGTCCCCTGCACCTTAATTTTGAGAAATAGAATGCTTAGAATTAAGCACACGGACAGAGACACGGGTGTGTGTAACACCCCCTTACCTGTATTCAACACTAGAACTGGGTACGAGGCACTATCAGACTTAACTTACTCAAACATACAACATCGGGCCACAAAATTTCTTTTCAACTTAAAACTTTTCATTCAAAATCACAACGTTCCTATTATAGGTCTACAAGACCTTAAACATGCTTACGGAGTAGTTCGGGACTGAATCGGAAACTTTTGAACACTAAGAAAACTTTTACACAAAACAAGGCCACACGCCCGTGTGGAGAGGAACACGCCTGGTGAGGGCAAGCCGTGTGATCACACATGCCAATGTCCCTAGGTCTGTGTGGATTTTATTTTTCATTTTGAACCTACAGGGATTTTCACACGGCTGGACACACGCCCGTGTCTATGGCCTGTGTCCCTCACATGACCATGGCATGCCCATGTCTTCACCTGTGTGTAAAAAACTTGACATTTTGTTTATGAAGTCATCATCCCATTTAGGTCACACGGCCAAGGCACACGCCCGTATCCTTAGACGTGTGGCAAATTAAATTCCCAAATTCAGGTGTAAACTTCACACGGCCTGGGCACACACCCATGCTCTATAGCCGTGTCTTCCACATGGTTGAGACACACGGCAGTGTCTCAGCCTGTGTGTTACTACTGGGTATTCTAACTTGCCAACCTAGCATACAGGGGGACACACTGCCTATCAACACGCCCATGGGGTTGACCGTGTGTCACACACGGCCTAGACAAACGCCCTTGTTTCTACCCATGTGGACAATTATAAGGCTACCTACCAAGTCAATTGCCACCCTACAAAGCACCCACACTTATACCATTTCAATACAACATACATCATGACATCCACACATAAGTTTACACTACATTCATCATGTGCATACTTTACTTATTACTCATCCCATCACACAAGCACGCACTTTATGAACTTCGTCATTAATGAATATATAAACTTGTCAAGTATTGGCCAATTCCCAATGGTCACTTACAAAATGAATTTAATGACATTAATAGCCACACATTGGCTAACAAATATGGCCTAACACAAAATAACCAAGTTCCTATACATGTCATACTCAAAATTAATCAATCTTTGCTATACCAAAGAGAAGTTGATAATGTGATCCGACCTCCGATGTCCTACGATTCCCGAGCTAGCTTGGCAATACTACAAGGAAAAGTGAAATGAGAGAAGTAAGCATAAAGATTAGTAAGTTTGCATGAAGAAATAACAACATAAAGTCTCATGATAACATTCATTCATCACACTAATTAATACACAAGTCTCAAGCACATCGACTTAACTTACTCATGCTTACTCTTACCAAATCACATATCACATTTTGCATTCATTTCTCGTAAGTTACTCATGGGTTCCTGTATCACTTCATCACATAACTTTAGCACTCTTATTCTCTTGAACATATACTTAGCTCTTGTCATCTTTAACATAAACTTAGCTCTTTTCCCATTGAACTACTTGGAATATCGAAGGATACTCAATCTCATCATATATATAACACGATGCCAATGCCATATCCCAGATATGGTCTTACATGGGATCACATCTCAATGCCGATGCCATATCCTAGATATGGTCTTACACGGGATCTCATAACAATGTCGATGTGATATCCCATATATCGTCTTATACGAGATCGTATATTGATGTCGATGCCATGTCCTAGACATGGTCTTATACGGGACCTACATTCTCTTATGTCTTGAGAATAGTATCCCTGCTATTCCAAATGTTCAACTGGGAATTCAACTTAACATAATCTTATTATACTTTCATTGAGGCATCATTAATAATTTTCATAAAATTAATAGGCATTTCTCACGATATCAAGCAATTAAAAACATAATAACACTATGTACCTTAATTTTCACACAAACTTACCTCGGTACCAAAATATATGTGGAATTATTCAATTTAGTCCACGAATTTGTCCTTGCCTCGGTTTTAGTCCAGGCTTCGTGTTTCTTGATCTATAATAACAATTTCACTTGTTTAATAACCACATTGACTAAATTAACCAATGAATCATACTTTGGAAAATTATAATTTTGCCCCTAGGCTCGTAAATCTATTCTAATCAAATTTCCTCCTTTAAAAATCCTAGATGAACATTTATTACCCCTATAACAACTCAAAATATCAATTATTTCACACATTTACCACCTATTTACAACCTTTACAAAAAGGTCCTTTTAGGTGTTTTCATGGAGACCCCTTTCACAAAAGTTGTTTACTTAACAACTAAGATTCATTTTCTTCCATAAAATTTCAGAAATCAATATGAATGATCACATGGAAAAACCTAGACTCTTAACCATTTTGCAAAATTGTAACAACCCAAACCCGACCTAAAAGTTAGGCCCGAATCTGGCGTGTCACATCAAAGGTATAATTCAAAATGATTTTGCTAATTAGAAGTTTAAGGCCCAAAAGCCCAAAATCCTTGAGTCGTGTTAAGAAATGATAAAAGCCCATTTTAACTATTTAAAGTATTTCAGAAACCAAGTTTATTCATAAAAAAGATTTACTTAGGTTTAACGATTAAGTAAATAATTGGAACAATAAAACCCAAAATTTAAAGTTAGATTGGAGTATAAGGCCGTATTACATTCAACGTAAATAAAATAATTAAAACAATATCTTCCAAATAAATAAATAAAAATTTAAACATCTTGTAGTGTGGTCATCTCCGAGTCCTCTCCCATGTCGAGCCGTTTACTGAGGATCTCCTGAAACATTAAATAAAAAGGGTGTGAGTTTCGAAACTCAGTTTGTACATCCCTTGGAAATCAAATCAACATACAAATATCCCATTGGGCCTAAGCCCTATCAAAATCAGTGATCTTGGGCCTTAGCCCACAATGACCCCGTATCATATCATATGCAAAACAATGTAATGCAAAACGCCCCCCAAAAATCCATCCGCTACACACCACTTTCCTTCCAACCCTACACACATGTGGGGATTTCTAAATTGACCCATCCATCCTCTATACACCAAAGGTAGCACTCACAGTGGCAATACTCAACGTTGCAGCAAAGCTGCTAATCATATAATGGGCTTAAAGCCACCGGTGGATCCACGGTCGTCAAGCGATTATGCGATCCTCAAATTCTTCCTCCGTACCATAATTCCCACCCATATGCATCCTAAACAGAATATCGTATGAATGCAACATGCACATGAGTAACCTCCATAAAACTCATACTCATCACATAGGGGTATTTTCGTCATTTCACCACCCAAGGGTATTTCCGTAAATCTACTCTCAAGGATATTTAGGTAATTTTGCAAAACAGAGGTACTTTGGAAATTTTGTAAATCAAGAATGTTTTGGTAATTTTGCAAATCAAAGGTATTCTGGTAATTTCACAATTTAGGCTATTTTAGTGATTTTGCAAATTTAAGGGTATTTTGGTAATTTTCAAACTAATGGTATTTTAGGTATTTTCAAATCAGGGGTATTTTAGTAGTTTTACAAATCTATGGGTATTTGGTCCCTCTCGAGTTTTAGTTATGATCTTTGGCCCATTAACAAGTCGTTGCGGCTAACGTGAACAGACACTATGCACCAAGTAGGATTCTAGAGAAGAGGAGGTGGGCTACTAGGACCGCTTAAGCACCAAGCTCTCCCTAGATCCAATCCTAGAAATGCATATGTCCATTGCCACACTCTAACCTAGCGACCTGTTTACGGACATGTTTAGCTATTAGAAAGTCTTATGCGGTTTAAGAGTTGTTCAGAACTAAGCCTAAAGTCCATTAAACCCTAGCATACTTGTCTATGTCCCCATAAAGCCCATCAAGCCCATTTCGCGTTCATATAACCCATTATGCCCACATCACATCCTTATGGCCTACTAGGCCCAAATCTCAGTCATATGGCCTTTTAAGCCCAAAACAATTCAAGATCATGTAGTCATGCGTGCCTAACTCAATTTATATAGTCAAATCAATTCATTTCATAAAACTTAGCCTCAGGGCCCACCGGGCCCATTTAGCCACTTTCGGCTTTTTGGCTTTCCGCCATTGCTGACATCATGTGTGTGTAGTGCTTGTACACACCTGGTTACTGCAATGTGCTATTCTATCCTTAGCCTTGAACCTACAACCAACCAACCAACCTTCAATCAACCACTCATACTTAATCAAAATATTTACTCAAAAGCCAAAACCTTACCATAATCGTACCGTGTGCCACCGGGTTCTACTAGCCCTTCCTTATCTACTAATCACAAGTGTACCCTAGATCTGCACTCACACACATACATCATCAAAATTTGGGTGACTCGTAATCCACACCAGTCATCCACACATTCGGCCATTCACTTAAACCTTAACCGAATTGAGTACACTTACCTTTGCTAACAATCCCACCACGTTTGTGATCTTTTGAACCGTATCCTTGTCATCACAAAATTAACGATAGGACAGTTCGGTAGCCTTTCGAATTTTAACAAAACGAACAAGAGAGGTTAACCGAAAACTTACCAAATCCACTTTCGATCCTGTGGCCTAAGTTAGGCTTTTTAACCTTGTCTGATAGTAGATCACAATCAATTTGTGATGGAGGAAAACAACAAGGGTTTGGCACAAATAGGAATTTTAAAAAAAAATGAATTGGGCTTTAGGAGATTTCAACAATAGGGAGAATTCGGCTATAGGGAAACCGATTAAGGGGGAAAAGAAAAAACTAAAGATAGCTTAAAGAACCTTTCAAGCATTGAACTCCCTCCTTTTATAGCCACAGGCCGAATACACCTTTCCTCACATTCCCATTCAGCACTAACTCCTCCCTTTCCTCATCTCTTGATTTTTCTCCCTGATAACACCTTAATCTTTTCCAAAATTTCCTCCACATCCATCACACCTGTTTACTTCAAACTCTCCATGGCAAGAGTTCAAAACCAACACAACTCTTGCCATCCACCTATGCAAAATAAAACACTCCAAAAATACACTCCTACTGCTCGAACCTTGGACTGCTTTCACTTACACACACGCCACCTTATAGCTCGCAAGTGACGCGACTTACCACTAGACCACAAGCCTATTTGTGTCCTATTTTCTCTTAGTTTGCTTAAGAGGCCTCATGCCTGAGACTAGGGTCCACTAGAGCAAGAAAAATAAATTTTTCCCTATGGTCTCCCCTATCTCTAAGGCTTCAAATAATCCCAATAATACCTTAATATTAATATTCTAAGTGCTACACATACATACTAACTTCAATGTGGGTTTCAGGATTTTTAGGGCGTTTAAAAAAATAGTCCTCTCATTAGCTAGATCATGCTACAAGGGTCCCAAAAGTACAAAAATTATCAAGAAAGACCACCAAAATCACTTACTTTCAAGGGTGAGAAGTTGCTGAAAAATTTAGGCTCCAAAAACCCCACCTTGGCTGATATTTTCGATGGAAGAAGATGAATGAATAGGGCGATATCATCTTTTTCTTTATTCTATTTTATTTCATCAATTTAATCCACCTAATCCAACAACTTTGACCAATTTTGACATTGTTTGTCCCCTATGGCCGACCAGCCCTATTTCTAAGGGTCTAATAGCACATTAAGGACCTCCAATTTAATATTCTCTAGCTATTAGACACCTTTAGCTTGTAGGACAACACTTTTGCACTTTAGGCAATTTAGTCCTTTTTTGCAATTAAGCATGAAATCCTAAAATTAATGCACCAAAATTTTCATGCATTCATAATATCATGCTATAATGCATAAAATAATATTAAAACTAATTTCTCCAACCTAAGATTAGTGGTTCAGAAACCACTATTTAGACTAGCCCCAAAATCAGGCTGTTACAGCGTGTGTTTCAGCTGTGTGGTTGACATGGCCTTGAACAAGAGCGTGTTATACGACCGTGTGAAAACTACACTTAATTTTGAAAATAAAAATTCGCCACAAGGCCTAGCACACATGGGTGTGTGACTTCAATTTCTTTATGCATAAGAAGTTAGAGAGTTACATGGGTTAAGGACACGGGCGTGTGTAGTCACACGGCCCGACCACACCGGCGTGTCCCTAGACCACATGGGCATGTAGGCGCTGTATGTAAGAAAAATTTTGGAATTTCACGAAAAATCCCTAAGATCCTGATTTAGTCCCAATTCCTTTCTAATGATCGTATTGGGCCTCAAGGGCCCATTTAAGGTACGTTATGTATAATCTCGGTGAATGAATAGTGATTAACATGAAATGTCTGTAAATGTTTCGAAAATTTTTGGTAACATTTTGTAACCCTATTCTGGTGATGGATACGAGTTAGGGGTGTTACAAGTTTTAATTAGAAAGAGATTTCAATTAATCAACCTAAAGTCAGTTGTTCTTACTCTCGAATGAGATATTAACATAATTTAGGGATTTCTACGGATCAAGACACAAGTGAATTTTAATTTAGATTCATAATAAAAGGTGAAGTCTAGGTGGATTCTTTTCTGTGTATTCTCTATCTAATTGGTTAATATTTGATTATTTCTCTGTTGAGTTCTTAGTTAAATTAGTTTAGTAAATTTAGATTAAAACACATAACCCCAAATTATCGGCTAAATAATAGAAAAATAGTAATTACTAATACTTTTAGTCCTCTTGGATATGATATTCTCTACTCACCATAGCTATACTATTATTCCATAGGTGCGTTTTCCTTTGTCCTATTTATAGTTAGTTTAGTGACCATCAACCACCAGTCGCCTATACTTGGAGTTTGCAAAAGATGTATCATGTAACACCCCTTACCCATATTTGACTCTGGAACTGGGTTTCATCATATCAAAATGAGCCATAAATTTTCTTCCCAACTTAAAAATTTTCATTTATATTCATAACATCCCTATTATAGGTCTACGAGACCCGAAACATACATATAGAGTGGTTCTAAACTGAACTGGAAACTCAAGAACACTTAGACAATTTTTGCTCAAAACAGGGCCACACGCCCATGTCAATGGCCCGTGGCACTCACACGGCTATGACACACTTGTGCCATAGCCCGTGTGACGAATTGAATTTTTGTGATTTATGTGCAGAGTTCACACGCCCTAGGCACATGCCCATGTCATAAGACCATATCCTTCACATGGCTGAGACATATGGCCATGTCTCTACCCGTGTGCTTACTACTGGGCATTCTGTTTTGCTTAGTTTGGATGCAGGGGAACACAAGGCCTACCAACACGCCCATGGGGCTAACTGTGTGTCACACATGACCTAGACACATGCTCGTGTGTCTACCCATGTAGTCTAATATAAGGCTATTTACCAAGCCATTTGCCACCCTGAAAAGCAACCACGCTTATACCATTTCAAGCAACACATAGCATAACAATAATGCACTTTTAATATCCACTATCACGACATCGACACTTTAACTTTACACTAGTACATCCTGTATATACTTCATTCATCCCTCATTCAACTGCATAAGCTTGCCCTTCATGGATTTCATCATCATTGAATAGATACAACTTAACTAGTATTGGCCAATTCCAAAGGCCATTTACAAAATGAAGTAAATAACCATAATAGCCAACACCTTGGCTAACCAATATGACATATAACAAAATGACCAAATTCCTATACATGCCATACCCAAAATAATCAAACTTTACTATACCAAAAGAATAGCTTGATAGTGTGAATCAAACTCCGATGTCCTACGATCCCTGAGCTAGCTTAGCGATACTACAAGGAAATGGAAAAGAAAGGGAGTAAGCATAAAGCAACATAAAAGCTTATGATAACATCCATACATTACATTATGAAATAACATAAAATTCTTAAGCACGTTGACATGGCTTACTCATGCTCACTCTTACCAATCACATATCACATTCCAGAATCATTTCTCATGAGTTTCGTATATGTACCTGTATCACTCCATCACATAACTTTAGCACTTTTTCCATCTTTAACATAACTTTAATTCTTTACCCCATTGAACCACTAGGAATATCGAAGGATACCCGAAATTTGTCATACACATAGTAAGATGCCTATGCCATATCCCAAATATGGTCTTACATGGGATCACATGTTGGTGCCGATGCCATATCCCAGATATGGTCTTATACGAGATCTCATATTAATGTCGACACCATATCCCAAATACAGTCTTATACGAGATCGTATGTTGATGCCATGTCCCAGACATGGTCTTACACGATTTCATATCGAAGCCAGGTCCCAAACGTGGTCTTACATGGAATCACTATTCGATGTTGATGCCATATCCCAGATATGGGCTTATACGAAATCTCAATTCAGTGTCGAGGCCATATCCCAAGCATGGTCTTATACGAGACCTTATTAATCTCATGTCGTGACAATGGTATCCTTTCTATTCCCAAGGTTCAACCGGGACTTTGACATACTAAAACTTCATCGTATTTTCATCGAGACCTCATTAACCCATCCATAGAAAGAACATACATTTTATATATCAAGCATTTAAATACATATTAACATAATGTTGATTTATTACACATAAACTTACCTCGGTACCAAAATATGTATAGTTGTTCAATTTAGTCCACCACATTGGTCTTTCCTCGGTTTCGATCCGAACTTTGTGTTTCTTGATCTATAATGACAATTTCACTTATTTAATTATCACATTAACTAAAACAACCCATGTATCACACTTTGGCAAAACTTATAATTTTACCCCTAAACTTTCACATATTTGCAAAATGGTCCCTAGGCTCGTATAATGAAATGTACTATTTCCTTGGTTACCCAAGCCTAGCTGAACCTATCTTAAGCTTACAATAACTCACGCTTTCCTTCAAATTTTTTTTTACTACACATTTTATCACCTCTACAAATAGGTCCTTTTTATATGTTTTCCATGAAAATAACTTAAAAAAGATGTTCATCACACATCAAACTTTCATAGTCCTCCATTAAACATCAAAATACATGCATGTCATACATGTTTAAATTTTTGAACATGAAGTCTAGCTCAAAATAATGATAGAAATAGCTAAATCAAGCTACGAGGATCTCAAAAATATGAAGAACATAAAAAATGGGACAAGGATGCACTTACTTTGAGCTTGAAAATGAGCAAAACCCTAGCTATGGCTACTCCTCAAATTTTTGGCACTTATGGAAGAAGACTTCTTTTTCCATTTTTATTAGTTTATTAACCATATGTCCAAAATGCCCTTAAGGCCATTCCTTGAGATTTTTCCTTCCCATGTCCATTTTTGTCCATCATAAGATATAATGGTCTAATTACGAAATAAGGACCTCCAATAAATTTTCTAATGCTATCTCATGCTTAAAACTTCTAGAATATCATATTTATCAATTTTTTCAATTTAGTCCTAAAAGATAAATTGATCACTAAATCATAAAATTTCTTCATGAAATTTTCACACTACCATGCAAACATGTCATAGACCTCATAAAAACCATAAAATATATATTTCTACTTCAAATTTGTGGTTTCACAACCACTATTTTAACTAAGCCCTAAATTGAGATGTTAAATATCAACTGAAGATTAAAAGATAGGCTTCCTTGGCCAGGATAGCCCTTTTTAATATAGGCCAAGGTTATGAGCCCATCATCCAGAATTGGGCCTCAAACTTGCATCTCAGAAAGGGTAAGTTCATGAGAGTCATATGCAAGCTTGAAATTTCTTTTGGCTTCCACACCTTCTGGTTCATGCACCAGGGGGACATTTGATCTCTTCCAGACGTACCAATGTCCAAAGTGTGAATACTACAATAAAATATAAAAATACAAGGCGATATCTGCAAGTATACGGGTCGAGTTGTAATATAGTAGTAATATCGTACCTAAGGGAGGCGAGTGCTAGATCAATTCTAACCTAAACAATAAAAGATCTAGTTAGTAAATTGAATCAGTTATAGTACGAGATCAAAATAAAAGGGTTTTTATAATGATAAAATAAAATAACATAAAAGAAATAAAGTTCAAGAGATAGAAGAGTAGAGTGAATCAAACCTTGATTATGGATGATTAACTCACTTCGGTAATCCTAATCAATTGTTGTCTCGGGTTCCTCATTAATCAACTAGTCGCTACGCTAGTAAGATCTTTTGATCTTCCAGTAACATAACAGATCAGCAAAGACTACTTATCTTTCGACCTCACATCAAGACTGGTTTGGGCTTAAGGTGTTGATGAATGGGTAATACCAATTTTTGGTTAATTCCCTCCTTGATGACTTCTCAGGGTTGTCAAGCCCAGGGCTTGTTTCATGTTCTTCCTTTCTTTACAACTGATTCGTTAAGTAACCCAACAAAATAGTTAATAGATCATACCCCCACTCGCTAATCCTCTATAGGAGGATTAGTTTCTCATGACTTTTATAACAATATGGAGTTGATGTAAAGAGAGAACATGATAAATTGATTAAAGTGTAGAGTTTAAGAAAATGTATGATTTGTATTAAAGATGGAAAATGAATCCACAAATTTTGATGATCTCTACAAATAAGATCTCTTGACAAAGAACAACTAAAAATAAACTCTAAAATGCTAAGAAAGAAAGAAAACTAAATTAAGTTTAAAAGAGAGAATCTAGGCTAAGTGAATGATGTCTATAGCATGTGCCAAATAAACCTATTTATAGAGTTCAGGTGGCCGTCGTCCTCAACCTAGGTTATCTGACATTCTAGAGCTTTAAGTTTGATTGTGTAGACTAAAATGCCCCTATTTCATATTTGATTTCTGTCCCAGAGTTGATGTTGTGACACATCAAGACCTGTGTCACGACATAGCAGTTAGTATACTCCTCTTGGGATATCTCCAGGGGTATGTCGCGACACCCTTAGACTGAGTTGCGATGTTGAAGAAAGTCTTGAGGTTTCTTTATTTTGTTCCCTATGTTGCGACATCGGTCATCTTGTGTTGCGACTAGCGGCCAATATTAGTTTAATATGCCTTTTAAAAGTCTCCTACACACTCACAAAGTGCATTAGCTCACCCTTAGATCTCGTTCGACCCCTCAGGTCAATAAAAGACTAAATTTTACACATTTTATTAACTTATTAAAACTTAAGAAAACATAATTCAAATCTATTGAAAATGCTTATTTTCAAGCTCTTAAACTGTGATAATTAGTCTAATCTGCTACACCAAATTATGAAAAATCAAACTCCCTAACATTTAAGTTATTGCTTGTCCTCAAGCAACATAAATATAAGTCACAAATAAAAATGATGACCCTTAAATAAATAGGATACAAGTATTGACTTCAGAGTACATGACTGAGGCATTTTACATTCACTCATAACTTTAACATGATGAATAATTAATTTACCACTTTTGACCAAAAACATATAAGTTCAATATGTTACAAAATATGCAAGCATTAAGGGTTTCACCTCTAGGGATCCATCATTAAATCATACAAGTAACTTGATTATTCGAGCAGAATACAAATATTCATTTATTTGTATGTTTAGCATGAGGTCCATTCATGTATAAGGATATTTAGGTCAAATAGGACTTTTCAGCTTGTAATGTTTTGAGGCTTAGGACATGCATGGAGTTCAATAATAGTAAGTATCGAAAGGTTTACAAATTAAAAAATAGTTTGGCACATCGTGTTGATCCCTATTCTTCCCCTTTTAATAACCCTTACCCATTCATTGCCTTATTTCTCCTTTTCTCACCTTCCTTGTCTCTACATATATAGGAAATCATAGCATGACATAGTAACTAAGGCTAGCCTACCAGTTTCTGTGCACTAATGAACGAGTTTCTCTTTCTTTTGTGACTCTGTGACTTTCTCTTTTAGCTCATCTCACTCAAGAATGCTTTGTTTATTTTCGAGAACTTTTTTCTACTTGTATTACCTTTGCTTTTTGATTTTTTTTCGTTTTGCGCTTTCAGGCTAACCTATAGCTCCCATATCACACTAATCTTTCCTATTTCACTCTATTTTTACAATTCTACTATGATATATCTAAAAAATTAACCCTTAATACGTATGGCTAGACGCCTATAGTCATGTAGTGTAGGACCAAAGAAAAAGGGCAAATAAAAATTATCATTTTTAGGCTTGGAGTTTGTAATGGGGTTCATCAAGAAGTGTTAACAGGCTTAAAAATTGGTACTAAAGGTGGACATCAATAGGTTAGCTTTTTGGCTTTAGATATGTTCCAAACAATGCCTTAGGTCATCCCTGAATATCTTAATATGCAGAAATTTAATCCACCAAACAAACTCACATTCAACCATTTATCATTCATACTAGCATGCTCGTTTCCTTGTATCTTCTATATCATTTGGTATAGTTGATTGATTAATACCTATTTACAGTGTAATGTTTAGAACTTAGTAGTCTAATAATAAAAAATTTAAAATCACATACCATCATGGAAAATTTATTTGTAAACATAAGTAACTTATGTACATGCTCCTTACCAATCACTTGTATTTCTACAAGCTCAAGGACACAAAAGAGAAGAAAAAACTAAAAATTTTAGAACACATTTTCTAAGTTAGCCCCACACTTTAGTTAACACATGATCCTCAATGTGTCGTTGTTAAAGAGATAAGGAAAAAAGGTACCTAATTGATCGTAGCCTCTCCAACTGCTAATGGTTGGTGCTCCCTCATTTGGTCATGTAAAGCTCGAATTGTTTGTGTCTTCTTCGTATTGGGTTCCTGCATAAAAATCCTAAAAAAATGTAACGGATCTTAAAAATCTACTTATTAATCCTACTCGGTCAAACTCGATATCAAAATCATCCAATAATTAATACAAGTCTTTCCAAAAAATAAAAATGTTCAATCATCCTCTTCAAAATCCATCTCCTCACTTCCGTCATCCTTCTCATCCTCCTCACTTTCTTACCCCTCTTTTTCTTGTTCCATATTTGTTGGTCCAAACATGTCAGGTGTATAATTGGGGACTCAGAGTTGTTTTTCCTAGCAAATTCTTGAAAAATTAGTCCCGACTCTTGCATCCACTGAAACATCCAATCTAACATTGGATGAGTACTCTCACCAACTTCCTATTGAGCTTGTGTCAACATTTGTGAAAAAGTTAGTGTAGCTGTTGGTTCTTACTGTCGCTTATTTTGATCTTTTTTCTATTTGGTTCGTAGTTCCATGTATTGTTTCTATTTGGTTCACAGTTTCAACGACTCCTTAGTGGATGTCATAGGTACACCCATCTTTTTGCATAAGGCCATCACTAGATGGGGTAAGAAAACTCCCACCTTTTGTCCACTAATGCATCTCTTCGTGTTCTGAAGGGTCCATTTGCTGATCCAGACTTGCTTTTTCTGTAAAATAGCATTGAGTAAAACTGCTCTAAAGGTATTAATGTTAGAAACATTTAAAGTAGGTACTATTCTTGTGCACATAAATTGAATCCACATCTTAGCTTCAAGAAACATAATAGATTGATGAAAGGACACTAGAACGTTGGTATGTGAATGATATTTCCATTCACCCCTTCCTTCAGTTAAAAAGTTTATAATGTTATCCATATCTATGTCCCAGAAATATTCTAAATTATTTTCATCAATAAAATCATTCTCATAGTATAGAGCATTATAAAAGCCGCAAATAATTCGAAGGGTTACTTGCACCTTTTTCCCTCACACAAGTACCAATTCCTACATATGACGTTCAGTGCTCCTAAACTCTTTGTCCTGTAATGATACATAAAACTCTTGAACAACGGGGACCACAACATTATCTTTAGGGATTGCCCAAAAACGTTCCCAGCTATGATATCTGACTAAAGGCCATATTTCCATACACAAGATCATAGATGGATCAAATCCCCTCTCTTGGATAAATGTTTTTCCTTGAAGTTCAATAAAATATTTTTAGTCTCTGTGTTTGTAAAATTAAAGGGATTTGGAACTGTCGATGATTTTGGTTCATTAGTTCGCCTAACTTCTGTAGGTGGCATGATATCTAATGCTCCTAACTAATGAACTAATCAAGCAGTTTATTTCAAGAGAACAATAAAAATTAATATAGGAACCCTTAAGCTTGTATGAGCCATTGGATTCCTTATACGTTTTTGTTTGCTCGTCGTTCCTTGGAGTGGTTTTGTTCTTGCCTTTCACAAGTAAGATTGAAAGAAACAATTTTTCCAAACAAATTAAAAAGAGAAAGGGAAGAATAACTATTAAAGTTTAAGGTATTTGGGGAGGATTAAGAGATTAAAGGAGGAAAAGGATGTTTAAATAAGAGTTAATTTTTTTAGGTTAAGAAATAAGGGTTTTGGGAGTTTAAAATTTGGTAAATTAAGGGTTAGGTCACTGGGTTGCGTGAATGGTTCAGGTCAACCTTGCAGAAAATTATAGCGATGTCACGACACAGGGGTTCCGTGTCGCGACACATCTTTAGTTTGGAAATTTGGGGAGACTATCCTTCATATCACGACATAGGAGTGTGGTGTCATGACATCTAGTTAGTTTCTTATGATCTACATTCTACACAAAGTGTCGTGAGACGGGGTTGCCGTATTACGGCACCGAGTCTGTGTCAGCCCAAATTTGCATCTTTGAGGATTTCTCAGTCTTCAATAAACATCTATCAAATAAAAGTTAACATCTAAAATTGACTCTTAGTTAAATATACAGTAATTTTCAATAGTTAGGCAATTCATATTTATAAGTTTTACTTCCGGATTTATCTGACATTATCATCAACTCACCGATGGATGATTCTTCTGTTATATCAGTATTAGTCCATTGTCCATCATGGCATTCCACCTATGCTCACTTGTCCCTTTCTTTAAACCCGTTTATTCTTTCTACGTATATAAATGGAAGCGTGTCCCTTAACTTGGGAATGTTAGAGATAAATACGTTTTTGCATTGCTCCCTTAACTTCCTCCTATCTTCCTCACTTGGTTGATGGCCACATTTAAAAGTTTTAGTCTCACCATTGATTTTCATAATCAATTCATTTTTCTCTAAATTAATAGTGGATCTAGAAGTGGCCGAGAAAGCTCTACCTATTAAGATCGGTATCTCACGATCTTCCTTAAAATCAAGCACCACAAAATCTACCAGAATAATGAAATTGCGCACTTTGACTAATACATCCTTTAGTATACCTTTTGGATGAACTAAAGATCTATTGGCCAATTATAGTGTTATATGTGTATTTTTAAGATCCTTTAACCTAAATTTTTAAAGACAGATAAAGGCATCAAATTAATACTGTCTCCTAAATCAAATAGAGCTCTTTATTATTATAAATGCTCCCTATTTGTATAGGAATAGTAAAACTTCTTGGGTCATTTAAATTTTAGGGAACTCGTCTTAATATAATAGCGCTACAAGAAGCACTTATACTAACTTGTTCACTTACCTTAATTTTGCTACGCCTAGACATAATTTCCTTTAAAAACTTGGCGTACTTACGAACTTTCTCTATTTACTAGATTAAGGGTAGGTTAACATTTAATGTTTTGAACAAGTCTGGGAAACTTACGAATTCATCCTCATCTCACTTTTGTTTTTCCTCTAGTCTTGAGGGGAATGGGATTTTTGCACTTGAAGAATCTTTAGTTATTTCCTTCTCTATCTTCGCTTCTGGTGTGGTTACCTCTTTTGGCTCATATTTCACCTCTAGGGATTCCTCTGGTGGGTTTTCATTATTTTCTGTAATTTTCTCCGGAGTAGTAGTTTCTAGGCTACTTAGTACTTTGCCCGACCGAAGTGCAATCACTTTCATGTGCTCCTTACCTTACCTACGTGGATTGTCTTTTGTATTATTGGAAATACCTGTGCCAATTTACCTTTTCATGTCACCCATCATGCTCATCAATTGGCTCATTTGATCCTCGAGTTTAATCAATGTTCTTTTTGAATTGGTGCACTTAGACTACACATGCTTGGCATCCTTTCTATTGACTGCATTTCTCCTTCAATTTTATTTAGAAGTTGACATCATGTAGTATGATCACTTGGGTTTACCTTATTCTAAGGTTTCTACAAATAAGGAGGTTGATAATTAGTATTTTTAACTTGACTTAAGTAGTTATCTCCTCCTTGATTTCCTCCTTATCTCAGGTTTGGGTGATCCCTCCAACTCGGATTGTATGTATTCGAATAACGGTTTCCACTTTTATTCTTGATGTAATTTACATCCTCTGTGGGATTATTGAGTTAGTGGAAGAGTGGTTTGTCTCCTCCATGCATGGACGATGTGGAAGCATATTTGATACGGTTAAGTCTATTCACTATCTATTGGTACTTGTCATTTCTTGGATAGTCTTGACCGTAATAGGTTTCTGGCCATATGTGGAGCATTCAATTGGCCACTGACAGGAGTTTAATGCCATATTATCAGTAATTTCAGACGCATCCTTGTATGTACTGTTAATTAGGGCTCCTCCTGCTGCTCCATCTAATCCAGAATGCACATTCGCATCCAAGCCATTATGAAATACTTGTAATCGCATCCATTCAGAAAATTCGTGATGTACGTATTTGTGAATCAATATTTTGAAATGTTCCCACGCCTCATAGAAACTTTCTCCTTCAATCTGTCTAAAGACAATAATTTCTCTTCTTAGGTTAACTGCTTTGCTAATCGGTAAAAACTTCTGTAAGAACCTTTTAGCGAGTTCATCCCATGTCATGATAGATCTCGGCACCTACAAGTCTAACCAAGAAAAGGTGTTATCAATCAAAGAGAAGAGGAACAACTGAAGACGAATAACGTCATCAGTGACCCGTTATAGTTAAAAGTATCATAGAGTTTGAGCAACAGTTTTAAATGCTGATTAGGGTCCTCTGTCATTGTGCCTCTAAATTGTAGATTATTCTGGTTCATCTGAATCATTGTTGGTTTGATATTGAAATTATTAGCTGTGATCGTCAGCTTTGTTATACTTTCTTGAACCATGTCTAGACTTGGTAAGGCATAATCTCCTAAATTTCTCTCGTTCCAAGCCATATGTACATTTACAGAGAGCTGTGGTGCGGGTTGGTTTCCGAGGGCATTATCGTGAACATCATCAAACAGTGGATTTTCATATGGTACATTACCTATCATAGGTGGTGGTGGATCTTGCATCTGTTGTTACCGCTACTGTTGTTGTCAGTAATTTCTTTGGATTACTTTTCTTGATCTTTGACTACTACAATAGGTGTACACCTACTACGAGTCATACACTAAACCCAAAAAAGAAATGATTAGTAACAATAAATAAAATAAAATAAAATAAAATAAAATCATATCTATAACTTAAAAATTTCCTAGTTTTTCTTTTATGTGCAAAAATTAAAATTAAACTGGTGACGTTGCCTCCCCAGCAACGACACCAACAACTTGACCGTCTCTAGACGTACCAATGTCCAAACTGTGAATACTATAATAAAATATAGAAAATAAAAGGCGGTATCTACAAGTATATGGGTCGATTTGTAATATAGTTTTACAATGAAGTAGATGAGTATTCTGGGGATTGTACCAAAGTGAGGCGAGTGCTAGATCAATTCTAATCTATACACTAAAAGATCTAGTTAGTATTTTAAATCAATTACAGTACAGGAACATAATAGTAGGATTTTTTGGGTTTTTATAATGATAAAATAAAATAAAATAAAATAAATAAAGTTTAAGATATAAAAGAGTATAGTGAATCAAATCTTGATTATGGGTGATTAGCTCGTTTCGGTAATCCTAATAAACTTTCATTTTGGGTTTCTCGTAAATCAACTAGTCACTACACTAATAGGATCTTCCAATCTTCCACTAACATAACGAGTTAGCAAGGACTACTTATCTTTCGACCTCACAGTCTAGACACGTTTGGGGTGAAGGTGTTCAAGGATGGGTAATAACAATTTTGGGTTAATTCCCACCTTGATGACTTTCTAGGGTTGTCAAGCCTAGGGTTTGTTTCATATTCTTCCTTTCCCAAATAGCTGATCTATTGAGTAATTATAAAAAGTAGTTAATAAATTATACCCCTACTCGCTAATCCCTCGTAGGAGGATTAGTTTCTCATGGATTTTATAAACAATATAAAGTTGATGTAAAGAGAGACATGATAAATGGATTAAAATGTAGAATTTAAGAAAATGCCTTATTTGTATTAAAGATGGAAAAGGAATCCACTGAGTTTGATGATCTCCAAAAATCAAATATCTTTTCAAAGAACAACTGAAAATAAACTCTAAAAGCCTAAGAAAGCAAGAAAACTAAACTAAGTTTAAAAGAGAGAATCTAGACTAAGTGAATGATGTCTATAACATGTACCAAAGGAGCCTATTTATAGAGTTTAGGTGGTCGTCTTCCTCAACCCTAGGTTAGTTGATGCTCCATAGCTTTAAGTTTGATTGTGCAGACCAAAATGCCCCTATTTCGTATTTGATTTCCATCCTAGAGTCAATGTCATGACACACTAGGACCTATGTCGCGACATAGCAGACAATGTACTCCTCTTGGGATATCTTCAGGGGTATGTCGCGACACCCTTAGGCTGTGTTGCGACATTGAAGGTAGTCTTGAGGTTTATCTATTCTTTTCCCTATGTTGCGACATCTGGCATCATGTGTTGCGAGTAGCGACCAATATCAATTTAATATGCCTTTTAAAGGTCTCTTACACACTCAAAAAGTGAGTTAGCTCACCCTTAGGCCTTATTCAACCTATAAGGTTAATAAAAAACTTAATTTTGTACATTTTATTAACTTATTAAAACTTAAGAAAACATAATTCAAATCTACTAAAAATGCTTGTTTTCAAGCTCTTAAAGTGCGATAACTAGTCTAATCTACTACACCGAATTACAACAAATCAACATTTGCCTACAAAGCCAACATGTTAATTCAAAAATTTCTTAGAAGCTTTTTAAGTAGTTAAAGAAGGGGAGTATAATAGAGTTGGGGGAAATTGTTATTGTTCAAAATGTTTTTCAATACTGTTTACAAGGGCTGAGCACAAATGGTCATCAGAAGAATGACCTTTTAATATGGGCGAATTCGTATAATGTCTTAGGTGGCCTGGCCTTACAACGCTAGTGATGATTTGGCACTGATTTTAGTAGGGAGTATGAGGGAACCTTCTTTCTTCTTCTATGAGACATGTTGATTATGTCCATGCCATTGGAACATTATTAGTTATGGTACATCTTCCGCTCCTTCTCTTGACTAGGAAAACTCTCATGTTGTTGTTGCATTTTCTTCTCCTTCTCATACATCTAGTATATCCCTACCTATTCTAGCATCCAATATGGACTCCTTGGCATTATTAAATAGAGTGCACGAGAATGAAGGTGCTGCCATCGCACCTTCAAGGACAACAACTAGTAATACTTAAAAAAGGTCAAGGGTGGAGGAAAACACCCAGGATATGGAGGGCAATGATTGGCCAAAATTGACTCATCGTAGACTTAAGACAGGGCATGCTCTCTTGAGAGCATCACACCTCTTACGCTTGTCTTTTCTCCTGCTCCTCCCCACTTTTCTAATTTTGTTACACCTATAGAGTTTGCCAACTCTGCAGACTCTCTAATCCACTCCATGGATCCATCTGCAACTATAATCATTCTAGAGACAATACGACAAAGCCAGCCAGAGGCTCCTCTTGGTTCCTTATTCATTACTATTTCATCTGAGAAAGTGAGTAAACTCTTCCCATGGCGAGATCTCATAAGGTAGGGGTAATATCCCTCCTCTCTTGCTGTAGTTGAATACGAGCTTATGAGCTGGGTCCTTAAGGAGACTTGCAATCAAACTGTGCATTATGCCAAATAGTCCTTAGCTCAACTACGCCAAAGTCATTGGGAAGCTATAAGCCAGATTAAAGATCTTGACTCTTTTGTCTCTGCTTAGAAAGCCAAATTTGAAAGTTTAAGACTCCGTGCCAAGCAAATGGAGGAAGAAGTCAATCAATTAAGGGCTAGAAGTCATTGTGGAAGGAGAAATTCAAATATCAAGACCAATGACATTTGTTAGAGGTGGAACATCTATTCCATTCCAACGAGGAAGCTATAAAGAAATACCAGGAGGAAACTAAGAAAAATCTGGGAGAGTCATTGCCCATACTATGATCAAGCCTGGTCCTTCACGCCTGTAACATCCTGAATTAATGGGCCTATGCGTCTAGTGTGTGTATATATTTAAGGTGTTAATTTAACTGTTAGTGGTCCAAGTTAGGTGAATTTTGCTTGGGCACTATAAGGTTTAAAAGGTGGTATTTGTGTTTAAAATATAAAAATGGGCTTGTGGCCCAGTGGTCAGTGAAGCCACTTAGGGAGCAAGGAGGTGACGCCATACAAGGGGAGTAAGGGGCCTAAATTTAAGATTCATGGAGCCCAATCTATTTTAATTTAAGTTAGCTAATTTTTGGCATTAGGGTTAGGTGGAGTGGACATCTACAAGGCTCAAATGCAGGAGGATATATGTATAGGATAATGTAGATATTATAGTTGATAATATGAAAGATAAAAGGGGAAAAAGATAGGAGCTATCTGCAAGGCTAGGTGTTGGCCGAAATTCCATCACCTAGAGGAGTGAAGAAATCGACTTCTTTTATGGAAGGGGGTGCCGAAATTTCCATGCTATTTGATTAATTGATTGGTTATTAGGAAGGGTGTTTTCGGTTTTAAGTAGTAGGTGCCAAAATCTTCTATAAATAGAGGGGATATCTCTTCAATTTCAGCATTTGGAACCCTATTCTTTCCTTCTTTTCTTGTGCCAAAATTCTCAGTATTCCTCTAAAATTCTTTTCTTTTGATTTCTTCAAAAGCCGAAACCTCTCAATCTTCTCAACATCTTTCCTTTCAAAAGCCAAAATCCTGAATTCTTTTCTCATCTCTATAGCCGAATATACCCTATTCCTTCTGTCGATTCCCTCAACTAAAAGCCAAAACTACTTAGATCTCTTCTTATTTTCTTCTCTTCTTGATCTCCTCAAAAGTCGAGAATTCCTAAGAGTTACCGAATTTCCTGTAAAGGTAAGTGTTGGCCAGTGCTATTATTCTTGTTATTTTTCGGCTTTTAAGCCAAAGTCAAATGGCTAGATGGTGTTTAGGACCATCCTTTGATTGACGTTCTCTTTCTGATCTCGTGTTCTCTTTCTTTGGGCGGCATTCCGGGATTTGTAGGGAATCAAATCGCCTAGGATTCTAAGTCAGAGGTTGGTAAGCATTCGAATCACGTTTTGAGATTCAAGGTAAGATGGTTTGCTCTAGATTTTCATTAGATTCATTTATCGTATGTGAGATCTTAACTTCATGATGTGGAGTAACAACCATGTGTTGTGATAGTGGTTCTGACAAGGACTTATGACAAATTTAAATATGGATCAAGCGAAGGAGAGAATCCCTAAGTTTAAGAAACGAGCGGTATCTGCCGTTCGAGATTGGCCACCTGGTTGTGGACCGACTTCTGAATAACACCTTAGGCAGATAGAGGTGGTGTTGGCAACAGATAGCGTCAACTTAGAGGGTCTCGTTCTAACGGTAATAAGGTGTGTAGATCTCTAACACACACTTTCTAATTGTTCTTTATGTGTTATGGGCTAAAAATCCAGAAAGTGGTTGTGTAGACAGTCGAATAAAGCCCTAAAAGGGTTAGGCAAGGATGCCAGGTATGCAATCATAGAAATTACTATGTATGACGAAATATATGAAAGTTTATGTATGTATGCATGGGGGGAAATATGATAAAGAGGGGAAGTGCATGATGGGTCACATGATGACTGGTAGTAGAAATCCCACGAATATAAACATGAGTCACATCGTGACCTGTGGTAGAAATCCCACAAATAAAATGTTAGGTCACACAGTGATCGGTGGCAATGCCACGTTTAATGATTTCTGAATAACAGAAACAGGCAGTTCGATTGTCATTATGGTGTGTAGCGGATGGAGGGTTGATTGTAGAAATCCTCAAGGAGTGATGGTTGGTACAGGTTGGTGTGTAGAGAATGGAATTCTAGGATGGGTTGGGTCATTCATTATGTATTATTTATCATGTAATATGATTGTTGCCTCTATGTATGGGCCTAGGCCTATAATGTGTTTGTGGGCCTTAGGTCAGTGTGTTCGAAATTTATACACTGAGTCCTGGTGACTCACGCTTTCATTTTCTCAACTCTTTCAGATGAGCAGTAGATCATGGGCAGGGGAGCCAAGACGGACTCGAGGGGCTATCAAGACTATTACTATTTCCATAGACTATTTTTGGTTTTAGTTTGCATTTATGTTTTAATTTTTGGGAACATCTTTGTGTAATAAGTCCTCCATAACTTAGATTCTGATTTATTATCTTGTTATGTTAGGTTTTTACAAACTTATGTTTTTTTTAAAGTCTTAAATCTAAAATGAAATGATAAAGGGCTTTTCAAAACCAATCAACGTAAGTATTAAAGTTATTTTGTAAAACCTACATTTAACGAACTATTCAGCTAAAATAAGCTAAGTTTTTCCAAAACCCTTCACAGTAAAGTTTTTAAGATTTAACCTGTAGCATACCAGATCCGGTAATGAAGTATAGGTAGGGTTTGGGGTGTTACATTTTGGCATCAGAGCCCAGTTCAAAACTCGGGCTGTGAAATGGGTCTAGTAATGTTTTAACATGGATTTGAAAAAAATCTAGAAGATATGGCCTTCGAGTCTACCGGCACCCGATCCACGCAGGTAAGTACCCTAACTCTTGTTGTGATATTCTTATTGGGTTGATGGGCTTTATGGACGTAGACTATGATAATAATAGTGATGGACTCTAGGCCTAGTTAAACAACTCTTCAATTTCATAGGATTTAAATCCAACCAAACAAACCTGTGAACAAGTCGAGAGATTAGGGTGTGGCAATAGGCATACGCATGTCTAGGATTGGATTCAGGGAGAGCTTGGTATTCAAGTAGTCCTAGTGACTCACCTCCTCTTCGCTAGAATCCTACCTGGTGCGTAATGACTGTTCACCTTTGCCTTTCGGACTTGTTGACGGGCCAAAATTTATAATTAAAACCCGAGAGGGACCAGCCACCCTATTTGGTGAAATTACTAAAAAAACCTCTAGTTTTGAAAATTTTTGAAATACCCTTGATTTGTAAAATTACTAAAATACCCCTGATGTGTAAAATGACCAAAATACCCCTAATTTGTAAAATTACTAAAATACCCCTGGACCCCCCAAATTACCAAAATACCCTTATCCTAAAAAATCACCAAGAAACCCTATTTTGAAAAAAATTATTACGAAAATACCTTTGTATGATAAAATTATGAAAATACCCCTGGATAGTGAAATGATGAAATACCCCTAAGTGAGGAATGTGAGTTTATGAATGTTTGCTTGTGTGGTTGATGAGTGTATGTGATGCTCTGATTGATGTAAAATGAATGAGAATTCTAGAATTAGGAATGCAGACTCAAGGACTAAACTTGTAGATAGAATACGAATTCGAAAGAACCACTGTTAAAACTACTTTTCATAAGACTGTCCGTCATTACTCAGTGAAAGAAAACTAATAAATCATAACATTTTTAATCAGATAAATCACGAACGGTAGAATGAGCACTAGAGGACGTGGTGTGCGTGGCTGAGGTAGAGGCAGGATTGCCGTGTCAGAACTCGTAGGGTCAGGTCACGAGTCCGAGAATGAGGTACCAATGCCACCAGCTGTGGAGGCAGAATTTCAAGGTCAGACAGCCAGAGATGATGCTGTATCTCAGGCTATGTTAAGGGTTTTGGAGAGAGTTGTTAGAGAAGGTGTGGGCACAGGAGCCCGAAAATCTGTGCCGGAGCGACTTAGGAGCAATGGGGTAGAAGTGTTTAGGGCAAACTCTGGTATAGCCCCGAGCTCAACTGAGTATTGGTTAGAGGCGATTGAACGCATAATGGATGATCTGGATCTCACGGACGTAAGAGAAACTTCAGATCATCGGGGATAAATAAAAGTAATCAGAAAAGACCTAGGCCAGACGGGCTAAGACGAGATAATAGACCTGCTACTGCTAATTAGACATCGAAGTGTGCTCAATGTGGTAAATCCCATACAGGCGAGTGTAGAGCGGGCAGTGGAAAGTGCTTTAGGTGTGGGTTTTTTGACCATCAAGTTAGGAATTGTCTACAGTCGAAGGGCAATGAGGGGCCCACAGGTTAAGGGAATGTCTAGCTTAGCAGAGAAGGTCGTGGGGCAGCTAGAGGTGGTAACGGTTCTGGTCGGGGTCGTGGAGCAGTAGGCTGAGGGGCCTAAAACACAGAAGTGAGATAGTCGGGGTTAGTCTATGCTGTCAGACGTCGAGAGGAGGCTGACGCACCAAATATTATAAGTGGTACGTTCTTAATTTTTGGTTTGCCCTATATTGCATTAATTGACATCGGCTCGACATATTCATATGTTGCTAGTAGGGTATTTGAAACTTAGAGGTTTCCTTTAGGGAAATGACTATAGTAAGCCCATTATGATATTCTGTGGTTGTAAATAAGCTTTATCGGGAAATACCTTTAGAGGTTCAGGGGATAGTTTTCTGAACGGATATAATGGAATTACCGTTCGGGGAGTTTGATTTAATCCTAGGCATGGATTGGCTGGTGAAGTATCAAGCTAATCTAGATTGTGCAGCTAAGCATATGGTGTTAAAAACCCCTGAGGGTGACGAAGTGTTGGTAATAGGAAAAAGGGGGAACTATCTGTCGAACGTGGTAACCATCCTAAGAATAGAAAGGATGGTGAGAAAAAGATGTAAGGCAGTCTTAATATTTGTTCGTGCTATGGAAGCTAAGGAACTAACAGTGGGAAACGTTAGAACGGTGAAGGAATTTCTTGATGTTTTCCCTAAAGAGCTTTCGGGATTACCTCCGGATCGTGAAATGGAGTTTGGAATCGATCTTTTTCTGGCACCAAAGGAGTTGGTGGAGTTGAAAGCACAGATTCAAGAGTTGTTGGACAAAGGGTTTATTCGACCTAGGGTGTCGCCGTGGGGAGCACCGATTTTATTCGTTAAGAAGAAGGATGGGTCAATGCGTATGTGTATTGACTATCGCCAGTTGAATAAGTTAACAATCAAGAACAAGTATCCGTTACCGAGGATCGATGACTTGTTCTATCAGTTGAAGAGGGCCTCAGTCTTTTCGAAGATAGATCTGAGGTCAGGGTATCATCAGCTTAAGGTTAAGGAGGCTGGTATTCATAAGACGGCCTTTAGGACTCGCTATGGTCATTATGAGTTCATGGTGATGCCATTTGGGATGAACAACGTGTCAGTAGCATTTATGGATATGATGAACCGAGTGTTCCAACCCTACCTAGATCGGTTTGTCATGGTTTTTATTGATGACATCTTGATTTATTCAAGATCGGGGGAGGAGCATGACTCACATCTACGAATAGTTCTGTAAATTCTAAGGGAAAAGCAGTTGTATGCTAAATTCAGTAAGCATGGATTTTGGCTGAAGGAGGCTACTTTTCTAGGGCATGTTGTGTCGGCTGAGGGGATTAGGGTAGACCCTCGAAAGATTGAAGCGGTGTTGGAGTGGAAACCACCTAAGTCCGTGGTCGAGATTTAGAGTTTTCTAGGTCTGGCCGAATACTATCGAAGGTTCGTCAAAGGATTCTCTTTAATTGTGGTACCGTTGACCAAGTTATTACGAAAAGGAGTTTCGTTTGTTTTGTCTGATAAGCAACAGGAGAGTTTCGAGAGTTAAAAAGGATTTTGACGGAAGCTCCAGTGTTGATTCAACCGGAGGCTGGGAAGGAATTTGTGATTTATTGTGATGCTTCACACACGGGATTAGGATGTGTGTCGATGCAAGATGGAAAGGTTGTAGCATACGTATCTCGATAGTTAAGACCACATGAAGCAAATTATCCCACCCATGACCTGGAATTGGCGGCAGTGGTCTTTGTTTTGAAGATTTAGAGGCATTCTCTTTACGGGGAGAAATCTATCATTTTCACCGATCATAAGAGTTTGATGTATGTTTGCTCACCTTAGTCTGTACGACGATGGGAGTTTATTGATGGAACTTCAAGTGAAACCCTCATGGGTCAGTCTGGTTAAGGAAAAGCAGCAAACGGATGAGTTACTGAAGGGGAAGGTTCTGGATGGAGCAAGTGAAAAACCAATGGAGTTTAGTATGAATGAGGAAGGGCTGTTATGTTTCCAAGGGAGAGTGTGCATGCCGAGGGATCCTAAGTTGAGGCGTAGGATTTTGCAAGAAGCGCATAGTAGTCCATACGCTATGCATCCCGGAGGGAGTAAGATGTATCGAGATTTACGGGAATAGTTTTGTTGGCCAGGCTTAAAATGAGAAGTGACCGAAGTAGTGGGCAAGTGTTTAACCTGTCAGCAAGTAAAGGCAAAGCATCAGTTGCCATCTGGGTTGTTACAACTGGTGAAGATCCCTCAGTGGAAATGGGAAGGAATCACAATGGACTTCGTTAGTGGGCTACCTCTCACGCCTACTAAGAAAGATTCAATTTGGATGATTATTGATCAGTTGACGAAGTCCGCTCATTTTGTACTAGTTCGGGTCGACTATTCCTTACAAAGGTTGGCTAAGCTGTATATATTGGAGATTGTGAGGATGCATGGAGTACCTGTGTCGATTATCTCAGATCGAGATCCTAGGTTTACGTCTAGGTTTTGGAGGGCGTTGCATCAAGCGTTGGGTACGAAGTTGTATTTTAGCACAGTGTTTCATCCATAGACCGATGGATAGTCGGAGCGGGTGATTCAGATCTTGGAAGACATGTTAAGGGGTTGTGTCATAGATTTTAGAGGTATGGGAGGACTTCCTTCCATTGGCAGAGTTTACGTACAACAACAGTTACCAGTCAAGTATTCAGATGGCGCCCTACGAAGCTTTGTATGGGTGGAAGTGTCGTACCCCTACTTGTTGGACGGATTTAGGGGAAAAAAATTTTGGGTCCAGACTTGGTCGCTGAGACGGAGGAGAAGGTGAAACTGATTCGGGCTAGACTAAAGGAGGCAGCGGATAGACAGAAGTCCTATGCTGACTTAAAGCGTAAGGACATAGAGTTTGCAGTAGGTGACAAGGTATCCTTAAAGGTGTCACTGTGGAAAAAGGTGCTAAGATTTGGGCGAAAGGGGAAATTAAGTCCCCGCTTCATCGGGCCTTACCGGGTGCTGAAACGAGTAGGACCAGTAGCATATCAACTTGGGTTACCCTCGGAGCTAAGTGAAATTCACAATGTATTTCACGTCTCTATGTTAAGATGTTACCGTTTGGATCCATCTCATGTAGTACCTGTGGAGGAAATCCTGGTAAGACCCGATCTATCCTTCGAAGAGGAACCAATGGAAATTTTGGATCATGATATCAAGGTATTGCGAAGGAAAACGGTTCCATTGGTTAAGGTGCTATGGCGGAACCATGGTTCTGAAGAGGCAACTTAGGAACCAGAGGAAGCGATGCGACAGCAACACCCTCATCTTTTCTGATCAGGTAATTTCGAGGCCAAAATTTCTTTTAGGGGGTATAACTGTAACATCCTGAATTAATGGGCCTATGCGCCTAGTGTGTGTATATATTTAAGGTGTTAATTTAACTGTTAGGGGTCCAAATTGGGCTCAGAATGTGGTCAAGGCCTTGGTGAATTCTTGCTTGGGAACTATAAGGTTTAAAAGATGGTATTGTGTTTAAAATATCAAAATGGGCTTGTGGCCCAGTGGTCAGTGACGCCACTTAGGGAGCAAGGAGGTGACGCTATACAAGGGGAGTAAGAGGAACAAATTTAAGTTTCATGGAGCCCAATCTCTTTTAATTTAAGTTAGCTAATTTTCGGCATTAGGGTTAGCTGGAGTGGACGGCTACAAGGCTCAAATATAGGAGGATATATGTATAGGATAATGTAGATATTATAGTTGATAATATGAAAGATACAAGGGTAAAAAGATAGGAGCTATCTGCAAGGCTAGGTGTTGGCCAAAATTCCATCACCTAGAGGAGTGAAGAAATTGACTTCTTTTACGGCAGGGGGTGCCAAAATTTCCATGCTATTTGATTAATTGATTGGTTATTAGGAAGGGTGTTTTCAGTTTTAAGCAGTAGGTGCCGAAATGTTCTATAAACAGAGGGGATATCTCTTCAATTTTGGCATTTGGAACCCTAATCTTTTCTTCTTTTCTTGTGTCAAAATTCTCAGTATTCCTCTGAAATTCTTTTCTTTTGATTTCTTCAAAAGCTGAAACCTCCCAATCTTCTTAACATCTTCCCTTTCAAAAGTCGAAATCCTGAATTCTTTTCTCATCTCTATAGCCGAATATACCCTATTCCTTCTGTTGATTCCCTCAACTAAAAGCCAAAATTACTTAGATCTCTTCTTATTTTCTTCTCTTCTTGATCTCCTCAAAAGCCGAGAATTCTTAAGAGTTGCCGAATTTCTTGTAAAGGTAAGTGTTGGCTAGTGCTATTATTCTTATTATTTTTTGGCTTTTAAGCCAAAGCCGAATGGCTAGATGGTGTTTAGGACCATCCTTAGATTGACGTTCTCTTTCTGATCTCGTGTTCTCTTTCTTTGGGCGGTATTCCAGGATTTGTAGGGAATCAAATTGCCTAGGATTTTGAGCTAGAAGTTGGTATGCATTCGAATCACGTTTTCAGGATTTAAGGTAAGATGGTTTTCTCTAGATTTTCATTAGATTCATTTATCGTATGCAAGATCTTAACTTCATGATGTGGAGTAAGGACCATGTGTTGTGATAGTGGTTCTGACAAGGACTTATGACGGATTTAAATATGGATCAGGCAAAGGAGAGAATCCCTAAGTTTAAGAAACGACCGGTATCTGCCGTTCGAGATTGGCCACCTAGTTGTAGACCGGCTTCTGAACAACACCTTAGGCAGATAGCGGTGGTGTTGGCTACGGATAGCGTCGACTTAGAGGGTCTTGTTCTAACAGTAATAAGGTGTGTAGATCTCTAACACACACTTTCTAATTGTTCTTTATATGTTATAGGCTAAAAAGCCAGAAAGTGGCTGTGTAGACAGCCGAATAAAGCCCTAAAAGGGTTAGGCAAGGATGCCAGGTACGCAATCATAGAAATCACTATGTATGACTAAATATATGAAAGTCTGTATGATGTTTTCATTATGTATGTATGCATGGGGGGAAATATGATAAAGAGGGGAAGTGCATGATGGGTCACATGATGACCGGTGGTAAAAATCCCACCAATATAAACATGGGTCACATGGTGACCGGTGGTAGAAATCCCACAAATAAAATGTTAGGTCATACAGTGATAGGTGGAAATGCCACGTTTAATGATTTTTGAATAACAGAAACATGCAGTTTGGCTGTCGTTATGGTGTGTAGCGGATGGAGGGTTGATTGTAGAAATCCCCAAGGAGTGACGGTTTGTACGGGTTGGTGTGTAGAGGATGGAATTCTAGGATAGGTTGGGCCATTCATTATGTATTGTTTATCATGCAATATGATTGTTGCCTCTATGTACGGGCCTAGGCCCATAATGTGTTTGTGGGCCTCAGGTCAGTGTGTTCGGAATGTATACACTGAGTCTAGGTGACTCACGCTTTCATTTTCTCTACTCTTTCAGATGAGCAATAGATCGTGGACATTAGAGCCGAGACAGACTCGAGGGACCATCAAAACTATTACTATTTCCATAGACTATTTTTGGTTTTAGTTTTCATTTATGTTTTAATTTTTGGGAACATCTTTGTGTAATAAGGCCTCCATAACTTAGATTCTAATTTATTATCTTGTTATGTTGGGTTTTTACAAACTTATGTTTTTTTTTTAAAGTTTTAAATATAAAATGAAATGATAAACGGTCTTTTCAAAACCAATCAACGCAAGTATTAAAGTTATTTTGCAAAACCTCACATTTAACGGACTATTCGGCTAAAATAAGCTAAGTTTTTCCAAAACCCTTCAGAGTAAAGTTTTTAAGATTTAACCTGTAGCATACTAGATCCGGTAATGACGTATGGGCTAGGTTTGGGGTGTTACAACACCCAAGTTGCTACGAGTCCTCTCAATCTAAGTCAGGTTAACTTCAACTGCTTACAGAAGGTCACAACTGAGTCCCTGAACTTTTATGTTTATAACCCTAAGGGAAAAGGTTGGGAGAAGTTCCAGAGGGAATGGAGGCAATTGACTAACTTCTTCATCTCCAAAAAGCCAGAAATAGAGGAGGCTGATTTGGAAGATTTTGATGCTCCTAAAGAAGTCCTTCACAAACGCCCCTAGCCAGAAGAAGTTCCTACTGAACCTATCGACCAACCAACCAATGAAGGAAATTAAAGATTTTTCTTTCTTTGTACTAAATTTTTAGGTTCAACTTGTATCATTTTCCTTTTCTTATCAAAAGAACTATCTTCTTTCTTTCCAACTTGACTCATCTTCATCAATACTAACAGTGTGCCAAAGTATTCGCCATTACTAAATTGTTTAACTTACTTGAGGGACTAAGCCAGGTCCAGCATATCTTACATACAGGGCTGACTCTATTTTAACTTCTAGAGTATCGTATAAATAGAAAGCTCTGATACCAATTAATTGTAACACCCTATACCCGATCCGATTTGCGAGACCTAGATATTGGATGCCACAATACTTAACAAAAATTTTACAACTAGAGAAATCTATACTGAACATATTTCTTATTTATTTATTGTCTTCTCTAAGTCAAAAGATTTTAAAGGAAATATTATTAAATACAACAAGTTTTTAAAAGCAGTATAAGACATTACAACTTAAATTTTTATAAAACAAACTTAATCATGGTGAAGAGTACTATTTACCATATTTCTAAGAGTCTCATTCTGTATGCATAATATCGCTCTTCGAAATGTCACCTTGGTGCATTCTTGGCTTGTTCCCTCCTAGTGCATTGGTTCAATTCCAAGAACCTAGACTATAAATAGATGCATGTATGTTTAATGGAACTCAGTGAGTCTCAACCAATATTACCTTTAACATTGTTATTGGATTCCTTTAGTTGAAGATACTGGACTTTCTTTCAAACTTTGATTGATACCTTTATGATTCCTAGTGGTTAACTATAAGCCAATCTCTACACTCAACCACTTTATCCACATTTTGCCCTGTAACGTCCCAAACATTAGGGGTTGTAATTTTTGCATAATCTCATGTTGTACTTGCTCAGCTGGTTACTTGAGTGTATTTGGGGGTTCTAAGGAGGCCTGGGTTCGAGTCTGAGCCTTGAAAAAATTTTAGGTTTTGGCCCTTTAGTGGAGAGGGCTGTTAGCGGTAAGGCTTGAGTAAAATGGTGTGCATTATGATAACACAAGATGAACCGGCAGCTCAGTGGTAGTGGCGTCATTGGGAAGGCATGAAGAGTGGGGTTTGAATCTCACAAGTCACAATTAGAGGCTTTTATTTTGTGAATTAGGAGGGGAGAAAGCAAATTTTAGATCAAACACTTCAAGGGGAGTTGGGGACTTGGTCAACAGGTTTATATGGGAGGCTAGGAGTGATTCAAGGAGAAGACAGTGGAGGAAATCAAGGGAAGGAGGAGAGTGGGAGAGTTGGCTGAATGTGGGAGTGGGGCTAAGGGGGAGATTTAGGCTAGGGAGTGGCATTTGGAAGAAATAAGACAGCTATGAGTTTGTGTAGAAACTGAAAATTTCTTTATGCTACTACCTCTTTTGTTCTTTTCGAGTTTGTTTCAATTAGGCTTTTCGGCTAAGAGTTCTTTTGGAAGCATTTCGGTGTTTCTCCTTGGTAGCATTTCGTGCACTTTCACCTTCTCTTCTTTTTGCCTTTCGTGCATTGTTATTCTTCTTTCTTTTGCTAATAGCCTAAACTCTGGGTTAGCTGAATCATCACCTTTCCTCCCATTTCTCTTCACACCTCGTTCGTCCCTTATTTTTTCTTTAAACCGTATACTTACACTTCTTCCTCTCTCATTTCTTTGGTAGCCAATAGCAAACTTTCTAAAAACCTTATTCTTTCTTTGGTGAACCGAACCTTTTAGGCCAAATCTACTTACTCTTTTCTGTCTCGAATCCCTTTTGTTCTCTGTTGTGAAGGCCAAAACCTCTTGTTGGACAACTGCCAAATTTTTGTGGTGTTTTGGTAAGGATGGGTAATGCTAGTGATTCTTGTAACTCAGTTATAATTAGATCGATTGTGATTATTCGAGCAAACTTCAGTTTCTCTTTTTTCCCTGTGGGGGGCTGAATGTTGGATGGTCGCTAACTCTCTATTTTGTTCTTCATTATTTGAGACCCGTTTTCATTAGCCAAGGGATAGGGTCGATTACGTTGCACTGTAGGAGATCATATCGGGTGGTAAGTGAATTTGCTTGAGTAGTATGTTTCGATATTATGGATTTTTGAGGGCGTTGAGATTAACTAAGGGTCATTATTATCTTAGGTACATCGAGGAGTGTCTCAATCGGCAATCCAAAGTAGGTGTGTAGTCTCACACCTTTGCTTATTCTGATAGTGAAATATTCTGTGACTCGGCTAATAGTTGAATACCGAAAAGTTGAGGTATCGATAACTGAGATCACTCGAATGTGCAAGCACTCATAGGGATAAACCGAGCCACTAGTGGTGGCGATAGACTGTTGGGAGTATCACAAACTCTCTCGTGGGACGGAGGTTGTAATGGGCCTTATTGGGCCGAAGTGGGCTAAGTGGGCCCAAAGGGTCAACGTGCCCACATGAGTGAAATCGATGGCAAGCGCCGGATAAGTGGTGCAACTGCGAAGTCCGCAGAACTCAGATCGAAAAGGAGCTGAATGGGCCACACGAGCATGTGGGCCTGTTTGGGCCAAAATTAGACTTTAGGCCCCATTTGCACTATTTTGACCAGAAATGGAACCTATGTCGCCCGAGGCACCAGTCGGCCTCCGAAAAGCCCAGAGATGAATAAATTATCGAAATACCCTTAGTGGGTAAATTACTGAAATACCCTTAGTGGGTAAATTATCGAAATACCCTTAGTGGGTAAATTACCGAAATACTCTTAGTGGGTAAGTTATCGAAATACCCTCGATGGGTAAATTATCGAAATACCCTCGAGGGGTGAAATTATCGTTTTACCCTTAAATGATAAAATGACCGTTATACCCTTAGTGGTAGTTTAAATGTTGTTTATATGATTTTCATATATATGTATATGATCGTAATACACTGCATACATAACATATTGCATTGGGTTGGGTTTGCTGATTGGAGGAAGTACCGTTTTAGTGGCATTGCCACATACCGTTATAGTGGCATCGCCACATATTTTTATTATAGTGGCTCAGCCACACATACCGTTATTAGCAGCTTGGCTGCATTATTGAAAGTTTGGCTGGGTGGGTTGACATGGTCTCCACATGGAGAGATTGGTTAGTACGGGCTGAGAGTTTGGTTAGAACGGGTTGGGTACATGTTCATTGCATTGATATGTTTACAAGGGTTAGGCCTAGACCGTTACCAAGTAGGGCTTAGGCCCAGACTGTGATCGCAATAGGGGATTGCACACTGAGTTCTCATAACTCACCCTTCTCATTAACTGTGCAGGTAATTCCCAGCCGTAGTGGATTTGGAGCTGCGAGGGACTCGGAGATAGCCACACGTCCAATATGTTTTGGGTTAAATTTAGTGACTTTATTTTAGTTTATTTTATTTTAATTATTGGGTTAATAATTTATGTAATAAGGCCATTGTGATTTTCTTTTTAACTTTTATTTGGTATTTCTTTTGATTACAAACTGCTAATCTATTAAACTACAGGTTTTTTAAAACAATAACTATTGTTTTCAAAATATCATGTTTCCATAACTATTTAAGTCAGGCTTCGGCAACAAACAAATTTTTGAAAATAATAATATTTTTGCAAGAAAATAACTTTGAGCAAATCTTATTTTTGTAAGCAACGAAATTTGAGATTTTTAAATGGTGGAAAGTTTAAAATTGAGGGAGGGTTTTAAATGAACACGTTGTTTTTAAATAATCTTTTGATGTGACATGCTATATCCGACCATAATGTTTAGGCCAGGTATAAGGTGTTACATTTGAATAGTATCAGAGCCAGGTTACAAAACTTGATTGTGGAATGGGTTTTGAAATTTTCCCTTAAGTGTTTAAAATTTTGGTTTGGAAAGTGATAGTGTTACTGAAAGTGTGGCACACCGAGTCTCCGGCACCAGATCCGTAAGTTTCCTAACACTATACTTTATTATATGCTCAAATGATGAGAAACTACTAGGGATAGTAGTAGCATACCGAACTCTTGAGTTAGGGAAACTGAGACTATAGGAGATTGAAACTATAGTAAACTCGATTCACAAAAACAACTCTTATTATTGTTTTTCATAAGACATTTGTTAATAATTATGAGAATTATAAGTTGATTCATAAAACTTTTAAATCAGATAAGTACACTACGACTATATGAGCACAAGAGGTCACGATAATGGTACATGAGGCCGTGGTAGAGGCCAGAATGCTAGAGCTAGGTCCTCAGTATCGGGACATATGCCTGAAAGGGAAGCGCCGGCATCACTAATGACTCAAACGGGGTCTCATGACTGAGCCGGTAGGGATGATGCTCTGTCCCAAGTGATGTTACGAGTTCTTGAAAGGGTTACGGAGCGAGTCCTAGGTCAGTGGGCCAGGGGTCAATTTTTGAATGATTCCGGTCAAACGGGGCAGAAATTTTTAAGGGTATCTGTGGTGTAGCCCTGAATATAGTAGAGTATTAGTTAGGGGCTATCGAGCGAATAATGGATGATCTTGACTGCACAGTGGAGCAAAAATTGAAATGAGCAGTGTCTTTACTACGGGATGAGGCATATCAATGGTGGCTTATCGTGAGAGAAGGCACGCAGGCCAACCGGTTAACATGGGATTTCTTTAAGACAGCCTTCCAAGGAAAATATGTTGGGGAAGTTATGTGGATGCCCGGAGAAAGGAATTTTTGAATCTGGTTCAGGGGAATAAGTCTGTACCAGAGTATGAGGTAGAGTTTCCACGGCTGAGCCGATATGCTCAAGGAATAGTCGCGACCAATTATGAGCACTGTGTGTGTTTTGAGGATGGTCTTCGGGATGAGTTATCGATACTAATAGCCCTGTAGAGGGAAAGGGACTTTGCTGCCCTAATTAAGAAGGCGAGGATTACCGAGGATGTGAAATGCTTTGAGCGTCAAAATCGTGAGAAGGAAAGGGGCAAAATAAGAAGGATTTTGGGCCATCAAGTTCTTCAGGTGGGCTTAATAAGAGGCCTAGGTTTGATGGGCCAGACTGAGCTGGGGTTTCAGTTGTTGCTAGTCGACTGCAACCTTGCGTTGATTATAGGAGACCTCATTCGAGAGAGTGCTGGAAAAGAACTAGGTGATGTTTCAGATGTGTGTCTAAGGATCATCTGTTTAGAAACTGTCCTCGGGAGCCTGTTCAGAGGCAAGTGGCAGGTCAGGGTTATGTGCAGCCAAGGAGAGGTGGTCAATAGCCACCGAGAGGCCGTGGTCCACCAAGAGGCCGTAGTCCACCCAGAGGGGAAAGTGGGTTAGGACGAGGTCGTGGAGCACCGAGTAGGGATGTTGGTAATGTAGAGGCAAGACAACCAGCGTTGGTTTATGCTGCTCAGTGTTAAGAGGATGGCAACGCACCTGACGTCATAATTGGTAGTTCTTTATTCATAATGTATCATATACAGCTTTAATTGATATTGGGTCTATACATTTGTATGTTGCATGTATTGTGTCGGGAACATTGGGCATACAATTTAAAATTTCTAATAGGGTTATGTCAGTGATTAGTCCATTGAGACAGTCGGTTAAAGTGAATAAGCTGTTTAGAGATGTGCCCCTAGAGGTCCGAGGGGTTGTCTTTCCGGTGGATTTGATGGAACTGCCGTTGGGTGAGTTCGATCTCATTTTGGGCATGGATTGGTTTGTGAAACATCGTGCAAATTTGGATTGTGCCGCTAAGCGTATGGCATTGAAGTCTTTAGAGGCTGAGGAAGTGGTCGTGATAGGGGAGCGAAGGGATTTTTTATCCAATGTAATCTCAGCTCTAAGGGCCAAGAAACTGGTCCGCAAAGGGTGCGAGGCGTTCCTAGCTTATGTCAGCACATCAGATGTTAAGGGTTTGTTTGTTGGGGATGTCAGGACAGTAAAGGAGTTTCTAGATGTTTTTCCGAAGAGCTTTTGGGGTTGCCTCCCAATCGTGAGGTTGAATTCGACATTGAGCTTTTACCGGGAACGGCTCTGGTGTCCATCGCCGCTTATAGGATGGCGCCGAATAAGTTGGTGGAATTAAAGGCTCACATCCAAGAGCTACTGGATCGAGGATTTATCCGACCCAGTGTGTCTCCTTGGGGAGCACCAGTATTGATCGTGAAGAAGAAGGATCGGTCAATGCTCATGTGTATTGATTATCGTCAATTGAATAAGCTAACGATTAAGAACAAATACCCTTTACCAAAAACAGATGACCTATTCGATCAGCTATGGGGAGCTTCAATTTTTTCTGAAATAGATCTATAATCAGGGTACCATCAACTAAGGGTTCAGGAGGTAGATGTGTACAAGACAGCATTCTGAACTCGTTATGGACACTATGAGTTTCTGGTCATGCCGTTTGGGTTAACGAATGCACCAGCTATTTTCATGGATATGATAAACTGGGTCTTCCAACCCTACTTAGACCGATTCGTGGTGGTGTTTATAGATGATATTCTAGTGTATTCAAGAACTGAAGAGGAGCATGATTCACATCTCTGAATTGTCCTGCAAATATTAAGAGAAAGGCAGCTTTATGCCAAATTCAACAAGTACGAGTTTTGGTTGCGAGAGATGATGTTTTTGGGTCATGTCGTGTCTGCCGAGGGGATTAAGGTCGATCCTCGAAAAGTTGAGGCTGTATTATATTGGAAACCACCGAAGTCAGTACCTGGGATTTGAATTTTTCTGGGTCTAGACGGGTATTACAGACGATTCATTGAAGGGTTTTCAATGATTGCTTCACCCCTAACTAAGTTACTACGTAAGGGAGTAATGTTTGTTTGGACTATTAAGCAGCAAGAAAGTTTGAGAAACTGAAAAAGATTCTGACTGAAGCCCCGGTACTAATTCAGCCAGAGGCTAGAAAGTAATTCGTTGTCTACTGTGATGCATCGCACATGGGTTTGGGTTGTGTGCTGATGCAAGAGGGAAAAGTGGTTGGCATATGCGTCTCGTCAGCTTAGGCCACACGAGGTAAATTACCATACCCATGACTTGGAGTTAGCTGCGGTGGTATTCGCGCTAAAAATTTAGAGACATTACTTTTACGGGGAGAAGTCGATAATCTATACCGACCATAAAAGTCTTAAGTACCTCCTTACTCAGAATGAGTTGAACCTTAGGCAATGAAGATTGTTAGAGTTGCTTAAGGATTATGATTGTTTGATTGAGTATCATCCGGGAAAAGCTAACGTAGTGGCAGATGCACTGAGCCGTAAGGTTGTATATGATCTTAGGGCAATGTTTGCTCGTCTCAGCCTGTTTAAGGATGGTAGTCTGTTAGCTGAGCTTCAAGTAAAATCGACTTGGATTATTCAAATTAGAGAAAAGTAGTTGTTGGATGAATCATTAAGTCCTTGTTTTCAACTGGTAATGAAGGGAGAGACTGCAGATTTTGGGCTGAATACTGAGGGAGTGTTATGCTTCCGTGAGAGAGTCTGTGTACCGAGGGATTCTGAGTTAAGGCAGTCTATTTTGCGAGAGGCGCATAGTAGCCCATACGCTATGCATCCTAGTGAAAACAAGTTATTTCGAGATTTGCGTGAACTGTACTAGTGGCCAGGGCTTAAGTGTGAGATTACCGACTTTGTAAGTAAGTGTTTGACATGCAAGCAAGTGAAGGTGGAGCATCAACTGCCTTCTGGATTACTGTAACTTGTTAAAATTCCAATCTGGAAGTGGGAGAGGGTAACTATGGATTTTGTTAGTGGGTTACCCCTGACACCTACTAAGAAAGATTCGGTATGGGTAATTGTTGATTGGTTGACTAAGTCTGCCCACTTCATATCGGTTCGCACTGATTACTCATTGCAGAAGTTGGCTAAGTTCTACGTTGCAAAAATTGTGAGGCTACTGGGGTGCTAGTGTCTATCATCTCGGACAGGGACCCCAGATTCACATCACGATTCTAGAGAGTGTTACACGAAGCTTTGGGTACAAGGTTGGATTTCAGCACAGCATTTCATCCGCAGACTGATGGTCTGTCGAAAAGGGTAATTCAGATTTTGGAGGACATGTTGAGGAGCTGTAAAATCAATTTCAAGGGCATTTGGGAAGACAATCTGCTATTAGTGAAATTTTCTTATAACAATAGCTACCAATCTAGTATTCAGATGGCACCGTACGAAACATTATATAGTCGTAGGTGTCGTACCCGTACTTGTTGGACAGAATTGGGTGAGCGGTGACTTTTGGGTCCAGAGCTAGTATCTGAAACTGAGGAGAAAGTAAAATTGATCCGGGGTCGATTAAAAGAAGAATCTGACAGGTAGAAGTCATATGTTGATTTAAAGCGTAAGGAGATTAAGTACTTTGTGGGATATTTTGTCTTATTAAAAGTCTCACATTGGAAGAAAATTCTGAGATTTGGGCGGAAGGGCAAGCTGAGCCCTAGATTTATCGGGCCTTACCGGATAGTAAAGCATGTAGGACCAGTCGCCTATCAGCTGAAATTGCCTCCTGAGTTAAATCGTATAGATAATGTATTCCACGGTTCTATGCTAAGGCGCTACCTTTCTGATCCTTCTCATATAGTGTCGGGGGAAGAGATTGAGGTAAGACCTGATCTAACTTTTGGGGAAGAACCGCTGCAGATTTTGGATCGTGATGTTCAGGTTCTGAGAAGGAAATATGTTCCGTTAGTCAAGGTGCTATGGCATAATCACGGTTCAGAGGAAGCCATGTGGGAGCTGGGAAGGCATGAAGAGTGGGGTTCGAATCCTACAAGTCACAATTAGAGGCTTTTATTTTGTGACTTGGGAGGGGAGGAAGCAGAGTTTATATCAAAATCTTCAAGGGGAGTTGGGACTTGGTCAACAGTATTGAATGAGAGGCTAGGAGTGATTCGAGGAGAAGATAGTGGAAGAAATCAAGGGAAGGAGGAGAGTGGGAGAGTTGGCCAAATGTAGGAGTGTGGCTAAGGGGGAGATTTCGGCTAGAGAGTGGCATTTGGAAGCAATATCGGCAGCTGTGAGTTTGTGTAGAAACTAAAAATTTCTTTATGCCCCTACCTATTTTGTTCTATTTGAGTTTGTTTCAATTAGGCTTTTCGGCTGAGAGTTCTTTTAGAAGCATTTCGGGGTTTCTCCTTGGTAGCATTTCGTGCACATTCTCCTTCTCTTCTTCTTACCTTTTGTGCATTTTTGCTCTTCTTTCTTTTGCTAATAGCCTGAACTCTAGGTTGGCTGAATCATCACCCTTCCTCCCATTTCTCTTCACACCTCGTTCGTGTCTTGTCTTTTTCTCTAGACTGTATACTTACACTTCTTCCTCTCTCGTTTCTCTGGTAACCAATTGCAAACTTTCTAAAAACCTTGTTCCTTCTTCGGTGAACCGAACCTTTTTGGCCGAATCTACTTACTCTTTTCGTCTCGAATCCCTTTTGTTCTTTGTTGTGAAGGTCAAAACCTCTTGTTGGACAACTGCCAAATTTTTGTGGTGCTTTGGTAATGACGGAGTAATGCTAGTGATTCTTGTAACTCGATTATAGTTAGATCGATTGTGATTATTCGAGCAAACTTCGGATTCTCCTTTTTCCCTGTAGGGGCCAAATGTTGGATGGTTGCTAACTTTCTCTTTTGTTCTTCATTGTTAGAGGCCCGTTTTCATTAGCCAGGGGATAGGGCTGATTACCGTTGCACTGTAAGAGATCGTATCGGGTGGTAAGTGAATTTGCTTGAGTATTATATTTTGATATTATGGATTTTTGAGGGCGTTGAGATTAACTAAGGGTCATTGTTATCTTAGGTACATCGGGGAGTGTCTCAATCGGCAATCCAAAGCAGGTGTATAATCTCACACCTTTGCTTATTTTGATAGTGCAATGTTCTGTGACTCGGCTAAAAGCCAAAATACCAAAAAGCTGAGGTATCGGCAACTGAGATCACTCGAGCGTGCGAGTGCTCATAGGGATAAACCGAGCCACTAGTGGTGGCGATAGATTGTTGGAAGTGTCACGAACTCTCTCGCGGGACGGAGGTTATTATAGGCCATGTTGGGCTGATGTGGGCTAAGTTGGCCCAAAGGGTCAACGGGCCCACATGAGTGAAATTGATGGTAAGTGCTGAATGAGTGGTGTGATTGCGAAGTCCGCAGAACTGAGACCGAAAATGAGCTGAATGGACCACACGAGCGTGTGGGCTCGTTTGGGCCGAAATTGGATAAATTACTAAAATACCCATAGTGGGTAAATTATCGAAATACTCTTAGTGGGTAAGTTACCAAAATACTCTCAATGGGTAAATTACCGAAATACCCCTAAGGGGTAAAATTACTGTTTTACCCCTAAATAATAAAATGACCGTTATACCTTTAGTGGTAGTTTAAATGTTGTTTATGTGATTTTTATATATCTGTATATGATCGTAATACACTGCATACATAACATATTGCATTGGGTTGGGTTTGCTGATTGGAGAAAGTATCGTTTTAGTGGCATTGCCACATAAAGTTCTACTGGCATCGCCACATATTCTTATTATAGTGGCTCAGCCATACATACCGTTATTAGCAGCTTGGATACATTATTGGAGAGTCTGGCTGGGTGGGTTGACATGGTCACCACATGGAGAGATTGGTTGGTCCGGGTGAAGAGTTTGGTTGGAACGGGTTGGGTACATGTTTATTGCATTGATATGTTTACAGGGCTTAGGCCCAGACCATTGCCGAGTAGGGCTTAGGCACAGACTGTGACCGTAATAGGGGATTGCACACTGAGTTCTCATAACTCACCCTTCTCCTTAACTGTGCAGGTAATCCCCAGCCGTAGTGGATTTGGAGATGCGAGGGACTCGGAGATGGCCACACGTCCAATATGTTTTAGGTTAAATTTAGCGACTTTATTTTAGTTTAGTTTATTTTAATTATTGGGTTAATAATTTATGTAATAAGGCCATTGAGATTTCCTTTTTAACTTTTATTTGGTATTTCTTTTGATTACAAACTACTAATCTATTAAACTAAGGGTTTTTTAAAAAAATAACTATTGTTTTCAAAATATCACATTTTCACAACTATTTAAGTCAGACTTCGGCAACAAACAAAGTTTTGAAAATAATAATATTTTTGCTAGAAAATAACTTTTAGCAAATCTTTTTTTGTAAGCAACGAAATTCGAGATTTTTAAATGGTGGAAAGTTTAAAATTGAGGAAGGGTTTTAAATGAACACGTAGTTTTTAAATAATCTTTTGATGTGACATGCTAGATTTAGCCATAACGTCTAGGCTGGGTATAGGGTGTTACACGCCTGATGAGTGAATTACAAACTTCACACCATATTGCAGATCCTATCTCACAATCCTTTTGAAAAAAAGTTGGATACATTTTCTTAGAATGATATACATGTTAATACTACTCTTGGTAGATTCTTATACTGGTTTTGGTGGCTGAGAGAATTCTAGTCACACTGTATCTTTAAGTCAATCTGAACCTCGAATCTTTTTCGATGAATGTAATCTTTTATATCATCGAATAGAATCTTAGATGACTTTGACATATCACCTAGGAATTCCCAAGTTTGATAGACACTTACACTACCCATAATTACAAATATGTCGAATTCCTTGTCCTGGCCGGTTACTATAGTGGATTCATCAGTTGAGTATACTATCGAGAACTCATTCAGAAAATGCCTCAAAGACATGACCAGATATCCCCACAAGGGCAAATTAACAACTCACTTCTTAGGCAGTATAAAATTTACCATATAGGCTTTTTAGAGAACTTGCCACAAAAGCTTTCCAAATAATATGCCAAGCATATTGGTCAGGCACTTTAGTTTTTTATTATTATTATCATGATTTGGATTGAGTTCTTGAAGTGTTTTAAGTAAGATTATGGTGTACCTAAACATGTCCTTGGTAATGTTTAAGACTTTGGATTGTATATTTTGCAAAATGGTTATTTTTGTTGTCACACGATTTTCCACACAATAGTGTGTCACATATGGTTGGTTGACACAACTGTGTGCCACTGGTAATTTACATGCATGATTATTCACGATCTCAGTCTCTCACACATTCCAGCTACATAGTCGTGTGGATCTTTGCAAAATTTTACAATTATGTACATATGACAATAGTTTGTTACACAACTGTGTGACTCTATATTACACGGCATCAGTCTTACACATGATATGAAGACATGACTGTGTGGTTTAGTAGCACACAGTCTCATCCTGTCACACGGCCTGGACATACGATTGTGTGACCCTATTTTTTGTTTTTACATCACTTTTATGCAAAGTTTCAAATTAGTCCTTGCTTAGTTTTGAATTTTTTTAAATCTTTTGTAAGCTCGATTTAAGTCCAATCTTGCACACAAAACATGCTTTAGCTAAATAATTGATAGTTAATGATTGCTTTAAAGAATTTGAATTAAAACTACTTGCTCTTGTTCTGTTATTTATTATGGCATCCCGTAACCTTAATCCGGTGACAGAAACGAGTGAGGGGTTTTTTAGTGGTATCATAGCTATGGTTTAGTCAATTTTAGGACTGAATGTAGTGTGTTTAGAGTTTAAAAATTACAGGCCACATATAACCTGTGACAATGTGATGCTTTTGATCTGATCTGACCCCATTTTCTCATGTTCACCCTATGACTATTCAAAATGTGTTGTATCGCTGTTGAAATACAACACATATCAATGGTGGCATACATTGATAGCTATTGTACCAAAAGACAATGTTAACTGGGAATTTTTCTAAGTTGATATTCGAAAGAAATATGTTAATAAATGTTACTTGGAGAAGAAAAAAAAGAAATAGTTCCTCGAGCTGGAAGTATGCTCGTGAATGAGAGTTTTAACAAATTAGGAAGTATGCTCGTGAGGTTGTATCGACTGAAAAAGAGATATGTGTTCATTTTGAAAATGGAATGAATGATGAACTTAAAATGTTAGTTGGAGCAATGGAAATACGAGAATTAGTAATTATGTTTGATCGAGAGTAGAAAATTGAAGAGATTTGTAATAGTAAGAAAAAAGCTGAAATAAAATTTTGTGACTCTAGTAAACGAAATGTATCAAAATTATTTTTAGTTACACTCTAAAAAAATCGAGAGAAACTTTTAGTTGCAATGTCACATAAATTGGATTCATAGGAAGAAATAAGTCAAGAGAGAGTGATTCAAGATTTTAGTCAACGCTGGTAGTCAGTGTTGGTAGTGTCTGTAATGATGATAAATCTATTTGTGATCTTTGTGGAAAGCTTCACAGGGGTGTATGTCATGTTATGGCCAGGGCCTATTTTCGATGCGGATCTGCTGAACATGGTTTTGGTTATATGCCTAAATAAGTTAGGAATTAATGAAAGTCAAGTTGTTAGATGTCTATTTTTCGTAGAGGCAGACGACCAAGACAGAGCACTAACAATGGAACTACTCACGGTGGAACAAATGTAACATCCCACCTGGCATAGTTTTTGTTGTTTAAGTGTTTGTTGTCTCACCATCATTGGTGGATTGTTTGGCTAATCAGGTAGCTCTGTAATGACTTGGGTGAAGGATTTGTCTTTTGGTGAAGTATAGGTTTATATGTCTTGGCCTGGTCGTTAGGGGGGAGAACCTGCCAATCGTTGAATTCTCTTGGTAAGTTTTGCATGATACATCCTTATACTAGTATCCACTAATGGTGGATTGTAAGACTATGGACCCGATAGTGTTCTGTTTGAGCATGTGTGTTTATTGACTGTTTTAATTAGTTTCTTGTTAAGATCTAGTTAGAAATTGACTAGAGTGTAATGGATATTTAAGGTAGGTTTTGCTTAGAAATTATTATGTTGGCCACAATAGAGTAATGAGTCAGCTTTGCATGTTAGCCATGTGTAAGTTGTGAGAGCTGTGTGAGCTATTAATATCGGTGAGGCTTTGATAGTAGGTGTTCTAACTTTCCTTTCTTTGACCTTATTCTTACTCTGGTTTTCCCCATTTAAGAAGAAGTCTTTTGTTGGAGAAGAACCAACAAGTGTTTGAATAATAAGAAAAAGGTTGTGGATTGTAGTAAAAGTTTTGGTGTAACCAACTTCATTGAAGGTTTCAGTGAGTATCCAATCTATGTTAGCTGTCTATGAGTTTTCTTCAAGTGTTTGTATACCGATAAGTTTTGGTATCATAGTTATAGGTTAAGAATCCAGGTAAAACCATCTTTTGGAATGTGGTAAGCTTCTGCATGTAATCATCTGCATGTACATACATGTGACAGGAATCAAACACGACTTCCTTGATGTGCAAACTTGATATCTTGATGAGATAGACCCTGGTAGGGTATGTTAGTTGCTAACCGGATTGGCGTGAGTGCTGGGTTTCTGGTAGGACATGTTAGTTGCTAACCAGCCTAACAAAATGGGTGTTGCCTTCAGTAGGACATGTGATTTGTTAACCATGGAAAAAAAGCTCTGAACTCATGGGAACATGCATATGTTTGAAACATCAATGATTGTGATATTTGTTCCAATTTGTGAATATGGGATCTGAGGTTAGCACAAAGAAGGTCGATAAAAAGGTAAGAAAATGTGAATTCGGGATTTGTTGTATGTTACGTATATCTGTAGTTGAGAAAGAAACGTTGACTAGGAATGTTCGATAATATGTTAGTGATAAATCTACATCTACTGATTGTGTTGAGTATGTAACGTATCTGCTAAGTCGTTATGTTTGGCGTATAGAATCTACCTTAGTGAAATTAAGTTTGGTACGCGTGTAAGTACCAGCCAATCAATATGTCTGTGATGTGAAGGGCAAGTGTGGTAGAGATCGTGTTTCGAAGGGAAAGTATCCATTCTGATAAGACAAGTATTCCTTGCGAAAGTAGATAAGAATGGTATTTGCCTTGTATTAAAGCCTGCCTGGGGATCTTATCCACCAAGGATAGGTATCTGCCACTGATCTGTGTGAGGGTATACGTCTATATTTATATGCATTATAGACTGAGAACTTAATAAATTGTGTGTATGTGTACATTTTTGTTATGTTATCCTTGTAATTGTGTTTTTTCTAAAAAGGGTCGAGCATGTCTAATTATGGAGCTCATAATTTCTTTCGAACTTACTCCCTTTCATTCCTTTTTTTCTAGGTGGTGCTTCGGCTTAAGGCTTGTTAAAAGGACTCAGCCAGAATGAGCGACCTTTACTGTGAGCTTCGCCTATGTTTATTTTGTAACATGCATATATATTGTTTTGGGGGGTAGTGTGTATTGCTGTTTTGTAACTAAGATCTATAATACATTACTTCTTTATAAATCTCTATTTTAAAAGCATAATACCCTTCGGGGAAATGGTTAAGTTTTTATGAGACTATCTTTTCACCGTATACTCCATACTTATTTAATAATGTTTATTACCAATATTATCTTTGGGGTTTTGCGGAATAAAACAACCAACCTTGTATTTATGTCAATCTCTTAGTTTTATTTTGAGGTTTTCGCCTAAAGATTATTAATAAATATGTTCATATTATATGGCTTATACCAGTTTTGTTGGTTTTATCATCCAAAAATTTTGGGTTAACGCTCCAGCTTATTTAAAATACATCAAAATAAAAAAAGAAAGTTAAACTGAATGTACATATGCTTTTTGTGTAACACCTCAGTTGTTGCTGGGAGGTGGGATGTTACAGGATAAGACAGATAGGTCTGGGGCTAGGGCAACTGCTAGAACATGTCATTCGAGCCAGAGAAGTGGCTTCTGCCCCAGATGTTATAACCAGTACTTTTTCTCTCTTTGGTATTAATGAATATGCATTGGTAGACCTTGGGTCAACTCATTCTTATAATTGTACCATTTTAGTATTTGGAAAGAACATACGAGTAAAATAGATTAAATTTCATGTTAATGTAACTAACCCGTTGGGTTAAAATGTGATAGTTAGTTCGACTTATAAATAGTATCTACTAAGAATTCAGGGTTGTGATTTTTCCTACTGACATGATGTTATTATCGTTCCATGAGCTTGATGCAGTACTAAGCATGGGCTGGTTGGCATTGCATGATGTTGTAGTAAATTGTAGTCCAAAGTGAATCAATTTGAGATATCAAATTTAATGAGTTAATTATTTCTAAGTTAGACAAAATTGATTATGTTATAAATGTCATATTTGAGGTTTCTACTCAAAAAATGTTTTGTAAAGGATGTGAAGCATTTTTTTATCTTACATTTTACATACACAAGCATCAACGTAAAAAATTGACCAGTTACCGACAGATAATGAATTCACTGATGTGTTTCCTGAAGAATTATTCGGATTACCATCAGATTGATAATGCCTGAAACTGCTCTAATATCAATTGATTCGTATAAAATGGCTCTGACTGAAGTAAAAGAGTTAAAGGTACAGTTGCAAGAGTTGGTTGACAGAGGTATTATATGATTGAGTGTTTAAGGGTTTGGATTGTATCTTTTTCAAAATGGTCATTTTCTATGTCACACTGTGACACCTTTTACCAAACCCGATTAACCATATTCAATTATAGGATGCCACCAGACTTAAACACTTAAAAAGAAATTTAAAATGGGCGAAGACTATTATGAATGTGTTGCTTTCTTATTTATTTTTATTCTAAGTCAAAGATTCTAAAGATAAACGTTTATTTGATTACAATCAATTCCCAATAATAGTCTAAGCCAGTATTACTTAAAACTTTATTTAAAACAGACTCAATCTTGGCATATAATCCTATTCGCCATTTAAAAACGTATATTCAAAGTGTCCCATTGTTTGCATAATATCGCACTACAATGATATACTTTGGCATATTCCTAACTTGGTCCCCTCTGGCAAATTGGTTCAAACCCAAAATCCTACATTACAAATGAACACCCATAAGTTCAATGGAACTTAACTAGTATTACCTTTCAAACCTTGGTGGATACTTTTCTGCTTCTTAGTTGGCAAATAGACATAAGTCAATATTAACACTTAACCATCTTTTACACCCTTCAATCAATTGGCAGATCACAGACCTCACACCATATTTTGAATCACATTACACAATTCCGTTACAAATAGTATTTGGTTACACTTTCCAGAATGATAGTCAGCGGATGATACTCTTATTCCTTCATAGAATTTAGCAATTATCAAAATACCAGTTAGATCATATTTTCTAATCAGTCCAGATAATCAAACTTTCTTTGAAGAAAGTAAGATTTAATTCAAGTGATAGAATCCCAGATGACTTCAATACCGAAGTAAATAAATTCCAAGTTTCGCGGACTCTTTCACCGCCAACATTCCAAATACCCCAAGTTCCCTGACATGGCCGCCACCATGACAAAATTATTAAATGACTCCATTGACGAGAACTGTTTAAGATAATGCCTCATAGCTATTCCCAGTTCTTTAACCGCCTCTAGACATATTAACGTCCAGAGTGTGAATATTGCTATAAAATATATGGAATTTGAGGCGGTGTCCGCAAGTATACGAGCCAGGTTGTAATATTGTTTGTTTACAATAAAACACTTAGTAAGTATTTCGATGATCGTAAAGGAGGCTAGTACTAACTAATTCATACCTAAATTCCAATAGATCTAATTAGTAATTTAAATAAACTACATTACAAATGAAAATAAATAAAGGATTTTTAGGGTTTTTATAATAATAAAGACAAAATAACATAAAAGAAATAGACTTTAAGAGATAGAAAGGGAAAACGAATCAAATCTTGATTATGGGTGATTAGCTTGTTTCGGTAATCTCCATCAACTATCGTTTTGGATTCCCTTTCAATCAACTAGTTTCTACCCTAACAGGACCTTTTGATCTTCCACTAACATAATGAGTCAGCAAGAACTACTTATCTTTCAACCTCACAGTTCGGATTGGCTTGGGGTGAAGATGTTCATGAATGGGCAATACCAATTTTGGGTTAATTCCCACCTTGATGACTTTTTGGGATTGTCAGGTCCAGGTTTTGTTTCATGTTCTTCCTTTCCCAAACAAGTGATCCATTGAGCAACCTATAAAACAATTAATAGGTCATACCTCCACTCACTAATCCCCACAGAGGGATTAGTTGCTCATGGCTTTCATATACAATATGGAAGCAATATAAGGAGAAAGCATGCTAATTAAATCAACAAGATAAAGTAAATGAAAGAGCTTCATTGTTTTGAAATTAAGCATGAATCCACAGAGTCTGAATGCTTCCACAATTCAGATATCTTGAAATCAACAAATAAAAGAAATCTAAAACCTAAGAATGAAAGAGAATACTAAACTAAATTTTACACGGAGAATCTAGGCTAAAGGAATGTCGTCCATAAAAAGTGATAAATGAGCCTATTTATAACCTTCAGGTGATTGTCATCGTTAACCCTACGATAGCTGACATTCCCGAGCTTTAAATTTGATTTTTCAGACCAAAATACCCTGCTTCATGTTTTAATTTCCATCACAGAATTGATGTCATGACACATTAGGACCTATGTCGCAACATAACCATTAGTATACTCCTCTTCAGCTATCTTCAATGGTATGTCGTTACACCCTCAATCTATGTTGCGACATCGAAGGCAGTCTTGAGCTTTCTCTATTCTGCTCCCTATGTTGCGACATCGAGTTATCCGTGTTGCGACATAGCGACCAGTATCTGTTTAGTATACCTTCTAATGTTCTTCTGCACACTCACAAAGTGCATTAGCTCACCCTTAGGCATCATTCGACACCTAAGATCAATAAAAGACTAAATTTGCTCATGTTATTAACTTAACGAGAATTTAAAAAAAAAAAAAATAATTCAAACTTACTAGAAATGCTTGATTTTAAGCTCCTAAAGTGTAAAAATTAGTTTAATCTGCAACATTGAATTACAGCAAATCAGTCTCACCACTAGGGTGGAATAATAACTCGCCACAAAGGATTTCTAGAGAATTCTCCACAAAGGCTTTCCAAAGAATTCACCAAAAAGGCTTTCAGAGAATTCACTATAAAGGCTTTCCAAAGAATTTTCCACAAAGGCTTTCCAAAGAATTTTCCACAAAGGCTTTCTAGAGAATTCTCAACTTAACAGTCATGTCAGACTTTGTGTTTACGATTTTGACAGACTACAACTTTGCCATGCTAGCCTTTATGTTTACTGTCTCAGCGGACCAACACAATGGATGTCATGGAGCCTTACTCTCATGTTCTTATACTGTCTCTCCATCTTGGCATATTATCAAATGATGCCATGGGGCCTCACCCACATGGTCTTACACATATCGTATTCACTCGCCAGGTTGGGTCATGGTCTTCTAGTCTAGTTTGCAATAAAACTACCCTACCGGAGGCATCACAAATAAAACTTCTTTCCACATTTTCATATAACACAAATTTGTCTGTAATGGAATCATATAACATGAAGGTATTAGATAATGACTATGCTCATGCTTACAACACAACTTATCACACCTACCAAGACTCTTTGAGCCAACTCATCATAGTAGAGACACATATGTACATCTCATTCATATCTATAATAGAACCATACTTTCTAACACATAATTCCCTATATATGTATCACACATCATCATACCATGCCACATATTGTTCACTTCATTTACGTACTTGCAAATACTTTTTAGAAAACACATGTACACATATTAACATCACTTTATAAGAATGCATATTCGTTCATAGGAACATCAACCATAACATAATCAAAATAAAAAGACATGCAAAAGTCATGTTCAAAGGCTCACTAGAGACCTACCTTGACTTCGACTTGGAGATTCTATTTCAATTTTCTTTCCTAATCTAGTAGCAGCAATTTCTTAAAGGATCATAAGATTTCCATTAGAATCCCAATTACAGGCATTTTACTAACATTTCAACTACATGTGACCCAGATGTAGGGCCTTCCTGTAACACTTTTCCCTTCTATAATCGTAACGTACAAAGCTGTAAGACTTACCAGAAGACAGAATCATTTACTCATTAGACGAGATCTTAGTCCGATCTTAACAAAGAAGAAGAAGAGAATGTTGAGGTTAGAAAGAAAATTTTAAACATTCAGCAGATCAAAAAACTATCTGAAATAGTCCCCTTCTATAAACATACTCTCGATCCCCCCATGATTTCCCTACCAAAACCAGGGTAGGTAAAAGAAAATCCAGCGGATGTTAACCTTAATATTGACCAGTCATGGGGTGGGTCAAATCAATCTAATTGACTCATGTTGAGAAATGGCCAGCCATGCGATAATTTGTTTAGTTGGCTTGTTTTAGTGTTCAAGCAATCTTTCACACATCTTGCTACTTTGCTCTTTACTCTAATCTCTGCTTCTATTGTTATAGAATCCCAACAACTCCAAACTACACCTGATACAAAAATACAATTGGATAGTATTCATGCAAATTGGGCATACCATATCTTGGTGGTGACTCACGTTTGGTGTGATCTTAAAGACAATTGAGTCTCTTACAGCTTCCTTATACATTTGGCAGGCTTTTAGTGCTCAAACAAAACCCTAGGGCATACTCCTTCATAGGCGCGCACTTTCTTAGGAATAATCTTTCTTCACTTGAAAACACCCTACGATTAATTCCGTAGATACCGCCAACGGGCTAATGCTTTAACTTTAGAATGTGCCAATACTCTAACTCGCCGTTAGGCCAATAAGACAGCGAATTATGTTACCACAGTGCGCCCAATAATTTACAAACCTACCTTACTATCTTTTTGAATCTGTCAATTTTCAGGGTGTGAGACACACAGTTTGCTACACGGTCATGTGCCACACACGGTTGGTTTACACGGCAGTGTGCCACTGGTAATTTAGATGCATGATTATTAGAACAGTCTCAGTCTCTCACACAGCCCAACCACACGGCTGTGTGAATGTTTGAAAAAATTTACAATTAGTTCCACATGGCCATAGTTTGTTACACTACCTGACGACATGGTTGTATGACTATGCATTACTCGACATTAATCTTGCACACGGTTCGAAGACATGGTTGTGTGGTTTAGCACCACATGGTCTCAACCTGTCACACAGCCATGTGACCCTTGTTTTATGTTTTTACTCAATTTTATGCAAAGTTTAAAATTAGACCCTACTTAGTTCTGAATTGTTTTTAGAGCTTTCATAAGCTAGATTCAAGCCTAATCTTGCATGTATAACATGTTTTAACTAAATGATTGATAATTATTGATTGTTTTCAATTTTTGAATTAAAACTACTTGCTCATGTTCTATTTTTTTCCTGTAGCATTCATAACCCTAATCTGGTGAGGGAGACGGGTGAGGTGTGTTACACTCTTTCAACCATCCATCACACACCAATATCACCAATCACCTAACTACCTACTAGCATGATTCATACCAACCTATATTTGAAATACTATTTCATATGTTTTATATACATTTCAACCATTTCCATATATGCCATTAACAACAAAGTATTAACCATTTGTACTATACTTCCATAAATTTAATATATGTACACATTTATCAACTTCCCGAATCAACATTCCAAACATTATCAAAATATAATAAAGACTCGCTAGGTACATGCTCTTTAATATACTATCACTATTCATATTCATCATTCTTAATTCAACATTAATTCTTCAATTTATCACGTAACATAACATACTTTAATTCCATTTCTATTAATAGCTTTCCTTAATACTATTTAATACAATATATCATGAATATGCATTAACTATAATTAGTTTCAGGTTATAGAAATACAGACTAAAAGCTTACATAATTCGTCATCGATTATCGCTTCCCTTTCTCTTTCGACGATCCTACGTCAGTTTCAGATGTAAGGGTCGAATACCTTCAACCCAAAACAATTTATTCTCCTTGCTCTTCTTCTTACAATCGGTGGAAGAGAAGAATAATAATGTTGGCGACCTTATTTTTTTTTGTTATGTTTTATGTTTATTTCTCTAATTATAAATTTTTTTTATTTTATTTTATCAAAACCTCCAACCGAGTGTGCACTAACATATAAAATGGCCTACTTTTCATTTTGAACTATGGTTTACTTACCACTATAGTCCTTTAGCAATTAAAATCTATAGAGATTAACTTTTACCATTTTTACAATTTAGTCATTATACCTTAATTAAGTATCCGATTGATAAAATTAAAAACCAAACTTTAATTAAATTTTATATTAACCTCATATATATTAAATAATATAATATTTAAAGACTTAATCATTGAAAATGGGATTTCGAAATTGTATTTTCAATACCACTAATTTTAGAATCATTACACTTGTACCTTAATTAACTATCAATTAAACAAAATTACTAGACCAAATTTTAATATATTTCAATGCTAGTCTCGTAAATATTAAATATCAATATTCATAAACACAATTTACAAAAATAGTATTTTAGAATTGTAATTTTTGACACCACTGAAAAATCGGGTTATTACACGTTCATTCAAGAACAGGGGTTTGATTCATCGTTCGTTCTTTGCAAGGAAATTTGGCATTAGTAAGATATCATTGGTGGGAACATTTTTGTGGAATTCCAAAAGACCCTGCTATTATTACTGTAGTACAATAATTTTGTGCCTTCTCTAAAGATCAAGAATCTAGAAGACGTTATGATGACTTTTGGGAACACGTAACAAATAAGGGAAAATCGGTGCTTGTCACCAATAGAGCAATTTGTGAATTCTATAATGTTCTATACTATGATTCAATTTTTTTCAAAAATACTAATTTAACATACTTTAAGGAAATAGATATGAAAAATATAGTAATTTTTTTAACCGAAGGTAAGCGTGAATGGAAGCACCGACCAGGTATTGCTGTCCCAACACCATTTAATCAAACAATTATGTTTCCTATAGCAAAGATGTGGATACAATTTATATGTACTCAAATTAAACCTACTTTAAATGTGTCTAACGTCAATACTTTTCGAGCTGTGTTGTTATATGAAATTTTGCAGAAAATACAGGTTTGTATTGGTACATGGATCTACAAGAACATGAAACGCTATATTAATGGCCAGAAAGTTGGGATCTTTTACCCTCACTTAGTAACAACACTATGCAAGAAGGCGAGAGTTCCAACTACAACAACTGAGCAGTTCATGAAGCTGACCAAGAGTCTAATTGGGGACTCGATATAAACTCAATATACTAAGCTTCAAAGGAAGCAGATTCAATACTGGAATAAACACCGAAAGAGAAGATGGATGTCCCAACATTGTTGAAAAGAAAAAACTGCAAAAGCTCAGGAAGGCCAAGAGGGGAGTAACATCTCGGACTTAGATTAGGTATGTTGGATGCAGGAGATAGGGCCGGTTGGACAATAATTTGCAAGGAAAAATGGTAAGGGAATACCAAATCTACCTCCAAACAAATACGACGCAATGCAATCTCACCCCAAAAAGGACGAGAATGATGAGTTAGGGAATGACAACAAGGAAGAATTGGTGAACGACATGGAGCATGATTTCCCGGATGATTATGACTACAAGGAGACATTCCAACCGAAGAGGCCCTCGAACATAGGTCAGTCATCCGAAGCCCAACACTACAAGCCCACTCTTCGGGTGGAGGCTCATCTCGATCACATGCATCAAGCAAAGGGAAAGCTCCAATGGAGGGGTGACAACCACCCAATTTTGATAATTAAACTCATTTTTTCCTTTTATTTTGGAAGACTGTAAACAATTAACTTGGATGATTTTAAAATTTTGCTTCAAATTAGGACTAGGTAAATAATAATAATTATTATTATTATATATAGTTATTAACATAAGATTTCTATGCAGGAACCCTACATGAGGATAGCACTACAATTGGGAGCTTAAAAAAAGTAAGAGAGGAGAAACCCAAAATACGGCTAGAGCAACTTCAATAAAAAGCGAGTAACTTCTTTCTTTTTATAAATTAAGGTTGCACACTAAGGACAATGTGCTATCTAAAGTGTAGGGGGTAACATAGGAAATTTATGCTCTAATTTTTAATTTTCTTTTTCTTTTTCAACTTTATTTTAATTACTTTTTATTGGCTAATGTCTGCTTGAGCTTGTAGAAATACAAGTGATTGGTTAGGAGCATGTATATAGGTTGGTTGTATTTGTAGTAAATTTGATATGAAGTAGGTGGTTTTAAATTATTAATTGTTAGACTAATTAGTTTTATATATTACTATAACACCCCTCACCTGTATTCAACACCAAAATAGGGTTACGGAGTATTACCAAACTTATTTCGTAAATAACCATACATTTACATACATTTTCAAATTTCAAATAAACATCATTCAAAATCATTCACATTGTCCCTAATACGAGCCTACGAGGCCCTAAACATGCATTTGGGGTGGTTCGGGGACTGAATCGATAACTTATGAAATTTCTGGAAAACTTAGAAAATTTTATGAAATACAGTGGGCATACGCCTGTGTGGCCCGGCCGTGTGTCTCACACGACCAAAGACACGCCCGTGTCACAGGCCATGTGGACATTCGAAATGGGATCATATGGCTGTGTCCCAGCCCGTGGCCGACCTTGTGTAGCTCTTTGAATTGGGTCACAAGGCCAACCACACGCCTGTGTGCACTTCGAAATGGTCTCACACGCTCGTATGCCAGGCCGTGTGCTAGGCCGTGCCAAACCTGTAGGGTATATTGACTTATGCCACATGGCCAAGTCACACGCACATGTGTTGGGCCATGTGGAGCATACTGACTTGATTTCTAATTCAACACCAGGGGATACACGATCGTGTAACCTAACCATGTATCACACACGGCTGAGACACATGCCAGTGTCTCTGCCAAAGTGGACAAAAATAGGCTATTTACCAAGCCATCTTGCCACCCAAATTTGCATACACCAACACCAAATCAAATGGCACCAAACATGGCATAAATAGGCCTTTAAACCAACTCCAACCAAGCTTAATTCATGATAATTCCATACCATTAACCACAATACACACAAGTATCAAATTTGACCATTTCATTCATGCTAAACTCACATTCACAAATCACCTAAATGGCATCTTACAATTATGCATCATTTTTCCCAAAACTCACAAGCATATAAATTCTCAATAATCAACCATTCACCACAAGCATTTGCATAGCAACTATTAACATAAGACAAATGCAATTTACATATATATACACAACCAAATCAACCAAAATAAGCCAACTTTCATGGCTATATACCAAACCAAACACTTAACATTTACAAGCCATTTGAAATGACTAAATTTATTACCGAACTATATACAAAAATGACAAAAGTTCTTATACATGCCATATACCAAATACATAGATTCAAAAGTACCAAAGTGATAGCTTGATAGTGTGACGATATCTTTAACGATTCCCAAATCTGAGCTAGCTTTGATTTCACTATAAAACACAGAAGGATAAACAAAGTAAGCTATAAAGTTTAGTAAGCTCATGTGAAATAATAAGCAAACCTCACCATTCAATTATAATCTAATAATATGAACATAACATGCTACAAAACATTTAACCATATTGTTAACATGTATTCGATCACATAATTAACCATGAACTCACAATTTCCATAGATTCAATGCTTATATAGTTTCCATACATACCTGTACCGATACGTATCTATTTCTCACCATTTCATATCTTCGATATACCCGTTGAACCATTCAAAATAATATCGGATACTTGGGAATCTCGCACCCTAAGTGCCAAACACATAGCCGAAGCTATCTTAATCTCATATCTCATATAATGCTCACTCTCGAGCTATCAACAGGTCTGCTTACACAAGTTGACGATCAAGACGTAACTACACGGTGCTACTCACACAAGCTAACAAGAATCGCAACACTTGTCGGATAACTTAGCTACCGATAGGACGTATGGACCAGCACCTAAAACACATAACCCCTAATGACATGTCATTTGTATCCTAATCTATTCCTAAGGTTCAACCGGGATTTCACATTGCCGAATCTTCATCGAGCATATCTATAAGGTCGTATTCACAATTAATTCAATAACAAATCTTTTAAATCACAATTATATTAAAACTTATTAACATACGAACTTACCTCGGATGTAAAAACGACAAAGTAGATCGACTAATCAAACACCTTGTTTTCCCCGATCTAAAATCGAATTTCACTTTTCTTGGTCTATATAATATCAAATTTAGCTTATTTAATCATCAATTAATTCAATTTAGTCCAAATTACACATAAGATAACTTTACACTTTTGCCCTGAATATTTTAATATTTTTACAATTTAGTCTTTATTTCATAAAATACAAATTCATGAAATTAAACTTATAACCATGTTAACTGAATTTCAACTAAGTCCCTAGAAGCCCATATTTTTCATTTATTTCACAATTTAACCACAAAATTTAAACATTTCTCAATTAAATCCCTAAATGACAATTTTGTCAAAAATCACTTTGCAAATATTGTTTATCTAGCAACAACCATACAATTTCTATAATCAAACATCAAAGTACACCAGCATTCATCAATGGAAAAACCCTAAACCTTTAATAATTTTGTAAATTAGTCCCTAGGCTAGCTAGATTAAGCTGCAAGAATCTCAAAAATATAGAAATCATTAAAAACTGAGTCAAAATACATACCATGCAAGTGGACGTGTCTAGCAGAATGTTCAACCTTCAAAAATGGTGTTTTTCTATCCTATTTTTGATGGAAGAAAATTAGCCATGAAGATGATGCCTTATTTTCATCTATTTTACCTTATTTAATTATTAATTTACTTTATTAACCTTTGTCATTCTACATTAAAATTCACTTAACCATGCACATAAACGTCCACTTACAATAAAAATGGGCTAATTACCACATAAAGACCTCCACTTTAATATTCCATAGTCATTAGACACCTTTAACTAATAGAACACAAGTTTTATATTTTACGCGATTTAGTCCTTTTTATCAAAATAAGCATCCAAATGATAAAATTTCTTAACGAAATTTTCACACAATCATTCTATTATGCTATAGGCATCAAAATAATAATAAAATAATTATTTCATCTTCAAATTTGTGTTTCCAAAACCACTGTTCTGATTTAACTAAAAACGGGCTGTTATAACTCTCCCCCCTTAGGAATTTTCGTCCTCGAAAATCTTACCAAAAAAGAGGTTAGGGTAATGTTTTCTTATAGCTTCCTTGGGTTCCTACGTAGCCTCTTCAACATCGTGACATTGCCACAAAACCTTCACTAAAGCTATGCTCTTATTTCTCAATTCTTTAACCTCTCAAGCTAAAATTTTGATTTGTTTTTTGTTATACGTCGACATATCAAGTTGAATTTTAATCTCTGACGGTGAAATGATATGCGATGGATCCGATAAATACCATTGTAACATCGACACATGAAATAAATTGTGAATCTTTTCTAACTCTGACGGTAAAGCTAGTCAATATGCCACTGGCCCTATTCTTTGAATAATCTCATACGGCCCGATGAATCGCGGACTCAATTTTCCTTTATGACCAAAATGAAGAATCTTCTTCCACAGAGATACTTTGAAAAATAATGTCGCCGATGTGAAACTTAATGTCTTTACATTTTAAATCCGCGTAAGATTTCTATTGATTTGAAGCTCCTTCTAAACCGTCGCGAATTATTTTCACTTTATCTTCAGTCTCTCTAATCAAATCAACCCCGTGAATCATTTTCTCACTAAGCTCAGTCTAGTACAATGGAGTTTGACATTTGCGACCATACAATACTTCATACGGTGCCATCTTTATGCTCGATTGAAAATAATTGTTATACGCTTATTCAACCAATGGCAAATATTTCTCCCAATTGCCTTCAAACTCTAAAACACAGCAACGAAGCATATCTTTGAGAATCTGAATTATTATCTTAGACTGACCGTCGATTTGTGGATGTAAACCAGTACTAAAATGCAACCGCATTCCTAAAGCTTATTTCAATTTCTTCCAAAATCGCAATGTAAACATCGGGTCTCTATATGAAATAATAGAAACTAGCACTCCGTGCAATCTAACGATCTCATATATGTGCAACATAGCTAATTTATCAAGCAAGAAGTCCATATGTACTGAAATGAAATGTGCTGATTTCGTCAGTTGATCAAAGATAACCCAAATAACATCTTTTTTTTCGGAGACAAGGGCAATCCTGATTCGAAAACCATCGTAACTCTATCCCATTTCCACTCTAGTATCATCACAGGCTGTAGTAATCCCGAAGGCATTTGTTGTTTAGCTTTAACTTGTTGACAAACCAAACATGTCAACACAAACTCTAAAGTGTCTCGTTTCATGCCCGACCACCAATACTACAGTTTCAAATCATTATAATTTTTTTACTTCTCAGATGAACCGATAAACAACCACTGTGTGCTTCGTGTAGAATTTTCTGAGTGAGCTAGGGATTCTATGGTACACAAATTCTACCTCGGAACATTAAATAATCATCGGATCCGATCTAATAGTCTGAATCATTAGTCGACTCGCATTGTACTCTTCTAGCTTGCAATTCATTATTGCATTTTTTAGCTTCACAAATTTACTGAAGAAATAACGGTTTAGCTTTTAATTCAGCCAAAATCAAACCATCATCAGACAAAGTTAACTGCGTATTCGTTGCTCCTAAAGCAAATAAAGATTTTCTACTCAAAGCATCCGTGACTACATTTGCTTTCCTCAGATGATAATTAATCACTAATTCATAGTCTTTCAATAGTTTGAGCCATCTTCGCTGACGCAAATTCAAATATTTCTAAGTCAATATATACTTCAAGCTCTTATGATCGGTAAACATATGGCACTTTTCATCGTATAAATGATGTCGCCAAATTTTCTGTAAAAACAATAGCAGCCAACTCTAAATCATGCGTCGGATAATTCTTTCCATGTGGTATCAATTGTCTGGAGGTGTAAGCTATCACTTTACCCTCTTGCATCAAAACACAACCCAAACCGTTCAATGACGCGTCGCTGAAAATCACAAACTCTTTACCGACTCAGGTTGAACCAAAACTGGTGGCTCAGTTAGCAATGCTTTCAACTGTTCAAAACTCTGCTGACATTTCTCGGACCATTCAAATTTCACATCTTTCTATAGCAAACGAGTCATCGGAGCAATCATCGAGAATCCTTTTACAAAAAATCGATAATGGCCAGCTAATTCCAGAAAGCTTTTGACTTCAGACACATTTCTTGGTGGTTTCCAGTCAACAACTGCTAAAATCTTGCTCGGGTCAACTCGTATACCTTCCGCTAAAACAATATGCCCCAAAAATTTGACTTCTCGGAGCCAAAACTCGCATTTACTGAATTTAGCATACAATCTCTTATCTCTCAATGTTTGCAATACAATTATTAAATGCTCGGCATATTCAGACTCATCTCAGGAATAGATCAGAATGTCATCAATGAATACAAAAACAAATCTATCTAAATATGGTCTAAAGATCTGATTCATCAAATTCATAAAAATTGTAGGAGCATTAGTCAATCTGAAAGGCATAACAAGAAATTCATAATGCTCGTACCTTGTTCTGAAAGTAGTCTTCAGCACATCTGAATCTTTAACTCGCAACTGATAATAGTCAGATCTCAAATCAATCTTCAAAAATACTGTAGCTCCTTTCAACTAATCAAACAATTCATCAATTGTTGGCAAATGATACTTTTTCTTTATCGTAACCTTGTTGAGCTCTCGATAATCAATTTCAAAGTCTCATTCATCCGTATTTATAACAGCCTAATTTTGACCCTAATCAGAATAGTGGTTTCGAGATCACAAATCTAAGTCTGAAAATATTTTAATATTATTTTCTATGTTAATTATGTGTGAATTTACATGTGTGAAAGTTTCGTGAATTAATTTTATTGTTTGTGTGCTTAATTTGATAAAAAGGCTTAATCGCGTAAAATGAAAATTTGATGGTTAAATATGAAAGAGCCTAATTGTTGTTGTCTTTTTAATATGGAGGTTTTATCTTGCAATTTTTTCGTTTAATTAGTGAATGGACAACATATGCTTATATTATATAGTTTTGATATTAATTATAAAAGTTTAAATAATAAATAATATATTATAAGGTTAATATAATATAATAAACATAATAAAAGAAAAGAAAAAGAAAGCATTATCTTCTCATCTTCTTTTGATCGAAACTAAAGAAAAGAAAAAGAAAGAAACTTAAGGTAGGGTATTCGTCCATTGTTGAGTTTGATTAAGGTACGTATCTAGCTCGATTTTTGATAATTTTTATGTTTTTGAGATCGTTGCTAAGTTATCTTCAAAGCCCATGTCTTAATTTTTGAATTTAATGATGATTTTTTTATTTTTCCATTGATAATTTTATGATTTTTATGATGTTTGATGATGAATTATGAAATATATGTGTTAGATTAATATGTTTTGTCTTTGAAATTTTGATGAATTTGAGTAATTTGGACTAAATTGTGAAAATAAATTTTTGAGGAACTAAAATGTGAAATTAATGAAATGAATGGACTTGTAAGGGAATGGGTGATATTTGGCCTAGCTATAGTGATGTGAAATTTTGTGTATTTTGTGTTTTATGCGATAGGGACTAAATTGCAAAAAGTATAAAATGTTAGGGGTAAAATGGTAATTTTCCCATTTATGTGTTTTTGGATTAAATTGAAAGAATATGTAGCTAAATTAGTTAAATTTGAATTTATTTAGATCAAGAACGGAAGAAAATGAATTAGATCGGGGGAAATCGAAAGTAGACGAATAGTCGATTAAACCGTTCGACAACATCCGAGGTAAGTTTATAACCATATAAATGTTGTTAAATTGAAAATATATATTTGTAATGTGTTGAATTGAATTTTAAGAATATATATGTGCATTGGCCGATTGTGACTAAGCTTGGAAGATAAGTTATGAGCTTGATTCGATCGAGATACATTGTCTGAAAGTCCCGTACGAACCCTAGGAATGATAGGATACATATGTCACGACATAGGATTTTCGTTATGTGTTATCGTGTAAGACCACATCTAGGACGTTGGCATCGACTTATGTTTACGTGTAAGACCATGTCTGGGACATTGGCATCGTATTTGATTCGTGTAAGACCCTGTCTGAGACAGTGGCATCGATATGTGATTACATGTAAGACTACGTCTGGGACGTTGGCATTGTACGAGCTTTCGACTATTCGCATATCCTTTTTAATTCCAAACGGTTCAATGGGCAATGTGAAGTAAATATTGAATGTGTAATCGAATTAAAAGGTTCATGTAACACCCCAGACCCAGCCCAAAAGTTAGGCCCAAATTTAGCATGTCACATTAAAGAGTTTTTTTCGAAAACCATGTTTTCATTGAAAACCCTCCTTAATATTTAAAAACTAAATTCTCAGTTTGTGTTCGTTCAATTTCAAAACGTGGTTCATTAAAAAGTTAACCTCTTTTAAAAACAATATTAATTTCATTAAAAATATCTTTTAGTTGCGGAAGCTAATTCAAGGTAAAAAAGTTTAACACGTATGTTTTTAAAAACAGTAATTGGGTTGAAAACTCGTCTACCTCTAATAGATATAAAATGTAACAAAATCCAAAATTCAGAATTAAATCCAGAGAGGCCTTATTACAGAAATTAAAACCCAAAATAGAATTTAAAACATATATAAAGTCTAAAGCAGAATAGCCGCAGTCGTGTGGTCACCTCCGAGCCCTTCGCAACACCGATCCTCCTAACACTAGGGATTACCTGCACAGTTAAAAATGGGGTGAGTTTATGAAAACTCAGAGTGTAATCATCTTACTAGAGTAACTGTCAGTATACAGAAAGTGAAACTGAAACAGTCTGGGCCAAAGCCCTTTAACAATAACAGTACAATTTAGTTCACAGTATACATGGGCCAAAACCCACTACAATATCATTTGGATCACAGCCCATAACAGAATCAATTGGGCCCAGCCTAAACCAATACAGAACAAATGGGCCTAAGCCCAGTACAGTGACAAATCTCATAAATAGATATGCAACAGTATGAGGATGCATCCCACCTCGATCCAGCCAACACACCACCCGTACCAACCCTACATACCATATGGGGACAAAGTCGGCCCATTGAGCCAACACACCAAGCTTAGCACTGGTTGTGGCACTAAGTTAACAGAATGGCTCGGCGTTGTGAATAGAACGGCTCGACTCCGTGAACAGAACGGCTAAAAGCCATAAAAATTGTGCAACGTTGCCAGTTAACAGAACTGCTAAAAGCCATAAATAGAATGGTTATAAACCATAATCAGGATGGCACAGAGCCATAATCAGGATGGCACAAAGCTATCGGTAATTGTAATAAGTTTGGCACATGGCATCAGCTACGACAATATAATCGAAACACAGCCACGGGTAATTATAATCGACACAAAGTCATCAATATATATGTTAGGCACATAGCCACGGTAAATACGATTGGAACAAATCCATAATCAAGATGGCACAGAGTCATATTTAGGTTAACACAGAGCAAAAATTAGATTACGCGGCTTTAAGCTATCCGTCGGTCCACAGTTGTCTCATGCGACCCATGCGACCTTAATAGATCAATACTGGATCCACAGTCGTCTCATGTGACTCGTGCAATGCTATCAGAACATCCTCCGTATCAATGTCCCAACCCCAAACAATATGTTGTGTATGTCATGCTTAATCATTACACGTGTATGCAAAATGGGCATGCCTAGTAACAGTCATTTAGACATATATTAAAAGCATATCAGTCACACGACCACAGTCAAGTTAGTTTAAACATAGTCAAATAAGTCAAATTCATAGTATAAGTCAGTCATTTACCCACAAGGGCAAAATAATCATTTTACCCTATAAGGGTATTTCGGTAATCCTACCCTTCAAGGGTATTTAGGTAATTCTACCATACAGGGGTATTTTGGTAATTCTACCCTACAGGAGTATTTCAGTAATTCTACCCTATAGGGGTATTTAGGTAATCCTGCCCTACAAAGGTATTTCGATAATTCTACCCTACAAGGGTATTTAGGTAATTTTACAAATCGAGAGTATTTCGATAATTTCCCAAATCGAGGGTATTTTGATAAGTTCACAAATAGAGGGTATTTCAATAATTTTACAAATCGGGGGTATTTTAGTAATTTCATAAATTAGGGGTATTTTGGTAATTTTACAAATCGAGGGTATTTCAGTAATTTCACAAATCGAGGGTATTTCGATAATTTTACAAATTGGGAGTATTTCGGTAATTTTTGTATATCGGGGTCTTAGCGACCTAAAAAAGGTCTATCGTCGCCTTGAGCAACTTAAGTAACCTAAACAATCACAACGGTGTAAATGGGCCTAAGGCCCATTACTCGGCCCAAGTGGACCCATAAGCTCGTGTGGCCCAATTAGCTTAGAAATAACCTTGGCTATACGGACAGTAAAGTTCAAACCAATAGAAACCATATAACATGCATTTTATCTGTGTGGGGCCCACCAGCCCAATGGGCTCACACGGCCTATTACCCAAAAATGACCCTAGCCATATGGACTACATGGCTTGGTCTAACATTTACCACATTATGCAAATTTAATCCGCGTGAGGCCCACAGTACCATTGGGCCCACACGACCCATTTCGGCCCCAATGCGGCCCAAAATGACCTAAGCCTATGAGAACGCTCATGGTGGCCTCAACCATCTTACACCCATATTCGTGGGCTCGGTCCCACACACGCACAATCGCACGCTCATGTAGCATCATTCACCGGTACTTCAGCTTTTGGCATTTTGTCAATCTACGATCAGAAGGAGTGTGGTTACACACACTCTATCGGCCTTCTCGCCGACTGTCGAATGTAGGGTATTGTTACACACTTGCTCGTGAAACGAACCGCACCCCAAATATCCTCGTACCTAGATTAAAACATCATAACGATTATTTATCCAAAACAAAACAAAAAGAAACCGACAGAAAACTAAATCAACTACTGTGACCTTACCAACAATAAAACACATGTTTCCCCAATTTCAAACAATTTCAGACCCCCTCATCTACAACCAACCCGTAGAATCGGTTCCAAACCAAAGGAGTAACACACAAGTGTTGGGTAATGCGTTGAGTCAGAGAGAAACAATCAGAGAAGAGTATTCGGCTTAGCAAAATATGAGTGTATCAAAAGAAAATAGAAAATGGATAGGCAACCAGATGAATAGCAAAATATGAGTGTATCAAAAGAAAATAGTAAAATGGATAGGCAACAATAAGAAGGTTATGAATAAGAAAAGTAGTTGAAGAGGAGAGAAGGGCTAATGTAGTTGACTATGGTTGTGAGAGATTGAAACATCCTAAATTTTTGGGCCTATGCGTTTAATGGGTGAATATGTGGAATGAGTTAATTTAAGTGCTAGAGGTCCAAATTAGGCTCATTCTTAGGCAAAGGCCTTGATTAAAAGTATCTGTTTGGGCATTATAGGGTTTAAAAGGTAGTATCTATGTTTAAAATAACAAAGTGGGCTTGTGGCCCAATCTTAGGAGGTGACGCCACCCAAGGGAGTAAGGGGCCCAAATTTAAGTTTCATGGAGCCCAATTCTTTTAATTTAAGTTAGCTAAATTTTGGTCATTAGGATTAGGTGGAGTGGATGGCAACAAGGCTAAAATTTAGGGGTTTTAATGTTTAAAATATGTGGATAATAAGCAGATAAAGGCTATTATTTAGGAATTTATTTTATGTGGATAATAAGCAGATAAAGGCTAAGATTTAGGGATTTTAATGATTAAAATATGTGGATAATATGCTGATAAAGGAGGGAGGAGTTAGAGATAATTAAGTCTCTTTTAGATGAGCTAGTAGATTAAGATAAAGGAGAAAAGTTAGGAATTTATCTAGAAAGAGAGTGATGGCCAAGAATCCATCACTGAGAGGAGTAAAGAAACCAGCTACTACATGGCAAAGGGTTGCCGAATTTCCTATAAATAGAGGAGGCTAGCTCCTTGTTTCTGACATTAAATCCTCTCTCTTTTGTGCCAAAATTCCCTAGCTTCTTTTCTCCAAATTTCTTTCTCTAATTTCATAAAAGCCAAAATCGCTAGATCTCATCTCCTGTGGTTGCCGAATCATCTTTAATGGAGTCTGCTTGTGCCAGAATCTAAAGGAAACAATAGGTAATGTTGATTTTGGGATTTTAATGTTCTTTCGGCTTTTCAAAGTCCTTAGCCGAATGGCTATTAGAAACTAATCTCTTATTTCACACTTCTTTTCGACATTCTGGGATTTGAAGAAGGAGGCCAATCGCATAGATCTCTAAGTTATAGAATCATGTTACTTTCGGGATTTCAGGGTAAGAGGATTTGTTTATTTGTATATATAAAATCAGGTAGAATACTAACCATGGCCGAATATAGGAGAGGGCATATTTTCACAGTTTTTCGGCTTTTAAACAAAGTTATAGATTGAGAATAATAGATCTGGATATCAAGGACATAGACTAAGAATATTGGATTTCGCGATATCAGGTGTGTAACACTTCCCCACCGTCTAGATCTGATTAATAATAAATGTATATATATGTATATGTGTTCACAAGATTTATATGTTACATTAAAATCCGAAATCTCAAATTTAAATGACGGACCCTCAGGTTAGTAAATAATCTAACTATATGTTACAAGTAAATTGTTGTACATGTTTTAAATTATTGTGCATGTTGCATGGGGTGGGTGATGAAAGGAGGAAGTTATATGCACATGTATATGAGTAATGGTTTTTACCATGAACTACTGTAGCGGCTAATGCCGTGAACTATTATACGGGCTTCGGCCATTATATGTTATAAGCGCTTGGCCAATATATGTTGATGAGCGACTTGGCGCCATCTTGGAGAGTAGTGGTGTGGGTTGATTGTAGAAATCCCCAATGGTGTGCTGGTTAAATGCAGGCGTGTAGCGGATGGAAACCTAGGCAAATGGGTTGGGCTTGCATATTATATGTTTCCATGTAAATGAATTTATTATTATGTTTAATGAGGCCCAAATCTAGTGGTGTATGAGTGTTGCACACTGAGTCTCCCGACTCACCCCCTTTAAACTAACCTTTCAGGTGACGATTAGTGCATCGGACCAGGCCGGAGTGGAGCGCAAGGTGGCCATGCAAAAGAAGGTGGATCCGGTGACAAAGTTTCCCCATATTAGTTTTTTTTTTAAAAGTACTTTATATTATGGATTTTAAATAAATTGTAATAAGGCCATAGGCCATTTGTTTACATTTTAGATTTAAAATGGGCCTTTAGTATTTGTTCTCATTTTAATTTCTTTCAAGGACATGTAATTAAGTTTTGGGCTTTTGATTATTAAGGCACACTTTATGTAATTTTCTATTTGGGCTTTTTGTCAACACGATTTGTTTTACTAAAAATTTTCTTAGTGACAAACCAGATCCGGTAGTAGTGTTTGGGTCGGGTTTGGGGTGTTACAAATTGGTATCAGAGCCCGGTTCAAAACTCGACTTTGGGATATTGGGCCCAAAAGGTTTTCTAAAAATGGTTATTTGAAACATGGGTTTCTTTTAGTAAAGGTTTGTTAGCTCAGCATGGCACCTGCGTCTCCGGCCAAGTTTGCCAGGTAAGTACTCTAAACCATTGTGTGATATAAATGTGGGCTTAACGGGCTTATGGGACGTAGACTAAGTTAGAATTAGAACTTGATGGACTTTAGGCTTAGTACAAAGTACTTTTTAAAAATTCATAAAACTTAATTTCACTGAACAAACCCGTTAACGAGCCGCAAGGCTAGATGTGGTAACCGTCATACGCATGTCTAGGAAGGATCCTGAAGAGCTTGGTATCTAAGCAGTCCTAGCGACTCACCTCCTCTTCATAGGAATCTTACCTGGTGCATAGTGACTGTTCACTTTAGCCATGACAGGGTGTGGCAATAGGCATACGCATGCCTAGAAGTGGATTCGGGGAGAGCTTGGTATTTAAGCGGTCCTAGTGACTCACCTCCGCTCACACAGAATCTTACGGTGCATAGTATTTGCTCACTCTAGCTATAAGGACTTGTTCATGAAATTTGAACCCATAATTAAAACCCGAAGGGACCAACCACCCTATTTTGCAAACAAAACCCTAAGTTTTGTACACTTCCAAAAAAAAAAATACATTTGATTTGAAAATGTTCGCAACTATGAAAAAAATTACCAAATTACCCTTTTTTGCAAAATAACCAAAATAGCCCTGATTTGTAGAATTACCAAATTACCCTTATTTTGTAAAATTACCGAAATCACAAAATTACCACAATACCCTCAGATCATAAAAATTATCGAAATACCCGAATTTCAAAATTTCTGAAATACCCTAAAATTTTAAAATTATCGAAATACCTCTAAATTTTAAAATTATTGAAATGCCCCCGAGTTTCAAAATTACCTAAATACCCTCAAATTTTAAAATTTTTAAAATGTCCCAGATTCTTAAATTACCAAAATACTCTCGATTTTCAAAATTACCAAAATACCCCCGGGAATGCAAAATTACCAAAATACCCTTATTTTATAAAATCATCAAGGAACCTCATTTAAAAAAAATTTACAAAAATGACCCTGTAGGATAAAATTACGAAAATACCATTGGGTAGTGAAAACAACAACCACAACAACAAAAACACTTTTCTATAATGAACATGAGTTCATGATTGAATGTATGAGTTTCTTAGAGGATATGAACTTGAGACTGTATGGTGAATGCAAATTGAAATAATTACTCTTAAAGCTATCATTCATAAGACTGTCCGTGGTTAAAAAAAAGTGGAAGAAAACTAATAATTCATAAAATTTCTAATTAGATAAACGTGAATCGGTAGAATGAGCACAAGGGGACGAAGACGCTTCAGATGCGAATAATGGTGCGTACCCTACCATAGTATACTAAGTGTTTATTTTGGCTTTAGAATTACAGTGCACAGCGAAAGCATAGTGGTGAGACTCAGGTAGAATGATTACTAGTTAGCTGGAAATTTCGAGGACGAAATTTCTTTAAGGAGGGTAGAACTGTAACATCCTAAATATTTGGGCCTATGCGTTTAATGGGTGAATATGTGGAATGAGTTAATTTAAGTGTTAGGGGTCCAAATTGGGTTCAGGCTTAGGTAGAGGCCTTGATTAAAATTATCTGTTTGGGCATTACAGGGTTTAAATGGTAGTATCTATGTTTAAAATACCAAAGTGGGCTTGTGGCCCAATCTTAGGAGGTGGCGCCACACAAGGGAGTAAGGGGCCCAAATTTAAGTTTTATGGAGCCCAATTCTTTTAATTTAAGTTAGCTAAATTTTGGGCATTAGGATTAGGTGGAGTGGATGGAAACAAGGCTAAAATTTAGGGGTTTTAATGTTTAAAATATGTGGATAATAAGCAGATAAAGGCTATTATTTAGGAATTTATTTTATGTGGATAATAAGCAGATAAAGGCTAAGATTTAGGGATTTTAATGATTAAAATATGTGGATAATATGCTGATAAATGATGGAGGAGTTAGAGATAATTAAGTCTCTTTTAGATGAGCTAGTAGATTAAGATAAAGGAGAAAAGTTAGAATTTAACTACAAAGAGAGTGATGGCGAGAATCCATCATCGAGAGAATAACGAAACCGGCTACTACATGGCAAAGGGTTGCCGAATTTCAGTAAATAGAGGAGGCTAGCTCCTTGTTTCTAACATTAAATCCTCTCCCTTTTGTGCCGAAATTCCCTAGCTTCTTTTCTCCAAATTTCTTTCTCTAATTTCATAAAAGCCAAAATCGCTAGATCTCATCTCCTGTGGTTGCCGAATCATCTTTAATGGAGTCTGCTTGCTTAGGAATCTAAAGGAAACAATAGGTAAGTGTTGATTTTGGGATTTCAATGTTCTTTGGCTTTTCAAAGTCCTTAGCGAATGGCTATTAGAAACTAATCTCTTATTTCACACTTCTTTTCGGCATTCCCGGATTTGAAGAAGGAGGCCAATCGCATAGATCTCTAAGTTATAGAATCGTGTTACTTTTGAGATTTCAAGGTAAGAGGATTTGTTTATTTATATATATAAAATCGGGTAGAATACTAACCATGGCTGAATATAGGAGAGGGCATATTTTCACAGTTTTTTGGCTTTTAAGCAAAGTTATAGATTGAGGATAATAGATCCGGATATCAAGGACATCGACTAAGAATATTGGATTTTGCGATATCAGGTGTGTAACACTTTCCCACCATCTAGATCTGATTAATAATAAATGTATATATATGTATATGTGTTCACAAGATTTATATGTTACATTAAAAGTGAAATATCGGATTTAAACGACGGACCCTCAGGTTAGTAAATAATCTGACTATATGTTACAAGTAAACTGTTGTACATGTTTTAAATTATTGTGCATGTTGCATGGGGTGGGTGATGAAAGGAGGAAGTTATATGTACATGTATATGAGTAATGGTTTTTACCGTGAACTACTGTAGCGGCTAATACCGTGAACTGTTATACGGGCTTCGGCCATTATATGTTATAAGGGCTTCGGCCAATATATGTTGATGAGCAGCTTGACTGCCATCTTGGAGAGTAGCGGTGTGGGTTGATTGTAGAAATCCCCAATGGTGTGCTAGTTGGTACGAGGGCGTGTAGCGGATGGAAACCTAGGCAAATGGGTTGGGCTTTGCCTATTATATGTTTCCATGTAAATGAATTTATTATTATGTTTAATGAGGCCCAAATCTAGTGGTGTATGAGGGTTACACACTGAGTCTCGCGACTCATGTAACACCCCAAACCCGGTCAATACGCCACGACCGAATCTGGTATGTCACTAAGGAAAATAATTTTTGAAAGAATTGAATTAACAATTAAATTTTGTGAAAAACTCTTTGTAATTCTTTATTTGTCGAAAATAAGTTAAAATTTAAAATTTACTTGAAATTACATAAAACTTTAAAACTTAGTTGATAAATCATAGGATAGAAAACATTTATATCTTTTAAGAAAATTGAAATATCATTTTGGAAAATCCATTTGCAATTGAGTATAGAAACTTGAATTTTGGAAATCACTTAATCTGTTGAAAACATTTAACTTGTAATTTTACTATTAAACTATTCATGTTACCCGATGGTAAGATTTTTAAAACCATTATGAGTTTTTAGTTTAGAAAATTGTGGGCTCAATTATTAAATTAACCAAGTAATTTAAAAGCCATATTTTAAACATATTCAAAAATAATCCAAAACATAATTAAACAGGCCTTATTACAAATCCATAAAAATATGAAAACCAAATTAAAATAAAGTACCCAATTGGAAATTCATGTAAAACCAAATTTTATTGCATGGCCTCCTCGAGTTCATCCGGCTCCTCATCCGTAAACTCACGAATCACCTGAAAAGATAAGGGAGAAGGTGAGTCACCAAGACTCAGTGCATATTCCCTCTCCCGGGTAAATACCACATACTTACACAAATTATAACAAAGCAACATATATGTATAATGCACCCAACCTAGCCATCCATAACTCCTTTTCTACCCGTGTGGTACCAAACCTTTGGTGGTGCCAAACCACCGTGACCGAAGTCACGATATAAATGTGATACCAAATCACTGGTGACCAAAGTCACGAATAATCCATCTGTGGGGCCAACCCACGTGTGATACCAAATCACGGCGACGATCCCATATCTCAAAAGTGGGGCCAACCCACGGTGGTGTTAACCACCAGGGACGAGTCGCTATGAGGTGCCAAACCTCTGGTGTCCGAAGACACTAATGTGATACCAAATCACTGGTGGTGCCAAACCACTGGTGACCGAAGTCACGAATCATCAAGTTGTGGGCCCAACCCACATGTGATACCAAATCACTGGCGGCGATCCCATATCTCAAAAGTGGGGCCAACCCACGGTGGTATTAACCACGAGGACGAGTCGCTATGAGGTGCCAAACCTCCGTGTCCGAAGACACGAATGTGATACCAAATCACTTTGGTGACCAAGTCACGATATCAATCTTCCCTCCTCTCATCATACCCGTGCAATATGACATAATAATTCGTGTATGCGTTATGTCATGTATGCTAGACATATATCAAATATAAGTATAACATGAATTACCATCATAATCGATAGACATAAAACAACATAATCATGCTAATCAACCTTTAAGGGTATAACAGTAATTTTACCTACCAAGGGTATTTTAGTAATTTATCCACCAATGGTATTTTAGTAATTTACCCACAAAGGGTATTTTCGTAATTTACCCACCAAGGGTATTTTGTAATTTACCAACCAAGGGTATTTTGTAATTTACCCACCAAGGGTATTTTGTAATTTACCCACCAAGGGTATTTTGTAATTTACCCACCAAGGGTATTTTCAGTAATTTACCCACCAAGGGTATTTTCAGAATTTACCCACCAAGGGTATTTTAGTAATCTACCTACCAAGGGTATTTTGTAATTTATCCACCAAGGGTATTTTAAGAATTTACCCACCAAGGGTATTTTAGTAATCTACCCACCAAGGGTATTTTCAGTAATCTACCCACCAAGGGTATTTTAGTAATCTACCCACCAAGGGTTTTAGTAATCTACCCACCAAGGGTATTTTCGTAATTTACCCACAAAGGGTATTTTAAGTAATTTACCCACCAAGGGTATTTTCGTAATTTACCCACCAAGGGTATTTTGTAATTTACCCACCAAAGGTATTTTACCCACAAAGGTATTTTAATTTACCCACCAAGGGTATTTTATTTTCGTAATTTACACACCAAGGGTATTTTTGTAATTTACCCACAAAGGGTATTTTCGTAATTTACCCACCAAGGGTATTTTGCAATTTACCAACCAAGGGTATTTTTGTAATTTTGTACCGGAATGGCCTTTCTAAAGGTGCGATGTCGCCTTGAGTGACTCAACTACCATTTTCGGTCTTTCTTAGGATTGTTGGGCCTAAACCCGATTTTGGCCCATTCGACCCCACGCTTCGTGTGGCCCACCTAACACAAATCTATCCACGTATATAAGTTCCACCTAGTCTAGTTCACTATATACTATATCATCATACAATTTATTCCAATTGGGCTCTGGGCCCATTGGGCCCATCGCGTGACCAGCAAATTTCAACCCACAAGAATACTCCGATGGCCTCAACTATCGCGTTGAAGCCCCACACGCGCGCTAAATGCGCTCGTGTGGCTACTATTGCCGTGGACTGCACCCGGCATTTGCCGCTCTACAACTAGAGTAGAGAGTTACACACGATAGGACTCGGTGCTAAAGCCGCTGCGACCACTCCCGTGCCCAACGCCCACCAATGTATGTTAACCCTTCTCTGGCATGCTCTTTATATAGCTAGCTCTTCACCTTCATTCCTTGTATCTTTCCGATGTGGGATCCTTCGTCGAGAGAGTTTAAATTCAATGAAACTCTTACCGTCCACTCATAAAATAAATACTCCTTGCTTCTCATGAGATTCGAACCCAGGCTCCCTTATAACATAATCCACGCTACTAGCCACTTTACCAACTAACTCCTTGTGCCTTAAACCATGCGCAACTAAATATAACCTTATGGCCAAGGTCTAAATTCATTTAATAAAAATAATCTAAAAGGAATGCAAACGCTACAACTAGAACCTTGGACCTCCTTCCTTCCTTGTGGCGTCACTTTGCCACTACACCACACACACCACTTGTGTCATTTTCCTCCACATTTTATTCTTAAGGCCTACCCGCCAACCTCCAAGGTTTTTTTCACCTAAAACCAAAATTTTCCCAAAGCTAATATTTGATCCCGGGACTTCATAGCAGCCCCCTAACCTTCCAAAATCACTTATCTAAAAGGTCCAACTTGCACTTAAGCCGATCTCCTATTCTCCAAAAAATTTTAAACGCTACTACACCTAAGGCCCATTGGGCTCAATTCTCATAGGCCCAATTTCAGGATGTTACAACTCACCCCCTTTAAACTAACCTTTCAGGTGACGATTAGTGCATCGGACCGGGCCGGAGTGGAGCGCAAGGTGGCTATGCAAAAGAAGGTGGATCCGGCGACAAAGTTTCCCCATATTAGTTTTTTTTAAAAGTACTTTATATGATGGATTTTAAATACATTGTAATAAGGCCATAGGCCATTTGTTTACATTTTAGATTTAAAATGGGCCTTTAGTATTTGTTCTCATTTTAATTTCTTTCAAGGACATGTAATTAAGTTTTGGTCTTTTGATTATTAAGGCACACTTTATGTAATTTTCTATTTGGGCTTTTTGTCAACACGATTTGTTTTACTAAAAATTTTCTTAGTGACAAACCAGATCCGGTAGTAGTGTTTGGGCTGAGTTTGGGGTGTTACAAATTGGTATCAGAGCCTGGTTCAAAACTCGACTTTGGGATTTTGGGCCCAAAAGGTTTTCTAAAAATGGGTATTTGAAACATAGGTTTCTTTTAGTAAAGGTTTGTTAGCTCAGCATGGCACCTGCGTCTCCGGCCAAGTTCGCCAGGTAAGTACTCTAAACCATTGTGTGATACAAATGTGGGCTTAACGGGCTTATGGGACGTAGACTAAGTTAGAATTAGAACTTGATGGACTTTAGGCTTAGTACAAAGTACTTCTTAAAAATTCATAAAACTTAATTTCCTTGAACAAACTGTTAACGAGCCGCAAGGCTGAGGGTGTAATAGCAATCATACGCATGTCAGGAAGGATCTGAAGAGCTTGGTATTTAAGCAGTCCTAGCGACTCACCTCCTCTTCACAGGAATCTTACTTGCTGCATAGTGACTGTTCACTTTAGCCATGACAGGGTGTGGCAATAGGCATCGCATGCCTAAGAGTGGATTCGTGGAGAGCTTGGTATTTAAGCAGTCCTAGTGATTCACCTCCTCTTCACAGAATCTTACAGTGCGTAGTATTTATTCACTCTAGCTATAAGGACTTGTTCATGGGTGAACCCATAATTAAAACCCGAAAGGACCAACCACCTATTTTGCAAACAAAACCCTAAGTTTTGTACACTTCCAAAAAATACATTTGATTTAAAATGTTCGCAACTATGAAAAAATTACCAAATTACCCTTGTTTTGCAAAATGACCAAAATTGCCTACGATTTGTAGAATTACCAAATTACCCTTGTTTTGTAAAATTATCAAAATCACAAAATTACCAAAATACCCTCAGATCATAAAAATTACCAAAATACCCTCGAATTTCAAAATTTTTGAAATACCCTAAAATTTCAAAATTACCAAAATACCCCTAAATTTCAAAATTACCAAAATACCCTCGAATTTCAAAATTATCGAAATACCCTCAGATTTTAAAATTTTTGAAATGTCTCAGATTCTAAAATTACCAAAATACCCTCGATTTATAAAATTTCCAAAATACCCCTGGGAATGTAAAATTACCAAAATACCCTTATTTTATAAAATCATCAATGAACCTCATTTAAAAAAAAATTTATGAAAATGACCCTGTAGGATAAAATTGCGAAAATACCCTTGGGTAGTGAAAACAACAACAACAACAACAACCACAACAACAACAACACTTTTCTGTAATGAACATGAGTTCATGATTGAATGTATGAGTTTCTTAGAGGATATGAAGTTGAGACTGTATGGTGAATGCGAATTCGAAATAATTACTCTTAAAGCTATCATTCATAAGACCGTCAAGTGGTTAAAAAAAGTGGAAGAAAACTAATAATTCATAAAATTTCTAATCAGATAAACACGAATCGGTAGAATGAGTACAAGGGGACGAAGACGCTTAGATGCGAATAATGGTGCGCACCCTACCATAGTATACTAAGTGTTTATTTTGGCTTTATAATAAGAGTGCGTAGCGAAAGCATAGTGGTGAGACTCAGGTAGAATGATTACTAGTTAGTTGGAAATTTCAAGGACGAAATTTCTTTAAGGAGGGTAGAACTGTAACATCCTAAATTTTTGGGCCTATGCGTTTAATGGGTGAATATGTGGAATGAGTTAATTTAAGTGTTAGGGGTCCAACTTGGGCTCAGGCTTAGGCAGAGGCCTTGATTAAAATTATCTATTTGTGCATTATAGGGTTTAAAAGTTAGTATCTATGTTTAAAATACCAAAGTTGACTTGTGGCCCAATCATAGGAGGTGACGCCACACAAGGGAGTAAGGGGCCCAAATTTAAGCTTCATGGAGCCCAATTCTTTTAATTTAAGTTAGCTAAATTTTGGGCATTAGGATTAGGTGGAGTGGATGGAAACAAGGCTAAAATTTAGGGGTTTTAATGTTTAAAATATGTGGATAATAAGCAGATAAAGGCTATTATTTAGGAATTTATTTTATGTGGATAATAAGCGAGATAAAGGCTAAGATTTAGGGATTTTAATGATTAAAATATGTGGATAATATCTTTGATAAAGGAGGGAGGAGTTAGAGATAATTAAGTCTCTTTTAGATGAGCTAGTAGATTAAGATAAAGGAGAAAAGTTAGGAATTTATCTACAAAGAGAGTGATGGCCAAGAATCCATCACTGAGAGGAGTAAAGAAACCAGCTACTACATGGCAAAGGGTTGTCGAATTTCCTATAAATAAAAGAGGCTAGCTCCTTGTTTCTGACATTAAATCCTCTCCCTTTTGTGCTGAAATTCCCTAGCTTCTTTTCTCCAAATTTCTTTCTCTAATTTCATAAAAGCCAAAATCGCTAGATCTCATCTCCTGTGGTTGCCGAATCCTCTTTAATGAAGTCTGCTTGCGCCGGAATCTAAAAGAATTCGACTTTTCAAAGTCCTTAGCCGAATGGCTATTAGAAACTAATCTCTTATTTTACACTTCTTTTCGGCATTCCGGGATTTGAAGAAGGAGGCCAATCGCATAGATCTCTAAGTTATAGAATCGTGTTACTTTTGAGATTTCAAGGTAAGAGGATTTGTTTATTTATATATATAAAATCGGGTAGAATACTAACCATGGCGAATATAGGAGAGGCATATTTTCCGCTTTTTGGCTTTTAAGCAAAGTTATAGATTGAGGATAATAGATCTGGATATCAAGGACATCGACTAAGAATATTGGATTTCGCGATATAAGGTGTGTAAACTTCCCCACTGTCTAGATCTGATTAATAATAAATGTATATATATGTATATGTGTTCACAAGATTTATATGTTACATTAAAAGCCAAAATCTCGGATTTAAACGACGGACCCTCAGGTTAGTAAATAATCTGACTATATGTTACAAGTAAACTGTTGTACATGTTTTAAATTATTGTGCATGTTGCATGAGGTGGGTGATGAAAGGAGGAAGTTATATGTTCATGTATATGAGTAACGGTTTTCACCGTGAACTCATCATGTGGCTAATGCCGTGAATCGTTATATCTGAGCTTCGCCATTATATGTTATAAGGGCTTGGCCAATATATGTTGATGAGCGACTTGACCGCCATCTTGGAAAATAGTGGTGTGAGTTGATTGTAGAAATCCCCAATGGTGTGTTGGTTGGTACGGGGGCCTGTAGCGGATGGAAACCTAGGCAAATGGGTTGGGCTTTGCATATTATATGTTTACATGTAAATGAATTTATTATTATGTTTAATGAGGCCCAAATCTAGTGGTTTATGAGGGTTGCACACTGAGTCTCACGACTCACCCCCTTTAAACTAACCTTTCAGGTGACGATTAGTGCATCGGACCGGGCCGGAGTTGTTGCGCAAGGTGGCCATGCAAAAGAAGGTGGACCCGGCGACAAAGTTTCCCCATATTAGTTTTTTTTAAAAGTACTTTATATGATGGATTTTAAATACATTGTAATAAGGCCATAGGCCATTTGTTTACATTTTAGATTTAAAATGGGCCTTTAGTATTTGTTCTCATTTTAATTTCTTTCAAAGACATGTAATTAAGTTTTGGGCTTTTGATTATTAAGGCACACTTTATGTAATTTTCTATTTGGGCTTTTTGTCAACACGATTTGTTTTACTAAAAATTTTCTTAGTGACAAACCAGATCCGGTAGTAGTGTTTGGGCCGGGTTTGGGGAGTTACAAATTGGTATCAGAGCCTGGTTCAAAACTCAACTTTGGGATTTTGGGCCCAAAAGGTTTTCTAAAAATGGTTATTTGAAACATGGGTTTCTTTTAGTAAAGGTTTGTTAGCTCAGCATGGCACCTGCATCTCCGGCCAAGTTCGCCAGGTAAGTACTCTAAACCATTGTGTGATATAAATGTGGGCTTAACGGGCTTATGGGACGTAGACTAAGTTAGAATTAGAACTTGATGGACTTTAGGCTTAGTACAAAGTACTTCTTAAAAATTCATAAAACTTAATTTCACTGAACAAGCCCGTTAATAAGCCGCAAGGCTAGGGTGTGGTAACCGTCATACGCATGTTTAGGAAGGATCCTGAAGAGTTTGGTATTTAAGCAGTCCTAGCGACTCACCTCCTCTTCACAGGAATCTTACTTGCTGCATAGTGACTGTTCACTTTAGCCATGACAGGGTGTGGCAATAGGCATACGCATGCCTAGGAGTGGATTCAGGGAGAGCTTGGTATTTAAGCAGTCCTAGTGATTCACCTCCTCTTCACAGAATCTTACAGTGCGTGGTATTTGTTCACTCTAGCTATAAGGACTTGTTCATGGGCTGAACCCATAATTAAAACCCGAAAGGGACCAACCACCCTATTTTGCAAACAAAACCCCTAAGTTTTGTACACTTCTAAAAAAATGCATTTGATTTGAAAATGTTCGCAACTATGAAGAAAATTACCAAATTTCCCTTGTTTTGCAAAATGACCAAAATAGCCCTAATTTGTAGAATTACCAAATTACCCTTGTTTTGTAAAATTATCGAAATCACAAAATTACCAAAATCCCTCAGATCGTAAAAATTATCGAAATACCCCCGAATTTCAAAATTTCCAAAATACCCCAGAATTTTAAAATTATCGAAATACCCTCAAATTTCAAAATTATCGAAATGCCCCTGAATTTCAAAATTACCTAAATACCATTAGATTTTAAAATTTCTAAAATGTCCCGGATTCTAAAATTACCAAAATACCCTCAATTTCCAAAATTACCAAAATACCCCCGGGAATACAAAATTACCAAAATACCCTTATTTTATAAAATCATCAAGGAACCTCATTTCGAAAAAAATTTACGAAAATGATCCTGTAGGATAAAATTACGAAAATACCCTTGGGTAATGAAAACAACAACCACAACAACAACAACAAAACTTTTCTGTAATGAACATGAGTTCATGATTGAATGTATGAGTTTCTTAGAGGATATGAACTTGAGACTGTATGGTGAATGCGAATTCGAAATAATTACTCTTAAAGCTATCATTCATAAGAATGTCCGTGGTTAAAAAAAAAGTGGAAGAAAACTAATAATTCATAAAATTTCTAATCAGATAAACGCGAATCGGTAGAATGAGCACAAGGGGACGAAGACGCTTCAGATGCGAATAATGGTACGTACCCTACCATAGTATACTAAGTGTTTATTTTGGCTTTAGAATTAGAGTGCGCAGCGAAAGCATAGTGGTGAGACTTAGGTAGAATGATTATTAGTTAGTTGGAAATTTCGAGGACGAAATTTCTTTAAGGAGGGTAGAACTGTAACATCCTAAATATTTGGGCCTATGCGTTTAATGGGTGAATATGTGGAATAAGTTAATTTAAGTGTTAGGGGTCCAAATTGGGCTCAAGCTTAGGCAGAGGCCTTGATTAAAACTATCTGTTTGGGCATTATAGGGTTTAAAAGGTAGTATCTATGGTTAAAATACCAAAGTGGGCTTGTGGCCCAATCTTAGGAGGTGACGCCACACAAGGGAGTAAGGGGCCCAAATTTAAGTTTCATGGAGCTCAATTCTTTTAATTTAAGTTAGCTAAATTTTGGGCATTAGGATTAGGTGGAGTGGATGGCAACAAGGCTAAAATTTAGGGGTTTTAATGTTTAAAATATGTGGATAATAAGCAGATAAAGGCTATTATTTAGGAATTTATTTTATGTGGATAATAAGCGAGATAAAGGCTAAGATTTAGGATTTTAATGATTAAAATATGTGGATAATATCTTGATAAAGGAGGGAGGGTTAGAGATAATTAAGTCTCTTTTAGATGAGCTAGTAGATTAAGATAAAGGAGAAAAGTTAGGAATTTATCTACAAAGAGAGTGATGGCCAAGAATCCATCACTGAGAGGAGTAAAGAAACCAGCTACTACATGGCAAAGGGTTGCCGAATTTCCTATAAATAGAGGAGGGTAGCTCCTTGTTTCAAACATAAATCCTCTCCCTTTTGTGCCGAAATTCCCTAGCTTCTTTTCTCCAAATTTCTTTCTCTAATTTCATAAAAGCCAAAATCGCTAGATCTCATCTCCTGTGGTTGCCGAATCCTCTTTAATGGAGTCTGCTTGTGCCGAAATCTAAAGGAAACAATAGGTAAGTGTTGATTTTGGGATTTCAATGTTCTTTCGACTTTTCAAAGTCCTTAGCCGAATGGCTATTAGAAAGTAATCTCTTATTTCACACTTCTTTTCGGCATTTTAGGATTTGAAGAAGGAGGCCAATCGCATAGATCTCTAAGTTATAGATTCGTGTTACTTTCGGGATTTCAAGGTAAGAGGATTTGTTTATTTATATGTATAAAATCGGGTAGAATACTAACCATGGCCGAATATAGGAGAGGGCATATTTTCACAGTTTTTTGGCTTTTAAGCAAAGTTATAGATTGAGGATAATAGATCCAGATATCAAGGACATCGACTAAGAATATTGGATTTTGCGATATCAGGTGTGTAACACTTCCCCACCGTCTAGATCTGATTAATAATAAATGTATATATATGTATATGTGTTCACAAGATTTATATGTTACATTAAAAGCCGAAATCTCTAATTTAAACTACGGACCCTTAGATTAGTAAATAATCTGACTATATGTTACAAGTAAACTGTTGTACATGTTTTAAATTATTGTGCATGTTGTATGGGGTGGGTGATGAAAGGAGGAAGTTATATGTACATGTATATGAGTAACGGTTTTCTTGTGAACTCTTTATGGCGGCTAATGTCGTGAACTGTTATACAGGCTTTGGCCATTATATGTTATAAGGGCTTCGGCCAATATATGTTGATTAGCGACTTGACCGCCATCTTGGAAAGTAGCATGTGGGTTGATTGTAGAAATCCCCAATGGTGTGTTGGTTGGTGCAGGCGTGTAGCGGATGGAAACCTAGGCAAATGGGTTGGGCTTTGCATATTATATGTTTCCATGTAAATGAATTTATTATTATGTTTAATGAGGCCCAAATCTAGTGGTGTATGAGGGTTGCACACTGAGTCTCGCGACTCACCCCCTTTAAACTAACCTTTCAAGTGACGATTAGTTCATCGGACCGGGCCAGAGTGGAGCCCAAGGTGGCCATGCAAAAGAAGGTGGATCCGGCGACAAAGTTTCCCCATATTAGTTTTTTTTAAAAGTACTTTATATGATGGATTTTAAATACATTGTAATAAGGCCATAGGCCATTTGTTTACATTTTAGATTTAAAATGGGCCTTTAGTATTTGTTCTCATTTTAATTTCTTTCAAGGACATGTAATTAAGTTTTGGTCTTTTGATTATTAAGGCACACTTTATGTAATTTTCTATTTGGGCTTTTTGTCAACATGATTTGTTTTACTAAAAATTTTCTTAGAGACAAACTAGATTCGATAGTAGTGTTTGGGCCGGGTTTGGGGTGTTATAGAGATGAAGAATATAGGCTTGGCCAAATACCACAAGAGTAATGCCGAAAACAAGAAGAGAAGAGAAAGGCACTCGAAAGAAATAGAGAAGTAAAAAGACTACCCAAATAGTCACACTCAAATCCGACTATACTTGGAAAAAGAAAGAGAAGAACAAAAATACCAATTCAGCACACTTGTTCTAAGCCGAAACTACACCAAGAAAGGAACTCCTCCACTCTTAAAATGATAAAATGCACAACCCCAAAAGCCTAAGAGAAAATTCAGCACCTATTCGAAAACCAAATGCCAAAATTGCACACCCCCAAACCCCTTTGCCAAAATTTGCACCAACCCCAATTCGGCTACAACTTCCCCCCAATCTTAAACTCCTTAAAAATCTCCATGATCCTCTCCCCTTATCCCTACTTGATATTGTAACATCCCAAAAATGGGGTTATTTGGAATTTAATCATTTTTCTTATGTATGAATTGTTGAGACATTATTTATGGAATAATAGAGTTTAATTAAAGGCCTTGAGTTGGCTCGGAATGGTAGAAATAAATATATTATTTGCGTAAAAGGTGGATAGCCTTAGTGAGTAGGGGTTATAAGAATAAATAAGGGAGCTTTTGTCATAAAAAGAGCCTAGAATAAGTGGCAAAGGGAGGGCCACTTGGGAGCTACACTTGACGCCATCAAGGAACAAGGAGAACCTTGGTTCGAGTCACAATTTTCCCCTTTTTGGCATTATGTTGATTGACACTTGAGGAGAGTCCTCTCTCCCTTTAAACTCTTCAATTATTATTATTATTAATAGATAATATGAGCATTTTATTTTAAGGATAATAGGGGATATCACATGGATTATTAAGAGATTATTACTTATTATTAGAAATTAAATCATATTAGTTTGAATTAAACTAAATGGGTGGTCTAGAGTGAATTAAGGAAGTAAGATGAATCTTGGACTCCTTGTTGAGGAGGAGTGGACCAGCAAGGACTTGTGGAAGAGGGGGAGTTGCGAATGCTTATAAAAGCACCTAAGTGATCACCTTGATTTTCTTTTTTCAATTTGCTTAGCCGAAAATTCAAAGCACTTTCTCCTCATTTTCTTTTATCATTCCATTCTCTCAAAACCATAGCCGAAACCCTCACTACTTCTCCTTGCCGAAACCTCATTCTTTAAATCCTTCTTCTTATATTTCCTACTATAGAATCACCAATTCCCTATTTACCTTTCTTCTTTCTTTTCTCACTAAAAGTCAGCCTTGTTTAAAGCCAATCATAGCGAATCTAATACCTATCAAAGTCGAAAAGCTTTTCTCTTACTTGAAGGCACTTTGGCGAATATCAAAGGTGATACAAGACGTTTGGGACTATCTTTCCAATCGGTTGAGAAGGTAAGGGTACTAACCAATGTTTTAGTATTCACTCTTATGACTGTCGATTTGGGCTTAAGGAAAAGCGAAAATTTGGCATAAACTAATGATGGGCTAATCTTGTTGGTTGAAGCCGATTTCACCTAGGACTTGGGATCTCCAAGCGATGAGGTTGAATCCTCCAAATCTATAGCAATCGGTTTTGGGGTAAGGTGGTAAGATCAACTTTCTTTATTCTTGATATTCATTTAAGCGAAGGCTACTAATTTAGTTAGGTGCCGATTTTAGGGGTGGTGAAGCAAAAGGTTGATACTCAAAACTTTCGGGTAAGGATTCGGGTTCAAAGGAGAGCCCTTTAATTATTTACTTTGGCGAATAGGCCAAAGGGCTAATCCATGGTTGGCGAATGTAGGTACCAAGAAATCTAAGGTGGTGACTCCTTCATTCGGGATTTAGATCACTCAGTGGTGACAGGTGTGTACATACACACTTATAGCAGTTAATATGTGTGATAAATTATATTGCTTGTAAATCTGCTTGATGTAGATATGGATTTAGTACCTTAAAAGGTACAAGCAAGGACCTCGGTAAGTCTCTATTTATATGAGATTATTATGATGCTTTTGGGAAGCATGATTTATTTAATACATGTGATAAATGTATGATCTCTGTTATGATTGTGATATGGGTTGATGAGTGGAGGGGGTGATTAATCGTGCCGACGGGCACCAGTGTTTTAGTAACACACCGTGACTATATGTCACGGAGGTTTGGTACCTCCGGAGGTTTGGTACCTCAATAGCGACTTGTCCCCGTGGCTTAACACCACCGTGGGTTGGCCCCACTTGAGATATGGGATTGTGCGCGGTGATTTGGTATCACACGATGGGTTGGCCCCATCAAATGATCGTGTCTCTGGACACGGTGTTTTAGTAACACATTGTGACTATATGTCACCAGTGGTTTGGCACCACCGATGGTTTGGTACCACAACGGGGTGAGCGATGGCGTTTGGATGGCTAGGTCGGGTATTAAATATTACGCATATTAATTGTTATATGTTGTGTATGAAAATATTTTAAAAGCGGGGAAGGGTTACATCTTGAGTCTTGGTGACTCACCTTCTCCATTATTTTTTTCAGTGATGCTTAGATCGCGGACATGGAGCCGGAGGGACTTGAGGAGGCCATGCGGTGGATTTAAAATTTAATGGACTTTAATTTTAGTTATTTTAAATTTGGTTATTAGGTTGTTCTATTTTGGATGTAATAAGGCCTCATCATACTTTACTTTAGTTACTTTCTTATATGTTGGATATTTTGTTTTAATTATAAATTTGAATCACACGTTTTTCTAAATTAACACGAAAAATGTTTTATCGTGCCATCGGGCACATCTGAAGTTTGTATAATAACTTGACTTAATTAAATTTTCAAACTTGGACTAAGTATGGTTTCAACGAGATGGCTAAAATGAGAAGTTTTCAACAAATATTAAATTGGTTTTTAAAATTGGTTTTCAAAAGTTTTCTCAGTAACGACCCATATTCGGTCCTAACGTTTGGTAGGGTTTGAAATTTATTACAAATTGGTATCGAGCCAGTTCAAAACTTCATTTGTGGGGCCCAAGGCCCAAAAATGTTTTAGTAGGCCTTATTAATTGATTTTGGGTTTTAAAGCGGCATGGTCCGAGTCTCGGCACCGATTCGCCCAGGTAAGTACATCTAAACCTCTGTGAATTATATTACGTAGAAGGGTAGGAAGCATGGAGCGTAGATAGACTTATAGGAACTTGAACCCTAGGATTAGATTACTCGAACACACAAGCAGAACATAAGATTTAAAGAACGAAACCAACCTATGACTTAGTCACTAAGCTAGGGTGTGGTAACCCCTGTCACGCATGTCTAGGATTGGAGATTTGGAAGAGCACGGTATTTAAGCGGTCAGAGTGACTCACCACCTCTTCGGGTATCCTACAGTGCGTAGCTTGGGTTCACCCTAACTCGAGAGGGCTCGGTGGTGTGGTAACCTCGTGCGCATGTCTAGAAAGGTTCGGTGGGAGCTTGGTATTTAAGCGGTCCGTGTGACTCACCTCCTCTCCACAGAAACCCGCACAGTGCGTAGCTTGGGTTCACCACGACCAAGAGGGTTCGGTCATAGGCTAAACATAATGACTAAAACCCAAAAGGAATTAGCCTTGATTTTTGAAAAGGAAGGAAACAACAAAACTTGGTTGTAAAACTTTTCAAATCACTCCTTCAAACGTAAGAACAACTCTTTTTGCAATGTTTTCCCCGAAAAGTTCGATTTGTGGAAAGTTACGAAAATGCCCTTAGGGGTAAAATTACTAAAATGCCACTTGGTTCATAAAACATCAACTCAATGATTTTGTCCAAAATTCCAACTATTTCTCAAATATTCAACTCACTTTGGAAATCCTCAATGAAACACGTGGGTTTTGGAAAATTCTGGCATACTCAACTCATAAAATTACCAAAATGCCCCAGTACAAAATTTTTGCAACATCACCGTTTTAAGAAAGAAAAATTCTCGAAGGGACCCTCGAGTTTTACAAGCTGTTAAAAATACCCGACTTATTAAAATTGCGAAATTGCCCCAAATGACAAATTACCAAAATACCCACGGTTTCAAAGTGATGTTGTATCTTTAAAATTTTACAACTTTTTAGGAAAAACCCTCCGAGTGTTGGGAATTGCAAAACAACCTACTTTACTAAAGTTTTAAAATCTCTTTTATTACAAAAATACCCACAGAGGAAAATGGCGAAAATGCCCTAGGTTAGAAATGGGCGAAATGTCCAAAAGCGAATAGGTATGGAAAGTATTAGGGAATGGATGCAAGAACTCCTTGTGTGAACTAAGATAGAAAATGAAACCTTGTTTGCACGAAAGAACCTCTAATTAAAATTTCTTCATAAAATTTCTTCATGAGTAATAAAGTGGAACAAATGCTAACGATAAAATTTTTTTAATCGATTAAAAGCGCAAGTAGATAGAATGAGTTCTAGAGGGCGTGGGCGCCGTGGGCCTTGATAGGGGTAGGATGATGATTGTACGAACCCGTCAGTCCGGGCAAGGTTCGAAAATGATGTACCACCGCCACCACCACCTCCGGCTTTTGGAGCGGAGGCGAGGATCGAGACGGGAGAGAGGCGATGCTCATGGCGTATTCTGAGTCCTTGAATTGGTGGTGGTGGTGGAAATTTAGGAGCTCAATCATTCCGAGCGAATTCGGTCCAACAATTTGAGGTGTTCCGGTGTGTCGGGAGTGGCACCAGGTGTAGCAGTATTATTTGGAATCTCTGAAAGGATAATGGATGATCTTGACCTGACCGAGGAGGAAAAGCTGAAAGGGGCGGTGTCGCTTCTAAAGGATGAAGCGTACCAGTGGTGGCTGACAGTTCGTGATGGCGCTACGGCAGATGATTTGACTTGGGAATATTTCAAAACCGCCTATCAGAAGAAGTATGTGGGCACCAGCTACACTGACGCGCAGAGGAAGGCTTTTCTGGGTCTAGTACAAGGAACTAAGTCCGTGGCCGAGTATGAGGCGGAGTTTTTAAGACTGAGTAGGTATGCAAGAGGCATCGTGGCTACTGAACACGAGCGCTGTGTCCGCTTTGAGGATGGACTCCGAGATGATTTGAGGTTCTTGATTGCCCATGACAAGTCCGTGAGTTTTCATCTCTTGTGGAAAAGGCTAAGGTAGCCGAGGGATCAAGGAGGCGTGAGACAAAATTATAGTAGGAATAATCAAAGAGAGGATTTGGGTCATTTGGATCCGAGTGGTAATGATCGAGAAGAAGGCTAGGCGAGTGGGCCAAATCAAGCGAGCAAGGCCGTAGCTACTAATCGGAGGCCGACTCGATTGCAATCGTGGGAAGTCCCATTGGGGAAATTGTTCGGCCGCGATAGAGGATGTTTTGAGTGTGGGTCTTTAGAGCATCGGGTCAGAGATTGTCCGGAAGCGAGCTCGGAATCGACCAGAGGCGAGTAACCGTACTCAGGACCGAAATGTGGGATCGCAGAGGGGTCGCGGTAATGGCCGAGGAAGCAATGGTCCTAACCGAGGTCGTGGAACTCGAGCGAGGTTCGAGCAACACGAGAGGCTAAGCGACTGGCTTAGTCTATGCGGCAAAGGCGTCATGAGGAGGGTGGCCGCACGGATGTCATAACCGAGACGTTTCGATTTTGGTCTTCCTTATTATGCATTAATCGATGTGGGTTCTCGCATTAAATGCGTAGCGATGAGTGTGGTAGAGACTTTGGACCTAAACTAAAGCGCTTCTAGGGAGATGATCAGTAGTTAGTCCGTTAGGTCACTCTGTAGTGGTAGACAAACTTTTTAGGATGTACCCTAGAACTCCAAGGGGTCGATGTTAGGGCGATCGATGGAACTACCATTCGGGAGTTCGATTTGATCCTTGGAATGGATTGGCTGGTTAGGTACCGGTGAAGTTGGATTCGCCGCTAAGCGCATGGTTCTCCAAGCAATAGAAGGAATGAGGTGGTTATGATTGGTGTCGAAGGAATTACATCCAATGTGGTGTATGCTTTGAAGGTTGAGAAGATGGTCAAGAAGGGTTGTAAGGCGTTCTTGGTTCAAATTTGTGCTTTGGAAGTTAAGGAGTCGATGAGTTGGAAAGGTCCGAGCAGTTGGGAATTTCTTGATGTGTTCCAGAAGAACTTAGGGTCTACCTCCGGATCGGGAAGTCGAATTGGTATAGACTTGCTACGGAGCAGCACCGTGTCTATAGCACCACCGAATGGCACCAAAGGAGTTGGTGGGTGAAGGCTCAAATTCGAGAAGCTCTTGGATAAGGGATTTATTCGACCTAGTATATCTCGTAGGGAGGCGCTGTATTGTTTGTCAAGAAGAAGGACGGTTCTATGCGGATGTGCATCGACTACCGTCAGTTAAACAAGTTAACGATCAAAAACAAGTACCCATTGCCTCGGATCGATGACTTGTTTGACCAGTTGAAGGGGCGTCGGTGTTTTCGAAGATAGACCTTAGGTCGGGTTACCATCGACTTAAGGTGAAGGGGCGATGTTCACAAGACGGCTTTTCGAACTCGGTATGGGCATTACGAGTTCTTAGTGATGCCATTCGGGTTGACCAATGCACCGGCGGCGTTTATGGATTTAATGAACAGAGTATTTCAACAGTACCTAGACCAATTCGTCGTGGTGTTCATCGATGACATATTGGTTTACTCAAGGACGGAGGAAGAGCATGACAAGCATTTACGGATAGTTCTACAAGTGTTGAGGGAAAAACAATTGTATGCCAAATTCAGTAAGTGCGAATTTTGGCTAAGGGAGGTGGCTTTCTTAGGTCACGTGGTGTCAGCAGAAGGGATTAGAGTGGATCCCCGCAAGATTAAAGCGGTGTTGGAGTGGAAACCGCCTAAGTCGGTGGCAGAAATATGAAGTTTTCTGGGTTTAGCGGGGTATTATCGAAGGTTTGTGGAAGGGTTCTCTCTGATCGCAGCGCCATTGACTAAGTTGCTAAGGAAAGGTGTTCCATTTGTATGGCTAGAGAAGCAGGAAGAAAGCTTTGATAAGTTGAGGAAAATTCGACTAAGCTCGATTTTAGTACAACCGAGGCGAAATTATTCACGATCTATTGTGATGCATCTCTCACGGTTTGGGGTGTGTGTTAATGCGAGGATGGGAAAGTGGTAGCCTATCGTCCGTCGGTGAGACCGCATGAGGTTAACTACCCAACTCACGACTTGTAGTTAGCAGCAGTTATCTTCGCCTTGAAAATATGGAGACATTATCTTTATGGGGAGAAGTCGGTAATTTACACGGACCACAAAAGTTTGAGGTATCTTGACGAAGGATCTGAATCGAGGCAATGTAGATGGATTGAGCTGTTAAAGGACTACGATTGTTCCATCGAATATCATCAAAGTAAGGCTAATGTGGTGGTGACGCGTTGGCCGGAAGGTTGTGGCGGACTTAAGAGCAATGTTTGCTCAGTTGAGCCTATATGACGATGGAAGCCTTTGGCGAGCTTCAAATTAAGCCAATGTGGATCGAGGAGATTAAGAACAAGCAGTTAGTGGATGAAGGGTTAAATGCGAAGAGAATACAAGTTCAGGATGGTGGTTTAGAGGGGTATAGTGTGACTAGTGATGGTGTGCTATGTTTTCAGGGACGGCCTTGTATGCCAAGAGATATGGAGTTGAGGCAGAAAATTCTCCAGGATGCTCATAGCAGCCCATACGCTATGCATCCGGGAGGAAACAAGATGTATGGAGATTTGGAAAGCGATTACGTGGCGGGTTAAAGCGTGAGATAACGAAATTCGTCGGGAAGTGTTTGGCGTGTCGTGAGTTAAATTTGAACACCGATTGCCATCGGGGCTACTTCAACGGTAAAGATCCCTCAATGGAAGTGAGAGCGGATCACTATGGATTTCGTCGATGGTCTACCCCTTACGCCCAAAGACAAGAAAGATGCGATTTGGGTAATTGTAGACCGTCGACTAAATCGACTCATTTCATACCGGTGAGAATGGATTACTCACTCGAAGCTAGCAAAGTTGTATGTGGCGAGATAGTCGATTGCATGGTGTACCCGTGTCGGTTATCTCGGATAGGGACCCAAGGTTCACTTGAGGTTTTGGAAAGCGTTACATCAAGCGTTGGAGTGCAGCGGTTGGATTTCAACCTGACTTTCCATCCTCGGTCGACGGGCAATTCGAAAGGGTCATCTGAGATCTTAGAAGATATCTTTGAGAGTTGTGTCTTGGAATTCCGAGGTAGTTGGGAGAATTCTTACCCCTAGCGAGTTCGCCTACAACAATAGCTACCAGCGAGTATTGAGATGGCACCATCTGAAGCCTTTGTATGGGCGGAAATGTCAAACTCGGCGTGTTGGGCGGAGTTGGGTGAACGACAAGTGTTGGGCCCGAAATGGTAGCGAGGCGAAGACAAAGTCAAAGTGATTCGGTCTCGTCTCAAGGAAGCATCGATATGGCGAAGTCTTATGCCGATCTCAAACGTAAGGAAATGGAGTATCTTGTGGGAGATAAGGTCTTCTGAAGGTGTCGCCTTGGAAGAAGGTACTAAGGTTTGGGCGAAAAGGAAGCTAAGCCCAAGGTTCATCGAGACCATATCTGATTGTAAAGGCGAGTGGGTCGGTAGCTTATCGACTAGAGTTGCCGTGAAATTAAGTCGGATACATAGCGTCTTTCACGTATCAATCTTTGAGGCGGTATCGGTCGGATCCATCACATGTGGTGCCTGTGATGTAAATCGAGGTTAACGCAGACTTATCTTTTGAGGAGGCAGGTTGAGATCTTGGATAGGGATATAAAGGTTCTACGAGGAAGTCGGTGCCCTTAGTGAAAGTGCTATGGCGGAACCATGGTCTTTGAGGAAGCTACGTGGGAACACGAGGATGTGATCTGACAATACCCTCATCTTTTAGTTATGTAATTTCGGGATGAAATTTATTTTAAGGGGTAAAGCGTAACATCCCAAAAATGGGGTTATTTGGAATTTAATCATTTTTCTTATGTATGAATTGTTGAGACATTATTTATGGAATAATAGAGTTTAATTAAAGGCCTTGAGTTGGCTCGGAATGGTAGAAATAAATATATTATTTGCGTAAAAGGTGGATAGCCTTAGTGAGTAGGGGTTATAAGAATAAATAAGGAGCTTTTGTCATAAAAGAGCCTAGAATAAGTGGCAAGGGAGGGCCACTTGGGAGCTACACTTGCGCCATCAAGGAACAAGGAGAACCTTGGTTGAGTCACAATTTTCCCTTTTGGCATTATGTTGGGATGACACTTGAGGAGAGTCCTCTCTCCTTTAAACTCTTCAATTATTATTATTATTAATAGATAATATGAGCATTTTATTTTAAGGATAATAGGGATATCACATGGATTATTAAGAGATTATTACTTATTATTAGAAATTAAATCATATTAGTTTGAATTAAACTAAATGGGTGGTCTAGAGTGAATTAAGGAAGTAAGATGAATCTTGGACTCCTTGTTGAGGAGGAGTGGAATGAAGGACTTGTGGAAGAGGGGAGTTGCGAATGCTTATAAAAGCACCTAAGTGATCACCTTGATTTTCTTTTTTCAATTTGCTTAGCCGAAAATTCAAAGCACTTTCTCCTCATTTTCTTTTATCATTCCATTCTCTCAAAACCATAGCCGAAACCCTCACTACTTCTCCTTGCCGAAACCTCATTCTTTAAATCCCTTCTTCTTATATTTCCTACTAGCGAATCACCAATTCCTATTTACCTTTCTTCTTTCTTTTCTCACTAAAAGTCACCTTGTTTAAAGCCAATCATAGCGAATCTAGTACCTATCAAAGTCTTGAAAAGCTTTTCTCTTACTTGAAGGCACTTTGGTCGAATATCAAAGGTGATACAAGGCGTTTGGGACTATCTTTCCAATCGATTGAGAAGGTAAGGGTACTAATCGAATGTTTTGTATTCACTCTTATGACTGTCGATTTGGGCTTAAGGAAAAGCCAAAATTTGGCATAAACTAATGATGGGCTAATCTTGTTGGTTGAAGCCGATTTCACCTAGGACTTGGGATCTCCAAGCGATGGGTTGAATCCTCCAAATCTATAGCAATCGGTTTTGGGGTAAGGTGGTAAGATCAACTTTCTTTATTCTTGATATTCATTTAAGCGAAGGCTACTAATTTAGTTAGGTGCCGATTTTAGGGTGGTGAAGCAAAGGTTGATACTCAAAACTTTCGGGTGAGGATTCGGGTTCAAAGGAGAACCCATTAAATTATTTACTTTGGTAGAATAGGCCATAGGGCTAATCCATGGTTGGCGAATGTAGGTACCAAGAAATCTAAGGTGGTCGACTCCTTCATTCGGGATTTAGATCACTTTCGGTGGTGACAGTGTGTACATACACACTTATAGCGATTAATATGTGTGATAAATTATATTGCTTGTAAATCGCTTGATGTAGATATGGATTTAGTACCTTAAAAGGTACAAGCAAGGACCTCGGTAAGTCTCTATTTATATGAGATTATTATGATGCTTTTGGGAAGCATGATTTATTTAATACATGTGATAAATGTATGATCTACATTATGATTGTGATATGGGTTGATGAGTGGAGGCGGTATTAATCGTCTTGAAGCGGGCACCGATGTTTTAGTAACACAAGTGACTATATGTCACGGAGGTTTGGTACCTCAGGAGGTTTGGTACCTCAATAGCGACTTGTCCACGTGGCTTAACACCATAGTGGGTTGGCCCCACTTGAGATATGGGATTGTCGCGGTGATTTGGTATCACACGATGGGTTGGCCCCATCAAATGATCTGTGTCTCACGGACACCGGTGTTTTGGTAACACATTGTGACTATATGTCACCAGTGGTTTAGCACCACCGGTGGTTTGGTACCACTGGGGGGTGAGCGATGGCGTTTGGATGGCTAGGTGGGGTATTAAATATTACGCATATTAATTGTTATATGTTGTGTATGAAAAATATTTTAAAAGCGGGGAAGGGTTACATCTTGAGTCTTGGTGACTCACCTTCTCCATTATTTTTTTTCGGTGATGCTTAGATCGCGGACATGGGTAGGAGGGACTTGAGGAGGCCATGCGGTGGATTTAAAATTTAATGGACTTTAATTTTAGTTATTTTAAATTTGGTTATTGGGTTGTTCTATTTTGGATGTAATAAGGCCTCATCATACTTTACTTTAGTTACTTTCTTATATGTTGGATATTTTGTTTTAATTATAAATTTGAATCACACGTTTTCTAAATTAACACGAAAAATGTTTTATCGTGCCATCGAACATCGAAGTTTGTATAATAACTTGACTTAATTAAATTTTCAAACTTGGACTAAGTATGGTTTCAACGTGATGGCTAAAATGAGAAGTTTTCAACAAATATTAAATTGGTTTTAAAATGGGTTTTCAAAAGTTTTCTCCATTACTGATATCCTCCACCACCAACTCACAAGACCAATTCGAACTCTCTAACAAATTCATCCAAGACCAAGTCAACAACCACCTCAAGAGAGTTTTAATCCAACTCTACCTCTCTCGCCTCATGGAAATAAAATAAAATCCCCTTTACATCCCATGCGATTTGAACTCAAGATCGCTTGCCACACCATGACTCCTCAACCACTATACCACATGCTTCCTCGTGTCACATTTTCACCCTAACTATTCTTAAAGCCTACTAACAAGTACCAATGGTTTAATTCACATTTACCATAAATTTTGCTAGAGTCTAGGTTGAACCCAAGAGTTCTCCAATACCTCTCAGGACCCATAACACCAAAGAAGACATATTTTTATGTTATTCACATGCATAACTAAATTCCAATTCCTCCAGCACATGAATCCCATTTCTTCTAGGCCCAAAATTTGGGGTGTTACAATTCAGGTATGTATTCATACTATGTTAAGAAATTAAGGTAAATTGTACACTTGAATTGATGATTTAAAGTTATGTGAAATAAATTATGTGTTAGCATATTTGAACTTATAAGTGATTAGGCCTATTGATGTATTTGTGATAATATAAGTGATTCGGCCTATTGATATGGTTGTGATATTTAAAAGTGATAATTATATATGTTTATGAGTATTTGTGCATTTAGCTATATGATGTTAAATGCTAATGTATATTTGATAACATATAAACTTGTGAGTGTGATTTATGTATATTTAATTAAGGTTTGGATTGACTTGGCTAATTGATTTAGTATTAATGTTCATATGATTATTGTTTGCTTATGACTTACTAAGCTGCGAAAGCTTTCTGTGCGTATGTTTACTCTTCATTTTATAGATTTTGGAAGATGGGTTATGAGCTCGGGGATCATCAGATGAGCCTATCACACTATCGACTGTTTCGGTATTTACTAAGTTTGAATTTTCAATCTATGGCATGTATAGTCTAGTATTAGTTTGGTTGGTTTTGAATTTGTAATTATTAAAGCCATGCGAAAATGGCTAGAAATAATATTCAAGCTTATTTAATCATGGTTATATACATATACATATACATATATATATATGTATATGGTATGTGTGACATGTTTGGTTGTGGTCTTGGTGATTCAACTATGGGTTAATTATAAGTAATTATATGTGAATCTTGTTTGATATGCTTTGTTAAAATGTTGTTAAGTGATTGGTATTAAGTGAATTCTGTTATGATATATAGGTGAAATGCTAAGTATATCTTAGACGAGATGATAGTTAAATTTGGTTTGTAAGAGTGTGTTTACATTGATAAATTGTTATGAAAGGAACTAGTAATTTGCATATGTATGTTCGATTATAAGGGAGTGAAAATCATGTATAAATTCGGTCTTAATCTAGTTATGTTTTGTAAGTGTGTTTTATGCTATAATTTGGTGTATGGATTTAGGTTTAGACAAATGTGAAGTGATATGTATGATGTTGTAATGTGAATCGATATGGTTTGATTTGGAAATGACATACTTTGGCTTATGATTTAATGGCTAAGTCTTGTTCAAATTATGATGATATTTTTGGGTTGCCAATTTGTTATGAAATAAAATAAGAATGTGGAGTATTTAAAAAAACGTATGATTTGCTCATGTAAGTGGTATTAATATTCGATTTTTATATTTGTAAGATGATATGAAATGTATGAATTTTTGGATATGGCTAAAATGGTATATTCATATGTACAAACTCGTAATAAATAAATATGCATGTTTTGATCTTTTAAGCGATATATTTATAAATGTCTTTTAAATGGGCTTAAATTTATAAATAAAGTACATACAAATTAGGGTAATGATAGTTAGGTGAGTAATGAAAGTTGTAGGTTTAGTTTTATAGTTTTTAAATGGTTGACCGAATATGTGTATGTGAATAAATGAATGGTTATGTACAAGTATATTTTGGGTTTAATGAATAGTATTTGAGTTGGTTGAATTCTTGGTTAAAATTTGTATACAAAATGATTCAATTGGTATGGTTATATGCGCATGTACTTGTGATTTGATAAAAGGTATATTGGTTTTGTTATGGAGTGGTATTTATGTTTAGAAATGGCTTTTGCTTTAAAGTGATATGTGCAAGTTATAATAGCACAAAAAGCATATTTGGTTGTGTTGTATAGTTAATTAATGTTTTATATATGAAGGAATATTGGGTTGTATTTTTATGATTTGATTATTGAATACCATGATTATAAGTTTATGGTTCGACAATTAAATTTTATAACACATTTGTAATATGATTTGATATATGTTGTTGGTGCGAATATGTGAATTTAATAAATGATACTGATATGATTGAATTTCGAAGCATAGTTTGTTCATGAGATATTATTAATAAAGTCTATTTGATTTTTAATTAGCTTTATTCTGTATTTTTATACGAATTTGACTTATATGATTATGTGAAAGTTTAAAACTGTGTTATGTCCGTAATGCCTCTTAACTCATTTCGGCAACGGTTACGGGTTAGGAGTGTTACAGTCTTTCTTCTTTACGAACATATTTGGTTGTGTTGTATAGTTAATTAATGTTTTATATATGAAGGAATATTGGGTTGTATTTTTATGATTTGATTATTCGAATACCATGATTATAAGTTTATGGTTCAACAATTAAATTTTATAACACATTTGTACTATGATTTGATATATGTTGTTGGTGCGAATATGTGAATTTAATAAATGATACTGATATGATTGAATTTCGAAGCATAGTTTGTTTATGAGATATTATTAATAAAGTCTATTTAATTTTTAATTAGCTTTATTCTATATTTTTATACAAATTTGACTTATATGATTATGTGAAAGTTTAAAACTGTGTTATGTCCGGTAATGCCTCTTAACTCATTCTGGCGACGGTTACGGGTTAGGGGTGTTACAGTCTTTCTTCTTTATGAACAACACTGGTGCACCCTAAGGCAAAAAACTAGGTAGTGCAAAATCTCTATCTGTTAACTCTTGCACCTGAGCTTTCAATTCTTTCAATTCTACCGGAGCCATTCTTACAGAGCTATCGATAACGATGATGTTCCCAGCACTAATTCAATAGCAAACTTGACCTTTCTGATCAGTGGTAACCCATACAACTTTTTTGGAAACACATCTGGATATTCACATACCATTGGTATAGATTCAATCTTTGATTCAGACACTTTCATATCCAGTACATATGCAAGGTAAGCATCACAACCTTTTCTCACATATCTCTGAGCTAACATTGACGATATCACAATAGGTAATCCACTCGACTCATCAGATTCAATTCGAAGGATTTCACTATTCTGACATTTCAATTCAATAGTCTTTCATCTATAATTCACAACAAAATTATGTAGCGTCAACCAATCCATACCAAGAATTACATCGAATTCATCAACAGTAATAACATCAAATTTGCTAGAAAACAGTAACCCCAAGTCATTAAAGAGCAGTTCTTGCAAACTTTATCAACTAGAACACACTTGCCTTAGGGTTTGACACTTTAACCACAAATTTGGTAGATTCAACAGGCAAACACTTACTAGACACTGACTTCTCACAAGCATATGAATGAGTCGATCCAGGATCAATCAATGCAATTACATGAGTTTCATAGAGAGAAAATGTACTGGTGATAACATCTGGTGATGACACCTCTTCGTGAGCGCGAATAGCATAAGCTGTAGCTAGTGCTCTAGCCTCAGATATCGTAGTCGAATCTTTTGTCGTACCTTTACTACTGGTTACATTTCTCATATTTTTAGGTGGCCTCCCTCTATTAGTTGTGTTGTTCGATCTTGCATTCTGAAATTTATCTTTCTCGGCTAACCAGGGCAATCTCTAATAAAGTGATCTAACGAACCACATTTGAAACAAGCTTTATTATTCATCCAGTAGTCTCCAAAATGTCATCGTCCACACTGTTGACACTTGGGTTTGTTGTTTCTCACACTTCCAACACTCGATACTGAAGTGGCTTGAGATTTAGGACTTGTATATTGCTTTCCACGATCTCTATTTGAATAACCCACTGAAGTTGTCGATCAGTTATACGAATCTCATGTTTTCTTTGACGAAGATTGATATGGTTTACTCATCGGCCTCTTTCTCGAATCTCTAGCCTCGAAATTAGCTTTTCTCTTTTCTTTGCTAAGTTCTTCAGCTTTGCATGCTTTTTTGACTAATACAACAAATTATTTCAACTCTAGAATCCTGACTAGTAGTCTGATGTCTTCATTCAACCTGCCTTCAAATCTTTTACACATAATTGTTTACCCGTATTTGAGCCAAAAATTATTTCTTGAGGAAAACCTTTATACAAAACATTGAGCCGAAACATAAATTGTACTTATCCTTTTTCCTTGGTCCTTGAAATGCATGAACTTAGACGTCGGGCCATATGTATTCAGGGATAGGTAGATACATAAAGGTGGTTTTGAAAAATCAAAGTGAAATAGGAAGAGACAATGTGATATAGTAATTATAGGTTAGACAAAAGTGTGCAAAAATGAAAATTTCAAAAAAAGTTAAAATGAGAAGAAAAAGGACAAAGAGAAACTAAAGCATTAAGAGTGAGAAAAAAGAAAAAAGTCAAGTGACCAAAAACAATACGTCAAAAATTTAGAAAAACTCAGTCATTAGTGCACCAAATCTCATTAAGTTGGCCATAATTGCAACTATTACATTGTAACTTCCTACATGGAGAGATAAGGAAGGTGATAGGAAGAGATAAAAAGTGGTGAGCGGGAAGGGGATATTTAAGGAGGTGAATAGGGTACTATACGATGTGCTAAACTAATTTCCTATTTGAACCATTTTGAAGTGCCCTATTCTTGAAATCCATAGCAACCTTAATTGGAACAGCCCGATTTAGACCCTAGTCAGAATAGTAGTTTTGGGACCACAAATCCAAGTTGGAAAAATATTTTAATAATATTTTTGAGTTTACAGTATGTGATTAAGCATGTGTGAAAGCTTTTTGAATTAATTTTATCGATTGGTTGTTTAATTTGAGAAAAGGGCTTAATAGCGTAAATTGCAAAAGTGACTTGCTATTTGTTAAAGTGCTAAATTGCTATGTTCTTTTAATGTGGAGGCCTTAAAATGAAATTAGGCCATTAAATGATAGGATGGACGTTAATAGACAACCATTATATGGTTTTCTAATTATTTCATAAAGGCTAAAATCGGTAATTGATAATTTTGTTATTATAATTAAAACAAAACCAAATTTTGTATCATCTTTTATGATACTTTACCGAAAATAACAAAAGAAAAGAAATTTTAAGAGCAAAATAGGGTTCAACACTTTTGGTTGTTGATTAAAGTATGTTCTTTGCTTGATTTTTGATAATTTCTGAAACACCCCAAACCCGACCCACAAGCCCCGACCGGATTTGACATGTTCCTTAAGAAAAACTTAGCTTAATTTCGCTTCATCTTCTTATAAAATAAGTCAATTCAAAACTAGGTCAAAATTTTAACGAGTTGGAAACCAAGTTGCCATTCGAGTTTGTATTTTGTTAAGATCGTTTCTTTCATACTCAAAAGGGTTTGTCAGATTTTAGAGTTCCTTTGAAAAAAAAATCGTTAGTTTGATTGAATGATAAAACATTGATGTTGCATTGAAGAAGAGTGTAGACGAATATAAAAAAAAGAGAAAAGGAAACGATGGATGGGAGGTTCGGCCAAGGTACTATTCAGCCTTTGATGAAAAGTAAGAGAAGAAGAATTAGTGAAGAGACTCAAGGAGGTTCGGCTATGGTCTCAGCAAATGGGAAAGGTTCTTTCGGCTTTTGAGGATGGAAGAATCGGTGCAAAGAATAAGAGAAAGGGTTGGGGTTTGTGTGGCTTCGGCTATGGTGAGAGTGGAGGGTATGTTTCGGCTTTTAGAGGGTGAATGAAGAAGAAAAGGGATAGCTTGCTAAGATGAGAAAAAGTGCACAAATGGTTCTTCACTTTCGGCTTTTGATCAAGAGAGAAAAGAATGCAAGTTTCGGTAAGAAGCACAAATGAAAAGAAAACTTTCAAAAGAGAGAAAATGGCCACACATTCTCCTTATTTCAGCCAACTCTTTCCCTCCACTCAAATCCCTTCTTTTCCTCCTATTTTTCCTCTTCTCCTCTCATTCAAAAGAGTTTGAATGAGTCAAACTCTTATCTCCCTTCTTAGCCAAAAATTCAAGTGCCTTGACCAAGTCAAATTCCCATCCATTTAGTGTCTAATTGCTGTCCAACTCCTCTCTTGCCTGTGCCAAAAAGGTGATAAAATAATGCTCCGATTGCCGCCACCATGATTCGAACCCTTGATCTCTACTCCCCTAATGACACCACCTCCTTATATGCTTGGTGGCGTCTCCTTGCCACCTTACCACTGTGCTTGTTATGCTGACATTCGCCAAAATTACCTATGTAACCTACCCCAGTCGGCTATCCTCCTTTCTAAGCTTCAAAACACAAATTTTAACCAAAGCTCCTAGCTTAACCTAGCCCCTTTGAGACTCTCAAACACACCCATACATTCAAGCAACGCATCATACACACATAAACATGAAATAAACGCAGAACCCCTAAAAACCCGGATGTTACAGTTCTACCCCTTAAAGAAATTTTGGCCTCGAAATTACCTGGCTAAAATAGGTGAGGGTCTTGCTGTCGCCTTGCTTCCTCTGGCTCCCACGAAGCTTCTTCCGATCCATGGTTTCACCATAACACCTTGACTGGAGGAACTAGTTTCCTCCGTAACACCTTCACATCCCATTCTAAAATCTGAATCGGCTCTTCCTCATAGGACAAATCTGGTCTCAATTCCACTTCTTCAACTGGCACTACATGAGATGGATCTGATCGACAACGACGTAACATCGAAATGTGAAACACATTGTGCATCTATTTTAATTCTAAAGGCAACTCTAGCTGATACGCCACTGGTCTAACCCGCTTCAAAACCCGATAAGGCCCTATAAACCTGGGACTCAGCTTACCCTTGCAACCAAATCTCATCACCTTCTTCCATGGCAAAACTTTCAGAAACACCTAATCTCCCACTGTAAACTCTATCTCCTTCCGCTTGAGATCTACATACGACTTTTGTCTGTCAGATGCCTCCTTCAACCGTGCCCGAATTACCTTAACCTTTTCTTTCGATTCTGCCACAATATCTGGACCCAAAACATGATGTTCCCCTAATTCTGTCTAACATGTAAGAGTACGACACTTCCGTCCATACAGTGCTTCATACAGTGCCATATGAATACTTGCTTGATAGCTATTGTTGTACGCAAACTCCGCTAAAGGCAAGAACTCCTCCCAACTTCCTCTGAAATCTATCACGCAACCCCTAAACATATCCTCTAACACTTGAATTACCCGTTCAGACTGGCCGTCCGACTGCGGATGAAATGCCGTACTGAAGTCCAACCTGGTGCCCAATGCCTGATGTAGTACTTTCTAAAACTGAGACGTAAACCTCGGATCCCTATCCGAGATAATCGACACCGGTACCCCGTGCAGCCTCACAATTTCTGCCACATACAACTTTGCCAACCTCTGCAGAGCATAGTCAACCTGCACCGGTATGAAATGTGCAGACTTTGTCAACCGATCCACTATCACCCATACCGAATCTTTCTTAGTGAGCGTAAGGGGAAGCCCACTAACGAAGTCCATAGTGATTCTCTCCCACTTCCACTGCAGAATCTTTATTGGTTGAACTCGAAGGTACTTGGTGTTCAGCTTTAACCTGCTGACACGTTAAGCACTTCCCCACAAATTCTGTAACTTTTCGTTTCAGACCAGGCCACCAAAACTGATCCCGTAGATCCTTGTATAACTTACTTCCTCCAGGATGCATGGCATAAGGGCTACTATGCGATTCCCGAAGAATTCTCGCCTTAACTCCTCATCCTTGACATCTGAGACCTTACCCCAAAATAAAAGACTCCATCACTATTTACACCATAGTCTTCCAATTCCCATTACGCACTTGCGATGAGCTTAGCACTCAGATCGTCATCTACCAACTGTTTCTCCTTTACTTGACTTAACCACGTCGGCTTCACTTGCAACTCCGCTAGCAAACTTCCATCGTCATAAAGACTAAGATGTGCAAACATCGTCCTTAGATCTGACACTAGTTTTTGACTTAGGGCATCTGCCACCATATTCGCTTTACCCGGGTGATACTCTATTGAACAGTCGTAGTCTTTCAACAACTCCACCCATCTTCACTGTCTCAAATTCAGCTCCTTCTGAGTTAACAAATATTTTAGACTCTTGTGGTCCGTGTAGATCACCGACCTTTCTCCATACAAATAGTGCCTCCACACTTTTAGAGCGAATACAATCGCAGCCAACTCTAGGTCATGCGTTGGATAGTTAACCTCATTTGGCCTTAATTACCGAGACGCATAAGCAACCACCTTCCTGTCTTGCATTAGAACACATCCTAATCCTGTGTGAGAAGCATCACAATACACCACAAAGTCTTTCCCTGCTTTCGGCTGAATCAAAATCGGAGCCTCTGTCAATACTCTTTTAAGCTTCTCAAAACTCTCCTGGTGCTTATCTGCCCACACGAAAGGTACCTCCTTTCTCAACATCTTCGTAAAAGGTGCTGCTATTGACGAGAACCCTTCAACAAATCTCCCTGCTAACCCCAAGAAACTACGAATCTCTACCACAGACTTAGGTGGTTTCCAATCTAGCACCGCCTCAATTTTCTGAGGATCTACCCTTATCCCTTCCGTAGATACTACATGTCCCAAAAACGAAACTTCCTTTAACCAGAATTTGCATTTACTCAACTTGGCATATAACTTCTTTTCCCTTAGAACCTGTAGCACTACCTGAAGATGCGCATCATGCTCTTCCTCAGACGTGGAATATACCAGGATGTCGTCTATAAACACAACGACGAACTGATCCAAGTAAGGTTAAAAAAGCGGTTCATCATATCCATGAACGCAGCTGGGGTGTTCGTCAATCCGAACGGCATTACTAAGAACTCATAATGTCCATATCTAGTCTGGAAAGTTGTCTTATGGATATCTGCTTCCTTCACCTTAAGCTGATGATATCCCGACCTTAGATCTATTTTTGAAAATACTGCAGCCCCCTTGAGCTGATCAAACAAGTCGTCTATCCTCGGCAACGGATACTTGTTTCTGATCGTCAGCTTATTCAATTGCCGGTAATCTATGCACATGCGCATAGTCCCGTCCTTCTTTTTCACGAATAGGACCAGTGCTCTCCATGGAGACACACTAGGTCAGATAAACCCACGATCGAGTAACTCTTGGATTTGGGCCTTGAGCTCTACCAACTCCTTTGGTACCATTCTATACAGAGCGATAGATACTGGCGCTGTACCTGGCAACAAGTCAATCTCAAACTTCACCTCACGATCCGGCGGCAACCCTAGAAGTTCTTTCGGAAAGACATCCAGAAACTCTTTTACCGTCCTAAGCCCTTCTACAGCTACTTCTTTAGCCTCCAGAGCACTGACAAGCATCAAAAAGGCCATACATCCCTTTCTTACCATCTTCTCTGCCTTAAGAGCAGACACTACATTAGACAGGTAATTCCTCCTCTCACCCATCACCACGATCTCATTGTTATCAGAAGTCCTCAACGACATGCGCTTAGCAGCACAGTCCACATTCGCATGGTACCTCACTAACCAGTCCATGCCTAAGATTAAGTTAAAATCCCCAAATGGTAGCTCCATTAAGTCAGCTGAAAACTGCGCCCCTTGAACTTCTAAAGGCACTTCCCTAAAGAGTTTGTCTACTACTATTGATTGCCCTAAAGGACTAAGTACAATCATCTTCCTAAGGACAGTCTCAAGGTTCACATTCAGAGTTCTAGACACTTCACTAGCGATGTAAGAATGAGTCGACCCCATATCTATTAGAGCAGTAAAGGGTTATGATGTTAGGTGCGTTACTATCCTTTCTCGGACGAACTGCATACACCAGGCCCGACTGTCTTGCCTCCGTGTTACCAACACCTCTGCCCGGTGTCCCGCGACCTCTACCAGAACCATTACCTCTGCCAATCGAACAACGACCCCTCTGCGGCTACTGTCCACCTCTTCTAGCCCGATTAAAACCCTGACCTGTTGGTCGGCTTCTATCTGCTTCCACAGGACAGTCTCTAATCATGTGATCTTTGGACCCATACATAAAACATCCCCTGTCTTCTTCTAACACTCCCCCGGGTGCATCCTTCCATATTGAGCACATGTACGATACTGACCTTCCATAGTAACATGCTGACCTCGCGGCCCATCAACCCTAGGTCTTTTTTGGAAATTCCCAGATAACCCTGATGACCCACAACTTCTCTTACTCTTACCCTGACCTCTACTCGATTCTGCCTCTTGGTACGCTTCACTCCTCGACTATTTTCACTTTTTCAACCAATACCGCGAAGTCTCTCTCTCGCTGTGGAGCTATTAACACCTTCACTCATCTCGAAGCCTATTTTTGAATCGTACGCAGCGCTCATAATCGATCGACACGATTCCCTGGGCATATCAGCTCAAACAAAAGAATTCTGCTTCATACTCAGCTACGAATTTGCCCCCTTGTACCAGATTCAAGAACGCATTCCTCTGAGCATCCACATAACTTGCTCCTACATACTTCCCTTGGAACATCATCTTGAAATACTCCCAATCAATCCGGTCCACCTGGGTACCCTCTCTAATAGTGAGCTACCACTAGTACGCCTCATCCCAAAGTAGTGACACTGCCCCTTTCAGTTTTTCCTCAGCCGTGCAGTCCAGGTCGTCCATAATCCTTTTGACTGCTTCCAACCAATATTCAGCAACATTTGTGGCCACCCCAGAGACCCCCTGAACACCTCAGCTCTATTTGCTCGCAGTCACTTAGGCACTGACTTTCGAGCCCCTCCACCTAGACCTGCTCCAACAACTCTTTCCAACACTTGTAACATCGCCAAGGATATTGCGTCATCTCCTCCGGTTTGGTCCTGGAATTCTACTTTCCAATCGGTGGTAACGATATTTCATTCTCGGACCCATGTCCAGATCTTGCTGGTTTGAACACAGTCATTCTGCCTCTGCCACGTCCGCGCGTATTGCGACCACTTCCCCTAGTACTTATATCTATCATCGCGTCTTATCTGTTTTAGAAATTTTATGCATTACTTATTGTTCCACTGATTACCCACAAGCAATTTTATGCAAAGACACTTGATAGTAGTTCTTTCGGTCATTCAAAGTTTTGTCTCAAGTCCTCCACCCTAACTCAGAAAGTCTCATTCATTCATCAATACTATCCACTACACACGTTCACCACTTTGAACATTTTTGTCCGTTCCCAACCCAGGGTTATTTTCGTACTTTATCCTATAGGGGTATTTTGCTAATTTTCCAAATCAGGGGTATCTTGTAATTTTGCAAAATAGGGGTTTTGGTATTTTTGCAAAATAGGGGTATCTTGGTAAAAATCGAGGGTAGCATAGTAATTTCATAAACTGGGGGTATTTTAGTAATTTTCACAAGTCAGGGTACTTTAGTAATTTTACAAATCGGGGTAATTTGATTGTTTTGTAAAACTGGGTGTTTGGCCCCTTTCGGGTTTTAGTTATAGATTTGGCCCGTTAACAAGTCCTTGCGGTTGAGGTGAACAATCACTGCGCACCAAGTAGGATTCCAGAAAAGAGGAGGTGAGTCGCTAGGACTGCTTAAATACCAAGCTCATTCGGAATCCATGCCTAGACATCCTCATGTTTGTTACCACACCTGAACTCCACGACTTATTCTCGGGTTTGGTGAAATAAGTTAAGTCTTATGAATTTAGTGTTGGGGTACGCTAATCCTAGAGTTCAATAGTTCCTAACTTACTAATCTACGATCCCATATCACCCTTCACCTTACATACAAATCATGCAACGGTTTGAAGTACTTACCTGGTGGACATCAGGCGGAGACTCAGATGCCATGCAAGAAAACCTGAACAGCTTGTGAAAATGCAAGTTTTAGTAAAACTTACTTTCAAAAGACGTTTTGGGCCCAAAAGCCCTCAAAGTTGAGTTTTGAACTTGGCTCTGATACCAAATTGAAACACCCCAAACCCGACCCACAAGTCCGACCATATCTAACATGTTCCTTAAGAAAAACTTAGCTTAATTTCGTTTCATCTTCTTATAAAATAAGTCAATTCAAAACCAGGTCAAAATTTTAACGAGTTGGAAACCAAGTTGCCATTCGAGTTTGTATTTTGTTAAGATCGTTTCTTTCATACTCAAAAGGGTTTGTCATATTTTAGAGTTCCTTTGAAAAAAAACCGTTAGTTTGATTGAATGATAAAACATTGATGTTGCTTTGATTATTGATTATCGTATGGAAATAAAATTTAATACGCGAAATTAAGCAGTTAAGTAATGGCCTTATTACATATTAAGAAAACCAAAATAAATCCCAGAATAACGTACTAAAGAAAACAAAATAGAGTTCAACCATAAGTAAACTCAAAATTTGCTGTGCATGGCCACCACATAGTCCCTGCCGACCCAGTCCACAGCACTATGCATCACCTGTAAAATGTTAGCCCATGAAGGGTGAGTCAACAGACTCAATGTGCAACTACCAACACCGATCCCAACCGATTAAAGCCTTTACTACAAACATTTTGGGCAAAGCCCATCTTTAATCATAATCGGCCATAAGCCCATATCATAGCATATTAAATCATATATATATAATTAATGATGCAACCCAAACCCACCTAGATATCCAACCTCTACACACCACCCGTACCTGCCAATCACACTAGTGGGGATTACTAAATCGACCCTCCATCCGCTACACACCTTGAAGGCAGTCACTGCAGACAACTGCTCATCGCCCTTAATACGTGGCATAGCCACCGAATAATGTGACAATAATATTGTGACATGAGTCACCGAATAATGTGATAAAACCACCGAGACACTTCCCCTTTTTCATTGTAACACTCGTACCCATGCAACATACATAACATTACAGGTATCATACTATATGTTTAATCCCAAGCCCATATCAAAATTCACATGCGTTCATACAAATAATTGTAAACACTATTAGCAGTGTTAGATGTAACGATACTGAACGGATTTGTTCCATTGAATGGTACCTTAGCCATGATTATTCATAACCTTATTAACATATATTTAATATTATTAATCTATCGAGAAAGGTATGGGGTTACACACCTGAAAACATGGAGAACAACACTCTTGATCTCACTGACACCCTCACTTGTAGGGATCACCACGATTTGCTTATCCCTTTCCGAAGCTGGCCCACAACCCAGTGGCCAATCACATACGGCTGACACCACCCGCTTCTTAAATCTAGGGGTAGGAACTGCGCTTCCAAACCCCTCCTTTGATTGGCTAGGATCCGACTCCATGAGATTAACTTAATTAGAAAAACCCGATTGAGTGAATGGATCTAAGAACATTCATCTAAATGAACAGAGGCTTACCTAGATCGGCAGAATACCAAAGTTTCCAGCTTTTGCTTCTGGAGTCGATTGTGTACCTACATAATACCATATGAGTAATCGACTAACACTGAGGGTATGACCTTTGGCCGAATATCATTATCTCCTTACCTTGCCTATTTAAATCTTGAAAGCTTTTAGATAACCCCTAACATTGGCTTCCAAGAAGAGTTATGAATCTAAAATCTTGCATAGATTTGGCCATACATAAAAATACAAGATTAAGCCTCTAATTTTGGTAGACCAAAATAATAAAGAGAGATTTAGACCAAAAGAGATCCCTTACCCCAATACTCACCCGATTTGGCTTACTGACAGTCCTTGGAGATCAACGTAATAGCACAGAATGGAAGAAGAGTGTAGACGAATATAAAAAAAGAGAAAAGGAAACGATGGATGAGAGGTTCGGCCAAGGTACTATTCAGCCTTTGATGAAAAGTAAGAGAAGAAAAAATTAGTGAAGAGACTCAAGGAGGTTCGACTATGGTCTCAGGAAATGGAAAAGGTTCTTTCGGCTTTTGAGGATGGAGGAATCGGTGCAAAGAAGAAGAGAAAGGGTTGGGGTTTGTATGGTTCCAGCTATGGTGAGAGTGGAGGGTATGTTTCGACTTTTAGAGGGTGAATGAAGAAGAAAAGGGATAGCTTGCTAAGATGAGAAAAAGTGCACAAATGGTTCTTCACTTTCGGCTTTTGATCAAGAGAGAAAAGAATGTAAGTTTCAGTAAGAAGCACAAATGAAAAGAAAACTATCAAAAGAGAGAAAATGGCCACACATTCTCCTTATTTCGGCCAACTCTTTCCCTCCTCTCAAATCCCTTCTTTTCATCCTATTTTTCCTCTTCTCCTCTCATTCAAAAGAGTTTGAATGAGTCAAACTCTTATCTCCCTTCTTAGCCGAAAATTCAAGTGCCTTGACCAAGTCAAATTCTCATCCATTTAGTGTCTAATTGTCATCCAACTTCTCTCTTGCCTGTGCCAAAAAGGTGCTAAAATAATGCTCCAATTGCCGCCCTCATGATTTGAACCCTTGATCTCTACTCCCCTAATGACGCCACCTCCTTGTATGCTTGGTGGCGTCTCCGTGCCACCTTACCACTGTGCTTGTTATGCTCCCATTCACCAAAATTGCCTATGTAACCTACCCTAGTCGGCTATCCTCCTTTCTAAGCTTCAAAACATAAATTTTAACCAAAGCTCCTAGCTTAACCTAGCCCCTTTCGAGACTCCCAAACACACTATACATTCAAGCAACGTATCATACACACATAAACATGAAATAAATGCAGAACCCCTAAAAACCGGATGTTACAATTTCTATGTTTTTGAGATCGTTGCTTCGTATACTAGCTAGCCCATGCCTCAATTTTTGAAAGTGTGGATGATTTTGAAAGTTTCCATTGATGAATTCATGAGTTTTATGATGTTTGATGATGAATTAAGCAAGCTTGGTGTTTGATATACATGTTTTGTAAAGTGATTTTTTTGACAAAAAATGTCAATTAGGGATTAAATTGAGAAAAGTGCAAATTGAGAGGTTAAATTGTAAAATAAATGAGAAATATGGGCTGCTATGGATCTATAGAGAATTCGGTTAAGCATGGGTCATATTTAATTATGTGTATTTTTTGATTTTGTAAAATGAGGACTAAAGTGTTAAAATGTAAAAATGTGAGGAAAAATTTATAAAATGCCCTAAATATGTGTATATGGATTGAATTGAATGATTTGGTGAATAAAGAGTTAAATTTGAATGTGTATAGATCAAAAACTAAAGAAAACGAAATTAGATCGGGGGAAATCGAAAGTAGTTAAACAGCCGTTCGTTTTCGTTCTTTCCGTACGAGGTAAGTCGATATACAAATAAATGTGTTTAGATTGAATTAATATTGCTTATATGTGAATGAATTGTGATATATGGATATTTGAGTTGAATATTTGAAATCCAATAAAGTTCTGATAATGTGACGATGTCCAAAAAGTCCCATACGAACCTTAGGAAGTAGTTAGGATACGTATGTCATGACATAGGATTTCGATATGTGTTATCGTGTAAGACCATGTCTGGGACGTTGACATCAATTTGTTATTTATGTGTAAGACCATGTCTGGGACATCAGCATCGTATTTGGTTTTGTGTAAGACCCTGTCTGGGACAGTGGCATCGATACTAATTACATGTAAGACCACGTCTAGGACGTTGGCATTGTTTGAGCTTTCCAAGTTATCGAGTATCCTTACTGATTTTGAATGGTTCAACGGGCATTCTGAGATATGATTGAATATATGAATATGTATCCGTTTCAGGTACGTATGAAATATATATGAAGTTTGGCAATGGAAATTAAGTACGAATATGTTCATTTAATATGTGAGCTACATGAAATTGTGATATGTTTAAGAGCAAGTGGTTATGAACAATTGAGCTAGATGAGAAATATGAATTTGCTATTGTGATTGCCATAGTTTATATGAAAGAAATAGTTTGAAATTGTTTATGTGATAAGTTTATTTTTACATGGCTTACTAAGCTTTTATAAGCTTAGTTTGTGTGTGTTTTAATTGTTTTATAGATTATCGAAGCTACTGAAAGCTCGGGGATCGTCGAGGATCATCACCACACTATCGAACTATATTTTGGTACCTTTTGAAAATGTACATATAGAAATATGGCATGTATAGGCTAGAGAACTTTGATTATGTTTTGAAATGTGTAATTATAGCCATGTGATATGGCTTGATAATGAATGTGACTATGGGGTGAGTTTAGTCCATGTTATGTGATGCAAAAGTTGATATGTTTTGATGTGCTCATGAATGGTTAAAAGAGATGGTCAACCTTGGTAAGATTCATGGTTGATTTTGGGAATTGAAATGGTTTTATTTGAGGCATGAATCACATGTTTTTGAAGTGAGATTGGTATTTTGAATTGGTATGCTTGAGTTAAATTTGTATATAGAAATGAATAATGTTGTTATGGGCCAAATGGTGTATTGTAACATCCTAAAATTAGGGGCTCTGCATTTTTATGTTTGCTGTGTGTTTGGCATGTTTTGTTTGTTAATTTGGTATGTTTAGGGGTCCCGGGAAGGCTCAGGGTCAAGCTTGAGCCTTGGTGAAAATTTTTTTTTTAGGCTCTTTGGGGGAGAGTTGGTTGAAGCAGGTCTTAAGGATAATCCCTTGTGTTTGTTGACATAAGAAGAGGTGTGGTTGAGTGGCAAGAAGGCGCCACTTAAGGTGCAGGGGTGTGGCGTCACAAGGAAGCAGTAGGGGGAAAGAGTTCGAGTCTCGACAGTACCATTCAGGAGCTTTATTTTTTGTGCCTAGGGAGCTGAAGTGTTGGCATTCGGCTGGACTCTCCAAGGTTGTTGGTTGAATGGCTCAAAGGAATTTAAATGGATGGACATGAGGAGCTTGGGGAGTTTGATATGTTCAAACAATTCGAATTGGTGATGGGGAGCATTTGGTGGAGGAAATCGAGGAGGGTTGGTGGTTGAGTGTTGGCCGAATGTTGGAAAGGGGGAAGGAGGATTTCGGCTATGGGGTGCATTTGGTTAGGGAATTTTGGCATTTTGGGAGTGATAGAAAAATCAAAAGCTCTTAGTGTAGGTGTGCCGAATGTTGTAGTTTCTTGAGTTCTTCTTTTCGACATTTTGGGTGTTTTGTCAAAGAGTGTTTCAGGTTGGTTATCTATCTTGTGCTTGTGCCGAAATCCCCTAGTACATTATAGGTTCTTTCCTTCATTTCTTTCAACATTCTCTTCATCTTTTCTTCCATCTTGCCAAACCCTCCCTAAACCTTCTTTTATCTATTTTGATTGTTCGTTCTTTGCTTCCCTACAAAGCTACCAATCACCTTTTGCCAAACCATCTTCCCTTTCTTTTGCATTTTAGTAACTTTGGTACATTTCTTCTTTACCAAAATCGTAACACCCTTTACTTGTCTTCTCTCCTTCTTGTTTCTTTGGGTAATAGCCGAACCTTGTTTTCCATTCTTACTTCTTCTTTTCTCTTCTCTAATCACTTTCTTTTTGCAAAATGATTTCTCTTTTACTCCTTAACTCTCCACTTTTCTCTGTTAGATAGCCACCATATAACCTTGTAGCTATTCATTTGGGAGAGGCCCTAACCGTTTCTTTTCTCTGTGTTTGGTTTTGCTAGTGGAAAGGTTGAATCTATTGGAGTGCAAGCACAACCTTTTAGCCTTCTAAATCTACATCTCCTTATTACTTTGGTAAGGGATTCTTCTTCTTCTATTTCTTTTCTTTCTTTACCTTTTCTCTTGTTGCTCTGTTAAATCGAAGATGCTGACTCGCATTGTTTGGGCATTGGCTGATTGTAGAAGGGCTTATTCTCATCTTCTTGTCATCGTGTAGCCTGCATTCGAGTGGCCTGTGGTAAGTTGGATGTTGGCCGATTGCATAAGGGGAGTTCCTTCTCGTTTTGGTTTGGCCGAAAGGCCATTTCTTTTGTTCTATTTTGGGAATCGATTCTAACTTGGTGATATCCAGGGACTCATTCGCTTTCATCAGCCAATCTTCTAGTGTTCAATTTTCGTGATCGAGGTAAGAAGTTTCTTTTGATTTGGCACGTTTCCTCTCTTTCTCTTTCGTCGCTTTAACCTAGTTTTTTGATTAAAGACTCTTACCATGAATGCAAGTGCCGGTCAATTAAAGGAAAGGAGCAAACCCCTAGTCTCGGTTCCTAAGTTTAAAAGGCGTGTGGTGTCAGCAGTTCGAGACTATCTGTCGGGTTGTAGTAGAGAGCTGACGTCTGCTTGGGATAGACAAATAGCCGCCGTCCCTGCTAGTGAAAGTGTCAATGTAGAGAGTCTAGTTCTACACGTTATCAAGTGTGTACGTTCACACTTTATCTTAGTGATTTTTGTTATTAACTGTGTTGGATGAAAGCCGAAATGAATGTTTAGATAGTCGAGATACCCTCGTGGGTAAAGTTGGTGACACTGGGTAAGTACCTATATAGTGCTCCTTTTGATTATATGAATGTGTGATGTAATTTACCATTGTGCTTTGGGAGCATGTTTGCATTCATATCATTATGTCAATATGTGCGTGGGCTTGGGATATGATGTGAAAAGGGGAACTGTGATTCTAAGACTGTCACCAGTGGTTTGGTACCACAGTGGGTTGGCTCCACATAATTTATCCAGTGACTATGTCTCAAAGGTTTGGTACCACAGTGGTTTGGCACCACATAGTTTATTTCTGTGACTCGTCCCAGTGGTTTGGTACCACAGTGGGTTGGCCCCACATATATATATTATCAGGGATTGTCGCCAGTGGTTTGGTACCACAGTGGGTTGGCTCCACATATTATATTTAGTGACTCTGTCACTAGTGGTTTGGAGCCACCAGTGGTTTGGTACCACAGTGGCTTGGTGCCATGGGCGTTTGGCTGGTTCAGGTGATGTAGAGGATGGAAAAGTAGGTGGGGTTGAGGCTGCATTGCATACATGCTTAATATGCTGAATTGTGTGGGCTAAGGCCAATGGGCATTTGTGGGCTTAGAGCCCAGATTCCGTTTAATGGGGATTTACACACTAAGTCCCGGTGACTCACCCCTCTACTTAATTTTGCAGGTAATCATTAGATCGCGAATTTTGGAGCCGAGGCGGACTCGAGATGGCCATGCAGTAATTTCTAGTAATTTGGTCTTCTGTATTTTAAATTCCACTATTTAGTTTAGGTTTTGGTGTTGTAATAAGGCCACTTTAACTTTAAATTGGGTTTTTTTTTAAGTTGATATTGCATGTTTAATAAACTATAGAAGATGGAGTTTTCTAAGATTAAGAACTTTGAACAAATGATTTTCAAGAGGCTAATGAAAGATGGATAACAAGTAACAAATTGATTCCAAGATTTCACTAAAAAAAATCGCAACTTTGTTTCAACTGACAAGTTTACAAAATTTTCTTAAATTCGACTTTCAACAAATAAACCTGACTTTGTAATGCGATCTAAGTTAAACAATTACTTTAAATTTGCTCTAAAGGTACAATAATGAAACGAAAAGTTTTTCCAACTCGTGATAATAGTTAGTTTTCCTAAATTTCTTTTCCTGTACCATACCAGATTCAGTCGAAGCGTATTGATCGGGTTTGGGGTGTTACAACTGTGGTATCAAAGCTAGTTTCAAAAACTTGACTGTGGGTATGAGGTTTGATAAAAAGTGTTTTCAAAAGATGGTTTGCAAAATGGTTTAGATAAAATACATGTTTTCTGAAAGCATGGCACCCGAGTCTCTGACATCAATTCGCACTGTAAGTTTCTTCAATCTCTGTTTGAATTTTTATGAGATATTGTGATAATTAGAATACAACTCTAAGAATAGAGACCTTTAAGGATATTTCTTGCGCAAATCTACTACTAGTGCTATTTCATAAGGCTGCTCCGTAATAAACAGTGGAAGAAAAATACTAATTCATAAAACTTTTAATCAGATTAAGTCACATCAGTAGTCATGAGTGCTAGAGGATATGGACGTGGTATGCACGATGTGGTAGAGGCCGGGGTGTTGGGTCTGAACCTTCTGAATCAGGGCATGGGCCGGAAGGTGAAGTGCCAGCATCACCAGTTGTGTGAGCAGAATTTTAGGACCAAACTGGCGGAGACGATGCTGTGTCTCAGGCTATGTTATGTGTTTTGGAGAGAGTTGCTGGAGTGAGCATGGGATCAGTAGCTCGAAAATTTATTTCAGAGTGACTCAGAGCTAATAGGGCTGAAATGTTTAGGGGCGTTTCTGGTGTGGCTCCTAACCTAGCTGAGTATTGGCTAGAAGCGGTTGAGCACATCATGGATGATCTTGACTGTACCACAGAAGAGAAATGGAAGGGAGTTGTGTCTCCCCTCTGAGATAAGGCGTATCAATGGTGGCTCACGGTCAGATATGGTGTAGCGGCTGACCACATTACTTAGGACTTCTTTAAGTCAGCGTTCCAGGGAAAGTATATTGGGTCGAGCTATGTGGACGCTCAGTGAAAGGTATTCCTAAACTTGGTCCAGGGGAATAAGTCAGTGGCCGAGTATGAGGTGAAATCCCTACGTCTTAGCCGTTATGCTTGGGGTATTATTGCAACAGATCACGAGCGTTGTGTTCGATTTGAGCATGGTCTGAGGGAGGAGTTGCGAGTACTGATAGCTCTGCAACGGGAAAGAGAATTTGCTATTTTAGTAGAGAAGGCTAAGATAGTCGAGGAGGTGAAGCGGTCTGAAAAGCAAAATCAAGATAGGGACAGAGGTAGGAATAAAAGGAATTTTTGGTTGTCGAGATCTGCTAGAGGTTTCCAGAAAAGGCCTATGTTAGATGGGCCGAGTCGTGTTGTGAAGCCTGTTGATGTTAGTTGGCCTCTGTAGTGTGCTCGATGTTGGAAATCTCATTCGGGAGAGTGTTGGGCAAGTAATAGAGAATGTTTCAGGTATGGATCTATGGATCATCGGATAAGGGACTGTCTACAAGAGCCAAATAGAGCGCGGCCGGTGGGTCAGGATTATGTTCAGCCTGGAAGAGGTGGTTAGCAACCACAGAGAGCTCGTGGTTCAGCTAGGGGTGGAAATGGTTTTGGCCGAGGGCATGGAGCACGGGTAGAGGTGCTAGGAATACAGGTGCAAGATAGCTGGGTTGGTCTATGCAGGTAGATGCCGAGAAAAGGGTGATGCACCGGACGTCATAACCGGTATGTTCCATATTTTTGGGTTGCCTTTTACTGCATTGATTGATATTGGGTCTACGCATTCGTATGTAGCTAGTACTGTGTCTGGAACTCTGAGCATAGAATCTGAGATTTCTTCTAGAGAGATGACTGTGCTTAGCCCTTTAGGACAATTTATGGTGGTGAACAAATTCTTTAGGAATGTGCCTTTAGAAGTACAAGGGATAGGCTTCCCGGCTGATTTGATGGAACTTCCATTCGGTGAGTTCGATTTGATCTTAGGCATGGACTGGTTGGTGAAGTATCGAGCGAACTTGGATCGTGCTGCTAAGCGCATGGTGTTAAAGACTCCCGAAGATAATGAGGTGTTAGTAATAGGTGAAAAAAGGAACTACTTGTCCAATATAGTGTTTTCTTTAAAGGCTGAAAGGATGGTTCGAAAAGGGTGTAAAGCATTCTTAGCTTTCATCAGTGCACTGGAGGCCAAAGAGTTGTTTGTAAAGGATGTTAGAACAGTGAAGGAATTCTCTGATGTTTTTTCAGAAGAGCTTCCAAGGTTACATCCAGATCGCGAGGTAGAGTTCGGTATTGATCTTTTTCCGGGAACAGCACCAGTGTCATTGCTCCATATAGAATGGCACTGAAGGAGCTGGTGGAACTTAAATCACAGATTCAGGAACTATTGGACCTGGGTTTTATCTGACCAAGTGTGTCACCATGGGGAGCGCCGGTGTTGTTTGTAAAGAAGAAAGACGGATCGATACGGGTATACATTGACTACAGGCAAATGAATAAGTTGACGATAAAGAACAAGTACCCGTTGCCTAGGATAGATGATATGTTTGATTAGTTGCAAGGAGCTTCGGTCTTCTCAAAGATAGACTTGAGGTCAGGCTATCATCAGCTTAAGGTCAAGGAGGCAGATATTCATAAGACAGCTTTCTGAACTAGTTATGGTCACTACAAGTTCTTAATGATACCGTTCGGTTTGACGAATACACCAGCTGCGTTTATGGACATGATGAACCGGGTGTTCCAACCCTATATGGATCAGTTTTTTGTGGTGTTCATAAACGATCTCTTGGTTTATTCAAAGACGGAGGAGGAGCATGATTCGTATCTTCGGATAGTTTTACAGATTTTTAAAGAAAAGCAGCTATACATCAAGTTCAATAAGTGTGAATTTTGGTTGAGACAAGTTATTTTTCTGGGACATATTGTGTCTGCTGGCGGAATTAGGGTTGATCCCTGAAAAATTATAGCCGTAATAGACTTGAAACCGTCTAAGTCTGTGGCAGAAATTTGAAGTTTCCTTGGTTTGGCTGGGTACTATAGAAGGTTTGTTGAGGGGTTCTCGTTAATAGTTGCACCGTTAACCAAGCTATTACGGAAAGGAGTACCATTTGTCTGGTCGGATAAGTAGCAGGAAAGTTTTGAGAAGTTGAAGATTATTTTGACAGAGGCACCAGTGTTAATTCAGCGAGACAGGGAAGGTGTTTGTCATCTACTGTGATGCGTCGCACACAGTCTTAGGATGTATGTTGATGCAAGAGGGGAAAGTGGTAGCATATGCATCTCGGCAATTAAGACCACATGAGGTGAACTATCCCATGCATGATCTGGAGTTAGCTGTGGTAGTGTTCACTCTGAAGATCTGGAGACACTTCCTGAATGGGGAGAAGTCTATTATCTACATTGATCACAAGAGCCTAAAATATCTCTTTACCTAGAAGGAGTTGAATTTATGGCAGCAGAGGTGGATTGAGTTGTTGAAGGACTACGACTGCTCGATCGGGTACCACCCGGGTAAAGCTAACATAGTGGTAGACGTGTTGAGTCATAAGGTGATATTAGACTTGAGAGTAATGTTTGCTCATCTCAGCTTGTACGACAATGGTAGTTTGATAGCGAAACTTCAAGTGAAGCCTTCTTGGATCAATCAGATTTAAGAGAAGCAGTCGGCAGATGAATCGCTAAGTTCTAAATTTCAGTTAGTGGCAGGGGGTGAGATAGAAGATTTCAATTTGAACAGTGATAGGGTATTGTGCTTTTGTGGAAAGGCTTGTATGCCAAGGGGTTCCGAGTTAAGGTAGAAGATTCTACAAGAAGTGCATAGTAGCCCATACGCTATGCATCCTGGTGGGAGGAAGATGTATCGGGATCTGCGAGAATAGTTTTAGTGGCCGAGTCTGAAGCAAGAGGTTACTGAGTTTGTAGGTAGGTGTCTGACGTGTCAGCAGGTGAAAGCGGAACATCAATTGCCTTCAGGGTTTCTACAGCCAGTGAAGATTCCACTTTGGAAGTGAAAGAGGATAATAATGGACTTTGTTAGTGGACTACATTTTATGCCTACTAAGAAAGATTTAATGTGCGTAATTGTGGATCGGTTGACGAAGTCTGCTCACTTCATACCGGTTTATGTTGACTACTCTCTACAGAAGTTAGCCAAGTTGTATGTAGCAGAGATTGTGAGGTTGCATGGGGTACCTGTGTCTATCATATCAGATAGAGACCCTAGGTTTACATCGCGGTTCTGGAAGGTGCTGCATCAAGCGTTAGGTACGAGACTGGATTTTAGCACAGCTTTTCATCCACAGACTGATGGTCAATCTGAGAGGGTAATTCAGATCTTGGAAGACATGTTGAGAGGCTGTGTTATTGATTTTAGGGGTAGTTGGGAGGAGTTCTTACCATTGGCAGAATTCGCATACAACAATTGCTATCAATCCAGTATTTAGATGGCACCCTATGAAGCATTGTATGGTCGGAAGTGTCGCACTCCTACCTACTGGACAAAGTTGGGTGAGCGATAGTTGTTGGGTCCGAAATTTGTTTCGAGACAGAGGAAAAGGTTAAGTTGATTCAGACTCGGTTGAAGGAAGCTTCTGACAGGCAAAAATCTTATGCTGACCTGAAGCGTAAGGATATAGAATTTGTAGTGGGTGATCAGGTTTTTCTCAAAGTTTCGCCTTAGAAGAAGGTTTTAAGATTTGGAAGGAAAGGCAAGTTGAGCCCCAAGTTCATCGGGCCTTATCGAGTGTTGAAACATGTGGGACCAATGGTGTATCAGCTCGAGTTACCTCCAGAATTGAGGCAGATACATGATGTATTCCATGTCTCGATGTTAAGGCGCTACCATTCGGATCCATCTCACGTAGTGCTAGTGGAAAAAATCGAAGTGAGACCTAATTTATCTTTTGAAGAGGAACCAGTTTAGTTTTTAGACCGAGATGTCAAGGTATTGAGAAGGAAGATGGTTCCATTGGTTAAAGTGTTGTGGCAGAATCACGGTTCAGAAGAAGCCACTAGGAGCCAGAGGATGTGATGCGACAGCAGTACCATCACCTCTTTTGACCAGGTAAATTTCGTGGCCGAAATTTCTTTAAGGGGGTAGAACTATAACATCCTAAAATTAAGGTTCTGCATTTTTATATTTGCTGTGTGTTTGGCATGTTTTGTTTGTTAATTTGGTATGTTTGGGGGTCCCGGAAAGGTTCGGGGTCAAGCTTGAGCCTTGGTGAAAATTTTTTTTTAGGCTCTTTGGGGGAGAGCTGGTTGAAGCAGGTCTTAAGGATAATCCCTTGTGTTTGTTGACACAAGAAGAGGTGTGGTGGAGTGCCAAGAAGGCGCCACATAAGGTGCAGGGGCATGGTGTCACAAGGAAGTAGCAGGGGGAAGGAGTTTGAGTCTCGACAGCAGCATTCAGGAGCTTTATTTTTTGTGCCTAGGAGCTGAAGTGTTGGCATTCGACTGGACTCTCCAAGGTTGTTGGTTGAATGGGTCAAAGGAATTTAAATGGATGGACATGAGGAGCTTGGGGAGTTTGATATGGTCAAACAATTTGAATGGGTAATGGGGAGCATTTGGTGGAGGAAATCAAGGAGGAGGGTTAGTGGTTGAGTGTTGGACGAATGTTGGAAAGGGGGAAGGAGGCTTTCGGCTATGGGGTGCATTTGGTTAGGGAATTTCGGCATTTTGGGAGTGATAGCAAAACCGAGAGCTCTTAGTGTAAGTGTGCCAAATGTTGTAGTTTCTTGAGTTCTTCTTTTCGACATTTTGGATGTTTTGTCAAATAGTATTTCGGGCTGGTTATCTATCTTGTGCTTGTGCCGAAATCCCCTAGCACATTATAGGTTCTTTCCTTCGTTTCTTTAAGTATTCTCTTCAACTTTTCTTCCATCTTGCCGAACCATCCCTAAACCTTCTTTTATCTATTTTGATTGTTCGTTCTTTGTTTCCCCTATAAAGCTACCAATCACCTTTGGCTGAACCATCTTCCCTTTTTTTTTTCATTTTAATAACTTTGGTACATTTCTTCTTTACCAAAACTGTAACACCCTTTACTTCTCTTCTCTCCTTCTTGTTTGTTTGGGTAATAGCCGAACCTTGTTTTCGATTCTTACTTCTTGATAAACCATAAAAGTAACATATTTTAGACCTGAATTTAGTATGCTTTTGGATGATTTAGCCTTTAATTTATGTAAAAAGGTGCTTTTAATCCTTTCTTTTCATATTTATACTCAAGAAAGCACCCGAAAACGAAAAGAACAAGAAATGGGCTTAAAACGGGCCAATTTGAGCCAAAGAGGAGTTCAACATGGCCTGGACATCAAGCCATACGATCGTGCATCGTAAAAATACTTCACACAGCCATGCCTTGACAATTAACTAAGACACGACCATGCCATGATTTACACGGCCGTGCCCCAATCGATAGAATCGAGACACGGCCTGAAAATGATTTACACGGGCGTGTACCATGGCCGTGCCCCTGCCGCGAGGAGAGAGCAATTTCACTCGAATTTGGATACTTTGAGCCAAAGAAACACATCCCAAAGCCTATTCAAACACCGAGTAGAAAGTATACTTGAATTGGGACACTTAAAGGCCAAGGAAAGCATTCTAAAAGTCTATATAAACACCCTAAGTGTAACCTGAAAGGGCGACAATTAGCTAGGCAAGGAGCCGAGCCAGAAGGCTAGATTTGTGGGAATTACTTGAAGATAGCCAGTGATCCATCTCAAGGAGCTAGAATTCTTCTTAAGACGGTGGATTTTCGCTTCAATTCCTTCAGGGGGTTTTAGGGATTTCTTATATTTTGTTTTATCTTTTCTCTTGAGATGTTTTCTTTATTCATTATGAACAAAACCCTTCAGATACCTGAAGGGATGAAACCTAGACGAATCTTATTATTGATTTCTGGATTATATGATAAATAATTAGTTTGTTCTTAATTATGCATACTTAATCCAAATCTGATGTGCTTAGGTGGAGGAGGAATAGACCCTGCTTAAGAGTAGATCTAGCGTAATTAAGCAGAGTTGATAGCACGCCTAGAGATAGGGTGACGAGATTTTACCAGATTAAGGTGAAACCTAATATGGGAGTCAATAGATCGATTTACTACTATTCTAGGGGGTTATTATAAGAGAACAAGAGTTCCACTAATTAACCTAGGGTTAGACATTATTCACCTCGAGAGTGGGTTTAATATACGTTAGGGAGTCTTATGGATCAAACTAAGTGAATAAATCATATGGTTAAGTGCTAAATAACAAGTGAAGTCTAGGTGGATTCTTCCTAAGGGTATCGTTGTGATCAACTGAGTTTTCCATCAAGTTATTTCCCAATTTGTTCTTTTTGACTTTGTGTCTTTAGCTTTGTAGTCATTAAATTAGATTAAATCAACCAATAACTCCATATTTTAGGCTAAATAATACAAAGAAAGTAAGTATTAGTACTTTTAGTTCCTTTGGGTTCGACAATCCAGTCTTGCCTAAGCTATACTACTGTTCGATAGGTACACTTGCCTATAATCGTTGTCAGAGTTAGTTTCCAGGTTTGATCATATTCTTTATAAATTTTAAAACTCGACAAAACAACGATCAAGTTTTTGGCGCGGTTGCCAAGGATCTAAAATATTAAGAAAGTTCTATTTTTATTACTTTAGCCATTATTTTTATTTTTATTTTGCAATTTATTTTATGTTATTGTTTTTGCTAATTTTATTTCTTCCTTTTTCCTTACAGGTACCTCTAGTTTATGACTAGAAGGAACCCGACAGGACCTCTAGTATACGATAGTGATATTGAAGCTACCGCTCGTAGGAATCGTAGAGAAATTAGGCGAGCCCTAAATTACACAGAAGAAGAGCAAGAAGGCAGATCCAATCCTACTGAAGGGATGGACGAGAATAATCCACCACAAGATGTGGAATAAAACAATGCTCCGAATACTATGTATGATTATGCTAAACCTCATTTAACAGGAGCTGAATCTAGTATTGTTAGGCCTACTATAGCTACTAATAATTTTGAATTAAAGCCTAACACAATACAAATGATCCAACAATTTGTTCAATTTGATGGTTTGCAGCACGAAGACCCGAACACTCCTATAGCTAATTTTTTAGAGTTCTGTGATACTTTCAAAATAAATGGCATTTCTGATGATGCCATTCGTTTTTGGTTATTTCCCTTTTCATTAAGGAATAAAGCCAAATAGTGGTTGTACTCATTATCCCGAGGGTCAATCACTACATGGGACCAAATGACAGAAAAATTTTTATTAAAATATTTCCCATCGGCCAAAACTGCCAAATTACGGAATGATATCTCTTCTTTTGTGCAGATGGATTTAGAAACATTATACGACGCATGGGAAAGATGCAAGGATCTTTTGAGGAGGTGTCCACACCATGGTCTACCCTTATGGCTACAAGTCCAAACTTTCTATAACGGTGTAAACCCTCAACGAGGCAACTAATCGATTCAAAGAACGGTGGAAACCCCGAACAAAAAACTCCTAAAGCAAACCTCACGAAGTTCATTGAAGAGATGTCTTTGAATAAGCATCGCTGGCAAGTTACAAGGACAAAACAGATAAAATTAGCCGGAGTTTACAACCTCGATGCAGTGACCATGCTATCAACACAGGTAGAGATAATGAATAAAAAGCTTTATAGTTTGTGTTCTTCGCAGGTACATCTAGTCATGTAGTACAACACCAGTGGAACTGTGGCAAATCCTGAGTACCCACCCTACCAACCGGATGCAGAGAGCGAACAAATGAACTATATAGGTAATAATTTCAAATCCAATAATAATCCTTATAGTAACAACTATAATCCAAGTTGGAGGAACCACCCAAATTTTTCATTGGGAGGCCAAGGAATTCAAGGAAATCAAAGACAACAACCTCCTCTAAATTTCCAAAATTAGCCATACCCATAAGAGAGGAAGCCAAACCTCGAAGAGATGCTGACAAAATTCATGGCAAACATAGAAAATCGCTTCCAAGAAACTGAAAAAACAATTAAAAGCAACGAGAGCCGAATCGGGAAACTTACTAAGTCAGTCAAGGCAGCCACTAATGCAGCCAAACAACTTGCAAAGCTAATGTTAGAACGACCGCAAGGACGGCTACCAAGTAACATTGAGATTAACCCGAAAGAACAAATCCAAGCCATCACAGCTGCTAACAATAAAAGAGAAGATGAATCCAGCCCAATACAAGAAAACGAGGGAGACAAAGGTAAGATAGAGATAACACGAGAAAAGCCAAAACTGGTAATCAAGGAGTACCAACCTCGCATACCTTATCCCGAAGCGATGAAAAAAGACGATTAGGAACAGTTCGGTAAGTTTCTTAAACTCTTAAAGAAATTACATATTAACTTACCTCTTCTTGAAGCTCTTTTTCAGATGCCAGACTCGAGGAAATTTTTAAGACAGCTCTTGACTAACAAACGCAAATTAGATGAAGAGCACCACGTGGAATTGAACGCATCATGCTCAGCAATATTACATAATCGACTACCACAAAGCTAAAAGATCCAGGGAGTTTTACAATTCCATGTTTAATTGGTAGTCTAACTATTGATAATGCGTTAGTTGATTTAGGGGCAAGCATAAATGTCATGCCTTATACATTATTTAAATGACTAGGTCTAGGGAAGCCTAAAGAAACTAGGATGAGTATACAATTAGCTGATAAAACTGTTAGAATTCCTAGGGGCATTATTGAAGATGTTCTTGTCAAAATAGATAAATTTGTTTTCCCAGAAGATTTTGTTGTCTTAGATTTGGATGAGGATAATACAATCCCCTTAATTTTAAGAAGACCTTTTCTAGCAACTGCCAAGACTAAAATTGATGTTGCCATAGGAAAACTCATACTTTGTGTAGGTGACGAATCAATCAGTCTTCAAGCTCTTGACTCGGCCAGGACAACAATCAATGAAGGTAAGAAAGTCAATACAGATGATAATCAAATTGTTCAACCTTTATCACAGGAAACACCACATGAAGACAAACCTGAGCCAAATCATAGCACCCAAACCAACAAAGAGAAAGATTAAAACCTTAAGGTCAACAGACTAGAAGAGCAGAAGACATACGTAAAAGAAGAACCACACGAAGTAAAACCAGAGGAACCACCAAAAGAGCTCATAGGAACATCCAATTAATTCAAAATAGGAGACCATGTACTATTAGACAAAGCAGATCCACACATCATCACAACAGACCTGAAGCCAAAGGGAGAAATCCTTCTTAAGGTACACAATATCTTCCCACACGGAACAGTCGAGGTAAGCAACCCAACATTCGACACCTCTAAGGTAAACGCTTCTCGATTTGAACTTTGTCAAGAAAATAAACTTTAAGCAAGAGGGAAGATATTCAAACCTTTAAACCTCCTTGATTCAAGTACAAGGAAAATTCTAGCTTCAGACTATAAACTAACGCTTCTCGGGAGACAACTCGAGCACTAACCCTACTTCTTTTTACATTTGTTTTCATTTCATTTAATTTTCTTTTTCTTTCTCTTTGTAAACTAACCAAAAGTGAAGATTTCTATAACACATGATCCTACACACGACCGTGTCCGTGTGGACCACCGGGATCCCTATACTGACACAGTAGAGGTCATGTGAATCAAATCCCAACCACTTTTTGACGTCACGAATCCAACCACTCCTCCACGGGCACCGGTAAATTGGCACGACCGTGCGCCATGACCGTGTGAAGCTACTGACTCACTAGACACAGGAAAAACATGCCCATGCTACCCAACCGTGCCAACCCACTGCCTTTTTAGGAACGGGCGTGGCATCTAAAAAATGGGCGTGGGTGAACCAACATGCCTAGACACACGATCGTGTGATGCGGCAGAGTAATTCAACACACCCTCGATCCATGGGCGTAGGAAGGTTTCAGAAACCAAAATTCTATTTAAACCCACTCTTCCCCCTCCCACCCACCCTCATTCCCCATAGCCCTTCTCCTTCTCCTCTCATTCTTTCTTCTTTCCTTTTATCTCAAAAAAAAATTCTCTTATTCCTTTAAGAAAAGTGTCCAGATTCTTGAGCTACACCAAGAAAATGTCGAAGAAGCAAAAGAGTCAAATCACAGTCTCCTCAAGGGAGACACTACATGCCAGCCGATTCATCCAAACACCAAGCCAAGGGTCTTTGGGACCTTTTAAGTTTTATTTTTCTTTTCTCTTTTGCTTCAATTTCCTTCCCTTTGACTCTCTTATGCTTTATCTAGTTTATTTGGTTTTAGTTTCTTTGTTTTAGGTTCTAAAGGCTACTTGGGAATCACACACTACAACCTTAGAGGCTACCCAATTTCTTTATCTAGCACAAAGCTCATCGGTAATCACCCCACCAGGCCCATAGAAAATGCCACCACGACTTCTGCCAACTCCCGGAATCATCCAAAATTTAGGAAGTGTCACTTCTCCCCTTCTCTTTTGATTACATTATTAGTTATCTATCTCTGTACATTGAGGACAATGTACATCTTAAGTGTGGGGGGTAAAAGTACTAACATTTTGCATTATTCCAAAATCCTGGATTTTAGTCTTGTTTCTAAGTAATTTTCTCATATTATTAATTAGGGTGAAATTTCTAATGATTTATGATTTTTATTAATATGTTTTTGAGTAAGTCATTGATAATTGTGCATTGATGATTTATACTTGAAGAATACTAGAGAATCAAGCATGATAAGTCTATTTTTCAAGAATAAAAAATTTCCTAGGTTGTTAAACTGAATTTGAATATTACCTTGAAGTTTGGAATCTAAAAGATTGAAGTCAAAAACCCATAATTTTTGTGAGATTTGAGCCTTATAGAGCATATATTCTTTTTCGTGCTCACTTTATTGATTATGAGTGTGTCAACACTAAATTGTTATTCTAGAACTTGCCTTGATTATACATGTCGAGACCACATTAATGATTTGATATACTAAGGTGATAAAGGCACCTTGGTTTTAACCCATTCACTCCAGTAAAAAGCTTACCTACATAATTAACCCCTAGTGAACCCATTTTATCCTAACGACCCTTTTTTATTGAATTACCCGCTTAATATTAACCTAAAACCCTTTGTATTTGTTATCACCATTCTTTTTTACTACCTTTCTATCGAGAATTGATTTGATCAATTACCGAATTAGTTTATTTCAGTTGATAAAGTTCTTTCTTTATTATGTATTAACTTAGTTTGTTCTTAAAAAAAACCAAAGTATATTCAAGCATTAGTATATGATTAAAGGAGTTTATGCGTTTAAATTCTAATTGTTGAAGAAGAGCTCGTATTAAAAGTATTATCAATAGTAGTATTACTAATTTCAAATCAATCATTTATTTTCTAGTTCATTATTCTTGTTAGGTAATTGGTCAGGTAAATCTCGATTTCAAACCTTCTAATTCAGCCTTTATCCACACCTTTAACCTAAGCCCCGTTACAACCCTGTTAAAAGACCTTTTGATTTGTGTATCATCTCATATTACAGTGGTGGATATTTGATTTCCAGGCAAGCTTATGGGATTAACTTTTTAGGTTCGACTTATAAGTGCTTTTCTTGAAACTTAAACACTTCGGGTGATTTGAGTGAATCTTTAGTAAGGACGTCAATCCTTGTCTATTTTGAATTAAAGGTAATTATTTAGATATGGGGAGACACTTATGTTTTCGTGATACAAAATATATGACTTAAAATTGTTTGAATCTTTAGGAGTCTTTGAGTTAAATTATCCATGAATGAATTATCTGTGAATTATGATGAGGCATTGTTGATAGGAATTGTGAATTATGGAAAGTTTGTTTTAATTGTAAGTTGAGAATTTTGCTTGAGGACAAGCAAAAGCTTAAGTGTGGGGGTATTTGATAAACCGTAAAAGTAACATATTTTAGACCCGTATTTAGTATGCTTTTGGATGATTTAGCCCTTAATTTATGTTAAAAGGTGCTTTTAATCCTTTCTTTTCATGTTTATACTCAGGAAAGCACCCGAGAATGAAAAGAACAAGAAACGGGCTTAAAATGGGCCAATTTGGGCCAAAGAGGAATTCGACACGGCCCGGACATCAAGCCACACGGCTGTGCATCGTCAAAATACTTCACACGACCATGCCTCAACAATTAACTAAGACACTGCCATACCACGATTTCACAGCCGTGCCCCAATCGACAGAATTGAGACACGGCCTAAAAAAGATTTACACGACGTGTACCATGGTCGTGCCCTGCCATGGGAGAGAACAATTTTCCTCAGATTTGGATACTTTGAGGAAAAAAACACATTCCAAAGCCTATTCAAACATCGAGTAGGAAGTATACTTGAATTGGGACACTTAGAGGCCAAGGAAAGCATTCTAAAAGTCTATATAAACACCCTAAGTGTAACCTAAAAGGGCGGCGGTTAGCTAGGCAAGGAGTCGAGCCAGAAGGCCAGATTTGTGGGAATTACTCGAAGATAGCCAGTGATCTATCTCAAGGAGCCGAAATTTTACTCAAGACGGCAGATTTCCCCTTCAATTCCTTTAGGGGGTTTTAGGGATTTCTTATGTTTTGTTTTATCTTTTCTCTTGAGATGTTTTCTTTATTCATTATGAACTAAACCCTTTAGATACCTGAAGGGGATGAAACCTAGATGAATCTTGTTATTGATTTCTGAATTATATGATAAATACTTAGTTTGTTCTTAATTATGCATACTTAATCCAAATCTGATGTGCTTAGGTGGAGGAGGAATAGACCCTGCTTAAGAGTAGATCTAGTGTAATTAACTAGAGTTGATCGCACATCTAGAGATAGGGAGACGAGATTTTACCGGATTAGGGTGAAACCTAATATGGTAGTCCATAGCTCGATTTACTGTTGTTCTAGAGGGTTATTATAAGAGAATGACAGTTCCACTAATTAACCTAGGGTTAGACATTATTCGCCTTGAAAGAGGGTTTAATATACATTAGGGAGTCTTACGGATCAAACTGAGTGAATAAATCATATGGTTCAGTGTTAAATAACAAGTGAAGTCTAGGTGGATTCGTCCTGAGTGTATCGTCGTGATCAACTGAGTTTTTCATCACGTTATTTCCCAATTTGTTCTTTTTGTCTTTGTGTCTTTAGCTTAGTAGTCGTTAAGTTAGATTAAATCAACCAATCACTCCATATTGTAGGCTAAAAAATAAAAAGAAATAAAGTATTAGTACTTTTAGTTCCTTTGGGTTCGACAATCCGGTCTTGCCTAAGCTATACTACTGTTCGATAGGTACACTTGCCTCTAATCGTTATCAGAGTTAGTTTCTAGGTTTGATCATATTCTTTATAAATTTTAAAACTCGACAAGCCAACGATCACTTCTTATTTTCTCTTTTCTAATCACTTTCTTTTTGCAAACCGATTTCTCTTCTACTCCCTAACTCTCCTCTTTTCTTGGTTAGATAGCCACCATATAACCTAGTAGCCGTTTGTTTGGGAGAGGACCGAACCGTTTCTTTTCTCTATGTTTGGTTTTGTTGTAGAAAGGCCGAATCTGTTGGAGTCCAAGCACACGCTTCTAGCCTTCTAAACCGGCATCTCCTTATTACTTTGGTAAGGGATTTTTGTTCTTCTATTTTTTTCTTTCTTTACCTCTTCTCTTGTTGCTCTGTTAATTCAAAGATGCTGACTCGCATCATTTGGGCATTGGCTGATTGTAGAGGGGCTTATTCTCATCTTCTCGTCATCATGTAGCCCGCATTCGGGTGGCCTTTGGTAAGTTGGATTTTGGTCGATTGGATAAGGGGAGTTCCTTCTCGTTTTGGTTTGGCCGAAAGGTTGTTTCTTTTGTTCTATTTTTGGAATCGATTCTAACTTGGTGATATCTAGGGACTCATTCGATTTTGTCAGCCAATCTTTTAGTGTTCAATTTTCGTGATCGAGGTAAGAAGTTTCTTTTGATTTGGCATGTATCCTCTCTTTCTCTTTCGTCGCTTTAACCTAGTTTTCTGATTAAAGACTCTTACCATGGATGTAAGTGCCGGTCAATCAAAGGAAGAGAGCAAACCCCTAGTCTTGGTTCCTAAGTTTAAAAGGCATGCGGTGTCAGCAGTTTGAGACTATCCACTGGGTTGTGGTAGAGAGCCGACGTCTACTTGGGATAGACAAATGGCCGTCGTCCCTGCTAGTGAAAGTGTCGATGTAGAGAGTCTAGTTCTACGCGTTATTAGGTGTGTATGTTCACACTTTACCTTAGTGATTTTTGTTATTAACTATGTTGGCTGAAAGCTAAAATGACTGTTTAGATAGTCGAGATACCCTCGTGGGTAAAGTTGGCGACACTGGGTAAGTACCTATACAGTGCTACTTTTGGTTATATGAATGTATGATGTAATTCATAATTTTACTTTGGGAGCATATTTTCATTCATATCATTATGTCAATATGTGCATGGGCTTGAGATATGATGTGAAAAGGGGAGGTGTGATTCTAAGACTGTCACCAGTGGTTTGGTACCACAGTGGGTTGGCCCCACATAATTTATCTAGTGAGTATGTCTTAGTGGTTTGGAACCACAGTGGTTTGGCACCACATAGTTTATTTCTGTGACTCGTCTTAATGGTTTGGTACCACAGTGGGTTGGCCCCACATATATATATTATCAGGGATTGTCACCGGTGGTTTGGTACCACAGTGGGTTGGCCTCACATATTATATTTAGTGACTCTGTCACCAGTGATTTGGAACCACCAGTGGTTTGGTACCATAATGGCTTGGTGCTATGGGCGTTTGGCTGGTTCGGGTGATGTAGTGGATGGAAAAGTAGGTGGGGTTGGGCTGCATTGCAACATGCTTAATATGCTGAATTGTGTGGGCTAAGGCCAATGGGCATTTGTGGGCTTAAAGCCCAGATTTCGTTTAATGGGGATTTACACACTGAGTCCCAGTGGCAGACTTGAGGATTTTGCAGGTAATCATTAGATCGCAAATTTTAGAGCCGAGGCAGACTCGAGGTGGCCATGCAGTAATTTCTAGTAATTTCATCTTCTTTATTTTAAATTCCACTATTTATTTTGGGATTTGGTGTTGTAATAAGGCCACTTTAACTTTAAATTGGGTTTTTTTTTTTAAGTTGATATTGCATGTTTAATAAACTATAAAAGATGGAGTTTTTCTAAGATTAAGAACTTTGAACAAATGATTTTCAAGAGGTTAATGAAAGATGGATAACAAGTAACAAATTGATTCCGAGATTTCACTAAAAAAAGTCGCAACTTTTTTTCAACTAGCAAGTTTATGAAATTTTCTTAATTTCGACTTTCAACAAATGAACCTGACTTTGTAATGCGGTCTAGGTTAAACATTAACTTTAAATTTTCTCTACATGTACAATAACGAAATGCAAAGTTTTTCCAACTCATGATAATAGTTAGTTTTCCCAAATTTCCTTTCCTGTAGTATACTAGATTCGGTCGTAGCGTATTGATCGGGTTTGGGGTGTTGCATGTATAATTTGGTATGTTTTAGCTACCTTTGGGACATAAATTGATTACTGTTTGATGCTTGTAGGTATGACCCAAAATGGGTGGCAATTTGGCCTTGTAAATGGCCTATAATTGCCCATACGGTTAAGCACACGGGCGTGTGTCTCGATTGTGTCCTTCACTATCCCACTTCAAAACAAGTCAGACTTGTACACAAGCCAGGCACACGGGTGTGTGATAGGCCGTGTGATTCAAGTCAGTGTTACACACAAGCCAGAAATACGGGCGTGTGACAGGCCGTGTTATTCAAGTCAGTTTTGCACATGGGCTGAGACATGGTCCAAGGCACGACCGTGTGAAGCACACGGCCTAGCCACATGGGCGTGTGCCCTATTTTGAAAGAAAAAATTTCTAAGTTCAGTAAAGTTTTGTATGAGATCGGTTTAGTCCCGAACCTTCTTTAAACCATGTTTAAGGTCTCGTAGACTTTCTAAAGGGACTATAAATGTGTGATTCATTATGAAATGATGTTGTATAATTGATGTTGTGAAATGAGCGTAAAATGTTCCAATATGTCCGGTAATGCCTCTTAACGTTAATCCGGCGACGGATACGGGGTAGGAGTATTACATTAAGCCTTAGAATGTTACAAGCCAAAAATTCCTATGCAACCTAGGTAAATCTATTCGTGGATGGACATTGTGTTAGGTGTAACACCCCTAACTCATATCCGCCGCCGGAACAGGGTTACAGAGCGTTATCGAAGATTTCAAAACATTTACAAACATTTCATGTTATTTACTATTTATTTACCGAGATCATTTAAAATGTCCCTAAATTAGACCCTCGAGGCCCAATTTGAGCATTAGAATCAAGTTGGGACTTAATTAGGAATTCTAAAAATTTTTCGTGAAATCTCAAAAATTTTCCAAGGTGTAGGGGTCACATGCCTGTGTGGTCTGAGGGACACGCCCGTGTGACCCTGGGAGACGCCCGTGCTACGGGATGTGTTGAACCCCTGTAGCTCTCTAACTTGTGCACACGGCCAGCCACACACCCGTGTGCTAGGCCTTGTGGTCAATTAATTCATTTCAAAATTAGGTGCATGTTTCACATGGCCAAGACACACATCCATGTCTCTACACGTGTGCTCAATTATGATCATTTTGTTTTCTTAAAATTAAGGTGCAAGGGACACACGGCCTAACCACACGTCCGTGTACCAGGCCATGTGTCACATACGGTCTAGACACACACTCGTGTGTCTGGCCGTGTGGGTAAAATAAAGTCATTCCTAGCTTCATTTCGCACCCAAAATCACACCCATGACCTGCACTTGAATCACACATCCAAATACCAATCATTTCAAGCATTCAAATCAAGTAAATTCCATCATTCATCATGGCATATCATTTCATGCATACATGTCTATAATCTTACCTTAGTTAAAACCTCAAGTTAGACATAGTTTGATCAACTACTTAACATATATATAGCTACCATAGTTTTGACATGACAAGTATATTAAAAGAAACCATTACTAGTCATTCCAATGGCTAGATTACAAGCATCATTTACATTTACATGCCAATATGGCCAATATATCCTATACATGCCATTACAACCATAATTGATTTACCATATTGTACCGACATGGGCCGATGGATAGTGTGAGTGATCTCTGCCAAGCTTTCAATCCAACGAGCTTCCGATTTACTATACAAAATGGAAATAAAACAAAGTAAGCATAAAATGCTTAGTAAGTTTGTATAACATGGTACTTAACTTACCATTCATTCTATTTTGAGGTAACTATATAAGGCATATTCAATCAATTTGCCCTCAAGCCCTACACATATCCTTATTACCCTTGTTAGTCATATAATCCATAATAACATCACAAGCATATATGGGCTCAATAATAATCAAGTTTTCCATGCACATATGCTTCCTACAACATGTATTCATTTACCATGTGTAAATCATCTCTTTATATTACAAGTATAATTTCCTAATTGTTCATGTCAAGTTCAGATCATTTCATATAAGAACTTTACCCATATTACTCGGAATATCAATGTCACGATTAGTACACTCAAGGTGTACAAGTCTATAATCAAGGATGAACTTACTCATCAAATAAATTCCATGTACAATATCATCATGTCATATTTCCATACATCAATTATCACGTATCGTCATTTTCATGTATTTCGGGCCGATTTGTGTAATAACTCATTTCTTATTCATATATTCTCATGTCAAGAACTTTTACCCATTGAATTTATCTAAAATATCGATGAATACACAGGTAGTACACTCGTGGTGTACCAATCTAAATTCATCAATTTATATTCAATGGTACTCACAGGGTACTATTTCAAAGAGTACACTCTCGAGCCATATATATATAAACAATAGGATTACCAATCCAAGCTAAATCCTTTTTATGACATATGCTCTAAGGAACTTGATTTGGATTACTCGTCCGGGCTAAATCCATTTTGTAATGAGGTCAATAGGATTACTCGTCCGGGCTAAATCCCGTTAGCAACAAATGCAGGACCTCATTCATTTTGGGAAATCACATATTCGTCGATTTTCCATTTTATTCAACTGAGATTTAAACATTTTTCTCAAGAATTATCGGGCATGTGATTATTTAATACATCTACAAGATTCATATAATTCAAAGAAACACATTCCACATTCATTTCAAGCATATAAGTAACATTCTCATCATTTATCATTTATTATCTATCGGGCATTATCATTTAATTTAAACATTTTCATTTATCGTGCTTGATTGGATATGTAATCATTTCACATATTTATGAAATTTATGAAATTTACATAAACACAATCAATACAAGCATGTAAATAAACACAATTTAGTTACACAAACTTACCTCAACAATGTTCGTGTACGTAAAATTTACTAATCTGACATTTTCCTTTTTCCTTTTCTAGCTCCGAATTTGGTCTATTCGGATATATACGAGTAAATATAACATCAATTTATCATATTTCTTATTCAAGTGGACTCAATTTTTATCCTAGGCAAAATTACCATTTTGCCCCTAACTTTTCTAGAAATTCCCATTTCGTCCCTAGGCACGAAAAATGAAACTTGTGTAATTTACTCCCTATTCTAAGCCTAACCAAAATCCCATTACAATATTTACAGCTCATGTATTGATAAAAATTCATAATTTTTCATCAAATTTCACAACTTTACATTTTAGTCCCTAAATCATGTTTTCATCAAAAATCACTTTGTAAAAGTTGTTTATCTATCAACAACCTTTCATTTTCTACCATAAATTTCTAATTTTCAGCATATTCATCCATGACCCAAATTTCATACCTTGATAACTTTTAAAATTAATCCCCCAAATAGATAGATTAAGCTATCTCGGTTTCAAAAATATCAACATTACTAAAAACGGGACAAGAAAACTTACCCAATTTGATCATGAAAGTTTCTTCTCTCTCTCCTAGGGTTTCCATATAATTTTGGGGTTGAAGATGACAAAATAATAAGATGATATCTTTTATCATCTTTTTAATTAATTAATTATTTCAATTTCCAATTTAGTCCTTTCCCTTTTTCTAAATTTCCATGGATGAGTCACCAAAAATCTACATAGTTTTCTTTAATGGTCTAATTACCATATATGGACCTCTACTTTTGAATTACATAGCTATTTAATCCTTATAGCTACTAGAATTCAACTTTCACATTTTATGCAATTTAGTCCTTCTTGTAATTAAGCACATAAACGATAAAATTTTCGTATCAAAATTTTCACACGACATGTCTATCATAATATGGACCATCTAATAAAATAAAAATAAATTTTATTTTTAGGTCAGATTTGCGGTCTCAAAACCACTGTTCCGATTTCACTGAAATTGGGTTGTTACAACTCTCCCCCTTAAGGAATTTTCATCCTCGAAAATTTTACCAGTAAAGAGATTCAGAAATTATTTCCTTATGCTTCCATCCGGTTCCCATATATCTTTCTCTATATCGTATCATTTTCAAATAACTTTTACTAAAGCTACCTTTTATATTTTTCGTTTCTTTCACTTCATATGCCAGAATTTCAACCAGTCACTCACTGTAAGCCATGTCAAGCTGAATTTGAATCTCTATTAGAGAAATAACAGATGACGGGTCTGATCGATACTGTCATAACACATATACACATAAAACATTGTGAGCTCTGTAGAACTCTGATAATAATACCAATCAATAAGAAACAGGTCCAATTCTTTTCAATAATCTTATATGGCCCGATAAACCAAAGACTTCATTTGCCTTTACGGCCAAACCGAGGAACTTTCTTCCATGGTGAAACTTTTAAAAATATTTTTTCGCCAATCTAAAACTCTATTTCTTTTCATTTTTAGATTCACATCGGATTTCAGATGATCAAATACTGCTTTTAAACTGTCTCAGATCCCTTTCATCTTTCTTCATTTGCAACGAATTAAACCAACTACATGTATCTTTTCTCACTGAACTCAGTTCAAAACACCAGAGTTTTAAACTTGTGACCATATAAAACCTCAATGAGTAAAATTTTATACTAGACTGTTAACTGTTATTATATAAGAATTCAACGAACGACAAATATTTCCTTTTCAATTGCCTTCGAATTCTAAAGTACAGCACCAAAACATATCCACAAAAAATGTGAATCCTATGTTCAAATTGATCATGTAACACCCCTCACCCGTATTGAACACTGAAATAGGGTTACGGAGTATTATCGAACTTACAACACTTAAAAACATACATTTCATATACAATTTATCATGTCAAGTACAATTCAATCACGACCAATGATAGTGTCCCTTAATCAAGCCTACGAGGCCTTAAACATGCTTTAGAAATGGTTCGAGACTAAACCAATAGCTCAGGAAATTTTTGCAAAACTTAGAAAATTTTTGCTTCAAACAAAAGACACACGCTCGATGGCCAGGCTATGTGTCTCACACGGCCACCAGACACGTCCGTGTCACAGGCCGTGTGAAAATAGGGGGTACATACTTACTTGGGTCACAGGGCCAACTACACGCCTGTATCTCTAGCCCATGTGCACTTTGAAATGGCCACACATGCTCGTGTTCCAAACCGTGTATTAGGTCGTGTCAAACTTATAGGGTATACTAACTTATGCAACATGGCCAAGCCACACTCCCGTGTGTTAGGCCGTGTGCCAATTAGGGGGTATACTGACTTGTGCCACACGGCCGATCACATGCCCGTGTGTGAGATCGTGTGGAGCATACTGACTTGATTTCAAATTCAACACTAAGGGACACATGTCTGCGTAACATGACCGTGTGTCACACACGGTTGAGACATACGCCCGTGTGGACAAAAATAAGCTATTTACCAAGCCATTTTGCCACCCATTTTGCACATACCTATAGAAGCTCAATTGGTACCAATTTAAGACACAAATATGTAGCCAAAAGTCATCAACCAATATACAATGATATGGGTAAAATTTACCTATTCAAATACCTATCAACTCATCTTGCTTTACTAGACATAATTCACATATATGATTCAATTAATAAAACCATTCCAAATCATTCAAGCCTATACATGCCATATTCCATATATACACAACTCAAAAGTACCAAAATAGATGTCCGATAGTGCGATGAAGTCTCTGACAATCCCCGATTCTGAGCTAGCTTGTAACACCCTAAAAATCTTGAAACCCTAATTTCTATACATATATATGTGTAGCACTTAGAATAATATTATTAAATTAGTATCGGGATTATTTGAAGCCTTAGAGTTAAGGGTGACCATAGGGAAAATTTTATTTTTCTTACTTAGTGGACTCTAGTCTCAAGCATGAGGCCTCATAAGCAGATTAAGAGAAGAGATGACACAAATGGGCTTGTGGTCCAGTGGAAAGTGTCGTCATATAGGGGCTATGAGGTGGCGTGTTGAGTAGTTAAGGAGGTCCAAGGTTCGAGGACTAGTAGGGGAAAATTTAGGAGTTTTATTTTTGTGCCTGAACAAAAGGAGTTGGTGTTGGAGGGGACTATGAAAGGGTGTGTTCAGGAGAGAAATTTAAAGGGAAGATAAGGGAGGAAAGATAGGGATTGGAAGGTGGATATAGTGGTACCGATTTGGACTCCGAGGGAGGGAAAGATTCGGCTAGGGGCTATATATATGGGTGCCTAATTAATTTCCTAGGTTAATGTCAAATTTTTTCTCTCCTTCTGGCCGAATTTCTTCACTTGTGAGAGGCTCAGACATTTTTTTCTCTAAGTATGCCAAAGTTGAATCCTTCATACTCTTCCTTCTCAAGTTTCCTTCACCACTTGGTTCTAGCCGAATCACCTCTTTTCTTATTCTCCCTAGTGTTGCCAAATTGCCTCTGTCACCTTACTAGTCGCAAAAGTTGGACTTAAGCCTCAGGATCAAAAAAAGATTTCAGTAAGAGCTTAGTTGAATTTTTAGTGTGATTTATTAAAAGTCGAAGGGCTATCTAACCCCTCTTTGCCGTTAACATGTATTAACAAAGGTGTGGCTCAACAATCTCAAGCGTGGTAGGTAAGGATTGTTATTAAGGTAGTAAGTATTCTCGACTCAATCACGGTTTAGTAAATGGCCGAATCTACTGTGGCTCACAGGGGTGTCTTATGAACAATATGGGCCACTAAGTTTTGACGTTATAGGTGTTTAGGTGCAGATCTATAGAATAAACACCAATAGTAGCAAAGGAAGGGCTATTAGAACGTGAGGCACACGGTAAGGGTACGGTGAGGTTTCAATTTTTGATAAGTATGTGTTAAAGCCTTGGTTAATTGCTAGTAATGCCGATTGTAGGTTCGTGACTAAGGGGATTGTAGCACGCGCGGTTACCAGGTGTGGAAAAACACTACATACACGATATCGGCAATGCCAAAAAGCTGAAAAGCCGAAAGTGGCTAAATGGGCCTGGTGGGCCATAAGGCTAGGTTTGATGAGTTCGTTTGGTTTGGTGTATGAATTGAGTCAGTTAAGCCTAATTCATAATCTGGAATTGTTTTGGGCTTAACAGGCCTTAAGGATGTGATTTGGGCCTAATGGGCCAAAGGGATAAAATTTGGGTTTGATGGGCTTTATGGGGCCGTAGACAAGTATGCTAGGGTTTATGGAATTTAGGCCTATGATCACTGAAATCAGAGCTTTAAAATTTATAAATAGAATGATCAAACCTGGAAACTAACTCTAACAACGACTTAAATGTAAGTGTATCTATCGAACAATAGTGTAGCTTAGGCAAGACCGGATTATCAAACCCAAAGGAACTAAAAGTACTAATACTCACTTTCTTTTTATTATTTAGCCTAAAATATGGAGTGATTGGTTGATTTAATCTAGTTTAATGACTACTGAGCTAAAGACGCAAAGACAAAAAGAACGAATTGGGAAATAACTTGAAGAAACTCAATTGATTACAACGATACCCTCAGGAAGAATCCACCTAGACTTCACTTGTTATTTATTACTGAATCATATGATTTCTTTACTTAGCTTGATCCGTAGGACTCCCTAACCTATATTAAACCCTCTCTCGAGGTGAATAACGTCTAACCTTAGGTTAATTAGTGGAACTCTCGTTCGCTTATAATAACCCCCTAGAATAGCAGTAAATCGATCAATGGATTCCCATCCTAATCTGTAAAAATCTCGTAACCCTATCTCTAGGCATTCGATCAACTCCACTTAATTATGCTAGATCTACTCTTAAGCAGGGTCTATTCCTCCTCCACCTAAGCACATTAGTTTTGGGTTAAGAAACATAATTAAGAACAAACTAAGTATTTATCATATAATTCAAAAAATAATAACAAAATTCATATAGGTTTTATCCCCGTCAGGTATCTGAAGGGTTTAGTTCATAATGAATAAAAACATCTCAAGAGAAAAAGATAAAACAAAATATAAGAAATCCCTAAAACCCCCTAGAGGAATTGAAGAAGAAATTCACCGTCTTGAGTAGATTTTCGGCTCTTCGAAATGGATCTTCTGGCTATCTTCGAGTGATTCCCACAACGTGATCCTTCTGGCTCGGCTCCTTGGCCTAGATCACCGCCCCCGACAAAAGCCCTAGCTGAAGGCTTCTTCCGAACTACCTCTTAAGTTGCACCCTTGGGTGTTTATATAGACTTTGAGATGCCTTACTTGGCCTCTAAGTATACTAATTCAATTATAATTCCTACTCGGGTGTTTGAATAGGCTTTGGAATGTGTTTCTTTACCTCAAAGTATCCTATTCCGAGTAGAATTGTTCTTTTTTGCGGTAGGGACACGGCCATGGTACACGCCCGTGTAAATTGTCTTTAGGCCGTGTCTCGATTCTGTCGATTGGGGCACGACTGTGTAAATCATGGCATGGCCGTGTCTTAATTAATTATCGAGGCACGGTCGTGTGGCTTGAAGTCCAGGCCATGTCGATTTTCTCTTTGGCCTAAATTGGCCCGTTTTAAGCCCATTTCTTATTCTTTTCATCCTCGGGTGCTTTTTTGAGTAAAAACATGAAAAGAAAGGATTAAGAGTACCTTTTTACATAAATCAAGGGCTAAATCATCCAAAAGCATACTAAATGTAGGCCTAAAATATGTTACTTCTACGGTTTATCAGCCTAGTTTGAACAACTCTTAAATTTCATAAGACTTAATCTAATTAAACATGTCCGTGAACAAGTCACTGGGTTAGGGTGTGGCAACGGACATATACATGTCTAGGATTCAATCTAGGGAGAGCTTGGTACTTAAGTGGTCCTAGTGGCCTACTTCCTTTTCTCTGGAATCCTACCTGGTGCGTAGTGTCTGTTCACTTTAGCCACAAGGACTTGTTGATGGGCCAAAGTTCATAACTAAAACCTGAGAAGGACTAAAATACACTTATATTTGTAAAATTACTAAAATACCCTTAGATTTTAAATTACTAAAATACCCTTATATTACAAAAGTACCAAAATACCCCTATTTTGCAAAAGTATCAAAATGCCCCTTGTTTTGCAAAATTACCAAGATACCCTGTCAAATTACCAAAATATCCCTATATAGTAGAATTACGAAAATACCCCTAGGAAGTGAAAAGATGAAAATACCCCTATGTGATTAATATGAGTTTATGGATGTTACTCGTGTGTTTGATGCATTCATATGATATTTTGCTTAGGATGCATATAGGTGGGAATTATGGTACGGAGGAAGATTTGAGGATCGCATGGCCGTATGGTATGGATCCACCAGAGGCTCTAAGCCCAATATATGATTAGCAACTTTGCTGCAACGTTTGGTAGTACCGCAAATAGGCTACCCTTGGTGTGTAGCGGAGGGGTGGGTCGAGCTAGAATTCCCCACAGGAGTCATAAGGTTGGAAGGGAAATGGTGTGTGTAGTGGATGAATTTTTGGGGTGGGTTTTGCATTATCTTGTTTGTATGTGATGCGTTATGGGATGAGATGAGGTCATTATGGGCTAAGGCCCAAAACTACCGATTTGATAGGGCTTAGGCCAATGTGAATGTTTGTATGTGATTTGGATTTCCTATGGTTGTACACACTGAGTTTCAAAACTCACACCCTTTAATTTAATGTTTCAGGTGATCCTGTATAGATGGCTCGACGTGGGAGAGGACTCGGAGATGGCCACACTACAAGATGTTTGAATTTTCATTTATTTGTTCCAAAATACATGTTTTTATTTACTCAATTTTTGGTGGATGTAATAGGCCTTGTACTCCATTTTGACTTCAGAATTATTTTTGGTTTTAAGGTTAATTATTTATTTAATTATTAAACCTAAGTAAGCTCTTATGTTTAAACTTGGTTTTCGAAATACTTAAAACAATGAAACAGATTTTTATCTTTACTTAATAAGACTCATAGATTTTTGGGCTTTTGGGCCTTAAGCTTTTAATTAGCAAGACTGTTTTGAATTGTGCCTTTAATGTGTCATTCCGGATTCGGGCCTAACTTCTAGGCCGGGTTTGGGGTGTTACATAGCTTCAATATACTATAAAGCATAGAAGAAAATAAACAAAGTAAGCTATAAAGCTTAGTAAGTTTGTATGTATATATAAAATAATCAACATCATTCATTAACAATTCCAAATAGATACATAATTTTCAATTAAAACCTCAATTAATAAGATAACATAAAGTTTAACTACAAAGTAACTCATGAGTTCTCATCTTCTTTCAATTAATCATTCGAACAGTTTTCTATACATACCTATACTAATACATATCTATTCTCACCAATTCGCTTATCGAATCACTTCGAGTTTATAAATGCTTACGATATAAGTACGTCGATTTTTTGATGCCATAGTCCAACTACGGTCTTACACATACATTTCCAAGGCCCTACCGTGGTCTTACATTCACATGCCATAACCCGATTATGGTCTTATTATTCGATTGCCATAGCCCAACTATGTTCTTATTCAGTATCTCATTGACTTAAACTGTACATTTAAATGAAATTCATCGCATTTAGCCTTAGAATAAATAAAATTTCAATACCATCCATCAATTGAATAATTACACATTCAAGTTCAATTATAAGAACTTATCTCGTGTACGAAAATGATGAAATGAACCGACTATTCAATTACATTGCTTTTTCTCAGATCTAAGTCCGAATTCCTCTTTTCTTGATCTATAGGTAATCAAAATAAGCTTATTTAATCATCTCTCTATTCAATTTAGTCCAAAACACTTATTTAGAAAATTTTCACATTTTTGTAATTTAGTCCTTCTTTCACAAAATCAAAAATTCATGAAATTCAAAACTAACCCATGCTAGCCGAATTACCATTATACCCCTAGCAGCCCATAGTTTTCATTTATTTCACATTTTAGCCACACATTTTTCACATTTCACAATTTAGCACCTAATTTGCATTTTCACCAAAAATCACATAACAAAACTTGTTTAAGTAACATCAAATATTCACAATCTCTCATTAAACATAAAAAATCATACATATTCATCAATGGAAACTTTCAAAATCTTTAACAATTTTGCAAATTAGTCCCTGGGCTAGCAGTACTAGATGCAACGACCACAAAAACATAGAAATCATTAAAAACAGGACAAAAAGCACTTACCAAATTAAGCTTCAAGTGACTGAACATTCAAAAAAAATTTCATGGCTTTTCTAAGCCCTAATTTTCGGCTAGGAAGATGAATGTAGGCTAATTTGGTTTTTTTTAATTAAATTATACATTAATTACTAAATACCAATTTTAACCTTAAAAATATTTAATAACTACACCAAATACCACTCCACTATCATCAATTAACTCTCAAATGGGTTAATTACTACTTAAGGACCTTTAATTTAAGGTTCTATAGCTATTTAATACCTTTGGCTTATAGAACACTACTTTTGCACTTTACGCGATTTAGTCCTTTTTACCTGATTGAGCATTCAAATGCTAAAATTTCTTAACAAAAATTTCACACCATCATATATTCATACCGTAAACAATAAAATAATAAAAAAAATAAATATTTTGACTTCAAATTTGTGGTCCCAAAACCACTGTTTCAATTTGACTAAAAAATGGCTCTTACAAATCATATGTCTGAGAATGAAATACAGTACTAAAATGTAATCGTATATCCAGAGTTTCTTGTAACTTGTTTTTTGAATCGAAATTTAAACTGCAGATCTCTATCAGAAATAGTAGAAACTAGCACATCATATAATCTGACGATCTCAAAAATAGATAATTCGGGCAATTTATCAACTGAGAAATCCATTCATGCCAGAAAAAAATGTATAGATTTTGTCAAATAATTAAATTACTCAAATAGTATCTTTCTTTATCATAGACAGGGAGAATCCTGATATAAAATTCATAGTAACTTTGTCCCATTTCCATTTCGATATTTTCACTGACTATAACCATCTTGAAAGTATAATCTCTATCTTGCTGATATATCCAGTATTTAAATATAGATTCAAAATACCACCTTTCATTCTGGGCTACCAGTACATCTTTTCAAATCGTTGTGCATCTTATCATTTCTCAGGTAAACAGATATAGTACCACTGTGGTCATTCATGTAAAATTTTAACTCATTATCACTTTTCTAGGCTTCACAGATTTGCTGTAAAATACCAGTCTAGCTTTAAGTTCTGCTAAAATTAAGCTATTATCAGACAATCATAATCGGTATCTATGGCTTGCAAAGTATACAGAGATTTCCTACTCAGAACGTCTGTAACTACATTCATTCTTTCCAAGTGATATATAATTTTCAAATCATAATCTTTCAACAATACAAGTCATATACGCTATCTCATAGTCAAATCTTTTTGCAACATCAGATATTTCAACTTTTTATAATCAATGAATATATGACATTTTTCACCAAACAATTAATGTTATCATATTTTGACACAAAATCAATAGCTATCAATTCTAGATCATGTATCGGGTAATTCTTTCTATGTGGTTTCAATTAATTGTCTAAAAGTACAGCCTATTACTTTACCTTACTGCATCAAAACACAGTCTAATCCTATTCAATAGTGCAGTACTATAATAACAAATTCCTTACCCGATTCAGGCTGAACCAAAATTAAAACTTTGATCAACAGAGCTTCCAATTGGTCAAAAATTTACTACCATTTGTCAGTCCATTCAAATCTTACATCATTCCTTAATAAGTATGTCTTCAATGTAGCTATTTCAATTATTAGTATTGAAGCTTTGAGTTTTTCCAAAGCCATAACCATTAGATAGATTTAAAACCATAGTGCATTAATATGACCAAAATTTCAGTCGTACAGATAAAGCAACACTTCAATATCAATAGTGTACCTCAATTTATAAGAGGGAGAACCGAAAGTGGCCCCTATAATAACCAATGCAGTAATTCAGTTTCTATAATCTATAATCTCTGTCACCAAATTTCATGATCGAGTCAATATTTATAATGGTAATTAATGTCATATACCTCCAACCGATGAATATCTTTCACAGATAAACCATGTTTGAATAATAAAGAGATGATTGATATCTCAGAGAAAATTCAAAAGGGTAATATCACGCATACTCAGTAGAAACAACTATGACAAAGACAATATAACTTTACATATTCACATTTCAGGGCTTCAATCAGTAGAAGTAGAAAGTAATATCATATGAACCTTATTATCCAATCTTATATCAATCATGATGAATTAGAAAACCCAAATAAGATAGAGCAATACAACTCATGGATCAACCTGACTTGCAGTAATTCCATCTATCATGATTTACTAGCCTTTCAATACGACAAATATTGCATCTGAACATGAACAATTTCATATTCCTCTAAGAATAACAGAACTTATAAAGTATCCAAGAGATGTGGATGTAATATACTCAATTATAACAGCTGCCTTCAAATATCCTTGAAATTTCATCACTATTCTACTGACTAATTAAGTCATCAATAATCTTACATTATTCAGTTCACTAAAAGAGTCAATTCAAAAGAATTTTTGGCTAATTCGTTCTGTAAATATCACATCTAGATAAGTCATTTACTCATGAATAACTTATTCCTTAACAATGTCATCACATATTCAGAATAATCTTTAGAAAAATTTGATATCTCTTTTAATACCATCTTCACTTACTAACCCATTCTCATTCTGACTACATCATTAGTCATTTAGCTTTTGAACTCTTTAGTTCCACATTCATGAGCTTAATCCATATAAATCTTGTGAATTTTATTGTATAAAACTATACTGGTAAGTGGGTGGTGATCGTAAGCCTCAAAATTTAACTTTCATAAATACACACATATCACATAACATTTATCATTAACATGTCCATTATAAAACAATTGTTTCGTACCTTTATAGGTCCTCTTTTTATCATACACAACATTTTTACTCGAATAGTACGAGTATCACTTTCAGCATTATCGGATTAGCCCGGTTGGAAAGCATCTCTATCTATTTGCAAAACAATTTTCATCAGAGTCAAAAGATATCGCACTATCACAAGTTGTATAATGGCATGTATTTCTAGACTCCACATATGCTACGTTCAGTCTGAAAACCAGCTAAACAGTAGTTTTGATATCACTAAATGTGACACCCTAACCTGTATTCGCCGTCGGAATAGGGTTACGGAGCGTTACCAAAAATTTTCAAAACATTTAAAAATGTTTCATGTTATTCACTATTTATTTACTGAGATCATTCAAAACATCCCTAAATTGGACCCTCAAGGCCCAATACGAGCATTAGAATCGAGTCAAGACTTAATCAGGAATTCTACGAATTTTTCACGAAATCCCAAAATTTTTCCAAGGTGTAGGGCTCACATGCCCGTTTGGTCTGAGGCACACGCCCGTTGTAACATCCCAAATTAATGGGCCTATGCGCCTAGTGTGTGTATATATTTAAGGTGTTAATTTAACTGTTAGGGGTCCAAGTTGGGCTTAGAATGTGGTCAAGGCCTTGGTGAATTCTTACTTGGGCACTATAAGGTTTAAAAGGTGGTATCTGTGTTTAAAATATAAAAATGGGCTTGTGGCCCAGTGGTCAGTAACGCCACTTAGGGAGCAAGGAGGTGACGCCATACGAGGGGAGTAAGGGGCCCAAATTTAAGTTTCATGGAGCCCAATCTCTTTTAATTTAAGTTAGCTAATTTTTGACATTAGGGTTAGGTGGAGTGGACGGCTACAAGGCTCAAATGTAGGAGGATATATGTATAGGATAATGTAGATATTATAGTTGATAATATGAAAGATACAAGGGGAAAAAGATAGGAGCTATCTGCAAGGTTAGGTGTTGGCCGAAATTCTATCACCTAGAGGAGTGAAGAAATCAGCTTCTTTAATGGTAGGGGTGCCAAAATTTCGATGCTATTTGATTAATTGATTGGTTATTAAGAAGGGTGTTTTCGGTTTTAAGTAGTAGGTGCCAAAATCTTCTATAAATAGAGGGGATATCAATTCAATTTCGACATTTGGAACCCTATTCTTTCTTCTTTTCTTGTGCTAAAATTCTCAGTATTCCTCTGAAATTCTTTTCTTTTGATTTCTTCAAAAGTTGAAACCTCCCAATCTTCTCAACATCTTTCCTTTCAAAAGTCAAAATCCCGAATTCTTTTCTCATCTCCATAGCCGAATATACCCTATTCCTTCTGTCGATTCCTTCAACTAAAAGCTGAAAGTACTTAGATCTCTTCTTATTTTCTTCACTTCTTGATCTCCTCAAAAGTCGAGAATTCCTAAGAGTTGCTAGATTTCCTGTAAAGGTAACTGTTGGCCAGTGCTATTATTCTTGTTATTTTTTGGCTTTTAAGCCAAAGCCGAATGGCTAGATGGTGTTTAGGACCATCCTTAGATTGAAGTTCTCTTTCTGATATCGTGTTCTCTTTCTTTGGGTGGCATTCCGGGATTTGTAGGGAATCAAATCGCCTAGGATTCTAAGTCAGAAGTTGGTAAGCATTCGAATCACGTTTTCGGGATTTAAGGTAAGATGGTTTTCTCTAGATTTTTATTAGATTCGTTTATCATATGTGAGATCTTAACTTCATGATGTGGAGTAACGACCATGTGTTGTGATAGTGGTTCTGCCAAGGACTTATGACGAATTTAAATATGGATTAGGCGAAGGAGAGAATCCCTAAGTTTAAGAAACGAGCGATATCAGCCATTCGAGATTGGCCACCTGGTTGTGGTCCGGCTTCTAAACAACACCTTAGGCAGATAACGGTGGTGTTGGCTAAGGACAACGTCGACTTAGAGGGTCTCGTTCTAACGGTAATAAGGTGTGTAGATCTCTAACACACACTTTCTAATTGTTCTTTATGTGTTATGGGCTAAAAAGCTGGAAAGTGGTCATTTAGACAGTTAATAAAGCCCTAAAAGAGTTAGGCAAGGATGCAAGGTATGCAATCATAGAAATCACTATGTATGATGAAATATATGAAAGTCTGTATGATGTTTTCCTTATGTATGTATGCATGGAGGAAATATGATAAAGAGGGAAGTGCATGATGGGTCACATGATGACCGGTGTAGAAATAGAAATGGGTCGTGGTAGAAATCCCAAAATATAAGCATGGGTCACATGGTGACCGGTGGTAGAAATCCCACAAATAAAATGTTAGGTCACACAGTGATCGGTGACAATGCCACGTTTAATGATTTCGAATAATGTAAACAGCAGGTTTGGTTTGTCGTTATGGTGTGTAACGGATGGAGGGTTGATTGTAGAAATCCCCAATGAGTGATGGTTGGTACGGATTGATGTATAGAGGATGGAATTCTAGGATGGGTTGGGCCATTCATTATGTATTGTTTATCATGTACTATGATTGTTGCCTCTATGTACGGGCCTAGGCCCATAATGTGTGTGTGGGCCTCAGGTCAATGTGTTCAGAATTTATACACTGAGTCTTGGTGACTCACGCTTTCATTTTCTCTACTCTTTCAGATGAGCAATAGATCGTGGACATGGGAGCCAAGACAGACTCGAGGGGACATCAAGACTATTACTATTTCCATAGACTATTTTTAGTTTTAGTTTTCATTTATGTTTTAATTTTTGGGAACATCTTTGTGTAATAAGGCCTCCATAACTTAGATTCCGATTTATTATCTTGTTATGTTGGGTTTTACAAACTTATGTTTTTTAAAGTCTTAAATATAAAATGAAATGATAAACGGCTTTTCAAAACCAATCCACGCAAGTATTAAAGTTTTTTGCAAAACCTCACATTTAACTGACTATTCAATTAAAATAAGCTAAGTTTTTCCAAAACCCTTGAGTAAAGTTTTTAAGATTTAACTCAGAGCATACTAGATCCCAGAATGACGTATGGGTCGGGTTTGGGTGTTACATTTGGTATCAGAGCCCAGTTTAAACTCGGGCTGTGAAATGGGTCTAGTGATGTTTTAACATGGATTTGAAAAAAAGAATTCTGGAAGATATGGCCTTCGAGTCTACCGGCACCCGATCCATGTAGGTAAGTACCCTAACTCTTGTTGTGATATACTTATTGGGTTGATGGGCTTTATGGACGTAGACTAGGATAATAATAGTGATGGACTCTAGGCCTAGTTAAACAACTCTTCAATTTCATAAGATTTAAATCCAACCAAACAAACCTGTGAACAAGTCGCGAGATTAGGGTGTGGCAACAGGCATACGCATGTCTATGATTGGATTCAGAGAGAGCTTGGTATTTAAGCAGTCCTAGTGACTCACCTCCTCTTCGCTAGAATCCTACCTGGTGCGTAATGACTGTTCACCTTAGCCATGGGGACTTGTTGACGGGCCAAAATTTATAATTACAACCCGAAAGGGACCAGCCACCCTATTTTGTAAAATTACTAAAAAACCTCTAGTTTTGAAAATTTTGAAATACCCCTGATTTGTAAAATTATTAAAATACCCATGATGTGTAAAATGACCAAAATACCCCTGATTTGTAAAATTACCAAAATACCCTCAGACCCCCTCAAATTACCAAAATACCCTTATCCTAAAAAATAACCAAGAAACCCTATTTTGAAAAATTTTTATTATGAAAATACCCCTGTAGGATAAAATTACGAAAATACCCCTGGGTAGTGAAATGACTAAATACCCCTAAGTGAGGAATGTGAGTTCATGAATGTTTGCTTGTGTGGTTGATGAATGTATGTGATGCTCTGATTGATGTGAAATGAATGAGAATTCTAGAATTAGGAATACAAACTCAATAACTGAACTTGTAGATAGAATACGAATTCGAAAGAAGCCACTGTTAAAACTATTTTTCATAAGACTGTCCGTCATTAATCAGTGGAAGAAAACTAATAAATCATAACATTTTTAATCAGATAAATCATGAACGGTAGAATAAGCACTAGTGGACGTAGTGTGCGTGGCCGAGGTAGAGGCAGGATTGCCGTGTCAAGACCCGTAGGGTCTGGTCACGAGTCCGAGAATGAGGTACCAGTGCCACCAGCTGTGGAGGCAGAATTTCAAGATCGATGACCAGAGATGATGTCGTATCTCGTGCTATGTTAAGGGTTTTGAGAGAGTTGCTAGAGCAAGTGTGGGCACAGGAGCCCAAAAATCATCTTGAGCGACTTAGAGCAAGCAGGCAAAAGTGTTTAGGGGAATCTCTGGTATAGCCTTGAGCTCAGCTGAGCATTGGTTAGAGGCGATTGAACGCATAATGGACAATCTGGATCTCACGAAAAAGAGAAATTGAAAGGAGTTATCTCTCCCTTGAGGGATGAAGCCTACAAATGGTGGCTCACGGTTAAGGATGGTACAGTGGCTGACCGCATCACATGGGAGTTCTTGAAAATAGTGTTTCAGAACAAGTACGTTGGATCGAGCTATGTGGATGCAACGCAGAGCATTCTTGAACCTGGTTCAAGGAAGTAGGTCCGTAGCGGTGTATGAAGCGGAATTCTTACGCTTGAGTCGTTATGCTCGAGGGATAGTTGCCACAGAGCATGAGCGGTGTGTTCGGTTTGAGGATGGCCTGAAGGACGAATTACGTGTATTGATAGCTCCACAACGAGAGCGAGAATTTGTGGTACTTGTGGAAAAGGCTAAGATAGCGGAGGAGGTGAAACGGACGGAAAAGCTGAACCAGGATAAAGATAGGGGTGGAGGTAAGAGAAACTTTGAATCATTGGGGACAAATAAAAGTAATCAGAAAAGACCTAGGCCAGACGGGCCGAGATGAGATAATAGACTTGCTACTAATCAGACACCGAAGTGTGCTCAATGTGGTAAATCCCATGCAGGTGAGTGTAGAGCGGGCAGTGGAAAGTGCTTTAGGTGTGGGCCTTTTGACCATCAAGTTTGGAACTGTCTACAGCCGAAGGGTAATAAGGAGCCACGGGTCTAGAGAATGTCCAGCCTAGCAGTGGAGGTCGTGGGGCAGCTAGAGGTGGTAACGATTTCAGTCGGGGCCATGGAGCAGTAGGCCGAGTGGCCAGAAACACTAAAGCGAGACAGCTGGGGTTAGTCTATGCTATCAGACGTCGAGCACCGGATGTTATAACCGGTATGTTCTTAATTTTTGGTTTGCCCTATATTTTATTAATTGACATCGGATCGACACATTTATATGTTGCTAGTAGGGTATCTGAAACTTTAAGTGTAGATGCTAAGGTTTCCTCTAGGGAAATGGCTGTAGAAGCCCATTAGGACATTCTGTGGTGGTAAATAAGCTTTATCGGGAAATACCTTTAGAGGTTCAGGGGATAGTTTTCCGAACGGATCTAATGGAATTACCATTCAGGGAGTTTGATTTAATCCTAGGCATGGATTGGCTTGTGAAGTATCAAGCTAATCTAGATTGTGCAGCTAAGCGTATGGTGTTAAAAACCCCTGAGGGTGACGAAGTGTTGGTAATAGGAGAAAGGGGGAACTATTTGTCGAATATGGTAACCACCCTAAAAGCAGAAAGGATGGTGAGAAAATGGTAAAGGATGGTGAGAAAAGGGTGTGAGGCAGTCTTAATGTTTGTTCATGCTATGGAAGCTAAGGAACTAACAGTGGGAGACGTTAGGACGGTGAAGGAATTTCCTAATGTTTTCCCCAAAGAGCTTCCGGGATTACCTCCGGATCGTGAAGTGGAATTTGGCATCGATCTTTTTTTGGGAACAGTGTCGGTATCGATAGCTCCATATCGAATGGCACCAAAGGAGTTGGTGGAGTTGAAAGCGTAGATTCAAGAGTTGTTGGACAAGGGGTTTATTCGACCTAGTGCATCGCCGTGGGGAGCACCGGTTTTATTCGTTAAGAAGAAGGATGGGTCAATGCGTATGTTTATTGACTATTGCCAATTGAATAAGTTAACAATCAAGAACAAGTATCTGTTGCCAAGGATCGATGACTTGTTCGATCAGTTGAAGGGGGCCTCAATCTTTTCGAAGATAGATCTGAGGTCAGGGTATCATCAGCTTAAGGTTAAGGAGGCTGATATTCATAAGACGGCCTTTAGGACTCACTATGGTCACTATGAGTTCATGGTGATGCCATTTGGGTTGACCAATGCGCCAGCATCATTTATGGATATGATGAACCGAGTGTTCCAACCCTACCTAGATCGGTTTGTCATGGTTTTTATTGATGACATCTTGGTTTATTCAAGATCGGGGGAGGAGCATGACTCACATTTGTGAATAGTTCTACAGATACTAAGGGAAAAGAAGTTGTATGCCAAATTCAGTAAGTGTGAATTTTGGCTGAAGGAGGAAATGAGTTTTGTTTGTTTGGTCTGATAAGCAACAGGAGAGTTTCGAGAAGTTAAAAAAGATTTTGACGGAAGCTCCGGTGTTGATTCAGCCAGAGGCTAGGAAGGAATTTGTGATTTATTGTGATGCTTCACACACGAGATTAGGATGTGTGTTGATGCAAGATGGAGGGCGTTACATCAAGCATTGGGTACAAAGTTAGATTTTAGTACAGCATTTCATCCTCAGACCGATGGACAATTGGAGCGGGTGATTCAAATCTTGGTGGACATGTTAAGGGGTTGTGTCATATATTTCAGTGGTAGTTGGAGGACTTCCTGCCATTGGCAGAGTACTCGTACAACAACAGTTACCAGTCAAGTATTCGAATGGCGCCTTACGAAGCTTTGTATGGGCGGAAGTGTCGTACCCCTATTTATTGGATAGAATTAGGGGAAAATCGAATTTTGGGTCTAGACTTGGTCATTGAGATGGAGGAGAAGGTGAAACTGATTCGGGCTAGACTAAAGGAGGCGACGGATAGATAGAAGTCCTATGCTGACTTTAAGCGTAAGGACATAGATTTTGCAGTAGGTGACAAGGTATTCTTAAAGGTGTCACCGTGGAAAAAGGTGCTAAGATTTGGGCGAAAGGGGAAATTAAGTCCCGCTTCATCGGACCTTAGGGTGTCAAACGAGTAGAACCAAGAGCATATCAACTTGAGTTACCCTCGGAGCTAAGTCAAATTCACAATGTATTTCACGTCTCTATGTTAAGACGTTACCGTTCGGATCCATCTCATGTAGTGCCTGTGCAGGAAATAGTGGTAAGGCCCGATCTATCCTTCAAAGAGAAACTGGTGGAAATTCTGGATCGTGATATCAAGGTGTTGCGAAGGAAAATGGTGTAGAACCATGGTTCTGAAGAGGCAACTTGGGAACAAGAGGAAGCGATGCTACAGCAATACCCTCATCTTTTCTGATCAGGTAATTTTGAGGCTAAAATTTCTTTAAAGGGGTAGAACTGTAACATCCTGAATTAATGGGCCTATGCGCCTAGTGTGTGTATATATTTAAGGTGTTAATTTAACTTCAGGGGTCCAAGTTGGGCTCAGAATGTGGTCAAGGCCTTGGTGAATTCTTGCTTGGGCACTATAAGGTTTAAAAGGTGGTATCTGTGTTTAAAATATCAAAATAGGCTTGTAGCCCAGTGGTCAGTAACGCCCCTTAGAGAGCAAGGAGGTGATGCCATACAAGGGGAGTAAGGGACCCAAATTTCAGTTTCATGGAGCCCAATCTCTTTTAATTTAAGTTAGCTAATTTTCGGCATCAGGGTTAGGTGGACTGGACGGCTACAAGGCTCAAATGTAGGAGGATATATGTATATGATTTTGTAGATATTATAGTTGATAATATGAAAGATACAAGGGGAAAAGGATAGGAGCTATCTGCAAGGCTAGGTGTTGGCCGATATTCCATCACTTAGAGGAGTGAAGAAATCGGCTTCTTTAATGGCAGGGGGTGCCAAAATTTCCATGCTATTTGATTAATTGATTGGTTATTAGGAAGGGTGTTTTCAGTTTTAAGCAGTAGGTGCCGAAATCTTCTATAAATAGAGGAGATATCTCTTCAATTCTGGCATTTGGAACCCTATTCTTTTCTTCTTTTCTTGTGCCGAAATTCTTAGTATTCCTCTGAAATTCTTTTCTTTTGATTTCTTCAAAAGCTGAAACCTCCCAATCTTCTCAACACCTTCCCTTTCAAAAGACGAAATCCTGAATTCTTTTCTCATCTCCATAGCCGAATATACCCTATTCCTTCTGTCGATTCCCTCAACTAAAAGCTGAAACTACTTAGATCTCTTTTTGATCTCCTCAAAAGCTGAGAATTCCTAAGAGTTGCCGAATTTCCTGTAAAGGTAAGTGTTGGCCAGTGCTATTATTCTTATTATTTTTTGGCTTTTAAGCCAAAACCGAATCGCTAGATGGTGTTTAGGACCATCCTTAGACTGACGTTCTCTTTCTGATCTCGTGTTTTCTTTCTTTGGGCGACATTCTGGGATTTGTAGGGAAGTGCATGATGGGTCACATGATGACCGGTGGTAGAAATCCCACGAATATAAACGTGGGTCACATGATGACCGGTGGTAGAAATCCCATGAATATAAACATGGGTCACATGGTGACCGGTGGTAGAAATCGCATAAATAAAATGTTAGGTCACACAATGATCGGTGGCAATGCCACGTTTAATGATTTCTAAATAACAGAAACAGGCAGTTCAGCTGTCATTATGGTGTGTAGCGGATGGAGGGTTGATTGTAGAAATCCCTAAGGAGTGACGGTTGGTACGGGTTGGTGTGTAGAGGATGGAATTCTAGGATGGGTTGGGCCATTCATTATGTATAGTTTATCATGTAATATGATTGTTGCCTCTATGTACGGGCCTAGGCCCATAATGTGTTTATGGGCCTCAGGTCAGTGTGTTCGGAATTTATACACTGAGTCTTGGTGACTCACGCTTTCATTTTCTCTACTCTTTCAGATGAGTAGTAGATCGTGGACATGGGAGCCGAGACGGGCTTGAGGGGCCATCAAGACTATTAATATTTCCATAGACTATTTTTGGTTTTAGTTTTCATTTATGTTTTAATTTTTGGGAACATCTTTGTGTAATAAGGCCTCCATAAGTTAGATTCCGATTTATTATCTTGTTATGTTGGGTTTTTACAAACTTATGTTTTTTTAAAGTCTTAAATATAAAATGAAATGATAAATGGGCTTTTCAAAACCAATCCATGCAAGTATTAAAGTTATTTTGCAAAACCTCACATTTAACGGACTCTTCGACTAAAATAAGCTAAGTTTTTCCAAAACCCTTCAGAGTAAAGTTTTTAAGATTTAACCTATAGCATACCAGATCTGGTAATGACGTATGGTTCGGGTTTGGGGTGTTACACCCGTGCTATAGGCCGTGTTTGACCCTGTGTAACTCTCTAACTTGTGCACACGGCCATGCCACACACCCGTGTGCTAGGCCGTGTGGTCAATTAATTCATTTTGAAATTAGGTGTAGGTTTCACATAACCAAGACACACACCCGTGTTCTAGGCTGTGTAGCATACACGGCTAAGACACATGGCCATGTCTCTGCCCGTGTGCTCAATTTTGAGCATTTTGTTTTCTCAAAATTAATGTGCATGGGACACACGGCCTAACCACACGTCCGTGTACCAGGCTGTGTGTCACACACGGTCTTGACACACGCCAATGTGTCTGTCCGTGTGGACAAAATAAAGCCACTCCTAGCTTCATTTCTTACCCAAAATCACAACCATGACCTGTAGTTGAATCACACATCCAAATACTAACCATTTCAAGCATTCAAATCAAGTAAATTCCATCATTCATCATGGCATATCATTTCATGCATACATGTCTATAATTTTACCTTAGTTTAGACCTCAAGTTAGATATAGTTTGATCAAGTACTTAACATATATGTAGCTACCATAGTTTGACATTACAAGTTTATTAAAATAAACCATTACTAGCCATTCTAATGGCTAGATTACAAGCATCATTTACATTTACATGCCAGTATGGCCAATATATCCTATACATGCCACTACAACCATAATTGATTTACCATATTGTACCGACATGGGCCGATGGATAGTGTGAGTGATCTCCGCCAAGCTTTCAATCCAACGAGCTTTCGATTTACTATAAAATAGGGAAATTGTAACACCCTTTACCTGTATCTAACGTCGGGATAGGGTACGAGGCATTATCTGACTTATTCACAAGCTAACATTCAAAATCGAGAGAAAAATTTCCACTCAAATTTAAAACTTTTCAAAATAATTCATATCGTCCCTAGAACGAGCCTACGAGGCCCAAAACATGCATCGAAAGTGATTCGGGACTAAACCGAGAACTTTGGAAAGTTTTGGAGAACTTAAAATTTTTTTCATGAAAAAGGGGTCATATGCCCGTGAAGGCCTAGAGACACGCCCGTGTACCCCTAAAGCATGCCCGTGTCTTCCACTCGTGGTCGACACTGACTATATTCACACTGCTATGGCACGCCCGTGGCCCTAACCCATGTGTAAAACCTTAGAATTCTGCCTTTTCCACACGACCTATACACACGCCCGTGTACCCCAACCGTGTGGTGATTTAAATCTTAAGTGCAAGGTGCAGACTTCACACGGCCTGGGTGCATGCCCATGTGCTAGCCGTGCCTCCCACACGGCGTAGACCCACACCTGTGTGTCTACTTATGTGGTCAATTGGTAGGCTATATACCAAGCCATTTCCACCCTACAATGTACGCATACATACCTCCATTCAAAAACATTACAATTCCTATTCCATACGCAAGTCTAAGGACCCATTCCAACATACAAAATAATTAAAGGGATAAACACTTCATGAATTCCATCTTCATTAAGCTAAAGAATTTACCAAGTATTTACCTAATTCATAAGGCCATCTACAAAATAACTTTTACAAACTTATAGCCAACACTTTGACCAACAATTACAACGTAACAAAATACTCAAGTCCTATACATGCCATAATCAAAATAAGTCTAAAATTGTTATTCCAAAGTATTGTCAATAGCGTGAATTATGAACTCCTGCTTCCACGATCCTCGAGTTACCTTGTCGATACTATAAGAAAGAAGGAAAATGAAAAAGGGGTAAGCATAAAGCTTAATAAGTTGCATGGAAATAAATAACAATAATAATGCTCATAAAATAATCCATCCACGATATTAGCTAACCGTACACAAGTCAAGGTTTCTTGAAAATACTCACTTGTAGTTGCCCTTATCTAACACATTCTGTGCCATGTATCGAAACTGACTCCTCGTGACTCATTCACGAGTACCTGTATTCACTCACACATGACTTAAATATCCTTCACATTTCCACTTCTAAATTCATCTACTTATCCCACTACTCACAAGGGATAGCCAAATACGTGCGTTTATCATCCCTACTGTAAGTATAAAGCCATTGCCACATCTTCGAGGTGGTCTTACATGGAGTCTCCCCTAGATGCCAATGCCATGTCCCGGACATGGTCTTATATGGAATTACCTCTAGATGCCAATGCCATATCCCGAATATGGTCTTATATGGAATTACTTCTCTTGTATCGATGCCATATCTTGATATGGTCTTATAGAAGATTACCTCTTATGTATCGTTGCCATATCTTAGATATGGTCTTATACGAGATTTCAACTTGGTGCCAAGGCCATGTCCTGGGCATGGTCTTATATGAGACCTTATCTATTTCATATCTCAATGATGTCATTTCTATAATCAATATGGCCCATTAAGACTTCAACATCTCATTCATTAATAAAATGACAAGCATTTTTCAACATGCTAATAAAAATGTTGTTTAAATCACATACAACTTACCTCGATTTTGAAATGAGCTAACTCGTCGGTTTAGTCCAGGACTTTGTTCTTTCCTCGATCAAGGCGGGTCCTTAGTTCTTCTTGCTCTATAATAGTAATTTAGCTCATTTTAATCATTATATTAATAAAAGCATTTCAAAAATCATATTTAAGTAAAATTACTATTTTGCCCCTAGACCTTGGGCAAAATAACCATTTTGCCCTTAGGCTCGGAAATTAATTCTAATCACATTTCTACCTTCAACAAGCCTAGGTGAACATTTAATACTCTTATAGCTATCATCAAAACTCAATATTTCACATAATTACTACAATTTTGTAACCTTTTCATCAAGGTCCAAATTAGGTGTTTCCAAGACAACACCTTTCACAAAAGTTGTTTATCTAAAACTAAGACTCAACTTCTTCCATAAAAATACAGCAAATAAATAAGATAGTTCCCATGGTAAAACTCTAAACTTTTCACAATATTACACAATAGTCTCCTCATTTGAAAGCTTAAGCTTTGGGGGTCTCAAAAGTACAACTATTTTCAAGGAAAGGTTACTAGAACACTTACTTGAATGGATGAGAGCTTGAAATTTTTGAAGATTTCTACCCCTTATTTGCTGCTTACTTTCGGTGGAAGAGATGAGCAAGAAAGATGGATATCATCTTTTTTATTTTATTACTATTAGTCAAATTAGCCACCAACTATCAACAACTTTGACCAATTTAGACACAATTTGTCTCCTATGGCTGGCCATGCTATCTCTAGGGGTCTAATTGCCTTTTAAAGACCCCAATTAATAATCTATGGGTATTTGGCACCTTTAGCTAATAGAATGGAACTTTTGCTCTTTATGTGGTTTAGTCCTTTTTCACGATTAAACACGAAATCGCTAAAATTAAAGCACTAAAATTTTCATGCATCTGAACTATCATGTTCTAACTCATAATATAACATGAAAATAAATTTCTCAATTCTCGGATTAATAATCTCGAGATCACTATTTCGGCTAGCCCCTAAATCGGGTCGTTACAATTCTCCCCCTTAAGGATTTTCGTCCTAAAAAATCTTACCAGAGAAAAGATTGAGGTTTTGATTTCTCATCGTTTCCTCGGGATCCCATGTAGCCTGTTCAATACCATGCCTTTTCCATAGAACTTTCACTAGGGCTATGCTTTTGTTCCTTAACTGCTTGACTTCACGAGCAAAAATTCTAACTGGTTCTTATCCATATGTCAAATTCGGTTGTACCTCTACCTCTATCGGCTCTATGACATGTGAAGGGTCTGAACGGTATTGGTGTAACATGGATACGTGAAAGACATCATGAATCTTTTCTAACTCTGGTGGCAAAGCTAACCGATAAGCTACCGCTCCTATCCTTTCAGTAACTTCATAAGGTCTGATAAAGTGCGGGCTTAATTTGCCCTTTCGGCCGAATCTGAGGACTTTTCTCCAAGGTGATACTTTCAAGAACACTTTATCATCGAGTTTGAATTCAATCTCTTTCCTTTTTAAATTCGAACAGGTCTTTTGTCTATCTGAGGCGACTTCCAAGCAGTCACGTATCACTTTCACTTTCTCTTCGATTTCCCTAATTAAATCAACCCCGTGTATCTATTTCTTCCTGAGTTCTGACCAATACAAGGGCGTTCGACACTTACGCCCATACAATGCCTCGTAAGGTGCCATCTTCAAACTGTTGTTGTAGGCGAATTCCACCAATGGTAAGTATTTCTCCCAGCTGCCGTGGAATTCCAGAACACAACATCAAAGCATGTCTTCAAGTATCTGAATTACTCTCTCTGACTGCCTATCAATTTATGGATAAAAAGCGGTACTGAAACTCAATTTCGTGCCCAAGGATTCTTGCAGCTTTTTCCAAAACTGTGACATGAATCTCGGATCTCTATCTAAAATGATTGACAGTGGTACACCATGAAGCCTTACTATCTCAGATACGTACAAGTCTACCAATTTATCGAGTGAGTAATCGACTCGCACTGGTATAAAGTGGGCTAACTTAGTGAGTCTATCTACTACTACCCATATTGCATCTTTCCTCTTGGGGGTCAACGGTACGCCCATCACGAAGTCCATAGTAATATGGTCCCACTTCCACTCCGGAACCATAATGGGCTAAAGTAAACCCGAAGGTACTTGATGTTAACCTTCACTTGCTAAAAAATCAGGCATTTCGATACGAACTCAGAAATATCTTTCTTCATACCCAACCACCAATACCATTTCTTCAGATCATTATACATCTTCGTGCTGCCCGGGTGTACATTCAAACATCCGCTATGCGCTTCATGCAAGATTTTGTGGATAAGCTCATCATTCCTAGGTACACAAATCCTATCTCGAAATGTCAGACATCCATTAGTATTTGCTCAAAAGTCTAACTCAACGTTTGACTCACATAAAACTCTCTTGGCTTGCAAATTGTTATCATCCCCCTGAGCTTCATAAATCTCTCGAAAGAACAATGATTTGGCCCTCAACTTGGCTAAAACGGATGCATCATCTAACAAGGTCATCTAAGTACTCATGGCTTTTAGTGCGAATAATGATTTTTTGCTCAACGCATCTGCAACTACGTTTGCTTTTCCCGGATGGTAGTCAATTATCAACTCACAATCCTTAATCATTTCTATCCACCTTCGTTGCCTCAAATTCAATGCTTTTTGGGTCATCAAATATTTTAGGCTTTTACGGTCAGTGAAAATTCGGCACCTTTCACCATATAAATGATGCCTCCAAATTTTCAATGCAAACACGATTGCAGCCAACTCTAAATCATGAGTCAGGTAGTTCTTCTCGTCAAAGACGCATCACGAAAAACAATAAATTCTCTTCTTGGCTCAGGTTGCACCAAAATAGGAGCCTCAGTTAATAGTGTCTTCAGTTTCTCAAAACCCTATTGACATTTCTCAGTCCAAACAAACTTTACATCTTTCTGCAGAAGCCTCGTCATCGGTGTAGCTATCATGGAAAACCCCTTGACAAGATGCCTATAATAGCCTACTAGGCCTAGAAAACTCCTCACTTTAGTTACGCTCCTCGATGGTTTCCATTCAACAACTGATGAAATTTTATTCGAGTCAACTCTAATCCTATCTTCCGAGATAAAATTCCCTAAAAATCCCACTTTTTTGAGCCAAAATTCACTCTTACTGAATTTGGCATACAATTATTTTTCTCTCAAAACTTGTAGAACCATTCTCAAATGCTCTGTATAATTGTTCTCATTTCGAGAGTAGATCAGTATGTCATCGATGAAGACCACAACAAACCTATCCAAGAACGGTCGAAAAATGCGATTCATCAAGTCCATGAAAATCGTGGGGGTATTTGTTAGACCAAAAGGCATGACCAAAAATTCATAGTGGTCGTACCTAGTTCTAAATGTAGTTTTCGGTATATTCGAGTCCTTGACTCTCAACTGATAGTACCTTGACCTCAGATCTATCTTGGAAAATACTGTAGCACCCTTGAATTGATCAAATAGATCGTCGATCCTCAGTAATGGGTACTTATTTTTATTGTCACCTTGTTGAGTTGCTGATAGTCTATACATAGTCTCATGGAACCATCTTTCTTTTTCACGAATAGAACGAGAGCACCCCACGGAGAAAAACTCGGTCTCGCAAAACCCTTATCCGTCAACTCTTGCAACTGTGCTTTTAGCTCTCTTAGCTCGGTTGGAGCCATTCTATATGGAGCAATAGAAATAGGGGTAGTACCCGAACCTAATTCAATACCAAATTCAATCTCTCTATCCGGAGGTAGCCCTGGCAACTCTTCCAGGAAAACATCTGAATATTCACATACTATGGGTACCGACTCAATTTTCAATTCATTCTCTTTAGTGTTCAACACAAAAACAAGATAAGCCTCATATCCCTTCCTTAGGTACTTCTTAGCCGACATGGTTGATATCTCTATTGGTGACCTATCCGACCTATCTGATTCAACACAAATAAAATTTCCATTTTCATCTCTCAACTCAATCTGTTTCTTCCCACAATTCACAATTACTCCATAGGTTATTAACCAATCCATCCCAAGAATGACGTCAAAATCATCAAATGGTAATAACATAAGATCGACCGGGAAATAATGACCCTTAATCATCAAAGGGCACCCTTTGCAAACTCTATCATCCAACACACACTTGCCTAAGGGATTGGACACTCTTATAATGAATTCAATAGACTCTATAGGCATGTTCATGTTAGAAACTAATTTCATGCATATGTATGAGTGGGTAGATCCGGGATCAATTAAAGATATAACACAAGTATTATGGAGAGAAAAATACCCGTGATTACATCGAGGGAAGATGCCTCTTCACGAGCACGAATGACATATGTCCTCGCCGGTGCTCTACCCTTGACTATAGCAACTTGTTCTTTAGAAGGATTCTTGCTTCCCATTAAAATCCCCGAGCTTCTCAATGGCCTTCCCCTAGCAGAATTTCCCAGTCTTGCATTTTGAGGCTTTTTTTCTCGTCCACCTCGAGACAATCTCTGATAAAGTGGTCTAAGGACCCTCATCTGAAACAAGCTTTCTCATTAGCCCGACACTCACCAGAATGGAGCCTGCCAGACTGGGGGCATTTCGGTCTACTTGGTCGAACGTTGCCCACACTAGCAACTGATGTGGTTTGCCCTTTGATCCCAAAAATTGATTGCCTTTAATTCAGTTTGAAAACCTCGATGAAGTGACTGATCGAGTAGTGAAATCCTTCGATTTCTTAGATGAGGATTGGTGAGACGTGTTCAATTGTCTCTTCTTCGAGTCACGAGACTCATACTCATCTCTTTCTTCTCTTTAGCCAACTCCTCAGCCTTACATGCTCTATCCACTAACACCACAAACTCCCTTAATTCGAGAACTCCCCATATAGGTTGATATCTTTGTTAAATCCATCCTCGAATCTCTTGCACATGATGGCTTCGGTAGACACGCACTTTCACTCATACTTGCTAAGCCTTATGAACATCTTCGATAATACCCCTAGAAATTCTAACAGTTTTATCAGCTAATTGTATACTCATCCTAGTTTGTTTAGGTTTCCCTAGACCTAGCTGTTTAAACATTTTATAAGGCATGACATTTATACTTGCCCCTAAATCAGCTAAAGCATTGTCAACAGTTAAACTACCAATTAAACATGGAATCATAAAACCCACTGGATCTTTTAGCTTCTATGGTAGTCTATTTTGTAGAATTGTTGAGCACATTGCATTTAGCTCCACATATGACTCCTCGTCTAACTTACGCTTGTTCGTCAAGAGTTGTTTTAAAAATTTCCTCGAATCAAACTGTTCCTTTGTAACGTCTCGCTTTAACGCTTCGGGATAAGGTATTCGAGGTTGGTACCCTTTAACTACCAGTTTTGTCTTTTCTTGGGTTACCTTAATTTTACATTCCTCTACCTCACTTTCTTGTATTGAATTGGCTTCATCTAACCTTACATTTTCCTGAGCTATTATGGCTTGGATTTGCTCTTTTGGGTTGATCTCGGTGTTGCTTGGTAGACGCCCTTGCGGTCGTTCGGACATTAACTTTGTAAGTTGTCCAACTGACTTTGTAACTTCCCTGACTAACTTAGTAAGTTCTCCAACTTGGTTCTTAATCCCTTACATTGATGTTTCTTGGTTTTTAAGTGTTGCCTCAGTGTCTTAGAGACAATTTTCTGTGGCTGCCATGAATTTTGTCAAGATCTCTTCAAGGTTGGGCTTCTTTTCTTGTGGATAGGGCTGATTTTGGAAATTTGGGGGAGGATTTTGTGTTTAATTTCCTTGATTTCCTTGACCTCCCCATGAAAAATTTGGGTGGTTCCTCCAACCTGACTTATAGGTATTACTATAAGGGTTATTATTGGATCTGAAATTATTACCTATATAATTCATCTATTCGCTTTCTGTGCCCCGTTGGTAGGGTGGGTACTCAAGATTCGCCACAGTTCCACTTGCATCGCACTACCTTATTGGATGTACCTGCGAAGAACACAAACTATCAAGCTTTTTATTCATCATCTCTACCTGTGTTGATAGCATGGTTACTACATCGAGGTTGAAAACTCCGACCGATTTCTTTGGTTTTGTCCTTGTAACTCGCCACTGATAGTTGTTCAGTGACATCTCTTCAATAAAATCATAGGCTGCTTCAGGAGTTTTGTTATTCAGAGTTCCACCGGTGGCTGAATCTATTAGTTGTCTCGTTGAGGGATTTACATCATTGTAAAAAGTTTGGACTTGTAGCCACAAAGGTAATCCGTGGTGTGGACATCTCCTCAAGAGATCCGTATATCTCTCCCATGCATCGTATAATGTCTCTAAATCCATCTGCACAAAAGAAGAAATATCATTCCGTAATTTGGCCGTTTTGGCCGGTAGGAAATACTTTAACAAAACTTTTCGGTCATTTGATCCCATATCGTAATTGACCCTCGTGGTAATGAGTTCAACCATTGCTTGGCTTTATTCCTTAATAAAAATGGAAATAACCGAAGACGTATGGCATCGTCAGAAATGCCATTTATTTTGAAGGTGTCACAGAACTCTAGAAAATTAGCTATATGAGTATTAGGGTCTTCTTCCGCAAACCATCAAATTGAACAAATTGTTGAATCATTTGTATAGTGTTAGGCTTTAATTCAAAATTATTAGCAGCTATAGCAGGCCTAACAATACTAGATTCTGCTCCTATTAATAGAGGTTTAGCATAATCATACATAGTACGCAGAGCATCGTTTACGCGGAGCATCATTTTCTACCACATCTCGTAGTGGATTATTTTCATCCATCCCTTTAGTAGGATTGGATCCTCTTCTCGCTCTTCTTCTTGGTAATTTAAGGCTCGCTTGATTTCTCTGTGATTCTTACGAGCGGTAGCTTCAATATCATTATTGTATATTAGAGGTCCTGTTTGGTTCCTTCTAGTCATAAACTAGAGGTACCTACTAGGAAAAGAAAGAAATAAAATTAGAAAAAATAATAAAATAAAATAAATTGCGAAAATAAAAAAAAAAATAATGGCTAAGGTAATAAAAATAGAGTTTTCTTAATATTTTAGTTCCCCGGCAACGGCGCCAAAAACTTGATTGTCTAGAATTGTCGAGGTTTAAAATTTATAAAGAGAATGATCGAACCTGGAAACTAACTCCGACAATGACTTAAGGCAAGTGCACCTATCGAACAGTAGTATAGCTTAGGCAAGATCGGATTGTCAAACCCAAAGGAACTAAAAGTACTAATACTTACTTTCTTTCTATTATTTAGCCTATGTATTAAATGATTTGGTTGATTAAATCTAAATTTAACTAACTACTAAGCTACAGATGAAAAGACAAAAAGAATGAATTGCGGAAATACTGTTGGAAAAACTCAATTGATTACGATGATACCCTTAGGAAGAATCCATCTAGACTTCACTTGTTATCTAACACTGAACCATATGATTTATTCACTTAGCTTGATCCGTAAGACTTCCTAATTTATATTAAACCCTCTCGAGGCGAATAACGTCTAACCCTAGGTTGATTAATTGAAATCTCTTTCTAATTAAAACCACTAGAATCACATTAACTCAATCTATGGACTCCCATATTAGGTTTCACCCTAATCCGGCAAAATCTCGTCACCCTATCTCTAGGCGTGCGATCAACTCTGCTTAATTATGCTAGATCTACTGTTAAACAGGGACTTCAGCTCCACCACCTAAGCACATCCAACTTGAATCAATATCTAGAAATATTAACACAAGAATTAATCACACATAATTAAGAACAAATCAAGTATTTATCATATAGTTTAGAAAAAAATAACAAGATTCATCTAGGTTTCATCCCCTTGAGGTTTCTGAATGGTTTAATTCATAATGTTAAAAGAAAATATCTTAAGAGAAAAGATAAAACAAAACGTAAGAAATCCCTAAAACTCCCTAAAGGAATCGAAGGACAGATCTGTCGTCTTGAGTAGAATCCCGGCTTCTTGAGATGGATCAACTGGCTATCTTTGAGTGATTCCCACAAATCTGGCCTTCTGGCTCGGCTCCTTGGCCTAGCTGACTGCCTAACTGACCGCCCTCCTTAGGTTACACTTAGGGTGTTTATATAGACTATTGGAATGCTTTACTTTACCTTTAAGTGTCCTAATTCAAGTATAATTCCTACTCGGGTGTTTGAATAGACTTTGGGATGTGTTTCTTTACCTCAAAGTATCCAAATCTGAGCAAAATTCCTCTTTTCCATGATGGGGCATGGCCATGGAACACGTCCGTGTAAATTGAATTCAGGCCGTGTTTTGGGTCTATTGATGGAGGCACGGCCATGTAAATCGTGGTTAGGCTATGTTGTAGTTAATTGACGAGGCACGTCCGTGTGGCTTAAAGTCCAGGCCGTGTCAATTTTCACTTTGGCCCAAATTGGCCTATTTTAAGCCCGTTTCTTGTTCTTTTCATCCTCGTGTGCTTTTCTGAGTGTAAAACATGAAAAGAAAGGATTAAGAGCACCTTTTTATATAAATCAAGGGCTAAATCATCCAAAAGTATGCTAAATATGGGGTTAAAATATATTACTTTTACGGTTTATCAAATACCCCCACATTTAAGCTTTTGCTTTTCCTCAAGCAAAATTCTCAACTTACAATTAAAACGAACTTTCCATAATTCATAACTCCTATCAATAATGCCTCATCATAATTCATAGATAATTCATACATGGATAATTTAACTCAAAGACTCTTAAAGATTCAAACAGTTCTAAGTCATATATTTGTAGCATGAAAACATAGGTGTCTTCCTTTATGTAAATAATTACCTTTAATTCAAAATCGACAAGGATTGACATCCTCACTAAAGATTCACTCAAAGCACTCGAAGTGTTTAAGGTATAGGAATAAGCATTCATAAGTCGAACCTGAAAAGTTAATCCCATAGGCTTGCCTAAAAATCAAATCTCCACCATTGTAATATGAGATGATACACAAATCAAAAGGTCTTTAATAGGGTTGTAACGAGGCTTGGGTTAAAGGTGTGGATAAAGGCTGAAACAGAAGGTTAGAATCGAGATTGAATTGACAAATTACCTAACTTTAAAAAAAGAATTGAATTAACAATCTGAATAATTACATCACATGAAAATACTAATAATACGAGCTTCTTCTTCAAGGTATTGAAATTAAACATGTAAGCTCTTAGAACATAGAACTAATAATGAATATACTTCATTTTTTTAAGAACAAACTAAATAAATACATAATAAAGAAAAAACTTTATCAACTGATCAAATCGATTCTCAATAGAAGGGTAGTCAAAGGAATGGTGATAACAAATACGAGCGGGGTTTTAGGTTAATATTAGTGGGTGAATCAATAAAAATGGTTGTTAGGATCAACGGGGTTCATTAAGGGTTAATTATGTAGGTAGGCTTTTTAGTGGAGTGAGTAGGTAAAAACCTAAGTGCCTTTATCATCTCAGTATATCAAATAAAAAATATGGTCTTGACATGTATAATCGAGGCAAGTTCTAGAATAACAATTCAGTGTTGACACACTCATAATCAATAAAGTGAGCAAGAAAAAGAATATATGCTCTATAAGGCTCAAATCTCACTAAAATTATGGGTTTTTGATGTCAATCCCTATAAATTTCAAACTTCAAGGTAATATTCAAATTATGTTCAACAACCTAGAAAATTTTTTATTTTTGAAAAATAGACTTATCATGTTTGATTCTCTAGTATTCTTCAAATTTAATCATCAATGCACAATTAACTATGACTTACTCTAAAACATATCAATAAAAATCATAAATCATCAGAAATTTCATCCTAATTAGTAATATGAGGAAATTACTTAAGAACAAGGCATAATTCAAGGATTTGAGAATAATGCGAAAAGTTAGGTACTTTTACCCCCCACACTTAAGATGTACATTGCCCTCAATGTACAAATATAGATAAATAATCATGATATCAAAAGAGAAGGGGAGAAGTAACACTTCCTGAATTTTTGATGACTCTAGAAGTTTGGCAGTGGTCATGGTAAAAGATGAGTTGGAGGAGCGGTGGTGGTGTTTTCTATGGTCCTGGTGGGGTGGCTACCAACAATCTCTGTACTAGATGAAGAAATTGGGGAGCTTGTAAGGATATAGCCAGGAATTTAAAGAAACAATAAAAATATATTAATAATATAATTAAAGACAAGAAAAATGAAGAGAATAAGACTAAGAAGAAAAATGAAATTAAAAGAAAAGATTAATGGACTAAGAAGTCCTTATTGATAGATGGTTCGTGAGGTGGGTGTGATCTCTAAGGCTACGGAGGTGCTGGCGGCGGTGGAGGTGGCGTGATTCTCAAGTAGCCTGACAAACCTGACACTAAGAAACTAAATTAAAATAAGCTAAACTAAGCATAAGATAGTGAAAAGAAATGAAATTGAAGCAAAAGAGAAAAGAAAAATAGAAACGAAAAGGTCTCGGAGACCCTTAGCGTGTTGGAGGGTTAAAGCGGCTGGCATGAACTTATGTAGATCGGTCTTCCTTAAGGAGACTGTGATTGGCCTCTTCCGCTTCTTTGGCATGGTTTTGGTGTCTCAAGAGTTGTAAGAATGATAGGAGAAAATGAAAGAAATCTAAGGGAAAGAAGGTAGGGATGAAGGTTAATGGGTCAAATAGGGAGGGTTGGGGAGGTTTAAATAGAGTTTTGGATCCTGAAACCATCCCATGCCCGTGTACCATGGGTGTGTATAGGCACACGGCCAACTCGCACGGCCGTTTTGTAGATCGTATCGCCCGTATGTGATAAGTCAGTGTCGACCACGGCCGCATCGCACTGCCGTGGTGTGGGGCATATCGTTTTTCCCACGCCCATGTGTAGTTTGCCACGGTCGTGTATGAACTCTCAGTGTCGGCCACGGCGGCATCGCATGGCCATGGCGTGGTTGTTGGGTTCGTGACTTCGAAAACTTGATTCGTTCTGACTCGTACCATCCTTGCCATGTCAATAAGGTGATTCGGAGTACCCACAAGGCCACAGCCAAGACCGTAGGCCATGTGGTCTGGGAATCTGCACTTTCAATTCATTAAAATTCTGGAGAAGGAAAAAAATAAAAATAGAAAAGAAATAACCAAAAATAGAAATAAAGAGATAGTGTTAGTGCTTGGGTCGCCTCCCGAGAAGCGCTAGTCTAAAGTCTTAAGCTAGACTTTCCTCGTGTTCAAAAAATCAGGGTGGTTTAAATGTTTGAATATCCTTCCTCATGTATCATTTTTATTTTCATGATAAAGTTTGAGTTGAGAAGCGTTTGCCTTAAAAGTGCCAAATATGGGATTACTTACTCGACTATTCCGTATAGGATGATATTACGTACCTCAAAAGGGATTCTTTGGTTGTATTCAGGTTTGGCGTGGTGATGTGAGGATCTGCTTTATCTAACAGTACCTGATCTCCTATTTTGAAGTGATTTGATGTTCCTACGAGCTCTTCTGGGTGCCCTTTCAGTTTTACTTCGTGTGGTTCCTGTTCTTCTTTAAAGTGTGTCTTCCATTCTTCTAGTTTGTTGACCCTAAGACTTTTCTCTTCATATTCTTTTTCTTTTTGGGCATGAGGTCCATGATCCGGCTCAGGTTTGTAACTTTGTGGTGTTTCCTATGGTGAAAGTTGAACAAGTTGGTTATCAACTGAATTTACTTTCTCACCTTCATCACTTGATGTTCTGGCCGAGTCAAGAGCTTGTAGACTGATTGATTTGTCACCTACACAAAGAATGAGTTCTCCTGTACAAACATCAATTTTAGTCCTGGCAGTTGCTAAAAAGGGTCTTCCTAAAATTAAAGGAATCGAATTATCCTCAACCATGTCTAAGACAACAAAATCTACTGGGAAAACGAATTTATCAATTTTTACAAGAACATCTTTGATAATACCTCTAGGAATTCTAACAGTTTTATCAGCTAATTGTATACTCATCCTAGTTTGTTTAGGTTTCCCTAGACCTAGCTGTTTAAACATTTTATAAGACATGACATTTATACTTTCCCCTAAATCAGCTAAAGCATTGTCAAAAGTTAAACTACCAATTAAACGTGGAATCGTAAAACTCCATGGATCTTTTAGCTTCCGCGGTAGTCTATTTTGTAGAATTGCTTAGCACATTGCGTTTAGCTCCACATGCGACTCCTCGTCTAACTTATGCTTGTTCGTCAAGATTTGTTTTAAAAATTTCCTCAAATCGAACTGTTCCTATGTATCGTCTCCCCTTAATGCTTCGGGATAAGGTATGCGAGGTTGGTACTCTTTGACTACTGGTTTTGCCTTTTCTTGTGTTACCTTAATTTCACCTTCCTCTACCTCATTTTCTTTTATTGAATTGGGTTCATCTAACCTTACATTTTCCTGAGCTGTTATGGCTTGGATTTACTGCTTTGGGTTGATCTCGGTGTTGCTTGGTAGACGCCTTTGCGGTCGTTTGGACATTAACTTTTCAAGTTGTCCAACTGACTTTGTAACTTCCCCGACTGACTTAGTAAGTTCCCCAACTTGGTTCTTGATCCCTTCCATCGATGTTTGTTGGTTTTTAAGTGTTGCCTCAGTGTCTTGGAGACAGTTTTCTGTGGCTGCCATGAATTTTGTCAACATCTCTTCAAGGTTGGGCTTCTTTTCCTGTGGATAGGGTTGATTTTGGAAATTTGGGGGAGGTTGTTGTCTTTGATTTCCTTTATTTCCTTGACCTCCCCACGAAAAATTTGGATGGTTCCTCCAACCTGGCTTATAGGTATTACTATAAGGGTTATTATTGGATCTGAAATTATTACCTATATAATTCATCTGTTCGCTTTCTATGCCCGGTTGGTAGGGTGGGTACTCAGGATTCGCCACAGTTCCACTTGCATCACACTACATTACTGGATGTACCTGCGAAGAACACAAACTATCAAGCTTTTTATTCATCATCTCTACATGTGTTGATAGCATGGTTACTGGGTCGAGGTTGAAAACTTTAGCTGATTTCGTTGGTTTTGTCCTTGTAACTTGCCACTAATAGTTGTTCAGTGACATCTCTTCAATAAACTCATAGGCTGCTTCAGGAGTTTTGTTATTCAGAGCTCCACTGGCGGCTAAATCTATTAATTGTCTCGTTGAGAGATTTATACCATTGTAAAAAGTTTGGACTTGTAGCCACAAAGGTAATCCGTGGTGTGGACATCTCCTCAAGATATCCTTGTATCTCTCCCATACGTCGTATAAGGTCTCTAAATCCATCTGCATAGAAGAAGAAATATCATTTCGTAACTTGGTCCTTTTGGCCAGTGGGAAATACTTTAACAAAAAACTTTTCGGTCATTTGATCCCATGTCATAATTGACCCTCGTGGTAACGAGTTCCACCACTACTTGTCTTTATTCCTTAATGAAAAGGGAAATAACCGAAGACGTATGGCATCATCAGAAATGCCATTTATTTTAAAGGTGTCACAGAACTCTAGAAAATTAGCTATATGAGTATTAGGGTCTTCGTCCTGCAAACCATCAAATAGAACAAATTGTTGAATCATTTGTATAGTGTTAGGCTTTAATTCAAAATTATTAGCAGCTATAGCAGGCTTAACAATACTAGATTCTGCTTTTGTTAATTGAGGTTTAGCATATTCATACATAGTACGGAGCATCATTTTCTGCCACATCTCATGGTGGATTATTTTCATCTATCCCTTCGGTAGGATTGGATCCACCTTCTCCCTCTTCTTCTTGGTAATTTAAGGCTCGCCTGATTTCTCTACGATTCCTACAAGCGGTAGCTTCGATATCACTATCGTATATTAGTGATCCTATTGGGTTCCTTCTAGTCATAAACTAGAGGTACCTACTAGGAAAAGAAAGAAATAAAATTAGCAAAAATAATAAAATAAAATAAATTATGAAAATAAAAGAAAAAAATAATGGCTAAAGTAATAAAAATAGAGTTTTTTAATATTTTAGTTCCCCGTCAACGGCGCCAAAAACTTGATCGTCTAGAATTGTCGAGTTTTAAAATTTATAAAGAGAATGATTGAACCTGGAAACTAACTCTGACAATGACCTAAGGCAAGTGCACCTATCGAACAATAGTATAGCTTAGGCAAGACCGAATTGTCAAACCCAAAGGAACTCAAAGTACTAATACTCACTTTCTTTCTATTATTTTGCCTAAGTATTAAATGATTTGGTTGATTAAATCTAAATTTAACTAACTACTAAGCTAAAGATGCAAAGACAAAAAGAATGAATTGGGGAAATACTATTGGAAAAACTCAGTTGATTACGATGATACCCTTAGGAAAGAATCCACCTAGACTTCACTTGTTATCTAACACTGAACCAAATGATTTTTTCACTTAGCTTGATCCGTAAGAATCCCTAATTTATATTAAACCCTCTCTCGAGTCGAATAGTGTCTAACCCTAGGTTGATTAATTGAAATCTCTTTCTAATTGAAACCCCTAGATTTGCATTAACTCGATCTATGGACTCCTATGTTATGTTTCACCCTAATTCGGCAAAATCTCGCCACCCTATCTCTAGGCGCACTATCAACTCCGCTTAATTATGCTAAATCTACTCTTAGACAGGGACTTTTGCTCCACCACCTAAGCACATCCAACTTGAATCAATATCCCTGAAATATTAACACAAGAATTAAGCCCACATAATTAAGAACAAATCAAGTATTTATCATATAGTTCAGAAAACAATAACAAGATTCATCTAGGTTTCATCCCCTTCAGGTATTTGAATGGTTTAGTTCATAATGATAAAAGAAAACATCTCAAGAGAAAAGATAAAACAAAACATAAGAAATCCTTAAAACTCCCTAAAGGAATCGAAGAAGAGATTCCCCGTCTTGAGTAGAATTTTGGCTTCTTGAGATGAATCAACTAGCTATCTTTGAGTGATTCCCACAAATCTGGCCTTCTGGCTCGGCTCCTTGGCCTAGCTGACTACCTAACTGACCGCCCTCCTTCATGTTACACTTAGGGAGTTTATATAGACTTTTGGAATGCTTTACTTGGCCCTTGAGTGTCCTAATTCAAGTATAATTCCTACTCAGGTGTTTGAATAGACTTTGGAATGTGTTTCTTTGCCTCAATGTATCGAAATCTGAGTAAAATTCCTCTTTTACACGACAGGGGCTCGGCCATGGCACACGCCCGTGTAAATCGGCTTCAGGCTATGTTTCGGGTCTGTTGATAGAGGTACAGCCGTGTAAATCGTGGTTAGGCCGTGTTCTAGTTAATTGATGAGGCACAGCCGTGTGGCTTGAAGTCTAAGCCGTGTCAATTTCCACTTTGGCCCAAATTGGCCCGTTTTAATCCCGTTTCTTGTTCTTTTCATCCTCAGGTGCTTTCCTGAGTATAAAACATGAAATGAAAGGATTAAGAGCACATTTTTACATAAATCAAGGGCAAAATCATCCAAAAGTATGCTAAATATATGCTAAAGATGGGGTTAAAATATGTTACTTTTACGGTTTGTCACGTTGGGATTTGCTCGGGTATACTCACTATACCAGTTGCTCATTATGTGGAGAAAGGCTTCGCGAGCCTCTTCCCCCTAACCTAAGGTCTCGAGACTACTATTAGTTGGCGTAGTCCCTTGAGCGGAGTCGACGCTACACTCGCAAAGATCATCGGTTGCGATTCACCGGATCGATTCCATCTACTATATAAAACACAATTTTATGCGTCAGGAGCCATCACACTATCATTACTCAAACACTCTTACATATGGCTTGTATAGCTAGACTCGTACTTATGCTACGTTAGTCTTAGAATCAATTAAACCATAGCTCTGATACCAATAAATGTAACACCCCTTACCTATATCTAACACCGGGATAGGGAACGAAGCGTTACCGGACTTATTCACAAGCTAAAATTCAAAACCGAGACATAAATTTCCACTCAAATTTAAAAATTTTCAAAATCATTCATATCATCCCTAGAACGAGCCTACGAGGCCCAAAACATGCATCGAAAGTGATTTGGGACTAAACTGAGAACTTTAGAAACTTTTGAAGAACTTAGAAAATTTTTCATGAAAAAGGGGTCACACTGCAACACCCCAAACCCGGCCTAAATGCTACGACCGAATCTAGCATGTTACTGGGAAGAAAAGGTTTTACAAACCATTATGTCGACTTGAATTGAAAGGAAAACTTTTGGGGTAGTTAAGAAAATTGTATTTGAACCCAAGAGTTATTAAAACGTTTTGAAACTTATTTTAGCGTGATAGAATTACCTTGTTGATTATTATTCATTCGATGTATATCTTTAGAAAAGAAACTTAGAAAAATTACCTTAAGTTTATAAAAACGTTCGTATCATAAATTACTTGGCATGTCTTTTTCGTTTAATAATAGTTTAAGGAAAAAGAAAGGAAAGAAAAATAACAAATCCCAAAGTAAAGTTTAAGTGGCCTTATTACAAGAACTAAAATCCAAAACTTAAAGTAAATAAGAACTAAATTCAAATTAAATAGTGAAATTAATTGTCGAGCATGGCCACCACGAGTCCACCCCGGCTCCGGATCCACGATCTAAGCATTATCTTCCAAATGTAACGAAAGGGGTGAGTCACCGACACTCAGTGTGTAAATCCCCATCATAAAAGATGTGATGCTCTTACACAGATTCATATAATATTATGCATGTCATGCAACCCATTGCCTATTTATCCATCCGCGTCTCCCAAATCTTCCCCTTGTGGCACCTAGCCACTGGTGGTACCTAACATCTGGTAACCAAAGTTACAGATATTCATGTGTGGGGCCAACCAACTTGTGGTACCTAACCACTGGTGACGATCCCTTAAATAGATATGTGGGGCCAACCCACTGTGGTACCTAACCACTAGGACAAGTTACAAAATAAGCACATGTGGTACCTAACCACTGGTGGTTCCAAACCACTGAGACTTAGTCACAAAATCATGATATGTGGCGCCAACCCACGTGTGGTACCTAACTACTGGTGACAGTCTGATAAATCATGCCTTCCCCCTCCTCTCATCATACCCATATGCTATGTATACATTTCTCAATACAATATAATCATGCTTTATGCATAGGAAAATACAACATGGCACACACAGGTTTCACATAGATCAAGCACGATATTCACCATAATGGACTTACCCGGAGTCCTTGCTTATACCCGGAAAGGTAACGTAATGTTTCCCACTGTTATTCTGGCTTTTAACAAACACAACATTTAACATAACAACATATGAAGTGCATAAGAGTTACACACCTGATTCTCGTACTATCACACTCACTGCTTTAACACTATCGTCACTCGAGACTACCACTATCGGCCTACGATCTTTCTCCGATGTCGGCCCACACCCCGGTGGCCAATCTCACACTCTTGATACTGGTCGCTTCTTGTATCTAGGGGCTGGGCCCATAGATCCAACCCTTCCTGTCGTTTGGCTGGCATTTGAGTCCATGAACACACCTTGGTCATTAAATCACATTAAAGTAGTGAGAACAAACTAAAAGTAATCGTTGTTCACGGCCATGACCCTTACCTAGATCACCAAATCCCGGAGCCTTGAACTTGGCTAAAATGATGATTGAATCCCTTCAATCTTCTCCTAGTTTTGGCACAAGTAGTCACCACAGAGGTGATTCGGCTTCTAAGAAGAATGAGTGGAAATAAACGTGATATTGAGAAAGTGATGAAGATGAGAAAGAGAGAGCAAAGAAGAAAACAACAGTGACTTACCAATCCTGAGATGATGATTCGGCAAAAGCTGGCACAGGAGTGAATCCAAAATAGAAGCCTACAATGGGAATAAGATTTTTAATGGTATGGTTAAAGGTTTCAGTTTTCAGAGAGATGGAGAAAACACTACTGAAAGGTGGCTAAAAGGGTTTGGCTATGGGAGAAGAAAGTATGGCAAAGAGGGTTCGACTTTTAGGAAAATATTGGAGAGGAGAAGAGAGAGTTAGAGGGTTGCGACAAAGGAAGAGAACCCACCGGCTTGAAGGGAGAAAATGAGAAAGAAAGAAAAAGATGACAAAGGTGATCACTTGCCTACTAATTTCGGCATATCAACCGAATTTCACCCCCTCTCCAGAGTTGGATTTTTAGCTAACTCTACCGTCACCTGATAAATCTTATCCCACTTGTTATCTTAATCCATATCCTCCTTTCAAGAGAGGCCTTCTTGGCACCAACTCCTCCTCCCTTCATATCAACAAAATACAAGAATTAAAACTCATATTTTCAAGCTATTGTGTCATCATCCCTTCCCCCCTTGGAGTGCCAAATTTCAGCCTAAAAACTTGGGCCCTAAACAGCCAGTACTTGGCCCAAATCCCTTCCCTTAGTGACGTCGTCCACTTGCTCTTTGCAGCACCACCAAACTTTGGGCCACAAGCCCACCTTGCAATTTAAACACAGATACCCATTTTAGTTATGTCCTAGTGTTCTTCATTAGAAAATTAACCTAGGTCTCCGCCAAACTTGGGCCCAATTCGCGCCTCTAAGCCTCAAGCTAACACTTTAACCCTACAACACACAAAATGTATAGACCCACTTATATAGAATGTTACAGTTCTACCCCCCTTAAAATAAATTTCAGCCTCGAAATTTACCTGATCAAAACAGTTGAGGGTATTACTGATGCATAACATCCTCCGACTCCCATGTCGCTTCTTTCGAAGCGTGGTTTACCCACGTTGGCTTTACTGTGGGCAAACAAAGCTCTTAGATTGGCCAAAACCTTGTGGCTCAAGGCTTCAGCTACCACATTAGCCTTTCCAGAATGGTACTCAATCGAGCAATCATAATCCTTCAACAGCTCGATCCACCTCCTCTGTCTTAAATTCAATTCGTTCTGAGTGAGGAGGTATTTCAAACTCTTATGGTCCTTGTACACAATTGACATCTCTCTATACATGTAATGTCAAATTTTTAGGGCAAAAACCACTGCAGCCAACTCCAGATCATGCGTAGGGTAATTCACCTCGTGATGTCTCAATTGTCGAGAAGCATACGCTACTACCTTCCCTTCTTGCATCAGTACACATCCTAACCCTGTGTGCGATGCATCACAATAAATCGTAAACTCCTTCCCTGCTTCAGGTTGAATCAGTATCGGAGCTTCCATCAAAATCCTCTTCAGCTTCTCAAAACTCTCTTGTTGCTTGTCTGACTACACAAACGAAACCCCTTTCTTTAGCAACTTGGTTAACGGTGCTGCAATCAAAGAAAATCCTTCCACAAACCTTCTGTAATATCCTGCTAAACCCAGAAAACTCTGAATCTCTGCCATAGACTTCGATGGTTTTCCGTCCAATACAGCTTCAATTTTCTAAGGGTCCACCCTAATCCCCTTAGCCGACAGCACATGACCCAAAAAGGTAACTTCCTTCAACTAGAACTCGCACTTACTAAACTTAGCAAACAACCGCTTCTCCCTCAGAATTTGCAACACCACACGAAGATGCGCATCATGCTCCTCCTCAATCTTGGAATAAACTAGAATATCATCGATAAACACTACAACGAACCGATCAAGATATGGTTGAAACACCTGGTTCATCATATCCATAAATGCTGCTGGGGCGTTAGTCAACCCAAACAGCATCACCAAAAATTCATAGTGACCGTAACGAGTACGAAAAGCTATTTTATGGATATCCGCCTCCCTGACCTTAAGCTAGTGATATCTCGACCTCAAATCTATCTTGGAAAAGACTGAGGCTCCCTTAAGTTGATCGAACAAGTCATCTATCCTCGGTAATGGATACTTGTTCTTAATTCACAACTTATTCAGCTGACGGTAATCAATGCACATTCGCATTGATCCGTCCTTCTTCTTAACAAAAAGCATAAAAGCTCCCCAAGGCGATACACTCGGCCGGATGAAACCTCGATCCAGCAATTCCTAAATCTACGCTTTCAGCTCCACTAACTCCTTTGGCACCATTCTATATGGGGCAATAGACACTGGCGTTGTTCCTGGTAAAAGGTCTATACCAAACTCCACTTCACGATCTAGAGACAAACCTAGAAGCTCTTTCGAAAAGATGTCGGTAAATTCTTTCACCTTTCGAACATTCTCCAAAGCTGATTCCTTAACTTCCAAAGCACAAACATAAGCCACAAATGCCTCACATCCTTTCCTCACCATCTTCTCAGCCTTCAGAGTGGATACCATATTAGATAGGTAGTTTCTTCTCTCACTTATCATCACCATCTCTTCACCCTCAGCCGTTCTCAGCACCATGCGCTTAGCTGCACAGTCTAGACCTGCCTGATACTTTACTAACCAATCCATCCCTAAGATTAGATCGAACTCCCTGAGGGGCAATTCCATCAAATCAGCTTGAAACACTACCCCTTGAAGTTCTAGGGGTACATCCCTATATAGTTTGTCTACTACCATAGAATGTCCTGGAAGGTTAATTACCATCATCTCCCTAGCAGAAGTCTCATAGGCTAAGTTCAAAGTTTCCACTATACTACTAGCAACATAAGAGTGCGTCGATCCAACATCAATCAAAGCAGTATAAGGCAACCTAAAAATTAAAAACGTATCGGTTATGACGTCCGGTGCGTCGCCCTCCTCACGACACTTCACTACATAGACCAACCTAGGCTGTCTTACACCGGTACTTCCAGCACCCCTGCCCGGTGCTCCACGGCCTTGCCCGTTTCCATTACCACCCCTGACTGCACCTCGACCCCTCTGTGGTCACTGACCATCTCTCCTAAATTGGATACGCCCTTGATTCTCAGTCTGCGTCCTAGTCGGCCTCCATGAACAATCCCTTATCCGGTGATTCATTGACCCACACTCGAAGCATCCCTTATTACCTATCCAACACTCCCCCAAATGGGACTTCCCACATCGGGCACACCATGGTGGCCATTGAGCAGTAGCAGCTGGCCTTGCAGCTTGATCCTGTCCACCAAATCTAGCTCTTTTTTGAGAACTCCCAGTAGACCCTGATGGCCCAAAACTCCTTTTATCCGTATTCCTGTTCTGATTCTTTTTCTCAGTTTGCTTCACCTCCTCAGCAATCTTAGCCTTCTCCACAAGAACGGTAAATTCCCTTTCTCGCTATGGAGTAATCAACACCGTAGCTCATCCCTTAGTCTATCCTCAAACCTAAACAGCGCTCATGCTCTGTACCCATGATACCCCGAGCGTACCTACTTAACCGCAAGAATTTTACATCGTACTCGGATACCGACTTACTCCCCTAAACCAAATTTAGAAATGCCTTTCGTTGTGCATCTATATAACTCAACCCCATGTACTTCCTCTGGTAAGCCGCCTTGAAAAAGTCCCAAGTGATGTCATCGACCAACGCACCTTCCCTGACAGTGAGCCACCACTGATAGGACTCATCCCGGAGAAGAGATACTATCCCTTTTAGCTCTTCCTCGGATGTGAAGTCTAAGTCATCCATTATGTGCTCTGTCGCCTCTAGCCAGTACTCCGCGGTGTTGGGAGCTACACCGAAATTCCCCTAGATACCTCGGCTCCAATCACTCAGAGTCATTCAGACATAGATTTTTGAGTCCCCGTCCCTACGTCTGCTCCAGCAACTCTCTCTAGGACTCATAGCATAGCTTGCGACACTACATCATCACCACCTGCCTGCTCCTGATATCTGGTGCCTACAGATGGTGGCGGCGGCACCTCATTTTCTAACCCATAACCGGACCCTACCGGTTCCAACACAGTTGTCCTACCCCTACCACGTCCGCGCAAAATACGCCCATAACCTTGAGTGCTCATTCTACCATTCGTGAATTAATCTGATGTAGAAATTTTATGGGTTAATAACTTTTTCTTTCAATGATTAACAACGAACAGTCTTATGAAAGGAAATTTTAACAGTGGTTCTTTCGAGTCTGAACTATGTCTACATAGTTCAGTTCTTAAGTCTGTATTTCTAATTCTAAAATTCATATTCAAATAACATCCAACAGGGCACCATACACAGGCTTCACACACAAGTACATCCATGGACTCACGTTCATTGCCTAGGGGTATTTTCGTTATTTCACTACCTAGGGGTATTTTTGTAATTTTAACCTACAGGGGTATTTTCATAATTTTTTCAAAATAAGGTATCTTGGTGATTTTTCAAAATAGGGGTATTTCGATAATTTTACAATCTAGGGGTATTTTGGTAATTTTGTAATCCAGGGGTATTTTGTTAATTTACCTCAACCTAGGGCATTGTGAAAAGTTTTACAAAATTTAGGGTTATATAAGTAATTTTGCAAAGATAAGGTACTGGTCCCTTTCGGGTTTTAGTTAAAATTTTGGCCTGTTAACAAGTCTTTGAGGCTAAGGTGAACAGTCACTATGCACAAGGTAGGATTCCAGAAAAGAGGAGGTGAGTCACTAAGACTGTTTAAATACCAATCTCTTCCTGAATCCAATCCTAGACATGCATATGCCTGTTACCACACCCTAGTCCTTCTGACTTGCTTGCAGACATGTTTATTTAGGGAAGTTAACTTTTATGTAAGAGTTTGTGTAACTAGGCCAACGGTCCATAAGCCCTAGTATAACTATCTACGTCCCTATAACCCATTAATCCATCATACATATATATATATATCACAGCAAAGTTTAGGATACTTACCTGGGTGGATCAGTGCCGGAGACTCAGGTGCCATGCTTTCCAAAGTATACATTTCCGCCAAATCATTTTTCAGACCCTTTATTGAAAATATTTTGGGCCTTAAACCCACAGCTGAGCTTTTGAACCGGGCTCTGATACCAAAAATGCAACACCTCAAACTCGGTCTAAACGCTACTACCGAATCTAGCATGTTACTGGGAAGAAAAGGTTTTACAAACCATTATGCCGACTTGAATTGAAAGGAAAACTTTTGGGGTAGTTAAGAAATTTGTGGCTGAACCGGGCGAATTATTAAAACACTTTGAAACATGATAGAATTACCTTGTTGTTTATTATTCATTCGATGTATATCTTGAGAAAAGAAACCCAGAAAAATTACCTTAAGTTTATAAAAACGTTCGTATCATAAATTACTTGGCATGCCTTTTTCGTTTAATAATAGTTTAAGGAAAAAGAAAGGAAAGAAAAATAACAAATCCCAAAGTAAAGTTTAAGTGGCCTTATTACAAAAACGAAATCCAAAACTTAAAGTAAATAAGAACTAAATTCAAATTAAATAGTGAAATTAATTGTCGAGCATGGCCACCACGAGTCCACCCCAGCTCCAGATCCACGATGCAAAATGTAACGAAAGGGGTGAGTCACCAAGACTCAGTGTGTAAATCCCCATCCCAAAAGATGTGATGCTCTTACACAGAATCATATAATATTATGCATGTCATGCAACCCATTGCCTAGTTATCCATCCGAGTCTCTCAAATCTACCTCTTGTGGCACCTAGCCACTAGTGGTACCTAACCACTGGTAACCGAAGCTACAGATATTCATGTGTGGGGCCAACCCACTTGTGGTACCTAACCACTGGTGCCGTTCCCTTAAATCGATATGTGGGGCCAACCCACTGTGGTACCTAACCACTGGGACAAGTCAAAAAATAAGCACATGTGGTATCTAACCACTGGTGGTTCCAAACCACTAAGACTTAGTCATAAAATCATGATATATGGGGCCAACCCACGTGTGGTACCTAACCACTAGTGACAGTCTGATAAATCATGCCTTCCCCCTCCTCTCATCATACCCATATGCTATGTATATGTTTCTCAATACAATATATTCATGCTTAATGCATAAGAAAATACAACATGGCACACACAGGTTTCACATAGATCAAGCACAATATTTACCATAACAGACTTACCCGGAGTCCTTGCTTATACCCGAAAGGGTAACGTAATGTTTCCCACTTTTATTTCAGCTTTTAACAAACACAACATTTAACATAACAACATATGAAGTGCGTAAGATTTACACACCTGATTCCCGTACTATCGCACTCATCGCTTTAACACTATCGCCACTCGAGATTACCACTATCGGCCTACGATCTTTCTCCGATGTCACCCACACCCCGATGGCCGATCTCGCACTCTTGATACTGCTCGCTTCTTGTATTTAGGGGATGGGTCCACAGATCCAACACTTCTTGTCGTTTGGCTGGCATTCGAGTCCATGAACACACCTTCGTCATTAGATCACATTAAAGTAGTGAGAACAAACTAAAAGTAATCGGTGTTCACGGTCACAGCCCTTACCTAGATCGACAAATCTCGAAGCCTTGAACTTGGCTAAAATGATGATTGAATCCCTTTAGTCTTCTTCTAGTTTCGGCACAAGTAGTCACGACAAAGGTGATTCGGCTTCTAAGAAAACGAGTGGAAATCAATGTGATATTGAGAATGTGATGAAGATGAGAAAGAGATAGCAAAGAAGAAAACAACAGTGACTTACCAATCCTAAGATGATGATTTGGTAAGAGCTGGCACAGGAGTGAATCTAAAATAGAAGCCGACAATGGAAATAAGATTTTTAATGGTATGGTTGGGGTTTTGATTCCCAGAGAGATGGAGAAAACACTACTGAAAGGTCGCTAAAAGGGTTCGACTATGGGAGAAGAAAGTATGGCAAAGAGGGTTCGGCTTTTAGGAAAATATTGGAAAGGAGAAGAGAGAGTTAGAGGGTTGCGGCAAAGGAAGAGAACCCACAAAAGAAAAGAAAGAATTTCGGCTTGAAGGGAGAAGATGAGAAAGAAAGAAAAAGATGAAAAAGGTGATCACTTGCCTACTAATTTAGGTATATCAACCGAATTTCACCCCCTCTCCAGAGTTGGATTTTCAGCCAACTCCGCCGTCACCTGATAACTCTTATCCCACTTGTTATCTTAATCCATATCCTCCTTCAAGAGAGGCCTCCTTGGAACCAACTCCTCCCTTCATATCAACAACATACAAGAATTAAAACTCCTATTTTCAAGCTATTGTGCCGTCCTCCCTTCCCCCCTTAGAGTGCCAAATGTTAGCCCAAAAACTTGGGCCCCAAATGGCCAGTACTTGGCCCAAATCCCTTCCCTTAGTGACGTCGCCCACTTGCTCCTTGCGGCACCACCAAACCTTTTACAAGCCTGTAACAGCCCAAACCCGGTCTATGCATTAAGACTAGATTTGGTTTGTTACATGGATCGAACTATCTTAATAATTACAGTGAGTCGAAATCTTCAAAATAATTTTTAATTACAAGGTTTAATAAAAATCAAAAGAGTATTTTAAATTTGATGTATATTAGAAAATATTAGTTGAAAACATCCTTAATATTGTATTATCAAAATCCTTAAGTAAATTTTTATAAGAGTTCAAAATACTTAAGAAATTTATAAAGGAATTTCATATATTTAAAACCCAAATTATTTTAAGAAAAACATCATATAATCATCAACCCATATTAAAATGTCCAAAATATAGTTTAAACCAACCACACATAAAAATCCATGAAATATTAATAGAGGCCCTTATTACATCAACCCAAAATAGTAATTTATAAAAAAAAATACTTATTAAAAAGTTCGAAGTTTAATAAACCCATGTTTTGCAGTATGGCCTCCACGAAGTCATCCTCGGCCCAAGTCCACATCAATTTCCATGACCTGAGATGAAAAATTTGTGGGAGTGAGTTACTTAGAACTCAGTGTATAACTCACTTACTTTATCCACTGGGCCTGATTATCAAGTTATGGATTTGGGCTTAAGCCCATTAGTAGAATTAACAACATAAATAATGATATGCATGCAAAATGAATTTTCCCTCCCATTCCATCCGCTACACACCCCCGTACCAACCATCACACCTGTGGGGATCAAGTCAACCCACCTCGCCATCACACCAATCGTAGGCATTAAGCCATTTTATATTTGTGGTAGAGCCACCGAACTAGATTGTGACAAAGTCATCGAACTAGAGGCATTGAGCCAATTATTATTTTTGTGGCAGAGCCACCGAACTAGAGGCAAATGCCATTTAATATTTTTGTGGCGAGCCCATCAACTAGAGGCAAATAGCCATTTAATATTTTTGTGGCAAAGCCACCGAACTAGATTTTGGCAACAGGCCTTTCTTCTCTTCATCACTTTCCCAACCCATGCAATATGTATGCAAAGTAGTCTATAATCATACCATGATTTTATTAAAAAGGCCATTAACAAGAGTCAATATTTCCAATTTTTATTAAGGCCCAAAAATTACAAAATAACATTTGGCCCATTTAGCAATTTAACATCTTAGGCCCAAATTTACGATCTAGCAAGAGTTCGCCCATTTATCGATCTAGCAGGATTTCATTCGCTTAACAATTTAATAGAGATTATCAGACCCATTTGCGATCTATCGAGATTTCGCCCAATTTTCGATCTAGCAGAGATTTCGGCCCATTTATTATTTATCAGGGATTTCGGCCCATTTTACTAACAAGCAATATTTTTCGGCCCATCTACTAATTATCAAACTTATCGGCCCATTTTACGAAGACATGAAAATTTATATTTTACCATTAAACTCATCGAGGGCTTTTTCGTAATTTTCACCATATTAACCGTTTTCATGTAATTTCACCAAATACCAGTTATTACGTTTTATACTAATCTAGTCGTTTTTATGATTTTACTCAATACCACGAATGACGTCCAAACCCGAGAAAAGTGTGAAGTTACACATCTTGATATCGTGAGTACTAAACCTTCCCGCTCTTCAACACCTAAACATAATACGATCTATTAGGACACTATCATGTATAAAAATATGCTATTGATATTCGATCCAAATCCTTACCCTCTTGATTTTGAATCACTTCAATTTTCGGTTTCTCCTCGTTTATCGATTCGTTATTCGCTGAGAACCCACTAACGTACAAAGGCTCGGAAGTACGAACTACTTCAAATAAGACTCCAAAGATCAATCCAAAATACATATACATAAACATTTCCAAAGTCATCACCAAACCACAATTCAATATCTCAACATATATGCCATGATATATATACTTCCAATCTAAGCCTGGAACATGACTAAAACACATAACCATTAACAATTGTACAAGCCATTATATCAAAACACATAAGTAAAGCTTAACCCAAAAGCATTAGCCATTTTCGCAAGGCTATACTTATATACAAGACTAAAATACCATTGGTTTACAACTTAAACTAGCTTATACATGCCTTTCAAACCAAAAACTAAGTTTATGAGTACTAAAAGAGTTGATAGTGTGGTTGACTTCTTCGATGATCCTCGGAGCCCGTAGCTTAACCAAAGTCTACAAAATAAACAATGAGCACAAACAAAGTAAGCTCCCTAGCTTAGTAAGTCTTAAGCAAATTCAATAAAGCTTCAGTCACCCAAGCATTTTTCTAATACAATTAAAGACATTTGAAATATAAAGTCTAACTTATAAATTCACCATAGCTGAATTTCATTGTTTCATTTAGCCTAACAACTTTCATTTTTCCAACCAAAGTACACCAGTCATCAAATATACCAACACATATGTAACAGCCCAAACCCGGCCCAAACGCTTAGACCGAATTTGGTTTGCTACGGAGAAAAACCTTTTGAAATCTTTTAAAACCGGTTTAAGTTTTTGATATAAGAAAGCGTTTTGTTAAAACAGTTGAGGTGTACAAATCCCATACTTGAATTTATTTTGAAAATATTTGTTAAGTCAAGTTATTATGTACATTTTATATGTACCCGAAGGTACTTGAAAACCCTTTTCGATTGCTTTGGAAAAACATGTGAATTCCTTCTTATAAAAAAAAGTTTAAAACGAATGTTCAAGCATATCACAATAATAAAATAATTTTAGGAGGCCTTATTACATCCCAATTAAAATCAACCAAAAATAAAGAAAAGAAATGTAAAAGAACCGAAATTTAAGTCTAGTAAACTAAAATCCCACTGCATGGCCACCTCAAGTCCCTCCGGCTCCATATCCGCGAACTACGTGTCACCTGAAAGAAAAATAAAGGAGAAGGTGAGTCACCAAGACTCAGTATGTAACCCTTCCCCCGGGTAAATACCACATCATACACAATTTATAACATATTAACATGCATTAAGTCATGTACCCAACCTAGCCAACCAAACGCCTCTGTCTACCCCATTGTGGTACCAAACCACTGGTGGTGCCAAACCACTGGTGACGTATAGTTACAGATGTGATACCAAATCATGGAGGTGCTAAACCTCCGTGTCTCAAGACACAAATCGGTTGATGGGTCCAACCCATCGCGTGATACCAAATCTTGGCGTCAATCCCATATCTCAAAGTGGGGCCAACCCACGGTGGTGCTAAGCCATTGGGACGAGACGCTATGAGGTGCCAAACCTCTAGAGGTACCAAACCTCCGTGACCGTAGTCACAGCAGTGTTACTAAAACACCGTGTCCGTCGACACAATATAACCGCCTCCACTCATCAACCCATAACAGATCATTGTATAACGAATCTCATGCCAATAGATATTTAAGTTACAATTAAATTCATGCCATGCTTCCCAAAAGCATTAAATAGCAACACATATTAGCGTGTACTTACGAATCGTCACTTATACCAATACGGTATTAAATCCAATGCTACACAAATCAGAGTTAGCATTCACAACGTTTAGCACAGTTAAAAATAATTATAAGTGTGTATGTACACACCTATTGCCAATGAGAAGTCTAAATCCCGAAAAAAGAAGTCGGCCACCCTAGATCTATTGTCCCTATATTCAGCCAAGACATGAGTTAGTATTATGGCCTATTCGGCCAACCCAATTTAATTCCAAAGAGTTATCCTTTGAAACCCGAGATCTTACCTTGCTCTGACTTGGTTTCCAACAACCCGAATCCTTATACGGGTTCCCTAGCAATCGGCCAACCTTTAGTACCAAACAAGATTAGTTTCGGCTTTTCCAATTATCCACTAAAAGGCTTAGAAAGATTTGACTTACCGTCAACTTACCAAATTCAGTTGATAGAGAATGGAGACTTGAACCGATTACTTTAAGATCTCGAAACACCTAGACAGAATCGGTTTCAACATAGGAAGTTAATACCCTTTCAACAAGTGCCGAAATCAGTTCTTACCCTCTAGAAGTCGGCAAGTACAAGAGAACCAATAGAGAAAGCACTCGGTCTTGGACACTCACCTTAGAACCGATTGAAGAAATAGATAGAGGAGAACACCTTGTTTGCGATTCGGCCAAGACCACACCAAATAGGGGAAAGAAATTCGGCACACCAAGGAGGAGTATATTCGGCCAATGGTGAATTTAATAAGAAGAACAGAAGTGTAACATCCTGAATAGGGCCTATGCATTTCCAGTTTAATTGTATGAAATGACAAGTTTCAAGTACTATGAATAAATTTTGATACTTTTGGAAACCTAGAAATGCATGGAAATGGAAATGAAAATGGAAATGGAAATGGACATTTTGGAAACTTAGACATTTTTGGAAACTTAGACATTTTGGAAACTTAGACATTTTGGGAAACACGAACATTTTGGAAACACGAACATTTTGGAAACCTAAACATTTTGGAAACTGAACATTTTGGAAACCTAAACATTTTGGAAACACGAACATTTTGGAAACACGAAGATGTAAGGAAAATGGCAAGTTTCTGAGCATGTAAAATTTTAGGAAACTTAGAAATAAAGTAGGAATGACAAATTTTAAAGCCCAAAATAGGAGATAAGGGCAAGAGGGCCTTAAAAGAAAAAGTTTGTGAATTTTGTCATACAATCGAGCTTGGAAAAGTGGCACGAGGTGTCACTTAGGGTTTATGGGAATAGCATGAGTTCGAGTCACTTGGAAAGCAATTTTGAAGGTTTAATTTTGCTTCCCAAGGCTAGGGGTGGACTGCACTTGGTAGCTAAAAAGGAGAGAGTTTTATTTTACTAAAACTTGTCAAGTTAAGTGATAAATAAAGGATTTATTCTTCTAAGATAAATGAGGAATTAAAAGATGGATTAAAGACTTTTAATTTAATTAAGTGATAATTAATAGAGATTAAATTATCACTTGGGAGAGTAGTGGCCAAGTTTTGGACTCTTGGTCTATGATTTCGATTAAAAGAGGAAAATAGAGACTTTTCTCCCATTCACTCTCTTTGTCAAATTTTGCTCTTTCTTCTCCCTCTCATTGCCGAAATTTCCCTAAGCAAGGACTCCATCTTTTCTCTTCCTTCCTTTGCTATTGCCTAGTCAAAACTTTTCTCTTCCAATCTCGGTTAGATCTCCATAGCCGGATCTCAAGAACTCCAAGACAAGGAAACAAGTGATTAAAGGTTTCAAGGTAAGTTAAGCCATTCAATTTTCTTTCTTTCTAGTTCTTAGAAAGTAAAAGGCCTAATTCCTATTCTCTTTGATCATGGCTGAATATACAAGGGATCTCGGGTTTCCACAATCGTTGAACATAAGATCAAGGATCTAAGGTAAGAACAATTGATTCTTGTTCTTGTAAATCGTTTAAATCAAGGCTTAAGAAAATAACCTCTCTTTTGTCTATGGTAGAATGTCGGAGGAGGAGTTTTGGATTTTGATTCGAGGAAAATTAAGGTAAGACACATTCGCTAAAGGCCAACTACCACTTATTAAAGTTAGATCAAATCTAACCTATGATCTTTAGGGATTTGACGGATATTCAAGACAAAAGGAACTTTCTGGATTTGGAATCTCTAAGGTAGGCCTCTAAAATATTTGGCTAAGGGTTGCGTGAGTATCTAAATCCATTCCTTAATTTTTGAAAAGCCGAAAAACTAACCATATTGAACTACAAGGTTGGCCGAATATCAAGTAGAGGAAAAACCAAACTTTCGGGATTTGTATAATCACCAAATCGGCAAAGGTGAGTTTTTCCTTACAAATCCTACTAGGATTTGGTTTTGTCTAAAAAGGGGTTTATTAATGTGTTCTAATTGATGGGCGAATATAGGATTAATAGATCTAAAATTAGATCAGATTCTCGAGATATCAAGGAACCTATTAAGCGAAAAAGGTGTGTACCCTTACTATCCTTCGATATTTTATGGCTAAATGTTTTATATGAATAATAATGTGAATGTGGCTATGTACCACAAATGTGGCAAAAAGTACCCAGGTACGTTTCCTACTTCCGATAGGATTGTGAAAAATTGTTATATAATAACATGCGAATATATGAATATGAACATGAAATTAAGTTATGCTATATATATGTTTTGGGGCATTCGGGATTTATGTGAAAGGGGGAGAACAGGTGTTGACTTCGGTCTCACCAACGAAGGTGTTGACTTCGGTCTCACCAACGAAAAATGTTGACTACGGTCACATTGCGAAATTTGGTAACTTCGGTTACAACAGTGTCAAATGACACAACGTTTAAATTTGATTATAGTGTCTAATGACACAACGTGGAGAGTAGCGGATGGAGGGTTGACTTAGTAGTCCCCACGGTGTGAATGGCAGGTACGGGTGGAGAGTAGCGGATGGACCATTAGGATTGGGTTTGGGTTGCATCATAATTTCATTATTATATGGACTTGATGATTTAAACATGAATGCCTGATTTATTGATTGATAGTATAGTGTGCACATTGAGTCTGTTGACTCACCCCATTGTGGGAATTATTTTTGGTGATGATCGGTGTGATTTTGACAAGTAGGCAGAGACCATGAGGAGGCCATGCATCACTTGAAGAATTTATTAGAATTTGGACCGTATTTAATTTTAATATATTTTTTAAATTTTATTTTGGGTTTACTTGATGTAATAAGGCCATAAGGCCCAAAGTGGATTATTCTTTGTTTTTACATTATTGTTAAGTTTCATGCTAAGAACTTTATTGGATGTATTTCATCAAATGGGCTTACAAAATCAAATAAATGGGTTTTCAATCTAAGCCCAACTCAAAATCATAGTTTTTCTAAAATCTACAATTTTCTAAGTATCGAATGTTTTCAAATCGGTTTACTTTAGGAACATACCAGATCCGGTTCGGGCTCGTGGTAGGGTGTGGTGTGTTCGATTTAATATCGAGCCCGTTTTAAACTCTCGGCTGTGGGCTCAGCCCAAACGCTTTCAATCTGAGCCCAAAATGATTTTCTTTGAACATAAGCGGGCTTTTGGCATGGCCCTAAGTCTCCAACCATGATCCACCGGTAAGTACCCCTAACTATATGTGTGATTACATGATTTATATAAGGGTAGAAAAGGCATGGAACGTAGAATAGAATGATAGGAACTTGAACCCTAGGATTAGTCTACTCAAACACAGATACATAAGACTTAATGTACTAAACCAACCTATGGCTAAGTCATTGAGTTAGTGGTGTGGTAACCCTTATACGCATGTCAGGATTGGATCCGGAAGAGCTTGGTATTTAAGCGATCCTAGTGACTCACCTCCTCTTGCAGAATCCTACAGTGCGTAGCCGGTTCACCATAACTCGGAGGGCTCGGTGGTGTGGCAACCTCTGCGCATGTCTAGGAATGGTTTGGTGGGAGCTTGGTATTTAAGCGATCCGCGTGACTCACCTCCTCTCCACACGAATCCTCGCCTGGTGCGTATCTTTGGTTCACCACGACCAAGAGGGCTCGGTCATAGGCTAAACATAATGACTAAAACCCGAAAGGAACTAGCCATGTTTTAAAAAAAAGAAGAGAAAACAAAACAACAAACCCTAGATTTTTTCAAACTTTTAGAACTTTCCTTTAAATCGAGAAAATTATTCTTACAACATTTTTAAAAAAACTCTTGATTCTGAAAATTACAAAATGCCCTTGGGGTGAAATTACCAAAAGCGCCTTGGTTTATAAAATATTCAACTACTCAACAACTTTACCAAAATTTCAACATTTCATAAACATTCAAAACCCTAATTTGTAAAAGACCAAAATACCGTGATTTTGGAAAATTACAAAATTACCCCTAACTTACAAAATTACCAAAATGACCTCGATTTCCAAAACTTTTGCAACATCCCCATTTTGAAGGAACCATTTTAAAAGAACCTCAAAGTTTTACAACTTTTGAAATACCAAATTTATTAAATTTTACAAATTTACCTCGATTTGTGAAAAAATTACCAAAATATTTCGAGGTCAAAATTATCGAAATACCCCGGACTTCAAAATTTTTCCAAATTACCTCGAGATTTTGATTTCCAAAATAATTTTGACAAAATCACCAAGGAACCCTATTTTGACAAATTACAAAAATACCACAGAGGATAAAATTACGAAAATACCCCCGGGTAGTGGAAAACAACAACAAACAACAAAAACTACAACGTTTTCTCTGAATGAACGAAAGTTCATATTTGTTTGATGGATGGATGAATGAATGGAAAAGACTGTGTGTTTGTATGATACGAAAGAACCACTCTAAAATCCCTTTTCATAAAACTCCTTCGTCGATAAATAAGTGGAACAAATAGCTAATCCATAAAAATTTCTTAATCAGATACCGACGCTAGAAAATGAGCTCTAGAGGACGTGGTCGTCGTGGACGAGGAAGAGGAAGGATGACCGTGTCGGAACCCGTTAGGTCGGGTCAAGGGTCCGACAATGAGATGCCACCGCCACCACCACCCCCAACTGTTAATGTTGAGCAAAGCGAGCTCAGACGGGAAGAGGCGTGTCGCAGTTATTCATGAAGTTTTGGAAATGGTGGCCGGTGCAGGCGGAAATGGAGGAAATCGAAAGTCGGTACCTGAACGGCTCCGAGCAAATGGAGCAGAAATGTTTCGAGGAGTATCCAATGTGGCACCCAGTACAGCTGAGTACTGGTTGGAAGCAACGGAGCGTATAATGGATGAGCTTGATTTGACTCCAGAGGAGAAGTTGAAAGGGATGGTGGCATTGTTACGCGATGAAGCGTATCAATGGTGGTTGACTGTTCGTGATGGTACCGTAGCTAAAAATCTGACCTGGGAATTTGTTAAAGAGGCCTTTCAGAAGAAGTATGTGGGAACCAGGTATACAGATGAGCAGAGGAAGGCTTTTCTAGGGTTAGTGCAAGGAATAAGTCCGTCATGGAATATGGAAATTTACGAGGTTGAGCCGCTATGCTCGAGGGGTAGTGTGGCCCGAACATGAACGCTATGTCCGTTTTGAGGACGGGCTGCGAGATGATTTAAGAATGTTAATAGCACCGCATCAGGAGCGGGAATTATCTGTTTTGGTAGAAAAGGCCAAGGTGGTCGAGGGGATTAAGGATGCTACTAAGCAGACCGTGGATAAGAATAAGGTCAAAAGAGGGTTTGGGTCATCAGGAAAGGGTCACAAGAGGCCTCGGGTTGACGGGCCACGAAATCAACAGTGAATACAGGTAGGTAGATTCGTCGCCAGAGTATTGTGGGAAGAGGCATCGGAGTGTTGGAAAAGTTAGGAGCATGTCTTAGGTGTGGGTCCAAGGACCATATGTTTAAAGATCTGTCCCAAACAATCGGACGAGAGTCGACCGGTAGTTCGAATGTTAGCTGGACCAAGAGGCGGACAAGACCTCAACGGGTCGTGGTTCGAGTAACCGTGGTGGTGGTGCAGAGGCCGTGGAACACGGTACGAGGTAATACTAATGCTAATCTCGATGCAAGACAAGGGCTTGGTTTATGCGGTTCGCGAAGGAAGATGGAGACAGCGGACGTAATAACCCAGACGTTCTTTATTTTTGACAAACCCTACTTTGCTTTGATGGATGTGGGCTCGACCCATTCCTATGTTGCAAGTAGTATAGTGAAAACACTAGGCCTAGACTCGAACTCTCGATAGGCGATGATCGTAGTAAGCCCATTGGGCCAAACTATAGTGGTAGACAAGATCTTTGGAATGTACCCTAGAGATTCGGGAGTGAATTTTCGAAAGCGGACTTAATGGAGTTACCCTTGGAGAGTTTGAGCTTATACTCGAATGGATTGGTTAGTAGAACACCGAGCCGTGTTCGATTGTGCGGCTAAACGTATGGAACTAAGAACCCCGGAAGATGAAGTAGTGATAATGATAGGAGAAAGGAGGAATTATTTATCTAATGTAGTTTCAGACTTTGAAGGTGAGAAGATGGTTAAGAAAGGTTGCAAAGCATTCTTAGCTTTTGTAAGTGCGATAGGTGGGAAGGAGGAAGGTGTTAATGGAGTTAGGGCGTAAGGGACTTCGTAGATGTGTTTCGGTAAGAGCTACCGGGAATACCCCAGCATGTGGAGGTCGAATTTGGGATTGAGTTGCTCAGGGGACAGCCTCGTGTCAATCGCTCCATACCGAATGGCACCAAAGGAGTTAGTGGAGCTCAAGGCTCGAGATACAAGAAGCTGTTGGATCGTGGGTTCATCCGACCCCAGTGTGTCTCGTGGGGAGCACCGGTCTTATTTGTGAAGAAGAAGGACGGAACTATGCATATGTGCATAGACTACCGTCGATTAAATAAAGTGACCATTAAGAACAAGTATCCCTTGCCAAGGATCGAGGACTTGTTCGATCGGTGAAGGAGCATGCAGATTTTGAAGATCGATTTACTGATCGGGATACCATCAGTTGAAGGTGAAAGGGCTGATATCCATAAGACCGCTTTTAGGACAAGATATGGTCACCGAGTTTGTGGTGATGCCGTTTGGGTTGACAAACGCGCTCGGTAGCGTTCATGGATATGATGAATCGATTTTCCAACCATACTTGGATAGATTCGTCGTTGTCTTCATCGATGATATTTTGGTGTATTCAAAGTCGGAGGAGGAGCATGATGAGCATCTCCGAGTCGTGTTGGAAGTGTTAAGGAAAAGAGCTCTATGCCAAATTCAGCAAGTGCTAATTTTGGCTTAGGGAGGTGGCATTCTTAGGGCATGTGGTATCCATGAAGGAATAAGAGTGGACCCTAGGAAGATCGAGCGTTGTTGGATTGGAAACCACCTAGGTGCGTGGGTGAAACCAAGTTTCTTAGGCTTGGCGGGCTATTACATGAAGGTTCGTGGAAGGATTCTCGTCAATAGCCGCGCCTTTAACCAAGTTACTAAGAAAGGAAGTACCTTCAAATGGACTAATAAGCAAGCAAGAGAGCTTTGAAAAGCTTAAGAAGGTCTTGTGAGGCTCCATGTTAATTCAAATTTAGGAGGTGAAAGGAATTTGTGGTGTCTTGTGATGCTTCAGACACGGGTTAGGCGTGTGCTAATGCAAGATGGCAAAGTGGTTGCTTATGCGTCACGGCAGCCTAAGGCCTCATGAGCTTAACTACCCAACTCATGACTTAGAGCTAGCAATGTAGTTTTCGCCCTTAAGGTTTGGAGACACTACCTTTATGGAGAAAGGTCAGTTATCTACACAGACCACAAGAGCCTTAAGTATTTATTAACTCAGAAGGAGTTGAACTTGAGGCAACGAAGGTGGGTGGAATTGCTAAAGGACTACGACTGTTCAATAGAATATCATCCGGGCAAGGCGAACGTAGTAGCCGATGCCCTAAGTCGGAAGGTGGTATCGGATCTACGGGCTTTGTTCGCTCATATAAGTCTGTATGATGATGGAAGCCTGTTGGCAGAGTTGCAAGTCAGGCCCACATGGCTAAAGAAAGTGAAGGAGGGGCAGTTGGCTGATGATGACTTGAGTATTAAGTTGCAGCAAGCACAGCAAGGGGGATTAGAGGATTATGATGTCAACAATGAAGGAGTATTGTGCTACAAGGGTAAAGTCTGTATGCCGAAGAATAAGGAGTTGAGACAAAGGATTCTTCGGGAAGCGCATAATAGCCCTTGTGCAATGCATCCCGGAGGCATCAAAGTTGTATGAGACCTAAGGGAACAATTTTGGTGGTCTGACCTGAAGCGAGAAGTGACTGAATTTGTGGGGAAATGTTTGACGTGTCAGCAAGTTAAGGCTGAACACCAAGTCCCATCAGGATTGCTTCAACCAATCGAAATTCCCCAATGGAAGTGGGAAAGAATTACCATGGACTTCGTTAGTGGGCTTCCCCTTACGCCTACTAAGAAGGACTCGGTATGGGTGATTGTGGACCGTTTGACCAAGTCCGCACACTTTATCCCAGTCAGAATGGATTATTCTTTTCAGAAGTTGGCTAAGTTGTATGTGGCGGAAATTGTGAGGTTACATGGTGTACCAATGTCGATCATCTCTGATAGAGACCCAAGGTTTACATCTCAATTTTGGAAAGCACTCCATCAAGCTTTAGGCACCAAGCTAGACTTCACTACTTTTCATCCACAATCGAGCAGGCGATGAGCGATTTATACAAGTGTTGGAAGATATGTTGAGAGTCGTGTAATGGATTTTCGAGGAAGTTGGGAAGATTACTTGCCTTTAGCTGAATTTGCCTACAACAATAGCTATCAAGCCAGCATTTGGATGGCACCATACGAGGCATTGTACGGAAGGAAGTGTAGAACACCTACTTGTTGGACCGAGTTAGGAGAACGCCGAGTTTTGGGTCGAGTTGGTGGCGGCGAAGAGAAGGTTGAGTTAATTAGGACACGATTGAAGGAAGCCTCGATAGGCAAAAGTCGACGCAGAGACCTTAAGCGAAGGGAAATAGAGTTTGAAGTGGGAGATCAAGTGTTCTTGAAAGTCTCACCTTGGAAGAAAGTAATGAGGTTTGGCCGAAAAGGAAGTGAGCCCAAGATTTATAGGGCCTTATCAAATCTTGAAGCGAGTTGGGCGGTGGCATACCAACTAGAGTTGCCACGAATTGAAGCGGATGCACGACGTATTCCATGTGTCCATGCTACATCGCTATCGATCGAATCCATCTCATGTGGTACCGGTTGAAGAAGTGGAACTAAGGCGGACTTATCCTATGAGGAAGAACCAATTCGGATCTTAGAGCGTGATGTGAAAGTACTACGAAAGAAGGCAGCCTCTAGTCAAAGTGCTATAGCGCAATCATGGAGCGGAAGAAGCTTCATGGGAGCGGAAGAGGCAATGAGACAAAGAATACCCTCAACTATTTTAGTTAGAAAATTTGGGGACGAAATTTTGTTTAAGGGGTAGAAGCAGTAACATCCTAAATAGGGCCTATGCATTTCGGTTTAATTGTATGAAATGACAAGTTTCAAGTACTATGAATAAATTTTGATACTTTTGAAACCTAGAAATCCATGGAAATGGAAATGAAAAATGGAAATGGAAATGGACATTTTGGAAACTTAGACATTTTGGAAACTTAGACATTTTGGGAAACCCGAACATTTTGGAAACACGAACATTTTGGAAACCTAAACATTTTGGAAACACGAACATTTTGGAAACACGAAGATGTAAGGAAAATGGCAAGTTCTGAGCCATGTGAAAATTTTAGGAAACTTAGACATAAGGCGGAATGACAAATTTTAAAGCCCAAAATAGGAGATAAGGGCGGGAGGGCCTTAAAAGAAAAAGTTTGTGAATTTTGTCATACAATCGAGCTTGGAAAAGTGGCACGAGGTGTCACTTAGGGTTTATGGGAATGGCATGAGTTCGAGTCACTTGGAAAGCAATTTTGAAGGTTTAATTTTGCTTCCCAAGGCTAGGGGTGGGCGGCACTTGGTAGCTAAAAGGAGAGAGTTTTATTTTACTAAAACTTGTCAAGTTAAGTGATAAATAAAGGATTTATTCTTCTAAGATAAATGAGGAATTAAAAGATGGATTAAAGACTTTTAATTTAATTAAATGATAATTAATAGAGATTAAATTATCACTTGGGAGAGTAGTGGCCAAGTTTTGGACTCTTGGTCTAGCAATTTCAGTTAAAAGAGGAAAATAGAGACTTTTCTCCCATTCACTCTCTTTGCCGAAATTTTGCTCTTTCTTCTCCCTCTCATTGCGAAATTTCCCTAAGCAAGGACTTCATCTTTTCTCTTCCTTCCCTTGTCTGTTGCCTAGTCAAAACTTTCTCTTCCAATCTCTTGTTAGATCTCCATAGCGGATCTCAAGAACCCAAGACAAGGAAACAAGTGATTAAAGGTTTCAAGGTAAGTTAAGCCATTCAATTTTCTTTCTTTCTAGTTTTAGAAAGTAAAAGGCCTAATTCCTATTCTCTTTGATCATGGCCGAATATACAAGGGATCTCGGGTTTCCACAATCGTTGAACATAAGATCAAGGATCTAAGGTAAGAACAATTGATTCTTGTTCTTGTAAATCGTTTAAAGCAAGGCTTAAGAAAATAACCTCTCTTTTGTCTATGGTCGAATGTCGAGGAGGAGTTTGGGATTTGATTCGAGGAAAATTAAGGTAAGACACATTCGGCTAAAGGCCAACTACCACTTATTAAAGTTAGATCAAATCTAACCTATGATCTTTAGGGATTTCGACGGATATTCAAGACAAAAAGGAACTTTTGGATTTGGAATCTCTAAGGTAGGCCTCTAAAATATTCTACTAAAGGTTGCGTGAGTATCTAAATCCATTCCTTAATTTTTGAAAAGCGAAAAACTAACCATATTGAACTACAAGGTTGGCGAATATCAAGTAGAGGAAAACCAAACTTTCGGATTTGTATAATCACCAAATCGGCAAGGTGAGTTTTTCCTTACAAATCCTACTAGGATTTGGTTTTGTCTAAAAAGGGTTTATTAATGTGTTCTAATTGATGGGTGAATATAGGGATTAATAGATCTAAAAATTAGATCGGGATTCTCGAGATATCAAGGAACCTATTAAGCGAAAAAGGTGTGTACCCTTACTATCCTTCGATATTTTATGGCTAAATGTTTTATATGAATAATAATGTGAATGTGGCTATGTACCACAAATGTGGCAAAAAGTACCAGTGCACGTTTCCTACTCCGATAGGATTGTGAAAAATTGTTATATAATAACATGCGAATATATGAATATGAACATGAAATTAAGTTATGCTATATATATGTTTTGGGGCATTCGGATTTATGTGAAAGGGGAGAACAGTGTTGACTTGGTCTCACTGCTTGAAGGTGTTGACTACGGTCTCACCAACGAAAAATGTTGAGTACGGTCACATTGCGTAAATTTGGTAACCGGTTACAACAAAGTGTCAAATGACACAACGCTTAAATTTGATTATAGTGTCTAATGACACAACGTGGAGAGTAGCGGATGGAGGTTGACTTAGTAGTCCCCACGGTGTGAATGGCGTGTACGGTGGAGAGTAGCGGATGGACCATTAGGATTGGGTTTGGGTTGCATCATAATTTCATTATTATATGGACTTGATGATTTAAACATGAATGCACGATTTATTGATTGATAGTATAGTGTGCACATTGAGTCATTGACTCACCCCATTGTGGGAATTATTTTTCAGGTGATGATCAGTGACGGACCGGGCCGGTAGACCATGAGGAGGCCATGCATCACTTGAAGAATTTATTAGAATTTGGACCGTATTTAATTTTAATATTTTTTTTTAAATTTTATTTCGGGTTTACTTGATGTAATAAGGCCATAAGGCCCAGTGGATTATTCTTTGTTTTTACATTATTGTTAAGTTTCATGCTAAGAACTTTATTGGATGTATTTCATCAAATGGGCTTACAAAATCAAATAAATGGGTTTTCAATCTAAGCCCAACTCAAAATCATAGTTTTTCTAAAAATCTACAATTTTCTCTAAGTATCGAATGTTTTCGAAATCGGTTTACTTTAGGAACATACCAGATCCGGTTCAGGCTCGTGGGCCGGGTGTGGGGTGTTTCAAGAAGTTTCGGCTAAGATCTTTGAGAAGAGGAAAGAAATATATTAGTGGTGAGGGTGTAGAGGATTCGGCCAAGGTCTAAGAAAAAGGAGAATGTTTTTTTCGGTTTTAAGAGATTGAGGAGAAAAGGAAAATCAAAGATGGGAATTTCGGCTACTTGCAATTTGGAGGAAAAGAAAACAAAAGATGGAGAATATTCCTAAAGAAAATTGGACTCCCCCTTCAACTAGTCCTTGCCGTCCACTCCTCCTCAACAAGGAGTCCAAAATTCAACCAATTCCTTAATTCACTCTAGGCCACCCATTTGAATTAACTCAAAATAATTTGTATTAATCCCCAAATAATCATTTAATAATCTCTTAACAATTCAAGTAATATCCTTATTTATCTTACATTAACTTATTATCTAAATAAATAATAAAAAGAGTTTCAAAGAGAGAAGATCTCTCCCTTCCTATGCCGTCTCTTCCAAGAGCAAAAAGAGAGAACTCTGTGACTCGAACCAAGGCTCTCCCTTATCCTCTTGTGGCGTCAACTTCAGCTCCTAAGTGGCCTCCCTTTTGCCACTTTTCCAAGGCTTATTCTATGTCAAATGTTCCTTCATTTATTCTTATAACTCCTATGTACTAAGGCTCCCTACCTTGAAAGCTTCCAAATAACATTTCTACTAACTCGAGCCAACTTAAGACCCTTAATTAAATCTTATCACTTCATAAATAATTCAAACACAAAGAAAAACATTTAATCACAAATAGCCCCGGTTTTAGGATGTTACAGTTCTACCCCCTTAAAAGAAATTTCGTCCTCGAAATTACCTGATCAGAAAAGGTGGGGGTATTACTGCCGTATCACATCCTCGGGTTCCCACGTAGCTTCCTCTGCACCATGGTTCCGCCATAGCACTTTTACTAAGGGCATTGACTTCTTACACAGAACTTTTACATCTCTATCTAAGATCTGAATCGGTTCTTCATCAAAGGACAAATCCGAGTTGACCTCAATTTCTGCCACAGGCACTACGTGCGATGGATCTGACCGATATCGCCTAAGCATTGACACATGGAAGACGTTATGAATCTGACTTAACTCCGTCGGCAGTTCGAGCTGATAAGCTACCGGTCCTACTCGCTTCAATACTGTATATGGGCCAATGAATCTTGGGCTTAGCTTCCCTTTTCGCCCAAATCTTAACACCTTCTTCCAAGGCGACACCTTCAGGAAGACCTTATCCCCTACAGCATACTCCATTTCCTTGCGCTTTAGATCAGCATAGGACTTCTGCCTATCTGACGCTTCCTTAAGACGAGCTCGAATCACCTTCACTTTATCCTCAATTTTCGTTACCAATTCTGGACCCAACACTTGTCGTTCACCCAACTCTGTCCAACACGTCGGAGTTCGACATTTTCGTCCATACAGTGCTTCGTATGGTGCCATCTGGATACTCGCTTGGTAACTATTGTTGTAGGCGAACTCGGCTAATGGTAAAAATTCCTCCCAACTACCTCGGAATTCCAAGACACAACCCTCAAAGATATCTTCTAAGATCTCAGATGACCTTTTCGACTACCCGTCCGATTGTGGATGGAAAGTCAGATGAAATCCAATCGTGTACCTAAAGCTTGATGCAACGCTTTCCAAAACCTCGACGTGAACCTTGGATCCCTATCTGAGATAATTGATACTGGTACCCCATGCAATCTGACTATCTGAGCCACATACAACCTTGCTAGCTTCTGGAGGGAGTAATCCATTCTCACCGGTACGAAGGGAGCTGACTTAGTCAGGCGATCCACAATTACCCAGACTACGTCTTTCTTGCTGGGCGTGAGGGGTAGACCACTGACGAAATCCATGGTGATCCTCTCCCATTTCCACTGAGGGATTTTCACTCGTTGAAGTAGTCCTGATGGTAAGCGATGTTCGACTTTAACTGGCGACACGCCGACACCTTCCCACGAACTTAGTCACTTTGCGCTTCAACCTGTGCCACGTAACTATCTCCGCAAGTCTCCGTACATTTTGCTACCTCCAGGATGCATAGCGTATGGGCTGCTATGTGCATCTTGGAGAATTCTTTGTCTCAGTTCCGCATCCTTCAGCATACAGAGCCGTCCTTGAAAACATAATACCCCATGATCAGTCAAACTATGCCCTTCCAAACCACCATTCTGAACTTGTAATCTCTTTGCATTCAATCCCTCGTCTACCAACTGCTTATCCTTAATCTCCTCGATCCAAGTTTGCTTAACCTGCAGCTCCGCCAAAAGACTTCCATCGTCGTACAGACTTAAATGAGCAAACATTGCCCTTAAGTCCGCCACGATCTTCCGACTTAACGCCTCAGCCACCACGTTAGCCTTACCCGGATGATACTCGATTGAACAGTCGTAGTCCTTTAACAGTTCAATCCATCGGTACTGCCTTAAGTTCAAGTCTTTCTGGGTCAAGAGATACCTTAGACTCTTGTGATCCGTGTAAACTATCGACTTCTCCCCATAAAGGTAATGCCTCCATATTTTCAAGGCGAAGACTACTGCTGCTAACTCCAAGTCGTGAGTTGGGTAGTTAACCTCATGCGGTCTTAGCTGACGGGACGCATAGGCTACTACCTTCCCTTCCTGCATCAATACACATCCCAACCCCGTATGGGATGCATCACAGTAAACTGTAAACAACTTCCCTGCCTCAGGCTGTACCAAGACCGGAGCTTCTGTCAGAATCTTTCTCAACTTATCAAAACTTTCTTGCTGCCTTTTCGACCAAACAAATGGTACTCCCTTCCTTAATAGCTTAGTTAATGGTGCAGCAATTAACGAGAATCCTTCCACAAACCTTCGATAGTACCTGCTAGACCCGTAAAACTTTGAATCTACGCACCGACTTAAGCGGTTTCCAATCCATCACCGCTTCAATCTTATGGGATCCACTCTAATCCTTCCACGACACCACGTGACCTAAGAAAGCCACCTCCCTTAGCCAAAATTTGCACTTACTGAATTTGGCATATAACCGTTTCTCCCTCAGTACTTGCAGAACTATTCGCAAATGCTTGTCATGCTCCTCCTCCGTTTTTGAGTAAACCAATATGTCGTCTATGAACACTACGACAAATTGGTCCAAGTACTGTTGAAATACCCTATTCATTAAGTCCATGAATGCCGCCGGTGCATTGGTCAACCCGAATGGCATCACTAGGAACTCGTAATGCCCATACCGAGTTTGGAATGCCGTCTTGTACACATCAGCCTCCTTCACCTTTAATTGATGATAACCCGACCTAAGGTCAATCTTTGAAAATACTGATGCACTCTTTAGTTGGTCAAACAAGTCATCGATCCGAGGCAACGGATACTTGTTTTTGATCGTTAACTTGTTTAACTGACGGTAATCGATGCACATCTGCATAGAACCGTCCTTCTTCTTGACAAACAATACAGGTGCTCCCCACGGAGATACATTAGGTTGAATAAACCCTCTATCCAAGAGCTCCTGGATTTGAGCCTTCAGCTCCACCAACTCCTTTGGTGCCATTCGATACGGTGCTATAGATATAGGTACTGTTCCGGGTAACAAATCTATACCGAATTCGACTTCCCGATCCGGAGGCAAACCCGGAAGTTCCTCTGGGAATACATCAGCAAATTCCCCTACTGTTCGGACCTTTTCAACCGCTGACTCCTTAGCCTCCAAGGCACAAATTCGCACTATAAATGCCTCACACCCTTTCCTAACCATCTTTTTAGCCTTCAAGGCCGACACCACATTAGATAGATAATTTCTTCGATTACCAATCATAACCACTTCATCCCCTTCGGCCATCATAAGAACCATGCGCTTAGCAGTGCAATCCAACCTCGCCTGGTACCTAACCAACCAGTCCATTCCAAGGATCAAATCAAACTCCCCAAACGATAGTTCCATCAGATCAGCCACAAACACGACCCCTTGGAGTTCTAGGGGTACATCCCTATAAAGCTTGTTCACAACTACAGAATGGCCTAAAGGGCTAATTACAGTCATCTCAAGCAGCAGTCTCAGAGTCTAGGTTCAAAGTCTCTACCACACTACTCGCTACGTATGAATGCGTTGAACCCACATCAATTAATGCAACATAAGAAAGACCAAAAATTAGAAACGTACCGATTATGACATCCGGTGCGTCACCCTCCTCGCGACGCCTCGCCGCATAGACTAAGCCAGGCTGCCTTACCTCTGTATTGCCTGCGCCTCTGCCCTGACTTCCACGACCACGATTAGCACCATTTCCCCCTCTACCATTACCACAACCTCTCTGTGGTCCCACACTTCTATCCTGAGTACGGTTCTGCCCCACTGACTGATTCTGAGCTCGCTTCCGGGGACAATCCCTCACACGGTGTTCCAAAGACCCACATTCAAAGCAACCTCACTCACCAGTCCAACAACCTCCCCAATGGGCTTTTCCATAGCGATTACATCGAATCGGTTTCGATTAGCGGTCATGGGCCTTCTTTGCTGACTTGGCCCACTCGCCTTAGCCTTTTTTCGATCATTACCACCGACCGGATGGCCCAAAACCTCTCTTCTGCTTGAGCCTATCGTAGTTTTGCCTCACAGATGCCTTGATACCCTCGGCTACCTTAGCCTTTTCCACTAGAGACGAAAACTCACGAACCTACTGCAGAGCAATCAGCAGCCTCAAATCATCTCTCAGACCGTCCTTAAAGCGGACACAACGCTCATGTTCCGTAGCCACGATGCCTCTCGCATATCTACTCAGCCTTAGGAATTTCGCCTCATACTCCGACACAGACTTAGTTCCTTGTACCAACCCCAGAAAAGCCTTTCTCTGCGCGTCAGTGTAGCTGGTACCCACATACTTTTTCTGAAAAGCAACTCTAAAGTACTCCCATGTAAGATCCTCTGCCGTGGCGCCATCTCGGACCGTGAGCCACCACTGATATGCTTCATCCTTCAGAAGCGACACGGCTCCTTTCAGTTTCTCCCCATCAGACAGGTCAAGATCGTCCATGATCCTTTCTGTAGATTCTAACCAAGATTCCATTGACCGGTGCCACTCTCGACACACCCCAAACACTTCAAATTCAGTTAGACCAAATTCGCTCTGGAACAGATTTTTGAGCCCCTAAATTTCCACTAGCCCCAGCCACCAACTCCAAGACCCACAACACGACTTATGACATCGCCTCACCTCCCGTCGATCTTGCTCCTCACCAAAGTTGGGGGTGGTGGTGGTGGTGGTATCTCATTCTCGAACCCCGTCTCCGACCTAACGGGTTCGAGATACGGTCATTCTTCCCCTACCACGTCCACATCGGCCACGTCCTCTAGAACTCATTCTATCTAACGCGCTTTTAATCTGATTAAGAAAAATTTTATGGATTAGTAATTTGTTTCTCTTGATTATCCGCGAAGAATTTTATGAAAAGTTTAATAGGGATTCTTTCGATCAAATCATGTTTTAAGTCTTCTACCTAGTTCACACAAAAGGCCACATTCATTCCCTAATACTTTCCATACCTATTCACTCCCTGATATTCTGTCCTGCTTCTAACCTGTGGTATTTTCGTCATTTCCCTACAGGGGTATTTTTGTAATAGAATCCGAGAGATTTCAAACTTTAATAAAGCAGGTCACTTGAAATTCCCAAAATTGAAGAGCATTTCTGAGAATTTGTAAAATTTGAAGTTATGGCATCTTTTTGGAAACTAGGGGTATTTTGGGTATTTTGTCAATCGGGGTAATTTTGTAATTTTTTAACAAATCCGGGTATTTTTAACAGTTGTAAAACTCTGAGGGTTCTTTTTTGTGAGTTTCTCTCTTTTTAAACAATGATGTTGCAAAAATTTTGAATTCGAGGTCATTTTGGTAATTTTACAAGTTAAGGGTATTTTCGTAATTTTCCAAAACCAAGGTTTTTATTGGTGATTTGCAAAGTAGAGTTTTTGGATATTCCTGAAAATAATAAAATTTTTAGGCAAAACCATTGAATTAATATTTTATGAGTCAAGGGCATTTTAGTAATTTTACCCCTAAGGGTATTTTTGTAATTTTCATAAATCAACTTTTTCGGGGAAAACATTGTAAAAAAATGGTTGTTCTCATATTTGAAAGAGTGATTTTAAAAGTTTTGGAGAAGTTAGGGTTTTGTTGTTTTCTTTTTTTTTTTAAAAACATGGTTAGTTCCCTTTCGGGTTTTAGTCGTTATGTTTAGCCTATGACCGAGCCCTCTTGGTCAGGGTGAACCAAAGCTACGCACCAGGCAGGATTCGAGTGGAGAGGAGGTGAGTCACGCAGACTGCTTAAATACCAAGCTCCCACCGAACCTTTCTAGACATGCGCACAGAGGTTACCACACCACTGAGCCCTCTGAGTTAGGGTGAAGCGAAGCTACGCACCAGGTAGGATACCTGCGAAGAGGTGGTGAGTCACTCGGACTGCTTAAATACCAAGCTCTTCCAGATCCAATCCTAGACATACGTACAAGGGTTACCACACCCAAGCTCAGTAACTTGGTCATAGGTTGGTTGAGTTCATTAAGTCTTATGTTCGGTTTGTGTGTTTGAGTAATCTAATCCTAAGGTTTGAATTCCTATAAGTCTATTCTACGTTCCATGCTTCCTACCCTTCTATAGAAAGTAAATCATACAGAAGTTAGGAACACTTACCTGGTTGGATAGGTGCCGGAGACTCGATGCCATGCTGCTCAAAAACCCCAAGATAACTCAAAGAGGCCTACCAAATCATTTTTGGGCCTTGGGCCCCCACAGCCGAGCTTTGAACTGGGCTTTGATACCAATTTGTAACAGCCCAAACCCGGCCCAAACGCTTAGACCGAATTTGGTTTGCTACGGAGAAAAACCTTTTGAAATCTTTTAAAATCGGTTTAAGTTTTTGATATAAGAAAGCGTTTTGTTAAAACAGTTGAGGTGTACAAATCCCATACTTGAATTTATTTTGAAAATATTTGTTAAGTCAAGTTATTATGTATATTTTATATGTACCCGATGGTACTTGAAAACCCTTTTCGATTGCTTTGGAAAAACATGTGAATTCCTTCTTATAAAAAAAAAAGTTTAAAACGAATGTTCAAGCATATCACAATAATAAAATAATTTTAGGAGGCCTTATTACAACCCAATTAAAATCAACCAAAAATAAAGAAAAGAAATGTAAAAGAACCGAAATTTAAGTCTAGTAAACTAAAATCCTTCGCATGGCCACCTCAAGTCCCTCCGGCCCATATCCATGAACTACGTGTCACTGAAAGAAAAATAAAGGAGAAGGTGAGTCACCAAGACTCAAGATGTAACCCTTCCCGGGTAAATACCACATCATACGGTTTATAACATATTAACATGCATTAAGTCATGTACCCAACCTAGCCAACCAAACGCCTCTGTCTACCCCATTGTGGTGCCAAACCATTGGTGGTTGGTGGTGACGATAGTCACAGATGTGATACCAAATCACCGGAGGTGCCAAACCTCCGGTGTCCGAAGACACAAATCAATTGATGGGGCCAACCCATCGCGTGATACCAAATCACTGGCGTCAATCCCATATCTCAAAGTGGGGCCAACCCACGGTGGTGCTAAGCCACAGGGACGAGACGCTATGAGGTGCCAAACCTCTGGAGGTACCAAACCTCTGGTGACCGTAGTCACAGTGTGTTACCAAAACACTGGTGTCCGTCGACACAATATAACTGCCCCCTCCACTCATCAACCCATAACAGATCATTGTATAACGAATCTCATGCCAACAGATATTTAAGTTACAATTAAATTCATGCCATGCTTCCCAAAAGCATTAAATAGCAACACATATTAGCAGGTACTTACCTGAATCGTCACTTATACCAATACGGTATTAAATCCAATGCTACACAAATCAGAGTTAGCATTCACAACGTTTAGCACAGTTAATAATAGTTATAAGTGTGTATGTACACACCTGTTGCCAATGAGAAGTCTAAATCCCGAAAAAAGAAGTCAGCCACCCTAGATCTATTGTCCCTATATTCGGCCAAAACATGAGTTAGTATTATGGCCTATTCGGCCAACCCAATTTAATTCCAAAGAGTTATCCTTTGAAACCCGAGATCTTACCTTGCTCTGACTTGGTTTCCAACAACCCGAATCCTTATACGGGTTCCCTAGCAATCGGCCAACCTTTAGTACCAAACAAGATTAGTTTCGGCTTTTCCAATTATCCACTAAAAGGCTTAGAAAGATTTGACTTACCATCAACTTACCAAATTCAGTTGATAGAGAATGGAGACTTGAACCGATTACTTCAAGATCTCAAACACCTAGATGTAATCGGTTTCAACATAGGAAGTTAATACCCTTTCAACAAGTGCCGAAATCAGTTCTTACCCTCTAGAAGTCGGCAAGTACAAGAGAACCAATAGAGAAAGCACTCGGTCTTGGACACTCACCTTAGAACCGATTGAAGAAATAGATAGAGGAGAACACCTTGTTTACGATTCGGCCAAGACCACACCAAATAGGGGAAAGAAATTCGGCACACCAAGGAGGAGTATATTCAGCCAATGGTGAATTTAATAGGAAGAACAGAAGTTTCAGCTAAGAGCTTTGAGAAGAGGAAAGAAATAGATTAGTGGTGAGGGTGTAGAGGATTCGGCCAAGGTCTAAGAAAAAGGAGAATGTTTTTTTCGGTTTTAAGAGATTGAGAAGAAAAGGAAAATCAAAGATGGGAATTTCGGCTACTTGCAATTTGGAGGAAAAGAAAACAAAAGATGGAGAATATGCCTAAAGAAAATTCGACACTCCCCCCCTTCAACTAGTCCTTGCCGTCCACTCCTCCTCAACAAGGAGTCCAAAATTCAACCAATTCCTTAATTCACTCTAGGCCACCCATTTGAATTAACTCAAAATAATTTGTATTAATCCCAAAATAATCATTTAATAATATCTTAACAATTCAAGTAATATCCTTATTTATCTTACATTAACTTATTATCTAAATAAATAATAAAAGAGTTTCAAAGAGAGAATCTCTCCTTCCTATGCCGTCCTTCCAAGAGCAAAAAGAGAACTCGTGACTCGAACCAAGGCTCTCCCTTATCCTCTTGTGGCATCAACTTCAGCTCCTAAGTGGTCTCCCTTTTGCCACTTTTCCAAGGCTTATTCTAAGTCAAATGTTCTTATAACTCCTATGTACTAAGGCTCCCTACCTTGAAAGCTTCCAAATAACATTTCTACTAACTCGAGCCAACTTAAGACCCTTAATTAAATCTTATCACTTCATAAATAATTCAAACACAAAGAAAAACATTTAATCACAAATAGCCCCGGTTTTAGGATGTTACAACATATATAACTATAGATGTACTTACATAACCCTTTTCAATCTCTAGTATACTTCCAAGTAATCAATGTATAATTCACATGCTTCCTCATATTATTTGCTTATTAACATCATATACAACATATAAGTATGAAATCACATACCTCAAGGCCGAACCAATGATGATTTATTTTTCAAAAGCATAACTTTCTCGATTCATTTAATAACTTTGTTGTTACATATTCTGTCTCTGAATTTCAGTTCACCAGTGAAGAACCTGCTAGGCATTAGCCCGAATCACACACACCGGCACTAGGCCTGCTGGACTCAAGGTCCAAAAATCAAAACACCAGCATTAAGCCTACTAGGCAATAAGCCTGAAATAAGTCACCGGCACGAGGCCTACTAGGCATAAAGCCTGATACAAATCACCGGCACAAGGGCTGCTAGGCTCGAAGCCCTAATATTAGTATGGTTAATCCTTCAATTCACATTTCTCAATACCACTCAAGGGTCAAATACTCCTAAGGACTATACAAGTCCATTTCTTTCATTTATTTCGTAAATAAGCCCCTCTAAAAAAATTATTTTTACAAATTAGCCCTAAATACTCAATTTCACCAAAACTTTCAATACAAAGCATACTAATCTTTAACATATCTTTAATCTAAAATCATCAAACATCAAAAACCACATGAACACATCAATGGCCGAACGTCAAACATGCTTAGTTTTAAAAATTCAAACATGGGTCAGCTAATGTTCGAAGCAACGATATCAAAAACGTAAAAATTTACAAAAACTAACTAAGAATTTACCTTGAATTTGGCTTGAATGTTGTCGAAAATTCAAAGAATCTAGCTCCCCTTTTCTTTCTCAATATTCGGCCAAGAGAGATGAATGAACATATTCATTTTTTTATGTTTTAATTAACATATAATATGGTTTTAACCTATTTACTATTTTCACCTTATATCATAAAATTATATAATATAAAACTTAAGGTTAATCATGTCATATACCACCCACTAACTTAAAAATGGGTTATTTACCCATTTAGCACCTCATATTAAGAATCCATCATCATTCTAGCACTTTACACTATAGCATGCAACTTTTACACTTTACGCGATTTAATCCTTTTTGTTAAATTGAACACACAAACGATTAAATTTCTCTACGAAACTTTCACACACATTAATTCACATATAACAAACACAAAATATAACATTTAAATATTTCTCAGACTCGAATTCATGGTCCCAAAACCACCGTTCTGATTAGGGTCAAATTTGGTCTGTTACAACTCTCCCCCTTAAGGATTTTCGTCCCCAAAAATCTTACCGTTAAACAAAGTCGAATTTTGTTGCCTCATTGAATCCTCAGGCTCCCACGTAGCCTCTTCAACTTCGTGCCTATTCCATAGTACTTTCACTAATGGAATCCTCTTGTTTCTCACTCTTTTATTTCCCAAGCTAAGATACAGATCAGTTCTTCATCATATGTCATATCGGATCAGATTTCAACCTCTGCCAGAGTGATCACATGTGACGGATCTGATCTGTACTTACAAAGCATCGAAACGTGAAATACGTCATGTCTCTTTTCTAATTCAGAGTGTAACTTTAATCTATAAGCAACAGGCCCAATATGTTCGATGATTTCATACGGTCCGATGAATCTCGGACTCAATTTGCCTTTCTGACTAAATCGGAGCACTTTCTTCCACGAAGAAACTTTCAAGAATACTCGATCTTCGGCCTGAAATTCAATGTCCATACATTTCAAATCAGAGTAAGACTTTTGATGATCTAATGCAGCTTTCAAACTATCTCTGATTATAGCCACTTTCTGTTCTGTCTATTTAATCAAATCGACCCTGTGTATCTTGTTCTCACTGAGCTCAGTCCAGTATAATGGTGTTCGACACTTGCAACCATACAAAGCTTCGTAGGGCGCCATTTTGATACTAGATTGAAAGCTATTATTGTAAGCAAATTCAACCAAAGGTATGTATCGTTCCCACGTACCTTCAAACTCGAGAACACAACATCTCAACATATCCTCAAGTATCTGAATAGTTCGTTCAGACTGACCATCTGTCTGCGGATGAAAGGCTGTGCTAAAGTGGAGTTTAGTACCCAAAGCATCTTGCAACTTATTCCAAAACCGTGATGTGAATCTTGGGTCTCTGTTTGAAACAATGGAACTCAGCACACCATGAAATCTAACAATTTTGACACATACAATTCAACAAGTTTATCGAGCGAATAGTCTGTATGAACTGGCACAAAGTGAGCTGATTTAGTCAGTCTATCCACAATAACCCAGACTGCATCCTTCTTGCTCGGTGTTGTAGGCAAACCAGATACAAAATCCATAGTGATTCTATCCCATTTCCATTCAGGTATCATAATCGGCTGAAGTAACCCTGAAGGCACTTGATGCTCGGCTTTTACTTGCTAACAAATTAAACACTTTGAAACAAATTCAGATATATCCCGTTTCATGCCAAACCACCAATAGAACTGTTTCAAATCATTATACATTTTAGTGCTACCTGGATGTACCAATATGTGACTATTATGGGCCTCATTTAATAACATCTAAATCAATTCCACATTCCTCGAAACACATATTTGGCCTTTGAATTTCAAACAATCATTTGTGTCAATTTGAAACTCTGACTCTGTATCATTTTCACACTAAATTCGTTTAGCAATCATATCTTTGTCAATTTTCTGTGCATCACTAATTTGCTAAATAAACAACGATCTAGCCTTCAACTCGGCTATGATCGAACCATCACCAGTCATAACCATATGTGCGTCCAACGCACGAAGAGCGAACAATGATTTTCGGTTTAAGGCATCTGCAACAACGTTAGCTTTCCCCGGATGGTAGTCAATCACCAATTCGTAGTCTTTAACAATTCCAACCATCTACGTTGTCTTAAATCCAGGTCCTTCTGAGTCATTAAATACTTCAGACTTTTGAAATCTGAATAAACATGGCACTTTTCACCAAATAAGTAATGACGCCAAATTTTCAATGCGACAATAATGGCTGCTAATTCCAGATCGTGAGTCGGGTAATTTCTTTCGTGAGGCTTCAATTGTCTCGAAGCGTAGGCTATAACTTTGCCTTCCTGCATCAAAACACAACCCAAGCCATTCAAAGAAGCATCACTATAAACAATAAATTCTTTACCCGATTCAGGCTGAGCTAACACTGGAGCTTCAGTCAAAAGGGCTTTCAACTGATTGAAACTTTTCTGACACTTTTTCGACCATTCAAACTTAACATCTTTCTGTAGTAGCTTTGTCAAAGGTGTAGCTATCATAGAAAAGCCTTTGACGAATCGTCTGTAGTATCCCGCAAGTCCCAAAAAGCTCCAAATTTTAGAGACATTCTTTGGTGGTTTCCAATCAAGTATAGCCGATATTTTGTTTGGATCAACCTGAATACCTAAAGCTGAAACAACATGACCCAAAAAGCTGACTTCCTTCATCCAGAACTCACACTTACTGAACTTTGCATACAAGCTGCCGATCTCGTAAAGTCGTAACACTAATCTCAAGTGCTCGTGTTCGGTTTCATCTTTAGAGTAGATCAAGATATCATCAATAAACACTACTACAAACCGATCCAAAAGCGTAAAACCCGATTCATTAAATCCATAAATACAACAGGTGCATTAGTAAGTCCAAAAGGCATAACCAGAAACTCAAAGTGGCCGTACCTAGTCCGGAATGCAGTCTTTGGCACATCAGAATCTCTGACTCGCAATTGATAGTAACCCGATCTCAAATCTATTTTCGAAAACACTGAAGCTCCTTTCAACTGATCAAATAAATCATCAATCTGAGGTAACGGGTATTTATTCTTTATAGTCACCTTATTCAGCTGCTAATAATCGATACACATTCGCATAGTTTCATCTTTCTTTTTCATAAACAAAATGGCGCACCCCAAAGAGAAAAACTCAGTCGTGCAAAACCCCTATTTGTCAACTCTTGCAATTGTGCTTTCAACTCTTTCAACTCAGTAGGTGCCATCTGATACATAGCTATCAAAATCGGAGTCGTCCCTGGTACTAATTCAATGCTGAACTCAATCTCTCGTATTGGCGGGAAACCCGGTAATTCATCAGGGAACACCTCAGGGTATTCACACACAACTGGTACGGACTCAATCTGCTTTTCAGACACTTTATTATCCAGCACATAAGCCAGGTAAGCTTCACATCCTTTTCTCACATATTTAGGGGCTAACATTGAGGATATTACTGTAGGTAACCCATTTAAATCACTAGATTCAACTCGGATGGTTTCACCGTTCTGACATCTCAAATCAATGATCTTTCTTTTGCAATTCACCACTGCATCGTGCAGAGTTAACCAATCCATTCCCAGAATCATATCAAACTCGTTGAAGGGTAACAACATTAAATCGGCTGAAAAGCACGAATCCTGAATCATCAATGGGCAACCTTTACACACTTTATCAACAAGTACACATCTACCCAAAAGATTGGACACACGAATTACAAACTCAGTAGACTCGACAGGTAAAGTTTTACTGGTTACTAGAGTTTCACACACATATGAATGAGTCAAACCAAGATCAATCAATGCAATCATTATAGTATCATAAAGTGTGAAAGTACCGATAATGACATCTGGGAAAGAAGCATCCTCTCTAGCCCGTATAGCATAAGCTCTAGCTAGAGCTATAGCCTCTGATCGAACTGTAGTGTCCTTCATCCCTCTCTAACTGCCACCTACATTGCCTGAATGTTTAGGTGGTCTGCCCCATGCTAACACGTTGCTCGGTTTAGTGTTCTGAGCCGTATTTTGCTCGGCTAGCGTCTAACACTCTCGAATGAAATGATCTAATGATCCACATTTAAATTAAGACCGATCACGAAATCTACAACTCCCAGAATGCCATTTTCCACAATGCTTGCACTCAATCCAATCCTATTCAACATTGCCAACACTAGCCATCGAAGTGGCTCAAGAACTCACTAGAGGTCGATCTCGTCTAGACAGGTCAGGAGTAGTCTAATATCGGTTAAAGTCATCTCTAAGCTTCTTAGATGTTGAATGGAAATTTTTACTCAAGGATCTTTTACTAGTGTCTCTAGCTTCTGTCTCAGCCTTTCTTTTCTCTTTTTTGAGCTCTTCAGCTTTGCAAGCTCACTCGACCAGTACCACAAACTCTTTAATCTCAAGAATGCCCACAAGTAACTTTATGTCTTCATTCAGACCGTCTTCAAATCTTCTACACATAATAGCTTCAGAAGAAACACACTCTCTAGCATATCTGCTGAATCTGACAAATTTTTGCTCATATTCTGTCACGGTCATTCGCCCTTGTTTCAGTTCAAGAAATTCTTTCCGTTTTTGATCAATGAATCTCAGGCTGATATATTTCTTTCGGAACTCAATCTGGAAGAAGTCCTAAGTCACTTTTTCTTTCAGAACTACTGATACTAGTGTTTTCCACCAATGGTAGGCAGAGTCTCGAAGTAGAGATATAGCACACTTTAGGCATTCCTCTGAAGTATAGGATAACTCATCAAGTATCCGAATGGTATTATCAAGCCACATCTCAGCTCGCTCAGCGTCATCATCATCATTAGCTTTAAATTCTTCCGCCCCATATTTCTGATTTTATCAATGGGAGGCCTACTAGATCTCATCAGATTTATCATCGGGGGTGCTGAAGGTACCGGAGTTAGATTATTCGAGGGTAGAGGTTGTTGTGTAGCCGGATTATTCTGAACAAAATGGGTAAACCATTCATTCATTATCTGGTAGAAGGCTTGTTTAGCCTCCCCCTCATGGCTACCCAAAACTGGTCGAGAGTCTACTGGCGCTGATCCACGTGCACGATCAGGCGCTACACTCTCTACATCATAAGATACGACTCAGTCAGGATCGAAATCCATTTACTATATAAAACACAGTTCAAAATGTCAGAAGTCACCACACTATCAAATATACATTAAAGGCATGTATAACTAGACTCTCACGTTCTACGGTAGTCCTAGAATCGACTAAACTGTAAGCTATGATACCAATCAAATGTAAAACCCCTAACCCGTGTCCGTCGTCAGATTAGGCTTATGAGGCATTACTAAACCCAACTCAGATTATCGCAGTCGTTTAAAATTATGCTTGTACATTTCAAACCATTGAGTCATCGAATATATGTCATTCAAATATTTAATACATGTTCTAGCATTTATCATTCACATTATAAATATAATTTGCCTATTAAGACATACAAATCCTTAGAACTCTATTGTATATTCGTTCACATATGTGACATCAATACACTATAGTATAACCGAACATGTTCATGATACTAATGTAATATGCGCATATCTCTCAAAGACAAAGCCATAATCAATCATGATTAACAAATTTTTCGTAAGCATATTATTGACAACATTTGGGAATAAGTCGAATCATATAATCGTGAAACATGCATTAAAACTCTATTCATCTTTCAAGAACAATGTACATACACATTAAACATAAAATATATATATATATATATATATATATCCAAATTGTGTCAATACATCTATTTTATTAGTTGAACATCAACTTAAAATTTCATATTTGTGCACATATATAAGTTACACCTAAATAAGCATAATTAGGATGTCAATATATAATAACTTCCTAATGAAACCAAATTTCATCTAGCTTCAAACTTATTTCCACATAACCGAATATACAAGTTCTCATCTATCAAATTTCTAATTCATCACATAGCACAAATCAAGTTTTGCCTATTTTTGCATTCATTCAACTCAAAGCCACATGAACTAATTATATACATAAATATCGTTATAACCTATCAAACACATGAGCCATCTAACTAGCCAAATACCTAATTATAATCAAATCATTGACCATATATTCGGACCTCAATAAAAATAAGACTCCAAAGATCAATCCAATATATATACATAAACATTTCCAAAGTCATCACCAAACCATAATTCAATATCTCAACATATATGCCATGATATATATATACTTCCAATCTAAGCCTAGAACATGACTAAAACACATAACCATTAACAATTGTACAAGCCATTATATCAAAACACATAAGTAAAGCTTAACCCAAAAGTATTAGCCATTTTTGCAAGGCTATACTTATATACAAGACAAAAATACCATTGGTTTACAATTTAGACTAGCTTATACATGCCTTTCAAACCAAAAACTAAGTTTATGAGTACCAAAAGAGTTGATAGTATGGTTGACTTCTTCGATGATCCTCTGAGGCCGTAGCTTAACCAAAGTCTACAAAATAAACAATGAACACAAACAAAGTAAGCTCACTAGCTTAGTAAGTCTTAAGCAAATTCAATAAAGCTTCAGTCACCCAAGCATTTTTATAATACAATTCAAGACATTTGAAATATAAAGTCGAACTTATAAATTCACCATAACTGAATTTCATTGTTTCATTTAGCCTAACAACTTTCATTTTTCCAACCAAAGTACACCAGTCATCAAATATACCAACACATATATAAGTATAGATGTACTTACATAACCCTTTTCAATCTCTAGTATACTTCCAAGTAATCAATGTATAATTCACATGCTTCCTCACATTATTTGCTTATTAACATCATATACAACATATAAGTATGAAATCACATACCTCAAGGCCGAACCAATAATGATTTATTTTTCAAAAGCATAACTATCTCGATTCATTTAATAACTTTGTTGTTACATATTCTGGCTCTGAATTTCAGTTCATCGGTAAAGAACCTGCTAGGCATTAGCCTGAATCACACACACCGGCACTAGGCCTGCTGGACTCAAGGTCTGAAAATCAAAACACCGGCATTAAGCCTGCTAGGCAATAAGCACGAAATATGTCACCAAGACGAGGCACGCTAGGCATAAAGCCCGATACAAATCACCAAAGACAAGGCACGCTAGGCTCAAGCCGAATATCGGTATGGTTAATCCTTCAATTCACATTTCATAATGGTAACTTCCTAACCATCCATATATCACATATTACATTCACATATCAAACCAAATACATTTATTCACATCACATTAAATAAAATTACAATCAATACAATTTAGTACTATTGCATTCGGCTAATTCATGGATTCATGCTAAAAATATTCAATTTCTTCATTCATCGATTCATAAATAATTCTTTAACATATATTCGCTAAGGACTTTCCTCATTGTCGATGGATGACCGTAAACCTGGCTATTCGATAACCTTCGTCTTTCCCCGGTCCAAATCAGTTTTTCTTTGTTCTTGATCTAAACACATTAAAATTTAGCTCATTCAAGTACATTTCATCTCAATTTAGTCCCTAAGTACATAAATAGGCAAATTACCATTTTACCCCTACTATTTCACATTTTTTACAATTTAGTCCTATTTGCATAAAACACAAAATACACAAAATTTCTCAATACCACTCAAGGGCCGAATACTCCTAAGGACTATACAAGTCCATTTCTTTCATTTATTTTGCAAATAAGCCCCTCTAAAAATTTATTTTTACAAATTAGCCCTAAATACTCAATTTCACCAAAACTTTCATACTAATCTTTAACATATCTTTAATCTAAAATCATCAAACATCAAAAACCACATGAACACATCAATGGCTGAACATCAAACATGCTTAGTTTTAAAAATTCAAACATGGGTCAGCTACTATTTGAAGCGACAATCTCAAAAACGTAAAAATTTACAAAAATCGACTAAGAATTTACCTTGAACATGACTTGAATGTTGCCGAAAATTCAAAGAACCTAGCTCCCCTTTTCTTTCTCAATATTCGGCAAGAGAGATGAATGAACATATTCATTTTTTTTATGTTTTAATTAACATATAATATGGTTTTAACCTATTTACTATTTTAACCTTATATCATAAAATTATATAATATAAAACTTAAGGTTAATCATGTCATATACCACCCACTAACTTAAAAATGGGTTATTTACCCATTTAACACCTCATATTAAGAAGCCATCATCAATTTAGCATTTTACACTATAGCATGCAACTTTTACAGTTTACGCGATTTAATCCTTTTTGTTAAATTGAACACACAAACGATTAAATTTCTCTACAAAACTTTCACACACATTAATTCACATATAACAAACACAAAATATAATATTTAAATATTTTTAAGACTCAGATTCATTGTCCCAAAACTATTGTTTTGATTAGGGTCAAATTCGGTATGTTACAATAGTCCCCTCATTTGAAAGCTTAAGCTTTGAGGGTCTCAAAAGTACAACTATTTTTAGGAAAAGGTCACTAGAACACTTACTTGAATGGATGAGAGCTTGCTAAATTTTTTGAAGCTTTCTACCCCTTATTTGCTGCTTATTTTCGGTGGAAGAGATGAGCAAGAAAGATGGATATCATATTTTATTTATTTTATTACTATTAGTCAATTTAGCCACCAACTATCAACAACTTTGACCAATTTAGACACAATTTGTCTCCTATGCCGGCCATGCTATCTCTAGGGGTCTAATTGCCTTTTAAAGACCCCCAATTAATAATCTATGGCTATTTGGCACCTTTAGCTAATAGAATGGAACTTTCGCTCTTTATGCGATTTAGTCCTTTTTCACGATTAAACACGAAATCGCTAAAATTAAAGCACCAAAATTTTCATGCATCTGAACTATCATGTTCTAACTCATAATGTAACATGAAAATAAATTTCTCAAAACTCAGATTAATGATCCCAAGATCACTATTTCGACTAGCCCCTAAATCGGGCCGTTACAGAAATAAAACTAAGTAAGCATAAAATGTTTAGTAACCTCATATAACATGGTACTTAACTTACCATTCATTCTATTTTGAGGTAACTATGTAAGGCATATTCAATCAATTTGCCCTGAAGCCCTACACATATCCTCATTGCCCTTGTTAGTCATATAATCGATAATAATATCACAAGCATATATAGGCTCAACAACAATCAAGTTTTCCATATACATATGCTTCCCACAACATGTATTCATTTATCATGTATAAATCATCCCTTTATATTACAAGTATAATTTCCTAATAGTTCATGTCGAGTTCAGATCATTTCATATCAGAACTTTACCCATATTACTCAGAATATTAAGATCACGATTAGTACAATCAAGTTGTACAAGTCTATAATCAAGGATGAACTTACTCATCAAATGAATTCCATCTACAATATCATCAATTCATATTTTCATACACCAATTATCATGTATCATCATTTTCATGTATTTCAAACAGATTTGTGTAATAACTCATTTCTTATTCATATTTTCTCAAGTAAAGAACTTTTACTCGTTAAATTTATTTGAAATATCGATGGATACACAGGTAGTACACTCATGGTGTACAAATTTGAATTCGTCAATTCATATTCAATGGTACTCGTATGGTACTATTTTAGAGAGTACACTCTCGAGCCACATATATATAAACAACAGGATTACCAATCCAGGCTAAATCCTTTTTATGACATATGCTCTAAGGAGCTTGATTTGGATTACCCGTCTGGACTAAATCCTTTCTGTAATGAGGTCAATAGGATTACTCGTCCGAGCTAAATCCCGTCAGCAACAAATCAGGACCTCATTCATTTTGGGAAATCACATATCCATCAATTTTCCATTTTATTCAACAAGGATTTAAACATTTTTCTCAAGCATTATAGGGCATGTGATTATTTCATACATCCACAAGATTCATATAATTCAAATAAACATATTCCATATTCATTTCAAGCATATAAGTAACATTCTCATCGTTTATCCTTTATTATCTATCGGGCATTATCAATTAATTTAAACATTTTCATTTATCGGGCTTGATCAGATATGTGATCAGATATGTAATCATTTCACATATTTATGACATTTATACAATTTACATGAACACAATCAGTGCAAGCATGTAAATAAACACAATTTAGTTACACAAACTTACCTCGACAATGTTCGTGTACGTAAAACCTACTAATCTGAAATTTTCCTCTTTCCTCGTTCTAGCTCCGAATTTGGTCTATCCGGATCTATACGAGTAAATAACATCAATTTATCATATTTCTTATTCAAGTAGACTCAATTTTTATCCTAGGAAAAATTAACATTTTGCCCTTAACTTTTCTAAAAATTCTCATTTCATGAAAAATGAAACTTGTGTAATTTACTCCCTCTTCCAAGCCTAACCATAATCCCATTACAAAATTTGCATCACATTTATTCATAAAAAGTTAGAATTTTTCATCAAATTTCACAACTTTACATTTTAGTCCCTAAATCATATTTTCATAAAAAAACACTTTGTAAAAGTTGTTAATCTATCAACAACCTTTCATTTTCTACCATAAATTTCTAATTATTAGCATATTCATCCATGACCCAAATTTCATACCTTGATAAATTTTCAAATTAATCCCCCAAATAAACTAAGCTATCCTAGTTTCAAAAATATCAGAATTACTAAAAACGGGACAAGAAAACTTACCCAATTTGGCCATGAAAGTTTCTTCTCTCTCATCTAGGGTTTCCATATAATTTTGGGGTTGAAGATGACAATATAATAAGATTATATCTTTTATCATGTTTTAATTAATTAATTATTTTAATTTCCAATTTAGTCCTTGCCCTTTTTCTAAATTTCCATGGATGAGTCACCAAAAATCTACATACTTTTATTCAATGGTATAATTACCAAATAAGAACCTCTAGTTTTGAAATCCATAGCTATTTAATTCTTATAGCTACTAGAATTTAACTTTCACATTTTATGCGATTTAGTCCTTCTCGTAATTAAACACTTAATCGATAAAATTTTTTCATCAAAATAAAATAAAAATAAAAATAAATTTTATTTTTGGGTCGGATTTGTGGTCCCGAAATCACTGTTCCGATTTCACTAAAATTGGGTTCTTACATTAAGTATGGGTAATAATAGTTGTCTAGATTCTGCTAGCATAATTGTAATACCTATGTAATGTTTTTGATGGAGCAACGTATTTGAGAATCTTTTTGCCTATATACTTTGTAATGTTCTGAACTTAAGTGTTTGAAATTGATAATGGTAAGCCATTTATATATCATATCAAAGTTACATGTACTTACAATCATACTTGTTTCATTTTCTCCCAAACTAATTCATGTATCATACTTGCTCAAGGGTTGTCATTCGTTTTGTGTTTTTCTTTTTGCATGTTTTCCTTTCTTGAGGGCAAGTAATGAATTAAGTGAAGTTACGTATACTAACAATCACACTTGTTTCATTTTCTCCCAAACTAATTCTTGTATCATACTTGCTCAAGGGTCGTCATTCGTTTAGTGCTTTTCTTTTTGCATGTTTTCCTTTCTTGAGGGAAAGTAATGAATTAAGTGTAGGGAAGTTTGCTCTTCGCAATTTGTTGCAGCAGATTAAACCTCTTTCTAGACTTAATGTGTAACAATTCGGTTTAGACCCTAGTCAGAATAGTGGTTTCGAAACCACAAATTTGAGTTAAAAATATTTAAATAATATTTTTTGTGTTTTTAGTATGTGAATTGACATGTGTGAACTTTCCTTGAATTAATTTAATCATTTGTGTGCTTCATTTGCAAAAAAGATTAAATCGCATAAAAGGTAAAAGTGACATTCTATATGTTAATGTGTTAAAATGAGCTGGCTTTTGAATATGATGGCCTTAAATGGTAATTAGACCATTTTAATTGATAGTGGACTATTATAGACAACCATTATATGTTTTAATGTTTAATTCATTAAGGGCAAATTAGTAAATGATGAATTAAGTTATAATTTAATAAAGTAAAACACAAATTAAGGCATTCATCTTTGTTAATGCCGAAAATTGAAGAAGAAAAGAAAGAGTTAGGGCTTTGAAACATTCGGCTACTTCAAGGCTTAATTGTAAGTTTGATTTTTGCTTGGTCATTGATAATTTTTATGTTTTTGAGATCGTTGCTTTGTGTTTTAGCTAGCCCATGCTTGAATTTCTAAAATTTTGATGATTTCACGAGATGCCATTGATTATAGTTTGAGCTTTGTGAAGTTTGATGATAGGAAATAAACAAGTGGTGATAGATTAACATATTTTGTTAAGTGAATTTTGATGAAAATGCTTATTTTGGATTAAATTGTGAAAATTGCAAATTAAAGGGTTAAAATGTGAAATAAATGAAATAAATTGGCTGCTAGGGACTTAGGAAGAATTTGGCCTAACATGGGTTTGATGATATTTTGAGTATTTTATGTTGTTTTGAAATAGGGACTAAATTGTAAAAATATGAAATGTTAGGGGCTAAAGTGTAAAATGCCCAAATTACGTGTTTTAAGATGAAATTGAATGAATGTGTAATTAAATAAGTTAAATTTGAATATATTTAGATGAAGAAAAGAGGAAATCAGATTTGGATTAAGGAATGTAGAAGGTTGTCGAATAGTTGTTTCGGCCCCGTTCGTGTCTATACGAGGTAAGTTCATGAGTAAATAAATGTCTTTAAATTCAATTGTATATATAGTATTGGTATCGAATTGAATAATTACTTGTATATTATGAATATGCTAAATTAGTAAAAGTGAGGAAGTGAAATACCCCAAACCCGGCCCACAAGGCCTGACCGGATCTGGCATGCTCCTTCAGTAAACCGTAGCTAAATCTCGTCATCTTGAAAATAATTTGGTGGATTTGAAGAAAATTAATTTTTGTGAATGATCAAGTTGAAAACCGTGTTATTATTGAAGCTAATATTAAAACGTTATCTTCATATTTCAAAAAATTCAAGTTAAAAGAAATGCCAAATTTTAGAGCTTATCATCAAGTTGAAATTATTAGGTGTCAAAAGCGTTTGAAGTTGTTTCTGAAAATATTTATTCATTTGTTTGATGTTGATCGTATCAGAATAAAAATTTAAAACGTAAATTTAAAAAGTTAAATAGTAATGGCCTTATTACAACAAAACAAAACCCGAAATAAATCTCAAAAAAAAACTTAATAAGAAAACGCGATAAATTTAGTCATAAGGAACTAGAAAAATGCTGAGCTGAGCATGGCCACCATTAAGTCCCTGCCGACCCGGTCCAATTACTGAGTATCACCTGCAAAATGTTAGCCCACGAAGGGTGAGTCAACAGACTCAGTGTGTAACAACCAACATAGACTCCCAAACGATTAAGGCATATTAGATCACATATAGCAAATTTAGGCAATGATGCAACCCAAACCCACCTAGATATCCAACCTCTACACATCACCCGTACCTGCCAATCACATCGTGGGGATTACTTAATCGACCCTCCATCTGCTACACACCATCGAAGGTAGTCACTGCAGTCAACTGCACATCGCCCTTATAATCGTGGCATAGCCACCAGATAATGTGACAGAGTCACCAGATTCATAATATATGACCTAAGTCACCGGATAATGTGGTAAAAACCACCGGAACACTTCCCCTTTATCATTATCACCCATATGCCCATGCAACATACATATCATGCAAATATCATGCAATATACCTCACCCCATGGCCATAATGATATCTCTCATATTTTCATATCAATGTTCATAAACTTTATTAACTAAGAGTTAGGGGTAACGTACCTGAATGCACTGTACCATTGAATGGTACCCTTAGCCATATTCATTCATTGCCTTATTAACATATACACAACATATTAATCGGAAATTTAGGGTGGGTTACGCACCTGGTTACTAACGCGATTACTAAATCCCGAAAATAACGATCTAACGCACTAGATCCCCTTTCCTACATTCGGCCAACACTAAGATCATAAGCAAAAAGACCGTTCGGTTATACAAACAAATCTCGAAAGGTTGATGCACAACCATAATCCTTACCTTAACGCCTTCCGAATACTAGCCACAACCTGAGATATGCGAGACTGATCTCCCCCTACGATCGGCCAACATTAACACTTAATCTTAATAGCCTTCGGCTTTTCAAATAACTAAGAGACAAGTTGAATCAGCATGAATCCTTACCACTAACTTATTGGAAACGATTGACAGGGAGAAGATAACTCCGATCTACTGCTTCAAAATCCCGGAGATCCTAAAAGAAACCAATTGCATGGTTGATTAAAAGTCAAGACAAATGCCAAAATTCAGCTTTTGTCCTACACATGTCGACAGAGAAAAGTAAGGGAGAATAGAGGAGATTCGGTCATGACAGACTTACCTATTCCAAATCGATTAGAGAAGAAATCAAGGGAGATCTACGCTTGGTTGATATTCGCCAAAGCGAGAAGGGATGAGTTTGAGAGATTTGACAATGGCTTAAGAAAAAGCACTTGAGATTCGGCCAAAGTGGAATGGGAGAAAGATGAATGGTATTCGGCTTTGGTTTACAGAAAAGAGATTAAGGGAGTTTCGGCTTTTGATGACAGAAGAAATTATGAGAAGAAGAAGGAAAAGGATGATGGTGAGGCTCAAGTTATGGTTCGGCTAAGGTGAGAAAGAGGAAGAAAAGAATGAGAGAAAAAAAACTAAAAGATGCCAAAAGATTTTCGGCACCCACTCTCCCCTACATGATCGAAACTACCACCCCAAGACCCCTCCATTCGGCCAACTCTTCTTCCCTCATCGAAATCCACCTTTTCACTCCTACTTAGTCGAATCTTAAGCTGTCAGACCCAATCTACACTTCATCCATTTAGAGTCCTTGTGCTGTCCACCATTGCACGTCCTTGCCGAAAAATAAAAGCTCCAAAACGCTTCCCTTGCTGCTCGAACCTAGGTCCCTTCACACTCCCTATGGCGTCACCTCCCAAGGCCCTAAGTGGCGTCTCTTTGCTACCTTACCAGCTTAGTACTTGTGTCCTAAGCCACACAATAAACTCCTTAAGGCCTAGCTCCCTTAGTTCCCCTTTTTAGGCTTAAAATCAATAAGGCTTCTACCTACATCCCAAGGTTCCCAAAGCCCCCAAAACACATTCAAATCACACACAAGCATGCTACCACATACATTTAAATGAAAATGCATAACCCTTAAATCCTGGATATTACAGTTCTACCCTCTTAAAATAATTTCGACCTCAAAATTACCTAGCTAAAATAAGTGAGGGTATTGCTGTCGCATTGCTTCCTCTGGCTCCCACGAAGCTTCTTCCGATCCATGGTTACGCCATAACACTTTGACTAGAGGAACTGATATCCTCCGAAGCACCTTCACATCCCATTCCAGAATCTGAATCAGCTCTTCCTCATAGGACAAATCTGGTCTTAGCTCCACCTCCTCAACTGATATTACATGAGATGGGTCAGATCGGTAATGACGTAGCATTGAAACGTGGAACACATCATGCATCTGCTTCAACTCTGAAGGCAACTCTAACTGATATGCTACTGGTCCAACCCGCTTCAAAACCCGATAAGGTCCTATAAACTTGGGACTTAACTTTCCCTTGCGACCAAATCTCATCACCTTCTTCCATGATGAAACTTTTATAAACACTTGATCCCCCACAGCAAACTCTATCTCCTTCCGCTTAAGATATGCATACGACTTCTGCCTGTCAGATGCCTCCTTCAACCGTGCCTGAATTACTTTAACCTTTTCTTCCGATTTTGCTACAATCTTCGGACCCAAAACATGACGTTCCCCAATTCTGTCCAACACGTAGGAGTGCGACACTTTCTTCCATACAACGCTTCGTATGGTGCCATCCGAATACTTGCTTGATAGCTGTTATTGTATGCAAATTCCGCTAAAGGCAAGAACTCCTCCCAACTCCCTCTGAAGTCTATCACGCAACCTCTCAACATATCCTCTAGCACTTGAATTGCCCGCTCAAATTGACCGTCTGACTGCGGAAGGAATGTCGTACAGAAGTCCAACCTGGTGCCTAAAGCTTGATGTAGTACCTTCCAAAATCGAGACGTAAACCTCAGATCCCTATTTGAGATAATCGACACAGGCACTCCGTGCAGCCTCACAATTTTTGCTATATACAATTTTGCCAATCTCTACATAGAATAGTCAACCCGCACTGGTATGAAATGTGCAGACTTTGTCAACCGATCTACTATCACCCATACCAAGTCCTTCTTAGTAGGCGTAAGGGGAAGCCCACTAACGAAGTCCATGGTAATTCTCTCCCACTTCCATTACGGAATCTTTATCAGCTGAAGCAATCCTGACGGTACTTGGTGTTCAGCCTTGACTTGCTGACACGTTAAACACTTCCCTACAAATTTTGTAACTTTTCGCTTAAGACCAGGCCACCAAAACTGATCCCGTAAATCCTTATATAACTTACTTCCTCCAGGATGCATAGTATAAGGGCTACTATGCAATTCCTGAAGAATTTTTTGCCTTAACTCCTTATCCTTCAGCATACAGACCTTGCCCCAAAAACACAGCACTCCATCACCTTTTACACCATAGTCTTCCAAATCCCCATTTTGTACTTGTAGCAGCTTAGCACTTAGTTTACCACCTACCAATTGTTTCTCCTTTACCTGACTTAGCCATGTTGGCTTCACCTGCAACTCTGCTAGCAAACTTCCATCATCATAGAGACTAAGGTGTGCAAACATCAGCCTCAGATCTGACACCACTTTCTGACTTAGGGCATCCGCCACCATATTTGCCTTGCCCGGGTGATACTCTATTGAACAGTCATAGTCTTTCAACAATTCCACCCACTTTCGCTGTCTCAAATTCAGCTCCTTTTGAGTCAGCAGATATTTCAAACTCTTGTGGTCTGTGTAAATCACCGACCTTTCTCCATACAAGTAGTGCCTCCACACTTTTAGAGCGAAAACTACCGCCGCCAACTCTAGATCATGCGTCAGATAGTTAACCTCATGTGGCCTCAACTGCAGAGACGCATAAGCGAACACTTTTCCGTCTTGCATAAGGATACATCCCAATCCCGTATGGGAAGCATCACAATACACCACGAAGTCTTTCCCTGCTTCTGGCTGAATCAAAACTGGAGACTCTGTCAATACTCTTTTAAGCTTCTCAAAACTCTCCTGCTGCTTATCTGCCCATACGAAAGGTACCTCTTTTCTTAACAACTTCGTCAGAGGTGCTACTATTGACGAGAACCCTTCAACAAATCTCCTATAGTAGCCTGCTAACCCCAAGAAACTACGAACCTCTGCCACAGACTTAGGTGGTTTCCAATGAAATCTTGCCTCAATCTTTCGAGGTCCACCTTATTCCTTCCACAGACACCACATGCCCTAAGAACGTAACTTCCTTTAGCCAAAATTCGCACTTGCTGAACTTGGCATATAGCTTCTTTTCCCTTAACACTTGCAACACCACCCGGAGATGCTCATCATGTTCTTCCTCAGACTTGGAATACACTAGGATGTCGTCTATAAACACAACGACGAATCAATCCAGGTAGGGTTGGAAAACTCGGTTCATCATATCCATGAACGTAGCTGGGGCGTTTGTCAATCCGAACGGCATTACTAAGAACTCATAATGCCCATATCTTGTCCGAAAAGCTGTCTTATGGATATCTACTTCCTTCACCCTAAGCTGATGATATCCCGACCGTAGATCTATCTTTGAAAATATCGCGGCCCCCTTAAGCTGATCGAACAAGTCGTCTATCCTCGGCAATGGGTACTTGTTCTTGATGGTCAGCTTATTCAACTGCCGATAATCTATGCATATACGCATAGTCCCATCCTTCTTCTTCACGAATAGGACCGGTGCTCCCCATGGAGACACACTAGGTCAAATAAACCCACGATCGAGTAACTCTTAGATCTGGGCTTTAAGCTCTACTAACTCCATTGGTGCCATTCGGTACAGAGCAATTGACACAGAAGCTGTACCCGACAGTAAATCAATTCCAACTCCACCTCCCTGTCTGCGGGTAACCCGGGTAGCTCCTTCGGAAAGACATCCACGAATTCCCTTACTGTTCTCACTCCACTAACTCCTTCTTTTGCATCTAAAGCACTCACGAAGGCCAAAAATGCCTTGTACCCTTTCCAAACCATCTTATTAGCCTTTAATGCAGAGACTACGTTAGCCAAATAATTTCTTCTTTCTCCCATCATAATTATCTCATCATCCTCTAGAGTCCTCAACTCCATTCGCTTAGCTACGCAATCTAATTTAGCCCGATGTTCCACTAGCCAATCCATGCCTAGAATAAGATCAAATTTCCTAAAAGGTAGTTCCATCAAGTCGGCAGGAAATACCACCCCCTGAATCTCTAGAGGCACACTTCGGAATATCCTATTCACCATTACCGTTTGACCTAATGGGCTCACTACAGTCATCTCCCTAACAGACAGTTCAAATGCTACACCTAATGTTTCAGCTACTCTACATGCAACATATGAGTGGGTCGAGCCAACATCAATTAAAGCAAAGTAGGGCTTGTCAGCTATAAGGAACATACCGATTATGACGTCCGGTGCGTCACCATCCTCCCTCTGATGAACTGCATACACCAGACTCTGCCGTCTCACCTCTGTGTTACCAACACCTCTGCCCGGTGTTCCCTGACCCCTTCCAGAACCATTACCTCTACTAACTGGACCACGACCCCGCGGTGGCTGCTATCCTCCTCTTCCAGCCTGATTAAGACCTTGACTTATTGGTCGGCTCCCATCTGTTTTCATATGATAGTCCCTAATCATGTGATCTTTGGTTCCACACTTAAAACATCCCCCTGTCTTCTTCCAACACTCTCCCAGGTGCATCTTTCCAGATTGAGCACAAGTACAGGTACTGTCCTCCGGTAACAACCTGCTAACCTCGCGGTCCATCAACTCTAGGTTTCTTTTGAACATTCTCGGATGACCCTAATGATCCAAAACCTCTCTTTTGTCTATTCCTATCCGAATTCTGTCTCACAGATTCCTTAATCCCTTCGGCTACCTTATCCTTCTCTACCAACACGGCAAACTCTCGCTCCTACTGTGGAGCAATCAGTAATCTCAAGTCATCCCGTAATCCGTCCTCGAACCTGACACATCGTTCATGCTTCATGGCCACGATACCTCGCACATACCGGCTCAATCGTAAGAATTCTGTCTCGTACTCTGCTACGGACTTATTCCCCTGAACCAGCCTAAAAAACGCCTTCCTTTGTGCATCAATATAGCTAGTCCCAATATACTTCTTCTGATACGCCACCTTAAAACACTCTCAAATGAGATCATCCGCTGCAGCACTATCCCGAACCGTGAGCCACCACTGGTATGACTCATCCCAGAGAAGCGATACCACTCCTTTCAGTTTTTTCTCAGCATTCAGATCCAAATCATCCATGATTCGCTCTGTCGCCTCCAACCAATACTCAACCGCATTGGGCGCCACACCAGATACACCTCGGAATACCTTCGCTCCATTGGCTCGGAGTCGCTCGGGTATAAATTTTCGAGCTCCCATACCTCCACCTACTCTAGTCACCCTCTCAAGAACTCACAGCATCACCTGCGATACTGCATCATCCCCCGTCTAATCCTAATATTCAACACCAGTAGCTGGTGGTGGTGGTATCTCATTCTCGGACCCTTGACCAGACCTAACGGGTTCGATACGGTCATTCTGTCTCTACCATGCCCTCGCACATTACGACCACGTCCCCTAGAACTCATGCCTATGATCGCGATTTAATCTACTTTAAAAAGTTTTATACATCAGTTTTGTTCCACTGATTACCCACGGACAAGTTTTATGTAAAGAAGTTTAATGGTAGTTCTTTCGATCATTTCAGGGTTTTCGTTTTAAATCTTCTGCCCTAATTCAGAGAATCACATTCATATAATAGTATCTACTACACACACTCACCACTCAAACATTTTCCGTCCGTTCCAACCTAGGGGTATTTTCGTAATTTGTCCTATAGGGGTATTTTGGTAATTTTCCAAACTAGGGTATCTTGATATTTTACAAAATAGAGGCTTTTGGTATTTTTACAAAATAGGAATATTTTGATAAAAGTTGAGGGTAGTATGACAATTTTATAAACTGAGAGTATTTTAGTGATTTTACAAACCAGGGGTATTTCTGTAATTTTGTAAACCGGGCATATTTTGAAATTTTTTTTCAAAATTTAAAATAGTTTTTACAAATCAAAAGGGTAATTCGGTGATTTTAAAACTAAGGTTTTTATAAAACAGTGTAGCTAGTCCCTTTCGGGTTTTAATTATTGAATTTAGCCTGTGAATAAGTCCTCTTGGTTAAGGTGAACCGTCACTACGCACCAGGTAGGATTCGAGCGAAGAGGTGAGTCACTAGGACTACGTAAATATCAAGCTCCCCCTGAATCCAATCCTAGACATGTGCACAACGGTTGCCACACCCTTAACTTGGCGACTCACTCACAGGTTTGTTTGATTAGACTTTAAATTTTATGTAATTCTGTGTTGGAGTAAGCTATTCCTAGGGTTCATTAGCTCCTAATCTACTAAATCTACGATCCCGTATCACCCACATACAAATGACACAGTGGTTAGGGGTACTTACCTGGTGGACTTCGGGCCGGAGACTCAGGTGCCATGTCGAAAAACCTGCTCATCCTTTAGTAAAACTCAATTTCTAAAAAAAGGCCTCAAGGCCGAGTATTGAATCGGGCTCTGATACCAAATTGAAACACCCCAAACCTGTCCCACAAGGCTTGACCGGATTGGCATGCTCCTTGAGTAAACAATAGCTAAATCTCGTTATCTTGAAAATAATTTGGTGGAATTGAAGAAAATTAATTTTTGTGAATGATCAAGTTGAAAACCGTGTTATTATTGAAGCTAATATTAAAACGTTATCTTCATGTTTCAAAAATTTCAAGTTAAAAGAAATGCCAAATTTTAGAGCTTATCATCAAGTTGAAATTCGTAGGTGTCAAAACGTTTGAAGTTGTTTTACGGAAAATATTTATTCATTTGTTTGATGTTGATCGTATCAGAATAAAAATTTAAAACGTAAACTTAAAACAGTTAAATAGTAATGGCCTTATTACAACAAAACAAAACCCGAAATAAATCTCAAAAAAAAAACTTAATAAGAAAATGCGATAAATTTAATCATAAGGAACCAGAAAAATGCTGAGCTGAGCATGGCCACCACTAAGTCCCTGTCGACCTGGTCCAATTACTGAGTATCACCTGCAAAATGTTAGCCCACAAAGGATGAGTCAATAGACTCAGTGTGTAACAACCAACATAGACTCCCAAGCGATTAAGGCATATTAGATCACATATAGCAAATTTAGGCAATGATGCAACCCAAACCCACCTAGATATCCAACCTCTACACATCACCGTACACCGCCAATCACTTTGTGGGGATTACTAAATCGACCCTCCATTCGCTACACACCATCGAAGGTAGTCATTGCGATCAGCGCACATCGCCTTATAATCGTGGCATAGCCACGGATAATGTGTGAGTCACCAGATTCATAATATGTGACCTAAGTCACTTGGATAATCTGATAAACACCAAAACACTTCCCCTTTATCATTATCACCCATATGCCCATGCAACATACATATCATACAAATATCATGCAATATACCTCACCCCATGGCCATAACGATATCTCTCATATTTTCATATCAATGGTCATAAACATTATTAACTGAGAGTTAGGGGTAACGTACCTGAATGCACTGGACCATTGAATGGTACCCTTAGCCTTATTCATTCATTGCCTTATTAACATATACATAACAATATTATTATTAATCGGGAATTTAGGGTGGATTACACACCTGGTTACTAACGCGATTACCGAATCTCGAAAATCCCGATCTAATGCACTAGATCCCCTTTCCTACATTCGGCCAACATTAAGATCATTAGCGAAAAGTCCGTTCAGCTATACAAAAAATCCCGAAAGGTTGACGCACAACCATAATCCTTACATTAACGCCTTCCGAATACTAGCCACAACCCGAGATATGCGAGACTGATATCCCCCTACAATCGGCCAACATTAACATTTAATCTTAATAGCCTTCGGCTTTTCAAATAACTAAGAGACAAATTAATTCAGCATGAATCCTTACCACTAACTTACTGGAAACTATTGACAAGGAGAAGATGACTCCGATCTACTGCTTCAAAATCCTAGAGATCCTAAAAGAAACCGATTGCATGGCTGATTAAAAGTCAAGACAAATGCCGAAATTTGGCTTTTTTCTTACACATGTCGACAGAGAAAAGTAAGGGAGAATAGAGGAGATTCGGTCATGACAGACTTACTTATTCCAAACCGATTAGAGAAGAAATCAAGGGAGATCTCTGCTTGGTTGATATTCGGCCAAAACTAAGAAGGGATGAGTTTGAGAGATTTCGGCAATGGCTTAAGAAAAAGCACTTGAGATTCAGCCAAAGTGGAATGGGAGAAAGATGAATGGTATTTGGCTTTGGTTTACAGAAAAGAGATTAAGGGAGTTTCGGCTCTTGATGACAGAAGAAATTATGAGAAGATGAAGGAAAAGGATGATGGTGAGGCTCAAGTTATGGTTTGGCTAAGGTGAGAAAAAGGAAGAAAAGAATGAGAGAAAAAAAACTAAAAGATGCCAAATGATTTTCGGCACCCACTCTCCCCTACATGACCGAAACTACCACCCCAAGACCCCTCCATTTGGCCAACTCTTCTTCCCTCATCCAAATCCCCCTTTTCACTCCTACTTAGCAGAATCTTAAGCTGTCAGACCCAATCTACACTTCATCCATTCAGAGTCCTTGTGCCGTCCACCACTACACATCCTTACTGAAAAATAAAAGCTCCAAAACGCTTCCCTTGCTGCTCGAACCTAGGTCCCTTCACACTCCCTGTGGCATCACCTCCTAAGGCCCTAAGTGGCGCCTCTTTGCCACCTTACCAGCTTAGTACTTGTGTCCTAAGTCACATAATAAACTCCTTAAGGCCTAGCTCCCTTAGTTTCCCTTTTTAGGCTTAAAATCAAATATTTTTTCTAAGGCTTCTACCTACATCCCAAGGTTCCCGAAGCCCCCAAAACACATTCAAATCACACACAAGCATGCTACCAAATACATTTAAGTGAAAATGCATAACCCTTAAATCCCAGATATTACAAGAAGAATCTATCGATCAAGTTACGACATTTGAAAGCCCCATATGAACCTTAGGAATAGTTAGGATACAAATGTCATGACCTAGGATTCCGGTATGTGTTATTGTGTAAGACCACATCTGGGACATTGGCATCGACTTGTGTTTAAGTGTAAGACCATACCTGGGACATTGGTATCGTATTTGATTAGTGTAAGACCCTGTCTGGGACTGTCGGCATTGATATTTGATTACATGTAAGACCACGTCTGGGACATTGGCATTGTACGAGATTTTTGACTATCCGAGTATCCTAATTGATTTTGAATGGTTCAACGGGCATTATCGAGTTAAGATCGAATGTGAAAACGAACTAAAAGGTTCAGGTATGTGCTATATTATGTGAATATGAAAGTAAGGTAATTATTTGTTTGAAATGAATATATGAGTTAGACATAGTAAGTAAGAAATTTATATGTGCTTATAAGTATATGTGTATTCAGCCATTGATGTTATAATTGTAACACCCCAAACCCGGCCCAAACACCAGGACCAGATCTGGCATGTCACTAGGGAAAACTGCTTTGAAAAGTTTTATAAGTTTTAGAGAATTGCTTTAATAAAACAAAGTTTCATGGCTCAATTGAAACTCATTATTCAAGTTTTTAAAGTTAATTAGCTAAGCCTAGCGTTTAGGCGATGTTTGAAAAACTTAGCGATTTTTTTCTTTTTTCAGTTTATGGAATGTCAATAAAAATTTTTAGTTTCATAGGAAATGTTTGTTAAACAGGTTGCGAAGAAAATTTTGTTTATCTTGATAAAACATTCCATCAAGTAGTTCGTAATTAATATGTAACAACAGACTTTAAATCCAAAATTTACCAAATTTAAAATGGCCTTATTACATATTAAAAATATCCCAAAAGAAAATAGAAATTAATAATTTAAAATAAAGTTTAATAAAATAACCCTTGCATGGCCACCTCGAGTCCATTCTAACCCAGTCCAAAGAATCATGAGCTACCTACAATTTGTTAAGAAAATAGAGTGAGTCACCAGACTCAGTGTTCAATGAGTCCACAAAATTCCACAAGTGGGCTTGAGCCCCAAACCATCATCGAATTATCACATCATGCACAACTAATAAAAATGATAGCCCAACCTAGTATTCCATCCTCTACACACCGCTCTACATGTCCATCCTCAACACACCTGTGGGGATTTCTACAATCAACCCTCCATCCGCTACACACCTCTTTGGCAGTCATGCTGATAGACACACTACTCAAAGTCCAAATATAGTGGTCTAGCCACTGATCCACACGTGATTAAATCACCAATTCCACAATGAGGCACCATGCCATCATTAATCGTGACAAAGTCACCAATATACACTTCCCCTTTATATCATTATCATCCCAATATCCTATGCACATGCAACATGGTATAAAAGATAGGTTATATAATGTGATACATGTAATACTTAGCATACACCCACAATCATATTATCCACAAACTTTAAAAAGGCTTAAAATACAATATACTGACCTGGGGTTCTAGTTTACCCAACTTGGGTAACTCAATCACCATTGCCGCTATTTTTGGCTTTCAAACATAACATATACTCATTTATGAAATTAAGGAAATAGTGTGGTAATTACACATATGAAAACCTGAAGAACTAAACTATCGATCTCACTAATGTCCTCACTCGTAGGGATCACAGCGGTCTACTTATCCCTTTTAGAAGTCAGCCCACACCCCGGTGGCCAATCTCGAACTGCCGATACTGCTCGCTTCTTAAACTTTAGAGTCGAAACCAAAGGTTTGCTCCCTTCCCCAACTTGAATGTTTCTTGCATCCATTAAACGTCTTGGTCAATAAATTGCTACGAAAGAGATGATGGTATAACCACTCAACTGGGTTAAGGCGATGAACAACGGATAAATAGACTAATAGAATACTAGAGAGAAATCCCTTACCTTACAATCCCAAAAAGAGAGACGGGGTTCAGAGATTAGTTGCTCCACAGACTTAGAACCTAAATGGTTTGGCTAATGATATTTCCTGGATGAAACACCCTTCACAACCAAACTGAAGAATGATCCGAAGTAGATGCCTAACACTTTGTCCCCCTATTCACCATAACACAGAGAGAAAGAAGCAGGTTTAAGTATTAATCAAGACAGGTTCAGCCTTACCAAGAAAAGAAGGAATACGGGTTTAATTAAGGGGAAAACGAAAGGGAATGATCTTACCTTAACACAGAGGACTCAAACAACATCCAAGAGAATTCGGTACACCCATAATAGCAGAGACGATTCGGCAATGAACAAGAGTGGAAGAGAAAGAGATGAAAGAACTGAAAATGAAAACAAAGAACTTCAATGAAGGCCTAAGAGTTTCGGCAACACCAGAGAAACCAAAAAGAGAAGAAAGGTTGGGAGAAAAGAATGATAACGGGAAAAATAGGGAAAGAAGAACAAAGGTTTTGGTTTTAAAAATTAGGTAGAGAAGAAGAAGAAAACGAAAGATTGCAAGGGACAAGTGTGTTACTTTAGGTAGTGGAGTTTTGAAAATGAGTAGAGAAAAGAAGATGAGAAGAAATATGCACAAAATGGTCTCCCTAGTTTCGGCTATAAGTCATAGTAAAAGAAAATAATGGGAATTGACTAGGCACTTTTCGGTAAAAGAGAGCAAGAAAAGAACTAAAAGAAGAGCATACACAAAATGCCAAAAAAAGGAATCCCTTAACACACAAAAGCTAATAAAACCTATAAAAATTTTGGCACCAACTCCCCTTACCAAAATCGAAAGCCTTACCCCCTAAACTACTCAAAAATTCAGTTTACAACCCTTTCTCACCTCAATCCCCATGCCGTCCATTGAAACACTCCTTAATTCCCTCTCCTCCACTTATTCAAACTAGTCTAAATAATTCAAACTTCCTTAATCACTCTCCACCATCCATTGAAATATTTGACCAAGTCCTGTCTCTTTCCTCCAGAGTTTGATTACCATCTAGCAACCTTCCTTGCCTGAACCAAAAATAATACTCCTTTGTGCTGCTTGAGAGTTTTGAACCCTCTCCCTCTCAACTTCTCCTTGTGACGCCATCTCCCTGCATGTTAGGTGGGGTCTACTTGCCACTCTTCCATTGCACCCCTTATGTCACCAAACGCAAACAATAACCCTTAAGTCTTGCTCCCAATTAGCTTCCCTCCTAAAATGCCCAAAACTAAAATTATACCAAGGCTTTTGCTTAACCCCGAGTCTTCCCGAGGCACCCAAACACATCCAAATAACATGCATAACTCAACAAACGTAGAAAAATATAAAAGATACAAAGCCCCTAAATCTCGGATGTTACAGTTCTACCCCCTTAAAGAAATTTTGACCTCAAAATTACCTAATCAAAAGAGATGGGGATATTGTTGTCGTATTGCATCCTCTGGCTCGCACGTCGCCTCTTCTGAACCATGGTTCCGCCACAAAACTTTGACCAAAGGGACTAATTTCCTCCTTAGCACCTTGATGTCTCGATCCAAGATCTGGATCGGTTCCTCCTCATAAGACAAGTCTGGCCTTACTTCAACTTCCTCAACTGGCATGACATGAGATGGATCCGAACGGTAGCGTCTTAACATCGAAACATGGAACACATCATGCATCTGTTTCAATTTTGAAGGTAACTTTAGCTGATACGCCACTGGTCCCACACGCTTCAAAACCCGATAAGGCTCGATATACCTGGGACTTAGCTTACCCTTCCATCCAAATCTCATCACCTTCTTCTACGGTGAAACTTTCAAGAAAATCTGATCACCTACTGCAAACTCTATCTCCTTTCGCTTTAGATCTGCTTATGATTTCTACCTGTCGGATGCTTCCTTTAATCGAGCCCTAACTAACTTAACCTTCTCCTCTATTTTTGCAACCATTTCTGGACCTAAATTCTGGCGTTCACCTAATTCTGTCCAACAGGTGGGAGTGTGACACCTCCACCCATATAGCGCTTCATAGGGCGCCATCTGAATACTAGATTGCTAGCTATTGTTGTAAAAGAACTCTACTAACGGTAAGAACTCTTCCCAACTACCCCTGAAATCGATGACACACCCTCTCAACATATCGTCCAAGATCTAAATTACTCTCTCAGACTGTCCATCTGTCTATGGATAAAACGCTGTGCTGAAGTCAAGTCTTATGCCCAAAGCCCGATGCAATTCTTTCCAGAACCATGACGTAAACCTAGGGTCTCTATCTGATATAATCGATACTGGTACCCCGTGCAACCTCACAATTTCTGCCACATACAGGTTAGCCAATCTTTGCAGAGAATAGTCAACACGAACAGGTATGAAATGAGCGGACTTCGTCAATCGATCCACAATCACCCATACCGAATCTTTCTTAGTAGGAGTAAGAGGTAGGCCACTAACAAAGTCCATATTGATCCTCTCCCATTTCCACTGTGGAATCTTCACCGGTTGCAACAACCCCAAAGGCAATTGGTGTTCAACTTTGACCTGCTGACACGTTAAACACTTTCCCACAAATTCTGTAACTTTCTGCTTTAATCCAGGCCACCAAAACTGTTCACGCAAATCCCGATACATCTTACTTCCTCTAAGATGCATAGCGTAAGGGCTACTATGTGCTTCCTGAAGAATCATCTGCCTCAATTTCACATCCTTCGACATGCAAACCTTTCCACGGAAACACAAAACCCCATCACCATTCAAACTGTAATCATCTACCCTACCATTTTGTACTTGCAGAAGTCGAGCGCTCAAGACATCATCCGATAACTGTTTCTCTTTAACCTGAGTAACCCATGTTAGCTTCATTTACAGTTCAGCTAATAAACTTCCATCGTCGTATAAATTGAGATGGGCGAACATCGCTCTCAAATCTGATATAACCTTTATCCCTTATCCTTTATCCCTTATCCCTTATCACTCTCAAATCTCAAATCCACTGACTTAGGTGGTTTCCAGTCCAGCACCACCTGAATCTTCCGAGGATTCACCCTTATCCCTTCTGCAGATACCACATAACCTAGAAAAGTAACTTCCTTTAACCAAAACTCACACTTGCTAAATTTGGCGTACAACTGCTTCTCCCGTAAAATTTGTAGAACCACCCGAAGATGCGAATCATACTCCTCTTCTAACTTGGAATATACTAGAATATCGCCTATGAACACTACCACGAACCGGTCCAGATAGGGTTGAAAACCCCGATTCCTCATATCCATGAATGCGGCTGGTACGTTTGTCAACCAAACGGCATTACCAAAAATTCATAGTGACCGTAGCGAGTCCGAAAACTGTCTTACGAATATCTTCTTCCTTTACCTTAAGTTGATGGTATCCTGACCTCAAATCTATCTTTGAAAAGACCTAAGCCCCCTTGAGCTGGTCAAAAAGATCATCTATCCTCGGCAGCGGGCACTTGTTCTTGATGGTCAATTCATTCAAATGGCAGTAATCAATGCACATTTGCATAGACCCGTCTTTCTTCTTCATGAATAGCACCAGTGCTCCCCACGGTGATACACTGGGTCAGATAAAACCATGATCCAACAGCTCCTGAATCTGAGCTTTAAGTTCAACCAGCTCCTTTGGCGCCATCCTATAAGGAGTGATAGACACTGAAGCCTTACCTGGTAGTAATTCAATTCCAAACTCCACCTCACGATCCGGAGGCAACCCTGGAAGCTCTTCAGGAAAGACATCTACAAATTCCTTTACTGTTCTAACCTCATTCACAATCACTTCCTTTGCATCCAATGCACTGACAAAAGTTAAGAAAGCCTACACCCTTTTCTCACCATTCTTTTCGCCTTTAGAACATGCACTACATTGGACAAGTAGTCTCTCCTTTCACCTATTACCAAAACTTCATCACCCTTGGAAGTCCATAACACCATGCGCTTAGCAGCACAATCCAAGTTTGCTCAAAACCTTACCAACCAATCCATGCCTAAGATTAAATCAAACTCCCCATGGCAGTTCCATCAAATCAGCCGAGAAAACCAACCCCTGAACTTCTAAAGGCACACTTCTAAAAAGTTTATTTACCACTGTCGATTGCACTAAAAGACTCAATACAGACATCTCCCTAGAAGTAGTTTCAGAGTTCATGCTCAAGGTTCCAGACACCACGCTAGCAACATAGGAATGCGTCGACCCAACATCAATTAATGCAGTAAAGGGTAAACCAAAAATGAAGAACGTACCAGTTATAACGTCTGGTGCATCACTCTCTTCTCGACGTCTGGCTGTATAAACTAACATAGGCTATCTTGCCTCAGTACTCTTAACACCTCTGCCCGGTGCTCTACGACCCCGACCAAAACCATTCCCTCCTCGGTTCAGACCATGGCCTCTCGGCATCTACTGACCACCCCTTCCTGGCTGCACATACCCCTGACCTACCATCCGAGCCCTAGTTATATCTAACGAACAATTCTTTATCAGAAGATCCTTTGACCCACACTTGAAACATTCCTTATTTCTTCCCCAACACTCTCCTGCACGAGACCTCCCGCACTAAGCACACTGTCGGAATTGCCCAACAACCTTGGCGTTGCAACACGACTCGACCTCTCAACCCTAGGCCTCTTTTGGAACCCCCTAATGACACTGATGATCTAAAACTCCTCTTATTTCTACCTCTATCTTAGTCCCTATTTTGCTTCTCATTTTACTTTACCTCCTCGGCTATCTTAGCTTTTTCCACCAAAATAGTAAAGTCTCACTCTCCCTGTGGAGCTATCAACACTCACAGCTCATCTCGTAGCCCATCTTCGAACCATACGCATCGCTCATAATCGGTCGCAACTATCCCTTGGGCATACCGACTTAACCGTAGGAATTCTGCCTCATACTTAGCTATCGATTTACCCCCTTGAACTAGATTCAAGAATGCCTTCCTCTGAGTATCCACATAACTACCTCTAACATACATCCTTGAAACATCATTTTAAAGAAATCCCAATCCATTTGGTCTGTCGAAGTACCCTCTCTCACAGTAAGCCACCACCGATAGGCCTCATCCTGAAGTAAAGACACTGCGCCCTTCAGCTTCTCCTCCACCGTGCAGTCCAAGTCATCCATAATTCTCTCGACTGCCTCTAGCCAATACTCAGCCACGTTTGGAGCTACCCCAGAAATACCCCTAAACATTTCAACTCCATTAGCTCAAAATCGCTCAGGAATGGACTTCTGAGTTGCTACTCCAGTACTTGCCCCAGCCACACGCTCTAACACACGCAACATCGCTTGAGACAGGGCATCGTCTCTACCAGTTCTGTCTTGCGAACCCGATCCTGCCACAGGTGATGCTAGCGCCTCGCCCTCAAGCTCATTCCTTGCTTCCAAAAGCTCAACCTCAGTACCTTGACCTCTCCCACAACCGCGAGTAACACATCCACGTCCTCTACCACTCATATCTACCGCTCTACTTTACTCTAGTTATAACTTTTATGAGTCAGTAAATCTTTCCACTTATTTATTAACGAGTAGTTTTATGAGCTAGAATTATAAGTAGTTCCTTCGCAAAGTACATACATTCCTAATGGTTTCCATCTCTACAATAAAGTTTCTAAATTCCAACATCCACAGCAATACATCATATAACCACCTCATGCAATTCACTTAACAATCAGAAAACTTACCTGGTGGACCTCGGCTGAAACTCGAGTGCCATTCTTCCAAAACACAAGTTCATATGAAATTTCTTTTTAAACCATCTTAAATACATAATTTGAAAATGTTGTGGCCCCAAAACCCAAGGCTGAGTTTTTAAAACCTGGCTCTGATACTAAATTCTAACACCCCAAACCCAGCCCAAACACCATGACCGGATCTAGCATGTCACTAGGGAAAACAAGTTTTATAAGTTTTATAACTTTTGGAGAATTGCTTTAATAAAACCAAGTTTCATGGCTCAATTGAAACTCATTATTCAAGTTTTTAAAGTTAATTAGCTAAGCCTAGCGTTTAGGTGATGTTTGAAAAACTTAGCAATTTTTTTCTTTTTTCGATTTATGGAATGTCAATAAAAATTTTTAGTTTCATAGGAAATGTGTGTTAAACAGGTTGCGAAGAAAATTTTGTTTATCTTGATAAAAATGTTCCATCAAGTAGTTCGTAATTAATGTGTAACAACATAGACTTTAAATCCAAAATTTACCAAATTTAAAGTGGCCTTATTACATATTAAAAATATCCCAAAAGAAAATAGCAATTAATAATTTAAAATAAAGTTTAATAAAATAACCCTTGCATGGCCACCTCGAGTCCATTCCAACCCAGTCGAAAGAATCATGAGCTACCTGTAATTTGTTAAGAAAATAGAGTGAGTTACCAGACTCAATGTGCAATTAGTCCACAAAATTCCACAAGTGGGCCTGAGCCCCAAACAATCATCGAATTATCACATCATGCACAAGTAATCAAAATGATAGCCCAACCCAACCGAGTATTCCATCCTCTACACACTGCTCCACATGTCCATCCTCAACACACCTGTGGGGATTTCTACAATCAACCCTCCATCCGCTACACACCTCTTTGGCAGTCATGCTAACAGACACACTGCTCAAAGTCCACATATAGTGGTCTGGCCACTGATCCACACGTGATTAAATCACCAATTCCACAATGAGGCACCACGACATCATTAATCGTGACAAAGTCACCAATATACACTTCCCCTTTATATAATTATCATCCCAATATCCCATACACATGCAACATACTATAAAAGATAGGTTATATAATGTGATACATGTAATATTTAGCATACACCTATAATCATATTATCCACAAACCTTAAAAAGGCTTAAAATACAATATACTGACCTGGGGTTCCGGTTTACCCAACTTGGGTAACTCAATCACTATTGTCGCTATTTTCGGCTTTCAAACATAACACATACTCATTTATAAAATAAGGAAATAGCGTGATAATTACACACCTGTAAACCGGAATAACTAAACTATCGATCTCACGAACGTTCTCACTCATAGGGATCACAACGATCTGCTTATCCCTTTTAGAAGCCGGCCCACACCCCAGTAGCCAATCTCAAACTGCTGATACTACTAGCTTCTTAAACTTTGGAGTCGAAACCAAAGGTTTGCTCCCTTCCCCAACCTAAGCGTTTCTCGCATCCATTAAAAGTCTTGGTCAATAAATCGCTACGAAAGAGATGATGGTATAACCACTCAACTGGGTTAAGGCGATGAACAACGATAATTAGACTAATAGAATACTAGAGAGAAATCCTTTACCTTACAAACCCGAAAAGAAAGACGAGGTTTAGAGATTAGTCGCTCCACAAACTTAGAACCTAAATGGTTCGGCTAATGATATTTCCTGGATGAAACACCCTTCACAACCAAACCGAAGAATAATCCAAAGTAGATGCCTAAAACTTTGTCCCCCCTATTCGCCAAGCACAGAGCGAAAGAAACAGGTTTAAGTATTGATCAACGTAGGTTCGGCCTTACCAAGAAAAGAAGGAATACAGGTTTAATCAAGGGGAAAATGAAAGGTAATGATCTTACCTTAACATAGAGGACTCGAACAATACCCAAGAGAATTGACACACCCACAATAGTAGAGAAGATTCGGCAATGAATAAGAGTGGAAGAGAATAAGATGAAAGAACCAAAAATGAAAATAAGAGAACTTCAATGAAGGCCTAAGAGTTTTGGCAACACCAGAGAAGCCAAAAAGAGAAGAAAGGTTGGGAGAAAAGAATAATAAGGGGAAAAATAGGGAAAGAAGAACTAAGGTTTCGGTTTAAAAGATTAGGTAGAGAAGAAGAAGAAAATGAAAGATTGCAAGGGACAAGTGTGTTACTTTCGGTAGTGGAGTTTTGAAAATGAGTAGAGAAAAGAAGATGAGAAGAAATATGCACAAAATGGTCTTCCTAGTTTCGGCTATAAGTCATAGTAAAAGAAAATAATGGGAATTGACTAGGCACTTTTCAGAAAAAAAGAGTAAGAAAGAACTAAAAGAAGAGCACACCCCAAATGCCAAAAAAAAGAAACCCTTAACACACATAAGCTAATAAAACCTATAAAAATTTTGGCACCAACTCCCCTTGCCAAAACCGAAAGCCTCACCCCCCTACATTACTCAAAAATTCGACTTACAACCCTTCCTCACCTCAATCCCCATGCCGTCCTTAAAACACTCCTTAATTCCCTCTCCTCCACTTATTCAAACTAGTTTGAATAATTCAAACTCCCTTAATCATTATCCACCATCCATTGAAATATTTGACCAAGTCTTTTCTCTCTCCTCTAGAGTTTGATTACCATCCAGCTACCTCTCTTTTCGAACCAAAATAATACTCCTTGTCTTTGCTTGAAAGTTTGAACCTCTCCTCTCCTCAACTTCTCCTTGTGACACTGATAAACCATAAAAGTAACATATTTTAATCCCATATTTAGTATGCTTTTTGATTATTTAGTCCTTGATTTATATAAAAGGTGCTTGTATTTCTTTATTTTCATGTCATATACTCAGGAAAGCACCCGAGGAGAAAAAGAACACAAAACGGGCTTAAAACGGAGTAATTGAGCCTTAGCAAGAAATCAACACGGCCTGGCACAAAGCCTGCACGACTGTGTCTCACCGATTACCTAGAGCACGGCCTAACTCATGAGTCGCACGGCTGCGCATAATCTCGTTACCACATACGGGTGTGTCAAGCAATCTACATGGCCATGTCTCAATCGACAGACCTGAAGCACGATCTAAATCCCTATCTACATAGCCGTGCCCAAAATGACAAAATCAAGGCACGGCCCAACTCTGAATGACACAGGCGTGTGCCATAGGCGTGCCCCTACCGCGGGAATGAGCAATTTCACTCGGAATTGGATGCTTGAATCCAAGAAACATACTCTTAAGTCTACTTAAACACCCTAATAGTAATTCTACTTGGAAGAGGTACTTAGGAGCCAAGTAAATCATCTCAAAAGCCTATATAAACAACCCAAGGCAGACATTGAAAGGGACGATTTTTAGCAGAGGCTTTTGCCGAAGCTTTCATCTTTTAGGAAATCACTTGAAGATAGCCAATTGATCCATCTCAAGAAGCCGGAGCTCCATTCAAGACGGAGGATCTATCTTTCAATTCCTTCAGGAGTTTTAGGGATTTTTTATGTTTTGTTTTATATTTTCTCTTAAGATGTTTTCTTATTTAGTTATGAACTAAACCCTTTAGATACCTGAAGGGGATGAAACCTATGACGGATTTTGTTATTTAATTTCTAAATTATATGATAAGTACTTAGTTTGTTCTTAATTATGTTGCTTAATTTAATCTGATGTGCTTAGGTGGAGGAGAATAGACCCTACCTAAGAGTAGATCTAGCATAATTGAGCGAGTTGATCGAGCGCCTCTGAGATAGGATTATTTAGATTTTGCCAAATTAGGGTGAAACCTAATATGGGAATCCATTGATCGATTTACTACTTCCTTAGGGGGTTATTATAAGAGAACGAGAGTTCCACTAATTAACCTAAGGTTAGACGTTATTCGCCTCGAGAGAGGGTTTAATATAGGTTAGGGAGTCTCACGGATCAAGCTAAGTAAGGAAATCATACGGTAAGGGGTTAGATGAACCAAACTCAATACAAGAAAACAATGTAGAAGAAGGTAAGGTAGAGGTAACATAAGAAAAGCCGAAACTGGTAATCAAGGAGTACCAACCTCGCATACCTTATCCCAAAGCAATAAAAAGAGACGATTCAGAGGAACAGTTCGGTAAGTTTCTTATACTCTTAAAGAAATTACATATTAACTTACCTCTCCTTGAAGCTCTTTTTGGATACCGGACTCGAGGAAATTTTAAGGCGACTCTTGACCAACAAGCATAAATTAGACGAAGAGCACCACGTGGAGCTAAACGCAATGTGCTTAGCAATTTGCAAAATAGACTACCACGAAAGCTAAAAGATCCAGGGAATTTTACAATTCCATGTTTAATTGGTAGTTTATCTATTGATAATGCATTAGCAGATTTAGGGGCAAGCATCAATGTTATGCCTTACAAAATGTTTAAACAATTAGGTCTAGGGAAACCCAGACAAACTAGGATGAGAATTCAATTAACTGATAAAACTATAAGAATTCTTAGGGGTATAATAAAAAAGGTTCTAATAAAAATTTATAAATTCATATTCCGAGTAGACTTTGTTATTTTAGACATGGATGAGGACAACACGATTCCTTTAATTTTAGGAAAACCATTTCTAGCAACTGCTAGGACTAAAATTGATGTTGGTACAGGAGAACTCATTTTCTGTGTAGGTGACGAATCAATCAGTCTACAAGCTTTTGACTTGGCCAGGACATCAAGTGATGAAGATGAGAAAGTAAATTCAGTTGATAATCAAATTATTCAACTTCCACCACAGGAAACACCACAAGGCTGCAAACTTGAGCCGATTCATGGGCCCCAAGTCGTACAAGCTCATAACAGTGAATTGTTAGTGGATCCAAACCCAAGGGAAGAACCTGTGGTAAGAAAAGGTAAGGTTGAGGTGTACCATGATTTACCAAAATAAAAAATTACAGAGTACCAACCTCGTGTGCCATATCCTGATGCAATAAAGAAAGACCACACAGAGGAAGAATTTGGTGAACTCACACTTCGTGTAGATGACTAAACAATCACTCTTCAAACTCTTAACTCAACTAGGACATCGAGTAATAAAGGTACGAACGTTAATTCTATTGATAATCATTTGGTTCAACCTTCTTTATAGGAAGCATCACGAAATCACTTAGATGAACTAGATCCTAGACCTCGTGCCAACAAAGAAGAAATACATAAGGAACAAAGCCTTAGGGTTGACAAACTAAAAGAGCAGGAGACACAAATCAAAGAGGAATAGGAACCGCACGAAGTGAAACCGAAGGAGTCCCCAGACGTGCTGATAGGAACAATGAATCACTTCAAATTAGGAGATCAGATATTGTTGAATAAGGAAGACCCTCGAATCACCAATTCAGACCTCAAGACAAACAAAGAAATCACTTTTGAGGCACTAAATGTCTTCCTATCTGACGCGATCGAGGTTAGCAATCCTAAATTCGACACTTTTGAGGTAAACATTACTCGACTTAAACTATATATCCATAACCGAAGTGATTGCATGAGAAAGGATTTTCACCTCCTCAAACCACCATGACCATACGAATGAGAGGTAAAGTCTAGCTAAGACTATAAACGAGCGCTTCTCGGGAGGCAACCCGAGCACTAACCCTATTTTTACATTTTTTTATTTTTTTCTTTTATTTTTTCTTTTTAGCACCTAACCATAAACTAACCAAAGAGCAGATTTCTAGGCCTCACGGCCCTACACACGGGCGTGCCCGTGGCCGTGTGGAAGCCAGGGGATGAACCATGGGCGTGCCAGTAGCCGTGCACGACATAGAAAAACTTCTTTCCCCAACACGGGTGGCAATAATAGTCCACGCCCATGCCGATGCCCTGTGCGAGGTTACTGACTTGCCAAGCATAGGCTAAACACGGTCGTGCCTTTCACCGTGCCAACATTCTGACTTATCGAACATGGGAGGAGCATGCCCGTATTAAATGACCATGTGAAGAAAGACATGGGCGTGCCACGACACCCACGGCCATGCCCAAACACCCTGAATGCGTTCAAAATTCAAAATCCCAAAACACGTGCTACATCTCTATTTAAACCTCATTCTCCATTTTTCTAGTTGTCTTTCATTTTCCATTATTTATTTTTGTTTTTATTTTATTTTATCATTATTTTTTACTTTATTTTACTTTATTTTCTTCTTCTTATTCTTTATGATATTTAGATTTAGCTTAGGATACAATAAAACCAAGTCGGCTACTTCGAGGATTCAATTTGAAACGGTTCGAGACGCTTCCCCACGTTCACCTCTAATCTTATTCATTTTCTTTTCATAGACTTCATCCAAAAATTCAGGAAGTTTTACTTCTCGTCTTCTCTTTTGATTTTACTATTACATAATTGTTTATCTATCTTTGTACATTAAGGGCAATGTACATCTTAAGTGTGGGGGTAAAAGTACGACTTTTGCATTATTCTCAAATCTGAATTTAGTCTTGTTTTCAAGTATTTTCTCATATTACTAATTAGGATGAAATTTATGTTGATTTATGATTTGTATTGATATGTTTTAGAGTAAGTCATAGTTAATTGTGCATTGATGATTAAATTTGAAGGATACTAGAGAATCAAGCATGATAAGTCTACTTTCTAAAAATTAAAATTAATAGGTTGTTGAACTGAATTTGAATGTCACCTTGAAGTTTGAAATTTCTAAGGATTGATGTCAAAACACCCATAATTTTTGTGAGATTTTGAGCCTTATAGAGCATATATTCTTTTTCGTGCTCACTCTATTAATTATGAGTGTGTCAACTTTGAACTATTATTCTAGAACTTGCCTCGTTTATACATGTCAAGACCACACTTTTGATTTGATATACTGAGATGATAAAGGCACCTAGGTTTTAACCCATTCACACCACTAAAAAGCCTACCCACATAATTAACCCTTAGTGAACCCCTTTTAGTCCTAACAAACCTTTTTATTGACTCACCCACTAATATTAACCCAAAATCCCTTTGTATTTATGATCACCATTCTTTTGACTACCCTTTAATCGAGGTTTGATTTGATTAAGTTACCGAATTATATTAGTTCAGTAGTTACATTTATCATTTATGATGTAATATTTTAGTTTGTTCTTAAAAAAATTCCCAAGTATATTCAATATTAGTAGTATATAAAAGAGCTTAGAGCATTTAAACTCCAATTGTTGAAGAAAAAGCTCGTATTAAAGTATTATCAAATTTTAAGTGATGAAAATACTATTTGTTATAGAGTAATTATCAATAGTAGGTATTATTAGTTTTCATTCGATGTAAATATTCATATTTAGTTCATTGTTGCTAGTTAGGTAATTTGTCAAGTCAGTCTCGATTCTAACCCTCTAATCAGCCTGTATCCACACCATTAACCTTAGCGCCGTTACAACCCTGATAAAGACCTTTTGATCTGTGTATCATCTCATATATAGTGGTAGAGATTTGATTTTCAGGCAAGCCTATGGGATTAACTTTTCAAGTTCGAGTTATGAGTACTTATTCTTGAACCTTAAACACTTTGAGTGATTTGAGTGAACCTTTAGTGAGGATGTCAATCCTTATCAGTTTTGAATTAAAGGTAATTATTCAGATAACGGGATACACCTATGTTTTCATACTACAAAGGTATGACTTATCTTGATTGAATCTTTAGGGTTCTTTGAGTTAAATTGTCCATGTATAAATTATCTATGAATTATAATGAGACATTGTCGATAGGAATTATGAATTATGAATTATGGAAAGTTCATTTTAATTGTAAGTTGAGAATTTTGCATGAGGACAATCAAAAGCTTAATTGTGGGGGTATTTGATAAACCATAAAAGTAACATATTTTAATCCCACATTTAGTATGCTTTTTAATGATTTAGTCCTTGATTTATATAAAAGGTGCTTGTAATCCTTCCTTTTCATGTCATATACTCAGGAAAGCATCCGAGGAGAAAAAGAACACAAAACGTGCTTAAAACGGAGTAATTGGGCCTTAGCAAGAAATCAACACGGCCTGGCACAAAGCCTGCATGGCCGTGTCTCACCGATTACCTAGAGCACGACCTAACTCACGAGTCGCACGGCCGCGCATCATCTCGTTACCACACACGGGCATGTTAAGCAATCTATATGGCCGTGTCTCAATCGATAGACCCAAGCAAGGCCTAAATCTATATCTACACGGTCGTGCCACAGTCGTGCCCAAAATGACAAAATCAAGGCACGGCCCAACCCCGAGTGACACGGGTGTGTGCCATGGGCGTGCCCCTGCCGTGAAATGAGCAATTTCACTCGAAATTGGATGCTTGAAGCCAAAGAAACATACTCCTAAGTCTACTTAAACACCCTAATAGTAATTCTACTTGGAAGAGGTACTTAGGAGCCAAGTAAATCATCTCAAAAGCCTATATAAACAACCCAAGGCAGACATTGAAAGGGACGGTTTTTAGCAGAGGCTTTTGCCGAAGCTTTCATCTTTTAGGAAATCACTTAAAGATAGCCAGTTGATCCATCTCAAAAAGCCGGAGCTCCATTCAAGAAGGAGGATCTCTCCTTCAATTCCTTCAAGGAGTTTTAGGGATTTCTTATGTTTTGTTTTACCTTTTCTCTTGAGATGTTTTCTTAGTTAGTTATGAACTAAACCCTTCAGATACCTAAAGGGGATGAAACCTATGACAGATTTTGTTATTTGATTTCTAAATTATATGATAAGTACTTAGTTTGTTCTTAATTATGTTGCTTAATTTAATCTGATGTGTTTAGGTGGAGGAGGAATAGACCCTACCTAAGAGTAGATCTAGCATAATTGAGCGGAGTTGATCGGGCGCCTAAAGATAGGGTTACGAGATTTTGTCAGATTAGGGTGAAACCTAATATGGGAATCCATTGATCGATTTACTGCTTCCTTAGGGGGTTATTATAAGAGAGCGAGAGTTCCACTAATTAACCTAAGGTTAGACATTATTCACCCCGAGAGAGGGTTTAATATAGGTTAGGGAGTCTCACGAATCAAGCTAAGTAAAGAAATCATATGGTTTGGGGAATAAATAATAAGTGAAGTCATAGGTGGATTCTTCTTGAGGGTATCGTCTTCATCAACTAAGTTTTCCTAAAGTCTTTCTCCAATTCATTCTGTTGTCTTTGCATCTAGTTTAGTTTTTCATTAGTTTCATAAACGAATCACTCCATATTTTAGGCTAAATAATAGAAAGAAAGTTAGTAGTAGTACTTTTAGGTTCTTTTGGGTTCGATAAGATATTCTTGCCTAAACTATACTACTGTTCGATAGGTGCACTTGCCTCTATCATTGTCATTGTTAGTCTATAGGTTCGATCATTCTTTTTATAAATTTTAAAACTCGACTGTTTGACACGATCAGACGCCATCTTCCTACATGTTAGCTGGCGTCTCCTTGCCACTCTTCCACTGCACCCCTTGTGTCACCAAACTCAAACAATAACCCTTAAGTCATGCTCCCAATTAGCTTCCCTCTTAAAATGCCCAAAACTAAAATTATACCAAGGCTTCTGCTTAACCCCGAGTCTTCTCGAGGCCCCCAAACACATCCAAACAACATGCATAACTCAACAAACACAGAAAAATATAAAAGATGCAAAGCCCCTAAATCCTAGATGTTACAATAATGCTATTGTATGTGTGTTTGGCTAGTTGAGGTTTGTTGGCTAGTTGATTTAATGCTAATGTTTATTTGATCATTATTTTATTATGACTTACTAAGCTATGAAAGCTTACTCTCTGTGTGTGTGTTTGTTCATTGTTTTATAGATTGTCAAAGCTACGTGAAGCTCGGGGATTGTTGAGGATCATCACTACACTATCGAACTATATTTTGGTACCTTATAAAAATGTTCATATTAAAGTATGGCATGTATAGGCTAGAGAACTTTGATTATGTTTTGAGATGTGTAAATATAGCCATGTAATAAGGCTTGTTAATGAATATGTTTATGGATGAGTTTTGTCCATGCTTTATGATACATAAGTTGGAATGTTTTGATGTGCTCAGGAATGGCCAAATGAAATGGTCTATACTGGTTAGTTCATGGTTGACTTAGGAAAATTGATATGATGAGAAATGCTATGAATTGAAATGGTTTTAAATGAAGTAGTAATCATGTATTTGATGTAAAATTCATGCTTTGAATTGGTAGGTTTCAGTAGGGTTTGTATATGGAAATGAATGATGTTGTTTAGAGTCAAATTGTGCATGTTTTGGATGCTTTTGGATGCTTTTGGGATATGAATATAGATTTGTTTGATGCTTATAAGTTTGACTCAAATTTTGGGTGGCAAATTAGCCTTGCAAATGGCCCATGTTTGCCTACACGATTGACCATACAGGCGTGTGTCTCGACCGTGTGTCTTAAGGTTGCATTTTGAAATAAGTTAGGAAGCCACACGGGCTGGACACACGGGCGTGTGATTGGCCATGTGAGTAAGTCAGTAGCCTCCCTAAATTTCACACGGCCTGGCACACGAGCGTATTTTGTGGCCTTGTGGACAAGTCAGTATGTATGCCCTGTTTTGCCATGGCTTAGACACACGGGTGTGTCTAATGCTGTGTGAGGCACACGGCCTGCCCACACAGGCGTATGACCTCTGTAACTTTGAAAAATGTTTAATTTTCAAAAAAATTTGTATGTGCTCGATTTAGTCCCTACCCGTTCGCAATGCATGTTTAAGATCTCGTAGACTTTCTAAAGGGACTCTATGAGTATTTTTCATTATGGAATATTTGTGTTTGTTTGATGTTAATGAATTGTTTATGTTTTGATCTGATATGTTCGGTAACACCTCTTAACCTTAATCTGGTGACGGATACGAGTTAGGGGTGTTACATAATAAGCTTGTTAAAGAGCAATTTAGTTATGTTTTTCACTTAGTTTTTATCTTTAGTACTTAGGGAATAAATGAGTGATTGAGGTGTTATATGTGACCTATTGGGCCAAATCAGGCCTAAAGGTAGACTGACATGTTAGGTGAGCGTGCAGGACATCAATTTAGGGTAGAAAGACAGTGAACTACTCCTGATGTTGCAACACAGAGCTTGGATGTCGCAACATAGTAGCCAAAATACACCAAGGAGCAAACTACCAAGAATGTCACGACATAGGCAAAGAGTTTCGTGATACAACCCTAAAGACACGCCCAAAGAAGCAATTTGCCATTAGTGTCACAACACAGGCTTGATGTGGCCACTTAAAAGAGCAAGAGTGTTTTTCTCCATACAACACAATTTAATAAACTTTAGTCAGTTTTTCTAGGTCAAGATGAAGCTGTTAACCTAGGCCTATAAATACCATTGCTCAGAACTATTTAGAGGACTTTTTGCCTCCTTTTTATTTTCACTTTCATTCTTTGTTTTTAGCTTTATACTTTTGGTTATGATCCTTGGAGTACTTCATGTACTTTATTATATAAAACTATATTACAAAATAACACATATACTTGCGGACACCGCCTAAATTCCTATCTCTAGTTAAAGTATTCTCACTCTTGATGATAGCACATTGGGAGCCAGTCACAGTCGTGACATTCTCCCCCACCATTTCTCGTGACGCCTTCATCGCGTTCTTAGAATGACATTGGTTTGACTTGTCTAGGAATTGTCTCTATGCATCGATCGATTCCTAACTAGTTTTTCTGTCAGGTGGTTTCATTCCTCGGGACATTTGCCTCAACTTGTGTCACTATCGTCCTCTAACTTGAACTATTTCTCTCTTTTATACATCTTGATTGTAAAAGACTGCCGCTTTTACTTACCCTCATTGTGACTTGCCTTGACCGGGATCTTGTTGCTTCTCGCAAAAAGACTTTGGCACATCCACATTGAACACTGGGTTAACCTTGAGTATAGCTGCCAAATCTGGTTTGTAAGCCCCTTGGCTTACCCGCTTCAAAATTTTGAAAAATCCCTGCGTCTTTTCCAACCCAAAAATAAGTCAAAATGTAAAACATAATGAAATTGTTTGAGATGGACCTTTCTCGTAACATTTACTCTATTTAACTGCCTAGTTTTCATCACCACTTTTTCTCCAAATTTTGATGCATAGCCCACCTCTCTTATAGGTGGTAGCCCCATTAATAACTCAACAGGCTTCACATTCGTTTACCACACCTAGCATTTCCAATGGGGTCTTCATAGCACTCTAATTTATCGAGTTAGTATTCTTTCCACAATGAACATCCTCGACTAGTTGGATTGTCGATAATACCTTGGTTCCACCTTTCTTATCACGTCTCACCGATATAACACATGTCCTTGATGAGTATCAAAGATAAATAAGTAATCAGCAAAAGGAGCCAACAAAGTATAAATATTTTCAAGGAAATTCAAGCCAAGAACAAAGCCGTAATCATATAAGAGAACTACCTCAAATTCTTCCTTGCCTTTCCAATCACCAATTTATAGGTCAACTCTTTATGCTACTCCTACGTTGGGATCTCTTTGGAATTTACAGTCTTGATCTTCTTAGTTAGTTTGCTAAATGAAATACCAAGTTTACCGCCGAATTTCTCTTATATGAACAAATTAGATGCCCTCACATCAATAAGAGCACTCCTCATTTGGCCTGTGATGTTGATGTCCACAATCATCAACCCTTCGCTTAAAATCCCTATTCATTTTTGCATGATTGAGTATCATTGATCCAAGCCTCAATACCCTTTCTTCATCAGGCTTTGCTTTCCCTTCTTTACTGATCACAGATATCTTGGATCACACTGGACAATCTCGCATCATTTGCGGACCACAACATAAGAAATACTTTATTGGCTTCTTTTCATTCTTTTTGGCCCTCTTCTCTTTGATAGAACTCAAGATTGGACCAAGTTTCAATGATACTTTGTCTATCTCATTGTGGAAATAATAATTTGTCCTTCGATGGCAAAAAACACATTTTTTTGGACAGTTCCTCACTATATGCAAACTGACACAAAAGAAGCATTTCATTAACCCCTTCAGTTTGTTGTTGGGCTTCTACTTCCCATTCCATGGTTTCCCATTACCATGATTCTTACCATTGTCATATTTTACTTGTCCTTCTTCATCTCCCCCACCATTGCCTTTCTAATTGGGCGTGGAAGACTAAAACTTGTCTTTCCTTAGAATAAGCTCGATTAACGACTCTGCCAATGACATGGATTTGGTAAATTTCTTGATATTTTGATGTTGCAACTCTTACTTCATCCTCAATATACTTTAGATAAAACTGCCCTTTAAATTCACTTTAGAACTCCTCCCAAGTCTTAATGGTAGCTCCACCTCGTTTGTTACATTTGGACCAACAATGCCACCATAATAGAATGACATTATTAAAATACATAGCCAAAACTTTTACCTTAGTAGCATCATCCATAAAGCCTTTGGCATAGAAGTGTTGTTCCATTCCCCATAAGAAGTTGTCCACATCTTTTATAGACCTCGTCTCATTGAACTACTTCGGCTTGGAGACATCCACTTTAGGCTTGGTTGTCGTAGCCAACATCCTATTACCCAAAGTAGCTTTGTAGATAATAAGCTCCCTCGTGAGATGCTCAATTTATTCCTTCAAGGTTGGCACCATGGCCTCGAGAGCATCATTCTTCTCAATAAGCTTACCAACAACAGTATTGAGGACCCCTTTATATCGCATCCGCATTAGCATTGAGGGCCCCTGCCATTTGCCTATTTAGCTTATCTTGGCTAGATTCTAGCTTTGTGGTGTGTCCCTCAACTTCTTCAAGGGTCTCCCTCACGTCACCCACGGTCCCTTGAGTTTGGAATCCTACCATCTAAAGCTAGCAACATATCCTTTGACCTACTAGATTTCCTACCCCCACCACGACTCTCCTTAGGCTCAATCTACTCATCTACTCTTTTCTTCATCTCAATCGATGCCTTCAAGCCTTAGCTCTGATACCACATGTCATGGGGGCTAGAACTTCAATGAGGCTAACCACGCGACCTTAGGTGATTTCTTTGCGTCAAATCTACCTAAGTCAGCCTAACTCTCGAAATGTGAGAATTCACAAGGGAAATTCTTTGAGGCGCAGAAAGTAAAGAGGAAGCAAATCACAAACAAAAAGGCAAAACTCAAATAGAAAAGTGACTTATCGTCAAATGTAGTAGTTAATTCGAGTCAATTTTGCACTTAAGGAGCTTGATTTCTAGCCAATTTTGTATCTAATATTTCTTTTTTAGTATTTAGGACATAAGATTAAAAGTTTATAAAAATAAGTTTTTTAACACATTTTTTAGTATTGATGACCTATTAGACCGATATGGACCTTAAATAGGGTTAATTTATGTATTTCAGTGTGTAGGAGGCTTAATTTTAGGCCCAATTCATGTAGGAACTTAGGATGAGTGATGCACAAGCTTCCCAGGCCGTGAAAGCATGACAAAAACATCCAAAGCCACAAAATGTCTTGTGTGGCGCGATACACTGTAACACCCCTTACACGTGTTTGATGCCGGAGCAAGGTACGAGACATTATCGGACTCACATCATAAACAATCATACAATTCTGAGTCGTAATTTTTTTTCCAAATCAAAACCATTTAAAATTAATCATAAAGTCCCTAGTACGAGCCTATGAGGCCCGAAACATGCTTTGGAACTGGTTCGGGGCTAAACTGAGAACTTTAGAAATTTTTACAAAACTTAGAAAATTTTCCACTAAACAGGGGTCACACGCCCGTGTGGATATAGGATAGGCCCGTATGGTCAGGTCGTGTGGTCACACACACCCACGTCCTGACCCCGTGTAACTCTCTATCTTGTAACTCATGAACAAATTGAGATCACACGACCAAGTCACACGCCCGTGTGCTAGGCCTTGTGGAAAATTAATTTTCATAAAATAGGTGCAAACTTCACACTGCCAGGGCACACGCCTGTGTTCGAGGCCGTGCCATCCATACGGCTGAGACACATACCCATGTCTCTGCCCATGTGCTCAATTCTGAGCATTCTATTTCTCAAAATTAAGGTGCAGGGGACACACAGCCAAAACACATGCCTATGGGATAGGCCGTGTGTCACACATGCCCGTGTGTCTACCCGTGTGGAAAAAATAAAGGCATTTACCAAGCCCTTTTGCCACCCTCACTTGCACATCACACAACATCACATGGCACAAATCCAAACATATAGTTGCAACCAAAACCACCACAACCAAGTTATTAACATCATATCCACATGCTAACATCTAACATGTTTCAACATCATAATTTATCCACACAAATCATGCAAGTTTCCATATTCATGAATGGTATCAACATATAATGATATTTCTACCAACATAAGCCATCATTCATGGCCATATACAAAATGAAATCATTAACCATTATAAGCCAATACATTTGGCCATATTACCAATGACACATATAACAAAATGACCAAGTCCTTATACATACCATACATTCAAAATGCTAAGACCATTAATACCCAAAATGAGAGTTTGATAGTGTGATCTGAATCTCCGACGATCTCTGATTTTGAGTTATCTTGGCAACACTATAAAAAAACATGGAAAATAAACAAAGCTATATAGCTTAGCAAGCTCGTATGCAAGAAGTAAGCAATCTTAACATGCATATAACATTCAATTATTATAACATAATTAAATGTAGATTTACCATGGTCTCATGATCATAATCTATTCCATCATAAAAACTTACCTCATATTCATCATTTCACACATTTATTAAGCATGAGCTTTATGTACATACTTGAGCCATCTTGAAATGAGTTTATACATATTCTCATATTTTACATACCCATGAACCACTCGGAATAGCAATGTCAGATACCCGAGAAATTTACACACTAAGTGCAACATATGTAGCCAAAGCTACCTAAGTCTCATATCACATAATTGCTCGCTCTCGAGCTATCGACGGCATGCTCACACAAGCTACCAGTCAAGATGTAGCTATACGGTGCTACTCACACAAGCTGCCAAGTATCCGCAACATATATCGATATATTCAGCCACCAATAGGACGTACGAGATTAGCACCCGAATCACATAATCACATAACACATAATGACTCTAGTGACATGTTACTTGTATCCTAACCTATTCCTAAGGTTCAAATGGGATTTCTTGCTTGTCGATTCGTCTTCGAACTCGTTCGTAGGATTATACTCATTCACAAAATCAAACATACAATTCATGCAATATTAAAGCATTTAAATACGATTATTCTAAAGCTTATTTTTAACATACGAACTTACCTCGGTACAAAATGGATAATTGTCCGATTTAGTCCACAATCTTGTTCTTTCCTCGGTCTAAGTCAGAACCTGGTCTTTCTTGATCTATAATATCAAATTTAGCTTATTCAATTATTACATTATTCAATTTAATCCCAAAAACACCTTATGGCAAAAATTACATTTTTCCCCTAACTTTTCAACTTTTTACATTTTAGTCTATAGGCTCGTAAAATGATTTTCATTCAATTTCATTACACCCAAGCCTAGCCGAACCTATTTCATGCTCATAATAGCCCACATTTTTCATTTATTCACATTTTTACACACATTTTACAACATTTACAAATAGGTCATTATTTAACATTTTCATCAAAAATCACTTAGTTAATGTTGTTTATCTAACACCAAACATTCATTTTCTACCATTAGACATCAAAATACACAAATATCTAACATGGTTAAAATTTTATACTTTGATTTTCTTTCAAATTAGTCCTTGAATAACTAACAAGTTACAACATTCACAAAAACGTAAAAATCATTAAAAACAAGACAAGGACGAACTTACAATTGAGCTTGGAAGCTTGGCCAAAAACCTTAGCTATGGTGACTCTTCAAATTTGGAACAAGCGGACTAAATTGGAGAAGATGACATCTTTTTATTAGTTTTTATTTATCTTTATTTACCATTTCACCAAATTGCCCTTAATGCCAAACTTTGAAATTTCACCTAACCATGTCCATTTTTGTCCAACTTAAAGTATAATGGTCTAATTATCATTTAAGGACCTCCAATTTAATAATTCATTACAATTAAACACTTTTACCTTCTAGAACACATGTTTTGCACCTATTGTAATTTAGTCCTATTAGTCAAATTGGACACCCTATCGATAAAATTTCTTAACAAAATTTTCACACAATCATTCAATCATACTATAAACATTAAAGAAATAATAAAATTAATATTTTTACTTTAGATATGTGGTCCCAAAACCACTGTTCCTATTTGACCAAAAATGGGCTTTTACATATGTAATGTCTGCGTTGCAACACACACCTTGTGTTAAGCCATAGCTTGAACGTGGGCTATAAACAAGGTTGTCATCAACAACCGTATTTTGGAAGATTTTCAGGTATATGATTTCTTACCTGCACCTAAATTATCGGGGGCATATCAGGCATAAAGTGCACATCTTTTAGCCTATAAATAATAGGTTTTGTACACAAATTACGGCATTCAATCAAGAAATCCATCAACCCATTCGTCAAACACAATTTTTAGTTTTCTTTTCTTTATGTCTTAGTCAAAAATTTTCTATTCCAATGTGAAGATAATTACACTAGAGATTACTCTAGATATGCGCTTCAATATATATTCATGGGCATTCTCCTTACTCTTCCATTTTATTATTTTATTTATATTTCATTAGCCTAGTCAACTAATGTTTGCATGAGTATTAGAATAAATCTTGTGCTTAATGCATATCTTGCATGATTCTTTTATTCAAGTAATTATGTAACAGTCCGATTTAGACCCTAGTCGAAACAGTGGTTTCGAAACCACGAATCTGAGTTAGCATAATAATTTAATATTATTATCTGTGTTTAATGTGTCTGATTTGGAATGTGCTAAATTTCATGAATTAATTTGTCTATTTGTGTGTTCAATTTGAGTAAAGGATTAAATTACATAATTAGTAAAAGTGGTTGTTTATTTGATTATTGGCCAAATTGATGTGGCTTTTGATTGTAAGGGCCTTATGAGGAAATTAGCCAATAATAAAGGTAGTGGACAGTGGATGGACAAGTATGTCCATAGTTTGAATGTTAAATTATTAAGGATTCATTAAGGGTAAAAAAGGAATTTGATAATTATGTTTAAAATGTTAAAACAAAAGCATGAAATGGTCATTGTTATCATCTTGCATTCACTAAATTTTTCTAAGAAAAGAATAAGGGTTTAGCTTTGTTATATTCGACCATTTCAAGCCTAAATTCAAGGTATGTTTTTAATCGATTTTCGATAATTTCTATGTTTTCGTAATCGTTGCTTTGAATGCTATAAAACCCATGTCTTAATTTTGAGAATTGATGATGTTTGTGAGATGAGCCTTTGATGAACTCATGTGATTTGTGATGCTTTACAGTGAAAAATGAAAGATATGTGTTAAATGAACATGTTTTATTATTGAAATTTTGATGAATTTAGCTAATTAGGGCTAAATTGATAAAATAGCATTTTGAGGGATTAAATTATAAATTTGATTAAATTTTTGGACTTATATGAGATACATGAGCATTCGGCTAAGCATGGGTATATGGTGATTTTTTATATTTGATGTTTTGAGAAAATGGACTAAATTGATAAAATATACAAATGTGAGGGTTAAATTGCAAATAGCCCTAAATATGTGTGTTTGGATTGAATTGGATGAGTTAGTGAATAAAAGTTAAATTTGAATATCTACAGATCAAGAACCGAAGAAAACGGATTTAGATCGTGGGAAAGTGAAAGTAGTCGAATAACCGAGTCCGAAAAAATATCTGAATCTAAGGTAAGTCTATATACAAATAAATGTATTTGTATTAAAATTATTTTATTTATATGAGATTACATTGTGATGAATGTGTATGAAATGATGAATATATGGATTCCGAGAAAGTATCGAGAAATAGTTAATATCTGAGAAGTCTCGTACGAACCTAGGAATGGATAGGATTAACTATGTCATGACATAGGTGTATGTTATGTGATATCATGTAAGACTACGTCTGGGACGTTAGCATTGATTTGAGATTTTCGTGTAAGGCCACGTCTAGGACGTTGGCATCGATATGAGATTTCATGTAAGACCACGTTTGGGACGTCGGCATCGATATAAAGTTTACGTGTAAGACCATGTCTGAGACATGGCCATCGTATTGATTCGTGTAAGACCCTGTCTGGGACAGTGGTGTAACACCCCAAACCCGGTCTATAAGCTACGACCAAATCTGGTATGTTACATGAAGGGAAGTTTGTAATTTTAACAAAAACATCGTAACTTAGAAAACATTTCGCTTAGTGTCTCCATCTTATAGACATGATTTCAAAATTCTACTTGAAGGTTTTGTACCAACTTCTTATTAAATTGATCAAAAAGGGTGTAAACAAATTTGTTTTTTTTTTACAAAATCCGAAATAAAGGGATACCATAAGCGTGACATTTGAAATCAATGTTGCGGTCTTAATAAAATCTCTAAATTAATTAGTTATTTGCAAGCCATCTTTTGTTAACACTTTGAAAAATATTTGTTTATGTTTTTAACTTCAGAAAAACCCCATATTTGACAGTTTAAAAAATATATAATATCAGCATTAAATCAAAACCCAAATTAAAGTTATAGTGGCCTTATTACATGATAAAATCCCAAATTAAAATAGGTTCAAATAAAAGAAACGAGTTTACGAGGAAACATTGCATGGCCACCTCAAGTTCGTCTTGGCTCCAAATCTGCGATCTAGCAATTACCTACAAAATTAAGCAGAGGGGTGAGTCATCGAGACTCAGTGTGCAATTTCCCTTATAACGCAATCAACCTTAAGCCCACAGATACACATTGGGCCTCAGCCCACATAATATAATAATATTAAAATGTATGCAATACAGCCCTAGCCCAACCTAGTTTTCCATCCTCTAAGTCACCTAAATCAACCAAACACCTGTGGCATCAAGCCACTGTGGTCCCAGACCACTTGTGACAAAGTCACAGAATATATATAAACGTGGGGCCAACCCACTATGGTCCCAAACCACTGTGACAATCTCTGATAATTATACGTGGGGCCAATCTGCTGTGGTCCCAGACTACTAAGATAAGTCACTGATAAACTTATGTATATGTGGTTCCAAACTACTGTGGTCCCAGACCACTGTGACAATAGTCACTGAATCGCACTTCCCTTTTTGTTCACATCCCAAAAATGAATGCAAACATATTATCCACGTACAGCAGTTAATCATGTCATACATAATCATATTATATGCAAAGCAACTACAACGGTACTTACTTGGCGTCCTCAACCTTACCCACAAGGGTATCTCGACTGATTGTACAGTCTATTCGGCTTCCAGCCATCACAGTTATTTACACAAAACAATAAAGAAAAAGTGTGAGCATTACACACCTAATTACGCGCAAAACTAGACTCTCTACGTCAACGCTCTCACTAGCAGGGATAACAGCTATTTGTCTATCCCAAGCAGACGTCGGCTCTCTACCACAGCCTGGTAGAAAGTCTTGAACCGCCGATACAGCACGTCTCTTAAATTTAGGAGCAGAGATTACGGGTCTACTCCCCTCTTTAGATTGTCCGGCACTTGCATCCATGAAGAGAGCCTTGATTAGTTACTTAAAAAGATACGCTGATTGTCTAACCAAAATATTTGATTTAGGCAGAGTACAACGAATAGAATCTTCCCAAAAAGAATAAAAGAAGAACTCCTTACCTTGACTACTAAGGAATCGCACCAGAGGATTCGACTTGCAATTTCAGGTGAACCCTAAATAACTCACAAGTTAGAAAATAGTGCTCCCAAAATAAAGAAGAAATAGCCTTACGGCCTAAACAGAACATGAAGGAAGGCCTTCCCCTCATTCGGCCATAACAACTTACCACTCACCTTACTAGATTTCGAAGCTAAACAGAGGCTAGAAGGGTGTTCTTGCACTTCAACAGATTTGGCCTAAGGAAGAAGAAACAAAGTAAGACTATCAGCCTTAAGAGCGAAGAAGATAGAAAGGAAAAGAACAAGAACTACTGACAAGGAGATTAAGAAAAATATTACCTTACGACTAGTAAATACCGAATACAGAGGAACCTTCGGCAGACAATAGAGACCTATCTATTTGCTTCTCAAGATTCGACAGAATTCAGCTATGGAGATTGCAAGAGGAAAAGATGAGAGGAACAAGATGGGAATGGATGAATAGAGATTCAAAGAAAAGGTTCGCCCCCTAAACAAACTGCCACAAGGATATATGGTAGCTATCTAACAGAGAAAAGAGAAGAGTTAGGGAGTAGAAGAGGATTCGGCAACACTGTGCACAAGAGAAAGATGAGATGAAAAGGGAAATGGTAGCTAGTGATATCGGCAAGGGAAATGGAAACTCAAAATAAAACAAGTGGATGAAAGGGAGAAAAGAAAAGAAATGCTCAAAAGGAAATAGTAGGAACCGTACAACACAGAGGACCTAAAATGACTTAAGATGAAAGCCTAAAATGTCAAAAAGAGAAAACTAAGAACATAAGGGAAATTCAGCACACACTCTTCCAAGCTTTCGGTTTTACTAACACACACACCCAATGTTGTCACTCCCTAGCCACAATAACACATAGCTAAAATTTCCCTCTCCAAGCTCCCCAAATTCGGCCCATACCTTCCACCTTTACCAAATCCCTTGTTTTGCTCCTACTTTCACTCTCCAACACCCATTTGAATTGGTTTGACCAATTCAAACTCCACAAGCACCCCTCCTCTACTCATTCAAATGCATTTGACTCATTCAACACCCACCTTTGAAGAGTCCAAGCTGAATGCCAACACTCTACCCTCTTGAGCACAAAAAATAAAGCTCCTAGATGCTGCTGGCGGGACTCAAACTCCTTCCCTCTCATGCTCTCTTGTGACGCCGCTCCCTTGGTCCTTAAGTGGCGTCACTTGCCACCCTACCACACTCCATCTTGTGTCAACAAACACAAGAAAATATTCTTAAGGCCTGCTTCAACCAGCTCTCCCACCTAAAGTGCCCAAAAAGTAAAATTTTACCAAGGCTCAGGCTTGACCTCGAGCCTCCCCAAGACCCCCAAACATAACAAAATAACATGCTTAATGAGCCAAACACAAGAAATAGTGCAAAATGCAGAACCCCTAATTCTAGGATGTTATGGTTCTACCCCCTTAAAGAAATTTTGGCCTCGAAATTTACCTGATCAAAAGAGGTGAGGGTATTGCTGTCACATCACATCCTCTAGCTCCCACATTGTAACATCCTGAATTAATGGGCCTATGCGCTTAATGTGTGTGGTTGTGTTTGTTATGCTTGATAGAATATTTTAGGGGTCTAGAATGGGCTCGAAGTTGGGCCGAGGCCTTAGTCAAATTTTTATTTGGACACTCTAGTGGAAAGTAAGTTAAGATAGGGCTTAAAAGACATTACATGTAAATTAAGACAAAAAAATAGGCTTGTGGCCCAGTGGTCAGTGGCGATATGCAGGGACTAGAAGTGGCGTGTCAAGCTGTTAAGCAGGTCCAAGGTTCGAGTCGCATAAAGCCCAATTCTTTGTAATTCAGCTAATTTTTGACATTTAAGTGGGTAGAGTAGGACGGCAATAAGGCTTGGAAATAGGAGGATTTATTTGAGTGGATAATACAGATAATATGGCAGATAAAGGGAGGAATAGGTAGTGTTATCTAGGATTCTTTTGGAGGTGTGATCAGATAAAGATAAGGGAGGAAATTTAGGATTTATCTGCTGGTCACAGTGGTGGCCAAAATTCCAACACTGAGGGGAAGGAGAAATCGGTTCTGATATGATCAAGGGGTACTGAAATTTTCATTGATTAATAGCTTAGTTTAGTTTTAAAAAAGGGCATTTTTGGTTTTAGGCAGTAGGTGCTGAAATTTTGCTTAAGTAGGGGGATATCTCTTCAATTTCGGCATTTGACCCTATTCTCTTTTTTCTTTCCTCTCATCCCCACTTCTATGCAAAAGCTAAAAATTTCATTGTTCTTTTCTCTCATCTTTTCCTCCAAAAGCCGAAACTCATAACCCTTCTCATCTTCATTCTTTTCCTATAACCGAATGATCATTGTTCTTTCCTTTATTCTCCATTTTTACTGATTTCTTCATAGCCGAAACTTTATAGGTCCTGTTACACTGTCTTTGTTTTGATCTTCTCAGAAGCTAAAATCTGTCAAGAGAAGTCGAACCTGTTGGTAAGTGCCGATTTCTTTTGATCTTTTCTCTTTTAGTTTTGGGGGCCATAGCCAATTGGCTAATGGGTTGTGCGGCCATCATTAATTTGATATTCTATTCACTGATCTTGTGTCTTGTTTGGGCGACATTTCAAGATTTAAAAGAGATCTAACCGCCTAAGTTCCTAGGATAAAAATTGGTAACTTCCCAATCCTATTGTCTTCTTTCGGGATTTCAAGGTAAGGATTTCAATTGTCCCTAAGTTGAACCATCAATTTCCTTTCTTTATTGTGCCTTAACCTAATGCCTCGTTAAGCAATCATTATAGTATCCTCTGACTAAGGTCATTCATGGACTCGAATGTCAGCAAATCGAATGAAGTGGTTGGATCTATAGTCCCAGCCCCAAAGTTCAAGAAATGTGTGTCAGTAGTATGGGATTGGCCGTCGAGTTGTGGACCGACTTCAGAATAAAACCTTAGAAAGTTAGCAGTCGTATCAACTTCTGATAGTGTCGACATAGAAAGTACTGTCCTGTCGGTAATCAAGTGTGTAGATCTCTATCACATTAGTTAATCTGTATTATATGTATGTTATGGGCTAAAATCTAAAAAATAAGGCTGTATGAATAGTCGTATTACCCAGAAAGGGTAGGCAACGGATGCCAGGTATGTAATCATAGAAACTTCTCTATGTGTATCGAAGTATGTAAAAGTCTGTGATCTATTCAGATATTATAATGTTCTGATTCTTGCATGTATGTATGCATGGGATGGGAGTGATATGATGAAAGGGGAAAAAGGTCACATGCGATCGATGGCTTTGCCACATAGGTCACATAATGATTGGTCTTTATGACAGGAAGCACAGTTGTCGAAATACTACAATGTATTATTAAGGTCGCATGGCGATCGGTGGCTTTGCCACATAGGTCACATAGTGATCGGTCTTTATGACAGACAGCACAGCTGTCGATATGGTGTGTAGCAGATGGAGGGTTGATTGTAGAAATCCCCACGGTGTGATGGTTGGTACGGGGGTGTATAGAGGATGGACTTTTAGGTTTGGGATGGGCCATGTTGCATGTAAATATATATTCTGTTGCCATTGTATATGGGCCCAGGGCCCATAATGTGTTTGTGGGCCTCAAGGATTTTATGTGTTTTTGGGATTTGCACACTGAGTCTTGGTGGCTCACCCTTTCATTTCTCCCAACTTTTCAGACGAGCAATAGATCGTGGACATAAGAGCCGAGGTAGACTCGAGAGGCCATCAAGTCTTTTATCTTCATAGACTATTTTCGATTTTTCTTTAAGTTTCAATTTTGGGATTATTTTTGTAATAAGGCCTCCATAACTTAGGTTATCGAACTATATTTTTTTTATGTTACATCTTATAAACTTATGTTTTCAAAGTCTTAATTATAAAGTGAAAGGAAAATGGGTTTTTCAGCATGTTCAACGCAAATGTTAAAGTTTCTTCAAAAATGTCACAATTAATGATTAGTCGATTAAAATAAACTGAGATTTTCAAAACCCTTCAAAGCAAAGTTTTCAAGTAGCATACCAGATCCGGTCATGACGTATGGGCTGGGTTTGGGGTGTTACATTTTTGGTATCAGAGCCCAGTTCAAAACTCGGGCTATGAAATGGGTCCAGTAGTGATTTGTAAAAGTGATGTATGTTTAAGAAATTTCAGTTGAGATATGGCCTTCGAGTCTACTGGCACCCGATCCACGCAGGTAAGTATTCTAATCTCATTATGTGATATGCCTGTTGGGCTTGATGGGCTCTATAGGGACGTAGGCTAGTATGCTAGAGTTTATGGACTTTAGGTTTAGTATAAACAATTCTTCAAATCTCTTTAGACTTAATTTCTAATTAAACATGTCTGTGAACAAGTCACAGGGTTAGGGTGTGGTAACAGGCATATGCATGTCTAGTATTGGATCTAGGGAGAGCTTGGTATTTAAGCGGTCCTAGCGGCTCACCTTCTCTTCACTGGAATCTTACCTGGTGCGTAGTGACTGTTCACCGTAGCCACGGGGACTTGTTGACGGGCCAAAATTTATAACTAAAACCCGAAAGGGACCAGCCACCCTATTTCGTAAAATTACTAAAATACCCTAGTTATGTAAAATTTTCAAAATACCCTCGATTTGTGAAAAATTCCCAAAATACCTTTGGTTTGCAAAATTACCAAAATACCCCCGGATTGTAAAATTATCAAAATACCCCTATTTTGTAAAATCACTAAGATACCCTATTTTGGAAAATTATGAGAATACCCTTAGGTAGTGAAATGACAAAAATACCCTTATGTGATGAATATGAGTTCATGGATGCTACTTGTATTTTGATGTGTGATGGTTGAATGTATGTGGATTCTAGAGCTAGGAAAATGGACACGAGGCTGAACCTTGTAGATAGAGTTGAATTGAAAGAACTCTTATTAAAACTATTCTCCATAAGATTGTTCGTTATTAATCAGTGGAAGAAATTAACAATTCATAAAATTCTGAATCAGATAAACCCGGATTGGTAGAATGAGCACTAGAGGACGTAGTGTGCGTGGCCGAGGTAGAGGCAGGATTGCTGTGTCAGAACCGGTTGGGTCTGGTCACGAGTCGAGGAATGAGGTACCAGTGCCACTAGCTGTAGAGGCAAAATTTTAGGATCAGATTGCCGAAGATGATGCGGTATCTCAGGTGATGTTGAGGGTTTTAGAGAGGGTTGCTGGGGCAGGCATGGGCACTAGAGCCCGAAAATCTGTGTCGGAGCGACTTAGAGCTAATGGGGCAGAAGTGTTTAGGGGAATTTCTGGGATAGCCTCGAGTACAGCTGAGTATTGGTTGGAGGCGGTCGAACGCATAATAGATGATCTGGATTTCACGGAAGAAGAGAAGCTGAAAGGAGTAGTGTCCCTTCTTCGGGACGAAGCTTATCAATGGTGGCTTACGGTTAAGGATGGGATAGTGGCTGACCGTATCACCTGGGATTACTTCAGAACAACGCTCTAGAGTAAGTACATTGGAACGAGTTATGTGGATGCGCAGCGTAGAGCATTTCTGAATCTGGTTCAGGGAAGTAGGTCGATTGTGGCGTATGAAGTGAAATTCTTATGGTTAAGCCGTTATGCTTGAGGGATAGTGGCCACAGAACATGAACCGTGTGTTCGATTTGAAGATGGCCTGAAGGGTGATTTACGTGTTTTGATAGCTCCACAGTAGGAGAGGGAATTTACTATGCTTGTGGAGAAAGCTAAGATAGCTGAGGAGGTAAAGCGAACAGAAAAGCTAAATCGGGATAAAGATAGAAGTGGAAGTAGGAGGAATTTTAGATCGTCAGGAGTAGCTTAGCGTACTCAGAAAAAACCTAGGTCGGATGGGCCAAATCGGTAGAGAGACCTACTGCTAACCAGACACGGAGGTGTGTTCGCTGTGGTAAATTCCATGTAGGTGAGTGTTTGGGCAGGCAGTGGAAAGTGCTTTAGGTGTGGATCTTTGAACCATCAGATTAGAGACTGTCCACAGCCACAGAGCGATGTAGGACCTGCAGGGTAGGGCAGGGAAATGCTCAGCCAGGTAGAGGAGGCCAGCAGCAACAGAGGGGTCGTGGTCCAACTAGAGGTGGTAACGATTTCGATCGGGGCTGTGGAGCACCAGGCCGAGGGCCAAGAAACACTTAGGCGAGACAGCCGGGGTTAGTCTATGCTGCCAGACATCGAGAGGAGGTTGACGCACCGAATGTTATAACCGATACATTTTTAATATTTGGTTTGCCTTACACTGCATTGATTGACATTGGGTCGACATATTCATATGTTGCTAGTAGTGTGTCTGGAACTTTAAGTTTAGATTTCGAGATTACCCCTAGGGCGATGACTGTAATTAGCCCATTAGGACAATCTGTGGTAGTAGATAAACTCTATTAAAAGGTACCCTTAGAAGTTCAGGGAATAGTTTTTCAGATGGATCTGATGGAATTACCGTTCGGGGAGTTCGACTTAATATTAGGCATGGACTGGCTGGCGAAGTATCAAGCTAATTTAGATTGTGTAGCCAAGCGTATGGTGTTGAAAACCCTCGAGGTGGTGAAGTGTTGGTAATAGGAGAAAGGGGGAACTGTCTGTCGAATGTAGTGGCGCCTAAGAGCGAAAGGATGGTTAGAAAAGGATGCGAGGCGGTTTTAATGTTTGTTAAGACTCGAAGCCAAGGACCTAACTGTTGGGGACGTTAGGACGGTGAAGGAGTTTCCTGATGTTTTCCCAAAATAGCTTCCAGGACTACCCCCGGATCGTGAAGTGGAGTTTGGTATCGATCTTTTTTTTGGGAACAAGGCCAATATCTATTGCTCCATATAGGATGGTGCCAAAAGAGTTGGTGGAATTGAAAGCGCAGATTTAGGAGTTGCTGGATAGAGGTTTATTCGACCAAGTGTGTCACCATGGGAAGCGCGGTGTTATTTGTCAAGAAGAAAGATGGATCAATGCTTGTGTGCATTGACTATCGTCAGTTGAATAAGCTAACAATCAAGAACAAATACACGTTGTCGAGGATCGATGACTTGTTTGATCAGTTGAATGGAGCCTCAGTCTTTTCAAAGATAGATCTGAGGTCAGGATACCATCAGCTTAAGGTCAAGGAGGCAGATATTCATAAGACGGCTTTTAGGACTCGCTATGGTCATTACGAGTTCATGGTAATGCCATTCGGATTGACCAATGTGCCAGCAGCATTTATGGACATGATGAACCAAATATTCCAACCCTATTTGGATCGGTTTGTCGTGGTATTCATAGATGATATCCTGGTTTTGTAACAGACCAAATTTGACCCTAATCGGAACGGTGGTTTTGGGACCACGAATCTGAGTTGAGAAATATTTTAATATTATATTTTGTGTTTATTATATGTGAATTAATGTGTATGAAAGTCTCGTAGAAAAATTTTATCGTTTGTGTGTTTAATTTAGAAAAAAGGACTTAATCGCGTAAAAAGTAAAAGTAGCAAACTATAGTGAAAAGTGCCTATTTGATGATGGCTTTTTAAAGTGGGGTATTAAAAGAGTAAATAGTCCAATTTTAAATTAGTGGGTGGCTAAAGTCACCATTGCCCTTATTATATATGTTAGTTTTATTTTATTAAAAGGGTTATATTAGTAATTTAGTATTAACTTATTATATGTTAAAATAAATAAAAGAAAAAAATCATTATCATCTTGGTGGTTCTTGGCCGAATGTTGAAGAAGAAAAGGGGTTTCATTCCTTTTAAATTTTTGGCACTTTAAAGCTTAAAATCAAGGTTAATTTGATTTTGGTTTTTGTTAATTTTTACGTTTTTGTGATTGTTGCTTCGTAAATTACCCGACCCATGCTTGAATTTTTGAAAATAACGTGTATATGAGGTTCGACCATTGATGTGTTCTTATGGTTTATGATGTTTGATGATTTTAAATTAAATATATGTTAAAGATTAATATGTTTTGTCTTTGAATTTTTGGTAAATTTGAGTATTTGGGCTTAATTGAAAAAATAATTTTTTAGAGGGGCTTATTTGTGAAATAAGTGAAAGAAATGAACTTGTATAGTCCTTAGGAGTATTCGGCCTTTAAGTAGTATTGAGAAATTTGGTGTATTTTGTGTTTTATGCAAATAGGATTAAATTGTGAAAATGTGAAATAGTAAGGGTAAAATGGTAAATTGCCTATTTATATGTTTAGGGACTAAATTGAGATGAAATGTACTTGAATGAGCTAAATTTTAACGTGTTTAGAGCAAGAACAAAGAAAAACGATTTGGATGGGGAAAACAAAGGTTATCGAGTAAGCGGTTTACTGTGATCATCGACGATTGAGGTAAGTCCTTAAGCAAGTATACACCAAAGAATTATTCTGAACATAGTATATGATGATGTTTGAATATTTAAAGCATAAATATACATGTGGGCGAATGTGGAGTATGAATTTGTAGTGAAATTAATTTGGTTGTCTGATGTGAATATGTATGTTTGGATTAATAGGTGAGAGTAAAAAATGAAGAATATGATATGATTAATAGTTTAGTACTAAGTACTATGTATCACAAAGTTGAATGTGTTGATATTTAGGCTTCATGCCTAGCAGGCTTAGTGCCAGTGACATATTCGGGCTTCGTGCCTAGCAGGCTTAGTGTCGGTGACATATTGAGCTTCGTGCCTAGCGGGCTTAGTGCCGATGACATATTAGGGCCGTGCCTAGCAGTGCTTAGTCTTAGGTGATATATTCGAGCTTCGTGCCTAGCGTGCTTAGTCTTGGGTGATATATTCTAAGCTTCGTGCCTAGCGTGCTTAATGCCGGTGATACTTTAAAATGAAGAAACCATAAATTGCTCGAGGTGTAACATAGTGAATCTATTGAGTTAAAACTTAGGTAAGCATAAGTCCCATTTTAATTCATCAGAAGTAAGGTAAGTTGTGATTAATGTTACTTGAGTTGAAATATTATGTTAAGAATGGTGTTATGTGACTTTGAGCTTATAATCGACGTGTATGAATATAGAAATAATAGAATTTTTAGTGTGATAATGTAATGGATATGAATGTTGAATTTACATGATTATAAACATGCGATTCATGTAATATATGTACTTTGTGCTTTGATGAGTTGCAGGTTAATGGTAGTGAAGTATAAGTAATTGAGTTACTAGTATTCAGTTTTGTATCAATTGCATATCGAAATATACATATACAATGTACTACATTTATTGATTAAAAATGTTAAAATGCTTGATTAGTGAATTATCTTTTGCTTAAGACTTACTAAGCTAGTGAGCTTACTCTGTATGTGTGTATTTCTATTTTATAGATCATTGACTCAACTACTTGCCTCGGGGATCATCAAGAAAGTCGACCACACTATCACTCTCTTTGGTATATATATATATTTACTTTTTGAATCAAAGGCATGTATAGGTTGTATTTTGATAAGTAATGAATGATGTTAGATTTTGTAAATGTATATATATGGCCTTGCGAATAAAAGGTCATTACTTTTGGATTAAGCATTGTTTATATGTTTGATATAATAGTCATTTTAATCTTTGGTATAAGATTATGCTTATAATGCTTGGAAGTTAAATGTAGTTGTATAGAAATGATTATATATGTATAAGTATGCTTATTATTATGTCGATGCGAATATCTCTACTTAGATTATTATGTGCTTGGTATAATTCAGAGATGATCATGGAAATGTATATACTAATGCTTTGGGTTGATCATTGAAGTTTTATATTGGGAACCGAATATATGGTCAATAGATTGGCTGTATTTATATATAATTTGAATTAGTTACATATCATGTGTGTTTGGTAGGTTATTCAATGATCTTGTATCCATGAATTAATAAGGTAAAATGAATTGAAGATTATGGTTTGACATGACTTCTATTTTAGGGACATTAGCATATTACAAAGAGCTTTGATGTGTATGTTTGGTTATGCTATAAGGTTTGAATTCACATATGTGAATGAAAAGCAAATAGATGTATTTATATATGTTTAACATATGAAATTTGGTGTTGTTATGTGGAAGCTTGATTCGAAACTTGTATAGATTATGAGTAATGATGTGTTCATTATGAAACCTAGTTTGTAACGTAAGTCTTGAACATTATTTGTTGATATGGAAAAATTTAAAAATGAGTATTGGGTTTATTCCATAAATGACTGTGCTAAACTCTGTCTAGTTCGGTAACGCCTCATAACTCTAATTCGGCGATGGATAGGGGTTAAGGGGTGTTACAGGTTTATTCAAGATCGGAGGAGGAACATGACTCACACCTTCGAGTGGTTTTGTAGATCTTGAGGGAGAAATAGCTGTATGCCAAATTCAATAAGTGTGAATTTTGGCTAAGGGAAGTTACGTTTTTAGGCCATGTTGTGTCGGTAGAGGGGATTAGGGTTGACCCTCGAAAAATTGAAGCGGTATTGGATTGGAAACTGCCTAAGTCCGTGGTGGAAATTCGGAGTTTTCTTGGACTGGCCGGCACTATCGAAGGTTTGTTGAAGGATTTTCTTCAATAGCGGCACCATTGACTAAGTTATTACGGAAAGGAGTTTCGTTTGTTTGGTCCAATAAGCAGCAAAAGAGTTTCGAGAAGTTAAAAAGGATTTTGACGGAGGCTCCGGTATTGATTCATAGGAGGTCGAAAAGAATTGTAATTTCTCGTGATGCATCACACGGGACTAGGATGCGTGTTGATGCAAGATGGAAAGGTTGTTGCGTATGCATCTCGGTAGTTAAGACCGCGAAACAAATTATCCCATCCATGATTTGAGTTGGCGGCGGTGGTTTTTGCTTTAAAGATTTGGAGACATTATCTGTACGGGGAGAAATCTGTTATTTACATCGATCATAAGAGCCTAAAATACCTTTTGACCCAGAAGGAGTTGAATCTAAGGCAGAGGAGGTGGATCGAGTTGTTAAAGGATTATGATTGCTCAATCGACTACCATCCGGGTAAAGCGAATGTGGTGGCGGATGCTTTAAGTCATAGAGTAATCTCTGACTTGAGAGCAATGTTTGCTCACCTTAGTTTATATGATGATGGGAGCTTATTGGCTGAACTTCAAGTGAGACCCTCTTGGGTCAATCAGGTTAATTAGAAGCAGCAGACCGATGAGTTACTAAAGGAGAAGTTTCATAAAGGATCAAGTGATGGATCAACGGGCTTCAGTATGAATGAGGAAGGACTGTTATGTTTTCAAGGGAGAGTTTGCATGCCAAAAGATCCAGAATTAAGGCATAGGATTTTGTAAGAAGCACATGGAAGTTCATATGCTATGCACCCCGGAGGGAGTAAGATGTATCGGGATTTGCGAGATCAGTTCTGGTGGCCGGGCTTAAAGTGAGAGGTAACTGAACTAGTGAGTAAGTGTTTGACACATCAGCGATGTAAAGGCGAGCATCGATTACCATCGGGGTTATTGCGGCCGATGAAGATTCCACAATGGAAGTGGGAAAGGATCACAATGGACTTTGTTAGTGGGCTACCCTCACGCCTACTAAGAAAGATTCAGTCTGGGTAATTGTTGATCGCTGGACGAAATCTGCTCATTTCATACCAGTACGGGTGATTACTCTCTGCAGAAGCTAGCTAGGTTATATATAGCAGAGGTAGTGAGATTGCATAGGGTACCAGTATCAATCATATCAGATAGGGACCCAATGCTCACATCGCAATTCTGGAAGGCTTTGCATCAAGCATTGGGTACGAAGTTGGATTTGATCTGACGTTTCATCCTCGCATGATGGACAGTTTGAGCGGGTAATTCAGATCTTAGAGGACATGTTGAGGGGATGTGTCCTTGATTTCGGAGGTATTTGGGAAGAGTGTTTACTGTTGGCGGAGTTTGATTACAACAACAGCTACCAGTCTAGTATTCAGATGGCGCCCTATGAAGCATTGTACGGGCGGAAGTGTCGTACTCCTACCTGTTGGATGGAATTAGGGGAACGTCAGATTTTGGGTCCGGAGTTGGTTATAGAGAAAGAAGAGAAGGTTGAGTTAATTCAAGCTCGAATAAAGGAAGTGTCGGACCGACAGAAGTCCTATGCAGACTTGAAGCGTAAGGACAAAGAGTTTGCAGTGGATGACAAGGTGTTCTTGAAGGTGTCGCCATGAAAGAAAGTGCTGAGGTTTGGACGGAAGGGTAAATTAAGTCCCAGATTTATCGGACCTTATCGGGTGTTGAAACAAGTAGGGCCGGTAGCCTATCAGCTAGAGCTACCTTCTGAGCTAAGCCAGATTCACAATGTATTCCACGTTTCTATGTTAAGACGTTACCGTTCAGATCCATCCCATGTGGTGTTTGTGGAAGAAATCGAAGTGAGACCTGACCTATCCTTTGAAGAAGAACTGGTAGAAATCATGGATCATGATGTCAAGGTATTGCGAAGGAAAACGGTTCCGTTAGTTAAGGTTCTATGGCGGAATCACGGTTCTAAAGAGGCTACTTAGGAACCAGAGGAAGCGTCTGGCGGCAATACACGATCTATTACGATCGGGTAATTTTGAGGCTAAAATTTCTTTAAGGGGTAGGCGTAACATCCGAATTAATGGGCCTATCGTTTAATGTGTGTGGTTGTGCTTGTTATGCTTGATAGAATGTTTTAGGGCTCCAGAATGGGCTCGAAGTTGGGCCGAGGCTTAGTCGAATTTTCTATTTGGACACTCTAGTGGAAAGTAAGTTAGGACAGGGCTTAAAAGACATTACCTGTGAATTAAAACACAAAAATGGGCTTGTGGCCCAGTGGTCAGTGGCGATATGCAGGGACTAGGAGTGGCGTGTCAAGCTATTAAGGAAGTCCAAGGTTTGAGTCACATAAAGCCCAATTCTTTTTAAATAAATTCAGCTAATTTTTGGCATTTAAGTGGGTAGAGTGGGACAGCAATAAGGCTTGGAAATAGGAGGATTTATTTGAGTGGATAATACAGATAATATGGCAGATAAAGGGAGGAAGAGGTAGTGTAATCTAGGATTCTTTTGGAGGTGTGATCAGATAAAGATAAGGGAGGAAATTTAGGATTTATCTGCTGGTCACAGTGATGGCCAAAATTCCAACACTGAGGGGAAGAGAAATCGGTTCTGATGTGATCAAGGGGTGCCAAAATTTCCCTTGATTAATAGCTTAGTTTTAGTTTTAGAAAGGGGCATTTTCAGTTTTAGGCAGTAGGTGCCGAAATTTTGCTTAAGTAGGGGGATATCTCTTCAATACCGGCATTTGACCCTATTCTCTTTTTTCTTTCCTTTTATCCCCACTTCTATGCAAAAGCCAAAAATTTCATTGTTCTCTTCTCTCATCTTTTCCTCCAAAAGCCGAAACTCATAACCCTTCTCATCTCCATTCTTTTCCTATAACCGAATAATCATTGTTCTTTCCTTTATTCTCCTTTTTGTCGATTTCTTCATAGCTAAATCTTCATAGATCCTGTTACATTGTCTTTCTTTTGATCTTTTCAGAAGCCATAGCTGATTGGCTAATGGGTTGTAAGGCCATCATTAATTCAATATTCTATTCACTGATCTTGTGTCCTATTTGGGCAGCATCCTGGGATTTAAAGGAGATCTAATCGCCTAGGTTCCTAGGACAAAAATCAGTAACTTCCCAATCCTATTATCTTCTTTTGGGATTTCAAGGTAAGGATTTTAATTCTCCCTAATTTGATCCATCGGTTTCCTTTCTTTATTGTGCCTTAACCTAATGCCTCGTTAAGCAATCATTATAGTATCCTCTGACTAAGGTCATTCATGGACTCGAATGTTAGCAAATCGAAGTAAGGGGTTGGATCTATAATCGCATGACCCCAAAGTTTAAAAAATGCGGTGTCGTGAAGACGGATTGGCCATCGGGTTGTGGAACGCCTTGTAACAAAACCTTAGAAAGTTAGCAAATCATATCGACTTACGATAGTGTCGACATAGAAAGTAATCGTCCTATCGATAATCGGTGTGTAGATCTCTATCACACTAGTTAATCAGATTATATGTATGTTATGGGCTAAAAGTCGAAAATGAGGTTTGTATGAGCAGTCGTATTACACAAAAAAGGTAGGCATGGGATGCCGATACGTAATCATAGAAACTTCTCTATGTGTATCGAAGTATGTGAAAGTCTGTGATCTGTTTAGATAGTATAATGTCCTGATTCTTGCATGTATGTATGCATGGGATGGGATTGATATGATGAAGGGGAAGAAGGTCGCATGGCGATCGATGGCTTTGCCACATAGGTCACATAGTGATCGATCTTTATGATAAAAGACAAATTGTCGAAATACTACAATGTATTATTAAGGTCGCATAGCGATCGGTGGCTTTGCCACATAGGTCACATAGTGATCGCTTTTATGATGAGCAGACCACTGTTGTCGATATGGTATGTAGCGGATGGAGGGTTGATTGTAAAAATCCCTACGGTGTGATGGTTGGTACGGGGGTGTGTAGAGGATGGACTCTTAGGTTTGGGATGGGCAATGTTGCATGTAAATATATATTCTGTTGCCACTGTGTATGGGCCCAGGGCCCATAATGTGTTTGTGAGCCTCAAGACTTTTATGTGTTTTCAGGATTTGCACACTGAGTCTAGGTGACTCACCCTTTCATTTCTCCCAACTTTTTAGATGAGCAGTAGATCGTGGATACGGAGTCGAGACGAACTCGATGGGCCATCAAGTCTTTTATCTTCATAGACTATTTTTGGTTTTTCTTTAAGTTTCAATTTTGGGATTATTTTTGTAATAAGGCCTCCATAACTTAGGTTATCGAACTATATTTTTTTTATGTTACATCTTATAAACTTATGTTTTTAAAGTCTTAATTATAAAGTGAAAGGAAACTGGGTTTTTCCAGCATGTTCAACGCAAATGTTAAAGTTTCTTTAAAAATGTCACAATTAATGATTAGTCGGTTAAAATAAACTGAGATTTTCAAAACCCTTCAAAGCAAAGTTTTCAACATTCAACCTGTAGCATACCAGATCCGGTGATGACGTATGGGCCAGGTTTGGGGTGTTACACAAGTGGCTTCCTCTAAACTGTGATTTCGCCACAAAACTTTAACCAATAGAACTGTCTTCCTTCTCAATACTTTAACATCTCGATCTAATATCTGAACTAGTTCTTCTTCAAAAGATAAATCAGGTCTTACTTTAATTTCTTCCACTGGCACAATGTGAGATGGATCTGAACGATAGCGCCTCAACATCGAGACATGGAATACATCATGTATCATGCCTCAATTCCAGAAGTAACTTAAGCTGATAAGCTACCAGTCCCACACGTTTCAACACCCGATATGGCCCAATGAACCTGGGCTCAACTTGCCTTTCCGTCCAAACCTCAGGACCTTCTTCCAAGGTGAAACTTTCAGAAAAACCCGATCACCCACTGAAAATTCTATTTCCTTACGCTTCAGATCCGCATACAATTTTTTCCTGTCGGAAGCTTCCTTCAACCGAGTCCGAATCAACTTAACCTTTTCCTCTATTTTTGAAACCAATTTCAGACCCAACAACCTTCGCTCACCCAACTCTGTCCAGCAGGTAGGGGTACGACACTTATGACCATACAACACTTCGTAGGGTGCCATCTGAATACTGGATTGATAGCTATTGTTGTAAGCAAACTCTGCCAACGGTAGAAAATCTTCCCAACTACCCCTGAAGTCAATCACACAGCCCCTTATCATGTCTTCCAAAATCTAAATTACCTCTCTCGACCACCATCACCGTGGATGAAATGTCAGTCTTCGAAATCCGATCTTGTACCCAACGCTGATGCAACGCTTTCGAATCGTGGACGTAAACCTAGGGTCTCATGCTCTATGATAGACACTGGTACCCCATGCAACCTCACAATCTCTGCTACATATAGCTTGGCTAACTTCTGTAGTGAATAATCAACATGAACCGGTATGAAGTGAGTGGACTTCATCAACCGATCGACAACCACCCACACTGAATCTTTCTTAGTAGGCATAAGAGGTAGCCCACTAACAAAGTCCATCGTTATCCTCTCCCACTTCCAAAGTGGAATATTCACTAGCTATAGCAACCCCGAAGGCAACTGATGTTGCGCCTTCACCTGCTAGCACGTCAAGCACTTACTCACATACTCGATAACTTTTTGCTTCAAACCTAGCCACCAAAATTATTCACGCAAATCTCGATACATTTTACTCTCGCCGGGATGTATATCTTATGGACTACTGTGCGCTTCCTAAAGAATCCTCTGTCTTAACTCAGAATCTTTTGGCATACAAGCCTTTCCATGAAAGCACAATACCCCATCACTATTCACACAAAAATCTTCTGTCTCACCACCTTCCACTTGCTGAAATCTAGAACTCAATGATTCATCTGACAACTGCTTCTCTTTAATCTAACTTACCCATGAAGGCTTCAGTTGAAGTTCAACTAACAAGCTTCTATCATCATACAAACTGATATAAGCAAACATTGCCCTCAAATCTGATATCACCTTACAGCTCAACGTATCTGCCACTACGTTAGCTTTACCTGGGTGATACTCGATTGAGCAGTCATAATCTTTCAACAATTCAATCCACCTCCACTGTATTAAATTCAACTCCTTCTAGGTAAGGAGATATTTCAGGAGATATTTCAGGCTCTTATGGTCGGTGTAGATAATCGACTTCTCTCCATACAAGTAGTGCCTCCAAATTTTCAAAGCAAACACTACTGCAGCTAACTCTAGATCATGTGTGGGATAGTTCACTTCATGTGGTCTCAATTGTCGAGACGCATATGCTACTACCTTTCCCTCTTACATCAACACACATCCTAACCCTGTATGGGACACATCACAATAGACGACAAACTCCTTTCCAGCTTCAGGCTGAATCAACACCAGTGCCTCAGTCAAAATCCTCTTCAACTTCTCAAAGCTTGCCTGTTGCTTATCTGCTGCCCATACAAACGGTACCCCTTTCCGTAACAACTTGGTTAAAGGTGCAACGATTAATGAGAATCCCTCCACAAACCTTCTATAATACCCAGCTAACCCAAGGAAACTTCGAATCTCTACTATTGACTTTGGTGGTTTCTAATCTAAAACAACTTCAATCTTTCGGGGATCAACCCTAATCCCCTCAGCAGACACAACATGCCCCAGAAAAGTAACTTCCTCAACCAAAATTCACACTTTGTCAATTTGGTATACTGATTCTTTCTCTCAAAATCTGCAGAACAATCCGAAGATGCGAATCATGCTCCTCTTCCGTCCTTGAATATACCAAAATATCGTCTATGAACACTATGACAAATCGATCCAGATAGGGTTGGAATACTCGGTCCATCATATCCATAAATGCAGCTGGCGCATTCGTCAACCCAAACAGCATCACTAAAAACTCATAGTGACCATAACGAGTTCGAAAAGCTGTCTTATGAATATTCGCCTCCTTGACCTTAAGTTGATGATAACCTGACCTTAAGTCTATCTTTGAGAAAACCGAAGTTCCTCGCAGTTGATCGCACAAGTTATCAATCCTTGGCAACGGGTATTTATTCTTAATTGTCAACTTGTTCAATTGCCTATAGTCAATGCACATCCACACCCACCCATCCTTTTTCTTGACAAATAACACCAATGCTCCCCACGGAGACACACTTGGTCGAATAAATCCCCGGTCCAACAGTTCCTGAATCTGGTCTTCAAGTTCCACCATCTCTTTCGGCGCCATCCTATACGGGGCAATGGACATCAGAGCTATTCCCAGAAGAAGATCAATGCCAAACTCTACTTCACAATCCGGAGGTAACCTTGGAAGCTCTTCTGGAAAGACGTCTGTGAACTCCTTTACCGTTCTAACATCCTTTACAGTCAACTCTTTGGCCTCTAGAGCACAGATGAAAGCTAGAAAGCATCACACCCTTTTCTCACCATCTTCTCAGCCTTTAGAGTAGACACCACATTGGACAGGTATTTCATTCTCTCACCTAACACTAACACCTCCTTATCCTCGAGATTCTTCAATGACATTCGCTTAGCAGCACAATCCAAGTTTGCTCGATACTTAACCAACCAATCCATGCCTAAAATCAAATCAAACTCACCGAACGGCAACTCTATCAAGTCTGTCGGGAAAACTATCCCTTGAACTTCTAAAGGCACACTCCTAAAGAGTCTGTTTACCACTACAAATTCTCCTAAAGGGATAACCATAGTTATCTCTCTAGAAGCAACCTCAGATCCTATGTTCAAAGTTCCAGACACAGTGCTAGCAACATACGAATGTGTAGACCCAATATCAATCAGTGCTATAAAGGGCAAACCAAAAATAAGGAACGTACCGGTTATGATGTCCGGTGCATCGCCCCCCTCTCGATGTCTAGGCGCAGCCAACCCAGTGTCTTGCATCCAGATTACAAAGCACTCTCTTGGAGTGCTTCTTGCCCTTGGCAAAAACCATTTCCTCCTCTAGCCGGACCACGACCTCTCAGCGGTTACTGACCACCTCTTCCGGCCTAAACATATCCGTGACCAACTTGTCGTGCTCTGTTTGGCTCCTATGGATAGTCTCTCACCAGATGATCTACAAACCCACACCTGAAGCACTATCTATTTCTTGTCTGACACTCCCCTCGAATGATATTTCCTACATCTAACACATGATTGAGACCGACCAATGGTAACAGGCTTTGCAACACGACTTGGCCCATCAAACCTAGGCCTCTTTTGGAAACTCCCATCGGATCTTGACAACCCAAAATTCCTTTTATTCCTACCCCTATCCTTATCCTGATTCTGTCTTTCAAATTGCTTCACATCTTTCGCTATCTTAGCCTTCTCAACCAGAATAGAAAATTCTCTCTCCCGCTGTGGAGCTATCAGTACTCACAACTCGTCCCTCAGACCATCCTCAAATCGGACACAACGCTCGTGATCTGTTGCAATGATACCCCGAGCATAATGGCTTAAACGCAGGAATTCTGTCTCATACTCAGCCACCGACCTACTCCCCTAGACCAAGTTTAAAAATGCCTTCCTCTGAGTGTCCACATAGCTCGCCCTAATATACTTTCCCTGGAACGCTACCTTAAAGAAGTCCCAGGTAATACGGTCAGCTGCTGTACCATCCCTTACCATGAGCCGCCATTGATATGCCTCATCTCAAAGGAGAGATACTACTCCTTTCAGCTTCTCTTCTGCGGTATAATCAAGATCGTCCATGATTCGTTCAACCGCTTCCAGCCAGTACTCAGGTACATTAGGAGCCACACAAGAAATACCCCTAAACATCTCAGTCCCATTATCTCGGAGTCGCCAAAATTGATTTTTGAGCTACTGATCTCGTGCTTGCTCCAGCAACCCGCTCTAAGACACGTAACATAGCTTGAGACACAACATCGTCTCCACCAGTTTGGTCCTAGAATCCCGCTTTCGCTACTGGTGATGCTGTCACTTCACCTTTTGGCCCATGCCCTAATTTCGAGGGTTCAGCCTCCACACCTCGACCTCTACCACGGCCTCGTATACCATGTCCACATCCTCTAGCACTCATGACTATGGATTCGACTTAATCTGATTAAAAGTTTTATGAATTAGTATTTCTTCCACTGTTTATTACCGAACAGTCTTATGAAAATAGCATTAGAAGTAGGTTTTCGAAAGAAATATTTCTAAAGGTCTCTATCCTTAGAGTTGTATTTCTCAAAACTATCCATCACAATATTTCATAAGAATTCAAGTAGCAATCAAAAAACTTAAAGTACAGATTGGTGCCGGAGACTCGGCTGCCATACTTCCAGAAAACATGTATTTTTCTAAACCATTTTCCAAACCAACTTTTGAAAATATTTTCAACCCCAAACCCACAGTCGAGTTTTACAAACCTAGGCTCTTATACCAAAATTGTAACACCCCAAACCCGGTCTATACGCTACGACCAAATTTGGTATGTTGCATGAAGGGAAGTTTGTAATTTTAACGAAAACATCGTAACTTATAAAACATTTCGTTTAGTGTCTCCATCTTAAAGACGATTTAAAAATTCTACTTGAAGGTTTTGTACCTACTTCTTATTAAATTGATCTAAAAGGGTGTAAACAATTTTTTTTACAAAAGTCAAAATCAAGGGATACCATAAGCGTGACATTTGAAATTAATGTTACGGTCTTAATAAAATCTCTGAATTAATTAGTTATTCGCAAGCCATCTTTTGTTAACACTTTGAAAACTATTTGTTTATGTTTTTAGCTTTAGAAAAACCCCATATTTGACAGTTTATAAAATATATAATATCAGCATTAAATCAAAACCCAAATTAAAGTTATAGCGACCTTATTGCATAATAAAATCCCAAATTAAAATAGGTTCAAATAAAAGAAACAAGTTTATGAGGAAACATTGCATGGCCACCTCAAGCTCGCCTCGGCTCCAAATCTGCAATCTAGCAATTACCTGCAAAATTAAGCAGATGGGTGAGTCACCGAGACTCAGTGTGTAATTTCCTTATAACACAATCAGCCTTAAGCCCACAGATACACATTGGGCCTCAGCCCACATAATATAACAATATTAAAATGTATGCAATGCAGCCCCAACCCAACCTAATTTTCCATCCTCTAGGTCACCTGAATCAACCAAACACCAGTGGCATCAAGCCACTGTGGTCCCAGACCACTTGGACAAAGTCACAGAATATATATAAACGTGGTACCAAACTACTGTGGTCCCAGACCACTATGACAATCTCTGGTAAGTATATGTGGGGCCAACCCGCTTGGTCCCAGACCACTGAGACAAGTCATTGATAAACATATGTATACGTGATTCCAAACCACTATGGTCCCAAACCACTGTGACAAGAGTCACTGAATCACACTTCCCCTTTTGCTCACATCCCAAAACCAGATGCAAACATATTATTCACGTACAGCAGTTAATCATGTCATACATAATCATATTATATGCAAAGCAACTACAACGGTACTTACAACCTTACCCACAAGGGTATCCCAACCGATTGCATAGTCGTTTTGGCTTCCAGCCATCACAGTTATTTACACAAAATAATAAAGAAAAAGTGTGAGCATTACACACTTGATTATGCGTAAAACTAGACACCTACGTTGACACTCTCGCTAGCAAGGATAATAGCTATTTGCCTATCCCAAGCAAACGCCGGCTCTCTACCACAGCCTGGCGAAAAGTCTCGAACCGTCGACACAACACGTCTCTTAAATTTAAGAGCAGAGATTACGGGTCCACTCCCCTCTTTATATTATCTGGCACTTGCATCCATGAAGAGAGCCTTGATCAGTTACTCAAAAAGAGACGCTGATTGTCTAACCAAAATATTTGATTTATACAAAGTACAACGAATAAAATCTTGCCAAAAAGAATAAAAGAAAAACTCCTTACCTTGACTACTAAGGAATTGCACCAGCGGATTTGACTTGCAATTCCAGGTGAACCCCTAAACAACTCACAAGTTAGAAAATGGTGTTCCCAAAATAAAGAAGAAATAGCCCTACGGCCTAAACAGGACACGAAGGAGGGCCTTCCCCTCATTCGGCCATAACAACTTACCACCCACCTTACGAGATCCCAAAGCTAAGCAGATGCTAGAAGGGTGTGCTTGCACTTCAACAGATTCGGTCTTAGGAAGAAGAAACAGACTAAGACTGTCGGCCTTAAGAGAAAAGAAGATAGAAAGGAAAAGAACAAGAACAGCTGACAAGGAGATTAAGAAAAAAATTACCTTGCGACTAGTAAATACCGAATGCAGAGGAAACTCTGACAGACAATAGAGACCTATCTATTTACTTCTCAAGATTCGGCAGAATTCGGCTCTGGAGATTACAAGAGGAAGAGATGAGAGGAACAAGATGTGAATGGATGAACAGAGATTCAAAGAAAAGGTTTTGGCCCCCTAAAAAATAGCCACAAGGATATATGGTGGCTATCTAACAGAGAAAAGAGAAGAGTTAAGGAGTAGCAGAGGATTCGGCAACATTGTGCACAAGAGAAAGATGAGACAAAAAGTGAAATGGTAGCTAGTGATTTCGGCAAGGGGAATGGAAACTCAAAAGAAAATAAGTGGATGAAAGGGAAAAAAAGAAAAGAAATGCTCAAAAGGAAATAGTAGGAACCCTACAACATAGAGGACCTGAAATGACTTAAAATGAAAGCTTAAAATGTCAAAAGGAGAAAACTAAGAACATAAGGGAAATTCGGCACATACTCATCCAAGCTTTTGATTTTGCTAACACACACACCCAATGTCGCCACTCTCTAGCCACAACAACACATAGCCAAAATTTCCCCCTCCAAGCTCCCCAAATTCGGCCAACACCTTCCACCTTCACCAAATCCCTTGTTTTGCTCCTACTTTCACTCTCCAACACCCATTTGAATTGGTTTGATCAATTCAAACTCCACAAGCACCCCTCCTCCACTCATTCAAATTTATTTGATTCATTCAACACCACCTTTGAAGAGTCCAAGCCGAATGCCAACACTCCACCCTCTTGAGCACAAAAAATAAAGCTCCCAGATGCTGCTGACGGGACTCGAACTCCTTCCCTCTCCTGCTCTCTTGTGACGCCACTCCCTTGCTCCTTAAGTGGCGTCACTTGCCACCCTACCACACTCCATCTTGTGTCAACAAACACAAGAAAATATTCTTCAGGCCTGCTTCAACCAGCTCTCCCCTCTAAAGTGCCCAAAAAGTAAAATTTTACCAAGGCTCATGCTTGACCCCTAGCCTTCCCAAGACCCCCAAACATACCAAAATAACATGCTTAATGAGCCAAACACAAGAAATAATGCAAAATACAGAACTCTTAATTCTCGGCTGTTACAAGTGGCATCGATATCTGATTACATGTAAGACCACATCTGGGACATTGGCATTGTATGATTATTCTAAGCACTCTGAATATCCTATTTAGTTCTGAATGGTTCAATGAGCAAGTTTGAGAAATGAATGAATATGTGAATTTTACATCCGTTTCAAGTACGTTGATACGTATAGATATATGCTTTGTATAAGCATGAAAGGTGAGTATATATGTGCATTAATGAAAATAAACATTTGAGGTATATGTATGTTTGAGATATGAGCAAATGCAATGGTTATGATATGATGAATTGATAAGAAATGGCAAACTAAATGAGCCAAAGAGATTATATATGTGCTTGAAATGAAGATATGATAAAGAATGCAAATAGCTATGCTATTTATGTTAAGTTTATTTGTATATGGCGTACTAAGCTTTTGAAAGCTTACTCTGTATGTCTGTTTTCCTATTTTATAGATCGTCAAAGCTACTGAAGGCTCAGAACCGTCGAGGATCGTCATCACAATACCTAAGCTCATTTTGGTACATTGAAAATGTGTATATAGTTAAATATGGCATGTATAGGTTAGATATTTTCGTATATGTTTGGAAGTGTAAATAGCCATGTGATGTGGCTAAGTAAATGTTGATAATGTGCATGAATGAATATGGAATATGATGCATGTTTTGTATAGCTAGATGGCAAGTGAAATGGTCAAGACTATGGTAAGTATATGAATGCAATATAAGTATACAATATTTGATAATGAAATGGTTGTATGTAGGGTAAAATGTGGATGTATCATGCTTGAATATATATGTGTTTTAGTTGTGAAAATTGGTATGCAAATTAGCATGTTTAGAAATGAGATTGAATGTGAAGATGTGTTAATTATTGAACATGACTTGGTTGTCAATTGTGTATGAGATGAATTGGTAATTTACTTGTAGGGATTGACTCTTGTGTAGGTGGCACTTGGACTTTGCAAGTGGTCTGTTTTACCTACACAGTCGTGGGTGTAAGTCAGTAGTTAGCCTATAGTTACACGGCCATGGCACACGAGCGTGCTTGGTGGCTGTGTGGATAAGTCAATATACTTGCTCTGATTTGACACGGCCAGGACACATGGTTGTGTCTAGTAGCCGTGGGAGGTACACGGCCTGCTTACAGGGGCATGTGACCTCTGTTATATAGAGAAGTTTTAAATTTTTGAGAACGTTCATATGTGCTTGGTTTAGTCATTAAGGTCTCTTTAACCTATAAAAAGGGACACTTGGTTGTGAATGATGATTTGTATTATAAAATATCTGTAAAAGTTTTTGATCTGCCCGATAATGCCTTTAACCCTATTCTTGCAACGGAATATAGGTTTGGGGTGTTACATTTGGTTGGTATCAAAGCTATGGTTTAGTCGATTCTCAGACTAACATAACGTGTCAAAGTCTAGTTATACATGCTATATATCTAAATTGTGATAGTGTGATGAATCCTGATGTGAAAAATGTGATTTTTATATAGTAATGGATCCCAAAAGAGCCGTAGCTAACGACGTAGAAAATAATGCGCCTGCTCCTGCGCAAGGGACATCACCTTCTAATCCAAGACCAGCTACTAGAGTCAAGACGGAGAAGCTAAACAAGCTTTCTTCCAGATGATGAGTGAGTGGTTCACTCAATTTGTAAGAAATAACCCAACTGTTTCGCAACCTCCGCCCTCGGTTAATCCCCCTTAGACATCTGCTATGCCTCCGACTACAAATCTGAATTTGTGGAACAAGCCTTCAATCGATAAAATCCATAAGTATGGGGTAGAAGAGTTCAGGGCTACCAGTGATGACGATGCTGAAAAAGCTGGGTTCTAATTAAAAAACACTATCCGAGTATGTGATGAGATGTCCTTGACTCTAAAAGAAAGTATTAAATATGTTGTTTCACTGCTACGAATGCCGCTTACCAATGGTGGAAGACTTTGATTTCTAAAGTTCCAAAGGAATGAGTCACTTGGGATTTCTTCCTGTCTAAATTCTGAAAGAATTACATCGGTGAGAGATTCGTTGATCAGAAACAAAAAGAATTTTTAGAATTGAAACAGGGCCGTATGACTATTACGGAATATGAACGAGAGTTTGTGAGACTGAGTCAGTATGCTCGAGAATGTATATCATCTGAAGCAATAATGTGTAAAAGATTTGAAGACGGCCTTAACGAAGATATCCGCTTGTTAGTCGGGATTTTAGAGATAAAAGAGTTTGTTGTACTTGTTGATCGACCGTGCAAAGCTGAGGCACTCGGGAAAGATAAAAGAAAAGCTGAGTCTAAAGCCCGAGATGTGAGAAAGAGATTTTCGAGCAAATCATTTCAGTCTACTTCAAAGAAATTTAGAGATGAACAAACCCGATCAAGAGATAATGTGGGACATTCGAATAGAAATCGAGATAGATCACAAATGAGCTCCAAAACTCCAGCGACTTCAGTAGCAAGTGTTGGAAATGTTCGATCTGAGAAACTTGAATGTAAGCATTGTGGAAAAAGGCATCCAGAAAGTTGTAGATTAAATAACAAAGCTTGCTTCAGATATGGATCATTTGATCATTTTATTCGTGACTGCCCAGAGTCTGTGAAACACCCCAAATCCGGCCCACAAGCCCTGACCGGATATGGCATGCTCCTAGGAAAAACCATTCGGATCCTATTTGAAACTTTGCTAAAATTTTTCATGTTTTTGAAAACAGTTGATTTGGGTTGGGCTCGAATTTAAAACCCGTGTTGATTAGGTGTCAAAACATTTAATATTTATACTTAAGAAAGATGGACTTTAATTTTGAATTAATAAAGATCGTGTCATACTTATATAAGTAAATATGCATGCGTAAACAGTTCAAACCAAGGCCTTATTACATCAAATCAAAACCCAAATTAAATTCAAAGTACTTAAAAAGAGAAAACCCAAAATAAAATGAAATAGACTCGAAGCTGAGCATGGCCACCCTTGAGCTCCTGCCGACTCGGTCCATCACTAAGTGTCACCTAAAAAATAATCCCACAAGGGGTGAGTCAAACAGACTCAATGTGTACAACCAACACAAGTCTTAATTAAATTGGGCATGTCAAATCATGCATAATAACATATATAATTAATGATGCAAACCCAACCCAAACCTAATTAACCATCCGCTACACATCACCCGCACCAACCATCACACCGTGGGACTACTAAGTCAACCCTCCATCCGCTACACATCATCAAGGCAACATCGCAATGCGATCGGCGTGCTCATCGCCCTTATAAAATTCGTGGCATAGCCACCAGATAAATATTCGTGACATAAGTCACCACATTCGAATATTGTGACATAAGTCACCACATTCAAATATTGTGACATAAGTCACCACATTCAGATATTGGTGTATAAAACCACCAATTCACTTCCCCTTTACATATCACCCATATGCCCCATGTCAAACATATCATGCAATATCATGCTTTATTTCACATTCTTATCACTATTGTCATTTTTATCATACTCATAGTAGGAGTAGGAAAACGTACCTGAATACTTCGTACCATTACATGGTACCTTAGCCACATCATAACATATTCTTGTAATATATTAATTAAAACATAATCATCAATTAATTAAAGCTTAGTGTGGGTACACACCGATTTACTTAGCGCTTAATTGAGATCCCGAAAACCCGATCTAATGCTTTAGATCTTAGTTCCTATATTCGGCCATGTTAGACATATTAGCAAAACTTATTCGGCCATATAACCAAATCCTGGAGGAAACATAATCGAAATCTTACCTTGCTTGCCAATTTGAGTACTTCTCAAATCCCGAAAACTTTGTGATACTTCTTTCTTGCAATTGGCCAACACTAGTTCACTAGACTTGGTTAGTTTCGGCTTTTAAATAAATATGAAATAGATCTTGAATCACTCAATAAGCCTTGGCCGAATATCTTGGGTACTAACCTTGCAATTTTAAATCCCGAAAGTGGTTACTTGCTTTGAAGTTGTCAAAATCCCTACTTGTCAAGTGTTAGAATCAGTTTTAAGTATAGATCTAAGAGAATGGCCTTTGGCCGAATACTTCATACCACTTACCTTAAACACTTCAAATCCCGAAAGTCTCCTTACTGTCCCTTAACGTTGGCTACACACAAAAGAACACAAGGTTATGGCACTATACACATTCAGCCATCCCTAACCAAGGTTTAACCATTGTTTTCGGCATCTTAAAAGAATAAGAACCCAAAACCGATTGCTTAAGGAGGAGATCACTTACCACTATGTCACTTACCTTAGATCTGAAATCCCGAATGTTTCCCTTAGAAGTCAACTAAAGACATTAAGGCATTAGAATCTTGATTTCGGCTTTTAAGAAAAAGAAATAAAAGAATTGATAAGTGAGCCTTACCCTTACTAAAATCAACAACACTCATGCTTGACACCACAGAAGGTTTCGGCTATAGGCTAACTGTTGAACAACAAGTTTCGGCTTTTGATGATTTAAAGGACCAATCGGCTAGGAGCCCCTTGAGTATTCAGCTAGAATAAAAGAAAAAGAAAAGAAAGGTGGTGGCTTTGGAGAGAAAAAGAAAATGAAAAATAGGCTTAATTGCTTTGTAAAATTCAGCTATCATCCCCCCTCCTTACTAAACTTGGCCGAATATTTCATTAGAGGAGTCCTTAGGCTGGCCACCTCTTCCTCTCACTATCAAATCCCTTATTTCACTCTTCCTTAGCCAAATCTTGAAGTGTCCCTGTGCCGTCCACTTCCTCTTCTCCAGAGTCCATGTACCGTCCACTTCCTCTCTTCCTTGTAGCAAAATAAAGACTTTTATTTGCTTCTCTTGTGACTCGAACCCTAGGCCCATTTGCACCTGCTTGTGGCGTCACTTACAGAGGCTTTAAGTGGCGCCTTGTAGCCACTTTACTAAGCCCAATTTCATGTCACATTTCCTCTATTGATTTTCTTAAGGCCTCACAGGCTTAACTTCCTCTTAACACTTAAAAATCTAATAATTTTTAAGCTATTCCCCTTCACACTAAGGTTCACAAAATTCATAATACACATTCACAACACACACAGGCATGTAATTTTATACAATTTAGTAATAATGCATAAGCCATAATTTGGGATATTACAGTTCTACCCCCTTAAAATAATTTTGACCTTGAAATTACCTGGCTAAAATAGGTGGGGGTATTACTGTCGCATTGCTTCTTCCGGCTCCCAAGAAGCTTCTTCCGATCCATGGTTACACCACAACACCTTGACCAAAGGGACCGACTTCTTCCGAAGCACCTTCACATCTCGTTCCAGGATCTGGATCGGCTCTTTCTCATAAGACAGATCTGGTCTCAGCTCCACCTCTTCAACCGGTACTATGTGAGACGGATCCAATCGATAATGACGTAGCATGGAAACATGGAATACGTCATGCATCTACTTCAACTCTGATGGCAACTCTAACTGGTATGCCACCGATCCAATTCACTTCAATACCCGATAAGGTCCTATAAACCTTGGACTTAACTTCCCTTTGCGTCCAAATCTCATCACTTTCTTCCAAGGCGAAACTTTAAGGAATACTTGATCTCCCACATCAAATTCGATCTCCTTCCATTTGAGATCTGCATAAGACTTTTGCCTGTTAGAAGCCTCCTTCAATCGAGCTCGAATTACACTAACCTTCACTTCAGATTCCGCTACTAACTCTGGACCCAAAATTTGACGTTCTCCTAATTTCGTCCAACATGTAGGAGTGCGACACTTTCGACCATACAGTGCTTCATACGGTGCCATCCGAATACTGGCCTGATAGCTGTTGTTGTAAGCAAATTTCGCTAGAGGCAAATATTCTTCCCAACTTCCTCTGAAGTCCATCACACAGCCTCTTAACATATCCTCTAACACTTGGATCACTCGCTCAGATTGACCGTCTGACTGTGGATGAAAGGCCGTACTGAAGTCGAATCTGGTGCCTAAAGCCTGGTGTAGAGCTTTCCAAAACTGAGACGTGAACCTCGAATCCCTATCAGAGATAATCGACATCGGCACTCCGTGCAAAATCACAATCTCCGCAACATACAACTTTGCTAACCTCTGGAGAGAATAGTCCACCCGCACCGGAATGAAATGCGCGGACTTTGTCAGCCGATCCACTATCACCCATACCGAGTCCTTTTTAGTAGGCATAAGGGGAAGCCCACTAACGAAGTCCATGGTAATTCTCTCCCACTTCCACTGCAGAATTTGTATTGGCTGAAGCAACCCTGACGGAACTTGGTGCTCAGCCTTAACTTGCTGGCACGCCAAACACTTGCCAACATATTCAGTCACTTCCCGCTTAAGACCAGGTCACCAAAACTGTTCCCTTAGGTCTCTGTACAACTTACTGCCTTCAGGATGCATAGTATAAGGGCTACTATATGATTCCCAAAGAATTTTTTGCCTCAAATCCTCATTCCTCGGCATACAGACCTTACCATTGAAGCATAATACTCCCTCGTCATTAATATCATAATCCTCCAACTCTCTATTCTACACCCGTCGTAACTTAGCACTTAAATCCTCATCCATTAACTGACTTTCCTTTGCCTCATTCAACCATGTCGGCTTTACTTGCAGCTCTGCCAACAAACTTCCATCATCATACAAGCTCAGATGTGCGAACATCGCTCTCAGATCCGACACTACCTTCCGACTTAAGGCATCTGCCACCACATTTGCCTTGCCTGGGTGGTACTCTATCGAACAATCATAGTCCTTCAATAATTCCACCCACCTTCGCTGTCTCAGATTCAACTCCTTCTAAGTCAGCAGATACTTAAGGCTTTTGTGGTCTGTGTAGATCACCGACTTTTCTCCATAAAGATAATGCCTCCATACTTTAAGGGCAAAGACCACTGCCGCCAATTCCAAGTCGTGCGTCGGGTAGTTAACCTCGTGTGGCCTTAGTTGTCGAGACGTATAAGCAACCACCTTCCCGTCTTGCATAAGGACACCTCCCAATCCTGTATGGGAAGCATCACAATATACCACAAAATCCTTCCCTGCCTCAGGCTGAATCAAAACTGGAGCTTCGGCTCTTAAGCTTCTCAAACCTCTCATGTTGCTTATCGGTCCAAACGAAAGGCACTTCCTTTCTCAACAACTTTGTCAGAGGTGCAGCTATCGATGAGAACCCTTCCACAAACCTTCGGTAATAGCCTGCTAATCTGAAGAAACTCTGAACTTCCGCCACATACTTAGGGGGTTTCCAATCCAAAACTGCCTCAATCTTTCGAGGATCCACCCTTATTCCTTCTGCAAACACCACATGTCCTAAAAACGTAACCTCTTTAAGCCAAAATTCACACTTGCTGAATTTGGCGTAGAGCTTCTTCTCCCTCAACACTTGCAACACTATCTGGAGATGCTCATCATGTTCTTCCTCGGACTTCGAATACACCAAAATATCGTCTATGAACACAACAACGAACCGATCCAGATAGGGTTGGAAAACTAGTTTATCATGTCCATAAATGCAGCTGGGGCATTCGTCAATCCAAACGGCATTACTACGAACTCAAAATGCCCATACCTTATTCGGAAAGCCGTCTTATGGATATCAGCCTCCTTCACCTTAAGCTGATGATATCCAGACCTTAAATCTATCTTTGAAAATACTACGACCCCCTTCAACTGATCGAACAAGTCATCTATTCTTGGCAAAGGGTACTTATTCTTGATGGTCAACTTATTCAACTGACGATAATCTATGCACATGCGCATAGTTTCGTCCTTTTTCTTCACAAACAAGACCGGTGCTCCCCATGGAGACACACTGGGTCGAATAAACCCACTGCCTAGCAACTCTTAAATTTGAGCCTTGAGCTCAACCAACTCCTTTGGTTCCATTACAGATGGGCGATTGACACAGGAGTTGTGCCGACAAAGAACTCAATTCCAAACTCTACCTCCCCGTAAGGGGTATTCACAGTAATTCCTCCAAAAGACATCCACAAACTCCCTTACGGTTCTAACTCCACTAACTCCCCCTTCTTCCGCATCCAAAGCACTAATGAAGGCCAAAAATGCCTTGCACCCTTTCCGAACCATCTTATCAGCCTTTAAAGCAGAAACTACATTAGATAGGTAGTTTCTTCTTTCTCCTATCATAACTACTTCCTCATCCTTGGGAGTCCTTAACTCCATTCATTTGGCCGCACAATCCAACACAGCCCGATGCTCCACTAGCCAGTCTATGCCAAGTATAAGATCAAATTCCCCGAAGGGTAATTCCATTAAGTCGACAAGAAATACTGCTCCCTGAAGCTCCAAAGGAACACTCCGAAATATCTTGTTCACTACTACGATTTGACCTAGTAGGCTTACTACAGTCATCTCCCTACTAGATAGTTCAGAGGCTATTCATAAAGTTTCAACTACTCTACATGCAATATAAGAATGGGTCGAACCCCCATCAATCAAAGCAACATAAGGCTTGCCAAATATAAAGAACATACCGATTATGACGTCCAGCGCATCTCCATCCTCCCTCCGATGAACCGCATAAACCAAACCCGATTGTCTTGCCTCCATGTTACCAACACCTCGGCTCGGTGTTCCCCATCCTCTTTCAGAGCCATTACATCTGCCAGCCGAACCACGTCCTCGCGGTGGCTGCTGTCCTCCTCTTCCAGCCTGGTTAGGACCTCGGCTTACCGGTCGACCCCCTTCGGTTCTCATAGGACAGTCCTTAATCATGTAGTCCTTGGACCTACACTTAAAACATCCTCTTATTTTCTTCCAACACTCTCCTAAGTGTTTCTTCCCACACTGATCACAAGTACGGTATTGCCCTCCAGTAGTAGCTTGCTGACCTCACGGCCCATCAACTCTAGGCCTCTTTTGCTCATTCCTAGATGGCCTTGATGATCCAAATCCTCTTTTTGCCTATTTCGATCGGTGTTCTGCCTTACAAAATCCTTGATACCCCCGGCTACCTTAGCCTTCTCCACCAACACAGCAAACTCTCGCTCTTGTTGTGGAGCTATCAGCAACCTCAGATCATCCCTTAGTCCGTCCTCAAACTAGACACACCACTCATGCTCAGTTGACACTATGCCTCGAGCATAACGGCTCAGCCTTAGGAATTCAACAGCTTCGTACTCCGGACTTGTTCCCTTGAACCAGCCCTAGAAATGCCTTCCTCTGTGCATCAATGTAATGAGTACCAACATACTTCTTCTGATATACCGCCTTAGCATAATCCCACGTGAGTTCCTCAGCTGTAGCACCATCCCAAATCGTGAGCCACCATTGATATGACTCATCGCAGAGAAGCGACACCAACCCTTTTAGTTTTTCCTCATCAGTTAAATCGAGCTCATCCATGATCCACTCAGTTGCTTCCAACCAATACTCAGTGGTACTGGGTGCCACACCTGATACACCACGAAACACCTCTGCTCCGTTGGCTCGGAGTCGCTCAGGTATCGACTTTCGAGCTCCCATGCCTCCACCGCTCCACCACCCTTTCTAAAACCCATGAGATCGCTTTGTGACATCTGCATCATCCCCGTCGATCTCGATATTCCACATCGTGGTGGTGGTGGTGGTGGCATTTCATTTTCAAATCCTTGACCTGATCTAACGGGTTCCGACATGGTCATTTGGCCTCTTCCATGGCCACGCACGTTACGACCACGTCCCATTGAATTCATACTTCCAATTTGCGTTTATCTGATTAAAGAATTTTATGTATTAATTTTGTTCCACTGATTTATCACGAACAGTTTTATGTTTAATAGTTCTAGGAAGTAGTTCTTTCGATTTCATACACATACAATCTCAAATCATACATTTTGTCACACACAGGAACTTGCGTTCATTACAGAGTAATGTTGTAGTTGGCATTGTTTGTTGTTTTCCACTACCCAGGGGCATTTTCGTAATTTTATCCTATAGGGGTATTTTGGTAACTTTTTTTCCAAATTAGAATATTTGAAAATGTTGCAAAATAGAGATTGTTGATATTTTTATAAAATTAAAATACTTGCTGGAGAAATTTCAAGAGTGAAATGGTAATTTTATACACTAGGGGTATTTTTGTAATTTTACAAGCCAGGGTCGTTTCGGTAATTTTTTGCAATATATGGTTCTTGGTGACTTTTCGAGACAAGGGTATTTTTAAATATTTTTAATTTGAGGTACTTGATAATTTTTGTCACCGAGGGTATATCGGTCATTTGTACAGGTTAGGGGTAATTTGGTCATTTTGTAAGTCAGGGGTAATTTTGTAAATTTTCCAAATCAGAGTATCTTAATATTTTGTAAAAATATGGTTTTTTGATATTTGTAAGGTAAGAGATTCTTGATAAAATTGTGGGTAGTAAGGAAATTTTATGATCCAAGGGCATTTTAGTAATTTTTCCAACCAAGGGTATTTAGGTCATTTTAGTAAATCGAGAATATTTGGAAAATTTTTTCAAAATAGTTTTCCTGCTCATCAAAAGGATAATTTGGTGATTTTTAAAACTAGGGTTTTTGTGAAAATATGGCTAGTCCCTTTCGGGTTTTAGTTATTGGGTTTAGCTTGTGGGTGAGTCCTCTTGGTTAGGGTGAACCATCACTGCGCACCAGGTAGGATTCAAGTGGGTAGGAGGTGAGTCACTAGGACTGCTTAAATACCAAGCTCCCACTGAAACCAATCCTAGACATGCGCACAACGGTTGCCACACCCTAACTCGGTGACTTAGACACAGGTTTGTTTACTTAGGCTTTAAGTTTTATGTAACTTGGTGTTGAAGTAAACTAATCATAGGGTTTAATTCCTAACTTACTAATCTACATCCCTATAATTCCCACATACAAATCACAAAAAGGTTAGGGGTACTTACCTGGTGGACTTCGGGCCGGAGACCCAGGTGCCATGCCAGAAAAACTTGCTCATTTCTTAATAAAATCCAATTTTCCAAAAGAAAACGTTTTGGGCCCAAAAAGCCCTCAAGGTTGAGTTTTGAACCGGGCTCTGATACCAAACTGAAACACCCTAAACTCGGCCCACAAGCCCTGACCGGATCTGGCATGCTCCTAGGAAAAACCATTCGGATCTTACTTGAAACTTTGCTAAAATTTTTCTTGTTTTTGAAAATAGTTGATTTGGGTTGGGCTCGAATTTAAAACCAGAGTTGATTAGATGTCAAAACATTTAATATTTATACTTAAGAAAGATGGACTGTAATTTTGAATTAATAAAGATCGTGTCATACTTATATAAGTAAATATGCATGCGTAAACAGTTCAAACCAAGGCCTTATTACATCAAATCAAAACCCAAACTAAATTCAAAGTACTTAAAAAGAGAAAACCCAAAATAAAATGAAATAGACTCGAAGCTGAGCATGGCCACCCTTGAGCTCCTGCCGACCCGGTCCATCATTGAGTGTCACCTGAGAAATAATCCCACAAGGGGTGAGTCAAACAGACTCAATGTGTACAACCAACACAAGTCTTAATTAAATTCAGGCATGTCAAATCATACATAATAACATATATAATTAATGATGCAAACCCGAACCCAAACCTAATTAACCATCCGCTACACATCACCCGTACCAACCATCACACCGTGGGGACTATTAAGTCAACCCTCCATCCGCTACACATCATCAAAGGCAGTCGCTGCAGTCGGCATGCTCATCGCCCTTATAAAATTCGTGGCATAGCCACCAAATAAATATTCGTGACATAAGTCACCACATTCAGATATTGTGACATAAGTCACCACATTCAAATATTGTGACATAAGTCACCACATTCAGATATTGGGGTATAAAACCACCAATTCACTTCCCCTTTACATATCACCCATATGCCCCATGTCAAACATATCATCAATATCATGCTTTATTTCACATTCTTCTCACTATTGTCATTTTTATCATACTTATAGTAGGAGTAGGAAAATGTACCTGAGTACTTCGTACCATTACATGGTACCTTAGCCACATCATAACATATTCTTGTAATATATTAATTAAAACATAACCATCAATTAATTAAAGCTTAGTGTGGGGTACACACCTGATTTACTTAGCACTTAATTGAGATCCCGAAAACCCGATCTAATGCTTTAGATCTTAGTTCCTATATTCGGCCATTGTTAGCCATATTAGCAAAACTTATTCGGCCATATAACCAAATCCCGGAGGAAACATAATCAAAATCTTACCTTTCTTGCCGATTTGAGGACTTCTCAAATCCCAAAAACTTTGTGATACTTCTTTCTTGCAATCGACCAACACTAGTTCACTAGACTTGGTTAGTTTCGACTTTTAAATAAATATGAAATAGATATTGAATCACTCAATAAGCCTTGGCCGAATATCTTGGGTACTAACCTTGCGATTTTAAATCCCGAAAGTGGTTACTTTCTTTGAAGTTGTCAAAATCCCTACTTGTCAAGTGTTAGAATCGGTTTTAAGTATAGATCTAAGAGAATGGCCTTTGGCTGAATACTTCATACCACTTACCTTAAACACTTCAAATCCTGAAAGTCTCCTTACTGTCCCTTAACGTTGGCTACACACAAAAGAACACAAGGTTATGGCACTATACACATTAGGCCATCCCTAACCAAGGTTTAACCATTGTTTTCGGCATCTTAAAAGAATAAGAACCCAAAATCGATTGCTTAAGGAGGAGATCACTTACCACTATGTCGCTTACCTTAGATCTGAAATCCCGAATGTTTCCTTTAGAAGTCGGCTAAAGACATTAAGGCATTAGAATCTTGATTTTGGCTTTTAAGAAAAAGAAATAAAAGAATTGATAAGTGAGCCTTACCCTTACTAAAATCGACAACACTCCTGCTTGACACCACAGAAGGTTTCGACTATAGGCTAACTGTTAAACAACAAGTTTTGGCTTTTGATGATTTAAAGGACCAATCGGCTAGGAGCCCCTTGAGTATTTGGCTAGAATAAAAGAAAAAGAAAAGAAAGGTGGTAGCTTTGAAGAGAAAAAGAAAATGATTAATTACTTTGTAAAATTCGGCTATCATCCCCCCTACTTACTAAACTTGGCCGAATATTTCATTAGAGGAGTCCCTAGGCCTGCCACCTCTTCCTCTCACTATCAAATCCCTTATTTCACTCTTCCTTAGCCAAATCTTGAAGTGTCCCTGTGCCGTCCACTTCCTCTTCTCTAGAGTCCATGTGCCGTCCACTTCCTCTCTTCCTTGTAGCAAAATAAAGACTTTTATTTGCTTCCCTTGTGACTCGAACCCTGGGCCCATTTGCACCTGCTTGTGGCGTCACTTATAGAGGCTTTAAGTGGCGCCTTGTAGCCACTTTACTAAGCCCAATTTCATGTCACATTTCCTCTATTGATTTTCTTAAGGCCTCACAGGCTTAACTTCCTCTTAACACTTAAAAATCTAATAATTTTTAAGCTATTCCCCTTCACACTAAGGTTCACAAAATTCATAATACACATTCACAACACGCACAAGCATGTAATTTCATACAATTTAGTAATAATGCATAAGCCATAATTCAGGATATTACAGTCTGTTGAGCCAGAGACTTTTCAGAATTTGAGATCTGATAATACACCTGTGAGAGGTAGACCTTCTTGAAATGTTGTAGTTAGAGAACTACGAGAGGTACTATTACGAGATTCGAAGCTAGAGCGCCTGCCAGAGCATATGTTATTCGAGCTCGGGAGGAAGCTTCATCTCCAGATGTTATAACGAGTACATTTACACTTTATGATACTTCCGTGATTGCATTGATAGACCCTGGTTGTACTCATTCGTATATATGCATGAACTTAGTATCTAGTAAGATTTTGCCTATAGAGTCTACCGAATTTGTTATAAAAGTATCAAACCCCTTATGTAAAAGTGTTTTGGTTGACCAAGTATGTAAGAATTGTCCGTTAATGTTTCAAGATACATGTTTTCCTGCTGATTTGATGCTTGTTCCATTCGATGAGTTTGATATCATTCTGGGTATGGACTGGTTAACATTGCATGATGCTGTTGTGAATTGAAAAAGAAAGATTATTGATTTGAGATGTCCGAATGATGAAATAATTCAGGTTGGGTCTAATGATCTAAATGGATTGCCTACTGTAATATCTGTATTGAAAGCTCAGAGCTATATGAAAAAGGGTTACGAAGCTTATTTTGCTTATGTGATTGATTTGAAAGTGTCTGAAAAGAAAGTTGAATCAGTATCAGTCATTTATGAGTTTCCTGATGTATTCCCTGAAGAATTGTTGGGATTGCCTCCGATACGTGAAGTTGAATTTGGTATTGATCTGTTGCCTGGTACGACACCTATTTCAATAGCTCCATATAAAATGGCACCAACAGAATTAAAAGAGTTGAAATCACAGTTGCAAGAGTTAACTGATAGAGGGTTTGCTAGACCTAGTTTCTCACCTTGAGGTGCTCCCGTTTTGTTTGTGAAAAAAGAAAAATAGCACGATGAGAATGTGCATTGACTATCGTCAGTTGAACAAAGTGACCATAAAGAACAAATATCTGTTGCTCAAGATTGACGATTTGTTTGATCAACTAAAAGGAGCCACTGTATTTTATAAGATCGATCTGAGATTGGGATACTACCAGTTGAGAGTGAAAGATTCAGACGTTCTGAAAACTACTTTCAGAATGAGGTACGGCCATTAAGAGTTTTTAGTTATGCCTTTTGGACTAATGAATGCTCCTGCTATTTTTATGGATATGATGAATAGAATTTCCAGACCATACCTAGATCAATTTGTTGTAGTTTTCATTGATGACATTTTGATTTATTCACGTAATGACACTAAAAATGCTGAACATCTGAGGATTGTGTTGCAAACTCTGAGAGAAAAGAAATTATATGTGAAATTCAGTAAATGTTAATTTTGGTTGCATGAAGTCAATTTTCTGGGACATATAGTATCAACTGGAATACGAGTCGATCCGAGCAAGATTTCTGCTATTCTGGATTGGAAACCTCTGAAGAATGTGTCTAAAGTCCTAGCTTTCTGGGACTAGCTGGTTATTATCATCGATTTGTAAAAGGCTTTTCGAAGATTGCAACCCGGTTGACAAGATTGCTTCAGAAAAATGTAGTTTTGAATGGTCTGCTAAATGTCAGAAAAGCTTTGACCAGTTGAAAGTTTTATTGACTGAAGCTCTGATTTTAGTACAGTCAAAATCGGGTAAAGAATTCGTGATGTATAGTGATGCTTTGTTAAATGGTCTGGGATGTGTTCTGATGCAAGAAGGCAAAATCATAGCTTATGCTTTGAGATAATTGAAGCCGCATGAAAAGAATTATCCGACTCATGACCTCGAGCATGTTACAATTGTGTTCACATTAAAGATTTGGAGTCATTATCTGTTCGGTGAGAAATGCCATGTGTTTTAGGATCATAAAAGTTTAAAATATCTGATGACTCAGAGAGATTTGAATCTAAGTTAGAGAAGATGGTTAGAGCTGTTGAAAGATTACGAGCTTGTGATAGATTATCATTCGGGTAAAGCTAATGTTGTTGTTGATGCACTAAGTCAAAAGTCACTATTTGCATTGTGTGCTATGAATGCTCAATTAGATTTGTCTGATGGTAGCTCATTGATAACCGAATTGAAACCAAACTGTTGTTTTTACAAGCAGATATGTGATACTCAGAAAGTTGATAATGAAATAAAAGTGAAACGATCTCAGTGTGATTCAAATTCTGATTTTGAATTTTGAGTTGTTGATGATTGTTTGAGATTTCGATATCGAATCTGTGTTTCGAGAAACCCAGAGTTGTTACAGCTAATTTTGAGTGAAGCACATAACAGTCGTCTATCTTTTCATCCCAGAAGTACTAAAATGTATCATGATTTGAAGCAACAATATTGGTGGTTAAGAATAAAACGAGACATTTCTGACTATGTATCGAAATGTTTAGTCTGTCCGCAAGTTAAAGCTGAACATCAAGTTCCATCTGGTTTGTACAATCGATTCTGATTCCCGAATGGAAATGGGATAGAGTAATGATGGACTTTGTTTCGGGATTGCCTCTGACTCCGAGAAAGAAAGATGTGATTTGGGTCATAGTTGATCGATTAATGAAATCTACCCATTTTATTCTAGTACAATCTGATTATTCACTTGATAGATTAGCTGAGCTTTATATTTTTGAGATTGTGAAATTACACGGGGTGCCACTATCCATTGTATCAGATAGAGATCCGAGATTTACATCAATATTTTGGAAGAAATTGTAAGAAGCTTTAGGCACGAAACTGCATTTTAGTAGAGCTTTTCATCCGCAAACGGATGGTAAATCCGAGCGGATCATTCAGATTCTTGAAGATATGTTGAAATGCTACATTCTTGAGTTTGATGGTACGTGGGAACAGTACTTGCCATTGGTTGAATTTTCTTATAATAATAGCTTTCAGTCGAGTATTAAAATGGCAGCATATGAAGCTTTGTGCGGATGTAAATGGCGTACACCTCTGTATTGGACCGAGCTTAATGAAAATAAGCTACACGGGGTTGATCTAATAAAGACACTGAACAGAAAGTGAAAATAATTCGTAATAGTTTGAAAGAAACATCTGATCGTCAGAAGTCTTATGCTGACTTGAAACGAAAAGAGATTAAATTTGAGATCGGTGACAAAGTGTTTTTGAAAGTGTCCCCGTGGAAGAAAGTACTCCGATTTGGATGTAAAGGCAAGTTGAGTCCGAGATTCATCAGCCATATGAGGTAATTGATCGCGTTGGACCAGTTGCATATAGATTGTTGTTGCCCTCTGAGCTTGAAAAGATACACAATGTATTCCATGTTTCGATGCTCCGTCAATACCGTTTTGATCCGTCACATGTGATTGCTCCGTCTGAAATTGAAATCTGATCCGATATGACTTATGAAGAAGAACCGATCTGTATCTTAGCTCGTGAAGAGAAATAATTGAGACATAAGAAAATTCTATTAGTGAATGTATTGTGGCATCGACACGAAGTGGAAGAGGCTACGTTGGAGCCTAAAGACTCCTAAAGACTCAATGAGACAGCAATATCCAAATTTGTCTAACGGTAAGATTTTTGGGGATGAAAATCCCTAAGGGGGAGAATTTTAACAGTCCAGTTTAAACCCTAGTCAGAAGAGTGGTTTTAAAACCATAAATATGAGTCAATATAATAATTTAATATTATTTTCTGTGTTTAATGTGTGTGATTTGGCATGCGCTAAAATTCCGTGAATTAATTCGTCTGTTTGTGTGTTTAATTTGTGTAAATGATTAAATTGCATAATTAGTAAAATTGGTTGTTTATTTTATTATTGGCCAAATTGATATGGCTTTTGATTGCAAGGGCCTTATGAGGCAATTAGCCAATAATAAAGGTAGTAGACGGTGGATGGACAAGTCTATCCATAGTTTGAAATTTAAATTATTAAGGATTCATTAAGGGTAAAAAAGGGAATTTGATAATTATGTTTAAAATGTTAAAATAAAAGCATGAAATGGTCATTGTTATCATCTTGTATCCACTGAATTTTTCTAAGAAAAGAATAAGGGTTTAGCTTTGTTATATTCGGCCATTTCAAACCTTGATTCAAGGTATGTTTTTAATCGTTTTTTATAATTTCTATGTTTTCATAATGGTTGCTTTGAATGCTATAAAACCCATGTCTTAATTTTGAGAATTGATGATGTTTTTGAGATGAGCCTTTGATGAACTCATGTTATTTGTGATGCTTTATAGTGAAAAATGAAAGATATGTGTTAAATGAACATGTTTTGTTCTTGAAATTTTGATGAATTTAGCTAATTAGGGCTAAATTGAAAAAATAGCATTTTGAGGGATTAAATTATGAATTTGATGAAATGTTTGGACTTATATGAGATATATCAGCATTCGGCTAAGCATGGGTATATGGTGATTTTGTAAATTTGATGTTTTGAGAAAATGGACTAAAATGATAAAATGTACAAATGTGAGGGCTATGTTGCAAATAGCCCTAAATATGTGTGTTTGGATTGAATTGGATGAGCTAGTGAATAAAAGGGTTAAATTTGAATATGTATAGATCAAGAACCGAAGAAAACAGATTTAGATCGCGTGAAAGTGAAAGTAGTCGAATAACCGAGTCCGAAAGAATATCCGAATACGAGGTAAATCTATATACAAATAAATGTATTTGTATTAAATTATGTTTATTTATATGAGATTACATTGTGATGAATATATGGATTCCGAGAAAGCATCGAGAAATAGTTGATATCTGAGAAGTCCCGTACGAACCTAGGAATAGATAGGATTAACTATGTCATGACATAGGTGTATGTTATGTGATACATTGTAAGACCACGTCAGGGACGTTAGCATTGATTTGAGATTTTCGTGGAAGACCACGTTTGGGACGTTGGCATTGATATGAGATTTCGTGTAAGACCACGTCTGGGACGTCGGCGTCGATATAAAGTTTACGTGTAAGGCCATATCTGGGATATTGGCATCGTATTGATTCGTGTAAGACCCTATCTGGGACAGTGGAATCGATATCTGATTACATGTAAGACCACGTCTGGGACGTTGGCATTGTATGATTATTCTAAGCACTCTAAATATCCTATTTAGTTCTGAACGGTTCAACGGGCAAGTCTGAGAAATGAATGAATCTGTGAATTGTACATCCGTTTCAGGTACGTTGATATGTATAGATATATGCTTTGTATAAGCATGAAAGGTAAGTCTATATGTGCATTAATGCAAATGAACATTTGAGATATTTGTATGTTTGAGATATGAGCAAATGAAATGGTTATGATATGATGAATTGATAAGCAATGGCAAACCAAATGAGCCAAAGAGATTATATGTGTTTGAAATGAAAATATGATAAAGAATGCAAATAGTTGTGCTATGAATGATTTATGTTAAGTTTATTTGTATATGGCTTAATAAGCTTTTGAAAGCTTACTCTGTATGTGTGTTTTCTCTGTTTTATAGATCGTCAAAGCTACTGAAGGCTCAGAACCGTGAAGATCGTCATCACACTACCTAAGCTCATTTTGGTACTTTGAAAATGTGTATATAGTTAAATATGGCATGTATAGGTTAGATATTTTGGTATATGTTTGGAAGTGTAAATAGCCATGTGATGTGGCTAAGTAAATGTTGATAATGTGCATGAATGAATATGGCATATGATGCATGTTTTGTATGGCTTGATGGCAAGTGAAATGGTCAAGACTATGGTAAGTATATGAATGCAATATAAGTATACAATATTTGATAATGAAATGGTTGTATGTAAGGTAAAATGTGGATGTATCATGCTTGAATATATATGTGTTTTAGTTGTGAAAATTGGTATGCAAATTAACATGTTTAGAAATGAGATTGAATGTGAAGATTTGTTAATTATTGAACATGTCTTGGTTGTCAATTGTGTATGAGATGAATTGGTAATTTACTTGTAGGGATTGACTCTTGTGTGGGTGGCACTTGGACCTTGCAAGTGGTCTATTTTGCCTACACGTCCGTGGCACATGGGCGTGCCTGGTGGCCATGGGTGTAAATCAATAGTTAGCCTATAGTTACACGGCCATGGCACACGGGCGTGCTTGGTGGCCATGTGGATAAGTCAGTATACTTGCTCTGATTTGACACGGCCAGGACACATCGTTGTGTCTAGTAGCCGTGGGAGGCACACGGCCTGCCCATGCGGGCATGTGACCTCAGTAATATAGAGAAGTTTTAAATTTTTGAGAACTTTCATATGTTCGGTTTAGTCCCGACGATATTCTGAAATATGATTAAGGTCTCGTTGACCTATAAAAAAGGGACACTTGGTTGTGAATGATGATTTGTATTATAAAATGTCTGTAAAAGTTTTGATCTATCCGGTAATGCCTTTAACTCTATTCCAGCGACGGATACGGGTTTGGGGTGTTACAAATTAATTAATCAAGTCGATTAATTAACAAAAGAATAAGGTTTCATAATAGGATTAGTTGGTATAGATTATGCGTTCCTAGTCCCTAGGTTTGAAAACCCTAGGAAGTTATCATAGGAGAGATGAGATCGGGAGATAAGTTGAACCAAGTAAATCATAGTTTATCCTGACGGAGAAAATGAGGTCGAGAGATAAGCTTGTATTCACTGATTAATTAGATAGTACAGGCTGGGAGGTAATACTAGTTAATTAATAGCTATTTCATATTAAAGCCCAAATTTTGAAATTAGTTAATCTTCTATTTATTAATTAAGGATTTAACCGATCATAGGCTAGAGGCTTGCGTTGTCAACACTAGGAATAGGAAAGTCCATTAGGTTAATTTAAGTTTAATAATTTAATTAATTTAATCAATCTATTTTATTTGGACTAGCACTACTAATTTGTGACTCGATTAGATTAGTAATTATTTTCTGTAGGTAATTTAATAATAATTTCTCCAAACTATAATCCCTTGGGTACGATCTTTGGAATACGTACCAGTGTTTTGTTGTAAAGTTTACTATATTACAGTTTGACTCGTATGCTTGCAGACACCACCAAATTAATTTAATATATTTTTGGTCTGATATTTCTACTATAAAGGATAACACGTTTATAGGCAGTTAAGTTGTTGGCACCGTTGTCGGGGATTGTGATGGTAAAATTTTTGTTAGATTGATTATTGTAAAATAATATTAGTTGAAAGACAAAAGAGCTAGATAGTATCTTAACTTTTATTTAATTAATTTTATTTTTTTATTGTGCATAAAATATATAATAATTTATTTATTTAAAAAAATTATTATGAATATTATTTACTTACCTTGTTGGTTATTAGATGTAATCATGAACACTGAATTTTATAAGCCGGTTTATGAGCTATTCAAATCAAGTTGTTTGTACGGAGATTTGACAAACCAACGAAGCCGAGATTATAAAGACAAGCAGCCTGAGTGTTGGAACGAACTCCCACCTAAGTCGAACAAGTATACATGTGAGAGGGGTAGAGATCCGACGAACCAATGGAATTATGGCAGATAATATGGCATGCCCAACTACTCGGTTCAACAAGAATTGGATTTAATAATGGATGATTATGTATATAGGCACTTGCCTGAACAACATCGAAGTAAAAAAATGTCAAGTCTGACACAAGAAGTCTCAACAAATCATTATGATCGTAGGATTGGAGACAATGATTATTTATCCAAACTCTCTTATGATTCGGATTTATATAAATCCATTCTCAATGATCTTGAATTTGAAGAAGTTCAAAAATAGGTGGACTAGTCAGAGGAATCAAGCCAAAAGAAAACAAAATAAGATATTCCATAGGGAGAGATACTTAAGCGAAAATTGGGAACATCTGAATATCTAACTGAAACTCCTTGTGATTCGTATGACGATATCTCCAAACAAGAAAGTCATGAGCGAGAATTCCAACCTAAATCAAATGGAATCCAACAATAGTTGGATCAATTAGAGGAATTCTTCCGACAAAGATCCCAAGCAAGTACTGAATTGGAAGAGGCCATACATGATGCCTCCAATTTCGATCCAAAGGGCCAATGTACTACCGTCAGCCATCCAAAATTAAATCTTAAAAGTCAATAAGAGTTTGGATCTGGAGATGGGAATGAACTGGATACAACCGAAGACATTTCCGATCCAATTAACATAAAATAAATGAAGACATAGAAGTATAAATAGAATTAACAACTAACATTGAGCTACAACCGATTTTGAATGAAAGTATAGACGAGCCGATACATTTTGTAGCCATAACCTGTAATAGCCTGTTTTTCAGTGGTGTTAGAAACAGTGGTTTCGGGGCCACCAAATCCAACAAGTTTGTAAATATTATATTTAATATTTACGAGTTAATTGTGATTTTAAAAAGGTTTTTGATATTGTGAATTTTGTTTTATAAGCGATTTATTAAGTTCAAGTGGTATGACCCTAAGGTCAAGTGGTTTTAGAAAATGAGGTATCGGGACCTCATTTCAATAAACCGAGCCATAAATATTTTTATAAATATTTACAGAGTGTCATTAAGGTGGTATTAAAGTTTCATTGAAAAACTTTAACGTTTCGATAGTTAATTAAGCGAAAAAGACTAAATCGTAAAAATTGAAAAAGTCAATCGCTATTAGTTTAAAGGTGTTAGTTGATTAAAGAATTATAATTGGATGGCCTTATTGAGTAAACTAGCCATCCTTAAAATAGTGGGACGGTGTAAGCTTTATTTTCTTTTAATTTTAAAGTTTTATATGTTATTTTATTATGAAATAATGAATTAAAAAGGTTAATAAGTAATAAATTAATAAAAAGAAAAGAAAAAACCTATTTTTTTTTTTGCTTATGTTTTCTTCTTCAACCATGAGAACTCCATTTTTGGAGCAAGGAGCATTCGGCCAACCTTCAAATGTTGCATGTAGGTGAAATACTTATCCATTTTTAATAATTTTTATGTTTTTGAGATCATTGCAACTAGGTCCAGCTAGCTCGTACCTTTGATTTTGAAACTGTTAAAGATTTTGAATGTTGCCATTGATGAATCTTGTGATTTTTGATGTTAGATGATGAATTTGGAATGTTGATTTATATTTAAAAGTATTTTATTAAGTGATTTTTTGATGAATTTACCAATTAGGGACTAAATTGTTAAATTGATAAAAGTACAAGGAATTAATCTGAAATTGTTGCATAAAATTCGACTAAGCACAATTTTGGGTAAAAATGGTCAATTTGCATGTTTTGGGCTCAGGGACTAAATTGAATAAAAGTAAAACTTTAGGGCCAATTTTGTAAAATGTCAAAAATGACCAAATTTTATGAAATGAAATATTTTACTATATAAATTAATATATTGAATGAACTTATTAATTTAGATCAAGATCGGGTGAAATATCGAGGAAAATGGAAAATTACCAAAATACCCTTGAACTTTGGTATTTCTACAATTTAGCCAGGTAAGTTCGTATTAATTGTACTATGTATATTTTTTATTAAATTGAATTTTATTATATAAATTTTACTGAAAATGAATCGATATATATGTGATTATACAATTTATCTTGTAATGAAACGAGGGAAATTCAACAACGTACGACGACTATCAAGTCCCGTTTGAACCTTAGGAATAAATAGGATACAAATAACATGTCATTAAGGGTTACTGGGATTATGTGATCCGGGTGCTGGTCTTGTACGTCCTACCGGTGGCTGAGTATATCGGCATGTGTTGCGGTTACTTGATAGCTTGAATGAGCAGCACCGTGTAGTTACGTCTTGACCCACTGCTTATGTGAGCAGGCCCGTTGACAGCTCGAGAGTGAGCATATATGTGATATGAGATTGAGATAGCTTTGGCTATATATGAGGCACTTTGGGTGCGAGAGTCATTGAGTTGGCTTCGAGCCATAATATTGGCACTTAGTGTGCGAGATTCTCGGGAATCGGATATTATTTCGAATGGTTAAATGGGTATATCAAAGATACAGATGAGTAAGAGACTAATAAGAGGTGGTACAGGTATGTACATAAACCGTATAAGCTCTGAAACAAAGAAACTTATGAATTTCAAATCTAATATTATGCTTGAAAATGTGGAAGGTTTATTAGTTAATATGAGCTATGTGTTGTTATATGAAAAGGTGGTAATGTTTAAATTATGTAATTTCTTATGAAATGGTTTATCATGTGATTAATTTCAAAAGAGCTATGTTTAAATGCATTAGCTTGTGTTTATATGAAAATATATAGGATTTTTCCTATGTAATTTATCACCTTTTGCTTAAATCCATTGTTAAAACTAAGTAATTGTTTAATAAATTAATGAAATATGTGGAAATATGAAATTAGGACATATAAATTATTAAAATGTGATTTTATGCTTTATTATATAGTTTTCATGCAATAAATGGCTTATTTTATATTAATTTGAATATATTAGATATTTTAAGACATAAAGTGGGCCATGCATGATTAAATTAAATAATAAAATATAAAATTATATTTAATAATTCATTTTAAAATATTTCATTAATAATTTGGGTTTTAATTAATTAATTAAATTGGATAAATTTTATTCTTTGGTCCTCTAACTTATTGATTTATTTTGGACAAGTCTGATAGCTTTGCTGGATTACAAAACCGTCCAAATTGGAGACCAAGTCAACCCAATATTTGGCTACACATGGCTGTCCATTTAAACCTGTAACACCCCAAACCCAGCCCAAATATTACGACCGGATCTAGCTTGTCACCTGGATAAGTTGTTTAAAACCGCATTCTCGTTGAAAACTCTGAATTCTTTCTTGGAAAACTTTGAGCTTTGTTGTTGTTGAAATTCATGTTTGCCTTTAAGGTGTTGTCGTAAAAATGTTGTTATTATCGTTATTGAAAACTTGGTTTATTAAAGAAATCAAATTTCATTAGATTACAAAGATGTGACATCTTTTAAAACAATTATTACCGTTTAAGGGAAACTATGTATTTATAAATCTAGCAGTTATTAAGGAAAAAGACTGAAAAGAACTTATACCAATGGCCTTATTACAAAAATATTAACCCAAATCAATAATTAAACTAAAATAAAGCAGTACGTAAATTTACTTAAGTTTACGAGAATAATTCCCGGTGTATAGCCACCACAGAGTCCTCCACAACCCAAATCCACTAACGCTGGGGATCACCTGCAAGGTTGAAACAATGGAGTGAGTTACAAGAACTCAGTGTATAATTCCCAAATGGTTATTAACCGAGCCCGAGCCCATACGAAAACGCATTGGTCGATGCCCTACACAGTAACAATCTGGGCCCTTAGCCCTATACATTATCAACATGCAATAGAAAATGCAGCCCAACCTAATAGTCCATCCGCTACACTCCACCCGTACCAGCCCAACACATCTGTGGGGATTTCTATATCGACCCACCCAACCGCTACACTCCAAAAATGCAATGAGTGCCAAGATAAACATAGCAAACCGCCAATGTCGAAGATATGTATGAGCCACCAAGATGTGATTAAAATGAGTCGCCGAAGATCGATATGTGGCAAAGCCATCGATGTGACGCTTCCTCCATTAATATGACCCAACCCCAAGTATCATGTCATGGCATAATAATTTCATGTATGCAGTAAGGTATCATCATGGCAATTTAGTCAAGGAGTACGCAAACAAAAAAAATCTGCCCCTAAGGGTATAACAGTAATTTTGCCCACTAAGGGTATTTTAGTAATTTAACCATTTACTTCTTTTCAATAGCTTCCTATCGCCTCGAACGACACGGGACCCTTACTGGGCCTCTACGGAACTAATGGGCCTAAAATCCAATTCAGGCCCAAATGGGCCCACATGCTCGTGTGGCCCATTTTGCATGGTTTCGGACTCGGTTTTCCAGATTTCGCAATCGCACTTACCCTTTGACGGTTTTCCACCAACTTTGCTCATATGGGAAAAAAGCCCATTGGGCCTATTAAGCCCGTATTGGCTCGGTTAGGTCTGTTATGGCCTAAGTGTCGCGAGAGCGCTCAAGACACTCTCAACGACTTACCGTCATTATTTGCATCTCGATTTACCTCTACGGGTGCTCGTACGCTCGAGTGGCATAGATGCCGATTTTTTTGCTTTTCGACTTTTGGCCGATTCTCAAGTCAACACATGCAATCAATCAGAAGGGTGTAAGATTACACACCTGATTTTGAAATACGAACACCGACACCCTCCGAATCACCTAAGGCATACAAGACTACCAGTTAGTCTTAAAACAACATCTTCCATATTGGGATTACTAAAGCACTCTACCTTCTTTACCCAAAGATTCGAAGATTCCACTCCAAGGAAGGATTGAATAAACGCACTTTGCTTCACACCCGCTGAGTCTCTTAAAGTGTTGCAACCTAGAAGAAGTGGTAATTATAAAACTTTCATCCAACTTAAAAACATAAGAGCTTTTCGGCTTGAATAAACATCAACTCACGAGTACAATCTTACCACCACTATTCGGCCTAACACCCACCTACCAATCAACTTTCGAAAACCAAAGCTAAAAGAGTGATGAGTGGTAGCAAAGGATTTCTTGATTCAGCCCTTACCCAGAAGAGAACTAAAAGGAGTTTAAAATAAATACGATTGATTAAATTCGGCTTAGCCCCAAGAAGAAGAGTGAAGAACAAAAGAGAAGGAGGCATTACCTTTGATCAAGGAGAAGTCGACTGGAAGAAAAGATTCATCCCCCCAAAAGTAAAACACCAAGCAATCAACCACAAGGATCAAAGTAGGTAGGGTGGCTATCGATCAAAGAAAAAGAAGAAACAAATGCTTAGAAGGGGGTTCGGCTATAATGTGCATAAGAGAGAAAGATGAGGGGGGTTTGACTGTTAGCAAGAAGAAGAAGAAAACGACTTCAAATTTTGGAGAAGAGAATGAGAGAATGATTTTGGCTATCAACAAAACAAACAAAGGAAATGAGCTGAAAATGCCTTATGCGTAAAATGCACAAAATGCCAAAAAAGAAAAACTGAGGGAAACAACTAAAGGAATTCAGCACAACACTCATCAAAACCAAAAGCACCACTACCCATGACCACCCATTTGACCAAAACCCCCCATGCACCATCCCATTTTTGGCCAAACTCCTCACTCTCCCCAAATCCCTTGATTTACTCCTTGATTTGCTCCCCCAAGCCCTCTCCATCACTCATTCAAACAGGTTTGACCAGTTCAAATCTTCTTGGTAAAGTCCCACGCCAACTCCACCTCTTTTCCACCTTGGGCACAAAATAAAAGCCACACTTTGCAGTCAAAGAGACTCGAACTCCCTTCCTCCAAGTTTCGCTTGTGGCGCCACACCACCATGCATTTGCATCCTTATGCTAATAAAATGAAACCAACCAAGCTTAAGTCCTGCTCCCACTAGTTCCCCCCACTAAAGTGTCCAAAACCCAAATTTTTGCTAAGGTTCCAAATCGACCCCAAGCCTCCCTAAAGCCCCTAAACACCTTTAAACAACTCACGAAAGCAACATAACATGTACTTACACACACATTACAGACCCCTAGATTTTAGGATGTTACAGTTCTACCCCCTTAAAGAAATTTTGGCCCCGAAATTTACCTGGTCAAAGAGGTGAGGGTACTATTGTCGCATTACCTCCTCAAGCTCCTAAGTGGCTTCTTTTGAACCGTGATTCTGCCATAACACTTTGACCAATGGAACTGATTTCCTCCTTAACACCTTAACATCCTGATCTAAAATCTATACTAGTTCTTCTTCAAATGGCAGATCAGGTCTAACTTCAATTTCTTCCACCGGCACTATATGAGATGGATCGAATGGTAGTGCCTCTGCATCGAAACATGGAATACATTATGTATCTGATTCAACTCCGAGGGTAACTCAAGCTAATAAGCAACTGGTCCCACACGTTTCAACACTCGATAGGGCCGATTAATCTGGGGCTCAACTTGCCCTTCTGTCCAAATCTTAAGACCTTCATCCAATGTGAGACTTTCAAGAAGACATGATCCCCCACTGAAAATTCTATCTCTACCTTCATATTTGCATATGATTTTTATCTATCAGAAGCTTCTTTTAACCGGTCCTGAATCAGTTTAACCTTTTCCTCTGTTTCTGAGATCAATTCCAGACCCAACAACTGACGCTCACCTAATTCTATCTAACAAGTAGGGATACGACACCTATGACCATACAATGCCTCGTAGGGTGCCATCTGAATGCTGGATTTGTAGCTGTCATTGTACGTAAATTCTACCAACGACAGAAAATCTTCCCAACTACCCCTAAAGTCAATCACGTAGCCCCTTTACATGTCTTCCAGGATTTAGATTACCCTCTCCGACTGACCATCAGTCTGTGGATGGAACGCTGTGCTGAAATCTAGCCTTGTACCCAAAGTTTCATGTCATGCTTTCCAAAACTGAGATGTAAATCTAGGGTCCCTGTCTGATATGATAGACACCGGTACCCCATGTAGCCTCACAATTTTTGCCACATATAGCTTGGCCAACTTCTGAAGTGAGAAGTCCGTGTGAACCGGTATGAAGTGTGCGGACTTAGTCAACCAATCAATAATCACCCATACTAAATCCTTCTTAGTAGGTATCAGAGGTAACCCACTAACAAAATCCATTGTTATCCTTTACCTACTTCCAAAGTGGAATCTTTACCGGTTGCAGCAAACCTGAAGGCAACTGATGTTTCACCTTTACTTGCTGACATGTCAGACACTTACTCACAAAGTCGATAACTTCCCGTTTCAGACCGGGCCACCAAAACAACTCACGTAGGTCTCGATTCATCTTGTTTCCACCAGGATGCATAGCGTATGGGCTACTATGCACTTCCCGCAGAATCATCTGCCATAAGTCAGAGTCCTTCGGCATACAAATTCTTCCACGAAAACATAGCACCCCTTTACTATTCAACCCAAAATCCACTGTCTCTCCACTTTTCATTTGTTGAAAACGAGAACCTAATGACTCATCCAAAAATTATTTCTCTTTAATCTGACCTACCCATCTCAGTTTTACCTGAAGTTCTGCCAACAGACTACCATCTTCATAAAGGCTGAGATGAGCAAACATTATTCTCAAATCAGATACCACCTTGCGACTTAGTGCATCCGCCACCACATTGGCTTTACCTGAGTGATACTCAATATAGCAGTCATAGTCTTTCAGCAGCTCTATCCATCTCCGTTGCCTTAAATTCAACTCATTTTGGGTAAGAAGATATTTCAGGCTCTTATGGTCGGTGTAGATAATCGACTTTTCCCTATACAGGTAATGTCTCCATATCTTCAGTGCAAACACCACCGCAACCATCTCCAAATCATGTGTGGGGTAGTTCACCTCATGAGGCCTTAATTGACGAGATGCATAAGCTACCACCTTCCCTTCTTGTATTAGCACACAACCCAAACCTGTGTGCGATGTATCACAATAGACAACAAATTCCTTCCCGACCAAAATTGTAGTCAGATCAACGGTGCTTAGTCGTAATCTTCTTCAAACTTTCAAAGCTTTCCTGCTGTTTATCAGCCCACACAAATGGTACTCCCTTACGCAATAACTTAGTTAAGGGTGCAACAATCAACAAAAACCTCTCAACAAACCTTCTGTAGTACCCAACTAAACCCATAAAACTTTGAATTTCTGATACTGACTTAGGTGTCTTCCAGTCCAACATAGCTTCAATCTTTCGAGGATCAACTCTAATCCCCTCGGCAGAAACAACATGCCCTAAAAAGGTCACTTCCCTCAGCCAAAATTCGCACTTACTGAATTTGGCATAAAGTTGCATTTCTCTCAATATTTGCAGCACAACTCGAAGATGTGATTCAATGCTCCTTCTCAGTTCTTGAGTACACCAAAATGTCATCTATGAACACCACCACAAATCGGTCTAGATAGGGTTGGAAGACCCAATTCATCATATCCATAAAAGCGGTTGGTGCATTTGTTAATCCGAATGGCATCACTAAAAACTCGTAATGCCCATAACGAGTTCAGAAGGTAGTCTTATGAATATCTGCTTCCTTGACTCTTAACTGATGGTACCCCAATCTCAAATCTATCTTCGAGAAAATTGAAGCACCTCACAGCTGATTGAACAAATTGTCAATCCTTGGTAGTGGGTATTTATTCTTAATAGTCAACTTGTTCAAATGACAATAGTCAATACACATACGCATCGACCCATCCTTTTTCTTCACGAACAATACCAGTGCTCCCCACGAAGATACACTTTGTCGAATAAATCCACGGTCCAACAACCCCTGGATCTAGGCTTTAAGTTCTACCAGCTCCTCCGGTGCCATCCTATAAGGGGCGATGGACATCGAAGCCATTCTTGGTAACAGCTCAATGCCAAATTTGACCTCTCGATTCGGATGCAAACCTGAAAGCTCTTTAGGAAAAACATCCGAAAACTCCTTCACGGTTCTAACATCCCCAATCAACAATTCCTTAGTACTAGATGCACTGACAAAAGCTATAAACGCCTCACATCCCTTTCGTATCAATTTCTCGGCCTTTAACACAGAAATCACATGGGACAGATAATCCCTTCTCTCTCTTATCACCATCACCTCCTCGTTCTCTGAAGTCTTTAATACCATACGCTTAGCAGTACAATCCAAATTCACTCGGTGTTTAACTAGCCAACCCATGCCAAGTATATGGTTAAACTCACCGAATGGCAGTTCCATCAAATCCGCTGGAAATACCACTCCTTGAACTTCTAGAGGCACTTCCCTAAACAACTTGTTCACTACCACAGATTGTCCTAGAGGGCTAATCACAAACATTTCTCTAGCAGCAATCTCAGATTCTATACTTAGAGTCCCAGATACAGTACAGGCAACATATGAATGGGTAGATCCAATATCTATCAAAGCTACAAAGGGTACATCAAATATAAGAAACGTACCGATTATGACGTCCGGTGCGCCGCCATCCTCTCACTGTCGAGTTGCATAAACCAACCTCGACTGTCTTGCATCTGTATTACCAGTACCTCTGCCCGGTGCTCCACGACCTCGACCAAATTCATTTTCCCCTCTGGCTGGGCCATGACCTCTCGGTGGCTGCTGACCACCCCTCTCTGGCTGAACATAACCCTGTCTCGCAGCTGACGTCGGACCCGATTTCAACGTGCAGTCTTTGATTTTGTATTCTCTCAATCCACACCTAAAGTAAGCCCCAACTCGCTTCCAACATTCACCCTGATGGAATAACCCACACATTGCACAAGGCTGTGGTCTACCAGTAGCAAACAGAACTCAAGTTCAGACTGGCTCATTAAGTCTAGGCCTCTTTTGAAATCTATTAGAAGAACCGAAGGCCTAAAATCCCTCTTATTCCTGCTCTTATCCTTGTCACGATTCTACTGCTCCATGCGTTTCACCTCTTCAACAATCTTGGCTTTCTCCACAAAATGGCCCATTTGTCAAAGGGTAAGTACGATCGCGAAATCTAGAAAACTGAGTTCGAAACCATGCAAAATGCCATAATGTCGGGGTGAGTTATGTGGACGCCTAGAGGAAGGAGTTTCTAAACTTGGTTCAGGTAAATAAATCAGTAACGGCATATGAGGCGGAGTTCTTACGCTTGAGTCGATATGCACGGGGTATAGTGGCGACTAACAACGAGCGTTGTGTGGGTTGTATGGTCGTGTGGCCCATTTTGCATGGTTTCAAACTCAGTTTTCCAGATTTCGCGATCGTACTTACCCTTTGACGGTTTTCCACCAATTTCGCCCATGTGGGCCAAAAAGCCCATTGGGCCTATTAAGCTGTATTGGCTCGGTTAGGCCCATTATGGCATCAGTGCCGCGAGAGCGCTCGAGACACTCTCAACGATTTACCATTATCATTTGCATCTCGATTACCTCTACGAAAGCTCACACGCTCAAGTGGCACAGATGCCAATTTTTTGACTTTTCAGCTTTTGGCCGATTCTCAAGTCAACACATGCAATCAATTAAAAGGGTGTGAGATTACACACCTAATTTTGGAATACGAACACCGACACCCTCTAAATCACCCAAGGCACACAAGGCTACCAATTAGTCTTAAAACAACATCTTCCAATATTGTGATTGCTAAAGCACTCTACCTTTCTTACCCAAAGATCTGAAGATTCCACTACAATGAAGGATTGAATAAACGCCCTTTGCTTCACACCCGCTAAGTCCCTTGAAGTGTTGTAACTAAGAAAAAGTGTTAACTATAAATCTTTCATCCAACTTAAAAGCATAAGAGCCTTTCGACTTGAATAAACATCAACTCATGAGTAAAGTCTTACCACCACTATTCGGCCTAACACCCACCTACCAATCAACTTTCGAAAACCAAAGCTAAAAGAGTGATGAGTGGTAGCAAAGGATTTCTTGATTCGGCTCTTACCCAGAAGAGAAAAAAAAGGAGTTTAGAATAAATACGATTGATTAAATTCAACTTAGCCAAGAGAAGAAGAGTGAAGAACAAAAGAGAAGGAGGCATTACCTTTGATCAATGAGAAGTCGACTGGAAGAAAAGATTCGGCCCCCCAAAAGTAAAACACCAAGCAATCGGCCACAAGGATCAAAGTAGGTAGTATGGCTATCGATCAAAGAAAAAGAAGAAGCAAATGCTTAGAAAGGGGTTCGGCTATAATGTGCACAAGAGAGAAAGATGAGGAGGGTTTAGTTGTGAGCAAGAAGTAGAAGCAAACGACTTTAAATTTTGGAGAAGAGAAGGAGAGAATGATTTCGGCTATTAACAAAACAAACTAAGGAAATGACCTGAAAATGCCTTATGGGAAAAATGCACAAAACGCCAAAAAAGAAAAACTAAGGGAAACAACTAAAGGAATTTGACACAACACTCATCAAAACTGAAAGCACCACTACCCATGACCACCCATTTGACCGAAACCCCCATGCGCTATCCCATTTTCGGCCAAACTCCTCACTCTCCCCAAATCCCTTGATTTACTCCTTGATTTGCTCCCCAAGCCCTCTCCATCACTCATTCAAACAGGTTTGACCCGTTCAAATCTTCCCTGGTAGAGCCCACGCCAACTCTACCTCTTCTCCACATTGGGCGCAAAATAAAAGCCACACTTTGCAGTCAAAGAGACTCAAACTCCTTTCCTACAAGTTCCCCTTATGGTGCCACACCACCATGCCACTTGCATCCTTGTGCTAATAAAATGAAACCAATCAACCTTAAGTCCTGCTCCCACTAGTTCCCCCCACTAAAGTGCCCAAAACCCAAATTTTTGCTAAGGTTCCAAATCGACCCCAGGCCTCCTTAGGGCCCCTAAACACCTTTAAACAACTCACGAAAGCAACACAACATGCACTTACACACATATTACAGACCCCTAGATTTTAGGATGTTACAAAACCATTCTTTGGTTTAATTACACAAGGTCCTTGTAGTGTTGAAGAAATTAAAGATTTGCCCTAAGATTTACAATTGACCTAGCCTTAGTCCTGAGTTGTGTGGCATCCAAAATTGCTTAAAAATCAAGCAAAAATCAAGTCAAAAGCCACTAAGCATAGCCGACCACAATTTGAGGAGATTTGAAGAGGTTAATATTAACTATTTTTAGCAAACTATCCCTCTCTCCTCACCTATAAATAAGGCCCTCTCATTCCCTCATTCATCAAGGATCCCTCAATCATTCCTCATTCATTTTCATCATTCATCATTCTTTCTTCTCTCCAAATTCTCTTAGCCTTTTCCATTCCCACGCCTAGAATCATCTCTTCATAGAGATTTTAACAATTAAGCCACTTAAAGAACCCTTGGTCAGCCACCCTGGAGAGCCATCAGAAAAGGAGCAAAGGAAAGGAATGAAGGAGCCTCGTCAATCAGAGTCTTAGGTGACAGCCACTCTGAATTGGGTTTAATCTTTCTTTTCTTTAATTTAATTTAAATATGTTTGCTATGTGTTCTTTGTTCTTGTTTACAACAATGTTCGCTTAATTTTATTTAAGCTAGGATGATTGCTTTGATTAAATAATGTTTATTTGATTCATGCTTATAATGTTTGTGCCTCAATCGATCATGTAATCAATTAAAATCAAGTCTGTATTTCATTCGTACGTGATTGAAATGCACTTGAATTAGCTGAGCGATCCTGACCAGACAACCGCTAATGGACACATAATTGAAATGTGCAAGTTCAATTTAGATCTTGACCCAATTAAATTGTAGGTTGCATACCAACTCTGACCAAGCTCTGTTATCTGCATAGTTTTTAGATTTGTGTGATTAAACTATTTCAAACCTGACACATCTCTGTTAGCTCACACGAATGCTAAGAAACCCTTAGTAAATAAGGATCAGTAAAATGTGTATTTACTAAGTATAGGATTCCGAAAGGACCTAATATGGTTTCCAAACTCATGAAAGATCGAGTTGCCATGGAATGTTTTTCCTAATGTTATTAAGCATGTTGATAACAAATTGAGTTTAATTAAAGTAATTGTCTTAGTTTATTTATGTTATAATTGTTGCAAATTGTGTTTAATTTTACTAAAACTATTTCATTCATATAGTTTGCATACTTAGGATAATTTGCATTAGGGATCATTGCATTTAGTTTAATATATTTTAATCACCACTTCTCAACTATATTGTGCTTTTATTTACTAAATTGTTAATATAATTTTACAAATTAAGTGACTTGGCATAAATACAATCCTTGTGGAGACAATAACTCGATACTTACTTATTACTTGATAACTACTGTGTACACTTACACAAACCTACAAGTTACAGTTATGCATATGCATCGTGTGTTGAAAGTAATGAAATACAAATAAAAATAAAGAAATGTGGAGAAGTTTAAAGTTGTTTAAAATTCTACTTTGTTAGGATAATAGGTATAAGTGATGCTGTGGAATTATTCAATTTGTGAATTATTGAATTTGGTTTCATGAATCATGTGGTATCGATATATGATTATTCTTGAACTGTATAAATTTCATATTTGAAATGGATAGATATGATTAAAGTTTATACAAGCTTACTAAGCATTCATTGCTTACGCAGTTATTTTTCTTTACTTTTCAAGCTATCGGAGCTCGATCGGGTTGGAAGCTCGTCAAAGATTTATCACACTATCCAGCGATTATATTGGTAGATGTTAATGCCTTGATTTTGGTTATAATGGCATGTATAGGTATTCTAATTAATATTGGTCTATGTGTTTGAATGTCGAAATGGCCATTTGACTTGGTTGAGTTTTGGTATATTGATGGTATAATAGGAAAGTTTGGCATACATATGAGTAGCCTTGTTATGGTTAATGTTTGGCTTATTTGTTTGAACAATAAAATATGAAATGGTAGTTGAATATGCATATGGTATATGGGCTTTATGTTATGTGATATATGTGGTGATTTGGTACCTTATTATGTATAAGTATTTTAGTTAATTGATATTAGTTAAAGAAATTTTGGTACCAAATGGTTTGTGTTTTGGTAAGTAAGATTTATGGTATGTAAAGATGCAAATCAAATTGGAAGTTAGTTGTTTATTTTGACCAAATGGAGTACTTGGTGACACATGTTTATAAGTTGTTATTTGAGATGCCTATGTGCATATTGGTTGAGTGTGGTTATACTATATGTATAAAGCTAGATTATACATGATTTTGGTGCCTTTTTAGGGCTTATGTATATATGCAAAAGGGACTATAGGTACATGTTGAAAAGGGTAAGAAAAACGGCTTGTAAAATAGCCTATTTTCATTCACACAGGGAGAGACAAGGGCGTGTGTCCATAGTCGTGTGTGCCTTGTAGTTTTCAAAGGGTTGTAAGTCAGGTTTTATACAGCTTGGCACACGGGCGTGTGGTTTGGCCGTGTGATCCAAGTCAGTGAGTTACACCGGTACGGACACAGGCTGGGACATAGCCGTGTGACCCCTGCAGTTTGTAAATTTTCATCTTTTCTCTAAAATTTCTATATGTTTCTAATTTAGTCCTGATTTGCTTTTAATGTGTTTTTAGGGCCTCGAGGGCTCGTATAAGGGACAATATGCATGCTATTGATTGGTTTTGCTGTGACTGATGATACGAATTAAATGTTTAAAAAATTTTATAGTTCTGAAATGTAAACTTCGGTAATGCTCTGTAACCCTGTTTCGACAATGAATACGGGTTAGGGTGTTACATAACCAATGTGGTGCCAACCAGAGAAATCGACGAGTTTATCTTATTCTCTTTCGATGATGAAGATAAAGCTCGGGCAACCAAAGCTTTTCACAACATGTAGGCAAGGAAGCTTGAGCCAATAATACCCCCAAAAAATAATTTGAGGTTGGCTTGGATTCGGGACCAAGTGGTTCGTGATGTGGATGTCGAGTCGGTTGAAGATAAGGTGATATTATTGGAAATGACCAAAGATTCTGGTTCAGATTTATCAAGAATGGAACAAACGACAGGTTAAAGTCTCGAGGGCTTCTTGTAAGTTCTTCTTCGGGGGCGATATGGATCAGCTGACTCCAAAAAGGACTTTTCTTTTAAATTTTATTTTATTTTAAAATTTATTTTTCATTGTTTGTATTGTTAGTTAGATTTTAGGATTTATAATTTTAATTGTGTGTTAGAATTAGGAGCAAACAAATTTCCAAACACAATGGGACAAGGATAAGCTAAGCGGGGACAAAAACTAATAACCGGAGGACTTTGACACATCTCAAAGGTCAAGGAAAAATGTCGTGTCGTGTAACACCCCATACCCGAGTCTGATGCTAAGACTGGATACGAGACATTACCACACTTGAACTCATTTAAAACATGTACTTACGGGCTATAAAATTTTGTTTCGAATTAAAAACTTCTCTTTCTTAGTCTATTCATACATTTCATGGGCCTACGAGGCCTTAAACACGTATCTGGAAACTTTCGAAACTCAAATGAAAACTTTTCCTTAAAACAAGGGTCACACGCCCATGTGACTTGGGACACGCCCGTGTACCCCTAACAGATGTCTATGTCTTCCACCCGTGTTCGACACTGACTAATTACACACGGCCTTGACACGCCCGTGGATGTAAACTGTGTGCTATACCTTGATATACTGACTTATTCACACGGTTTGGGGCACATGCCCATGTTCTAACCATGTATCACACACGGCCTAAACAAACGACCGTGGGACTTACCTATGGCTTATTCTGATTTAAAACACTAAGGTGCAGGGTACGCACAGCCTAGACACATGCCTATGTGTCTAACCGTGTGGGCACTTAGAGGCTATTTACCAAGCCTATTGCCACCCTGAAATCAAGACCAAACTCATGCTCAATTCAATACATTTTTGATAAAAATTACTACATACTTCATTGATCTCCGTAAACATACATACTTAGTTAATTTTGGCCAATCACTTTGCCATATACAAAAGAATAATAAACTTGATAATCTATACAATGACCCTTCTTTAAACATATTCTCAAAATGAAATGATTCCTATACATGCCATACTTAGTAAAATAACTTGGCTATACCAAAATAGAGATTGATAGTGTGCTACGAGCTCCGACTCCAACAATCCACAAGTTAGCTTGGCGGGACTACATAGAAAGAAATAATTAAAGACATAAGCATTTAGCTTAGTAAGTTTGCATGTAAAACACATATTAATAAACTTGCTTAATATAAACCATTTGACATAAAAATGGTATCATAAATTTCAGCTATAGAGTTTACTTACTCATACTGATTCTTACATGTCTCATGATACTTACTATTCTCATACTTGTAAGGTAAACATGGTACCTGTATCACTTGATCACATTGATCAACATACTTTAACATAGTAATCATGATCTCTAATTCATCATTCATAACATAAATGATACTCAATTTCAACTTGGTAATAGCTTTACTTACCTAGCTTTCTTGTTAACTTATTTTAACTTTACTCATTTGCCTGATGAATTTATACGAATAATCGAGGATATTAAATCTCATCCCACATATCTTGATGCCAAAGCCATATCCTAGATACAGTCTTACATGGAATATCGTATCTTGGTTTCAAGGCCATGTCTTGACATGGACTTATATGAAGTCTTTCTTGTTCTCACCAATGCCATGCCTTGGTTTGGGCTTACATGGGATTTCTTTCTCTTGATAGCTTTTCAATGCCAAGCTTGCCTTGGACTTACATGATAACTTGTTCAATGCCAAGCTTGCCTTGGACTTACATGATAACTTGTTCAATGCCAAGCTTGCCTTGGACTTACATGATACCTTGTTCAATGCCAAGCTTGCCTTGGACTTACATGATAACTTGCTTGATTGCCGATGCTATGCCTTGGCTTGGTCTTATACGGACTTTCTTATCTCATGTTGTAGATCAAGTATCCTGGGAAATTCATCTTTAATCTAGACTTGCTCATACTTAATCTCATTGATTACTTTGTTTAACAAAACAATAAGCATTCCATGATAATAATGTACATTATACTAAGCAATTCATTGATAAAAATCATAAAGCTTAGAAATCATACAAACTTACCTCAATATACAAAATGTATGTAGATATGCAATTTAGTCCTCGACTTTGTTCTTGCCTCAGTTTCGATCTGAGCTTCATTTTTCTTGATCTATAATCATAAATAGATCATTTAATAATCACATTGACTAAATTGACTCATTACTCATACTTTGGAAAAATTATTATTTTGCCCTTATACTTTCTCATATTTGCACTTTGGCCCAAAGGCTCGTAAAATAATTCTCATTAAACTTTCTTAAACTTTATGTTTAGCTGATTCATTTTCTCTACTATAAAAATCATCAATTCTCACTATTTCTAGTATGTATGACCAATTTTCATAACTATTATAAATTAGTCCATACTATCATTTTTCATGAAATTTACTTAGAAAAAGATGTTTATCTAACATCAAACTCTTATAAACTTCTATAAAACATCATTTAACATGTATGTCATTCATGGGTAAATTTTTAAACATGCATCCTAGCTCATTTTTATAGCTAAAAATAGCTAATTCATAATACGAGAACTTCAAAAATACGAAAAATATTAAAAACGAGGCTAAAATAAACTTACTAGCAAGCTTGAAAACAATGAAGAACCCTTAGAGATGTGCCCTTAGAGATCTGAGATTACCGATAGAGAGATGACGGTAATTAGTCCTTTAGGACAGTCGGTAATAGTGAATAAATTATTTAGAGATGTGCCCTTAGAGATTCAAAGAGAGGTATTTCTAGCAGACTTGATGGAATTACCTTTCGGTGAGTTTGATTTATTTTGGGCATGGATTGGTTGGTGAAGCATCGGGCGCAATTGGATTGTACCGAAAAGCAGATGTTAATTAGGACTGTGGATGATAAGGAGATAATAATGATAGGCGAGCGAAGAAACCTTTTGGCAAATGTGGTATCTGCTTTAAAGGCAGAAAAGTTGGTGCGAAAGGGAATAGAGCATTCTTAGCATTCATTAGTGCTTTGGATGCCAAGAATTTATCAGTAGAAGGTGTGAGAATGGTGAAAGAATTTTTAGATGTCTTTCTCGAAGAACTTCCGGGTCTACCACCAGATCGGGAAGTAGAATTTGGCATTGAGCTTTTACCCAAAACTGCTCCGGTGTCCATTGCTCCTTACAGAATGGCACCGAAGGAGTTAGCAGAGCTTAAAGCTTAAATTTAAGAACTGCAAGATCGGGGATTTATTAGACCAAGTGTGTCTCCGTGGGGAGCACCGATTTTGTTTGTCAAGAAGAAGGATGGGTCGATGCGTATGTGCATTGATTATAGACAGTTGAATAAATTGATGATCAAGAATAGGTATCCATTGTTGAGAATCGATGACCTGTTTGATCAATTAAGAGGAGCTTCAGTCTTCCCCAAGATTGATTTGAGATCGGGTTATCATCAACTCAAAGTGAAATAGGCAGATATTCATAAGACGGTATTTTGAACTCGTTATGGACATTATGAGTTTTTAGTGATGCCATTTGGTTTGACTAATGCACTAGTTGCATTTATAGACACGATGAACCGAGTCTTTCAACCCTATTTAGACCGGTTTGTAGTAGTGTTCATAGATGACATCTTGGTATATTCGAGGAATGAAGAAGAGCATGACTTTCATTTGCGCACTGTGTTGCAAATTTTGCGAGATAAGCAACTATATAACAAATTCAGTAAGTGTGAATTTTGGTTGAAGGAAGTGACTTTCTTGGGTCATGTAGTGTCAGCTGAAGGAATAAGAGTTGGTCCTCGAAAGGTAGAAGTTGTGTTGGATTGGAAACTGCCAAAGTCAGTAGCTGAGATCCGAAGTTTCTTGGGTTTGGCTAGTTATTATAGAGCTTTGTTGAGGGGTTTCCGTTAATTGCTGCACCCCTAACTAAGTTGTTGCGAAAGGAAGTACTGTATGTATGGAACAATAAACAACAAGAAAGTTTCGAGAAACTGAAGAAGATTTTAACGGAAGTGCCAGTACTGATTCAACCAGAGGCCAAAAAAGAGTTTATCGTTTATTGTGATGCGTCACACATGGGTTTAGGATGTGTACTGATGCAAAGTGGAAAAGTGGTAGCTTATGCTTCTCGACAGTTGAGGCTACATGAAGTCAATTATCCTACTCATGATTTGGAGTTGGCTGCGGTAGTGTTTGCATTAAAGATTTGGAGACATTATCTTTACGGTGAGAAATCAATCATTTATACGGACCATAAGAGTCTTAAGTATCTCCTTACCCAAAAGAAGCTAAATTTAAGACAACGGAGATGGGTGGAATTGTTAAAGGATTATGATTTCTCAATCGAGTATCATCGTGGAAAGGCTAACGTTGTGGCAGACGCATTGAGTCGTAAAGTTGTATTGGAGTTAAGAGCAATGTTTGCTCATCTCAGTTTGTATGAGGATGGCAGTTTGCTAGCGAAACTTCAGGTGAAGCCTCTGTGGTCGGAGCAAATCAAGGAAAAGTAATTATCCGATGAAAAGTTGGGTCCTTTAATACAACAAGCTGGAAGTGGTGTAATAGGAGATTTTGGTTTGAACAAAGATGATGTACTGTGTTTTTGTGGAAGGGTTTGTAGGCCCGAGGATTTGAATTTAAGGCAAATGATTCTTCTAGAGGTGCATAGTAGCCCTCATGCTATGCACCCCGGAGGAAATAAGATGTATCGGGATCTCTGTGAATAGTATTGGTGGCCAAAGTTAAAATGGGAAGTTATTGATTTTGTGGGAAAGTGTTTGACTTGTCAACAAGTAAAGGTGGAACATCAATTACCGTCAGGATTGTTGCAACTAGTAAAGATCCCATTATGGAAATGGAAGCGGATAACAATGGATTTTGTTAGTGGGTTACCCTTAACACCTACTAAAAAGATTACATGCGGGTGGTAGTAGATCGATTAACGAAGACCGCTCATTTTCTACCGGTTAAATGCGGATTACTCGTTGCGAAGAGTTGGCTAAACTATATGTATCTCGAAATTGTGAGGTTGCATGGGGTACCAGTGTCTATCGTATCGGACAGGGATCCTAGGTTTACATCACGGTTTTGGAAAGCTTTACATGAGGCTTTAGGAACAAAGTTAAACTTCAGTACGGCTTTTCACCCTCAGTCAGATGGTCAGTCGAAAAGAGTAATCCAGATTTTGGAAGACATGTTAAGAGGGTGTGTGATTGATTTCAGAGGTAGTTGGGAGGATTTTCTACCGTTGGCAGAGTTTGCGTATAACAACAGTTATCAATCAAGTATTCAGATGGCACCCTATGAGGCATTATATGGTCGTAGGTGTCATACTCCTACTTGTTGGACTGAATTAGGGGAACAAAAACTTTTGGGTCCTGAATTGATATTAGAGATGGAAGAAAAAAGTAAAGGTAATTCGAGCGCAGTTAAAGGAAGCTTCGGATAGATAAAAGCCATACGCGGATCTGAAGCGTAAAGATAACGAGTTTGCGGTAGGAGATCGAGTCTTTTTGAAAGTTTCACCGTGGAAAAAGATTTTCAGATTTGGAAGGAAAGGCAAGTTGAGCCCTAGGTTTATTGGACCGTACCGTGTGTTGAAGCGTGTAAGACCAATGGCCTATCAACTTGATTTACCTCCGGAATTGAGTCAGATTCATAGTGTTTTCCATGTTTCTATGCTGAGATGCTATAGATCGGATCCATCGTACATAGTACCGGTAGAAGAAGTGGAATTAAGGCCAAATTTGTCTTTTGAGGAGGAACCAGTGAGAATCTTAGATCGAGATGTTAAGGTGTTAAGAAAGATGTCTGTACCATTGGTTAAGGTTTTATGGCGTAATCACGGAGTGGAGGAAGCTACTTGGGAGCCTGAGGATGCAATTCGACAACAATATCCTCATCTCTTTAAGCCAGGTAAATTTTGAGGTCGAAATTTTCTTTAAGGAGGGTAGAGTTGTAACATCCTAAAATTTGAGTATTTATATGATGCATGTTTCGGTGCTTAACTTATGTATAATTAAAATTTTGCATGTTTAGTATAGTCTTGAGAAGACTTGAGAACTATTCGGAATTAGAATAAATTTTGGTAAGGAGTATTTAATTGAAGTGGAGCAAGTGAATTTGAGGTTTAAGTAGATTTAAGTGATAAAAACTAGCATAAGATGAGCTAGTAGCAAGGTGGTGTTGGTGCATGCATGTTTGCTTGAGGGGAGAGGTTCGAATCTCCTAGCATGCATTTTGAAAGCTTTTATTTTTGCTTTCCTTAGCAAGTTTCGGTCATGGATAAGGCTAAGGGATGAGTTGGATATCATTTTTGGTAAGAAGACCAAAGGAAAAAGGTAAGTAAAGGTTTAAGGAAAAGAATCTCATGAATTAAGGTGATAAGGGGGCATAAGGCATGGATCAAGGGCTTTGTTTTGGAAAGCTTTGAATGGCTAATTGTCTATGTACTTGGATGGTTTTTAGGGCTAGAGGTTGGCCGAAATTTTGATAGCTTTTGGTAGCTAGATGACCACTTTGGCTTTTGGTCATTTTTGTGTTTTTCTCCAAAACTTTTCTCTTCAATTTCTTCTCCCTAGCTGAATGTGTCTTGTGTAATAGGTAAAATTTTGCTTTGGTTTTGGTCATTTCTTTTAGACCAAATGGTTATCATCCTCCATACTTCCCCAAGCTCTTTTTCTCATTGTACCGAAACCATACCATCTTGAAAGGTCATTTTTTTTCTTCCTTTTGGTCGAATATACATCAACCTCAAGACCCTATCTTTGTTCATCTTCTATCCTTGGAAAATCGACACATAAACACTCTCTCTTTATTCTTTTTGTTCTTCTTTCTTTCTTTTTGGTAAAGAAGATTCAAACATCACTATTCTTTTCAAAACCTTTCTTCATGGCCGAATATTAATGGTAAAATTTTTGCTGAATCATTCTTCTTTTCTTTGTTTATTCATAGCCGAATCTTTTCTTATACATAAGTATTCTCTTCAATCTTTTCTTTTCTTCTTTGAAGCCTTGGACAATAGTGTAATAGTGGAGGGCCGAAACTCAAGTGTTCGTAAACATCGTAGATCGTTGAAATCGGATTTAAGGTGCTAAAGGTAAGGGATTATTAAGGTAAACCGATTACACTCTTCAAGTTTTTAGTCTTAAGATTTTCGATATATTGTTAGGACTAATGATTCTTTGTCTTTGAAGTTAATCAAAATAGGGACGAAAAGAGCAGTAAATAGTGTTCGTAAGAGGGGTGGTTCCATTATTCCCCCTAAATTCAAGAGAAGGACTGTTTTGGGAATCTGAGATTTTCCACCGAGTTGGGGACCCTCATCCGGTGAAAACCAATTATTCGAAGTCGTACGTACCCTCGAACCATTGTTTACTCGTGGTACTGAACCTTTGATCGGAGAGAAATCGCAAATAGGGGTTGTTCGAGATATCAAGGGTAAGATTTAGATCGCTCAATATTAGAATAGTTTAATATTAAATTTTAGTGTTCTAATCCTTCGTAATGTGTGTTTAGATATCGACGAGCGGGAGAGTGTAGTTCTCACCGTAATCAGGTGTGTAATCTCACACTGTATCTCATGGGTTAGATGACTATACAGTAGTAAAAGTTGGATTAAAAATCGCAAAGTTGGTGAAATCGAAAAATATGGTATTATCGACACTTTAGTGTTAAGATCATGAAATCGGTATTAAGATCGTGAAAATTTTGAAATCGCCCTTAATGCCTAAAATGATGATATTTGACAAATTTGGGCCATATGTGATATTTGATAAATTTGGGCCATATGTGATATTTGACAAATTTGGGCCATATGTGATATTTGATAAATTTGGGCCATATATGATATTTGACAAACATATGTGATATTTGACAATTTGGGCCATATGTGATATTTGACAATTTGGGCCATATGTGATATTTGAGAATTTGGGCCATATGTGATAATCGATAAATGGGTCATAAGTGAAATTTGATAATTGGGCCATTTATGATAATTGATAAATGGGTTATATGTGATATGTGTTTTTAATAGGCCAAAATTGATAAATTATAATATGGTTTTCTTTACAAATATTTTGTTATGCATAAACATGATTGCATGGGTTGGGATCAATGATGAAGAGAAGAAAGGCTTGATGCCAAAATTCTAGATAGGTGACTCATCACGATGGTAGTGCAGAAATCTAGATCGGTGGTTCTACCACAATTATTTAAATGGCCGTTGCCACAAATATTATATTGGGCTTAAACCCTACTCCGGTGTGTTGGCGGGTGGGTGACTAAAGCTCCCCACAGGTGTGCTGGTTGGTACAGAGGCATGTAGCGGATGGAAATCTAGGTTGGTTTTGGAAATTGCATATCATTTGCATTTTTTTTATATGCAAAATTATTATATTTGAAATGGGCTTAGGCCCAAATAAATGCTTAAATGGTCTTGGCCCAGTGAAGTATGGTAAGTGAGTTACACACTGAGTTCTAAGTAACTCACCCCATTTTTTTTACCCCTCTTAGGTAATAACAATTGATGGAGACTTGGGTCGGAGACGACTTCGTGGGGAGGCTATACTACAAATGGTGATTTATAAAACTTTAAGACTTCTTTTATAATTTTTTTAAGTACTATTTTTATGGTGATATAATAAGGCCTTTTTAATTATGGATTTTATTATGTGGATGGATTTATTATGTTTTAGTTTTATTAAGTTGGATTGATTTAGTTTTTCATAAATGTTTTTCTAAAACTTTCGTATAAAATAAAGGTTTTTCTTAAATATCTTTAAAACTTAGGAAATCCTTTAACTCTTCGTTAGAATATTTTGATTAAATAAATTTCAATATTTTAATCAAATACTACTCTATAGATCCAATGATAATCTCTTGTGTTTTTAATCAAGGATTTCAAATAAACCTCGATTTTTCGATAAAGTCATTCTCTTAATCGTTTTGGAATTTGATTTCTACTTCGTTAAATGATTTGAATGTACGTTAAATTTGTGTGGCATGCCAAAATCTGGGCTTAATGCATAGGCCGGGTTTGGGGTGTTACACGACACAAGTACTTTGAAACCAACATATTTGACGCACTTTGAAGCCATGCATGGCTATGGCACGACACGAGCACTTTAAAGCCAAATTGGGGGATGTAAACACCCTCCTCTAGCTGTCGTACCTCTCCCTCAAAATCTAGCTTTGAATTTTTACATTCCCTACCTCCGATTTTCATAAGTTTTTTTCCTCTCTTTTCTTCACATTTTTCTATATTTCATCTTCTATTTCAGATTATAGTCTACATCTATTGAAAAATGAATCTTTTTGGCAACTACCTGAGGTTTTGTGTTCTTACTTTGTTTTCATAAAATTTATCGTTCAGGTTTTTTTTTTTTTTTTTTTTGCTTTAATTTGAAAAAATGGAACCATGAAAACAATAATGTATCACTCAAGCACAGAGCAATATCTATTCCAATCGCTTCCATAACCTTAAAGTTGAGAGGTTCTTTCTCAAAATGAGTGGATGTTCTTTTATTCAGGAACGTGGGTTCAATCCCACCATGTCCACTTGTGATGACATATGGGATTTGGTACAATCCCATCATTGGAATAACTTTTTTGTGACCCTAATTGAACCGGTGATCGACACAATTTTTTATGAGTTTTATGCCTCCCTGAAGGATAGGGAGTATTGCAAGCAACGAGTGAGATGATCACTGGCATTACCGTTCGGGGAAAAGAGATATCAATTGCTCATCGTGAAATTTGTCGATAGTAAGATGCCACGGATTATACCCATGACCTTTTAGAGACTATAGACTTATTCACATTCGACGATTTTAATATGGATGGTATAATAGATTATTTGGCAGAGGGGCGTGAAGAGTGGACTCGTCATGCCAATACCGAGCTGCCCCTCAAATTCAACCTAACCATCATGTTTTCGATGGCCAAGATGTGGATACAATTCATGTGCATCCGTCTGGAACCAACACATAACACTTTTAACGTTACCGCCTATCAAGTGATTATGCTTTATTTTATTTTATAGAGAGATAAGATTTGTATAGGCCACTGGATTTATGAGGAAATGCTAAAGTGCATACAGAGTTGAAAGCAAAGTATGTACTTCTCGCATTTGATTACTGCTCTATGCCACTAAGCTGACGTTCCTATGTCTCCAATCGAGCCATTCACGAGACCTATGAGGAGCGTGATTGGGGAAAACCTTTACAGCCAGTATGTTCAGCCTCAACAGAAACAAAATCAGGAGAATGAGCAATGAATTAAACATAAGAGTGATCCTCAAGGGCCAATAAAAAGAAAAACTAAAGCTCACACGTCAAAAATGACGGGGCTCACGGACAGGCCCATCTTGAAGTGGTAGACACAATGGATGAAAGATATGGACGACATTCTAATTTGTGTTACGAAACAAAATGGATGGCCAACACCTACACCACTCCTGGACATGTTTGAGCGATCCCCATCGCCAAACGAGGAGGGCGCAAACAATGAAGAAGGAAATGATGATGATAATAAGGAAGAGACCCCGATCGTACCACCAAATTATGAGTGGTTATTTCGACTAGATCACTCTTCGACGAAAGGTGTGGTGATCCGCGACCCAATCCATCACAATTGGTCCCAGACTTCGAGAATGCGGGTTATTAAAACATCAATGGGGCGCAAGATGGGAAAAGCACTAATGATGAAGGAGTTGGAACTTGATTCCAACTAATTCTAAAAAAATTTTTATTTTGGATTTATATTTTTAATTCTTATTTGAATTTTGGATAATTTTAGTTAGCTTAATTACAATTTTATTTTATTATATATATATAGTTTGTATTTAGTTTTTCCTTGTACGAACCCAATATTTTTTACAGCACTACAATTGCGAGCCAAAATCGAAAGGAAGAGTAGTCCCACCAATTGTATTGCATGTATCATGCCAATCATGTAACATCTTTCCTTTATATTTTATTGTACATTAAGGACAATGTGTCAAATAAAGTGTGGGGTGACTTGGGAAAATTTTTAAATTTTTTCTGTTATATTTACTCTATTTTCTTTCTTTCGTTTTTAATTTTTAATTACATGTTTACTATGTGCTTGAGCTTGTAGAATACAAGTAATTGGTTAGGAGCATATACCTAGGTTGTTTGTTTAAATTGTAAATTTAGCCTAAAATTAAATAATTTAGGTTACTTATATTTAGACAAATTAGTTCAGTTTATTAAATTGTAAATAGGAAAAAAAGATTAAATATACGAAGTGATAAAGGTAGATACGAATAGGTAATTGTATTTGTAGAAATATAGGATGTTCAAATTAAAAATAAAATACTCAGTAAAATCCATGGTTATTGAAAAGGTGCAGTATGTAATGCCCTGAATTTTTGGGCCTAGTAGAATTGGGCCTATTGGGCCTTAGGCATGAGAGTGTGTAAAATTTTTTGAGAATAAGAGAACGACACTAATGCAAGTTGGACCTATTAGGTTAGTGATTTTGGAAGGTTAAGGGGCATCCATGAGGTCTTGGGATCAAACCTGGGCTTTAGGAAAAATTTTGGTTTAGGTGAATAAAACCCTGGATATAAGTGAGTAGGCTTTAAGAATATTGTTGGAGAAAAACATGACACAAGGACGTGAGTGGTCTTAGTGGCAAGGCGTCATTAAGGTTCCAAGGGAACCTGGGTTCAAGTCTTGGCACTTACAATTCATTTTGATTTCCTTTTAAATGAACTTAGACTTTGGCCCATAGGCTTATATTTAGTTGTGCTTGTTTTGTTACACAAGGAGCTGATTGGTAAGGTGGCTAGTGGCATATATTAAGTTACTGGAGAGCCTGAGTTTGAAACCCCTAGCATGCGAAAGGTGACTATTTTACTAATTTGGGATGGTTTTGGAGGATTGATGGAGGGATCCCACATCGGGAAGCTAGCATGAGAGTAGGCGAGAAGCTGGCTTTAAATAGAGCGATCTATGAGGAGAGTAAGCATACCTTGGTTGGCGTTTGGGCATAGGAGTGTTCGGAGCGCGGATTAACTTTAGATTCCTATCAGGTGTATAACCGTATGCACTGCTCTGTTTGTTGATCAGCTAATAAGCCAAAAGTGTGTATTTCGCACTACTCTAGCTGTAGAGCGGCAAATGCCGAAATGTCAGACACACGGCAATGGTAGCCACACGAGCATGCGAGTGCACGTGTGGGAGCTTTGACGCGATAGTTGAGGCCATCATGAGTGTTCTTGTGGGTTTAGGCTGTTGGGCCACGATGGGCCAAAAAGGACCATGTAGGGCCAATTGGCCCGTGGGACCAAACGGATAAGTTGTATGTTTGTGTAATAAATATTGGACTGGACTATGTGAATCTCATATCTGTGGCTAGATTTGGGCTAAAAGGGCCACACGAGTGTATGGGCCCATTTGGGCCGAGAATGGGCCCTAGGCCCCTTCGCATCGTTATCTCTGTTTAAAATACCCTTGGTTTACAAAATTACTAAAATACCCTTGGCTTACAAAATTACTGAAATGCCTTTGGTTTACAAAATTACTGAAATACTCCCGATTTATGAAATTATCGAAATACCCCTAGGTTGTAAAATTACCGAAATACCTTCAGTTTGTAAAATTACCAAAATACCCTCAATTTATGAAATTATCGAAATACCCCTGATTTGTAAAATTACCAAAATACCCCCGGTTTGTAAAATTATTGAAATACCCCTAATTTGTAAAATTATTGAAATACCCCTAGTTTTTGAAATTACCAAAATACCTCGATTTGTGAAATTATCGAAATACCCCCAGTTTGCAAAATTACTGAAATACCCTCAATTTGTAAAATTACTGAAATACCCTCAGTTTGCAAAATTACTAAAATACCCCTGTAGGGTAGACTTACTGAATTGCCCTTGTTGGGTAGGATCACCAAAATACCTTTATAGGGTAAATGACTGTTTTGCCCTTGTAGGTAAATGACTGACTTGTGCTATGACTTGACTGATTTGACTGTGATCGCATGACTGTGTTTTAACTGACTTCACTGTGGGCGTGTGATTGATATACTGTTAATATGTGTTGAAATGACTGTTACTAAGTATGGCCATTTTGCATACGTGTAATGATTAAGTATGACATACAGGACATATTGCATGGGGTTGAGACATTGATACGGAGGAAGTTACGATAGGTCGCATACGGGTCACATTGTGGATCGATTGATGGATTGCATGAAGATGGATCTGTTGAGGTCGCACGGGTCGCATGACGACTGTGGACCGACGGACGGCTTAAAGTCGCGTAATCTAATTATGGCTCTGTGCCAACCTAAATATGGCTCTGTGGCAACCTAAATATGGCTCTGTTCCATCTTGATTATGGCTTTGTGCCAATCGTATTTACCCGTGGCTATGTGCCTAACATATATATTGATGACTATGTGTTGATCATAATTACCTGTGGCTGTGTGCCGATTATAGTACTATCGCTAATGGCTATGTGCCAAATTTATTATAGTTACCGATAGCTTTGTGCCATCCTAATTATGGCTCTGTGCCATCCTGATTATGGTTTATAACCATTCTGTTTATGGCTCTTAGCCGTTCTATTAACTGGCAGCGTTGCTGCTATATTTATGGCTTTTAGCCATTCTGTTCATGGCACTAAGCCGTTCTATTGACTTAGTGCCGCAACCGATGCTAAGTTTGGTGTGTTGGCTAGATGGGTCGATTTTATCCTCACATGGTGTGTTGGTTGGTACGAGTATTGTGTTGGCTAGATCGGGGTGGGATGCATCCTCATACTGTTGCATTCTTGTTTATGAGATCTGTCACTATCTTGGCTTAAGCCTACTTGTTCTGTTATTGGTTTGGGCTAGGCCTAATTGATTCTGTATGGACTATGACCCAAATGATATGGTAGTGGGTTTTTGCCCACGTATGCTTTGAATTGATTTATCTTGATCTGCATGTTAAAGGGCTTTGGCCCGGTATTTCGAGTTCTATTTACGTATCTTGTTGTTACTCTAGTAAGGGGATTGCACACTGAGTTTTCATAAACTCACCCCGTTTTTAACTGTGTAGGTAATCCTCAGCCTTAGACGGATCAGAGCTGCGAGGGACTCGAAGAAGACCACACACTGCTTATGCTTGCTATTTTGATTATTTACTTTTAAATATTTTGATTTGGGTTGTAATAATGCCTCTCTATTTTTAACTTATTATTTGTGAGATTTATTTATGATATTTTCTAACTACTAAAAGTGGAATACGATTTTCAAAACGATAATTGTCTTCAAAACACTAGTTTCCACAATGTTTTCAAAATGCTTCTGCAACTTAATTTTTAAGCATCACATTTTCGAAATCGCGATTTAATCTTTTTCGTAAATTTTTTATTTTAAATATGCTTCCGCAACAAATAAGGTTTTAAAAGTAATTACGTTTACAAGTGAATAGCAATTGCTTAAGTGTTTTGAGTTTTAACAAAGAGGCTTTAACTCTCAAACAAGTTTTAACAACAAGAAATATGGTTTTGAAAAACACTTCCATGTGACAGGCCAAATTCGGGCCAACTTCTAAGCTAGGTTTGGGGTGTTACACAGTATGACTAGTATAACCCTTACAAAAAGTCCTCGAGAAAAACCTCAATCATATTGACACAAATAAATAAATAAATAAATATAATTGATTATTGAGGAAATCTTACTACATTAGAGTTCAAAGCATGGATGAAAATAAATTGAGTAGAAGAAAATATTCGAACTGACTATTCACTACAAAAATAAATACTATATTCGTAGATACATTTTGATGGAGATATATATTTAATTTTCTTTAATTTGTTTACTTTGTAATTTATTGAACTAGTCTGTTTACATGTAAATAACTGTGAATTGTTTAAATTTCTAGCTAGAGTTTTATATTTAGACAAATTTTCCTAGTGTTGATGCTCTGATCTAAAATCATGTATCAAGCCTGCTCAAGTACATTGTTTAGTTATAGTTTTCATTTTTTTTTGTTTAGTTTGCTTGAGGATAAGCAAAGAGTTAAGTGTAGGGGCATTTGACATGCCGTCAAATGTAGTAGTTAATTCCGCACTTAATTCCACATTTAAGGCTAATAAAAATAAGTATTTTGAACACATTTTTTTAGTATTGATAACCTATTAGGCCGACATGGGCATTAGGTAGGGTTAATATGTGTATTTAAGTGTGCAATAAGCTTCAATTTAGGCCCAATTGACATAAAAACTTGGGACGAGTGATGTACAAGATTCCCAAACAATGAAAGCATGAAAAAAAGGTCCAAAGCCACAAAATGTCTTGCGTGTTGCGACACGCAATGTCTATAGCGTGACATATACCCTGTGTTGAGCCATAGCAGCCCTATGTTGAGCCACAGCCTAAACGTGGGCTAAATGCAAAGATGACGTTGGCAACCATATTTTGACAGATTCTCGAAGATTTTATTTCTTACTTGCACCCAAAGTATTGGGGGTATATCGATCATAAAGTGCACATCTTTTAGCCTAAATAAGAAGCTTTTGTACACAAATTAGGGCATCCAATCAATCAATATATCAACCCATTCATCAAACATAGTTTTAGTTTTCTTTTCGTTTATGTTTTAGTCAAAAAAAATTCTATTTTGATGTGAATACAATTGCGAGCAGAGATTGCTCCTGATTCGCGCTTCAATATATATTCATAAGGATTCTCTTTACTCTTCTATTTTATTCTTTTCTTTATAATTTGTTAGCCTGATCAACTAATGTTTGTGTGAATATTAGAATAAATATTGTGCTTAATTCATATCCTTCATGGTTCATTTATTGAACTAATTAATTAATCAAGTCGATTAATTAACAAAAGAATACGGGTTCATAATAAGATTTGTTGGTATAGATTTGTGTTCTTAAACCCTAGGCTTGAAAACACAAGGAAGTTAGCATAGGCGAGACGAGATCGGGAGATAAGTCAAACTACATAAATCATAATTTATCTTGGCAGAGAAAGTGAGGTCGGGAGATAAGCGAGTATCTGCCAGTTAATTAAATAGTAGAGGTCAAGAGGTAATACTAGTTAATTAGTAGCTAATTCATATTAAAGGTCGAATTCTTAAATTAGTTAAACTTATTTTCTTTTCTTTTTTTGAATAATCAAACTAGACTTTATTAAATTATAAACTAAACCCAAAATAAAAGAAAAAGTCCAACAACTTGTGGTTAAGTCCAAAACAGAAATAGAGCCCAACAGATAGTGGCCTACCTGCCAGAAAATAAAACGACAAAACCAAAGGAAACTAAAAAACATGTCCAGTCAAAATGATGAATTGCCACCCACTCCACTTTCCTAAAAATCACTTTTCTTGTTACCGGTTCCAGTTCCCATAAGAGTTCATTGATGCTACCTAGATACCTACATCTAGCATCCTCTCCGTCGATTCAAAGGTCCTCAAAGCCTTTTAGTCAGACTATCTTTCCCTTTGCCTTCCAAATCCTAATGATTCTACGACGTAAGAAGGCATAGCTCCTTCCAGGTAAACCACTTGTCCCCTCTTTAGGCTCTCTGTTGTGATTATATGGGCTGTCTAATTCGCCAATCTTGAGCTATGTTTAAATCGAATTCTTTGAAATCTTCTTTTGAACAGTTTTATGTCTCTGATGTATGCCCCAATCTCCAATTTATCTAACCCGTTGGACTGACATTGCTTTATTATTGTTAGCACGTCACCTTAGAACATGCTTATCCCCAATCTTACCACCTAAGAACATGCACAAGCCTCGACAGTGAACAAAAAAGCTATCTCCTTTACCACTATTGAATTTGAACCCAATACCTTTCCTCTTTCATTTCTGGCTACCAGTCCCAAGGTTGATATGAACTATTGAGGATTATAGGTCGCGTCAAAGTTTATTCAAATGATCTAGTTTTCAAAAATCCTCCATTCCAAAACCGTACACTATTTGGTGAGATTTCTATCCCTTAGTTCATTGATTTCATAAATATATCTAGTAATTCGCTCTGATAACCCTCTTCCCAAACTGTTTTCTAGGTAAACCACTCTCAATTTTCCAGATTTGGCATAGATAATACCTATTTGAGATTTAAAACGTTCCAAACTTCTACTGAAATAGGGCATTCTCTAAACACAAGCATAGTAGTCTCCACCCCATCACCACATCTTGGACATATTGTATTCAATCTAAGCTTTCTGTAATGTAGATTTACTAGAGTAGGCAAGAAATACCAAGAGCTTTCCATATTGTAATTTTTTGTTTAGTTGTTAGTTTGAGGTTCCATATTTTCCTGTAAAAGGATTTCATATCATTCTATAATTCAATAGTAGTAGGATCAGTTGTACTATCTAGTAGTAGTTTGTACCCACTACTAACCAAGAACTCACTAAAAGGCTCTCCCCTCCATACCAACAAATCTTCATGTTCCATCAAGATTAAAGGAATCTTAAGGATTTTACCTACATCAACTTCAGAAAAGGTATACTCAACAACTTCAACTTTTCAAGTTCTAGTTAAATTATCAATTAATTTTGATACCTTTGTTATTCCATTGTTACAAATATTACACTGATTCTATAATTTTCATCTCCTATGATCCATACGGCATCTACAATAGATATTTTGTCACCTTTCTCATCCCGCCAACAAAGGCCCTTCTCAAGGAGACCCCTAGCTACCCATATACTCTGCTAGGTATAAGAAGGTAGACTCCCTAACCTAGCTTCCAAAAAGTCAAAATGTGGATAATATTTTGCCTTTCACACATGTGCTAACAAGTAATTTGGATAGCAAATAAGATGCCAACCCTATTTTGCTAACAAAGCTAAATTAAGTTTTCTATGCTATGAAACCCAAGCCTCCATTCTCTTTCAATTCACACAACCTATTCCGTTCACACCAATGTATACCCCTTCAACCATATCCTTTCTACCACTAGAATCTACCCATTATGCTCTCCAAATCTCCATAAAGCGACATAAGCAACAAGAAACACATCACAGAATACGTTGGAATGACTTGTAGGACAACTCTAATGAATATTTCCTTCCCTCCTTGAGACATAAATCTCGTACTCCAATTTTATATCTTTTGTTTAACCCTACCCTTAAAATCTGGAACGCCAATTTCTTTCGTCTTCCCACCATATTCGAAAGTCCCAAGTAACATTCTGGATCACTTGAACACCTAACATCTAATATTTTTGAAACCGCTAGCCTTTTACTGTCGATAGTACTCGGACTAAAAAAACTCGTAGACTTATCATAATTAATACACTATCCTCAGTAGACCTCATACTCCCTAAAAATATTTTTCAAAGTATGAGCCCCACTTTCATTTGCCTTACCAAACAACACACAATCATCAGCAAATAACAAATGCATTATCTATGGCCCTCTTCTACTAACCTTAGCCCCTTTAAGCAAGCTTTCATTCAAAGCCAACTTCTTCAGGTTAAACAATTATTCACTACAGATTAGGAAAAGGAACGGACTCAATGGGTGCCCTTCAGGAAGCCCTCTACTCGATTTGAAAACTTTCCAAACCTTTCCATTAATAGTCACTAAGTACAAGACAGAGGAAATGCAATGTATAATTAAATGTACCCACAACATAGCAAAACCCATCCATTCCATCATCACCCAGAAGAAACCCCATTCTACCAAATTTACTCATATCTAGCTTTAATGCCATAAAACTGTTATTTACCACTCTTTTTTGTCTAAAGGAATGTAAAATCTCATAGGCCAACAACATATTATCAGAAATCAACCTCCCAGGCATAAAGACATTTTGGGCATTATCAATGCAATCTTCTAACACTTGTTGAAAATGATTAGCTATCACTTTATCTATCAATTTATAAACTACTATACATAAACTTATAGGCCTAAAATTTTTAAGATGCATTGGATGGGGAATTTTTAGAATTAACACAATATTGGTGATGTTTAAAGTATCCAACGCCTTACCTTCAACCAATACCTCCAAGAAAAGATTAAAAATCTCTCTCTCCGTAATGTGCCGGCATTTCTGAAAAAATAAAGCTGAAATATTGTCATCACCTAACGCTTTTGGTAGCCCCATTCCTTTCAAGGCTGTGACAATCTCATCCTTTGTATACCTTTCTATCAACATTAAATTGGCTTCATTATAGATACAATTTCCCACCTTTTCCAATATATGATCTGTAACTCTTATCCCATTTGTCGAGAATAGATTTCGAAAATAGCTTCGAGCAATATCTTCCATTTCTTACTCCTCCACTGTCACTCTCCCATCCTCATACTGAAGCCCCCAATTCTATTCATCATTTTCTGTTGTGAAGCATAGTTATGGAAGAAGGTTGTGTTCTTAACGTCCAACTGCAACCAGTTCACTCTAGATCTCTGCTTCCAGAACATTTCATCTTTGTCAATCTCCAAATTTAATTGGATTTTTGTATCAATCAACTCCTCAAGAGGGTCACCATTTTTTTCCTTCTCCAACAACTCGTCTAATTTATTAGTCAAGTCTCTTTTAATTCCATCCATTTTCCTTCTAACCATCTTTGCCAAATCACACAAACCCTCCTTTACGCGCTCTAGCTTGACATAAATATCTCCTCTAACCCAATTCCGCAACCTATTAACCTCACCTTCAAAAGACTCATCCATTGCCCACCATGCCTCAAACCGGAATCTTTTCGGCCTTCAATTAAAACCCTCTCACTCCAACTGGACAAGAAAAAGATAATAATCTGAATACGAATGTGGGAGATGGCAAACCGCTAAGTTTGAGAACATATTCATCATTCCTTTATTCACCACTCCCCTGTCCAACCTTTCTCTAATGTTTGTTTCGAGAAGATTACCCCTCTCCCAAGTGAACCATAGCCCAAAGTATCCCACGTCCACCAAATAACACTTCTCTAATACACCTCAGAACATTTTATTCTCTTTTCATCCCTTTGTACCCCATCCACCTTCTTAAAAGAATACAATTATCTCATTAAAATCCCTATATACTAACTACGAAATATTTTGAAAGTGACCCAAAGTTTTTAGTAAACTTCACGTATCATCTATTCCATCGAGCATAAGGAGCCCCATAAAACCGATAAACCTCTATTGTATCTTATTCTTGAGCTCCTGAACTTAAACGCCAATATGATGTACTAAATAACTCCTAGGAGCGACTGTAATGTTTCCTTTCCAAGCCAGACTTAAACCTCCTCTTGACCTTTCAGTTGAAACATCAAAACCATTCAAGAAACCACATCTCCTATGAAAACTTTCCATTATTTTATTATTTAATTTAGTTTCGTAAATAAGACTATCTGGGAATATACATCTTCAGCAAATGCTGAAGCCTCCTCATTGCCCGTGGACTCCCCAATCCACGGACATTCCAACATAAGATTTTCATTGCAGCCGATCGGCTTGCCTCTTGGTAGTTGCCGATATAAAATGAGTTGTTGTGCCCTAGCCAACCACAATAGAAACAGATCATTATTAATATCTCGTACTTGAAACTGACATAAGTACAATCCCCAGGTGCAAACTTAATTTTTATTCTTTTTCAAAGGCCTCCTATGTAACACCCCTTACCCGTAATCAACACCAGAACTGGGTACGAGGCATTACCAGACATAACTTACTCAAACATACAACATCGGGCTTTAAATTTCATTTCAACTCTATACTTTTCATTTGAATTCATAACATCCCTCTTATAGGTCTACGGGACCTTAAACATACTTACAAAGTGGTTCGGGACTGAACCGAAAACTTTTAAACACTTAGAAATTTTTTTTACACAAAACAGGACCATACGCCCGTGTGGGCAGGCCGTGTGGTCACACATGTAACACCCCTTGCCCGTATTCGAGCCGGAATAGGGTTGGAGGCATTACTTAGCTAACATTGCTTAAACATCTAAAATAGGGTTATAAAATTTCGTTTAACCCTAACGTCCGCACATAATCGGCCAAGGAGGCCCAAAACATACATCCGAGAAATATCAAAATCTTTCCGGGAGCTTTCAGGAGTTCAAGAAACTTTTTGACAAAATAGAGGCCACACGCCCGTGTAGGCCTAGGGACACGCCCGTGTGCCCCTGAGGCACGCCCGTGTCTTCCACCCGTGGTCGACACTGATTAATTTCATAAGGCCATAGCACGCCCGTGGCCCTGGCCCATGTGTAAAACCTTAGTATTCTGACTTATCCACATGGCCTATACACACGCCCGTGTACTCCAGCCGTGTGATGATTTAAAATCCCAAGTGCAAGGTGCAGACTTCACACGACCTGGGTACACGCCCATGTGCTGGTCGTGCCTCCCACACGGTCTAGACCCATGCCCGTGTGTCTACTTATGTGGTCAATTAGCAGGCTATAAACCAAGTCATTGCCACCTTAGAATGCACACATACATACATCCATTTAAAACAATACAACTCCTATCCCATAAGCAAGTCTAAGAGCACATTTCAACATACAAGATAATTATAGGGACACACACTTTATGAATTTTATCTTCATTAAGCAAAAGAGTTTGCCAAGCATTTGCCTAACTCATAAAGCCATTTACAAAATTATTTCTTGTTTTCTAACTTACGTAGCCAACACTTTGACTAACTGTAACACCCCAAACCCAGCCCCAACACCATAACCGGATCTGGCATGTCACTAAGGAGATTTTAAAAGATGTCGTAATTTCAAAAAATTCTGAGTTGAACCTTTTATTCGGGAAAACTAAATGGTTGAATAAGTGGTAAAAGATATACATTTTATATTAATGCCTTAGTTTAATTAAAACGTAAAATTTAAATGTCTAATAATAATAAAAGCCCAAAATAAAACAAAAAAGATTGTGAAGCTAATGGCCCGTGGCCTTATTACAATAAAATTTAAAACCAGCTAGTTAAAAATAATAAAAATAAATAAACTAAGTAAAGCCTTTTGCTGAATCAAAATATTCTCTCCCATGGCCACCTTGCGCTCCTCTCCAGCCCGGTCCGATGCACTAGGTGCTACCTGAAAGATATTAAATAATAGGGTGAGTTGCGAGACTCAGTGTGCAACCCTCGTGCACCATCAGATTGGGCCTTAGCCCCACAGAGCAGATAATAGAGCATAATATATCAGAAAATATGCAAAGCCCAACCCAATCCTAGGTTTCCATCAGCTACACACCACCCTTACCTGCTAATCACACCATTAGGGATTTCTACAATCAACCCACACCGCTACACACCATCGATGGCAGTCATGCTGTAGTTAGCTGCTCATCGTCAGATCATGGTAATAGCCACTACCACAGATCATGGCAAAAAGCCACTACAACAGATCATGGCAAAAGCCACTACAACAGAACATTTCCCCTTTCATCAATCACCCAACCCCGTGCAATCACAAAAATCGACATACATATAAAACATATCATCTCAATAGAAACACTCACTTATTAATTACAAAAATCACTAACCTGGTGATTCACCTTTACCCTCCTCAGGTTTCAACCGGTATGCCGAGATTTCGGCATTTAACAGAATATAGCAGATTTATATACATGTACTAACAAACAATCTAGATGGTGTGAAAAGTTGCACACCTGATAAATATGTAGGACTATCCTCTATGTCGACACCCTCGCCAATCAGATCTACTGCCCTTTGTCTACAACTCTGCTCAAAAGCCAAAAAAAGGCGAAGATAAGGCCTCTCCTATATTCGGCCAAGGGTTAGTGTTTTACCCGAACTATACTTTAAATTAATAGATATCCTTTCCTTGAAATCCGAAAGTAATATGATCCGAGTGCTACTGAACTCTGACTTAGAAATCTAAGCGATTGAATCCCCTTCAAATCTCGGAATGTCACAAATTAAAGAAAACACCCGATTAGTTAACCATATAGCCATTCGGCTAAGATCTCTAAAAGCCAGAAAAAGATTGAAATCTCGTGAATCGACACTCACCTTTAGTTTTCTTCAAGATTCGGCACAAGCAGACACCACAGAAGGAATTCGACAATCACAGGAGATGAGATCTAGGGATTTTAGCTTTTAAGAGAAGAAAAATAAACCACTAAACAAAGTTTAAAAGACTATTCGGCCAGAAGGAGAAAAGAAAAGAAGACAGGAAATAATAGAGAACTTACCGAAATATGGTATAGGGGTTCGACTATGGTGAATACTTCGGGAAAAAGAACCGAATGGAATGATGTTGAGACTTAGAGATTTCAGCTACAAGAACAAATAAGAACGTAGTTTCGACTTTTAGTGAATGGGAGAAAAATAACAATGCGGGTCAAAAGATTCGGCTAAAAGGGAATTTCAAAGAAAAAGAAAGGGTGAGGAAGATGGTGATTTTTGGATTTTAGAAGAGATAAGATGAGAAAATAAAACAGATGAGATGGCGCTCAAATTTTCGGCACATCCCCTTGCCTATACCAAACCGATTTTCCCCCCTCTCCTGTGTTTGATTTTCGGCCAACTCCGCAACCAAGAGATCACTCTTCTCATTCTATCCCTTATCCTTAACAGAGCACTCATCCAACAGAGACCTACACCACACCACTACTTCCCCTTTATCAGCGTTATATCCACATAATTTAAAACATAAAATCCCCTCTAGTTAATAGCCACATTGTCGTCCCCTTCTAGCTCCCTTTAGCGCCGAAATTGGCCCAACTTTATGGGCTCCAAACGGCCACAAATTGGGCCTCTCACTTTGCCTATTGACGCCATCTATAACTCCCTTTTGCGCCCTTCTCTTTGGGCCATAAGCCCGGTTTGTCAATTAAACTACCAAGACTTTATTTTAAGCCCTAGAGTGTCTAAATAGAATATTTAATTAAGGCCTCAGCCCAAACCTGAGCCCCATTTGCACCTCAAATTCTTAAATTAACACATTAAACATGTCTACCCATTCAACGCATAAGCCCACTAATTCGGGATGTTACAGTTCTACCCCCCTTAAAATAAATTTCGACCTCGAAATTTACCTGATCAGAAGAGATGGGGATACTGTTGCCGCATAACATCCTCTGGCTCCCACGTTGCTTCATCCGCGCCATGGTTTCACCACAACAGCTTGACCAAAGGGACAAACTTCCTTCTCAACACTTTTACGTCTCGATCCAAAATTTGCACTGGCTCCTCCTCAAAGGACAAGTCTGGCCTTACTTCAATCTCTTCCACAGGCACAACGTGCGATGGATCAGAACGGTAATGTCTTAGCATCGAGACATGGAACACATCGTGTATCTGCTCCAACTCTGAAGGTAACTCCAATCGATACGCCACTGGGCCCACACGTTCTAGTACCCGATAAGGTCCAATAAACTGGGGACTTAGCTTACCCTTCTGACCAAACCTCATTACCTTCTTCCACGGTGATACTTTCAAGAAGACTTGATCTCCTACTGCAAATTCCATCCCCTTCCATTTAAAATCCGCATACGACTTCTGCCGATTAGACGCTTCCTTCAATCGAGCCCGAATTAACCTTTCTCTTCCGTTTCTGACACTAGTTTTGGGCCCAACACCTGACGCTCACCCAACTCTGTCCAACAAGTTGGGGTATGACATCTCCTTTCGTATAACGCTTCCTAAGGCGCCATCCGAATACTAGATTGATAACTATTACTGTACTAGAATTCTGCCAAAGGCAAATACTTCTCCCAGCTTCCCCTAAAATCGATGATGCAACCCCTTAGCATATCCTCTAAGATCTGAATTACCCTCTCAAACTGACCATCAGTCTGTGGATGAAAAGTGGTGCTGAAGTCTAGCCTTGTTCCCATTTCCTGATGCAGAGCCTTCCAGAACTGTGACGTGAACCTAGGGTCTCTATCCGATATAATCGACACAGGTACACTATGCAGTCTCACCACCTCAGCCACATACAACTTAGCCAACCTTTGCAGAGAAAAGTTGACACAAATCGGTATGAAGTGAGCAGACTTCGTCAGCTAATCCACAATCACCCAAATTAAATCATTCTTAGTGGGCGTAAGGGGTAACCCACTAACAAAATCTATTGTGATTCTCTCCCATTTTCACTGCGAAATCTTTACCGGCTGCAATAGCCCTAAAGGCAACTGGTGTTCCGCTTTCACCTGTTGACACGTCAAACACTTACTCACGAATTTCGTTATCTCTTGCTTCAGACCTAGCCACCAGAATTATTCTCACAAATCCCGGTACATCTTAACCCCTCTAGGATGCATAGCGTAAGGGCTACTATGCGCCTCCTGAAGAATCATCTGCCTTAACTCCACATCCTTTGGCATACAAACTCTCTTACAAAAACACAGGACTCCATCATCATTCAAACTATAGTCCTCTACTTGCCGGAGTCGAGCACTCAAGACATCGTCTAGAAGTTGCTTCTCTTTGATCTGCCTTGTCCACATAGGTCTTACTTGGAGCTCAGCTACCAAACTTCCATCCTCATACAGACTAAGATGAGCGAACATTGCCCTCAAATCCGCTATCGCCTTCCGACTTAGCGCATCTGCCACCACATTAGCCTCACCTGGAAGATATTCAATCGAGCAGTCATAGTCCTTCAAGAGTTCAATCCACCTACGTTGTCTCAGATTCAACTCCTTCTAGGTAAGGAGATACTTCAGGCTCTTATGGTCAGTGTAAATAACCGACTTCTCCCCTTACAGGTAGTGTCTCCAAATCTTCAGAGCGAACACTATCGCTGTCAATTCTAGATCATGCGTAGAGTAGTTCAACTCATCCGGTCTTAACTGTCGAGACTCATATGCAACCACTTTTCCATCTTGCATCAACACACACCCTAAACCCGTGTGACGCATCACAGTAGACGGTAAATTCTTTTCCCGCCTCTGGCTGAATTAACACTGGCGCTTCCGTCAAGATTCTCTTCAGCTTCTCAAAGCTCTCCTACTGTTTTTCAGTCCGTACAAACGATACTCCCTTCCTCAACAACTTAGTTAAAGGTGCCGCTATCAATGAGAACCCTTCAACAAACCTTCTGTAGTACCTGGCCAATCCCAAGAAACTTCAAACTTCCGCCACAGACTTTGACGGTTTCCAATCCAATACGGCTTCTATCTTCCGAGGGTCCACCCTAATTCCCTCTGCGAAAACTACATGCCCTAAGAAAGTCACTTCCTTCAGCTAGAACTCACACTTACTGAACTTTGCGTACAACTGCTTCTCCCTCAGAATTTGCAACACTACACGAAGATGTGCATCATGCTCTTCCTTAGACTTGGAGTAAACCAGGATAAACACTACGACGAACCGATCAAGATACGGTTGAAATACCCGATTCATCATATCCATAAATACCGCTGGCGCATTCGTCAACCTGAACGGCATCACCAAAAATTTGTAATGACCGTACCGAGTTCGAAACACTGTCTTATGAATGTCTCTTTCCTTTACCCTTAATTGATGATATCCTGACCTTAAGTCAATCTTAGAAAAGACCGAAGCTCCTTTGAGCTGATTGAACAGGTCGTCGATTCTTGGCAGTGGGTACTTGTTCTTAATCGTTAACTTATTCAGTTGACGGTAGTCCACACTCATACGCATGGATCCGTCCTTCTTCTTTACAAACAGGACTGGGGCTCGCCACAGAGACTGTAATATCCTGGAATATGGCTTATGCATTATTGCTAAATTGTGTGAAATAGCATGCTTATGAATATTCTGAATGTGTTGCATGAATTTTTGTGAACTTTAGGAAATAGGAGAGTGCTTTAGAAATTATCAGATTTTGAGTTTAAAAGAGGAAGCTAGGCAGAGGAGGCCTTAAGAGAAATTGTATGTGAAATATAACATAAAAATGGGCTTGGTACAGTAGCTTGGAGGCACCACTTAGGGCCTTGGTAGGTGACGCCATGGGCTATGAGGAAGGGATCAGGTTTGAGCCACAAGGGAAGCAAAATAAAAGTTTTATTTTGCAGCAGAGATAAGCAGCAATGGACCTGGGTTGGCAGGAGCTTAGCGGTGAGCATGCTCAGCACGAATTCTATTACTTGGATATTTCATTTTATTTAAGTACTTTAAATTTTATTTTGGGGTTTTATTTTTGATGTAATAAGGTTATAGTATAACTGTTTACTCATACACTTAAATTATTTTGCTATGGCACGATATTTATCAAATTAAAGTTAATTCTTCTTAATTATAAATAACAAATTATTTTTAACACCTAATCGACACGGGTTTTAAAACTCGAGCCCAACCCAAATCAACTATTTTCAAAAACACGAAAAATTTTAGCAAAGTTTCAAATAAGTTTCGAATGGATTTTCCTTAGAAGCATGCCAGATCCGGTCAGGGCTTGTGGGCCGGGTTTGGGGTGTTTTAGCATGTAACACCCTGAATTTGGGCCTAGAATAAGTGGGTTCGTGTGTTGAGAGAATGGATTTTGTAGTTAAAAAAATTATTATTGCATGTTTAGTTTAATTTTTAGGAGGTTTAGGAAGGGTTGGTAGTGTTGGAAAAGTCCTAGGCTCGATCTAGGGCTTTAGCAAAAATGTTATTTTTTTTTTTTTAGGGAGGTTGGTGGTAGTCATAAGGCTTTTAAAATATTGTTGGGTTAAGCCATATCACAAAGAAGTAGGTTGTCTGGTGGCTTGGGGTGCTTGAATAAGCTGGTGGTCAAAGGTTCAAGTCCTGGACTTGGCAAAAAACTTTTTATTGTGCATAAGTGGTATGAAGGCCAGAGTTTAGGCCTTATAAATAGTTGGGACTGTTTTATGACACAAGGAAACGCCTGGCCTAGTGGTTAGGAGTTGTAGGGGGAGCATGGTTCTAGTCGTGGCGTGCGCATGTTATGTTTTTTTAAGTAAACCTAGAGTGCGACAGAAGGTTTATAATTAAATAGGTAGGAAATATAACACAAATAAAATACGCGGCGTAGTGGTAAGAGGCATTGACCATCGTGAAGAGGTCGGAGGTTCGAATCTGGATGTTGGCTGATATTTTTAGATTCCTTTAGATGATTCGGTCGCTGGAAAATATGCTTTAAAAGAAGTCGAGAATGGAACATGTCACAAGCAAAGTTGTGGTGCAATGGTAAGAAGCATGTTGTGGCTCTTCCAGGTCGCGGGTTCGAGTTGCCTTGTCCACATTAACTTGTTATTTTGCTGCAGGCGTGTGTAAATTTGTCGCTGGAAAATATACCTTAAAATAAGTTGAGAATGGAATATATCACAAGAACGGTTGTGGTACAGTGGCAGGGGGCGTGTGTTGGTGCTTGGAGGGCTTGGGTTCGAGTTGCCTTGTGCACATTAATTTGTTATTTTGCTGCTGGCGTGGGGAAGGTATTTGAATGTAATTCAAATTGAATTTTTGGCTAAATAAAGGAATTTAATTGGTGATAAGTTTGAGCCGATTAGGGAGTGTATATTTATTTATTTATTTATTTTAGTATAAATATAGGTGTCGAAATTCTCTTTAAATAGAGAGGGGATATCTCTTCAATTTCGGCATTTGAACCCCATTCTCTCAATCTTTTCTCTCGGTCTCTTCTACAAGCCAAAACCCTAGTTGCTTTCTGTAATTTTTTTCTTTTGAATTCTTCAGAAGCCGAAACCTTTTATTTCATTCTCTTCTCCATTCTTTTTTCTTGTGCGATTTCTCCATTAAGTAGAAAGATGGAATCTAATCCCATTAGTATTGTTTGGCCAAAACTTTGAAGGGAATTGAGATTTGGTTGTGTCGACTACAAGTAGGAGATCACTCGGATTCAAAATCTAAGGTAAGCAAAGTGTGGATTAGGTAGAAGGCCATTTATTCAAATGTTAGGATTGGATCTAACATAGTCTATGTAGGGATTTCGACAAAGACCAAGGACAAGTGATAATTCGGGATTTAGATCCACAAGGTAAGTGCTTAAGATATTTGGCCAAGGCCCTATTTAGTGACTTAGATCTATTTCCTATTTATTCAAAAGCTGAAAACTAACCAAATCAAGTGATCTAGTGTTAGCCGATTCCAAGGGAGAAAGACTACGGAATTTTAGAATTTGATTAGTAGTGAAATCAGCACCAAGGTAAGATTTAAGTTGTGATAAATCCTTCGGGATTTGATTAATTAGCCGAATGGCTTTTTGCTAAAGTACTTAAGGTTGGCCGAATGTAGGAATTAAGGATCTAAAGCATTAGATCGGGTTTTTAGAATTTCAGTGAAAGCGTTAAGTGAACCAGGTGTGTACCCCCACTAAGCTTCAATTAATTTATGGCTATGCGTTAATATATGTGTTCATTAAAATATGTGTGAAGTGGCTAAAAGTATCATGTAATGGTACGAAGTACTCAGGTACGTTTACCTACTCCTACTATGAGTATAATATGATCTGTTATAGCATATATGTGAAACTATAAGAATGTGAATAAGGAATATGACATGGCTAATGCATATTTGTATGACATGGGGCATATGGGTGATATGTAAAGGGGAAGTGATTTGGTGGTTTTATATCACAACATCTGAATGTGGTGACTTATGTCACGAAATCTGAATGTGGTGACTTATGTCACGAAATCGAATGTGGTAACTTATGTCACAAAATATTATCGGTGGCTATGCCACGAAATTATAAGGCGATGAGCATGTAAATGCTGCATGCGCCTTCGATGGTGTGTAGTGGATGAAGGGTCGACTTAGTAGTCCCCACGGTGTGATGGTTGGTACGGGTGATGTGTAGTGGATGGTTATCTAGGTTTAGGTCCGGGATTGCATCATTACTTATATTTCCTATCTGTACATGTTTGAACTGATGTGCCTAAATTTGTTAGGACTTAGTGTTGGCTGTTACACACTGAGTCTGTTTGACTCACCCCGTTGTGGAATTATTTTTTTAGGTGACACACAGTAATGGACCGGGTCGGCAGGAGCTCAAGGGTGGCCATGCTTAGCTCAGAGACTACTTTATTTCTATTAGTTTTTATTATTTAATTTTTGGATTTATTTCGGGTTTCCTTTGATGTAATAAGGCCATAAGTATTAAACAGTTTATGCATGCATTTTAATTATTTTAGTATGATACAATTTTTATTAATTTAAAGTTAAAGTCAATTTTTCTTAAATATAAATATTGAATGTTTTGGCACCTAATCAACACTGTTTTTTAATTTTGAATCCAACCCAAATCAATGGTTCTTCAAAAACACATAAGATTTTAGCAAAGTCCAAATAGTATTTTGAATGGTTTTCCTCTAGAAGCATACCAGATCCGGTCAGGGCTTGTGGGCCGAGTTTGGGGTGTTTCAGAGACACACTCGGTCGGATAAATCTATGATCCAACAGTTCCTAGATCTGGGCTTTGAGCTCCACCAACTCCTTCGGCGCCATTCTGTAAGGAGCAATGGACACCAGAGCTGTACTTGGGAGTAGCTCTATTCCAAACTCCACTTCGCGATCCGAGGGTAATCTTGGCAATTCCTCAAGAAAGATATCTGTGAAATCCTTGACTATTTGAACCTCATCGACAGTCACCTCCTTAGCATCCAAAGTACTGATAAGGGCTAGAAATGCGTTGCATCCTTTCCAAATCATCTTAACAGCCTTCAATGCCGATACTATGTTGGACAAATAGTTCCTTCTTTCCCCTAACACAACCACCTCCCCGCCTTCCGGGGTACTCAACACCATGTGCTTAGTCTCACAATCCAACTTAGCACGGTGTTTAGTCAACCAATCCATTCCCAAAATAGGGTCAAACTCTCAAACAGTAATTCCATTAAGTCTGCCGGGAACACTACTCCTTGAGTCTCTAAAGGTACATCCCTAAACAGTTTGTCCACTACCCTAGATTGTCCCAAAGGGCTAACCACAGTCATCTTCCTAGTAGTTGTTTTAGAGTCTAAACTTAGGGTCTTAGATACCGAACATGCAACATAGGAGTGGGTTGACCCAATATCAATCAAAGCAAGGTATGGGCTATTAGCAATAAGAAACGTACCGATTATGACGTCCGGTGCGTCAACATCCTCTCATCGACGTGATGCATAGACTAGACCCTGCTGCCTTGCGTCTACATTTCCAGCACCCCTACCAGGTGCGCCACGACCCCGACCGAATCCATTTCCTCCTCTGGTCGCGCCACGACCCCTTGGTACTGGCTGACCACCTCTCCTAACCTGATCAGAACCTCGTCCCGCAGTTGTGCCTGCTCCACCTATGGACAGTCCTTAATCATATGCTCAGTGGATCCACACCTAAAGCATCCACCGGTTCTCCTTCTACACTCCCCATAATGCACCTTCCCACATAAAGGACATGATCGATTCTGACCCGTCGGAGCATGAGCTGGACCATCAGGCCTAGGTCTTTTCTAAAAATTCCCAGATGATCCCGTCGGCCCAAAATTCCTCTTATTCTAATTTCGATCCTTATCCTTATTTTGCTTCTCAGTCTGCTTCACCTCCTCAGATATTTTAGCTTTCTCGACCAGAACCGCAAAGTCCCTTTCTCGCTGCGGTGCCACTAATACCCTTAGCTCATCCCTTAGTCCATCCTCGAACCGTACGCAACGCTCATAGTCAGACGCCACAATCCCTCGAGCGTAACGGCTCAACTGCAGAAACTCGCCTCGTATTCAGATACAGACTTACTTCCCTGTACCAAGTTCAAGAATGCCTTTCTCTGTGCATCCACATAACTGGCCCTGATGTACTTTCCCTAAAACGACTCTTTAAAGAAGTCCCAATCAATACGATCTACGGGAGTACCCTCCTTCACCGTGAGCCACCATTGATAGGCCTCTTCTTGAAGAAGAGAAATGACCCCCTTCAACTTCTCCTCTACAGTGAAGCCAAGGTCACCCGTTATGCGCTCAGTTGCCTCTAACCAATACTCAGCTGTGTTAGAGGCTTCGCCAAAAACTCCCCTAAACATCTCTACTCCGTTGGCCCAAAGTCATTCTGACACAGACTTTCGAGCTCCTGAACCCATGCCTACTCCAGCCACTCTTTTAAGGACCCGCAGCATTGCCTGAGACACTGCATCATCTCCACCTGTTTGTTCCTAAAATTTTCCCTCTACAGCTGGCAGATCCAGCATTTCATTTCTGACCGTGGCTGACCCTCTTGGTTCGGACACGGTCATCCTACCCCTACCACGACCACGCGGCGGACGTCCTCGACCCCTTGTACTCATCGTCCTAATATCGCCTTTATCTGATTTAAGAAAATTTTATGAATTATTAACTCTTTCCACTGATTATCCACGAACAATTTTATGAAAAAGTAGTTTGATAGTGGTTCTTTCGAATTCAGAATTATATCTGAAGGTTCAGTCTCAAGTCTACTACCCTAATTCAGAGAATCACATACATTCACAATTAGCATACAGAGGGCATTCACAAACTTACGTTCATCACCTAGGGGCATTTTGTCATTTCACTACCTAGGGCATTTTCGTAATTTATCCTACAGGGGTATTTTTGTAATTTTCAAAATAGGGTATCTTGGTGATTTTACAAAATAGGGGTATTTTGGAAATGTTGCAACTTTTGATAATTTTCCAAATCAAGGGCCTTTTGAAAGATTTTCAAATCAAGGGTGATTTGGTAAAAAAAATTTAAAACTAGGGGCATTTTGGATAATTTTTACAAAACTAGGGTGGCTAGTCCCTTTCGGGTTTCAGATAGAAGCTTTTGGCCCGTTAACAAGTCCTCACGGTTAAGGTGAACAGTCACTACGCACTAGGTAGGATTCCACCGAAGAGGAGGTAAGTCACTAGGACTGCTTAAATACCAAGCTCTCCCTAGATCCAATCCTAGACATGCGTATGCCTGTTGCCACACCTTAACTCAGTGACTTATTCCCAGGTTTGTTTAATGAGGTTAAGTTTTATGGAAGTTGAAAAGTATGATGTAAACTAGGCCTAGAGTCCCCAAATTCTATTTAAACTAATCTACGTCCCTTAAAGCCCATCAAGCCCACATATATATATCACACAATGGTTCAGAATACTTACCTGGTGGACTTGGGCCGGAGACATAGGTGCTATGCCGAGCTAACAGACCTGTATCATTTATAAAAATGCATGTTTCAAAACCCATTTTTAGAAAACGTTTTGAGCCTAAAAACCCCAAAGCTGAGTTTTAAACCGGACCCTAATACCAATTTGTAACACCCCAAACCTGGCCCAAACACCATAACTGGATTTGGCATGTCACAAGGAGATTTTAAAAAATGTCGCAATTTGAAAAAAAATTTCCTGAGTTGAACCTTTTATTCGGGAAAACTAAATGGTTGAATAAGTGGTAAAAGATATACATTTTATATTAATGCCTTAGTTTAATTAAAACATAAAATTTAAATGTCTAATAATAATAAAAGCCCAAAATAAAGCCAAAAAAAAAAAAAAAATGTGAAGCTAATGGTTCGTGGCCTTATTACAATAAAATTTAAAACCCGCTAGTTAAAAATAATAAAAATAAATAAACTAAGTAAAGTCATTTGCTGAATCAAAATATTCTCTCGCATGGCCACCTTGCGCTCCTCTCCAGCCCGGTCCGATGTACTAGGTGCTACCTGAAAGATATTAAATAATAGGGTGAGTCGCGAGACTTAGTGTACAACCCTCGTGCACCATCAGATTGGGCCTTAGCCCCATAGAGCAGATAACAGAGCATAATATATCAAAAAATATGCAAAGCCCAACCCAATCCTAGGTTTCCATCCACTACACACCACCCTTACTTGCCAATCACACCATTGGGGATTTCTACAATCAACCCACACTGCTACACACCATCGATGGCAGTCATGTTGCAGTTAGCTGCTCATCGTCAGATCATGGCAATAGCCACTACAACAGATCATGGAAAAAAGCCACTACAATAGATCATGGCAAAAGCCACTACAACAGAACACTTCCCCTTTCATCAATCACCCAACCCTGTGCAATCACAGAAATCGGCATACATATAAAACATATCATCTCAACAGAAACATTCACTTATGAATGACAGAAATCACTAACATGGTGATTTGCCCTTACCCTCCTTGGGTTTCAATCGGTATGCTGAGATTTCGGCATTTAACAGAATATAGCAGATTTATATACATGTACTAACAAACAATCTAGATGGTGTGAAAAGTTACACACCTGATAAATACGTAGGACTACCCTCTATATCGATACCCTCGCCAATCAAATCTACTGCCCTTTGTCTACAACTCTGCTCAAAAGCCGAAAAACGCGAAGATAGGGCCTCTCCTATATTCGGCCAAGGGTAAGTGCTTTACTCGAACTATACATTTAAATTAACAGATCTCCTTACCTTGAAATCCTGAAAGTAATACGATCCGAGTGCTACTTAACTCTGGCTTAGAAATCTAAGTGATTAAATCTCCTTCAAATCCCAGAATGCCACAAATTAAAGAAAACACCCGATTAGTTAACCATATAGCCATTCGTCTAAGATCTTTAAAAGCCGAAAAAAGATTGAAATCTCGCAGATCGACACTTACCTTTAGTTTTCTTCAAGATTCGGCACAAGCAGACACCACAGAAGGAATTCGGCAATCACAGGAGATGAGATCTAGGGATTTTGGCTTTTAAGAGAAGAAAAATAAACCACTTAACAAAGTTTAAGAGACTATTCGACCAGAAGGAGAAAAGAAAAGAAGACAGGAAATAACAGAGAACTTACCGAAATATGGTATAGGGGTTCGACTATGGTCAATACTTCGTGAAAAAGAACCGAATGGAATGATGCTGAGACTTAGAGATTTCAGCTACAAGAACAAACAAGAACGTAGTTTCGTCTTTTAGTGAATGGGAGAAAAATAACAATGAGGGTTAGAAGATTTGGCTTAAAGGGAATTTCAAAGAAAAAGAAAGGGTAAGGAGATGGTGATTTTCAGCTTTTAGAAGAGAGAAGATGAGAAAATAAAACAAATGAGATGGCCCTTAAATTTTTGGCACATCCCCTTGCCTATACCAAATCGATTTTCCCCCTCTCCTGTGTCTGATTTTCAGCCAACTCCGCAACCAAGAGATCACTCTTCTCATTCTATCCCTTATCCTTAACAGAGCACTCATCCAACAGAGACCTACACCACACCACTACTTTCCATTTATCTGCGTTATATCCACATAATTTAAAACATAAAATCCCCCTAGTTAATAGCCATACTGCCGTCCCCTCCTAGCTCCCTTTAGTACCGAAATTGGCCCAACTTTATGGGCTCCAAACGGTGACAAATTGGGCTTCTCACTTTGCCTATTGATGCCATCTATAACTCCCCTTTACCGCGCCCCTTGCTGCAGGGCCACAAGCCCAGTTTGTCAATTAAACTACCAAGACTTTTTTTTAAGCCTTAGAGTGTCTAAACAGAATATTTAATCAAGGCCTCAGCCCAAACCTGAGCCTCATTTGCACCTCAAATTCTCAAATTAACACATTAAACATGTCTACCCATTAAACGCATAAGCCCACTAATTCAGGATGTTACACTAACAATTACAACTTAACAAAATACTCAAGTCCTATACATTCCATATTAAAAATAAGTCTAAAATTGTTATACCAAAGTGCTGTCGATAGTGTGATTTTCGAACTCCTACATCCACGATCTTCGAGTTACCTTGGCAATACTACAAGAAAGAAGGGCAATGAAAACGGGATAAGCATAAAGCTTAGTAAGTTTGCATGGAAATAAATAGTAATAATAAACTCATAAAATAATTCATCCACGGTATTAGCTAACCGTACACAAGTCAAGTCTTCTTGACAATACTTACTTACAATTGCCCTTATCTAGCACATATTGTGCCACATAACAAAAACAGTTCTTCGTGACTCATTCACGAGTACCTATATTCACTCATTCACATGACTTAAATATCATTCACATCTCCATTTCTAAATTCATCTACTTATCCCACTATTTACAGGAGATAGTCAAAGACGTGTGTTTATCGTCATTACTGTAAGTATAAAGCCAATGCCACATCCTCGAGGTGGTCTTACATGGAATCATCTCTAGATGCCAATGCCATATCCCAGATAAGGTTTTAGATGGGATAACCTCTAAGTACCAATGCCATATCCCGGATATGGTCCTATACGAAATTTCCTATCATGTATCGATGCCATATCCCGATTATAGTCTTATACGATTTTCATATTCATTACCGAAGCCATATCCTAGATATGGTCTTATACTGGATCTCAACTCGGTGCCGAGGCCATGTCCCAGACATGGTATTATACGGGACCTTATCTATTTCACATCTCAATGATAGCATTTTTTATAATCAATATGGCCCATTAGGGCTTCAACATCTCATCCACACTAACTACTCAATTTAGCAGTGCATCATGCATTAATACGATGCCAATCATTTCTTAACATATTAACATAAATGTTGCTTATATCACATACAAACTTACCTCGTTTTCAAAATGAGCTAGTTATTCGGTTCAGTCTAAGACTTTATTCTTTCCCCGATCGAGGCGGATTCTCGACTCCTCTTACTCTATAATAGCAAATTAGATCATTTTAATCACTACATTAATATAAGCATTTCAAAAATCATTTTTAGGCAGAATTACTATTTTGCCCTTAGACTTTGGCAAAATGATCATTTTGCCCCTAAACTCGGAAATAAGTTCTAATCACACTTCTAAGTTTAGCAAGCCGAGGTGAATGTTTATGCTCTTAAAACTATCATCAAAAATCAATATTTTACATATTAACTGCAAACTTAATAATTTTTTCATCAAGGTCCTATTTGGTGTTTTTATGCTAACACCTTCCACAAAACTTGTTCATCTAACAAGCAAGACTTATTTTCTTCCATAAAATGCAGAAATTAACAATGATAACTCTCATGGTAAAACTCTAAACTTTTCACAACATTGCACAATAGTCCCCTCATTTGAAAGCTTAAGCTTTGGGGGTTTCAAAAATACAACTGTTTTCAAGAAAAGGTCACTAGAACACTTACTTTAATGGATGAGAGCTTGCTAAAATTTTGAGCATTCAAAAACCCCTATTTTCTTGCTATTTACGGTAGAGAAGGATGATAAAAAAGATGGATATCATCTTTTCTTTATTCTAATATTAAACTAACAATTTAGTCCACCAAACATTACCAATTTTGACCAATTTGGTCAATTCTTGTCCCCTATGAAGCCTATGGCCGGCCAAGCCTTCAAAAAGGGCTAAAATTCCCTTTAAAGACCTCAAATTAACAATCTATGGCTATTTGACACCCTTAACTTATAGAATGGAACTTTCGCACTTTATGCGATTTAGTTCTTTTTCGCGATTAACCACGAAATCTCTAAAATTAAAGTATCAAAATCGTCATGTACATATGCTATCATGTTCTAACTCATAATATAACATGAAAATAAATTTCTCTAATCTCAGATTAGTGATCCCGAGATCACTATTCTAACTAGCCCCTAAATCGGGCTATTACAACACACGCCCATGTCCCTAGTTCGTGTGGATTTTATTTTTCATTTCAAACATACAGGAGTTTTCACACGACCGGACACACATCCATGTCGATGGTCCGTGTCCCTCACACGGCCATGACTCGCCCGTGTCTTAGCCCATGTGCAAAAACCTTAACATTCTATTTCTGATGTCATCATCCTATTATGATCACACGGCCAAGGCATACGCCCGTGTCCTTAGACCGTGTGGACAAATTAAGTTCCTAAATTCAAGTGTAGACTTCACACGACCTGTCTTAGGCCGTGTCTCCCACACGGTTGAGACACACGGCCGTGTCTCTACCCTGTGGTTACTACTGAGCATACTGACTTGTCAACTTAACATGTAAGGGGACACACAGCCTAATCACACACCCATGAGGCTGACTGTGTGCCACACACGGCCTAGACACGCGCCTGTGTGCCTAACGTGTGGATAAGAACAAGATTATTTGCCAAGCACTTCTGTCACCCGAACTCATACAAACCTAAAGGACATCAACCATCAACTCATTCATGCATAATTAAACTAAATACATCAACCATGCTACTTGCACATTCATGAATAACCTTATCATTTCATAGATTAGTAAGAAAGAGCCATCACTATGCCATTTTACAAAAGAATTCATCCTCAAATGAGCCAGCATATTTGGCCAAAACAATATGACATTTAACTAATACTAAGTCTCTATACATGCCATACTCAAAATGCTAAATCTAACTATACCAAGATGTGGTGATAGTGTGGGTGATCCTCTAATTATCTCCGTATCCCGAGTTGGCTCTTCGACACTATAAAACAAGGGAAAAGAGAAGGGAGTAAACTTTAAGCTTTGTAAGTTTATATGTAAACAATAAACACCATACCACATACTTATCAATCAAGAACAATTTCAATCATTGAAATTATACTTACTCATTTCAAATCTTACCACATCCCAAACATAACTCATAACCATATCTCACATTTACATGTACTTATACCCTGCACTTATCACCATAAAGCCACATGAACTTTCATCCAAACAAATTTTCTCGATGAACACTTTGGAATAATATTACATACGCGGTGGTTTCGCACACAGCCCACCATCTAATAATTAACAAGGTGGTATCGCACACAACCCACCTATGATTACATGTTTACGGTGGTATCGCACACAGCCCACTAATGATGATAATTACGATGGTATCGCACACAGCCTATCAATAGTAAATGTGGTGGTATCACACACATCCCATCAATGATAATAATTACGGTGGTATCGCACACAGCCCACCAATATTTACTTATTCATGAATTTTATCCGTATCGTTTTCCTATTCCAAAGGTTCATCCGGGAATTTCCTCACTCTCTATCATTTCAATACACATCAATGATATCATTCATATTTCACATATTTCATTAATATGTAAAAAACATAAATAAAAAGGATGAATCATTTACATATAAACTTACCTCGATACAAAATATGTCAATTTGTAATTTAGTCCGTAACGTTGCCTTTTCCTCGGTCAAGGTTGATTCCACGTTCTTCTTGATCTATAATAATAAAATTTTCTCATTTAATCACTACATAAATCAAGACACTTTAAAATTACTACTTTGGCAAAAATTACTATTTTGCCCTTAGACTTTGGAAAAATTATAATTTTGCCCCTAGGCTCGTAAATCATTTTTCATCAAATTTTCTCATTTAACAAGCCTAGCTGAACATTTATTACTCTTATAACAACTCACAATACCAATCATTTCATGCATTTACTACCCATTTTACAACCTTTACAAAAATGTCATTTTAGGTGTTTTCATAGAAACACCTTTCACAAAAGTTGTGTATTAACCCACTAGGACTCATTTTTTCCATAAATTTTAGAAATAAACATAAAAATTCACATGGAAAAACCCTAGACTCTCAACCATTTTACAAAATAGTCCCTTCATTATCTAGCTTAAGCTTTAAGGGTTCCAAAAGTACAAAAATTATCAAGAAAAATCATTTACTTGCAAGGAAGATAAGTTGCTGAAATTTCAAGCTCCCAAAATCCTATTCTTGCTAGAATTTTTGGTGGAGGAATAAGATAATAGGAAAAATATGATAGCTTCTTGTTTTATTTTATTTTATTCAATTAAGTCACTAAAACCCACCTAACCATTGACCAATTAAATTTCTTGTCTCCCCCCTTCTATGGCTGGCTATCATCTTTAGAAAGACCTAATTGCACATTAAGGACCTCCAATTTAAGGTTATACAGCTATTTGACACCTCTATCTTGTAAAATAAAACTTTTGTATTTTATGCGATTTAGTCCTTTTTCGCGATTAAGCATGTAATCACCAAAATTAATGCACCAAAATTTTCATGCACTCATATAATCATGATGTAGCACATAAAATAATATTAAAAATAATTTATCTGCTCTCGGATTAGTGGTTTCGAATCCACTGTTCCAACTAGCCCTAAAATCGGGCTATTATATCCTAACATCCAATTGAACCCTGATTTGAAGGAAATTCCTCACGCCCCTACTCAAACTCTTCGAGTCATATTCCAAGAATTTTCCTATAAAATCCCCCATTGCCTCATAATATCCTCTGAGAACAACCCGTAGGTAACTCATAGACTTGTACCCGAAAATTTAAGAAGACTAATGGAACCTTTACCAGATCTTCCCTATTCTCCAATCGAGGGAACACCAAGAGATGATTGTTGAATGTCCAAGGCAAACCACTTATTACCTGCTCCAGATCCATTTTATGGAAAAATCTGAATAGAAATCTTTTATCCCTTAAATCTGAGATCTGAACTCCTTTTACTAGGTGCCAAACATTCACCATGGTACTTTTCATAGCCGGAAGATGGGCTATACTCGCCGTTAGAAAACAACCAACCAAACTAAAATTAACCACCACCGTCTGAGATCCCGATTCCTTCTGTACCAATAAAACCTCTTCATCACCGTCCTCTAATGATAGATTAGCCATCTCATTTTCCATATTTTTAGAGTCTACTATCAACCAAATCCATCCCACCAAATGTAAAGAATCACCGTCAACTAGAAACAGAAAAAGAAAACGAAGTAGAAAAGAAAAAGAAGAAAACCATAAGCGTGCTCACGCAGCAGAAAGAAGCGTGTTAGTATTGCAGAATTTGTATTCAGTAATCTTCTGTTTATTAATTAGGGATTTAATCAATCATAAGCTAGAGGCTCTCGTTGTCAACACTAGGAATAGGAAAGTCCATTAGGTTATGTTAGATTTAATAATTTAATTAGTTTAATCAATATATTAATTTGAACTAACATTACTAATTCGTGACTCAATTAGATTAGTAATTATTTTCTGTAATTAATTTAATAATAATTTATCCAATATGCAATCCCTTGGGTACGATCCTCGGAATACTTACCAGTGTTTTGTTGAAAATTTTACTATATTATAATTTGTATGCTTGCGGGCACCGCCGATTTAAATTTATATATTTTTTGTGTGATATTTTTACTATAAACGATAACACGTTTATAAACGATCAAAAGGCCACAAGAAAACTAAGCAAACCAGGTGTTTGAGTAAATACTCTCAATAATATTCAATTACTATGAATAGGATGATTACAAATGAGGGGGAAGATTTCTATTTATAGTTGAGCTCTTTCAGATCTAACGGTACATTCTAAATTACATCAACGGTTAATATTAAAGTCTATCTACAATATGAGAGTACTAAAGGATTTAAACTCTATACAATCTTATCCCTTAGAATTTGCAATATTCACCACGGTAACTTTAGTTTTACTAGAGTGTTCTACTGGATGACCAAGGCTTCAAATAGATTAGCTTCTCTGTATGTTTCACGAATTAAACTAATTCAAGTAGGTCAAATGAGCCACATTTAATCAATTGACCTCTATAAAATGCATTATGTATATACATCACGAACTTCGATCCGTGACTCATGACACATAGGTCAAGCAACTCCTCGACTCGATAGAAACAACCCTTGGTAGCCAAGCTTTATACAAGACATTTTTTATACTAAGTTATGGCTTGAAGTCTAATCAAAAGATAAACAAATAAGTTTTTAATTTAAAATCAATTCAAAGTTACAGAATATTTATATAAAAACATTTTTAAATATTATAATATATAATAGAATATAAAGATTGTGAACATTGAAATAAGAATTTAAAATTTTCTTTTTTATAAATAAATCAAGTTACAACTTCAATTCATGAATATATCTAATTGCAAGCGTGACAACTCGTAAGATGAGTTGTCTCTATCACTGGATTTTCCTTCATCGTCTGTTTATGATGAAATTAATTATGTATCACATGATTCATTAGTTGCCCCCACTTTCCTCCCATATTAATTACAACTTGCATCCATCTGTCCTTTCTCCTTTCAATTCAAACATCAACCTTCCCTTCCCCTTTCCCTTTCCCTTTCCCTTTCCTACTTTTGTCCTATGAAACCATTGCATTCAGCCCTTTTTCTTCCCTCTAGTCCACGAATTTTATTTCATAATAATGTTTACCTAATTTAATTTCCGATTCATTTTTTTTAATAATTAGTTTTTATGTCACCATAAGATTTCATGATAATTTTTATAGTCATGTATAAAAGTAAAAGTGTGCCGTGAAGAGGCATCGTCATCATCATTATTATTATTAAAAAAAGGAATGTTTGACGTCTATTGTCTACATCGTGAGGCCAATTTTCAAATATTTAGTCTCAATTAGGTAAAAATATTATAAAAGTTCATGTATTAATAATTATATCACATTTTGTTTTCTTTAATTAAATAATAAGTAAATTAGTTCTTATACGTTAGATTTAAGTTTATTTTATTTGTTAAAAATTATATTTATTTGTATTGTTAAAAATTAATGCGATTTGGTAAAATAATTAGACAATAATACGTAAGATACTACATATATCTCATGCTAATGTATAATAATCAATTTTAAGAGTAAAATAAAATAAATTCTTAATAAAAAATTAATTTACTTTTTAATTTAATATATAATTATTAATTTTATTTATTATTAAATAAAAAATAAAATATAATCCGATTGATAATATAAAGAGTTTCGGTTATAATGCAGCTCTTTATTTTAATGTAATACATTTTAAAATAGGTTTAGAGGGCATCATTTCCAAACAATTTGATAGACAAAAAGTCATAAATGCAAAGTGTATTGTTTACATTCAAAGGGTATTGTTCACTAACGTGCACGCGTGTTGTTTTCCTTTGATTTTGTCATTATATAATCATACAAAAACTGTTTTCTTTAATAAAATAAAGTTTTAACTAAATTGATTAAATTAGTTGACATAATTTTTAATTAAAAATCTAAATATTACGGTTTAATCCATATTTATAGGATTTATTTTTACCGCTTCAATCAAAATTTTATTATAATATAATTATACATTTCAAGAAAGTGAATATCAAGATAAACAATTTAAATGTCTTTAATATTTTTAATTTAATATATTTAACTATTTAAATTTCTTTTTACTCTGAAATAAAATAAAATTTTAATTTTAATTTTATACATATTATATATATTTTTATTATTAGTTTTAAACTTTACGTTTAATTAATTTTTATATATATTATTTTTATATGCTTACTTATACTATAAATACGTGATTTTCATGAATTTATAAAAATTAATAATTCATAATATATATATATATATATATATACATTTATATATCAATTTGTATCGTGTTTTAAATTTTTTTCATCAAATATCAAATTAATATCATATCCGGTATTGTTTCAATCATAAGTTAGGAGTACAAAAGGATGATAAAGAGCAAGACAAAAGCAGTTTTTTTCTTCATAATTACTTTCAATCTGATTATAAAAATATTAATATATATTCGTGTTTCACACTTTTTTTTATTTGATATTTTTGTTTTAAGTTTAAAATAGTATCTGTATTTAATAAAAATTTTGTATTTTAGAGTCTAAAGATATTTGTGTTAATTGTTTAGTATTTAATTTAGATTTTAGAGTTGATTTAATAAAAGTTAATTATTACTATTGTTATGATTAAATTTTCATGATTTTGTTTTTGGATTTTAAGATTGATTTTATCAAATTTAATTGTTAATATTATAAATTAATTATGAATTTTCATCAAATTAGTCTTAAACCCTAATTAAAAATTAAAATTAACATTGTCACTTTTAAGTATTAAAATGTATAATTTTTATCAAATACCAGTGTCATATAGTATAAAAAATATAGGTACCACATTAAAAATATTAAACTCGTACACCAAAATGATTTATTAAGCCATATATTGGATAAACATATACTTTTTTTATGAAGAAAACAAATAATTTTGGCTTTAAATTATTAAAATTATAATGGCTTTGTAATTTTTATTTTGTAGAAATACAAATGTTCTCATTCATTTTACAGTTTGAGTTTAATTCTATTTGGAGAGCCAAGAATGATATTTAGGTAAAGCTCTCCCAACAATATCGATTCCAAAATTCGAACTTGGTCCAAATACTTCAGGAAGAAATCTACTTCCACTTCTTCCAATCACTTGTTGGTAATGAATTTACATTTTATACATAAAGAATTAACCAAAAAAAAGTAGTTCAATAATTTACATGTAAAAATTAGCAAAAAAAAGTAATTCAAGTTTATATGTTTACTAACAATTAGACCAATTTTTCAAATTTCATAAAATTCAAGGATTAAATTAAAAAATGATTAATTTATCTATTTTCGTAAAATAAAAAATTAAAATGGCAAATTTAAGACTTACATAATGATGAATGAAGCATGAAAAAATCATGGCTTAAAATGAGGGAGAAATAAAACAAAAAGAGAAATGGAATGCATATAATATAGAGATGGTGATTGAAGTATGGAGTAGCGAGAAAGGGATGGATCTTTGATTGTTAAACAATTTGTATAAGATCTGTTTGGTTTAGAATATTAGTGTTTAAGACCGGTGCCTTAGTAATTAATATTATCATAAGGAGAAGATATAATTCAGAAGGGAGTGGGAAAGAAGGGTTTTGGGGTGGGGGACCATTCTTACTTTTAGGGCGCATTTCATTCTTTTAGGGCACAAATTTAATGCATCACCATGTTATTTAATGCAAAACTTCTTTTTTTTTTTTTTAATTCCAATATTCATATGGTTTCTTTATTTGCATGTACAGGTGAGCAACAACAGCAAAGCACTATAATATTTGTCCTTTTCTTCAAGGAATAATATATACATTATATAAAGGATTCAGTAAAAATAATTTTGTTAAATATTTTGATTATGAATAAAATTAGGAACTGAATTGAATTATGAATAAAATTTTGAGTTGCTATTCTATCAAGAAAAATTGTAATTTTTTTTTTAAAGCGATAAATGATATTCGGCAATTCGTTGTAGCAGATTAAACTATTTTTCGTACTTAATGAGTTCGTAGGAAAGCAGTTTAGTTATGTTTTTGTTTAGTTTTCACTTTTAGTATGTAGATAATAAAAACAATAATTTGAGTTATTTATATGACATTGGGGGCCAAAGTAGGCCTAAAGGTAGACTAATTTGTTCAATGAGTGTGCAGGACACCATTTGGAGGCATAAGGACATGAGACTACCTATGATGTTGTAACACAGAGCTTGGATGTCATAACATAGTGAACAGAGTACCCAAAAGGAGTAGTCTGCCTTTGATGTCACAACACAACCAAAGGGTGTCGCAATACATACCTGAAGATACGCCCTAAAGAGTAAATTGCCATCAGTGTCGTGACACAGGCTAGAGGTGTCATGACATCGACATGACGAGGACACTTAATGAGCTAAGGGTGTTTTCGTCTTCACAATGACCCTTAATGCAAAATTGTTAGTCGAATTAGGTCAATGATCAGCGACCAACGCTAGGTCTATAAATAGAGTTGTTCTGAACACTTTAGGGATAAATTTTACTTAGTTTTATTTTCACTTTTAGTTGTAATTTAGATTTTCTTTTAGTTTTAGTTTTTCTTTCAGTTTTCTATTTTGTTCTTCACGAGGATCGGATTGTAGTATCATCAACTCTTTAACGGATTATTGTTCGCTCGTTTATAATTATATCAAGATTTTTCATATCTTTTTTTAATCTATTTTTAATGTTTATATTTTCCATCAAATGCATTGTGTTTGTTAAATCCATGGGGAACTAATCTGGTAAGGGAGATTAACGAGTGGATGTGGGGTTAATTAATGGCTATGTAGGGTTTCTTAGCGGAACAGCTCATTGGGATAGGAAGAACTTAAAACCCTAGGCTTGACGACCCTAGGAAATTATATAGGTGGGAATGAACTCGAAATTAATATTGTTATCCATGAAAACCTTACCCAATCCAGTCTGGACTGTAACATCAAGAGATAAGTAATTATTGCTAACACATTAGGTTAGTGGAAGGCTGAGAGGCCCTGTTAGGTTAATGACTAGTTGATTTTGATAGAACCCAAAATAGGAGTTAATTATGAACACTGGAGTGAGTTAGTAATCTATCATTAAATTTGATAAAATCTGCAATCTATCTCCACCATAGTTTTTATTATTTTTTTATGAAATAGATTTTCTTATCACCTAAGGATTAATCGTAATATAGTTTAGTTAAAGTACTAACTAGACGATTAGCGTAGAAGTTAATATTAGCTTAGTCTCACCTTCCTTGGGTATGAACCTCGGAGTGCTCCAATACTTCGTTCTAAAACTATATTACTGTTGGGAAATGTGCCCGTATTGTAGTAAACATGTAATTGTTTTCTATGTATCTGAATAATGAATAATTAAATTTCACATTTCACTGTTATGTTTGTTGTTTTTCTGTCTTTCATATTTGCATGCATAGTGATGCAGTCGTAAACTAACTAAAAGTTCAACAAAGGCAAGTGCACCTATCAATTAATAGTATAGCTACGGTGAGAAAAGATGTTATTTCCAAAAAGACTAAAAGTACTAGTAATTATTGTCTTTCTATTATTTAACCGACAAATTGGAGTGATTGATTAAAAACTAAAATTAACTAATTAATTTAACTAAAGAACAAATCAAGAAAATAAACGATTAACAACCAAGAAGTGAAACAATACCCAGGAAAGAATTCACCTAGACTTCATCTGTCATTATCAATCTAAATTACGCAATTTATTCACTTAGTATCTTGATATGTAAAAATCCCTAAATTATGCTAATATCTCTCTTCAAGACTAAGAGCAACCGACTCTAGGTTGATTAATTGAAATTTCTTTCTAATTAAAACCCCTATTTTCGCATTAACTCGATCTATGGATCCCCCTATTAGATTTTACTCTAATCCGGTAGATTTATGTCATCTTATTTCTAGGATTGCATGCAACTCCACTCAATTACGCTAGCTCTACTCTTAAACAGGGTCTATTCCTCCTCTGATTTAAGCACATCAAACATGGATTAATAGTCTAGAAATATCAAACCAAGAATTAAGCACACATAATTGAGAATAAAATCCAAGTATTTATTGCGTAAAAAATAGAAATCAAATAACATAATCCATCTTAGGATCCATCTCCTTAGGTATTTGGAATATTAGTTCATGACAAGAAACAAAGAAACTCATAATAAACTTCTAAGAAATCAAAATGAAATATGCTTCAGAGTCAGTTTCAATAGTGTTTTTTGAGTTGTTTTCTTCAATATTCTCTGACGCCTCACTCCCCTCTTCTTATTTTTGTTATATATATATGTCTTAGAATGCCTGAAAAATCTAAAAAAAATGCGCTTCCCCGCAGGTTTGAAGTGCGATTCATGATTCCCACATGGTCTACCACATGGTGGTGTGGTAGCCCGTGTGGCTCACATGGTCGTGTGCCTAGCCCGTATGGCTTCTGAAACTTGTTTTAATTTTCGCTCGTTTTTCGCTTCTTTTGCTCCCAAATGCCCTCTTAAGTATAGAAACGTGAATTTAATGGATCAGAAGCATAAAATTTACCATTTAAAATTGAATAATCATCCAAAAGCACATTAAAAATGAGGCTAAAATATGTTATATTTATCACTTATCACATAGTGAAATTATGACAAGCAAATATTAGCTCATTGATTGTCTAAGTTTGAACTGATGATAAGTTATGATGAGTTGCCCTATAAGAACATTTACATTGCGAGAAAGACAACTTACTTCAGTAGATAATATAAACGAGTCCGTAACCTCGTAAAAGACTCAAAGGAGTTTTTGATTCAAATACTGAGAAGGATTATTATGTCGTCTACAAATCCAATTGAGGAGATGGTTAGTCTTGGCTATCGGAGCAGTTGACTCCACGAGTAAAGACATAGATGTATTCATTGGAAAAATGATACATTGGACTGGACCCAAGATGAATTAGTTCTAAATTCGTTTGTGAATTAACTCACTTGTGACATTCATATTGTAATTTACCTAAATCCTGAGTTATTCATTGACCATGCGTATGTAACTCATGTGTTTTGATATAAGTGGAGGCTTATGCTTTAAAGATGATCGAGCCGATAGCCGATATGTTGGGTACATGACTTGTGTATGGCATGACTTTACTAGCAATAGTGGAATTCATAGCTCAATTAAATAGTTAACAATATCCTCTCATTGGCATTTTGTGGATTGATAAATATAGAATGTGGCCATGGGTTGCTAGTTCTTGAACGAGCAATTTATCACAGTCATTTGTTGACACTAGTCAAATTAATCATTAAGAAGACACAATGGTGACAGTGATATAAAATAAGATTGTAATGAGTGAACAAATTTAACTCAAAGGAATCAAGGATATCATATGAAGGTAACACACACATGACTAGGTCATTGGAAAAAGCAGTTGCATGAATTATTTTCGTAAAGAGTATATAATAAGGAGTTTTCAATCATAGTACTTCTTGCGAACTGACTCCATGATTAAGTAATTGTGAATTATCTGAACGATGCTTCTAGATATAATTGCAATTACTAAAGCCTAATTGTATATGTCTTATTGGTCCCTCCACTAGCTTAACAAAAGCTTGATCGGATTGCATTTGAAATATAAGAAAATTCTAAAACTTTGGAAATAATTTAATTGAGTCGATTTATTCAATGTGGAATTAAATTGGGCAGTCGTAAGAATTGTTCAACTAGAGAATTTGATTAAAGAATTTTCTTGAAAAATTAATTTGAAAAATCTAAGTGATTTTTGAGAAAATTAATTTTGATCAAGTAAAATTAAATTAATTAAATTAACTAAAAATTAATATGATATTTTTGGAAATTAATTTTCAAGTCAGACAATTGGCCCAATAGGTAATTGACTTGAAAATTGGACCTAAGATCGTAAATTTGGCCCAAGAGCCCAAACCGAGACCAAGACCCAAAAACTGGTCGAACCGAGCCTGGTATGTGAAACCGAGCTGACGATCCAATCAGTGGCTGGAACAAACCAGTCAGGCTGTCATTGGATCAGACTGATCGGGCCGTCATTTTCCTAGACCAAATCGACAAAAGCCAATCCAAATTGGGGTGTCAGCAGCTATGACGGTGGCCAAAAAATGGTCAGCGGCAATAGGTCTTTGGTGGTTGATGGTGGCATTCGTTCTAATTACCCCATTTCCTCCTTGGTCTCTTCTTACCATCACTCCCTTCTAGTGGTCCATCCTCTAAATCATGGTCCATATCTATTCGATCCCTTTTTTTATTTTCCCTAAAATTTGTGTCTCATTTTAAGTTCAACCCTAAGACCGGATCATATTGAGTCATAGTATCACCTTAAGTCTCTTCTACCCCCTAACCTCTTAACAATCTGCTACTTATTGTCATAGCTCTCTTTGACTTGGCTCAAATCAACAAATTCCATCCCATGTCCACTACTTCCAACATGTTCGCCATTCAGATTTGACAGAGCGAATCATTATGTCCCAATTGACCACAAAAGAAGCAAATAAAGTAAGCTTTTCATACTTGAAACTAACAAACAAGCATTTACCTAGGGCAAACATAATATTCTTCTTTCTTCTAAAAGGATGCCTAACATCCATTTTTACCCGGATTCGCATATAATTGTTCAAACCGCTCTCTGAATTTTTAGTATCATACTCTAGGAATTCCCCCACAAAATCCCCCAATTGTTTTGCTATATGCTTAGAGAAAAAACTCGATGGTAATTCATGGACTTGTACCCAAACCTTACATAAAGTAGGGGTACTTTTAGAGGATTTTCTCCATCCACCAATCGATGAGTCACCAGAAGATGATTATTGAGCGTCCAAAGATCACCATTTTGCACCCGATCTAGATCCATTTTATGAAATAAGCGAAATAAAAAATGTTTTTCTCCTATAGCTGTAATTTGCACCCCTCTCACAGGGTGTCAGAGATTAGCCATAGTGCTTCTCATAGTTAGAAAGCACCCCACTAAGCAAAGATCATAATTCTCCTTTACATGCACAACCTCACTTTGGATTTGTAAAATCTCCTTCTCCTCATCATCCAAAGAAAGTTTCGCCAAAAAATTTTCCATACAGTCCAAAATCAAACAAAAAATACTAACAACTTCCCAATCACCACTTCCACAAAAACAAATAAAAAAAGAAGACGAAAAAACAATAAAAAATAAAAACCCTAAAACTAAAACATGCTAGAGTAGTAGACTCTTTAAGAACTACTGTAAACAAATATATTATTAGAGTGTTATTTCATCTAAGTTGTTTTTAATTTTAAATTATAGTAAAACCTCTATTTTTCTCAACTCGAATGGTTTTAAACAAAAGAGCTTCGAACACTTGATTTATGATTTGGTAATGTCTTTGTATGTGTTCAATGTCTCGAAATGATTTCTAATAATATTTGAATCTTCATAGACTTTACCAATTTGATTTAAATAACATTAATATACGACGAAACATATATTTTTACCAAAGAAAATTTTTGGTTTAAACTTGAGAGTTTCCAATAGCATCTCTCATTCGTACCATATGTCGGGGCGGGTAAGGTATGTTACATGGTGCCATTTAAACTTTGATGGAAAATAACCATCTATGGATGAAGAAATAAATTGTAGAATATGGAAGAAGAATGAAGTTGCAAGATACAAGGATATGGAATATGAAAGAAGCAACCAAGGTTCTAAGAACCGGACCAGTAGTCAAATTGATTATTCCATCGGTTTGCTGGTTTGATTGGCCTGTCTAATTCGATTAAATAAATCATTAAAAAATCAATTCAGCTGCTTAATGCAATCGACTCGTATTAATTCCCAAGTTAACTAGTCTAATGACTTTCTCCAGGCCAATATCCCAATCGATTGCTGATCCAATTGACATGTTCGATCCGATTCAAACATTATTAAAAAAATGAACAAAACCCTAAAAAAATAAGCATAGATTTGGGATGGGCTTAAAAAGTAAGTCCAAAAACATTTTGGATGGATTGATCTAAATACCGATCCAAATAACTCTAGTCCAAAAGAAATTTTTAATGAATTTAAGATAATAAATAAAATAATTTTGGTAAATAAAATATTTTCAAATAAAATGTAATTTTCATAAAATATAAAGGGAATCATGTTTATATAACATCTATATGTAATATATATTATTAAAAAAAAAAAACATATCAATGAATCCAAAATGATAGATGAAAACATGCTGATATTAATATGCACTAATACCAATAAAAATACATCTATTGATATGGTACTTTGATTCTAGTGCTTATAAATATACCTTTGTTGGTATTACAAATTAAAGAATAAATTATTTGCAGCTTAATTACCAATTTGATTGATTTTATTATTTATATTACGTAATTCACGTCCTATTAGCTAATATTGAATTCAAGTCCCGTAATTATGTAATCTTGATTTGGTTGTTTTAATTATGTAATAAACATAATAAAACATCATTTTCTAAAATCAATCTTCAATTTGCTATTAGCTAATATTGGATTCACGTCCAATAATTTGATAAAATTAAATCATATTAAGCTAATATCACATAAGACCGATTTTATTTTATATTTACAACAACATTTCCATTTTATTTAAAGTGAAATGTGGCTAAACTATTGAAGTTTTTCATAATTGCTCCAAAACCTTGATTCGTAAAGTATTAAAACTGCTTTGGGCTCCTGAAATTGGGCCTTCATTGAATTTGGACTTGGATCACTATTACCTAAAAATTAATAGGACCCAACTAAAACAAAGACATTTTCAACAACTCAATTTGGTCTTTCAATTAACCCAAATCTTTAATTCAATTCATCAAACCATTTTTAAAGATACTGAAACTCAATTATTGCAAAATTTTAACTCAAAATGTCAATAAGTAAATGTTCTTTAAGAAAATAGTAAATCATAATCAAATATATCATAAAATATGTATTTTATGAAATGGTATAAATCATATATATTAGATTAGATTAGATTACAAGGTCTAAGATTACTTACACAACTTAATGGATAAATGTTACTATTTTTTTATAAATTTAAATAAATAAATTTTAAAGTCCTAAGTAAAATTTGAAATCGTTAGATGATTTTTGAAATTTTTTCTAAAAAATAAATATATATATAATTATCATAAACGATAAATAATACTATAATAAATACCAAATATTATATAATTTTTATGTATTACTTAATGTAATTTAAGATAACTAGATAAATAAATTTTTAATTTTAATTTTTAAAAAATCTATATAAATATTCACAATTCTTGTATAAAATTATTAAAAAATAGTATTTTAATTTCTTATTTTTATATATATATATATATATATATATATTCTATGTTCTTGCTTTCAATTATTTTTCTATGTAAGCAATTATTTTAATTTTTAGTATTAAATTAAAAATAAATTACATTTCAATTAATACATATTAGCCTGGCACACAATCATGTGACGTAGACAATGTTGTTTTTCAACTTTCAATCATTTGCTGATTTTTGAGTTTTTCATTACACACTTAGAAGTTTTCTGATGTGGAATCAACAATCGGGACTCTCACACCTAAATTAACAGTTAACACAGCTTAAATCAATAACGGTTTACAAATTTACACAAGGTCGCTCACACATGACTAATTAAAACACTCCAAAACATATTGAGAACCTTTACCGCTTAACGGACAGCAACTACACGAATTTTAGGTCGCTGGAAAATCACTAATCATCTCTCGAACGTCCCTTATAACGAATCGAACCAATTAGATAACACCCACTCAAATTAACACCACAACCACAGAATTTCTAGAAATCCCTAAAAGTCCAAAGACCACTTCCTACAAAAGAATAACAAAAATAATCAAAACCTTACCTCTTAACGATTTGCAGTCAACAGAACAGGGATTAAGTGTTACAAATAGAATTTATCAAATCAAGAAAATAATAAATCTATAATAGTGCGAAAGAACTAAGCAAGGAGGGTGAAACAAACTAAGAAATCGTGGAATTTGGAAAAGAAGAAAAAGGGGAACAGACTTCAAACCAAAATTTAAAAAAAAGTATATATAAAAAATTGAAGGAACAAGGGAGGTGTGGAAACGTGCCAATATGTTTTGGTTTTTGGGAATTTAGAAAAAAAAATTTAATTAAAATAATAAAAGATATTAACCACCCAAACAACATTTTTTTTAAAATTCCTACACAATTTAAAATCCAATCAAACGACTAATTTACTTAAAAAGGCTCATTTTCAAGCATATTTAAAAATGGGTCGATTATAGAATTTATCGAAAAGGGTCGGTTTTGGTAAAACGCTCCTACGTGGACGCATTTTAGGGGAAAAATGCCAGTAAATCACTCTCCTAGGGGAGCGTTTTTGCCATGTCAGCCAAAAATGCACTGACGAGGACGCGCTTTGCTGACATAGCAAAAAGGTTCCCCCAAGGGCGCGTTTTGCTCTGTGTTTTTATAGGTTAGGGATTTTTGCATGTTTAGTCCCTAGGGTTTTTTTAGGGTTTTTAGGGTTAGAGTTTTGCTCAAATAAGTAAGGTTTAGGTTTTTCTTAAAATAAGTTAGGGTTTAGGATTTTAGTAGATTTTAAAAATAAATCAAGATTTAGTGTTATTTTATAAAAATTATTTCAATTAGGGTTTATGGTTTTTCTATAGTAGTTCCTAAAAAAAATTTAAGAAGACGTTCCTGAACAAATAGTGTCAAAAACGTTTCAAGCAAGATGCAATGTCACCAAAATTTCTGAAAAAAGCTCCCGCGTGAACGCTCTTTTTCTACAGTAGTTCCTAAAAAAAATAATTTTGAGAATATGTTTCTGAACAAATAGTGTCAAAAACGCTTCAAGCACGATGAAATGTCACCAAAATTTCTGAAAAAAGCTCCCACATGGATGCTCTTTTTCTATAGTAGTTCATGCTTGGCCATAGACTATAAACGGGGCAAATTTCATTCTCAGGTTGCATAAGTTACAACAAGAAAAATTAGAGAGGCTAAGGAGAATAAAAGTTGAAGATGAGTGAACGTATTAGTGATGTTATTTACTATGATGGTGAGGTCCGTGACACCGAGAATGGAGTTGTTTTTTATCAGAGAACACAACGCGAATGGTTTTTAACCAGAGTATAGATTTTACAGAATTTCGTAAAAGAATTAGGCGCAAAATCTTCGGAATGATGCCAAGTAGGGTTTCTTCTATTAAGTACCGATTTTGTGCTTCGATTGATCCCGTGACATATGACTCATTTTATATCAAAGGTGGTTTTAGCTTTGAGGCGATGGTGCAGACTCATCTCACTAGTGGATCACCTTATCTTGAGTTATATGTTCAATTTTCATCGCCAAATGAAACATTTGCGACTTCAACATCAATTGCTGTTTGATAGGAATACACGACCCCTAGCCGCAATTGAGCGACAGGGAAGCCTATGAGATCGCACACACCATCGGTATTTTCTAGGGCACGTTACGTCCAACTACTACGAGTAATATCGGGCTACGACTAAACGACGACAAGTGACCAATATAGGTATTTAATCTCTATTAATATACTTTATACTTTCGTTTGTAATATTCAATTTATTCTGAATGGAATATTGGTATGTAATTTTCGCTATCAATTTATATTGGCAGGGTACGAGATCAATAAAGACCGTTTTCATGAGATGTTGGGGATTTTGAGTTCAGTTAACGATGAAGGTGCAGGCTACCTCTATAACATACCTTTCGAACAGTAGACACAAGCATACGACGGTGGCCTACGATATGGTCATATGACCACAAACCTGGCTAAATGCATAAATTCTATTCTACGATATGGTCATATGACCAAAAACCTGGCGGTCTACGATTTGGCATACTGCCCATCGAGGACGACTCAGCTCGAGCCCCTTTATGGCGCCCACCGCACCCACAGGTACCTCATCCACGTGATCCTCGAGTGCTCATTGTATATAATATCTACATTACAAATTTTATGTATCAGTTTCAGTATTTATTAATAGATTTTTTATGCTCAGAAGTTATCAGAAGAAGTTTCAGAGATATTTCAGTCTCTAACTATCACAGTACAGTTCTAATCATTTTAGAGTTTTCTAAACTAAAGTTTTTCTAAGTAAGAAGTGCTTACAGGATCGACGCCGAAGACTCGGTATTTCACAGAATTATTTTTTAGATTCATGCAGCAATAAACTTTACTTGGACAAACAATTTTCACAAAAACAATTTTGAACCCAAAATTTCACAGCCTAAGTTTTGTAACCTGGCTCTGATATCACTAAATGTAACACTCCAAACCCATCCTAGACGTTATGACCAAATCGGGAAGTGTTACGTAATTGTTTGAAAATTCAGTTCACATATAATTTTGAATTCCATTTTGAATTCTTAAAATTTTGAGTTATTTGAAAACATTCCTTGTCTAGCCATTTATTAAAAACATTGTTTGCTTATATTATAAAACTCATAATTTTACAGCGAAAAATTCTTATAGCATTTTTTTAAATGTTCTCCTTATTGCTTGAAATTTGTTACTTTTGCAGAAAAAATTGTTTTTATTAATAAAACATTTTAACGACATTTTATGCAAAGAAAAAATAAAAACCTGAAAAACAAACCAAAAGTCCAAAATTTACAAAACACCAAAATTCCCAAAATTTAAATAATTTAAAAAATGCAAGATATTTTATAACCGAGCTCTCGTCGCACCGACTAGCCTAAGTCTGAGGATTACCTGAAAATATCAGTTAAACAGAAAGTGAGTTTTCAAAATTGAGTGTATAACGATTAACTTAAAACAATTAAAGCATATCTAATAGATTTAAACAATAACATAGTCTAACAGAACAATATAGATACAAATATATTTTCCTACCCCCAACCGCTGCACACCATCTCCAACTACCCCAACACACCATATGGGGTATAAAATACTCATCCAACCCTACACACAACTTAGTGTCATTTAAAACACTTATAGAAGAATTGCAGTTGCGCTGCCAGATAAATAGGCGAATTATTGCCTTTTTAGATATACTTCCTCCACATAGTAAAACCCATCCCATTAATAGATACAGTACATATCAGTAATTAGTCATAAGCACAGTACATACATATAGCATAACTAATGCAGAACATATATCGTACTTTTACCGGTTTTCCTATAGACCATTACGTAATTTACTCGTCATATGACATTTCAGGTACAGAACAAATATCAGAACTCATGCAAATAGTTAAATTTTTTTTTATATTTTTTAGTCCATTTAAGCACATACCGACCCCACGGAAGGCGCATGGTCGATTGGAACGACGTGAATGGCCCTAGGGAAAAATTCAAAATTTTGGGCCTACAAGCTCGTGTGGCCTAAATAGTCAGCCCGTATGGCCCACATTCACACACGTCTGTGTGGTCCACATGGCCCAAATGGCCCAGACCATGTGTCACACAAGGTCTAACACACGGCTTGTCACACCTTAAACTTGTCACACGGCTGTGTGTCGCACACAGCCTACCACATGGCTTGGCACATGGCAATATGTCGCACACGGCCTATCACACGGCTTGGCACATGGTTGTGTGGCGTTGATAGTGTTGTTTTTCGACTTTCGCCGTTCCCTGATTTTCGGGTTTCTTATTACATACTTGGAGGTTTTCTAACGTGAAATCAACAATCGAGTACTCTCACATCTAAATCAACAGATAACACAACCTAAATCAATAACAATTTGCGAATTTACACGAAAGTCGATCACATGACTAATTAAAACCCTCCAAACATATTGCGAACCCTTACCACTTAACAGATAGCAACTACAAGAATTTCAGGTCGCTAGAGGATCACCAATCGTCTCTCGAATGTCCCCTATAATTAACTAAACTAATTAGATAACACCCACTTGAATTAACACCACAACCACGGAATTTCTAGAAATCCCTAAACGTCCAAAGGCCACTTTCAACAAAAGAATAACAAAAACAATCAAAACCTTACCTCTTAACGATGTGCAGTCAACAGAACAGGGATTAAGTGCTGCAAAAAGATTTTGTCGAATCAAGAAAATAATTAATCTATAATAGTGCGAAAGAACTAAGCAAGGAGCGGGTGAAACAAATTAAGAAAACGTAGAATTTGGAAAAGAAGAAAAAGGGTAACAAACTTCAAACCAAAAATTAAAAAAATATATAGAAATTTGAAGGAACAAGGGAGGTGTGGAAACGTGCCAATCTGTCTTGATTTGTGGGGATTTAAAAAATAAAAAATAAAATAATAAATTAAAATAATAAAAGATATTAACCACACAATTCAAAAACTCAATCAAACTCTACTATCGGGCGATTCAAACAATAATAGCAAAAAAAAATTGCCAAATCACTTATGTTAGGGTTTGAATCCAAGACCTCCAACCAACATTCAAAGTATTTAAATCAGTGAAATAGATACAAAATATAATAAAATCTAACAAATTAAAAATTAAAATTTTGGAACTTTACAAGTTTAATGTAAATTTAAAACTTCTAACTATTTGTCTTATATAAAAGAAATTCAACCATTAAATATATATTAATATATAGAGTATTTTAGGCCGATATGATAGAGATATTAAATTAATTTGAAAATTTATATGCATGGCAAGTACAATTATATTAATAAATTTATCAGTTGAATCGTTAAAATTTTAATCATTTAAATAATTATGTAAATGTGTAAAACTACTTTAGTTTTTATATTATATAAGTGAATCCTCTCCAAGATTAGAGGAAGGATTAAACACACCATGTAAAAATTAAAATATTTTTACACACTTCCATAATTATTTATATGATTAATATTTTAACGACCTAATCTAATATATTTTATAGTCTATTCATGTAGATCATACATGTCAAATTTGATGTAAATTTAAAACTTCTAACTATTTGTTTTATACATATAAAAATCAATCGTTGAATATATTAGTGGGTTCGCTTACACAGTGTAAAAATTAAAATAGTTTCACACACTTTTGTATTATTTGTATGGTTAATATTTTAACAATCCAACCATTATATTTTATAATCTTTTCATGTAGATGATGCATATCAAATTTGAGTGATTCTTGATCAAAATTTTATGATTCCTTATTCCAAATTAGTATTTGTGGAAATAATTTTTATGCTTTGTTGTTTTCAAATTATTTTATTAAAAGATTTTTCATGTTTATAATATTTTTAACAAAGTTTGACTTTTTATCCTTTTTCTAAATTAAGTAAAATAGACACTATGAATAATATATAGTTAATTTGTAATTAAACCTTCAAATATATTATTGTTGATGTGTGAGAAGGTAAGTAAGAAAATTGAACAACAATCTAACTACTTAAGAACTAAGTATTTCCTTATTTATGTCCATACATGACTATAATTCCCTTGTTTTTATTAATATATTTTATTAAATTATAATGAAATATTACATTTTATATAAAAAATCAGTAAGTTTAAACAAAAAGAAAATCTAACATGTGGGAATCCAGCATAAAATTATCTCACAAAATTAAGATATAACATGTAATAGATTTGAGATTTGAATTTTGAATCTTATCCTTTGCAAATTTCTTTTTCTTATTTTTAGTCCAATAATAATTGAGATGATTTAACTTTATCCCTTTTTTATTTTAATCTAATAGAGTTTTAAAATTAAATTAAAATGATTGCATTAGAAACCAATGATGTAAGCAGTCCGGTATATATACGTCTATTTTAAAATCCTTTACATTAGTATAAAGTAAAAAATTGAAACAAAAATGATTTTAAACTTTTTTAAAAAAAAATTATGGAAATTTATTCTTACAAAATTAATTCATACAGGTAAGAAAAATAGTATAAATATAGCAATTAATTTTGCATCATATTAATAATTCATAGGATATTAACACTTTGAACTCTAAAGAGAACCTAAATATGTATCTTGAAGCTGCTAAAGAATATAAAGTGATAATGAAACCAAAACCTGTAAAATATAGAAATACTTAGGGCAAACAGTATGGCACATATAGTCTACCACATCATGATATTTCATTTTCTCTTATTAAACCAAAAAAAAAAAAAAATTGTAGGAAGATGGTTGATTTGCAAAGCACAGAAGTAATGAGAATGGCGGGATTGGGACTACTTTTGAAAACCTTGTTCCAGTAATCCTTGAGAAATGGTGTCGTTTGATGGCCTTGCTTTGCTATAAATGGCATACAGAATAAGTTGTGCCGTTCCAAGTAGAAAACCTATCCCATTTGGTACCTATATAATTAATCAACCAAACATAAGATTAAAATGAATGCTGAATGTATATTGTAATGATTCAGAGGAAGAGATATATTACCCCAAGGAAAATGTCATGCTCCAGCAATGCATAGAATGCCCAAATTCCTCCGTTCAAGAACAGGAAAAACGACAGAAAAAATGGCATGTATTCTACACTTTTGCTTGTCACTACCGTTTTCTGAAAATTTTATACAAAAATAAATCAATAAAAACTTTAAAATTAAACGAGAAAATTCTCTAATTTCGTTTAATTGTATATATATTTAAGTTGTAATTACAATTAATACAATTATAATGTGCTAAGAGAATTATAATTATAATACATAAATAGACGAATTGACAAATGAAATATATGTAGTAGACATTTAAACAAATTATTGGCATCATTCAAATTTCTTGAGAATTTTTTCTCAGATTTTGAAATCTTACTGGTAGAAGGGGAAAAAAACAAAAAAACAAATGAGAAATGGAAAAAAGAAGAAAATGTCCAAGAGAAGAAAGCTATTGTTGCAAAAGGGTCCCCCATGACCCTAAAAGATGAGGAGCAAATGCAAGCAGCGTCACAGGCATAAATATTTGATACCTGTGGTAATCAATTCATTTCTTTTTGCACTACTTGTAGAAAAGTAGTTAAAACTTGAATCAATTATTAAAAGTATAATTATGAACCTTGTTAACAGATCCAATATTAAGAGAGAAAAACAACAATTAATCTTTATGTTTTCGATCCCTCTCTATTAACAGATAAAAAGTTAAAAAGAGAATGAAAGGGGACTGGATGTTAGGTATAAACTTACCATGGCAGCTAAAGGGGAGCCATACATGATGATGTTAAGCCCAGCACACATGAACCCTATTGCATCGATTCGAGTGTCTCCTTCCAATGCTAAATGAGTAGCCAAAATAGCTGCTGCTAGGAACCCCACATTTAATATCCCCACCAAAATCCCAGTCTTCACCTGCATTTTCATTCCATTCATTAGCCCCATCTGCATCCCACTATAACTTGTTTAGAATATATATAAAAATATTATACCCTCATCTTTCTGGGTGCATATATCAGGAACAAAACAACATAGACAGCTTCAGTCAGGATGCCAAAGCCATTCACAGTGGCAACAAGGTAAGCCCCAGGCTTTGTGATTCCATAGTAAGTCCACAAGCTTGAGCTCAACAATGTGCAAACGTAAGGAAGACTCTCAAAATCCTCCGTTGATCCATTCTTCACTATCCTCCAAAACGTTCCACTTCAAAAATAAAAACACTCGTAAACAACAACATCAACAGACTCACAAAAGCACCATCTTTCTTAGATTTTGAAGTTCTTACACTGGAGAAAGAAAAACCAGAACTGAGATGACATTGCCTGCAAGAAGGACAACATACGTGTACAACTTTTAACAGTCAAACATGTATGAATTGTTAGAGAAAGTATATATATATGACGACAAAATGAAATTGATGTTTTCCAAATTTACCTATAACACCCACAATGAAGCTCAGCTCTTCCATATTTAGAAAAACAAGATTCAATATTTGGGAATTTAGGGGGTGGGGGAAGATGAAAGATGAGGAAGCTTTAAAAGGGAGGGAGAATTTTCTTCTTTTGCGTTTTATGGTTTAGTTATGCAATCTTTGCTTATATTTTTTCAACTTTTAAAATTTAATCCCTTTATTTTTATTTTCTAATTAAAAAATAATCAAATTTAAATGAATACTATATATTAAAATTTAATATGGAGTGGTTATGTTGTAATAATTAAGAATGTTAAAATTGCAATCTTTATATCATGTTGTATATTAAATTAAAATTTATATATAATTTTATAATATATCTCAATAATTAATAGAATACCATTTGCATCTTCTCTACTAAAAAGTAAAAAGTGAGTTCCTTTTTCTTGCAAGTTGCCACAATATCTCAACAAACAAACTTAATTAGATTTTATTTAATTTTTTTAAAAGAATGATGTCTTCATTCACAAATTTAAGTAATAAATAAACAACACAAATTTAACTTTGGGGTAGATAATCATATATTGTTTGTGAAAAATAAATTAAACTTATAATAAATATTAAAAAGAAAAGAAAAGAATCCGTACTTCAAGTTACCTATTCAATTATTGTTCATCTCAAAATTTTTATCACGTGATATAATAATTGTTTGGCTACAATTTTTTTGGTGGGGTTTAGCTTAATAATTTTAAATGGATATTTTCATGTTAGTGGGACCTAAATACGGAAATCATGAAATCATGTTTATATTATCTTATGTGGGAAATGTGAGTCAAGTGATCACCCACATGGATGCAAAGTGTGAGATGGTACCCTTATTTGTAAATCCCCCAAAAAAAAAGAAAAAAACTCACACCAACAACGAATCTCCTCTACTAGTCAACAGAGTTGACTCATAGTTTCACATATCATTATTTACTTACCTTTATTGTAATTCGGTTATAAGTTGGTAAAAGTATTATATAAAGTGTGTATTATCATTTTATATTTTTGAAAAGTGCATAGTATGAAAATTAAAATAATTTTATATATTTTGTAATTATTTATATGATTAATATTTTAACGATTCAACCGTTAAAATTATCAATATAATTGTACTTGTTATAAATGTAAATTTTCGAATCGATTCAATATCTCTACCATATTAATCTAAAAATTCCTAATAAAGGAAAAATAGTACATATACCTATGACACACATAATATGCTACCTCATTAAAAACCTTATCAGGAAAATTCAATGGGACAAATCTCGATTAAGGGAAAAAGAGTACAACACGTATTTACCTAATTTCATGACAACATCACATACTTTCTTATATTTTAAGTATTCAACCTTGAATACTAGTTTTTCAAATGTCTATTTGAATGTATTTGCTAAACATTTATATCACTATTTTTTTGAAAGTCATGAGTGAGGAAAATTTTGGGGGAAATATATTTTAATTTCTTCAGGAGTTTCAACAATAAGCATAGCAAACTTTAATTATGCTTCTTCTATAAAAACATAAATAGATATTTTGGATCATTTTATAATCCTCCTTCAACTACTATTCACTAAGTTAAATTTAATACATATGTTCAAATTATTTCAATTCATATAAATAAACAAATTCTCAAGAATTTCAATAAGCTTCTAGCATTCTAAATCCTTCAAAGATTTTAATATAAACTTTACTATATAGTGATTCATAAAAGGTTATAACAACAACCATTAGACGCAAGTTAAATCTTTTATGAACTGTCAGTTTAATAATATATTTAAAGGTTATTGTATCCACCGCAAAAGAATATTATATCTTTTCATAATCAACGTTAGGACTCAACAAAAACTTCATATTTTATTCTGTTTTTGCAAAACTACTTCATTTATACCCTCATTGGCTTTATACCTTTAGATATTTAGACTACTGGTCCAAAAACTCCACAAATTTAATTGTACTTGAGTTGTGTCTTTCTATTTTGACCAATCTATTCCATATCTATATTTCTCAATAGATTTATTCAAGATCCTCCTTTTATTTCATTATTTCAACAATAAAATTGCATGCAAAACCATTGTCGATCAGTTTTATTATCGGTTCCACATTTTCTCAAAATGACATAACTTATCAAGATCTTTTATTTTCGCTATCTTAATCTTCAGATTCAGGTACCTGAATCTCTTCTGGGGTTTTAGTTATTAGTTATGTCTTGGGCTCTTCTAAAGTACCCACCTCCACTATATGACCATCTAGAAGAATTTTTTATCTTTGAAACCGATCAATCTATCATTTATTCTAACTGATTGTCCTACTGGGACTTTGATTCAAAATAAAATTTTAAATGGTATATAACACTTGGTTATTCTCATTAAGTTTGTAAATACATCTGACAGTTAACTTATAATAAAGTGAGTTATCCTTTCTGAACTTCAGGTTCAAATTACTCTCTATGAGGACCTAGATAATGATAACTTATTACAAGCAGTGATTTCATTCAGCTATTATTTATTTCCTCCTAATTTCAAGAAAACTATCAAATCAAAATAGTAATCATAGATCATGTCATAATTGAATCTCTAATACATTCAAAACATCTAATAATACAATGAGACTTATTAATATATATTTTCAACTTTCTTTGAGGATTCACTCATCTTTGTGCGTTGCGGTTGAGCAATTGGAACATATACGCACATACAAAAATTCAAAGATGAGAAATATTTAGCTCTTGACTAAAAACCAATTATAATGGGAAGTATTTATAATTTATTGGCTTGATGCGTACAACACGTAAATCAACATAACCTCATCTTGAAATAGGAAGTTTAGTTCTCATAAGTAATGGTTTAAATATTAATCAGATGTGTTCAATCAATAATTTCTATAAACCATTATGTACATAAATAACAAGCTTTTACGAAAGTTTTTCAAACTCAATCAATAAAAGACTGAGATATAAACTCATCAGCTTTAGCAATATGAATTTTCTTAATTTCATAATTTGAAATTAATTATTTAAACAAGCAATCTTACAAACGACAGGTTGTAAGTTGATAACACATATGTGATTATTTTATATATGCATTTACAAAAATCATATAATATCAAAACCATCCACATGATGGATGAATGGGCCCATATTCATTTTAGAAATGTAAGACATTAAATCTCAACCTTAGCTAGTGAGTTTCTAATAATCAATTTTCATTGAGAATGTAACACCCCTAACCCGTAACCATCGCCGGTCTAGGGTTATGAAGTATTACCGGACAAATCAAAACTTTTACGAACCATTCACACCATAAAGTATATCATCGTCATGTCATAGTAAAACACAATCTTATAGTCCCTTAATGAGGCCTACGAGACCTTAAACATGCATTAGAAAAGGGTCGGGACTAAACCGAACACTTACAATTTTTTCTGAAATTCAAACATTTTTCGAAACTATAGAGGTCACACACCTGTGTGCGCAGGCTGTGTGCCTCACACGGCCTCAGACACACCCATGTATCCAAGCCGTGGCAAAACAAGGCATACATATTGACTTGTCCACACTGCTTGAGACACGCCCGTATGCCTTACCCATGGTCGACACTGACTTGCACCACACGGCCAGTCATACGCCCGTGTATCTAGCTCGTGGTCGAAACTGACTTGTTTCACACTGCCAATCACACGCCCGTGTGTCTAGCCCTGTGGGAGCCTGACTTGTACCAAATTACAAATTCAAGGGATACGACTGAGCCACACGTCCGTGTGCTCAACCTTGTGGGCAAATATAGGTCATTTGCAAGGCCAATTTGCCACCCATTTAGGGTCAAACCTACAAGCACAAATAAACACATTTCATGCCCTCAAAATGTAACCAAACCATACCAATAGTGTCCATCTTTTCTAACCATTCAATGCATATCAAACTTACCAACTTATGAACCATTTATCTCATTCTAATCACAAGCATTTCTAGGCAAAATCCATCCACATCACTTACCAATTCAATATACTAATCGTTCATCAAAACATACCAACTTTGCATCACTAGACATTATATTGACATTTACCATATTCACATCCCATTTACAAGCCATATCACATAGCTTATATATACAACTCAAAACATCATCTAATTCAACTAGACTATACATGCCATACTTAGCTATAAACACATTCAAAAGGTACCAAAATATGATTTGATAGTGTGATGACGATCCTCGACAATCCCTGAGCTTTTCGTAGCTTTAACGATCTATAAAACAATGTAAACACACACAAAATAAGCTTTCAAAAGCTTGGTAAGCCATTTACAAATAAACTTAACATATAAACATTCATAATCATATCAAATTCAAGATCACTAATATCTCAATTTCAATTTCATAATTGTTCTTTGGCTCATTTGTTTAGCCATTGCTTACCAACAAATTCATATCTCTAAGTAACTCATTTGATCATAGCTCATTCATACATATATCACATTTAGTCTCAACCAGACTATGCACATATCTCACCTTTCATGCTTAAACAAAGTATACACTTTATGCATACCTGCAACGGTTACACATTTCACATAATCTTTCATTTCTAGGAATTGCCTGTTGAACCATTCGGAATCAAATAGGATACTCAGATAACTCGGAATACTCGTACAATGCCAACGTCCCAGACGTGGTCTTACATGTAATCAAATATCGGTGCCACTGTCCCGGACAGGGTCTTACATAAAATTAATTACGATGCCAATGTCCCAGACATGGTCTTATACGTAAATCTCAAATCGATGCCAACGTCTCAGACGTGGTCTTACACGATATCACATATCAGAAACCTATGTCATGACATATGAATCCTATCTATTCTTAAGGTTCGTACGGGACTTTTCGAACTTTGACACCTTGTCGATATTTTCTCGGGTCTCATATGTTTATCTTCCGTAATCATTCATTATAATTTAATCTCATACCAATATACATAAATAAATTCAAATACATTTATTTGTATATAGACTTACCTCGTATTCGAGATAAACGAGCAGATTCGACTACTCGATCACTTTTGACTTTCCTCGATCTAAATCTGTTTTCTTCGGTTCTTGAGCTTAATCAAGCTTAGACCTAGCCGAATGAAGCTTGTTCTTTCCTTTGAATTTTTGGCACAATGATGATGAACAATGGCTAATTTCATGCTTTTGTTTTATTTAATTAAGCTTATTAACTATTTTACCATTTTATTTTTAATAATAACATTTAAACCCACTAACATATGTCCATATTTGTCCATGCATTAATCTGAGGGTCCATTTACCACATAAGGACCTCACATTAATAAGACACATCAATCCGGCACTTAATTAACTAGAAAGCCACTTTTACCTTTTATGCGATTTAGTCCTTTTCTCAAATTAAGCACACAAACAACAAAATTATTTCACGAAACTTTCACACATGCTTAATCACAGACTGCAAACATAGAAAATAATATTAAAATATTTTTTTGGACTCAGATTTGTGGTCTCGAGACCACTATTCTGACTATGGTCTAAATCGAACTGTTATAGAGAACAAGCAACAAATGAGAATTCTTTAAATTAAATAATCTTTTGGTTCTTTAATGAATGTCCATATGAATTCTCAATTAATTTTTGCATCATATATGATCCAAGATGGTCAACTGGTCACGCCAAGTTGTAAATGTATTCGTATCAGTAAACTTCTGGTTTACTTAAATATGCATTTCAATTTTACTAATGATGTCAATACAAATTGTGACAAATTGATAACTTTATTATAATACCCCAAACCCAGCCTAGACGTTATGGTCGAATCCGAAAATGTTGCGAAGAATATTAGAAAAACCGTCTTCCTTGTTAATGTAACCGTTGTTACTTAGTAAGTTACATTTATTTGAAAAACTTATTGATATACTTATTTGATTTAAAATCGTTGATCGTTTACATCCCTCAATTTAAAACGAATATTTTGTAGCAGAGTTTCTTAAAGCATTATATCAAATTGTTTCTTTGAAACTGTTATTTTAGAAAAGTTGTCATTTTTAGAAAAACTGTTTTATCAGTTGTTAAGCTAGAAAACCAAAATAAAATTCGAATCAAAAAACAGTCCCAAAAGGTCTGGAAAGTCCTAAAATTACAAAACTCTCAAAAACTAGAAAATTAAACAAATTTTATGAAAATGAAATTTTATGAAAAAGTGGTCACATTTAAGCTTTCGTCGCACCGACCTTCCAAAATCTGAGGGTTACCTGAACAGAACAAACAAACAGAGAGTGAGTTTTGGTAACTTAATGTGTAACGCGTATATAAACAGAAATTCAAATTCAAACTCATGGCAGGACAGACATAGATGTAAATCTTTTACAGAATCAGAATTATACAGAATCAGACAGATACAAATAAACATAATCCTAACCCCATCTTTTACACACCAACTCCGACCATTCCAACACACCATGTGAGGTTTAAAACACTCACCTAGTCCTACACACTGCATAATGTCTATATGACACTTTTCAGAGTAGTTGTAGCAATGCTGCCAATATAATGGCGAGATATCGCCTTACACAGAACACTACCTCCTCATAATACAATTCCCGCCCCATGGCCAGATACAGATAGAATAGCAAATAAAACAGATTAAAAGATATCAGAATTAACATATCATGCATGCTCGTGTAACAGATATTACACATGCTTATACATAACAGCACATATCATATATACCATATTTCATAATACTCATATAAATGTTATTTACGTCAATTTCAATCTAACAAAGTAGCAGATTTCATGCTTTGGGGCTTATACCACACATACCGACCCTACAAAAGACCCACAGTTGATTGAGACGACATGTACGATCTTAGGAAAAAATTTTAAAATTTGGGCCCACATGCCCATGTAGGCCCACACACCCCAAATGGCCTTGCTCTGTGGCCCACATGGCCCAAAATGGCCTATTGTAGCCTATCACACGGCCGTGTGGCATTGACAAGCTCAATTTTTAGCTTTTGCTAATTGTCATTTTTCGAGTTTCTCGTTATACACCTGGCTCGATTTCGACAACAACGCAACCATAGAACTCCCGAGACCTAAATACGTCAAACAAAATGATTAATTACTGCACCTAGGCATGAAATAGCCAAGAATCGAACTCACTAATAATGCTAACACCCTTCCATTCTCTTACCGATAATCGAACTGCAACCCCGCAAAATTACGATGCTACAAGAGTGACCAACGTCTCCCGATTCTCTCCTAAATGCAACGAAATAATTACCATTAATAACCAAATTTCACAACACCTATTGCACCTTAAAACCCCCAAATTAAACAATCAAAAACTAATTAATACGTTACCTAATAGAAGTAAAAAGGAAGACCCACGAACAGCAATCCAATGTTTGAAGAAAATTTTCCAAAACACAATTGAAGGGACGGATGAACAGAAGAACACTAGAAAGCAAAATTTCTTTTTTCTTTGAAAATCTCAATTGTGGCATGACTTAGGGGAAATAATAGGAAACGTGGGTTTTGGGTTTTCTCTCTTTTTTTAATAATTAATTAATTAAAATAAATAAATAAAACCCAAAAGGAACATAAAATAACTACCTAATTTAATGATAGTATCTATATTATTAACATTATCCCATTATTCTCTTTTATTTTCCAACAAATTCATTTTTATTTAAAAGAAATAAAATAAAAAAAACACTCCAAAATTATTTTTACTTCAAAACATATTTTATCCAAAATTAGATAGGCCTAAGAACAATACGCTTGAACTGAGACTCAAACCTGAGACTTCTGACACAGAATTAAGGCACTTAACCACTGATACAGATACTTAATTATAACAGGGCTTGTAAAAAAATTAAGAAGTTAGGGCATTACAACTCTACCCCCTAAAAAAAATTTCGACCTCAAAATTTACCTGACTCAAACAGATGCGAATATTGCTGACGAATCGAATCCTCAGGTTCCTACGTGGCTTCCTCCGTGCCATGATTTCGCGACATAACCTTCACTAATGGAATAGATTTCCTTCTCAAAAATTTCACATCTCAATCCAGAATCTAAACCGGCTCTTCCTTAAAAGTCAAATCTAGTCTAACCCCAATATCTTCAACAGACACAATAAGAGATGGGTCAAACCAATACCGCCTCAGTATGGATACATGAAACACATCATGGATACAGTCTAGTTCCGGAGATAGCTCTAGTTGATAAGCAATCGGTCCAACAGACTTCGAAATTCGATACGGCCCAATGAACCTAGGATTAAACTTGCTCTTACGTCCAAACTGTAGAACCTTCTTCTATTGAGATACCTTAATGAATACGTAATCACCCACGGAGTACTCAATATCTCTCATTTTTAAATCTGCATAGGGCTTCTGCCTAGCGGAAGCTGTCTTAAGATGATCCTGAATCAGTCTAACTTTGTTTTCAGTTTCAGAAACCAACTTAGGACCCAAAATTTGTCGTTCTCCCAACTCAATCCAACACAGCGGGGTATGACACTTACAACCATACAATACCTTGTAAGGTGCCATTTGGATGCTAGACTAAAAATTGTTATTGTAGGTGAACTCGGCTAATGGAAAAAAATCTTCTCAACTACCACGAAAATCAATTACACAACTCCGAGGCATATCCTTCAGTATCTGAATCATCTTCCCCGATTGACAATCTGTCTGAGGATGGAACTAGTACTGAAATCCAATCTTGAACCCAAAGCCTCATAAAGCTTCCTCCAAAATTGAGAAATGAAACGAGGATCCCTATCTGAAATTATCGAAACTGGAACTCCATGAAGTTTCACAATTTCAGCAATGTATAGCTTGGCTAACTTCTGAAGAGAATAATCTGTTCGAACTAGAATAAAGTGGTCAGACTTGGTCAACAGATCCATAATGAGCCATACAGAATCCTTCTTAGTACGTGTTAAGGGTAACCCACAAACGAAGTCCGTAGTCACACGTTCCCATTTTCATAAGGGAATCTTAATGGGTTGAAGCAAACCTGAAGGCAATTGATGCTTAGCTTTAACTTGCTGGCACGTCAGACAAGGGGAAACAAAATTTGTTACCTCTCATTTCAAACTTGGCCACCAATACAGTTCACAAAGATTCCAATACATCTTATGTCCACCGGGATTGTAACACCCTAAAAATCGAGTATTTAAATTGGCATGATTTTGGTGTTTAGATGTTAAAGGAAAATTTTTTTATTTCTTTTATTTTAGTGTTTATTAAAGTCCTAGAGGGTAAAGCATAAATTGGAGAAGAATAAAATTTATTATTGGGAATTTATTGAAGTGAAACAAAGGTGATTAAGACTTAAGCTAAATTATGTGCTTAAAGTGTCATAAAATGAGCATATGGCATGGTGGAGAATGGCGCATGGGTTCAAGTAAGAGGGAAGAGGTTGAATCCTTGTATAGCACCTAGATAAAATTTTGTTTTAATTTTTCGCTCATGGCTATGAAGTGTCGGCAAGGGACATATAAGGAAGGTGTTGACCATGTATTTTTGGTTAGTGTATCAAGAGATTAAGGTAACAACTAACATATGGTATGGAATCAAAAGTTTAAGGAAAGATAGGGGGACATAAGGCACTTATCTAGGGAAAATTTGGAAAGAAATAATGGCCAATTGACCATAGGCTGGACGGCAATATTGGTAGGGGAGGAGAGCCAAAATTTTGTTAGTTGGCAAAATCTCATTCTTTTCTCTTTGGTTAACCTTTGCACTTTGTGCGAAATTTTATTCTCTCCTTTCAATATCCCTATTTGGCGAATTTTTGCACTTGGTTAAGCCAAAGTTTTGTGACCATTTGGTCATTCCTTTTTCTTATCTTGATAACCAATTCTTGTGCCTCTTTCTTCTTGTGCCGAAATCACCTATACCAAAATCAATTTCTTTTCTTTTTTCTTTGCCATGGCCGAATATACCAGCACCTAAAGTTCTTATTTTTCTTTTCTTTTTCTTCTAATCTCCTTGAAATCAAAACATCATCACCATCATCCTTTCGTTCTTATACTATTTCTTTTTCAATCGAAAATTCTCTCCATCTTCACTCTCTTGGCGAATGTTATTGTGCCTATAAGCCAAAAATTATTTTTCCATTCTTAATCATTTATAGCCGAATCTTCCATCAATTAAACATCATTCTTAATCTTGCTTTTCGTCCGTGGGAAGTAGGTAAGGGTTTCTCTCCATTTTTTTGATTTATTGATTAGTGATATTATGGCCGAATATCATAGGATTTTTGAGAGTCTTTTTGGATTGATATAGCATTCATACTAATAACGTTTATTTCGTTATTATTTAGTGCAATAACGGAGATTGGAATTCAAGTGATCGGGAGAATCGTGGAAACGTAGGAAACGTTTCATTTTGGTAAGGAAATCCTACTTTTAAATCTCTAGTATTATTGATATTATTTTAGAACTAACTAAATTCTTTTGGATCTTGAAGACTGCCAAGATAGGGAAGAAAAGGCGGTGTTTAGTTATCGTAAGAAGGGTGGATCTGTAAATCCCCATTCAAACGAAGAGCGGTTTCGCAATCGGATTTTCCACCGGGTTGTGGGCCATCTTCCGAAAGAAGTCCATTATTGAAGTAGTACGAACCTCGGAGTCGTTATCGTTGGTGGATTCTCGGCTAGTGAATCGATAAACGAAGGAAAACCGAAAATCAAGTGATTCAAAATCAAGAGGGTAAGATTTTGGATCCATTAACAAATAAGATTATTTTTGCGTAATTAGTTGTCTAACGAATCAAATACATTTTAGGTGCCGAGGAGCGAGAAGGATAATACTCACGGTATCGAGGTGTGTAATTTCACCTCATTATTTTAGGGTTGTATGTCAAATTTCGGTATGGTAGAAAATCGTAAAAACGACTAGATCGGTAAAAGCACAAAATTGATATTTTGACGAAATACGTAAAAGCGACTAAATCGTGAAAATTTCAAAACGCCCCAAGAAATTAATTGATATTATGAAAATTTGATGTTTCGTGAAAATGGGCCGTAAATACTCTAGTTCGTGAAAATGGGCCGTAAATACTCTAGTTCGTGAAAATGGGCGTAAATACTCTAGTTCGTGAAAATGGGCCGTAAATACTCTAGTTCGTGAAAATGGGCCGTAAATACTCTAGTTCGATAAATTGGGCCATAAATACTCTAGTTCGTTAAAATTTAGCCAAAACGCTCTAGTTTGGTAAATGGGCCAAAGCCCACTAAATTGCTAAATGGATAAATTGCTATAATTATGGGCCAAATGAAATGTCATTGATAAAACCCACCATGTTATGTATTGATAATAAATTTTATATTTTTAAAGTACATGTATAATTGCATGGGTGGGATTTATGAAGAGAAGAATGGCCGATTGCCACAATATCGCTTATTGCCTCTAGTTGGTGGCTCGCCACAATATCGGCTTATTGCCTCTAGTTCGGTGGCTTTCACCACAATATCGACTTATTGCCTCTAGTTCGGTGGTTTCGCCACAATATCGCTTATTGCCTCTAGTTCGGTGGCTATGCCACAATTATAAAAGGCTTAATGCCTACGATTGGTGTGATGGCGGGGTGGGTTGACTTGATCCACAGTGTGATGGTTGGTACAGGGGTGTTAGCGGATGGTTATTAGGTTTGGGTTGGGAATTTCATTTTTCATGCATTATTAATTATTTTAAATTCATGTTATATTGTTGAATTCGGATTGGGCTCATGCCCAACATAATATCTTGACAATCGCCCAATAATGGTGGTAAGTGAGTTACACATCGAGTTCTAAGTAACTCACCCTTTAATTTCTTTCCATCTCGTAATGGAAACCGATGTGGACTTAATGAGGATGACTTCGTGGAGGCCATCTTCGCTAAATAAGGGTTATTTAAATTCGAACTTTTAATTATTATTTTTACTATTTTGGGATGTTGTAATAAATGGCCTCTATAAATAACTTATGGATTTTATGTGTGTTGGAATTTAAACTTTATTTGGGCTTTTAAATCATGGGTGTGATTTATGATGCTTTACTAAAATGAACTTGGGTTTTCAAAGTATAAGGAATTCTTTTATAAATAATTCTTTTCTTGCTAACTCTTTAACAAATTTCCTAACGGTTTTAGATAATACAATGATTTTCAACTAATGTTTTAAATATTTATCAAAATCTAATACTCTACAAATTTTAAACTCAAGTAAACAATATTGTAGTTTTTCAACTCATTAAGGATTTAAGAATAGTTCGAATCATGTAACAAACCAAATCTAGTCTCAACGCATAGACCAGGGTTTGGGGTGTTACATTTAGTAGTATCAGAGCCAGTTTCAAAAACTCGGCTGTGGTTTGGGTTCAAAAATAATTTTTGTATGAAAATGCTCAATGGTATTTTAAAGATCAAGATGGCACCACAAGCATCCAAGCAACAAGTCAAGTAAGTATATCTTTGCTTAAATGATTACTATGATATGATCATAGGAATACTCTAGAACTTCTAGTTTTAGATGTGAAAAGCGTAGAGATTGAGACTATAGGACACGTTGCGAAAAACAACTTTATATCTCAAATCTCATAAAATATCGTTAATAAACACCGAAACAAAATTCTGATTCATAAAACTTGTAATCAGATAAACGAACAAGCAATCATGAGTACAAGAGGACGTGGTCGTGGGACGCAGTAGGCGTGGCTGGTAGAGGCCGAGGTGCTACGGTGAAGCACCAAATCATATGCGTAAGTGGACGACTCGTCAATAGAAAGTGAGACCGGATCACGCGATCACATGGAAGAAGATCATGCATTGACTCAAGCAATGCTACGAGTCTTGGAAAGGGTCATTGGAACTAGAATTGGGCCAACAACTCGTGGGTCAATTTCAGAGCGACTTAAGGCGAATAATGCGAAGTTTTCAGAGGAGTCTCGGTGTAGCTCCAAATGTGGCGAATCATCGCTCGAAGGCGTGGAACGGATTATGGATGATATGGAATGCGGTGAGCAAAACCGGAGGGGCAGTATCCTTATTGAGAGATGAGGCGTGTCGGTGGTGGCTCACTGCTCGAGAGGGCAATCAAGCCGCACCGATTAATCGGGAATTCTTTAAAGTCGCCTTCCAAGGAAAATACGTCGGACGAGCTATGTAGATGCCGAAGGAAGGAATTTCGAATCTTGTCCAAGGAAGTAAGACGTGGCGACATATGAAGTGAGTTTTACGTCGAGCCGTTATGCGGACAATTGTAGCAACAGATCATGAACGTTGTGTACGCTTCGAGGATGGACTTAATGATGAGTGAGGGTTCGATTGCTCATGCAAGTTAGAAATTTTTCACTCTTGTGGAGAAGGCCAAAATAGCCGAAGAGGCTAAGAACTGAAGCAAGCGAACAGAAAGATCCGAAACAAGAGAGAGACACACAATCGGTTCTTCCAAGAGATTCCGAAGAAACCCGAAATGATGAATCGGTTCAAGCGTAACCCGGTAGCAAATAATCGAAGTCGAGATTGCACTGAGTGTGGGAAAAGGCATTTTGGGAATCTTTGGAGGAAAACGGTGCATGCTACAAATGCGGTTCAATGGAACATCAAGACAAAAGTTGTCCTCGACGAATGGATACGACTCAAGAAGTCCGTAATAATGATGCATGTAGGCCGGGTAATCGGCTGACCACCGAGAGGTCGTGGACCGGTCGTGGTGGTAATGGGGCTGGTCGTGGTCAAGGTGCACCGGTCGAGGCAATGGTAATAGAGAAATGCAGGATGCAAGACACTGGTGCGGTCTATGCAGTTAGACGCCATGAGACGGCAATGCACTGATGTGATAACTGCACGTTCTTCATTTTTGATGTATTGTTATTGCCTTAATAGATATTGGCTCTACTCATTCATATGTATCTAGTGCCATATCTGGAAATCAATTTAGAATCAAATTATCGAAAATGAGATGACGAGAATCAGTCCTTTAGACGATCGATGAATCGTTAATAAAATATTTAAAGACGTACCCTTAAAAATCCAAGAGGAAGTATTCTTAGCAAATTTGATGGAACTACCTTTTGCGAGTTCGATCTCATTCGGCATGGATGGTTGGTTAACCATCTAGCGAATTGGATGTGTCTTGAAAAACGAATGACAGAAGGACCCGGATGATAAGGAAATCATAATGATTGGTGAACGAAAGAACTATCCGCAAATGTGGTATCCGCATTAAAAGCGGAGAAGTTGGTGCGGAAAGGTGCGGAGCATTCCTAGCCTTTATCTATGCTTTGGATGCCAAGGAATTATCCGTGAATGATGTGAGGACGGTGAAGGAATTTCCGATGTATTTCCCAAGAACTTCCCGCATACCTCCAGATCGGAAGTAGAATTTGGCATTGAGCTTTTGCAGGGACGGCTCCGGTGTCCATTGCTCCCTATAGAATGGCAAGAAGGAGTTGGTCGAGCTCAAAGCTCAAATTCAAGAATTCTGGATCGGGATTCATTCGACCAAGTGTGTCTCCGTGGGGAGCACCGGCTTTGTTCGTCAAGAAGAAGGATGGATCGATGCGTATGTGCATTGACTACGTGCGATTGAATAAATTGACGATCAAGAATCGGTATCCTCTGCCGAGAATTGACGACTGCTCGATCAATTGAAGGAGCTTGATTTTCTCCAAAATTGATTTAAGGTCGGGTTATCACCAACTTAAGGTGAAAGAAGCGGACATCTATAAGACAAAGATTTCGGACACGTTACGGACACTATGAGTTTGTAGTGATGCCGTTTGGATTAACCAATGCACCACCGTGCATTTATGGACATGATGAACCTAGTCTTCCAACCATATTTAGACCGGTTTGTGGTAGTGTTCATAGATGATATATTGGTTTATTCGAGAAATGAGGAGGAACATGACCAACATTTGCGGATAGTATTACAACTACTTCGTGATAAGCAATTGTATGCCAAATTTGGTAAATGCGAATTTTGGCTAAAGGAGGTGACTTTTCTTGGTCATGTAGTATCGGTGAAGGAATAAGGGTAGATCCTCGGAAAATTGAGGCTATTCGGATTGAAACCACCAACATCAATAGCTGAAATTTGAGTTTCTTAGGCTTGGTGGATACTATAGACGCTTTGTAGAGGGTTTTCGTTGATTCTTCGCACCCTAACTAAATTGTTGCGTAAAGGAGTTCCAGATATCCGACCAAAAGCGAGCAAGAGAGTTTCGAGAAATTGAAGAAGATCCCGATGAAGCTCCAGTTTTGATTCAAATGAGGCCTAAAAGAATTCACTGTTTATTGTGATGCGTCTCACACAGTGCAGGTTGTGTGTTGATGCAAAATGGAAAGGTGGTGGCTTATGCTTCTCGTCAATTGAGGCCACACAAGTAAACTACCCTACTCATGATTTGGAGTTAATGCCGTTGTCTTTGCTCTAAAGATTTGGAGGCACTATCTCTATGGTGAGAAGTCCATAATCTACACGGATCACAAGAGTCTTAAATACCTCCTTACCTGGAAGGAGTTGAATTTAAGACAAAGAAGATGGGTAGAATTGTTAAAAGATTATGATTTCTCCATCGAATACCATCTGGAAAGGCTAACGTGGTAGCCGACGCGTTAAGTCGGAAGGCGGTATCTCGAATTAAGAGCTCTATTTGCCCATTTGAGTGCATGCGAGGATGGCGGTTTGTTAGCGAACTACGGTGAAGCCTCCGTGGTGGAACAAATCAAGGAAAAAGCAGACATCGATGAGAAGTTGGGACCCTTACTTGGCAAGTTGAAAATGGTGAAATTGAAGATTTTGGAATAAACACCGAGGGTGTGTTGTGCTTTCGAGGAGAGTATGCATGCCTAAGGATCTAGATTTGAGGCAACCGATTCTACGGAGGCGATAGTAGCCCTTATGCTATGCATCCGGAGGAAATAAGATGTATCGAGATCTCCGTGAACAGTATTGGTGGCGTGGTTGAAGCGTGAGATTACTGAGTTTGTGGGAAAATGTTTGACTTGTCGCCAAGTGAAGGCGTAACACCAATTACCGCCCCGGATTGTTACAACCGATAAAGATTCCTCTTTGGAAATGGGAGAGGATAACTATGGATTTTGTTAGTGGGTTACCGTTAACACCTACTAAGAAAAATTCCGTTTGGGTAATTGTTGATCGGTTGACGAAGACCGCTCATTTCTTGCCGGTTCAGCACGGATTATTCTTTGCGAAGTTGGCGAAACTTTACGATCCGAAATTGTGAGGTTACATGGGTACCTGTATCTATTATATCGGATAGGGACCCTAGGTTTACATCACGATTCGAAAGCTCGCATGAAGCCTTGGGAACAAAGTTGAATTTCAAGACGGCTTTTCATCCTCGATCGATGGTCGATCGGAAAGAGTAATTGAGATATTGGAAGATATGTTAAGAGGATGTGTAATCGACTTGAGGGTAGTTGGGAGGATTATCTACCTGGCGTAATTTGCGATAACAACACTTATCGGCCTAGCATTCGATGGCACCTTACGAGGCATTGTATGGTCGTAAGTGTCGCTCTCCTATTTGTTGGACCGAAGGCGAAAGAGCGGATGTTAGGTCCGAGATGATATCGAGACCGAGGATAAGGTAAAAGTTATTCGAGCACGGTTGAAAGAAGCCTCGAGAGATGCGAAGTCGACGCAGATCTGAAGCGGAGGGACATCGAGTATAGTGTGGGAGATCGGGTTTTCTTGAAGGTATCTCCTTGGAAAAGATCTTGATTCGGAAGGAAGGGCAAGCTAAGTCCTAGATATATTGGACCTTATCGTGTCAAGCGTGTTGGTCGATGGCATATCGATTGAGTTACCTCCGGAGTTAAATCAAATTCACAATGTCTTTCATGTTTCCATGTTGAGGCGTTATAGGTCGGATCCTTTGCACATTATGGGTAGAAGAATTGAGCTGAATTGATTTGTCTTTTGAAGAAGAACCGGTGGAAATCCTAGACCGAGATGTCAAGGTACTAAGGAAGAAAACCGTCGTTAGTTAAAGTTCTATGGCGTAACCACGAAGTGGAAGAAGCTACGTGGGAGCCAGAGGATGCAATTCGACAACAATACCCTCACCTTTTCAACCTGTAAATTTCGAGGACGAAATTTTCTTTAAGGAGGGTAGAGTTGTAACACCCTAAAAATCGAGTATTTAAATTGGCATGATTTTGGTGTTTAGATGTTAAAGGAAAATTTTTTTATTTCTTTTATTTTAGTGTTTATTAAAGTCCTAGAGAGGGTAAAGCATAAATTGGAGAAGAATAAAATTTATTATTGGGAATTTATTGAAGTGAAACAAAGGTGATTAAGACTTAAGCTAAATTATGTGCTTAAAGTGTCATAAAATGAGCATATGGCATGGTGGAGAATGGCGCATGGGTTCAAGTAAGAGGAAGAGGTTGAATCCCTTGTATAGCACCTAGATAAAATTTTTGTTTTAATTTTACGCTCATGGCTATGAAGTGTCGGCAAGGGACATATAAGGAAGGTGTTGACCATGTATTTTTGGTTAGTGTATCAAGAGATTAAGGTAACAACTAACATATGGTATGGAATCAAAAGTTTAAGGAAAGATAGGGGGACATAAGGCACTTATCTAGGGAAAATTTGGAAAGAAATAATGGCCAATTGACCATAGGCTGGACGGCAATATTGGTAGGGGAGGAGAGCCAAAATTTTGTTAGTTGGCAAAAATCTCATTCTTTTCTCTTTGGTTAACCTTTGCACTTTGTGCAGAAATTTTATTCCTCTCCTTTCAATATCCCTATTTGGCGAATTTTTGCACTTGGTTAAGCCAAAGTTTTGTGACCATTTGGTCATTCCTTTTCTTATCTTGATAACCAATTCTTGTGCCTCTTTCTTTGTCTGAAATCACCTATACCAAAATCAATTTCTTTTCTTTTTCTTTGCCATGGCCGAATATACCAAAGACCTAAAGTTCTTATTTTTCTTTTCTTTTTCTTCTAATCTCCTTGAAATCAAAACATCATCACCATCATCCTTTCGTTCTTATACTATTTCTTTTCAATCGAAAATTCTCTCCATCTTCACTCTCTTGGCGAATGTTATTGTGCCTATAAGCCAAAAATTATTTTTCCATTCTTAATCATTTATAGCAGAATCTTCCATCAATTAAACATCATTCTTAATCTTGCTTTTCGTCCGTGGGAAGTAGGTAAGGTTTCTCTCCATTTTTTGATTTATTGATTAGTGATATTATGGCCGAATATCATAGGATTTTGAGAGTCTTTTGGATTGATATAGCATTCATACTAATAACGTTTATTTCGTTATTATTTAGTGCAATAACGGAGATTGGAATTCAAGTGATCGGAGAATCGTGGAAGCGAGGAAACGTTTCATTTTGGTAAGGAAATCTACTTTTTAAATCTCTAGTATTATTGATATTATTTTAGAACTAACTAAATTCTTTTGGATCTTGAAGACTGTCAAGATAGGGAAGAAAAGGCGGTGTTTAGTTATCGTAAGAAGGGTGGATCTGTAAATCCCCATTCAAACGAAGAGCGGTTTCTGCATCAAGGATTTTCCACGGGTTGTGGGCCATCTTCCAAAGAAGTCCATTATTGAAGTAGTACGAACCTCCTGAGTCGTTATCGTTGGTGGATTCTCGGCTAGTGAATCGATAAACGAAGGAAAACCGAAAATCGAAGTGATTCAAAATCAAGAGGTAAGATTTTGGATCCATTAACAAATAAGATTATTTTTATGAATTAGTTGTCTAAGAATCGAAATACATTTTAGGTCTTAGGAGGCGAGAAGGGATAATACTCACGGTATCGAGGTGTGTAATTTCACCCTCATTATTTTAGGGTTGTATGTCAAATTTCGGTATGGTAGAAAAATCGTAAAAACGACTAGATCGGTAAAAGCACAAAATTGATATTTTGACGAAATACGTAAAAGCGACTAAATCGTGAAAATTTGAAAACGCCCCAAGAAATTAATTGATATTATGAAAATTTGATGTTTCGTGAAAATGGGTAGTAAATACTCTAGTTCGTGAAAATGGGCCGTAAATACTCTAGTTCGTGAAAATGGGCCGTAAATACTCTAGTTCGTGAAAATGGGCGTAAATACTCTAGTTCGTGAAAATGGGCAGTAAATACTCTAGTTCGATAAATTGGGCCATAAATACTCTAGTTCGTTAAAATTTAGCCAAAACGCTCTAGTTTGGTAAATGGGCCAAAGCCCACTAAATTGCTAAATGGATAAATTGCTATAATTATGGGCCAAATGAAATGTCATTGATAAAACCCACCATGTTATGTATTGATAATAAATTTTATATTTTTAAAGTACATGTATAATTGCATGGGTGGGATTTATGAAGAGAAGAATGGCGATTGCCACAATATCGACTTATTGCCTCTAGTTCGGTGGGTTTCTGCCACAATATCGGCTTATTGCCTCTAGTTTGGTGGTTTCGCCACAATATCGACTTATTGCCTCTAGTTCGGTGGCTCGCCACAATATCGGCTTATTGCCTCTAGTTCGGTGGCTATGCCACAATTATAAAAGGCTTAATGCCTACGATTGGTGTGATGGCGGGGTGGGTTGACTTGATCCCCACAGTGTGATGGTTAGTGCAGGGGTGTTAGCGGATGGTTATTAGGTTTGGGTTGGGAATTTCATTTTCATGCATTATTAATTATTTTAAATTCATGTTATATTGTTGAATTCGGATTGGGCTCATGCCCAACATAATATCTTGACAATCGGCCCAATAATGGTGGTAAGTGAGTTACACTCGAGTTCTAAGTAACTCACCCTTTAATTTCTTTCCATCTCGTAATGGAAACCGATGTGGACTTAATGAGGATGACTTCGTGGAGGCCATCTGCTAAATAAGGGTTATTTAAATTCGAACTTTTAATTATTATTTTTACTATTTTGGGATGTTGTAATAAATGGCCTCTATAAATAACTTATGGATTTTATGTGTGTTGGAATTTAAACTTTATTTGGGCTTTTAAATCATGGGTCGTGATTTATGATGCTTTACTAAAATGAACTTGGGTTTTCAAAGTATAAGGAATTCTTTTATAAATAATTCTTTTTCTTGCTAACTCTTTAACAAATTTCCTAACGGTTTTAGATAATACAATGATTTTCAACTAATGTTTTTAAATATTTATCAAAATCTAATACTCTACAAATTTTAAACTCAGTAAACAATATTGTAGTTTTTCAACTCATTAAGGATTTAAGAATAGTTGAATCATGTAACAAACCAAATCTAGTCTCAACGCATAGACCGGGTTTGGGGTGTTACAGGGATGCATAGCATATAGGCTACTATGCGCTTCCCTCAGAATAGACTGTTTCAAATTAGAGCCATTCGGTACACAAACCCGTCTTCGAAAACACAGAATCCCATCACTGTTCAGCCCAAAGTCAGGCGTACTACCATCTTCTATATGACGAAAACGCAGAACCAAAGAATCATCCCCTAACTGCTTATCCCGAATCTGATCAATCCATGTCGGTTTAACCTACAATTTGACTAGCAGGCTCTCATCATCAAACAGAATTAGGCGAGCAAACATTTCCATCAAATTAGACATTGCTCTACGACTAAGAGTGTCAGCCACCATATTGGCCTTACTAGGATGATACTCTATAGTGCAATCGTAATCTTTGAACAATTCAATCCATCTACGTTACCTAATGTACTTAAGGCTCTTGTAATCAGTGTAGATGACACACCTCTCACCAGACAGATAGTGCCTTAAAATCTTTAAGGCAAAAACCAGGGCAACCAACTCGAGATCATGCATCAGATAATTTTTCTCATGTGATTTAAGCTATCTGGATGCATAAGCCACAACTTTACCATCTTGCATCAGAACACATCCCAAACTGACATGCGACGCATCACTATATACCACGAACTCTTTACCAGATTTAGGCTGTATCAGAATAAGAAACTGAGTCAAAACAGATTTAAGCTTCTCAAAGCTCGATTGCTGCTCTTCAGTCTAGACAAAAGAGACATTCTTTTGCAACAACTTAGTCAAATGAGCTGCAATTAATGAGAACCCCTCGATAAACCTATGGTAGTAGCCCGCAAGACCCAAAAAACTACGGATCTCAAAAACGTTCTTAGGCTATTTCAGATCAAGGATAACCTAAATCTTTCTAGGATCAACTCGAATCCCCTCAGCAGAAACCACATACCCCATAAACGTTACTTCTCTTAACCATTCACACTTGCTCAACTTAGCGTAGAGTTGTTTCTCTCGAAGTATTTGAAGAACCTCTAAGATGTTCATCATGATTATCTTCGGTCTTAAAGTATACTAAAATGTCGTCGATGAAAACTATGATGAACTGATCCAAATGTAGCTGGAAAACCCGATTCATCAGATCCATGAATGTAGTCGGAGCATTCGCTGAACCAAAGGGCATGACTAGGAACTCATAATGCCTATAACGAGTCCTAAAAGTAATTTATGGACATCAACTTCCTTAACTTTAAGTTGATGTTACCTAGAACAGAGATCTATATTGGAGAAAGTTGAAACCTTACGAAACTGATCAAATAGGTCGTCGATCATCGAAAGTGGGTATTTACTTTTTACAATTAGCTTATTCAATTGTCGGTAGTCGATACACATTTTCATGGTACCATACTTTTTTTTACAAACAAAATCAGTGCCCCCCATAGAGACACACTAGGACGGATGAATCCATAATCTAAAAACTTTTGAAGCTGAGCCTTTAGCTCCATAAGCTCCTTCAGTGCCATACGATAAGGAGCGATGGACACCAGAGCTGTACCTAGTAGAAGCTCAATACCTAGCTCAACTTCCTGACTCAAAAGTAAACCCAGTAATTCTTCAAGGAAAACATTTAGAAATTTTTGAACTATTCTGATGTTCCCAACAGAAGAGTCCACAGAAACTGAATCACTTACAAAAGTCAAATACACTTCACACCCTTTCTAAACCAATTTTTCGACCACAAGAGTGAAGATCATATTTGATAAGTAATCCCAACGCTCGTCGATCATAATCACTTCCACATCCCTCTCAGATCTCAGAACTGCCCTTTTAGTAACATAATCCAAACTGACTCGATGCTCAACAAGCCAGTCCGTACCCAGAATTAAATTAAATTCTCCGAACGATACTCCGTCAAATTAGTTAGAAACACAACGCCTTGTACTTCCAACGGTACATTCCTGTACAGTCTATTTACCTGAACAGATTGACCTAACGGACTCAGTACAGAAACCTCACTAGAAGTACTCTCAACAAGAATCCCCAAGTTTACTGAAACAGAACTAGCTACATTGGAGTGTATTGACCTTATGTCTATCAATGCAAAATAAGGGGCATCAAAAATAAAGAATATACCCGTAATCACATCAGCAGCATCTTTATCCTCACGACGTTGAGCAGCATATACTAGCACAAGCTACCTCACCTAAGTCTGATTAGCACTTCTTCCCAGTACTCTCTGTCCTTTACCCAGTGCATTACCACCCTTGGACGGACCACGGCTCCTAGGCAACTGCTGAACTACTTTCTGAGACTGAACAAAACCCGAAGTAGGAACTTGCATCTGATCAGAATACTGTGAGCAATCTCTAATATGATGCTCCATCGACCCACATCGTAGACACGCTCTTAACCTCTTTCAAAACTTGCCCAGATAGCGTCTACCACAGTCACTGCACGATTGGGCCACAGTAAGAGTAACTAGAACACCAACTCTAGAAGGCCCATCAGGTTTGGCCTGCTTTTTAAGCTTCTGAATAGAACTAGAGGGCTCTGAATCTCTCTTATTATTACCTCTCTCAGGGTCCTTGTTCTGGCGCTAAACGAGCTTAACCTCTTCGGCGATTTTCACATTGTCCACCAAAACAAAGAACTCCCACTACCTCTATAAAGCTATCAGAACTCTCAGACTGTATCTAGACCATCCTTAAAATGGACGCATTTTTCATATTCAGACGCCACCATCTCATGAACGTAACTACTCAATCTAAAAAATTCGACCTCATACTCGGCCACAATAATATCCCCTAAGTGAGGTTCATGAACTCACGTCTGCGAGCATCTACGTAACTCGCCCCCACATATTTCCTCTGGAAGGCAGTCTTAAAATACTCCTAATTTATCTGATTTGACTAAATACTACAACCTAAAACCACTACTAGTACTCCTCATCGCAAAGCAGAGATACTGCACCCTTCAATTCCTGCTCAGAGGTGCAGTTAGCATCATTCATTATCCTCTCGGTAGTCTCAAACCAGTATTTGGCCACCGTCGGGGCAACTCTAGTGATGCCCCTAAATAGTTCAGCACTAATAGACTGGAGTCGTTTAGTTACCGACCCAGGGCTTCCAAACCAGAATAGGGCCCAGTGACCCTCTCCAATACTCTAAGTATAGCTTGGGACAATGCGTCGTCCCCAGCCAAGCGGCTTTGAGACCCAATCTTAACAGTAGGTGTAGCTGGTGTCTCGCTTGTATCCAGATTAGGTATACTGCCCATCAAGGACGACTCAGCTCGAGTCCTTCTACGATGCCCACAGTGTCCATGAATACTACCACCACGCGTTCCGCGAGCACTCATCGTATTCAAAGTTTTATCTATATTACAAAGTTTTATGAATCAGTTTCAGTATTCATTAGTAATATTTTATGCTTCAAATAATTATCAGAAGTAGTTTCTGAAAGTTCAGAAATTTCAGTCTCTAACTAACTAAATGCAGTTTTAGACATTTCAGAGTTTCTAACTAAAGTATTTCTAAGTTAGAAGTACTTACAGAATTGGTACTAGAGACTCGGTGTACCACATACTTACTTTCAGATTAAAAATAAACTTTACCCGGAAACCGTTTTGACAAACAAAATTTTGAACCCAAAATTCACAGCCCGAGTTTTGTAACTTGGCTTTGATACCACTAAATGTAATACTTCAAACTCGGCCTAGATGTTATGGCTAAATTCGGAAGTGTTACAAAAAATATTAGAAAAAACCATCTTCCTTATTAACGTAACTGTTGTTACTTAGTGAGTCCGATTTGTTTGAAAATTTTATTGACATACTTATTCGATTTAAAATCATTGATCGTTTATGTCCCTCAATTTAAAACAAGTATTTTGCAGCAGAGTTTCTTAAAACGTTATATCAAATGGTTTCTTTGCAACGTAATATTTTGGTAAATCAAACTGTTTCTTGAAAACTGTTATTTTAGAAAAGTTGTTGTTTTCAGTAAAACCATTTTATCAGTTGTTATGATAGAAAACCAAAATAAAATTCGAAACAAAAAATAGTCCCAAAAAGTCTGGAGAGTCCCAAAATTACAGAACTCTCAAAAACCAAAAAATTAAACAAATTTTATGAAAATGAAATTTTACGGAAAAGTGGCACATTTGAGCTTCCGTCGCACCGACCCACCTAAGTCTGAGGGTTACCTGAACAAGATAGACAAACAGAGAGTGAGTTTTGGTAACTCAGTGTGTAATGCGTACATAAATAGAAAATTCAGATTCAAACTCATGGCAGAACAGACACATATGTAAATCTCTTACAGAATCATAATTATACAGAATCATATAGATACAAATAAGCATAATCCTACCCCCATCCTCTATACAACAACTCCGATCATCTCAACACACCATGTGAGGTTTAAAACACCCACTCAGCCCTACACACCACTTAGTGTCTATGCGACACTTTTCAGAGTAGTCGCAACAATGCTACTAATATAATGGCGAGATATCGCCTCACACAAAACACTTTCTCTTCATAATACAATTCTCGCCCCATAGCCAGATACAGACAGAATATCAGATAAAATAGATTAACAGATATCAAATTTAACATATCATGCATGCTCGTGTAACAGATATTACACGTGCTTATACATAACAGAACATATCATTGATAGCACTAGAAAGAACATAGGTTTTTCCATTTACTTATTGGTTAAATTATTCCCATTTAGTTATCCTTAGCACATATTTTAGCATTTTTAGTTTAGTAAATTTCATTTTATAACTCAGTGAATCCTAGCCTATTTTATCCCTAATTTTGCTATCTTATTGCATTAATGTCGCTATATGAGTTAATTTCAGATTGCATCCAGAATTGTCGCCGCACTTGACAGCTGTCCGGATAAGAGCTAAAATTGCGTGAGCTGTCCAGTTTGGTATAACCAACCTATACATACAAGGACAGAATAATTATGAGGAAAGGACACCTGTACTGTTGGAGGAGGACATAAAAGGTGGACGTGAGAAAAAAATGAGAGCTTTTTTTTCTGGATCATCATCTTCATCATCCTACCTTGAAGCTTGCGGCCATGGCAGGTTAAGCCTCTCACGGGTGAGCCAATGTGAAAACTAGATACAGACTATCTTCTGACGAGGAAACCTAAGTGCAAGACAAGACGGATAGAGAGATTTAGTCGAGTTGTCTAGAAATAGAATTCTCGACTCGATTCTTTCTTATTTCTTTCCAAATGCTAGTGATTGCTATATGTTTTCTATTTGTATGGAAGTACACATGAATTCTTGGTAAAATGTTATCTTATTGAATCTTGCTTTTGTTGTTTAATCTTGGGGTTTGAATGTTTTTTAACACAAAAGTGTTATTGCAGTCAGTGACACTGGAAAGTGCAATGATAGTTTGAGCCAACAAGCATTACAACAGAAGTTGAGTGAGGATTAGAGGAATTTAGTTCGCTTGTTCTTAATAGTGTTGTATTGCCATCATTGAAATGTGGGGTTAGTATGCATGTTTAGTTTTCAGATTAAATAGATGAGTGACACTGGGTAAGATATACATTGAATTCTATTGCCTTGACAATCACCCAACTTTTTATACCTTGTGAGCACTTAGTATCCTGCTAAAGATTCTTGTTGGGATCCCAGTTTACCTTTATCATATTTTATTTTATTGTTTTCAAGTTATTGTATCGGCAACTATTCTCACAATTTATCTCGTTTCTATCTAGTTATTACACCGACATTAATAGAGAAAAGACTACCATCCTTGTGGGTTCGATAACCGACAGACTCACATCTGTCTACTATACTTGCATCGACTGTGTACGCTTGCACATTATTGTTGTGACGTTAAACAACCGATCAAGTTTTTGGTGCTGTTACCGGGGATGGCGCTTGTTTGATGTTTATTATTGTTTTTATGTGTTTTTGCACTTTATTTTCCTTATATAATATTTAGTATTCACAAATTAGATTTTCTTTGTTGCTAATTCTTTAACTTCAATTTAAGTGTTTTATGACCCAAAGCAAGTCAGATTTTCTTGCCGATTTTGATCTAGAAATTGAAAGGACTGTTTGGAGTAGGCTTCGAGAACAAAGAAATATGACTCTACCAGGGAACAATGCAGCCATACCCCTGATGCAACAGCAAAATGTTAATAACCCATTGTTGCCGCAAGATGCTCGCATACAAAATAAGACTATATGAGATTTTGTAGTACCTGTTTTGGATGATTTACAACCAGGAGTTGTTAGGCCAACAATCCAAGCTGGGAATTTTGAACTTAAGCCAATAATGTTTCAAATGCTAAATTCTAATGGATAATATGCTAGACTACCACATGAAGATGCGAGAGAACATCTTAAATTCTTTTTATTGATCTGTGCTTCCTTTAGTCAACAAGGCATTCTTGATGATGCCTTGAATATGTAATTATTTCCTTATTCCTTACAGGGAAGAGCCCGTACTTGGTTCTTTGGGCTATCTGCCGGATCAATTACTTCTTTGGATGCACTAGCAACACAGTTTATTTTGCGATTTAACCCGCCAACAATGACTACTCGTCTTCGAAATGTTATTACTGCTTATCATCAGTTGAATGATAAAAATCTTCACACCTCATAAGAACGTTATAAATCTTTACTTCAACGTTGTCACATACACGACATTCAACTAGAAACTCAAATTAAATATAAGAATCACTTTCCAACTAATTAAATTCTCAAGAAAATGACTACTTTCTATCATACCAAACACTAAAAAAATATTACATTCAAAAGAAGGTAAACCAATTTTTACATACCAAACGTTGGAACCACATTCTAAACATCCTCTTAATTTGATAATATTGAGTATTAATTAGTATAAATATCCTCCAATTTCTTGATTTTGCAAGAATAGAGCAATGAGAACTTTGAAATCCCCCAATTCAAGTCCCACCCTTGTAAACATGTGAATTCTCAATTTAAATTTTATTCAAGATATTATTTATATTTGTTTTAATTTAAATATGAATATATATATATCGATTTTCAATCCACCTACATTAATTTGATTTCGATTATGATTATTCAAACTGATTTGAGATCATACTTATAATTGTACTTACCATACGCGGTACGAGAAAGAAGAAAAAAAAAAAAACCTTGGATACTAGTGTATCTTATCCCAAAAGTAAACTATCGGTAAAATACATCACTTTTCGTTACTATTTAAATTCTCTATTTTCGTCAATCGGTTTTCTTTTATGTTGTTTCTACTTCCTTCTTTGAATATGAAACATCTTAATATTCCAATTCATTATTTTATTGGGTTTAACGGTGAAGTGAAAGAAGCAATTATTAAGATTTTGTGTTAATTTACGGCAGGGGCAACCATAGAGGATATTTATTGCTATTATATTAAGAACATTTATGAACTAGTTATTAACAATTTAGGAGTTATTTCGCAAAATTCAATGCCTTAGTAACTTGGTGTTCGAGCACCATTTGCACTCGATGGCCTATGAAATTGGGTACCATCGGTCAACGCCGAGACTTGGCGTTCATTTGGTGCTTGAGCACTAAGGCATTTGGTATAATTATCATATAATTTCAAGTTTTATTGAATGTGATTGTATATTTATATTCTCAAGATAACTGTGGTATTATAACTACAATCAAGAACCATTATCAATTGCGAAGGTGAGAAATTTGCATTTGCTTATAGAACCCTTTGTGTTGTTTGATATTTTTATGAAAATGATTGCTTGATTTAATGAAATGCTTGGGTTGTTTGAGTTGCAGGTCAGTTGGCAGGATAAAATTTTCTATCTTCCTCCTTTACTTCAAATTGCCTATCGTAGGAAAAGAAAAGAACGTCAATATTGTCTTTCTCGCACTAAAAATCTAGAAGAAATTATGATATCAAATGAAAAACAACAAAGAATATTCTTTGTTTAAATGAGAAATCATTTAAATGCTTGATGTTTTTGAATTTGGACAAAGTATATGAGCTGAAATTTGATGAACATATGTGTTCGATAGAAGAAATTCTTTTGTTGCTTTATTTGTCTACATGTTTGTCTTTGTCGATTTTAGGATTTCAATCGCAATAGATGGTTTTCTATTAACGTTGTTATTAATTTTACTTGTTTGCGCTAATGTTTAGTGTATAAAGATTAAATCGCTCGATTACGTGATACATGGATTGAATTACATATTCGATCACGATTCGAGAGTTCACTTGATCGCTTAATTTATCTTTTTATGTTTGTGATTTCTATTTATGGTCTTCTTTATTGTTTTATCTTGATGAGTTTTTCAATTTGTTTGATTAGATGGAGATGATGAAGAATAACTCCTCAAGGTGGGCTCATTGCATTGTATGGGAAAATACATAAAACCATTTCACTTTGCTCGAGATTAGTTGGAAAACGTTTCCACTACCATTTGATTTTGGGTTCCATTTGTTATGTTTTGTTTGATGTTCCATATTGGTTAAAGTAGTGCGTTGATTGCATTTCGGACTTTTGTTGCTAGCATGTTGTCAATCCTCAATAGGTTATTTTAAAAATACCTTAACCCTCAAGTTTCATTGTTTTGCCTTCCTATTGATGAAAAACAAAGTCAAAATCAATGCAAGGCATGGAAGGAGAAAGAGGTCAAAAACTAATTTTATCCTACCCTTTGTATTAGTTATAGGGTTCATGTAACAACTGAGATCCTGTCAGCTTTTACTTAAAGAGTGTTCCAAACATGTGTTTATACCCCCAATAAACCCATCCAATCAAAGTAATAAAATTATTTTAAGGGGAAAAAAAGATGATCCATTGACTACATTAACAATGTAAACATGCTTATTGAACTTATATCTGTGTAGCCATGGCAAAGGAGAGAGCTTGAGAAATGGGCAGTGCCGCAATCGAAAACTTACTTATAATCTAGATTTGGCCTGCTCCACCGGCGCGCTCTGCAATCCAACAGTTCAATAATCAGAACAAATTACAGTTAGCTTTGTCAGCTACACAACCTAATATGATATAGTTTACAAATACACCATGGCTATTCTCTGGCGAAAATGGAGGATAATTTTGGTGCATATGCAACAAGTATGGGAAATTACTGAATTTTGTTTAACAAAGAGCCAGCCTTATACAACCACACATATGTATGATTGTGGTACCAAGTGACTGACATGAGATGAAAAAGGAACACCATGATAAAATTATGGTATGCATAATGATCGGTGGGTCCTGAACGATCACAGTTCCAATAATGTAGCAAACAATCTCTACGGTTTTAAGGTTCGCTTACCAATGGAGCACCCTTGGCTGCCATTTCAGCCAAGAAGGCACAAGGCTTGAAGAATTCTCCATACATTTTTGTCCACTCCTCCAGTCTACAATAAATGTAGTTAGATCCGAGAGAGTCGGCCCAAAACATGATTCCTCCCCTGAGAAATGTTAAAAGCTATTTAGTTTATCGCGAAATCGATGAGGAACCAGAAGGATTAATGAAAACCTCGACAAGATTACAAACCGGTAAGGTGGAAATCCCATTCCCATAACAGAAGCAATGTCAAGGTCAGCCGCTTTCACTGCAATACCTTCGGCTAAAACCCGGCAAGTCTCATTCACCACTGGGAAGAACATCATCTCCACAATGTCCTTATCGGACAATTTCACAAACTGCATAGAAGTGTAGTCCCACAAATATGAGATAGAGAATTTGACAATCATATTTAATCGCTCACACGTAACAGTATTCGATGTGATCATAGCTTCAAGCTAAGTAAAAAGAGTGACACCAAATACAACAGTTTCGAACACAAAACGGACCTTAGGGTCAACAGCTACACCTGAAATGCTCCTCGACTTCTCGATGTATTTATATAGTTCAGCATCAGGACTAGGTTTGCGTTTATTGTCGTATGAATAAAACCCTTTACGGGTCGCTTCACCTGAAACAAAGTGGATCATGATAATAAGATATGCCTGAAGATGGAATTGTTTGTTTGCTAAGGTCCAAGAATGAAAATTGTACCAGTTCTCTTATCCTCTTGCATAAGTGGGACAAGCATTGATTTATAGGTTCGCTCAGGGAAGTTCTCAATGAACTGCATTCCACTTGCAATTGCAACACCGAAACCAATTAGGTCAGCCAATCTGAATAAAAAATAAAATTACTAAGAGCTTCACCGACACATCAAACTTCTACAAGGCAACTGCAAGAATAAAAATACCAAGCTATATTTTATTTTATAACGAATTAGGAACCTGAATGGGCCCATTGGCATTCCAAACTTGGTAATTACTCGATCAATCCGATAAACATCAGTTCCCCGTTCAACAAGGAAAAGGCCTAATTGCGTATAAGGGAAGAACATCCTATTGACAGCAAAACCTGTACAATTGCCAACAACAATCGGAGTCTTCTTTATTTTCTTCCCAACATCGAGCATGTCAACAATTATTTGGGGAGATGTTTGCTTGGTACGAACAATTTCCAATAGTGGCATGACATGAGCCGGACTGCATCAGACAGATATATCAATAAATGAACCATCTAAGTGAAGAAACAGCACAAGAAGAAGAAAAATAGGAGTTGCACCCAGTATAATACCTAAAGAAATGAGCCCCAACAATCCGATCCTGGGATTTGGTCCTCTCACCAATCAAGTTCAAATCAATAGTGGAAGTGTTACTTGCAAGTATGCAATGTAGAGAGCAGAATTTCTCGAGATCAGCAAAAATTTGTTGCTTCAAAGAAACATTCTCAATAACTGCCTGTTACAAGGATTACAAACAAAAACAAAATCAATATTAAAACTACGGATAAAACACCATAGCAAAGGCAAGATGATAACACATTCTTAACTACCTCAATGACCATGTCCACATCTCTAAAGCTTTCATAGTCAAGAACACCGCTGAGCAGAGAGATTGTTTTTTCAAACTTTTCTTGACTCATTTTCCGTTTCTTAACTCGGCTTTGAAGATTCGCTGCACAAAAAAGAATATGATCATAAAAACAATCAAATGTGATATCCTTAAAGAAAATAAACGATCCAGTTGTGCTCACCTTTGACGCGACCAATTCCAGCCTCCAAAAACTTCTCATTCACTTCTTTCAGGATTACTGTATAATTGCTAAGAATCAATGCAGTTGCTATTCCGGAGCCCATTAAGCCTCCACCAAGTACAGCAACTTTCCTCACCTGTCTTGGTATTAGCCCCCTGTCGGTAATCCCAGGAACCTGTCCATTGCTAAGAGATAAGTGTTTGTAAAATGTTAAGCAGAGAAGCTAGCCGAGGTTAGGGGTAGCATAAGGGCTACCTTTTACAAAGGGCTCAAGAAATTGATACTTTGAAGAGTATAATGTAAAACAACTCTAGAGTTGATATATTGAGCATTAAATTATTTCTATCAACGATAAATTGTAAGACACAGTTTGAGCCTCACGTTACATGCCAGATAAACTAAATCAAAATATATTTCAATTAGTCGATGCAATGATGAGAGAGAGAGATGATTTTGATCAAAGATATGTTTTGGATCAGGCTAGCTGATATGAAAAGTGAAAAAGACTTCACCTTAGCTACAAAATAAGGAGGTGAATTCTAAAATTCTAAAATCATATCTCTAATCAACACTCGATTGCAGAATCTATTAAAGGTATGTATGAAGGGATAGAACGAAAAACCATTGCCTAATAGTAATTATCCTTTGAACCTTAGATGTTCCGCGCATAGCAAAGAAGATGTGGACCAAGCTTTTGCACGTGTCAGATTTAAGAAGTACTTGGAAAGCTTCAGCCTCCTGCCAATATAAAATGTGTCGTTATGAAGTTGACTTTTAGTTGTAAATAAAAAGATAATTGAAAATGTATTAAAACCATAATGGGGATAAGCAGGCACCTTCCACAGCCCTGCCCTAGGACCAGCAACTACACCCTCTTCAATAACATCAATACAAACCAAGGGGTGTTTGAGATTTGGAGCTCGCTTCCGAGCCTGTGCTCTAGCAAAGTTAAATATTTCCCGGGCTTCCCCAAGGGGCTCTAGCTTTTCAGTTTTGTAGAGAGTAGCAACCCATGGTTTTCTTCGTGCCAAAATATCTAGTGCCCACCGATGTGCAGTCTCTATCAACTCATGAGATGAAACGACAGCATCGACTAGACCCAATCCAAGTGCTTCTTCACCTTTAACAGGCTTAGATGTCTATTTAAGGGAAAGAAGGGAAGAAGAAAGTGCTCAGTCAATGAACAGAGATATTAATATAGTAACCATATCAAATCATACCAAAGCCTGATGTAAGAAAAAAGAATACTGATCTAACCACATACCAACATCATTTCAAGGGACTTCGTGAGACCAACGAGTCGTGGAAGTCGCTGTGTACCTGAGCCCATTTAGGAGCAGAAAGCAGAATATAAATAATGCCAATATAGCCAGGAATTACCCCAAGCTGAAGAAATGAAAGAGTCATACCTCCAAACCCAGGAATAACCCCAAGTTGAAGTTCAGGCAGGCCTAATTGTGCTGTAGGAGTCGATATTCTCGCATGACATGCCTGAAAGGAAAAAAATTATAAAGATATTTTCTTTCCAACAAAAATAAGAGATTTCTGAAGTTAAATAAAATACCGACCATTGCAACTTCTAGACCCCCACCTAAGGCAAGGCCATCAATGGCAGCAACTGATGGTTTTTTTGCAGCTGAAGTACAAAGTATCTAGAGTCAACACGGATCCATGCAACTTTGAAATGCTTTCTGTTTTAGAAATCATTATACGGTAATTACCTTCTAAAGTGTCACTGACAATCTCAACTGATACAAAACCAAGCTTCGGCTGCTTCACTGGAAAATACTACCAACCCATCAATTTCAAGCCAATGCAATATATATACATAAAGGACTACTGTGAATACCTTTTCCTGATTGCATTCCATCAAAAGATGTGATATCAAAACCACCAGAAAATTTTCCATTTGCACCTGCTCACAAAAGCATCTCAATAACCAATTCCAGTCTGTTTGGAAAAGCAGTAACAGAGACAATATCTATACGCATCTTTTCCTTTAATTTTAAGGAATGATCTCTTTGAACTTACCTGTAACAACAATGGCCTTCACATCGTCTCTTCGTAAGGCCTCGTCATAACTCTCTTTTAAGCTATACAACACTGTGAGGAGGACACACAAAGGCAAGGGAGATCAATTGCATATCTTCTCACATATACAAAATCATTAAAATGTAACTGTGGGGGAAGAATGATGACTATTGTTTTCATGTAACCATATAACCTAATTTGGGCAATATACCAAGCAGAAAAAAGAACAATGAAATTATAGATCCAAATTTGCCTTTGAACCGCAATTATGCTTCACAATTTTCTTTTAAAATCTAACACTCTTTTTCTCTATTACCGAATATAAGTATATAATCTGGAGTTTTTCTACAGCTTTATCTATTGCTATATAATTCAATCAATAAAAGGACCATATTTAGCATAAAGTGAATTACTTGCAAACCGACCAACACAGAACCATGTAAGAGAATTGTAGGTCAACATTAATGGTTCAAGTGTAAGCCCTCTAAATTCCAATCTTTGCAAGAAAAATGAATATCAAGTTGTTACATACATCTGTTTTCCTCTGCAGCTAAATAAAACCCAATACAACTCTTTTGCTAACGAACCCCAAAAAGACAATCAAAACTTTATAAAACAATTTGCATAGAAAAATTGTGGGTCATAAATAACAAAGAAATCCCAAATTCCATAGCTCAAAATCAAGAGGTAAAAAGGTAAGATAAAGAAAGAAGAAAATGAAAATTGGGGGGGGGGGTTTACCATCAGGAGAAAGAGAATTGACAGGAGGATTGATGATGGTGATAACAGCAACTCCATCAGCTCTAACTTCAAGGGTTGTTCTTCCATTGTTCTTGCTCCCCATTATCACTCTTTGCTTAAGCTATAATCTCTTGCTTTATTTATTTTTAATCAAAATTTGGAGTCGAACAATGGGTACATTTAGAAGGCGGAGGAGGGAGTGACGTTTGAAGAAAAAAAGTGTACGGAGAAACCCAAGTTAGTAGGCTTTAATCAACTGCTGCTCCAAATTTTTGAACTGCTTCGTTGGTCTCAAAGTTGCTTGGTTGCGTTCCAACGCCTGCATGGCTGTCTTCATCCAACCATATTTGTTTGCTGGTCCACTCTCATTTTATATATTTATTGAGGACAACTATAATCAGAGTTAATTTATGTTTATTGATAGCACAACCCTTTAATTCTCATAAATGAAATTGAAAAATGGTAATACCTCTCATTGAGTTAAATTTTTTTACTACATTACTTGCTATACATCACAAATCAAATTAAGAGAATAATAGGTAAAACATTAACTGCCCCTATATCAAAAACATAACGATAGCGGTGAAATTAGACATATTAAAATTTGTAGTGAAATTAATTCTCTAACATATTAAATATAAAATATGTTAATATCATATTTAAATTCAATTTGACTTTATTCATGAATAATTTCGTTCTGAGACTAAAGGCTGCCTTTGGTTGAGCTTTTAACATCAGTGAGGTGCAGTTGGGGTACCAACCTCATCTGCATCTTTGCTTAGTTCAAGATTTCGGTCTTGTGAAAATTGGTTTCAACTTCTTCTTTGTCTTTGAAACGAAATGGAGATGAGAGCGAAGATTAAAGACAATTAGGGCAGTAGGTATTTTCAACAGACAAAAATACCCATTTTTGAACATCTCCTTCAAACCTATGATTTCCTCTTCAGATAAATTTTCTGCAATTACCCGTTCTTCATCTTCCTTCTTCTCCATCTAGGTATTTTCCTCATCCTTCTTCTATTTTTCATCTTTTAATTTCCTTTTTTCCTTTGCATCAATACAGCTTTTCGCATGTCTTCTCTTCTCAGGGCCACTGTTTTGTTTCGCTTTGTGATTCCAACTCTCACCAATCTTTCCTAGCCAAGTCGTTCTTCATCTTCCTTCTTCTTCATCTAAGGAACTTTCCTCCTTCTACTTCTTCTATTTGCTGTTTGTTGCAATTCGTTATTTGCTGCAATTCTATTAACTAGGGCATTCCTTCTTACCAAAAACAAAAACCCCTTAAAGTATTTTTAGTTATAAGTTTTAAGATTAGGTAAAAAATCAATTCGGTAAAAAACATAACAGTTTTGGTTTTGCTGTTTGCTGCAATTTGGTTTAGTTTTAACATAGCTTATTTTAAGGTAAATTTACAGGAACATGTTGTTAACTACAGCTTCTTCTTCTTTTTTTGATGAATTTACAGGAAGTAGTTGTTAACTATAGCTTCTTCTTTTTTCTATATGAATGGCAAGATAATGAAATCAATGAATCAAAATTTGTTTCTTCCTTCCATTTTTCTGCTTTTTATGTGTTCGTCAAAACTTTTAACAATATGTTGTCTATTATTTTGATGATGCATGTAAATTGTTCGATGAAATTCCTGAGTGAAACATTGTTACCGGAATTAATTGGTTATTCACAGTGCTTTTCTTAAGGCAATGCCTTTGAGGAATGTTGTTTCTTGGTCTGTCATGTTGCAACTTTAATGAACAATTGGAATGGAGTTGTAACATTATTTTACTAATAATTACAACAAAATTAATCTTGAACTAGAATAAATATTAAAAAAAAATTGAGCTAAAACTTCAAAATTTGGATTATCAAACCAATACTTTGAAATGAAAGATGAAATTGTTTAATCATAATAAATGGTGACATTTGAGGTCATTTGTTGTCGCTAAGATACTTTGAAATGAAAGTTGAAATTGTTTAATCATAAAATGGTATAGTTGTCTAGCATTATTTAGTTTTTCTTGAAAGTTGAAATTGTTTAATCATAAAATAGATAATTTTGTGCTCTTCCTAGGATTTCATCCTTGTTCTTAATTCACTCTTGGAATAGTTGTCTAGCATTATTTAGTTTTTCTTGAAAGTTTTCGTTCCTCACCTTAAGTTGATTCTAGGCATTGGAGGTAATCACTTGGCTTCAAATTGAAATATTTCTTTTTTTCTTTCCAACTCTTTTATGAAGTGCAACGAAAATCAGTTGTAATTTAATTCTATGGATAGCTATACGATTCCATAGCTTGTTAGAATTATTTTATTCCACTCTCACATTTATAAATACTTGATCTTGTCTTTATTGTATGTTGCTTGAATCAGCCCTATGATTAGAGTAGATAAATTCCCCACCAGTAATTTCCAAATCAATTAACTTACATTGATCAAAACACTCATTGAAGAAATGAACGTGATTGGCCTCAATTTCACTACCTACTCATTTTTTTTTATTTAACTAGGACCTGACAATGTCCATATTCAATTAGAGTGTCAGTGTAAATTTTTTAAGAAGATCATTACATTGAAACTCACATTTTGTTTTGTTTCCGTTAGAGGGATTTTTATTTTTAGATAATGTAGAAGCCATCATGGAAATCTAGTATTCTTTCAAGTAAATCCAATTTTCTTCCTTTTTTAGTCTCCATTAAAAATGATTATTGAAACTATGTGCATATCATTTAGATTTATTCATTGGTTGGGCTATTCGCTCAAGCTTAAAGTTGGGAGTCCAAGCAACGTATGTTTATTCATCAATTATCTTAGCCTTAGTTAAGTTGCTCTATCAACTTGCGGGGACCGACTCAAATCCATTTTCTCTTGATGCATTAGCTGTTTTCATGTTTCGTGTGCTTCAACGAGTCAATCATCCGGTACTCAATCGCCTTTCTTTAAACATCACATTCTCAATTGTTACCATCTATCTAACACTAGCTCAATTCATTAAATTCTAGGCTAATCTTGACAAGTCATCTCCAAATGTTGGCTATGTGATGCTAATGTTTTTGAACTACTTTGTTAGTAAGCAAGGTACAGGATGTTGTTGAACTTTGGCCTGCAATGCAACAGAAACCAAAGAAGAAACCAAAGATGCGCATCAAAGATCCAAACCGAATCGGAGAAGCAAAGACATTTTGTTTATTTTGTTCATTTGTAACTTGATTTAGTTCCAATGTAATTTATACTTAAAGTTAGTAGGAGTAGTTGTTGATTTATGTTTGATGTTATAGCTGGTATGTCCGCTACATTTTGTGTGTAATTCTAGCTAGGCTTTAGTCATGTATTAGTGGGAGCAATTATACCTTAGGTAATTGTCATATTTCATTGTAACATAAATGCTTCTCAAGTCAATGAAAAAAATCTGATTTTTGGAGATCAAATTCAGTTTTCTTCTTGTTCAAACTTATTTGCATTCGTTTTTCTTTTTTCCTTAGTTTTTGCAAAAAACCAACACATATAATCTGGACTAATGTTACTATTTTTTAATTAAAATCATTCGTTTAGATACTTTAAAATTTGATCCAAGTATAATGTTACTATTTGCGAAAATAATATTTATCATTGTTATAAAAGAATATTTAACTATAAAAATTAAAAATAATAATTGCGAAACCATTTTTTATCGATGTTTTGAAAAATGGGGATCGACTTTAAAAATATGGAAGTGGAGTCGCCACTGATATTTTATTTAAGATGTGATCAGATCACCTTGAGAAGGATTATTTTAATAAAACATTTTTATTAAAACAATAATTTTGGTCTACGAAATCGAGAAAATAGGTTCGGAGTGATACACGCATACGAGGAAGGATTAGCACCCTCGCAACGCCCAAAATTGGTACCGAATTGATTAATTAATGTCCTGACGTCGAGAATTTGAAATGATTTTAGATTATGATCCGTTTGCTTAAGATACATTTGGACAGAATCATATTGGATGCCAAAAAAAATTTTATTTCGAGGAAATAAAATGTCGTGCTTAGTAAGTTAGGGCACAACATCTTATGTTCTCGATATTAGATTCATCTTTCGACATTCAATATTCATACATTTAAAAATAAGAAGGATATTCAATTATTTGGGTCAAATGAAAAATTGCAACCCAGTAAGCTAGGGCACTATTTCTCAAAATTTCCGAATACGGAATATTGCCTTTGTTCTTTTGAAATTCTTATCTCGAGATGATAAAATATCACACCCAGTAAATTAGGGCCCAATATTTCAATTTCCCGAGAATAAGTTTTTTTATTTAAAATATCGTGCATTTTGATTTAAGAGAGAAAGGATACTCGGTTACTAGGTTTTAAACGAGGAGAATCGAAACTCAGTAAGTTAAAGCATGATTTTATCGAAACCCCTAAACACGAGCATTGTCTTGTGATCTTAAAACCGAAATGACATTAAGCACAACATTTTTCATAAGGTGCAATGGAATACTAATATACAAAGCCAATATCAAATATTACAATGATGAATCACAAATAATAAATGGTCACAACTTTAAGAGATATAATACATATAATAACAAATAAATGAACATCTAATACATAAAAAATAGTATGCCAATTGAAATAATGTATACATAATAAAATTTGATATAAAATAAATAATAATGATATATAAAAGTATTTAAAATAAGATCTTAAAATGAACACTTATATTTATATAAATATATATATAAATAAATTTTAAAAGAGAGTGCATACATAAAATAATATGAAATACATAAAATAAAATGATTTTATATAAATTATATGTATATGAAAATATATAAAATTTAAGAAAATAAATCATATATAAAGAGAAACTAATAATATCTTGCATGATTTAAAATATAAAATATATAATATTAATTTTTAAAAGAAGAATAATTAAATAAAATAAATGATTAAATAAAATAATTGAAAGACCATATCGAAATCAGAACAAAATTAGAGAGCTAAAAAAATAATTTAAAGAAGATATCGAAAAAGGATTAAAACGCCATGCGCGTGAAGTAAAAGGGACTGAAAATGCTATTTACCCAAAATATTAAGTGCTGCGTTTCAAGGAGGATTAAATTGAAACGACGTAAAATTTAAAGGCAAAATTAAAATAAAATAAAACTTAATTGAAAAAAAATAAATTGCGGAAAGTAAATAACCCATCAGAACTAAAACACGCGGATCTTGGCCGCAATCGGGTCGGGTCACTGGGTATAGGCCAATACGACGTCGTTTGAAGGCTATTGCAACGAGCCTACACGACGCCGTTTCCTTAATTAATTAAAACAAAAAAAATAGATCAAATGTCATTTGAACTAAACCCTAGCCTCCTTATTTGTTTTTGTTCTCCGCCGTAGAGAGAAATCCTCTTTCGGCCACTACAACGCCATGTCTGTCAACGATTAGTGGCCGATTTAGGCTCAACCGACCGCTCCCCTTTAACCAGACTGAAGGCCTCCACGTTCTCAACACCAAAAGCCCTCTTTGCTTCGATTTCCTTAAAGAAAGCGACCCGGTGGTTTTTCAAAAGTAAAACCCTTTTCTTTAATCTCCCGATAAACAAAAGATGCAAAGAAAAAAATGAAAGCCCAAAAGATTCCTCAAATCACCTTTCAATTTCTCTACTTTTGATTTTTCTGTGTTTGTATTGCTTGAAAAATTGTGAAGGAGATTACAGTGATTGGTTTCGATCTTTTTTAAAGGCCGAAATCAAAATAAAAATGAAAAAAAATATAAAAATACAACTGTTTTCTTTGTTTTCTTTCCATTTGTTGTGCTATTTGTCCCTCATTTGATGCAGGTACGGAGGCTGTTACGCGGATGTGGCACCGTACGGAGGCGATGACGTGGTATACAGCGCAGTATGGAGGCGAGACACACGTGTGGGGCACGTAGCTTTGTAAACGGGTTGACTGATTTGGGTTAGGTTGAATTTAGTCTGGGCTATTGTATCGGGTTATGATGTAATGGGTTGTTAAAATGGACATTTATTGGACTGTTTTGGATCAATTTTTAATTTTGGTTTTAATTTATGGTTTTAAAATGGGCCGGGCGAAAATTGGGTCTTACAGCTACCCCTCTTTGCTCATTATCGTGTAACGAGAATAGAGAAAAGACTTCAAAAGGGCCAATTTTGTCCGGTCTTGCCTCTTTCAGTGCTTTTCTCCTTCGAGTAACTTCGTTCCATCCCATTGCATCTTTAGGGGCCCAGGAATTGACGCTTCAATCCATTCAAAGAAATTAGACTTGTAGCTTCAATCTGCTCAACTGTAGCCTCGGGGGGAAGGGATTTGTAGTCTCAACCAACGCCACTGGGACTTCGAAATGATGAGAATCCAGGGAAAAGAGATTTGTAGCTTTGATCTTCTCACTGAAGCTTTTCGAAAATAAAGGTTGATTCTCATTGTAAACTCAGGGAGGAGGGATTTGTAGCCTCAACCTGCTCCACTGAAATTTTGAGAAGATAGAAATTCAAGGAGAAGAGATTTGTAACTTTGATCTTCCTACTGAAACTTCTCGAAAATATAGGTTGATCCTCAATCACTCAATGAGGAGGGATTTGTGGCTTCAACCTGCACCACTAGGACTTCGAGTTGATAAGAATCCAGAGAGAAGAGATTTGTAACTTCGATCTTCTTACTGAAACTTCTTGGAAATAAAGGTTGATCCTCAATAACCTCAGGGAGAAGGGATTTGTAGCCTCCATCTACTCCACTAGGACTTTGGGGTGATAGAAATTTAGAGAGAAGAGATTTGTAACTTCGATCTTCTTACTGAAACTTCTCAAAAATATAGTTTGATCCTCAATAACCTTAGGGAGAATGGATTTGTAGCTTAAATCTGTTCCACTACTGCTTAGGGGGACAAGATTTGTCGTTAGATCTTGGTTCACTACTGCTTAGGGTGACAAGATCTACAATTTTTGACCTATTCCACTGCTGGTCAGGGAGATAGGGCTGGTGGCTTAAATCGGTTCCACTACTACTTAGGAAGACCAGATTTGCGGTTCGATCTTGGTCTACCACTGCTTAGGGTGACAAGATTTACACTCTTCGACCTATTCCGCTGCTGGTCAGGGAGATAGGGCTAGTGGCTTAAATCTGTTCCACTACTGCTTAGGGAGATAAGATTTGTCATTCGATCTTGGTTTCCTACTGCTTAGGGTGACAAGATCTACAATCTTCGACCTATTCTGCTGCTAGTCAGGGAGATAGGGCTGATGGCTTAAATCTGCTCCACTACTGCTTAGGGAGATAAGATTTGTCGTTCGATCTTGGTCCACTACTGCTTAAGGCGACAAGATCTACAATCTTCGACCTATTCCACTGTTGGTCAGGGAGATAGGGCTTGTGGCTTAAATCTGCTCTACTACTGCTTAGGGAGATAAGATTTGCCGTTCGATCTTGGTCCACTACTGCTTAGGGCGACAAGATCTACAATCTTTGACCTATTCCAATGCTGGTCAGGGAGATAGGGCCGGTGTCTCTGATCTGCTCCTGCAACTTCAGGATTGCAGATCTGCTATCTTCGATCTGCTTCGCTCAGGAAGGTAAGATCTTCGAATTCACCGATGTTGCGACAACGTCCTCTAGGAGACCTGTCCTGTAAAATCCATTTTGTGTTTATGCTTAAAATGGTTAGGATGCAATGATCAGAATGAATCCAATGCTCCTAACTAAATCTATTATGGATGACATTTGCATGAGTGCAGAATGTCATGAGAATGGTCTTTTTATAAAGATTAGATGCAATGATAGGAATAAATCAAATGCCCCTAAATGGATGTGTCTTATGGATGACATTTGTATGAATGTAGAATGTCATGAGAATGATTTCTTACAATGATTAGGATGCAATGATCAGAATGAATCAAATGCTCCTAAATGTGTTTTGCATGAATGCAGAATTTCATGAGAATGATCCCTGCTTAAGGTGTCATCATTCATTGTTCATCAGGGCAATATGCTGCCCTCTTATTTGGCTAGTATTCTTGACAGAATACCCAAGAAAACAAATATCTTGCTCAACAGACTTGCCCCACTGTAACTTCAAGGTTCATCTCATTATGACTTAGGGGTATAGGATTTGGATTTCTTTCCATCTATCCCACTACGATTCGAGGGTATAGGGCATGTAGCTCGTTCTATCAACTGATCACTCCTTGGGAGACCCAACCAGATGTGTATGTATGATGCTCGCGTGAATGCAGAATATCAATTTTTCTCCGGAGAATGATTCCCATTTTACACTTGTTAATGATGCCCATTTTTTGTCAAGATTGTATCGCCAACTATTTTTAACAGAAAATCCAATAAGATAGCCTCAACTTAGACTCTTCCTTAATCTTGGTGAGTTTTAAAACAATAGTCCTATTTCGAGTTTTTGTATTATTCAAAGAGTTTCCAGAGTAATATGCAAAACTCATTTTATGAAAATATTATTAGTCCACTAATCGTTATTTCAATGCAAAATGCCTGAAAAAGATCATAACCATGAATAAGAAGGAATTTGATTAGGAGCATAGCTCGAAACAAATACGCTAAGCAAAGATAGCAATCGCAATTAAGAAGGAAATTTATTATGAACATATTTTGAAAGGAATAATATAATCACAAATAACAAATTTAAAATGGGTAAAATAAAAACTAGGTGCCCTAGATATCGCAGTCTGAGCTTCTTTGTTCCAACTTCTTGAGGACCATTTTAAGCTCAATATGTGTTTAGGAGATCTGAAGTACTTTGTCGATGCCCCAAGACATAACATACTTCTTCATTGTTAATTCAGGCATAGCAAGACTATTGTATGTCCCTTTGATCAAAATTTGAGCCGCCATTTTCGGGTTTTCAACTCAAATCCCCTTTGGTCTCAAACTGCCCTTTGTGGGTTTTCACCTTGGCCTCTCCTATTTCTTCTTTTTTTTTCTTTCTTTTCTTTTTTTGTGTTTTTGTTTTCTTTCTTTCTTTCTTTCTTTCTTTTTTTTTTTTTTTGTGTTTCTAAATTCACCGAATTGGGCAGGTCCTTGTCATCTATTTTAGACAATATCTATGCTTTCCCAAAATAGGCCTTCTTTTCTGTTTAAGGTCCTTCCTTGTTTAGCATCCTCTTTCTTCTGAAGTCCCTCTGCGTAGGAAAAATCTTCTTCGAAGCCCTATCATGAAATTTTCTAGGGCAAATCATTTTTGTTATGAGCTCGCATCATCTGACTGTGACTGATAGTTTTTAATATTTTCTCCTCAAATTCAGCTGATCGTATTGAGATTGGATCCGTTCTGCCTCATCCAATTTTAGCTCTGAAAGAATTTTGACTCCAATGGGCAAAACCAATGAGAAATGTGTTTCTCCTGTGACAGTTTTGGCCAACGTTTGATAAGCATAGAGGGTAAATAGTAACTTCTGTATGCCAATCTTTACAAGTCTCAGTCCCTTTTTGATCTCTTTTTTTTAGGCTACCTTTGCTGCACTGATGTGGCGCCTACTCTTTAAACAGACCGTAAACTTTTGACATTTTGCGTTTAAATGTGATATTTTTGACTTTTTTTATTCTGATGACTATCGACTTTGTAATATTGGCATATGAAACGACTTTTACCATCTTAGTGAAGTAACTGACATCCACGAAAATGAGTCGATGTTAGCCAGAAGCTTTTGATCAGACTAGCTTGACAACAATCATGCCCCACATATAGGAAATATTATTTCTACATTGAGCTAGGCTTTGATCTTCATCTCCCTCCTTCGCTCATGACGTAGGATCTATTTTTCATGCGGTGCTAACAAATCAGAAGATGTGTTACAATCTCTGTCATCCTCAAAGTCCTTAGATTCCTTAGATCCATATCTCATTAAAAAGGGAGTCAATAATAGCGTCGCCCATGTCATTGATATCTAGGGACCTATTGTAAGTTCAAAAGAATATGGAAAGAACGAATGAACTTATGAATGAATATTTGTAAGTATAATCATGAATAAAGAATGAAAGAATGTTTGGATAGTAATCCAAAGTACGAAAGAATCTATAAACAAAAAGATGCATTTCATTGAAATAAGGATTCTGAACACAAGCCTAGTTCACAAAATGACTCTTATCACTTCTAGGCTGAAAGCAATAAGCATGTTTTGAATATTACTCTAGATTAGCCTTAAAAATACATATCTCTTCCACAGTCCTATTGTTCAAAACACTCTCAAGTATATAAAGGCCGATGCTTGGAAAACTTTTATTCCTTGGTTCACTCTTTGTATATACCATTGGTGTTCTGACTTTCTGATTTCTAGGCTTCTGATGACTTCTTTAAGGAATCGCAACTCTCTTGCCCCCTCCTTCAATTATCGCAACTTATTGCTTCGGTCGACTCATTAAACTTCAAAGCCCCTATTTTAATAAGCCTCTCCACCAATTTCTTAAATGCAATGCAATTATTGATTGAATGACCCGTTATCCCCGCGTGATACTCGCATTGAGCATTCAAATCATATCAGTCGGGGTATGGGGGTTGTATTGGTTCCATGTAATGAGGAGCCACCATATGTGCATCAAATAGGCTTTGATACAACTCCCTATATGTCATTGGAATTAGTGTAAACTGGAGTTGCCTTGTACTAAATTCTTGTCTTGATGAGCCCTGATGGCCAGTGGTCACAGCCCTCGGTTGAACTACAGTGACTAATTTGGGACGCTTGCTCAAGCTGTTCACTTTATTTTCCCTATTTCTCAGGGCTGATCTTTTGGCACTTTCTTCAGCATTTATCTTTCCACTCTTTATGGCATTCTCAATCATTTCTCCAGTCATTACAATGTCTAATAAGCTCTTTGTAGCGCTCCCTAGAATATGAGTGATAAACGGGGCCTTCAGTGTATTAGTAAAGAGCATTGTAGTCTCTTTCTCCAGAAGTGGTGGCTGGACTTGGATGGCAACCTCTCTCCACCGCTGCGTATACTGTCTGAAACTTTTATTTGCCCTTTTCTCCATGTTTTGAAGAGTGATTCTGTCGGGAGTCATGTCTGTCACATGACTGTACTGTTTCATGAATGCTTGGGCTAAATCTCTCCATGAACCAACTCTGGCATGACTCAACTGGTTATATCATTTGGCTGCTGCTCCTACCAGGCTATCCTAGAAGTAATGGATTAACAGTTGGTCATTATTAATGTACCCCGTCATTCTTCTACAAAACATAGTAATATGAGCCTCGGGGCAACTTGTCCCATTATACTTATCAAATTCAGGCATTTTGAACTTGTATGGGAGCACCAACTCTGGGACCAAGCTTAAATCTTTGGCATCAATTCCATAACAGCTATCAGTACTTTCTAAAGCTTTAAAGTTCTCTTCCAACCGTTTATATTTGTCTTCTAGCTGTCTTGGCAATTCTGCTTTTGTCCTCTCTCCTTTAGCTATTTCATCCACATCAGGGACATTAGTCATAATTGGATTATCTTCTGAACCTAAGCCAATTTGGGGGTTCACTAAAGCATCAACTTGGAATTGTTGAGGTCTGATCGTGACAGATAACCTTTGTACAGCCACTTCAGGTAGTGTTTGCACATATGGTGGAGTAAAGTCAAGGGGATATTGATGATACTCAGTATTCCCCTCAACATTAACCATGGAGCTCTTTCCTTTATCCATATGCCCCTTCAATAGCTGAGTCATCTGAGTCATCATATTTCTCTGCGATTCCATCATTTTGTCCATCATATCCTGCTGGATCTTAGCAAGCTGCTCTTGCATTTGTAGCTGAAGTTTATCCTGCATCTCTCTTTGGAGTTGTTCAAGCTTCTCTAATCTCTGATCCATAACTTTCATCTTGGTTTGGGTACCGTAGGGATGTTTGGTTTTGCTGGTGTCTAGGTTAATGCTGAAATAACTTCAACCAATCAGGGTCTTCTCATGAAATCTAATGCATATGATGTGACGCTATGTGAATACATGAAATGAATGTAAAGAGGTGTCGATTCCAACTCAATTTCCTTTAGAAAACTTTACTAGAGGACAAAACTCTTTACATGAAACAGACTACAAATATACGGACATCCGTATTGTCTTCCGTTTTATCAAGAAATTTGTTTTCCATGCTGAGCTCCCTAATTTAGCAATCAAACCCTAATCGACATCTCTCTCTAACATGAAAATGCATGCTAAGTAACAAAGATAAAAAAATCAGTACAAAATTCAGAGCATGTAAAAAAAATCATTCAAACTTCTATCTGAGTGGCCACTAGGGTTTATCACAGCTCTACCTAGGGTGGACTCTTAGGGCTGCTATATGCGGCTTGGTTCTAAAGAATGGGTACCTGAACCAGCAGATTCCTCGATCCTCACCCATTATACGCTCATATAGAACGAGTTCGGTTCAGGGGAATACATTTCCCTATGGCTGCACGGAGATGAAAATCTCACAAAAACATAGGTACGGATGTATCCCGAAAGTGATTCACTATCCTGCACGGAGGTGAAAACCTCACGAAGGAGTAGCTTCTCACTCCCACTTAAAAAGGTATGACCCGACGGTCATGCAATATGATGCAAAAGTATTCTACAAGACTCGAACCATAACAATCAAATGAGATGACGCAAGCGAATGCAAATAAAAGGATCGTAATTTTTCAAATCAAATTTTTAATTTTCGACAAAAGAACATAAATTAATCAATTTTATGGCTTGACTCTCTTTCAGGGTCCCCAGTGGAGTCGCCAAGCTGTCGAAACCATTTTTTTATTGATGTTTTGAAAAACAGGGATCGACTTTAAAAATATGGAACTGGAGTTGCCACTGATCTTTTATTTAAGATGTGATCGGATCACCTTGAGATGGGTTATTTTAATAAAACATTTTTATTAAAACAATAATTTTGGTCTACGAAATCTGAGAAAATAGGTTCGGGAGTCGGTTACGCACGAGGAAGGATTAGCACGCTCGTAACGCCTAAAATTGGTACCGAATTGATTAATTAATGTCCTGATGTCGAGAATTTGAAATGATTTTAGATTACGACCCGTTTGCTTAAGATACATTTGGACAGAATCATATTGGATGCCAAAAAAAATTTTTATTTCGAGGAAATAAAATGTCGTGCCCAGTAAGTTAGGGCACAACATCTTATATTCTCGATATTAGATTCATCTTTCGACATTCAATATTCATACATTTAAAAATAAGAAGAATATTCAATTATTTGGGTCAAATGAAAAATCGCAACCCAGTAAGTTAGGGCACTATTTCTCAAAATTCTCGAATACGGAATATTGCCTTTGTTCTTTTGAAATTCTTATCTCGAAATGATAAAATATCACACCCAGTAAGTTAGGGCGCAATATCTCAATTTCTCGAGAATAAGTTTTTTTATTTAAAATATCGTGCATTTTGATTTAAGAGAGAAAGGATACTCGGTTACTAGGTTTTAAACGAGGAGAATCGGAACTCAGTAAGTTAGAGCACGATTTTCTCGAAACCCCTAAACACGAGCATTGCCTTGTGATCTTAAAACCGAAATGACATTAAGCACAACATTTTTCATAAGGTTTAATGGAATACTAATATACAAAGCCAACATCAAATATTACAATGATGAATCACAAATAGTAAACGGTCACAACTTTAAGAGATATAATACATACAATAACAAATAAATGAACACCTAATCCATAAAAAATAGTATGTGTCAATTGAAATAATGTATACGTAATAAAAATTTGATATAAAATAAATAATAATGATATATAAAAGTATTTAAAATAAGATCTTAAATGAACACTTATATTTATATATATATATATATATATATATATAAATTTTAAAAGAGAGTGCATACATAAAATAATATGAAATACATAAAATAAAATGATTTTATATAAATTATATGTATATGAAAATATATAAAATTTAAGAAAATAAACCATATATAAAGAGAAACAAATAATATCTTGCATGATTTAAAATATATAATATATAATATTAATTTTAAAAGAAGAATAATTAAAAAATAAATGATTAAATAAAATAATTGAAAGACCATATTGAAATCAGAACAAAATTAGAGGGCTAAAAAAATAATTTAAAGAAGAAATCGAAAAAGGATTAAAACGCCATGCGCGTGAAGTAAAAGGGACTGACAATGCTATTTACCCAAAATATTAAGTGTTGCGTTTCAAGGAGGATTAAATTGAAACGATGTAAAATTTAAAGGCGAAATTAAAATAAAATAAAGCTTAATTGAAAAACAAATAAATTGCGGAAGGATTAAAAAGTAAATAACCCATCAGAACTAAAACACGCGGATCTTGGCCGGAATCGGGTCGGATCACTGGGTATAGGCCAATACGGTGTCGTTTGAAGGCTATTGCAACAAGCCTACACGACGTCGTTTCCTTAATTAATTAAAAAAAAAAAAAAAAAAACAGATCAAATGTCATTTGAACTAAACCCTAGCCCCCTTATTTGTTTTTGTTCTCCGCCGCAGAGAGAAATCCTCTTTCGACCACTACAACGCCATGTCCGTCGACGATTAGTGGCCGATTTAGGCCTCAACCGACTGCTCCCCTTCAACCAGACTGAAGGCCTCCATGTTCTCAACACCAAAAGCCCTCTTTGCTTCGATTTCCTCGAAGAAAGCGACCCGATGGTTTTTCAAAGGTATAACCCTTTTCTTTAATCTCCCGATAAACAAAAGATGCAAAGAAAAAAACGAAAGCCCAAAAGATTCCGCAAATCACCTTTCAATTTCTCTACTTTTGATTTTTCTGTGTTTGTATTGCTTGAAAAAATTGTGAAGGAGATTACAGTGATTGGTTTCAATCTTTTTTAAAGGCCAAAATCGAAATAAAAATGAAAAAAATATAAAAATACGACTGTTTTCTTTGTTTTCTTTCCATTTGTTGTGCTGTTCGTCCCTCATTTGATGCAGGTACAGAGGCTGATGCGTGGATGTGGCACCGTACGGAGGCGGTGACGTGGTGTACGGCGCGGTACAGAGGCGCGACACACGTGTGGGCCGCGTGGAGGCTGTTGCGGTGCAAGATTGCCCTTGGAACCCCTTAGGGTTTCTGTTTGCCAGAACCATTTGGGCCATTTGGGCCATGTTTGGGATTGGGTCTTTAGGCCTACTGTTTAATCCTTGTTATTGGGTTAGCTTTGTAAACGGGTTGACCGATTTGTGTTAGGTTGAATTTAGTCTGGGCTATTGTATCGGGTTATGATGTAATGGGTTGTTAAAATGGACATTTATTGGACTGTTTTGGATCAATTTTTAATTTTGGTTTTAATTTATGGTTATAAAATGAGCCGGGCGAAAATTAGGTCTTACAATAATCATTTTATCTAATAATTAATTTAAGTTGATTATATAATTCATTAAAATATTTATAATAAAATATTAGAAGATACATTTTAATATTTTATTAAATAAATTTATAAATTCACATATTTTAATAATTTATATAAGTAAAATAATTTAAAAACTTCTATTATATATCAATTCTAATCTGATGTCCTTAATAGTTATTTTTTATTTTCACCTCACCTATACAGTTGCGATTGAATCCAAACTCACTCTACCATTGTTTCTAATCTCACTGCTACAGTATCCAATCTCACCGCTACAATAACTAATCTCACCGCCGCCGCTATTTTTAACCTCACCAAAAGTATCACATAGGTAGCTTGGGCGAGGTTAATTTTCTACCGGCTATCTTTAGGGTAAGATATTAAATGCAAAGTAGGGAAATTAGGCGGAGAGAGAGAGTTAAGACGAAGAAAACAAAGCTAGTTGGATTATGATAATCCCAAAGTATTTAAACCCCTGGACTTGGTCGCTTTCATTCTCGAAAACCAATTTACCCTTTTTTTTTCCAAAAAGATAATTTCATTTATATATAAAAATATTACCATCAAAGGAAAGGAGTTTTGGAAAACTCAAATATGTTAAAAATAAATTTTAAACAAAACGAAATCAGAACGGAAAAGATTGTATAAAATAAAAGGGATTTATGTCCTTGACATAATATTTTAATAATTTTTACCTTAAATTTTTACCCAAAATTTTAAACTTTAAATCTTAAATTTTATACTTTAGTTTTTGAAATCTTAAATTCAAGTCTAAAATTTAGAGTTCAAGATTAACAATTTAAGGTTTAAGATTTTAAGGTACAAGATTTAAAATTTAAGGTCCAAAATTTAAGTTAAAAAGTACTAAAATAATGTGTTAATTACATGAAAAAGATGTTAAAATGACATTAAATAATTAGTAAAAATATAAAATAATATAACATTTCTGTTTTATATAATTTTTTTCCTTAATAAAAATACAAAATGACATAATGTCTCTATTTGTATAATTTTTTAGAATATCTTAGAAAATAATATCGAAAAGAACGTGAAACATCATGGATACAAGCTATATTAACCAGTAAGATGGATCTCCTAAATAGCTGCTTTAAATTCAACACTCATCATCTTGTCTTTCCCAAATAACTAAATGTTAAATCTTTTAAATTAGATATAAACATAAATAAATTAATTTAAATTCGATAAACCACGTCATTAAAATAAGTCACAATCGACTTAAGAAAATACGAATCTTTCACTAACTCCAACAAAAACCACTAAAAGAGCCAAGAGCCAACCCCTAAACTAAAATTATTAGGATGGCAATTAATAACATTCATTCTTATATTTACCAACATTTAGTTTATTTTTATAGATCGAATAATTTTAGTAATTTTAGATGGACTAAAATTAGAATATGATTTATAGGAGTTTATCATTAATTCAAATTTCATTGGCATAAATTTTAATAAAAAGGTTTAATTATATAAGATTTTTCTAGTCAATCCAAGTAATTGGATCTACTTAACTATTAATAGCAGTTCCAATCATATTCAACGATACATATTGTTTTGCTAATAATTTGAAATAATGAATTCTTTTTCACAAGTGAATTTTTAGTTTGTATCTATAGTTTAGTTCGTTCTATCTAATTAGGATTGTATTAGTTTGAACAATGTATGGTGTGAAATTGAACGTCGATAATGACAATGAATTGCAAAGAAATGGAGAAAAATAAAAAAACACAGAATTTTATGTGGAAACCCTTTTGGGAAAAAATCACGGTATAAGAGAAGAAAATTCACTATGTTGAATTCGAATGATACAAGAGGAGAGACGATTACGTCTATTTATAGGTTTAAAAACCTTATTCTAATCAAAGTCTAATAGAAGTAATGTAGTAAGAATAAAGCACCTTATTCTAATTAACATCAAATAGAGGTTGCTTATTTGGGATTTATGATGGGCTACAACCCTCGTAGATCCCCTATCTTACCACTTTTTTTTATTTTTAATAGAAATTTGGGTCACACAACTTCTAACAATCTCCACATTGATACGAATTCTCAACGAACAAATTCTTCGTCACGAATTCTCAACAAACAAATTTTTCGTCATGAACTCTCAACGAACAAGTTCTCCACCTCTTCCAAGAAACCCCTTAAGGGTTTATCTTCAACAATGAGCACCAATCAAGTCTAAACAATGCTCAAACTTGGTTATAGGAAGTGACTTAGTCATCATATCTGTAGGATTATCAAGAGTATTAATTTTGCTTACAAAATATCACCATGAGCAATAATATCACGAACAAAATGATACCGAATATCAATGTGCTTTGTTCTCTCATGAAACATTTAATCCTTCATAAATAAAAAATGTTACTTTGACTGTCACAAAATATAGTACTGATTTGAAGGTCTTAATTTAGTTCACTAAAGAGCCCCTTTAACCAAATAACTTCTTTACAAGTCTCAGTAATCACTATGTACTAAACTTCAATGGTAGACAAAGCGACATTAGTTTGCAAAGTGACTTTTCCAACTGGTTGCACAACCCCCAATTGTAAAGACATAACTTGTGAGAGATATTCTTTTATCAAGGTCTCCAGCAACATCATCATCAACATACCCAATGACTCCATCTCTATTTCTTCCAAACTGTAAGCAAACATTAGTAGTACATCGTAAGTATCTCAAAATTCATTGAACTAATTTCCAGTGTTCTTTACCGGGATTCACCATGTATCTACTAACTGCACTAACTACATATGATAAATTTGGACGTGAACAAACTATAGAATATATAAGAGCTCCCACTGCACTAGAATATAGGACATGTGACATGTTGTCAATCTCATCATCTGACTGTGGAGACAAAGCCTATGAAAGTCTAAAATGAGCTGCTAAAGGAGTACTAACAGGCTTAGCACTATGCATATTGAACCTACAAAGAACTTTCTCAATGTTCCCTTTCTAACTTAGGTATAATTTACTTGCATTTCTATCTTTGAGAATCTCCATACCAAGTATCTTCTTTGCTGCTCCAAAATCCTTCATCTCAAATTCTTCACTAAGCTGGGCTTTGACCTTTCTTATCTTTTATCTTTTGCTACTATCAGTATGTCATCAACATAGAGGAGTAGATACATAAAAGAACCATCATTATTTTTCTTAAGATAAACACAACTGTCTAAGTTGCTTCTTTTGATATAATGAGTAGTCATAAAAGAATCAAACCTCTGTACCACTGCCTTAGTGACTGTTTCAAGCCATAAAGAGACATTTTCAATAAGCAAACATAGTCCTCTTTTTCTGTAACTGTAAAGCCCTCTGGTTGTTGCATATAAACATCCTCCTCAAGTTCACCATGCAAGAACGTTGTTTTTACATCTAACTGTTCGAGCTCCAAATCATACATGACCACAATGCCAAGCAAGACTCGAATTGAACTATGCTTTAGAACTAGAGAAAACACATCTATGAAGTCTACTCCTGAAATTTAAGTGTAACTTTTTGCAATAAGTCTTGCTTTATGTCTATGTTCTTCAACTCCTTGAGTCCTTTCTTTCCTTTTGAATACCATTTACAACGAACAACCTTTTTACCTTTAGGAAGCTTCAGAAAATCCCATGTTCTGTTCCTGTTGAGTGGTTTCATCTTTTCTTGCATGGAAAACATCTACTTTTCTAAGTCTTCACAGCTAATTGCCTCGGAATAAGTATATGGCTCTTTATTTGCATCTATATCTTCAGCCACATTTAAAGCATAAGCAACAAGATCAGCCTCGACATACCTTTTTGGAGGTTTAATTTCTCTTCTAGCTCTATTTTTTGTAATAAAATATTCTGTTGAAGAAGTGGCTTTATTCTGAATTTTTGTACTATCTTGAGGAGTCGACTCTGTTGTAGATCCTGGATTAATTTGAAGCTCCACTTGATTTTGTAGTTCTTTATTGGAAGAGTCTTTAAGAGATAAGTTAGGCAGCATAACAATTTCATAAAAAATAACATCCCTACTAATCACAACTTTTTTATTTTCAGGACACCATAACTTATACCCTTTAACACTAGCCTTATAGCTAAGAAAAACACATTTAATGGACCTCGGTTCCAATTTCCCATTATCAACATGAACATACGTAGGACACCAGAAAATTTCAAATTAGAATAATCAACAGGACTACCAGACCATACCTCTTGCAGAGTCTTTTTCTCAATGGCAATGGATAGAGATCGGTTGATCCAAAAGCATACAATAGAGGCTGCTTCAGCCTAAAACGACTTTGGAAAATTAGCATTTGACAACATACATCGAACTTTCTCCATGATCATTCTATTCATTTGTTCTGCAATGCTGTTTTGCTGTAGAGTATGACAAACTATCAAGTGTCTCATAATCCTTTCTGATTTGTACAATTCGTTAAACTCATCATAATAAAATTCCAAGCCATTATCTGTACAGAGGTTTTTTTTATCTATTTTCCTGTCTATTTCTCAACCATTATTTTGCAAGACTTGAATGTGAAAAACGCATCGCTTTTCTGCTTCAGGAAGAATGCCCAAACTTTTTACGAAAAACCATCACTAAGTGTTAGCATATAATTAGCTCCACCTTTCGAAGGCACTCTAGGCGGTCCCTAAAGATCAGAATGAATATAATCCAATGTTCCCTCCGTGTTATGGATTCCTCTGGTGAATCGAACTCTCTTTTGCTTCCTAAAAACGCAGTATTCTCAGAATTTCAGTTTGCGAATTCCTTTCCCATCAAGAAGTCCTCTTTTACTCAATTCTGCCATGCCATTCTCACTCATACGCCCTAAACGTATATGCTAAAGTTTAGTAACATCATCATCTGACAAAGAAGATGAAGTGATTGAGATTCATATGGAAGGTGCAGCCAGAATCATGAATCCATTCCTCGCTCACTTTATAATTGTTGGCAGAAGCAACTAGGAGTTCACCATCTCTGTAGTCTTCTACAACATCAGCTTCACCGAATTTTTTTGGTTGTTTTCCCTTTTGATTCGTAGCCTCCCTTTGGATGTTGTTCTATAGCTTAGAATACTCAGGTTTAATGTGTTGTTTCTTCCTGTAGAAGTTATAAATTTTACCTCTGTTTAAAGATCTCGATCTACCCTTAGATTTATTACGAGGAATTTGATACTTTGTCCTCCCATGATCATCATCAATATTTTGTTCTTGTTTTCCACGAATAGGGAGACCCTTTCCTTGAGAGTCGAATCCAACCACAAGATGTTTCATCTTGTCATACAAGGCCAAAGAAGCATAGACCACATTAACTGTGAGAGATTCGCGGCTATATAAATCGTGTCTCTAAAGGTTGAATAAGACAGGGGTAACGAACAAAGTAGAATCAACCCTAGATCTTTTTTATCATACTAAACCTTTATGGCCTACAAATCCTAGATAATTTCTTTAAATAGAGTTAAGTGTTCGTGCACAGACGCACCTTCCTCCAAATAATGAGCATAAAGATGCTGCTTCTTATGTAACTTACTAGTAAGGGTTTTCAACATGTATAGTTGTTGCAATTTTGCCCATAATGCAATGACAGTCTTTTCCTTCATCACATCTTATAGAATTTCGTTCAAAAAATTCAAATGTAGTTGCGTCAAAGCCTTTCGATCTTTATGCTTCTTTTCTTTTTTCATCAACGTCGAAGGCATCTTATCTATCCCTAGCAAGGCATCCTCCAAATCCATTTACATAAAAATTGCCTGCATCTTTATCTGCCACAACACGAATCTAGTGTTGTGATCCAACAGTGGAATTTCATAGTTCAATGATGCCATTATCGTGATCGAGATAAGCAACCCCGAAAGCTCTAATAACAGTTTGTGAAATTGAACGTCGATAATGACAATGAATTGTAAAGAAAGAGAGAAAACTAGAAGACATAAAATTTTACGTGGGAACCCCTTTGGGAAAAAAAATCACATGCAGAGGAGAAGAAAATTCACTATGTCGAATTTGAATGATATAAGAGGAGAGACGATTACGTCTATTTATAGGTTTAAAAACATTATTCTAATCAAAGTCAAATAAAAGTAATGAAGTAAGATTAAAACACCTTATTCTAATCAACATCAAATAGAGGAATTAAACTTCGACCCTCGACTTTCGATCTCGATGTAACAGCCCGATTTAGGGGCTAGCCAGAATAGTGGTTTCAAAACCACTAATTTGAGGTCAGATAAAATTATTTTAATGTTATTTTTTGAGTTATAGCATGATTATATAGGTGCATAAAAATTTTGGTGCTTCAATTTTAACGATTTCATGTTTAATTTGCGAAAAAAGACTAAATCGCATAAAGTGCAAAAGTTCTAATTTACAAGATAAAGGTGTCTAATAGCTATAGAATATTAATTCGAGGTATTTAAAGTGTAATTTACCCCTCTAGTAATGGTTGACCGGTCATAAGGGACAAAAAGATGTCAAAATTGATCAAGTGAGTAGATTAGGTGATAAATTATCTAGAAATAAAATAAAACAAACAAAGAAAAGATATCATCTTTTCTTCTCTTCTTATCCACTAAAAATTAGCAGTAAAATAGGAGTTTTGAAGCTCAAACTTTCAGCCAAGCTAACCCCTTACAAGTAAGTGTTTTGATGATAATTTCTTGATAATATTTGTACTTTTGGAACCTCTAAAGCTTAAGCTAGCTAAAGAGGGGACTATTTTGCAAAATGGTTTAAAGTTTAGAGTTTTACCTTATGAGAATTTATGTTGTTAATGAGTCTTAGTTGTTAGATAAACAACTCTTGTGAAAGGTGTTACTATGAAAACACCTAAAAGGACCTTTTTGTAAAGGTTGTAAAATATGTGCTAAGTGTGTGAAATAATGAGTATTGAGGGTTGCCATAAGAGTAATAAATGTTCATCTAGGATTGTAAAAGGAAAAATTCAATTAGAATCGATTTACGAGGCTAGGGTAAAATAGTCATTTTGTGAAAATATAAGGGTAAAATGGTAATTTTTCCAAAGTATGATTATTGAAATGTGTTGATTAATGTGATAATTAAATGAGCTAACTTTTCATTATAGATCAAGAAGAATGATAATTAACCTTGACCGAGGGAAAGGCAAGGTATCAGATTAGAACGACAATTTGGCCTATTTTGAAATCGAGGTAAGTTTGTGTGTAATAAGTTCAACATCATGCTAGTATGATTTAAAATGTTTGATATTTGTGAAAATGTACAATATTTCTATGAAATTGAGAAATGATGTTGAATGAGAAAATTGATGAGATTTGTGATGTTGAAGTCCTGGTTGGATTATAATAAATGAGAGAATAATATCAACAAGGCTTAAGATGGGTAAGGTCCCGTATAAGACCATGTCTAGGACATGGCCTCGGTACCGAATTGAGATCCCGTATAAGACCATATCTGGGATATGGCATTGACATCAAAAATGAGAATCGTATAAGATCATATTTGGGATTTGGCATCGACAATCGATATGAGATCCCTTATAAGACCATATCTGGGATATGGCATTGGCATCTAAAGGTGATCCCATGTAAGACCACATCTGGGATGTGGCATTGGTGTCACATTTATGTGAATGATGATAACATGTAATTTCGAGTATTCCAAATGAATTCAATGGATAAATAGCTAAGCTTATAATAGAGATGAGATTAGTGCTAAAGCTATGTGATGAAGTGATACATGTACATGTGAGTAATTCACGAGAAATGTTTACGATATGAGACATGATATGTAATTGGTAAGAGTAAGCATGAGTAAGTTATGGCAATGAGTTTAAGAGTTTGTGTTTTATTCAATACAATGGATGGACGACATTATGAGCCTTTATGTTGCTATTTATTTCATACAAACTTACTAAGCTTTATGCTTACCTCTTTCATTTCCCTTTTCCTTGTAGTACTACCAAGCTAGCTCGAGAATTCGTGGAACGTCGGAGTTCGAAAATCACACTATCAACTTCTTTTTGGTATAGCAAAATTAGATTTATTTTGAGTATGGCATGTATAAGACTTGGTCATTTTGTTATGCCATATTTGTTAGCCAAAGTGTTGGCTGTTAATCTTGTTCAATTCATTTTGTAAATGGTCATTAGAAATTGACCAATACATGACAAGTTCATATATTCAAAGATAATGAAATTCATGAAGTGCATGCTTGTGTGGATGTTTTGATTTTGAGTTCTTAGAAGTGCCTTATGGTCATAATATATGTAGAATTGAATCGGTATAAGTATGGTTGCTTTGTAGGGTGGCATTTGGCTTGGCAGATAGCCTTTCAAATGTCAACACGGTAAGCCCCATAGGTGTGGTGATTGGCCGTGTGTCCCCATGCATGCTAGGTTGGCAAGTCAGTATGCTCTGTAGTAAGCACATGGGAAGAGACACAGCCGTGTGTCTCGATCGTGTGGGAGACACTGCCTAAGACACGGGCATGTGCCCAGACCGTGTGAAGTCTGCACCTAAAATTAGGAATTTAATTCGACACATGGTCTAAGGACACGGGCGTGTGCCTTGGCTATGTGACCTTATTATGGTGATGACGTCATAAACAAATGCCAAGGTTTTTGCACACGGGCTAAGACATGGGCGTGTTCTTCCCTTCATATGGGTGTGTGGCCCTGTTTTATGTCAAATTTGTCTAAGTGTTCAAAGCTTTCTAGTTTGGTCCCGAATCATTCCAGGTACAAGTTTAGGGTCTCGTAGACCTATAATAAAGACATTAAGGTCTTGAATGAAAAGTTTTAATTTGAGAGGAAATTTTATGAATCGATTTCGCATGATCGAGCAATTTAAGTTCGGTAATGCCTCGTACCCGGTTCAGGTGTAGAATACGGGTAAGGGGTGTTACACTCGAAGATTCCCCTATCTTGCCACTTGTATTTTATTTTTAACAAGAATTTGGGTTATATAACTTCTAACATATGGGATGATCTTTTTTTTCTTATCTATTTTAGATGTGTTGAATGCAATATTTTTATTTATAAAGTTTATTTATGAGTATTTACAAATTTTTTATATATATATATTATTGTACTCTCACGCCACAAAAGGCATCGTTACAATCTACCGAGGATGGTCTCCACATCATGTCCAATCTCATCAATTCTTTCTACTTACCAAGCATACCAACCATGCATGTATTCAAGTCAAATCCTAACTTGAGTTCAAAATGGACCTTAACTGTAACACCCCTAACCCGTAACCATCGCCGATTTAGGGTTAAAGACATTACCGAACAAATCAAAGTTTTTTACGGACATTTCATAATAAAATTAAACTATTCAAGTCAAAGTTTCCCTTAAATAGGCCTACGAGATCTTAAACATGTTTTAGAATAGGGCCAGGACAAAACTGAATATATACTGAAATTCTCGAAAATTTAAAAATTTTTCAAAGTTACAAAGGTCACACGCTAGTCTGGGTAGGCCGTGTGCCTCCCACGGCCTCAGACACGCCCGTGTGTCTAAGTTGTGTCAAAACAGGGCATACATATTGAATTTTCCACACGGCCGTGGACACGCCCGTGTGCCTCACCCGTGGTCGCTACTGACTTACACCACATGGCAGTCACACGCCTGTGTGTCCAGCCTGTGGTCGAGTCTGACTTGTTTTAAAATGAAATCACGAAGGAAACGGTCGAGCCACACGCTCGTGTGCTCAACCATGTGGGCAATTATAGGCCATTTTCAAGGCCAAAATGCCACGCACACTTTGGATCATCCCTACAAGCACATACAAGCATCAATCCAAGACTCTTTTGGCAACCAAAAACATACCAAATTGACAATCTATTTTACTCATACAATAACATTTCATCATAATATCTTGTATACCTATTAGCCCAACTAATTCACAAGTAGCCTAACTAATTCACAAGTAAATCCAAGCATAATTCATCCACAACTTACCATTTTATTATAACATTCATACATCTAATATATATGCTTACTTTGCATCAATAAGCTTACCATAATTTTTACCATTTCACGAGCCATCAAACCATATCAAAACTTACCATCATAAGACATAACTATTCATCCATATAATGTCATTATCTAGCCATATCACATGGCTATCTATACACCTTTTCAAAACATAACCATATCAACTAGACTATACATCCCATACTTAATATATACATATTCAAAATGTACCAAAATATGATTTAAGTAGTGTGATGATGATCCTCAACAATCCCCGAGCTCTCAGTAGCTTTGACAATCTATAAAACAAAGCAAACACACACAAAGTAAGCTTTCAAAAGCATAGTAAGCCATATACAAATAAACTTAACATATAAGCATTCCTTATTCATATCAATAAAAGATTACTAATAGCTCATTTGCACATTCATAATTCTTCTTGGCTCATTTGTTTAGCCATTTACTTACCAACATACAAATCACCATGTATTTCATTAGATCATAGCTCATTCGTTCATATATCACATTTTACTTCATCAAATCTATACACATATCTCATAGTGTACATTTCGAGCATACCTGATTCGTTTATACATTTCACATAGCCTTTTGTTTTCTTGGAATTGCCCATTGAACCATTCAGAACCAAATAGGATGCTTGGAATACTCAGAATAATCGTACAATGCCAACGTCCTAGACGTGGTCTTACATGTAACCAAATATCGATGCCACTGTCCCAGAGAGGGTCTTACACGAAATCAGATATGATGCCGATGTCCCAGACATGGTCTTACACGTAGATCTCAAATCTATGCCAACGTCCTAGACGTGGTCTTACACGATGTCACATATCGATGCCAATGTCCCAGACGTGGTCTTACACGATATCTCATATCGTAAACCTATGTCATGACATATGTAATCCTACCTATTCCTACGTTCGTACGGGACTTTCCGGACATTGATACCTTGTCAATACTTCCTCGGATTTCATGCATATATATCATCTTGTTCACATCCATTACAATTAATTTCCATAGGCACATGAATAAACCAATTCAAAATACATTTATTTGTATATAGACTTACCTCGTACGGGAAGAACGGAAACGAACGACTATTCAATTACTTTTGACTTTCCTCGATCTAAATCCATTTTCTTCGGTTCTTGATCTATACATATTCAAATTTAATCCATTTATTCACCAAATCATTCAATTGAATCCAAAACACATACTTAGGGTAATTTACAAATTAGCCATCATATTTTCACATTTTGACATTTTAGTCCCTATTTCATAAAATCACAAAATACACAAAATTTGCACACACCATGCTTAGGCCGAATATTACCCATGCTCATACAAGTCCACACATTTCATTTATTTTACATTTTAGTCCCTCAAAATATTATTTTCTCAATTAAATCCAAATTACTCAAGTTCATCAAAAATCCAAAGACAAACTATGTTAATCTATCACATATCTTTCATAATTCATCTTCAAACATCACAAAACTTATAATTTCATCAATGGAATATTTCAAAATCATCATCAATTCACAAAATTGAAGCATGGGTTTTGAAGTATACGAAGCAACGATTACAAAAATGTAGAAATTATCAAAAATCGATCAAAAACACATACCTAATTTATGCTTAGACCATGGCCGAATGTTTAAGAACTCAACCTTTATTTTTTTCTTCCATTTTAGTAAGACAAAGATGATAATGGTTATTTTATCATGTTTGTTTTATTATGACATTATTTAATAATCAATTTCCCCTTTTAACCTTTATAATATCATTTACAGTCCACTAACTAATGTCATTTTTATCCATCCCACATAGCATTGGTCCAATTACAACTTAAGGACCTCTCATTTAGAAAGCCATGTCAATATAGACCTTTAACATATAGCAAGTCACTTTTGCATTTTCTGTGATTTAGTCATTTTCTCAAATTAAACACATAAACAACAAAATTAATTCACAAAACTTTCACACATGCTTAATCATATAATGCAGACACAGAAATAATATTAAAATATTTTTATGACTCAGATTTGTGGTCTCGAAATCACTATTCTGACTAGGGTCTAAACGGGCTGTTACAATTCTCCCTTCCTTAGGAATTTTTGTCCTTGAAAATCTTACCGTTAAACAGATTCAGATATTGTTGTCTCTTAAAATCTTCAGGCTCCCACGTAGCATCTTCAACCCCGTGTTGATGCCATAACACTTTCACTAATGAGATTTTCTTATTTCGTAATTCTTTCACTTCACGATCTAAAATACGAATTGGTTCCTCTTCATAAGTCATATCAGATCGGATTTCAATCTTAGACGGAGTAATCAATGTGATGGATCAGATCTGTATCGATGAAGCATTGACACGTGAAATATATTATGAATCTTTTCTAGCTCAGATGGCAACAGCAATCTGTATACAACCGGTCTGATACGTTCGATAATTTCATACAGTCTGATGAACCTCGAACTCAATTTGCCTTTACGTTCGAATCGGAGTACCTTCTTCCACGGAGACTCTTTCAAAAACACTTTATCACTGATCTCAAACTCAATATCTTTCCGTTTCAAATGTGCATAAGATTTCTAACGATCAGACGCTGCTTTTAGACTGTCACGGATCATTTTCACTTTCTGTTCAGTTTCTTTGATCAAATCGACCCCGTGTATCTTACTTTCATTGAGTTCAGTCCAATACAGAGGTGTTCGACATTTGCGTCCGTACAAAGCCTCATAAGGTGCCATTTTGATGCTCGACTGAAAACTATTATTATACGCAAATTTAATCAATAACAAATATTGTTCCCATGTACCAGTAAACTCAAGAATGCAATATCTCAACATATCCTCGAGTATCTGAATGATTCACTTGGATTGACCATCCGTTTGCGGGTGAAAAGTCATACTAAAATGCAATTTAGTACCCAAAGTTTATTTCAATTTCTTTCAGAATCGTGATGTAAATCTCGGATATCTGTCAAACGCAATAGACAGTGGCACCCTGTGCAATATCATAATATCTGAAATATATAGCTCAGCTAATCTATCAAGTGAGTAATCAGATCGTACCGGAATAAAATGGGCTGATTTTATCAATCGATCAACTATAACCCAAATTGTATTTTTCTTTCTCGAAGTCAAAGGTAAACCTGAGACAAAATCCATTGTCAATCTATCCTATTTCCATTCGGGAATCAAAATTAGTTGTAGCAAACCAGACGGAACCTGATGTTCAGCTTTAACTTGCTGACAGACTAAACATTTCGAGACAAAATTAGATATACCTCTTTTCATACCAGACCACCAATAGTGTTGCTTCAAATTATGATACATCTTTGTACTTCCTAGATGGACAGATAGGCGACTATTATGAGCTTCATTCAAAATTAATTGTAATAACTCTGGATTTCTCGGAACACAAATTCGACCTCGAAATCTCAAGCAATCATCAACATCAACTCGAAATTCAGAATCAGAGTTTAAATCACACTGAGCTCGTTTCATTATCATTTCAGTATCAAATTTTTGAGCATCGTATATTTGTTGTAAGAACAACAGTTTCACTTTCAATTCAGGTAAAATTGAACCATCATTAGACAGGTTAAAATGAGCATTCATCACACGTAATGTAAACAGTGTTCGACTCAAAGCATCAGCAACAACATTTGCCTTACCCGGGTGATAATCTATCACAAGCTCGTAGTCTTTCAAAAGCTTTAACCATTTTCTCTGTTGCAGATTCAAATCTTTCTATGTCATCAAATATTTCAGACTTTTATGATTCGAGTATACATGACATTTCTCACAGAAGAGATAGTGACGCAAAATCTTTAATGTGAACACAATTGCAGCTAGCTCAAGATCGTGTGTCGAATAGTTCTTTTTATGCGGCTTAAGTTGTCTCGAGGCATAAGCTATAACTTTGCCTTCCTGTACCAAAACACATCCCAGACCATTCAAGGAAGCATCACTATAAATTACAAACTCTTTACCTGATTCTGGCTGTACTAAAACTGGAGCTTTAGTCAAAAGGGCTTTCAACTAATCAAAGCTTTTCTGACATTTATCAGACCATTCAAATCTCACATCTTTCTGAAGCAATCTAGTCAACGGAGTAGCAATCATCGAAAAGCCTTTTAAGAACCTTCAGTAATAACCAGCAAGTCCCAGAAAACTTCAGACTTCAGACACATTTCTCGGAGGCTTCCACTCTAAAATAGCTAAAATCTTGCTCGGATCAACTCTTATACTAGAGGCTGATACAATATGTCCCAAAAAACCAACTTCTCGCAACTAGAATTAACTATTACTAAACTTTGCATATAATTGTTTATCTCGTAGAGTCTGTAACACAATTCTCAAATGTTCAGCATGTTTAGTTTCATCACGTGAATAAATCAAAATGTCGTCAATGAATACAACAACAAATCGATCTAAATACGGTCTGTAAATTCTGTTCATTAGATCCATAAAAACAGCAGGAGCATTTGATAGTCCAATAGGCATAACTAAAAACTCATAATACCCGTACCTCGTTTTGAAAGCAGTGTTCAGAATATCTGAATCTTTTACTCACAGCTGATAATATCCCGATCTCAGATCTATCTTTGAAAACACTGTGGCTCCTTTTTCAGCTGATCAAACAAATCATCAATTCTAGGAAAAGGATATTTATTCTCTATAGTTACTTTGTTCAACTGACGGTAATTAATGCACATTTTCATTGTGCCATCTTACTTTTTCACAAACAGAACAGGAGCACCCCAAGGTGAGAAACTCGGTATTACAAACCCTCTATCAGTCAACTCTTGCAACTGTGACTTTAACTCTTTCAACTCTGTTGGTGCCATTCTATACGGAGCAATCGAAATAGGAGTCGTTCCTGGTAACAAACCAATACCAAATTCAACTTCAAGTATCGGAGGTAATCCTGGTAACTCTTCAGGAAATACATCAAGGAATTCACAGACAACTGGCACTGATTCAACTTTCTTTTCAGTTACTTTCGAATCAATCACATAAGCAAAATAGGCTTTACAACCCTTTTTCACATAATTCTGAGCTTTCATCACTAATATCACAGCAGGTAACCTATTCAAATCATTAGACTAAACCCGAACTATTTCATCATTCTGGCATCTCAAATCAATAGTATTTCTTTTACTGTTCACAACGACATCATGCAATGTCAACCACTCCATACCCAAAATTATAACAAACTCATCAAATGGTAATAGCATCAGATCAACCAGAAAATAAATATCTCGAAACATCAATAGACAATTCTTGCATACTTTATCAACCAGGACACTTTTACCTAAGGGGTTCGATACTCTAATAAGAAATTCAGTAGACTCTACAGGCGAAGTCTTACTGGATACTAAGTTCACGCATATATACGAATGAGTAGAACCTGGGTCTATCAATGCAATCACAGAAGCATCATAAAGAGTAAATGTACCAATTATAACATCTGAAGATGAAGCTTCCTCACGGGCTTGGATGGCATACGCTCTGGCAGGCGCTCTAGCTTCAGATCTCGCAACAGTGTCTTTCATAGTTCTCTAACTACCACAAACATTTCTTATATTTCGAAAAGGTTTACCTCTCACTGAAACATTATCAGATCTCGGATTCTGAAAATCTCTTGCTCAACAGACTCTAGGCAATCTTGGATGAAATGATCTAACGATCCACATCTGAAACAGGCTCAGTCTTTCAACCTATAACTTTTCGGATGTCTTTTACCACAATGCTTATATTCAGGTCGCTCAGATCAAACATTTCCTACACTAGCCATCGAAGTTGCTGGAACTTTGGAGTTTGACTGCGATCTAACTCGATCTCTATTTGAATGTCCCACATTAGTCTTTGAACGACTATGCTCATCTCTGAATTTCTTTGAAGCAAACTGAAAAGTTTTACTCGAAAATCTCTTTCTCGCATCTCTAGCTTCAGAATCAGCTTTTCTTTTATCTTTCTCGAGTGCTTCAGATTTGCACGCTTAATCAACAAGTACAACAAACTCTTTTATTTCTAGAATTTTGACTAACAAATGAATATCTTAATTTAGTCTGTCTTCAAGCCGTTTACACATTATTGCTTCAGTCGAAACACATTCTTGAGCATATTGACTTAGTCTCACGAACTCTCATTCATACTCGGTGACAGACATGGGACCCTATTTCAATTCCAGGAATTCTTTTCGTTTCTGATCAATAAATCTTTGACTAATATATTTCTTTCGGAACCTAGACTAAAAGAAATCCCATGTTACCCGTTCTTCCGCAAAAATAGAAATCAAGGTCTTCCACCATTGATAAGCTATGTCTCATAGCAAAGAAACAACACATTTTATGCATCCTTCAAGAGTCAATGACATTTTATCAAATACTCGGATAGTGTTCTCAAGCCAAAATTTAGCTTTCTCGGCATCGTCATCACTAGTGGCCCTAAACTCTTCAGCCCCATATTTACGAATTTTATCGATTGGAGGTTTATTCAACAGATTCAAACTCATAACCAAAGGTATAGAAAAAGTCTGAGGAGGATTAGACGGGGTGAAGGTTGCGAATCAGTCGGATTAGTTCTTAAATACTGAGTGAACTATTCATTTATCATTTGGAAGAAGGCTTGTTTAGCCTCTCCTTCCTGACTGCTAGTAGCCGGACTCGAATCAAATTGCGTTGTCCCTTGAGCTGGAGCAGGCGCGTTACTTTCAACATCGTCAGCTACGACTCTTTCGAGATCCATTACTATACGAAGAACACATTTTACACGTCGAGATTCATCACACTATCACATTTCATATATATGGCATGTATAGCTAGACTCTCACATGCTACGTTAGTCCGAGAATCGACTAAACCGTAGCTCTGATACCAATCAAATTTAACACCCCTAACCTGTAACAATCACCGGTCTAGGGTTAAAGGCATTACAGAAAAATCAGAGCCTTTTACGGACATTTCATAATAAAATTTAACTATTCAAATCAAAGTGTCCCTTGAATAGGTCTACGAGACCTTAAACATGTTTTAGAATAGGGCTAGGACTAAACTGAACATATATAGAAATTCTCAAAAATTTAAAAATTTTTCAAAGTTGAAGAGGTCACATGCCCGTGTGGGCAGGCCGTGTGCCTCCGACAGTGTAACATCCTAAATTTTTGGGCTTATGCGTTTAATGGGTGAATATGTGGAATAAGTTAATTTAAGTGTTAGGGGCCCAAATTTTAAGTTTTAAGAAGCCCAAATCTTCTAATTTAAGTTAGTTAAATTTGGCATTAGGGATTAAGGAAGTGGACGGCGCAAGGCTATTTTTTTTGGGAATTTTATTATATTTATTCTATGTGGATAATAAGCAAATAAAGGCTATTATTTAGGGATTTAGTCTTTAAGGATAATAAGCAGATAAAGACTATTTTTGAGGAGGTAATAGATTAAGATAAGGGAAAAGGGATAGGAGCTATCATGTGTGGCAGTGTTGGCTGAAAATCAATCTCTACTAAAGAGAGGAATTGGTTTTCTATATAAAGAGGGGGTGTGCCGAAATTTTGGAAGCCTTTCTTTTATTTTCTTTTCTCATCTTCTTCCTCTCAAAAGCCGAAAACCACCATTTTCTTCACCCTTTCTTCCTCTCTAAAATTTCCTGTTTGGTCGAATCTTTTAACCTCTATTGTTATTTTTCTTCTAATCCCTAAAAGCCGAAATCACATCTCTATTATTCTATTCTTCTCCTTAATATTCATTGGCCAAATCTCTCTTAGCCATCTCTTCAATTCTTAAATCTTCTAAAACCGAAATTCTTAGATCTCACCTCCTGAAGTTGCCGAATTTTCTTCAATAAAGTCTGCTTGTGCCGAATCTGAAGAAAATAATATAGGAGTCCAACGCTTAGACCTCTAAGTCAAGATTAGTAACACTCAAGTCGTGTTATTTTCGGGATTTTAAGGAGAGGCCTTATCCTTGCGTTCTTCTGGCTTTTGAGCAAGGTTCTAGACTAAGGGTTATAGATCCAGATAGTAAGGATATTGACTAAGGGTGTAAAGCTACGCGATATCAGGTGTGTAACTTTTCACACCATTAGATTGTCTGTTAATATGTGTTAATAAATCTTCTTATATTCTGTTAAATGCCAAAATCCCGACATAACGTTTGAAACCCGAGGAGGGTAAAAGTGAATCACCAGGTTAGTGATCTCTGTCATTCTTCAGTGAATGTTCCTGTTAAGATGATATGTTTTATAAGTATGCTAATTTCTGTGATTGCACGGGGTTGGGTTTGATGAAAGGGGAAGTGTTCTGTGTAGTGGCTTTTGCCATGATCTGTTGTAGTGGCTTTTGCCATGATCTGTTGTAGTCGCTATTGCCATGATCTAACGATGAGCAGCATGACTGCCTTCGATGGTGTGTAGCGGTGTGGGTCAATTGTAGAAATCTCCAATGGTGGAAATGGCTGGCACGGGTGGTGTGTAGCGGATGGAAACCTAGGATTTGGGTTGGGCTTGCATATTATTTTTATTATGTATATTAATTCTGATTATTTTAGTTTTATGGGGCTAAGGCCCAAATCTAATAGTGCATGAGGGTTGCACACTGTGTCTCGCGACTCAACCAATTATTTAACAATTTTCAGGTAGCACCTAGTGCAATGGACCGGGCTAGAGAGGAGCGCAAGGTGGCCATGCGAGAGAGTATTTTAATCCAGCAGAAGACTTTACTTTAATTTTTTCTTTTAGTATAATTAATTAATGGGTTTTAAGTTTCATTGTAATAAGGCCATGAGCCACTAAACTACATTTATTTTGGGGTTTTATTTTGGTTTTTTTATTATTAGGCATTTAAATTTTATGTTTAAATTAAGTCATGACATGTATTAAATTTCAGTTTTATTTAAAAAACCAATGCATTTTATCACTACAAATCTTATATAACTTAATAAATTATTAAGTTTTCGGTATAAATATTTAAAAGCGATAGTTGTTTTCCAAAGTGTCACAAGTTTAATAAAATCTCCTTAGTGACATACCGATCCGGTTGTAGTGTATGGGATGGGTTTGGGTGTTACAAATTGGTATCGAGCCAGTTCAAAACTTCGGCTTTGGGGTTTTTGGGCTCAAACGCTTTCTAAAGGTGGGCTTTTGAAACTTGCATGTTGTTTTTTAAAATGATAACAGTTTGTTAGCTCTAAGATGGCACTGCGTCTCCTACCAAGTCCACCGGTAAGTACTCTAAACCATTGTGTGATATATATATGTGGGCTTGATGGGCTTTATGGGACGAGGCTAGTTTAATTAGACTTTGATGGACTATAGGCTTAGCTTAAACAACTTCTTAAATTCCATAAGACTTAATTTATCAAACAAACTCGTGAACTAGTCGCCGAGTTAAGGTGTGGCATCCGCATACGCATGTCTAGGAGTGGATACAGGAGAGCTTGGTATTTAAGCAATCCTAGTGACCCTTCTCTTCATGGAATCCTACCAGTGCGTAGTACTGCTCACCCTAACCATGAGGACGTGTTGATGTGCCAAAACTTATAATTAAAACACGAAAGGGACCAACCACTGTTTTTCTCACAAAATTGCTAAAATATCCTTATTTTGAAAAAAAATACCCATGATTTGCAAATATACCCCGATTTACAAAGTCAACAGAATTTTTCCATAGAAAACAAAAACAACAACAACAACAACAACATCATCAAAATATCCCTGATTTATAAAATTACCAAATTACCCTTGATTTGTAAATGACCAAATACCCCTGATTAGCAAAATTACTGAAATATCCCCAGATTTCAAAATTACTGAAATACCCCCAGATTTCAAAATTATCGAAATACCCTAAATTTGCAAAATTACCGAAATTCCCCAAATTTTTGAAATTACCAAAATACCCTCGAGTTGGAAAATTACCAAAATACCCTTATTTTGCCAAATCACCCGGAACCTTATTTTGGAAAATTATGAAAATACCCCTGTAGGTTAAAATTATGAAAATACCCTTGGGTAGTGAAATGACGAAAAAAACCCTTAGGTGATGGATGCTACTTGTATGTGGGTGTGTATGAATGTTGAATGTGCATGATTCCTAGAATTAGGAAGACTGAAAACTATAGATAGGTTCGAATTCGAAAAAAAAAACCACTCTTAAAACTACTAATCATAAGACTATCCGTGGATAATCAGTGGAAGAAAACCAATAATTCATAAAATTTTTAACCAGATAAACGCGAATCGATAGCATGAGTACAGGGGGACGAGGTCGCTCTAGATGTGAATACCGGTGCGTACTCTACCATAGAATACTAAGTGTTTATTTTGGGTTTAGAATTGGAGTGCGCAGCGAAAACATGGTAGTGAGACGTAGGTAGTATGATTTCTAGTTAGTTGGAAATTTCGAGGATGAAATTTCTTTAAGGAGGGTAGAACTGTAACATCCTAAATTTTTGGGCTTATGCGTTTAATGGGTGAATATGTGGAATGAGTTAGTTTAAGTGTTAGCAGCCCAAATTTTAAGTTTTAAGAAGCCCAAATCTTCTAAGTTAAGTTAGTTAAATTTGGCATTAGGGATTAGGGAAGTGGACGGCGCAAGGCTATTTTTTTGGGAATTTTATTATATTTATTCTATGTGGATAATAAGCAGATAAAGGCTATTATTTAGGGATTTAGTCTTTAAGGATAATAAGCAGATAAAGACTATTTTTGAGGAGGTAAAAGATTAAGATAAGGGAAAAGGGATAGGAGCTATCATGTGTGGCAATGTTGGCTGAAAATCAATCTCTGCTAAAGGGAGGAATCAATTTTGTATATAAAGAGGGGGTGTGCCGAAATTTTGGAAGCCTTTCTTTTATTTTCTTTTCTCATCTTCTTCCTCTCAAAAGTCGAAAATCACCATTTTTTCACCCTTTCTTCCTCTCTAAAATTTCTGGTTGGTAGAATCTTTTAACCTCTATTGTTATTTTTCTTCTAATCCTTAAAAGCTGAAATCACATCTCTATTATTCTATTCTTCTCCTTAATATTCATTGGCCAAATCTCTCTTAGCCATCTCTTCAATTCTTAAATCTTCTAAAAGCTGAAATTCTTAGATCTCACCTCCGATGTTGCGAGTTTTCTTCAAGAAAGTGCGCTTGCTGCGAATCAAGAAAACAATAGAGGAGTCCAACGCTTAGATCTCTAAGTCAAAGATCAGTAACACTCAAGTCGTGTTATTTTCGGGATTTTAAGGAGAGGCCTTATCCTTGCATTCTTCCGCTTTTGAGCAAGGTTTTAGACTAAAGATTGTAGATCCAGATAGTAAGGATATTGACTAAGGGTGTAAAGCTACGCGATATCAGGTGTGTAACTTTTCACACCATTATATTGTCTGTAAATATGTGTTAATAAATTTGCTTATATTCTGTTAAATGCCGAAATCCCGACATAACGTTTGAAACCCGAGGAGGGTAAAAGTGAATCACCAGGTTAGTGATCTCTGTCATTCTTCAGTGAATGTTCCTGTTAAGATGATATGTTTTATAAGTATGCCGATTTCTGTGATTGCACGGTGTTGGGTTTGATGAAAGGGGAAGTGTTCTGTGTAGTGGCTTTTGCCATGATCTGTTGTAGTGGCTTTTGCCATGATCTGTTGTAGTGGCTATTGCCATGATCTGACGATGAGCAGCATGACTGCCATCGATGGTGTGTAGCAGTGTGGGTTGATTGTAGAAATCCCCAATGGTGTGAATGGCTAGTACGGGTGGCGTGTAGCGGATGGAAACCTAGGATTTGGGTTGGGCTTGCATATTATTTTTATTATGTATATTAATTCTGATTATTTTAGTTTTATGGGGCTAAGGCCCAATCTAATAGTGCATGAGGGTTGCACACTGAGTCTCACGACTCAACCAATTATTTAACAATTTTCAGGTAGCACCTAGTGCAATGGACCGGGCTAGAGAGGAGCGCAAGGTGGCCATGCGAGAGAGTATTTTAATCTAGCAGAAGACTTTACTTTAATTTTTTCTTTTAGTATAATTAATTAATGGGTTTTAAGTTTCATTGTAATAAGGCCATGGGCCACTAAACTACATTTATTTTGGGGTTTTATGTTGGGTTTTTTTATTATTATTAGGCATTTAAATTTTATGTTTAAATTAAGCTACGGCATGCATTAAATTTTAGTTTTTATTTAAAAAAATCACCAAGGCATTTTATAACTACAAATCTTATATAACCTAATAAATTATTAAGTTTTCGGTATAAATGTTTAAAACTAATAATTATTTTCTAAAGTGTCACAAGTTTAATAAAATCTCCTTAGTGACATACCAGATCCGGTTGTAGTGTATGGGCTGGGTTTGGGGTGTTACACACGGCCTCAGACACGACCGTGTGTCTAAGTCATGTCAAAATAGGGCATACATACTGACTTGTCCACACGGCTATGGACACGCCCGTGTGCCTCACCCATGGTCGTTACTGACTTACACCACTCGACCAGTCACACGCCCATGTGTCCAGACTGTGGTCGAGTCTGACTTGTTTTAAAATGCAATCACGAAGGGCTCAATCGAGCCACACGCCCGTGTGCTTAACCGTGTGGGCAATTATAGGCCATTTTCAAGGCCAAAATGCCACCCACACTTTGGATTATCCCTCCAAGCACATACAAGCATCAATCCAACACTCTTTTAGCAACCAAAAACATACCAAATTGACCATCTATTTTACTCATTCAAGAACATTTCATCACAACATCTTGTATGCCTATTAGCCCAACTAATTCACAAGTAAATCCAAGCATAATTCATCTACAACTTACCATTTTATTATAACATTCATACATCTAATATATATGCTTACTTTGCATCAATAAGCTTACCATAATTTTGACCATTTCACTAGCCATCAAATCATATCAAAACTTACCATCATAAGACATAACTATTCATCCATATAATGTCATTATCTAGCCATATCACATGGCTATCTATACACCTTTTCAAAACATAACCATACTTAATATATACATATTCAAAAGGTACCAAAATATGATTTGAGTAGTGTGATGATGATCCTCAACGATCACCGAGCTCTCAGTAGCTTTGACGATCTATAAAATAAAGCAAACACACACAAAGTAAGCTTTCAAAAGCTTAGTAATCCCTATACAAATAAACTTAACATATAAGCATTCCTTATTCATATCAATAAAATATTACTAATAGCTCATTTGCACATTCATAATTCTTCTTGTCTCATTTGTTTAGCCATTTGCTTACCAACATACAAATCACCATGTATTTCATTAGATCATAGCTCATTCATTCATATATCACATTTTACTTCATCAAATCTAAACACATATCTCATCTAGGTAAGTTCTTTTATATACTTACCTTCTATACACATACATAATGTACATTTCGTGCGTACCTGATTCGTTTATACATTTCACATAGCCTTTCATTTTCTTGAAATTGCCCGTTGAACCGTTCGGAACCAAATAGGATGCTCGGAATACTCAGAATAATCGTACAATGCCAACGTCCTAGACGTGGTCTTACATGCAACCAAATATAGATGCCATTGTCCTAGAGAGGGTCTTACACAAAATCAAATATGATGCCGATGTCCCAGACATGGTCTTACACGTAAGTCTCAAATCGATGCCAACGTCTCAGACGTGGTCTTAGATGATATCTCATATCGAAAACCTATGTCATGACATATGTAATCCTATCTATTCCTAGGTTCGTACGAGACTTCTAGGACATTGATACCTTGTCAATACTTCCTCGGATTTCATGTATATATATCATCTTCTTCACATCCATTAAAATTAATTTCCATAGGCACATGAATAAACCAATTCAAAATACATTTATTTGTATATAGACTTACCTTGTACGAGAAGAATAGAAACGAATGACTATTCAATTACTTTCGACTTTCCTCGATCTAAATCTGTTTTCTTCAGTTCTTGATCTATACATATTAAAATTTAATCCATTTATTCACCAAATCATTCAATTCAATTCAAAACACATACTTAGGGTAATTTACAAATTAGCCCTCATATTTTCATATTTTGACATTTTAGTCCCTATTTCATAAAATCACAAAATGCACAAAATTTGCACACACCATGCTTAGGCCGAATATTACCCATGCTCATACAAGTCCACACATTTCATTTATTTCACATTTTAGTCCCTCAAAATATTATTTTCTCAATTAAATCCAAATTACTCAAATTCATCAAAAATCCAAAGACAAACTATGTTAATCTATCACATATCTTTCATAATTCATCTTCAAACATCACAAAACTTATGATTTCATCAATGGCATATTTTAAAATCATCATCAATTCACAAAATTGAAGCATGGGTTTTGAAGTATACGAAGCAACGATTACAAAAACGTAGAAATTATCAAAAACCGATCAAAAACACATACCTGATTTATGCTTAGACCATGGCCGAATGTTGAAGAACTCAAACTTTATTTTCTTTCTTCCATTCCGACAAAACAAAGATGATAATGGTTATTTTATCATGTTTGTTTTATTATTACATTATTTAATAATCAATTTCCCTTTTTAACCTTTATAATATCATTTACATTCCACTAACTAATGTCCATTTTTGTCCATCCCACATAGCATTGGTCCAATTGCAACTTAAGGACCTCTCATTTAGAAAGCCATGTTCCTATAGCCCTTTAACAAATTAGCAAGTCACTTTTGCATTTTCTACGATTTAGTCCTTTTCTCAAATTAAACACACAAACAACAAAATTAATTCACAAAACTTTCACACATGCTTAATCATATAATGCAGACACAGAAAATAATATTAAAATATTTTTTGACTCAAATTTGTGGTCTCAAAATCACTATTCAGACTAGGGTCTAAACCGGACTGTTACAATAACAATGAGGCAATTGTATTACGAGAAAGCCAATTCAAACACTCATTCTCCTATAGATACTCTAAAGATTAATGGTATAAAGAAAATGATGAAATACTATATAAGAGACCAACCATTAGCTATCGCTATGATAAAATATTTTCTTAATCCTCTATTTTCAATGGCTCTTAAACGTATCTAGGAAATAAATTTTGCTAACACATTTTAAGGAATAATAAATATTTTGATCATGTTAAAGTCAAAGTACCACATATTATTAGACATCACATATATAATAAAAGTAATTAGATGTTATTATTTAGTATAATAAAGATTAGCCCAAATTATAAGTGATCTAATTTGGTTAAGGTTTATTGGGCTTTAATTATTAAATAAAGTATGGATCGAATATGTATAAATACTCTAGTAACTAATTTCTAATTGATGATAAGTGATTAGAAATTAAAGCTGATTAGAAATTAGAGTTAATATGCAAAAGGTATATATTACAGTTATGGTCCCCAGATTACACATAACTAACTTTTCTAATATCCCACCTTTAGAAAAGAGAGAGTTACTTCTCAAAATTACTTGTGCGCTAATTTGGAAGATCAAAACCATAAGATCAGAAGATTTCAGGAAACCCATAGATTCAGGTATGCTTTCGCATTTATATTTATTCTTGATGATTTGACATGACAAATCTTGGATGGTTTGTTAAGATTTATATAAGATATTATTCTATATGTCGAACAAGTGGCATTCGAGCCTCATCATATTGAATCATTATTTTTAGATTGGTTTGTTTTTTAAATTTTATGGATTTGATATTTAGATTCGGTGTTTTCGATCATACACATATTAAACCTTTTGGATTTATGTTAAAAGGTTAGGGTTTGGTTTATCAATTTTTAATTTTGGTGATTTTTGAAGGGATGGATTCTGTTTGATTTTCAAGAACCCCACAAAAATTGTTTGCTTGTATAATTTTTGTTGGCACTTTGTAATGAGTTTTTTAATATTATTTTTTTGGGTGGGGTTCTTTAAGCATCAATTTGTTATAATATTTTCAATATAAACTTCTCCTTGGATTCATGGCAGCCTAACAAGTTTTCAACTTTGTAACACCCCTAACCCCTTTCCGACGTCGGATTAGAATCACGAGTATTACTAACACGTCATACAATTAATCAATCATAATTACACATGTATATACTAGCCATTAACAATATAATATACAAGGGTAGGTCACAAACAATCAAATCATATCATACTAGAATATTATACAATCGAATAATGATTCATGCTATGCAATGCTAAACTTGGTCTTCCACTGTCTACACTCTTATCACTATTTATACATTGCTAAACTTAGTCTTCCACTGTCTACACTCTTATAACTATTTATCCCTTCTTGAATGTTAGAATTTAGATACATACAAGACTGTTTCTATAAACCCTAACCAACAGTGCTTTGCTTAGTATCCTAGCGAAAACAGTTTCTACTGCGGCTTGGGATAAAAGAAAGTGGTGGTGACGATGGTTTTGAAGGAGACGAGATCTCCCTTTTGGCAGAAGAACTTATTCAATTATCGGTCAAAAGCTCGATGGTGGAACCAAACGAAAAGCCAACTCTGATTTGTACTATCCTATAATCTGGATAGCTTTAGGGCACAGGTGAAGAGTATATGGAAAACAAGGAAAAAATTTGAGATTCAATTGGCAGGGAAAAATCTCTTTTTGGTTGTGTTTGAAATTGAAGAAGATTTAGAGACAGTTCTGGAAGGTCAGCCATGGTTATTTCGAAAAAAACTTAGTTATTTTTTATCGTTTGACTAAATCGATGGAAAAAAAGTCAAATCAGGCTTAATTCATCCTCGTTCTAGATCAAGATAGGGCCATGCTTACCAAAATTTGATAAAAAGATCTATTGCATGCTATTAAGGTTACTTTTGGAGGTGTACTTAGATTTGAAATTAATAGTGAATTTTGTCGTCTTAGAATTAAATTAGATGTGCAGAAACCCCTTTGTAGGGGTATTTTTATCTCAATAGACAATCAAAGGAAATCTTGGATCTCTTTTAAGTATGAGAAACTACCAACATTCTATTTTGGATGTGGAAGGATGGGACATGGTCTCTAAGAATGTACTGGGATAAAACTTGTAGAAAAAAAACAAATTCAGAGATGATCCACCTTATTCTTTAGCGTCAAAAGCATAATTAAATTTACTCAGAAAGGAAAGTTTAAAGTTTAATGCCCTCTCAAAGAAGATGCAGCCTTAATGTTCGTATATAGGAATTATGGAGAAGATTCAGGAGATGAATCCAAAAAAAGAGGATGAAAATGCCATGGTCCAGAGAGTACAAGATAATTTACAATCAATAGAAGCAGAAAAAGTTACGAAGATGCAAGAGGAATGGGCGATCGTGGAAGAGAAAGTGAATGGGAGGAAAACTTCATCTGAAGAAACTTTGAAACTAGTCAGGCAAACCAGCTAGAAAAGAATTGATTCAGTGAAAGTGATGAGCCATTATAGTGAAGAAAGTATATTGAGAAAGATAAAATTGGAAAAATTAGAAGTTGAGGATTGCTATATAGAAGAGACCCGTGAAGATGAAGCAAAGAGAATGAAACATAATGGACAAGAGTTAAAAGTGAAGATGGCTCAATTTTTTCGGTAGAAAATTTGAAACAAATTTATTTTCCCAACCAAGATAGATCGGCGGCTACCAAAAGGCAAGCCGACCGAGCGCAATGAAATATATATGTTGGAATGTTCGTGGATTGGGGAATCCACAGGCAGTGCGGAGGCTTCAGTTTTTGTTGAAGCAATATAATCCCCAAGTGGCCTTCTTTATGGAGACCAAAATAGATAGAAAGCGTATTGAAAAGATCAGAAGGAGATGTTGTTTTGAGAATGGGATTGATGTTGGAGCAGAAGGTTCTCGAGGTGGAATCTATCTGGCATGGAAAAAAGAAGTTACGGTTAGTCTAAAAACTTTCTCAAAAAGTCACATTGATTTGTTGATCAAAGAGGACAGTGTTAATGAAGAATGAAGATTTACAGGGTTTTATGGTTCACCTTATGTAAGTCATAAAAGTGCCTCATGGAATTTACTAAGGACCTTGCGTCAAGAAAAAAAATCATCCTTGTTAGAATTCAGAAACAATAATTGATAATTAAACAATTTTAACAAAAGTGTAATTCTATAAACCATAGCCAATAGTGCTTTGTTTAGTATCCTAGTGAAAATAGTTTCTACTGCAGCTTGGGATGAAGGAAAGTGGTGGCGATGACAGTTTTGAAGGAGATGAGATCTCCCTTTTGGCAGAAGAACTCATTCAACTATCGGTCAAAAGCTAGATGGTGGAACCAAATGAAAAGCCAACTCTGATTTGTACTATATGGATAGAGAAATCCTAAAATCCTGATAGCTTTAGGGCACAGATGAGGAGTATATAGAAAACAAAGAAAAAATTTGAGATTCAATTGGTAGAGCAAAATCTCTTTTTGATCGTGTTTGAAATTGAAGAAAATTTAGAGACAGTTCTAGAAGGTTAGCCATGGTTATTTCAAAAAAACTTAGGTATTTTTTATCATTTGACTAAACCGATGGAAAGAAGTCAAATCAAGCTTAATTCATCCCTGTTCTGGATCAAGTAGGGCCATGCTTGCCAGAATTTGATAAAAAAGATCTACTACATGCTATTGTGGTTACTTTTGGAGGCGTACTTAGATCTAAAATTAATGGTGAATTTTGTCGTCTTAGAATTAAATTAAATGTACAGAAACCCCTTCGTAGGGGTATTTTGTCTCACTAGACAATCAAAGGAAATCTTGGATCTCTTTTAAGAATGAAAAACTATCGACATTCTATTTTAGATGTGGAAGGATGGGGCATGGTCTCCAAGAATGTATTGGGATAAAACCTGCAGAAAAAAACAAAATTAGAGATGATCCACCTTATTCTTTAGCGTTAAAAGTAGAATTAAATTTACTCAGAATAGAAAGTTTAAAGTTTAATGCCCTCTCAAAGAAGATACAGCCTCAATGTTCGTATATAGGAATTATGGAGAAGATTCAAGAGATGAATCCAAAAAAAGAGGATGAAAATGCCATGGTCCAGAGAGTACAAGATAATTTACAATCAATAGAAGAAGAGAAAGTGACGAAGATATAAGAGGAAGGGGCGGCCGTGGAAGAGAAAGTGAATGGGAGGAACACTTCACGTGAAGAAACTTTGAAACCAGTCAGGAAAACAAGCTGGAAAAGAATTGATTCAGCGAAAGTGATGAGCCATTATAGTGAAGAAAGTATATTGAGAAAGAGAAAATTGGTAGAAATAGAAGTTGAAGATTGCTGTACAGAAGAGACCCGTGAAGATGAAGCAAAGAGAATGAAACATGATAGACAAGAGTTAAAAAGCGAAGATGGCTCAATTTTGTCGATAGAAAATATGAAACTATAATATCCTGAATATAGGGGTATGCATTTTAACTTAATTGTATGTGGTTGCATGCCTATGTATAGTTGAGTGTGCTTTGGGAGTTTTAGGAACTTCAGTATGTAAGAGAATGCACTAGAAAAATATTAAATTTTTTTAGGTCCCAAGATGAAGCTAAGCAAGATAGGCTTTAAGAAAAATTGGCATGAGATTTTAATCATAACAAGTCAATTGGCAAAGTGGTGTTGGCGCATGGGTGAATACATGAGGGGAGAGGTTCGAATCCCTTAGCTAGCAATTGGAAGGATAATTTTTGCTCTCTTTCCTATAGTTTCGGTCAAGCCTTATCTAGTATGAATGGACTTTCCTTTATTTTTGGATAGTAGACCAAAGAGAAAAGGCAAATTAGTAGTTATGGTATGGAATCATGAGATTATGGAAGGATAAGGGGACAAAAGGCTTGAAGAGTGGGTGGTGTTTTGGAAGCTTTTCCATGGTCATTTGACCATGAATCTAGATGGCATAAGGGGCTAAGGGGATTGGTTTAATTGTGATAGGGATTAAGGGAATGATAGGGAAGAAATGAGGAGGAAAAAGGGGGATTATGTTGGCATGTGTGTTGGCCGAATTTTGTAATGGGGTTAGGGGGTGATAGTTGGCCAAAACTTAACAATTTGTGCATCTTTTCACTTTTCTCCAAAAGCTCTCTCCTTAGTCGAAACTCTCTTAAAGGTTTGGGTGTTTATTTTGTTGAGTTTCTTTTGTGTGGTGCCAAAATTCTAATGCCATCAAAGTGCCATATTGGCCATTTTCTTTTGACAAAAATTTGTTCCATTCTCTCTTAAATCTTACCCTTTTCTCTCATAAGTTGAACCACATCAAAATTTACCATTCTCCATTTGTACACTTTGGCCGAATCATACTAGCACCAAGGGCATTTCTCATCTTTTTCTTTTCCTTTCTCTTTCTCTTTCTCTTTCTTTTTCTCTTTCTCTTTTCTCCTTCTCTTAACCGAAACCATCTTCCACCATAATCGAAACCACCATTCTCTTTCTTCTCTTTTGTTAAAATCGAACCATTCTCCATTTTCACCATCTTCTTTCTTTTCTTTTGTTAAAAACTGAAACCACCATAGCCGAAACCACCATCTTCTCTCTTCTCTTTTTGTCCAAGCTGAAATCACCATTTCTTTTCTTTTTAATTGCTAAGGCCGAATCTCTCTATAGTTCAAGTAAGGGTGAATCAATCTCCGTGTTACGAGTAAGGATTTTCTATCAATCGTTTTCTTTATTTTCTTTTGGATTAGCCGATTTTAGGAATCTAATCCTCTTAATTTCTCCTTGGCCAAATCTTTGAAGGGGATTTTAAGGATTCTTTTTGTAACCAACGATTAAGGAGAGATCATTCGGGATCATTCAAGATAAGGATTGCTATATTATTGGTTATATCATTTTTAGATAGATTACTAATCGACTTCATTTTAGGGGACTCTATCGCTCGGACATTTCCCGTAAACGTAAGATTTTGGGACTAACAAAATAGGTTCGAAAAGAGCGGTAAGGAGTGTTTGGAAGAGGGGTGGTTCTATTATACCCTCAAACTTCAAACGAAGGGCTGTATCGGGGATCCGAGACTTTCCACCGGGTTGTGGACCCTCTGCCAACAAAGATCGATTATTTGAAGTCGTGCGTACACCCGAGCCACTTTCTGTTTGTGGTTTGTCATCGGATTCTGATCCATCCATTGGAGATAAACCACATATATCATTTGTCCAAGATTCCAAGGGTAAGGAATTAGATTATTTATCAATAGTATAGTTTTATAAGTAATAGTGTGTTCTAATCAAGTGTGATAATAATTAGGTGTTGACGAGCGGGAAGGTATCGTTATCACTGTCATAAGGTGTGTAACATTATACTAAATTTCTCATAGATCTAAAATAAATATGATTTGTATGGAAATATGTATGATAATGGTTGTGAGTACCATTCGGTGGTATACGATATTCGTGTATGTTACCCCATTACTTCGTTAATAATGCTATATGCATAAATATGAAATAAGTATGACTGTTGTGATTTTGGGGTATATTGCATAAAATTTGAATAATATGTATGTGCATGGGCATATGGGTGTTATTGATAAAGGGAAGTGTTCGTGGTTTTACCACATTATCCGTGACTTTGGTCACATAATATGAATCCGGTGACTTTGGTCACATATATGAATCCGGTGACTTCGGTCACATATGTGATTTCGGTGACTTCGGTCACAATTATCTGGTGGCCATGGCACAAAATTATAAGGGCGATGTGCATGTTGACTGCAGCAACTGCCTTCGATGGTGTGTAGCGGATAGAGGGTCGATTTAGTAATCCCTACGGTGTGATTGGTAGGTACGGGTGGTGTGTAGCAGACGGATAATTAGGTGGGCTCGAGATTGCATTTCATTTATATATTTATATATGATTTAATCGATTTTATCTAATTTGATATCAAACGGGCTTATGACCTAATATATTCTAAATGGGCTTAATGACTTTGATCGATTGGGCTTTTAGTGTTATGTTACACATTGAGTCTGTGACTCACCCTTTTTTTGGGATATATTTTCAGGTGACGCTTAGCGTGATGGATCGGGTCAGCGAGGACTACATGGTGGCCATTGCTCAATTTAGCATTTCGGAGTTTCTTTTAATTAAACCTATTAAGTTTATTTTTATTAATTAGGATTTATTTTGGGTTATGTTATTTTTGTAATAAGGCCACTATGAACTATTTAAACTTTACGCTTTTAGATTTTAATCCGCTACAAAAAATATTTACTAAATATTTAAATGTTTTTCTAAAAATAACTTAAACTGCTTTTGATACCTAAACATATATGGTTTTATAATAATAAATAATTTTTCATAAAAATTGATTTTCTTTTAACTTATAATTTTTCTCTTAAAGATAATGTTTAAGAAGATACAAATTTATTTTACAATACGATTTCAATGCGAATAATTAAGTTAACTCATTTTATACTGAAACTATCATATTTTCTTTATAAACAAAATGAGATTTAATTGAAGATTTACTCGAGGACCATATCAAATCCGATTGGGCTTTTGGTAGGGTTTGGGGTGTTTCAACTTGGTATCGAGCCAGATTTAAATTCTCGGCCTTGGGTTTTGAAGCCCACAACGTTTTCAAAATTAGGCCCAAATGACTTTTGAAAATTTTCTTTAGTTAAAATGGTTTTATAGAAGCATGCTTTTAGAGTTCTCGGCCAGTCCATCGTAAGTTCTTTTGTTGATAAATTGATGTGAATGTATGATATTTTAAGTGATAAGCCTAAGGAAACTATACTTTAGAGATATGGACCCTAGGTGTATGTGTACTTCTACGGAAAAACCGAATAAATCTTTGTTACATAAAACTTTCTTTAAACAAGAAGTGAAAAGACTCTAATACATAAAACTTTTTAAGTAAAAAATAGATAAGGCGCGTAGTAGACATGAGTTCTAGGGGCGTGGTGGTCGTAGGACGCAGCATGAGAGGCGAATGGTCGTGTTTCGGAACCGATTAGATCTGGTCAAGGTTTCAAAAATGAAGCTCGCCACCGACTATTGGGGTGGAATTTCAAGAGCAAACTGGAGGAGATGATTTGATGATCGCGAGCTATCTTTGCGAGTTTTGGAACAGTAGCGAGGAGCTAGTATGGGAAATGGGGCTCAAAAGTCGATGAGTGAGAGACTTAGATCAAATGGAGTGAGATTTTAGGGAGTATCTGGAGTAGCTCGAATGTAGCGAATCTTGGTTAGAGGCGGTCGAGAGGATCATGGACGATTTGGACCGCCTTGTTGAGGAAAAATTGAAAGGTCTTGTTTCACTACTTGTGATGAGGCCTATCAGTGGTGGCTCACTGTCAAGGAGAGTACCCCTGTGGATCGAGTGGATTGGGGGTATTTTAAGGTTAAGTTTAAAGGGAAATACGTCGGAGCTAGCTACATCGACTCTCAGAGAAAGGCGTTCATGAATTTAGTGCAAGGAAATAAGTCGATAGCTGAGTATGAAGTAGAGTTCTTGCGACTTAGCCAATATGCTAGAGGGATAGTAACTACTGATTATGAGCGGTGTGTCAGATTCGAGGATGGACTGAAAGATGAGCTTCGAGTGTTGATCGCTCCGCATCGGGAAAGAGACTTTGCAGTCTTAGTGGATAGGGCAAGGATAACTGAAGAAGTTAAGCGATGAGAGGCGTAAGCGGGACCGGGATGAATAAGAATAAGAAGAGCTATGGGTCTTCAGGGTCATCCGGGAATTTTCAGAGGAAACCTATAGTTGATGGGCGCGAGGTCGACAAGTTGCCGGAGGACAATATCGTACTTGTGCTCAATGTGGGAAGATGCACCGGAGAATGTTGGAAAAAGGCGGGATGTTTCAAGTCTGGTCTAAAGATCATATGATGAAGGATTGCCCGATGAATTCAGATAAGAACAAACCAATGGTCGGGGTGTTAATCAGTGGCGAGAGGTGGGCAATGGCCCGGTAAAAGGGTCGTGGTCCAAATGGAAGAAGTAATGGTTACGGTAGAGGTCGCGGGACTCAGCAGAGGCGATGGTAGCTCTGAGGCGAGACAGCCAGGTTTGGTATATGCAGTTCATCGAGAGAGGATAGTGGCCTTTTGATGTTATCACGAGTACGTTTCTGATTTCTGGGTTGCCCTTTATTGCCTTGATAGATATAGGGTCAACTCATTCTTACATCTCTAGTGAAGTATCTGGAACTCTGCATGTGACTTCTGAGACTGTACCTAGGAAGATGACTGTACTTAGTCTTTTAGGACTGACTGTAATAATAGATAAACTCTTTAAGGAAGTACCTTTAGAGGTTCAAGGGACGCTTGATTTTGGTGATTTAATGGAGTTACCATTGGAATTTGACCGATCTTAGGCATGGATTGGCTAGTGAAGTATCGTGCAAATATGGATTGTCTTTGCTAAGCGAATGTCATTAAAACTATTGATGACAAAGAAGTGGTGGTGATGGGTGAGAGACAAAATTACTTATCAAATGTAGTATCTGCCCTTAAGGCAGAAAAGATGGTTAGAAAGGGATGTGTAGCTTTTCTGATGTTGGTTAGTGCCTTGGAGGTTAATGAAGCAACTGTTGAAGAGGTCAGGATTGTGAGTGAATTTGTGGATGTTTTTCCGGAAGAACTTTCAGGATTGCCTCCGGATCGAGAGGTAGAATTTGGTATTGACTTGTTGCCTGGAACGGCGCCAGTTTCTATTGCTCCGTATAGAATGGCACCAAAGGAGTTGATTGAGCTTAAGGCTCAAATCCAGGAGTTGCTTGATCGTGGGTTTATCCGACCTAGTGTGTCTCCATGGGGAGCATCGGTCTTGTTTGTAAAGAAGAAGGACGGAACAATGAGAATGTGTATAGATTACCGGCAGTTGAATAAGCTGACCATCAAGAACAAGTATCCTTTGCCAAGGATCGACGACTTGTTCGATCGACAAGGAGCTACGGTATTCTCAAAGATAGATCTAAGGTCGGGGTATCATCAGCTTAAGGTGAAAGAAGCGGATATCCATAAGACGACTTTCCGAACTAGATATGGTCATTATGAGTTTTGGTAATGCCGTTCGGATTGACGAACGCCCAAATTGCGTTCATGGATATGATGAATCGGGTTTTCAACCCTACTTGGATCGATTAAATCGTGGTGTTCATAGACAACATCCTAGTGTATTCTAAGTGCGAGATAGAGCATGATGAGCATCTCGGATAGTGTTGCAAGTGTTAAAGGAGAAGAAGCTTTATGCCAAATTCAGCAAGTGTAAATTTTGGTGAAGGAAGTTGCGCTTTTTAGGCCATGTGATGTCGGCGGAAGGAATAAGGGTAGATCCTCGGAAGATTGAAAAGACTAGATTGGAAACCACCTAAGTCCGTGAATCGAGGTTCGCATTTCTTGGGATTAGCGAGCTACTACTGAGAAGATTAGTGAAGGATTTTCATCGATAAATGCACCTTTAACGAAATTATTGCGAAAGGAGGTACCTTTCGTATGGGCGGATAAGCAAAGAGAGCTTTGAGAAGCTTAAGAAGGTTTTATTTGAAGCTCGGCTTTGATTCGACTGAGGTAGGGAAGAATTTCGTGGTGTATTGTGGCGCTTCTCACGAGGATTAGGATGTGTTTTGATGCAAGACGGAAGGTAGTTGTGTATGCATCTCGACAATTGAGGCCACACGAGGTTAACTATCCGACGCATGACTTGGAGTTAGCAGCTGTAGTCTTTGCTCTTAAGGTATGGAGGAATTATTTATATGGGGAAAAGTCATGATATACATGACCACAAGAGTTCCAAATATCTGGCGACTCGAAGGAGCTGAATTTGAGGCAATGAAGGTGGGTAGAGTTGTTGAAAGACTATGGTGTTTCTATAGAGTACCACCGGGCATGGCAAATGTGGTGGCGGGCGCTCTAAGTCGGAAAGTGGTGTCAGATCTAAGGGCGATGTTTACACATCTTAGTCTTTATGATGATGGAAGCTTGTTGGCAGAATTACAAGTAAAGCCGATGTGGTTGAGTCAGGTGAAAGAAAGACAGTTAGTAGATGATAATCGAGTACCAAGCTTGGAAAAGTGCGAATAGGAATTAGAAGATTATGGTATTAATGATGATGGGGAATTGTGTTTCAAAGGTAAAGTCGTATGTAGAAGAATTAGGAGTTGAGGCAAAGGATTCTTCGAGAGTCGCATGGTAGCCCTTATGCTATGCATCCCGGAGGAAGTAAGTTATACCGAGATTTCTGAGATCGGTTTTGGTGGCTTTGGTCTTAAGCGGAAGTTACGAATTAGTAGGAAAGTGTTTAACGTGTCAACAAGTCAAAATTTGAACATCAAGTACCTTCTGGATTGCTTCACCGATAAAGATTCGCAGATGGAAGTGGGAGAGAATCACCATGGACTTTGTTAGTGGGCTTTCCCTCGCCTACTAAGAAAGACTTCGGTTTGGGTGATAGTGGACCGATTGATGAAATCTGCACATTTTATCCTAGTTTGGATTGATTACTCTTTGCAGAAATTGGCAAAGTTGTATGTGACTGAGATTGTGAGATTGCATGGAGTGCCGATGTCAATTATTTCGGATAGGGATCCGAGGTTTACATCTCGATTTTGGAAAGCATTGCATCAGGCTTTGGGCACCAGATTGGACTTCAAGATGCGGCATTTCATCCACAAATCGGACGGCCATCCGGCGAGTAATCCAAGTCTTAGAGGATATGTTAAGAGGATGTGTGATAGATTTCAGAGGAAGCTGGGAGGAGTTCTTACCTTTAGCAGAATTTACGTACAACAACAGTTACCAAGCCAGTATTCGGATGGCACCGTATGAAGCACTATATGGACGAAAGTGTTGCACTCCTACGTGTTGGACAGAATTAGGGGAACGTCAAGTTTTGGGTCCAGAAATAGTGGCTGAATCCGAAGAAAAAGTTAAGGTAATTCGGGCTCGGTTAAAGGAAGCGTCTAACAGGCAAAAGTCGTATGTAAATCTTAAGCGGAAGGACATAGAGTTTGCTGTAGGGGATCAAGTGTTCCTAAAGGTTTCACCTTGGAAAAAGGTGATGAGATTAGGTCGCAAAGGGAAGTTAAGTCCCAGGTTCATAGGACCTTATCGGGTTTTGAAGCGAGTCGGACCAGTGGCATATCAGTTAGAATTGCCTTCAGAATTGAAGCAAATGCACGATGTGTTCCATGTTTCAATGTTACGTCATTACCGGTCAGATCCATCTCATGTAGTGCCAGTTGAGGAAGTGGAATTAAGACCAGATTTATCTTACGAAGAGGAGCCAATTCAAATTCTGGAACGGGATGTAAAGGTGTTACTGAGAAAGTCAGTTCCTCTCGTCAACGTGTTATGGCGTAATCATGGATTGAAAGAAGCTTCGTGGGAGCCAGAGGAAACAATGCGACAGCAATACCCTCACTTGTTCTAACCAGGTAATTTCGAGGTCGAAATTATTTTTAAGGGGGGTAGAACTGTAATATCCTGAATATAGGGGTATGCATTTTAACTTAATTGTATGTGGTTGCATGCCTATGTATAGTTGAGTGTGCTTTGGGAGTTTTAGGAACTTCAGTATGTAAATGCACTAGAAAAATATTAAATTTTTTTAGGTCCCAAGATGAAGCTAAGCAAGACAGGCTTTATGAAAAATTGGCATGAGATTTTAATCATAACTAGTCAATTGGCAAAGGGGTGTTGACGCATGGGTGAATACATGAGGGGGGAGGTCCAAATCCCTTAGCTAGCAATTGGAAGGATTTTAATTTTTGCTCTCTTTCCTATAGTGTCAGTCAAGCCTTATCTGGTATGAATGGACTTTCCTTTATTTTTGGATAGTAGACCAAAGAGAAAAGGCAAATTAGTAGTTATGGTATGGAATCATGAGATTATGGAAGGATAAGGGGACAAAAGGCTTGAAGAGTGGGTGGTGTTTTGGAAGCTTTTCCATGGTCATTTGACGATGAACCTAGACGGCATAAGGGGCTATGGGGATTGGTTTAATTGTGATAGGAATTAAGGGAATGATAGGGAAGAAATGAGGAGGAAAAAGGGGGATTATGTTGGCATGTGTGTTGGCCAAATTTTGTAATGGGGTTAGGGGGTGATAGTTGGCCAAAACTTAACAATTTGTGCATCTTTTCACTTTTCTCCAAAAGCTCTCTCCTTGGCCGAAACTCTCTTAAAGGTTTGGATGTTTATTTTGTTGAGTTTCTTTTGTGTGGTGCCGAAATTCTAATGCCATCAAAGTGCCATATTGGCCATTTTCTTTTGACAAAAATTTGTTCCATTCTCTCTTAAATCTTACCCTTTTCTTTCATAAGTTGAACCACATCAAAATTTACCATTCTCCATTTGTACACTTTGGCCGAATCATACTAGCACCAAGGGCATTTCTCATCTTTTTCTTTTCCTTTCTCTTTCTCTTTCTCTTTCTTTTTCTCTTTCTCTTTTCTCCTTCTCTTAACCGAAACCATCTTTCACCATAACCGAAACCACCATTCTCTTTCTTCTCTTTTGTTAAAACTGAACCATTCTCCATTTTCACCATCTTCTTTCTTTTCTTTTGTTAAAAACTGAAACCATCATAGCCTAAACCACCATCTTCTCTCTTCTCTTTTTGTCCAAGCCGAAATCACCATTTCTTTTCTTTTTAATTGCTAAGGCTGAATCCCTCTATAGTTCAAGTAAGGGTGAATCAATCTCCGTGTTACGAGTAAGGGTTTTCTATCAATCGTTTTCTTTATTTTCTTTTGGATTAGCCGATTTTAGGAATCTAATCCTCTTAATTTCTCCTTGGCCGAATCTGTGAAGGGGATTTTAAGGATTCTTTTTGTAACCAACGATTAAGGAGAGATCATTTGGGATCATTAAAGGTAAGGATTATTATATTATTGGTTATATCGTTTTTAGATAGATTACTAATCGACTTCATTTTAGGGGACTCTATCGCTCAGACATTTCCCGTAAACGTAAGATTTTGGGACTAACAAAATAGGTTCGAAAAGAGCGGTAAGGAGTGTTTGGAAGAGGGGTGGTTCTGTTATACCCTCAAACTTCAAAGGAAGGTCTGTATCGGGGATCTGAGACTTTCCACCGGGTTGTGGACCCTCTGTCAACAAAGATCGATTAGTTGAAGTCGTGCGTACACCCGAGCCACTTTTTGTTCGTGGTTTGTCATCGGATTCTGATCTATCCATTGGAGATAAACCACATATATCAGTTGTCCGAGATTCCGAGGGTAATGAATTAGATTATTCATCAATAGTATAGTTTTATAAGTAATAGTGTGTTCTAATCAAGTGTGATAATAATTAGGTGTTGACGAGCGGGAAGGTATCATTATCACTATCATAAGGTGTGTAACATTATACTAAATTTCTCATAGATCTAAAATAAATATGATTTGTATGAAAATATGTATGATAATGGTTGTGAGTACCATTCGGTGGTATACGATATTCGTGTATGTTACCCCATTACCGTTAATAATGCTATATGCATAAATATGAAATAAGTATGACTGTTGTGATTTTGGGGTATATTGCATAAAATTTGAATAATATGTATGTGCATGGGCATATGGGTGTTATTGATAAAGGGAAGTGTTCGGTGGTTTTACCACATTATCCTATGACTTGGTCACATAATATGAATCCGGTGACTTGGTCACATATATGAATCTGGTGACTTGGTCACATATGTGAATCCGGTGACTTGATCACAATTATCTAGTGGCCATGGCACAAAATTATAAGGCGATGTGCATGTTGACTGCGCAAAGAATCGCCTTCGATGGTGTGTAGCGGATAGAGGTCGATTTAGTAATCCCAGGTGTGATTGGTAGGTACGGTGGTGTGTAGCGGATGGATAATTAGGTGGGCTCGGGATTGCATTTCATTTATATATTTATATGTGATTTAATCAATTTTATCTAATTTGATATCAAACGGGCTTATGACCTAATATGTTCTAAATGGGCTTAATGACTTTGATCGATTGGGCTTTTAGTGTTATGTTACACATTGAGTCGTGACTCACCCTTTTTGGGATATATTTTCGGTGGCGCTTAGCGTGATGGATCGGGTCGTGAGGACTACGTGGTGGCCATTGCTCAATTTAGCATTTGGAGTTTCTTTTAATTAAACCTATTAAGTTTATTTTTATTAATTAGGATTTATTTTGGGTTATGTTATTTTTGTAATAAGGCCGCTATGAACTGCTTAAACTTTACGTTTTTAGATTTTAACCGCTACGAACAAATATTTACTAAATAATTAAATGTTTTTCTAAAATAACTTAAACTGCTTTTGATACCTAAACATATATGGTTTTATAATAATAAATAATTTTTCATAAAAATTGATTTTCTTTTAACTTATAATTTTTCTCTTAAAGATAATGTTTAAGAAGATACAAATTTATTTTACAATACGATTTCAATGTGAATAATTAAGTTAATCTGTTTTATACGAAACTATCATATTTTCTTTATAAACAAAATGAGATTTAATTGAAGATTTACTCGAGGAACATATCAAATCCGGTCAGGCTTTTGGGCCGGGTTTAAGGTGTTTCAGAAACACATTTATTTTCCCAACCAAGATAGATCGGTGGCTGCCAAAAGGCAAGCCTACCTGGTGCAATGAAAACTATATGTTGGAATGCCCGTGGATTGGGGAATCCACGGGCAATATGGAGGCTTCAGTTTTTGCTGAAGCAACATAATCCCCAAATGGTCTTCATTATGAAGACCAAAATATATGGAAAGTGTATGGAAAAGTTCAGAAGGAGATGTGGTTTTCCGAATGGGATTGATGTAGGAGTAGAATGTTCTCGAGGTGGAATCTGTCTAGCATGGAAAGAAGAAATTACGGTTAGTCTAAAAACTTTCTCAAAAAGTCACATTGATGTGTTGATCAAAGAGGACAGTGTTAATGAAGAATAGAGATTTACAGGGTTTTATGGTTTACCTTATGTAAGTAATCATGGAATTTACTTAGGATCTTGGGTCATGAACAAAATCATCATTGGCTAGTAAGTGGTGACTTTAATGAAATAATTTATTCTTTTGAAAAAAAGTGGAGGTCAACTGAAGGAGGAGAAAAGAATAGAAGCCTTCCGTGAGGTTTTAAAGGAATGTCAACTAATGGACGTGGGTTATACAGGGCTATGGTTTACATGGGAGAGAGGGAATCTACCAGAAACAAATATTAAAGAGAGATTGGATAGGGGCGTTGCGAATGAAAAATGGATGCATCTCTTTCCAAAGGGAAATATTAATCACTTAATACACTCGACATCAGATCATTTCCCTCTTTTTATTAGTAGAAATAATGAAAAAAAAGTTATAAGGGGATTCCAAGATTTAAATTTGAGGCATGGTGGACTGTGGAGGAGTCGATTGAACAAGAAATTAAGAAATCATGGGAGGCATCAAATGGATCGATCTTTGAAAAACTTGAAAGACTACAAATCAGTTTGATAAGATGGGAAAGCTTAATAAAGAACGGTCGAGACGGTTTGAAAAGTAAGCTTGCAAAGGAAATAAAAAATCTAACAGAAAGGGAGAGGGATGATGAAACAATGGCAAAGTTAATTCATACTAGAATTCGACTCAATATAGAGATTGATAAAGATGAAATGTATTGGGAACAAAGGGCATGGGCCAATTGGTTTTAATTAGGGGATAAGAATTCAACCTTTTTTCATAAATATGCCTTAGTTCGTAGACAAATTAACACAATTACTAGGATAGAATCAGATGAAGGGAAGGAAATTTCTGATGAATCAGCAATTAATGAGGCCGCTTCAAACTACTTCTAGAATCTATTTTCGTCTAATGGAGTGGGGAATTTATCCCACCGCTTAAAGGGCATTAGCACTAATATTTCCTCTGACATCAATACAGCTTTGTTAGCACGGCAGAAGAGGTTTATTCAGTGTTGAAAGGAATGGGGCCCACTAAAGCTCTAGGTTGTGATGGTTTTTCGGCATTATTTTTTCAGAAGTTCTGGCACATTATGGGTAAAGATGTCGAAACTTTTTGTCTGGGAATTTTAAATGATGGTAAGGATTTTGACTATTTAAACCTTATGGATATAGTGCTTATTCCAAAAACCCTAAACTCCACAAGCCTTGTCAATTTCAGACCTATTAGTTTATGCACAGTTATCTACAAAATTGTAGCCAAAACAATAGCAAATCGACTTCAAGAATTTATTGGAAGATGTATTGACAGTGCTCAAAGTGCTTTCGTTCGAGGAAGTTAATCTCTGACAATGTGCTGCTAGCGTATGAAGTTTTACATATGTTACTCCAAAAACTTATGGGGAAAAAAGGATTCATGGCAGTGAAATTAGACATGAGCAAAGCTTATGATAGAGTTGAATAGGCTTTTTTAAAGGAAGTAATGCTTTGGATGGGATTCGCAGAGGAATTGGCAACATTAGTTATGAGATGTATTTCCACAGTCTCTTATGCAGTGAACATTAATGGGAGTAGAGGCAATGTTTTTAAACCTACTAGAGGACTCCGTCAAGGTGACCCACTTAGCCCTTTTCTTTTTTGATATGCAGCGAGGGACTTTCATCTTTGATAAGGTTGGCAATAAGAGAGGGTTTGTTAAAAGTAGTAAAGGCTAACAGAAGGGGACTGGCAATATCAAACCTACTGTTTGCAGATGATTGTATTTTGTTTAGTGAAGCTACAAATAGAGGAACAATGATTTTGAAAGATATTTTGAAGGAATATGAACGATGCTCTGGCCAATGCGTTAACTTTATTCAATCAAATATTTTCTATAGTTCTAACACAGCAGAGGGGGAAAAGAAGAAATATCGATTGTAATGGGTGTAAGGTGCTCAACAAATCTGGAAAAATATCTCGGACTTCCTAATGTGGTAGGAAGATAGAAGAAGCAATCTTTTCAAAATTTCAAGGATAGGGTTAAGAAGAGAATTGAAAAATGGAGTACAAGGCTTCTATCATAAGGGGGAAAGGAGGTTTTTATAAAATTTGTGCTTCAAGCAATACCAACTTATGCTATGACATGCTTTCTTCTACCAAAGTCTCTAGGTGGGGAATTAGAAAATATTTTCGCTAAAGTCTGGTGGCAAAAAGGATAGGGAAAGAAAAGGATACATTGGTGCCAATGAAAATTCATGTGTCGCCCAAACGAGGAGGGGGGAATGGGTTTTAGAAACATGGCTTTGTTCAACATTTACCTACTATCTAAACTAGGATGGAGGATAATTAATAATCAAAATTCTCTTGTTAAGCAAGTGTTTAAAGCCAAATATTTTTCGAATGATCAAATTTTAAATTCTCATTTGGGAAATTCAAGTTCTTATATATGGAAAAGTATCTGGGTGGCTAAAGGTATTTTGGCAAAAGGACTTTGCTGGCGAGTGGGTACAGGTATTTATATCTCTATTAATGATGATGCTTGGATTCCAGATGCAGTAAATTTTAGATTATCTTCAGTGGTTAATTCTGTAACACCCCAAACCTGGCCCATGAGTCCTGACCGGATCTGGCATGTCACGGAGTAAAACGATTTGAAACATTTTGAGTGTTTGGTGAAAATTTGATAAAATTTGGCTAAGGTATTAAAACAGTGTTTGAAAACTCAGTTGAAATTATTTTTGAAAACGTGGTTGTGTTGATAAATCCTTTTAAGACGTTTGATCATGTACAATTTTAAAATTTGTCAAGATTATAGTTGACTTGGTTTATTTTTGTTACCCGATGGTAACATCTTTGAAAAACCCGTAGGAGTTACTTAGTTGGAAAAAGTTACTTTTAACCGGTTCACTTAACATTTATAAATATCATTTGTAATATAACATAAGTAAAGTAAAACAGTAAAATAAACATCCAAAAAAAATAATTAGCGGCCTTATTACAACCCAAAATAAAAAGGCTTAGAAAATAAATAATATTAACTATAACAAAGTAAATTCAAATCCAACGATAAGCATGGCCGCCTCGAGTCCTCTTCGGCTCCATTTCTGTGATCTACTCATCTGTAAAATAGTAAGGGAAGGGTGAGTCACCAAGACTCAGTGTGTAAATCCCCCACCCGGAAATGTAACTCATACACGATTATTAATAAACATGCAAATATGCAACCCCACTAACCATCCGTATTCTTAACTACCCGTGTGGTCAAAACCACTGGTGGTCAAAACCACTGGTGACTAGTGTCACAATTTAAATGATGGGGCCAACCCATCGTGTGGTCAAAACCACTGATGACCATAGGTCACAAATGTCATAATGTGGTCAAAACCACTGGTGGTACCAAACCACTGGGACTTAGTCACAATTATCATCGGTGTGGTCAAAACCAATGGTGACCGAAGTCACATTAAATCTGATGGGGCCAACCCATCTTGTGGTCAAAACCACTGGTGACAGTCCATAAGATCATCCCCCTCCTCTCATCAATCCCACCATCATCATGCTTTCATAACAATATCATAATCCCATATATCATGCATTATGTACAACATATCATTTAACAGCATATGATGGCAAACTCAATCATAGATCATAGACAAAGTAATAGGGGACTTACCCGGAATCTATGCTTAAGCCCACAAGCAAATCACTACCATAATTAATAAGGCAACAATAAAGCAAAGTTTACTAATAAAGTGTGTAAAGAGTTTACACACCTGTCACTACCGAAATTCCTAGATCCCGAAGATCCGATCTACGACGCTAGATTCTTGACCCTTTAATCGGCCAACAATAGGGTTAGGGACTTTGGCCTATTCACCCAAACCAAAAAAAATACCAAAGGCTCTTGCGGCACTTACCTTAAATGGATTTGATTTCCAAACAAATCCCGAAGCCTTAATTAGCCCCTAAATCCATGGCACATATTAGTTTCGACATTTAAACATAAACTTTTTAACAAATGGCCCTTGGCCGAATGATGTATCCCACATACCATGCTGAACTTAAATCTCGAAAGACCTCTCAATTCTCCTTAACGCTAGCTTCTAGTGAGGGTTGCCAATCCAAGACCACGAATAGGTTTGGTTATACACAAGAATTGTGGTTAAACCTCATGGTTTCGGTGGCCAAAACAATAATAAAAGAATTAAACTTAGAGATCCTTACCACACTATTGAAATCCAAGCACCTTGGTTAGGGAGGATTGACCTTGCCCACAAAGAAACCTTGATTTCGGCACTTTAGGATGGTGAAGAGATAAACTCAAAGGGAAGGGAGATTGTGAGCCTATGAATTCGGTTTAAAGCTCTTGTTCAAAATCGACAAAGACACAATGGTTTTTGGCTTTCGAAACAAAATAGAAAAGAGGGAGAGGAGGGTGTAGGGAGATTCGGCCAGCAACCAATTTGGAGAAGAAAAGAAAAGAATTTTTTTCTATAAAATTCGGCCCCTCTCTTTAGTGATAAACCGAATGTGGATAGCCCCCCAATGAGTCCCATAATCGGCCATTACCTTCTTTTTGGTGATAAATTTCTAGCTTTTATCAAATTACATTTATCTTTTATTTATCCCTTAATCTCCTCTTAAACAAATAAAATGAAAATGCAATACTAACACTACTCCTCCAGCCGAACCCTAAAGCAAAAATTAAGCTTTATCCTCATCAATTTAAGAGTCCAAAATCAAGCCATTACTCTTCCCCCCTAACGCCAGCTTGCATAAAAAAAATAAAACCAATTGCTGCTTCTTAGGTTCGAACCTGGGACCTAAAGGAGCAACTGCCGCAGCCCTCTTATAACGCCCCATGCCATTCCTCCCAATTGACTTTCATGTCATAAAACCTCACCACTTATTTATAAGACCTTCCTGGGCCGATCACCCCAAAATAAAATGCCAAAATGCCACTCCAGCAGCTCGAACCTATAACCTGTGCCCATCTTCTCCTCCAACTCTTAAGTGGCGCATGAAAGCCACATAGCCAATTAGTTCTTTGTGTCATGCTTCTCTCGAAATTTACTTAAGCCTATCTCACCTAGCTCCCTCCTTTTAAACACTTAAAAAAAAATTTCAGGTCCTAAGTCGGGGCCTAGCTAAGGGGTTATTTCTAGACCCTAAAACATGTCAATAATCATAGTATTCATTCTTTCAAGCACACACATGGAGAAATAATCAAATTTTCAAACAACCTCTAATTAGGGATGTTCTGATTCTACCCCTTAAAAGAATTTGACCTCAAAATTACTTGGATCGGAAAGAGTGGGGTATTCTTTGTCGCATCACATCCTCGGGTTCCCATGTGGCCTCCTCCGTACCATGGTTTCACCATAACACCTTCACCAAAGGCACTGACTTCCTACATAAAACTTTGATATCTCGATCCAAAATCTGTACCGGCTCCTCCTCGAAAGACAAGTTCGAGTTCACTTCAATTTCCTCAACCGGCACAACGTGTGAGGGATCTGAACGATAGCGCCTCAGCATTGAAACATGGAAGACATCATGGATCTGGCTCAATTCTGCTGGCAACTCAAGCTGGTAAGCTACCGGTCCCACACGTTTCAACACTGTGTATGGTCCGATAAATCTAGGGCTTAGCTTGCCCTTCCGGCCAAACCACAGCACCTTCTTCCAAGGTGATACCATCAAGAAGACCTTATCACCCATTGTATATTCAACCTCTCTGCGCTTAAGATCGGCGTAGGATTTTTGCCTGTTCGATGCCTCCTTAAGGCGAGCCCGAATTACTCTAACCTTATCCTCCGTCTCTGCCACTAACTCTGGACCCAACATCTGTCACTCTTTAGCTCCGTCCAACATGTTGGAGTACGGCATTTTTGACCATACAGTGCCTCATACGGTGCCATCTGAATACTCGCTTGATAACTGTTGTTATAAGCGAACTCAGCCAAGGGTAGATACTCCTCCCAACTACCACGGAAATCCAAAACACAGCCCCTTAACATATCTTCCAACACTTGGATTACCCTCTCAGATTGTCCATCAGACTATGGGTGAAAAGCCGTGCTGAAATTCAACTTCGTGCCTAACTCTTGATGTAGAGTCTTCCAAAATCTCGACGTAAACCGGGATCCCGATCTAAGATAATGGACACTGGCACTCCATGCAACCGCACTATCTCAGCGATATACAACTTGGCTAACCTTTGGAGCGAGTAGTCAACCCTTACCGATATGAAATGGGCTGACTTAGTCAATCGGTCTACTACCACCCAAATCGCATCTTTCTTCTTTGGGCGTGAGGGAAGCCCCTTACAAAATCCATAGTAATCTCCTCCCACTTCCTTTGTGGAATCATTCTTGGTCAGTAACAACCCGATGGCAATTGATGCTCAGCTTTAACTTGCTGGCATGTTAGACACTTGCCCACTAACTCGGTTACTTCCCGCTTGAGACCCGGCCACCAAAACTGCTCCCTTAAATCTCGATACATCTTACTGCTTCCCGGATGCATAGCGTACGCACTGCTATGAGCTTCTTTAAGGATTTGCTACCTCAACTCATCATCCTTAGGCATGCATACTCTCCCCTGAAAGTACAACACTCTATCACTACCCAAGCTAAAATCTTCGGCCTCACCATTCTGTACTTGCAACCTTCGAGTATTGAGCTCCATCGATGTCGCCTTTCTTTGACCTCATCAATCCAAGGCGCTTCACTTGCAATTCCACCAAAAGGCTCCCATCCTCATAGAGACTTAGATGAGCAAACATTGCTCGCAAAATCGCTACCACCTTTCGGCTCAATGCATCAGCTACCACATTAGCCTTCCCGGATGGTATTCGATTGAGCGATCGTAGTCCTTCAACAACTCAATCCACCTCTGCCGCCTCGATTTAAATCCTTACGAGTCGGGAGGTACTTCAGATTTTGTGATGCATGTACACTCTCGACTTCTCCCCATACTGAGATAGTGCCTCCAGATCTTCAAGTCAAAAACTACTGCCGCCAATTCTAAGTCATGTGTCGGGTAGTTACTTTCGTGAGGCCTCAACTGCCGTGACGCGTAAGCGACCACTTTCCTTCTTGCATCAACACACACCCTAAACCAGTATGCAATGCATCACTGTACACCGTGAACTCCTTCCCGGCCTCAGGCTGAATTAAGACTAGTGTTTCTGTCAAGATCCTCTTCAGCTTATTGAAACTCTCCTGCTGCTTCTCAGACCACACAAATGGAACTCTTTTTCTCAATAGCTTAGTCAACGGAGCTGCGATTAAGGAGAAATTTTCCATAAATCTCCTATAATATCCTGCCAACCCTAGAAAACTCTGAATTTCCGTAACCGACTTTGGTGGCTTCCACTCCAATACCGCCTCAATCTTACGGGGATCCATCCTGATGCCCTCAGCTGAAACTACATGCCCTAGAAAGGTTACCTCCTTGATCCAGAACTCACACTTGCTGAATTTGGCGTACAACTGTTTCTCCCTCAGAACTTACAGAACCACATGAAGATGTGCGTCATGCTCCTCCTCCCACTTCGAGTACACCAAAATGTCGTCTATGAAGACCACGATGAACTGATCCAGATAGGGTTGGAAAACCTGGTTCATCATGTCCATAAACGCGACCGGTGCATTCGTTAGACCAAAAGGCATTACCAGAAACTCGTAGTGCCCATATTGAGTACGGAATGCCATCTTGTAGACATTAGCCTACTTCACCTTAAGCTGATGGTACCCTGACCTAAGGTCAATCTTAGAGAACACCGATGCTCCTTTGAGTTGATCGAATAGATCGTCAATCCTGGGCAAGGGATACCGGTTCTTTATTGTCAACTTGTTCAGCTGCCGATAGTCTATGCACATCCTCATTGTCCCATCTTTCTTCTTGACAAAAAGCACTGGAGCTCCCCAAGGCGATACACTTGGTCGGATGAACCCTCTATCCAATAATTCCTGAATCTGTACCTTCAACTCTACCAATTCTTTCGGTGCCATCCGATACGGAGCTATAGATACTGACGCGGTTCCGGGTAACAGATCTATACCAAATTCAACCTCACGGTCCAGAGGTAGACCCGAAAGCTCCTCTGGAAACACATCAACATAGTCCCTTACAGTTCGGACATCTCCCATAGCAACATCCTTCGCTTCCAAGGCATAGACATGCACCACATAAGCTTTACAACCCTTCCTAACCATCTTTTCCACCTTCAACGCAGAAACCACATTAGACAAGTAATCTTCCTTTTACCTATCATCACCACCTCATCACCTTCCACGGTCTTTACTACCATGCGCTTAGCTGCGCAATCCAGGCTAGCCTGATACTTTACTAGCCAATCCATCCCAAGGATTAGGTCGAACTCCGGAGCAGTAGTTCCATCAAGTCGACCAAGAACACGACCCTTGGAGTTCTAGGGTGCGTCCTATAAAGTTTACTTACTTCTGAGTGACCTAGGGGCTTAATACAGTCATCTTCCGAGAAGTAAGCTCAGGGTCTAGATGCAGAGTTTCCACTACGCTACTAGCTATGTATGAGTGGGTTGAGCCAATGTCAATCAAAGTATTACAGGGTACACCAAAGATCAAGAACATACCAGTTATAACGTCCGGTGCGTCGCCCTCCTCTTGACGCCTCACGGCATAGACCAAATCGGGTTGCCTAGCCTCAGTACCACCGGTACCTCCCCTTGGTGCCCCACGACCTCTGCCAGCACCATTACCTCCTCTTCCTGCACCACGACCCCTCTGTGGCTGTTGGTTATCCCTTCTATTCGGTGCACGATCCTGACTCTCTGATCTCATCCTAGCTACTTTCTTCGGACAATCTCTAACTCGATGCTCCATGGACCCACACTCGAAGCATCCCCGATTACCATTCCAACACTCCCCCGTGTGAGACTTGCCACACCGAGCACACCGTGGTGGCCATTGAGGATTAGCAGCAGCAGGCCTAACAGCTTGATCCGACCCACCAAACCTTATCCACTTCTGCTGATTACCAGAGAACCTTGAAGGTCCGGAGCTCCTCTTATTCCAATTCCTATCTTGATTCCGTCTAACCGACTGTCTTACCCCTTCAACAACCTTAGACTTCTCCACTAGGACAGCGAACTCCCATTCCTGCTGTGGAGCTATCATCATCCTCAACTCATTTCTCAGCCTATCCTCGAATCTAACACAACGTTCATGCTCGGTACCCACAATACCATAAGCATACCTACTCAACCGGAGAAATTTGACCTCATACTCCGCCACTATCTTATTACCTTGAACCAGGTTCAAGAAAGCCTTCCGCTGGGCATCCACGTAACTAGTTCCGATATATTTCTTTTGATAGACATCCCTGAAGAATTCCCAGGTGAGATTTTCTGCCACCGTTCCATCCCTTACGGTGAGCCACCACTGATATGACTCATACCGAAGCAGAGATATTATGCCCTTCAACTTCTCCTCAGCTTTAAAATCTAGGTCACCCATGATCCTCTCAGTCGATTCCAACCAATACTCTGCTGCACGGGGTGCCACTCCGGAAACTCCTCTAAACACCTCTGCTCCGTTAGCTTGAGTCGTTCAACCACGATTCTGGGTTTCACGCACCTGCTTTGCCAAAGAACTCGTTCTAATACCCGTGTCTGACTTGAGATACAACATCATTACCACCGGTCTGATCTTAAAATTTAGTTTCCGTCACCGGCAGATCCGGTATCTCATTCCCAGACCCATGACCAGACCCTGCTGGCTTCGACAAGGTCATCCTACCTCTACCACAGCCACAGGGCGGACGTCCATGACCTCTTGTACTCATTTCTAACGATTGCGTTTATCTGTTTAAGAATTTTATGCATTAGTACCTTTGTTTCACTTGATTATCCGCGAAGAAATTTTATGATAAGAGTTTTAGGAGTGGTTCTTTCGTATCATACATGCACACAGTCCTTCTATTCATTCATTCAAAGAGACGTTTGTAGTTTTCATTGTGATTGTTTTTCCACTACCCAAGGTATTTCCATAATTTGTCCTACAGGGGTATTTTTGTAATTTTCCAAAAATAAAAAATTCTCGGAGGATTTTGTCAAAAAGTATTTTGGAACTCTTAAATTCCTGGGGTATTTTAAAAAATTTTGAAATCCAGAGGTATTTCGGTAATTTTGGACCTCTGGGGTATTTCGGTAATTTTTCACAAATCAAGGTGAATTTGAAAAATTTGATAAATCAGGGATATTTCAAAAGTTGTAAAACTTTGAGGGCTCTTTTTGAGAATTGAATTTTCCAAAACAATGATGTTACAAAATTTTTAAAAATCAGGGTTATTCTGGTAATTTTGTTGATTAGGGGTAATTTTGTAATTTCACTACTGGGGGTATTTTAGTAAAAATTTTTTTATAACAAGATTTCCAAAATTGGTTCTAACTGATTTCACAAAAGAAGGTTATTTTGAATTTTTCTTATTTGGAAATTTTTCATACGGAGGGTATTTTGGTAATTTATAAGCTAGGGGTATTTTGGTCATTTTTCAAGCTGAGGGGTATTTTGGTCATCTTTTTTTTAAAACAAGGTTTTAATTATCAAGTTTAGCCTGTGAGTGTGTCGGCTCAGCTAGGATGAACCGTTACTACGCACCAGGTAGGATTCAAGTGAGTAGGAGGTGAGTCACTTGGACTTCTTAAATACCAGGCTCCCACCGAATCCAATCCTAGACATGCGTATAACGACTGCCACATCCCCTACTCAGTGACAACTCACAGGGTTTTTTAGGGAATTACTAAATCTTATGCATTGTTCGTTGGGGTATGCTAACCCTAGGGTTCAACAACTTCTATTTTAATAGTCTACGTTCCCAATTTACCCTTCTACCCCTCATCAAATATTCACAAAGAAAATAGATAGAATTACTTACCTGGGCGGATTGGTGCCGGAGACTCGGTGCCATGCTGTTCAAGCAAAAAAAAACAATTTCCTAAAACATTCTAATAAGGCCTACTAACATAAACAAAACATTTTGGGCCTTGGGCCCCACAAATGAAGTTTTGAGCGGGCTCGATACCAAAATGTAACACTCCAAACTCGGCCCATGAGTCCTAAGGATCGGCATGTCACGAGTAAAACGATTTGAAACATTTTGAGTGTCTGGTGAAAATTTGATAAAATTTGGCTAAGGTATTAAAACAGTGTTTGAAAACTTCGATTGAAATTATTTTTGAAAACGTGGTTGTGTTGATAAATCCTTTTAAGACGTTTGATCATGTACAATTTTAAAATTTGTCAAGATTATAGTTGACTTGGTTTATTTTGTTACCCGATGGTAACATCTTTGAAAAACCCGTAGGAGTTACTTAGTTGGAAAAAGTTACTTTTAACCAGGTTCACTTAACATTTATAAATATCATTTGTAATATAACATAAGTAAAGTAAAACGATAAAATAAACATCCAAAAAAAATAATTAGCGGCCTTATTACAACCCAAAATAAAAAGACTTAGAAAATAAATAATATTAACTATAACAAAGTAAATTCAAATCCAACGATAAGCATGGCCGCCTCGAGTCCTCTCCGGCTCCATTTTCGCGATCTACTCATCTACAAAATAGTAAGGGAAGGGGTGAGTCACCAAGACTCAGTGTGTAAATCCCCCACCCGGAAATGTAACTCATACACAGATTATTAATAAACATGCAAATATGCAATCCCACTAACCATCCGTACTCCTTAACTACCCGTGTGGTCAAAACCTTTGGTGGTCAAAACCACTGGTGACTAGTGTCACAATTTAAATGATGGGGCCAACCCATCGTGTGGTCAAAACCATCGATGACCATAGGTCACAAATGTCATAATGTGGTCAAAACCTTTGGTGGTACCAAACCACCGGGACTTAGTCACAATTATCATCGGTGTGGTCAAAACCATGGAGACCAAGTCACATTAAATCGATGGGGCCAATCCATCTTGTGGTCAAAACCACTGGTGACAGTCCATAAGATCATCCCCCTCCTCTCATCAATCCCACCATCATCATGCTTTCATAACAATATCATAATCCCATATATCATGCATTATGTACAACATATCATTTAACAGCATATGATGGCAAACTCAATCATAGATCATAGACAAAGTAATAGGGGACTTACCCGGAATCCATGCTTAAGCCCACAAGAAAATCACTACCATGATTAATAAGGCAACAATAAAGCAAAGTTTACTAATAAAGTGTGTAAAGAGTTTACACACCTGTCACTATCGAAATTCCTAGATCCCGAAGATCCGATCTACGATGCTAGATTCTTGACCCTTTAATCGGCCAACAATAGGGTTAGGGACTTTGGCCTATTCGCCCAAACCAAAAAAAATACCAAAGGCTCTTGCGGTACTTACCTTAAATGGATTTGATTTCCAAACAAATCCCAAAGCCTTAATTAGCCCCTAAATCCATGGCACATATTAGTTTCGGCATTTAAACATAAACTTTTTAACAAATGGCCCTTGGCCGAATGATGTATCCCACATACCATGCTTACCTTAAATCCCGAAAGACCTCTCAATTCTCCTTAATGCTGTCTTCTAGTGAGGGTTGCCAATCCAAGACCCTGAATAGGTTCGGTTATACACAAGAATTCAGGGTTAAACCTCATGGTTTCGGCTGGCCAAAACAATAATAAAAGAATTAAACTTAGAGAGATCCCTTACCACACTATTGAAATCGATAGCACCTTGGTTAGGGAGGATTCGGCCTTGCCCACAAAGAAACCTTAATTTCGGCACTTTAGAATGGTGAAGAGATAAACTCAAAGGGAAGGGAGATTGTGAGCCTATGATTTCGGTTTAAAGCTCTTGCTGAAATCGACAGAGACACAATGGTTTTCGGCTTTCGAAACAAAATAGAAAAGAGGGAGAGGAGGGTGTAGGGAGATTCGGCCAGCAACCAATTTGGAGAAGAAAAGAAAAGAATTTTTTTCTATGAAATTCGACCCCTCTCTTTAGTGATAAACCGAATGTGGATGGCCCCCCAATGAGTCCCATAATCGGCTATCACCTTCTTTTGTGATAAATTTCCAGCTTTTATCAAATTACATTTATCTTTTATTTATCCCTTAATCTCCTCTTAAACAAATAAAATGAAAATACAATACTAACACTACTCCTCCAGCCGAATCCTAAAGCAAAAATTAAGCTTTATCCTCATCAATTTAAGAGTCCAAAATCAAGCCATTACTCTTCCCCCCTAACGCCAGCTTGCATAAAAAAATAAAACCAATTGCTGCTTCTTAGGTTCGAACTTGGGACCTAAAGGAGCAACTGTCGTAGCCCTCTTATAATGCCCCATGCCATTCCTCCCAATTGACTTTCATGTCATAAAACCTCACCACTTATTTATAAGACCTTCTGGGCCGATCACCCCAAAAATAAAATGCCAAAATGCCACTCCAGTAGCTCGAACCTATGACCTGCGCCCATCTTCTCCTCCAACTCTTAAGTGGCGCATGAAAGCCACTTAGCCAATTAGTTCTTTGTGTCATGCTTCTCTCGAAATTTTACTTAAGCCCTATCTCACCTAGCTCCCTCCTTTTAAACACTTAAAAAAAATTTCCAGTCCTAAGTCAGGCCTAGCTCGGGGTTATTTCTAGACCCTAAAACATGTCAATAATCATAGTATTCATTCTTTCAAGCACACACATGGAAAAATAATCAAATTTTCAAACAACCCCTAATTCAGGATGTTACAAATTCTATTTGAGATTTTAATGTTAATAGTTGATCGATAGCAATGAAAGAATATGGAAAAGGGAGTTGATTATTAATACCTTTTCAGAAGTAGATGCTGGAAAAATCCTCCGAATCCCCTTGGCACGAGCAACCCATGATGATTTTCTGGTCTGGGGAGGCGAATCTTGGGTGAATTTTCGGTTCACAGTGCCTATAAACTATTACAAGCTTCTGATAAAAATCCTAGAGCTTACGCTTTACAAACCATCTACAGGAAATTTTACAAAAAACTTTGGCTCCTAAATCTACCAACAAAAATCAAGATTACAATCTGGAGATTTTCATGGAATTATCTGCCTACAAAGGTCAATATGCAGTATAGAAAATTAGCCAACAATACAAGTTGCCCTCGATATGAAGAAAGAGCTGAAACAATCGATCATTTTTTTCACGAATGTCCTATTACAGTGAAAGTTTGGACAACATTATCAATCCAGAATATTCTCATGGTTACTAATATGGATTTCGTGTAGTGGCTTACCTGGGTATTTGATTAGTTTACCCCTTGTCAATGTCGCTTTTTCTGCTGTGCACTCTGGGCTATATGGGGAGGTAGAAACACAAGAATACATGAAAAGAGAATTAGTACAGGCAAAGAAATAGCAAACTTCATTAACAACTACATTGCTGAACTTAATGGTCTTAAAAACAGAAAATCAGTAAGTACGAAGGAGACTAGAAGTTGGAGCCACCCACCCCGTTAGTTCATTAAAATCAATTTCGATGGTGCATATGATGGGAATTATAATCATTCGACTTTAGGTATTGTGGTCAGAAATGAAGAAGGGATAGTTCTCTTATCTTGCTCAAAGATCCATCAAGAGGTTCCGCCTTTGCTGTTGAAGCAATTGCATGTCGAAAAGCAGTCCAAATAGGAGTTGAAAAGAAATGGTCGACAATCATAATCGAAGGAGACTCCCTTGTAATAATAAAGAAATGTAAAAACAAGAGTCAAGATCAATCACTGATAGGAGCATACATATATGATATTCAACAGAGAACAAATAAATCTAGAAATTTCATGTTCAAACATATACCGAGATCCACAAACACCCTTGGTCATATACTCGCAACAAAAAATTTAAAAAGAAAAGAGGAGGTGTACCTAGAAATGAATGTCCTTGAGTATGACGAACATCAAAAGAAGATTGACTGGATGCGTGAACCAGATTGAGAAATATTTTGGAGAAGAAGGTATACTAGAGGAAAGCTTCAAAGAAAATATAATTTTTTTGAAAGAAAAGGCTTTCCTGAGTATTGAAATCGTCAAACAAGAATAGAGAAATGATGGATAGCTGACAAGATAGATTTTAGAGATTCTGATTAGGCATTCATTCGGCGCATTTATTACCGTTCTAGACTATTCTGCATAATATCTAGATATTTTTTTTCTATTATTTGGGCCATTTTTAATTTTTGGTCCATTTTTAGGTATTTGTCTTTCTGATTCTTTTGGTTTTATTGCTATGTAATCTGCTTCTTTTCTTATTAATAAAAGCCCAATCTGAATTTTAGTAAAAATATAGATAATATACAGAGGCAGGTTACAAACAATCAGATCATACCATACTAGAATATTATACAATCGAATAATAAATCAAACTATGCAATGCTAAACTTGGCGTTGCACTATCTACACTCTTATACATTGCTAAACTTAGTCTTCTACTGTCTATACTCTTATCACTATTTATCCCTTCTTGAATGTCAGAATTCAGATACATACATGGCTATTTCAATTATTAGCATTAGATTATTAGTCCATACTCCGTCTGCGATTATCTTTTAATTTATCTTCGATGATTTTAGTGGAATGCACTTAATTTAAGTTTGCTGATCCACCCCAAAACAGAATAAAAATTACTCTTACAGCCCCTATTTCGAGTCTACGAGACCTTAAAAGTAGTTTAAAAATAGGCAGGGACTAATTTGAAACAATTCTAAAAGTTTAGGAATTAATTACAAAAATTTTGATTTTAAAGCTCATACACTGTAACATCCTTAAAGTGGGCCTACGCATTTATATGATAGTCTAATATCTTAAATTGAGATTGTAAAGGTTGGGCTAACTTTTTGATTAAATATTTGGATTAGGGTTAAAGTTAGTGCTCTAGGTAATTTAAAGTGAAATATTGGGCTTTAAAAATTTAGGTTAGGTGGCTAATAAATGGTGTTAGCTTATAATTTAAGAAGATGGTTAATTAAGTGACATGCTGGGCTTGTGGCCCAAAGAATTAAAGTGCGTTAAGTGGGCATAAGGTGGCGTCATAAGGGGGAGGAGTTTGGGCCCTTGTGTGGCCGATTGGGCCGTAGGAGATGGGTCAAAATTTGGCACTTAAATGGGAAGGAGGTGGACGGTATTAGGCTACTAATTAGGAGCTTTATTTCTTTTTTATTTAAGTGATAAAAGATGATAAACAAGGAGGGAGGAGTTGGCTTTAGTGAGGGCTCTTCTAAAGGTAAGATAAGGATTGGGGTTATCAGGTGAGATGAAAGCTATCACGAGGGAAAGAGTTGGCAGAAACTCCAGCTCTGTGTATGGGTATGGTATGCCGAAATTGGGAGGCCAGATATCATCTTTTCCATTTGGTTTTTCTCACTTTCTCATCTATTCTCCTCAACCGAAAATTCTTTCTCTTATGTACCTCTGTTTCTTGTCAAAATCGAAAACTCTCTAGCTCTTCTCTTTTCTCCTAGATCCCTTCTAAAATCTGAATGCTCTTAGTGCACATCTTCTTCCTCTATACTCGAATCTACAAGGGAGATCTCTGTTTTCCCGAAGGTGCACTGTAAGCCGTATACTCCTTAGTAATCCGGTGAGTTTTGGGATTTCTCCTTTTTTGTGATTCCTTTATTCTTATCAAACTCCGAATCTAAATAATTATTTCCAAGGCCCTACCGATTATACTCTTTACCCTTTGAAGTCGAATCTGCCCCATTAAAGTCGATTTGGTGGAAAAACCGAAGATAGGTAGTGGTAAGTGTGGCCGAATGGCCTTCCATGATTCTTTTGCTTTGGCTGATTACTATTTGGGTTAGGTTGGTTGGTTTGATATTTGAGGATGGCCGAATGTAGGAAAGTTGGTGGTGACAATTTCTCAAAGATATTCGGGATTCGGCTAACTAGGTAAGTGTTCGTTTCAAATGTTACATTTAACTAATGAGTTAGATCTCATCGTTTATTTGGTTTAGTGATTAAGGGATTGTTATGGACTCAACTAACAGTCAAGCAGAGAAGGTTGGATCTGTAAAATCGTCACCCAAATTCAAGAAGTGATCTATTTCGGTAGTGCGAGATTGGCCAACAGGGTGTGGGCCGAAATCAAAGTCAGATCATGGGCAATAGTAGTTGTTTCGAGTAATAGTAGCGTAAACATAGAAAGCCTTAGTACGTGAATCAGGTGGGTAATACTTCCCCACCGTCTAGATCTGATTACTAATAAAAGTATATATGTATATGTGTTCATAAGATTTATATGTTACATTAAAAGCCGAAATCTTGTATTTAAACAGCGGACCCTCAGGTTAGTAAATAATCTGACTATATGTTACAAGTAAACTGTTGTACATGTTTTAAATTATTGTGCATGTTGCATGGGTTGGGTGATGATAGGAGGAAGTTATATGTATATGTATATGAGTAATGGTTTTAACGTGAATTCAGAAGCGGCTAATGCCGTGATTTGTTATCTGAGCTTGACCAATATATGTTGATGAGCAAGATGACCGCCATCTTGGAGTGTAGCGTGTGGGTTGATTGTAGAAATCCCCAATGGTGTGTTGGTTAGTGCAGGCGTGTAGCGGATGGAAACCTAGGCAAATGGGTTGGGCTTTGCATATTATTTGTTATCCATGTAAATAAAATTGTTGTTATGTCTTATGAGGCCCAAATCTAGTGGTGCATGAGGGTTGCACACTGAGTCTCGCAACTCACCCCCTTTAAACTAACCTTTCAAGTGACGATTAGTGCATCGGACCGGGCCGAAGTGAAGCATAAGGTGGCCATGCAAAAAGAAGGTGGATCCGGCGACAAGTTCCCCATATTAGTTTTTTTTAAAAGTACTTTATATGATGGATTTAAACTATGTTGTAATAAGGCCATGGGCCATTAGTTTACATTTTAGTTTTATTATGGGCCTTTATTATTTATTCTCGTTTTAACTTTTTTTTCAAGGACATGTAATCTAGTTTTGGGCTTTTGCTTATTAAGGCACATTTTATGTAATTCCTATTTGGGCTTTTTGTCGACACGATTGGTTTTCCTAAAATTTTTCTTAGTGACAAACCAGATCCGGTTGTAGTGTTTGGGCCGGGTTTGGGGTGTTACAAATTGGTATCAGAGCCCGGTTTATAACTCAGCTTTGGGATTTTGGGCCCAAAAGATTTTCTAAAAATGGGTTTTTTTTTCAAACGTGGATTTTTATTAGCAAAGGTTTATTAGTTCAGCATGGCACCTACGTCTCCGGCCAAGTTCACTAGGTAAGTACTCTAAACCATTGTGTGATATAAATGTGGGCTTAATGGGCTTATGGGACGTAGACTATTTAGGTTAGAACTTGATGGACTCTAGGCTTAGACAAACAAACTCTTAAAATCCATAAGACTTAACTTCATTAAACAAAACCTGTAAACAAGTCACAAGACTAAAGTGTGGTAAAAAGCATATGCATGTCTAGGAAAAAATCTGAAAGAGCTTGGTATTTAAGCAGTCTGAGTGACTCACCTCCTCTTCGCAGGAATCTCACCTGGTGTATAGTGATTGTTCACTTTAGCCATGACAGGGTGTGGCAATAGGCATATGCATGTCTAGGAGTGGATTCAGGGAAAGCCTAGTACTTAAGCAGTCCTAGTGACTCACCTTCTTTCCACTAGAATCCTACCTGGTGCATAGTGACTATTCACCCTAGTTATGAGTACGTATTGACAGGCCAAAACTACAATTAAAACCCGAAAGGGACCAACCACCTGTTTTTCTCACAAAAAAATTTTAGAATATCCTTACTTTGAAAAAAATAACTATGATTTGCGAATATACCCCGATTTACAAAGTCAATAGAATCTTTCCATAGAAAACAAAAACAACAACAACAACATCAAAATATCCTTGAATTGTAAAATTACCAAATTACCCCTGAATTGTAAATGACCAAAATACCCCTGATTAGCAAAATTACTAAAACACCCCTAAATTTTCAAAATTTTTGAAATAACCCTAGATCTACAAAATTATCGACATACCCCCAGATTTGTAAAATTATCGACATACCTTCGAATTTGCAAAAATTATCGAAATACCCCCAGATTTGTGAAATTATCGAAATACCCCTGAGTTGGAAAATTACCAAAATACCCTTATTTTCCCAAATCACCCGAAACCTTATTTTGGAAAATTATAAAAATACCTCTGTAGGATAAAATTACAAAAATACCCCTAGGTAGCGAAATGACGAAAATACCCTTAGGTAATGAATGTTGTATGAACGTTGTGTGTGCATAATTCCTAGAATAGGAAGACTGAAAACTGTAGATAGGTTTGAATTCGAAAGAATCACTTTTAAACTATGTTTCATAAGATTTTTCGGGGATAATTAGTGGAAACAATTAATGACTCATAAAATTTTTAAATCAGATAAACGCGAACTAGAAGAATGAGTACAAGAGGCCGAGGACATCCGCATGTGGATGCGGTAGAGGTAGGATGACTGTATCAGAACCCGTTGGATCGGGTCATGGGTCCGAAAGTGAGATACCAATTCTCCCAACTGCTGAGATGGAATTTCAAGACCAGACAGGAGGAGAGGACGTAGTGTCTCAGGCTGTACTGAGGGTTTTAGAAAGAGTGGCTGAGGCTGGTATGAGCATAGGAGCCCAAAAATCTGTGCCTGAAAGGTTGAGAAACAATGGGGCCGAAGTATTTAGGGGAGTCTCTGGTGTATCCCTGAGTTCCGCTGAATATTGGTTGGAGGCAGTGGAACATATAATGGATGACTTAGACTTTACGGTGGAGGAAAAGCTGAAGGGGGTCGTGTCTCTTCTTTAAGACGAGGCCTACCAATGGTGGCTTACGGTGAAAGAGGGTACGGCCGCGGACCTGATTGACTGGGATTTCTTTAAGGAGTCATTCTAGGGAAAGTACGTTGGGGCTAGTTATATGGATGCTCAAAGGGAAGCATTCCTGAATTTGGTGCAGGGGAGTAAGTCTGTGGCTGAGTATGAGGCTGAGTTTCTACGCCTGAGCCGTTACACTCGGCGAATGGTGTCAACGGAGTATGAACGATACGTTCAGTTCAAGGATAGGCTAAGAAATGAGCTAAGGGTTTTGATCGCACCACAACGAGAGAGAATTTTTGCGGTTCTAGTGGATAAAGTTAAAATAGCTGAGGAAGTGAAATGGGTGGAGAGACAAGAGAAGGATAAGGATCGGGGCAGGAGTAAGAGAAGTTTTGGACCCTCTAGAACAACTGAAAATTTTCAAAAGAGGCCCAGGACTGATGGGTCAGCTCGTGCTCCATCGGGCCAGAGTCAAGCATGTTCTATATGTGGGAGAACCCATTATAGGGAGTACAGAGTGAAAATCGGTGGATGCTTTAGGTGTGGGTCCACAGAACATTTGATGAGGGACTGTCCTTAGGTGGATCGTGGCAGCCAACGGGTCGAGGTTCTGATCAGACTAGGAGGGGTGATCAGCCTGGACCAAGGGGTAGAGGTGCAGCTAGAGGAAGAAATGGATTCGGTCGGGGTCGTGGAGCATCGATAGAGGTACAGGTAATACAGATGCAAGGTAGTCGGGTTTAATTTATGTGGCTCGCCAAAGAGAGGACGGTGACGCACTGGATGTTATAATCGATATGTTTCTTATCACTGATAACCCTTTTCTTGCTTTAATTGATATTGGATCAACCCACTCCTATGTTGCATGCTCAGTATCTGAGACTCTAAGTATATATTATGAGATAACCACTAGGAAAATGACCGTGGTTAGTCCCCCAGGACAATTTAGGGTAGTGGACAAGCCATTTGGAGAGTTTGACCTCATCTTGGGAATGGATTGGTTAACTAAGCATCGTGCCAAGTTGGACTGTGAGAACAAGCGTATGATGTTGTGTACCCCGGAAGGCGAGGAGGTGGTTGTGTTAGGAGAAAGGAGGAATTACTTGTCCAACGTGATATCCTCATTAAAAGTTATTAAGATGATTTGGAAGGGATGTAGTGCATATCTGGCTTTTATTAGTGCGTTGGATGCTAAGGAGGTGACTGTTAATGAGGTCCGAACAATCAAGGAATTCGTGGATGTTTTTTTGGAGGAATTACCAGGATTACCCCGGATCGCGAGGTGAAATTTGGAATAGACCTACTTCCGGGTACAGCTCCAGTATCTATTGTTCCTTATAGAATTATGCCGAAGGAGTTGGTGGAGCTCAAGGCTCAGATTCAGGAACTATTGGATCATGGGTTCGTTCGACCGAGTGTGTCTCCATGGGGAGCGCCGATCCTGTTCATGAAGAAGAAGGATGGATCCATGCGTATGTGTATGGACTATCGTCAATTGAACAAGTTGACGATAAAAAATAAGTACCCATTACCAAGGATCGATGATCTGTTTGATCAGCTCAAAGGAGCATCGGTCTTTTCTAAGATTGACTTAAGGTCTGGATACCATCAATTAAAATTTAAAGAAGGGGACATTCATAAGACGGTGTTTCAGACTTGGTACGGGCATTACGAGTTCTTGGTAATGCCGTTCAGGTTGACGAACGCACCAGTAACCTTTATGGATATGATGAACCGGGTGTTTCAGCCATATCTTGATCGGTTCGTCGTGGTGTTCATTGACGATATCCTGGTTTACTCTAAGTCGGAGGAGGAGCATGACGAACATCTTCGCGTGGTGTTGCAAACTCTGAGGGAGAAGCAGCTATTTGCAAAGTTCAGTAAGTGTGAGTTCTGGCTGAAGGAAGTGACTTTCTTAGGACATGTGGTTTCAGTCGAGGGAATCAGAGTGGACCCTCGAAAGATAGATGCTGTATTGGATTGGAAACAACCCAAGTCTATGGCGGAGGTTCAGAGTTTCTTAGGTTTGGCAGGGTATTACCGAAGGTTCGTTGAAGGGTTTTCTCTAATAGCGGCTCCTCTAACTAAGTTGTTGAGGAAGGGGTATTGTTTGTATGGACCGACAAACAGCAAGAGAGTTTTGAGAAGCTAAAGAGAATCCTAATGGAAGCGCCAGTATTAATTCAGCCGGAGGTAGGAAAGGAATTTACCGTCTACTATGATGCGTCGCACACGAGTTTAGGGTGTGTGCTGATGCAAGAAGAAAAGGTGGTGGCGTATGCGTCTCGACAGTTGAGACCGCATGAGTTGAACTAACTTACGCATGACTTGGAGTTGGTAGCAGTAGTGTTTGCCTTAAAGATTTGGAGGCACTACTTATATGGGGAGAAGTCGGTAATTTACACCGACCATAAAAGTCTAAAGTACCTCCTTACCCAGAAGGAGCTGAATTTGAGACAACGTAAGTGGATTGAGCTCCTGAAGGATTATGATTGTTCGATCGAATATCACCCTGGTAAGGCGAATGTGGTAGCAGATGCGTTAAGTCGCAAGGTAATATCGGAGTTAAGAGCCATGTTTGCTCATTTGAGTTTATTCGACGATGGGAGTTTGCTGGCTGAGTTGCAAGTAAAGCCAACATGGGTAACCAAGTTAAGGATAAACAGTTAGTGGATGATGTTCTGAGTGCTCGACTTTTTCCAGTGAGGGATGGTGAAATGGAGGACTATAGTCTGAACAAGGATGGAGTTCTGTGTTATCGTGGGAAGATTTGTATGCCTAAGGATGATGAGCTAAGATAGAGGATTCTTCGAGAATCGCATAGTAGCCCTTATGCTATGCATCCTGGAGGAGTCAAGATGTATCGTGATTTGCAAGAGCAATTTTGGTGGCCAGTTCTGAAGAAAGAGGTAACAGAAGTCGTAGGAAAATGTTTGACATGTCAGCAGGTCAAAGCTGAACACTAAGTGCCATTGGGATTGTTGCAGCCGGTGAAGATTCCCCAATGGAAATGGGACAGAATCACGATGGATTTTGTTAGTGGGTTACCCCTTACACCCACTAAGAAGGATTCAATTTGGGTGATTGTTGACCGATCGACAAAGTCTGCTCACTTCATCTGGGTTCGAGTGGACTTTTCTTTACAAAAAGTGGCTAAATTGTATGTGGTGAGGTTGTAAGATTGCATGGTGTGCCGTGTCGATCATATCGGATAGGGACCCTAGGTTCACGCCACGATTTTGGAAGGCTCTTCATCAAGCAATGGGAACAAGGTTAGACTTTAGTATCGCCTTTCACCCCTGGATGATGGTCATCAGGAGGTAATTCAAATCTTGGAAGATATGTTAAGGGGTTGCATCATCGACTTTAGTAGCAGTTGGGAAGAGTATTTGCCCTTGGCAGAATTTACATATAATAATAGTTATCAAGCTAGCATTCAGATGGCGCCTTATGAAGTGTTATATGGAAGGAGATGTCATACTCCAATATGTTGGACGGAGTTGGGTAAACGTAAGGTGTTAGGTCCAGAGTTAGTTTCGAAGACCGAGGAGAAAGTGAAGTTAATATGAGCTTGGCTAAAGGAAGCGTCGGATCGACAAAAGTCTTACGCAGATTTAAAGCGAAAGGAGGTGAAATTCGTGGTAGGTGATCAAGTCTTCTTGAAGGTATCTCTGTGGAAGAAGGTAATGAGGTTTGGTCGAAAGGGAAAGTTAAGTCCACGGTTTATTGGGTCTTACCGTGTACTAGAACGTGTGGGCCCAGTGGCTTATCGACTAGAGTTGCCTTCGGAGTTGGAGCAGATACATGACGTGTTCCATGTCTTGATGCTGAGATGTTATCGATCTGACCCATCGCACGTAGTGTTGGTAGAAGAGATAGAAGTAAGGCCGGACTTGTCCTTTGAGGAGGAACCAGTACAAATTCTGGATCGAGATGTAAAAGTGTTGAGAAAGAAGTCTGTTCCATTGGTTAAAGTTTTGTGGCAAAATCACGACGTAGAAGAGGCAACGTGGGAGCCAGAGGATGTTAAAAGCCAGCAGTATCCCCATCTTTTCTGACTAGGTAAATTTTGAGGCCGAAATTTATTTTAAGGGGGTAGAACTGTAACATCCTTAAAGTGGGCCTACGCATTTATATGATAGTCTAATATGTTAAATTGAGATTGTAAAGGTTGGGCTGACTTTTTGATTAAATATTTGGATTAGGGTTAAAGTTAGTGCTCTGGGTAATTTAAAGTGAAATATTGGGCTTTAAAAATTTAGGTTAGGTGGCTAATAAATGGTGTTCGCTTATAATTTAAGAAGATGGTTAATTAAGTGACAAGCTGGGCTTGTGGCCCAAAGAATTAAAGTGCGTTAAGTGGGCATAAGGTGGCGTCATAAGGGGGAGGAGTTTGGGCCCTTGTGTGGCCGATTGGGCCGTAGGAGATGGGTCAAAATTTGGCACTTAAATAGGAAGGAGGTGGACGGCATTAGGCTACTAATTAGGAGCTTTATTTCTTTTTTATTTAAGTGATAAAATATGATAAACAAGGAGTGAGGAGTTGGCTTTAATGAGGGCTCTTCTAAAGGTAAGATAAGGATTGGGGTTATCAGGTGAGATGAAGGCTATCAGGAGGGAAAGAGTTGGCAGAAACTCCAACTCTGTGTATGGGTATGGTATGCTGAAATTGGGAGGCCAGATATCATCTTTTCCATTTGGTTTTTCTCACTTTCTTATCTATTCTCCTCAATCGAAAATTCTTTCTCTTATGTACCTCTATTTCTTATCAAAACCAAAAACTCTCTAGCTCTTCTCTTTTCTCCTAGATCCCTTCTAAAAGCCAGATGCTCTTAGTGCACATCTTCTTCCTCTATAGCCGAATCTACAAGAGAGATCTCTGTTTTCCCGAAGGTGCACTGTAAGCCGTATACTCCTTAGTAATCTAGTGAGTTTCGGGATTTCTCATTTTCTATGATTCCTTTATTCTTATCAAACTCCTAATCTAAATCATTATTTCCAAGGCCCTGCCGATAATACTCTTTACCCCTTGAAGCCAAATCTGCCCCATTAAAGCCGATTTGGGGAAAAACCGAAGGTAGGTAGTGGTAAGTGTGGCCGAATGACCTTTCATGATTCTTTTGCTTTGGCCGATTACTATTTGGGTTAGGTTGGTTGGTTTGATATTTGGAGGATGGCCGAATGTAGGAAGGTTGGTGGTGACAATTTCTCAAAGATATTCAGGATTCGGCTAACTAGGTAAGTGTTTGTTTTAAAGGTTACATTTAACTAATGAGTTAGATCTCATCGTTTATCTAGTTTAGTGATTAAGGGATTGTTATGAACTCAACTAACAGTCAAGCAGAGAAGGTTGGATCTGTAAAACCGTCGCCCAAATTCAAGAAGCGATCTGTTTCGGTAGTGCGAGATTGGCCAACGGGGTGTGGGCCGAAATCGAAGTCAGATCGTGGGCCAATAGTAGTTGTTTCGAGTAATAGTAGCATAGACGTAGAGAAAGCCTTAGTACACGAATCATGTGTGTAATACTTCCCCACCATCTAGATCTGATTAATAATAAAAGTATATATGTATATGTGTTCATAAGATTTATATGTTACATTAAAAGCCGAAATCTCGTATTTAAACAGCGGACCCTCAGGTTAGTAAATAATCTGACTATATGTTACAAGTAAACTATTGTACATGTTTTAAATTATTGTGCATGTTGCATGGGTTGGGTGATGAAAGGAGGAAGTTATATGTATATGTATATGAGTAACGATTTTTACCGTGAATTCTTTGTGGCGGTGCTTAGTGATTTGTTATCTGGGCTTGGCCAATATATGTTGATGAGCACATATTGCCATCTTGGAGTGTAGCGGTGTGGGTTGATTGTAGAAATCCCCAATGGTGTGTTGGTTGGTACGGGCGTGTAGCGGATGGAAACCTAGGCAAATGGGTTGGGCTTTGCATATTATTTGTTATCCATGTAAATAAAATTGTTGTTATGTCTTATGAGGCCCAAATCTAGTGGTGCATGAGGGTTGCACGCTGAGTCTCGCAACTCACCCCCTTTAAACTAACCTTTCAGGTGACGATTAGTGTATCGGACCAGGCCGGAGTGAAGCGCAAGGTGGCCATGCAAAAAAAAGGTAGATCCAGCGACAAGTTCCCCATATTAGTTTTTTTTAAAAGTACTTTATATGATGGATTTAAACTACGTTGTAATAAGGCCATGGGCCATTAGTTTACATTTTAGTTTTATTATGGGACTTTATTATTTATTATCGTTTTAATTTTTTTTCAAGGACATGTAATCTAGTTTTGGGCTTTTGCTTATTAAGGCACATTTTATGTAATTCCTATTTGGGCTTTTTGTCGACACGATTAGTTTTCCTAAAATTTTTCTTAGTGACAAACCAGATCCGGTTGTAGTGTTTGGGCCGGGTTTGGGGTGTTACATACACCCATGTGGCCAGGTAGTGTGCCTCACACAGTTGAGACACACGCTTGTGTGGCCAGGCCGTGTAACTCTCTGACTTGGGTCACACGCTCATGTGTGTTGCCTGCATGTGACACACGTTGTGTGGCCAGGCTGTGTGCACCCAAAAGTACCTTAAAACTCAAGTTTACCATTTCCTACTTACTTGGGCACTAAGCAACTCAATTACTAATCGTTTAACCTATTCAAAACACGATTAAACATGCCCAAAATACACCAAATTCATCACCTAATATGCCTAACCAATGTACCCTCATTGGTACCATATTTTATATGTTCAAGTACATCAACAACACACCAAACATTCAAGACTTTCATTCATATCACATTTACCATATTTGGACTAACTTTCAACTTCTAAAGTTACCAAATATGAAGCTAAGCACATACCAAGCATTATGTTAAGCTACCAAACTTTAAACTATCACATACCAAAATATAAACTAGGCTAACATACCAATATAGCCTCAACCACAACCATATACACATTTAACCGTCATTTCACTAGCAACTAAGTTAACCACACCTTATAAACAATACCAACCAAAGACTTCCTAGGTACATGCCATTACAAAATGAAATATCACCACAGTTGAGCTCGGGATTTGTAATTTGATGTTGAGCTCGGGATTTGTAATTTGATGCTGAGTAAAACTCGGTGGTATTTTAATAATCTGAATAACATAAACTTGATATAAGTATTTAAAATGCAAAATGCAACAAATAAGCAATTTTCATGTGTTTCAATTCAATAGTATAATTTTTTCTCATTCCTTATTCACATCTACTAAGATTTTCACATGTTCAAATATATAAGTATATATCAATGGCATTTCATTTAACATTTGAATACATCATCTCATGCGATGGCATGATTCATTTCTTTGATCAATACTTGAATTCATTCAAGTTTCACATCTCAATTCATCAATTCATATCTCATTTCTCATATTTTCCATTTCAATATCAATCACATAAATTATTATTTTACTTTCCCCTATTAACACAACACGGACTCGGACAGATACACGGATCCAACCATCACACCATTTTGGTACTCGGTGCCTCATCGGAGAAATCCAAAGTAATAACTACGCCTAGCGCTATATAAATTGACACCCAGTGTCTCATCGGTTAAATCAAAATAAATTGGCACTCAGTGCCTCATCGACTCGAGGTCGAAGAAATCCTTGAACTTTTCCTATCCTATGGCATGCCATCTATATCCGACTCAGCTCGATACAATTAATAGAGATTCATTTCACTTTTTAATACAACCAATGTCTCAATTTCATGAATGTATACTATCATATATAAGCATATATTTAATTTGATAATAATCACATTTTTCTCAATACACACATATTCATAATCAACACATTTCATAATATACAAAATCAATCGATTTCATTTCAATTATTAATTTAGTCCAGCCCCAAAGTACCAAAGTACTCACCTCAAATGCTTACCATATGTTAACAATTATATATGCAATAATATACTATTTAATTCGGATTATAAAAACACAAACCATGATTTTCGAGCTATTCGATGTCGATTCTATCCTTCTTACTCGAGGATTCTGGTATGACATTAGCTACGGAATAAAACAATTAAATCACATTAATATTACACATTTCAATTTCACATTAATTTTAAATTTTCACACTATATTTTGCTTATTCTTCAATTTAGTCCTTAAACCGAGACTAATTTTAACCTTCACATTTAACTTCATATTTTTATACTAATTTCACTTTATACCACATTTAGCTTCTTCTTTTCCAATCTGACCCCTTAATTTTGAATTTTTCACAATTTAATCTCTATTGTTCAAAATCAACAATTAATTCCACAATTTAGTCCTTTTTCATTTCGAACTTAAAAATCTATCTATTTAATCCCTAATACTTAAACTATTCAACAATGTCAACATCTAAAATCTTGTAAGAATACTAAAAATTACAATATGGTTCGGATAGCCTTAAGTACCGGGATTCCAAAAATATAAAAATTACAAGAAAATAGGACTAAATTGACAAACCAATTAAAATTTGAAAGTTTAGAGCACTTGGTGCCGTCGGCCACTTTGTTTGTTTCTTTTCTTTTCTTTAATTTGCATGCAATTGTTTCATCTTTCTTTCCACTTTCTTTCTATTTCTTTATTATGTTTTCATTTTATTATCTTTATTATTATCATTATTATTAAAATTACTTTAATATATAACATATGCAAATTCATTAAACCATAACCGGTCACCTCCCACCATTTTAATAAATGGTAAATTTGCTACTTTAATCCTTTCTATTTCTTTTAATCTATAATTCAACTTTTAACCCTTACGCTATTTAGTCCCTATACCTTAATAACTACTAATTTCATGAAATTTACTAATCCAAAAATTAATTAGCTACTAAGTTAGCCTTGTAAATATTTAATAAAAATATTTACGAATCCGATTTACGAAAATGAAATCTCAAAAATACGTTTTTTGACACTCCTGACTATCGGGTCGTTACAAACTTAATTAATTTTGAGTGCCTTATTCCTTGCTTTACAGTAGGTTTAAAGAAACAATTGCACAAAATTTTACACCAAAAGAATAAAAGTTAAAATATTGACGTATGTTACAGGACCAATTACTATGCTAAGTTAATTATGGAAAGGGAATTGTTCCTGTTATTGTATGACCATATGCTAAGTTTTGGAGTTATATGTAGATGTAAAGAAGTCAATAATATTTTTATTATATGCATATACATATCAATGAATTTAAGGAAATAATGCATAATTTTATTTTGCATGAATTGAGATTGATTTTAACTGTATAGTTATAAATTTTTGATCGAATTTGGTTTTGAAAAAAAATCAGTCAAAGATTAAGGTTTTCAGTATTTTTAATTGCACGATTAAGACAACCTTATTTTGGGTTATTTTGAAAATCATAGCGCAATAATAAATTTTAGTTTTGACCGTTGACTGTTATGGAAATATTAAATTTGAATATTGGTATGTTTATATATTTTAAAAATAACTTAATTTAAATAATAAGTTGCCAAAGTGACCTATATTATTAAAATTATTTTATTTTAAAAATATAAAAATTACATGCATGTAACTTAAACTACGTTAATATTGATCGGCCTAAAGGAAAGTTAATATTTAACAAAATATTATGTGCAATTGTGGTAATAAATATGTGACGATTATTCAATTTTACATGTGAGTAATAAATTGGCCCAAAAGAAGATTTATTGTTCGAATACTGTTATTGTCAGTGTTTGATTACTACACCAAGATATCACTTACAAGTTAATATTTTTCCAAAGATGAAATATTAATGGAGTGTCTGATAACTTGAGATGGGGTTTACCTTTATTCAAATTATTTTGGTTTAAATTTGAAATCTTATGTGAGATTGTTTTTTTATTTATTCAACTATTAGTATATTTGTCAACATCATTGTATTCTATTTTGGGATATATCTATATATATATATATATGTATATATATATATATATATATATATATATATATATATATTTATATGCCATTATCTTTTAGTTTGATTCAAAGATGAAATTAAAAGAAATATTTTGAAACAAATAAATTTAAGTTTTTGCTTTGGGTTCTAATTAAGAATGTCTAATATTTTAAATAGATTAGTTGAGACAAAATTCCACCAGAGTAACCTTTTTTGCGTAGATTATTTGTAACGCACTGAATAATTTGTTTCTAATTCTGTAATTATTTAACACAAATCTGTATCTGCTTCAGTGGTTAAGTGTTCTGGGTGTGTGTTTGAGTTCTTGGGTTCAAGTCTCATTTTTGCCAATTTTGTTATTTTTGATCCAAGCCTTACCCTTGTTTAGTGGGACTATATTAAATTGTCTATTAGTTCATGTCAGAATGAGCCTGCTGGTTTGAGTGGCAAGGGGGTTAGTGTGTTGGAGGTCCTATGTTTGAATCTTTGTGCAAACGTGGGCATTATTTTTGCTCGATTTTGTGATAGAGTTTCAGTGTAATTTAAATTCTGAAGTAGTTGAGATTGAGGTGTAAGTGGGAGGAAAATAAGGATGTGTATCATATTTTTTATTCTTTTTCTTTTTCAAAAAATCCCTCACTCTTTCCAGGAAATTCAACGTCCATATTCTTTTGCTTTGTTCTTCTCTTTTGCTCTTCATTTGTTTGTTACTTCCTTCTACTCTATTTCGATCGGTCAACGAATCTTGGTATTTGATTATTATACTTTCTGCCAATTGTTCGATAAGTGAGGTTCTTGTGTTTACGTAGTTTCATTTTCTAAAATTTTCGGTTGGAGCCTTATTTTTCTGTTTTGGCCGCGGCGTTTCGCGAAGAACGGGGCTCTTCTCTTGTGAATTTGTAGTCAAAGTTGTTTGGGGTGTTGGGGTAAGTGTTAAATGCTCAAATATAATTTTTATTGGTTTTGTGGTTTCAAATTATCGTGGTTTAAGATTGAGTTTGGGGTTTTGGTTTGTCAATTTTAAGTTCTGGTGGTATCGAAATTACTTTTGCTTTGAAAAAGTACCAGGTGTGTACCCGAAACGCAGAAAACAAGGTTTCAACAAAAGCCAAAAAACTATTCCGTCGATGCCACATAGGCGTGTGTCACCCGTGTGGTTGGCCGTGTGCGAGACACGGCCATGTGTTTGATGAAGGCATGGCTGTGTGCAGGGCATGGCTGTGTGGTGGCATGAGCGTGGCTGTATGGGCTACACGGGCTAGGCCAAGTTGGGAGTGTGGGCCACAAAGGTATGTCACATAGTCGTGTGCATTTTGGGCCAGGCCGTGTGGGCCACACGGGCGTGTGGGGCCACACGGGTAAGCCACACTGGCATGTGGGCCCATAATGTTGGAAATTTTCCTTAGGGGCACATGGGTCATTCCGATCGACTGTGGGCCTACCGTAGGGTTGTTTAAGGCTAACCAAACCCTAGTTTATGCAAATTGATATTCTGATAGTATGCTCTAAGTAGGATATGACTATGCATAACTTTCCATTTTGATATTTGTATATCTGATATCTGTATATAAATATGATAAGCATGTCTAGTCTGTTACTTCTGTATATGATTTTGGGGTGGGATTTGTAAATGACAAGGAAGTATTCTGTACGGCGATCATCACCTATTTTCAGGTAGCTTGGCTGCGCATTATCTGACATGTGTCGTAATGGCACAATGTGGTGTGTAGGGATGGGTGGGTGTTTTAAACCCCACATAGTGTGTTTGGATGGTCAGAGATGGTGTGTAGAGGATAGGGGTAGGATTCTATATATCTGACTTTGTTTACTGTATCTGAAATGGGCACGAGCCCGAATCTATATCTGTCTGATTACGAGATTGCAGTATGTTTCCATGCTTAATTCTATTGGATTACACACTGAGTTTACAAAAACTTACATTTGTATGTCTGTTCTATTCAGGTAATCCATGACTTAGGGGGATTGGTGCGGTGGAACTCAACGGTGACTACTAAACTGTAAACTATTAAAATTGCTCATTTATGGTTTTATTTAGGATTTCAGTTTTCAATTGAGAATTTGTAATTTATGGGACTCTTTAGATTGTATGGACTTTTAACTGTTTGTTTTTTGTGTTGTTACTGAATAGTTTACATGCTTCAAAAAAACATTTTATGTAAAAATGTCAGTTTTACGCAAACAAAGGTTTTTTTAAGAACACAACTGCAATTATCAAATTATAACAGTTTTAAGGCTTCCACTGTAATAAGTTTTTGGAAAATGAACTAACTAATCAGTGCTTTCAGTAAATTATAAACGTATGTAAATTATGAAATGTTAATTATTTGACAAGACAACTCTGTTTTCAAAGAAACCCATTCTTTGTGACATCTCTGGATTCGGCAATAACGTCTAGGCCGGGTTAAGGGTGTTACATTTAGTGGTTAGAGTCAAGTTACAAAACTTGGGTTGTGAATTTCAGGTTCCAAAATTGTGATTTAAAAAGGATTGATTTTCAAATATCTTGGATAATTTAAAAAAGTATGGGGTACACCGAGTCTCTAGCGCCGATCCTATATGTATCTCTGAACGTAGATAGAATTGTTCTAAAAACACTGCAGTTAGTACTTTCTGAAACTGTACTGAAATAGTTAGAGACTGAAACTTCTGAAAACATCACTGAAACTTTTGAAAACATCTCTGAACTTCTGATAATTTATGCATAAAATATCTGTTAATAAATACTGGAACTGATGCATAAAATTTTATAATGTAGATAGATTCGAATTATACAATGAACGCTAGTGGAACTCGCAGACGTGGTACTCGTGGCCGTGGTAGAGGCCGTAGGGGGGCTCGAGCTGAGTCTTCCTCTTTGGGCAGTATGCCAAACTTAGATACGAGTGAGACACGAGTTTCGCCTAGCTACTGAGACTGGGTCTCAAAGCTATTCGGCTGGGGATGACAAATTGTCCCAAGCCATGCTGGTGATATTGGAGAGGGTCGCTGGACCCCAAACTACCCCTTTCTCTCCTCCATTAGTACTTGCATCCATCGAATATCACTTAATTAGAAACCCGGTTAATCGATACGTAAACATCTAAATGAAAACACATCTATAATTTATCCAAATACTCTTACCGAAATAGATCTGAATCCCAAGACTCCTCCTTTATCTCGATCAACCTCTTCCTAAAACACCATAGTTAGAATCGGCCAACACTAAAACAAGATAATATGGCCTTTGGCCCAATACTACAACTCCCCTTACATTAATCGATTAAATCCCAAAAATTGTCACCTGTCCTTGAAAGTTGTCGATTTCTATATGAACCATATTAGATTCGATTCTAACATTAATAGACAAAAGTAAGTGGCTTTCGGCCTAGGGTCATACTTTGCTTACCTTGAATATCCAAATCCCGAAAGATCTCCTTCTAATCGTCAGCTACAAAGATCCTAAAACCCACCTTCATGGTTTCGGCCAGAAGAATATAAGGGATTACTGTCCTTAATTTAGGCTAAACAAAGGGAAAAGAAGGAGAGACCGAATGACAATTAACCATTACCGTAATATTGATATTAATTGAACACCTTTGCTGGAAACACAGAGAGATTCGGCCACAACACCAAAGATATAGGATTAGTCTTTTGGTTTCGGCAAACCAACAAGAAAAAGAGCAAGAAGAGTTTATAGAGAAAAGAACTTACCACCACTACTTAGAAATCGGAAGAGCCCTCAAAAGATGGAGATGGAAGTCAATTATATCTTGATTACAAGGGGTAAAAATTTGAAATAAGAGAGTATGGAGAATTCAGCCAAGGTTCCAAAGACAAGAAGGGCTATTCGGCTTTGAAGATGAAGTGCAAATTTAAGGCTACCAATATGAAAAGAAAAGAGGAGATGAGAGAGAGGTATGGTTCGGCTTCAGAGAAGAATTAAAAGGGAAGAAAGTAATCTAAATGCACCAAAGGTCACCTTCACTTTCGGTTGAGAGACAAAAGAGAAGAAAGGAAGGGAAAAACTTGAAAATGCCAAATGAATTTTGGCACCCACTCTCCCCTACATGACCAAAACTACCATCCTAAGACCCCTCCATTCGGCCAACTCTTCTTCTCTCATCCAAATACCCACTATTCCTCCTACTTAGTCGAATATTTGAGCTGTTTGACCCAATCTACACTTCATCCATGAAGTGTCCACGGTAACTCCAACTTTTCCCCTCTTTGACGCCAAAAAGAAACCCCCAAAATGCTTCCCTTGCTGCTCGGATGAAGGCCCTTCTCACTCCCTGATGCACCAACCGTAAGTGCTCTAAGTGGCGCCACCTAGCCACTTTACTAACTGGATTCTTGTGTCACACCCTCCTCACAAGAACTCTTAAGGCCTACCTTCCCCTAGCTTCCCCCTAAAGGCTCCAAAGTCAAATGTTTTCTTGAGGCTTCTACCTACACCCCAAGGTTTCCAAAGCCCCTAAACACATACAAATAGCACACAAGCACACTACCACATACATTGGAGTTAAAACTCATAACCCCTAAATCCCGGATATTATAGTTCTACCCCCTTAAAATAATTTCAGCCTCGAAATTACTTGGCTAAAATAGGTGAGGGTATTGCTGTCGCATTGCTTCCTCCGGCTCCCATGAAGCTTCTTCCGATCCATGGTTTCGCCATAACACCTTGACTAGAGGAACTGATTTCCTCTGTAACACCTTCACATCCCGTTCCAAGATCTGAATCGGTTCTTCTTTGTAAGACAAATCTGGTCTCAACTCCACTTCCTCAACTGGCACTACATGAGATGGGTCCGATTGGTATCGCCTGTAGCATCGAGACATGAAACACATCATGCATCTGCTTTAATTCCAAAGGCAATTCCAACTGGTACGCCACTGGTCCAACCCGCTTCAAAATCCGATAAGGTCCTATAAACCTGGGACTTAGCTTTCCTTTGCGACCAAATCTCATCACATTCTTCCATGGCGAAACTTTCAGAAACACCTGATCCCCCACTGCAAACTCTATCTTTTTTCGCTTGAGATCTGCATACGACTTTTGTCTGTCAGACGCCTCCTTCAATCGTGCCCGAATCACTCTAACCTTTTCTTTCAATTTTGCCACAATCTCTGGACCCAAAACATGACGTTCCCCTAATTCTGTCCAACACGTAGGAGTGCGACACTTCCGTCTATACAGTGCTTCATATGGTACCATCCGAATACTTGCTTGATAGCTGTTATTGTATACAAACTCCGCTAAAAGCAAGAACTCCTCCCAACTTCCTCTGAAATCTATCACGCAACCCCTCAACATAACCTCTAACACTTGAATTACTCGTTCAGACTGGCCGTCTGTCTGCGGATGAAATGCTGTACCGAAGTCCAACCTGGTGCCTAATGCCTGATGCAGTGCTCTCTAAAACTGAGATGTAAACCTCGGATCCCTATCCGAGATAATCGACACCGGCACCCCGTGTAGCCTCATAATTTCTGCCACATACAATTTTGCCAATCTCTGCAGAGAATAGTCAACCCGCACTAGTATGAAATGTGCAAACTTTGTTAACCGATCCACTATCACCCATACCGAATCCTTCTTAGTAGGCGTAAGGGGAAGCCCACTAACGAAGTCCATAGTGATTCTCTCCCACTTCCACTGTGGAATCTTTATTGGTTGAAGCAATCCCGAAGGTACTTGGTGTTCAGCTTTAACCTGCTGACATGTTAAGCACTTCCCTACAAATTCTGTAACTTTCCGTTTCAGACTGGGACACCAAAACTGATCCCGTGGATCCCTGTATAACTTACTTCCTCCAGGATGCATAGCGTAAGGGCTACTATGCGATTCTCGAAGAATTTTCTACCTTAATTCCCCATCCTTTGGCATACAGACCTTGCCCCAAAAACATAGCACTCCGTCATCGTTTACACCATAGTCCTCCAATTCCCCATTTTGCACTTGCAGTAGCTTAGCACTCAGATCGTCATCTACCAACTATTTTACCTGACTTAACCACGTCGGCTTCACTTGTAACTCCGCTAGCAAACTTCCATCGTCATAAAGACTAAGGTGTGCAAACATTGCCCTCATATCCGACACTACCTTCCGACTTAGGGCATCTGCCACCACATTTGCCTTACTCGGGTGATACTCTATTAAACAGTCGTAGTCTTTCAACAACTCCACCCACCTTCGCTGTCTCAAATTTAGCTCATTCTGAGTCAACAAATATTTGAGACTCTTGTGGTCCGTGTAGATCACCGACCTTTCTCCATACAAATAGTGCCTCCACACTTTTAGAGCAAATACTATCGCCGCTAACTCCAGATCATATGTTAGATAGTTAACCTCATGTGGCCTCAATTGTCGAGACGCATAAGCGACCACCTTCCCGTCTTGCATTAGAACACATCCCAATCCTATGTGGGAAGCATCACAATACACCACAAAGTCTTTCCCTGCTTCCGGCTGAATCAAAATTGGAGCCTCTGTCAATACTCTCTTAAGCTTCTCAAAACTCTCCTGTTGCTTATCCACCCATACGAAAGGTACCTCCTTTCTTAACAACTTCGTCAAAGGTGCTGCTATTGACGAGAACCCTTTAAAAAATCTCCTGTAGTAGCCTACTAACCCCAAGAAACTACGAACCTCTTCCACAGACTTAGGTGGTTTCCAATCTAATACTGCCTCAATCTTCCTAGGATCCACCCTTATCCCTTCTGCAGACACCACATGACCCAAAAACGTAACTTCCTTCAACCAAAATTCGCACTTGCTAAACTTGGCATATAACTTCTTCTCCCTTAACATCTGCAATACTACCCAGAGATGCGCATCATGCTCCTCCTCGGACTTGGAATATACCAGAATGTCGTCTATAAACACAATGACGAACTGACCCAAGTAGGGTTGGAAAACCCGGTTCATCATATCCATGAACGCAGTTGGGGTATTCGTCAATTCGAATACTAAGAACTCATAATGTCCGTATCTAGTCCAGAAAGCTGTCTTATGGATATCTACTTCCTTCACCTTAAGCTGATGATATCCCGACCTCAGATCTATTTTTGAAAATACCGCAGCCCCCTTAAGCTGATCGAACAAATCGTCTATCCTCGGTAATGGGTACTTGTTTTTGATTGTCATCTTATTCAACTGCCGGTAATCTATGCACATGTGCATAGTCCCATCTTTCTTTTTTACAAATAGGACCGGTGCTCCCCATGGAGACATACTAGGTCAGATAAACCCACGATCGAGTAACTCTTGGATCTGGGCCTTGAGCTCTACCAACTCCTTTGGCGCCATCCTATATGAAGCAATTGAAACAGGAGCTGTACCTGATAGTAAATTAATTTTGAACTCCACCTCCCTGTCCGGGGGCAACCCTAGCAGTTCCTCCAGAAAGACATCCATGAATTCTCTTACTGTTCTAACTCCACTAACCCCTTCTTCTTTTGCATCCAAAGCACTAACAAAGGCCAGAAATGCCTTACACCCTTTTCGCACCATATTATCAACCTTTAACACAGAGACTGCGTCAGACAAATAGTTTTTTCTTTCTCCTATCATAATTATCTCCTCATCCTTCGGAGTCCTCAACTCCATTCGCTTAGCTGAGCAATCCAATTTAGCCCGATGTTCCACTAACCAATCCATGCCTAGAATGAGATCAAATTCCCTGAAAGGTAGTTCCATCAAGTCGGCAGGAAATACCACTCCCTGAATCTCTAGAGGCCCCCTCCAAAATATCCTATTCACCACACCGTTTGACCTAACGGGCTTACTACAGTCATCTCCCTAACAGATAGTTCAGATGCTACACCTAATGTTTTAGCTATTCTACATGCAACATATGAGTGGGTCAAGCCAACATCAATTAAAGCAAAGAAAGGCTTGTCAGCTAAAAGCACGTATCGATTATGATGTTTGGTGCATCACCATCCTCCCTCCGACGAACTACATACACTAGACCAGGTTGCCTCGCATCTGCATTACTAACACCTCTGCCCGGTGTCCCGCGACCTCGACCAAAACTATTACCTCTATCAACAGGACCACGACCCCTCGGTGGCTGCTGTCCATCTCTTCCAGTCTGATTAAAACCCTGACTTGCTGGTCGACCCCTGTCTGTTTCCATAGGACAGTCCTTAATCATGTGATCTTTGGACCCACACTTAAAACATCCCCCGGTCTTCTTCCAACACTCCTCCAGGTGCATCTTTCCACATTGAACACACGAACGATACTAACCTCCCATAGCAACCTATCGATCTCGCGTCCCATCAACTCTAGGTCTTTTCTGGAGACTTTTGGATGACCCCGATAATCTAAAACCTCTCTTTTGTCTATTCCTATCCGAATTCTGTCTCACAAATTCCTTGACCCCTTCGGCTACCTTAGCTTTCTCTACCAACACGGTAAACTCCTGCTCCTGCTATGGAGCAATCAGCAATCTCAGATCATCCCTAAGTTTGTCCTCGAACCTGACACATCGTTCATGCTCCGTAGCCACGATACCTTGAGCATACCGGCTCAACCTTAAGAATTTCACCTCGTACTCGCTTCTCAGACTTACTCCCCGAACCCGACCTTAAACGCCTTTCTCTGCGCATCAATATAACTAGACCCAATATACTTCTTCTGATACGCCACCTTGAAATACTCCCAAGTGAGATCATCCGCTGCAGCTCTATCCCGAACCATGAGCCAACACTGGTATGACTCATCTCGGAGAAGCGGCACCACCCCTTTCAGTTTCTCCTCAGCAGTCAGATCCAAATCGTCCATGATTCGCTCTATCGCCTCCAACCAATACTCAGCCGTATTGGGCACCACACTAGATACACCTCGGAATACCTCAACTCTATTGGCTCTGAGTCGCTCAGATACAGATTTTCAAGCTCCCATGCCTCCACCTGCTCCAGCCACCCTCTCAAGAACTCGAGATCGCTGCACATCGCATCATCCCCGTCGATCTTGATACTCAACACGGTGGTGGTGGTGGTGGCATCTCATTCTCGGACCCTTGACCAGGCCTAACTGGTTCCGATACGGTCATTCTACCTCTACCACACCCACGTACATTACGACCACGTCCCCTAGAACTCATGTCTATGATCGCGATTTAATCTGATTTAAGAAATTTTATGCATTAGCTTCTGTTCCACTAATTACCCACGAACAAGTTTTATGTAAAGAAGTTTAGTAGTAGCTTTTTCGATCATTACAAAGTTTTTGTTCTAATCTCCTACCCTAATTCAGAGAATCACATTCATTCAATAGTATCTACTACACACGTTCACCACTTTGAGCATTTTCGTCCGTTCCAACCCAGGGGTATTTTCGTAATTTGTCCTATAAGGGTATTTTGGTAATTTTCCAAATTAGGGTATCTTGTAATTTTGTAAAATAGGGGTTTTTGGTATTTTTGCAAAATAGGAATATTTTGGTAAAAATTAAGGGTAGTATGGTAATTTTATAAATCGAGGGTATTTTAGTAATTTCTACAAATCGGGGTACTTCGGTAATGTTTTTCCAGATCTAAGGTAGTTTTTACAAATTGGGGGGGGGAGGGGTAATTTGGTGATTTTAAAACTAGGGTTTTTATAAAACAGTGTAGCTAGTCCCTTTCGGGTTTTAATTATTGAATTTAGCCTGTAGGTAAGTCCTTTTGGTTAGGGTGAACCGTCACTACGCACCAGGTAGGATTCGAGCGAAGAGGAGGTGAGTCACTAGGACTGCTTAAATACCAAGCTCCCCCTGAATCCAATCCTAGGCATGCGCACAACTGTTGCCACACCCTTAACTCGGCGAGTTACTCACAGGTTTGTTTGATTGGTCTTTAAATTTTATGTAATTTTGTGTTGGAGTACACTAATCCTAGGGTTCAATAGCTCCTAATCTACTAATCTACGATCCCGTAATACCTACATACAAATCACACAATAATTAGGGATACTCACCTGGTGGACTTCGGGCCGGAGACTCAGCTGCCATGCCAGAAAACCTGCTCATCTTTTAGTAAACTCACTTTCGTAAAATGTTTTGGGCCCAAAAGCCCTTCAAGCTGAGTTTTGAATCGGGCTCTGATACCAAATTGAAACACCCCAAACTCGACCCATAAGCCCCGGTCGGATCTGACATGTTCCCTAAGAAAATTTAGCTTTATCTCGTTTCATCTTCTTATAAAATATGACGATTTTTAATAAAAACAAGTTTGTATCTTTATCAAGTTGAAAACCAAGATACCATTCAAGTTTGCATTTCATTAAAACACTTACTTCATATCTCAAAAATTAAAAGATTTGCCCGATTCTAGATCACATTAGGTTGAAAACGTAAGTTGAGTAGGTGATAAAACATTTGAAGTTTCTTTAAGAAAAATATTTAATTACTTGTTTGTTGTTTATCGTATGGAAATAAAATTTAACACGCAAAATTAAGAAGTTAAGTAATGGCCTTATTACATCTTAAAAAAACCAAAATAAATCCCGAAAGAAAACATGCTAAAGAAAAACGAAAAGAGTTCCATTATTCGAAAACCCAAAATTTTACCGAGCATGGCCACCACATAGTCCCTGCCGACCCAGTCCATCGCACTATGTATCACCTGCAAAATGTTAGCCCACGAAGGGTGAGTCAACAGACTCAATGTGTATTAGCCAACCACTAAGACCCAATCGATTATAGCCTTACTTACAAAGTTTTGGGCAAAGCCTATCCGAAATCATATTTGGCCATAGGCCCATGTCATAGCATATTAAACCATATGCATATAAACCAATGATGCAACCCGAACCCACCTAGATATCCAACCTCTACACACTACCCGTACCTGCCAATCACACCGTGGGCATTACTAAATCGACCCTCCATCCGCTACACACCCTCGAAGGTAGTCGCTGCAGTCAACTGCTCATCGCCCTTAATACGTGGCATAGCCACCAGATAATGTGACACGGTCACCGGATACATAATATTGTGACATAAGTCACCGGATAATGTGGTAAAACCATGGAACACTTCCCCTTTTCATTATAACCTACATAGTATCATAGGTATCGTGCTATATGCTTATCCTAAGCCCATACCAAAAACACACACATACTTTCATATCATTGATGGTAACCACTATTTAACAGAGTGTTAGGGGTAATGTACCTGAATACACCGTACCACTGAATGGTACCCTTAACCATATTTATTCATAGCCTTATTAACACATATTTAACAATATTATTACTAATCGAGAATTTAGGGTGGGGTTACACACCTGATAACACTGAGAACCACGCTTTCGATGCTAACACTTTCGCTTGCAGGGATCACAGCGATTTGCTTATCCCTTTTCGATGCTGGCCCACAACCCAGTGGCCAATTTTGTACTGCAGAAATTGAGCGTTTCGTAAATCTAGGGGTAGGAACTACCCCTTTCTCTCCTCCACTAGTACTTGCATCCATCTAATATCACTTAATCAGAAACCCGATTAATCGATACGTAAACATCTAAACGAAAACACATCTATAATTTATCCAGATACTCTTACCGAAATAGATCTGAATCCTAGACTCCTCCTTTATCTCGATCAACCTCTTCCTAAAACACCATAGTTAGAATCGGCCAACACTAAAATAAGATAATATGGCCTTTGGCTGAATACTACAACTCCCTTTACCTTAATCGATTAAATTCCAAAAATCATCACCTGTCCTTGAAAGTTGTCGATTTCCCTATATAAACCATATTAGATTTGATTCTAACATTAATAGACAAAAGTAAGTGGCTTTCGGCCTAGGGTCATACTTTGCTTACCTTGAATATCCAAATCCCAAAAGATCTCCTTCTAATCGTCGACTACAAAGATCCCGAAACCCACCTTCATGGTTTTGGCCAGAAGAATATAAGGGATTAGTGTCCTTGATTTCGGCTAAATAAAGGGAAAAGAAGGAGAGACCAAATGATAATTAACCCTTACCGTAATATTGATATCAATCAAACACCTTTGCTGAAAACATAGAGAGATTGGGCCACAACACCAAAGAAACAAGATTAGTCTTTTGGTTTCGGCAAACCAACAAGAAAAAGAGCAAGAAGAGTTTATAGAGAAAAGAACTTACCACCACTACTTAAAAATTGGAAGAGCCTTCAAAAGATGGAGATGGAAGTCAATTATATCTTGATTACAAGGTGTGAAAATTTGAAATAAAAGAGTATGGAAAATTAAGCCAAGGTTCCAAAGACTAGAAGGGTTATTCGGCTTTGAAGATAAAGTGCAAATTTAAGGCTACCAATATGAAAAGAAAAGAGGAGATGAGAGAGAGGTATGGTTCAGCTTCAGAGAAGAATTAAAAGGGAAAAAAGTAGTCTAAATGCACCAAATGGTCACCTTTACTTTCGGTTGAGAGACAAAAGAGAAGAAAGGAAAGGAAAAACTTGAAAATGCCAAATGAATTTCGGCACCCACTCTTCCCTACATGACCGAAACTACCATCCCAAGACCCCTCCATCAGCCAACTCTTCTTCTCTCATCCAAATCCCCTCTTTTTCTCCTACTTAGCTGAATATTTGAGCGGTTTAACCTAATCTACACTTCATCCATGAAGTGTCCACGGCAACTCTAACACTTCCCCTCTTTGACACCAAAAAGAAACCCCCAAAATACTTCCCTTGCTGCTCGAACCAAGGCCCTTCTTACTCCCTGATGCGCCAACCACAAGTGCTCTAAGTGGCGCCCCCTAGTCACTTTACCAACTGGATTCTTATGTCATACCCTCCTCACAAGAACTCTTAAGGCCTACCTTCCCCTAGTTTCCCCCTAAAGGCTCCAAAGTCAAATGTTTTCCTGAGGCTTCTACCTATACCCCAAGGTTTCCAAAGCCCCCAAACACATACAAACAGCACACAAGCACACTACCACATACATTGGAGTTAAAACGCATAACCCCTAAATCTCGAATATTATAATGCTCGTAGGCATCAGTTCATGAATCTCACGCAAGGGGATAAATTAGTGGTTGAGTATGAGGTCGAGTTTTGAGGTTGAGCCATTTCGTACGAGGCATAGTGGTGCCTGAGTATGAGAGGTGCGTCCGTTTTGAAGATTGATTGAGGGATTATTTAAGGGTACTAATTGCTCTACAGAGGGAGCGAGAGTTCGCGGTTCTTGTTGAGAATGAAAAGATCACCGAGGATGTTAAACGTATGGAGTGCCAAAATGGGGATCGTAAGAGAGACAAGAATAAGAGGGAGTCGAAGCCCTCTAGTTCTACTTAGAGGCCTAAGAAAAATGCTAGATCTGATGGGCCGATTAGGGTGGGGATACCTATTGCTCCTCTTGGGATTCAACCGTGTGGAAATTGTGGTATGCGCCATTCGAGTGAGTGTTGGAGGAGGATTGGGGCTTGTTTGAGGTGTGGGTCCACAGAGGGAAAATCAAATGTAAGCTTTAGGACTGGGTTACATGCTGACCTCAAAAGGCGATTCGCTGACCACAAAGGGCGTGGATCGGCTAGGGGTGGTAATGGAATAGGCCATGGGTAGAGGTGCTAGTCAGACTGAGGTGAGGCAGCCTACACTAGTTTAAGCTACTCGTCGCCGAGAGGATAGAGATGCTCCTGATGTTATCACTGGTACGTTCTTTATTTTTGATGTACCATATACTGCTTTAATAGACATAGGTTTTACACACTCCTATGTAGCTAGTTCTGTTTCTGAAAACTTGAGAATTTCTGTCGAGAGCACTTCTAGTGAGATCACTATAATGAGTCTGTTGGGGATTCTTCTGTCGGGGATATCAGAACAGTGAGAGATTTTCCAAATGTTTTTCCTGAGGAGTTACTAGGATTACCTCAGAATCGAGAAGTTGAGTTTGGGATTGAGCTTCTACAGAGAACAGCTCTGGTGTCCATTGCTCCCTATCAAATGACACCGAAGTAGCTTATAGAGCTTAAGGCTCAACTTCAAGAGCTTTTGGATCGTGGTTTCATCTGCCCTAGTGTATCTCTGTGGGGGGCACCGGTTCTGTTTGTGAAGAAAAAGGATGGCACCATGAGGATGTGCATCAATTTTCGACAACTGAATAAATTGACTATGAAGAATAAGTATCCACTTTCGAGGATTGACGATTTGTTTGATCAATTCTGAGGGGCTTCAATATTTTTGAAGATTGATCTTCGTTCTGGGTATCATCAGTTGAGAGTTAAGGAGGTGGATGTTCATAAGACTGCATCTAGGACTCGTTATGGACATTACAAGTTCCTAGTTATGCCTTTCAGTTTGACGAATGCTCCAGCTGCATTTATGGATCTGATGATCTGAGTGTTTCAGCCATATCTGGATCAATTCGTCGTGGTCTTCATCGATGATATTCTGGTTTACTCTAAGACTGAGGATGAGCATGATAAGCACCTTAGAGTAGTGCTTCAGATTCTTTAGGAGAAATTGCTCTACGCTAAGTTAAGCAAGTGTGAGTTTTGGTTGCGTGAGGTAACTTTTCTGGGACACATGGTTTCTGCTGAGGGGATCCGAGTTGATCCTAGAAAGATAGAGGTTGTGCTTGATTGGAAACAGCCTAAGAAGTTATCTAAAATCAATAGTTTTCTGGGTCTAGTGGGTTTTTATCGGCAGTTTGTCGAGGGGTTCTCTCTGATTGCAGCTCCTTTGACTAAGCTTTTGCGTAAGGGTGTTTCTTTTGTTTGAACTGATGTATAGCAATCGAGCTTTGAGAAGCTCAAGACTGTTCTGACTCAGGCTCCTGTTATGATACAACTTGAATCTGGTAAAGAGTTTGTAGTTTACAGTGATGCATCGCATGTCAGTTTGGGATGTGTGTTGATGCAAGTTGGTAAAGTTGTTGCTTATGCGTCCCGTCAGCTTAAGACACATGAAGGGAACTATCCAACGCATGATCTTGAGTTGGCTTCTATGGTTTTTGCATTGAAAATTTGGAGGCACTATTTGTATGGTGAGAGGTGTATTATCTACATGGATCACAAGAGCCTCAAGTATCTCCTTACCTAGAAGGAGTTGAATCTTAGGCAGCGTCAATGGATTGAGCTGCTAAAAGATTATGACTTCATGATATAGTATCATCATGGTAAGGCCAATGGGGTGGCCAATGCTTTAAGTCATAGAGCGATGACTGATTTGAGGGCAATGTTCGCTCGCCTTAGTCGGTTTGGTGATAGGAGTCTATTAGCCGAGTTACAAGTTAAGCCGACTTGGATTGATCAAATTTGGGTTAAGCAGTTAGGGGATGTTAAGTAGTTAGGGGATGAGTCTCTGGATTTGTGGTTCCATCAGATTGAGAGTGGCAGTACTTCGGACTTTGGGCTGAATAATGATGGAGTTTTGTGTTTTTGAGGTCGGATCTGTGTGCCAAATGATTCTGATTTGAGGCAGTCGATTCTGAGGGAGGCGCATAGTAGCCCTTATGCTGTGCATCCCGATGGTAATAAGATGTATCAGATCTTCATGAACTGTACTGGTTGTCGGTTTTAAAACATGATATTACGTGTTTTGTTGCTCGTTGTTTGACGTGCCAACAAGTTAAGGCTGAGTGTAAACGAAAAAATATATAGGATTTTTCCAATGTAATTTATCACCTTTTTACTTAAATCTATCGTTAAAACTAAGTAATTGTTTAATAAATTAATGAAATATGTGAAAATATGAAATTAGGACATAGAAATTATTAAAATGTGATTTTATGCCTTATTATATAGTTTTCATACAATAAATGACTTATTTTATATTAATTTGAATATATAATATTTTTAATACATAAAGTGGGCCTTGCATGATTAAATTAAATAATAAAATATAAAATTATATTTAATAATTCATTTTAAAATATTTCATTAATAATTTGGGTTTTAATTAATTAATTAATTAAATTGGATAAATTTTATTCTTTGGTCCTCTAACTTGTTAATTTATTCTGCACAGGTCTGATAGCTTTGCAGGATTACAAAACTGTCCAAATTGGAGACCAAGTCAACCCAATATTCGGCTACACATGGCTTTCCATTTAAACCATTATCTAGTTTAATTACACAAGGTCCTTGCAGTGTTGAAGAAATTAGAGATTTTCCCGAAGATTTACGATTGACCGAGTGTCAGTCCTGAGTTGTATGACATCCAAAATTGCTTAAAAATCAAGCAAAAATCAAGTCAAAAGCCACTAAGCATGGCTGGCCACAACTTGAAGAGATTTGAAGAGGTTAACATCCACTTTTTTAGCAAACTATCCCCCTCTCCTTACCTATAAATAAGACCCTCTCATTCCTCCATTCATCATCCCCCAAGCATCCCTCAATCATTCCTCATTCATTCTCATCATTCATCATTCTCTCTTCTCTCAAAATTCTGTTAGCCTTTTCCATTCCCACGCCTAGCATCATCTCTTCATAGATATTTTAGCAATTAAGCCTCTTAAAGAACCCTTGGTCGGCCACCTTGGAGAGCCATCAGCAAAGGAGTAAAGCAAAGGAACGAAGGAGCCTCGTCAGTCAGAGTCTTGGGTGATAGCCACTCTAAATTGGGTTTAATCTTTCTTTTCTTTAATTTATCTAAAGATGTTTGCTATGTGTTCTTTGTTCTTATTTACAAAAATGTTAGCTTAATTTTGTTTAAGCTAGGATGATTGCTTTGATTAAATAATATTTATTTGATTCATGCTTATAATGTTTGTACCTAAATTTTCAATTACAATCATGTAACATCCTGAAAATGGGCCTATGCATTTTTGATTTAATTATACGAAATGGCATGTCTTATGTGTTATGAATGTATTATGAACATTTTTTTGGAAACTTGGAAATGTAAGAAAATGTCTTGTCTTGGAAATGTAGGGAAATGTCCTGGAAATGTAAGGAAATCTTTTAGAAATGTTAAGCTTAAAAGAGGAAACTAAAACAAGGTGGCCTTAAGAAAATTAATATAAGAAATATGACACAAGAACGGGCTTGGAGAAGTGGCTAGGAGGCACCACTTAAGGCCCAGGCAAGTGACGCCACCTACATATGCAATTGGGCTTGTGTTTGAGCCACAGGGAAAGGAAAAAGAAGTTTTATTTTGCTACAAGATAGGTAGAAGTGGAATGACAATAAGGCACTAAAAGGAGGTGTTTTATTTTGTTAAAATTAGAAAATAAGATGGATAAGTGATGGATTATTCTTAATAATTTTAAGTGAAGAGATAAAGAGAAAAGCTAGGAAATGCTAGTGTTTGAGTATTAGCCGAAAACTCATTCTCTTCTCATCTTTTTCATTTATGCCGAAATTCTAAGCAAGAAGTGTCCATCTTTTTACTTTGTTTTCTTTTCATCTCTTTCTCTAGCCGAACCTTTACAAAGCAATTAAGCCTCTTTCTCGTTTTCTTTTCTTTCTCTTCAAAGCCACCATCTTTCTTTCTTTTGATTAGTCGAAACCTATAGCCTTGTTCTTTTCTTTTTCTGTTCATTCGAATCATCATCTACCCCAAGACCAATCTTTTCTCATTATTGACAAAAGCCGAAATCTGTCAAATATCTGCTTAGTCCATAGCCGAATCTCTGTAGGTGCAACAAAGAACAGTCGACTTCAGAAGTAAGGGTAAGGATCTATTATTATCATTATGTTTCTTTTCTTCAAGACCAAGATTAAGATTCTAATGCTATTTGTATCCCTTGGCCAAAACTACAAAGGATCTTTCGGGATTTTGTCTATTGTCGACTACCAGGGAGAAGAGACTACTTTTCAGGATTTAAAGATTCAAGGTAAGACATGTGAATATTCGACCAAGGCCTATTTTTGGTGTTTTAGATCTAGTTCATATTTATTCAACATAGCGAAACTAACAAGTTAATAGATCTAAGGATCGATCGACTACAAGGAAGGGAAATTCTTTTTCGAAGGTACACCATAGGTCGCGTGTTCCTAGTTATTCGGTGAGTTTCGGGATTTAAAATCCACAAGGTAAGTATCTATAGCATTCGGCCAAGGCCATGTTGAGTAAATAGATGTGTTTCATTCATATTTAAAAGCCGAAACTAATCAATTCAAGTAATCTAGTGATTGCCGATTTCAAGAAAGAAGGATACAAAGTTTCTGGCATTTGATTAGACATCAATCGACAGCAAGGTAAGGGTTTAGTGTACTAATCCTACTAGGATTTGGTTTTGGTGGCCAAATGGGTTTTCATTAAAACTTTAATATGGGCCGAACGTAGGGAGTTAAAAATCTAAGGCAGTAGATCGAATTTCAGGATTTCAGTGAAATTGTTAAGCGAATCAGGTGTGTACCCCACACTATCTTTTAATAAGAATTATCGCTAAATTTAATATGAGCATGTTTATAAGAATGTGAATATGGCTAAAGTACCATGCTATGGTACAAAGTACTCAGGTACGTTTCCTACTCCTACTAGGATTATGTTAAATATTTGTTACGACACACATATGACATTATAAGAATGTGAAATAAGAATTTGGCATGTTAATGCATGATATGTATGATATGGGGGCATATGGGTTATATGAAAAGGGGAAGTGAATGTGGTGACCTAAGACCACGATAATTGAATGTGGTGACCTAAGACCAAGATATCTGAATGTGGTGACCTAAGACCACGATATCTGAATGTGGTGACCTAAGACCACAAATTTTATAAGGACGATGAGCACATCATTGCAATGACGCCTTCGATGGTGTGTAGCGGATGGAGGGTTGACTTAGTAGTCCCCACGGTGTGCAGGTTGGTATGGGGGACGTGTAGCGGATGGCTATCTAGGTTTGGGTTGGGTTGCATCATTTTAATGATATAAGAATATGTATGCTCAAATGTCCGAATTTGTTATGACTTAGTGTTGTGGTTACACATTGAGTCTATTGACTCACCCCGTTGTGGGAACCTTTTTCAGGTGACGATCAGTAATGGACCGGGTCGGCAGGAGCTTAAAGGTGGCCATGCACAGCAAGGAATTTATTTAATTTGGATTTTTATTTCATTAAGTACTTTGAATTTACTTATTTTTTTTTTGAGAATTATTTGATGTAATAAGGCCATAGTAGAACTACTTTACTTTGCTTTTATTTATTAAGCATACAAACATTTGATTATTAAAAGATTAAGTAAATTTATTTTAAAACAAAGCCTAAACGTTTTGTCACCTAAAGCAAAAGATTTTAATAATGAAATAAACTTGTTATCAACTCAAGCCCAACCCAAAAAAATCTTTCTTTGAAAACACACAAGTTTTTCCTAAGTAACAAAAGAATTTGAAACGGTTTACACCGGGGAACATACCAGATCCGGTCAAGGCTCGTGGTCTGGGTTTGGGGTGTTTCAGTTTGGTATCAGAGCCAGGTTCAAAACCTGACTTTGAGGGTTGTGGGGCCCAAAATTAATTTTCCAAAATGGGCTTTTCAAAAATATAAGATTTTATGAACTATTTCAGGTTTTCTGGCATGGCACCTAAGTCTCCGACCCGCAGTCCACCAGGTAAGCACTTCTGACTTCTGAAGTGATTTGAATATATGAAATGTATGGTCTTTTATGGCAACGTAGATTAGTGAACTAGGATCTATTGAACCCTAGGACTAGTCTACTAAAAAACACAAGTACATAAGACTTAAGGACCATTAGACAAACCTGTGATTAAGCCGCCGAGCTAGGGTGTGGTAACTGTTGTGCGCATGTATAGGAGTGGATTCAGTAAGAGCTTGGTATTTAAGCAGTCCTAGCGACTCACCTCCTCTTTACTCGAATCCTACCTGGTGCGTAGTAACCGTTCACCCTAACCAAGAGGACTTAGTCACGGGCTAAACCCAATAATTAAAACCCGAAAGGGACTAGCCACATTTTTATGGAAACCCTAGTTTTAAAAAGTCAACAAACTACCCTTTTGAAATTATGAAAATTACTATTTTGGAAAAACTTTCTAAGAATTTTCGATTTACAAAATTACCTAAGTACCCCTAGTGGTAAAATTACAAAAATGCCCTTGGTTTATGAAATTTCCAAATACCCACAGTTCTTATCAAAATTTCACTACTTTGCTAAAAGGAACCCTAAATTTACAAAATATCAAAATACCTTGATTATGGGAAAAAAAATTTATTTACGAAATTACTCCTACCCTGCAAATTACCGAAATACTCCCGAGTTACAAAATTACCAGAATGACCCCCGATCTTCAAAAATTTCTGCAACAACACTGATTTGGAAAACAAATTCTCAGAAACAACCTTCAAGTTTTGTAAATTCCAAAATATCCTTGATTTATTAAGATTTATAAATTTACCCTGGTTTATTACTGAAATACCCCTATAATTTCAAAATTTTTGAAATACCCCCGGGATTTCAAAAATTACCAAAATACCCTTATTGACAAAATCACCAAGGAACCTTATTTTGATAAATTACGAAAATACCCCTATAGGGTAAATTACGAAAATACCCCTGGGTAGTGGAAAAACAACAACAATGAAAACTACAACATTTCTCTAAATGAACGAAAGTTCATAATTGATTGATGGATGTATGAATGTAAAGACTGTGTGCATGTATGAATACGAAAGAACCACTATTAAACTCCTTTTCATAAAACTGTTCGCGATTAAACAGTGGAACAAAGTACTAATCCATAAAACTCTTTAATCAGATTAAATCGTGACGTTAGAAATGAGTTCTCGGGAATGTGAACATAAAAAAAAATTGCCTAGAAAGTATGATGGCTCTATTAATATCAGAGTGCGCAGCACAAGCGTAGCGCGGTGAGTTAAGATGTTCATTTATTCGATAGTAAGTAATTTCGAGGACGAAATTATTTTTAAGGGGGGTAGAACTGTAACATCCTAAAAATGGGCCTATGCATTTTTGATTTAATTATACGAAATGGCATGTCTTATGTGTTATGAATGTATTATGAACATTTTTTTGGAAACTTGGAAATGTAAGAAAATGTCTTGTCTTGGAAATGTAGGGAAATGTCCTGGAAATGTAAGGAAATCTTTTAGAAATGTTAAGCTTAAAAGAGGAAACTAAAACAAGGTGGCCTTAAGAAAATTAATAGAAGAAATATGACACAGGAACGGGCTTGGAGAAGTGGCTAGGAGGCACCACTTAAGGCCCAGGTAAGTGACGCCACCTATATATGCAATTGGGCTTGTGTTCGAGCCACAGGGAAAGCAAAAAGAAGTTTTATTTTTGCTACAAGATAGGTAGAAGTGGACGACAATAAGGCACTAAAAGGGAGGTGTTTTATTTTTGTTAAAATTCAGCAAATAAGATGGATAAGTGATGGATTATTCTTAATAATTTTAAGTGAAGAGATAAAGAGAAAAGCTAGGAAAGGCTAGTGTTTGAGTATTAGCCGAAAACTCATTCTCTTCTCATCTTTTTCATTTGTGCCGAAATTCTAAGCAAGAAGTGTCCATCTTTTTACTTTGTTTTCTTTTCATCTCTTTCTCTAGTCGAACCCTTACAAAGCAATTAAGCCTCTTTCTCGTTTTCTTTTCTTTCTCTTCAAAGCCACCACCTTTCTTTCTTTTGATTAGCCGAACCCTATAGCCTTGTTCTTTTCTTTTTCTGTTCATTCAAATCATCATCTACCCCAAGACCAATCTTTTCTCATTATTGACAAAAGTCAAAATCTGTCAAATATCTGCTTAGTCCACAGCCAAATCTCTGTAGGTGCAGCAAAGAGCAGTCGACTTCAAAAGTAAGGGTAAGGATCTATTATTATCATTATGTTTCTTTTCTTCAAGACCAAGATTAAGATTCTAATGCTATTTGTATCCCTTGGCTGAAACTACAAAGGATCTTTCGGGATTTTGTCTATTGTCGACTACCAGGGAGAAGAGACTACTTTTCGGGATTTAAAGATTCAAGGTAAGACATGTGAATATTTGACCAAGGCCTATTTTTGGTGTTTTAGATCTAGTTCATATTTATTCAACATAGCCGAAACTAACAAGTTAATAGATCTAAGGATCATCGACTACAAGGAAGGGAAATTCTTTTCCGAAGGTACACCATAGTAGCGTGTTCCCTAGTTATTCGGTGAGTTTCGGGATTTAAAATCCACAAGGTAAGTATCTATAGCATTCGGCCAAGGCCATGTTGAGTAAATAGATGTGTTTCATTAATATTTAAAAGCCAAAACTAATCTATTCAAGTAATCTAGTGATTTTTGATTTCAAGAAAGAATGATACAAAGTTTCCGGCATTTGATTAGACATCAATCGACAGCAAGGTAAGGATTTAGTGTACTAATCCTACTAGGATTTGGTTTTGGTGGCCGAATGGGTTTTCATTAAAACTTTAATATGGGCTGAACGTAGAGAGTTAAAAATCTAAGGCAGTAGATCGAATTTCGGGATTTCAGTGAAATTGTTAAGCGAATCAGGTGTGTACCCCACACTATCTTTTAATAAGAATTATCGCTAAATTTAATATGAGCATGTTTATAAGAATGTGAATATGGCTAAAGTATCATGCTATGGTACAAAGTACTCAGGTACGTTTCCTACTCCTACTAGGATTATGTTAAATATTTGTTACGACACACATATGACATTATAAGAATGTGAAATAATAATTTGGCATGTTAATGCATGATATGTATGATATGGGGCATATGGGTTATATGAAAATGGGAAGTGAATGTGGTGACCTAAGACCACGATAATTGAATGTGATGACCTAAGACCACGATATTTGAATGTGGTGACCTAAGACCATGATATCTGAATGTGGTGACCTAAGACCACGATATCTGAATGTGGTGACCTAAGACCACGAATTTTATAAGAGGCGATGAGCACGTCGGTATGTGATCGCCTTCGATGGTGTGTAGCGGATGGAGGTTGACTTAGTAGTCCCCACGGTGTGCGAGGTTGGTGCGGGGACGTGTAGCGGATGGCTATCTAGGTTTGGGTTGGGTTGCATCATTTTAATGATATAAGAATATGTATGCTCTGAAATGTCCGAATTTGTTATGACTTAGTGTTGTGGTTACACATTGAGTGCATTGACTCACCCGTTGTGGGAACCTTTTTGTGACGATCGGTAATGGACCGAATTGGCAGGAGCTTAAAAGTGGCCATGCACTGACAAGGAATTTATTTAATTTGGATTTTATTTCATTAAGTACTTTGAATTTACTTATTTTTTTGGGAATTATTTGATGTAATAAGGCCATAGTAGAACTACTTTGCTTTTATTTATTAAGCATACAAACCTTTGATTATTAAAAGATTAAGTAAATTTATTTTAAAACAAAGCCTAAACATTTTGTCACCTAAAGTAAAGGATTTTAATAATGAAATAAACTTGTTATCAACTCAAGCCCAACCCAAACAATCTTTCTTTCAAAACACACAAGTTTTTCCTAAGTAACAAAAGAATTTGAAACGGTTTACACTGGAAGCATACCAGATCCGGCCAAGGCTCGTGGTCTGGGTTTGGGGTGTTTCAGTTTGGTATCAGAGCCAGGTTCAAAACTCGGCTTAGAGGGTTGTGGGGCCCAAAAATGTTTTTCCAAAATGGGCTTTTCAAAAATATAAGATTTTATGAGCTATTTCAGGTTTTCTGGCATGGCACCTAAGTCTCCGACCCGCAGTCCACCAGGTAAGTACTTCTGACTTCTGAAGTGATTTGAATATGTGAAATGTATGGGCTTTTATGGCAACGTAGATTAGTGAACTAGGATCTGTTGAACCCTAGGACTAGTCTACTCAAAAACACAAGTACATAAGACTTAAGGACCATTAGACAAACCTGTGATTAAGTCGCCGAGCTATGGTGTGGTAATTGTTGTGCGCATGTCTAGGAGTGGATTCAGTAAGAGCTTGGTATTTAAGCAGTCCTAGCGACTCACCTCCTCTTTACTCGAATCCTATCTGGTGCGTAGTAACCGTTCACCCTAACCAAGAGGACTTAGTCACGGGCTAAACACAATAATTAAAATCCGAAAGGGACTAGCCACATTTTTATAGAAACCCTAGTTTTAAAAAGTCAACAAACTACTCTTTTGAAATTATGAAAATTACTATTTTGGAAAAACTTTCTAAGAATTTTTGATTTACAAAATTACCTAAGTACCCCTAGTGGTAAAATTACAAAAATGCCCTTGGTTTATGAAATTTCTAAATACCCACAGTTCTTATCAAAATTTCACTACTTGGCTTAAAGGAACCCTAAATTTACAAAATATCAAAATACCTTGATTATGGGAAAAAAATTTATTTACAAAATTACCCCTACCCTGCAAATTACCGAAATACTCCTGAGTTACAAAATTACCAGAATGACCCCCGATCTTCAAAAATTTCTGCAACAACACTGATTTGGAAAACAAATTCTCAGAAACAACCTTCAAGTTTTGTAAATTCCAAAATATCCTTGATTTATTAAGATTTATAAATTTACCCTGGTTTATTACTGAAATACCCCTATAATTTCAAAATTTTTGAAATACCCCTGGGATTTCAAAAATTACCAAAATACCCTTATTGACAAAATACCAAGGAACCTTATTTTGACAAATTACGAAAATACCCCTATAGGGCAAATTACGAAAATACCTCTGGGTAGTGGAAAAACAACAACAATGAAAACTACAAAATTTCTCTGAATGAACGAAAGTTCATAATTGATTGATGGATGTATGAATGTAAAGACTGTGTGCATGTATGAATACGAAAGAACCACTATTAAACTCCCTTTCATAAAACTGTTCGCGGTTAAACAGTGGAACAAAGTACTAATGCATAAAACTCTTTAATCATATTAAATCATGACGTTAGAAATGAGTTCTCGGGAACGTGAACTTAAAAAAAAAATTGCCTAGGAAGTATGATGGATCTATTAAGATCAGAGTGCGCAGCATAAGCATAGCGCGGTGAGTTAAGATGTTCGTTTATTCGATAGTAAGTAATTTCGAGGACAAAATTATTTTTAAGGGGGTAGAATTGTAACATCCTAAAAATGGGCCTATGCATTTTTGATTTAATTATACGAAATGGCATGTCTTATGTGTTATGAATGTATTATGAACATTTTTTTGGAAACTTGGAAATGTAAGAAAATGTCTTGTCTTGGAAATGTAGGGAAATGTCCTGGAAATGTAAGGAAATCTTTTAGAAATGTTAAGCTTAAAAGAGGAAACTAAAACAAGATGGCCTTAAGAAAATTAATAGAAGAAATATGAAACAAGAACGGGCTTGGAGAAGTGGCTAGGAGGCACCACTTAAGGCCCAGGTAAGTGACGCCACCTACATATGCAATTGGGCTTGTGTTCGAGCCACAGGGAAAGCAAAAAGAAGTTTTATTTTTGCTACAAGATAGGTAGAAGTGGACGGCAATAAGGCACTAAAAGGGAGGTGTTTTATTTTTGTTAAAATTCGGCAAATAAGATGGATAAGTGATGGATTATTCTTAATAATTTTAAGTGAAGAGATAAAGAGAAAAACTAGGAAAGGCTAGTGTTTGAGTATTAGCCGAAAACTCATTCTCTTCTCATCTTTTTCATTTGTGCCGAAATTCTAAGCAAGAAGTGTCCATATTTTTACTTTGTTTTCTTTTCATCTCTTTCTCTAGTCGAACCTTTACAAAGCAATTAAGCCTCTTTCTCATTTTCTTTTCTTTCTCTTCAAAGCCACCACCTTTCTTTCTTTTGATTAGCCAAACCCTATAGCCTTGTTCTTTTCTTTTTCTGTTCATTCGAATCATCATCTACCCCAAGACCAATCTTTTCTCATTATTGACAAAAGCCGAAATCTGTCAAATATTTGCTTAGTCCATAGCCGAATCTCTGTAGGTGCAACAAAGAACAGTCGACTTCAGAAGTAAGGGTAAGGATCTATTATTATCATTATGTTTCTTTTCTTTAAGACCAAGATTAAGATTCTAATGCTATTTGTATCCCTTGGCCGAAACTACAAAGGATCTTTGGGATTTTGTCTATTGTCGACTACTGGGAGAAGAGACTACTTTTCGGATTTAAAGATTCAAGGTAAGACATGTGAATATTCAACTAAGGCCTATTTTTGGTGTTTTAGATCTAGTTCATATTTATTCAACATAGCGAAACTAACAAGTTAATAGATCTAAGGATCGATCGACTACAAGGAAGGAAACTCTTTTCCGAAGGTACACCATAAGTCAGCGTGTTCCCTAGTTATTCGGTGAGTTTTGGATTTAAAATCCACAAGGTAAGTATCTATAGCATTCGACCAAGGCCATGTTGAGTAAATAGATGTGTTTCATTAATATTTAAAAGCCGAAACTAATCTATTCAAGTAATCTAGTGATTGCCGATTTCAAGAAAGAAGGATACAAAGTTTTCGGCATTTGATTAGACATCAATCGACAGTAAGATCGGATTTCGAGATTTCAGTGAAATTGTTAAGCGAATCAGGTGTGTACCCCACACTATCTTTTAAAAAAAATTATTGCTAAATTTAATATGAGCATGTTTATAAGAATGTGAATATGGCTAAAGTACCATGCTATGGTACAAAGTACTCAGGTACGTTTCCTACTCCTACTAGGATTATGTTAAATATTTGTTACGACACACATATGACACTATAAGAATGTGAAATAAGAATTTGGCATGTTAATGCATAATATGTATGATATGGGGGCATATGGGTTATATGAAAAGGGAAATGAATGTAGTGACCTAAGACCACAATAATTGAATGTGGTGACCTAAGACCACGATATTTGAATGTGGTGACCTAAGACTACGATATCTGAATATGGTGACCTAAGACCACGATATCTGAATGTGGTGACCTAAGACCACGAATTTTATAAGGGCGATGAGCACGTCGACTGCAGCGACTGCCTTCGATGGTGTGTAGCGGATGGAGGGTTGACTTAGTAGTCCCCATGGTGTGCAAGTTGGTACGGAGGACGTGTAGCGGATGGCTATCTAGGTTTGGGTTCGGGTTGCATCATTTTAATGATATAAGAATATGTATGCTCTGAAATGTCTGAATTTGTTATGACTTAGTGTTGTGGTTACACATTGAGTCTATTGACTCACGCCGTTGTGGGAACCTTTTTTAGGTGACGATCAGTAATGGACCGGGTCGGCAGGAGCTGAAAGGTGGCCATGCACAGCAAGGAATTTATTTAATTTGGATTTTTATTTCATTAAGTACTTTGAATTTACTTATTTTTTGGGGAATTATTTGATGTAATAAGGCCATAGTAGAACTACTTTACTTTGCTTTTATTTATTAAGCATACAAACTTTTGATTATTAAAAGATTAAGTAAATTTATTTTAAAACAAAGCCTAAACGTTTTGTCACCTAAAGTAAAGGATTTTAATAATGAAATAAACTTGTTATCAACTCAAGCCCAACCCAAAACAATCTTTCTTTCAAAACACAGAAGTTTTTCCTAAGTAACAAAAGAATTTGAAACAGTTTACACCGGGGAACATACCAGATCCGGTCAAGGCTCGTGGGCTGGGTTTGGGGTGTTTCAACTCAAGTCGGTAATTCGTTCATACTTGATTGAAATGCACCTAAATTAGCTGAGCGGTCCTGACCAGACGACGGCTAATGGGCATATAATTGAAATGTGCATGCTCAATTTATATCCTAACCCGATTAAATTGTAGGTTGCATAACAACTCTGACCAAGCTCTGTTATCTACATAGTTTTTAGATTTGTGTGATTAAACTGTTTGAAACCTGACACATCCCTGTTACCTCACACTAATGCTAAGAAACCCTTAGTAAATAAGGATCAGTAAAATGCGTATTTACTAAGTAAAGGATTCCGAAAGGACCTTATGTGATTTCCAAACTCATGAAAGATCGAGTTGCCATGGAATGTTTTTCCGAATGTTATTAAGAATGTTGATAATAAATTAAGTTTAATTAAAGTAATTGTCTTAGTTTATTTATGTTATAATTGTTTTAATCACCACTTCTCAACTATATTGTGTTTTTAATTACCAAATTGTTAATATAATTTTACAAATTAAGTGACTTAGCACAAATACAATCCCTGTGGAGACGATAACTCGATACTTACTTATTACTTGATAACGACTATGTACACTTGCAAAAACCTATGCGTTACAAGTTTTTGGCATCGTTGCCGGGGATTGTCAACTGTTGCCATGAATCATTTTTTTCGTGAAATTATTTATTTTCAATTTGATTTATTTTTAACATTACTAACTTGTTCTTTTTTAATTTTTGTGATTTTTTTAGGTGTTTATTAGCATAGATCGAATTATTGATTTACTCTCTCTAGACCCTAAAATTGAGTGAACTTTCATATAAAGAAGACGTGAATGAACAACTCAAAGAAAAGTCGAGATGGACCTTGGAAATCAGAATCAAGGCCAAGATATGAAGCCGATCATGTATGAAATCCCATCCTCATTGCAAATGTTAGGGATCGATGCATCAGATAATATGTTGTGCCTCTTTTCAGTGAGTTAATTACAGGAATTAAAAGGCTAGATATTGAGGCAACCCAATTTGAATTGAAACCAGTGATGTTTCAAATGCTACAAATAGTGGGCCAATTTAGTAGTATGCCCACGGAAGATCCACATCTCCACCTTCAATTGTTTATGGAGGTGAGTGATTCATTCAAGATAGCCGATGTGACTGAAGACGCACTAAGGTTGAAGTTGTTTTCGTACTCGTTACAAGATCGAGCACGAGCATGGCTCAATTTATTGCCACCAAGTTCCTTATCTACATGGAAAGAATTAGCAGAGAGATTTTTGGTTAAATATTTCCCACCTAGCAAAAACACTAAGTTGAGGAATGAGATGACAACTTTCCAACAATTGGATGGCGAGTCTTTGTGTGAGGCTTGGGATCGATTCAAGGAGTTACTTCATAAGTGTCCTCATCATGGGATTCCTCATTGTATCCAGTTGGAGACATTCTATAATGGTCTCAATGCATATACAAGATTGATGGTAGATGCTTCCGCGAATGGTGAGATTTTGTCTAAGTATTATAATGAGGCTTATGAGATTATTGATAGGATCGCGAGTAATAACTATCAATGGCCAACAAATTGAACAGATTCAAGAAGACGTGTAGCCAGAGTTCATAAAGTTGACGCCCTCACTTCGTTATCAGCTCAAGTATCGTCTATTTCCTCTATGTTAAAATAGTTTACCACTAATAGTGCTAATAATTTTACAGCTCAGCCACCAAGTCCGTTTGAAGTAGTTTCCTGTGTGTACTGTGGGAAAGGTCATTCTTTTGAGAATTGTCTATCAAATCTCGAGTCAGTGTACTATGTGGGGAACCAATATCAAAATAGGAGTGGACAAGGATCCCAGTCCAACTTCTATAATCCTTCATGGTGTAATCATCCTAACTTTCCTTGGAGCAACCAAGAAAATGGACCGAACCATAATTTATTGCAGCATAGACCCAACCTATCTCAAGGGTTTAATCAACAAGCTCTAAAACCACCTCAAGCTGAGGCATCAAACAATTTGGAGAACTTGTTGAAAGCATACATGGCAAAGAATGGCACTTTGATCCAAAGCCAAGCAGTAGCATTAAAAATTTGGAAAACCAAATGGGTCAGTTAGCTATGGAGCTACGTAATAGAACATAAGGAACCTTGCCGAGCGATACTGAGAATTCAAGAAATTTGGGTAAAGAACATATCAAGGCAGTGGCATTGCGAAGTGGTAAAATTCTGGAACCCTGATTTATTGATGTCGAATATAAGCCCATTGAGAAGAATTAACTAGTTTTTGAAATTCCTACACCAAAGGAATTAGAATCTACAAAGTTTGACAAGGTAAACCCTGAGTTAGTGAATTCAAATATTTTAACATCTTCTTTGGATGTAGATTTACCTACTCAGACAAGTTTTCCAGTTCAACCGAAAGTTCCACCTCCATATCCGCAAAGATTGCAGCAACACAAGTAGAAACAGGAGGTGCAATTCAAGAAGTTTTTGGATGTTCTGACGCAGTTACACATCAATACTCTGTTAGTGGAGGCTTTAGAACAAATGCCGAATTATGTGAAGTTTATGAAGGATATACTTTCCAAGAAGAAATGTGAGTAAATATGAGACTATTGCCTTGACAAAAGAGTGCAGTACGTTCCTGCAGAACAAACTGTCACCGAAATTGAAAGACCCAAGAAGCTTTACTATACCCTATAACATTGGTGGATCTTACTGTAGTAAAGCTTTTTATGACTTAGGAGCGAGTATCAACTTGATGCCTAAGTCTATTTTCAAGATGTTAGGGATAGGTGAAGTAAGACCTGCAACTGTGATGCTTCAGCTAGCGGATAGATCTTTAGCATATCCTAAAGGAAAGATCAAGGATGTTTTGTAAGAGTCGACAAATTTATTTTTCCTACTGATTTCATTGTCTTAGATTTTTAAGTAGACAAAGAAGTGCCAATCATCCTTGGGAGACCTTTCTTAGCTATGGAAAGAACATTAATTGATGTGTAGAAAGGTGAACTCACCATAAGAGTTCAAGACGATCAGGTAACCTTTAACATTTTTAAAGCTATGAAATTTCCTGATCCGGCAGAGGAGTGTTCAGTTATGGAAGAGATAGAAACCTTGGTTTCTATGGAAAGCAACTTTGAAGAAGATCCATTGGAGAAAGCCTTAGATCTTGACCCTTTGCAGGATGAAGAAGGTGAAGAAAACATGGCTTTAATGGAAGCCAATCCGAGAAATTTTATTCAATCCATACGGTTTGAACCGTTGGAGTTAAAAGTCAGAGAATTTGTGCAACCCAAGTTGTCAATTGAAGAACCACCTAAAATCGAACTAAAGATACTTCCTTCCCATTTGAAATACGTTTGTTTAGGTGACTGTTCTTCTTTGCCTGTGATTATTTCAGTGGAACTAACGAAAGATTAAGAGGAGCAACTAATTGATGTTCGAAAGAAATTTAAGAAAGCAATTGGTTGGACCATAGCTGATATTCAAGGTATAAGCCCTTCTTTGGGCATGTATAAAATCATTGTAAAAGAAGGTGAAAGAGCTCAAATTAATGGGTAAAAGAGGCTCAATCCTATTATGAAAGAAGTTGTGAGAAAGGAAGTGATCAAATGGTTAGATGCAAGAATCATCTATCCTATTTCACATAGTTTGTGGGTAAGTCCGGTGCAGTGTGTGTGATAAACCATAATATAAACATATTTTATCTCACATTTAGCATACTTTTGGATGATTTATCCCTTTAATTATGGAAATAGGTGCTCTTAATCCTTTGTTTTCATGTTTTATGCTCAGGTGGGCACCAGAAGATGAAAAGAACCAGAAACGGGCTAAAAATGGAGAAAATGGGCCAAAGTACGAAATCCACACGGCCTGGACCCCGAGTCACATTGCGTGCCTCTTTAGCAGGACCGACCACGGCCTATAACTCGAATTACACAGGCATGGCATACGGTCATTCCCTGCCGTAGAAAAGAAGAGTTTCATTTGGATTAGGGTACTTAGAGGCATAGAAAGACATTCCAAAAGCCTATATAAACACCCTAAATGCCAACCTTCAAGAGCACGTTCAGATAGGCCAAAGAGCCAAGCCAGAGGGGCCGAATTGTGGGATTCACTTGAAGAAAGCCAGTTGATTCATCATAAGAAGTCAGAGTCATACTCAAGACTGAGGATCTCTCCTTCAATTCCTTTAGGGGGTTTTAGGGTTTTCTTTATGTTTTGTTTTATATTTTCTTCTGAGATGTATTCTTTTATGATTATGAACTAAACCCCTCAAATACCTGAGGGGGATGAAACCTAAGATGGATCTTGTTATTGTTTTCTGAGCTGTATGATAAATACTTGATTTGTTTTTAAGTATGTATTCTTAATTCTTGCTTTGATATTTCAGGATATTGATTCAAGCATTTATGCTCTTAGGCAGAGGAGGAATAGACCATGTTTAAGAGTAGATCTAGCATAGTTAAGTGGAATTGATCGTAACCCTAGAGATAGGATGACGAAAATCTGCCAAATTAGGGTCAAACCTAATATGGGAGTCCATAGATCAAGTTAATACAATTCAAGGGGTTTTAATTAAAAAGATATTTCAATTAATCAACCTAGGGTTAGACGTTAGTAGCCTCAAGAGAGGTATTAATATAAATTAGGGAATCCTACGGATTAAGTCAAGTGAATAAATAAATGCAGTTCGAGTTAAATAACAAGTGAAGTCTAGGTGGATTCTTCCTCGGGTATTGTCTCAATCAATTGGTTTTTCCCTCAAGTATTTCCCCAATTCATTTTCTTTGTCTTAGCATCTTTAGCTTAGTAGTTAGTTAATTTTAGGTTAAACAAAAATTCCTTTAATTCTTAGGCTAAATAATAAAAAGAAAGTTAGTATTAGTACTTTTGGTTCCTTTGGGTTCGACAATCCGATCTTGCAACTAAACTAATAGGTGCGCTTGCCTCAAGTCGTTGTCACAGTTAATTTTTAGGCTAGATCATTCATATTATAAAATTTTAAGACTCTGACACACGTTCAAGTTTTTGGCGCCGTTGCCGGGGAACTGAAATATTAAGAACGCTTAATTTTTATTACTTTAGCCATTTTTTTATTTTTCTGCAATTTAATTTAATTTTTACTTTGCTAATTCTTCTTTTATTTGCTTCTGGTAGGTAATTCTAGTTTATGACTAGGAGGAACCCGTCAGGACCCTTGATTTTTTTTTACAGTGAAATAGAACATACCACTCGCAGAAACCGAAGAGATGTCACTGAATAATTATCAGTGGCAAGTCATGAGGACAAAGCCTACTAAAGCAGCTAGTGTTTTCAACCTTGACGCGGTCACCATGTTATCAAACCAGGTAGAGATTTTAAATAAAAAAATTGATGGTTTGTATGGTTCTACGTAGGTACATCCAGTAATAAAGTACGATACAGATGGAAGAAGGGTGAACAACACAGAATATCTATCCTACAACCCTAGCGTAGAGAACGAACAAGTCAACTATATGGGTAACTATTCTAGACCTCAAAATAATCTTTACAAGAACACTTACAATGCAGGTTGGAGGTACCATCTCAATTTCTTGTGGGGAGGTCAAGGTAATCAAAGATCGCAACTTTCTTCAGGTTTTCAATAACCACATCACCAGCAGGAAAAGAAGCCGAACCTTGAAGAGATGCTGACAAAATTTATCGCGGTGTTAGAAACTCATTTTCAAAACACTGAGACAACACTTAAAAATCAACAAGCATCGATTCAAGAGATCGAGAACCAATTAGGACAACTTGCCAAGATCATCTCAGAACGACCACAAGGAAGCTTGCCAAGTAACACTGAAACTAACCCAAGAGAGTAACCTCAAGCAATAACTGCTCACGATAGTGAAGGGTTAGATGAATCAAAATTAAAGTAAGAGAATGTGGTAGAGGAAGGTGAGGTTGAGGTAAGCCATGATAAACCAAACCCGGTAATTACAGAGTACCAACCACATGTTTTGTCCCCCAATGCGATAAAAAAAGACCACAAAGAGGAACAATTCGGTAAATTTCTTAAACTTCCAAAGAAATTACATATTAACTTGCCGTTTCTTGAAGCTCTTTCACAGATGCGAGGTTTAAGGAAATTTTTAAAAGAGTTTTTGACAAAAAAATGGAAGTTAGACGATACGTCGCATGTGGAGCTAAACGTAGTGTGCCCAGCAACTCTACAAAATCTACTACCATGTGACCTCACATTTCGTGTACTGTTAGATGCAACTGGCCCTCGAATAGCCGCTTCAGAGCTTAATACAAACAATGCGATTCCTTTTACGACATGTAAGGTCTTTCCATACGGAACGGTCGAGGTAACACATTCTAATTTTGGCACCTTTGAGGTAAATATTACCCGACTCAAACCATATGTTGATAGAATTGATAGTAAGAAAAAAAAGCTTCGACTCCATGAACTACCATGTCCATACGAATAATAGGTAAGTCTAGCTCAAGACTTTAAATGAGCGCTTCTCGGGAGGCAACCTGAGCACTAACCCCATTACTTTTTATATTTTCAAATTTTAACATCTAACTAAGAACTAACCAGACTTTTAGGCGTAGGCTTTCATACCCACACGGCTTACACAGTCGTAGCCGTGGCCTTGTGGCCACCATAGGTAGGTACAAGGGCATGGACAACCACCAAATCCATGATTTTTATTTAATCCCCTTCTTCTGTTCACTTTCTTCCCTTTTCCCCTTTCTCTTTAAACGCATATCCACTTTTCATTATTTATTTTTATTCTTCTTTCTATATTTTCTTTATTTTCTTTATTATTTTCTTCTTATTCTTCATGCCATTTAGATTAAGCTTAGGATACAATAATATTAGACCGACTGCTTCAAGGATCCAATTTCAAATGGTTAGAGGCGCCCCCTCCAACTTATCTTTCACCTCTGTATCAAGTTTCTACACTTCGAACTCAAGGAATCCATCCAAAAATTCAGGAAGTTTCACTTCTCTCCCTCTCTTTTAATTTTCTTAATATATTACTATATATCTTTGTACATTGAGGGCAATGTACATCTTAAGTGTGGGGGGATGAAAATTTATTTACAAAAGTTCCTAACTTTTTTCATTATTCTCAAATCCCTAAATGATATCTTGTCTCAAGTAATTTTCTCATATCACTAATTAGAATAAAATTCCTGTTGATTTATGATTTTTATTGATATGTTTTGGATTAATTCATTGATAATTATACGTTGATGATTTAAACTCTAAATACTAGAGAATCAAGCATGATGAGTCTATTTCCAAAAATTTAAAATTTTGTTAGGTTGTCTACCTGAATCTAATTATTACCTTGAAGTTTAAAATTTTCAAGGTTGTCATCAAAAACCCATAATTTTTGTGAGATTTTGAGCCTTTTAGAGCATATATTCTTTTCGTGCTAACTTTATTGATTATGAGTGTGTCAACATTGATTTGTTATTTTAGAACTTGCTTTGATTATACATGTCGAGACCACATCTTTGATTTGATATACTGAGATGATAAAGGTACCTAGGATTTAACCCACTTACTCCATAAAAGCCTACATTCGTAATTAACCCCTAGTAAACCCCTTGATCCTAACAACCCTTTTATTGACTCACCCACTAATATTAACCCAAAACCCATCTTGTATTTGTTATCACCATTCCTTTTGACTGCCCTTCTATCGAGACTTGATTTGATCAGTTACCTTTATTTTATTTCAGTAGTTGAATTTTTCTTTTACTATGTATTTATTGATTTGTTCTTAAAAAAAATGAAGTATATTCATTATCAGTTCTGTGATTAAGTAAGCTTATACATTTAAATTCAACATCTTGAAGAAGAAGCTCGTATTATTAGTATTTCAAGTTTTCAATTGATGTAATTATTCAGGATTAGTTCATTTTTCTAGTTAGGTAAATTGTCAATTCAATCTCAATTCTAACCCTCTAATTCAGCCTTTATCCACACCTTTAACCTAAGCCCCGTTACAACCCTTTTAAAGACCTTTTGATTTGTGTATCATCTCATTTTATAGTGGTGGAGATTTGATATTCAGGTAAGCCTATGGGATTAACTTTTCATGTTTAACTTTTGAGAACTTAATTTTGAACCTTAAACACTTCGAGTGATTTGAGTGAATCTTTAGTGAGGATGTTAACTCTTGTCAATTTTGAATTAAAGGTAATTATTTAGATAAGGGGAAACACCTATATTTTTTGTGTTAAAAACTATGACTTTGATTGTTTGAATCTTCAGGACTCTTTTAGTTAAATTTTTCATGTATAAATTATCTATGAATTATGATGAAACATTATCGATGAATATTAGGAATTAAGGAAGTTCGTTTTAATTGTGAGTTGAGAATTTAGCTTGAGGACAAGAAAAATCTTAAGTGTGGGGGTATTTGATAAACCATAATATACACATATGTTAATCCCACATTTAGCATACTTTTGGATGATTTATCCCTTTAATTATGGAAATAGGTGCTCCTAATCCTTAGTTTTCATGTTTTATACTCAAGAGAGCACAGGAGGATGAAAAAAATGAGAAACGGGCCGAAAATAGAGAAAATGGACGAAAGTACGAAATCCACATAGCTTGGAACCCGAGTCACATAGTCGTGCCTCTTTAGTAGGACCGACCATGGCCTATAACTCGAATTATACAGGCGTGTCCCTGCCATAGCAAAGAAGAGTTTCATTTGGATTAGGGTACTTAGAGGCAAAGAAAGACATTCCAAAAGCCTATATAAACACCCTAGAGGCCAACCTTTAAGAGCGCGTTCAGCTAGGCCAAAAAGCCAAGCCAGAGGGGCCGAATTGTGGGATTCACTCGAAGAAAGCTAGTTGATTCATCTCAAGAAGCCGGAGTCATACTTAAGACTGAGGATCTCTGTAACACCCCAAACCCGGTCCATGCATTGAGACTAGATTTGGTTTGTTACATGAATCGAGCTATTTTAAAACCTTCAATAACTTGAAAACTACAATATTATTTTTAATTTCGGGGTTTAATAAAAATCAGATGAGTATTTTAATTTGATGAATGTTAGAAAACGTTAGTTGAAAAACATTATTAACATTGTAATATTAAAACCCTTAGGTAATTTGTTTAAGAGTTAACAATAATAAAATATTTATAAAGGAATTTCATATATTTGAAAACCCAAATTTAATTTAATAAAACATCATATAACCATAGCCCATATTTAAAATCCAAAATATAGTTTAAAACCAAACACATATAAAAATCCATAAATTATTTATAGAGGCCCTTATTACATTAACCCAAAATAGTAAAATACTTATTTAAAAGTTCAGAGTTTAATAAACCCATGTTTTGTAGTATGGCCTCCACGAAGTCATCCTCGGCCCAAGTCCACGTCAATTTCCATTACCTGAGATGGAAAAATTTAAGGGGGTGAGTTACTTAGAACTCAGTGTATAACTCACTTACTTGTCCACTGGGCCAGACTTTCAATTTACGGAGTTTGGGCCTTGAGCCCATAAGCAAAATAATATAATGAATAACATAATTAATAGCATGCATGTAAAATGAATTTTTCCCTCCCAAACCTAATTTCCATCCGCTACATACCCCCGTACCAACCATCACACCTGTGGGGATCAAGTCAACCCACCCCACCATCACACCAATCATAGGCATTAAGCCAAATTATATTTTGTGGCATAGCCATCAAACTAGATTGTGACAAAGTCACCGAACTAGAGGTATTGAGTCAATTATTATTTTGTGGCGAGCCACCGAACTAGAGGCAAATAGCCATTTATAACTTTTGTGGTGAGCCAAGAACTAGAGGCAAAAAGCCATTTATAACTTTTGTGGCGAGCCACCGAACTAGATTTTTGGCAGCAGGCCTTCTTCTCTTCATAATTTCCCAACCCATGCAATATGTATGCAATAGTAAACTATGGTCATATAATAATTTTATTAAAAGGCCCATTAACAAGATTTAATATTTCCAAATCTTTATTAAGGCCCAAAATAACATTTTGGCCTAATTAACTATTTATCAACTTAGGCCCAATTTTACGATCTAGCAAGTATTTTAGCCCATTTAACAATTTAACGAGTTTACGCCCATTTATCGATCTAGTAGATTTCGCCCAATTTACATTCATACGTAGATTTGGCTCGTTTATCAATTTAACAGAGTTTTCGGCCCATTTATCAATCTAGCAGAGATTTCGGCCCAATTTACAACCAAACAGGGTTTTCGGCCCAATTATCGATCTTGCGTATTTTATGGCCCATTTTCACGAAACATACAATTTACATATTAACAAGTAATTTCTCGAGGGCATTTTTGTAATTTTCACGATTTTAGTCGTTTTCACGTATTTTCGTCAAAATATTAGTTATTACGTTTTATACCAATCTAGTCATTTTTACGATTTTACTTCCATACCGAAATTGACATCCAACCCGAGAAAAAGTGTGAAGTTACACACCTCGATACCGAGAGTACTAATCCTTCTCGCTCTCGGCACCTAAAACATATTTCGATCCGTTAGAACACTATTTCGTATAAATATACTTTATCGATAATAAATCCAAAATCTTACCCTCTTGATTTTGAATCACTTCAATTTTCGGTTTCTCCTCGTTTATTAGTTCGTTAGTCGCCGAGAATCCACCAACGTATAAAGGCTCGAAAGTTCGTACCACTTCAAATAATTGACTTCCTTCGGAAGATGGTCCGCAACCCGATGGAAAATCCCAGACTGCCAAAACCGCTCTTCGTTTAAATGGGGGATTTACAGATCCGCCCCTCTTAATATGACTCACCACCGCCCTTTTCTTCCCTATTTTGAAAGTCTTCAAGATCAAGGAATATTAGTTCAATCTAAGATAATATTGAAATAGTACTAGAAGCTTTAAAGGATGTGATTTCCTTACCACAATAAATCGATTCCAACGTTTCTACGATTCTCCTGAACACTTGAGTTCCGATCTTCCATTATTGCACTATATAATAACGAATGAAATGTTATTAGAACGAACGTTTATTTCGATCCAAATGGTCCTTCATAACACCATCAATATTCGGCCATAACACTATTAATAAATCAAAAATGAAAAACAAAGAATCCCTTACCTATTTTCCACGATCGAAAAGAAAGGATTAAGAAAGGTGTTTGTGATGAATGAAGATTTCGGCTATGAAGAATCAAAGAAAAAGAAATAAAGATTCAGCTATGGGCACTCTAGCATTCGGCCATGAGAGAGTTTAATGGAGAAACTTTGAGTGAAAAGAAATAAAATATGAAAGAAGAGATGGTGATGATTTTGTTTGATTTCAAAGAGAATAGAAGAAAAAGATGGATTTTAGGAACTAGGTACATTCGGCCATGGTAAAAAGAAAAGAAAAAGAATGGCTTTTGGTACTAACAATTTTGGCACTAAGGAGAAGCACAAGAGAAAACTCAAAAGATGAACAAAAGTGACCAAATGGTCAAAAGAATTTGGCTTTACCAAAGTTCAATTTCACCAAAAGAAAAAGTTGAGAAGAGAAAAGCAAAATTCGCACAAGGATGCTAGGAATGACTAAAGAGAAAATTCAATTCTTAGCCAAACTAACACTAAAATTGGCTCCCTCCCTATACCAAGTTGTCAGTCCAAAAACATGGTCAATTGGCCATGATTTTGTTTCCAAAATTTTCCCTTGATTTGTGCCTTATGTCTCCATATCTTTCCTTAAGTTTTTGATTCCATGCCATAAGTTAACTATTTCCTTAATCCTTTGATACACTAACCAAAAATAACATGGTCAACACTTACCATATATGCTCTTGGCCGACACTTGCTATACATGTGCAGAAAATTAAAAATAAAAATTTACCTAGATGCTAAACAAGGGATTCGAACCTCTCCCCTCATGCTACAACTCATGCGCCAACACCACCATACCATATACTCATTTCATGTCACTTATTAACACTTAATTTTACTTAAGTATTAATGACACTTGCTTCTCTTCAATAAATTCTCAAATATTAAAATTATTTCGTACCCAAATTATGCTATACTCTTCTTTAGGACTCCAATAAACACGAAAATAAAAGTAAGAAATTTTCCTTTAAAGTCTAAACATCAATTCATGCAATATATAAATACTCGGATTTTTAAGGTGTTACAACTCTACCCTCCTTAAAGAAAATTTCGTCCTCGAAATTTACCTAGTTGAAAGAGGTGAGGGTATTGTTGTTTAATTGCATCTTTAAGCTCCCACGTAGCTTCCTCCACTCGTGGTTACGCCATAGAACTTTGACCAGCAGCACGCTTTTCTTTCTTAGCACTTTGACATCTCGGTCTAAGATTTCCCGGTTCTTCTTCAAAAGACAAATGAATTCAACTCCAATTCTTCTACCGATATAATGTGCGAAGGATCCGATCTATAACGCCTCAACATGGAAACATGAAAACATTATGAATTTGATACAATTAGGAGGTAACTCAATCGATAAGCCATTGGACCAACACGCTTCAAAGACACGATAAGGTCCAATGTATCTAGGACTTAGCTTGCCCTTCCTTCCGAATCTGAAGATCTTTTTCCAAGGAGAGACCTTCAAGAAAACTTGATCCCCCACATCATACTCGATATTCTTTCGCTTCAGGTCTGCATACGACTTCTGTCTATCTGAGGCTTCTTTCAACCGTGCTTGAATAACTTTTACCTTATCCTCTGTTTCAGATATCATCTCAGGACCTAACATCTGTCGCTCGCCCAACTCAGTCCAACAAATAGGAGAACGACACTTACGACCATACAATGCCTCGAAGGTGCCATCCGAATGCTAGGCCGATATTTGTTGTTATCTGTGAATTACGCGGTGGTAGATAATCCTCCCAACTACCCCTGAAGTCGATTACACATCCTCTTAACATATCTTCCAATATCTGAATTACTCTCTCCGACTGACCATCAGACTGAGGATGAAAAGCCGTACTGAAATTCAACTTTGTCCCCAAGGCTTTATGCAGAGCTCTCCAGAATCGTGATGTAAACCTAGGGTCCCTATCCGATATAATAGATACAGGTATCCTATGCAACCTCACAATTTTGGATACATACGGTTTAATCAACTTCGCAATGAATAATCCGCATTCTGTTGGCAGAAATGAGCGGTCTTCGTCAAGCGATCAACAATTACCCACGTAATTTTTCTTAGTAGGTGTTAAAGGTAACCCACTAACAAAATCCATGGTTATCCGTTCCCATTTCCAAAGAGGAATCTTTATCGGTTGTAATAATCCAAACGGTAATTGATGTTCTGCCTTCACTTACTGACAAGTCAAACATTTTCCCACAAATTCTAAAATCTCACGCTTCAACCCTGGCCACCAATACTGTTCACGGAGATCTCGATACATCTTATTTCCTCCGGGATGTATAACATAAGGGCTACTATGCGCCTCCCGTAGAATCATTTGCCTCAGATCTGAGTCCTTAGGAATACATACTCTTCCTCGAAAGCACAACACACCTTCCGTGTTTATTCCAAAATCCTCGATTTCACCATTTTCAACTTGCCGAAGTAAAGGTCCCAACTTCTCATCTGATGTCTGTTTTTCCTTGATTTGTTCCAGCCACAGAGGCTTCATCTGAAGTTCTGCTAACAAACTGCCATCCTCGTACAAACTCAAATGGGCAAGCAAGTGCTCTCAAATCGAATCTTGTCTTACGACTTAACGCGTCGGCTACCACGTTAGCCTTTCCAGATGATATTCGATTGAGAAATCATAATCCTTTAATAATTCTACCCATCTTCTTTGTCTCAAATTTAACTCCTTTTGGGTAAGGAGGTATTTAAGACTCTTGTGATCCGTGTAGATTATAGATTTCTCACCGTAGAGATAGTGCCTCCAAATCTTTAGAGCAAAGACAATAGCGACTAACTCCAAATCATGCGTAGGGTAGTTTACTTCGTGTGGTCTCAATTGACGAGAAGCATAGGCCACCACCTTTCCATTTTGCATCAACACACAACCTGGACCCGTGTGAGGCGCATCACAATAAGCAGTGAATTCTTTTCCGACCTCCATTGAATCAAAGCTGGAGCTTCCATCGGGATCTTCTTTAATTTCTCGAAACTCTCTCTTTGCTTTTCGGTCCAAATATACGGAGCTCCCTTTCGCAATGCTTTAGTTAGGTGCAGCAATCAATGAAAACCCTCTACAAAATGTCTATAGTATCCGGTAAACCCAAGAAACTCAATTTCAGCCACCGATGTTGGTGGTTTCCAATCCGAATAGCCTCAATTTTCGAGGATCCACCCTTATTCCTTGGTGATACAACATGACCAAGGAAAGTCACTTCCTTTAGCCAAAATTCGCATTTACTAAATTTGGCATACAATTGCTTATCACGAAGTAGCTGTAATACTATCCGCAAATGCTTGTCATGCTCCTCCTCATTTCTCAAATAAACCAATATGTCATCTATGAACACTACCACAAACCGGTCTAAATATGGTTGAAAGACTCGGTTCATCATGTCCATAAATGCGACTGGTGCATTGGTTAGTCCAAACGGCATCACTACAAACTCATAGTGTCCGTAACGTGTCTGAAATACCGTCTTATAAATGTCCGCTTCTTTCACCTTGAGCTGATGATAACCCGACCTTAAATCAATTTTAAAGAAAACTGAAGCTCCTTTTAATTGATCAAACAGGTCATCAATTCTCGACAGAGGATACCGATTCTTGATCATCAATTTATTCAATTGTGCGTAGTTAATGCACATACGCATCGATCCATCCTTCTTCTTGATGAACAAAGCGGTGCTCCCACGGAGACACACTTGGTCGAATAAATCCCGATCCAACAATTCTTGAATTTGAGCTTTAAGCTCACCAACTCCTTCTATGCCATTCTATAAGGAGCAATGGACACTGGAGCTCCCCTGCAAAAGCTCAATGCCAAATTCTACTTCCCGATCTCGAGGTATACCAGAAAGTTCTTCGGGAAATACATCGAGAAATTCCTTCACCGTCCTCACATCCTCCACAGATAACTCTTTAGCATCCAAAGCACAGATAAAGGCTAGGAATGCTCCATATCCTTTCCGCACCAACTTCTCTGCCTTTAATGCAGATACCACATTTGCCAAATAGTTCCTTCGCTCACGAATCATTATGACTTCCTTATCATCTGAGGTTCTTATCGACATTCATTTTTCAGACAATCCAATTCGCTTAGATGTTTAACCACCAATCCATGCCCAAATGAGATCGAACTCACCGAAAGGTAGTTCCATCAAGTTTGCTAAGAATATCTCCTCTTGAATTTTCAAGGGCACGTCCTTAAATATTTTATTAACAATTACCAACGTCCTAAAGGACTAATTCATCATCTCACTATCGGTAATTTGATTCTAAATTGTGTTTCGGATATGGCACTAGCTACATATGAATGGGTAGAGCCAATATCTATTAAGGCAATAACAGTACATCAAAAATGAAGAACGTGCAGTTATCACATTTGGTGCATTGCCGTACTCATGGCGTCTAGCGCATAGACCGGTCTAGGTCATCTTGCATCTGCATTTCCTCTAGGACCATTTCCTCGACCGGTGCACCTTGACCACATCCAGCCCCATTACCACCACGACCGGTCCACGACCTCTCGGTGGTGCTGATTACCCACGCCGACTTGTGCATCATTATTACGAACTTCTTGAGTCGTATCCATACGTCGAGGATAATTTTGTCTTGATGATCCATTGAACCGCATTTGTAGCATCGCCCATTTTCCTCAACATTCTCCAAAATATCTTTCCCCACTCGGTGCAATCTCGACTTCGATTATTTGCTACTGGGGTTCTACCTTGAACCGGTTCATCATTTCGAGGTCTCTTCGGAATCTCTTTGAAGAACCGATTGTGTCTCTCTCTTGTTTGAAATCTTTCTGGTTACGTAGCTCGAATTCTTAACCTCCTCGGCTATTTTGGCCTTCTCCACAAGAGTGGAAAAATTTCTAACTTGCTGTGGAGCAATCAGAACCCTCAGCTCATCATTAAGTCCATCCTCGAAATGCACACAACGTTCGTGATCTGTTGCTACAATTGTCCGCATAACGGCTCGGACGTAAAACTTCGACTTCATATGCTGCCACTGTCTTACTTCCTTGGACAAGATTCAGAAATTCTTTCCTTCGAGTGTCTACATAACTCGTTCCAACATATTTCCCTTGGAAGGAAGCTTTAAAGAATTCCCAATTAATCGGTCTGCGACCGGTGCCTTCTCAAGCGATGAGCCACCACCGATCGCCTCATCTCTTAACAAGGATATAACTCCTCTCAGTTTTTGCTCGACAGTGCATTCCATATCGTCCATAATCCGTTCCACGACTTGAGCCAAGATTCACCACATTCGAGCTACGGAGACTCCTCTAAAACTTCGCATTATTTGACTTAAGTCGCTCTAAAATTGACCCACGAGTTGTTGGCCCAATTCTAGTTCCAGCGACCCTTTCCAATACTCGCAACATTGCTTAAGTCAATGCATTATCTTCTTCCACGTGATCGCGTGATCCGTCTCACTCTCAATTGACGAAAGCGTCCATTTCCGACATATGATTTGGTGCTTGGTTGTAGCACCTCGGCCTCTACCACGGCCACGTCTCTCGCGCCCACGACCACGTCCTCTAGTGCTCATGATAACTTGTTCGTTTTTATCTGATTACAAGTTTTATGAATCAAAAAATTTGTTTCGGTGTTTATTAATGATATTTTATGAGATTTGAGATACAAAATTGTTTTTTCGCAACATATCCTATAGTCTCAATCCCTACGGTTTTTCACATCTAAAACTAGAAGTTCTAGAGTGTTCCTATGATCATATCATAGTAATCGTTAAGCAATAAATACTTACTTGACTTGTTGCCGGATGCTTGTGGTGCCATACTGATCTTTAAAATATAATTGAACGATTTCATACAGAAATTATTTGCGAACCCAAACCACGGTAGAAGTTTTTGAAACTGACTCTGATACCATTAAATGTAACACCCCAAACCCGGTCTATGCATTGAGACTAGATTTGGTTTGTTACATGAATCGAGCTATTTTAAAACCTTCAATAAGTTGAAAACTACAATATTATTTTTAATTTTGGGGTTTAATAAAAATCAGATGAGTATTTTAATTTGATGAATATTAGAAAACGTTAGTTGAAAAACATTATTAACATTGTAATATTAAAAACCTTAGGTAATTTGTTTAAGAGTTAACAATAATAAAATATTTATATGAAAACCCAAATTTAATTTAATAAAACATCATATAACCATAGCCCATATTTAAAAATCCAAAATATAGTTTAAAACCAAACACATATAAAAATCCATAAATTATTTATAGAGGCCCTTATTACATTAACCCAAAATAGTAAAATACTTATTTAAAAGTTCGAGTTTAATAAACCCATGTTTTGCAAGATATGGCCTCCACGAAGTCATCCTCGGCCCAAGTCCACGTCAATTTCCATTACCGAGATGGAAAAATTTAAGGGGTGAGTTACTTAGAACTCATGTATAACTCACTTACTTGTCCCTTGGGCGGACTTTCAATTTCTGAGTTTGGGCCTTGAGCCCATAAGTAAAATAATATAATGAATAACATAATTAATAGCATGCATGTAAAATGAATTTTTCCCTACCAAACCTAATTTCCATCCGCTACACACCCCCGTACCAACCATCACACCTGTGGGGATCAAGTCAACCCACCCCGCCATCACACCAATCATAGGCATTAAGCCAAATTATATTTTGTGGCATAGCCACCGAACTAGATTGTGACAAAGTCACCGAACTAGAGGCATTGAGCCAATTATTATTTTGTGGCAGAGCCACCGAACTAGAGGCAAATAGCCATTTATAACTTTTGTGGCAGAGCCACCGAACTAGAGGCAAAAAGCCATTTATAACTTTTGTGGCAGAGCCACCGAACTAGATTTTTGGCAACAGGCCTTCTTCTCTTCATAATTTCCCAACCCATGCAATATGTATGCAATAGTAAACTATGGTCATATAATAATTTTATTAAAAGGCCCATTAACAAGATTTAATATTTCCAAATCTTTATTAAGGCCCAAAAATAATATTTTGGCCTAATTAACTATTTATCAACTTAGGCCCAATTTTACGATCTAGCAAGTATTTTAGCCCATTTAACAATTTAACAGAGTTTACGGCCCATTTATCGATCTAGCAGAGATTTCGGCCCAATTTACATTCATACAGAGATTTCAACCGTTTATCAATTTAACAAAGTTTTCAGCCCATTTATCGATCTAGCAGAGATTTCGGCCCAATTTACAACCAAACAGGGTTTTCGGCCCAATTATCAATCTAGCGTATTTTACGGCCCATTTTCACGAAACATACAATTTACATATTAACAAGTAATTTCTCGAGGGCATTTTTGTAATTTTCATGATTTTAGTCATTTTCACGTATTTTCATCAAAATATCAGTTGTTACGTTTTATACCGATCTAGTCATTTTTACGATTTTACTTCCATACCGAAATTGACATCCAACCCGAGAAAAAGAGTGAAGTTACACACCTCGATACCGAGAGTACTAATCCTTCTCGCTCCTCGGCACCTAAAACATATTTCGATCCGTTAGAACACTATTTCGTATAAATATACTTTATCGATAATAAATCCAAAATCTTACCCTCTTGATTTTGAATCACTTCAATTTTCGGTTTCTCCTCGTTTATTAGTTCGTTAGTCACCGAGAATCCACCAACGTATAAAGGCTCGGAAGTTTGTACCACTTCAAATAATTGACTTCCTTCGGAAGATGGTCCGCAACCCGGTGGAAAATCCTGGACTGCCAAAACCGCTCTTCGTTTAAATGGGGGATTTACAGATTCGCCCCTCTTAATATGACTCACCACCGCCCTTTTCTTCCCTATTTTGAAAGTCTTCAAGATCAAGGAATATTAGTTCAATCTAAGATAATATCGAAATAGTACTAGAGGCTTTAAAGGATGTGATTTCCTTACCACAATAAATCGATTCCAACGTTTCTACGATTCTCCGAACACTTGAGTTCCGATCTTCGTTATTGCACTATATAATAACGAATGAACGTTATTAGAACGAACGTTTATTTCGATCCAAATGGTCCTTCATAACACCATCAATATTCGGCCATAACACTATTAATAAATCGAAAATGAAAAACAAAGAATCCCTTACCTATTTTCCACGATCGAAAAGAAAGGATTAAGAAAGGTGTTTGTGATGAATGAAGATTTCGGCTATGAAGAATCAAAGAAAAAGAAATAAAGATTCGGCTATGGGCACTCTAGCATTCGGCCATGAGAGAGTTTAATGGAGAAACTTTGAGTGAAAAGAAATAAAATATGAAAGAAGAGATGGTGATGATTTTGTTTGATTTCAAAGAGAAGAGAAGAAAAAGATGGATTTTAGGAACTAGGTACATTCGGCCATGGTAAAAAGAAAAGAAAAGAATGGCTTTTGGTACTAACAATTTTGGCACTAAGGAGAAGCACAAGAGAAAACTCAAAAGATGAACAAAAGTGACCAAATGGTCAAAAGAATTTGGCTTTACCAAAGTTCAATTTCAGCCAAAAGAAAAAGTTGAGAAGAGAAAAGCAAAATTCTACACAAGGATGCTAGGAATGACTAAAGAGAAAAATTCAATTCTTAGCCAAACTAACACTAAAATTCGGCTCCCTCCCTATACCAAGTTGCCGTCCAAAAACATGGTCAATTGGCCATGATTTTGTTTCAAAATTTTCCTTGATTTGTGCCTTATGTCTCCATATCTTTCCTTAAGTTTTTGATTCCATGCCATAAGTTAACTATTTCCTTAATCCTTTGATACACTAACCAAAAATAACATGGTCAACACTTACCATATATGCTCTTGGCCGACACTTGCTATACATGTGCAGAAAATTAAAATAAAATTTACCTAGATGCTAAACAAGGATTGAACCTCTCCCTCATGCTACAACTCATGCGCCAACACCACCATACCATATACTCATTTCATGTCACTTATTAACACTCAATTTTACTTAAGTATTAATGACACTTGCTTCTCTTCAATAAATTCTCAAATATTAAAATTATTCCGTACCCAAATTATGCTATACTCTTCTTTAGGACTCCAATAAACACGAAAATAAAAGTAAGAAATTTTCCTTTAAAGTCTAAACACCAATTCATGCAATATATAAATACTCGGATTTTTAGGGTGTTACAATCTCTCCTTCAATTCCTGCAGGGGGTTTTAGGGTTTTCTTTATGTTTTGCTTTATATTTTCTTCTAAGATGTATTCTTTTATGATTATGAACTAAACCCCTCAAATACCTAAGGGGGATGAAACCTAAGACGGATCTTTTTTTTCCTGAGCTGTATGATAAATACTTGATTTGTTCTTAACTATGTGTTCTTAATTCTTGCTTTGATATTTCAAGATATTGATTCAAGCATTTATGCTCTTAGATAGAGTAAGAATATACCCTATTTAAGAGTAGATCTATCATAGTTAAGCGGAGTTGATAGCAACCCTAGAGATAGGATGACGAAAATCTATCGGATTAGGGTTAAACCAAATATGGAGTCCATAGATTGAGTTAATGCAATTCTAGGGGTTTTAATTAGAAAGAGATTTCAATTAATCAACCTAGGGTTAGACGTTAGTAGGCTTGAGAGAGGTATTAATATAAATTAGGGAATCCTACGGATCAAGTCAAGTGAATAAATTGTCTGGTTTAGAGTTAAATAACAAGTGAAGTCTAGGTGGATTCTTCCTTGGGTATTGTCTCAATCAATTGGTTTTTCCCTCAAGTATTTCCCCAGTTCATTTTCTTTGTCTTAGCATCTTTAGCTTAGTAGTTAGTTAATTGTAGGTTAAACAACAATTCCTTTAATTCTCAGGCTAAATAATAAAAAGAAAGTTAGTATTAGTACTTTTGGTTCCTTTTGGTTCGAAAGTCCAGTCTTGCCACTAAACTATACTACTGTTCGATAGGTGCGCTTGCCTCAAGTCATTGTCACTGTTAGTTTTTAGGCTAGATCATTCATATTATAAATTTTTAAGACTCTGACACACGATCAATGTGCCGAAGAAAGGTGGAATCAAAATTGTTAAAAATAAGCGTAACGAGTTAATTTCAACGAGAACTGTTACCGGTTGGAGAATCTGTATTGATTACAGAAAGTTGAATAAAGCCACTCAGAAGGATAATTTTCTATTGCCTTTTATGGATCAGATGTTAGATCGACTGGCATGTAATAAATTTTATTATTTTGTAGATGGCTATTCGACATATAACCAAATAGTTGTAGCCCCGGAGGACCAACATAAAATAATCTGTACTCGTCCATAAGGTATGTTTTCTTTTAGGAGAATGCCTTTTGGTTTATGCAATGAACCTGCAACTTTTCAATGATGCATGATGGCAATATTTACTGATATGGTTGAAAATTTTGTTGAGGATTTCATGGATGGTTTTTCTGTTTTTGGTAACACTTATGATTTCTGTTTGAGTAATTTGGCTAAGGTACTGAAGAGATGCGAAGAGACAAATCTTGTCCTTAATTGGGAAAAATGCCATTTTATGGTCAAGGAAGGGATTGTCTTAGGTCATAAGATCTCAAAGAAAGGAATTGAAGTCGATAAAGCAAAGGTGGATGTAATTGAAAGGTTACCAGCCCCAATGAATGTGAAAAGAGTCAAAAGTTTCTTAGGCCATGCTGATTTTTACCGAAGGTTTATCAAAGATTTCTCAAAAATTTCTAAACTATTGTGTTTTTTGTTAGAGAAAGATGCAGTGTTTGATTTCTACAAATCATGTTTGGAAGCTTTTGAAGATCTAAAGAAGCGATTAATCTCAGCCCCAATAATCGTTACTCCTGATTGGAACTCACCTTTTGAGTTGATGTGCGATGCAAGTGACTATGCCGTTGGAGCTGTGATGGGTCAAAGAAGAAAGAAAGTGTTTCACCCTATTTACTATGCAAGTAGAACTTTGATGGGAGCCCTACTCAATTATACGGTAACCGAAAAGGAACTCTTCGCTATAGTTTTTGCTTTTGACAAATTCCACTCATATCTTATAGGTACCAAAGTTACAATATTTACTGTCCATGTGGCCATTAAATACTTGCTCACGAAAAAAGATGCAAAATCGAGGCTAATTCGTTGGATATTCTTACTTCAAGAATTTGACATTGAGATCCAAGACAAAAAAGGTGTCGAAATCAAATAGTTGATCATCTGTCGAGGTTGAGGCAAGATAAGGTAACTCGATCATGTGTGCCTATCAACAAGAATTTCCCAGATGAACACTTATTTGAGGTAAATCAAATTCATGAAATACCTTGGTTTGCTGATTTTTCCAATTATCTTTCATGTGGAATAATTCCTCGAGAAGTGACATACCAACAAAGAAAAATTCCTTCATAGTAGTCGGTATTATCTTTGGGAAGATCCATTTTTTTAAACTATGTGTAGATAATATAATCCAAAAGTGTGTGGCTGAAACCGAGATTGCTGAGATCTTGTATCATTGCCATTCATCTCCAAGTGGGGACACTTTGGTGGTTCATGTACTGTAGCAAAGATTTTGCAAGCAGGTTTTTTTTGGCCTACACTATTTAAAGATTCTTATGCTTATGTGAAGAACTATGATAAATGCCAAAAGGATTGAAAATATATCAAGGAGGAATGAGATGCCCTTGACAAAATATTGGAGATTTAATTGTTCGACGTATACGGCATTGACTTCTTAGGCCCGTTTCCTTCTTCATATTGGAACAAATATATCTTACACTACACCAAAATAGACTTTTAGCGGCATTTTTTTTTGGCTTTTAGCGGCGTTTTTAAGTGCCACTAATACTATTTGCGGTGCTTTTGAAAGTGCAGCAAAAAATACCGCTAAAATTAGCGCCGCAAAAGTTAGCGGCGTTTATTGTGAAAAAATGCCGCTAAAGGTGGGGTCTATTAGTGGCGTTTTCTAAAAAGCGCCGCTAAAGGTGGGGTCTTTTAGCGGTGTTTTACAGAAAGGCGCCGCTAAAACTTACCTCATTTAGCGGCCTTTTTTTATAAAACGCCGCTAAAGGTTGGCCCTTTTCGCGGCATTTCTTAGAAAAGCATCGCTAAATGCGGGGTCTTTTAGCAGCATTTCTTATAAAAGTGCCGCTAAAGGTGTGGTCTTTTAGCGACTTTTCCTATAAAAGCGTCGCTAAAAGGTGTGGTCTTTTAGTGGCGTTTCTTATAAAAGCGCCACTAAAGGTGTGGTCTTTTAGCGGCGTTTCTTATAAAAGCGCCGCTAAAGGTGTAGTCTTTTAGCGGTGTTTCTTATAAAAGCGCCGCTAAAGATGTGGTCTTTTAGCGGCATTTCTTATAAAAGCGCCGCTAAAGGTGTGGTCTTTTAGCAGCGTTTCTTATAAAAGTGCCGCTAAAGGTGTTGTCTTTTAGCTGCATTTTTATAAAAGCGCCACTAAAGGTTGGGTCTTTTAGCGGCGTTTCTTATATAAGCACCACTAAAGGTGGGGTCTTTTAGTGGTGTTTTTAACAAAAATGCCACTAATTTGCACAGATTCTGATCTTGTTTTTACGCAATATCCTACCCTCCCTGCATTAAAAACCAACCAAAAACAACAAAGAATTGCATATAATTCCAACCCAAGGCAACAAATAAAACATTAAATCTCACCAAAAGCACTAAATCTAAATGATACTTCAAATTTAATAAAAGATATATGATATTCATTAATAAATGAAGCATAATTCAAACAATTCTTACAATAATGTTAATCGTAACAATGTTAAAAAAATCTTACAACAATAAAACAAATGTCTAAGAGGCGGCCTCTGCATGATCTTTTGGAACAATTGCATCATAGTCTGCATTTATGGTGGAGTTCTTCATACTTTCATTACGCTCGCCTCCCGAGCTGCCGCCTCCGTTCTAAGTTGAGCAATATGCTCGCCTCCCTTCTTCGCCTCCGCTCTAAGCCGAGAAATTTGCTCGGTGTGCTCGCTCCATCGAGATATCTGGTCTTTCGGTCTCGAACTTCAAAGACGAGATTGACTTAGGAAGGCATGTATTGCCGGAATCGGATCAAAATATTGAGTCGAGGTAACACCGATCCTTGACATCGAACCCGACCATACCTTGTAAGACCCAAAACATTAGTGATAATTTTGTTATAAATATACTTAAGATTAACAAAACTATCAATCGAAGCGATCGTATTTTCGGGACCCAAAACATTAGTAATAATTCTGTTATCAATCTCCTCGAGATTAACAGAACTGTCAGACGAAGGAACCACTTCATACTCCGCCTTCTTCTCCTTTAGTTTATCCTAATAAATCAATAAAAAAGTTAGAAACGAAATATATATTAAAAGGAATGGAACATAACTTAAAATTATAAATTTAAAACTACAAACGATGAGTTAAACTATTGTAATTAAACATATAAATATTTATAATAAATCAAATTTTATTAAGTGAATATACCAAAATTTCTGCAACCTCGGATGTCATCGGAGATCCATCCTTCTTCCTATCGTAATGTCAAAAAGTCAAGGCGTCCAACTTTTGACTGACGAAACTTCCTACATTATAGCGAAAAAATATAATTTAATAGTATAAAGTAATTAATATTTGAAAGAAGTAATAAATTATAATACCTCGGCCTCACCTACACGAGCAAAACTTCGGAACTCCGTGTGCATGAATTGTTGTTTCGTCATTGTTTGTTCCAACTCGCTCACGGTCCTACATAATGGAATTTGAATTATGTATATAGTAAATCGATAAACCGAAAAATTTATAAGACTTTGAAAGTACGTAATACCTCTCCTTTCTTTAAATTCCAGAATCTAACTTGATCTTCCCATTGGTACCTCAACATTCCCGGCGGGACATTTCGCAATTTTTCGTCCAGGCTTATGTCTTTCTTAAAATATTATTTTTTTAGGGTGCTTTTATTGTTTCTCCATTTTTTACTCAACGTCTTCTTAACATAGTCATCGGAGACCGCTAAAGTAAATTTACCCTAAAAAAAATTTAAAAAAGTTAATATAAATGAAGGTTAAATTAAAGTATTATAAATTACATTCACCTTTTATTACCTTAATATTATCGAGAGCCTGATTTTTGTTGGCATCAAGCATGTGATGCCATGATTCGTAGCTAATGGGCAACATATTCGCATTTCGTGCTATAATGCCCAAATAGCCTGCCAATAGTCGAGCTTCAGATCCGATAGGCTGGCCATGATTGTTTCTCCTTACTTGAACACGCTTGGTAGGCTTTAAGTCGTATAAATCTGTAAGTAATGTACGTCCCCGAGCTCTGCTCGTCCCACCACCCTCAGCTTAAAAATGATATATTATTATATTAAAATTGAAAAATGAATCAATAATAAAATTCAACATGCATGTAAAATAAACTTAACATTACTTTAGAATTGCCCATGCTCGTCATCTATGTCCGGCAGACTAGAAGATCCAACAACTGTATCCTATCCACTATTTACTTCTTCTGGATTTGGAGTATTCTGGACAATATGTAAACCTCGTAATCGTCTTCTAGGCATTTTCCCTGAAATACACATAAAATAGTTCAAAATTTTAGTAACAAATAACAACAATAATAGGACATTTAAAACAGTTAAATTATATAACATGACCAACATGAAAATTATAATATAACATATAAATAATAAGTAGTTAAATCTTACTACATCATATTTCGTAAATATCTTCGTCCACATCCTGACGAACCCATTGAAATTGTTGACTAGTACTAGGGATATTTTCAGTTAAGTCTTGTTCTGGAAAATGCAAAGTTTCTGATCTTTCGACTATGTCATCTCTACTTCCACTGCCAATGTCGAACAAGTCTCTAGGAGTGTTTCGAAGTACAATGTACCAACCCTCATCAGTTGGATCTTCGGAGTAAAAAACTTGTTTAACTTGAGAAGGAAACACATACGGCTCGTCCATCAGTTGTTCTTCGGTGTGAATCAATCGAGAAAAATTCACCATTGTAAAGCCATATTGATCATTTTTAATTTCGCGAGTCGTATTCACATCAGCCCAATCACCTCGAAATAAGACAACTTTGCATTTGCCATAATAATCCAACTCAATGATGTCAGTAATAAGTCTATAATATTCCAAATTCCCCTCGACCGGATTACTGTCCCTAGCACTAGCATAACTTGTAATCGAAGAATTAACAACAATTCCGCAATTTTGGGTTCTCCTCAATCTCTCGCGATACCTTGTATGAAATCTGTATCCGTTGATGAGGAAGCCACTATATCTTTTAACTATTCTGTTTGGACCTTGTGAAAGCCATTTAATGTCGTCATTTACTTCATTCGACTCCAAACCTATTGAGTCGAAAGTAAATCGAGTAATTATGAATGTTATGAGAAAACATTATTACTTGTCAATGAAAACTTAAATTGCATACCATTTGGCTTAACCATTCATGGAATGATTCTGCGAACAACTTATTAATTTCTCGTCGATTTAATCTTCGGGATCGTGAACGAGCTCTCAATATTTGTTTGTACTCACTACGGTAAAAAAAGGTTTTACTTTGTTAGAAGACAAATAAATTATAATTGATGAGTATTTATTAAATTCTAGAACTTACTGCCGAAATGGTTCCATTGAATCGTGATGAAAAAGAGCGTGTCGATGTGCTTGACCCACGATCTATCGTCTAATTCGCAATTTTGACTTTGCCGATCGGTTCTCAAAACTTTAAAATAAATAAGTTTCGCCAAATTATAATCTGTGAGCCCAGCATTTCTACTTAGTCATTCATTCTTGTTTCAACATCTTCCAAATACCTCGAATAGAAAGTCATACATTCCTTTGCCAAGTAGCCTTGACAATTGATCCTTAGGATAACGCTTATTGCGGCGAAGATGACTTTAATTTGGAAAGAAACCTAAACACGGTATACAACATTATCAAAAGTTGCAACTAAAGGCATTGAGCTAAATGAAGGAATATTTTGCAAATAAAGTAAGACATTTCAATGGGATACATCCATCAATAAGCAGGTCCACCAAGAAGTGCTTCACGTGGAGATGAATTAACAAGTGCACCATAATAGTGAAGAAGGAAGGCGGGAATATCTTCTCGGTTTGCATAAAGTCAATGCGGCTCGATCTTGTAGTTTCTCTAAATCTTGAACATTCAAAAATTTACCACAAATGCCTTTCATTATATTCAACAGTTCAATTACAGGAGCCGTCACCTTTTTCGACATACAACACCGCATAGCAACTGGCAGTAAGTCTTGCATCAAGATGTGATAATCATGCGATTTTAAGTCATATAGTCTTCGATCCTTAAGACTCACACATCGTGATATATTTGATGCATACGCATTCGGGACCTTTATATCCTTCAACACCGTACAGAACACTTCTTTCTCCGTCTTCGACATTGAAAAAATTGCAGGTGGCAACCGATATTTCATATTCGAAAGTGCTCGGGGATAAAGCTCACTCTGAATTCCTATGTGGACTAAATTAAGTCAACTCTGAAGATTATCTTTCGATTTTCCATCGACATTCAAAATAGTCCCAATGATGTTCTCGCAGACATTTTTCTTTATGTGCATGACATCAAGATTATGACGTAAAATCTGATGCTTCCAATAAGGAAACTCGAAAAAAATACTTCTTTTTCCACAAGTCCGCCTCATTAGGATCATCCTCTTAATCGATTCATTATCGATTCATCCCTAGATCTTCTATTTCTTTCTTGGGTTGGCGGTTGATTCATCTTCCATAAATGAAATTCATATATTTTAACATTAAGAATATTTCAGATCCACCGTCTGCGAAGGAGTGATGCGAACTTTTCGAGACTGAGCACTCTGAAATCTAAATGTATGATTTTTGGTAACCACAAGCGATGCCCCATGTAAGAGAACTTCTTCCATTATATAACCATTGCGAACATGTGCATGCAGACAACACGGACAAGCATAACGTCCTTGGTACTCCAACCGGATAAATTAGCATAAGCAGAAGTCGTTAATAGTCCACATTAAAGTCGTATGTAAATTAAAGTTCTCTTTTCTCATTGCATCGTATGTCTGAACACCAGCCCATAGTTGTTTTAACTCGTCAACAAGTGGCTGCAAATATACATCAATATCATTCCCCGGCCCTTTCTCTCCAGGTATAATCACAGACAAGATAAAAGAAGATTGTTTCATGCAAACCCATGGAGGCTCATGAGTTTGTAAGGGTTAAATCCATCGGATGCTATCCCACAGGCTCACACTCCGAGGATCGCTTGCAAAGCTTAGAAATTTGGAGTCAAAAGATTTCCAAGCTAAAGAATCTGCAGGATGCCTTAACAACCCATCATCTGTTCGTCCATCACGGTGCCACGTCATTGATTCGGCTGTCTTCGACGACATGAAAAGCCATTGAAGCCTTGGTATTAGCAGAAAATACCGTAAAATCTTAAGCTGGTCGCTTCCTTCACTGTGTATCGTGTTCATCCTCATTATCGTCTTACGTATTTCTATTAATCCAGCGGGATTGGCTACCTCAGAGGACAAATTACTGAAAATACCCGGGTAGTGGTAAAACAACAACAAAGGAAAAAAAAAAACAACGCGTTCTCTGAATGAACTAAGGTTCATAATTGTTTGATGGATGTATGAATGGATGAAAAGATCTGTGCATGTATGAATCTGAAAGAACCACTCCTAAACTCTTTTTCATAAAATTTCTTCGCGAGTAATAAAGTGAAACAAGTACTAATGTATAAAACTTTTAAATCAGATTAAATCGCGACGTTAGAAATGAGTTCTAAGGAACGTGAACTTAGAGAATGTGCCTAGAAAGTATGATAGTTCTTTAAGATCGAGTCTTGACAACAATAGCGTAGTGTGGTGAGTTAGGACTGCATGCGGATGAACGATAGTAAGTAATTTCGAGGACGAAATTATTTTTTAAGGGGGGTAGAACTGTAACATCCTAGATTAGGGGTTATGCGTTCGTGCATAATTCATGAGATAGTGGGATCAGTGGGTGTGATGGATGTGTTCTAAAGAGTTTCAAGAACCCTAAGATGAAAGAAAATGAAAGGAAATGTAAGGAAATGTAAGGAAATGTAGGGAAATGTAAGGAAAAGTAAGGAAATGAAAGGAAATGAAAGGAAATGAAAGGAAATGAAAGGAAATGTAAGGAAATGAAAGGAAATGTAAGGAAATGTATGGAAATGTATGGAAATATATGGAAATATATGGAAATGAAAGGAAATGTATGGAAATGTATGGAAATGTGTGGAAATGTAAGGAGATGTATGGAAATGTAAGGAAATGCTTTAGAAATGTTAAGTTTTGGAAACTAAACTAAAATAGGAAAGTGACCATTTTGGAAACCGAAGTAAATTAGGAAACTAAACATTTTGGAAACCAAGCCAAAATAGGAAACTTGAACATTTTGGAAACTTGAGCATTTTGGAAACCCGAACATTTTGGAAACTTGAACATTTTGAAACACGAACATTTTGGAAACACGAACATTTTGGAAACTGAACATTTTGGAAACCTAAACATTTTGGAAACCCGGAAAATACAGAGTCAGCTAAAATTTTAGGAAACTTAAAAATGACCCTAATGTCGAATTTGAGCCCAAAGGAATTGAGGGCCAAGTGACCCTAAAATATACAAGACATGACATTTGCCCCAATAACGAACTTGAAATGTGGCTTGAAGATGCCACCTAAGGTCTTAGGAAATGGCCCAAATACAAGAGGTTTTGGGCCTAAGTTTGAGTCATCCAGAAGCAAATAATGAAGGCTTTATTTTTGCTTCCGTAAAGCGAGGTGGACGACATGGGTTTCTAGAAAAGGAAGGGTTTTATTCACATAAATATGTGAATAATAAGAGAGAAATAAGGAGTTTTATTCACATAAATATGTGAATAATAAGAGATAAATAAAGGAGTTTTATTCACATAAATATGTGAATAATAAGAGATAAATAAGGAGTTTTATTCACATAAATATGTGAATAATAAGAGATAAATGAAGAATTATTCTTTAATTAGGAAAATAAGGAAGAGTGGTGGCCAAGTTAAGGATTCTTGGCCTAGTAAATCTGGCTATAAAAGGAGGGACTAGGGCCATTCATTATTCATTCTCCTCTCTTTTCCTCTGCCAAATATTCTTCTTGAGCATCCATTCTTTTCTTCTTTTCTTTTAGCCTCCTAGCCGATTTCCTTCTAAGCCTATTATTCCTCTCTTCTTTCATCTTTGAAACCAAATACATAAGGAATCATAGCCGATTGTTCATCAAGTCTCTAAGTCAATCTCTCGAAGGTTGAAGTGAAGGTGCAATCGATTCCTTCAAATAAGGGTAAGATCCAAGTTTAGTTTTCCATTCTTTATATTCTAGACTTATTGAAATTTAGAGACTAATTTGATTATTAATCTTGGTCGAATCATGGAAGAAGAAATTCTTTTCCGAAGGTACACCATAGGCCACGTGTTCCCTAGTTATTCGGTGAATTTCGGATTTAAGATCCACAAGGTAAGTACCTAAAAGTATTCGCCAAAGCTTGTATGATTATCTAGATCAGTTCTTTAATTATTAAAAAGCCTAAACTAACCCATAATGAGATTCAAGGTTGGCGAATATCGTAAAGGAAAAATAAAGTTTTCGGATTGGTAAACACCAAATCGGCAAAGGTGAGTCTCTCTACAAATCCTACTAGGATTTGGTTTTGTTTTAGGTCAAAAGGGTTTATTAATGTGTTTTATCTTGGGCGTAATATAGGAATTAATAGATCTAAAGTTAGATCGGGATTTTCGAGATCTCAAGGAACCTTAATAAGCAAATCGGTGTGTACCCTTACTATTCTTGATATATTATGGCTAAGTATTTTAATATATGATATGAAAAATAATATGAATGTGGCTATGTACCACACATGTGGCAAAAAGTACCAAGGTACGCTTCCTACTCGATAGGATTGTGAAAATGTTATTTAATAACATGCGAATATAAGAATATGAACATGAAATTAAATTATGCTATATATGTATATATGTTTTGGGCATTCGGATTTATGTGAAAGGGGAGAAGCAGTGTTGACTTGGTCTCACCCACGAAAAATGTTGACTACGGTCACATTGCGAAATATGTCGACTACGGTCACATTGCTAAATTTTGGTAACTTTGTTACAATAGTGTCTAATGACACAACGTGGAGAGTAGCGGATGGAGGGTTGACTTAGTAGTCCCTACGGTGTGTTGGTTGGTACATGGTGGAGAGTAGCGGATGGCATAGGTTTTGGGTTTGGGTTGCATCATAATTATTATATGGATTGATGATTTGAACATGAATGCCCGATTTATTGAATGATAGTATTGTGTGCACATTGAGTCTGCTGACTCACCCCATTGTGGGAATTATTTTTCGGTGTTGAGCGTTGATGAGGCCGGTGGTAGATCATGAGGAGGCCATGCATCAATTGAAGAATTTATTCAGAATTTGGACTTTATTTAATTTCAATACTTTTAAATTTTATTTGTGGGTCTACTTGATGTAATAAGGCCATAAGGCCCAGTGGATTATTCTTTGTTTTTTTTTCTTTTTCCTTCTTTCTTTACCTTTTTAATATTTTGCTAAGAACTATTTTGAACATGTTACATTAAATTGGATTTACAAGATTAAATAAATGTGTTTTCAATCTAAGCCCAACTCAAAATAATGGTTTTTCTAAAAACTCTACAATTTTCTCTAAGTAACGAAAGTTTTTGAGATCGGTTTATTTTAGGAACATACCAGATCCGGTCCAGGCTCATGGGCCGGGTGTGGGGTGTTTCACATTTACTTCATTCCGACTCCAAACCTATTGAGTCAAAAGTAAATCGAGTAATTATGAATGTTATGAGAAAACATTATTACTTGTCAATGAAAACTTAAATTGCATACCATTTGGCTTAACCATTCATGGAATGATTCTGCGAACAACTTATTAATTTCTCGTTGATTTAATCTTCGGGATCGTGAACGAGCTCTCAATATTTGTTTGTACTCACTACGGTAAAAAAAAGGTTTTACTTTGTTAGAAGACAAATAAATTATAATTGATGAGTATTTATTAAATTCTAGAACTTACTGCCGAAATGGTTCCATTGAATCGTGATGAAAAAGAACGTATCGCTGTGCTTAGACCCACGATCTATCGTCTAATTCTGCAATTTTGACTTTGCCGATCGGTTCTCCGAAACTTTGAAATAAATAAGTTTCGGCCAAATTATGATCTGTGAGCCCAGCATTTCTACTTAGTCTGTTCATTCTTGTTTCAACATCTTCCAAATACCTCGAATAGAAAGTCATACATTCCTTTGCCAAGTAGCCTTCGGCAATTGATCCTTCCAGATAACGCTTATTGCGGCAGTATGACTTCAATTTGGAAAGAAACCTAAACACGGTATACAACATTATCAAAAGTTGCAACTAAAGGCATTGAGCTAAATGAAGGAATATTTTGCAAATAAAGTAAGACCTTTCAATGGGATACATCCATCGATAGAAAACGGGTCCACCAAGAAGTGCTTCACGTGGGAGATGAATTAACAAGTGCACCATAATAGTGAAGAAGGAAGGCGGGAATATCTTCTCCAGTTTGCATAAAGTCAATGCGGCTCGATCTTGTAGTTTCTCTAAATCTTGAACATTTAAAACTTTACCACAAATGCCTTTCATTATATTCAACAGTTCAATTACAGGAGCCGTCACCTTTTTCGACATACAACACCGCATAGCAACTGGCAGTAAGTCTTGCATCAAGATGTGATAGTCATGCGATTTTAAGTCATATAGTCTTCGATCCTTAAGACTCACATCGTGATATATTTGATGCATACGCATTGGGACCTTTATATCCTTCAACACCGTATGTAACACTTCTTTCTCCGTCTTGACATTGAAAAAAATTACGTGTGGCAACCGATATTTCATATTCGAAAGTGCTCGGGATAAAGCTCACTCAATTCCTATGGACTAAATTAAGTCAACTCGAAGATTATCTTTCGATTTTCCATCGACATTCAAAATAGTCCCAATGATGTTCTCGCAGACATTTTTCTTTATGTGCATGACATCAAGATTATGACGTAAAATCTGATGCTTCCAATAAGGAAACTCGAAAAAAATACTTCTTTTTTTCCACAAGTCCGCCTCATTAGGATCATCCTCTTAATCAGATTCATTATCAGATTCATCCCTAGATCTTCTATTTCTTTGCGGGTTGGCCAGTTGATTCATCTTCCCATAAATGAAATTCATATCTTTTAACATTAAGAATATTTCAGATCCACCGGTCTGCGAAGGAGCTGGTTTGAACTTTTAGTACCTGAGCACTCTGAAATCTAAATGTATGATTTTTTGGTAACCACCGACGATGCCCCATGTAAGAGAACTTCTTCCCATTATATAACCATTGCGAACATATGCAGTGCTGACATAACACGGACAAGCATAATGTCCCAGTACTCAACCGGATAAATTAGCATAAGCGAGAAGTCGTTAATAGTCCACATTAAAGTCATATGTAAATTAAAGTTCTCTTTTCTCATTGCATCGTATGTCTGAACACCAGCCCATAGTTGTTTTAACTCGTCAACAAGTGGCTGCAAATATACATCAATATCATTCCCGGCCCTTTCTCTCCGGGTATAATCACAAGACAAGATAAAGAATATTGTTTCATGCAAACCCATGGAGGCAAATTGTGGGAACAAGCACCACAAAGCTAAATCGTGACGTTGTGCTCATGAGTTTGTAAGGGTTAAATCCATCGGATGCTATCCCAAGCCTCACACTCCGAGGATCGCTTGCAAAGCTTAGAAATTTGGAGTCAAAAGATTTCCAAGCTAAAGAATCTGCAGGATGCCTTAACAACCCATCATCTGTTCGTCCATCACGGTGCTACGTCATTGATTCGGCTGTCTTCGACGACATGAAAAGCCATTGAAGCCTTGGTATTAGCAGAAAATACCGTAAAATCTTAACCGGCAGCTTCCTTCACCGTGTGTATCGTGTTCATCCTCATTATCGTCTTCATATTTCTATTAATCCAACGGATTGGCGCATACATGACAAAGACTTGTTGGTTTATCCGGCCGCCTAATACAACATGCGATCATTTGGGCAACTGTGAATTTTGTTGTAGCCAAGGCCCAAATCCTTTATCAATTTTTTCATGTCTTTGGAAGATTGAGGGATTTTTGCAAACGGGAACATTTCTTGTAGAAACTCTAACAGCATTGTCAACGATTTTTCGGTCCACCCCCTAAACATTTCAAGTGAAAAAGACGAATACAGAATGACAGTTTGGAAAATTTTGATCCCTCATATAGTTCTGCATTCATTTCACCAAGTAACGTGTAGAACCTCACCGCTTGTTCATTTGGTTGCTCATCCAGTACACTTCTTGTTTCGGTCAAAGTATTTCCACCAAAATTATGATCATCGGTTGCACCCAAGTCAGGCGAAAATGACCCGAAACTATCACTGCGTATATTAAAAGCATCCCGCAACATGCCTTCGATGTTATCGTCTATAACATTCTGATTGAAAGCACTATGAGGATACCCCAGATTCATCGATGAAGATGCTCCACTAGATGTACACTCTCCATGAAAAAAACCATTTTTTGTACCCCCGGACAAAGCCATTAACAACTAGATGTTCGTTGACCACTTTACGATAATGCCAGTTAATATTGCAACATGTCTTACACGGGCAAAGAATCATATTCTCTTGGCTTGCATTTTGAAATGCGAAATTCAAAAAAATTTCTACTCCATTTCGATAGCCGTTGCTTACCCTTGACAATTTCATCCAACTCCTATCCGTTTCGTAGTTGTTGAAGTCTAAAGTTGACAATAAATTACACGGCTAAATTGTTAATTAATAATTTATGTAAGTAATGATATGATCATATATATAACTGAGTACTATGTAAGTTATGTAAATTATGTAAGTTATGAAGTTTAATCTTAACTTAAAATTATGTAAGTTATGAAATTTGATCTTAAACTTATGTAAGTTATGAAATTTGATCTTAAAATTAAGTAAGTTATGTATTCTTTAAGATTCATCTTACGTGGCATTGTTACACCTAGGAGGATCCATTATATCTAGCTGTGAGATATAAGGCAACCCGCCGTGTTTCGACCTATATACTTTGAATCTTTTTTTCTATACAAGTATTATGTAAGTTATGAAGTTTGATCTTAACTTAAAATTATGTAAGTTATGAAATTTGATCTTAAACTTATGTAAGTTATGAAATTTGATCTTAAAATTAAGTAAGTTATGTATTCTTTAAGATTCATCATACGTGGCATTATTACACCTAGGGAGGATCCATTATATCTAACTGTGAGATATAAGGCAACCCGTCAGGTTTCCAGCCTATATACTTTGAATCTTCTTTTTTCTATACAAGTATTATGTAAGTTATGTTTTGGAACAATCTTTTTTTTATCACCAGACTTTAGTTTTCAACTCAAATTTTGTTTTAAATGAAACTAAATATTTGCTTGTAATATAAATATTGATTAAATTTTGAAAAATTATTAATTTCTCGATTGGTGATGAACTCTGTTCTATCATATATGATTCTTCTATTCCATGCTTGTGTGTATGTATGTGCGTTTATGTTTTGAAACACTTTATTTTCTCTACATGGATGTGCTATTTCTTTTTGTTCTTCATTGTTTGTGTATTTTCAAAGAATGCATGATAGCAAATTCCATTAGAGAATTCAATGCAATGCTCCATATTTAGTTTTTTTTTTTTCAATTTAATAGCGATGTTTTTTTATATTATTGTTGTAAATTTAATGTGTTCTTAAGAAGTACTTGTACGTATAATACTTTAATTCACTCGAGAAAAAAACTATTTCATTTCTATAAATCATTTACATATTGTTGTTGTAAATTTAATGTGTTCTTAATTATGTACTTCTTTATAATAATTATAAGAAATTTATTATTCAAGATGAATGAATAAGTAATATTTATAGTTTCTTGCTAATTAGCTTCTATTGGTATATTGAATGATGTATCGCCAGATGTTGATTTTATGTTTCATGCTACTCACATAAATATGATACAAATAATTTATTTCTTGATCTAAGTGAATTTTTTATTTTTTATTTTTGAGATTGTTGAGATGTTGTGAGGGTGCTTAGAATTTGAAATAACTTGTTTAATAATTTATTTTAATTGAATCTTATATTTAATGTCAAGTCTATAAAATAAAATAAAAAGAAAAACAATTTCATTAACTATTTTTTGAGACAAGTGCTAGTATAATATTTTTACTATATGAGATGAGATTGTTGGATGATTAAGAATCGGTTAATACATTGATTCAATGATGTTGAATTAATGGATTGAGACAAAAAATCGGTTAATACATTTTATATAAAGAAGCATGGACAATAAAGAAAAGGAAGAACGAACTGAAGTTATTTTAGTTTTAGGATACAAATCTTTTTAATGTTAAATATTATTTTGCACAAAGAAATTCAAAAGGAGGAAGATGGAGAAAATTGCGATTTTGTTCTTTCACTAAGAAGATATTTTTGAAAGGAATGAGAAGGCTAGGAAGCAGGTTGAGATTATTGGGGTTGGGGAGATTCAATTCAACGATTATATCATAGTAATAATTAGTATGTTTTACTAACCTTTTATGTTGGGTTTGTTATTTGACTATATTAAAATATAGAATAAATTTTAGAAAGTTAAAGATATCAGGATAAATTATTTAATTGGTCGAGGTTACTATATATGGTTTAATTGAATAAATCACTAAAAATAAAAAATATTAAAAACTAATTTTATTTTTTTAACTTGGTTTAATCGGTACATACTTATTTTCAAGTCAATTAGTCTAATACTTTTTTTTGAATTGATAGCCCAACTAGTTCAAACGACCATGACTTTATGTTTGATTTACTATAATGGAATAGGCAAAATTTGAATAGGATTAATTAGGAATTGAATAGATAAATAATAGGTTTTATGTAGTTTATTTAGTTGAATAGAATAAACAAGTAATATTATTACATTATTTGGTTGAATTACATGTTGATAAAGAATAAGTAAGTAATAAGTGTGAAAATAGCATTACTACCCTTAAATAAATAATATTTTATTTTATGTCAATTTTATATAAATTTGATTTTTAACTATTTCATTTCTATAAATCATTTACATATTGTTGTTGTAAATTTAAATGATTTTAAATTACTTCTTTTAAAAAATATTAAATAATGATCAAAATAAATTTTTTATAATTGTTGACTATATGTCGGTATTATTTGAATACTCATACTAATGATATAAAAAATGAGGGCAACTATATGTAAACAGTGAAAACTTACCAACAAACTAACGGAGAACAATCTGCAGAAGAAACTTTATCAATAGCACTACCAGATATTAAATCGAAGATTAAATGTAACTCTTCGATTGAACCGAAGTTGCGAAGGGCGAAGCGATTAAATGTCACGAATGCAATAGCTATTGAAGGTACAACCTGGAAAAGAAAATGAAGGGGACAAACAATATTAATTATCAACAACTGAAAGGCATTTTTATATTCATTTGTAAAAATAAAACATTGATTACATTACAGAACCATGGAAAATAATTTCAAGTTATCAAGTAGGTTCTTTTCCATACTATATAACAACTTATAGTAAAATACGGCATAAACTGGGGTGCAACTGCAATCGAGAGACGATGGCAGATGTCAGTGGATTATAAGACTTGTAGCAGTAATGCGAAAAAGGCTTAGGGAGATAAACTTTTTAAGGGCATATGCAAAATAACAATGTGATGTGTAATATCCTAATTCTGTGGGTCTATGCATTTGATACGTTGCATGGCTAAATTAGTAGGTGAAGGCTTTGAGGTTTGGATTGGGCCCAGGTTTGGGCTTAAATCAAAGCTAAATTGTTTAAAAAGAAAGTTGGTAGTATTTTTAATTTAAATTATTATGTTTAGTAGCAAGCTAGGTTTGTGGCCCAAAAATTAGAGGTGCTTTAGATGGGTATTAAGAGGGCGTCACAAGGAGAAAGGAAGTGGGCCTAGTATGGCCGCTTGGGGCCCAAATTAATGGGTAAAATTCGGCACTCCTAGGGGAAGGGGGTTGGACGGCACCTAGCTACAATTTAGGAGTGTTTATTCTTTTATTTTTTATGATTAAAAGGTGATAATTAAGAGAAGAGAGTTGGTTTGAAGGTGGTCTCTACTGGAGGTGAGATAGGGATTGGGTTATCAAGATGGATAAAGGTTATCAGGAGGGAGAGAGTTGGCCAAAACTCCAACTTTGAGGAGAGTGCTTGTGCAGCCGAATTTTGTAGCCAAAGTACTCATCTTTCTTTTATTTTTTTTCATTCATCTACTTGGCTAGCCGAAAATTCTCTCCTCCTTTTGCCTCAAACTCTCTTCTTTTCTTTTCCTTGCCGCCACCTTCCAACACTTTCTCCCTCTCTTCAAATTATTTTCTTTCAAAACCCACTCCCCTCGATCATCTTCCTCCATAGCCGAACCATCAAGGTGGTTTCTCTGTTTCCCAAAGGTTCATCGTAAGCCAAATACTCCTCTTTAATCTGGTGAGTTTTGGGATTTTGTTTCTTTGCGATTTCTCTTTTTCTTCTCATCAAGATCTAATCCAAATCCCTTGTTTTAAGGCTTGTCAATTTCTCCTCTCTGTCCATAGAAGCCAAATCCTGCCTATCAGTAGTCAGAAGTGCCGGTTTGGTGGAAAAGCCGAAGGTAGGTTGATGGTAAGTTTGGCCGAATGGCCTTTCTTGTTCAATTATGGTTGGCCGAATGTCATATGGTATGTGTTTGGTTCCGGAGAAGGGATCGGTTTGATAGTTTGGTGTTGGCCGAATGTAGGTGGGGGTGTGAAGCTTTTTTAAAGACTTTCAGGATTCGACAGATTAGGGTAGGGTTCGTTTCGGTGTTATAATTATTTAAGTAGTTAGATCTCATCGTTTGATTGGTTAAGTGACTAAGGATTATTGTGGACGCTAATAACAGTCAAGCAATAGGAGGGGTTGGATCTGTAAACCCAATGTTAAAGTAGCGTAGAAGCAGTAGTACAAAAATTAGGTGTGTAACTCTTACACACTTTCTTACTTAATATGTGTTAATGTTGTGTGTTGTTTAAAAGCGGAATGATGGCTATGGTTATTGAAATACCCTTTTGAGTAAAAGCGTGGATGCCAGGTAAGTTGTTATTATTACTCGCGTTGTTTGTGATCTATGAAAGCATGTTATCCTATATACATAATTTGGTATGTTAAACATGATCATATTGATGTTGTTACCATAAATATGTGTTTTGGGTGATGAGAGGAGGGGGAAGTATGATCTATCGACCGTCACCGGTGATTTAGTATCCTACGATTGGGTTGGCCCCACATATGTTTAAAATTGTGACTAAGTCTCGGTGGTTTGGCACCACCGGTGGTTTGGTACCACATATTTATCTCTTTTGTAACCGGTTACTAGTGGTTTGGCACCACCGGTGGTTTGGTACCACGCATAATTTCTTTGGGATGGGGATTTATGCCTTTGAGTCTCGGTGACTCACCCTTTACATTACATTTTGCGATCGTGCCTAGGTCGTGGATATGGAGTGGAGAGGACTCGAGGTGGCCATGCACAACAATTGGTTTATCAAAAATTTTCATTCAAACTTAGTTATTTTGTTTAATTTTGGTTCACAGTTTTAATAAGGCCGCCTAAACTTTATTTTGGGTTTGTTTTATTTAGTAGACTCTAAAATTCATATTTACTATGTTAATTAAACTAGAATTGAATGTTTAAAAAAAAAACTAAATAAGTACTTTTTTTTATATATATCACGCCTAAGTAAATAATACGGAATATCAACATGTTTTGCACCTTTCCAAAACACCTCGACGTTTTCTGAAAAAAATTATTAGTTTTACAACGACTTTCCCTTTTCGAAAATCAACGAATCGATTTTAAAACATTTTTCCTTTCTGTGGCACGTCAGATTCAGTTGTAGCGTTTAGACTGGGTTTGGGGTGTTACATTTTTGGTATCAGAGCTCGATTCAAAAGCTCGGTTGTGGGCTTAGGGCCCAAAATATGTTTTTGGGTTTGTGAAACGATTAAGCATGGCACCTGAGTCTCCGGCGCCGATCCACCCAGGTAAGTACCCTAACTTCTGTTGTGATATATTTGTTAGGTTTGGTGGGCTTAGACATAGCTAAGGATGATAGTACCAATGGACTCTAGGTTAGACAAACAACTTTTCTAATCCATAAGACTTAACCTTAATAAATAGAACCTGTGGACAAGTCATAAGGCTAAAGTGTGGCAACAAGCATATGCATGTCTAGGAGTAGATCTGGAAGAGCTTGGCTCACAGGAATCTTACCTGGTGCATAGTGATTGTTCACTTTAGCCAAGCCAGGGTGTGGCAATAGGCATATGCATGTCTAGGAATGGATTCAGGAAAAGCTTGGTATTTAAGTAGTCCTAGTGACTCACCTCCTTTTCACTAGAATCCTACCTGGTGGATAGTGACTATTCACCCTAGTTACGAGGGCGTGTTGACAGGCCAAAACTTACAACTAAAACCCGAAAGGGGCCAGCCACGCTATTCTGTGAAAACCCTAGTTTTAAAATTACCAAATAACCCCTAGATTTGTGAAAATTACCTTAGATTGAAAAAATGACCAAAATACCCTTGGTTTATAAAACTACCAAATTACCCTAACTTGTAAAATTTTTGAAATACCCCCGAATTTACAAAATTACCAAAATACCCCCGGATTGGAAAAATTATCGAAATACCCCCGAGTTGAGAAAAATTACCAAAATACCCTTATTTCGCCAAATCACTCGGAATCATATTTTGGAAAATTACGAAAATACCACTGTAGGTTAAAATTACAAAAATACCCCCGAGTAGTGAAATGACGAAAATACCCTTAGGTGATGGATGTGCTCGTATGAATGTTGAATGTGCATATTTCCTAGAATTGGAAGACCGAAAAGCGTAGATAGGTCCAAATCTGAAAGAATCACTTTTAAAAACTATTTTCATAAAATTGTTCGTGGATAAGCAATTGAACGAGTTAATAATTCATAAAATTCTTAACCGGATAAATCGAACAAGAAGAATGAGTACACGAGGTTGTGGACGTCTACCGCGTGGTCGTGGTAGGGTAGGATGGCATTGTCGAGCCAGTGAGGTCGCCATAGGTCAAAATGTGATCCGGATCTGCCGTGACGAAAGTCGAGTTTCGAACGAGGCGGTGGTAATGATGTAGTATCGCAGGTGGTACTGCGAGTTTTAGAAAGGGTTACCGAGGCAGGTGGGGGAGCAAAAACTCGTAAATCGGTATCGAACTTCGAGATAACGAGCGGAGGTGTTTGGGGTGTTCAAGATAGCTCCAATCATTGCCGAGTATTGGTTGGAGGCAACAGAGCGAATAATGGATGACTTAGACTTCTCGGTGAGGAGAAGTTGAAGGGATAGTATCTCTTCTCTAGGATGAGTCGTACATTGGTGGCTCACATGAGGATGGTGCAGTGGTAGGTGATATCACAGGATTATTTTAGGGCAGCCCATCAGAGGAAGTATGTAGGGACTAGCTATACTGATGTGCAACGTGGGGCGTTCCTAAATTTGGTACAAGGGAATAAGTTTGCAAGTGCGAGGCTAAATTTTGAGGTTGAGTAGGTATGCTCGGGGTATGGTGGCTCTGAAACATAAGCTGTGTTAGGTTCGAGGGCGAGCTAAGAGATGAGTCATGGGTGTTGATTGCACCTCGCGTGAAAGGAATTCTTGTTCTCATGGAAAAGGCCAAAATAGTGAGAAAGTGAAGCGGGCGAGAAAGCGAGAATCGGGATAGGGCAAGGATAAAGGGCGCTTTGGGTGGCCTAGAGGAAGTGCTCAAAAGGACTAGATTTGGTGGGACGGATCAAGTGCGCGAGCTGCTGCGCTTACTCGATTAGCCACCGGTGTGCTCGATATGGGAAGTCTCATTCGGGTGAATGTTGAATGCAGTAAAGGGCGTTTTAGTGGCCGGCCTTGCGTAAGGGACTATCCATAGAAGTTAGCTAGGATCCAAGCCGAGGGTCAAGGACGCTTGATCAATTCAGAGAGATGGCCAAGTACCACAAAGGGCGATTTAGTGGCAGGGGTAATGGTAATAGCAATGGTCATGGTCGTGGAGCACCGGCCGAGGTCTTTGGAGGGGCTAATGCTAGGCAGACTGGGTTGGTCTCGTGAGCCAAACGTTGAGAGGAGGGCGACGCACCGGACGTCATAATCGGTACATTTATAATTTCTAGGCTGCCTTACATTACTTTAATTGATATTGGTTTGACACACTCGTATGTTGCTAGTAGTGTGGTAGGAACTCTGAACTTAGCTTATGAGATATCTGCTAGGAAGATGACGGTAGTTAGCCCTCTAGGACACTTTGTGGTGGTAGACAAACTATATAAGGATGTACCCTTAGAACTTCAAGGGGTCGTGTTTCAAACAGATTTGATGGAACTACCCTTAGGGGAGTTCGATTTAATCTTAGGAATGGATTGGTTGGTTAAGTACCGTGCGAGAATTAGATGCATGGCTAAGTGCATGGTCTTTGAAAACAATCGAGGGTGTAGAGGTGGTAATGATAGGTGAGAGAAAGAATTACCTATCTAATGTGGTGTCCGCACTGAAAGCAGAGAAGATGGTAAGGAAAGGATGTGAGGTGTTTGTAGTTTATGTTTGTGCTTTGGAAGGTAAGGAACCGACTATAGGAAGTGTTCGAGCAATGAATGAGTTTGTTGATGTCTTCCCAAAAAAACTTCTGAGTTTACCCCCGGATCGAGAAGTGGAGTTTGGTATAGACCTTTTACCGAGAATGCGCCCGGTGTCCATTGCTCAGTATAGGATGGCACCAAAGGAATTGGTGGAGTTGAAAGCACAAATTCAGGAGTTGTTGGATCGGGGTTTCATCCGACCAAGTGCGTCTCCGTGGGGCGCGGTACTCTTTGTTAAGAAGAAGGGCGGGTCGATGCGTATGTACCACAAAAGGCGATTTAGTGGCGGGCCTTAGCGTGAAGTAACAAAATTTGTGAGCAAGTGTCTGACATGTCTGCAGGTTAAAGCTGAACATCAGTTACCCTCGGGATTGTTGCAGGCGATTAAGATTTTGCAATGGAAGTGGGAAAGGATTACAATGGATTTTGTGAGTGGGCTACCTCACGCCTACCAAGAAGGATTCAATTTGGGTGATTGTAGACCGTTCGACAAAGTCACCATTTCATACCTATAATGTATGGATTTTTCTTCGAAGTTATCAAAATTATATGTAGCGGAGATTGTAAGGTTGCATGGGGTGCCAACAATTATTTTGATGAGCAAGGTTTAGGGTCAAGGTTCGGAAAGCTTTGCACACTAAGCACAAGATTAGATTTCGATCTGGCATTCCATCCCGTCGGATGGACAATCGGAGGAGGGTCGAGGTGTTAGGGGTAATGGTAATAGCAATGGTATTGTGGTGATCTTTGGAGGGGCTCTAAGCGATGTACATTTATAATTTCTTTATGATATCGACTTTGTGGTGGTAGGACCTTCATGAACTACCCTTAGGGGAGTTCGATTTAATCTTAGGAATGGATTGGTTGGTTAAGTCGAGGCGGAATTAGATGCATGAAGTGCATGGGGAGTTACCTATCTAATGTGGTGACCGAAAACGAGAAGATGGTAAGGAAAGGAGAGGTGTTTGTAGTTTATGTTTGTGCTTTGGAAGGTGTTCGAGCAATGTGATTCCAAAAAAGTTTACCCGGATCACAAGAGCTTTTGAAAGTGTCCATTGCTCACGTAGGATGGCACCAAAGGAATTGGTGAATTTAAGCACAAATTCAGGAGTTGTTGGAATAAGGAAGATTGAACAAGTACCCTTTGCCACCCGGAAGCATCGGTCTTTTTCAAAAGGATTACAATGGATACGATATTACGGTGTACTTTCACGAGTGGTGTTGTAGTGAGATGGTAAGTCGAGTTAGGTGAAGGAGGTTACTTTCTTGGGTAATGTAGTGTCTACCCTTAACGCAAGATGAAGTTTTACAATGGAAGTGGTTAAGAAGTGAATTCAAGGGTATTTGATTAAGACCTCAAAGGTGATTGGAGACATTATTTGTATGGAGAAGGTGTGACCGTTAAGGCGACAAGAGTCACATCATTTGCATGCACAAGGAGGTAGTACGTATGTGGATTTTGGCGAGAGAAGCTTTTAAGTGCACTAAGCACAAGATTAGATTTCAGTACGGCATTCCATCCCCAGTCAGATGGACAATCGGAGAGGGTGATTCATGTTTTGGAGGACATGCTAAGGGGATGTGTCTTGGATTTCAAGGGCAGCTGGGAAGAATTCCTTCCGTTGGCAGAGTTTACGTATAACAATAGTTATCAAGGGAGTATTAAGATGGCTCCATACGAAGCGTTATATGGTCGGAAGTGTCGTACCCCTATGTGTTGGACGGAATTGAGAGAGCGACGGTTGTTGGGTCTGGAGCTGGTTACAGAGACAGAGGATGAGGTGAAGGTGATTAGAGCTCGTTTGAAAGAAGCCTCGGATAGGCAGAAGTCTTATGCCGATCTCAAGCGAAAGGATATAAAATTTGCTGAAGGTGACAAGGTTTTCTTGAAGGTATCATCGTGGAAGAAGGTTCTGAGGTTTGGTAGGAAAGGCAAGTTAAGCCCTAGATTTATTGGGCCCTATCAGGTGTTGAAGCGGGTAGGACCAGTGGCATACCAGCTTGAGTTGCCACCAGAGTTGGGTCAAATCCACAATGTGTTTCATGTTTCCATGCTTAGACGTTATCGCTCGGATCCATCACACGTTGTGCCGATGGAGGAGATAGAGGTGAATCCAGACTTAACGTTTGAGGAGGAACCAGTGTAGATCCTGGATTGGGATGTTAAGGTTTTGCGTAGGAAATCTGTTCCTTTGGTAAAGGTACTATGGTGGAACCAAGGGTCGGAAGAGGCGACATGGGAGCCAAAAGATGTTATGCGACAACAATACCCTCAACTCTTTTGACCAGGTAAATTTCGAGGTCGAAATTTATTTCAAGGAGGGTAGAACTGTAATATCCTAATTCTGTGGGTCTGTGCATTTGATACGTTGCATGGCTAAATTAGTAGGTGAAGGCTTTGAGGTTTGGATTGGGCCCAGGTTTGGGCTTAAATCAAAGTTAAATTGTTTAAAAAGAAAGTTGATAGTATTTTTAATTTAAATTATTATGTTTAGTAGCAAGCTGGACTTGTGGCCCAAAAATTAGGGGTGCTTTAGATGGGTATTAAGAGGGCGTCACAAGGAGGAAGGAAGTGGGCCTAGTATGGCCGCTTGGGGCCCAAATTAATAGGTAAAATTTGGCACTCCTAGGGGAAAGGGGTTGGACGGCACCTAGCTACAATTTAGGAGTGTTTATTCTTTTATTTTTTTATGATTAAAAGGTGATAATTAAGGGAAGAAAGTTGGTTTGAAGGTGGTCTCTGCTGAAGGTGAGATAGGGATTGGGTTATCAAGATGGATAAAGGTTATCAGGAGAGAGAGAGTTGGCCGAAACTCCAACTCTGAGGAGAGTGCTTGTGTAGCTGAATTTTGTAGCCAAAATACTCATCTTTCTTTTATTTTTTTTCATTCATCTACTTTGCTAGCCAAAAATTCTCTCCTCCTTTTGCCTCAAACTCTCTTCTTTTCTTTTCCTTGCTGCCACCTTCCAACACTTTCTACCTCTCTTCAAATTGTTTTCTTTCAAAACCCACTCCCCTCTGATCATCTTCCTCCATAGCCGAACCATCAAGGTGGTTTCTCTGTTTCCTGAAGGTTCACCGTAAGCCAAATACTCCTCTTTAATCTGTTGTTTCTTTACGATTTCTCTTTTTCTTTTCATCAAGATCTAATCTAAATCCCTAGTTTTAAGGCTTGTCGATTTCTCCTCTCTGTGCATAGAAGCTGAATCCTGCCTATCAGTAGTCAAAAGTGCCGATTTGGTGGAAGAGCCGAAGGTAGGTTGATGGTAGGTTTGGCCAAATGGCCTTTCATGTTCAATTATGGTTGGCCGAATGTCATATGGTACGTGTTTGGTTCCGAATAAGGGATCGGTTTGATAGTTTGGTGTTGGCCGAATGTAGGTGGGGGTGTGAAGCTTTCTTAAAGACTTTCAGGATTCGACAGATTAGGTAAGGGTTCGTTTTGGTATTATAATTATCTAAGTAGTTAGATCTCATCGTTTGATTGGTTAAGTGACTAAGGATTATTGTGGACGCTAATAACAGTGAATCAAAACGAGGGGTTGGATCTGTAAACCCAACGCTAAAGTAGTGTAGAAGCAATAGTACGAAAATCAGGTGTGCAACTCTTACACACTTTCTTACTTAATATGTGTTAATGTTGTGTGTTGTTTAAAAGCCGGAATGACGGCTATGGTTATTGAAATACCCTTTTGAGTAAAAGCATGGATGCCGAGTAAGTTGTTATTATTACTCGTGTTGTTTGTGATCTATGAAAGCATGTTATCCTGTATACATAATTTGGTATGTTAAATATGATCATACTGATGTTGTTACCATAAATATGTGTTATGGGTGGTGAGAGGAGGGGGAAGTATGATCTATCAAACTGTCACCGATGATTTGGTATCACACGATGGGTTGGCCCCATATGTTTAAAATTGTGACTAAGTCTTAGTGGTTTGGCACCACCAGTGGTTTGGTACCACATATGTATCTCTTTTGTAACTTCGGTTACCAGTGGTTTGGCACCACCAGTGGTTTGGTACCACAAGGGGTAGATTTGGGAGACTCGGATGGATACTAGGTTGGATGGGTTGCATGACTTACATATTAATGTATGAATTTGTGTAAGGGTATAATTTCTTTGGGATGGGGATTTATGCACTGAGTCTCGGTGACTCACCCCTTTCCATTACATTTTGCAGATCAGGCCTAGTTTGTGGATATGGAGCCGGAGAGGACTCAAGGTGGCCATGCACAACATTTGGTTTATCACAAAATTTTCATTCGAACTTAGTTATTTTGTTTAATTTTGGTTCACAGTTATGTAATCAGGCCGCCTAAACTTTATTTTGGGTTTGTTTTTATTTAGTAGACTCTAAAGTTCATATTTACTATGTTAATGAAACTAGGAATTGAATGTTTTAAAAAAAAAACTAAATAAGTACTTGTTTTTTTATATACATCACGCCTAACTAAATAATACGGAATATCAACATGTTTTGCACCTTTCCAAAATACATCGACGTTTTCTGAAAAAATTATTAGTTTTACAACGACTTTTCCTTTTCGAAAATCAACGAATCAGTTTTAAAACATTTTTCCTTTCCGTGGCACGTCAGATCCGGTTGTAGCGTTTAGACCGGGTTTGGGGTGTTACATGATGCGTACAGCAAGAGCAGGACCAGCACACAGTATCAATTACATGGAAAAAAATGTTATTCCTGAATTCATAGACATGTGAATGAACCAACAACCAATATCCAAATCAAAATTATGTTAATGTAAGGGTTGCGACTAGAACCTTTTCACTTAATAGATTACAACTCAGTGTCCCTTCATGTAAACATGCTATAAGCCTAGGTAACACAGATGAATTAATAATGGTGCAATTCCAACTTTAGTCCCTTCTGATTTATGTAGCATATTGATACTCTATTAAATTACATTATTATCTTATAATATATATTATTAAGGGCTGAATTTGAGGTTGAATGTACATGAACTTAATCCAAAACTTTCATTAAATAAAGACCTAAAAGATATAAGTACAACTTCCATCTTTTCTAATAAGCATAAAATTGACTAACAGTTAGGATAGGGGCTTATTGCGTCCCAACATTTATGCTGCGAACACTGTGTTGATATCAGCAAACCTTCAAGGCCAGCGGTAGATAGTACAAGCTCAGCGAAGATTTCAAAGTAAAACAATATAAGAATGAGAAAAAAATCAAAATTTTTATAAGTAATATATTTTAAACAAATAACAGGATAAGTATTAGATATGAAACCTAAGTTATATATTGGCTAAAAAATAATTTGAGTATGACCCAGAGCTGCAAACAGTCTTCTTCAAATATTGAATTTGTCAATACTCAATTCGTAAGTACCTGACAGCAACTCAATATGCATTAGCATACAAACCCGACAGTGATATAATACTAGTATAAGTGATATAATACTGCTTAGTTTCTATATAAAGAAAGCAGAGGTTACCAAACCCAACCGAAGGATTTAGTGGCAAGATTTTCATGTACTGTAAATGTAGTACAAACATGGTTTGCAGTACATTGATAAACCATCTAACAGTGGACTTCCCAATCCATTTAAACAAATGTTTGGCCATAAATTTTGAGTCATATCATTCTACCTATTTTCTAGTTGTTTGTTGAAATGCCCACAAGTCCCCCATCTCACGCAAACACTCAACTAACCCACAGCAATTAAAAAGAATATTTTTTCTCACTATAATGAATGATCCCATAGCCCTACCCTTCCCCTCTTTTCACATTACACTGTCCCGTTCCCTTCCCTCTTTCTACTATGAGCCGACAAATTCAGAGAACCAAACAACAAAGTACTAATACTAGTCGATAACAAAGATCCAAACCTATATTCATTCACTTGCATGTTACCTTTTGAGAATCGAGATGTGCATGCGTCGACATCCGTGAAAGATAGGTAAAGCTTGAAGTCAAGGAGCGTTGGTTTAGACGATAATAATGGAGCCGTGGAGGACGAAGAGATTATTAATCTGATGAAGTACGATGGTGGCGGACTGAAGAGAGGTATGAAATGAAGAGAGGGATGAAAGAAACTAAACCTTTAGAAATTTAGGGATTTCAGAAGAAGGGGGAAATGAATTTCAGAAGAAGCCTAGGGGAAATTGAGTCAATCGGGTTTAAGGGTTGGGGGAACTGGAGGAGAGCAAAACGGCGACGTTTTCACTAAAACAATTCAAGCATTGCGGCATTTATAAAATAGCGCCGCTAAAGACATACCTATTGCGGCGTTTACAAACAAAACGCCACTAAAATATACAAAACAACGTCGTTTTAATTAGAATACACAAACATATTTACGGCGTTTTTTATAAGCGCTGCTATATCCTAACTTGTTGCGGCGTTTACCAGAAAAACACCACTAAAATATACAAAACAACGTCATTTTAATTAGAATACACAAACATATTTGCCGTATTTTTTATAAGTGCCGCTATATCCCAACTTGTTGCGGCGTTTACCAGAAAAACGCCACTAAAATATACAAAACAACGTCATTTTAATTAGAATACACAAACATATTTGCGGCGTTTTTTATAAGCGCCGCTATATCCTAACTTGTTGCGGCGTTTACCAGAAAAACGCCACTAAAATATACAAAACAACGTCATTTTAATTAGAATACACAAACATATTTGCGGCGTTTTTTATAAGCGTCGCTATATCTAACTTTTGCGGCGCGTTACAAAAAACGCATACTAAAATATTCAAAACTACGTCGTTTTATTTACAATACACAAACATATTTGCGGCGTTTTTTATAAGTGCCGCTAGATCCCAACTTTTTGCGGCATTTACAAGAAAAACGCCACTAAAATATACAAAACTATGCCGTTTTAATTACAATACACAAACATATTTAGGCTACGAAAATGCCACTATTCTCAATTTTAATTTTTTCATTTTTACTTATTTTTTATTTCAAATTTTTTCGATATTATCATTTTTTTTGAATTTTTATTTTTAAAATTTTGAATATTAAACTTTTAAAGAAAATTTCAAAATTTTTTGAAGATTTTTATAATTTTAAACTTTTAAGAAAACTATATTTATCTTACTATACATGTAATATCCTCTATCCGATTTCAACCTATATTTTGAGTAAGAAATATTACATTTAAATACAACCATCGTTTAATTTAAATATTTATCTAAACATTTCATTTTAACATATTTAAGCTTATTTGAAGTTTTCAAATCATTTCTATACTTTCTTTTAGAGTTAATTTGATTACAAATTATGGGAACTATTTAGGGTCTTTTAATTTGGGTCAAAATAGAGTCAATGTTGTAATATTGAAAATGAGTGCCTGACAGCGAGAATATTCAATGTTGTGACACCGACTGTGGTGTCTTGAAATGGCATTTAATTATATGTATATACACCTAAATTTTGATATAGATACATCTTATTTAGAATTATATATATATATATATATATATATATGAATTTTGGTTTAATGTGTAATTCTAGATGTGAAATTCTAATTGTGGTTTAAATGTATAGTTGAAACTTTAATTTGATTTAATCATACACATTATTTTAAAATATAAATACATCAATATATTTTTATATATATATTTTTAAAATAATAATTTACACTTATCTTATTTTGATTTATATTTTAAAAAATCCAAGATTAATCCCTAAATCATAAACCGTAGACCTTAAATATTATATCATAAACCACAAACACTAAAACCTAAATTGCAAACTCAAAACCCCAAAACATAAATCTTAAACCATAAAACTCGAACCATAAACTCTAAACTGCAAACCTTAAACCATAATCTGAGATTAAATTGGGAATTCATGTGGCCAATGTTAGTGTAGTACAAAACATATATTTTAATAGCTAACACATTAACCATAAATCCCTCATGAGGGATTTTGGTTTCGAGATTTTTAACCATAAACCCTAAATCTTAAACCCTAATAAAACCCTAAACCTTAAAATCTTAAACTTGACCCATAAACCCTAAAATCAGAAACCTAACACATCAACCATTTCCCCTAAACCCATAAACTATAATCTATAAACCCTAAACTTAAAACCCTAACCCATTAACCATTCCCCCGAAACCCCTAATCACTAACAGTACTTAAACCTTAATACCGGTAAACACTAACATATTAAATACTATACAATAAACCCAAACAACAAACTTTAAAACACTAAACCCATACACCAAAATAACAAACCCTAAACCATGAAATTAACATACTAAACATTAAACCCTTAATCAATTTTAATAGCTTAATTTGTAACTTAAATGAAAACTTCTAAATTGTTTAGTTAGCAATTTGTAACTTTTCATAATTAAGTAACTAAAATGAAACTTTCTCATTGCTTATAAGTGAATGTATCAAAATAAAATATAATTCAAAGCAAGAATGAGGAAAAAATATGAAAAACTTTTATCGGAGTTTCTAAAAAAGCGCCGCTAATGCAAGGTCTTTAGCGGCGTTTTTCGAAGCGCCATAAATCTCAGTCTTTCATGCTTTTTTTGAAGTGCATAAATGCTCAGTCTTCGTGCCATTTTACAGAAGAGCCGCCAATGCTCAGGTCTTTGGCGGCGTTTTTCCAAAAGCGCCGCTAATTCTCAAGTCTTTAGTGGCGTTTTTAAAAAAGCGCCGCTAATTCCCATCTCTTTAGCGGCGTTTATAAAGAACCGCCGCTACAGCTCAGGTATTTAGTGGCGTTTTTATAAAAGCACTACTAATTCTTGGGTTTTTAGCGGCGTTTGTAAACAAGCGCCGCTAATTCTCGGGTCTTTAGCGGCGTTTTGGAAAAAAGCACTGCTATTTATCCTTTTTAGCGGTGTTTTGGAAATAAACGCCGATATTTCTCCTTTTTGGCGGTGTTTTGGAAATAAACACAGCTATTGCTCAACTTTTTGCGGCATTTTCTCTTAAACACCGCTAATGGATGATATTGGCGGCGTTTTTCATTAAAACGCCACTACAAACGCCGTTAAAAGTCTGTTTTGGTGTAGTGTTAGTTGCTGTGGACTATGTATCCAAGTGGGTTGAAGCTGAAGCATACCCTACAAATGATGCTAAGGTAGTCATGCGATTCCTACATTAGCATGTGTTTACACGATTTGGGACACCAAGAGCTATTATTAGTGATGAAGGCTATCACTTTGTGAACAAATGGCTTAAGTGGTTGCTTGACAAATATGATGTGAATCATAAGATTGCTACTGCCTATCACCCCCAGTCTAATGGGCAAGTTGAAAGAGTGAATCGCGAAATCAAAGGTATCCTTGAAAATGTAATATGCCCTAGCGGAAAAGATTGGTCTCGAAGGCTCGATGATGCATTATGGGCCTACCGAACAATATTTAAGACACCATTAGGAATGACTCCTTATCTATTAGTCTTTGGAAAGGCATGTCATTTGCCATTAGAGTTGGAGAATAAAGCTCACTTGGCTTTGAAGCAGTTAAACTTTGATCTTAAGCAAGCCGGTGAGAAAAGGATGTTACAACTTGATGAGTTGGAAGAGCTGAGGTTGTTTTCCTATGAGAATGCCAAAGTGTGTAAAGAAAGATCAAAGAGATGGCATGATAGTCATATACAACCTCACAAGTTTAAAGAAGGTCAGAAGGTTTTGTTGTTTAATTTAAGGTTGAAGTTATTTCCTGGGAAGCGTAAATCCCGATGGAAAGGACTTTATACCATCTACCGAGTTTATCCTTATGGAGCTATTGAGCAACAATTACGGAGGTACGTTTAAAGTTAATGGTCAACGTCTCAAACACTACTGGGGTGGTGAAGTTGAGCGAGTTGAATCCTATTCCAATTAACAGACCCTTAATTTTTCATGAACTCATTTTGTAAATAAATAAATAATTAGAACTTATTTTCTTAACTTATTACATTTAATTAATTCTGTCTAAGGAGATTGGAACTTAAGCGGACCCGCTGTAACCTCGCCAACCTTTCTTGGAATGTAATTTGTTAAGAAAAAAATTTCTAATTAAGATTTACAATTTTTAAATTTCATTTGTTTTGTTTAAATTTTAAATTTTTATGTTAATAAAGGGGGGTCAAATTTGGCCAAAGTACTAATAAGTTTTTTTATGATACAGTTTTAGTTTGAGGCCCAAGACAGCAAAAAGGAGGGAAAAATCTATGCCTTGCCGTCACACCCATTGCTTGCCACCCAAGTAACCCTAATGTAGCTAAATTTTTGCTACATGTTGCCCTAATTTTTCCCTATATAAACCCCTCTCCATTCTACTAATTTTCATATTCCTCAAAACAATTTGCTTACACCCTAAAAATCCCTAAATCTCTTTTTTGTACCGTCAACCACAAATCCCGAAAGGAACCCTAGTTCTCTTCCTTTTCTGCCAAAATTCCCTATTATCGCCGCAAAGAGATTGCCGAAGCACCACCATTGTCGTCGCCGCACCCCGCCATTGCTGTTGCACATCGTTGTTGCCGTCGCACTATCCTTGCAGTCGTAAGTTTTTGCCGTAGCAAGTTCTACACACTTTACCAATTTATCTTTTCTCTCTTGTGCAGAAACTTTGCCGAATTTTTGGGAAAAGATACCATGTCTTGCAAAAGAACCAGATCTTCAAAGACTACTCATGAAAACCCGATTTTGATCGATGAAGAAGTGAAAGAGAGATTTGATTCAATCTTCAAGCATCAACCTATAATGCCAGAAAAAGGTTTTGACTTGAAGAATAATGATTTGATGGTTGTTCCTATACCGATTAGAAAGAAAATCAATGCTCTCAAGTGGGAACAATTTGTGATGCTCGTTCACTTCCCGATGATGAACTAGTTCGAGAATTCTATGCTAGTTTGACTATGAAAGATGCTACTAAAGTCATCATTCGAAAGAAAAAGGTACCTCTTACTTCTAAGTCCATCAATGATTTGTTTAATTTACTTGATGTTGAAGAAGATGAGTACTACCCTATGATGAACAATATCAATTGGGATTTTCTTCAACAAGTGCTTGATGTTGTGACAAATCTGGGATCCCAATGGATTATAAGAAAGTATGAGACCATTCTTGTCAAAGAGAATACTTAAAACCAGTAGCATAGGTATGGTTTTATTTTGTTCGTTACAGTTTTATGCCTATCTCACATAGTTCCACCATCTCGATGGAACGGATACTTTTGTTATATGCAAATTTGATAGAAAAGTCCATTAATGTTGGAAAAATTATCCTTAAGGAGATTCACGATTGTGCTAAAAAGAAGGTAGGAAGTGCTTATTTCCCATCATTAAACACTCCACTTTGCTTAAAGGCTCGTGTTAAAACACAAGTAAATCTGAAGGGGTGATACGTTCAAGGATGCATTACAAATTATGATCTTGAAAGATTAGTAGAGAGGTTGCATGAGCTGAATCAAAGCGAGCAAGGAGAGCCAACTGAGTCGGATATCAAGGAGTCAACAGATGGAACTAAAACTGAAGCTAATTCTATTACAGACACTGAAGATGAAGAATCTGATAAGGAACCGAACGTTCCTAAACAAATGGTTGAGCCAGAAGAAGAACCAGTCAAGCTAAGTGTTGAACCTGAATATACAACTCCTATGCCGACTTCTGCAAGTACTTCAAGGAAATCGGAGTTGTCAATTTTGATGGATATGTGCAAGTTCATGCACAATCAACAACAAACTTACTGGAAATATGAAAAAATTAGAGATGACTCAATTTGAAATACTTTTAAGAATATCTTTAATACTTTTATTCCTGATTTCCCAGATGCTATCTTTGAGACATGGACAGAAGATACTGATGATGCAAGCAGAGATGGAGCTAAAGAAGACAAGGGGAATGAGTCAGAAAAATAAAAGGGGGGATTCTTGTCTTGTTATTTATTTAATTATTTTTAGGTCCTTAGGAATTTATTTCTTTCATAATTAGGATTTAATTTCTGTAGAATAAAACATAGCAAACATGAAAAAACTTAACACTTCTTTAGAAAGATAAGACTAAGTGATGTGGTAATGGGAATGAATATGTCTAGGATTGGGTTATTAGGGAAGACTTGGTATTTAAGCAGTCTTAATGACTCACCTCTCTTTCTTTACAACCCTACCTGGTGTTCAGTTTTCATTCATTACTTTGTTCTTGCAATGAGGACATTGCTTCTTTTTAAAGGGGATAAGGAAAATAAATTGCTCAAACTTTTAAATTTTTTTCAAGTATGTTTCAATCATTTCTTTCATAAGTATGTTTTAATAAATGAATGTTTAGAGATATTTTTTTTGTTACTGAGATAGTTTGTATGCAAGTATGAATGATGATTTTATCTAAGTGAAAGTATGTTATCATGAAGAATGGAATGCTTGTATGATCTTAGCCTTAGTAATGTTTGCCATGAAAACGTAGTTTCTTTTGAGATTAGACATGCATGAAGGTTTATATCTTTAGAATTGACTTAGTAACTTTTGAGGCGAAATCCTAGGAGACATAAAAGTATAAAATGATATAGGCACTATTTCTTTGGACCGTTTGAGCCTTTTCAAGCCAACCCCATGATATTAGAACCTTGAAACTATAATTTTGAGCTGAAAGGCCTATTTTTTGGAATGAACCTACATTATAAGCCAATTACCATATTTTTAAAGTTATCCTAATTTTGTGCACCTATCTTAACTAAATTTGTATTGGGAATCAACATTTGAGGAAGTTTTCATAAAGATGTATGTGCTCATGCTTAAAAAAAAAAAGCGAAGAAAAATTTGCTCAATCTCCAAAAAGGACAAATGTATGAGCTTGAGTTCAAAATAAGTTTAGGGGTGTTCCAAAGGTTCACTTAAAGAAAAAGGTTGTATTACGAGAAAACCAAGACAAAGTTAAAGGTTAAGATTTTTAAAACCGAAATGTCCCATCTCTTAAAATCCCTACCTTTAACTAAGCCCCATTACAACCTTATAAAGTACCTATTGATTTGATGATTATGTCACCTACATTAGTAGAACAGAAGTCCTGAGTTCAACATATGAAGATCATAAATAAGCCTTGTGATTGTTTGCTTGATTGATAGGAAATTATGTTGAATGAAGAATGTTATCTATGGCTGTGACATACATGCAAACTATGATTCATGTTGGCATATTTTGAAGCTTAATATAATCTTAAGGAATGTTTGCATATGAATTACTTGTTAATAAAGAAGATCGATAAGCATGAAGTTATTAATGCCTGATTATGGGACAAAGATTAATGCTGCTTACACAATTAGCAATTTTGCTATAGCATGACCTTTTGCTGTGCATAAACGTTACTCGAGACGAGCAATGATTTTGCTATATAGGATTTTTCCTATGTAATTTATCACCTTTTTACTTAAATCTATTGTTAAAACTAAGTAATTGTTTAATAAATTAATGAAATATGTGAAAATATGAAATTAGGATATAGAAATTATTAAAATGTGATTTTAAACTTTATTATATAGTTTTCATACAATAAATGGCTTATTTATATTAATTTGAATATATTATATTTTTAAGACATAAAGTGGGCCATGCATGATTAAATTAAATAATAAAATATAAAATTATATTTAACAATTCATTTTAAAATATTTCATTAATAATTTGGGTTTTAATTAATTAATTAAATTGGATAAATTTTATTCTTTGGTCCTCTAACTTGTTAATTTATTCTGGACAGGTCTGATAGCTTTGCTAGATTACAAAACCATTCAAATTGGAGACCAAGTCAACCCAATAGTCAGCTACACAGGGCTGTCCATTTAAACCATTCTTTGGTTTAATTACACAAGGTCCTTACAGTGCTGAATAAATTAGAGATTTGCTCGAAGATTTACAATTGATCGAGTCTCGGTCCTGAGTTGTGTGGCATCCAAAATTGCTTAAAAATCAAGCAAAAATCAAGTAAAAAGCCACTAAGCATGGCCGACCACAATTTTAGGAGATTTGAAGAGGTTAACATCCACTATTTTTAGCAAACTATCCCCCTCTCCTCACCTATAAATAAGACCCTCTCATTCCCTCATTCATCATCCCTCAATCATTCCTCATTCATTCTCATCATTCATCATTCTCTCTTCTCTCCAAATTCTCTTAGCCTTTTCCATTCCCACGCCTAGCATCACCTTTTCATAGAGATTTTAGCAATTAAGCCTCTTAAAGAACCCTTGGTCGGCCACCTTGGGGAGCCATCAGTAAAGGAGCAAAGCAAAGGAATGAAGGAGCCTCGTCAGTCAGAGTCTTGGGTGATAGCCACTCTAAATTGGGTTTAATCATTCTTTTCTATAATTTTATCTAAAGATGTTTGCTATGTGTTCTTTGTTCTTGTTTACAACAATGTTAGCTTAATTTTATTTAAGCTAGGATGATTGCTTTGATTAAATAATATTTATTTGATTCATGCTTATAATGTTTGTGCCTCAATCGATCATGTTTTCAATTAAAATGAGTCTGTATTTCGTTCATACGTGATTGAAATACACCTGAATTAGCTGAGCGATCCTGACCAGACAACGGCAAATGGACACATAATTGAAATATGCATGCTCAATTTAGATCCTGACTCGATTAAATTATAGGTTGCATAACAACTCTGACCAAGCTCTGTTATTTGCATATTTTTTAGATTTGTGTGATTAAATTGTTTCAAAATTGACACGTCCATGTTACCTCACACGAATACTAAGAAACCCTTAGTAAATAAGGATTAGAAAAATGCGTATTTACTAAGTAAAGGATTCCGGAAGGACCTAATGTGGATTCCAAACTCATGAAAGATCAAGTTGCGATGGAATGATTTTTGAATGTTATTAAGCATGTTGATAATAAATTGAGTTTAATTAAAGTAATTGTCCCAATTTATTTATGTTATAATTGTTGCAAGTTGTGTTTAATTTTACTAAAATCTATTTCATTCATATAGTTTGCATACTTAGGATAATTTGTATTAGGGATCATTGCATTTAGTTTAATATATTTTAATCACCACTTCTCAACTGTATTGTGTATTTATTTACCAAATTGTTAATATAATTTTACAAATTAAGGGACTTAGAACAAATACAATCCTTGTGGAGATGATAACTCGATACTTACTTATTACTTGATAATGACTGTGTACACTTGCACAAACCTACGCGTTACACTGAGCACAAGTTGACTTTGGGTTTGCTACAACCCATTAAGATTCCTATATGAAAGTGGGAACGAGTAATGATGGACTTCGTTAGTGGGTTGTGTAACACCCCTCATTTGTATTCAACGCTGGAATAGGGTTAAAGAGTATTATCAGACTTACAATTTAAACAACCATCCAATTCGAATAAAAAATAACCAACCAAATGTAATTCCAATCAAATGCAATCACATTGTCCCTATTACAAGCCTACGAGGCCATAAACATGCTTTGGGAGTGGTTTAGAACTAAACTGATAACTTTGGAAACTTTTTAAACACTTAGAAAATTTTATCAAAAACAGAGGACACACGCCCGTATGACCTGCACATGTGTCTCACGGCCAGCAGACACGCCCGTGTCATAGGCCGTGTGGACATTCTAAATGGGAGTACATGGCTGTGTCCCCGCCCGTGTCCGACCCCGTGTAACTTTCTGACTTGTGCTACACGACCAACACACAAGCCCGTGGGGCTAGCCCGTGTGCCCTAAAAATGCCCATACACGCCCGTGTACGAGGCTGTTTGCTAGGCCGTGCCAAACCTGTAGGGTATACTGACTTATGCCACACGGCTAGGTCACATGCACGTGTGTGAAGCCGTGTGGAGCATACTGATTTGATTTCAATTTCAACACCACATGACCGTGTATTGTGACCGTGTATCGCACACAGCTGAGACACATGCCCATGTCTCTGCTCGTGTGGACAAAAATAGGCTATTTACTAAGCCAATTTGCCACCCAAATTTGAATGTACATACAACACATCAATTTGTACCATCTCATAACATATATAGGCATTTAAACCAACCATTTAAAACCTGCTTCATGCATATTCTATACTACATTTCTCAAAACACACAAGTTGCAAAATAAACCAATCATTTTATACCAAAATCTCATAACCTTAGATCAACAATATGGCTACTTAAAACATGTATTCTTCACCTTAATTGTAACATCCTGGAATTAGGGGCTCTGCATTTTTTATGTTTGATGTGTGTTTGGCATGTTCTATTTGTTAATTTGGTATATTTGGGGGTCCCAGGAAGGCTCGGGGTCAAGCTTGAGCCTTGGTGAAAATTTTATTTTTAGGCTCTTTAGGGGAGAGCTGGTTGAGGTAGGTCTTAAGGATAAGTTCTTGTGTTTGTTGACACAAGAAGAAGGGTGGTAGAGTGGCAAAAAGATGCCATTTAAGGTGCAAAAGTGTGGCGTCACAAGGGAGCAGCAGTAGGGAAGGAGTTCGAATCCCATAAGCCTCACTATGAACTTTATTTTTGGCATTAGGTTAGAGGGAAGGTGGATTCAGCAGGGACTCTCCAAGGTTGTTGGTTGAATAAGTTAAGCCGTTTGAATGGGTGGCCATGAGGTGTTTGTGGGGTTTGAACGGGTCAACAAGTTTAAATGGTTGTTGAAGAGTGAAGCATGGAGAGAATCAAGGGATTTTTATGTTGGTGGAGTGTTGGCCGAAAGTTGGGGTGTTTGGGGTAGTGAATTCTGTCAAGTGGGTGAAAGAGGGGGACCCTTTATTGTTGAGCATGTGCGGTTTAGTGCTAGCTTAAGGGTGCCAAAATTCCATAGACTTTAGGCTTTGGTTCATTTCCTTTTAGCATTGTTCATTAAGGGAGGTGAGTGCCTTTTGGTAGCTAGTGTCATTTGAGTGTGAAGTTAAGCTGAAACCGTCCATAGAGACATCCCTTTCTTCTTTTCACTTTGGTCACTTGGTTTCATTTTCTATTTTCTTTTTATCAAAGAAACCCGTAGCTCCTTATTTTGTTTCTCTCATCATTGTTGCTTTACATCTTTTCCCCATTTTATGTGTTAGCCGAAACTCCTTGAAGCCACCCCCTTGCCGAATCTTTTCTTCTCCTTTGCTTATTTCTCTTAAACCTCACAACCGAAACTTTCATCTCACTTCTCGGTGTTTCATCTTTCTCCTCTATTTTTTCTTCTCAAGCCGAACCTATTTCTCATCCCCTTCTCTTTGTGTTTCATTTTCATACCTTTCACCATAATCGAACCTTCATCCCTCCTTTCTACTTTTCTAGTAAACCGACACCCCTACTCCTCTGGGTTCTCGGCTAGTTTTCACCATAGCCGAATCTTCTAGGGTGTCAATTGGTACCTCTGCTCAGGGTAAAGTTCCCTTTTATTTTCTTATGATCAATCTCTCCATTCTTTCTTTTCACGGTGAAGCCAAACCTACTCTTGTAAACAACTAAACCTGTTTCTTTCATTCTGTGCCTGTTAGCTGAACATCACGAAGCAATGTGCTAAGAATCTTTGGCCCGAAAGTTTCAATCGATTCTGTTGTTTAAGGTAAGTAGAGGCTCTATTGCCCATTTCTTTTCTTCTTTTGATTTTGTAGCCAAAGCCGAATGGCTAGTTGGCTTGATGTTATATTTTGGCTAACCCCCTCTTCCTTTTCTTCTTCTCTCGTTTAGGGCGCTTACTCCGGGAAACTTCTTTAGCCAAGCATTTTGTTGTCCAAAGTCTGAGGATCAGTTGATTTCTGAATCATCTCTCCATTTGGGATTAAGGTAGGAGCCTCTATTTTTCTTTGTGTTGAGCCTTTGTTCATTACTTTGTTATTAATCGAATCTTTTGGTTAGCCTATCAGAGGTTCTCTTTGACCTCTGATCAAGTCTGTTTCATGGATACAAAAAATGGTCAAGCTGTGGTAGGGAGCGAACTCGTAATCCTTGCTCCTAAGCTTAAGAGGCGGGCTGTGTCGGCGATTCGAGATTTTCCTCCGAGTTATGGTAGAGAGCCGACGTCTGCCTGGGATAGGCAAATAGTCGTTGTCCCTGCTAGTGAAAGCGTCGACGTAGAAAGCTTAGTGCTACACGTTATCAGGTGTGTATTACTTACACGCTTCTTTACTGTTTGAGTTTTTAACTGTGTGGACTGAAAGCCTAAACGAATGTTGATAGTCGAGATACCCTCGTGGGTAAGGTTGGAGACACCGATAAGTTCTGCTATGATGATACTTTCGATTATAAGACTTGTATGAAATTATTGTCTGTTACACGTTGAGAATATGTTGCATTTATTTTCAGCATGATAGAATTAGCATGGGCTTGGGATTGAATGAAAGGGGAAGCGTGAATCAGTGACTATTGTCACGGTGGTCTAAGAACTACGGTGGTTTGAAACCACGAATACATATATCAGTAACTTGTCTCGGTGGTCTAGGACCACAGTGGGTTGGCCCCACGAATACATAAACTTATCAGAGATCATCACGGTGGTTTGAGACCATAGTGGGTTGGCCCCACGAATATATATTTCAGTGACTTTGTCACGAGTGGTCTTGGACCACGGTGGTCAAGAACCACAGTGGCGTAATGCCACGAGTGTTTGGATGGATAGCTAGATTAGGATGGGCTGCATTGCATACATGTGATATATGCCATATTGAGAGGGCTAAGGCCCAATGTGCATCTGTGGGCTTAAGGCCCAGTTTGCGTTATACGGGAATTTACACACTGAGTCTTGGCGACTCACCCCTCTGCTTAATTGTGCAGGTAATCACTAGATCATGGATCTAGAGCTGAGGCGGACTTGAGGTGGCCATGCGTTAACATTTCTTTTGTAAACTTGTTCTCTTATTTAAGTTTATTTTTAATTGGGATTTTGATTTGTAATAAGGCAACTTTAACTTTAATTTGGGGTTTGATTCAAATATGATATTATATATGTTATAAACTATTAAATATGGGGTTTCTTTAAAAAGGTAACAAACGGTTTTCCAAAATATTTACATATGGATCACAAGCCACAAATAATTAAACTTGGGATTTTTCTTAGTACTACAAATATTATTTTCAAAAGGTCACGTTCCTCAAACATTGCTTTCAACTGTCACCTTACCGAAATTTTCTAAATTCAGCTTTACGAAATAAACCCATTTTCAGCCTCTAGACAACCTCATAAAAAGTTGGCAAGATATATCCAAACCAAATTCTAAATTACCCCTAACATGGAATCATTGAAACGAAAAGTTTTTCACAAGTTACAATGCATCGTTAAACGGTTTCAAAACTAACCTTCCTGTAACAATCCAGATTTGGTCGTAACGTATTGATTGGGTTTGGGGTGTTACATTAATTCACTAGCAAATAACATCACCAATATCAACCATTCAATCTCCATAATACCTACTATTAATAAGCATCACAAAACCAACCTCAATTTATATAACATAGACTATAAGCACATACACATATATACAAGCAAATTAACTCAAAATAAGCCAACTTTCATGGCTATTATATACAAGCCAAGACATATACATTTACAACCCAATTCAAATGGCCAAAATCATTACCAAAACATAACCAACATGACCAAAATCCCTAGACATGCCATATACTCAAAACATAAGCTTAAAAGTACCAAATCGATAGTAGGATAGTGTGACGAAATCTTCGACGATCCCCAAATCCAAGCTAGCTTTGAATTCACTATAAAACATAAAAAGATAAATAATGTAAGCTATATTGCTTAGTAAGCTCGTATGAAATAAACTCAACTAATCATAAATACCCAAATCATCAATTTGAACATATTAACATGTAATTCATGATAACTAACAAACCTTTCACATGCTTAATCATATGCTTATATGCAAACTTCATAACTTCTTTGATTTAAAGCTCATACTATCCATGTACATACCTGTACCAATCCATAATGAGCTCATACCTATTCAAAATACTATCAAATACTTGAAATCTTGAACACTAAGTGCCAATACATAGCCGAAGCTATTCTAATGTCGCACACTAAATGCCATTCATAGCCGAAGCTATCTTGATCTCGCACACTAAGTCCCATATATAGCAGAATTGTCGTCAAACATGACTTTAGTCTTATGTACACAATTTATGCAATATCAACTAATTTAAAGCATAATTTTAACAATGCTTATTACATACGACTTACCTCGGATGCAAAAGTCGCTTAGTTGAGAACTTTATTTTTCCCTTTATCTAGATTTGAGTTTCACTTTTCTTGATCTAAATGTAATCAAAGTTAACTTATTTAATTATATCTCTTTTCAATTTAGTCCAAAACACTCATTAAGGCAATTTTACACATTTGCCCCTAATGTTTCACAACTTTTACAATTTAGTCCATATTTTATAAAAATAGAAATTCATGAAATTCAAGCATAACCCATGCTAGCCGAATTTCTATAATGCACATATCAGCCCATATTCCTCACTTATTTTACATTTTAACCACTACATTTACACATTTCATAATTTAGCCCCTAATTTGCATTTTCACTAAAAATCACTTAACAAAACTTGTATATCTATCAACAAGCATTCATAATTTATCATCAAACATCAAAACACACATGTATTCATCAATGGAATCATTCAAAATCTTTAACAGTTTTGCAAAATAGTCCATGGGCTAGCTAGACCTAGCTTCAACAATCTCAAAAATGTATAAATCATAAAAAAAGGAAGAAAACGAACCTACTATTGAGTTAAGAAGTTTGGCCGAATGAAAAAAAGCTCAACAATGGCTTCCAAAAACCTATTTTCGGTTGAAGATGGAGAAATAAAGATGATAATAGGCTTTGTTTTACTTAATTTATGTTTATTAACTAATTTACTAATTTAACCTTGATTAAAAACCATCAAAGTTCATGATATTATGTCCATATATGTCCACTCATGTTTCAAATGGTCTAATTACAACATAAGGATCTCTAAATTAAGATTCCATAGCTATTATATACCTTTAGCTAATGGAACTCCACTTTTACACTTTACACGATTTAGTCTTTTTTTTTCAAATTAACTAATCAAATGATAAAATTTCTTAATGAAAATTTCACACAAACATATTATCATGCTATAAATATTAAAATAATAATAAAATAATTATTTTAACTTCAAATTTGTGGTCTTGAAACCACTATTCTGATTTGACTAAAAACGGGCTGTTACAAGTTGCCCTTGACACCCACTAAGAAGGATTCTGTTTGGGTCATCGTGGATTGATTGACCAAGTCTGCTTATTTCATTCCAGTTTGGATGGACTATTCTTTGTAGAAGCTAGCGAAGCTCTATATCTCTGAGATTGTAAGACTGCATAGGGTTCCTATTTCGATTATTTTTTATAGAGATCCTCGCTTCACTTCTCGATTTTGGAAGAAATTGCACGAGGCTTTGGGTTTGAGATTGGAATTCAGTATTGTGCTCCATCCTCAGACCGATGGTCAATCTTAGAGGGTGATTCAGATACTGGAGGATATGCTTAGGAGTTGTGTAAATGATTTTCAAGGTAGTTAGGAGGATTATCGCAAGCTGAGTTTGCCTATAATAACATTTTCCAGTATAGCATCTAGATGGCATGTAACACCCCAAACCCGGCCCATACGTCATCACCGAATCGGGTATGCTACGGGCTTAAATCTTGAAAACTTTACTTCGATGGGTTTTAAAAAAACTAGTTTATTATAGCCAAATAAACCATTAAATGCGTTGATTGGATTTGAAAAGCCCAATTTCCATTTTGTTTTATATTTGAGATTTTGAAGCAAAACTAAAAACCAACATAACAAGAAAGAAGATAAATCGAAACCTAAGTTATGGGGCCTTATTACAAAAATATATTCCCAAAAAAATAATAATCCATAATAATAATGAAAGTCTTGATGGCCCCTCGAGTCTGCCTCGGCTCCTGTGTCCACGGTCTACTGCTCATCTGTAGAGTGGGAAAAAATAAAAAGGTGAGTCACCAAGACTCAGTGTGCAAAACTTGAAAACATATAAAAACATAGGACCCACAAACACATTATAGGCCTTGGCCCGCATACAATGGTAACAGATTATGTCATGCATCATGGCCCATCCCAAAACCTAAGAGTCCATCCTCTAAATGCCCCCGTACCAACCTTTACATCGTGGGGATTTCTACAATCAACCCTCTATCCGCTACACACCACATCGGCAGCTGTGCTGCCTGTCATATAGATCGATCGCTTACGCGATCCTCAGAAATACATTATAGTATTCGACAGTTATGCTGCCTGTCATATAGACCGATTGCTTATGCGAACCTCAAAAATACATTATAGAATTCGATAGCTATGCTGCTTGTGGCAAAGCCACGATTGCCTCGCGACCCTGCTCCCCTACCATAAATCTATCAATCATTCCCATCTCATGCATGCATACAAACAAGAAACAAGTCATCAAGCCATCTAACAGATCTCATACTTTCACATGCTACGAATCACATAGAAAAGTTTCTATGGGTACGTACCTGGCATCACATGCCTACCCTTTCTAGGTAATAGGACTGTTCATACAGCCTTTCTTTCCAGCTTTTAGCCCTTAGCATACATATAATATATAAATGCTTATGTGTTAAGATTCTACACACCTTATTCTTATTAAGGCGACACCTCTATGTAAACCTTTGTCAAAAGCCGATACAACTGCTATCTGTCTAAGATGCTGTTCAGAAGCCAATCCACAACTCGGCGGCCAATCTCGAACAGCGGACACTGCTTGTTTCTTAAACTTAGGGGTTACAGATCCAACCCTCTCCTTTGCCTGATCCATATTTGATTCCATCCAAAATGTCCTTGTCAGAACTACTATAGTGAAATAGGGTTAAACCATATCATATGAGTTAATAACTCAATTATGATAGCGAATCTTAATGGAAATCTAAAGAAATCCCTTACCTTGAGATCCTGAAATCGATAGGATACTAGAGATTATGGGTTTTCGACTTTTTGAGATCTGGATGATTCGATCTATTACGATTTCTCGAGTGCCGGCCAAAAGAACATGCGATTAACGAAAGAGTTAAACTAAAGATAGCCTATCAAACTACTAGCCATTTGGCTATAGTTTTAAAATCGAAAGAGAAAAGAATTCGGTTCTTACCTTTACAGAAAAATCGACACTTCAAGAAAATCCCGATTTATGGAGAAATCAGAACAAGAGGAAAAGAATGGAAAAAGAAAGTGAATTAAAAAGGTTTCAGCTTTTAGTAGGGTAATCGACAGAGAGAAAAAAGAAAGAATAATCAAAGGTATTCGGTTATAGAGATGAGAAGAAAGTGGAGAGGTTTCAGTTTTTGGAAAAAAAAAGAGAATAGAAACTGTAAAGAGGGACTGAAAATTTTGGCACAAAGACTAGGGTTCAAATGCCGGAATTTGAAAAGATACACTCCTATTTATAGGGGATTTCAGCACTTACCTATCAAATGCCAGAATTGCCCTCTTCTGAAAATCGAGACTAATTGACAAACATGGGGAATTTCGGCACCCCTTATGCCACTTCAAAACCGATTCTTCCTCCCCTTAGAGTTGGAATTTCCGCCATCTCCTTCCCTTAGAGTTGGTATTTCGGCCAACACTGCCTGCAGCAGATAACTCCCATCTTTTCTCCTTAATCTACTCATAACTAATATCAGCACAATTATCTATATTATTCATCAGATAAATCTCCCTATTTTTAAGCCTTGTTGCCGTCCAACCTTACCCACCTATATGCCGAAATTTAGCTAATTACAATTAAAGGAATTGGGCTTCATGCCCTTTGCGTTTGGGCCTCCTTAGTTGACGCCACCTCCTTGCTCTCTAAGTGGCGCCATTTGCCACTGGGCCACAAGCCCACTTGTGATTGAAACACAGATAACGTCTTTTAAACCCTTTAATGTCCAAGCAAAAAATTTACCCAAGGCCTCGGCCCAATCTGAGCCCCTTAAATACTCTAATTAACACATTGAACGTAATACACATCAAATGCAAAGGCCCATTAATTTAGGATGTTACAGTTCTACCCCCTTAGAGAAATTTCGACCTCGAAATTACCTAATCCGAATAGATGCGGGTATTACTGTCGCATCGCTTCCTCCAGTTCCCACGTAGCCTCCTCAGAGCCATGATTCTGCCATAGAACCTTCACCAACGGAACCTTCTTCTTTCGTAATACTTTGACATCACGATCCAAGATTTCTACTGGCTCCTCTTCAAAGGATAGGTCAGGTTTTACCTCGATTTCCTCCATAGGTACCACATGAGATGGATCCGAACGATATCGTCTTAACATGGAGACGTGAAATACATCGTGAATCTAGCTTAGCTCAAGAGGTAGCTCTAGCTGATACGCTACTGATCCAACTCGTTTCAGCACCTGATAAGGTCCAATGAATCTGGGACTTAACTTACCCTTCCGTCCAAATCTTAATACTTTCTTCCATGGCGACACTTTCAAGAACACCTTGTTACCCACGGTAAACTCTATGTCCCTACGCTTCAGATCAGCATAGGACTTCTGTCTGTCCGACGCTTCCTTTAGTCGAGCCCGAATTAACTCAACCTTTTCCTCCGTCTTGGTAACCAACTCCGAACCCAAAATCTGACATTCCCCTAATTTCGTCCAACAAGTAGAAGTACGACATTTCCGCCCGTACAATACTTCATAGGGTGCCATCTGAATGCTAGACTGGTAGCTGTTGTTGTAAGTAAACTCCGCCAATGGCAGAAACTCCTCCCAACTACCTCTGAAATCAATGACACAACCTCTTAACATGTCCTCCAAGATCTGAATCACCCCTCAGACTGTCCATTGGTCTGAGGATGAAACGTTGTACTGAAGTCCAACTTCATACCCAACGCTTGATGCAACGCCTTCCAAAACCTTGACGTAAACCTAGGATCTCGGTCTGAGATAATCGACACAAGTACTCCATGCAACCTTACAATCTTCGCTATATATAGCTTAGCCAACTTTTGTAAGGAATAATCGACCCAAACCGATACAAAATGAGCGGACTTCGTCAACTGATCAACGATCACCCAAACTAAATCTTTCCTAGTAGGCGTGAGAGGTAGCCCACTAACAAAGTCTATTGTGATCCTTTCCCACTTCCATTGGGGAATCTTTACCAGCTGCAATAATCTTGATGGTAACTGATGCTCCGCCTTTACCTGCTGATAGGTTAAACACTTCCCTACCAATTCAGTCACCTCTTGCTTTAAGCCTGGCCACCAGAACTGTTCCTGTAAATCTCGATAAATCTTACTCCCTCTAGGATGCATAGAGTATGGACTACCATGCGCTTCTTGCAAAATCCTTTGCCTCAACTCAGGGTCTTTTGGCATGCACACTCTCCCTTGAAAACATAATAATCCTTCTTCATTCACACTGAATTACATTAGCTCATCACTTGAAATCAACTACAACTTTCCCCTAAGCAATCCATCGATCTATTGTTTCTCCTTAACTTGACTAACCCATGAGGGCTTCACTTGAAGTTCAGCTAGTAAACTTCCATCATCATATAAGCTAAGGTGAGCAAACATTACTCTCAAATCAAAGATCACCTTACGGCTTAGAGCATCTGCCACCACATTGGCCTTACCTGGATGATACTCGATCGAGTAGTCATAATCCTTTAACAACTCGATCCACCTTCTCTGCCTCAGATTCAACTCCTTCTGAGTCAAAAAGTACTTCAAGCTTTTATAATCCGTGTAAATGACAGATTTCTCCCCGTACAAATAATGCCTCTAAATTTTCAAGGCAAACACCACCGCCGCCAACTCCAAACCATGGGTGGGATAGTTTGCTTCATGTGGTCTCAACTGCCGTGATGCATACGCAACCACCTTTCCATCTTGCATCAACACGCATTCTAATCCAGTGTGTGAAGCATCACAGTAATCATGAATTCCTTCCCAGTCTCCGGTTGAATCAACACCAGAGCCTCCATCAATATCCTTTTTAACTTCTCGAAACTATCTTGCTGCTTATCAGTCCACACAAACGGAACTCCCTTCCGTAACAACTTAGTCAATGGTGCTAAAATCAGAGAAAATCCTTCCACAAATCTTCTGTAGTACCCGGCTAAACCAAGGAAACTCTGAATCTCCGCCACTGACTTAGGCGGCTTTAAATCCAAAACTACTTCAATTTTTCAAGGGTCAACCCTAATCCCTTATGCTGACACCACGTGACCTAGAAAAGTAACTTCCTTCAGCCAAAATTTGCACTTGCTGAATTTGGCATAAAGCTGCTTCTCCCTCAGAATTTGTAGAACCATGCGTAGATGTGAATCATGCTCCTCTTTCGATATGAGTAGACCAAGATGTCATCAATAAAAACCACGACAAACCAATCTAAGTAGGGTTAAAACACTCGGTTCATCATATCCATAAACACTGCTAGTGCATTAGTCAACCCAAATGGATCACCATGAACTCGTAGTGACCATAACGAGTCCTAAAAGGCGTCTTATGAATGTCTGCCTCCTTAACCTTAAGCTGATGATACCCAGACCTCAGATCTATCTTTGAAAAGACTAAGGCCCCCTTCAACTGATCGAACAAGTCATCGATCCTTGGCAACGGGTATTTGTTCTTGATGGTTAACTTATTTAGTTGATGATAGTCAATACACACACGCATTGAACCATCCTTCTTCTTAACAAATAACACCGGCGCTCCCCAAGGTGACACACTTGGTCGAATAAACCCTCTATCCAACAACTCTTGGATTTGTGCTTTCAATTCCACCAACTCCTTCGGTGCCATTCTATATGGAGCTATAGATACCGGCGCTATTCCCGGAAGAAGATCAATTCCAAAATTCACTTCTCGATCCGGAGGTAATCCCGGAAGCTCTTCGAGAAAGACATCAGGAAATTTCTTCACCGTCCTAACGTCCTTAACAGTTAGGTCATTGGCTTTCAACGCACGTACAAACATTAGAATTGCCTTGCACCCTTTTCTCACCATTCTTTATGCTCTTAGGGCAGTTACCACGTTTGACAGACAATTCCCCCTTTCTCCTATCACCAACACTTCGCCTCCCTCGGGGGTTGTTAACACCATCCGCTTGGCTACATAATCTAAGTTGGCTTGATACTTCACTAGCCAGTCCATGCCTAAAATTAAGTCAAACTCCCCGAACGGTAATTCCATCAAATTCGTCAGGAAAACTATTCCCTGAACTCCTAAGGGTACCTTCCGATAAAGTTTATCTCCTATCACAGATTGTCCTAATGGGCTAATTACTGTCATTGCCCTAGGGTAACTTCAGAATCTAAACTTAAAGTTTCAGACACACTACTAGCAACATATGAATGCATCGACCCAATGTCAATCAATGCGACATAAGGCAATCCAAAATTAAAAACGTACCGGTTATAACATCCGGTGCATCAGCCTCCTCCCGACATCTGGCAGCATAAACCAACCCCGGCTGCCTTGCCTCAGTGTTTTCTGCCCCTTGGCCTAGCGCTCCTCGACCTCGACCAAAACTATTACCACCTCTGGCCGGACCATGACCTTTCTGTGGCTGCTGACCTCCTCTACCCGACTAAGCATTTCCCTGCCCTGCGGGTCTTTCCTCATCCCGTGGCTGAGGAAAATCTCTTATCTGGTGGTCCAAAGAACCACACCTAAAGCACTTTCCACCGCTTGCCCTACACTCGCCTGCATGGAATTTGTCATATCGAGCACACCTTCGTGTTTGGTTAGCAGTAGGTCTTTCAGCTTGTCTCAGTCCATCCGACCTAGGTCTTTTCTGGTTACTCCTAGTTGTTCCTGATGCTCCAAAGTTTCTCTTACCTCCACCCCTTTGTCTATCCCGGTTCAGCTTCTTCGTTCGCTTTACCTCCTCAACTATCTTAGCTTTCTCCAAAAGCATCACAAATTCCCTCTCCCGTTGTGGAGCTATCAACACCCGTAGATCATCCTTCAGGCCATCCTCAAAATGAACACATTGTTCATGCTCTGTGGCCACTATCCCTCGAGCATAACGACTAAGGTGTAAGAATTCTGCTTCATACGCCACCACTGACCTATTTTCCTAAACTAGATTCAGGAACGCTCTACGCTGCGCATCCACATAACTCATTCCAATATACTTACTCTGGAATGCCGCCTTGAAGTAATCCCACGTGATATGGTCAGCTACGGTACCTTCCTTAACCGTAAGCCACCATTGATAAGCTTCATCCCAAAGAAGAGACACCACCTCCTTCAGCTTCTCTTCATTCGTGAAGTCGAGATCATCCATGATCCGCTCCATTGCTTCCAACAAGTACTCAGCTGTACCAGGAGCTACACCCAAAATTACCTTAAACACCTCCGCCCCATTGGCTCTCAATCGCTCTAGTACAGACTCCCGGGCACCTGTGCCCATGCCTGCTCCAGTAACTCTCTCCGAAACCCTTAACATAGCTTGAGACACAGCATCATCTCCAGCTATCTGATCTTGAAACTCTGCCTCCACAGCTGGTGGCACTAGAACTTCATTCCCCAACTCGTGACCAGACCCCATGGGTTCTAACACAGCAATCCTACCTCTACCTCGGCCACGCACACCACGTCCTCTAGTGCTCATTCTACCGTTCGCGATTTATCTGATTAAAAATTTTATGAGTTAATAATTCTTTCTTCCACTGATTAATAATAGACAGTCTTATGGAAAGTAGTTTTAACAGTAGTTCTTTTGAATTCACATTCTATCTATAAGTTCAGTTCTCAAGTCTGTATTCCCTAATTCTAGAGTTCACATTCAATCAACATCAAGCAGAGCACCACATACATGCATCAAACACACAAGTAAACATCCACGAACTTGCATTCATCACCTAGGGGAATTTTTGTCATTTCACTACCCAGGATATTTTGTAATTTCATCCTACAGGGGTATTTTCGTAATTTTGCAAAATAAGGTTTCTTGGTGATTTTTCAAAATAAGGGTATTTTGGTAATTTTATAGTCCAGGGGTATTTCAGTAATTTTGTCAATTGGGGGTATTTCAATAATTTTCGTAAATTAGGGGTAATTTAGTAATTTCTCATACAGGGGTACTTTGGTAAATTTTTAAACAAGGGTATTTTGGTTATTTTGCAAAATCAATGGTATCTCGGTTAAGTTTCTCAACCTAGGGTATTGCGGATAATTTTACAAAATCAGGGACATACAAGTTATTTTACAAAAAAGGGTACTGGTCCCTTTCGGGTTTTAGTTATGAATTTTGGCCTATCAACAAGTCCTCGTGGATAAGGCGAACAGTCACTACGCACCAAGTAGGATTCCAAAAAAGAGGAGGTGAGTCACTAGGACTGCTTAAGTTCCAAGCTCTTCTTGGATCCAATCCTAGACATGCGTATGCCTGTTTCTACCCCCTAACCCTATGACTTGTTCACAGACCTGCTTAATCAAGAAAAATTAAGTTTTATGAGATTTGAAGAATTGTTTAATCTAGGCCTAAGGTCCATTAACACTATCATACTAGTCTACGTCCATAAGGCCCATCAAACCCATCATATATATCACATCAAAGGTTAGAATACTTACCTGGGTGGATCGGGTGTCGGTAGACTCGAAGGCCATATCTTTCAAAAATTTTCTCAACTTACATTACTTTCATAAATTCCTATTGGACCCATTTCATAGCTCGAGTTTTGAACTGGGTTCTGATACCAAAAATGTAACACCCCAAACCCAGCCCATACGTCATCACCGGATCTGGTATGCTACGTGTTTAAATCTTGAAAATTTTGCTTCGATGGGTTTTAAAAAAACTAGTTTATTATAGCCAAATAATCCATTAAATGCGTTGATTGGGTTTGAAAAGCCCAATTTCCATTTTGTTTTATATTTGAGATTTTGAAGCAAAACATAAGTTGTAAAAACCAACATAACAAGAAAGAAGATAAATCGAAACCTAAGTTATGGGGCCTTATTACAAAAATATATTCCAAAAAAATAATAATAAAAATCCATAATAATAATGAAAGTCTTGATGGCCCCTCGAGTCCGCCTCGGCTCCTGTGTCCATAGTTTACTGTTCATCTATAGAGTGGGAAAAAATAAAAGGGTGAGTCACCAAGACTCAGTGTGCAAAACTTGAAAACACATAAAAGCCTAGGACCCACAAACACATTATAGGCCTTGGACCACATACAATGGTAACAGATTATGTCATGCATCACGGCCCATCCCAAAACCTAAGAGTCCATCCTCTAAACGCCCTCGTACCAACCTTTACACCGTGGGGATTTCTACAATCAACCCTCCATCTGCTACACACCACATCGGCAGCTATGCTACCTGTCATATAGACCGATCGCTTACGCGAACCTCAAAAATACATTATAGTATTCGACAGCTATGCTGCCTGTCATATAGACCGATCGCTTACGTGAACCTCAGAAATACATTATCGTATTCGTCAGCTATATTGCCTATGGCAAAGCCACGATCGCCTCGCGACCCTGCTCCCCTACCATAAATCCATCAATCATTCCCATCCCATGCATGTATACATATAAGAAACAAGTCATCAAGCCATCTAACAGATATCATACTTTCACATGCTATGAATCACATAGAAAAGTTTCTATGGGTATGTACTTGGCATCCCATGCCTACCCTTTCTAGGTAATACGACTGTTCATACAGCCTTTCTTTTCGGCTTTTAGCCCTTAGCATACATATAATATATAAATGCATATGTGTTAAGATTCTACACACCTTATTACTGTTAAGACGACACCCTCTATGTCGACACTATCAGAAGCTGATTCGACTGCTATCTGCCTAAGATGCTGTTTAGAAGTCGGTTCATAACTCGACGGCCAATCTCGAATAGAGGACACTGCTCGTTTCTTAAACTTAGGGATTACAGACCCAATCCTCTCCTTTGCTTGATCCATATTTGATTCCATCCAAAAAGTCCTTGTCAGAACTACTATAGCGAAATAGGGTTAAACCATATCATATGAGTTAATAACTCAATTATAATAGCGAATCTTAATGGAAATCTAAAGAAATCCCTTACCTTGCGATCCCGAAATTGATAGGATACTAGAGATTATTGGTTTTTAGCTTTTTGAGACCTGGATGATTCGATCTACTGCGATTTCTCGGAGTGCCACCCAAAAGAACATGCGATTAACGAAAGAGTTAAACTAAAGATAGCCTATCAAACTACTAGCCATTCGGCTATAGTCTTAAAACTGAAAGAGAAAATAATTTGGTTCTTATCTTTACAGAGAAACCGGCAGTTCAAGAAAATCCCAGTTTATGGAGAAATCGGCATAAGAGGAAAAGAATGGAAAAAGAAAGTGAATTAAAAAGGTTTCGACTTTTAGTAGGGTAATCGACAGAGAGAAAAAAAGAAAGAATAATCAAAGGTATTCAGTTATGGAGATGAAAAGAAAGTTGAGAGGTTTCGGTTTTTGGAAAAGAAAAGAGAATAGAAAGTGTAGAGAGGGACTGAAAATTTCGGCACAAAGACTAGGGTTAAAATGTCAGAATTTGAAGAGATACACTCTTATTTATAGGGGATTTCGGCACTTACCTATCAAATGCCGAAATTGCCCACTTCTGAAAATCGAGACTAATTGACAAACATGGGGAATTTTGGTACCCCTTATGCCACTTCAAAATCGATTCTTCCTCCCTTTAGAGTTGGAATTTCGGCCATCTCCTTCCCTTAGAGTTGGTATTTCGGCCAACTTTGCCTACAGCAGATAACTCCCATATTTTCTCCTTAATCTACGCATAACTAATATCAGCACAATTATCTACATTATTCATCAGATAAATCTCCCTATTTTTAAGCCTTGTTACCCATATATATGCCAAAATTTAGCTAATTACAATTAAAGGAATTGAGCTTCATGCCCCTTGTGTTTGGGCCTCCTTAGTTGACGCCACCTCCTTGCTCTCTAAGTGGCGCCATTTGCCACTGGGCCACAATCCCACTTGTGATTGAAACACAGATAACATCTTTTAAACCCTCTAATGTCCAAGCAGAAAGTTTACCCAAAGCCTCGGCCCAATCTGAGCCCCCTAAATACTCTAATTAACATATTGAACGTAATACACATCAAATGCAAAGGCCCATTAATTCGGGATGTTACATGGCACCTTACGAAGATTTGTATGGTTGTAACAGTCACACTCCGCTATGTTGGACTGAGTTGGGTGAGCATCGGGTTTTGGGTCCTGAGTTGGTTTCTGAGATTGAGAATAATGTTAAACTGATTCGGGATCGTCTAAAGGTAGCTTCTGATAGACAGAAATCTTATGTAGATTTGAAGAGGCATGATATTGAGTACTCTGTGGGGGACTTCGTGTTTCTTATGGTTTCTCTATGGAAGAAAGTTCTAAGATTCGGTTGTAAGGGAAAGTTGAGCCTTAGGTTCATTGGGTAGTATATGATTCTGAAGGGTGTGAGACCAGTTGCTTATCAGTTGGAGCTACCTCCAAAGTTAGACCGTATCCATGATGTGTTCCACGTCTCGATGTTGAGGCAGTATCGGTCTGACTCGTCTCACGTTAAGGAGATCGAGGTTAGACCGGATTTAACTTTTAAGGAAGAGCCGGTTCAGATTTTGGATCGTGATGTTAAAGTTCTAAGGAAGAAGTCTATTCCGTTGGTAAAGGTTGGCGGAATCATGGCATTGAGGAAGCCACGGGAGCCAGAGGACTCGATGCATCAGCAGTATCCTCATATGTTCTGATCAGGTAAATTTTGAGGTCAAAATTTCCTTTAGAGGGTAGAGTTATAACTTTCTGAATAATTTATTTCTAATTCTATAATTATCTGACACAAATCTGTATCTATTTTAGTGGTTAAGTGTTCTGGGTGTGTGTTTGAGGTCTTGGGTTCAAGTCTCATTTTTGCCAATTTTTTTATTTTTGATCCAAGCCTTACCCTTGTTTAGTGGGATTATATTAAATTGTCTATTAGTCCATGTCAGAATGAGCCTGCTGGTTCGAGTGGTAAGGGGGTTAGTGTGTTGGAGGTCTTGTATTTGAATCTTTCCCGGCGTGGGTATTTTTTTTGCTCTGTTTCGTGATAGATTTTAGATGGAATTTAGATTCTGTAGTGGTTAAGATTGAGGTGTAAGTGGGAGGAAAATAAGGGATGTGTATCATATTTTTTATTTTTTCTTTTTCAAAAAATCCCTCTCTTTCTAGGAAATTCGACGTCAATCTTCTTTTGCTTTGTTCTTCTCTTTTACTCTTCATCCATTTGTTACTTTCTTCTATTCTATTTCGATCAGTCAATGAATCTTTATATTACGTTGTTCTACTTTCTACCAATTGTTCGGTAAGTGGGGTTCTTGTGTTTACGTAGTTTCGTTTTCCAAAATTTTAAGTTTGGAGCCTTATTTTTCTGTTTTAGCAGCTGCGATTCGTGAAGAACAGGGCTCTTCTCTTGTGAATTTGTAGTCAAAGTTGTTCGGAGTGTTGGGATAAGTGTTGAACGCTTGAATGGAAATTTTTTTGGTTTTGTGGTTTCAGATTATCGTGATTTAAGACTGAGTTAGGGGTTTTGGTTTGTCGATTATAGGTTCTGGTGGTCTCGGGATTGCTTTTGCTTCAAAAATATACCAAGTGTGTACCCGAAACGTAGAAAACGAAGCTTCGAAAAAAGTTGAAAACTATTCTGTCGACACCCCACGAGCATGTGGTCACCCGTGTGGTTGGCTGTGTGCGAGACACGGCCATGTGATTGATGAAGGCATGGTCGTGGTCAGGGCATAGCCGTGTGGGCCACACAGGTTAGGCCAAGTTAGGCTTGTGGGCCACACGGGCGTGTGGGCCTACATAGGCATGTGGATTCTGGGCCAGGCTATATTGGCGACACGGGCAAGGCCAATATGGGCGTGTGGGCCAGCACGGGCAAGCCACACGGGCATGTGAGCCCATAATTCTAGAAACTTTCCCTAAAGGCACACGGGTCATTCTGATCAACTGTGGGCCTACCGTAGGGTCGGTAAGGGCTAACTAAACCCTAGTTTATACAATTTGATATTTTGATAGTATGCTCTGATTAGGATACAACTATGCATAACTGTCAATTCTACTATCTGTATATCTGATATCTCTATATAAGCATGTTGAGCATGTCTAGTCTATTATTTCTATATTTGATTTTGGGGTGGGATTTGTATATGTGGAGGAAGTATTCTATACGATGATCATCGCCTATTTCTTAGCAGCTTGGCTGCGCATTATCTGACATGTGTCGTAATGGCACGATGTGGTGTGTAGGATGGGTGGGTGTTTTAAACCCAACATGGTATGGTGGGATGGTCGGAGATGGTGTGTAGAGGATGGGGGTAAGATTCTGTATATCTGATTCTGTTTACTGTATCTAAAATAGGCACGAGCCCGAATCTGTATCTGTCTGATTACGAGATTGCTGTATGTTTGCATGCTTAATTCTGTAGGGTTACACATTGAGTTTATGAAAACTTACATCTGTATGTCTGTTCTGTTTAGGTAATCCACAAATTTAGGCGAACCGGTGTGACAGAGACTCAACAGTGACAACTCCACTGTAAACTATTAAAACTTTCTCATTTATGGTCTTATTTAGGATTTTGGTTTTCAATTGAGAGTTTGTAATTTATGGGACTCTCTAGACTATATGGACTTTTAACTATTGGTTTTTGGTTTCGTTACTTGATAATTTGCATGCTTCAACAAAATGTTTTTTTTTTGTAAAAATGTCAGTTTTATGCAAACAAAGGTTTTTCTAAAAACAAGACTGCAATTTTCAAATTATAACGGTTTTAAGGCTTCCACTGTAATTAGTTTTTGGCAAATGAACTAACTAATCGATGTTTTCAGTAAATTATAAATGCATGTGGATTATGAAATGTTAATGATTTGACAAGACAACTCAATTTTCAAAAAAAAAACCCATTCTTTGTGACATCTCTGGATTCTGCCATAACGTCTAGGCCGATTTAAGGTGTTACATTATTTATTTAAAATATCAAGATAATTATATATTTTTGTGATTCATGCGTTTATTAATTGACCCAAAGGTAAATTAATATTTGGCAGAATTTCAACGAGATCTATGGTGATAAATGTGTGACAATTATAAGGTACTTTATGTGATTAATATGTTAGCCCAAAGATTAATTCATTATTTGACATAATTTATTATCAATGTTTGATTGCTACAACAAGAGTATCGCTTACTATTAATATTATTGTCTAAAGACTTGATATTAATGTTATGTTTAGTATTTTTAGATGAGACTAGCCACTATTTTGAATTTATTGTTTACTTATGAATATTCATGTAAGCTAGTTTTTATTATTTTGATCTATATCCAACTAGTTCATCTTCTACTGCCACAATATCTTCTAATATAAATTCTAATACCCATGCTTATTAGGACTAATTTCAAGGCATGAAAAAGGCACTTACTTATAGTGCTTGGTTGCATGGACAACTTGAACCTCTCACTACGAAAAGCACCCCTGATGTTAAAAAGGGACTTTGAGAGGTGGAATCGTTCAAATCACATGAGTCTAATGATCATGAAGCACAACATTCTAGAAACCTTTAGGGGCATAGAATCTGAAGATATTAATTAGGCCAAGGGTTTCCTTGATGAAATTAAGCAACATTTTGCTAAAAATGATAAGGTTGAGATGACATCACTTCTAACTTCTTTGATATTTATGAAGTATAAGAGTCAAGGAACATGAGGGAGTACATCATGGAGATGTTCCATGTTTCTTCAAGACTTAAGACACTTAAGATCGAGGTTTTTGGGTATTGCTTGTTCTTATGGTTTTGGTATCGCTTTCTGTACAGTTTAACTAATTTAAAACTAGTTACAACTATCAAAATGAGAAAAAAACTCTAAATGAGCTCATTTCTCATTGTGTGCAAGAGGAAGAAATGTTGAAATATGATAAGTCTGAAAGTACTCATTTGGCCATTGTCTCTAAAGACAACAACTTATATTTTGACTAGAGTACCCATTAAAACAGCAGCAAAAACACTTTATAAGCTTTGGATAGGTCGAAAGCCTATTCTAAAATACTTTCACATTTGGGGATGTCCAGCTGAGGTAAGGCCTTATAAGCCACATGAAAAGAAATTGGACTCCAACACAGTGAGCGGCTATTTTATTGGTTATTCTAAGTGATCTAGGGGCTATGAGTTTATGATCTCATAATTAGGAATATTTTTGAAACGAGAATTGCAATATTAGTTGAGGATGTTGAGTTTGGAGGGAGAAATAAAGTTAAAAACATTACTTTTGAGGAGGAATTAGATTCTAACCCAATTTTTATTATCACTTTTGACGATAATGTATCTAATATTTTACATAACCTATCATATTGAATTAAATCTGTAGAAAAATATATGTTTATATTATATTCACACTTTTTTATTTGATTACTATAAATTTAAATATATTTTTACATATTAATGATTTATAGATTTTTACATGTTTGATATGTGTCACGTACATACAATTTTTCATGACACCTTGATCGTGTATTGTAGTTATTTTATATTTCTTAAAATTTTCCATAATATTTTAATTTTAAATTTATTTATTTAAAAATTACATCATTGACATTACACAACTATTCAAATTTCTCAAATCTTAATCTTGCCCGAACCACACCAGCTTTCAGGATGGGTGCCGATCGTGGCTTTTTCAACAATTTTTTTTTTTTTCTTTTGTTCTTAATTGCAACCCACATTATTGTGGTGTTTATTTTATCCACTTTGTTTTCTCTTGAAACTGTTATGAGTTTTTTGAACTTTGTTTTCTTTAAAAACAATAGTAGTTTTAATTATAGTTATTAGTTTCTAGTTATGTTTTGATGCATTTGAGATTTGTCAAGGTAAATGTGTCGCTAGATCTAATGAAAACTATTCTTAGAGAGCCTTATCATGATAAAGCACAATGTTAGAGTTTGTCAAATTGGATTTCAAGATAATGAGAAGGAGAATAGGCCATCTAAAACTTGACTTTTTGTGCATCACTGATTCGGTGGTTGACCAAAGTTTATTATCAAATTGACTTAATGATGATGGGTTAGGATATAATTTTCAGTGGTTTGAACAAAGTGATGCATGTTTGATTTGTTTATAATTTTTTCGAGTGTTGTAGTTACTATCAGTTTATCTTTCTTATTTTGGATATTGTTTTATACACATGATATTTGTGCATCAATTTATAGTCTTATTTATTGGTTGTATTGTGTCATTTTTTTATTCTTATCTTTCATAGTTTCAATTAATGATAATATTTTCTTAAAAAAATATATTACTAGACTTATTATATATTAATATAAATATCATATTTAAAATTTTAATTTTATTCTAGTATCATATTATTTTACTCAATCATCTTTAGCCACTATAATAAACAAACTAATTAAGCAAGCCGGAAATTAGTGGGTTCAAAAGCGTGTGAATGCCTTCACATACGAATGTTTTTAGCTGATTCCTTGCTTCAAATAACTGACGCCGTCACTGCAGGCATCATTAAACAACTAGAAAATTGTATATTTAGAATATATGTATATTTAAACATGCTATCAAAAGTAAAATATAAAATTAATAATATATATGCAATATATATAAAATTAAAATAAACGAATTAATTTAAATTGTGAGTAAAGGAAAATTTTAATAAGTAAATGAATCAAATTAAGAATATTAAATGCATTCATTTTTTAATTAGTATTGAATTAACTTATGACATAAACTTAATCAATGACATTATGAATATATACAAACAATTTGTGCAAAAACAATGAAATTTATAAAATCTTAAAATAAAATTTTGATTGAAGTGATAAAGAATTTTTTTTTTAAATTTTGATCTCACAATATACAATATTTTATTGATTTTATTAAAAATATAAAAAACAAAAATATCCTCACAAAAATATAATTTATTTATACATAAAAATGTATTTTTCATAATTCTCTTAACCAAATTCGGAAATAACATTAATTCAATCAATTAAGAATTTAAATAAAAGTATAGATTAAACACGAATTTTTTTATCATTAACCTCCCACTTCATTAAGGGTTTTATTTTTATAAATTTTAATTAATGGTAAATAGCATTTAAATTAATTTTTACTTGAAAATAAAAATTAATTCGTATTAAAATCTATATTATTTATGTGAATCTTTAGGAATATTTTTAAATATTATTATTTAAGTTATATTTTTACTTATAAGATGTTAAAAATAATAATTGAAATATTTTTATTTTGAATCGACTTACTACTTAAAATGATCACCAGCCCTTCGAATATATTAGTTTAAAATAAAACAAAATAAATAATAGTATAAAATTTATGTTTAAAATTTTCTTCCAGCATAGATGGATGAGTATGAATAATTTTAAATACATAATTTTAAATAAGCTAAAAATATCAGAACTATACAAATAAACAGGATACATATATTAAAAATAGAGCTAAAATAAATATATAAATAGATTACAATTTACAAACTAAAAATTTAAAAAAAAATCTTAGAAATTAATCTGCCATGGGTCAAACATTTGCCTCATTAGGGATTTTTCCTTTGTTTTTATCAAAATGATTCATCATCTAAACTAAATTTGTTGAAAAGAAAAACTAAAATGAAATAGTTGGACAGGCGTCAGTCGAAGAAAACTTTCATTTTGGTAAGTTATAACATGGTCCAGAAGTTTACTAAGATGAAGAGTCTGTCCCGCAAAGCTACCATCTCCATCAGTAAATCTGCATCTGTTTTTAATAACGTTTAAATAAAATTAAATTATTAAACCAATATGCAAATACAAAAGAAAATATATAAATTTATATTCAATATTATATTATAAAAATCATACCTTCCATCATATTTTCTTAAAAACTTTTTGCAATAAATAATATGCATTAAGATGATGCACGTATCTTACAATAAACTTTAAAAACATTTGTAAAACGTTACAACAATAATTCCTACATCCATCGAATTTAGTCATTCTGTGACAATCTTAATCAACTAGCAAGAACATGAATTTTCCTCCAATTAAAATGTAAACCTAATCCCTTAACATTTGGCCATCATTCTAACTTAAGTAGAGCTTCATGGGAAGCTACTTAACTAGAACAATCTTGAGTATATAACCATCAACTCAACACCTATCACTCCATGTACCACAAATGAGTCATCATGAGACAATCTTAACGAGTAACATGTGTAACTAGTTGTCCTCTATAAAATGAAAACTTCTTCAGTGAATTCAACATGATAATACCTACTTCAAGGGCGACAAATATCATATGCTATCACAAGATAATTAGTTCTTTTAAGGAAATCTCCTCAATGAAATTCACATAGAAATACCTACCGTAGGGTAGGCGAATTGTCATGATGGAGGTTGTAGGTTTTGTTTAGAGACATTCTCCCACTCAATATTTTAAAAATCACGCAAGGTTTTTTTTTTTTCGGTTTCAATCATGAATGATTAAAAATGTCATAACAAGTACATGTGACATTCTTTTCCTAAACTATTTGACATTCTTATCATACATATATGGATGAACATATTTTTCAATCAATTTAAATATCATCATACTATCATAGAAAAACATAAAATTAAATGACTCTGACCAGTCAAAGTTTCCATGATTTCATCCTACAAAAATAAATAGTAAAATTACAATTATTACCCCAAAGCATATTTTGGGTCTTCTTGGTGAAAGCCAAATATCCGGTTTTTAGATTTTCCTCAAAGTCCAAATGACTTGAAAAACACCGATGGGATCTATTATCAAACTGTTGTTGCCACCATGGATCTTCGTTGCCGCCATAGTAGTCTCTGTCCGCCGCCAGTTGACCACCCTTTGTTGGTAGGCTGGGTCGGGTTTACATTGTTTCAATCAGTTCTGGATGCATCTCGGTTCTTCGAGATTCGCCAAAAAATTTAGTTATATGAAAAATTAAGTCTGTGTCCAACTCAAATGAATTATTTTAAAATAAATAAAATAAAACCTACGAGGAGATGATGGTCCACGATCTAAGTACATATCCCAAAAAATTAATAAAACCTAAAATTACATCCAATCTAATTTATAGGAATCACAATTTCGCAAAAGTACTTTATCATAATATAAAATAATAAAATACATTCATTCACAAACATAACTCAAATCATGCATATATTTACAGGAATACCACATTTTATAAAAATTAACCAAACACGAAGAAAAGAGAAAATTCAGTAGTGGTTTATATTATAAAAATAACACAACCTATCTCTAATACTAATTGTTGGAAAAATTCGCTTTAGTAAAAGGTTCTCTGTCATAGTGGAAAATTAAAATTTTGAAAACCAAGTTAATTTGTGATATTTATAACAATAAGCTTTTTCCCAAAAAATGCCTATGCTTTGTGCGGGACAGATCTTGAATGTTCTCAACTTTTAACTAAACAATCTTCTCTGTTATTCTCGTACCATGAATTGTTTCAAGTGGGGCTTTAACAATCACAAACTAAACACATAACCAAAAATAATTTATTACTTTTAGTATGAAAGTAATTCTCGCTCAATAAAAATTGGTAGAATTGTGATTATTAGAAAATAGAATTTATACTTGAAAATAAATTCTCATACTCTATAATGATTAATAATATCTGAAAATAATGTGAAATTTTGTTGTGTAAAACTTATATCAATAGCTCTACCAATGTCATTTATTTACAGGGAGAAACAAAAGAATCATGATTGAATTAGTAAAATACAAATAACATTTATTTAATAGAAAAAACAAAGGTAGGACACCCTAGTAAAATATAGAGGGGTAACTCTCCCCTTTCGTCTCAAAAATTTAATTTTTAATTTGTTAAAATTTTGTTAAAATTTTTTATAATTAATATTTGCTTCGGTGATTTAAGTGTTTAGGTGTTGGTTGGAGGTCTTGGCATCAAATCTTGGTGTGAGGAATTTGATAATTTGTTTTTCTATTATTGTTTGAATCACATGATGGTAGAGTTTGATTGGGTTTTGAATTTTGTAGGAAACCTGATAAGTTGTTTTTTAAAAAAAAAATCAAGTTGTTTGGGTGGTTAATTTCTTTTATTATTTTAATTAATTAATTTTATTTGTTTTCTAAATCCCCAAAAGCAAAACAGATTGGCATGTTTCCACACCTTCCTTGTTCCTTCAATTTTCTATTTTATTTTATTTTTTTATTTTTGGTTTGAAGTCTGTTTCTTCTTCCTTCTTTTCCAAATTCCACCATTTTTTAATTTGTTTCACCCTTCTTGCTTTGTTCTTTCGCACTATTATAGATTTACTTTTTTCTTGATTCGATAAATTCTTTTTGTAACACTTAATCCCTGTTCTGTTGACTGCAAATCGTTAAGACGTAAGGTTTTGATTATTTTTGTTATTCTTTTGTTGAAAGTGGTCTTTGGACATTTAGGGATTTCTAGAAATTCCGTGGTTGTTGTGTTAATTCGAGTGGGTGTTATCTAATTAGTTCCGTTACAGGGGATGTTCGAGAGACGATTGGTGATCCTCCAACGACCTAAAATTCGTGTAGTTGTTGTCCGTTAAGTGGTAAGAGTTCTCAATGTGTTTTTGGAGGGTTTTAATTAGTCATGTGTAAGTGAATTTTGTGAAAATTCGTAAACCGTTACTGATTTAGGTTGTGTTAACTATTGATTTAGGCGTGGGAGTACTCGATTTTCAACTTTACGTCAGAAAATCTCTAGGTGTGCAACGAGAAACTCGAAAATCTGCAAACAGCAAAAGCCGATTAACAACACTATCGACGCCACCCGGCTGTGTGGTAAGTCGTGTGCGACATACGACCGTGTGACAGGCCGTATGCTGGACCTTGTGTGACACACGGTTTGGGCTATTTGGGCTGTGTGAACCACATGGGAATGTGGGTCACATGGGCTGACCATTTGGGCCATGTGGGCCCAAAATTCTCAAATTTTCTTTAGAGCCGTTCACGTCATTTAATCGACTGTGGACCTTCCATGGGATTAGTATGTGCTTAAACGGACTGAAAAATATAAAAAATAGTCAACTGTTTTTATGAATTCTGATATTTGTTTTGTACCTGAAACTTCATATGACAAGTAAATTATGTAATGGGCTATAAGAAAACTAGTAAAAGTATGATATATGTTCTGCATCAGTTATGCTACAAGTATGTACTGTGCTTATGACTGATTATTGATATGTACTTTATCAATTATTGGGATGAGTTTGACAATGTGGAGGAAGTATATCTGAAAAGGCGATAATTCACCTATTTATCTGGTAGCACATTTGCAATTCTTTTGTAAGTGTCTTGAGCGACACTAAGTGGTATGTAGGGCTGGATGAGTTTTTTATATCCCATATAGTATGTTGGATGGTCGGAGATGGTGTGTAGCTGATGTAGGTAGGAAAATATATCTGTATTTTTTTCTATTTTGTTTAGACTCTATTACTGTTAAATCTGTTTGATATGCTTTAATTATTTTAAGTTAATCGTTATACACTGAATTTTTAAAACTCACTTTCTGTTTAACTGATATTTTTAGGCAATCCTCATACTTAGGCAAGTTGGTGAGACGGAAACTCGATTATAAAAGATCTTACATTTATTTTAATTATTTAAATTTTGGGAATTTTGGTGTTTTGTAAATTTTGGACTTTTTAACTATTTTGGTTTTTTTTTAGGTTTTTATTTTCACTTTGCATAAAATGTCGCTAAAATGTTTTATCGATAAAAGTAATTTTTTTTTCGTGCAAAAGTAACGAATTTCAAGCAATAAGGAAAGCGCTTAAAAATAAGTGCTATAAAAATTTTCTACTGCAAAATTATGAGTTTTATAATATAAGAAAACAATTTTTTCAATAAAACAGCTAGACAATGAATGTTTTCAAATAATTCAAAATTTTAAGAATTCAAAACGAATTTCAAAATTATATGATAACTGAATTCTTAAACAATTGCGTAACACTTCCTCATCTAGTCGTAACGTCTAGGTCGGGTTTGGGGTATTACACCCTCCCAATATGTTATATGAGGTGATTTAGTCCTCTCTTGTATTAGGTCCTATTTATATGTGCTTCCTGGACTTTTAACTCAACACTTTACAATTTAATCCAACCCAATACATGTTTAGTCATGAAGAATCTAATTTATAACTAGGGATCAAATAATTTATAACTAAGTTCCAATTTTTTGCCTATTAATTATACACTTATTTAGTCACAAAGCTATTTAGTCACGAAGTCATTCCACTATAGTATCATGAGTGAGCTCTCCCTTATTATATACAATTACTAAAGCTACTTAATTAGTCCTAGTCCAATGATCTTGTAACATCCCAAATTTAGCTCCATAAAATTTAGAAATATATATAAAATAGGGAATTGACCCAATGGTTAGTCATTAAATGTGAAAGCTTGAAGGTTAGTTAGAGGTCTCAAGTTCAAGTCTCAACTTTTACAAAATAAATTATTATTATTATTATTATTATTTTTGCAAATTCCCTTGTTTTTTTATGTGTTGGCATCCAAGTTTAGTAAACCTAGGTATAAATATATTTTTTTATCAAAATAATCAACCTTTTAATCAATTTTCTTCTACCTTAGCCGTCCCTAACCCCCTTTCCTTCTCTTTATCTCTATATTTTCTTTTCTTTTCCCTTTTTCCTCTATTGTTGTCTTTGCCTACACCCCCCTTTTTATCAACATCATCATCTTATTCTTTTTGCATCAAGATTGTGCACCATATCCTTTGCTATTTTTCTGAAATTTTCCCTCAATTAAATTAGCCCTAAATCTGAAATTTTGAATTCCAAGATCGACCGCAAACATCACCTAGAAGTGCCATTGTTGTTTCTCTCGACTAGCTTGTGTAAGTTCTCTTTTCTCTTCAATTTCTTAATTAATCTTGTCCATTAAAAACCTAAATTTCCAGATCTGGAATTTAGGGATTTTAAATGGTTTTAAATGTATTTTTCTAGATTTTAATGAGGTTTCAAATTATTTTAAAATTCAGCCCCAATTTCGGCTACCATGCGCGGTGGTGCGTGCGCATATGTGTAGAATAGGGGCTGTTTTGTTTCTTGAATCTTGCGCAATTAATTTCAGCCTTCATTTGAGTTCTTGAACCCTCCTAATCATCTATTAAATCCATTCCAATTAGGGAAAAAGGTTCTTGGTCGTTTGGGCATTCGAATCTCACAAATCGGGAAGCATAAGTGCGGTTAAGTGTAAAATTAGTTGTTGCTTCGACATAGTTGTAGGGTAAATGTTATGGATTGATTAATTGAAAGAATTAAATAATTATTAGCTACTGATTTTCCAGTATTATGGAATTAGGTGCTGATCCAAACTCCTCGAATCAACCGTAAAGCCGAAGAACGATCGTACGTATGATTCGCATCGATACAAGGTAAGGAATCGAACTAGTTGAATTCGTAAAATAATTATTAATTCAAAAATTGGTTTGAACCCATAAGTGGGTAATTGGGAGTTGGTTAAGTGGTAAATTGATTTAATTTATACTGAATTTTGGTTTAGGATAGTATAAAGGTTTATTAAGGAAAAATGGAAAATTCACTAGGGTGCTATGAGGAAGCAAAAAATAAGGTGTGGGTCTTAAACTTGTAAATTTTGTTTGATAATGATAAATGTTAGGTTATATTTGATAATTAGATTGCTGATTGGTTTGGCATAGTAGCCAAAATATTAGTTTTGCGAGTGGCCGAACCAGGTACGTTTCGAGCCTTAAAAGATTGATGTGTTGGCAAAATTTCTAATTTGACTGTATATATGTGTAATTGAGATTGTTATGCATAGTTATATTATGTGCTATGAGAATGTTTGATGGAATGGTATGAAATGTTGAGATATTACTTTTATGCATGAAATATTTACTATGATATATATACATGAGGTTGCTATTGATGCATAATGAAATTCGTAAAGTATGTGAATTGAACGATATTGATGGATACCATCTTAATGGTAATTTGAAAATTGGAACATTTTTTCCTTTCTCTGAAAGTATGTGTTTGTTTAGGACATGTTGAGCATGCCAAATAAAATCGAAAAGTATTGAAATGTGATTGTGTATGAATTTGTATGACATATTTCATGTGCATCGAGATGGGATTTTGTGGTTGACGGAGGAGTTCTGTGGAGTACCGGTGGCATATTAAGTCCGCATATATTTTTAGTTAGTGCACTGCATTTGAAGTACCGAGGGGATTGACAATTATATTACATTATATATTTGGCAGTTTCATTGCATTATTGATTATTGGTGGTTTTACCACATCGAGCATTGCTCACATACATTGAAGTTTGGCAGACGGGTTCTAGGGAACTCCTGGTGTGTAGCGGATGATATGGGTTTTGTGTGTTTGGCTTATTCTGTTTGATATTTTGGTGTGTTTGGGGGTCTTGTGAAGGGTTGGGGTCAAGCCAGGACCTTGGTAAAATTTTGGTTTCTGGGCATTTTAGGGGAGAGTTGATTGAGGAAGGTTTTAAAAATATCTTCTTGTGGTTGTTGACACAAGAAGGAATCTGGTGTGGTGGTAAGGTGACACCACTTAAGGAGCAAGGGAAGTGGCATCACAAGGGAGCAGCAGGGGGGAAGGAGTTCGAGTCTCGTTGGTAGCATCCAGGAACTTTATTTTTTTTTTTTGTGTTTAGGCAGCTAAGGAGATGGCATTCGGCTGAACTCTTTATGGTGGTTGATTGAAAGAGTCAAAGTTTTTGAATGAGTGGCCATGAGGAGTTGGTGGTGTTTGAGTTGGTCAAACCGATTCAAATTAATGAAGGGGAGTGAATTTAGGAGCTAAACAAGGGATTTGGTGGCTAGTGGGGTTGTTGGCCGATTATAGAAAGCTTGAAGGGGGATTTCAGTTTAGTTGCTAGGAGGTGAGTGTGCCAAAACTCCCATAGGTCTTAGGCATTCTTCATTTTGGCATTTTCAGTCCTATAGGGTGAGTGCCGATTCTTGCAAAAGTCTTTTAGAGTTCCTTTTTTTTTCTCTTATTCGTTCTTCCTACTTCTCCTTGTGCCGAATTTTGCAACCTCTACTTTTCATCTCTTTTGCTTCTTTGACATTTAGCTGAAATCAGAGTGACCATTCGAGCATCCGTTTTTTTCATCTTTTCACCTTTGATTATTTTGTTTTCATTAGCCGAACCCTCTTCTACTTGTTTGCCGAACTTTGGTTTTCTTCTACTAATCTTTTTCCACCTTCCTTCCTTCTCTTCTTCTCAAAACCTGAAACTCTCTTCTCCCCCACTTCTATCTTTTTTAGTCGAAACATATTTCCCACCCTTTCTCTATTTGGTTTCTACACATTTTCACCATAGTCGAATCTCTATGGTCATCACACTAATCGGAGCTTACACTTTTACTATTAGCCGAACATCGCGAAGCGAGGTGCTAGGAATCCTTGGCTAGTAAGTCTTTTCAATCGATTTCTGTTGATTAAGGTAAAGGGAGATCCTTTCATTCTTTTCTTTATTTTCTCTCATTCTTTTCTTTATTTTCTCTCGACTCTATGTGGTCATAATCAAATGGCTATTGTGTTTCAATAATTGGGTTTTGGCTAATTCCTTCTCTTTTCTTTCGTTTTGAACGCTTACTTGGGAAACTCCAAAAGCCGAATGTTTTGAAGTCCAAAGTCTAAAGATTAGTTGGTTTTCGAATTTACCTTTCCATTCGGGTTTAAGGTAAGGATCCTCTTTTGTTCTTTGTGTTGAGCCTTTATTAATTACTCTGTCATAATTCAACACTTGCCGGGGAAATCTCTATTTTCGCGATAGCATAGTGATGATCCAGATTTTTCTCCGTGGATGCAAGTATCGGTCAAGCTGAGGAGGGGAATGGACCCATAGTCTTCGCTCTTAAATTTAAAAGGCGTGCTGTATTGGCGGTTCGAGACTATCCGCCAGGTTGTAGTAGAGAGCTGACATCTGCCTGGGATAGGAAAATAGCCATTATCCCTACTAGTGAGAGCGTCAACGTAGTGGGTATAGTTTTACGCATTATCAGGTGTGTGTATACTTACACTTTATTGGTTAATTAATTTTTGTTAATAACTATGTTGGCTAAAAGCCGAAACGACTGTTTTGATAGTCGAGATACCCTCATGGGTAAGGTTGGAGACACCGGGTAATTTTTGCTATAACGATACTTTCGGGTTAATGTAAATGTGAGTTGATTATACGTTATACATTCAAAGTATGTTGTATTCATTTCAGTATGTTAATATGTCCATGAGCTTGGGTTATGATGAAAAGGGGAAGTGCTACTTAGGGACTGTCATAGTGGTTTGGTACCACGGTGGGTTGGCCCCACATATCTTATTCAGTGACTATGTCTCAGTGGTTCGGTACCACGGTGGTTTGGCACCACGTATATATATATTTCAGCGACTTGTCTCAGTGGTTTGGTACCACAGTGGGTTGGCCCCACATATATTAATCTGGGATTGTCGCAGTTGTTTGGTACCATGGTAGGTTGGCGCCACACACTTATTTAGTGACTCTGTCAAAGTGATCTGGTATCACGGTGGTCTAAAACCACAGTGGCTCGGTGGCACGGGTGTTTGGTTGATTCAGGTGATGTAGAGGATGGAAAATTAGGTTGGGCTGGGCTGCATTACATACATGTTTAATATGTTGTATTGTATGGGTTAAGGCCGATGGGCATTCGTGGGTTTAAAGCCCAGATTTCGTTTAAATGGGATTTACACACTGAGTCTCGGTGACTCACCCCTTTGATTAACTTTTCAGGTAATCACTAGATCGCGGACTTGAAGCCGAGGCAGACTCGAGGTGGCCATGTAGTATTATCTAGTAATTTCGTTTTCTCTATTTAGAATCACTATTAATTTCGGGTTTTGGTGTTGTAATAAGGCCACTATAACTTTAATTTGGGATTTGATTAAATAGTAATATTGTAAATTTTATAAACTGTCAAAATGGGGTTTTTAGAAAATTTAAAACATACATAAATAGTTTTTTTAAAATGGTTAACGAATGATAGATAAAAAGCAACAAATGGATTTAGAGATTATACTTGAAACCGCAACATCGTTTTCAACTGACAAGTTTTATGAAAATTCTTAAATTTGACTTTCGACAAATAAATCTGACTTCGTGATTCAGTTCAAATTAAACAACTACTTTAAATTTTCTCTAATAAACAATGAAATGCCAAGTTTTTCCAAATTACGATATTTAGTTAGTTTTCCAAAATTTCCTTTCCTTGTAACATACCATATTTAGTCGTAACGTATTGACCGGGTTTGGAGTGTTACAACTATGGTATCAGAGCCAGTTTCAAAAACTCGGCTGTGGGTTTGAGGTTCAAAAATGTTTTTAAAAGTTGATTTGGAAAATGGTTTAGAAAAAAATACATGTTTTCTAGAAGCATGGCACCCGAGTCTCCGGCACCAATCCGTACTGTAAGTTTTTCGATCTTTGTTTGAATTCTTATAGGGTTGTGTGATAGTTAGTAGTGAGAAATACAACTCTAAGAATAGAGACCTTTAGAAATATTTCTTGCGAAAATCTACTTCTAGTGTTATTTCATAAGACTGCTCGGTAATAAACAGTGGAAGAAAAATACTAATTCATAAAAATTGTAATCAGATTAAGTCAAATCAGTAGTCATGAGCACTAGGGGACGTGGACGTGGTATGCGCGGCCATGGTAGAGGCTGGGGTGTTGAAGCTGAACCCTCGGAGCCATGGCATGGGCCGGAAGGTGAAGTGCCATCATCACCAATTACAGAAGCAGATTTCAGGATCAAACTGGAGGAGACGATACTGTGTCTCAGGCTATGTTACGTGTTTTAGAGTGGGTTACAGGAGCGAGCACAGGATCAGTGGCTCGAAAATCTGTGTCGGAGTGACTCTGAGCTAATGGGGCTGAGATGTTTAGGGGTATTTCTGGCGTGGCTCCCAACGTAGCTGAGTGTTGGTTAGAAGCAGTTGAGCGGATCATGTATGATCTTGACTGTACCGCGGAAGAGAAATTGAAAGGGGTGGTGTCTCTTCTTCGAGATAAGGCATACTAGTGGTGGCTCACGATAAGGGATGGTACAACATCTGACCGTATTACCTAGGATTTCTTTAAGTCAGTGTTCCAGGGAAAGTATATTGGGTCAAGCTATATGGATGCTCAGAGGAAGGTATTTCTAAACTTGGTCCAGGGGAATAAGTTAGTGGCCGAGTATGAGGTACAATTCTTACGTCTAAGCCGTTATGCCCGGAGTACTGTTATAACAGATCACGAGCGTTGTGTCTGATTTGAGGATGGTCTAAGGGACGAGTTGCGAGTACTGATAGCTCTGCAGCGGGAAAGAGAATTTGCTATTTTGGTTGAGAAGGCTAAAATAGCGAAGAGGCAAAGCGATCTAAAAAGTAGAATCAGGATAGGGACAATGGTAGGAATAAGAGGAATTTTGGGTCGTCGGGATCTGCAGGGAATTTTCAAAAGAGGTCTAGGTTTGATGGGCCGAGTCGAGATGCTAGGCCTGTTGCTGTAGGTTGATCTCAACTGTGTGCTCGATATGGGAAATTTCATTCGGGGGAGTGTTGGGTAGGTAGTAGAGGATGCTTCAGGTGTGGATCTATGGATCATCGGGTAAAGGACTATCCACAAGAGCCAAACAGAGTGCGGCCAGTTGGTCAAGGTTATGTTCAGCCTGGAAGCGGTGGTCAGCAACCACAGAGAGGTCGTGGTCTGGCCAAGGGAGGAAATGGTTTTGGTCGGGGGCGTGGAGCACCAGGCAGAGGTGCTGGAAATACAGATGCGAGACAACCTGGTTTGGTTTATGCAGCGAGACACCGAGAGGATGGCGATGCACCAGACGTCATAAGTAGTATGTTCCTTATTTTTGGTTTGCCCTATACTGCAATGATTGATATTAGGTCTACACATTCTTATATTGCTAGTACTGTGTCTGGAACTTTGAATATAGAATCTGAGATTACTTCTAGGGAGATTACTGTGATTAGCCCTTTAAGACAATCTGTAGTGGTGAATAAAATCTTTAGGAATGTGCCTTTAGAGGTTCAAGGGATAGTTTTCCCGGTTGACTTGATGGAATTACCGTTCAGCGAGTTCAATTTGATCTTAGGCATGGACTGGTTAGTTAAGTATCGAGCAAACCTGGATTGTGCTGCTAAGCGCATGGTGTTGAAGACTCCCGAGGATAATGAGGTGTTAGTGATAGGCGAAATAAGGAATTATCTGTCCAATGTGGTGTCTGCTCTTAAGGCTAGAGGGATGGTGAGAAAAAGATGTGAGGCTTTCCTAACTTTTTTCAGTGTATTGGAAGTCAAGGAATTATTGGTAGGAGAAGTTAGAATAGTGAAGGAATTCTCCGATGTTTTTTCAGAAGAGCTTCCAAGGTTACCTTCGGATCGCGAGGTGGAGTTCGGTATTGATCTTCTTCGAGAACAGCGCTAGTGTTCATTGCCCCATATAGGATGGCACCAAAAGAGTTGGTAGAACTTAAAGCCAAATTCAAGAACTTCTCGAACGGGGTTTTATCCGACTAAGTGTGTCACCATGGGGAGCGCCGATGTTATTTGTTAAGAAGGAAGGGTCGACGTGGATGTGCATTGATTACAGGCAATTGAACAAGCTGACGATCAAGAACAAGTACCCATTGCCAAGGATTGATGACTTGTTCAATCAGCTGCGAAGCGCTTTGGTCTTTTCAAAGATAGACTTGAGGTCAGGTTATCATCAGCTTAAGGTCAAGGAAGCGGATATTCATAAGATAGCTTTTCAAACTCACTATGGTCACTACGAGTTCTTAGTGATGCTGTTTGGGTTGACGAATGTACTAGCTGCGTTTATGGATATGATGAACTGAGTATTCCAACCCTATTTGGATCAATTTTTCGTGGTATTCATAGACGATATCTTAGTTTATTCAAGGACAGAAGAGGAGCATGATTCGCATCTTTGAGTGGTTCTGTAGATTTTGAGAGAAAAGCAGCTGTACGCCATATTCAATAAGTGTGAATTTTAGTTGAGAGAAGTTACTTTTCTGGGGCATGTCGTGTCTGCTGAGGGGATTAGGGTTGATCCCCAAAAAATTGAAGCCGTGTTGGACTGGAAACCGCTTAAGTCTGTGGTAAAAATTCGAAGTTTTCTTGGTTTGGCTGGGTACTACAGAAGGTTTGTTGAGGGGTTCTCGTTAATAGCTGCACCCTTAACTAAGTTATTACGGAAAGGGGTACCGTTTTTCTGGTTAGATAAGTAGTAGGAAAACTTTAAGAAGTTGAAGAGGATTTTGACTGAAGCACCAGTGTTGATTCAGCCTGAGCTTGGGAAGGAGTTTGTTGTCTATTGTAATGTGTCGCACACAGGGTTAGGATGTGTGTTGATGCAAGAAGGGAAAGTGGTAGCTTATGCGTCTCAACAATTGAGACCTCATGAAGTAAACTATTTGACCCATGATCTGGAGTTAGCAGCGGTAGTGTTTGCTCTGAAGATATGGAGACACTATCTGTATGGAGAGAAGTCTATTATCTACACCGATCACAAGAGCTTGAAATATCTCCTTACCTAGAATGAGTAGAATTTAAGGCAGCGGAGGTGGATGGAGTTATTGAAGGACTATGACTGCTCGATCAAATATCACCCGAGTAAAGCTAACGTAGTGGCAGATGCTTTGAGCCGTAAGGTAATAACAGACTTGAGGTCAATGTTTGCTCATCTCACCTTGTATGATGATGGAAGTTTGCTAGCTAAACTTCAAGTGAAGCCTTCTTGGGTCAGTCAGATTAGAGAGAAACAGTTGTCAGATGAATTGCTAAGTCCTAAATTCTAGCTAGTGGCAGGTGGTGAGATAGAAAATTTTAGTGTGGACAATGATGGGGCATTGTGCTTTCGTGGAAAGGCTTGTATGCCAAAGGATCCCGAGTTAAGGCAGGAGATTCTGCGAGAAGTGCATAGTAGTTTATACGCTATGCATCTCGGTGGGAGTAAGATGTATCAGGATTTGCATGGACAGTTTTGGTGGTCGGGTCTGAAGCAAGAGGTGACCGAGTTTGTGAGTAAGTGCTTGACGTGTCAGCAGATGAAGGCAGAACATCAGTTGCTATCGGGGTTGCTACAACCAGTGAAAATTCCACTTTGGAAGTGGGAGAGGATAACGATGGGCATTGTTAGTGGATTTCTCTTACGCCTACTAAGAAAGATTCAGTGTGGGTAATTTTTAATCGGTTGACGAAATTCGCTCACTACATATCGGTTCGTGTTGACTACTCCCTACAGAAGTTAGCCAAGCTGTATGTAGCAGAGATTGTGAGGTTGCATGGGGTACCTGTGTCTATCATATCAGACAGAGACCCTAGGTTTACATCGCGATTTTGAAAGGCGTTGCATCAAGCGTTGGGTACAAGATTGGATTTCAGCACAACGTTTCATCTACAGACTGATGGTCAATCTGAGAGGGTGATTCAGATCTTGGAAGACATGTTGAGAGGCTGTGTTATCGATTTCAAGGGTAGTTGGGAGGATTTCTTACCGTTGGCAGAATTCGCATACAATAATAGTTATCAATCCAGTATTCAGATGGCACCCTATGAAGCGTTGTCTGGTCGGAAGTGTCGCACTCCTACTTGTTGGAAAGAGTTGGGCGAGCGACAGTTGTTGGGTTCGAAATTGGTTTCAGAGACAGAAGAAAATGTTAAGTTAATTCAGACTCGGTTGAAGGAAGCTTTTGACAGGCAGAAATCTTATGCATATCTGAAGTATAAGGATATAGAATTTACAGTGGATTATCGGGTTTTTCTGAAAGTTTCACCGTGGAAAAAGGTTTTAAGGTTTGGACGGAAGGGCAAGTTGAGCCCTAGGTTTATTGGGCCTTACCGAGTGTTAAAACATGTGGGACCAGTAGCTTATCAACATGAGTTACCTTCAGAATTGAGGCAGATACATGATGTATTCCATGTCTCGATGTTAAGGCGCTACCGTTCGGATCCATTCCATATAGTGTCGGTGGAAGAAATCAAAGTAAGACCTGATTTATCTTTTGAAGAGGAACCAGTTCAGATCTTAGATCGAGAAGTTAAAGTTTTAAGAAGGAAGATGGTTCCGCTCATTAAAGTTTTGTGGCAGAATCACGGTTCAAAAGAAGCCACGTGGGAGCCGAAGGATGTGATGCGACAGCAATACCCTCACCTCTTTTGACCAGGTAAATTTTGAGGCTGAAATTTCTTTAAGGGGGTAGAACTGTAACATCATGGAATTAGGGGTTCTGCATGTTATGTTCTTCTGTGTGTTTGGCTTGTTCTGTTTGATATTTTGGTGTGTTTGGGGGTCCTGGGAAGGCTAGGGGTCAAGCTAGGACCTTGGTAAAATTTTGGTTTCTGGGCATTTTAAGGGGAGAGCTGATTGAGGCAGGTTTTAAGAATATCTTCTTGTGGTTGTTGACACAAGAAGGAATGTGGTGTGGTGGCAAGGTGACACCACTTAAGGAGAAAGGGAAGTGGCGTCACAAGGGAGCAGCAGGGGGAAGGAGTTCGAGTCTCGTTGGTAGCATACAGGAACTTTATTTTTTTTTTTTGTGTTTAGGGAGATAAGGAGATGACATTCGGCTGGACTCTTCATGGTGGTTGGTTGAAAGAGTCAAAGCTTTTGAATGAGTGGCCATGAGGAGTTGGTGGTGTTTGAGTTTGTCGAATCGATTCAAATTAATGAAGGGGAGTGAATTTAGGAGCTGAACAAGGGATTTGGTGGCTAGTGGGGTTGTTTGTAATAGCCCGATTTAGGGGCTAGTCAAAATAGTGATCTCGGGATCACTATTTCGAGATCGGAGAAATTATTTTCATGATATATTATGAGTTAGAGAATGATAGCATATGAGCATTAAAATTTTGGTAGTTTAATTTTAATATTTTCGTGTTAAATTAGCGAAAAAGGATTAAATCGCATAAAGTGTGAAAGTTTCATTCTACATGCTAAGAGTACCAAATGGCTATGGATTGTTAAATGGGGGTATTTAAAAGGCAATTTAGCCTTTAAAAGAGGCTTGGCCGGCCATAAGAGAGCATGGAAGACAAAATTTTCAATTAGTGTCAAAGTTAGTGGTAGTAGGTGGACTAATTTGACTTTTAATAATAGAATAAGGAGAGAAAAGTTATCATCTTCTTCTCCTATCATCCTCCACCAAAAATTTACAGCAAATAAGAGGTAGAAACCTTCAAAAATTTCAGCAAACTCTCATCCATTCAAGTAAGTGTTCTAGTGAACTTTTCTTAAAAATAATTGTACTTTTGAGATCCCTGAAGCTTAAGCTTTCAAATGAGGGGACTACTGTGCAATGTTGTGAAAGGTTTAGAGTTTTACCATGAGAGCTACTTTAGTTGTTTGTTGCATTTTTAAGGAAGAACTTGAGTCTTAGTTCTTAGATGAACAACTTTTAAAAAGGGTGGTAGCATGAGGACACTAAATAGGACCTTAATAAAAAGGTTATGAACTTGGTCGTAAGTATGTGAAATATTGATTGTTGATGATAGCTTTAAGAGCATTAAATGTTTTTCTAGGCTTGTTGAAGATAAAAATGTGATTAGAATTAATTTTCGAGCCTAGGGGCAAAACAGTTATTTTTGCCAAAATCTAGGGGTAAAATGGTAATTTTTCCTAAGTAGGACTATTGAGAAGATTATATTAATAAAATGATTAAAATGAGCTAATTTGCTATTATAGAGCAAGAGGAGACGATAATTCACCTCAATCGTGGAAAGGATAAAGTCGTGGACTAAACCGAAGAACTAACTCATTTTGAAAACGAAGTAAGTTTGTATGATTTCTAAGCTTTATGATCACTATCATTGAATTGCTTAGTATAATATACATTGTTATTTTGTAATGCCTATCATTTTTGTGAACAATGAGATTAAACATGAGCAAGCCCCGATTGAATATGAATTCCCCAAGATATCCGATATATCACACAAGATATCATGTAAGTTCAAGACAAGCTTGGCATTGATCAAGATATCATGTAAGTCCAAGGCAAGCTTGGCATTGATCAAGACATCATGTAAGTCCAAGGCAAGCTTGGCATTGATCAAGATATCATGTAAGTCCAAGGCAAGCTTGGCATTGATCAAGATATCATATAAGTCCAAGGCAAGCTTGGCATTGAGTAAGTTATCAAGGGCAAGACTTCATGTAAGTCCATGTCAAGACATGACCTTGAAACCAAGATGAGAAATTCCATGTAAGACCATGCCTAATATATGGCTTTGGTGGCATGTTAAATGGGAAGAGATCTAGTATCCCTGGGTATTCGTAAAAGTTCATCGGGCAAACAAGTAAGGTTAATAATGAGGTAACAATAGGGCTAAGAAAGCAAAGCTAGCATCAAAATGAATTAAATATTACTCATGTTATGAATGAAGAATTAGAGATCATAATGATTATTGTTTAAGTACGATGATCAATGTGATCAAGTGACACATGTATCATGTCTGCTTTACAAAAATGAGTATAGTGAGCATCATGAGACTTGTAAGAACCAAGTATGAGTAAGTAAGCTTTAGAGCTGAAATTACGATACTATTGTTATGCTAAATGGTTTTCATTAAGTAAGCTTATTGACATGTGCTTTACATGCAAACTTACTAAGCTAAATGCTTACGTATTTGACTGTTTCTTTCTATATAGTCCCGCCAAGCTAATTTGTGGATCATCGGAGTCGAAGCTCGTAGCACACTATCAACTCTTATTTTGGTATAGCCAAGTTACTTTACTAAGTATGACATGTATAGGAAACATTCATTTTTATGGTCATGTTGTTAGAAGGGCCTTTGTAAAAGCTACCAAGTTTATTATTCTTTTCTACACGGCTAAGTGATTGGCCAAATTTGACTATGTATTTATGTTTATTGAGATCAATGAAGCATGTAATATTATTCATAAAATTGGGTTGTTATTGCATTGTTGAATTGGGTATGGATATGATCTTCATTTCAGGGTGGCTAATAGCTTGGTAAATAGCCTATAAATGCCCACACGGTTGGACGCATGGGCGTGTGTCAAGGCCTTGTTAGCCCTGCACCTTAGTATTATGAATCAGAATAGGCCACGGGTAAATTCCACGGCTGTGTGTATAGGCCGTGTTATACACATGGGTTAGACATGGGCGCGTGCTCAGACCGTACTGATTTAGCCAGTATATCAAGGATTATCACATGGTTTAAGCCCACGGGCGTGTCATGGCCGTGTTAAATTAGTCAGTAGCTTCCCCGGTTTGAGGATATGGGCGTGCTTAAGGGTACACGGTTGTGTTCCAAGCCACACGGGCGTGTGAACCCTGCTTCAAAAATGAATTATTTGATTTAGTTTTGAAAGTTTTCAAACACGAGTTTAAGGCCTCGTAGGCCATTGTATTGTATATGTTGACTAAGAAAGTGAAATTTTTAAGCCAGAACGAAATTTTATAGCTCGTCAGTACATGTTCAAGTGAGTTCAAGCATAGTAATGTCTCGTATCCAGATCCAGTATTAGTCTTGGGTGCGGGGTGTTTTATTTGTTGGCCGATTGTGGAAAGCTTGAAGGGGGGATTTCGGTTTAGTTGCTAGGAGGTGAGTGTGCAGAAACTCCCCTAGGTCTCAGGCATTCTTCATTTTGGCATTTTCGGTCCTATAGGGTGAGTGCCGATTCTTGAAAAAGTCTTTTAGAGTTCTTTTTTTTTCTCTCATTCGTTCTTCCTACTTCTCCTTGTGCCAAATTTTGCAACCTCTAATTTTCATCTCTTTTGCTTCTTTGACATTTAGCCAAAATCAAAGTCACCATTCGAGCATCCCTTTTCTTCATCTTTTCACCTTTGATTATTTTGTTTTCATTAAATGAACCCTCTTCTACTTGTTTGTTGGACTTTGGTTTTCTTCTACTCATCTTTTTCCACCTTTCTTCCTTCTCTTCTTCTCAAAAGCCAAAACTCTCTTCTCCTCCACTTCTATCTTCTTTAGCTGAAACATATTTCCCACTCTTTTCTCTGTTTTGTTTCTACTCATTTTCACCATAGCTGAATCTCCTTGGTCATCACACTAATCTGATCTTACATTTTTACTGTTAGCCGAACATTGCGAAGCGAGGTGCTAGGAATCCTTGGCCAGGAAGTCTTTTCAATTGGTTTCTGTTGATTAAGGTAAGGGGATATCCTTTTGTTCCTTTCTTTATTTTCTCTCAACTCTATGTGGTCATAGCCAAATGGCTATTGTGTTTCAATAATTGGGTTTCGGCTAATCGCTTCTCTTTTCTCTCGTTTTGAACGCTTACTCCGGGAAACTCCAAAAGCTGAACGTTTTGAAGTCCAAATTCTAAAGATTGGTTGGTTTCTGAATCTTACCTTTCCATTAGGGTTTAAGGTAAGGAGCCTCTTTTGTTCTTTGTGTTGAGCCTTTATTCATTACTCTGTCATAATTCAACCCTTTCTTGGGAAATCTCTATTTTCGCGATAGCATAGTGTTGATCTAGATTTTTCTCCATGGATGCAAGTATCGGTCAAGCTGAGGAGGGGAGTGGACCCATAGTCTCCGCTCCTAAATTTAGAAGGCATGCTGTATCGGTAGTTCGAGACCATCCATCAAGTTATGGTAGAGAGCCGACGTCTGCCTGTGATAGGCAAATAGCCGTTATCCCTTCTAGTGAGAGCGTCGACGTAGAGGGTATAGTTTTATGCATTATCAGGTGTGTGTATACTCACACTTTATTGGTTAATTAATTCTTGTTAATAACTATGTTGGTTGAAAGCCAAAATAACTGTTTTGATAGTCGAGATACCCTCGTGGGTAAGGTTGGAGACACCGGGTAAGTCCCGCTATAACGATACTTTTGGGTTAATGTAAATGTGAGTTGACTATACGTTATACATTCAAAGTATGTTGCATTCATTTCAGTGTGTTAATATGTGCACGGGCTTGGGTTATGATGAAAAGGGGAAGTGTTACTTAGGGACTGTCACAGTGGTTTGGTACCACGGTGGGTTGGCCCCACATATCTTATTCAGTGACTATGTCTCAGTGGTTCAGTACCACGGTGGTTTGACACCACGTATATATATATTTCATCGACTTGTCTCAGTGGTTTGGTACCACAATGGGTTGGCCCCACATATATTAATTCGGGATTGTCGCAGTGGTTTGGTACCATGGTGGGTTGGGCCCACACACTTATTTAGTGACTCTGTCATAGTGATCTGGTATCACGGTGGTCTGGAACCACAGTGGCTCGGTGCCACGAGAGTTTGGCTAATTCAGGTGATGTAGAGGATGGAAAATTAGGTTGGGCTGGGCTGCATTGCATACATGTTTAATATGTTGTATTGTGTGGGTTAAGGCCGACGGGCATTCGTGGGCTTAAAGCCCATATTTCGTTTAAATGGGATTTACACACTGAGTCTGGTGACTCTCCCCTCTGTTTAACTTTGCAGGTAATCACTAGATCACTGACTTGGAGTCGAGGCGGACTCAAGGTTGCCATGCAATATTATCTAGTAATTTCATTTTCTCTATTTAGAATCACTGTTAATTTTGGGTTTTGGTGTTGTAATAAGGCCGCTATAACTTTAATTTTGGATTTGATTAAATGGTGATATTTTAAATTTTATAAATTGTCAAAAATGGGGTTTTTAGAAATTTTAAAACATACACAAATAGTTTTTTTAAAATGGTTAACGAAAGATGGATAAAAAGCAACAAATGGATTTAGAGATTATACTTGAAACCGCAACATCGTTTTCAACTGACAAGTTTTATGAAAATCCTTAAATTTGACTTTCAAAAAATAAACCTGACTTCGTAATTCAGTTCAAATTAAACAACTACTTTAAATTTTCTCTAATAAAAGAATGAAATGCCAAGTTTTTCCAAATTACGATATTTAGTTAGTTTTCCAAAATTTCCTTTCCCTGTAACATACCAGATTTGGTCGTAATGTATTGACCGGGTTTGGGGTGTTACAGGATCTTACATGTGCATTTTTCATGATCATGTGCATTTGAAAATTATTATTGTTAATGTTTGATTGTGCTATTGGTACCTCTATGAAATTGCCTGTAGAATGCTTAATACTTGTTTAGTCTCACACTAAGCTTGTTAAGCTCACCCCATTATCTCAACTTCTCAGGTAATGATCGAACTTAGGATTGGAATTGGCATGCATACATATGTTGGACTTTGGACTTTATTTCATTATACTATTTTAATTTAATTATATTTTTAGGTTATTTTATTATTATTCAGTTTTGATTGTAAAGTTTCTTTAAACTGTGGTTTGGGACTATTTGAGATTTTGGAGTTTTTCATGCATGCATGACACACATATTTGGTATAGATACATGGTTTCTATAATATGTTGAAATGGAATATGCATGAAATATGACTAAATTAATAATTTGACTAGTAATGGCACATTTCTAATGATAAGAAGATAAGAAAATGATTTTTCAAAGGCAACGCCGTCAGTAAGGTTTCACAGAAACTCACCTAATTCACTAATTTGACCTAAGCATGGTTGAACTAACTAAATGGACATTTTCCAAAGCTAACAATAGAGACCACAGTTTTATAAAAAGAAGTACTTGAAGGTTTTTAACTATCGTTAGGGTATGTTCGACACTAAGGTGTCCAATATGGCCTTCTCAATTCGACCATAATGTCTAGGCCGGGTTTGGGAGGTTACAGATCTCGTCATAAGTGTGTTACCGTCATAGGATATCCTTAATATCTTTTGAATAAATCCGTTCTTCTATTATGATCCTATATAATCTCATGGTAACCATTCAATCTTTCTTCATGAAAACTCAATTACTATCAAATAGTAATCAAATTGTTTATTACAAAGACAAACAACCCATGACCACATTTACTTTTCATCTATTATTTAATACCAACGAGAGGATATCATTTACTCATTTTTTTGGGATATTTATTCCACTATTATGATTGATGCTACATTCCCAACGTGACCGCTTGTGTGCGTGTACAGAAAATAAACAATTTTATAAATAATTTAAAAGCGCGGTTTTAACTGCAAGCATATGGTATCGATTTGTAATATTTATAAGTGTTACAATGGAACACTTTGAGTATTCCAAAGATCAAACCTAAGGGATTGCAAAATTGGTAAATGTGTTTTTCAAGTTAATTACAAGTTAAGAAATTACTAATCTAATTGAGTTGAAAATTATTAGTGCAACCAAATAAAATAAGAGTTGAATTATATCTAAATTAACAAATAAAAAATATCAAACTAACTTTTTTCATTTTTTACTAGAAATAATGCAAATGGATTGAAATGATCGCTGAATGAGTCATGGATTACTAACTAAGCTAATAAATCTATTATGATTATATTGTTTGTCAATCTTAGCTAGGAATCTCCTCCTAGTCTCATCATAAACTAAAAGATACTATAACAACCCAGTTTTCAATGGTGTCAAAAAATGCAATTTTCGGACCCCATTTTCGTAAACTAAGTCAGTAAATATTTTTATCCTATAGGTGAATTGAATTTCAAATAAGTATTTTAGTCGAATTAGTGATTAATTAAGGTTCGGGAACTAAATTGTAAAATCCAATCGCTATAGATTTTAATTAGAAAATGAATTGAAGACTTAAATTGTAATTAATAAAATGTTTAAAATAACAATTAGACCATTTTTATTCATAAGTTAGTGGTCGGTAAGTTGATATGATTGTTAATTAGATTAAAATAAGCTTAGTTTAATTAAAGTAAGATTAATTTACTTAATTAACATGTTAATATCACTATAAATAGTAAAATCTAATGGGAGGAGAGAGAACTTCATCTTCTCCACCGAATTGAAAAAAGAAAGAGAAAAGGTTTGATGCCATCAAAGGGTTTTGAAGCTTTAATCAACAAATTGGTTAGTGCAATTTAGTCCTTTTCTTGTAATTTTTATGTTTTTGAGGTCATGGAGCTAGATTTAGCTAGCTCATGTACCAATTTGTAAAACTTTTAAAGTTTTGAAAGATTTCATTTTTTAGAATTGAAGGTTTGAGATGTTAAATTGATAGCTTTTAAGCTTAGATGTGAAAAGTGACTAAATTGTAAAGCTAAATTGGTAGTTTGATGCATTAGGGACTAAAGTGAATATAATGTGAAATTGATTATAGAAGTAAAAAATAATATCTCCCTAATGGGTATTAGTGAAATTGGAACTCAATTTGAAGCTTTAAATCAAAAGTTAGGTTAGTCCCAATTTTAGTGGCTAAATTGAATAAATTATAAAATGTGTGTGATTTGTAATTGATTGTGAATTAAGCTGGAATTTAATATTATGTATTGTAGGATTAATATTTGTAGCTAAAGACGATGCGAGAACATTGAGAGGGAGATGAAAGATGAAAATCAACGATGAGTAACTCGAGTATTCAGTTTGTATTTTTATAATTCAAATCACTTCAATTATTGCATATTTATTCTGTTTTTCATGGTAAGATCATGAGGTGAGTTGAAATTGATTGGTTAAATTGAATTGATATGATTTTGGTTTATTATTGAGATAGATGACTAAATTGAATAGAATTGAAAATATTGTAACTTGGTGAAAATATGAAATTGACTTTGAATTGGGTTGATTCATGCTATGTTACATATGAATTGATGATTTGGTTTATGAATTGAAAATGATGAATTGTGAATTTGAGTTATGTTATGTATTGGATAATTGGTTATCCTATTAATTGTTTGGGCAAAATCCGATATAATTAGCATGCCATAGAATAGATTGAGTACGAGTTACTTTGACTATGTATCCGATATAACTCTATGGGCACAACTTTTACTTCTGTTATACCGATGAGTGCTGGGCATATTTTATTTACTTTGAATTGTTCGATGAGACATTGGGTGCTAAATTGGTGCGTTGGTTGGATCTGTGTATCCGTTTGAGTTTGAGTAAGGTTAATAGGGAATTAAAGTTCAAAGTTGAGAATGAAATACAAATTGAATTACTATTATGAAAGAGTATGTGAATCAGATTTATAAATTCGGGGAATTGATTTGAAAAATGAGACGAATTAATCAATTCGATTCAGAAAAATGATATGTTAATATGATTTATTCTATGTTAGTCAATTGAACAAGTATAAAAATGAATTGTATAGTATAATGACACATTATAACATAATATTTAGTACTCGTTTTGAACTGTATATTTGTAACACCCCTATACCTGACCCGAATATCGGATTAAGTATAAGAATGCCACATTGATTGTTAGAGTAAAAGAACATTTATGTTCTAACAATAGACAAAATACAATATACAAAATATTTTGATTTAACTATAATAACTGTATTGGTATTACGGTGTGAGATAAATTCAAATGAATCTTTCAAGTATCTATACAATTACAATAACTTGCTTATGAAAAACAAAGGCCAAGTATCGATACTGGCATGAAGTATCAGTACCATTGCTGTAGGTATCGATGCCTCTGTAATGCATCAATATCATTTTTTGCTTCGATTTTTTGAAAATTATCCAAAATATTGATATCTTTCACTAGAGTATCGATACTCTAGTATTGTATAGATACCAAAATGAGCTTCGTAGTTTTGGAAAAATCATATTAAATTCATTAGTATCGATACCAAGGTTAAAGTACCGACACTTGCCACTAAGTATCGATACTTTGACTACGGTATCAGTACTACAAGTTTAATTCATTCAATTATGTTTTGGTATATGTTTTGGTTGAATGGTTGTTTTTATGTTTGAAATTGTGGTGCTAGTGAGGGCATATTGGTTAGGCACATAGGTTGATTGTGAATTGGTATATTTTGGCTTGTTTTGGCACATTTTGAATAGGTTTAAAAGTTGGTTAATTCATAGCTTGGATTCTAAGTTTTGTTATGTGAAATAATGTATATTTTAAGGTGTTTTTGGGCACGCATAGCTTGAGATATGGTCTGGCGCACAACCGTGTGTCCCACACGATTGCATGACATGGCCATGTGACCTCTTTAATTTTTAGTGTAGGATGTCCACACAGTCTTATAGAGTTACACAGCCTGGCGACAAGGTCGTGTGGCCCTGAGTTACACAGGCACAAGTTTTTTTACAGTTTGGCCACATGACCATGTTCTTGAGCCACACAGGTTGAGTCTTGTCACACATCCTAGCCACACGGCCGTGTGACCCCTGTTTTTAATTTTTACTTAAAATTTTGTAAAAGTTTCATTGTAATCCAAAATTTTTTTCGATTTGTTTTAAACATTTCGTAAGCTCAATTTAGGTCATGATTTGATTGAATATCATTAAAAGGAATGGTTATGATTGCTTATTTGTTTTTGATTGATATTATGAAACCTGTCCAAGGTTTAATGTCGTAATGCCTTATATCTCGGATGGGCGATCAGACTAGGTATAGGGTGTTACATTTCAGTATAGTAATACCCATGGTCTGGTATTGCAATACCACTGTAGATGGCCTTGATTCTCTGCATTTTAACATTGTCAGGGGTTTCATGAATTCTATGCTTCGATATCGTAATACCCTATTCTCGATGATGTTTTCTTCACGTTTGGGCGATTATCGACTTTCTACACCACTCAACCACATTGTTAGGTTCCTCATGGCATGATTGGCCAATTTGGGTCTAAAAAGTGGCTTAAAACTAATAAAAACAATTTATTAACAACAAAACTAAAAATTGACAAAAACATATAAAAGACACTTAAATTGTTTGAGAATAAGTTCCTAAGTGTATTAGACAGCCTAATTTTACGACATATCAACTAGCAACTGAAGTTGTTTGTTTTATTTGCCTTGGCTGACTTTTTGATCTATGTCCTACTGTAGGAGATGAATACCTGGAACCCTTGAAGTCTCTACTTCTTTTTGATGACGTGGAGGCTTAGAACTAATGGTCATTCCCTTTCCAAAACTCATTTCTTTCTGTCTATTCAAACCTTTTTCAATTCTTTGTGCTCTTTCAAACAATACAGAAAAATCTTGCAAGTTTAGAGTAATGACAAGAACAAAGATTTCTTTATTCAGTCCCCACTCAAATCTACTGCACATCCTAGCCTCAATAGCTACAAATTCACTGGCATATTTACTCAGTTTGACAAATTTTTTTTTGTACTATGCCACCGTCATATTATTTTGCTTTAGATCAAGAAATTCCCGTTTCTTCTTTTCCAGATATAGTTGGCCTATATACTTCTTTCTAAATTCAGCTAGGAAGAAATTCCAATTAATTCTTTCTGTTGGATTTACACTTCGAACGGTTATCCACCATTAATATGCTTAACCTTTTAATAACGACACTGTACATCTCAAATTTTCTTCTTCATTATATTTTAATTTTTCAAATACTCTTTGAGTGTTTTTCAACCAATAGTCAGACTTGGCTGGATCATCCTCTTTCTTTCCCTTAAATTCTTCAACCCCATATTTTCTGATCTTCTCAAGAAGAGATCACTGACTAAAAGAAGATGGCCCAGTTTGTGGAATAGTAGTAAGAAGGGAAGGTGGAACTGTGGGAGCAGTACCTTTTCTCATAAATTGTTAAAGAAGTTGATTCAATGTCTGAACGAATGCCATAGGAGTTGGCATTTCACCTCTAGATGGTACTTGTTTTGCTTCAGTGTTGTTATTATTTCATATTCTTGTTCTCTATTAGATCCCAAATTTATCGGTTCTCCGACTCATTCTATACTTGGGAGGCACGTCTGTTTCTCTCTCTGTTCATATTGGAAGCTCTACTCTCTACTTTTTTATTTGTTTTGCAACACCCCAAAATCGGTCCAAACATCACGACCGGATCTGGCATGTCACTGGAAAGGAGTTTTATAAAATATCGTGAACTTCAAAAAACATCCAGTTATTATTCTTAGTCTTGTGTTTCAAATGAGAACTCACTGTTCGTTTAGGTTATAATTTAAATCGTCGAATCTTAGTGCTTAGGTGACTTTTGAAAACACATGCTATTACACCTCATCAGGTTAGGGAATTTGCCGAAAGAAAATCCATTTATAGAAGAGAATCGTTAGTTAAGTTGAATGAAAAACTTTATTCGCGTTTAGGTGAAAACATCATATTAATTAACTAATGTGTAAAGTGTTTAAAACTTTAAATAGAATATTGAAACCAGATTAATAGTGGCCTTATTGCAACATAAAATCCCAAAAATTTGAAGATAAAATAAAGTTCTAATTTTAAAAAGAAGAAACCGTGCATGGCCACCTCGTAGTCCTCTCCGGCCCAGTCCATTGCACTATTTATTACCTACAAAATGTTAAGCAACGAGGGTGAGTCGAAAGGTTTAATGTGTAATTTCCTATACCATTACTGGGCCTAGCCCATCAACTTATCGTCTGGGCCTTAGCCCCTTTTTACGCCCACTTTAGCGAAACCCTTACAAAATCAAATCTTGAGCCTTAGCATTATAACACAGAATAACAGATTTAAAATGCACAATGATGCATAACCCAGCCCAACTTAAATTTCCATCCGCTACACACCACCCGTTCCTGCCAATCACACCAGTGGGGATTTCTACAATCGACCCTCCATCTGCTACACACCATCGATGGCAGTTGCTGCAGCCATCTGCTCATCGCCCTTAATACGTGGCCTAGCCACCAAAATCATAATGTGACGTAGTTACTGGAGTATGTGGTAGAGCCACTCGAATTAACAATGTGACAAAAGTCACCGGAGTATGTGGCGGAGCCACCCGAAACACTGCCCCTTTTAACATAATCATATCCCCATGCCCATGCAACATGCGATCAATGAATGCAACATATCATATACTATCCCATGGCATACTTAAGATGTTCATGTATACACATAATCATATTCGACAATCATTATTCAGCATACTCAGAGAATGAACGTACCTAGTCTCACGAACTTTACCCTTTCAGGGTATATAATGGCTATTACTGCGTTTTCGGCTTATCAACCCACATACATAATCCAATTAATAACATACAAAGAAGGTGTGGAAATTACACACCTGTAAACACGAAGAACTATGCTATCGATCCCGTTAACAACTTCACTCACAGGGATCACAATGATCTATTTATCCCTCTCAGAAGCCAGCCCACAACCTGGTGGCCAGTCACGAATGGCTGAAATAGCTCGCTTCTTGAACTTAGGGGTAGGGACTACGAGTCCAACCCCCTCCTTTTTTTGAATTTGATTCCATGGAAGAGATCTTGGTCAGAAGACCGAGTTAAAGCATTGAATAAGATAAGGGTATGATTATATGTTTAACCGAAGAGATTTCCTTACCTAGATCGACAGAATACTGATAGCTTCCTGCTTTGGTTATGAGATCGGTTGAGTACCTATATAAATACCATGTAAAAATTGGTTCTCCAAGAAGGATTGAATCCAAGAAGTGACCCTTTCGGCCAACCAAACAAACAGAAACCTCTTATAGCCTATTCGGCTACCAACACTTACCAACACCCTCTTAGAAACAGGCCACACAAAGAAAAGATGATGAAGATATGTCCTTCTATCACTGACCAACGCCCATGAACACGAGTCAATCTCTTCGATTAGCCATAACAAAAAGAAAGAGAAGTGAAAATGATAACGAAAGCGAAGAAGATCCCTTATCAAACAAGAGTGTACCACTTAAACGTTCTACGATCGGCTATCAAGAAAGTCGATAGAAGGGTGCATGTTTGGCTAAAGCAGAAAAAGAAATCAAAGAGAAGGAATGGCGATGAATGGTGATTTGGTCAAGAGAAAGAAATGAGGTATGGAATTTGGCTTTAGTGATTATCAAACAAAACAACCCCAAGGAAGGAAATGAGAGGTGGGTTTTCGGCTATGAAAACAAACAGAAGAAATATGGAGCACAAAAAAGGGAAAAGAAAACAATGGGTGCTACGGCTTGAGTAGAAAAAAAAACAAAACAAAAAGAAAAAGAAAAGAACTTGTGATAACTCGGCAAGGGTTGAAAGCTTGGGGAAACAATGAAGTAATTGAGAAAATAAGGAGAAAAGAAGAAGAAAAGAATGCCCAACTAGTTTCGGTTAACCAAAGAGGAAATGCTCAAGTAGTAGCTTCAGAAATTTACACAAACAGAGTAGGAAAATGTGCTAAAAAAAGAGCACACCAAAATGAAGAAATGAAACCCTTAACACACACCCACTTTGCCAAAAGCATACAAAGTTTTGGCACCTACCCCTCCATCAAGGCTGAATGCCTAAACCTCCTTACACCACTCAAAATTTCGGCTAAGACACTACTCACCCCACTTCCCATGCTTCCTCGATGATTTTCTCCTAAATCTCCTCTCCTCCACTCATTCGATTTAGTTTGAATATTTCAAACTCCCCAAATAGCTCTCCACCTCTTATTTGAATTGCTTGACCAAGTCTTCCCTCTCTCCTCCAGAGATTGATTACCATCCAAGTACCTCCATTGCTGAGCCAAAAAAAGAGAAAATAATGCTCCCTTACGCTACTTGAGAGATTCGAACCCTCTCCCTCTCAGCTTCCCTTGTGACGCCACCTCCCTGCATGTTAGGTGGCATCTCCTCTCCACTTTACTACTCTAATTCTTGTGTCATCAAACACAAACAAAAACCCTTGAAGCCTGACCCAAACAGTTTCCTCCCTTTAAAGTACCAAAACTTAAAATTTTACCAAGGCTTTTACTCAGCACCGAGCCTTCCCGGGGACCCTAACCACACTCATACAACATACAAAGCATACCAAGCACACAGATACAAAGTAAATGCAATGCCCCTAAATCTTGGATGTTACAGTTCTACGCCCCTTAAAGAAATTTCGGCCTCAAAATTACCTGGTTAAAAGATATGAGGGTGTTGCGGACGCATAACCTCCTCTGGCTCCCACGAGGCTTCCTCTAAATAGTGATTCCGCCACAAAAAATTAACCAACAGAATAGATTTCCTTCTCAGGACCTTGACGTCTCGAGCTATGATTTGCACCAGTTCTTCTTCAAAGGACAAATCTGGTCTCACCTCAATTTCCTCTACTGGCACAACATGAGACAGATCTGAACGGTAGCACCTCAGCATTGAAACATGGAACACATCATGAATCTATTTCAATTTCAAAGGTAACTCCAGTTGATACGCCACTGGTCCCATATGTTTCAAAACCCGATAAGGCCTGATAAACCTGGGACTTAGCTTGCTCTTCCAACCAAACCTCATCACCTTCTTCCACGGTGAGACTTTCAAGAAAACCTGATCACCTACTGCAAACTCTATCCCCTTTTGCTTCAAATCGGCATATGATTTCTCCTATCGGATGCCTCCTTCAATCTAGCCTTAATTAACTTAACCTTCTCCTCCGTATCTGCAACCAATCCTGGACCCAAAATCTGGTGTTCACCCAATTCTGTCTAATAGGTAGGTGTACGACACCTCCGTCCATATAATGCTTCATAAGGCGCCATCCGAATACTCGATTTGTAGCTGTTGTTGTATGCGAATTTTGCCAGAGGTAGAAATTCTTTCCAACTCCCCCTAAAGTCTATGACAGACCCTCTCAACATATCTTCCAAGATCTGAATTACTCTCTCAAATTATCCATCAGTCTGTGGATGAAAAGCTATGCTGAATTCTAATCTTGTACCTAGTGCTTGATGTAGCGCCTTTCAGAAACATGACGTAAACCTAGGGTCTCTATTCGATATGATCGATACTGGTACCCCATGCAACCTCACAATCTCTGCCACATACAGCTTAGCCAACTTCTGTAGAGAGTAGTCTACACGAACAGGTAGGAAATGGGCAGACTTCGTCAACCGATCCACAATCACCCATATCGGATCCTTCTTAGTAGGCGTAAGAGGTAGTAGCCCACTAAAAAAATCCATAGTGATCCTCTCCCATTTCCATTGTGGAATCTTCACTGGCTACAATAACCCTGATGGCAACTGATGCTCCGCTTTTACCTGCTGACACGTTAAACACTTTCTCACAAACTCTGTAACTTTTCACTTCAATCCAGGCCACCAGAACTATTCATGTAGATCCCGATACATCTTACTCCCTCAGGATGCATAGCGTAAGGGCTACTATGCGCTTCCTAAAGAATCATTTGCGTCAACTCCACATCCTTTGGCATGCAAACCTTCTCGCGAAAACACAGAACCCCATCACCGTTTACACTGTAATCCTTTACCCCCACCATTTTGTACTTACAGAAGTCGAGCGCTCAAGACATCATCCGATAGTTGCTTTTCTTTAATCTGATTCACCCACATCGATTTCACTTGAAGCTCAGCTAATAGACTTCTATCATCATACAGGCTGAGATAGGCAAATATTGCCCTTAAATCTGACATTGTATTCTGACTTAACGCATCTGCCACCACGTTAGCTTTTCTCGGATGGTATTCAATCGAGCAATCGTAATCATTCAGTAATTCAATCCACCTTCATTACCTCAAATTCAACTCCTTCTGAGTAAGGAGGTATTTCAAACTCTTGTGGTCGGTGTAGATGATGGACTTCTCCCCATAGAGGTAATGTCTCTAGATTTTCAGATCGAGCACCACTGCAGCCAATTCCAAGTCATGCGTGGGATAGTTACTCTCATGTGGTCTTACCTACCGAGATGCATACGTAACCACCTTCCCCTGCTGTATTAACACACATCCTAACCTTGTGTGAGAAGCGTCACAATAAACCACGAACTCTTTACCGGCCTCAGGCTGAATCAATACTAGAGCCTCTGTCAAAATCCTCTTCAACTTCTCAAAACTTTCCTGTTGCTTGTCAGTCCAAACAAAAGGTACCCCTTTCCTCAAAAACTTGGTTAAAGGTGCCGCAATTAATGAGAACCCTTCAATGAACTTTCGGTAATACCCAGCCAGACTAAGAAAACTCTGAATCTCTACTACAGACTTAGGTGGTTTCCAATCTAACACCGCTTCAATCTTTCGGGGGTCAACCCTAATCCATTCTGCAGATACCACATGACCCAGAAAAGTAACCTCCTTCAACCAGAACTCAAACTTGCTAAATTTGACAAACAATTACTTTTCCCTCAAAATCTGTAAGACCAGTCGAAGATGCACATCATGCTCCTCTCCCGGCTTTGAATAGACCAGGATGTCATCTATAAACACTACGATGAACCGATCCAGATAGGGTTGGAAAACCCAGTTTATCATATCCATGAACGCAGCTGGTGCATTCGTCAACCCAAATGACATCACTAGGAACTCATAGTGACCATAGCTAGTACGAAACGCCGTCTTATGAATATTCGTTTCCTTAACCTTAAGCTGATGGTATCTTGACCTCAAATCTATTTCGAAAAGACCGAAGCTCCCTTAAGTTGATCAAACAAATCGTCAATCCTCAGCAGCGGGTACTTGTTCTTAATCGTCAACTTATTTAACTGGCGGTAATCAATGCACATACACATGGACCCATCCTTCTTCTTCACAATAGCATCGGTGCCCCCACGGAGACACACTAGGTTAGATAAAACCACGATCCAATAGCTCTTAAATATGAGCTTTGAGTTCCTTCAGCTGCTTTGCCGCCATCTTATAAGGAGAGAGTGATACTGGAGCCGTACCCGGAAGTAGTTCAATCCCAAACTCCACTTCATGATTCGGAGGCAACTCGAAAGTTCCTCAAGAAAGATATCCACGAATTCCTTAACTGTCTTGACCTCATTAACAGTCACTTCCTTTGCATCCAATACACTTATAAAAGTTAGAAATGCCTTGCATCCCTTCCGAACCATCTTATCAGCCCTTAACGCGGAAACCACGTTAGACAAATAGTTCCTTCTTTCTCTTATCACAACTATTTCTTTGTCCTCTGGGGTTCTCAACACCATCCGCTTAGTTGCGTAATCCAATTTAGCATGATGTTTTACCAACCAATCCATGCCTAAGATGAGATCAAACTCCCCGAAAGGTAATTCCATCAAGTTGGCCAGAAATACTACTCCTTGAGTTTCTAGAGGCACATCTCTAAACAACTTGTTCACCACTACCGATTTTCCTAACGGGCTAACTACCATCGTTTCTCTAGCAGCAATTTCAGATTCTATACTTAAAGTCTCAGGTACACTACATGCAACATAGGTGTGGGTCGAGCCAATATCAATCAAAGCAAGAAATGGCTTATCAACTATAAGAAACGTACTGGTTATGACGTCCGGTGCGTCGCCATCCTCTCGCCGACGAGCTACATAAACTAGACCTGATTGCCTTGCGTCTGCATTACTGACACCCCTGGCTGGTGTCCCATAACCCCAACCAAAACTGTTTCATCTACTAACCGGACCACGACCCCTCGGCGGTTGCTGCCCACCTCTTCTAAACTGATTAAAACTCTAACCTGCTAGATGCCCCTTGTCCATCTCTTATGGACAGTTCCTAATTATATGATCCTTAGATCCACATTTGAAACATCCCCCAGTTCTTTTCCAACATTCTCCCAAATGCATTTTCCCACATTGAGCACATGGACGAAACTGATCCACTGCGGCAGTGACAAAACTCGAGCAGGCCCATCCAACCTAGGCCTCTTCTGGAAACCCCCAAATGACCCCGACGATCCAAAACTTCTCTTATTTTTAACTCGATCTTTATCCCTATTTTGTCTCTCGGTCCGCTTTACTTCCTCGGCTATTTTAGCCTTTTCGACCAACATGACAAAATCCCTCTCTCGCTGCAGAGCTATTAATACCCTCAACTCATCCCGCAGCCCATCTTTAAACTGCACGTAACGCTCATAATCAGTTGCCACTATTCCCCAGCGTAACGGCTCAAGCGCAGAAATTTTACCTCATACTCAACTATAAATTTTCCCCCTTACACCAAATTCAGGAATGCTTTCCTCTGAGCATCCACATAGCTTGCCCCAACGTATTTTCCTTGAAATATCATCTTGAAGTAATCTCAGTTAATCCGATCTACTGGAGTACCCTCTCTAATGGTAAGCCACCACTGATATGCCTCATCCCGAAGAAGTGACATTGCCCCCTTCAGTTTCTCTTTCGCCGTGCAGTCTAGGTCATCCATAATCCTCTCGACTGCCTCTAGCCAATACTCAGCGATATTTGGGGCCACTCCAGAGATACCCCCTAAACATTGCAGCTCCGTTTGCTCGAAGTCGCTCAGGAATAGACTTTCGAGATGCTGCCCTAGTGCTTGCCCCATCAACTCTCTCCAACGCATGCAGTATTGCTTGAGACAGGGCATCATCCCCTCCAGTTCTATCTTGCGTTCCCACGTCTGCCACAGGTGATGCTGGCACTTCCACTTCAGGCTAATTCCCAGTTTCTAAGAACTTAGCCTCCACATTTCGGCCCCTACCATGGCCTTGTGCCACACGTCTGCGTCCTCTAGCACTCGTGTCTATCGTATCATTTTAATCTGTTTTACAAATTTTATGCATTGGCTTTCTTTTCACTTATTGATTAGAGAGTAGTTTTATGCGAATAGAGTTATAAGTAGTTTTTCACAAAACACGTATATATCTATAGGTTTTTATCTCTAGAGTATGGTTTCTTAATTCTAACATCCATAGCAATACACAATATGTATATTCACCTTATACAAGTCACCTAACAATCAAAAGACTTACCTTACAGACTTGGGCCAGAGACTCAGGTGCCATGCTTCCAAAGAACATGTACATATATATTTTCTGTCTAAACCATCTTTTAGAAAACATTTTGAACCCAAAACCCAAGGTCGAGCTTTGAAAACTTGGCTCTGATACCAAATTGTAACACCCAAAACCCGGTCCAAACATCACGACCGGATCTGGCATGTCACTGGAAATTAGTTTTATAAAATATTGTGAACTTTAGAAAACATCTAGTTATTATCCTTAGTCTAGTGTCTCAAATGAGAACTCACTGTTCGTTTAGGTTATAATTTAAATCGCTGATTCTTAGTGCTTAGGTGACTTTTGAAAACACATGCTATTACACCTCATCAGGCTAGAGAATTTGCCGGAAGAAAATCCATTTATAGAAGAGAATCGTTAGTTAAGTTGAATGAAAAACTTTGTTCGCGTTTAGGTGAAAACATCATATTAATTAACTAATGTGTAGAGCGTCTAAAACTTTAAATCAAATATTTAAACCAAATTAATAGTGGCCTTATTACAACATAAAATCCTGAAAATTTGAAGAAAAATAAAGTTTTAATTTTAAAAATAAGAAATCGTGCATGGCCACCTCGTAGTCCTCTCCGGCCCAGTCCATTGCGCTATTTATTACCTGTAAAATGTTAAGCAACGAGGGTGATTCAAAAGACTCAGTGTGTAATTTCCTATACCATTACTGGGCCTAGCCCATCACCTTACCGTCTGGGCCTTAGCCCCTTTTTACGCCCACTTTGGCGAAACCCTTACAAAATCAAATCTTGAGCCTTAGCATTATAACATAGCATAACAGATTTAAAATGCAAAATGATGCATAACCCAGCCCAACCTAAATTTCCATCCGCTGCACACCACCCGTTCTTGCCAATCACACCAGTAGGAATTTCTACAATTGACCCTCCATCCGCTACACACCATTGATGGCAGTTGCTGCAGCCAGTTGCCCATAGCCCTTAATACGTGGCCTAGCCACCAAAATCATAATGTGACGTAGTCACCGGAGTATCTGGCAGAGCCACTCGAATTAACAATGTGACAAAAGTCACCGGAGTATGTGGCAGAGCCACCCGAAACACTACCCCTTTTAACATAATCATATCCCCATGCTCATGCAACATGCAATCAATGAATGCAACATATCATATACTATCCCATGGCATACTCAAGATTTTCATGTATACACATAATCATATTCGACAATCATTATTCAGCATACTCAGAGAATTAACGTACCTGGTCTCATGAACTTTACCTTTTAAGGGTATATAATGGCTATTACTGCATTTTCGACTTATCAACCCACATACATAATCAAATTAATAACATACAAAGAAGGTGTGGAAATTACACACCTGTAAACAAAAAGAACTATGCTATCGATCTCGTTAACACCTTCACTCGTAGGGATCACAGCGATTTATTTATCCCTCTCAGAAGCCGACCCACAACCTGGTGGCCAGTCACGAACGACTGAAACAGCTCGCTTCTTGAACTTAGGGGTAGGGACTGTGAGTCCAACCCCCTCCTTTGTTTGGCTAGAATTTGATTCCATAGAAGAGATCTTGGTCAGAAGACCGAGTTAAAGCATTGAATAAGATAAGGGTATGATTATACGTTTAACCAAAGATATTTCCTTACCTAGATCGACAGAATACTGATAGCTTTCGGCTTTGGTTTTGAGATCAGTTGAGTACCTATATAAATACCATGTAAGAATTGGTTCTCTAAGAAGGATTGAATCCAAGAAGTAACCTTTTCGGCCAACCAAACAAACAGAAGCCTCTTATAGCCTATTCGACTACCAACACTTACCAACACCCTTTTAGGAACAGGCCACACAAAGAAAAAGATGATGAAGATACATCCTTATATCACTGACCAACGCCCATGAACACAAGTCAATCTCTTCGATTAGCCATAACAAAAAGAAAGAGAAGTGAAAACGATAACGAAAGCGAAGAAGATCCCTTACCGAACAAGAGTGTACCACTTAGACGTTCTATGATCGGCTATCAAGAAAGTCGACAGAAGGGTGCATGTTCGGCTAAAGCAGGAAAAGAAATCAAAGAGAAGGAATGACCATGAATGGTGATTCGGTCAAGAGAAAGAAATGATGTATGGAATTCAGCTTTAGTGATTATAAAAAAAAAAACAACCCCAAGGAAGGAAATGAGAGGTGGGTTTTTGGCTATGAAAACAAACAGAAGAAATATGGAGCACGAAAAAGGGAAAAGAGAACAATGGGTGCTACGGCTTGAGTAGAAAAAAACAAAATAAAAAGAAAAAGAAAAGAACTTGTGAGAACTCGGCAAGAGTTGAAAGCTTAGGGAAACAATGAAGTAATTTAAAAAATAAGGAGAAAAGTAGAAGAAAAGAATGCCCAACTCGTTTCGGTTAACCAAAGAGGAAATGCCCAAGTAGTAGCTTTAGAAATTTCGACAAACAGAGTAGGAAAATGTGCTAAAAAAAGAGCACACCAAAATCGAAGAAATGAAACCCTTAACATACACCCACTTTGCCAAAAGCATACTAAAGTTTCGGCACCTACCCCTCCATCAAGGTCGAATGCCTAAACCCCCTACACCACTCAAAATTTTGGCTAACACACTACTCACCCCACTTCCCATGCATCCTCCTTGATTTTATCCTAAATCTCCTCTCCTCCACTCATTCGATTTAGTTTGAATATTTCAAACTCCCCAAATAGCTCTCCACCTCTTATTTGAATTGCTTGACAGAGTCTTCCCTCTCTCCTTCAAAGATTGATTACCATCCAAGTACCTCCCTTGCCTGAGCCAGAAAAAAAGAAAATAATGCTCCCTTGTGCTACTTGAGAGATTCGAACCCTCTCCCTGATAGCTTCCCTTGTGACGCCACCTCCTTGCATGCTAGGTGGCGTCTCCTTTCCACTTGACTACAATTCTTGTGTCATCAAACACAAACGAAAACCCTTGAAGCCTGACCCAACTAGTTTCCCCCCTTTAAAGTACCAAAACTTAAAAATTTTACCAAGGCTTTTACTCAACCACGAGCCTTCCCGGGGACCCCAACTACACTCATACAACATACAAAGCATACCAAGCACACAGATACAAAGTAAATGTAGTGCCCCTAAATCCCGAATGTTACACGTTTCTTCTCTTGATCTATTTGACATCTTCAAATTTTTTCTATAATTCAAAAATTCAAAGTTTAATAACAAAATCCCATCTCATCACAGTAGTATATCCTATTTGGCATGTACAACTAGACCCATTTTCAACCCAAGAATAAGAAAACCTAGGCTTTGATAGCAATAAATGTAACACCCTTATACCTGACCCGACTATCGAATTAAATATAGGAATGCCACTTTGATTGTCAGAGTAAAAGAACACTTATGTTCTCACAATAGACAAAATACTATATACAAAATATTTTGATTTAACTATAATAACTTTATTGGTATTATGGTGTGAGATAAATTTAGATGAATCTTTCAAGTATCTCTACAATTAAAATAACTTACTTATGAAAAATAGGGGCCAAGTATCGATACTGGCATGAAGTATCAATACCATTGTTGTAGGTATCGATAACGCTATCAAGTATCGATACCATTTTTAGCTTTAATGTTTTGAAATTTATCCAACAAATTTGGTAGTATCGATGCCATTGAAGAAGTATCGATACCAAAATGAGCTTTGAAGTTTCAGAAAAATCAGATTAACTTCATTAGTATCGATACAAAGGTTGAAGAATTGGTACTTGCCACTAAGTGTAAAAATCCATATTTCATGTAAATTTGATAAAACATTAATAGACAATTTAAAACCTCAAAAAAAAAAAAAAAACTAAGTCATATCTTAAATATATGTTGATAAAAGTAATATTTTGAATCAATACGGTTGAATATATCAACTCGTACATTTTAGTTTTAATTAATTTCTAAGTTTACATGTATTGCATATGAATTTATGTGTTTAATTTTTAATTATTGTTACCGATATTATTAATGACAATTTCTCTTAATTTTCAAATAATATACAAATTAGGAACTATATAAGAACATAAACTATAATGTAAATTTACGATTGATAATAATGCACATGTTAATCGAGTTAAGAGTCAATTCGCTTATCGATTAGTTTTCTTAAAAGCTACTTGATTAATTATGTCTATCTCTATTTTTAAATTTAATTTATTAATATGTGGAAAATAAAAGAGTGATTTTCTCAAGTTTTAATAAAACCAAGTTTCATACATAATCTTAATCAAATACTAATTTATGTAGTTTTTAAAACTTGATGTCATGTAAGCAATTCATGCAAATTAGAATGAAAAATTCCCAAAGTAAAGTCCCATACTACAGTCCATACTCAAACTTATTACAGTCCTAAAATAACAAAATATCAAAATAAAATGTAATTACTTTAATTTAAAAGGAATCCCGAGAAACTCATCTAAATGACATCATCAAATCCTAACTTCTGGGTTATTTGTAAAATCAGAAAACTAAAGGGGTGAGCTTTTAAGCTCAGTGTGAGTCTTAAATCAAGTATTAAGCAAGAATTTAATATACAAATCAAAATAATAATGAGCACATACTTATCATATAACATAATCAATTTTATGCAAATGATCATGGCAATGCAATCTTTGTAAAACGATTATGCAAATTTTTATAAAACATCCTACCCATCACCACTACACTCCAAAATCGAGTTCCCAGAACTGATCCATCCAAACACTCCTATTTGTGGGAAAGCCACCAGTAATGTAGATAGTGTTGCCAGTAATATGGTCGAGCCACCCGTAATGCAGATAAACTACTAGTAATGCAGACAAGCTGGCAATATTATGGTCAAGTCACCAGTGATATAGATAAACTGCCAGTAATGCAGACAAGGCTGCCAATACTTTCTCCTTTCACATGTCCTACCCCATGCATGTGATATAGGCACAATAAACATATTTTCACTTATTACAAAATAACACTTTAGGCATGTAATTCATGCTCATAGAATCATTTAACACTTTGATATAACATAGGCATGTTTTGACATGCAAATCATTTTTTATCACAATGTATCAAAACATCATATTTTTAACAATCATAAATAATCATATATGCCACCATACCATATATCATGAGAATGAGATCAACATGCTATTCAAATTAGCAATAAGCATAACCATACAACATGTTTTCACAAAATAGTTTGTATGGAATCCCTTACTTGTATAGTCCATTTTGACGGATTCAATCTCCCATTTTTGAATACTTAAAGTATTCGCACAAAACAATAACCAAGTAATAAAATTTATCCTAGAATTTTTTTAACGATATTTATATATCTTACAATAAGTTAGACCTACACCTGATAGTAGATCCGATGTGAAACTCTACTCTAACGAACGTTTACACTCAGATTTTAGCCAAAGGAATACCGATTTTTTATCAAGTGACTTTCAATTATAATCGTCCTTTTTAAACACTTTTTTATTACACATTAAAATCACATCATCCATTTAAAATTACTCTTATGATAATCGTTCGTACGATGGTCTCGTTTCCAAAACTAAGAGCTTTCAGAAATGGTATTGATCGACCCTTCATTAAAAATAAAGTAAAATATATTAATACACGAGGGAAAAATTACATTATATGTCTTATAGACTTTCAGCCCAAAAAAAAAAAGTAGGGAAGAAAATAGTAATTTTCGTTCCACTACCACTTACCTTGATTCGATTGAATCGGAATAGAAGATGGATCACTGAGGGTCTTGAGTTGAAGAGGAGATTGGATCTAATGTAATCGATCACTTGGAAAAGTGAATCAAGTGCAATAATAATAACATGAAATTAAAATAATTTACAAAATTATTGAAAAAAGAAAAGAAAAGAGGTTTCATTTACTATAGATAGTTGAAGAAATAAAAAATCGATGAAGAAAGGAGAAAAATTGCTAATAACTGGTGGAGGAGCGATGGCAGTGGCGACGGTAGTGGTGATGGTTTGGTGAGGAACCGATAGAGGACGAGGAGAGAAGAGGTCTCGACACTTGAGAGAAGGTGGAGAATATTTAAGAAGAAAAAGAAGATAAACTAATAAAGAAATCAAGAGAGAAAGATGGTATAATTGATGGTGGTGTAAGTTGGTGGTGACGGTGGTGATTGGTGGTCCCAGGGGCGGCGTTGGAAAAAATAAAGGAGAGGAGCGACGACTATGAGGAGGTCCAGTAGTGTGTGTTGGTTGCACAGCTGATATACAAGTCGTGCAAGTATACAAGTCTAACAAGTAATAAAGTGATGACTGAGATAATCTCCATAAGCATTAGATATGTATAATTTGGTTGAGTTATTATAGTTAAGTTTGATTAATGCTAAAGCAAAATAATAAGAAGAATGCAGTAGAAAAATGAGAGAATGATGATGTATAAAATGTGCAAAAAAAAAAACAAGTAAACGGAATAAGAATGGCACGAAAAAATCATTACGAAAAAGGGTTGAGGAACTAAAATATTGATTAAGACGGCTGGGAACCTTCACTAACTATTAATGGCACAACAAAGTCATGAATATTCTGCTGCTCAATAGTTTTCTATAGTAGTCTACTTCTCTTGAGAACAAGACCTTGGGTTACCTCCGTTAGGGTACTATATGTCTATAGGCTTTAAGTTTGGCTATCACTAATATTTCTACCTTCTTTCGTATGAGGCAAGGCTCTATGTCTAGAGGTTGCTACGAATAAGTGATTAATCATTCACGCATATCATCCAACTTCTATCTAGTTAACCTAACCCTATCATGATTAAGTTATCTTTATAAACTTTCCGCACATTCGTTAATGTACAACCTGCATATAATAAGAAATACCATTGAATAAACATGTAGAACAAACCAAAATTAAACTTTAAACATTAATAGAAATAAAGGTGTCATTAAAGTTATCCAGAGCCTAAGAGATTTAGCTCATGGTTGGGAAAATAAAGTTTTAGTTTAATACGAAAACCAACATCCTCAATAACAATTAATCTTTAAAAGAAGCACGATAAGAAACAAAGAAGGAAATATGAGATGACAGCTTTTGCCTATCCATCTCTCAACATAGGTGGTATAATGTCCTGTGGCTGCCAAAGGTGATTGAAGCCATTTTTCTCCTTCTGTCATCCTCGTTGTTGGCCCCTACTCGATACTCTTTGTTTCGTCGAAAGCTGTTTGCCTTAATTAGGGTTCCCTGCTTAGCTTTTCTAAGTTTCACCTTCTAGGGTAGGTCCTTCAGCCCATGATCATTCCTCTATTTTCCAGGTAGATATATCTAGAACATGTACACGTGGGGCCAAGAATGATACGCGTTAAGTGCTGACTAGGCATCTTCCCAGAATTGCCACGACATTTGTGTTGGCAGATTGTCCATACTTTGCCACAGAAAACCTTCAACCTTTACTCTTTTCTTCTACGCTCTGCACCTGTCAAACAATCACCAGACAAATCCCTCCCACAAACGGTTAAAAGCAACATGTAATAACAATTAAATGTAATACAAGCTTTTCTATACAATGCTTTAAAAATTCCAATAAAGTATCTTAAAATGAAACTAAAAACACTTAAGTATAAACAACTAACTAAGTCTAAGGGCATAAAATAAAAATCTTTTCAAGATTTATCACACCTCCAAACCTGAGTCATTTCTTGCCTTCAGCGAAGAATGCATGAATGCAAAAATTGCCACGACAAACATAATCACTTTTGTTTTGCCAGGCCATTTAGAGAGCCTTTTATACTTCTGTTCTTAGAAATCTTCTATGTTGAAAAATTTGTTCAAGTTTCATAAGTTTGTTTAACAAAGGTAGTGCAAAAATATTAACCTAAAAGCAAAATTCCTAAGTGCTCATGTGTGCATTTTGACTATAGCAAGTGTCTCCTAATTTACTTAGTTCATATTTTACCTAAAGTTAGTTTTCTTTTTAACATTGGCCTTAGATCTACTCAAAAAATTTTTTTAGAACAAACAAATTAGGGGGCTCAGCTTATCACACAGTTCTTTGATTCGACAATCACAGTGGAGCATACACTGAATTTCCACGTAACTCAACCATGTCAAGATTTGAATGGAACTCCTAAGGCTTTTGACTTAGAAGATGGATGGAGCAAACAACTACCTCATTAGCTACTCAGTTTATTACTACAGTGGAGTGCCCCTAAATTTCATTTTCTTTATGTCACACTCTTGTCTAAGCTCACCTTTATAGCCTACAACACGACAAAGCAAACACAGTGTTGCTGACCTATTCGGTAATTCTAAGCATTAGAGTGTCTTATTTTATTTCTTTGGTTTTCTTTAAGCTTTACCACTTATTAATTATTTGAGTATTTCCTTGGAAACTTTATTGAGTTTAGTTTCAAGAATCTCTAAATTTATTAAAAGAAACTCGCTATAGTCCAATTGTAATTAAAGTTAGGACATCTCATTTTTAGGGGCCAATTCTCAGGCAAACTATCCTAAACTATATTTTCCTAATCCACTATCACATCTTTCTAGGTTTGTTGAAGAATTAAACTCATCATCGAACCTCATAGCCAAAAATAAACTCATGATAGTCTAACAATGCCTTGGAAATTATGTGTGTCAATGGCAAACTGAATTCGGCTACACTAAATTTCCTACACTAAAATGTCATGGTAAAATGAACATGCTTAACTAAATAAATAATGCATCCTAAATGACCAAAACCTCCCAAAATCTTAGGGATGTATTGTCCTTGATGCATGAATATACATGTAACATGAATGCAATGCCGTAGCACAACAAATTTACACATAAAATGTCGTGGCAAAATATGAATGCATGATGCTGTTGGAAAAAAGGGGTTTGGAAAACGCAACAGAAAATAAATTTAGGGAAAAACCAAAGTTTTAAAAATTTTCCAAAACAAGATCTTGGTTGTGATATCTGAAGTAATAAACACTTAATCAAAATTGTACCTTTTGATTCATCTAGGATAAGCGTTTCGACCGAGTAGTTTTTTCCGCTATCCTCAAGCTCATGTCTACCGAGTGTGGGCTTGCTTTGAATCAGAAAATTGTTCACAAAAAATACCAATGGGGTAATTTTGAAATTTCTCTAAACTTTTGGATCAAGTTGTAAATCAGAAAAATATCTTTAGAAATTTTTTGGAATAATCTCTTCGGAGAGATTTTTTTCTCTACAACTTTCTCTTAAATTCAAGTGTGTGTGAATAATGACTCAATACTCTCTTTATATAGGGAGAGTTTAGAGAGCTCAACTATGAATAAAATTAATCACTTTAATACTAAATTAATAAAATACTATTAAGATAAGTATTAAATTTAATTTAATATTAAACTATTAAAATGATATTATTTTTGGAATAATTAATCTAAAATCAAATTCTCTGGTAGAGTCCCAGTAGGTGTGTAACTCTTCCATCACTCAACCACTGACGACCAACTACTGCCGGCCACTACGACACTCTTACGGCCCGGTGATGTAGGTGCGACACTCTTACTAACACCCGAGCTGGTTTTTGGTATTCACGGCTCAATTGTGTTAATGATGACCCGACCTAACCAGTGTAATTAAATTAAGTTGTATATGTCTGTGTTAAATCCGTTCACTCAATACAACCCTATTTTATCTCATTGTCACCATTGTCTCTTCTTAATTATTAATATGATTATTGTCAACAAATGGTTGTGATAAATTACTCGTTCGAAAATTAGCAACCCGTGGCCAGTTCCATATTTATCAATCCACATAATACCAATGGGAGGATATCATTAACATTTTAATTGAGCTATGAATTCCACTATTTCTAGTAAAGTAATGCCATACACAAGTCATGTACCCAACATACCAGCTATGGGCTCGACCATCTTTAGAGTATAAGCCTCCACTTATATCAAAGCACATGAGTTGCATACACATGGTCAATGACTAACTTAGGATTTAGGTAAATCACACCATGAACTTCACAAGTGAATTAATTCAAAAATGGATTCAAAGTTAATTCATCTTCAGTCTATTCCAATGTATTATTCTACCAATGAATACATCTATGTCTCTACTCATGGAGTCAACTACTCCAATAGCCAAGATTAGCCATCTCCCAAATTGGAATTTTAGACAACATAGTAATCCTTCTCAATATTTTAATCAAATTCTCACTTTGATTCTTTTACAGGATTACAGACTCATTTAGACACTCTACTGAAGTAAGTTGTCTTTCTCGCAATGTAAATGTTCTTTACAATGCCACTTATTTTCAGTTTGAACTTTAGACAATCAATGAGCTAATATTTGATTGTCACAAAATTGCTAAGCATGCAAAATATAAAAAATATAAATACAAAAGATATAAGAGTGAAATGTGAAATTAACTTTATTTATTTATTCATCATTAAAATAAATAGAAAATAGTTACATATTTACTAAAATATGGGCACTTTTCCCAATAGGTGCAATAAGAGGAAGAGAAATCCCCTAGCTTGGAGCTTGGTTCTTATTGCTTCAACGTCTACGGGTGGACTTGTGTGCTTTATGCTTAAAACACATCTTCCTTTTCAGCGATTGGACTAGCACGTCCTCCTCTTCTTTGTCGGACTTGGTGATCTCAACAATGACGCGGTGGATTTTGCGGTCTTGTATGGAGATTGCTTCGGTTGGCGTAGGTAGGAAAACTTCAGTACTGTCCTTTGGTGATGAGTTGTAGGGGTTGCTTCTTTCGCCCCCTCGTGATCAATTGCTATGTTGACTGTTTCAGTCTTGTCGGCTTCTTCTTTATGTGCTTGGGTTTCATCTTTTTCTACAATAGCGGGTTTGGTGCTTGCAGGCTCTACCTCAACTGGCTCTGCTTCACTTGTCTCTTTCCCAATAGATGCTTGCAGTTCTTTAGGGAATTTGGGGAATGCAGGCATAGGCTTGGTAAAATTATTTTGAAGAGACCTCTTCAAGGCAGCATCTCGCTTCTCCATATAGGCCCAAAAAATGAAAATTTTTTTATGCCTTTTCCACGTCTGCAACAATTCAGAGTTGTTGAGTCTTGAAGAGAGTGAGCTACTTTTGTAATCAATCGAGTGAATTAAGCACTTGCTGCTCAAATGAAAATGTTGAAGGTAGAAGATTTTTTCACGGTAAAAGTCTAAGTGAAAGATGTAGATGCCGAGCCATGCAGTTGTTGCCGTGGCAATTCCTCTTCGATATCTTAGCCATAATCACCCTTGTTCTTTCCCACTTATTTGTGGTTACATCCTCGCTGGGCTACACTGGGACGTTAACGCACTGGCAAAGTGTAGTAACTAGTGACGGGAAGTTGATACTCCTTACGTTTTTCTGTGTACAGTGATGGACTTCATTGAAGATTATCTTGCCTACATTAATCTGTCGGCCCGTCATTATGAAGTGTAGTAGCAACATCTGATCCTTGGATTCTGTAGAGTTATGAGTAGAGAGGATTAATCACATCTTCAAGAAGTGGTACCAGACTTTGTAACTGGGCTTTAGTGACACCTTGTCAACTGTGTAGCAGTATTACCGAGATACAGTCCACCATGTTCTTTCAACGTAAAAGTCCTTGAGGACTTGGTTTAGCCCATCCGAGGTAATAGTTACAGCAAACTGATAGTGCTTATCTTGTACAACTGAGAGCCCAAATTTGGAATTGATGCTATCCTCATCAAACAACACAGATGCCCTTTGATTGGCTATAAATGTCACACCAATAATGTGCAACGTACACTGTTGATGCATGTATAGTTAAAAATGTGAGTCTATCGAATATCGTTCCTACAGGGATGGTTGTCTTTTGTCTATTAATGTCGGTGTAATAACTAGATAGAAACGAGATAAATTGTGAGGATAGTTGTCAAAGAAAAACCTTGAAAACAATAAGATAATGTATGCTATGGATAAACTGGGATCCCCAACATGAATCTTCAGTAGTATACTAAATACTTACAAGGTATAAAAAATAGGTGATTGTCAATGCAATAAATATTAATGTATATCTTACTAAATGCAACTCTTTTATTTAATCTAGGACTTAACCATGCACATTAACCTTAGCTTCCAATGATGGCATTATGGCATTATTAAGTACAAGTGGACGAAATTACTTTAGTCATTACTCAACTTCCGCTGAAATGCTTATTAGCTCAAACTGTCATTGCACCTTCCATTGTTAATGACTTCAATAACACTTTCATGTTTAGAACATTCAAACCTTCGAGACTAAATAATAAAAATAAGATTTAATAAGATAACATTTAACAAAGCATTCATTGTACTTCCATACAGTAGAAAACATAGAGTAATCACCAGTGTTTTCAAAGAAATGAGAAAGAATAGAATAGAGAATACTATTCCTAGGCTACTCAATTTGATCTCTCCATTTCCTCTTGTTTTGCACTTAGATCTCCTTGTTAGGAGTGGATCGGCATCATTCTTCACGTTGGTTCACCCATAGGAGGCTCAAGCTGCTATGGCTGCAAGCTTTAAAATAGGGTAAGAGAATAGTGGTCCAAAAAAAAAAAATACTCCCTTCATTCTTCTCACTTTATCCTTTTATACTTTCCTCAACAGTACAAGTGTCTTTCCCTCAGGATTCTTTTGTCCTTGTTCATACAAGGTAGTTAAATCAGACTGGATAGGTCATGCATGGTTCGCTCTTATTAGATAGCTATCAACTGCGCTGACAATTCTGGATGCAATCTGAATTTACTCATGTAGTGACATCGTAGACATTTGTCAACTGCGCTGACAATTCTAGACGCAATTTGGAATTAACTCATGCAGTGACATTAATGCAATAAGATAGCAAAATTAAGGATAAAATAGGCTAGGATTCACTAGTTATAAAATGCAATTTACTAAATTGAACATGCTAAAATGTATGCTAAGGGTAACTAAATGGGAACAAATTAACCAATAAGCAGGGAGAAAACATATGTTCTTTCTAGTACAATCACACCCCCAAACTTGAGTTTTTACTTATCCTCAAGTAAAACAGAAACTAGCAAGGATACAAAAATTTTTCTAAGCAAATGATCATTCTAGCAACTTGAACCCTCTAAATTCCCAATGAATGAATCACATTTAGATGAAAGAATATTGCATCGACAATACATAAGCATGAATGAGTAAGATTTCACTTTCATCAAGGCTAGCATCATGCTTCAAATCCTAAATTCTATCTACCAATACAACATTTATTGTACAATACTATAACTTTTTTTGGAATAAGGGATATTGTTGCATTACTGTACCCTTTTTCTTGAGAAGTAACGATGTGGTGCAACGAACCCCCAGGGAATACGTAATTACGACGACACACACTCATGCAGCAATGACCTTTGGCTAGATTCATTTTTCTAACGCTGTATTGGAGTGTTCCCTTTTTAACATTCCACAATACACCAACTTTGGAGTGTCTCTTATTTATAACTATCTATATATATATATAGTCAGCTGAAAAAGACAGTTTCATTCAAGATTCAAGGAATGCTACTAGTCATTTATTACTAATGCAACCAAAATCATTCATCAACGTATTGAAGATACAACATTCAGTCAAATTTATCCAACTCATTCATTGAAAATTCACATGATCCAAGAATTAAGCATCTAATGTAACAAAAAATTTTCTAACAATTGTGCATAAACCTTGCATGCTTTAAAAAAATTTGAAATGTGGGTGTATTTCCAAATCCCATATGCATTCCCTCAAACTTAAAGATTGCATTGTCCTTAATGCACTGACATGAATATGTAATGACAATACAGTTTTGCATTGTCCCCAATGCACTAACATGAAAATGTAATGACAATAGTGTGTTTTTTTCTCCAAGATTCAAGTAATTTCTTTTGTTGTTTACGTTTGTGTGTCTGCCTATTATTCTTTGAATATTATAGCAGTTTTGAGGTGTTGAGTGGTTACGTAATGATTGTGGCTATTTCTCCTGTACTATAGAGGAGTTTTTTGGTGGAGTACTGATAAACCTCAATTTATACATATTTTAACCCCATGCTTGGCTGGATGAATTCTCATTAGATTTGATGAATTCGATGCTCCTAATCCTTTAAATTCATGTTTTACACTCAGGAGAGCTTAGGGAGTAAAAAAATGAGAAACAGGCCAAAATGGGTGTAACATCCCAAGTTAGGGGGTTCTACATTTCATATTTTAGTGAGTTCAGCTTGTTCTGCTTGTTATTTGGATGTGTTTAGAGGTCTTAGGAAGGCTCGGGTTCAAGCCAAAGCCTTGGTCAAAATTTTGTTTAGGGCACTTTAGGTGGGAAAGCTTGTAAAGGTAGGCCTTATGTATATTTGTGTGTGGTTTATGACATAAGGAGGCATGTGGTGTGGTGGTAAATGATGCCTTAGGGAGTAAAGGGGGATGACGCCACAAGGGGAGTAGAGAGGGTGAAGGTTCGAGTCCTGCATGCCACACAAATGAGTGTTAATTTTGGTGTTAGGATGGAGAGGTGGTAGCCTTCGGTTTAGACTCTGATGTGTGAGAGTTGAATGAGTCAAATGTTTTGAAAGAGTGGACAAGAGGAATTGTAGGAGGTTTGAATGGATCAAGGTTGTTGGGAGATTTCAAAGGAGGGATGGAGAGTGAAGGGTGGAGAAAATCATGGGATGTGGAGAGAGGGAGTGTGTGGCCGAATGAGGGTAGGTGTGGGGGTGCTTGTGCGGTTTTAGTATGGCTAGGTAAGGGCCGAATCTCTTTTTGATCTTTAACAAACCATCATTGTTTTTGGCATATTCGGTCATTTAGAGAGAAGTGCCAAAATTTTCCAAATAGGTGCTTGTGGTTGCTCTCTTTCATTTCTTCCAACTTCGCTCTCATTCACTTGTGAGCATTACCGAATTTCTTAGTGGTTTCTCCTCTTTATCACATCATTTCCTTTTTGTGCCAGTTATGTCTATTCTGATTTTCCTACTCTCATTTCTCTTGTGACCTCCATCTGCAACTTGGTTTAGTCATTTCATTTCCATACTTTTCCTTTGGCCGAAACTATTTCGTTCATCTTTTACAAGTTGTGTGCATCACCATAACCGAACCCCTTTGTTATCTATTCTAAATTGACTTTTGTCCTGTGTGTTCATCTTAGCTAAATCTTTGACTGTTTATTCTCTTCTTTCTTCCCCTTGGGATTCCATTCTTGAACTGAACCTTCTTGGCTTTTGGTGGCTTGTGCCGAATATTTAGACTCCATTCAGCTTCTCTCGATTCAAGGTAAGGCGTTCTCTTTTAATTTCTATTCATATTCTTTACTTTTATTTAACTAACAGACCACTCATTCTTCCATAAACCGAATCTAGGCTCTCTCTAACTATTTACTTCACCTTCTTGTAACAAATTTCTCTCATCTCATGGCTAGTAGCCGAATATCAGAAAGAGCGATGTTAATATTTTTTTGGCTTCCGAAGGTTCTTTTCAAGCAGTTGTGTTTGTTCGCGTTAGCAACAAAGGTAAGGAGTTTCTCTCTAGTCTTATACGACTACTTTCTCTCTTCTTTATTCGTTGCCTTAACCCAACATCGTTGCTGGACAATCGTTGTTTTCGTTATAGTACTTATTGATCAAGATACTTTTATGGATACGAGTGCCAGTCAATCGAAGGAGGGGAGTAGACTCGTAGTGCTGATTCTTAAGTATAAACGGCGTGCAGTGTCGGCAGTTTGGGATTTCCCGTCAGGTTGTGGTAGAGAGCCGACATCGGCTTCGGATAGGCAGATCACTGCTATCCCTGCGAGTGAGGGTGTCAACGATATTTAAAGCTTAGTTCTTTGTGTATCCAGGTTTGTAATTCCCACACCTTCTTCAGTTTGTTTGTAATAAGTGTATGTTTGTTTGAAAGCCAAAATCTTGGTAATGGCTATTGAGTTACCCTTGGAGGGTAAAATCGAAATACCAGGTTAGTTATTTTCGATTGGGCCGTACAAATATAAATATGTTAGCATGAATTTACATATGTTCTAACTATTCTATGTATGCTGTTATATGTTGCATCCATATTGCTATAGTTACATGTTGCATAGGAATGGGAATATGACAATATTGAAAGGGGCAGTGTATTTCAGTGGCTTTGCTACATATTTCAGTAACGTTGTCACATTATTTCGGTGGCTATGCCACATATTTTGGCGATGAGCAGCTGACTGCAGCATGACTGCCATCGATGGTGTGTAGCGGTGAGGTCGATTGTAGAAATCACCACTAGTGTGTTTGGCAGGAATGGGTGGTGTGTAGTGGATGGACATCTAGGTTGGATTGGGCTTTGCATCATTTTGCATAGTGTTATCTGTTATACTGAGCTAATGGGGTTAAGGCCCAATCTGATTCTGAACGGGCTTCGCCCAATGTGACTTTGTGAGGGCTAAGGCCCAGATAGTTTTGAATGGGCTCGGGCCCAGTTATGGATTGTGTGGGGTAATTACACACTAAGTCTTCCTGACTCACCCGTTTTGCTTAAAATTTTGCAGGTAAATCCTAATCCAGTGGACATGGGCTGGGGTGGACTTCGAGGTGGCCATGAATGGTTTTTAGTAATTTAAAATCTATTTACCTTTGAATTTTCTTTAGTTTGGGCGATTTTATTTATGTAATAAGGCCCCTAGTATTTTCAATTTGGATTTAAAACGCTTTAATTTATGATTTAATTAGTATGGGGTTTTCCTAATAAAATGTAAATAACTATTTTCCAAAACTAACAAACAAATAACAAATGATAATGGACAACACTTTGGTTTTACTTAGAGCGATAACAAATATTTTCAAAATATCACCTACCCATAATAGTGTAAGTTCGATTTTCCCCAATAAAGGTAGTTTCTAAGTTAATTACAAGTTTTCAAAGATGAACACTGAGTTTTCAAACAACCACCTTAACTCAGAGTTTTAAAAAAGAGATTCAAATATTTTTAGACGATTGCAAAGATTCATGAGAAACCTTTTTATGTGGCGCACTAGATTCGGTCATGAAGTTTAGGCCAGTTTGGGGTGTTACAATTGTGGTATCAGAGCCTAGATTGTAAAACTCAGCTATGGGTTTTGGGTTCAAAAATGATTTTTCAAAATTGTTTTGAAAATGGTTTAGAAAAATATATACATGTTTTCTGGAAGTATGGCACACGAGTCTCTAACACCAAGTCCGTATGGTAAGTCTTTTGACTGTTGGGTGATTTGCATGAAGTAATTATATTATGCTATGAATGCTAGAATTAAGAAACTCAACTTTAAGGATTGAAACCTTTAGGTATATGTACGTTCTGCGAAAAACAACTTTTAACTCTATTTTCATAAGACTACTCGGTAATAAACAGTGAAAGAAATGCTAATTCATAAAAATTTGTAAGCAGATTAAGACGAATCAGTAGACATGAGTGCTAGAGGGCATGGAAGTGGCACATGCGGCTGTGGTAGAGGCCAGGGTGTTGAGGCTGAGTTCTCAGAAGCAAGACATGAGCCTGAAGGTGAAGTGCCAGCATCACTCATAGCAGAAGCGGGGTCTCAAGACCGAACTGGTGGAGATGATGCATTGTCCCAAGCGATATTGCGTGTTCTAGAACGAGTTGCTGGGGCAAGCACTAGGTCAGCATCTCAAAAGTCTATTATTGAGTGACTTCGAGCAAATGGGGCTGAGATGTTTTGGGGTATTTCTAGTGTGGCCCCAAATGTAGCTGAGTATTGGTTAGAAACAGTCAAGTGAATTATAGGCGATCTGGACTGCACGACAGAGGAGAAATTTAAAGGAGCGGTGTCTCTTCTTCGAGATGAGGCATATCAATGGTGGCTCACGGTAAGAGAGGGAACTCTAGTAGATCATGTTAATTGGGATTTCTTTAAAGCAGCATTTTAAGGGAAATATGTTGGGGCAGGTTATGTGGATGCCCAAAGGAAAGCATTCCTGAATTTGGTACAAAAGGGTAAATCTGTGGCTGAGAATGAGGCAGAATTTCTACGTTTTAGCCGTTATGCCCGAGGGATAGTTGCGATCAACTATGAGCGTTGTGTACGGTTCGAAGATGGGTTGCGAGACGAGCTGCGAGTATTGATAGCTCCACAGTAGGAAAGAGATTTTGTCGTTCTGGTTGAAAAAGCTAAAATAGCCGAAGAGGTTAAGTGAACTGAGAGGCAGAATAAGGAGAAAGACAAGGGTAAAAATAAGAGGAGTTTTGGGTCGTCAGATCATCTGAGGGTTTCCAAAAGAGGCCTAGGTTTGACGGGCCAGCTCGTGTTGCGATCTGCATTGCGGTAGGCCGGGCCGACCATGTTCTCGGCAGGGAAAATGCATTCGGGGGAATGTTGGAGAAGAACTGGGGGATGTTTCAAGTGTGGATCTAGGGATCATATGATTAAGGACTGTCCACAAGAATTGGATAAGGTGCGGCCAATAGGTCAGGGTTTTGCTCAGTTCAGGAGAGGTGGTCAGCAGCCACCGAGAGGTCAGGGTCCGGCCAGGGGAGAAATGGTTCTGGTCGAGGTCACGAAGCACCGGGTAGGGGTGTCGAAAATACAGATGCAAGACATCCGGGTTTAGTCGATACAACACGACGGCGAGAGGATGGCGATGCGTCGGATGTCATAATCGGTATGTTTCTTATAGTTGATAAACTATTTATTACTTTAATTGATATTGGTTCGACCATTCATATGTTGCCTGTACCGTATCTGAAACTTTGAAAATAGAACCTAAAATTGCTGCTAGAGAAATGACTGTGGTTAGCCCTTTAGGACAAATCGTAGTAGTTAACAAGCTGTTTAACGTTGTGCCTTTAGAAATTCAAGGGGTAGTATTTCCGGCGACTTGATGGAATTGCCATTCGGTGAGTTTGACGTTATTTTGGGCATGGATTTGTTGGTTAAGCATCGTGCTAATTTGGATTGTTCGACTAAGTGAATGGTGTTGAGAACTCCAGAGGATAAAGAGGTAGTTGTGATAGGAGAAAGAAGGAATTACTTGTCTAATGTGGTTTCTCAACTAAGGGCTTGTAACACCCCAAACCCGGCCCATGAGTCCTGGCCGGATCTGGTATGTCACGGGGTAAAATAATTTGAAGCATTTTGAGTGTCTGGTGGAAACTGTTAAAATAAGGCTAAGGTATTAAAACAGGGTTTGATAAAACTCAATTGGGATTATTTTTATAAACATGGTTGTGTTGATAAACCCTTTGAAAACGGTTGATCATGTAAATTTTAAAATTTGTCAAGGTTATTGTTATCTTGGTAAATTTTGTTACCCGATGATAACATCTTTGAAAACCCGTAGAAGTTATTAAGTTTGAAAAAGTTACTTTTAACCGGTTCACTTAACATTTGTAAATTTCATTTGTAATATAACATAAGTAAAATAAAACAATAAAATAAACATCCAAATAATAATTAGCGGCCTTATTACAACCCAAAATAAAAAGACTTAGAAAATAAATAACTAAAACTGATTTAAATAAGGTTCCAAATCTGAGAAAACAAGCATGGCGGCCTCGAGTCCTCCTCGGCTCCATCTCCGCGATCTACTCATCTGTAAAATAGTAAGGGAAGGGGTGAGTCACCAAGACTCAGTGTGTAAATCCCCCACCCGGAAAATACAATTCATACAGAATTTATTAATAGACATGCAACATGCAACCCAACTAACCATCCGTACTCCTTCACTACCCCGTGTGGTCAAAACCACTGGTGGTCAAAACCACTGGTGACTAGAGTCACAAATCAAATGATGGGTCCAACCCATCGTGTGGTCAAAACCACTGATGACCATAGGTCACAAATATCATAATATAGTCAAAACCACTGGTGGTACCAAACCACTGGGACTTAGTCACAATTTAACAACAGTGTGGTCAAAACCACTGATGACCGAAGTCATAATAAATCTGATGGGGCCAACCCATCTTATGGTCAAAACCACTGGTGACGGTCCATAGAAATTATCCCCCCTCCTCTCATCAATCCCACCATCATCATGCTTACATAACAATGATCATATAACATGCATTTATGTATAGCATAGCATTTAACAGCATGTGATGGCATACTTCAAACATACATTATAGATCTCAAAATAGGGGACTTACCCGGAATCCAATCTTATGCTCACAAGCAAATTACTAGCAAAAAGATTGAAAGGCAACAATATGGCAATGTTAATTAATAAAGTGTGTAAAGAGTTTTACACACCTGTTACCACCGAAATTCCTAGATCCCGAAGATCCGATCTATGACGCTAGATTCTTGACCCTATAATCGGCCAACAATAGGGTTAGGGACTTAGGCCTTTTCGGCCAAACCAAAAATCCCGAAGGATATGTTGTACTTGAAATATGGCCTTTGGCCGAATGTGCTTAACCACTACCAAACTTACCGAAATCTCGAATTTGTCACCTGAGTCTTCGAGATCCCTACCAAAACACATGTTAAGATCGGCTTGCATAATCACACATAATCATGGCCTATGGCCGAATGTTACTTACCACCTATCTTGGGAAAACAAATCCCGAAAGCTTCCTTCAATCGACTATGGCCTCCCTACAATCGGTTTAATCACATTAATAAGAGTCATAGGCCATTCGGCCATAATCTTGAACCTAAAAGAGGGTATCGCCCCTTACCTTGATAATTATATCGGCCCTTAGACACCACAAGTCAGCACCACTTGGTGTTGTGAGGGGTTCGCTACCTTTAAGGAGGAGAAAAGAACCAGAATGCTAGAGTGAAACAAAGACCCTTCTTTAAGGGGGATTCGGCCAAGTGGATCTTAATAGGAGAAGAAAAGATTTCGATAAAAGAGTGGAAGAGGTTTGGCTAATAGAGAAAAAGAAGAAGGGAATTAATGGTGGTTTCGGCTTTGTAAAAGAAGAAAGGAAGTAGATGGGAGATGAGGAGATTCAACAAGAATCAAATGAAAAAAGAAGAGAACTTGTTGAATGATTTTGGCACACCCTTGCTTAACACATAACTGAATATGGATGGCCCTAAGGAGTCCCAAAACCGGCCATCACCCCTCTCTTTTGTGATAATTTCAGCTTTTAATTATCACCCATTCAATCAAAATCAAAAGTAATATTTATCTTCCCTTAATCTCCTCTTTGAACAAATATAGATTATCAACAACACTTACTCTTCCAGTTGAATCCTAAAGCAAAAATTAAGCTTTATCCTTATCAATTTAAGAGTCCAAAATCAAGCCATTACTCACTCTCCCATTCACGCCGACTTTCAAAAAAAATAAAATGCCAACTGCAGCTTCTTTGGTTCGAACCCAGGACCTTACTGCCGCAGCCCCCCTTACAACGCCCTATACCACTCTACCACCTTGACTTTCATGTCATAAAACCTCGATATTTATTTATAAGACCTTCCTAGGCCGATTCCCTTCCTAAAGCAAAAGAAAATAAAACTCTCAAGGTGCGACCCCGGCAGTTCGAACCCAAGACCTGCCCAATCGTCACCTCCAAGCCCTTATGTGGCACCCCAAGCCACTCCATCAAACGACTTTCATGGCCCTTAACCTCACCATTTAATTTTTAAGACCTTCATACCTGGCCCCTTTTCCTTTAATGCCAAAAAGCCCAAAAACAAAACGCCTCCCTTGTAACTCCCACGACTCGAACCTCCTCCCTTGAAGTCCCCTTCGACTCGCCAAGCCAATCACACCAATTAAACCCTTGTGTCCATCTTCTCACAAAATTTCTCTTAACCCCTATCTCTTAGCTTCCTCCTTTTAAACACTTAAAAAGAAATTTTTAGCCCTAAGTCAGCCTAGCTCGGGGTTAATTCTAGACCCTAAACATGCCTAGCAATCATAGGATTCACTTCTTTAGGCACACACATGAGAAAAATAATTAAATTACAAACAACCCCTAATTTAAGATGTTACAGGGCTGTTATGATGGAACAAAAAGGGTGTAAGGCGTTTCTAGCTTTCATCGGTGCTTTGGATGCAAAAGAAATAACTGTAAGGGAGGTTAGAACGGTGAAGGAATTTGTGGATGTCTTTTCTCAAGAGCTTCAAGGGTTGCCTCTGGATCGCAAGATGGAATTTGGAATTGAACTACTTTTGGGTACTGTTTTGGTGTCCATCGCCCTATATAGGATGGCACCGAAGGAGCTGGTAGAACTTAAAGCTCAGATCTAGGAGCTGTTGGATCGTGGATTTATTCGATCGAGTTTATCTCCGTAGGGAGCGCCGATGTTGTTCGTGAAGAAAAAGGATAGATTGTTGCGTATGTGCATTGACTATCGTAAGTTGAATAAGTTGACGATTAGGAACAAGTACCCGCTGCTGTCTAGGATTGACGATTTGTTTGATCAGCTTAAAGGAGCTTTAGCCTTCTCGAAGATAGACTTGAGATCAGGTTATCATCAGCTTAGGGTCAAGGAGGCAGATATTCATAAAACTACTTTTCAAACTCGTTATGGTCACTATGAGTTTTTAGTGATGCCTTTCGAGTTGACGAATGCACTAGCTGCGTTTATAGATATGATGAACTGGGTATTCCAACCCTATCTAGATCGGTTTGTCATAGTGTTTATAGACGATATCTTGGTTTATTCAAGGCCAGAAGAGGAGCATGATTCACATCTTCAGGTGGTTCTGCAGATTTTGAGAGAGAAGCAACTGTATGCCAAATTCAGCAAGTGTGAATTTTGGCTAAAGGAAGTGACTTTTTTGGGGCATGTTGTTTCTGTGGAAGGGATTAGGTGGATCTCTGAAAGATCAAAACTGTCCTGGATTAGAAGCCGCTGAAGTTTGTAGTAGAAATTTGAAGTTCATTGGGATTGGTCGGGTACTACAGAAGGTTTGTTGAGGGATTCTCCTTGATAGCTGCACCGTTAACCAAGTTGCTATGGAAAGGGGTACCGTTTGTCTGGACGGATAGGCAGTAGGAAAGCTTTGAGAAGTTGAAGAGGATCTTGACGGAGACTTCAGTATTGATTCAGCCTGAGGCGAGGAAGGAATTCGTTGTTTGTTGTGATGCTTTGCACATGGGGTTAGGGTGTGTGTTGATGCAAGGAGGGAAGGTGGTTGCGTATGCATCTCGGCAGTTAAGACCGTATGAGATGAATTATCCCACCCACAATTTAGAGCTAGCTGCAGTAGTGTTCCCTTTGAAGATTTGGAGACACTATCTGTATGGGGAGAAGTCCATTATTTACATCGACCATAAGAGCCTGAAATATCTCCTCACCCAGAAGGAATTGAATTTAAGGTAACAGAGGTGGATTGAATTGCTGAAAGATTACGACTGTTCGATCGAGTGTCACTCGGGTGAAGTTAAATTAGTGGCGGATGCATTGAGCTGTAAAGTGATATCGAATTTGAGGGAAATGTTTGCTCATCTCAGCTTGTATGATGATGGGAGTTTGCTAGCTGAACTTCAAGTGAAGCCAACATGGGTAAGTCAGATTAATGAGAAGTAGTTATTGGATGACGTGTTAAGTGTTTGGCTTCAACAAGTGTAGAATGGTGAGGTAGGGGATTTTAGTTTGAACAGTGATGGGGTATTGTGTTTTAGTGGAAAGGTTTGTATGCCAAAGGATGTTGAGTAGAGATAGATAATTCTTCGAGAAGTGCATAGTAGCCCTTACGCTATGTATCCTGGTGGAAGTAAGATGTATCGAGATTTGCGTGAGCAGTTCTAGTGGCCTAGGTTGGAGCGGGAAGTCACTGAATTCGTGAGTAAGTGCTTGACGTGTCAGTAGGTAAAAGTGGAACATCAGTTGCCTTCAGGGTTGCTTCATTTGGTAAAGATTCCACTTTGGAAGTGGGAAAGGATAATGATGGACTTTGTTACTAGGCTACCTCTTACGCCTACTAAGAAAGATTTAGTATGGGTAATTGTTGATCGATTAATGAAGTCCACTCACTTCATACCCGTTCACGTCGACTACTTGTTCCAGAGGTTAGCTAAACTGTATGTAGCAGAGATCGTGAGGTTGCATGGGGTACCAGTGTCTATCATATCAGACAGAGACCCTAGGTTTATGTCATAGTTTTGGAGGGCATTACATCAAGCATTGGGTACAAGGTTGGATTTCAGCACGTCATTTCATCCGCAGACTGATGGCTAGTCAGAAAGGGTGATTCAGATTTTGGAAGACATGTTGAGGGGTTGTGTAATCGACTTCAGAGGTAGTTGGGAGGATTTTCTACTGTTGGTGGAGTTTGCGTACAACAATAGCTATCAGTTTAGCATTCAAATGGCACCTACGAAGCGCTATATGGTCGTATTTGTCGTACTCCTACCTGCTGGATAGAATTGGGTGAATGACATTTGTTGGGTCCGGAATTGATCTTAGAGACGAAAGAGAAGGTTAAATTAGTTTGGGCTCGATTGAAGAAAGCTTCCAATAGGCAGAAATCGTATGCAGATCTGAAATGTAAGGATATAGAATTTTCTGTGGGTGATCAAGTCTTCCTGAAAGTTTCACCTTGGAAGAAGGTATTGAGGTTTGGACGAAAGGGCAAGTTGACCCCCAGGTTCATCAGGCCTTATTGAGTATTGAAACCCGTGGGACCAATGGCATATCAGCTGGAGTTACCTTCAGAATTGAGACAGATACATGATGTATTCCATGTCTCGATGTTGAGGCGCTATCGTTCGGATCCAACTCACATAGTGCCAGTGGAGGAAATTGAGGTAAGACCAGACTTGTCATTTGAAGAGGAACCAGTGTAGATCTTAGATCGAGACGTTAAGGTATTGAGAAAGAAATTCGTTCTGTTGGTCAAATTCTTATGGTGAAGTCAGAGTGCAGAGGAAGCCACGTGGGAGACGGAAGATGAGATACGACAGTAATACCCTAACCTCTTTTGATCAGGTAAATTTCGAGGCTAAAATTTCTTTAAGGGGGTAAGACTGTAACATCACAAGTTAGGGGGTTCTACATTTCATATTTCAGTGAGTTCGGCTTGTTCTGCTTGCTATTTCGATGTGTTTGGGGGTCTTAGGAACGCTCGGGTTCAAGCTAGAGCCTTGGTCAAATTTTTGTTTTAGGGTACTTTAGGGGGGAGAGCTTGTAAAGGTAGGCCTTATGTATATTTGTGTGTGGTTTATGACATAAGTAGGCGTATGGTGTGGTGGTAAATGATGCCTTAGGGAGTAAGGGGGGATGAAGCAACAACGGGAGCAGAGAGGGTGAAGGTTTGAGTCTTGCATGCCACACAAAGGAGTTTTAATTTTGGCGTCAGGATGGAGAGGTGGTAGACTTCTATTTCGACTCTGATGTGTGGGAGTTGAATGAGTCAAATGTTTTGAAGGAGTGGACAAGAGGAATTGTAGGAGGTTTGAATGGGTCAAGATTGTTGGGAGATTTCAAAGGAGGGATGGAGAGTAAAGGGTGGAGAAAATCATGGGATGTGGAGAGAGGGAGAGTGTGTGGCCGAATGAGGGTAGGTGTGGGGGTGCTTGTGCAGTTTTAGCTTGGCTAGGTAGGGGTCGAATCTCTTTTCGTTCTTTGGCAAACCATTCTTGTTTTTGGCATATTTGGCCATTTAGAGAGAAGTGCCGAAATTTTCCAAATAGGTGATTGTGGTTGCTCTCTTTCGTTTCTTCCAGTTTCGCTCTCATTCATTTGTGAGCATTACCGAATTTCTTAGTGGTTTCTCCTCCTTTTCACATCATTTCCTTTTTGTGCCAGTTAAGTCTATTCCAATTTTCCTACTCTCATTTCTCTTGTGACCTCCATCTGTAACTTGGTTTATTCATTTCTTTTCCATACTTTTCCTTTGCAAACTATTTTGTTCATCGTAACTTGGTTTAACATATTTCAAACTATTTTGTTCATCTTCTACAAGTTGTGTGCATCACCATAACCGAACCCCTTTGTTATCTATTCTAAATTTACTTCTGTCATGTGTGTTCATCTTAGCCAAATCTTTGACTATTTGTTCTCTTCTTTCTTCCCCTTGGGATTCCATTTTTGAACCGAACCTTCTTGGCTTTTGGTGGCTTGTGCCAAATCTTTGGACTCCATTTGGCTTCTCTCGATTCAAGGTAAGGCGTTCTCTTTTAATTTCTATTCATCTTCTTTACTTTTATTTAACTAACTGACCATTCTTCCATAAACTGAATCTGGGCTCTCTCTTGTAACTAATTACTTCACCTTCTTGTAACCCATTTCTCTCATCTTTCATGGCTAGTAGCCGAATATTAGAAAGAGAGGTGTTAAGATTTCTTTGGCTTCCGAAGGTTCTTTTCAAGTAGTTGTGTTTGTTCGCGTTAGCAACAAAGGTAAGGAGTTTCTCTCTAGTCCTATACGACTACAACAAAGGTAGAGAGCCGACATTGGCTTGGGATAGGCAGATCACTGTTATCTTTGCGAGTGAGGGTGTCAACAATATTGAGAGCTTAGTTCTTTGTGTATTCAGGTGTGTAATTCCCATGCCTTTTTCCGTTTGTTTATAATAAGTGTATGCGTTGTTTGAAAGCCAAAATCTCTATAATGGCTATTGAGTTACCCTTGGAGGGTAAAATCGAAATACCAGGTTAGTTATTTCCGATTATTCCATACAAATACATATTTGTTAGCATGAATTTACATATGTTCTAAATATTCTATGTATGCTGTTATATGTTGCATCCATATTGCTATAGTTGCATGTTGCGTGGGAATGGGAATATGACAATATTGAAAGGGGCAGTGTATTTCGGTGGCCTTGCCACATATTTCAGTGACGTTGTCACATTATTTTGGTGGCTATGCCACATATTTTGGCAATGAGCAGCTGACTACAGCATGACAGCCATCGATGGTGTATAGCGGTGAGGGTCGATTGTAGAAATCCCACTGGTGTGTTTGGCAGAAATAGGTGGTGTATAGCGGATGGACATCTAGGTTGGGTTCGACTTTGCATAATTTTGTATAATGTGATCTGTTATACTGAGCTAATGGGGTTAAGGCCCAATCTGATTCTGAATGGGCTTCGCCCAATGTGACTTTGTGAGGGCTAAGGCCCAGATGGTTTTGAATGGGCTTGGTCCCAGTTATGGATTGTGTGGGGTAATTGCACACTGAGTCTTCTTGACTCACCCATTTTGCTTAAAATTTTGCAGGTAAATCCTAATCCAGTGGACATGGGCCAGGGTGGACTTCGAGATGACCATGCATGGTTTTTAGTAATCTAAACTCTATTTACCTTTGAATTTTCGTTAATTTGGGGGATTTTATTTATGTAATAAGGCCACTAGTATTTTCAATTTGGATTTAAAACGCTTTAATTTATGATTTAATTAGTATGGGGTGTTCCTAGTAAAATGTAAATAACTGTTTTCCAAAACTTAACAAATGAATTACAAACGATAATGGACAACACCTTGGTTTCACTTAGAGTGATAACAAGTATTTTCAAAATATCACCTACCCATAATAGTGTAAGTTCGATTTTCCCCAATAAAGGCAGTTTCTAAGTTAATTACAAGTTTTCAAAGATGAACACCGAGTTTTCAAACAACCACCTTAACTCGAATTTTTAAAAAGAGATTCAAATATTTTTAGACGATTGCAATGATTCATGAGAAACCTTTTTATGTGACGCACCAGATTCGGTCGTGACATTTAGGCCGGGTTTGGGGTGTTACAACGGGACAAAATGGGCCTACCTTAGGAACTCACGCGGCCTGGGATATTAGACACGGCCGTGTGTTTCAAGCAAAATAGAGACACGGCGTGACCACACGGCCGTGTGTGGCGACCAAGAGTGAGCACGATCTAAGGAGTCGAACAAAGGCGTGTCACACGGACGTGTCCTTGCCGTAGCAAAGATGAGTTCTATTCAGAATAAGCTACTTGTAGGCCAAGAGAGGTGTTCCAAAGCCTATATAAACACCTTAAGGGGTGACCTAAAAGGGGGCGTTGAATAGGACATTAAGTAGAAGGCAGAAAATACTCCAAGACAGCCGTCAGGAACAACTTAGGAGGAGGATCTCCAGCAAGACCGAGGATCTCCCATCAAGTTCTTTAGAAGTTTTTGGGTTTTCTTATGTTTTGTTGTTTTTCCTATTTTATGTTGTTTCCCTCTAATAGTATGAACTAAATCCCTTAGATATCTAAGGGGATGAAACCTAGACAAATCTTATTATTATTTGATTTATAAGATAAATGCTTGTTCTTATTCTTAATTGTGAGTTTTTATTCTTGTTTTGATAATTCAGATTATTAATCCAAGTCAAATGTGCTTATTCAGTGGAGCAAAAGTCCCTATTTAAGAGAAGATCAACACAATTAAGCGGAGTTGATTGCAACCCTAGAAACAGGGCGACAAAAATCTGTCGGATTAGAGTCAAATCTAATACGGGAATCCATAGATCGAGTTAATGCGACAATAGGGGTTTTAATTAGAAAGAGATTTCAATTAATCAACCTAGAGTTAGTTGTTTTTAGTCTCGAAAGATATATTAACATAAATCAGGGATTTCTACGGATTAAGTCAAGTGAATAAATCATATGAATCAAAAGTAATAAGTGAAGTCTAGGTAAATTCTTCCTTATGTATTGCCTATCTCATATAAGTTGTCCAAAAGTATTTTCCCAATTCACTCTCTGTCACGTTCATAGTCATTTAGTTAGTTAAATTAGTTACTTAATTTTAGATTAAAAATAAATCCCTTTAATTACTAGGCTAGATAATAAAAAGATAGTTATTACTAGTAATTTTAGTCCTTGAGGATACGATATTCTGGACTCACCATAACTATACTACTGTTTGATAGGTGCCTTGCCTTTTTCGAAATAATAGTTAGTTTCGAGCTCCATCAAGTTTTTGGCGCCGTTGCCGGGAACTAAGATATTAGGAAAACTAAATTTGTATTACTTTAGCCATTTTTACTATTTACAATTTATTTTTATTTTTGCTAATTTTTTTTTATTTGCTTCTGGCAGGTAATTTTAGTTTATGACTAGAAGAAACCCGTTAGGACTTTTACTTTTTGACAGCGATATAGAAGCTACCACTCACAGAAACCGAAGAGAAATAAGGCGAAGCCTACAATACATAGAAGAAGAGCAAAAAGACAAAACCACTACTACCAAAGAGATGGCTGATAATAATCCGCTACCTCCTGTAGTTGCCGCAAATCCAGTGAATCAAAATCCTGCTCCTTGTACTATATATGATTATGCTAAACCTAATTTAACTGGAATTGAATAAAGTATTGTTAGACCTGCTATTGCTGCAAATAATTTTGGACTGATACCTAACACTATACAAATGATTCAACAATTTGTTCAGTTTGATGGTTTGTAGGATTAGGATCCAAACAATCACTTGGCAAATTTTCTAGAGTTTTACAACACTTTCAAAATTAATGGCGTTTCTAATGATGCCATTCGCCTTTGGTTGTTTCCCTTTTCGTTGAGGAATAAAGCTAAACAGTGGTTGAACTCGTTACCACGAGGATCAATCACTACATGGGACCAAATGACTGAATTTTTTTGTTAAAATATTTTCTGCCAGCTAAAATGGCTAAGTTGAGGAATGATATTTCTTCTTTTGTGCAGATGGATCTAGAAACACTTTATGACGCATGGGAGAGATATAAAGATCTACTAAGGAGATGCCCTCACCATGGGTTACCTTTGTGGCTATAGGTTCAAACCTTTTATAATGGTGTGAACCCCTCAACTAGGCAATTGATTGATTCAGCCGTTGGTGGAACCCTAAATAACAAGACCCCTGAAGCGGCTTATGAGTTTATAGAGGAGATGTCACTGAATAACTATCAGTGGCAAGTTATGAGGACAAAGCCAACAAAAGCTGCCAATATTTTCAACCTCGATGCAGTGACCATACTATCAAACCAAGTAGAACTGTAAATAAAAAGATTGATGGTTTGTATGGTTATTCGCAGATATATCCAGTGATGCAATGCGATACAAATGGAGGAGGGACAAACATTACAGAATACCCACCCTACAATCTGGGCATGGAGAACGAACAGATGAACTATATGGGTAATAATTCTAGACCTCAAAATAACTCTTATAGTAACACCTACAATTTGGGTTGGAGGAATCACCCAAACTTTTCATGGGGTGGCCGAGGAAATCAGAGACAACAACCCCCTCTAGGCTTTCAATAGCAACCCTACCCACAAGAGAAAAAGCCGAACCTTGAGGAGATGCTAACAAAATTTATCATGGTATCAGAAAACCATTTTCAAAACACCGAAACAACACTCAATAATCAGCAAGTATCGATTCAAGGGATTGAGAACCAATTAGGACAACTTGCTAAACTCATATCTGAATGACCACAAGGCAGCTTGCCCAACACTACTGAAATTAACCTATCGAAACCATTTTTATTTTGAAAAACAGGTCGACTTTTAAAACGAAATAGAGTCACCACCAATCTTTTTTCGAGGTGTGATCGGGTCACCTTGAGATTAATCATTTTAATAAAACATTTTGATTTATTAAAATAATGATTTTGGTCTACAAAATTTGAGAAAATGGGCTAGGGAGTCGATTACGTACGAGGAAGGATTAGCACCCTCGTAACGCCCAAAAATTGGTACCTAATTGATTAATTAACGTCCTAATGTAAAAAATTTGAAAATATTTTAAAATACGATCCTCTTTAAAAACCTGAATAAATTGAATTTGATGTTAAGACCTCCTTGTCCCGAAGTAATAAGATGTCACATCCAGTAAGTTAGGATACGACATTTTAACCCTCGAAACTAAGCTTGTCTCATGCATTAAAATTTAAAAAGAATATTCAGTTTTTTGGATAAAAAAAATCGAAACCTAGTAAGTTAGGGCACGATTTTCTCAAAGCTCCAAAGTACTGAATATTGCCTTATTTTTAAAAGTTTTCTTTTTTAAAATTGGGAAAAATTGACGCAATATTAAATCGATGCATAAAAACTTTGATAAAAAAACGACAATATGAAAATACAAATAAACAATTTGTAAAACACATAATGGCAATTATTTAAATACTAGGATTAATAATCAAAACCAATGAATTTAAAACAAAGAGTATAACAAAAATATAAGGCAAAATAAAATGTAAACAAATTTAAAAATAATGAATTTGAAAATGAATAATAAAGGAAAAGAAATTTGAAATCAACAATATACAAATCAATAAATAAATTATATATATAAAAAAGTAGGTAATATATGTATAATTTTGGAATAAAAATATATAAAAAATGAAAATAGGTAATATATAAAGTAATAAATGTGTTTAAAAATAAATATTGTGTAATAAGGAATTTAGAAGAAGTTATACACAAAACATCTTAAAATAAATGGTATATAAAATAGATAGTATAAAAAAATTTGCAATGATAATATATGAAAAAAATTAAAGCAAATAATCAAACAATTTAAAATGGATGATTTATAGCACAAGTTTTTAAAAATAAACAACATGTGTGACATAATATTAAAAACAAATAAAGTATATAATTAATGGAAGAAAATAAAAGAATGATAAGAATGGTTAAATGAATGAACAATATGTAAATAAGAAAGTTGATTGATAAATAAATGAATAAAAGTAAAAGAATAATTAATGATTAAACAATTAAGTGGATAAATAAAAAAAGGTTAAAAAAATGCTTAAGTCAGCCTAACTCTCACAATATGAAGATTCAACGAAATTCCTCTACCAAAATCCAACTCAAATGAAAGCATCTTAAAAAGAAACAAAGATGAACGAAGAACAAAATAAGAACAAGCCATAGAAAATAAGAGCGCAAGAGAGGGAGAAATTTGAGTGAATGCTCTTAAGAATTATTATTGCTCCAAACTCAAGTCCTTTACAATGAAGGGAGAGGCCTCTATTTATAGTTGAGCCTCCCTAAATCCAACAGTACAGATCAATTACATCAACGGCTAAGATTAAAAGGTATCTACAAATTAAATCTCTAAGATTACAAAATCATATCTTTTAAGATTGCATATCATATCTTCTAGGATTGCATATCATATCTAATGTAACATCCTAAAATTCAGGGGTCTATATGAAGGCATGTTAGGATTGCTCTGTGGGTTGTTTGGGTGTGTTTGGGGGTCCTGGGAAGGCTCGGGTTCGAGCCCAAGCCCTGGCGAAATTTTGGTTTTTGGGCACTTAAGTGGGGAGAGCTGTTGGATGCAATGCTTAAGGGAAATTGTTGGTGTTTTGTTAACACAGAATGAGCTTGTGGTGTAGTGGCAGATGATGCCACATAGGAGCAAGGGAGTGACGCCACAGGGAAGCAAGGGATCCATGGTTCTAGTCTTGGTACCTGCTTTTCCTTTTAGATTATTTTTTATTAAATGGAGTTAGACTTTAGCTGTAGGTCTAACTTTTGTTGTGCATGTTTTAAGACACAAATGGCCACGTGGTGGAGTGGTGGTGGCGTCAGTATGATAGCAAACAGGGAGAGTGTTCGAATTCCACATGCAACATATTGGAGGCTTTTATGTTGTGATCAGGAAAGGGAGGTAGCTGAGTGGAGACCAAACTCTGCAGGAGAGAGGGAGGACTTGGCCAAATTGTTTGAATGGGTGATGGAGAGGAAGTTGGGGAGCAAATTGAGGAGAAAATCGAGATATTTGAGAGTGTGGAAGTGGTTGGCCGAATGTGGAGTGTGTGGGGGTGAAAATTCGGCTAGAGGTTAGTATAGGGAAGCAAAATTTGACATTTGGGTAGGTAGCAAAGATGAGAAACTGAAACCTTTTTGGTGTGTGTGTGCCGAAATTCTTAAGCATTTGTGCAATTTGGAGTATTTTCTTTTCTTGTCATTTCGAGTCATCTGTTGTATCTTTCTTTGCCGAAACCTTGATCATTCTAGTGACTTCTTCTCATTTCCTTTCATTTTAGACACTTTTCTTTTCATTGGTAGTCACCAAACACCGTAGCCGAATCCCTCCCTCACCTCTTTTTCTTCAAGTAGCCGAATCTCTTCAACACCTATTCTTCATCTTGTGTTCTTTAAGTGATAAGTCTCTATTTCTATACTTTTTCTCTATTTGTTCTTTTCTTTTCGCTCTTGTGTTTCACATAGCCGAATTGGCTACTCCTTTTCTTTTAGTTGTCGACTAACTCTTTCTCTTTTCTTTTCTCATCATGGAATGCTTATGTTGATTTAATCCCATAGCCAAATCTATCTCTATTCGGTTCTCTTTGATCAAGGTGGTGAGTTCTGTTCTTTTCTATTCTTTCTATTCTTTCTATCCTCTAAGGTATTCTGGGTACAAACTACTTCGTGGTTTTCTTTAATTATTGGTAAGTGGGGGCATGGCCGATTAGGGGTGGAGGTTTTTCTTATCTTGTTGGGCTCTTAAGGCTGATAGCCTTGTCTTTGTGAACTTGGAGTAACGATTTTGACTTATGTTCCTTGTTAGGAACCCAACTTATTAATCGAAGGAAGTAACCAAGCATTCTAGCATAGCAAAGAGTTACCGTTGGGATTGGTAAATATGGTGGTTCGTTATCAATCTTAATTTTAGGGGAAATAATGTGGATTAAGATTAACCGTTAGCTATTGTGATCTCAGGTTTTTGGAAAGTGCCAAGTATTGCAAACTCGTTGACAGGTGTGTAATCTCACGCCCACTTCGATGATTGCATGTGGTGTTCTGTGAAGCGGCCAAAAGCCGAAAAGCCAGAAGGCCGGCAACTGTGACCACTCGAGCGTGCGAACACTTGTAGTGGTAAATTGAGATACGAATCATGAAGTTAAGTTGGAGAGAGTGTCACGAACACTCTCGCGATATTGAGGTTGTAATGGCCTAATCGGGCCGAAGCGGGCCAAATGGGCCCAATGGGCTATCCGGCCCACTTGGGCAAAACTGTTAGAAAAACTATCAAATGTTAATTCTGAAAGCCAAATATGCAAATCTAAAACCAAAATCATGCGAAATGGGCCACACGAGCGTTTGGCCCGATTGGGCCTAAGATGGATTTTAGGCCCATTGAATCTGTAGTGGCTTAAAAAAAGTTCCGTGTCGCTCGAGGTGACAGTGGGCCTTTGAAAAGGTTGTTGAATGCGAAATACCCCTGGGTTACGAAATTACCAAAATACCCTTAGAGGGTAAATTACCAAAATACTCGTGGGTTGCGAATTATTAAAATGCCCTCGATGGGTAAAATTATCGAAATACCCCTGAGGGACGAAGATGACTGTTACACCCTTAATTGTGATTGAATATCGTGTGTATGATTTATTTACACTTTTATACGTTGATACAATACATATTATCATATTGCATGGGGTGGATTAATGACTGAAAAGAAATGTAGCCTGGTGGCTCTACTACATACTGTTTCAGTGGCTCTGCCAGATATTTATATACTATGACTTTAGTGGCTTAGCCACAAATATTGTGTTTAGCAGCTCGTTTGCATTATTGGTGTGATTGGCGGGGTGGGTTGACTTGATCTCCACAGGTGACGATTGGTTGGTATGGGGGTGTGATTGGTTGGATTGGGTTGGGCTACATTTTATTATTTGCATTATCATGATTATAGGGCTTAGGCTCAAATTTGATGCTGTAAGGGCTCAGGCCAGATAGTGACCGTTTAGGGTATTACACACTGAGTCCTTGGAACTCACCCTTTTTCCCTTAACCTTACAGGTAATCCCCAGCGATAGAGGATTTGGAGCCGCGGAGGACTCGGTGATGGCCTTACATTAGAGTTATTTCTTGTGAACTCTAGTAAACTCGGTTTTTACTCTATTTTAAGATTATTTATTTTGGGTTTACCTTCAGTAATAAGGCCATTGGAGTTTTTTTCTTTAAGTTTTCATTAACAACTATTAAATGTACAAATACGGGGGTTTTTTTTTAAAACATAAATAATCGTTTTCCAAAAATCACGTTTCCGCAACGATACAAGTTCAATTTTCACAACAAAAGCAGTTTTCAAAATAATAGCTACTTTATAAAATGGACATTAAGTAAATCAGGATTTTACAACCAAAAAATGAAACTCAAATTTTAAAAAAAAAAAAGATGCAACATTCATTTTTTAACGATCAGATAGTTTTTCAACTACCTCTTGATGTGACATACTAGATCCGGCCATCACATCTAGGCCGGTTTTAGGGTGTTACATCTAAGATTGCATATCTTTGAAGATTATGTTTCCATATACGTCAAGCTTGTAGATGGACCTTCAATCTTTTCAAGTAATGGGCCATTCTGATCGGGCCAAATGATATATTTTGGACTGGACTTGGACTTTGTTTTATTATTTTGGGTTTATTATTTTTTTGTTTGGGCCCGGGCTAAATTGGCCTATTACATAACCCAAAGGATCAAATTCATGCCATTGTTGCTCACGATAGTGAAGGGTTAGATGAACCAAAATTGAGGCAAGAGAATGTGGTAGAGGAAGGTAAGGTTGAGGTAAGCCATGATAAATCGGTAATTACAGAGTACCAACCTCGTGTGCCATACCCCAATGCTATGAAGAAAGACCGCATAGATGAACAATTTGGTAAATTTCTTAAAATTCTAAAGAAATTAAATATTAACTTACCGTTTCTTAAAGTTCTTTCGCAGATGCCCAATTCAATGAAATTTTTAAAAGAGCTTTTCAAAAACAAGCGAAAGTTAGACGATGCATTGCATGTGGAGCTAAATGCAGTGTGCTCAGCAATTTTGCAAAACAAACTACCACGAAAGTTAAAAGATCTAGGGAGTTTTACAATTTCATGCTTAATTGGTAGTTTATCTATTAATAATGATTTAGCTAATTTAGGGGCAAGCATCAATGTTATGCCTTATAGAATGTTTAAATAGCTAGGTCTTGGGAAGCCCAAACAAACTAGGATGAGCATTCAATTGGCTGATAAAATTATCAGAGTTCCTAGGGGTATAATTGAGGATGTACTAGTAAAAATTGATAAATTCATATTCCCAGTAGACTTTGTTATTTTAGACATGGATGAGGACAACAATTTTCCTTTAATTTTAGGAAGACCCTTTTTAGCAACTGCTAAAACTAGAATTGATGTTGGTATAGGTGAACTCACACTTTGTGCAGGTGAAGAAACGATCACTCTTTAGGCTCTTGACTCAGCTAGGACATCGAGTAATAAAGGTGAGAACATAAATTCTATTAATGACCATTTGGTTCAACCTTCTTTTCAGGAAGCACCACGAAATTACACAATTGAGCCATATCCTAGGCCTCATGCCAACAAAGAAATAGCTTATGAGGAGTGAAGGCTACAGATCGTGAACTAGACGAGTAAAAGACACATGTCAAGGAGAAACTAAGGAAACACGATGAACTAAAGCGACTCCATGACAATCTTGAGGATGAGCGAAACCAATTTAAGATCAGAGATCAGGTATTGTTGGATAAAACAGACCCTCGGATCACCACTTCAGACCTTGATACAAACTAAGAGATCCCTTTTAAGGTACTCAATGTCTTCCCATATGGAACAGTCGAGGTACATAATCCAAATTTTGGCACCTTTAAGGTAAATAGTACTTGACTTAAACCTTACTTTGATGTTAGAATTGATAGCTGAAGAGAGGAGTTTCAACTCTTCAAACCACCATGATTATGCGAATGAGAGGTAAGTCTAGCTTAAGAATTTAAGTGAGCGCTTCTCGGGAGGCAACCCAAGTACTAACTTCACTAATGTCATATTTTCGATTTATAGCACCTAACTAAAAACTAACCAAATTAATAAAGCGCAGTTTTCCCTACCACATGGCCTTGCACATGGGCATGGCCGTGGTCGTGTGGACACCACAAATATGCACATCGACATGGCAAAAACCATGCAAACCAAGGACGAAACATCCCCAAACCACGGACAAAAATAAAATGCCACGGCTGTGCGATACGACCGTGGTCAACATTGAGAAAGTAACACGGGTGTGCGACACGCCCGTGTCCCGAGGCCATGGTCGACACTGATTAATCAACATGGGAATGGCAACCTCTACACAGACGTGGGAGAAACAAACAAAACATAACACGGTCATGCAATACGACCGTGTGATCTAACACGCCCGTGTGCCATGGGCGTGGGTAGCCACCATATCCCTGATTCCTATTTAAAACCCTCTTCTTCTCACCTTCTCCCCAAATTTTTTTTCTTCCAAACCCTAACCATTACACCCCTCTCTTTCTCTATTATCTTTCTCCTTTCATTTTCCTTCCCCCCTTCCCCTTACTCTTTCTTTTCACCACCATCCACATGTCGAAGAAGTGAAAGGATCCTAGCACAGTTTCCCCGTACGCAACCACTCTACATAAGTTCATGTTGGCTGCTTCATTCCCTCGACAAGACAAGGACCTTTGAGTCCATTTATTTTTCTTTTTCTTTTCTCTTCTCCTTTATTTTCCTTCATTTTATCTTTCTTGTGCTTAATTTATATTATTATATTTTGATTTCTTTAATTTAGGTTCACAATGCTGTTAGGGAATCACCACACCTCCACCGGAGTATCCACCTCCGCGTTCATCTATGCCTAACTACCATTTCTTTTCTTTGACCCCATAGTTTCTAAGGGTTTAGGGAACTATTAAGGAATGACTACACCACTGGAGCATTCCCCTACCGTGCACTTCTACCTAGTCCATCGTGCTTATCTCCCTAAGGATTTCATCCATAATTTAAGAAGTTTCACTTCTCTCCCTCTCTTATGATTTCTCACAATATTGTCATTATCTATCTTTGTACATTGAGGACAATGTACATCTTAAGTGTGGGGAGGTTATTGATTTTATTGCCGAAAAATCCCTAAATTTTGTCTTGTTCTTAATAATTTTATCATATTACTGTTAGAATGAAATTTCCATTAACTTATGATTTTTATTAATATGTCTTGGATTAAGTCATTGGTAATTGTGCATTGATGGTTTATACTTTAAGATATTAGAGAATCAAGCATGATAAGTCTATTTTCAGAATTAAATTTCTGGGTTGTTTTCCTAAATTTAAATATTACTTTGAAATTTGCAAGGTTGACATCAAAAACCATAATTTTTGTGAGATTTTGAGCCTTTAGAGCATATATCTTTTCTTGATCACTTTATTGATTATGAGTGTGTCAACATTGATTTGTTATTCTAGAACTTGTTTCGATTATGCAGGTCGAGACCACACTTTTGATTTGATATACTGATATGATAAAGGCACCTAGGATTTAATCTACTTATCCCACCAGAAAGCCAACCATCATAATTAACCCCTAGTGAAACCCTTTGAGCCTAATAGACTATTTCTTGACTCACCCATCAATATTAACCTAAAATTAAAATTTTGTTTCTTCCATTTTCTTGACTCCCCTTATGTCGAGATTTGATTTAAGCAGCTGCCTAACTATGTTCTCTATTTCAGGTTAAATTCATCTTATTCATGTATGTTCTTATTCTTAAAAAGAATTCATTCATTATTAGTTCCATGTTATTTGACTTTAAGCTGTTAATTTCATATTTTGAGAAGTAGCTTGTGTTATTAGTAATAAGTTTTCAATTGATGTAATTATTCAGTATTAGTCCATTGTTCTAGTTAGGTAATTTGACAACTCAATCTCAATTCTAACCATTTAATTCAACTTTTATCCACACCTTTAACCCAAGCCCCATTACAACCCTTTTAAAAGACCTTTTGATTTGTGTATCATCTCATTTTATAGTGGTGGAGATTTGATTTTCATGCAAGCCTATGGTAATAACATTTCATATTTGACTGTTGAGTGCTTTATTTTGAAACCTAAACACTTTGAGTGATTTGAGTGAATCCTTGGTGAGGATGTCAATCCTTGTCAGTTTTGAATCAGAGGTAATTATTTAGGTAAGGGAAAACACCTATGTTTTCGTGCTACAAAAATTGATGACTTAGATTATTTGAAACTTTAGGACTCTTTGAGTTAAATTATCCATGTATGAATTATATATGAATTATGATAAGACATTATTGATGAGAATAATGAATTGAGGGAATTTAATTTTGATTGTGATTTGAGGATTTTGCTTAAGGACAAGCAAACGCTTAAGTGTGGGGATATTTGATAAACCTCAATTTATACATATTTTAACCCCATGCTTGGATTTTTTAGATGAATTCTCATTAGATTTCATGAATTTGATGCTCTTAATCTTTTAAATTCATATTTTACACTCAGGAGAGCTTAGGGAGTCGAAAAGAACAAGAAACAGGACAAAATAGGAAAAAATGGGCCTACCTTAGGAACTCACACAGCTTGGGCTATCAGACACGGCCGTGTGTTTCAAGCAAAATTGAGACACGGCCTAGATCAACGTACACGGCCTGACCACATGGCCGTGTGTGGCAAGCAAGAGCGAGCACGATCTAAGGAGTCAAACACGGGCGTGTCCCTACCGTAGCAAATATGAATTCTATTTGGAATAAGCTACTTGTGGGCCAAGAGAGGTGTTCCAAAGCCTATATAACACCCTAGGGGATGACCTAAAAGGGGACATTGAATAAGACGTCAAGTAGATGGCAGAAAATACTCCAAGATAATTGTCGGGAATAGCTTAAGAGAAGGATCTCCATTAAGATCGAAGATCTCCCATTAAGTTCTTTAGAAATTTTTTTGTTTTCTTATGTTTTGTTGTTTTTCCTATTTTATGATGTTTCCCTCTATTAGTATGAACTAAATCCCTTAGATATCTAAGGGGATGAAACCTAGACGAATTTTATTATTATGTGATTTATAAGATAAATACTTGTTCTTATTCTTAATTGTGAGTTTTTATTCTTATTTTGATAATTCAGTTTATTAATCCAAGTCTAATGCACTTATTCAGTGGAGCAAAAGTCCCTGTTCAAGAGAAGATCAACACAATTAAGCAGAGTTAATTGCAACCCTAGAAATAGGGCGGTAAAAATCTGTCGGATTAAAGTCAAATCTAATAAGGGAATCCATAGATCGAGTTAATGTGACAATAATGGTTTTAATTAGAAAGAGATTTCAATTAATCAACATATAGTTAGTTGTTTTTAGTCTCAAAAGAGATATTAACATAAATCAGCGATTTCTACGGATTAAGTCAAGTGAATAAATCATATGAATCAAAAGTAATAAGTGAAGTCTAGGTGGATTCTTCCTCAGGTATTGCCTATCTCATATAAGTTGTCCAAAAGTGTTTTCCCAATTCACTCTCTGTCACGTTCATAGTCATTTAGTTAGTTAATTTTAGATTAAAAATAAATCCCGTTAATTACCAGGCTAGATAATAAAAAGACAGTTATTACTAGTAATTTTAGTCCTTGAGGATATGATATTCTGGACCTGCCATAACTATACTACTGTTTGATAGGTGCGCTTGCCTTTGTCAAAATAATAGTTAGTTTTGAGCTCCATCAAGTACGGTGCCTAGGGTTGACGTAGTGGATCTCTATCAAAGGCTACTTTTGTGATGCTGGCTTCTTGAAGGGTTTCTTTGCTTCGACGGTGATTTTGTCTCTTTTTTAATCATTTTTACATTTTGCTTGTCTACGAGGTCTTTGAATGTTACTATTTATGGTCTTTATTGTGCTTGGTTTTTTTTTTGTTGGAATCCTTTTAAGGGACCCACGGTGGCCATAAATATTTTCTTCGATTTGACTTTTCTACTATAACACCCCTAATCCGTATCCTTCGCCTAAATAGGGTTACAAAGCGTTACAAAAAATTTTTAGAATATTTAAAAACATTTCATGTTAATCACTATTCATTCACCGAGATTATACAAAACACCTCTTGATTGGACCATCGAAGCCTAATACAAACATTGTAATTGAGTCGGGACTTAATCGAGAACTCTAAGAATTTTTTGCCAGGATGTAACATCCTGAATTTATGGGCCTGTGCATTTTGTGTAATGAATGCTTAAATATGATAAATTAAGCATTAGAGGTTCAGTTTGGGCTCAAGAATGGGTTGAGGCCTTGACGAAATATTCTGTTAGGCACTCTAGGACTTGAAATAAAGTAATGGTAGTTTAGTTGGCCTAATGGGCTTGTGGCCCAGTAGCAAGGGCTGCAGCAAGGAAAGCTGTTTAAGGGGCACCTTGGACTGATGAATAGCCTAAATTTGACCGCATGGGGCCCAAGAAATTGGGTCAAAAATTTGACAGCCCAAGGAGAGCTAGGAGGGACGGCACAAGGCTATTAACTAAGGGGGGATTTTATGTTTTAATTATGTGGGTAATAAGTAGATAAAAGGGGAAGTAGTGGTGTGATGTAGGTCTCTGATGGATGAGTGCTCAGATAGGGATAAGGGATAGAATGACCAGAGTGATCTCCTGGAAGCTAGTGTTGGTCGAAAATCAAACTCAATAGGGGGAGCAATCCATTTAGTATAGGTAGAGGGGTGTGCCGAAAAATTTCTGATATGTTCTCATCATTTTTTTCTTTCTCTGTCGAAATCCCCACTCTATTCTCCCTCTCAACTTTCTTTCTTTTCTTTTTCAATTTGGCCGAACCCTTTGACAATTTCTTTCTCATTTCTTTCAAATACTTTAGCCGAAATTTCTAAGCTTTTCCTTGATTTCTTTTTACTTTCTTTCTAAGCCAAAGTCGAAACACTTTACTCAGACCTTCTAAAAGCCGAAAGTGCATCAGTTCATCTTTTCTGGGACTTTCATAAAAGCTAAAATCCATAGATCTCATCTCCTGTGTTTGTCGAATTCTTTCTGAGGTGTCTGCTTATGCCGCTTGAAGAAAACTCAGGGTAAGTGTCGATTCGTGAGATTTCAGTCTTTTCCAGCTTTTTAGAGACTCTAGTCGAATGGCTATATGGAAACTAATCTTGTGTTTTTCTCTTATTTGGGGTATTTCGGGATTTGAAGGGGAGTCAATTGCTTAGATTTCTAAGTCAGACTTCAATAGCACTCGAATCGTGCTACTTTCAGGAATTCAAGGAAAGAGATCTGTTAATTTTAAGCGTGTAGATTCGAGTATACTCTAACCCTTGGCCGAATGTAGAAAGGCCTTACCTTTGTGTTTTTCTGGATTTTGAGCAAAGTTGTAGACAAAGGGCAGTAGATCTGATCAGCGAGGGTATCGACGTAGAAGGTAGTCCTACGTATTTATCAGGTGTGTAACTTTTCACACCATTCAGTTTTGTTTGTTAGTACATGTATATAAATTTTCTATATTCTGTTAAATGCCGAAATCCTGGCATGACGGTTAAAACCCGAAGAGGGTAAAGGTGAATCACCAGGTTAGTGATTTCTGTCATTCATAAATGAATGCTTCTGTTGAGATGATATGTTTTTACATGTATGCCAATTTCTGTGATTGCACGGGGTTGGGTGATTGATGAAATGGGAAGTGTTTAGTTGTAGCACCTTTTGCCATGATCTGTTGTAGTGGCTTCTTGCCATGATCTGTTGTAGTGGCTATTGCCATGATCTGACGATGAGCAGCTAACTGCAGCATGACTGCCATTGATGGTGTGTAGCGGTGTGGGTTGATTGTAGAAATCCCCAATGGTGTGATTGGCAGGTAAGAGTGGTGTGTAGCGGATGGAAACCTAGGATTGGGTTGGGCTTTGCATATTTTCTGATATATTGTGCTCTGTTATCTATTCTGAGGGCCTAAGGCCCAATCTGATGGTGCACGAGGGTTGCACACTGAGTCTCGCGACTCACCCTATTATTTAACATCTTTCAGGTCGCACCTAGTGCATTGGACTGGGCTGGAGAGGAGCGTAAGGTGGCCATGCAAGAGAATATCTTGATTCAGCAAAAGACTCTACTTAGTTTAATTATTTTTGTTATTGTTAAATAGTGGGTTTTAAATTTCATTGTAATAAGGCCATGGGCCACTAGCTTTTTTTTTTTCCTTTTCTTTTTGGTTTTATTTTGGGCTTTTATTATTATTTGACATCTAAATTTTACGTTTTAATTAAACAAAGGCATTAATATAAAGTGTATATCTCTTACAAATAATTCAACCATTTAGTTTTCCTGAATAAAAGGTTAAACTCAAGAAAAATATTTTTTTCCAAAATTTTGACATTTTTTTCAAAATCTCCTTAGTGACATGCCAGATCCGGTTATGGTGTTTGGGCCGGGTTTGAGGTGTTACAAATTGGAATCAGAGCCCGGTACAAAACTCAGCTTTGGGGTTTTAGGCTCAAAACGTTTTCTAAAGATGGGTTTTGAAACATACATTTTTATAAATGATACAGGTCTGTTAGCTCAGAATGGCATCTGCGTCCCCGGCCAAGTCCGCCAGGTAAGTATTCCGAACCATTGTGTGACATATACATATGGGCTTGATGGGCTTTATGGGACGTAGATTATTTTAATTAGAATTTGATGGACTTTATGCTTAGCTTAAACAAATCTTTACCCTTCATAAAACTTAATTTCCCTAATTAAACATGTCTGTGAGCAAGTCACAGGGTTAAGGTGTGGAAACAAGCATACGCATGTCTAGGATTGGATCCATGAATAGCTTGGTATTTAAGCAGTCCTAGTGACTCACCTTCTCTTTTCTAGAATCCTACCTGGTGCGTAGTGACTGTTCGCCTTAGCCATAGGGACTTGTTGACAGGCTAAAATTTATAACTAAAACCCGAAGGGACCAGTACGCTATTTTTGTAAAATTGCTTATATGACCCTAATTTTTTTAAAAATTATCCCAAAAACCCTAGGTTGAGGAAATTTACCAAAATACCCCTGGATTGCAAAATTACCAAAATACCCCCAGATTGTAAAATTACTGAAATACCCCTATCTTGAAAAATCACCAAGACACCTTATTTTGAAAATTACAAAAATACCCCTGTAGGTAAAAATTACGAAAAAACCCCTAGGTAGTGAAATGACGCAAATACCCCTAGGTGATGAATGTAAGTTCGTGGATGCTGTTTGTATGACTGAATGTGAACTCTAGAGCTAGGAAAGACTGATTTGAGAATTGAATTGGTAGATAGAACCCGAAATCGAAAGAACCACTATCAAACTACTATTTCATAAAATTGTTCGTGGATAATCAGTGGAAAGAGTTAATAATTCATAAAATTTTCTTAAATCAGATAAAGGCGATATTAGGACGATGAGTACAAGGGGTCGAGGGCGTTCGTCGCGTGGTCGTGATAGGGGCATGATTACTGTGTCCGAACCAGTAGGGTCTGGCCACGGGTCAGGAGATGAGATACCGGATTTGCCAGCTGTAGAGGGGGAATTTTAGGACCAAACGGGTGGAGATGATGCAGTGTCTCAGGCAATGCTGCGGGTCCTTAAAAGAGTGGCTGGAGTAGGCATGGGTTCAGGAGCTCAGAAGTCTATGTCTGAACGACTTGAGCCAATGGAGTGGATATGTTTAGGGGAGTTTCTTGCGTAGCCCCTAACACAAAGTATTGGTTGGAGGCAACTGAGCGCATAATGGATGACCTTGACTTCACTGTAGAGGAGAAGTTGAAGGGGGTCGTGTCTCTTCTTTGAGACGAGGCCTACCAGTGGTGGCTCACGATGAAGGAGGGTACTTCCGTAGATCGTATTGATTGGGACTTCTTTAAGGAGTCGTTTCAAGGAAAGTACATTGGGGCCAGCTATGTGGATACGCAGAGGAAGGCATTCCTGAACTTGGTATAGGAAAGTAAGTCCGTGTCTGAATACGAGGTGGAGTTTTGCGGTTGAGCCGTTACGCTCGAGGGATTGTGGCGACTGAATATGAGCATTGCATACGGTTCAAGGATGGTCTAAGGGATGAGCTGAGGGTATTAGTAGCACCGCAGCGGGAAATGGACTTTGTAGTTTTGGTTGAGAAAGCTAAGATATCTGAGGAGGTTAAGTGGACTAAGAAATAGAATAAGGATAAGGATCGGTATAGGAATAAGGGGAATTTTGGGCCGTCGGGATCATTTGAAAATTTTTAGAAAAGGCCTAAGTCTGATAGGCTATCTCGTGCTCTGACAGGTCAGAATCGATCATGTCCTTTGTGTGGGAAGATGCATTATGAGGAGTGTAGAAGGAGAACCGATGGATGCTTTAGGTGTGGATCCACAGAGCATATGATTAAGGGTATGCCCACAGTGGAGCAGCCTGACCATGGGACGAGGTTTTGATCAGGTTAGGAGAGGTGGTCAGCCAGTACCAAGGGATCGTGGTGTGGCCAAAGGAGGAAATGGATTCAGTCGGGGTCATGGAGCACCCGGTAAGGGTGCAGGTAATGTACACGCGAGGCAGCCAGGTCTAGTCTATGTAGCTCATCGATGGGAGGATGGTGATGCACCGAACGTCATAGCCGGTACGTTTCTTATTGCAAATAGCCCATACCTTTCTTTGATTGATATTGGGTCAACCCACTCCTATGTTGCATGTTCGGTATCTGAGACCCTAAGTTTAGACTCTGAAACAACTACTAGGAAGATGACTGTAGTTAGCCCTCTGGGACAATCTAGGGTAATGGACAAACTATTTAAAGACGTATCTTTAGAGACTTAAGGAGTAATGTTCCCGATAGACTTAATGGAGTTATCATTTGGAGAGTTTGATCTTATCTTAGGAATGGATTGGTTGACTAAACATCGTGCTAAGTTGGATTGTGAGACTAAACGCATGGTGTTGAATACCCTAGAAGGCAGAGAGGTTGTTATGTTGGGAGAAAGAAGGAACTATTTGTCCAATATAGTATCGGCATTGAAGGCTATTAAGCTGATTCAAAAGGATGCAACACATTTCTAGCCTTTATCAGTGCTTTGGATGTTAAGGAGGTGACTGTCGATGAGGTTGAATAGTCAAGGATTTCATAAATGTCTTTCTTGAGGAGTTGCCAGGATTACCCCCCGATCGGGAGGTGGAGTTTGGAATAGAACTACTTCTGGGTACAGCTCCAGTGTCTATTGCTCCGTACAGGATAGTGCCGAAGAAGCTGGTGGATCTTAAATCCCAGATCTAAGAACTGTTGGATCGTAGATTTATCCGACCGAGTGTGTCTCCATGGGGAGCCCCACTCCTATTTGTGAAGAAGAAGGAGGGATCCATGCATATGTGTGTAGACTACCGCCAGTTGAATAAGTTGACGGTTAAGAACAAGTACCCACCGCCAAAAATCGACGACCTGTTCGATTAGCTCAAAGGAGCTTTAGTCTTTTCTAAGATTGACTTAAGGTCGGGATATCATCAGTTAAGGGTAAAGGAAGGAGACATTCATAAGACTGTGTTTCAGACTCGGTACGGTCATTACGAATTTTTGGTGATGTCGTTCGGGTTGACGAATACACCAGCAGTTTTTATGGATATGATGAACCGGGTATTTCAACCGTATCTTGATCGGTTTGTCGTTGTGTTCATCGACGATATCTTGGTTTACTCCAAGTCCGAGGAGGAGCATGATGCAAATCTTCGTGTGGTGTTGCAAATTTTGAAGGAGAAGCAGTTGTACGCAAAGTTCAGTAAGTGTGAGTTCTGGCTGAAGGAAGTGACTTTCTTAGGGCATGTAGTTTCCGCAGAGGGAATTAGGGTGGACCCTCAAAAGATAGAAGCCGTATTGGATTAGAAATCACCGAAGTCGGTGGCAGAGATTCGGAGTTTCCTTGGTCTGGTGGGGTACTACAGAAGGTTTGTTGAAGGGTTCTCATTAATAGCGGCACCTTTAACTAAGTTGTTGAGGAAGGGAGTATTGTTTGTAAGGACTGACAAATAGCATGAGAGCTTTGAGAAGCTGAAGAGAATCTTAACAGAAGCGCCAGTGTTAATTTAGCCAGAGGCGAGAAAAGAATTTACCGTCTACTGTGATGCGTCACACGGGTTTAGGACGTGTGTTGATGCAAGATGGAAAAGTTGTTGCATATGCGTCTCGATAGTTGAGATCGCATAAATTGAACTACCCTACGTACGATTCATAATTGGCAGCGGTAGTGCTTGCTCTGAAGATTTGGAGGCACTACTTGTACGGGGAGAAGTCAGTTATTTACACGGACCATAAGAGCCTGAAGTATCTCCTTACCCAGAAGGAGTTGAATCTGAGGCAACGTAGGTGGATTAAGCTCTTGAAAGATTATGACTGCTCGATCGAGTATCATCCGGGTAAGGCTAACGTGGTGGCAGATGCGCTGAGTAGGAAGGCGATAGCGGATTTGAGGGTGATATTCACTCATCTTAGTCTGTATGAGGATGGAAGTTTGGTAGCTGAGCTCTAAGTAAAACCTATGTGGATGAGTCAGATCAAGGAGAAGCAACTTCTAGACGATGTTTTGAGTGCTCGACTCCGGCAAGTGCGAAGTGGTGAAGGAAAGGACTATAGTTTGAATGGTGATGGAGTCCTGTGTTTTCGTAAGAGAGTTTGTATGCCAAAGGATGTGGAGTTGAGGCAGATGATTCTTCAGGAGGCGCATAGTAGCCCTTACGCTATGCATCTTAGAGGGGTTAAGATGTACCAGGATTTACGAGAACAATTCTGGTGGCCAGGTCTGAAGCAAGAAGTAATAGAATTCGTGGGTAAATTTTGACGTGTCAGCAGGTGAAAGCGGAACACCAGTTGCCTTCGGGGTTGCTACAGCTAGTAAAGATTTCGCAGTGGAAATAGGAAAGAATCACGATGGATTTTGTTAGTAGGTTACCCCTTACGCCCACTAAGAAGGATTCAATTTGGGTGATTGTGGATCGGCTGATGAAGTCTGCTCAGTTTATACTAGTTCATGTCGATTTTTCTCTGCAAAGGTTGGCTAAGTTGTATGTGGTTGAGGTGGTGAGACTGCATGGTGTACCTGTGTCGATTATATCAGATAGAGACCCTAGGTTCATGTCACGGTTCTGGAAGGCTCTACATCAGGCAATGGGAACAAGGCTAGACTTCAAAGCTTTTCATCCACGTGATCGATGGTCATCGAGAGGTAATTCAGATCTTGGAGGATATGCTAAGGGGTTGCGTCATCGATTTTAGGGGAAGCTGGGAGGAGTATTTTCCTTTGGCAGAATTCACGTACAATAATAGTTATCAATCTAGTATTCAGATGGTGCCTTATGAAGCGTTATATAGAATGAGATGTCGTACCCCAACTTGTTGGACAGAGTTGAGTGAGCGTCAAGTGTTGGGCCCAGAACTAGTGTCAAAAATGGAAGAGAAAGTTAGGTTAATTTAGGCTCGGTTGAAGGAAGCATCTAATCGGCAGAAGTCGTATATAGATCTTAAACGGAAGGGGATGGAATTTGCAGTAGGAGATCAAGTCTTCTTGAAAGTATCATTGTGGAAGAAGGTAATGAGGTTTGGTCGGAAGGGTAGGCTAAGTCCCCGGTATATTAGACCTTATCGGGTGCTAGAACGTGTGGGCCCAGTGGCGTATCGATTGGAGTTACCATCAGAGTTTGAGCGAATACATGATGTGTTTCATGTCTCGATGCTAAGAATTTACCGTTCTGATCCATCGCACGTTGTGCTGGTGGAAGAGATTGAAGTAAGGCCAGATTTGTCCTTTGAGGAGGAGCCAGTGTAAATTTTGGATCGAGACGTTTTACGTCTCGAGAAGGAAGTCTGTCCCTTTGGTCAAGGTCTTGTGGTGAAATCACGGTGCAGAGGAAGTGACATGGGAATCAGAGGATGTTATGTGACAGTAATATCCCCATCTCTTCTGATCAGGTAAATTTGAGGTCGAAAATTATTTTAAGGGGGGTAGAACTGTAACATCCCTGAATTTATGGGCCTGTGAATTTTGTGTAATGAATGCTTAAATATGATAAATTGAGAATTAAAGGTTCAGTTTAGGCTCAAGAATGGGTTGAGGCCTTGACGAAATATTCTGTTAGGCACTCTAGGACTTGAAATAAAGTAATGGTAGTTTAGTTGGCCTAATGGGCTTATGGCCCGATAGCAAAGGGCTGCTGACAAGGAAGCTGTTTAAGGGGCGCCTTGGACTGATGAGTAGGCCCAAATTTGGCCGCATGGGGCCCAAGAAATTGGGTCAAAAATTTGGCAGTCCAAGGAGAGCTAGGAGGGACGGAACAAGGCTATTAACTAGGGGGATTTTATGTTTTAATTATATGGGTAATAAGCAGATAAAAGGGGAAGTAGTGGTGTGATGTAGGCCTCTGATGGATGAGTGCTCAAATAGGGATAAGGGATAGAATGATTAGAGTGATCTCCTAGAAGCTAGTGTTGGCCGAAAATCAAACTCAGGAGGGGGGAAGAATCGGTTTAGTATAGGCAGAGGGTGTCTTGAAAAATTTACGCTATGTTCTCATCATCTTTTCTTTCACCAAATCCCCACTCCATTCTCCCTCTCAACTTTCTTTTTTTCTTTTTCCATTTGGCCGAACCCTTTGACAATTTCTTTCTCATTCCTTTAAAATACTTTAGCTGAAATCTCTAAGCCTTTACTTGATTTCTTTTTACTTTCTTTCTAAGCCAAAGCCAAAACACTTTACTCAGACCTTCTAAAAGTCAAAAGTGCATCTGTTCATCTTTTCCGGGATTTTCATAAAAGCCGAAATCCCTAGATCTCATCTCTTGTGTTTTTGAATTCTCTCTGAGGTGTCTGCTTGTGCCGAATCTTGAAGAAAACTTAGGGTAAGTGTCGATTCGTGAGATTTCAGTCTTTTTTGGCTTTTTAGAGACTCTAGTTGAATGGCTATATGGAAACTAATCTTGTGTTTTTCTTTATTTACGACATTCCGGGATTTGAAGGGGAGTCAATCTCTTAGATTTCTAAGTCAGACTTCAATAGCACTTGAATCGTGCTACTTTCGGGAATTCAAGGAAAGGAGATCTATTAATTTTAAGCGTGTAGATTCGGGTATACTCTAACCCTTGGCCAAATGTAGGAAGGCCTTACCTTTGTGTTCTTCCAGCTTTTGAGCAAAGTTGTAGACAAAGGGCAGTAGATCTGATTAGCGAAGGTATCGACGTAGAGGGTAGTCCTACGTATTTATCAGGTGTGTAACTTTTCACACCATTCAGATTTATTTGTTAGTACATGTATATAAATCTTTTATATTCTGTTAAATGCCGAAATCTCGTCATGACGGTTGAAACCCAAAGAGGGTAAAGGTGAATCACCAGGTTAGTGATTTCTATCATTCATAAATGAATGCTTCTGTTGAGATGATATGTTTTACATGTATGCCGATTTCTGTGATTGCACGGGGTTGGGTGATTGATGAAAGGGGAAGTGTTCAGTTGTAGTGGCTTTTGCCATGATCTATTGTAGTGGCTTCTTGCCATGATCTGTTGTAGTGGCTTCTTGCCATGATCTGTTATAATGGCTATTGCCATGATCTGACGATGAGCAACTAACTGCAGCATGACTACCATTGATGGTGTGTAGCGGTGTGGGTTGATTGTAGAAATCCCTAATGGTGTGATTGGTAGGTAATGGTGGTGTGTAGCGGATGGAAACCTAAGTTTGGGTTGGGCTTTGCATATTTTCTGATATATTGTGCTCTGTTATCTGTTCTATGGGCCTAAGGCCCAATCTGATGGTGCACGAGGGTTGCACACTGAGTCTCGTGGCTCATCCTATTATTTAACATCTTTCAGGTAGCACATAGTGCATTGGACCGGGCTGGAGAGGAGCGCAAGGTGGCCATGCGAGAGAATATCTTGATTCAGCAAAAGACTCTACTTAGTTTAATTATTTTTGTTATTGTTAATTGGTGGGTTTTAAATTTCGTTGTAATAAGGCCATGGGCCACTAGCTTTATTTTTTTTCCTTTTCTTTTTGGTTTTATTTTGGGCTTTTATTATTATTTGACATCTAAATTTTACGTTTTAATTGAACTAAGGCATTAATATAAAATGTATATCTCTTACAAATAATTCAACCATTTAGCTTTCCCTAATAAAAGGTTAAACTCAAGAAAAATATTTTTTCCAAAATTTCGACATTTTTTTAAAATCTCCTTAGTGACATGCCAGATCCGGTTATGGTGTTTGGGCCGGGTTTGGGGAGTTATAGAGGATTTGAAAATTTTTCAAGGTGCAGGGCTCACACGCCCGTGTGGTCTAGGGGACATGCCCGTGCTCCAGGTCGTGTTCGACCCCGTGTAACTCTCTGACTTGTGCATACAGCCATGCCATATGCCCGTGTGCTAGGCCTTGTGGTTAATTAATTCAATTCAAAATTAGGTGTAGGTTTCACACAGCCAAACACATGCTCGTGTTCTAGGCTTTGTGGCACAGACAGCTGAGACACACGCCCTTGTCTCTGCCCATGTGCTCAATTTTGAACATTCTGTTTCTCAAAATTAATGTGTAAGGGACACACGGCCTAACCACACGCCCGTGCACCAGGCCGTGTGTTACAAATGGTCTAGACACGTGCCCATGTGTCTGCCTTTGTGGACAAAATAAAGCCATTTCTAGTTAATTTCTCACCCAAAATCACATCCGTGACCTGTATTCGAAACACATATCCAGTACCAACCATTCGAAGCAACCAAACTTAACAAATTCCATCATTCATCATAACATACCATTACATGCATATGTGTTTATAAACTTACCTTGGATTAGCTTAGGCTTTAATATCATTTGATCATATATACTTAACATAAAACATATGAATATCATAATAGATGAGATTATCAAGCAATATTCTTTCAAGTAAACATAGATGAGCTCATCAAGCAATATTCTTTCAAGTCATTACCATTTCATCACAAAATTCTCATACCAGGTCAAGAGTTGTGTCTGTTGAATCATTGAAATTCAGATGGATACTCAAGTAGTACACTTGAGGTGTACGATTCGATAATTCGTCAATTCTTATTCAAGGGTATCCATTAGGGCACTTAACTAAAGAACACACTCTCGAGCCATAAATCGTATAATAGGATTACCAGTCCAGGCTAAATCCTTTGTATAACGTATGCTCAAAAGAGCTTGATTAGGATTACCAGTCTAGGCCAAACCCTAATCATAATGTATAATCGAGAGGTATTATATCAGGATTACCCGTTCGGGCTAAATCCTTTCTATAATGAGGTAAATAGGATTGTTCATCCGAGCTAAATCCCGTTTGCAACAAATACAGGACCTCATCCATTTCGGGAAAGCACATATATTCATCGGAATTCAATATTCAATCGGGGCTTAACCCTTTATCACTATTCAAGCATGTATTGAGATTCTCCTTATAACATTCAAGTAATGTACATCAATATAAGTCACATTCAATACAAGCACAACAGTCAATTAAACCTATTTACATGCCCGATTAAGTTACACGAACTTACTTCGACACTTGTTTGCGTAAGTAATCTACTAATCCAAAACATTTTCCTTTCGTTGATCTAACCTCAAATTTGAGTTGTTCAGATCTATATAAATTCAATTTCACACATTTCATACTCATTTGGACTCAATTTATGTCCTAGGCAAAATTGCCATTTTGCCCTTAACTATTCAATAAATTCTAATTTCGTCCTTAGTCTCGAAAAACAAAATTTTTGCAATTTACTCCATATTCCAAGCCTAACCAAAATCCCATTACAAAATTTATAGCACATGTATTCATAAAAATTTAGAATTTTTTATTAAATGTCATAACTTTACATTTTAGTTCCTAAATCATGTTTTCATCAAAAATAACTTTGTAAAAGTTGTTCATCTATCAACAACCTTTCATTTTCTACCATAATTTTCTAATTTTCAGCATATTCATCCATGACCCAAATTTCATACCTTGATAACTTTTCAAATTAATCCCCCAAATAGATAGATTAGACTATCCCAATTCTAAAAATATAAAAATTATTAAAAAAGAACTTGATTTCATTCCTTATTGAGCTTGAAAAGTTTTCATCCTCTCTCTTAGGGTTTCCATAGAAATTTTAGGGAATAAGTTGAATAAAAAGATGATAATTTCCTTTTTAATTATTTTTCATCTTTTAAATTTATTGATTTCTAATTTAGTCCCTTGCCTTTTCTAATTATTCCATGGATGAGTCATTATAATATCTACATACTTTTCTTTAATGGTCTAATTACCATATAAGGACATCTAGTTTTGAATTCCATAGTTATTTAATCCTTATAGCTACTAGAATTCAACTTTCATATTTTATGCGATTTAGTCCTTCTTATAATTAAGCACTTAATCGATAAAATTTTCGTATCCAAATTTTCATACGACATGTCTATCATAATATGAAAAATATAATAAAATAAAAATAACCTTTATTTTCAAATCGAATTTGTGGTCCCGAAACCACTGTTCCAATTTCACTGAAAAATGGACTGTTACATCCACGTCTTCTTTACATGAATTTCGAGATCCTGCCAATTACTTTTTTAGGATCTTTTAGATTGTACTGTTGCATGCACGAAGGTTTCCTATTTTTTACGTGTTTAGTTGTCCTTTGCGTTTGATGGGTGCATGGGTTTTGTATGTCTCCTGCTTGGTTTTTGAATCATAGTGCTTGTATGCCATTAATGGTAAGTTCTTTTTCTTTGACTTTTCAACAATATTCTCTTAGGGTTTCCCTTCGTTTTACCAGGCATTAAATGCATGTCAAATACGAGTTTTAAAGTTATCTATATCTTTTAGTTTTTCTTTCATTTTATTTTCAAGTAGAAGTTAGTTTTTTGGGTTTCCTTGACTGTTGAATCCTGCCTCGTTTTACTGTTTTCTTGCTTGTTATCTCCTTCTTGAAGCTTGGGGATGGGGGTTTAATGGTGGGTGTTTTTTCGTAGCGTGTTAAGGTGATTTATTTGTTTGCTTTTGGTTTACCTTTGTGTTTTTTCTTTCTTCTATTTTCATGTTTTCTCTCACAGTTCTTCTGGTTGGGCTCCTACTCTCTTTCTGGTGGCATTGATAGTGTTACTTTCTCCATTTTCTTGTTGCATTTCTTGATATAATTGTGGAAGGGACAAAGGCTAGAGTTTTCATCATTTCTTCTAATGTTTTTAAGCATCTCTACTAATGAAGCTTTGTGGGTCACGATCAAACAATGAAGTTCATGTGCTATAATTGTAACACCCCAAACTCGCCCCATACGTCATGACCGGATCTGGTATGCTACAGGTTGGAACTTGAAAACTTTGCCTTAAAGGGTTTTGAAAATCTTAGTTTATTATAGCCGTTTAATCAAATAAGGGTGAAATTTTTGAAACAACTTTAAGCATTCGCGTTGATTGTGTTTGAAAAGCCTATTTATTATTTCATTTTATAATTAAGACTTTAAAAAAAAAAAACATAAGTTTATAAAAACTTAACTTAACCAAAAAAAATCAAAAACCTAAGTTGTGGAAGCCTTATACAAAAATATTCCCGAAAATTAAAATTCAAATGAAAATCCGAAAATAGTCTATGTAGATAATAATCTTGATGGCCCCTCGAGTCCGCCTCGGCTCCCATGTCCACGATCTACTGCTCATCTGAAAAGTTGGGGAAAAATAATAGGGTGAGTCACCAAGACTCAGTGTGCAAATCCCGAAAACACATAAAAGCCTTGGGCCCACAAACATATTATGGGCCTTGGCCCACACAATGGCAACAGAATATTTCATGCAACCTGGCCCATCCCAAACCTAAGATTCCATCCTCTACACACCCCCGTACCAACCATCGCACTGTGGGGATTTCTACAATCAACCCTCCATCCGCTACACACCATATCGACAGCTGTGCTGCCTGTCATAAAGACCGATCACTATGTGTCCTATATGGAAAAGCCACCGATCGCTATGAGACCTCAGTAATACATTATAGTATTTAATGACTATCTTTTCATCATAAAGACTGATCAATATGTGACCTATGTGGCAAAGCCACCGATCACATCGCGGCCTACTTCCCTTCCTCATATCAATCAATCCCATCCCATGCATACATACATGCAAAAATCAAAACATTAAGCTATCTAAACAGATCTCAAATTTTCACATACTTCGATACACATAGAGAAGTTTCTATGATTACGTACCTGGCATCCCTTGCCTACCCCTTCTGGGTAATATGACTGTTCACACAGCCTCTCTTTCTGGCTTTTAGCCCACAACATATATATAATACAAATTAATGAGTGTGATAGAGATCTACACACTTGATTACCGACAGGGCAGTACTTTCTATGTCGACACTATCAGTAGCCGCTACGACTGCTAACAGTCTAAGATTTTATTCTGAAGCCGATCCATAACCCGATGGCCAATCTCGAACAGCAGACACCGCTCATTTCTTAAACTTAGGGATTGGGTTTACGGACCCAATTCTCTCCTTTGCCTGATCCATATTTGATTCTATCAAAAGTCCTTGTCAGAACTACTATAACGAAATAGGGTTGTTAAACCATATCATATGATTTTAGGATCTCAAATATGATAGCGAATCTAATAGGAATCTAAATAAAACCCCTTACCGTGAAATCTCGAAATAGATAGGATACTTAGAGATTAACGGTTTCTGGCTTTTGAAATCTGGATGATTCAATCTACTCCTATTTCCCGATGTGCCGACCCAAGATGTGAACACAAGAACAATCTAAACGTTACTTAAAAGATAACCTTACCACGCCTATAAGCCTTTTGGCTTTGGCCTCTAGAAATCAAATGAGAAGAAAACGAACAAAAGAAATCAGCACCTACCTGTTCAGAGAATTCGACAACTCCTAAAAGATTTCGGCTTCCGCGATAATCAAAAGAAAGATGGTACACAGGGATCTAGGGATCTAGGGAGGTTCGGTCTTTATGAAGAAATCAAATGGGGTTTATGATTTCGATTTTTAGAGAGGACTAATTAAGAGGGATAGATAATATCAAACGTAAAGAAGTGATAGAAACAGTATAGGAAAAAGAAAAATTTCGGCAAATCTAGGCCAGAGTCGGTTATGACAGAAAAGTGTGGGGAAAAAGATTGCTTAAAGGAGTTTTCGGCTCTTATTCAGAAAAGAAGAAAAAGAGAAGATGGAAATCTTAAAAGCTGAAAATAAAGAAGAGAGCCCTCCCTTGACTACTTAAAATTTCGGCACTTAACATCTAAAAACCAAAAATGCCCTTTTTTTAAAACTAAAACTAGACTACTATACATGGGGAATTTCGGCGCCCCTTATGCCCCATCAAAACCAATTCCTCCTCCCCTCAGAGTTGGAATTTCAGCCATCACTATGGCCAGCAGATAATTCCTAAACTTCCTCCCTTATCTTTATCCAAGCACACCTCCAAAAGAGGCATAGATAACACCACCTCTTCCTCCCTTTATCAGCATATTATCCACATTATCCAAGTCATTTAATCCCCCCTATTTTCAAGCCTTGTTGCCGTCCAACCTTACCCACCTAAATGCAAAATTTAGCTAACCTTAATTTAAAAGAATTGGGCTTCATGCAACTTGAGTTTGGGCCTCCTCAGTTGACGCCACCTCCATGCTCTCCTAGTGGCACCATTTTGCCACTGGGCCACAAGCCCACTTGTGTTCTAAAACACAGATAACCTCCTTTAAGCCCTATCCTACCAGGCTTTCCACTAAAGTGTTCAATTTGGAAATTCAATTAAGGCCATGGCCTGAACCTGAGCCCAATCTGGACCCCTAACACTCTAATTAACATATTACACATAACCACACACTACACTTATAGGCTCCTTAATTCAGGATGTTACAGTTCTACCCCCTTAAAGAAATTTCACCTCGAAATTACCTGATTAAAATAGATGGGGGTACTGCTGCTGCATCATCTCTTCTGGTTCCCAAGTAGCCTTCTCAAAACTGTGATTCCGCCATAGAACCTTAACCAACGGAACTGTTTTCCTTCGTAGCACTTTGACATCACGATCCAAGATTTCCATTGGTTCCTCTTCAAAGGATAGGTCAGGTCTTACCTCGATTTCCTCCATAGGTACCACATGAGATGGATCCAAATGATATCGTCTCAACATAGAGACATGAAACACATTGTGAATCTGGCTTAGCTTAGAAGGTAGCTCTAGCTGATACGCTACTGGTCCAACTCGTTTAAACACCCGATAAGGTCCAATAAATCTGGGACTTAATTTACCCTTCCGTCTGAACCTCACTACTTTCTTCCATGGCGATACCTTCAAGAACACCTTATCACCCACTACAAACTCTATGTCCTTACGCTTCAAATTAGCATAGGACTTCTGTCTATCTGACGCTTCTTTTAATCGAGTCCTTATTAACTTAACATTCTCCTCCGTCTCAGTAACCAACTCCGGTCCCAAAATTTGACGTTCCCCTAATTCCGTCAAACAAGTAAGAGTACGACACCTCCGCCCGTACAATGCTTCGTAAGGCACCATCTGAATACTAGACTGGTAACTATTGTTGTACGCAAACTCTGCCACCAGTAAAAACTCTTCCCAACTACCTCTAAAATCAATGACACAACATCTTAACATGTCCTCTAAGACCTGAATTACTCGCTCAGACAGACCATCAGTCTGAGGATGGAACACCGTACTAAAATCCAACTTCGTACCCAATGCTTGATGCAATGCTTTCCAAAATCGTGATGTGAACCTAGGGTCTCTGTCTGATATGACCAATACTGGTACTCCATGCAACCTCACCACCTCCGCTATGTATAGCTTAGCCAATTTGTGTAAAGAGTAATTGACTCATACCGGTATGAAATGAGCAGACTTCGTCAAGCGATCAACTATCACCCAAATCAAATCTTTCTTAGTAGGCGTGAGAGGTAGCCCGCTAACAAAGTCCATTGTGATCCTTTCCCACTTCCATTGTGGAATCTTTACCGGTTGCAACAACTCTGATGGTAACTGATGTTCTGCCTTTACCTGCTGACAGGTCAAACACTTCCCCACTAATTCGATCACCTCTCGTCTTAAGCCCGGCCACCAAAACTATTCTCGTAAATCCTGATACATCTTACTCCCTCCAGGGTGCATTACGTATGGACTACCATGCGCTTCTTGCAAAATCCTATGCCTTAATTTAGGATATTTTGGCATGCATACTCTCCCTCGAGAACATAATAGTCCTTCCTCATCCACACCAAAGTCCATTGATCCATCACTTATTCCTACATGAAACTTCTCCTTTAGCAACTCATCAGTCTGCTGCTTCTCCTTAACCTGACTGACCCATGAGGGTTTCACTTAAAGTTCAGCCAATAAACTCCCATCATCATACAAACTAAGGTGAGCAAACATTTCTCTCAAGTCAGTGATTACTTTATGACTTAGAGTATCCGCCACCACATTAGCCTTACCCAGATGATACTCGATCGAGCAATCATAATCCTTTAACAACTCGATCTACCTCCTCTGCCTTAAATTCAACTCCTTCTGGGTCAAAAGGTATTTTAGGCTTTTATGATCTGTATAAATAATCGATTTCTCCCCGTACAGATAGTGTCTCCAAATCTTTAAGGTAAAAACCACTGCCGCCAACTCCAAATCATGGGTGGGATAATTTGCTTCGTGCGGTCTTAACTGTTGAGATGTATACGCAACAACCTTTCCATCCTGCATCAACACGCATCCTAGTCTCGTGTGTGATGCATCACAGTAAATCATGAATTCCTTCCCAGCCTCCGGCTGAGTCAATACCGGAGCCTCCATTAAAATCCTTTTTAACTTCTCAAAACTATCTTGCTGCTTATTAGACCAGACAAACGGAACTCCTTTCTGTAACAACTTAGTCAATGGTGCCGCGATTGAAGAAAATCCCTCAACAAACCTTCGATAGTACCCAGCCAAACAAAGAAAACTCTAAATTTCTGCCACAGACCTAGGCAGCTTCCAATTCAACACCGCTTAAATTTTTCGAGGGTCCACCCTAATCCCCTCTGCTGACACAATGTGACCTAGAAAAGTAACTTCCTTTAGCCAGAATTCACAATTATTGAATTTGGCATAAAGCTACTTTTCCCTCAGAATCTACAGAACCACTCGCAGATGTGAATCATGCTCCTCCTCTGATCTTGAGTAAACCAAGATGTCATCAATAAATACCACGATAAACCATCCAAATAGGGTTGGAACACTCGGTTCATCATATCTATATATGTTGCTGGTGCGTTAGTCAACCCAAATGGCATCACCATGAACTCGTAATGTCCATAGCGAGTTCTAAAAGCCGTCTTATGAATATCTGCCTCCTTGACCTTAAGCTGATGATACCTTGACCTCAGATCTATCTTTGAAAAGACTAAGGCCCCCTTCAACTGATCGAACAAGTCATTAATCCTTGGAAATGGGTACTTGTTCTTGATTGTTAGCTTATTCAATTGGCGATAGTCAATGCACATACACATTGAACCATCATTCTTCTTAACAAATAACACCGGTGCTCCTCAAGGCGACACACTTGGTCGAATAAACCCTCTATCCAACAACTCCTGGATTTGTGCTTTCAATTCCACCAACTCCTTCTACGCCATTCTATAAGGAGTAATAGATACAGACGCTGTTCCTAGAAGAAGATCGATTCCAAACTCCACTTCTCGATCCAGAGGTAATCCCAAAAACTCCTTTGAGAAAACATCAAGAAATTCCTTTACCGTCCTAATGTCCCCAACAGTTAGGTCCTTAGCTTCCAAAGCCCGTACAAACATTAAAACTACCTCGCATCCTTTTCTCACCATTCTTTTCGCTCTTAAGACAGTCACCACATTCAACAGACAATTCCCCCTTTCTCCTATCACCAACACTTCACTTCCTTCGGGGGTTGTTAACACCGTACGTTTGGCTGCACAATCTAAGTTAGCTTGGTACTTCATCAGCCAGTCCATGCCTAATATTAAGTCGAACTCCCCAAACGGTAATTCCATCAGATCCGTCCAGAAAACTATTCCCTGAGCTTCTAAAGGTACCTCCCGATAAAGTTTATCTACTACCACAAATTATCCTAATGGGCTAATTACAATCATCGCCCTAGGGGTAATCTCAGAATCCAAACTTAAAGTTCCAGACACATTACTAGCAACATATGAATGTGTCGACCCGATGTCAATCAATGCAGTGTAAGGTAAACCAAATATTAAAAACGTACCGATTATAACATCCAGTGCGTTAGCCTCCTCTCGACGTCTGGCAGCATAGACTGACCCCGACTGCCTCTCCTCAGTGTTTCCTACCCCTCGATCTTGGGTTCCTCGGCCTCGACCAAAACCATTACCATCTCTGGCTGGACCACGACCCTTCTGTGGCTGCTAACCTCCTCTACCCGGCTGAGCATTTCCTGCCCTGTGGGTCCTACCTTATCCCGTAGCTGAGGACAGTCTCTTATATGATGATCTGTAGATTCACACCTAAAGTACTTCCCAGTGCTTGACCAACACTCACCTACATGAAACTTACCACATCGAGCACACTTCCGTGTTTAGCTAGCAGCAACAGGTCTCTCAGCCCGTCTCGGTCCATTCGACCTAGGTCTTTTCTGAGTCCGCACGGCTGTCCCTGATGATCCAAAATTTCTCTTACCTCCACCTCTACCTTTATCCTGGTTCAACTTTTCCATCTGTTTCACCTCCTCAGCTATCTTAGCTTTCTCCACAAGCACAGCGAATTCTCGCTCTCGTTGTGGACCTATCAACACGCGTATATCATTCTTCAGGCCATCCTCAAAATGAACACATCACTCATGTTCTGTAGCCACTATCCCTCGAGCATAACGGCAAGGCGTAAGAATTCTGCTTCATAAGCCGCCACTGACCTACTTCCCTAAACCAGATCCAAGAATGCTCTGCGCTGCGCATCCACATAGCTCGTCCCAATGTACTTACTTTGGAACGCCGTTCTGAAGTAATCCCAGGTGATACGGTCAACCACGGTACCATTCTTAACTGTAAGCTACTATTGATAAGCTTCATCCCGGAGAAGAGACACCACTCCCTTCAGCTCCTTCTCTTCCGTGAAGTCAAGATCATCCATTATACACTCCATTGCTTCCAACCAATACTCTGTTGTGCTAAGAGCTACACCAGAAATTCCCTTAAACACCTCTGCCCCATTGGCTCTAAGTCGTTCTGGCACAGACTTCCGGGCTCTTGTGCCCATGCCTGCTCCTGTAACTTTCTCTAAAACTCGTAACATTTCCTGAGATACAGCATCATCTCCGGTCGTCTGATCTTAAAATTCTGCCTCCACAGCTGGTGGCACTGGTACCTCATTCCCTGACTCGTGACCAGACCCCACGGGTTCTGACATAGCAATCCTGCCTCTACCTCGGCCATGCACACCACGTCCCCTAGTGCTCATTCTACCGTTCACAATTTATTTGATTAAAAATTTTATGAATTATTAATACTCTCTTCCACTGATTAATAACAGACAGTCTTATGGAAAGTAGTTTTAACAATAGTTCTTTCGAATTCAAATTTTATCTACGAGGTTTAGTTCTCAAGTCTGTATTTCCTAATTCTAGAATACACATCAACATACAAGCAGCATCCATGAACTTACATTCATCACCTAGGGGTATTTTCAACATTTCACTACCCAGGGGTATTTTTATAATTTTATCCTACAGGGGTATTTTCATAATTTTCCAAAATAGGGTATCTTGGTAATTTTAAAATTTGAGGTATTTCGGTAATTTTGCAAACCAGAGTATTTCGAGATATTTTCACAAATTAAGGGTATTTAGGTAATTTTCTCAAACTTAGGGTATTCTTGGTAATTTTCAAAATTAGGGTATATAAGCAATTTTACAAAGACAGGGTGATGGTCCCTTTTGGGTTTTAGTTATAAATTTTGGCCCGTCAACAAGTCCCTGTGGCTAAGGTGAACAGTCACTACGCACCAAATAGGATTCCAGTAAAGAGAAGGTGAGCCGCTAGGGCCGCTTAAATACCAAGCTCTCCCTGGATCTAATCCTAGACATGCGTATGCCTGTTACCACACCCTAACCCTGTGACTTGTTCACAGACATGTTTTATTAGAAATTAAGTTTTATGAGATTTGAAGAATTGTTTATACTAACCCTAAAGTCCATCAAACTCTAATCATACTAGCCTACGTCCCTATGGAGCCCAACAAGCCCAACAAGTATATCATACAATGAGTTTAGGATACTTACCTGCGTGGATTGGGTGCCGGTAGACTCGAAGGCCACATCTCAACTGAAACTTTTCTCAAGTACATTTCAATTTTACAAACCACTACTAGACCCATTTCACAGCCCGAGTTTTGAACTGGGCTCTGATACCAAAATGTAACACCCCAGACTCGGCCCATACGTCATGACCGGATCTGGTATGCTACGGGTTGAAACTTGAAAACTTTGCCTTGAAGGGTTTTGAAAATCTTAGTTTATTATAGCCATTTACTCAAATAATTGTGAAATTTTTGAAACAAATTTAAGCATTCGCATTGGTTGTGTTTGGAAAGCCCATTTATCATTTCATTTTATAATTAAGACTTTAAAAAAACATAATTTTATAAAAACTTAACAAAAAAATAAATAAATAAATTGAAAACCTAAGTTGTGGAAGCCTTATTACAAAAATATTCTCGAAAGTTCAAATTCAAATAAAAATTCGAAAATAGTCTATGTAGATAATAATCTTGATGGCTCCTCGAGTCCGCCTAGGCTCCCATGTCCACGATCTACTGCTCATCTAAAAAGTTGGGGAAAAATAATAGGGTGAGTCACCAAGACTCAGTGTGCAAATCCCGAAAACACATAAAAGCCTTGGGCCCACAAACACATTATGGGCATTGGCCCACACAATGGCAACAGAATATTTCATGCAACATGACCCATCCCAAACCTAAGAGTCCATCCTCTACACACCCCCGTACCAACCATCACACTGTGGGGATTTCTACAATCAACCCTCCATCCGCTATACACTATATCGACAGCTGTGATGCCTGTCATAAAGACCGATCACTATGTGACCTATGTGGCAAAGCCACTGATCGCTATGCGACCTCAGTAATCATTATAGTATTTTGACAGCTATGCTGCCTGTCATAAAGACCGATCACTATGTGACCTATGTGGCAAAGCCACCGATTGCCTCGCTTGCTCCCCTTCCTCATATCAATCAATCCCATCCCATGCATACATACATGCAAAAATCAAAACATTAATCCATCTAAACAGATCTCAGACTTTCACATACTTTGATACACGTAGAGAAGTTTCTATGATTACGTACCTGGCATCCCTTGCCTACCCCTTCTAGGTAATACGACTGTTCACACAGCCTCTCTTTTGGCTTTTAGCCCACAACATACACATACATATAATACAAATTAATGAGTGTGATAGAGATCTTCACACATGATTACCGACAGGACAGTACTTTCTATGTCGACACTATCAGTAGCAGATACAACTGCTAACAGTCTAAGATTTTATTCTGAAACCGGTCCACAACCCGGTGGCCAATCTCGAACAGCAGACTCCGCTCGTTTCTTAAACTTAGGGATTGGGTTTACAGACCCAATCCTCTCCTTTGCCTGATCCATATTTGATTCCATCAAAAGTCCTTGTCAGAACTACTATAACGAAATAGGGTTGTTAAACCATATCATATGATTTTAGGATCTCAAATATGATAGCGAATCTAACAGGAATCTAAAGAAAACCCCTTACTTTGAAATCTCAAAATAGATAGGATACTTAAAGATTAACAGTTTCCAACTTTTAAAATCTGGATGATTTGATCTACTCCTATTTTGCGAAGTGCCGACCCAAGATGTGAACACAAGAACAATCTAAACGTTACTTAAAAGATAACCTTACCACGCCAATAAGCCTTTCGGCTTTGTCCTCTAGAAATCGAATGAGAAGAAAACAAATAGAAGATATCAGTACCTACCTTTTCAGAGAATTCGACAACTTCTAGAAGATTCTGGCTTCCACGATAATCAAAAGAAAGATGGTACACAAGGATCTAGGGAGGTTCGGTCTTTATGAAGAAATCAAATGGGGTTAATGATTTTGATTTTTAGAGAGGACTAATTGAGAGGGATGAACAATATCAAATGTAAAGAAGTGATAGAAACAGTATAGGAAAAAGAAGAATTTTGGCAAATCTAGGGCTGAGTCGGCTATGACAGAAAAGTGTGGGGAAAAAGATTGCTTAAGGGAGTTTTTGGCTCTTATTTAGAAAAGAAGAAAAAGAGAAGATGGAAACCTTAAAAGCCAAAAATAAAGAAGAGAGCCCTCTCTTGACTACATAAAATTTCAGCATTTAACATCTAAAAATTGAAAATGCCTTTTTTTTAAAACTAAAACTAGACTACTATACATTGGGAATTTCGACACCCCTTATGCTCCATCAAAACCGATTCCTCCTCCCCTTAGAGTTGGAATTTCGGTCATCACTGTTGCCAGCAGATAATTCCTAAACTTCCTCCCTTATCTTTATCCAAGCACACATCCAAAAGAGGCATAGATAATACCACCTCATCCTCCCTTTATCAGCATATTATCCACATTATCCAAGTCATTTAATCCCCCCTATTTTCAAGCCTTGCTGTCGTCCAACCTTACCCACCTAAATGCCAAAATTTAGCTAACCTTAATTTAAAAGAATTGGGCTTCATGAAACTTGAGTTTGGGCCTCCTCTGTTGACGCCACCTCCATGCTCTCCTAGTGGCGCCATTTTGCCACTGCGTCACAAGCCCACTTGTGTTCTAAAACGCAGATAACCTCCTTTAAGCCCTATCCTACCAGGCTTTCCACTAAAGTGTTCAATCAGGAAATTCGATTAAGGCCTTGAACCGAACCTGAGCCCAATCTGGACCCCTAACACTCTAATTAACACATTACACATAACCACACACAACACTTATAGGCCCCTTAATTCAGGATGTTACAAGAATTTTTGCGGATTAGGGAACCTTGCAAAACTAAAGGAGTTAAAACAACTTCTCGTTGCGGACAATCCTAATATTATTTTTCTTAGTGAAACTAAAATGTGTGCTAATGATTTTCGTAGGTTTTAAAATAAATGTAGGATGCAAAATGGCTTATCTGTAAACTCAGAGGGTCAGAGTAGGGGACTTGCGCTGATGTGGAAGGATGAGATAAATGTCTTTATTCAAAGCTACTCCAAGCATAACATAGATTCCATGGTCAAACTGGAGAGCAACAAAAACATGCGTGTTACGAGATTCTATGGGCATGCGATCCCAAATCTTAGAAGTAGTTCATGGGATATATTGCATAGGGTTGGGGTTTTGGTTTGGGAGGATTGGGTAGCTAAGGGAGACTTTAATGCAATTCTGAATGACGCTAAAAAAGAAGGTGGTTGCAGGGGAGTGAGGATGCATATGAATGACTTTAAAGAGGTTATGGACGACTTAGCCCTAGTCGATATCAATCCCGATAGTGGATGGCTTACCTAGGTCAACAATAGGAGTGGGGGAGTTTGATAAAGGAAAGAAATGATAGATTCCTCACCTCAATTTCTTTGATTGAAAACTTCCCATACATTGCTACCAAAATGGTGAGGCAAACTCAATCTGATCATGACGCGATTCTCTTAGATTTGTGGGGTTGAAAACCAAAAGATTACCCTAAAGACCATAAATTGTGCTTCAAATTCGATAATTGTTGGGCTGGTAATACGAAAGCAAAAAATATTATAGGAAGTGCTTGGAATAGGGATGATACAGATTATGAGAATAAGATCGAAAGGGTGAGGTCGGTCCTGGGTCCTTGGCAGCGTAAGAAATATGGAAGAATGATGAATGACATGTGAAAATTAGAGAAAAATATTGACCTGATCATTGAATCTGCCAATAGAGAGGGTAGTGGTAAGACCTTGAAGGAAACTCGTAGAAAGCTTGACTTTCTCTATGCCAGGGAAGAAAGCTATTGGGCTAAACAGTCTCAGTCAAAATGGCTTAGGGAGGGAGATCAGAATACTAGGTATTTTCATGCTAAAGCTACTAGACGACTAAAGAAAGATAATATTGAGAAGTTTAAGGACTCAGAAGGAAATTGGGTGACAAATAATATGGACATTAGTCAGGTGGCTAAAGACTATTTTGTGAGATTGTTTCGGTCAAATGGTCAAAATGTCAATATCCAAGAGCTAGGGTATATTTAGCAGATGGACCCCAATAAAGCCCTCTGTACTAACAGCGTCTCGGGGAATTTTTTCAAGCATTACTGGGAGATTGTTGGAAATTACACAATCAATTTCTGTCTAGATGTTCTTAATGGGAAGAAAAATATATCCAGTCTTAATGAAACTATGATCATTTTAATTCCTAAAATTAAAGATACATGTGAACTAACCAATTTCTGCCCTATCAACTTATGTAGGTTTGTCTACATGATCATCTCTAAAGTCTATGCCAATCCTCTGAAAGTTGTCCTTCCTAGTTGCATCAGCCAAAATCAGAGCGCCTTCGTGCCGGGGAGGATGATACATGATTTTGGGTCTAGTCAAAATAGTGGTTTCGGGACAACAAATCTGACACAATAAAATTTATTTTTGTTATATTTTTATGGTCTACAGTTTTACGGAATGATTTCGTGAAAATTTCATTCGAAATTTTTGACGTTTGGGCACTCAATTTAGTTAAAAAGACTAAATTGAAAAAGGTGCAAAATGTGTGTTCTAGAAGCTAAAGGTGTCTAATTACTATGAAATTTTAAATTGGAGGTCCTTAGATGATAATTAGACCATTATGCTTTAGTATGGGAAAAAAATGTACATGGATGGGTAAAATTTTGAAGTTAGACATTAAGGGCATTTTGGTTATTTGGTAAATAAAGACAAATTAAACAAATAAAAAGTTGTCATCTTCATCAATTTAGTCCCCCATGTTCGAAATTCACAAGAGGAGTCCATAGCTAGGGTTTGTTCATCTTCCAAGCTCGATTGTAAGTACGTTCTAGCCCCGTTTTTAATTATTTTTATGTTTTTGAGATCATTGCAACCTAATCTAGCTATTTCAAGGACTAATTTGAAAGAAATTCAAAGTCTAAAATTTTACCCATGTTAGATGTTTGTGTATTTGATGTCTGATGGTAGATTATGTATGTTTGAGGTTAGATAAACAACTTTTACTAAATGATTTTTGATGAAAATACTTAAAAGGACCTATTTGTAAAAGTTGTAAAATATGTATTAAAAACGTGAATAAATGAAACATATGGACTGCTATGAGCATGAAAAAGATTCGGCTAGCCTTGGGTAATGGCGAAATTGAATGAAAATCATATTACAAGCTTAGGATTTAAAATGTAAAAAGTTGAAAAGTTAGGGGCAAAAATGTAATTTTTCATAATGTGATTTTTGGACTGAATTGAAAAATGTGATAATTGAATAAGTTAAATTTGATATTATAGATCAAGAAAGACGAGGTTCTGACCTAGACCGGGGGAAGAACAAAGTTGTGGACTAAATCGAACTATTAGCCATTTTGTACCGAGGTAAGTTCATATGTTAAAAATAAGCTTTAGAATAATTGTATTTAAATGCTTTAATATTGCATGAATTGTATGTTTGATTTTGTGAATGAGTACAATTCTACGAATGAGTCCGAAGATGAATCGACCAATAAGAAATCCCGTTTGAACCTTAGGAATAAGGTAGGATACAAGTGACATGTCTCTAGGGTTGGTATGTGTTAGGTGACTATGTGATCCGGGTGTTGGTCTTTGTACGTCCTACTGGTGGCTGAGTATACCGGCATATGTTGCGGATACTTGACAGCTTGTGTGAGCAACACCACGTAGCTACGTCTTGACTGACAGCTTGTGTGAGCAGGCCCGTTGCTATCTCGAGTGCTAGCAACTATGTGATATGAGATTGAGGTAGCATTGGCTACATTTGTGGTAGTTAGTATGCAAGAATCTTGAGTATCCGATAGTATTATTCCAAGTGGTTTACGGGTATGTCAAAGATGAAATTATGTGAAAATTCATTTTGAGATGGTTCAGGTATGTATTTGAACCTCATATCTATTAAATGCTTGAAATTATGAATATGATGTAAGTTTTGTGATGGAATGAGTTATGATTATGAGACCATGGTAATTGTACATTTAATTATGTCATATTATTTGAATGTTATGTGCATGGTAAGGTTGCTTATTTCTTGCATACGAGCTTACTAAGCTATATAGCTTACTCCCCTTCCTTTCCCTTGTCTTATAGTATCACCAAGCTAGCTCGAGTTGCGAAGATCGTCGGGGATCGATACACACTATCAACAATTATTTTGGTATCAATGAATTCAACATTTTGAGTTATGCCATGTATAGGGGACTAGGTCATTTTGTTATGTGTCATAATTGATTTGGCCAAATGTGTTGGCCTATGTTGATTAGAAGTTCATTTTGTATAAGGCCATTTGAAATTGGCTAACATTGGTATAAGTATTGATAAACCATAAATTGAACATATTTTAAGCCCACATTTAGCATGCTTTTGGATGATTTATCCAATCAATTATAGAAATAGGTGCTCTTAATCCTTTGTTAACATGTTTTATACTCAGGAGAGAACCAGAGGATGAAAAGAACGAGAAATGGGCTAAAAATAGAAAAAATAGGCCAAATTACGAAATCGACACGGCTTGGGTCTAAGACCACACGGCTGTGCCTCATTAACAGACCCGACCACGGCCTGGCTTCAATTTACACAGGTGTGTGCCACAGGCGTGTCCCTGCCATAGTAAAGAAGAGTTTCATTCGGAATAAGGTACTTAGAGGCAAAGAAAGCCATTCCAAAAGCCTATATAAACACCCTAGAGGCCAACCTTAAAGGGGGCATTCAACTAGGCCAAAGAGCCAAGCCAGAGGGGCCAAATTGTGGGATTCACTCGAAGAAAGCCAGTTGACTCATCTCAAGAAGCGGAATAATAGTTAAGACTGAGGATCTCTCCTTCAATTTCTTCAGGGGGTTTTAGGGTTATCTTTATGTTTTGTTTTATATTTAATTCTGAGATGTGTTCTTTTATTATTGTGAACTAAACCCTCAAATACCTGAGGGGGATGAAACCTAAGACGAATCTTGTTATTCTTTTCTGAGCTGCATGATAAATACTTGATTTGTTCTTATTATGTTTTCTTAATTCTTGCTTTGATATTCCAGGATATTGATTCAAGTACTGATGTGCTTAGGCAGTGGAGCAAAAGTCCCTGTTTAAGAGTAGATCTAGCATAGTTAAGCGGAGTTTATCGCAACCCTAGAAATAGGATGACGAAAATCTGTCGAATTAGGGTCAAACCTAATATGGGAGTCCATAGATCGAGTTAATACAATTCTAGGGGTTTTAATTAGAAAGAGATTTCAATTAATCAACCTAGGGTTAGACGTTAGTATCCTTGAAAGAGGTATTAATATAAATTAGGGAATCATACGGATCAAGTCAAGTGAATAAATTGCCTGGTTCAGAGTTAGATAACAAGTGAAGTCTAGGTGGATTCTTCCTCGGGTATTTTGTTAATCAATTGGTTTTCCCCACAAGTATTTCCCCAATTCATTCTCTTTGTCTTAGCATCTTTAGCTTAGTAGTTAGTTAAATTTAGATTAAACAACAACTCCTTTAATTTTTTAGGTTAAATAATATAAAGAAAGTTAGTATTAGTACTTTTGGTTCCTTTGGGTTCGACAATCCGGTCTTGCCACTAAACTATACTGCTATTCAATAGGTGTGCTTGCCTCAAGTCATTGTCACAGTTAGTTTTTAGGCTAGATCATTCATATTATAAATTTTGAAGACTTTGACACACGATCAAGTATATTCATATGATGATGCCTTCCATAAATGTGGAAATTTGCATGATTTGAGTTGGTAAGTTATGTGATGCCTATGTATGATAGATGTTTGCATATGAATAATGAATTGATGCCTTGGTTTTGGATGATTTGGTTGTATATATTAGCTTGAATTGGTGCTATGTTATGTTATGTAGGTGTGTGCATTAAAAGGGTGGCAAATGGCTTGGTAAATAGCCTTCTTTTTGTCCACACGGGTAGACACACAGGCATGTAGTTCAGCTGTGTGTCCCATGCACCTTAATTGTTGCAAAATAGGATGTCTAGAATTAAGCACACGGGCGTGTGTCTCGGCTGTGTGTGCTATATGACCTTGAACATGGGCATGTGCCTAGGTCGTGTGAAGTTTGCACCTATTTTATGAAAAATTATGAAAGTTAAATCGACCACATGGCCTAGAAGACGGGCGTGTGGCACGACTGTGTGGCACGACCGTGTGGAACAAGTCAGAGAGCTCCCTAAATTGAACACGGCCTGTAGCACGGCCATGTCTCAGGGTCACACGAGCATGTTCCTTGAACCACACGGGCGTGTGACCCTTGTAACATGAAAAATTTTCTAGGTTTTGTAAAATTTTCTAAAGTCCTCGGTTTAGTCCCGAACCATTTCTAAAGCATGATTTGGGCCTCGTAGGCTCGTATAAGGGACTTTATGATTGAATATGAATGGTTTTAATTTGGACAAAAATTTATGACTCGAAATTGTATAATGTTGTGTTATAAGTTCCGGTAATGCCTCGAGCCCTATTCCAGCGTTGAGTACGGGTAAGGGGTGTTACAGCATGAGCTTCTCCATTATTTTCAAAGCTCTAAAAATGGACCTAATACAGGGTTTGTAGTCAAGCTCGACATGAGCAAAGTGTACGACCGCGTCGAGTGGAACGTCATTGAAATAATTATAAAGAAGATGGGATTCGATGGGAAGTGGTTGACCAAATTATGGTTTAGGTTTGCTTGGTTAAATATACAATTAAATGTAAAAATATTTTATCAGATATTTTTATTCTCAAGAGGGGACTCCTCCAAGGGGATCTCCTCTCCCCTTACTTATTCTTATTTTGTAAGGAAGCTTTCTCGAGGATGCTTATCCATGCTCAGGAGAACAAAATATTATGAGGTATTCAGGCTAGTAGAAACGACCCTAGGATAAATCACTTGTTCTTTGCTGATGACGCGCTTCTCTTCATTAGAAATAAAAAGAATGATGTTGAAAGTCTCGTTAACATGCTTAATAATTTCTCTAGCATTTCAGGTCAAGAGATTAATTTTGAAAAGTCAATGGTTCTCTTTATTCCCAACACTTCAAGAGCTCAAAGATACAATTTCACTGAGCTTCTAGGCATGACGGTGGTAGAGAATCTAAATAACTATCTTGGCCTTCCCATTCCAATTGGTAAGAAGAAGCTAGTGGCTTTCAAAGAAATTAACAATAGATTGTCTTGTAGGATCAAAAGTTGGACCAAGACGATGCTCTTATTAGGCGGCAAAGAAGTTTTCATCAAAGCGGTTCTCTAATCCGTTCCTACGTATGCTTTGTCGATTTTTTTGGCTCCCAAAGGGGTGATCGATGACACTCAAGATAAGCTAAGCAGAACGTGGTGGTCGAGAAAAGACAAAGGTAGATTCTGGACAATAATTCCTTGGAAGACTCTCTATAAATAGAAGGGCATGGGAGGCCTTGGAATTAGAGACGTTTGACTATTCAACCCAGCTCTCTTAGGGCGTCAAGTGTGAAAATTGATAAACAACAAAGACTCTCTCTATTTCAAAGTGTTGTCCTCAAAATATTTCCTTAATGGTAACATTTTTCGTGCTAAAAAGGTGGACAAAGCTTTGTTTACCTGGTCAAGCATTGCGGCAGCAGCGGAAGCTCTGAAAGATGGTTTTGGGTGGTAGATTGTGAATGGCGACATGGTAAATATTTCGGTGGACAATTTGGGAATGGAACGGCTTAATGGGGATGTTATTAGAAGCAATATTCTCAATCCAGGTGAGACGAGGGTGAATGACCTTTGGCTTGTGGATAGGAGATGCTGGAATGTTAATAAAATCAATAAAGTGTATGGGAAAGACTGGGGTGACAAAATTTGAAACGTTCCTATTGGAGACATGGGCCAGGGTGATAAAATAATTTGGTTCCACAATCTTCATGGGTTCTTTACTTCGAAGTCTGTCTGTTCATGGTTGCTTTTGAAAGAATTGGGGTGTGGCCCTCACAGATTTTTTTGGAAAGCTCTTTGAAAGTTTGACATATTATCGAAAATTAGTGTTTTTGCTTGGCGCGTGGGGCATGAGATTCTCCCGTCAAATGTTAAAATCGCTTCTGATCGTCTAATTGTCAAGTTTTAAAATTTATAAAGAGAATGATCGAACCTGGAAACAAACTCTGACAACAACTTAAGGCAAGTGCACCTATCAAACAGTAGTATAGTTGATCGTGTCAAACAGTCGAGTTTTAATATTTATAAAAGAATGATCGAACCTGTAGACTGACTGCGACAACAATAGAGGCAAGTGCACCTATCGAATAGTAGTATAGCTCAGGCAAGAATATCTTATCGAACCCAAGGGAACCTAAAAGTACTACTACTCCCTTTCTTTCTATTATTTAGCCTAAAATATAGAGTGATTGGATTATTAAACTAATGAGATACTTAGACTAAATGCAAAGACAAAAGATTGAATGGGATAAAGACTTTAGGAAAACTCAGTTGATAAAGACGATACCCTCAGGAAGAATCCACCTATGACTTCACTTATTATTCATTCCCCAAACCATATGATTTCTTTATTTACCTTGATCCATGAGACTCCCTAACCTATATTAAACCCTCTCTCGAGGCGAATAACGTCTAACCTTAGGTTAATTAGTGGAACTCTCATTCTCTTATAATAACCCCCTAAGGAAGCAGCAAATCGATCAATGGATTCCTATATTAGGTTTCACCCTAATCTGGCAAAATCTCGTAACCCTATCTCTAGGCACTCGATCAACTCCGCTTAATTATGCTAGATCTACTCTTAGGCGGGGTCTATTCCTCCTCCACCTAAGCACATCAGATTAAATTAAGCAACATAAAAAGTAAGTACTTATCATATAATTTAGAAATCAAATAACAAAATCCATCATAGGCTTCATCCCCTTCAGGTATCTTAGGGGTTTAGTTCATAACTAAATACGAAAACATCTCAAGAGTAAAGAATAAACAAAACATAAGAAATCCCTAAAACCCCCTAAAGGAATTGAAGGAGAGATCCTCCGTCTAGAATGGAACTCCAGCTTCTTGAGATGGATCAACTGGCTATCTTCAAGTGACTCCCTAAAAGATGAAAGCTTCAGCCAAAGCCTCTGCAAAAAGCCCTATGTTTCGGCTTCTGCCGAACTCCCCCTTTTTTAGTTGCTACCTTGGATGTTTATATAGGCTTTGAGATGCTTTACTAGGCTCCCAAGTATCCTAATTCAAGTAGAATTCCTCCTAGGATGTTTAAGTAGACTTAGGAATGTGTTTTTTGCCTCCAAGCATCCAAATTTGAGTGAAATTGCTCTTTCCCGCGGCAGGGGCACGCCTATGGCACACGCCAATGTCAATCAGGGTTGGGCCATGCCTTGATTCTATCATTTTGGGCACGGCCGTGTAATTCACTTGACACGCCCGTGTGTGGTAATGAGGTGATGCGCGGCTGTGTAACTCGTGAGTTAGGCCGTGCTCAAGGTAGTCGGTGAGACACGATCGTGCAGGATTTGTGCCAGGCCATGTTGATTTCTTGCTAAAGCCCATTTGCTCCATTTTAAGCCGTTTTGTGTTCTTTTTATCCACGGGTGCTTTCCTGAGTATATGACATGAAAAGAAAGGATTACAAACACCTTTTATATAAAATCAAGGGATAAATCATCAAAAAGCATACTAAATGTGGGATTAAAATATGTTACTTTTATGGTTTATCAAATACCCCCACACTTAAGCTTTTGCCTATCCTCAAGCAAAATTCTCAACTTACAATTAAAACGAACTTTCCATAATTCATAATTCTTATCGATGATGTCTCATCATAATTCATAGATAATTTATACATGGATAATTCAACTCAAAGAACCCTAAAGATTCAATCAAGATAAGGCATACATTTGTAGTAGTACGAAAACATAGGTGTCTCCCCTTATCTAAGTAATCTCCTTTAATTCAAAACCGACAAGGATTGACATCCTCACAAAAGATTCACTCAAATCACTCGAAGTGTTTAAGGTTCAAGAATAAGCACTCTAAGTCGAACACGAAAAGTTAATCCCATAGGCTTGCTCGAAAATCAAATCTCCACATCAGATATGAGATGATACATGATCAAAAGGTCTTTATCGAGGTTGTAATGGGGCTAGGGTTAAAGGTGTGGATACAGGCTGAATTAGAAGGTTAGAATCGAGATTGACTTGACAAATTACCTAACTAGAAACACTGAACTAAATATGAATATTTACTTCGAATGAAAACTAATAATACCACCACTAATAATTACTCTATAATAAAGAGTATTTTCTTCACTTGAAATTTGATAATACTTGAATACGAGTTTTTTTTCAACAATTGGAGTTTAAATGCTCTAAGTTTTTTTTTTAAGAACAAACTAAAAACAAACCTAATAGAAGGAACTTTGGTGATTGAAATAACCTAATTCAGTAATGGATCAAATCAATTCTCGATAGACGGGTAGTCAAAGAAATGTTGATAACAAATACAAAGGGATTTTGGATTAACATTAGTGGGTGAGTCAATGAAAAAGGTTGTTAGGATTCAATTGGGTTCACTAGGGGTTATTTATATAGGTAGGCTTTTTAGTGGAGTGAACGGGTTAAAACCTAGGTGCCTTTATCATCTCAGTATATCAAATCATTAATGTGGTCTCGACATGCATAAACGAGGCAAGTTCTAGAATAACAATTCAAAGTCAACACACTCATAATAAAAAAAATGAGCACGAAAAAGAATATATGCTCTATAAGGCTCAAAATCTCACAAAAATTATGGGTGTTTTGACATCAATCCTTATAAATTTTGAACTTCAAGGTGATACTCAAATTCAGTTCAACAACCTATCAATTTTAATTTTTAGAAAGTAGACTTATCATGCTCGATTCTATTTTATTTCTTCTAATTTAATCATCAATGCACAATTATCTATAACTTATTCTAAAACATATCAATAAAAATCATACATCATTAGAAACTTCATCCTAATTAGTAATATGAGAAAAATACTTTTGAACAAGACTAAATTCAGGATTTTGAGAATAATGACAAAAGTCAGGTACTTTTACCCCCCACACTTAAGATGTATTTTTCCCTCAATGTACAAAGATAGATAAACAATTATGTAATAATAAAATCAAAAGAGAAGGGGAAAAGTAACACTTCCTGAGTTTTTGGATGAAGTCTATGAAAAGAAACCGGATAAGATTGGAGGTGAACGTAGGGAAGCGTTTCGAACTGTTTGAAATTGAATCCTCGAAGTAGTCAGCTTGTTTTTATTGTATCCTAAGCTAAATCTAAATATCATAAAGAATAAGAAGAAGAAAATAAAATAAAATAAAATAAAATAAAGTAAAAAAAAATAATGATGAAATAAAATAGAAACAAAAATAAATAATGGAAAATGAAAGACAACTAGAAAAATGGGGAATGAGGTTTAAATAGAGATGTAGCTCGTGTTTTAGGATTTTGAATTTTAGACGCATTCAGGGTGTTCGGGCATGGCCATGGGTGTCGTGGCACGCTCGTGTCTTTCTTCACACGGTCATTCAATACGGGCGTGCTCCTCCGGTGTTCGATAAGTCAGAATGTTGGCACGGTTGGGAGGCACGATCGTGTTTATCCCGTGCTTGACGAGTCAGTAACCTCACACGGGGCGTCGGCACGGGCGTGGACTAGTATCGCAGCCCGTGTTGGAGAAAGAAGTTTATTCCCTATTCATGCACGGCTAATGACACGCCCGTGTGTAGGGCCATGTGGCCTAGAAATCTACTCTTTGGTTAGTTTATGGTTAGGTGCTAAAAAGAAAAAGAAAAGAAAAAATAAAAAATAAAAAAAAAATGTAAAAATGGGGTTAGTGCTCGGGTTGCCTCCCGAGAAGTGCTCGTTTATAGTCTTAGCTAGACTTTACCTCTCATTCGTATGGTCATGATGGTTTGAGGAGGTGGAAATCCTTTCTCATTCGATCAAGTCGGTTATGGATATAAAGTTTAAGTCGAGTAATGTTTACCTCAAAACTGTTGAATTTAGGATTGCTCACCTTGACTGTGCCGTATAGGAAGACATTAAGTACCTCAAAAGTGATTTCTTCGTTTGCCTTGAGTTCTGAATTGGTGTTTCTAGGGTCTTCCTTATTCAACAATACCTGATCCTCTATTTTGATGTGATTTGTTGTTCCTATCAGCTCATCTGGGGTTTCCTTCGGTTTCACTTCGTGTGGTTCTGGTTCCTCATGTAATTCTTCTTTATTGGTACGAGGTCTATGATTCGGCTCAGGTTTGTAGCTTTGTGGTGTTTCCTGCAATGAAGGTTGAACAAGTTGGTTATCAACTAAATTTACTTTCTCACCTTTATCACTTGATGTTCTGGCCAAGTCAAGAGCTTGAAGAGTGACTATCTAAATCGCCTACTACAGTATGAGTTCTCCTGCATAGATATCAATTTTAGCTCTGGCAGTTGCTAAAAGGGTCTTCCTAAAATTAAGGGGATCGTGTTGTCCTCATCCATGTCTAAAACGACAAAGTCTACTGGGAATACGAATTTATCAATTTTGATTAGAACATTTTCTATTATACCCCTAGGAATTCTTATAGTTTTATCAGTTAATTGAATGCTCATCCTAGTTTGTCTGGGTTTCTCTAGACCTAGTTGTTTAAACATTTTGTAAGGCATAACATTGATGATTGCCCCTAAATCCGCTAACGCATTATCAATAGATAAACTACCAATTAAACATGGAATTGTAAAACTCCCTGGATCTTTTAATTTCTGTGGTAGTTTATTTTGTAGAATTGCTGAGCACATTGCGTTTAGCTCCACGTGGTGCTCTTCGTCTAATTTGCATTTGTTGGTCAAGAGCTGTCTTAAAAATTTCCTCGAGTCTGGTATCTAAAAAAGAGCTTCAAGGAGAGGGAAGTTAATATGTAATTTCTTTAAGAGTTTAAGAAACTTACCAAACTATTCCTCTGAATCGTCTCTTTTTATTGCTTCGGGATAAGGTATACGAGGTTGGTACTCCTTGATTACTGATATTTGCTTTTCTTGTGTTACCTCTATCTTACCTTCGTCTACCTTGTTTTCTTGTATTGAGTTTGGTTCATCTAACCCCTTACTGTCTTGAGCTGAGATAGCTTGAATTTGCTCCTTTAGGTTAACCTCGGTGTTACTTGGTAGACATCCTAGTGGTTGTATTAGCTTTGCAAGATGTCCCACTGACCTAGAAAGTTCTCCAACTTGATTCTCGATCCCTTTGATCGATTTTTGTTGTTCATCAAGTGTTGCTTCAGTCTTTTGGAGACGAGAATCTATAGCTGCCATGAATTTTGTCAACATCTCTTCAAGGTTTGATTTCTTTTCCTGTGGATAGGGCTGATTTTGGTAATTTGGAGTAGGTTGCTACCTTTGATTTCCTTATCCTCCCCACAAAAAATTTAGGTGGTTCCTCCAACCTACATTATAAGTGTTACTATAAAGGTTATTATTAGATTGAAAATTGTTACCTATATAGTTTGCCTGCTCGTTTTCTACTCCTGGTTGGTAGGGTGGGTACTCAGAATTCGCCACATTCCGCTTGCTTGCATTGCATATTGGATGTACCATGAAGAACATAAATTATCAAGTTTTTTATTCATTAACTCCACCTGTGTTGACAGCATTGTCACTACATCTATGTTAAAAACTCTGGCTGATTTTGTCGATTTAGCTCTTGTAATTTGCCATTGATAGGTGTTCAACGACATCTCCTCAATAAAATTGTAAGCCGTTTCAGGAGTTTTATTATTCAAAGTTCCACCGGCTGATGAATCAATCATTTGCCTAGTTGGAGAATTCACACCATTGTAAAAAGTTTGGAGTTGAAGCCACAAAGGTAATCTGTGGTGTGGGTATCTTCTTAGGAGATCCTTGTATCTTTCCCATGCATCATATAATGTTTCTACGTCATTATGCACAAAAAAGATATGACATTCCTAAATTTAGCCGTTTTGGCTGGTGGAAAATATTTTAAAAGAAATTTTCAGTCATTTGATCCCATGTGGTGATTGACCCTCGTGGTAATAAGTTTAACCACTGCTTTGTTTTGTTCCTTAATGAAAAAGGAAATAACCGAAGACGTATGGCATCGTCAGAAACGCCATTTATTTTGAAGGTATCACAAAATTCTAAAAAATTAGATATATGTGTGTTTGGATCTTCATCCTGCAAACCATCAGATTGAACAAACTGTTGAATCATTTGTATTGTGTTAGGCTTTAATTCAAAATTATTAGCGACTATAGTGGGCCTAACAGTACTAGATTCTGCTCCTGTCAAATTAGGTTTAGCATAATCATACATAGTACGCGGAGCATTCTGTTATTGCACATTTGGTGGATTGTTCTCGTCCATCCCTTCAGTAGGATTGGATCTTTGCTGTTCTTCTCTTTGATAGTCTAGGGTTTGTCTAATTTCTCTGCGATTTCTGTGAGCGGTAGCTTCAATGTCACTTTCGTATTCTAATGGTCCTCTCGGATTTCTTCTAGTCATAAACTAGAGGTACCTGCTATGAAAAGAAAGAAAGAAATTTAGAAAAACAAAACTACAAATATATGTATAAAAGAGAAATTTAAAAATAAAAATAATGGCTAAAGTAATAAAAATAGAGCATTCTTAATATTTTAGATGTTCCCCGGCAACGGCGCCAAAAACTTGATCGTGTCAAACAGTCGAGTTTTAATATTTATAAAAGAGTGATCGAACCTGTAGACTGACTGCGACAACGATAGAGGCAAGTGCACCTATCGGACAGTAGCATAACTCAGGCAAGAATATCTTATCGAACCCAATGAACCTAAAAGTACTACTACTCACTTTTTTTCTATTATTTAGCCTAAAATATGGAGTGATTGGATTATTAAACTAATGAGATACTTAGAATAAATGCAAAGACAAAAGAATGAATGGGAGAAAGACTTTAGGAAAACTCAGTTGATAAAGACGATAACCTTAGGAAGAATCCACCTATGACTTCACTTATTATTCATTCCCCAAACTATATGATTTCTTTACTTAGCTTGATCCATGAGACTCCCTAACCTATATTAAACCCTCTCTCGAGGCGAATAACGTCTAACCTTAGGTTAATTAGTGGAACTATCGTTCTCTTATAATAACCCCCTAAGGAAGTAGTAAATCGATCAATGGATTCCCATATTAGGTTTCACCCTAATCCAAAAAAATCTCGTAACCCTATCTCTAGGCACCTGATCAACTCCGCTTAATTATGCTAGAACTACTCTTAGGCGGGCTCTATTCCTCCTCCACCTAAGCACATCAGATTAAATTAAGCAACATAAAAAGTAAGTACTTATCATATAATTTAGAAATCAAATAACAAAATCCATCATGGGCTTCATTCCCTTCAGGTATCTGAGGGGTTTAGTTCATAACTAAATACGAAAACATCTCAAGAGTAAAGAATAAACAAAACATAACAATTCCCTAAAACCACCTAAAGGAATTAAAGGAGAGATCCTCCGTCTTGAATGGAACTCCGGCTTCTTGAGATGTATCAACTGGCTATCTTCAAGTGACTCCCTAAAAGATGAAAGCTTCGGCCAAAGCCTCTGTAAAAAGCCCCCTGTTTCAGCTTCTACCGAACTCTCCCCTTTTTTAGTTGCTACCTTGGATGTTTATATAGGCATTGAGATGCTTTACTTGGCTCCTAAGTATCCTAATTCAAGTAGAATTTCTCCTAGGATGTTTAAGTAGACTTAGGAATATGTTTCTTTACCTCCAAGCATCCAAATCCAAGTGAAATTGCTCTTTCCCGCGACAGAGGCACGCCCATGGCACACGCCAGTGTTAATCGGGGTTGGGCCGTGCCTTGATTCTGTCATGTTGGGCACGGCCGTGTAATTCACTTGACACGCCCGTGTGTGGTAATAAGGTGATGCGCGACCGTGCAACTCGTGAGTTAGGCCGTGCTCTAGGTAATCGACGAGACACGCCATGCAGGATTTGTGCCAGGCCATGTTGATTTCTTGCTAAAGCCCATTTGCTTCATTTTAAGCTCGTTTTGTGTTCTTTTTATCCTCGGGTGCTTTCTTGAGTATATGACATGAAAAGAAAGGATTACAAGCACCTTTTATAAAAAACCAAGGGCTAAATCATCAAAAAGCATACTAAATGTGGGATTAAAATATGTTACTTTTATGGGTTACCAATAGTTTAGGCAAGACCAGATTGTCGAACCCAAAGGAACTAAAAGTACTAATACTCACTTTCTTTCTATTATTTAGGCTAAGTATGAAGTGATTGGTTGATTAAATAAAAAAACTAACTGATTACTAAACTAAGACGCAAAGACAAAAAGAATAAATTGAAGAAATAACTTTTAGAAAAACTCAGTTGATTACGACGATACCCTTAGGAAGAATCCACCTAAACTTCACTTGTTATCTAACACTGAACCAGACGATTTATTCACTTTGCTTGATCCGTAGGACTCCCTAATTTATATTAAACCCTCTCTCGAGGCGAATAACGTCCAACCCTAGGTTGATTAACCGAAATCTCTTTCTAATAAAACCCCTAGAATTGCATTAACTCGATCTATGGACTCCCATATTAGGTTTCACCCTAATCCGGCAAAATCTCGTCACCCTATCTCTAGGCGCGCAATCAACTCTACTTAATTATGATAGATATACTCTTAAGAACGGACTTTTGCTCCACCACCTAAGCACATCACACTTGAATTAATACCCCAAAAATATTAACACAAGAATTAAGCACACATAATTAAGAACAAACTAAGTATTTATCATACAGCTCAGAAAATAATAACAAGATTCATTTAGGTTTCATCCCCTTCAGGTATCTGAAGGGTTTATTTCATAATGATAAAATAAAACATCTCAAAAGAAAAGATAAAATAAAACATATGAAATCCCTAAAACCCTCTAAGGGAATTGAAGGAGAGATCTACCGTCTTGAGTAGAATTCTGGCTTCTTAAGATAGATCAACTGGCTATCTTCGAGTGATTCCCACAAATCTGGCCTTCTGGCTCAGCTCCTTGGCCTTGCTGACTACCTAACTGACCACCCTCTTTCAGGTTACACTTAGGGTCTTTATATAGGCTCTTGGAATACTTTTCTTTCTCCTTAAGTATCCTTTTCCGAGTGAAATTCCTCTTTTCCACGACAGTGGCAAGACCATGGCACATGCCCGTGTGAATCGACTTCAGGCCGTGTTCGGGTCTGTTGATGGAGGCACGGCCGTGTGAATCGTGGTTAGGCCATGTTCTAGTTAATTGTCAAGGCACGGTCGTGTGGCTCGAAGTCAGGCCGTGTCGATTTCTACTTTGGCCCAAATTGGCCCATTTTAAGCCCGTTTCTCATTCTTTTCGTCCCTAGGTGCTTTCCTGAGTATAAAACATGAAAAGCAAGGATTAAGAGCACCTTTTTTTACATAATTTAGGAAATAAATCATCTGAATGTATGCTAAATGTGGGATTAAAATATGTTACTTTTACTGTTTATCATCTTCCGTTAGACAAGGCTTTGACAAGAGATGTCCAAGGTGGGGAGCTGAGGCTGAAACTCTGATACATACGTTAAAAGATTGCCCAACATTCCGTGCTGTTCTCTCATTATAAGGGTGGTCCATGAGCTTTATTTCAAAGAAATATAACCACTGTATAGATTGGCTGGAAGACATGATGCATGCCCTTGATAAGAGAGCCATGGCCAATCTTATGACATTATTATGGAATTGCTAGAATAGAGGAAACAACTACATCTTCAGAGGAAAAGAAGAGGAGGCTAAGCTCATATATTAAAGAGCAAGCAATTTGAACAAGGAGTTTCGTATTTGCAACATGTTGAACGAACTGGTGCTTTCACAACATACCGCGAATAAAAAGTGGGAAAAACCTCCAAAAGGCTTCATAAAGATTAACTTTGATGCTACAGTGGGTGAAAAAGGAACAAGACATGGGATGATTGTTAGAGATGAAGACAATTTTGTGTTGGGGGCGGTGGGGGTTTTATAGAGACAAGGATGTTGGTGGAAGAGGCCGAGTGCTTTTCCTTTAAAGCCAGCATTAAAGTAGCGTGCCAATTGAAATTAAAGAAGCATGTCATGTTTGAGACGGATCATGTTTGATTGGTTAACAGGCTTAGCAGTCTAGCCACTTACGTCACCATAATCGGTGTGCGCATAAAAAATTGTACTGCTGCCTTCAATAATTTCAAATCGGCCAATTTAATTTTGGCCAAAAGATCATGTAATACTGTAGCAATTTAATTTGTAAAAAATGTATAATGAGGGAAAAAAATAGTTTTTTTTGAAATGGATTATCCTATAGAAATCCATGACGCTGTAATTCATGATGTTAAATAAAATTGGGTTGACCCTTGTGGTCTTTTTTTGTTAAAAAAAACAAAAAATTGAAATGACAATGAAAATGCAATGAAAATGTATACTTGTCAAAATAAAACCTACAACTACATGCATTACATGAATACTATAACTGAAGCATAAAACAAACTAACTCAGTTATCCACAATCATCAATGTGGCTGCATAATGTTTCATTTTCCTCCTTCTTTCGTTTTTTTATCCTTGGAGTGCTTCTTTTTCTTTTCTTTGGGCTTTGTGCGACCGTCAGATTGCTCTTCAGCTCCTGGCTCAGCCCAGGCATCATCAGCTGCTGTTTTTGTAGGAGAAGCCACTTGGAGTGGTCCAGTGTAGACCACTATTGCCCATAAATTTCATTGCTCCTCACTAGTGACCTCAGTAACTTTGGCCTGTCTCGCTCTAGTTTACTCCAAATTATCAATATTTTCACCCACTGGTCTAGGTACGATGATAACCTTCTCAACAAAATCTTCTTCTTCTTTTTCTTTCTCATTTTCAGCAACTTTTTCTTCTTCAGCAACAACTTTTCTTAATGAGATACAGTTCCGCCACCACTGGAGGTGGTGAGTTCAGAAACAGGCCATGATGATGCAAGATTGCGGCGATGCCGCGGTTTTAGAGAGGTAGCCGGAGCAGGGGGCGTAGGAGCTAGGAAATTGCGCTCGAGCGATTTCGAACAAATGGGGTGAATTCTTCGGGGTGTCTCTCGGTGTTGCTCCTAGCACCGAGTCTTGGCCGGAAGCTTACGTATCGGATCATGGATTTATCCGGACCTAACGGTACCAAGAAAAATTAAAGGGATCGTATCACTTCTCCGAGATGAGTCATCGATTGGTGGCTCACGCTCGCGGATGTACATGCAAATGAAGATCCGACTTGGGACTATTTTCGAACCTTATATCAAGAAGTAGTGCGTTGAGCTAATTACATAAATCATTTCGAGGTTAGTCCAGGGAGCAAATCAGATCGAGTATGAGGCCGAAGCTTTGAAATTCGAGTCAGTATGCTGGGGTATGGTGGCTCTTCAAGAGGAAAGGTGCGTTCGCTTTGAGGATGGCTGCATGGCGAAGTTAAGATTGTTGATCATGCTTCAGCAGGAGCGTGAATTCTGCGGCTACGGCTGAAAAGGCGGAAGGTTCGAGGGCATTAAAGAGTCTCGTGAGCGTGGTATGGATAGGAACCGCCATAAAAAGTTTTGGGTCTTTTGGGTCATCAGTAATCAGCAGAAGAGGGCTGAGCACCGTGGGCCAATCGGTGGGTATAGGTGGACCGCAGAGAGGTAATTCGCTGTGGAAAGGCTCACCGGGAGGCCGCTGGGTGATGGCGAAGGTTGTTTTGAGTGTGGCTCGTTGGACTACTGAGCGTGAGGGACTCGCCCAAGTTGGCTAGAATTCACCGAGAATCGGCCGTAATCAATCTGTAAATAATGGATCTGCCGCGAGGGGCCGAGGTAATGGCAGGGAGGTACAAAAAACACCGCAGGTGCAGAAGAATCTCGAGGCCAACGCCATCATGCATGCGTTTTGATTTTGATAGCTTCCTTGTCAACAATAGTGTCTTCTTGATCAAAAAAAATACCATCCTCGAACAAGCTATCAATCTTGTGTAGACATTCCTCAATGTCCCTAGATTCTTTATCTTTGTCATTATCAAAAACTTGCATGATGGGAGGAGATGCCACCAATTGGTCTTGGTCTTTGAGGTCATCATTCACAGATGAATGCTCATAGTTTTGAATAAATAGTTGAAACAATGGGAAGTCTAGTATTAAAGATGGGCTCAATTGGCTTAATGTGGCTACAATGGAACTATTCTAGGCTTTAGTACAAGCATAAAACAAATTCTGTGAGATCTCATATCCTTAATTGTAGCGACAAGTTTGAATTGCCTATTGCTGATGGAAGTAACCATTTTCTCAACATCTTTCATCTTACGCCATAAGGATGTCTCTGTATGTAGGGTTGTTGGCTTCGCCCTTTTTTGTCTTGCTGGTTCCTGCCTATTTTAGTATTGGTGTTTCTATGCCATGATTCATCCTCTTGACAATGGCTTTATTAATTGGACCCTTATTATCTATGATTTCTTCATCTTCCTGGCGATGCATTCAGCATTTTCTCAGTGGAGATTTACACCTACATCAATTTTTCTACCATTGATAATGGAATGTATTAGGCACATTCTGTCAAGGTTAACGATGGCTATGGGTAGACGGTAGTAGTCTGCAGTTAACAAAGTGAAACCATATTTTACTGTGCAATGTTAAAAAATGATGGTGCACTGTAAAATTCTTTGGATGCGACCTTGTCCACCGTGCTCCTTCAATACATAAATCTTGTATGAGCAGCTTTTTTCTCATCCATCACTTCCGCAAATAAAATGAAGTGTTTTTTGACATCGATCGTAAGGTTATACAAGTTATTGATTATGTTGGCATCCCATGGGAGTAGACCTTAATGAACAAAACTAAACTCTAAATCTTGGTCATAGAGGCTGGCATAGAATTCACGTATCAATGAGAGGGAATAGCTTCCAGGGTGTGCATGAAAATTTCCTCATTTCAGTTTAGAAATGGTTTGGTGAATTTGTTTGCCCAACTCCTGTTGTTGAGACAGGGAAATGTGCTGTTTGAGGTGGAAATTTCAGTGCAATATGTTGTCCTGAAATCGTTCGCTTGCTGTTTTATTCAAAAATATTACTGGTTCCTTTTTCTATACTTTTCTGGGGGATTTCGACTCACGAACTGCGGTGGAGAGGCTGCAAGTTCTTTAGTATATTTGTTGGCTTTCTTGGCAAACCTATTTTTTCTTGCCATCTTTTGTAGAGGGAAGATGATTTTAAGTGAAAAAGGTGGGATCTTGAGTAAGGAAAAAGAATAAAAATGGTTGCTTGGATGCTTTGCAGTCTGTACAGTGGTGTAGACTTTATAGGGAGTGAAAGAGGAAGATGTAGAGTCATGATGTTTTGTGAAGAGATCCAAAACTAGCAGGAAGAGTGGCGTCCAATAAGAATTCTGCCTGCTCAAAAAGATCAAATGGTTGGGTGGGTTTTGATCCAACGGTGAAGATTCAAGTTCCCTTAATTCTGATTAATGGTAACACAGTGGTACGAAATGCATTGACAACCAAATATTGTTGTGTCGACATTGGCACGTTATTACTCTAAAAAAAAGAAAGAAAGAAAACAAGCTTTACAAAACTGGAATAAAAAAAAGATCACAACTCAGAATAATAAGTTAAAATTTTAAAATGTTTGGACCAAATTAATGGTCTCTACCTACTTTTGATTTTTATTTCCAAAATAGTGTTTCAATCTCTGTCCATTGACTTTGAACTAGTGTCCATCATGTAAATCTCAAATTATGATTTCACCACAGGGAAATATGTCGACAACTTTGAACGGTCCAGACCAACGGCAATGCAATTTACCTGGGTGCAATTTAAGTCGAGAATCGAATAATAAAACCCGTTGACCTGCGATAAATTATCGCTGCAAAAATAATCTTGTCATGCCATCATTTGGTCTTTTCCTCATAAATTGCAGCATTTTCATAAGCATTTCTTCGAGTCTCTTCTAGCTCGGTGATGTCCAACAACCTTGCCTTTCCAGCAGCTTCATAGTCCATGTTAACTTGCTTAATTGCCCACATCGCTTTGTGTTCCAGTTCAACTGGCAAGTGACATGCTTTCCCAAAAAATAATTGGTACGGTGACATTCCCAATGGAGTCTTATATGATGTCTGCAATGCCCATAGAGCATCATCTAATTGGGAAGACCAAACTTTTCTCGAAGGATTCACAACCTTTGTAAGAATATTCTTAATTTGTCAAATTGAAACTTCATCTTGTACATTGGTTTGTGGATGATAAGTAGTGGCCATTCTATGATTGACTCCATATCTCTTTAATACGGCTGCTACTTGGTTAGAATGGAAATGTATACCCTGATCAGTAATTATGGCATTTGGTATGCCGAAACGGTTGAGTATATGCTTGTGAAAAAATTTGAGCACTGTCATTGCATCATCCTTTGGGAAAGCAATCGCCTCCACCCACTGCGAGACATAGTCAATAGCGACTGATATATAAAGATTTCCAAATGAACTAGGAAACGGTCTCATAAAATCCATTCTCCAAACATCAAACAATTCAACTTTTATAATTAGCTGTTGCAACATTTAATTATGTTGGGAAATAGAACAGGTACGCTGACATTTATCGCATTGATTCACAAAATTATGAGCATCTTTGAACAATGATAGCCAGTAGAATCCTTATTGTAGAACCTTAGAAGCAGCTCTCATACCACCAAAATGGCCTTTATAAGGAGTATCATGATTGAAAGCATCTCTTCCAATAGTGCTTCAGGATTGAAATCATCTCTTCTTCTAGAACACAATGCTGAATGATGCTGTCATTGCATACCTTGAATATATACGGCTCGTTCCAATGGTACTTCACTATGTCACGAAGAAATCTTTCTTTTTTATGGCCCTTGATACTCAATGGGAGCTTTCACACACCAAGTAATTAACCAAATCTGCATACCAATAAGTTACATCAACAGTGAAAAACATCTCATCTGGGAATGTGTCGACAATTAGAAGTTTTTTCCCATCTTTCCTGCCAACTGCCAATCTAGACAAATGATCAGCAACTTGATTCTCTAATCCGTTTTGGTCTTTTATCTTGATGTAAAATTCTTGTAACAATAATAGCCATCGTATTAGTCTTGAATTCACATCTATTTTCACAAAGAAAAAACGTAACGCAGAATGATCGGTGAATACTGTAACTTTTACACTGATAACATAAGAGAGAAACTTGTCCAAAGCAGAGACTATAGCTAACAATTCTTTCTCAGTGGTGGTATAATTGAGTTGAGCCTTTGTAAGAGTTTTGCTAGCATAATAGATGGCATGAAATATTTTTCCCTTGCGTTGTCCTAGCATTTCACCCACTACGAAATCACTTGAATCAAACATGACTTCAAAAGGTTGAGACCAGTTGTAATGCCCTAAAATCTCGAAACTCTAAATTCTGTGCACTGAAGTTGGTATGTATAAGTAGCACTTAGAATATTAATTTTAAGGTATTACCAGGGTTATTTGAAGTCTTAGGGATAGGAAAGACCATAGGGAAAAATTTAATTTTTGCCTTAGTGGGACCCTAGTCTCAGGTATTATGCATCTTAAACAGATCAAAGGGAAAATAGGAAACAATTGGGCCTGTGGTTCAGTGACAAGGTGGCGCCACTTGGGGAGCTATAAGGTGGCGTTACTGTCAGGTGAAGAGGTCCAAGGTTCAAGGCTTAAGAGTGGTGAATTCAGGGGCTTTATTTTTTGCACATGGAAGGAAAGTAGTGGCGCTAGAGTGGACTTTGGAAGGGAATGTTTAGGAGAGAAATTTAAGGTAAAGATAATAGAGAAAAGATAGGGGATTAAGGTGTAGATGTGTTGGTGCCGAATGGGACTCTAGGGGAAGGTAGTTTCGGCTTTTGGCTATAAAAGAGGGTGCGAAATTCCTTTGAAAGGTTCCTTGGGTTTTCGATTACTTTTCTTTTCTCCCCTCATTCTATTTCTTCCGTTGTCGAACTCTTCCATTGCCGAAAAATGATCATTGCTTTTTGCCAAAATCCCTATTGGTGTTGCGTTATTCTTCTTTCTCTAAAATTCGAATACTCCTTTATAATCGAATAGCCCTATTTTTTGCTGATTCCTTGTTGTTTTTCCTCCATCACAAATTGGTTGCTATTATCTACTCTTAATCAAGTTTTAAAAGCTGGATCTCGTGCAATAACTATCTAGGCCGCAGGATCAAAGGTTGGATTCGGTAAGTACTTAGTCAACCTCCTTTAGTGTGTTTTTGGTAAAATTTGGAGGGCTATCTAACTCTTTCTTGTCGTTAACCCTGTATTAACAAGGGTAGGGTTCAAAGATCGCAAGCGTGGTAAGGATCGCTAGTGTACTCGTCTCAATTGTGGATTAGTAAGTGGCCGAATGTAAGTGTGGCTTATAGAGGTGACTTATGTAGAATATGAGTCACTTAATTCTTGATAGTATATGTGTGGGTGCAAATCTAAGGGATATTCATGAATAGTAACTAAGGAAGGGCTACTAGAACTGGTGGCATACGGTAAGGTTATGGTAAGGCTTCAAATTTTTTGGGTAAATATTATGGTTAAGTGTGTGATTGATTAGAGATTGGTATTGGTTGCACGTTTAAGGCTGGGGATAGTGTAACAAGTCACATTAACCAGGTGTATACATACATTTCACACACGACAAATCGGTAAAAGTCAAAATTCTGAAAAATTAAAATACCAAAAAGCCAAAAAGTCGAAAGGTTGGTGCTAGAAAACCACACGAGCGCACGAACATTTGTGTGGGAACACCGATACGATTACCATGGCCAAGAGAGCCATCTCATGGTCTCGGGCCACTATTTGGCTGACCAAGCCAGACAGGGCTAAATGGGCCTGCCGAGCTCGTGGGTCCAAATCGGCAAGAGTTGATATATGAAATTGAATGATGGATTGATATGGATGGTTGTATGATTTGATTATGATCGGGCCTAATGGGCTACATAAACATGATTGGGCTTAATGGGCTATATGGACATGATTGGGTTTAGCAGGCCTTATGGGATTTTAGAAATGCAGGCAGGGTTTTAATGGACTCTAGGCCTAGTTTTGATAAATTTTTAAATAGCATAAAATTTAATTTAATAATCAAACATGTCTGTGGAAAAGTCACTAGGTTAGAGTGTGGCAATGGACATATGCAAGTCTAGGATTGGATCTAGGGAGAGCTTGGTACTTAAGCGGTCCTAGTGACCCGCCTTCTCTTCTCTAGGATCCTACCTAGTGCATAGTGTCTGTTCACTTTAGCCGCAAGGACTTGTTGATGGGCCAAAGTTCAATGCTAAAACCCTAGATGAAAAAAATTACAAAAATACCCCTGTAGGGTAGATTAACAAAAATACCTCTAGGTAGTGAAATGACTAAAATATCCCTAGGTGCTTAATGTGTGAAAATGTGTATGTTGCGTTCATGAGATATATGTTGCACTTGGGTGAGTTTGATGATACGGAGGAAGATGTGAGGATCACATAGTCGCTTCACGACCGTGGATCCACCGGTGGCTTTAAGCCCATTATATGCTTATCAGCCTTGCTGCAACGTTTGAGTAGTGCCGCTGTTGGAGCTACCTTTGGAGTGTAGGGATGGGTGGGTTGATATTTATATCCTTACAGGAGTGTAGGGTTGGAAGGGAAATGGAGTGCAAGGTTGGATTTGGGGTGGGAGCATTTTCGTGTGATACTGATGTGATATGAGCTCATTGTGGGCTAAGGCCCAAGACCACTGATTTTGATAGGGCTTAGGCCCAATGTGATAATCGCATATTGGTTGGATTACCAAGGGTCGTACACACTGAGTTTCGAAACTCACACCTTTTTATTTAATATTTCAGGTGACTCTCAGTAAACGGCTTGACGTGGAAGAGGGGTCGGAGGTGGCCACACTGCAAGCTACTTAGAAGTTTTTAATTAGTTTGAATGACTTTTTTTTAATTACTTTATTTTCATTGGGATATAATAAGGCCTTGTATCTCCAATTTGACTTTACGTTTGGGTTTTATTATTGTTTCAATTGCCTAATTATTAAACTTAAAAAAATTTCTATAGTTTAACATGGTTTTCGAAATAACTATAACATATGGACGTTTTCTTAAAACATGGGCTTTCATTATAACTTAACAAGTTGCAAGGATTTTGGGTTTCTAAATCTTAAACTTAAGTTTTTAACTATGCAAATTTCCTACTGAACATAAATTTAACTAAACAAAGTCATTTTGGAATTATCCTTTTGATGTGACATCACCAGATTCGGCCATAACGTTTGAGCTGGGTCAGGGGTGTTACATTTAGTGGTATCAGAGCTAGGTTGCAAAGCTCGGGCTGTGAAATAGGCCTTAGATTTTGGGTTTTTAAAATAAGTAGATTAAAAAGTTTTTGCAGGATTCTTGAAGTGTGGTTCACCGAGCCCTCGATGTCGAGTCAAGTAAGTTTTTTCTGTTATTCCACTTGTTTAAATTACTGAATTTGTATTTTAGATATTGGGCTACTTTTAACAATAAGTTTTTAGAGAGTAAAGCTCGTAGGAAACTTAAGCCTTTAGTGGATTTACTACTGGGAAACAACTTTTAAATTGTTACTTACATAAGACATGTGCTTTAAATAGTGGAACTATGAACTAATTTCATAAAAATTCTAATCCAAAAATACGCACGTAATGATGAGCACTAGAAGAGGTATAAGAGGCCGCGGCAGAGGCCGTGGAAGTGTTAGGGCTGGGTCATCGGTGTCGGGCCATATGCCCAACGTTGGAGTAGAAGAGACACCAACCTCACCGATGGTGAAACGGACCATATGAGCGAGTCATCGCAACAAAAGATCTGATGATCGCATGAGCCATGTTAAGGATTTTAGAAAGGGTCGCTAGGCCCAATAATGGTACGAGAAGTCGTGGGTTGATTGTGTGCTAGAGTCTTAAAATTTTATAAAAAGAATGGTCGAACCTAAAAACTGACTAAGACAATGATGGAGGCAACCGCACCTATCGAGCAATAGTATAGCTTAATGGCAAGATCGGATTGTCGAACCCAAAGGAACCAAAAGTACTAATACTAACTTTCTTTTTATTATTTAACCTAAAAATTAAAGAGATTGTTGTTTAACCTAAAATTAACTAACTACTAAGCTAAAGATGCTAAGACAAAGAGAATGAATTCGGAAAATACTTATGGGAAAACCAATTGATTAAGACAATACCCGAGGAAGAATCCACCTAAACTTCACTTGTTATTTAACTCTGAACCAGACGATTTATTCACTAGACTTGATCCGTAGGATTCCCTAATTTATATTAATACCTCTTTCGAGGCTACTAATGTCTAACCTTAGGTTGATTAATTAAAATCTCTTTCTAATTAAAACCCCTAAAATTGCATTAACTTGATCTATGGACTCCTATATTAGGTTTGACCCTAATTCGGCAGATTTTCATCATCCTATTTCTAGGCTTGCAATCAACTCTGCTTAACTATGCTAGATCTACTCTTAAACAGGGACTTTTGCTCCACTGCCTAAGCACATCAATACTTTAATCAATGTCCTGAAATATCAAAGCAAGAATTAAGAAAACATAGTTAAGAACAAATCAAGTATTTATCATACAGCTCAGAAAACAATAACAAGATCCGTCTTAGGTTTCATCCCCCTCAGGTATCTGAGGTTGTAGTTCATAATCATAAAAGAATACATCTCAGAAGAAAATATAAAACAAAAAATAAAGAAAACCCTAAAACCCCCTGAAGGAATTGAAGAAGAGATCCTCAATCTTGAGTATGATTCTGGCTTTTTGAGATGAATCAACTGGCTTTCTTCGAGTGAATCCCACAATTTGGCCCCTCTGGCTTGGCTCCTTGGCCTAGCTGAACGCCCCCTTTAAGGTTGGCCTCTAGGGTGTTTATATAGGCTTTGGAATGGCTTTCTTTGCCTCCAAGTACCCTAATCCGAATGAAACTCTTCTTTGCTACAGTAGGGACATGCCCGTGGCACACGCGTTTGTAAATTGAAGCCAAGCCGTGGTCGGGTCTGTTAATGAGGCACAGCCATATGGTCTTGGGCCCAGGCATGTCTATTTCGTAATTTAGCCCATTTACTCTATTTTTGGCCCGTTTCTTGTTCTTTTCATCCTCCGGTGCTCTCCTAAGTATAAAATATGAAAACAAAGGATTAAGAGCACCAAATTCCACAATTGAAGGGATAAATCATCCAAAAACATGCTAAATGTGGGATTAAAATATGTGTGTATTATGATTTATCAAATACCCCACACTTAAGCTTTTGCTTGTCCTTAAGCAAAAATCTCAACTCACAATTAAAACGAACTTCCTCAATTCATAATATTCATTGATAATGTTTCATCATAATTCGTAGGCAATACATGCATGGATAATTTAACTAAAAGAGTCTTGAAGATTCAAACAATCAAAGTCATAGTTTTTAGCACGAAAATATAGGTGTTTCCCTTTATCTGAAAAATTACCTTTGATTCAAAACTGACAAGGATTGACATCCTCACTAAAGATTCACTCAAATCACTCAAGGTATTTAAGGTTCAAAATAAAGCACTCAACAGTCAAACATGAAAAGTTAATCCCATAGGCTTGCCTGAAAATCAAATTTCCACCACTATAAAATAAGATGATACACAAATCAAAAGGTCTTTAAACGGTTGTAACGGGGCTTAGGTTAAAGGTGTGGATAAAGGCTAAATTAGAAGGGTTAAAATCGAGATTGAATTGACAATTTACCTAACTAGAAAAAATGAACTAATCCTAAATAATTACATCAATTGAAAATTTGAAATACTAATAATATGAGCTTCTTCTTCACGATGTTGAATTTAAATGTATAAGCTCACTTGATCATAGAGCTAATAATGAATATACTTCAATTTTTTTTAAGAACAAATCAATAAATACATAATATAAGAAAAAAATTCAACTACTGAAATAAAATAATTAGGCAACTGATCAAATCAAGTCTCGATGAAAGGGTAGTCAAAAGGAATGGAGATAACAAATACAAGATGGGTTTTGGGTTAATATTAGTGGGTGAGTCAATAAAAAGGTTGTTAGGATCAACAGGGTTTACTAAGGATTAATTATGAAGGTAGGCTTTTATGGAATAAGTGAGTTAAATCCTAAGTGCCTTTATCATCTTAGTATATCAAATCAAAGATGTGGTCTCGACATATATAATCAAAGCAAGTTCTTGAATAACAAATCAATGTTGACACACTCATAATCAATAAAGTGAGCATGAAAAGAATGTATGCTCTAAAAGGCTCAAGATATCACAAAAATTATGGGTTTTTGATGACAACCTTGTAAATTTTAAACTTCAAGGTAATAATTAGATTTAGGTTGACAACCTAACAAAATTTTTAATTTTTGAAAATAGACTCATCATGGTAGTCTCTTAAAGTATAAATTATCAATGCACAATTAACTGTGACTTAATATAAAACATATCAATAAAAATCATCAATCAACAGGGATTTCATTTTAATTGGTGATATGAGAAAATTACTTAAGACAAGATATCATTCAGGGATTTGAGAATAATGCAAAAACTTAGGCACTTTTTTTAAATAATTTTCACCCCCCGCACTTAAGATGTACATTGCCCTCAATGTACAAAGATATATAATAACATTATAGTAGAAAATCAAAAGATGGGGAGAGAAGTGAACTTCTTGAATTTTTGGATGGATTCCTTGACAATGAGGAGGAGGCGTTGGTGGCGGTGGTTACTAGGGTCATGGTGGTGTGATTCCCAAGCAACCTAAACAACCTAAATAAACAAAATCAAAATATAGTAATATTGATTTAGCACAATAGAGATAAAGAGAAGGAAATTAAAATAGACGAGAAAAGAAAAAGATAAAATAAATGGACTCAAAGGTCTTTTTCCTATTGAGTTAATGAAGCGGCCGGCATGAACTTATGTAGATCGGTCTCGCACAAGGAGACTGGGCTAGGATCCTTCTGTTTCTTCGACATGGATGAAGTGTAGATGAAGAGTTTTGAAAATGAAGAAGGAGGAATTGAAAAAGGAGGAGAGTGTAAAGGTTGTGGAAGAAGGGAATGGAGAGTAGATGGTGTTGGAACGCCGTCACCCCTCTGGAGCAGCAAAATAAAATTAATTCTGACGATCCAAACCATGAATCCATGTGTGAGGAACGAATTGGGGTGAAATAAAGGTTTTGAAATTATGGAAACTTCAATCTGAGTAGACAACGACGCCTTGGCAACAAGAATTTTGATCTACTGTCGAACCAAGCCGTAACCTTTTCTGATGTCGGCCTCTACGTAATCCACCCAGTTTGACTATGAACGAAAGAAATCTCCAAAACTGTTTTGGAGGTTTATTTGCTTGACGGCTGCTAGACCTAACAAGCAATCTCTTAGGGTTTTTATTTTAATGTCTGTATCTTTTATTACCTTTTATATAATTGGTATATCTTTAATGAATCATAAAATTAAATAAATATAATAAAGTTTTTAACCAAAAATTATAATTACATTAATTATAACATGGATTTTGGTAAACTATATTTATTTAAATTTATATCTGAAACGAAATTCATATATTAATAGAACTATGTTCTCATTATGTGTACAACATCCTTTTACATGGATTAACCGAAAATTATAATTACATTAATTATATCCAAAATTATAATTACATTAATTATAACATGGATTTGATAAACTATATTTATTTAAATTTATATCTGAACCAAATTCATATATTAATAGAACTATGTTCTCATTATGTGTACAACATCCTTGTACATATATAATATGTTCAATATTTGATTGTCCAATTAATTAATTCTTTAATTAATTTAATTCATGTGACAACCAAACACAGTACCAACTATGTTTTATTCCGTTCATTTCAACTATAGGGTCTGACCCTGTAGGTTCTTGTAACGTTAGCAGTAATATTAGAAGGATTCTAATGTTATAAACAACGAGTGGCATCTAGCAATGCATCATTTCTACCTAAGTTACAAGAAGTCATGATTCGACATAACCTTTTGTGATTAACCTTTCATGCATTAATCCTTAAGTCCTTTATATCTAGAACGGGCACAAGTTATGGAATAGTCACACTTGCATAGTCCATCCCATGTTTCTTGATATCTTGAGTAGACTATGATATACAAATTAGTATGACATCTCATATCAACTTATTTGAGCATGGCCATGCATTTCTAATCTCACCCAATCAAGTGGCCTAAGATATTACTCCTATTATGTAGGAGGGACTTATCCTATATTGATCAACCATATCCCTCTACATAGATTGTGGTATATCTGATATCAGCCTTTATAGAACAACCTGTTACAGTGTACGTTTGACTATATCAAAATATACAACTCGCGAAGTTGAGATAATGATGATCTCAAGTCTGAGGATCATATACATATTAATCACTATGAATAATGTTGTGACAATTACATAATAATCCAAGAAACATACTCATAGTGGTTCAATCCAATATGTTGTTCTCTAATACACATATTCATGCATTGATTTTGACACTCCATGTCATTGACAACTCTTATCATCAATCAACTACATGTTAGTCTTAATGCATTAGTGTTGTCCTAGTCAACAATAATACTTGACTAAGGATCTTTTAAGAATAATTATATTATTCTCAGGACATTATTATAAAACAGTTTATTTGTACACACAGAAAGAAAAACTGAAATAATAATGACAATGCTTTATTTTAATAAACATGGTAAATCAAGTATGTTATTACAACCATCTCATGATTGAACTTTGGGAATACTCTTACAGATGGGAAGGGGAGTAGGTGGTTTAAATAAAATTTCTAGCTCTAGTACATCCCCATGCCCGTGTTTCATGGGCATGTCGAGTCACACGGTCGTATCGTATGGCCGTACGGTGATTATTTCGCTTCTCAAATGCCTGTATGCAGGTCGCCACGCTTGTGTTGATAAAATAGTTTTGGCCACGGCTGTGTCACACGGCCGTGGTGCTTAATCGGAGCCGTTGGCTTGAAGATATTTCTCGTCCTATTTTGTACTATCTCTATCATGCCAGTACAGAAATTCGTAGCATCCATACGGCCGTGTGTAAGGCCGTATGGTGTGGAAATTTGCGCTTCATTAACTTGATCAGTTTGTAGTTAGGTGCTAAGAGAAAGAAAATAAAAATAAATGGGGTTAGTGCTCGGGTTGCCTCTCGAAAAGCACTTGTTTAAAGTCTTAAGCTAGACTTACCCCTCATTCACACATTCATGGTGGTTTGAGGAGTGAAAAATCCTTTCTCATTCTATCATTATATAGTTTGAGTCGAGTAGAATTTACCTTAAAAGTACCGAATATGGGATTACTTACCTCGACCGTTCCATAAGGGAAGACATTAAGTACCTTAAAAGGAATCTCTTTATTTGTATTGAGGTTTGATATGGCGATTCGAGGGTCTTTTTTATCTAACAGTACCTGATCTCCTATTTTGAAGTGATTTGATGATCCTGTAAGCTCGTCTGGGGGTTCCTTTGGTTTCACTTCGTATGGTTTTGATTCCTCCTTGATAAGCACTTTCCATTCATCTAGGTCATCGATCTGAAGCCTTCGTTCCTCATAAATTTCTTCAGTGGCACGAGGTTTATGAACTGGCTCAGATATGTAGTGTCGTGGTGCTTCCTGAAAGAAGGTTTAACCGAAGGGTTATCAATAGAATTTACGTTTTCACCTTTGCCTCTTAATGTCCTGGTTGAGTCGAGAGATTGAAAACTGATTGATTTGTCTCCCACATGAAGTGTGAGTTCGCCTGTACTAACATCAATTTTAGATCTGGCAGTTTCTAAAAAAGGCCTTCCTAAAATTAAAAGAACTGTATTATCCTCATCCATATCTAAAACAACAAATTCTATAGGGAATATAAATTGTCAATTTTAACGAGTCCATCTTCAATTATACCCCTAGGAATTCTAATGGTTTTATCAGCTAATTGAATACTCATCCTAGTTTGTTTGGGTTTCCCTAGACCTAGCTGTTTAAACAATTTATAAGGCATAACATTGATGCTTGCCCCTAAATCAGCTAATACGTTATTAATAGTTAAACTACCAGTTAAACATGGAATTATAAAACTCCCTGGATCTTTAAATTTTATGGTAGTTTATTTTGTAACATCACTGAGCACACTACGTTTAGTTCCACATGTGATTCCTCGTCTAACTTCCGCTTGCTTGTCAAAAGCTCTTTTAAAAATTTCCTTGAATTTGGCATCTGCGAAAGAGCTTTAAGAAACGGTAAGTTAATATGTAATTTCTTTAAAAGTTTAAGAAACTTACCGAACTGTTCATCTGAATTGTCTTTCTTCATCACATCAGGATATGGTATACGAGGTTGTTATTCTTTAATTATCAGTTTTGGCTTTTCTTGGCTTACCTCAACCTTACCTTCACTTACCATAGGTTCTTGCCTTAGCTCAGGTTCAGAATCTACTAACCCTTCACTATTCTGAGTGGTTATGGCTTGAAGCTACTCTTTTGGGTTAGTCTCAGTGTTACTTGGCAAGCGACCTTGTGGTCGTTTAGATATCAGCTTAGCGAGTTGCCCTAACTGGTTCTCGATTTCTTTAATCGATGCTTGTTGATTTTTAAGTGTTGTTTCGGTGTTCTGGAAACAAGTTTCTAACACCGCTATGAATTCTATCAGCATCTCCTCAAGGTTCGGCCTCTTTTCCTGTGGGTAGGGCTATTGTTGGAAGTTTGGAGGAAGTTGTTGTCTCTGATTTCCTTGACCACTCCATGAGAAATTGGGGTGGTTCCTCCAACCTGGATTATAAGTATTACTATAAGGGTTATTTTGAGATCTGAAATAGTTACCCGTAAAGTTTATCTGTTCACTTTCCATGCCATGATTGTAGGGTGGGTACTCAGGATTCACCACACCTCCTAGATTTGAATCACATTGAATTACTGGGTGTACTTGTGAGGAACCACACAAACCATCAATCTTTTTATTTAACATCTCTACCTAACTTGATAGCATGGTGACTGCGTCGAGGTTGAAAACTCCGGCTGTTTGTGTTGGCCTTGTCTTTGTAACTTGCCACTGATAGTTGTTCCGTGACATCTCCTCTATAAACTCATAGGCCACCTCAAGAGTTTTGTTATTCAGTGTTCCACCGGCTGCTGAATCAATTAGCTGTCTCATTGAAGGATTCACACCATTGTAAAAAGTTTGGACCTGTAGCCACAAGGGTAATCCATGGTGAGGGCACCTTCTCAATAGATTTTTGTATCTCTCCCATGCATCGTATAGTGTTTCTAAATCAATCTGCACAAAAGAAGAGATATCATTCTTTAATTTGGCCATTTTGGCCGATGAAAAATATTTCAATAAAATTTTTTCGGTTATTTGTTCCCATGTAGTGATTGATCATCGTGGAAGAGAATTCAGCCACTGTTTAGCTTTATTCCTCAAAGAGAAAGGAAATAACCGAAGATGGATGGCATCATCAGAAACGCCATTATTTTGAAAGTATCGCAAAATTCTAGGAAATTTGCCAAGTGATTATTTAGGTCTTTATCCTGCAAACCATCAAACTGAACAAATTGTTGTATCATTTGTATAGTGTTAGGTTTCAGTTCAAAATTATTAGTAGTTATAGCAGGTCTAACTATACTTGACTCAGTTCCTATTAAATTAGGTTTAGCATAATCATACATACTTCGAGGAGCATGATTTTTTGCCACCTCTAGAGGTAACGGATTATTATCAGCCATCTCTTCGGCAGTATTAATTTCGTTCTCTTTCTCTTCTTGTATGTAGTTTAAGGTTCACTTTATTTCTCTACGATTTTTATGAACCGTACTTTCGATATCACTGTCATAAATCAAAGGTCCCGTCGGGTTCCTTATAGTCATAAACTAGAGGTACCTACCAGGAAAAGATAAAAGAAAAAGAAAATTATAAAAGTAAAAAATAAAATTTAAATGTAGAAAAATAAAATAAAAAATAGGTGATGTAATAAAAATTGAGCTTTCTTAATATTTTAGTTCCCCGGCAACGACGCCAAAAACTTGCCCGTGTGTCAGAGTCTTAAAAATTTATAAAAAGAATGATCGAACCTAAAAACTAACTAAGACAATGATGGAGGCAAGCGCACCTACCAAAGAATAGTATAGTTTAACGGCAAGACCGGATTGTCGAACCCAGAGGAACCAAAAGTACTAATACTAACTTTCTTTTTATTATTTAACCTAAGAATTAAAGGGATTGTTGTTTAACCTAAAATTAACTAACTACTAAGCTAAAGATGCCAAGACAAAGAGAATGAATTGGGGAAATACTTGTGGGAAAACCAATTGATTAAGACAATACCCGAGGAAGAATCCACCTAGACTTCACTTGTTATTTAACTGTGAACCAGACGATTTATTCACTTGACTTGATCTGTAGAATTCCCTAATTTATATTAATACCACTTTCGAGGATACTAACGTCTAACCCTAGGTTGATTAATTGAATTCTCTTTCTAATTAAAACCCCTAAAATTGCATTAACTCGATCTATGGACTCTTATACTAGGTTTGACCCTAATCCGACAGATTTTCATCATCCTATTTCTAGGGTTACGATCAACTCCACTTAACTATGCTAGATCTACTCTTAAACAGGGACTTTTGCTCCACTGCCTAAGCACATCAATACTTGAATCAATATCCTAGAATATCAAAGCAAGAATTTAGAACACATAGTTAAGAACAAATTAAGTATTTATCATACAGCTCAGAAAATAATAACAAGATTCATCTTAGGTTTCATCCCCCTCAGGTATCTGAGGGTTTAGTTCATAATCATAAAAGAATACATCTCAGAAGAAAATATAAAACAAAACATAAAGAAAACCCTAAAACCCCCTGAAGGAATTGAAGAAGAGATCCTCAATCTTGAGTATGGTTCGACTTCTTAAGATGAATCAACTAGCTTTCTTCAAGTGAATCCCACAATTCGGCCTCTCTGGCTTGGCTCCTTGGCCTAGCTGAACGCCCCTTTAAGGTTGGCCTCTAGGGTGTTTATATAGGCTTTGGAATGGCTTTCTTTGCCCCTACGTACCCTAATCTGAATGAAACTCTTCTTTGCTACGGCAGGGACACGTCCGTGTAAATCGAAGCCAGGCTGTGGTCGGGTCTGTTAATGAGGCACGGCCATGTAGTCTTGGGCCCAGGCCATGTCGATTTCATAATTGATCCATTTGCTCTGTTTTTGACTTGTTTCTTGTTCTTTTCATCCTCTGGTGCTCTCATAAGTATAAAACATGAAAACAAAGGATTAAGAGCACCAAATTCCACAATTGAAGGGATAAATCATCCAAAAACATGCTCAATGTAGGATTAAAATATGTGTATATTATGATTTATCATGGGTCGATCACGTTGCAACTTCGAGCTAATGGGGCAGAGATTTTCAAAGAAGTAGCTGGGGTGGCCCCGAATGTGGCCGAGTACTGGTTGGAAGCTACGGAAGGGATAATGCACAGCCTAGAACTACGACAAAACAAAAGTTGAAATGGGCGATATCCTTACTTAGGGAGGAAGCTTATCAGTGGTGGTTGACTGTAAAGGTGGGCAACCAACCGGAGCAGTTCACTTGGGAGTTCTTCAAATTGACATTCCAGGGGAATTACATTGGAGCAGGCTATGTGGATGCCTGAAGGAAGGAGTTTTTGAGTTTGACTAAGGGAGATAAGTCGGTAGTAGAGTATGAGGCTTAGTTCCTGTATCTTACTCGATATACCAAAGGAATAGTCACAATAGAGTATGAGAGATGCTATGGTTCGAGGATGGGTTAAGAGACAACCTTAGGGTACTTATAGCTCCACAGAGGGAGCGAGACTTTGCGGTCTTGGTGAAGAAAGCAAAGATAGTGGAGGAAGTAAAGCGCACTGAGCACCTCAACTGAGAGAAGGAGAAGAACAAATGGAACATGGAAGCTATAGGGGCTAGACAAAGGCCTAGGAGGAGGGCCACAGCTTATGGGCCGGTTAGAGCTGGGGCCCATGTTGCAACTACTAATACCGGGATACTACCTTTGTGTTGTATGTGGAAAAGGGCATACGGACGAATGTTGGAGGAGAATAGGAGCTTGTTTGAGCTTCGGATCTATGGAACATAGGATTAGAGAGTGCCCAAGAAGGCCAGACCAGGTGTGAGACTATGGTAGAGGTAATTTTTAGCCGCAGAGGGGTGGTCAGCAACCACCAAGGGGCCATGGACAAGCCAGAGGCGACAATAGAGCAGGACGAGGTCGTGGAGCACCGGGCAGAGGTGCAGGACAGGTAGAGGCGAGGCATCCAGCTTTAGTCTATGCTGCTCGTCGCAGAGAGGAAGGAGATGCACCAGATGTGATAACGGGTACGTTACTTATTCATGAGCTACCTTATATTGCGCTAATTGATGTGGGGTCAACACATTTGTACATTACATGCAATAGGACTAAAACTGTAGGGGATGAGTTTGAAACCATTACAAATGAAATGATTGTGTTAAGTTTTTTAGGGATGTAACACCCCAAACCCAGTCTAAACGCTACGACCGAATCTAGCGTGTTAGTGGGAAGAAAACATTTACAAACCATTATGTCGACTTGAATTGAAAGGAAAACTTTTGGGGTAGTTAAGAAAATTGTGGCTGAACCGGGCGAATTATTAAAACGTTTTGAAACTTATTTTAGCATGATAGAATTACCTGGTTGATTATTATTCATTTGATGTATATCTTTAGCAAAGAAACTCAGAAAAATTACCTTAAGTTTATAAAAACATTCGTATCATAAATTACTTGGCATGCCTTTTTCGTTTAATAATAGTTTAAGGAAAAAGAAAGGAAAGAAAAATAACAAATCCCAAAGTAAAGTTTAAGTGGCCTTATTACAAGAACTGAAATCCAAAACTTAAAGTAAATAAGAACTAAATTCAAATTAAATAGTGAAATTAATTGTCGAGCATAGCCACCACGAGTCCACCCTGGCTCCGGATCCACGATCTAAGCATTATCTGCAAAATGTAACGGAAGGGGTGAGTCACTGAGACTCTAAAACACCCCACACCCGGCCCACGAACCTGAACCGGATCTGGTATGTTCCTAAAGTAAACTGGTTTCAAAAATTTTCGTTACTTAGAGAAAATTTGTAAAATTTTAGAAAACTATTATTTTGAGTTAGGCTTAGATTGGAAACCCATTTAATTAATCTTGTAAATCCAATTTAAGTAAAGTGACAAAATAATTTTAGGGTTCATTTTAAAGAAATAAATTTTGTACTTACTTACATCCAAAATAGTTCTTAGCACAATATTTAAAAGTAAAGCAAAAATAAAGAAATCCACTTGGGCCTTATGGCCTTATTACATCAAGTAAACCCAAAAAAAAAAATTAAATTAAATGTCTTTGAAAAGAAATAAAGTCCAAATCAAATCAAATCTTCAAATGAAACATGGCCAACTCAAGGTCTCTTGTCCGATGCCATCACACGTTCATCACCGAAAATAGTTCCCACAATGGGTGAGTCAATGCAGACCCAATGTGCACACAAGACTAACATTCAAAAATCAGTCATACATGTTCATATCAAATTCATATTCATATAAAATAAATGATGATGCAACCCAAACCCAAGCCTATTTGTCCATCCGCTACACACCACCCGTACCTGCCAGTCACACTGTGGGGACTACTAAGTCAACCCTCCATCCGCTACACACCATCGAAGGCAGTCGCTGCAATCGACGTGCTCATCGCCCATATCATTTGTGTCATTAGACACCATATTCAAGTAATGTAACCGAAGTTACCAAATTTAGATAATGTAACCGAAGTTACCATATTCAGATTTTGTGACCGTAGTCACCATATTCCGTTGGTGAGACCGAAGTCAACACCTTCTTCCCCAACATTAGCCATGTAAACATGTCAGTTTCTGGCTTTTGAAATAATGGGAAATAATCCTAAATATCAAAAAAAAACAAGCCTTGGCCGAATATCACCTACCTTACAAATTCCAAATCTGAAAAGGATTCCTTGCCTTATAGCACTGTCGACATCCCTAGCATCATATGTTAAATTTAATTTAACATATAAATCATAACCTTTAACCAAATATATTTATCTTACCTTAGATCCTCGAACTTCCCGAAAGATTCCTCCTTGTATTCAACTATTGTAAAAAGAACCTGAGAGATCCTTATAGATTCAGCCATAAGACAAAAATAGGGATTAGACCCTTCTCTTTCGGCAAATAGAAAAAGAAAGAACTTGATTAATGCTTAGCCTTACCTTTAATGCTTTGATCGATTGCTTCCTTGCCTAGAGTCATAGAGTTTCGGCTATGGAGTTTTAATCAGGGATCAAAGAGTGTTTTGGCTCAACAATAGCAAAGGAGAGGAGAAGAAAATAGAAGAAGAAGAGATGGATTTTGCTTAAATAAAAATTCAGCAGAGAGGGGGAGAGAGCTAGGGAATTTTCGGCAACTTGGAAAAGATTAGAGAAAAGACTTTGGTTCTCCTCCTTTAGCCGAATTTGCTAGGCCAAGAGTCCTTGACTTGGCCACCACTCTCCCTTAAGATAATATTATCTCCTTTATCTAAAAATAAAAGCATTTAATCCATCAATTATCTCCTCAAATAATCCAAATTTACAATCCCTTATTTATCACTTATTAATCACATATGTATGGAATTAAAACACCTCCTTTCTAGAAGGCTTGTGCCGTCTAACCCCTTAGCCTTGGAAGCAAAATAAAACTCCCTTTTATTTGCTTCCCAAGTGACTCAACTCGTGCCCAACACCTGCATGTGGCGCCATTTCCATAGGCCCTAAGTGACATCTTGAGCCACTTTTCCATGTCTGTTTGTGTGTCAAACTTTACCAACTTTTTCTTTTAAGGCCATCTTGCCCTTATTTCCTATTTTAAACTTTAAAATTTGACATTTTGCATCATTTCTAAGTTTCCTAAAATTTTTGATCGGCTCAGAACTTGCCATTTTTCTTACATTTTCAAGTTTCCAAAATGTTGTGTTTCCATTTTTGGTTCATTTCCAAAATGTTCGAGTTTCAAAATGTTCAAGTTTCCAAAATGTTCGTGTTTCCATTTTATACATTTCCGTGTTTCCAAAAATATCAAAATTTATTCTTAGTGCTTAAACTTGTCATTTCATACAATTAAACCGAAAATGCATAGGCCCTTTTCGGGATGTTACGATTCTACCCCTTAAACAAAATTTCATCCTCGAAATTTCCTAACTAAAATAATTGAGGGTATTCTTTGTCGCATGGTCTCCTCGACTCCCACGAAGCTTCTTCCGTTCCATGATTACGCCATAACACTTTGACTAGAGGTACGAACTTCCTTCGTAATACTTTCACATCACGTTCCAAGATTCCAATCGGCTCTTCCTCGTAGGATAAGTCCGCCTCGTTCCACCTCTTCAACAGTACCACATGAGATGGGTCCGATCAGAGCGACGTAGCATGGATACATGGAATACGTCGTGCATCCGCTGCAACTCTAGTGGCAACTCCAATTGGTATGCCACCGGCCCAACTCGCTTCAGTACTCGATAAGGCCCTATAAACCTTGGGCTTAACTTCCTTTTTCGACCGAACCTCATTACCTTCTTCCAAGGCGAGATTTTCAGGAATACTTGATCTCCCACTTCAAACTCTATTTCCTTACGCTTAAGGTCTGCAGACAACTTACGCCTATCGAGGCTTCCTTCAACTGCGTGCGAATCAACTCAACCTTTTCCTCGCCGCCACTAATTTCGGTCCCAAAACTAGACGTTCTCCCAACTCGGTCCAACAAGTAGGTGTTCTACACTTCTGGCCATACAACGCTTCATATGGTGCCATCCGAATGCTAGCCTGATAGCTGTTGTTGTAGGCAAACTCAGCTAAAGGCAAGTAATCTTCCCAACTTCCTCGAAAATCCATTACACGACCTCTCAAAGATATCCTCCAACACTTGTATAACTCGTTCAGACTGCCCGTCGGATTGTGGATGAAACGCCGTGGTGAAGTCCAACCTAGTGCCTAAGGCTTGATGAAGTGCCTTCCAAAATCGAGACGTAAACCTTGGGTCTCTATCAGAGATGATCGACATTGGTACTCCATGTAACCTCACAATCTCTGCCACATATAACTTAGCCAACTTCTGAAGAGAATAATCCATTCTTACTGGAATAAAGTGTGCGGACTTGGTCAAACGGTCCACTATCACCCATACCGAGTCCTTCTTAGTAAGCATAAGGGGAAGCCCACTAACGAAGTCCATGGTAATTCTTTCCCACATCCATTGGGGAACTTCGATTGGTTGAAGCAATCTCGATGGGACTTGGTGTTCACCTTAACTTGTCGACACGTCAAACATTTCCCCACAAATTCGGTCACCTCTCGTTTGGATCAGACCACCAAAATTGTTCCTTTAGATATCTATACAACTTGATGCCTCCTGGATGCATAGCATAAGGGCTACCATGTGCTTCCCGAAGAATCCTTTGTCTCAACTCCTTATCCCTCGGCATACAGACCTTTCCCTTGTAGCACAATACTTCTTTATTAGTGACATCATAGTCCCTTAATCCTCCTTGCTATACTTGCTGTAACTTAGTACTTAAGTCCTTATCAGCCAACTGTCCCTCTTTCACCTCCTTCAGCCAGGTGGGCTTGACTTGTATTAGCATACAGCCCTAACCCCGTGTCTGATCTTGCGTCACGAAGACACCACAAAATCTTTTCCCGCCTCCATTTGAATTAACACTCGAGCTTCCACAAGACCTTCTTAAGCTTTTCAAAGCTCTCCTGCTGCTTATTAGTCCATTCAAAGGGTACTTCCTTCCTTAGCAACTTTGTTAAAGGCGCGGCTATTGACGAGAATCCTTCCACAAACCTTTCGTAATACCGCCAAGCCTAGGAAACTTCGAATTTCAGCCACGTACCTAGGTGGTTTCCAATCCAACACTGCTTCGATCTTCCTAGGATCTACTCTTATTCCTTCTGCGGATACCACATGTCCTAAGAATGCCACCTCCTTAAGCCAAAACTCACACTTGCTGAATTTGGCATAGAGCTTATTCTCCCTTAACACTTCCAACACAACTCAGAGATGCTCATCATGCTCCTCCTCCGACTTCGAGTACACCAAAATATCGTTGATGAACACAACGACGAACCTATCCAAGTAGGGTTGGAAAACCCGATTCATCATATCCATGAACGCTTTGAGCGTTCACAACCCAAACAGCATCACCACAAACTCAAAATGGCCGTATCTTGTCCTAAAAGCGGTCTTATGGATATCGCCTCCTTCACCTTCAATCGATGATATCCCGACCTTAAGTCGATCTTTAAAACACTGCGGCTCCTTCAACCGATCGAACAAGTCATCGATCCTTGGCAAAGGATACTTGTTCTTAATGGTCACTTATTCAATCGGCGATAATCTATGCACATACGCATAGTTCCGTCCTTCTTCTTCACAATAGGACCGGTGCTTCCCCCGGAGACACACTGGGTCGGATGAACCCACGATCCAACAGTTCTTGGATTTGAGCCTTGAGCTCCACTAACTCCTTTGGCGCCATTTGGTATGGAGCGATTGACACAGGAGCTGTTTCGGGTAGCAAATCAATTCTAAATTCTACCTCTCTGTCTGGGGGTATTCCCGGTAATTCCTCTAAAAACACATCCACGAAGTCCCTTACCGTCCTAACTCCATTAATACCTTCTTCCTTTCCACCTATCGCACTTACGAAGGCTAGGAATGCCTTGCAACCGTTCTTAACCATCTTCTTTTCAAAGGTGCCGAAACTACGTTAGATAAGTAGTTCCTCCTTTCTTCGATCATTACTACCACTTCATCCTCCGGGGTTCTTAGTTCCATACGTTTAGCCGCACAATCCAATACGGCTCGGTGTTTTACTAGCCAATCCATTTTGAGTATAAGTTCAAACTCTCCGTAGGGTAACTCCATTAAGTCTGCCCAAAAGTTCACTCCCTGAATCTCTAGGGTACATTCCAAAAGATCTTGTCTATCACTACAGTTTGGCCTAATGGGCTTACTACCGTCATCTGCCTATCAGAGAGTTTAGAGTCTAGGCCTAATGTTTCCACTACACTACATGCAACATAGGAATGGGTTGAGCCCACATCAATAAGAGCAAAATAGGGCTTGTCATGAATAAAGAACGTACCGGTTATAACATCCGTGGCGTCTCCATCTTCCCTTGACAAACCGCATAAACCAAACCCGATTGTCTTGCTTCGCATTAACATTAATAGCACCTCACTACATGCTCCTGACCTCTGCCAAGATACCATTACCTCTCGTTAGCGAACCACGACCCCTTTAAAGGTCTTTGCCTGTCTCTACTAATCTGCTAGCCCCTCTGATCTTGTCGGTCGGCTCTCATCCGTTGCTTGGGACAATCCTTAAGCATATGGTCCTTGGACCCACACTTGAAACATCCTCTGTCTTTCTCCAAAGACTTCAAGTGCCTCTTTCCATAATGCTCACAAGGACGACATCGCCAAATTGCACCAATTTTGTTGATTTCGTGGCCCGTCAACCCTAGGCCTCTTATGAACCCTTCCAGATGGTCCAAAACCTCTCTTAGGCTTATTCTTATCCACAACCTGCTTGGTAGAATCTTTGATTCCCTCAGCCACTTTGGCCTTTTCCACTAAAGCCGAGAATTCCCGCTCCTGATGCGGTGCTATCAACAGTCTCAGGTCGTCTCTCAGTCCGTCCTCAAAACGGACTTAGCGTTCATGTTCAGTCGCCACTACACCTCGAGCATAATGACTCAACCTCAGAAATTCTGCCTCATATTCCGCTATGGACTTGTTCCCTTGAACCAGCCCCAGAAAAGCTTTCCTTTGCTCGTCTGTATACCTGGTTCCGATATATTTCTTCTGGAATGCCTCCTTAACATATTCCCAGGTCAGATCCTCCGCCATAGCACCATCTCGCATAGTTAACCACCATCGACACGCTTCATCGCGTAAAATGCCACCATCCTTTCAACTTTTCCTCTGAGTCAGGTCGAGCTCATCCATGATGCGCTCCGTTGCTTCCAACCAAGACTCACCAGACTGGGTGCCACTCCAGATACTCTTCGAAACATTTCGCTCCATTAGCTCGAGTCGTTCGAGCGCACTTACGATTTCGAATTTCCTCCCGCACCGCCACCAATTCCAAAACTCGCAAAGACTGACTGCGACACAAAGATCTTCCCCGCCTGAGCCTCTCGCTCAACATTAATAATGGGTTGGTGGTGGCGGTGGTATTTCATTGTCGGACCCTTGACCCGATCTAACGGGTTCCAACACAGTCATCCTTCCTCTACCTCGTCCACGACGACCACGTCCTCTAGAGCTCATTTTCTAGCGTCGGTTTGATTAAGAAATTCTATGGATTAGTCATTGTTCCACTTATTTACCGGCGAAGGAGTTTTATGAAAAGAAATTTAAGAGTGGTTCTTTCGTATTCATACAAACACACAGTCTTTTCCATTCATTCATTCATCCATCAAACAAGTATGAACTTTCATTCATTCAGAGAAATGTTGTAGTTTTCGTTGTTGTTATTTTTCACTACCTAGGGGTATTTTCGTAATTTTGTCTTACAGGGGCATTTTCGTAATTTTTCAGAAGAAAAACGTTCCTTGGTATTTTTGTCAAAAAGTATTTTGAAAATTTTGAAGTCTCGGGGTAATTTGGAAAAATTTTGAAATCCGGGGGTATTTCGATAATTTTTTACCTCAGGGGTATCTTGGTATTTTTTCACAAATCAGGGTAAATTTGTAAAATTTTATAAGTCAAGGATATTTCAAAGTTGTAAAACTTTGAGGGTTCTTTTGAAAATTGTTCCTTCAAAATGGGGATGTTGCAAAAATTTTGGAAATCGTGGTCATTTTGGTAATTTTGTAAGTTAGGGGCAATTTTGTAATTTTCTAAAATTAAGGTATTTTGATATTTTACAAATTAGGGTTTTGAATGTTTATAAAATAATGACATTTTGGTAAAGTCGTTGAGTAGTTGAACATTTTATAACCGGGGCATTTTGGTAATTTTACCACTAGGGGCATTTTTGTAATTTTCACAAATCGTAAATTTTTCAAAATTTTTTTTGTAAAGATGGTTTCCTCAACTTCAAAGAAAGTTTTGAGAATTTTAAAAGCTGGGGTTTGTTGTTTTGTTCTCTCTTTTTTTTTTAAACATGGCTAGTTCCTTTCTAGTTTTAGTCATTATGTTTAGCCTATGACCGAGCCCTCTTGGTTAGGGTGAACCAAAGCTACGCACTAGGCGTGATTCGAGTGGAGAGGAGGTGAGTCACATGATTGCTTAAATACCAAACTCCCACCAAACCATTCCTAGACATGCGCACAGAGGTTGCCACACCACTAAGCCTCTCGAGTTAGGGTGAACCGAAGCTACACACTGTAGGATTCTTGCAAGAGGAGGTGAGTCACTAGAACTGCTTAAATACCAAGCTCTTGGGATCCAATCCTAGACATGCATGTGGGGTTACCACACCACTAGCTCGGTGACTTAGCCATAGGTTTGTTCAAAGGCATTAAGTCTTATGTGGTTTTGTGTTTGAGTAGTCTAGTCCTAGGTTCAAGTTCCTATCATTCTATTCTACGCTCCATGCCTTTTCTACCCTTAAACAGCTCACGTAATCACACATATAGTTAGGGTACTTACCGGTGGATCATGGGTCGAGACTTAGGTGCCATGCCGAAAACACCTTATTTTTCAAAGATAATCATTTGGATCGCTTTGAAAACGTTTTGGGCCTTAGCCCACAGGTCGAGAGTTTAAAACTGGGCTCTGATACCAAACTAAAACACCCCACACCCGGCCCACGAGCCTGGATCGATCTGGTATGTTCCTAAAGTAAACCAGTTTCAAAAATTTTCGTTACTTAGAGAAAATTTGTAAAATTTTAGAAAACTATTATTTTGAGTTGGGCTTAGATTAGAAACCCATTTAATTAATCTTGTAAATCCAATTTAAGTAAAGTGACAATAATTTTAGGGTTCATTTTTAAAGAAATAAATTTTGTACTTACTTACATCCAAAATAGTTCTTAGCACAATATTTAAAAGTAAAGCAAAAATAAAGAAATCCACTTGGGCCTTATGGCCTTATTACATCAAGTAAACCCAAAAAAAAAAATTAAATGTACTGAAAAGAAATAAAGTCCAAATCAAATCAAATCTTCAAATGAAACATGGCCACCTCAAGGTCTACCATCCCGGTCCGTCACTGTTCATCACCTGAAAATAGTTCCCACAATGGGTGAGTCAATGACTCAATGTGCACACAAGATTAACATTCAACAAATCAGCATACATGTTCATATCAAATTCATATTCATATAAAAATAAATGTTGATGCAACCCAAACCCAAGCCTATTTGTCCATCCGCTACACACCACCGTGCACTCGCTAGTCACACCGTGGGACTACTAAGTCAACCCTCCATCCTCTACACACCATCGAAGGCGGTCGTTGCAGAATGACGTGCTCATCGCCTATATCATTTGTGTCATTAGACACCATATTCAAGTAATGTAACCGGTTACCAAATTTAGATAATGTAACCAAAGTTACCATATTGATTTTGTGACCGTAGTCACCATATTCGCTGGTGAGACCAAGTCAACACCTTCTTCCCTTTCACATAGATCCCGAATGCCCCATAAATTATATAACATACATATTTCTCATTCATGTTCCTATTCACATGTTCATAATATATCATATTCGTAATCCTATCAAGTAGGAAACGACTGAGTACTTCTTACCACATTTGTGGTACTTAACCACATTCACATTCTTATGCATATTCATATAGTTAATAATTGCCATATAATTTATTGAAGATTAGTATGGGTACACACCGATTCGCTTATTGGATTCCTTGAGATCCTCAAGAACGATCTATCGATCTAGATTTTTAACTCCTATATTCGCCAATCATTAAAGCATATTAACAAACCTATTTGGCCTAAAGAAAACCAAATCCTAGTAGGAATTGTATTACTTACCTTGTTTGCCGAATTTGGATGTCTGTAAATCAAGTTCCAAAAATTGCTAGTATTCCTTTTCCTTGAAATCGGCTAACACTAGCCATGTAACCATGTTAGTTTCCGGCTTTTGAAATAATGGGAAATAATCCTATATATCAAAAAAAAAAAACAAGACTTGGCCGAATATCACCTACCTTACAAATTCCAAATCTGAAAAGGATTCCTTGCCTTATAAAGACTGTCGACATCCCTAGCATCATATGTTAAATTTAATTTAACATATAAATCATAACCTTTAACCAAATATATTTATCTTACCTTAGATCCTCGAACTTCCGAAAGATTCCTCCTTGTATTCAACTATTGTAAAAAGAACACGAGAGATCCTTATAGATTTGGCCATAAGACAAAAATAGGGATTAGACCCTTCTCTTTGGCAAATAGAAAAAGAAAGAACTTGATTAATGCTTAGCCTTACCTTTAATGCTTTGATCGATTGCTTCCTTGCCTAGAGTCACAGAGTTTCGCTATGGAGTTTTAATCGGGGATCAAAGAGTGTTTTGGCTCGACAATAGCAAAGGAGAGGAGAAGAAAATAGAAGAAGAAGAGATGGATTTTGCTTAAATAAAATTAGGAGAGGGGAGAGAGCTAGGGAATTTTGGCAACTTGGAAAAGATGAGAGAAAAGACTTTGGTTCTCCTTCTTTAGCCGATTTGCTAGGCCAAGAGTCCTTGACTTGGCCACCACTCTCCTTAAGATAATATTATCTCCTTTATCTAAAAATAAAAGCATTTAATCCATCAATTATCTCCTCAAATAATCCAAATTTAAAATCCCTTATTTATCACTTATTAATCACATATTTATGGAATTAAAACACCTCCTTTCTAGAAGGCTTGTGCCATCCACCCTTAGCCTTGGAAGCAAAAATAAAACTCCCTTTTATTTGCTTCCCAAGTGACTCGAACTCAGCCCAACACCTCGCATGTGGCGCCATTTAGTAGGCCCTAAGTGACATCTTCAGCCACTTTTCCAAGCCTGTTTGTGTGTCAAACTTTACTAACTTTTTCTTTTAAGGCCATCTTGCCCTTATTTCCTATTTTAAACTTTAAAATTTGACATTTCGCATCATTTCTAAGTTTCCTAAAATTTTCGATCGGCTCAGAATTTGCCATTTTTCTTACATTTTCAAGTTTCCAAAATGTTGTGTTTCCATTTTGGTTCATTTCCAAAATGTTCGTGTTTCAAAATGTTCAAGTTTCCAAATGTTCAGATTTCCATTTTATACATTTCCGTGTTTCCAAAATATCAAAATTTATTCTTAGTGCTTAAACTTGTCATTTCATACAATTAAACCGAAAATGCATAGGCCCTTTCAGGATGTTACGCTTCTACCCTTAAACAAAATTTCGTCCCGAAATTTCCTAACTAAAATAATTGAGGGTATTGTCGCATGGTCTCCTCGACTCCCACGAAGCTTCTTCCGCTCCATGATTACGCCATAACACTTTGACTAGAGGTACGAACTTCCTTCGTAATACTTTCACATCACGTTCCAAGATTCGAACGGCTCTTCCTCGAGGATAAGTCCGCCTTAGTTCCACCGCTTCAACAGTACCACATGAGATGGGTCCAATCAGAGCGACGTAGCATGGATACATGGAATACGCGTGCATCCATTGTAACTCGGTGGCAACTCCAATTGGTATGCCACCGCCCAACTCGCTTCAAGACTCGATAAGGCCCTATAAACCTTGGGCTTAACTTCCTTTCGACCGAACCTCATTACCTTCTTCCAAGGCGTAGATTTTCAGAATACTTGATCTCTCACTTCAAACTCTATTTCCTTCCGCTTAAGGTCTGCAGACGACTTCGCTTATCGAGGCTTCCTTCAACTGCGTGCTCGAATCAACTCAACCTTTTCCTCGCCGCCACTAATTAGGTCCCAAAACTCGACGTTCTCCCAACTCAATCTAACAAGTAGGTGTTCTACACTTCGGCCATACAACGCTTCATATGGTGCCATCCAATGCTAGCTCGATAGTCGTTGTTGTAGGCAAACTCAGCTAAAGGCAAGTAATCTTCCCAACTTCCTCGAAAATCCATTACACGACCTCTCAAAGATATCCTCCAACACTTGTATAACTCGCTCAGACCGCCTGTTGGATTGTGGATGAAATGCCGTGGTGAAGTCCAACCTAGTGCCTAAGGCTTGATGAAGTGCCTTCCAAAATCGAGACGTAAACCTTGGTTTCTATCGAGATGATCGACATTGGTACTCCATGTAACCTCACAATCTACGCCACATATAACTTAGCCAACTTCAAGAGAATAATCCATTCTTCATCGAATAAAGTGTGCGGACTTGGTCAAACGGTCCACTATCACCTATACCGAGTCCTTCTTAGTAGGCGTAAGGGAAGCCCACTAACGAAGTCTATGGTAATTCTTTCCCACTTCCATTGGGGAACTTGATTGGTTGAAGCAATCTCGATGGGACTTGGTGTTCACCTTAACTTGTCGACACGCCAAACATTTCCCCACAAATTCACCACCTCTCGCTTGCATCGGACCACCAAAATTGTTCCTTAGATCTCTATACAACTTGATGCCTCCGGATGCATAGCATAAGGGCTACCATGCGCTTCCCAAGAATCCTTTGTCTCAACTCCTTATCCCTCAAGATCTGAGACCTTTCCATTGTAGCACAATACTTCTTCATCGCTGACGCCATAGTCCCTTAATCCTCCTTGTTGATTTTGTCAGAACTTAGTACTTAAGTCCTTATCACCAGCCGTCCCTCTTTCACCTCCTTCACCCGGGTGGGCTTGACTTGTAACTCGCCAATAGGCTTCCATCATCATACTGAGACTTAAATGAGCGAACAAAGCCCTTAGATCGACACAACCTTCCTACTCGTGGCATCGGCTACCACATTCACCTTGCCGGATGATATTCTATCGAACAGCCATAGTCCTTCAACAATTCCACCCACCTTCGTTGCCTTAAGTTCAACTCTTTCTGAGTCAACAAGTACTTAAGACTTTTGTGGTCTATGTACCTTAAGGGCAAAAACCATCACCGCCAGCCCAAGTCATGAGTTGGGTAGTTAACCTCATGAAGCCTTAGCTACCGTGGACGCATAAGCGACTAGTTTGCCATCTTGCATTAGCACACGGCCCTAACCCGTGTGCTAAGCGCCACAAGACACCACAAAATTTTTTCACGCCTCAAATTTGAATTAACACTGAGCTTCCACAAGACCTTCTTAAGCTTTTCAAAGCTCTCCTGCGCTTATTAGTCCATTCAAAGGGTACTTCCTTCCTTAGTAACTTTGTTAAAGGCGCTGCTATTGACGAGAATCCTTCCACAAACCTTACGTAATAGCCTACCAAGCCTAGAAACTTGATTTCAGCCACGGACCTAGGTGGTTTCCAATCCAACACCGCTTGATCTTCCTAGATCTACTCTTATTCCTTCTGCGGATACCACATGTCCTAAGAATGCCACCTCCTTAAGCCAAAACTCACACTTGTCAATTTGGCATGAGCTTCTTCTCCTTAACACTTCCAACACAACTCGGAGATGCTCATCATGCTCCTCCTCCGACTTCGAGTACACCAAAATATCGTCGATGAACACAACGATGAACCTATCCAAGTAGGGTTGGAAAACCCGATTCATCATATCCATGAACGCAGTTTGAGCGTTCACAACCCAAACGGCATCACCACAAACTCAAAATGGTCAGATCTTGTCCTAAAAGCGGTCTTATGGATATCACCTACTTCACCTTCAACTGATGATATCCCGACCTTAAGTCGATCTTTGAAAATAGTGCGACTCCCTTCAGCTTATCAAACAAGTCATCGATCCTTGGCAAAGGATACTTGTTCTTAATGGTCAGCTTATTCAACTGACGATAATCTATGCACATACGCATAGTTTCGTCCTTCTTCTTCACAAATAGGACCGGTGCTCCCCACGGAGACACACTGGGTCGGATGAACCCACAATCCAACAGTTCTTGGATTTGAGCCTTGAGCTCCACTAACTCCTTTAGCGCCATTCGGTATGGAGCGATTGACAAAGGAGCTATTCCGGGTAGCAAATCAATTCCAAATTCTACCTCCCTATCTGGTGGTATTCCTAGTAATTCCTCTGGAAACACATCCACGAAGTCCCTTACCGTCCTAACTCCATTAATACCTTCTTCCTTTCCACCTATCGCACTTACGAAGGCTAGGAATGCCTTGCAACCGTTCTTAACCATCTTCTCACCTTCAAAGGTCAAACTACGTTAGACAAGTAGTTCCTCCTTTCTCCGATCATTACTACCACTTCATCCTCCGGGGTTCTTAGTTCCATACGTTTAGCCGCACAATCTAATACGGCTCGGTGTTCTACTAGCCAATCCATTCCGAGTATAAGTTCAAACTCTCCGAAGGGTAACTCCATTAAGTCTGCCTGAAAGTTCACTCCCTGAATCTCTAGGGGTACATTCCGAAAGATCTTGTCTACCACTATAGTTTGGCCTAATGGGCTTACTACCGTCATCTGCCTATCAGAGAGTTCAGAGTCTAGGCCTAATGTTTCCACTACACTACATGCAACATAGGAATGGGTCGAGCCCACATCAATAAGAGCAAAATAGGGCTTGTCATGAATAAAGAAAGTACCGGTTATAACATTCGGCACGTCTCCATCTTCCTTTCGGTGAACCGCATAAACCAAACCCGGTTGTCTTGCTTCTGCATTAACATTAGTAGCACCTCTACCTGTGCTCCACGCCTCTGCCAAGATTATTACCTCATTAGTAGAACCACGACCTGCTGTTGAGGCCGCCCGCCTCTACTAATCTGCTAGCCCTCTGATCTTTGTCGGTCGGCTCTCATCTGTTGCTTGGGACAATCCTTAAGCATATGGTCCTTGGACCCACACTTGAAACATCCTCCGTCTTTCTCCAAAGACTTCAAGTGCCTCTTTCCACAATGCTCACAAGGGCGTCATCGCCAAATTGCATGCATTTTATTGATTTCGTGGCCCGTCAACCCTAGGCCTATTATGAACCCTTTCAGATGGTTCAAAACCTCTCTTAGGCTTATTCTTATCCACAGCCTACTTGGTAGAATCTTTGATTCCCTCGGCCACTTTGGCCTTTTCCACCAAAGCCGAGAATTCCCACTCCTGATGCGGTGCTATCAATAGTCTCAGGTCGTCTCTCAGTCTATCCTCAAAATGGACACAGCGTTCATGTTCTATCGCCACTACACCTCGAGCATAACGACTCAACCTCAGAAATTCTACCTCATATTCCGCCACGGACTTGTTCCTTGAACCACTTTTAAAAGCTTTCCTTTGCTCGTCTCAGATACCGGTTCCCACATATTTCTTCCGAATGCCTCCTTAACATATTCTGAGGTCAGATCCTCCGCCATAGCACCATCTCGCACAGTTAATCACCACTGATACGCTTCATCGCGTAACAATGCCACCATCCCTTTTAACTTTTCCTCTGGAGTCAGATCGAGCTTATCCATGATGCGCTCTGTTGCTTCCAACCAAGACTTTCACCAGATCTGGGTGCCATTCAAGATACTCCTCGAAACATTTCAGCTCCATTAGCTCGGAGCCGTTCAGGTCTGGACTTATGATTTCTGAATTTCCTCCCGCACCGCCACCAATTCCAAAACTCGCAAGACAAATGACTGCGACTAAAGATCTTCCCGTCGAGCTCATCGCCCAATATTAATAAACTTGGGGTGGTGGTGGCGGTGGTATTTCATTGTCGGACCATTGACTCGGTCTAACGGGTTCCAACACAGTCATCCTTCCTCTACCTCGTCCACGATGACCACATCCTCTAGAGCTCATTTTCTAGCGTCGGTCTGATTAAGAAATTCTATGGATTAGTCATTGTTCCACTTATTTACCGCGAAGGAGTTTTATGAAAAGAAATTTAAGAGTGGCTCTTTCAGATTCATACAAACACACGATCTTTTCCATTCATTCATTCATCCATCAAACAAGTATGAACTTTCGCTCATTCAGAGAAACATTGTAGTTTTCGTTGTTGTTGTTTTCCACTACTGTGGGTATTTTCGTAATTTTATCCTCTGAGGGCATTTTCGTAATTTTCGTAAGAAAATGTTCCTTGGTGTTTTTGTCAAAAGTATTTTGAAAATTTTAAAGTCTCGGGTAATTTGGAAAATTTTGAAACCGGTATTTCGATAATTTTTAACCTCAGGGGTATCTTGGTAATTTTTCACAAATCAGGGTAAATTTGTAAAATTTTATAAGTCAAGGATATTTCAAAAGTTTTAAAACTTTGAGGGTTCTTTTTGAAAGTTGTTCCTTCCAAAATGGGGATGTTGCAAAAATTTTGAAAATCAGGGTCATTTTGGTAATTTTTAAGTTAAGGGCAATTTTGTAATTTTCTAAAATCAAGGTATTTTGATATTTTACAAATTAGGGTTTTTGAATGTTTATAAAATAATGACATTTTGGTAAAGCTGTTGAGTAGTTGAACATTTTATAACCAGGGGCATTTTGGTAATTTTACCACTAGGGCATTTTTTGTAATTTTCACAAATCAGAAATTTTTCAAATTTTTTTTTTTGTAAAGATGGTTTCCTCAACTTCAAAGAAAGTTTTGAGAATTTTAAAATTGGGGTTTGTTGTTTTGTTCTCTCTTTTTTTTTAAACATGGCTAGTTCCCTTTCGGGTTTTAGTCATTATGTTTAGCCTATGACCGAGCCCTCTTGGTTAGGGTGAACCAAAGCTACGCACCAGGCAGGATTCGAGTGGAGAGGAGGTGAGTCACGCAGACTGCTTAAATACCAAGCTCCCACCAAAACCATTCCTAGACATGCGCACAGAGGTTGCCACACCACTGAGCCCTCTGAGTTAGGGTGAACAGAGGATACGCACTGCAGGATTCTGCAAGAGGAGGTGAGTCACTAGGACTGCTTAAATACCAAGCTCTTCCGGATCCAATCCTATACATGCATGTGGGGTTACCACACCACTAGCTCGGTGACTTAGCCATAGGTTTGTTCAAAGGCATTAAGTCTTATGTGGTTTTGTGTTTGAGTAGTCTAATCCTAGGTTCAAGTTCCTATCATTCTATTCTACGCTCCATGCCTTTTCTACCCTTAAACAGTTCACGTAATCACACATATAGTTAGGTACTTACGGTGGATCATGGTCGAGACTTAGGTGCCATGCCGGAAAACCTACTTATTTTTCAAAGATAATCATTTGGCTCGCTTTCAAAACGTTTTGGGCCTTAGCCCTCTGCCGAGAGTTTAAAGCTGGCTCGATACCAAACTAAAACACCCCACACTCGCCCACGAGCCCGAAGGATCCGTATGTTCCCAAAGTAAACCAGTTTCAAAAATTTTTATTTAGAGAAAATTTGTAAAATTTTAGAAAACTATTATTTTGAGTTGGGCTTAGATTGGAAACCCATTTAATTAATCTTGTAAATCCAATTTAGGCAAAGTGACAAAATAATTTTAGGGTTCATTTTTAAAGAAATAAATTTTGTACTTACTTACATCCAAAATAGTTCTTAGCACAATATTTAAAAGTAAAGCAAAAATAAAGAAATCCACTTGGGCCATATGGCCTTATTACATCAAGTAAACCCCAAAAAAAAAAAAATAAAATTAAATGTACTAAAAAGAAATAAAGTCCAAATCAAATCAAATCTTCAAATGAAAAATGGCCACCTCAAGGTCTACCATCCCTATCCCATCCTTTGTTCATCACCGAAAATAGTTCCCACAATGGGTGAGTCAACAGACTCAATGTGCACACAAGATTAACATTCAACAAATCGGGCATACATGTTCATATCAAATTCATATTCATATAAAATAAATGTTGATGCAACCCAAACCTAAGCCTATTTGTCCATCCGCTACACACCACCCGCACTGTCACTACCACACCGTGGGACTACTAAGTCAACCTCCATCCGCTACACACCATCAAGGCAATCGTTGCGTAAATGACGTGCTCATCGCCCATATCATTTGTGTCATTAGACACCATATTCAAGTAATATAACCGAAGTTACCATATTCAGGTTTTGTGACCGTAGTCACCATATTCCGTTGGTGAGATCGAAGTCAACACCTTCTTCCCCTTTCACATAGATCCCGAATTCCCCATAAATTATATAACATACATATTTCTCATTCATGTTCCTATTCACATGTTCATACTATATCATATTCCTAATCCTATCAGAAGTAGGAAATGTACCTAAGTACTTCTTACCACATTTGTGGTACTTAACCACATTCACATTCTTATGCATATTCATATAGTTAATAATTTCCATATAATTTATTGAAGATTAGTATGGGTACACACCGATTCACTTATTGGATTCCTTGAGATCTCAAGAACGATCTACCGATCTAGATTTTTAACTCCTATATTCGCCAATCATTAAAGCATATTAACAAACCTATTTGGCTTAAAGAAAACCAAATCCTAGTAGGATTTGTATTACTTACCTTGTTTGTCAATTTGGATGTCTCAGAATCAAGTCCCAAAAATTGCTAGTATTCCTTTCCTTGAAATCGGCTAACACTAGCCATGTAACCATGTCGGTTTCTGGCTTTTGAAATAATGGGAAATAATCCTAAATATTAAAAAAAAAAAAAAAAAGCCTTGGCCAAATATCACCTACCTTACAAATTCCAAATCAAAAGGATTCCTTGCCTTATAGACCGTTTATTATCCCTAGCATCATATGTTAAATTTAATTTAACATATAAATCATAACCTTTAACCAAATATATTTATCTTACCTTAGATCCTCGAACTTCCAAAAGATTCCTCCTTGTATTCAACTTTTTTAAAAGAACACGAGAGATCCTTATAGATTCGCCCATAAGACAAAAATAGGATTAGACCCTTCTCTTTCGGCAAATAGAAAAGAAAGAACTTGATTAATGCTTAGCCTTACCTTTAATGCTTTGATCGATTGCTTCCTTGCCTAGAGTCACAGAGTTTCGGCTATGTAGTTTTAATCAGGGATCAAAGAGTGTTTTGGCTCGACAATAGCAAAGGAGAGGAGAAGAAAATAGAAGAAGAAGAGATGGATTTTGCTTAAAGAAAAATTCAAGAGAGAGGGGAGAGAGCTAGGAATTTTCGGCAACTTGGAAAAGATAAGAGAAAAGACTTTGGTTCTCCTTCTTTAGCCTAATTTGCTAGGCAAAGAGTCCTTGACTTGGCCACCACTCTCCCTTAAGATAATATTATCTCCTTTATCTAAAAATAAAAGCATTTAATCCATCAATTATCTCCTCAAATAATCCAAATTTAAAATCCTTATTTATCACTTATTAACCACATATTTATGGAATTAAAACACCTCCTTTCTAGAAGGCTTGTGCCGTCTAACCCTTAGCCTTGGAAGCAAAAATAAAACTCCCTTTTATTTGCTTCCCAAGTGACTCGAACTCAGGCCCAACACCCTGCATGTGGCGCCATTTCCATAGGCCCTAAGTGACATCTTCAGGCCACTTTTCCAAGCCTGTTTGTGTGTCAAACTTTACCAACTTTTCTTTTAAGGCCATCTTGCCCTTATTTCTTATTTTAAACTTTAAAATTTGACATTTCGCATCATTTCTAAGTTTCCTAAAATTTTCGATCGGCTCAGAACTTGCCATTTTTCTTACATTTTCAAGTTTCCAAAATGTTGTGTTTCCATTTTGGTTCATTTCCAAAATGTTCGTGTTTCCAAAATGTTCAAGTTTCCAAAATGTTCGTGTTTCCATTTTATGCATTTCCGTGTTTCCAAAATATCAAAATTTATTCTTAGTGCTTAAACTTGTCATTTCATACAATTAAACCGAAAATGCATAGGCCCTTTTCAGATGTTATAGTTCTACCCCTTAAACAAAATTTCGTCCCGAAATTTCCTAACTAAAATAATTGAGGGTATTGTTGTCGATGGTCTCCTCTGACTCCCACGAAGTTTCATCCGTTCCATGATTACGCCATAACACTTTGACTAGAGGTACGAACTTCCTTCGTAATACTTTCACATCACGTTCCATGATTCGAATCGGCTCTTCCTCGTAGGATAAGTCGGCCTTAGTTCCACCTCTTCAACAGTACCACATGAGATGGGTCCGATCCAGAGCGACGTAGCATGGATACATGGAATACATCGTGCATCCTTGCAACTCGTGGCAACTCCAATTGGTATGCCACCGCCCAACTCGCTTCAAGACTAATAAGGCTCTATAAACCTTAGGCTTAACTTCCCTTTTCGACCGAACCTCATTACCTTCTTCTAAGGCGAGATTTTCAGGAATACTTGATCTCCCACTTCAAACTCTATTTCCTTCCACTTAAGGTCTGCGTACGACTTCTGCCTATCAGAGGCTTCCTTCAACCGTGCCCGAATCAACTCAACCTTTTCCTCAGTTTCTGCCACTAATTTCGGTCCCAAAACTCGACGTTCTCCTAACTCAGTCCAACAAGTAGGTGTTCTACACTTCCGGCCATACAACGCTTCATATGGTGCCATCCGAATGCTAGCCTGATAGCTGTTGTTGTAGGCAAACTCAGCTAAAGGCAAGTAATCTTCCCAACTTCCTCGAAAATCCATTAAACAGCCTCTCAGCATATCCTCCAACACTTGTATAACTCGTTCAGACTACCCGTCGGATTGTGGATGAAACGCCATGGTGAAGTCCAACCTAATGCCTAAGGCTTGATGAAGTGCCTTCCAAAATCGAGACGTAAACCTTGGGTCTCTATCAGAGATGATAGACATTGGTACTCCATGTAACCTCACAATCTCTGCCACATATAACTTAGCCAACTTCTGAAGAGAATAATCCATTCTTACTGGAATAAAGTGTGCGGACTTGGTCAAACGGTCCACTATCACCCATACCGAGTCCTTCTTAGTAGGCGTAAGGGGAAGCCCACTAACGAAGTCCATGGTAATTCTTTCCCACTTCCATTGGGGAACTTCGATTGGTTGAAGCAATCCCGATGGGACTTGGTGTTCAAGCCTTAACTTGTCGACACGCCAAACATTTCCCCACAAATTCGGCCACCTCTTGTTTCAGATCGGACCACCAAAATTGTTCCTTAGATCTCTATACAACTTGATGCCTCCGGATGCATAGCATAAGGGCTACCATGCGCTTCCCGAAGAATCCTTTGTCTCAACTCCTTATCCCTCGGCATACAGACCTTTCCTTGTAGCACAATACTTCTTCATCGGTGACGTCATAGTCCCTTAATCCTCCTTGTTTGTATTTGTCAGAACTTAGTACTTAAGTCCTTATCACCAACCGTCCCTCTTTCACCTCCTTCAACCCGGTGGGCTTGACTTGTAACTCCGCCAACAAGGCTTCCATCATCATCTGAGACTTAAATGAGCGAACAAAGCCCTTAGATCCGACACAACCTTCCTACTCGTGGCATCGACTACCACATTCGCCTTTGCTCGGATGATATTCTATCGAGCGATCGTAGTCCTTCAACAATTCCACCCACCTTCGTTGCCTTAAGTTCAACTCCTTACGAGTCAACAAGTACTTAAGACTTTTTGGTGCTGTAGATAACCGACCTTTCTCCATAAAGGTAGTGCCTCCAAACCTTAAGGGCAAAAACCATCGCCGCCAGCCCAAGTCATGAGTTGGGAAGTTAACCTCATGAGGCCTTAGCTGCCGTGACGTATAAGTAACTACTTTGCCATCTTGCATTATCACACAGCCTAACCCCGTATGCGAAGCGTCACAGTACACCATAAAATCTTTTCCTGCCTCCTTTGAATTAACATCTGGAGCTTCCACAAGACCTTCTTAAGCTTTTCAAAGCTCTCCTGCTGCTTATTAGTCCATTCAAAGGGTACTTCCTTCCTTAGCAACTTTGTTAAAGGTGTGGCTATTGACGAGAATCCTTCCACAAACCTTCTGTAATAGCCTGCCAAGCCTAGGAAACTTCAGATTTTAGCCACGGACCTAGGTGGTTTCCAATCCAACACTGCTTCGATCTTCATAGGATCTACTCTTATTCCTTCTGCGGATACCACATGTCCTAAGAATGCCACCTCCTTAAGCCAAAACTCACACTTGCTGAATTTGGCATAGAGCTTCTTCTCCCTTAACACTTCCAACCCAACTCAGAGATGCTCATCATGCTCCTCCTCCGACTTCGAGTACACCAAAATATCGTCGATGAACACAACGACGAACCTATCCATGTAGGGTTGGAAAACTCGATTCATCATATCCATGAACGCGGCCGAGCGCTCACAACCCAAACGGCATCACCACAAACTCAAAATGGTCGTATCTTGTCCTAAAAGCGGTCTTATGGATATCAGCCTCCTTCACCTTCAACTAATGATATCCCGACCTTAAGTCGATCTTTGAAAACACTGCGGCTCCCTTCAGCTGATCGAACAAGTCATCGATCCTTGGCAAAGGATACTTGTTCTTAATGGTCAGCTTATTCAACTGACGATAATCTATGCACATACGCATAGTTCCGTCCTTCTTCTTCACAAATAGGACCGGTGCTCCCCACGGAGACACACTGGGTCGGATGAACCCACGATCCAACAGTTCTTGGATTTGAGCCTTGAGCTCCACTAACTCCTTTGGCACCATTCGGTATGGAGTGATTGACACAGGTACATTAGGGTAGCAAATCAATTCCAAATTCTACCTCCCTGTCTAGGGGTATTCCCGGTAATTCCTCTGGAAACACATCCATGAAGTCCCTTACCGTCCTAACTCTATTAATACCTTCTTTCTATCCACCTATCGCACTTACGAAGGCTAGGAATGCCTTGCAACCGTTCTTAACCATCTTCTCAGCCTCCAGTGCCGAAACTATGTTAGACAAGTAGTTCCTCCTTTCTCTGATCATTACTACCACTTCATCCTCCGGGGTTCTTAGTTCCATACGTTTAGCCACACAATCCAATACGGCCCGGTGTTCTACTAGCCAATCCATTCTGAGTATAAGTTCAAACTCTCCGAAGGGTAACTCCATTAAGTCTGCTCGAAAGTTCACTCCCTGAATTTCTAGGGGAACATTCCGAAAGATCTTGTCTACCACTACAGTTTGGCCTAATGGGCTTACTACCATCATCTGCCTATCAGAGAGTTTAGAGTTTAGGCCTAATGTTTCCACTACACTACATGCAACATAGGAATAGGTCGAGCCCACATCAATAAGAGCAAATAGGGCTTGTCATGAATAAAGAATGTACCGGTTATAACATCCGACGCGTCTCCATCTTCCCTTCGGTGAATCGCATAAACCAAACCCGGTTGTCTTGCTTCTGCATTAACATTAGTAGCACCTCGGCCCTGTGCTCCACGGCCTCTGCCAGTACCATTACCTCTGTTAGCCGAACCACGACCACGTTGAGGCTGCTGCCCGCCTCTACCAATCTGCTAACCCCTGTCTTGTCGCTTCGGCTCTCATCCGTTGCTTGGGACAATCCTTAAGCATATGGTCCTTAGACCCACACTTGAAACATCCTCCTGTCTTTCTCCAGCACTCCCCCAAGTGCCTCTTTCCACAATGCTCACAAGGGTGATACTGCCAGCCCATACCAGCTTGTCAATTTCGTGGCCCATCAACCCTAGGCCTCTTATGAACCCTTCCAGATGGTCCAAAACCTCTCTTAGGCTTATTCTCATCCACAGCCTGCTTGGTAGAATCTTTGATTCCCTCGGCCACTTTGGCCTTTTCCACCAAAGCCGAGAATTCCTGCTCCTGATGCGGTGCTATCAACAGTCTTAGGTCGTCTCTCAGTCCATCCTCAAAACGGACACAGCGTTCATGTTCAGTCACCACTACACCTCCAGTATAACGACTCAACCTCAGAAATTCTGCCTCATATTCGGCTACGGACTTGTTCCCTTGAACCAGTCCCAAAAAGCTTTCCTTTGCTCGTTTGTATACCTGGTTTCCACATATTTCTTCTGGAATGCCTCCTTAACATATTCCCAGGTCAGATCCTCCATCATAGCACCATCTCGCACAGTTAACCACCACTGATACGCTTCATCGCGTAACAATGCCACCATCCCTTTCAACTTTTCCTCTGGAGTCAAATCGAGCTCATCCATGATGCGCTCCGTTGCTTCCAACCAGTACTCAGCTGTACTAGGTGCCACTCCAGATACTCCTCGAAACATTTCAGCTCCATTAGCTTGGAGCCGTTCAGGCATAGACTTACGATTTCCTGAATTTCCTCTTGCACCTGCCACCAATTCCAAAACTCGCAAAGGCCTGACTGCGACACAAGATCTTCCCCGTGCTCGAGCCTCGCCGCTCAACATTAACAGCTAGGGGTGGTGGTGGCGGTGGTATTTCATTGTCGGACCCTTGACCCGATCTAACGGGTTCCAACACAGTCATCCTTCCTCTACCTCGTCCACGATGACCACGTCCTCTAGAGCTCATTTTCTAGCGTCGGTCTGATTAAGAAATTCTATGGATTAGTCATTATTCCACTTATTTACCTGAAGGAGTTTTATGAAAAGAAATTTAAGAGTGGTTCTTTCGTATTCATACAAACACACAGTCTTTTCCATTCATTCATTCATCCATCAAACAAGTATGAACTTTCGTTCATTCAGAGAAACGTTGTAGTTTTCGTTGTTGTTGTTTTCCACTACCCAGGGGTATTTTCGTAATTTTATCCTACAGGGGCATTTTCGTAATTTTTTAGAAGAAAAACATTCCTTGGTGTTTTTTCAAAAAGTATTTTGAAAATTTCGAAGTCTCGGGGTAATTTGGAAAAATTTTGAAATCCGGGGGTATTTCGGTAATTTTTGACCTCAGGGGTATCTTGGTAATTTTTCACAAATCAGGGTAAATTTGTAAAATTTTATAAGTCAAGGATATTTCAAAAGTTGTAAAACTTTGAGGGTTCTTTTTTAAAATTGTTCCTTCCAAAATGGGGATGTTGCAAAAATGTTGGAAATCAGGGTCATTTTGGTAATTTTGTAAGTTAGGGGCAATATTGTAATTTTCTAAAATCAAGGTATTTTGATATTTTACAAATTAGGGTTTTTGAATGTTTATAAAATAATGACATTTTGGTAAAGCTGTTGAGTAGTTGAACATTTTATAACCAGGGGCATTTTGGTAATTTTACCACTAGGGGCATTTTTTGTAATTTTCACAAATCAGAAATTTTTCAAATTTTTTTTGTAAAGATGGTTTCCTCAACTTCAAAGAAAGTTTTGAGAATTTTAAAACTGGGGTTTGTTGTTTTGTTCTCTCTTTTTTTTAAAACATGGCTAGTTCCCTTTCGGGTTTTAGTCATTATGTTTAGCCTATGACCGAGCCCTCTTGGTTAGGGTGAACCAAAGCTACGCACCAGGCAGGATTCGAGTGGAGAGGAGGTGAGTCACGCGGGATTGCTTAAATACCAAGCTCCCACCGAAACCATTCCTAGACATGCGCATGAGGTTGCCACACCACCGAGCCCTCCGAGTTAGGGTGAACCAAGGCACGCACTGTAGGATTCTGCGAAGAGGAGGTGAGTCACTAGGATCGCTTAAATACCAAGCTCTTCCGGATCCAATCCTAGACATGCATGGGGTTACCACACCACTAGCTCGGTGACTTAGCCATAGGTTTGTTCAAAGGCATTAAGTCTTATGTGGTTTTGTGTTTGAGTAGTCTAATCCTAGGGTTCAAGTTCCTATCATTCTATTCTCGTTCCATGCCTTTTCTACCCTTAAGCAGTTCACAGTTAGGTACTTACCAGTGGATCATGGGTAGGAGACTTAGGTGCCATGCCAGAAATCCTTCTTATTTTTCAAAGATAATCATTTGGCTCGCTTTGAAAACGTTTTGGGCCTTAACCAACAGGCCGAGAGTTTAAAAACTGGGCTCTGATACCAAATTGAAACACCCCACACCTGGCCCACGAGCCTGAACCGGATCTGGTATGTTCCTAAAGTAAACCAGTTTCAAAAATTTTCGTTACTTAGAGAAAATTTGTAAAATTTTAGAAAACTATTATTTTGAGTTGGGCTTAGATTGAAAACCCATTTAATTAATCTTGTAAATCCAATTTAAGTAAAGTGACAAAATAATTTTAGGTTCATTTTAAAGAAATAAATTTTGTACTTACTTACATCTAAAATAGTTCTTAGCACAATATTTAAAAGTAAAGCAAAATAAAGAAATCCACTTGGGCCTTATGGCCTTATTACATCAAGTAAACCCAAAAAAAAAATTAAATGTAATGAAAAGAAATAAAGTCCAAATCAAATCAAATCTTCAAATGAAACATGGCCACCTCAAGGTCTACCATCCCGTCCGTCACTTGTTCATCACCAAAATAGTTCCCACAATGGGTGAGTCAACAGACTCAATGTGCACACAAGACTAACATTCAACAAATCGAGCATACATGTTCATATCAAATTCATATTCATATAAAATAAATGTTGATGCAACCCAAACACAAGCCTATTTGTCCATCCGCTACACACCACCGCATACGCCGGTCACACAGTGGGACTACTAAGTCAACCCTCCATCCGCTACACACCATCGAAGGCGATCATCTGCGGTTGACGTGCTCATCGCCCATATCATTTGTGTCATTAGACACCATATTCAAGTAATGTAACCGGTTACCAAATTCAGATAATGTAACCGGTTACCATATTGATTTTGTGACCGTAGTCACCATATTCCATTGGTGAGACCAAGTCAACACCTTCTTCCCTTTCACATAGATCCCGAATGCCCCATAAATTATATAACATACATATTTCTCATTCATATTCCTATTCATATGTTCATAATATATCATATTCAGTAATCCTATCGAGTAGGAAATGTACACGAGTACTTCTTACCACATTTGTGGTACTTAACCACATTCACATTCTTATGCATATTCATATAGTTAATAATTGCCATATAATTTATTGAAGATTAGTATGGGTACACACCGATTCGCTTATTGGATTCCTTGAGATCTCAAGAACGATCTACCGATCTAGATTTTTAACTCCTATATTCTACCAATCATTAAAGCATATTAACAAATCTATTTGGCTTAAAGAAAACCAAATCCTAGTAGGATTTGTATTACTTACCTTGTTTGCGAATTTGGATGTCTCAGAATCAAGTCCCAAAATTGCTAGTATTCCTTTTCCTTGAAATCGGCTAACACTAGCCATGTAACCATGTCGGTTTAGGCTTTTGAAATAATGGGAAGTAATCCTAAATATCAAAAAAAGAAGCCTTGGCGAATATCACCTACCTTACAAATTCCAAATCAAAAGGATTCCTTGCCTTATAGACTTTGTCGACATCCCTAGCATCATATGTTAAATTTAATTTAACATATAAATCATAACCTTTAACCAAATATATTTATCTTACCTTAGATCCTCGAACTTCCCAAAAGATTCCTCCTTGTATTCAATTGTAAAAAGAACACGAGAGATCCTTATAGATTCTACCATAAGACAAAAATAGGGATTAGACCCTTCTCTTTCGGCAAATAGAAAAAGAAAGAACTTGATTAATGCTTAGCCTTACCTTTAATGTTTTGATCGATTGCTTCCTTGCCTAGAGTCACAGAGTTTTGGCTATCGAGTTTTAATCAGGGATCAAAGAGTGTTTTGGCTCGACAATAGCAAAGTAGAGGAGAAGAAAATAAAAGAAGAAGAGATGGATTTTGCTTAAAGAAAATTCGAGAGAGGGGAGAGAGCTAGGAATTTTCAAGCAACTTGGAAAAGATGAGAGAAAAGACTTTGGTTCTCCTTCTTTAGCCAAATTTGCTAGGCCAAGAGTCCTTGACTTGGCCACCACTCTCCTTAAGATAATATTATCTCCTTTATCTAAAAATAAAAGCATTTAATCCATCAATTATCCCTCAAATAATCCAAATTTAAAATCCCTTATTTATCACTTATTAATCACATATTTATGGAATTAAAACACCTCCTTTCTAGAAGGCTTGTGCCGTCCACCCTTAGCCTTGGAAGCAAAAATAAAACTCCCTTTTATTTGCTTCCCAAGTGACTCAACTCGTGCCCAACACCTGCATGTGGCGCCATTTCCATAAGCCCTAAGTGACATCTTGAGCCACTTTTCCAAGCCTGTTTGTGTGTCAAACGTTACTAACTTTTTCTTTTAAGGCCATCTTGCCCTTATTTCCTATTTTAAACTTTAAAATTTGACATTTACGCATCATTTCTAAGTTTCCTAAAATTTTCGATCGGCTCAGAACTTGCCATTTTCTTACATTTTCAAGTTTCCAAAATGTTCGGTTTCCATTTTGGTTCATTTCCAAAATGTTCGTGTTTCAAAATGTTCAAGTTTCCAAAATGTTCAGTTTCCATTTTATGCATTTCCGGGTTTCCAAAAATATCAAAATTTATTCTTAGTGCTTAAACTTGTCATTTCATACAATTAAACCGAAAATGCATAGGCCCTTTTCGGGATATTCTGACTCAATGTGTAAATCCCCATCCCAAAAGATGTTATGATCTTACACAGATTCATATATTATTATTCATGTCATGCAACCCATTGCCTAGTTATCCATTCGAGTCTCCCAAATCTACCCTTTGTGGCACCTAGCCCTTTGGTGGTACCTAACCACCGGTAGCCGGTTCTGAGATATTCATGTGTGGGGCCAACCCACTTGTGGTACCTAATCACTGGTGACGATCCCTTAAATCGATATGTGGGGCCAACCCACTATGGTACCTAACCACTGGGACAAGTTACAAATTAAGCACATGTGGTACGTAACCACTGGTGGTTCCAAACCAGTGAGACTTAGTCACAAAATCATGATATGTGGAGCCAACCCACGTGTGGTACCTAACCACTGGTGACAGTCTGATAAATTATGCCTTCCCCCTCCTCTCATCATACCCACATGCTATGTATATGTTTCTCAATAGAATGTAATCATGCTTAATGCATAGGAAAATACAACATGGCACACATAGGTTTTACATAGATCAAGCATGATATTCACCATAATAGACTTACCCGGAGTCCTCGCTTATACCCGGAAGGGTAACGTAATGTTTCCCACTATTATTCTGGCTTTTAACAAACACAACATTTATCATAACAACATATGAAGTGCGTAAGAGTTACACACCTGTTTCTCGTACTATCGCACTCTCGACTTTAACACTATCGCCACTCGAGACTACTACTACCGCCTACGATCTTGCTCTGATGTCGGCCCACAACTCGGTGGCTAATCTCGCACTCTTGATACTACTCGTTTCTTGTACTTAGGGGCCGGGTTCACAGATCCAACCCTTCCTGTCATTTGGCTGGCATTCGAGACCATGAACACACCTTGGTCACTAAATCACATTAAAGTAGTGAGAATAAACTAAAAGTAATCGGTGTTCACGGCCACGGCCCTTACCTAGATCGACAAATCTCGGAGCCTTAAACTTGGCTAAAATGATGATTGAATCCCTTCAGTCTTCTTCGAGTTTCGGCACAAGTAGTCACCACAGAGGTGATTCGGCTTCTAAAAAGAACGAGTGGAAATCAATGTGATATTGAGAAAGTGATGAAGATGAGAAAGAGATAGCAAAGAAGAAAACAACGGTGAGTTACCAATCCTGAGATGATGATTCGAAAAGAGCTGGCATAGGAGTGAATCCAAAATAGAAGCCGAAAATGGAAATAAGATTTCTAATGGTATGGTTAGGGGTTTCGGTTCTCAGAGAGAGATGGAGAAAACACTACTGAAAGGTGGCTAAAAGGGTTCGGCTATGGGAGAAGAAAGTATGGCAAATAGGGTTTGGCTTTTAGGAAAATATTAAAGAGGAGAGGAGACCTAGGGAGTTGCGGCAAAGAAAGGGAGAAAGAGATCACAAGAAAAAGGAAATTTCGGCTTGACTAGATGCAAAATATGATAACTTGTGCCTACTAATTTCAACATATCAACCGAATTTCATCCCCTCTCCTGAGTTGAATTTTCGGCCAACTCTGCCTTCACCTAATAACTCTTATCCCACTTGTTATCTTAATCCATATCCTCCCTTCAAGAGAGGCCTCATTGGCACCAACTCCTCCCTTCATATTATCAATAAAATACAAGAATTAAAACTCCTATTTTCAAGCTATTGTGCCGTCCTCCCTTCCCTCATTGGAGTGCCGAATTTTAGCCCAAAGACTTGGGCCCTAAACAGCCAGTACTTGGCCCAAATCCCTTCCCTTAATGACGCCGCCCACTTGCTCCTTACAGCACCACCAAACTTTGGGCCACTAGCCCACCTTGCAATTTAAACACAGATACCTACTTTAATTATGTCCTAGCATTCTTCATTAGCAAATTAACCCAGGTCCCAGCCCAAACGTGGGCCTAATTCACACCTCTAAACCTCAAGCTAACACTTTAACCCTACAACACACAAAATGCATAGACCCACTTAGACATGATGTTACAGTTCTACCCCCCTTAAAATAAATTTCAGCCTTGAAATTTACCTGATCAAAAGAGTTGAGGGTATTGCTAATGCATAACATCCTCCGACTCCCATGTCACTTCTTTCGAACCGTGGTTCCGCCATAATACCTTCACCAAAAGGATTTATTTTTTGTGTAATATTTTGACATTCTGACCCAGGATCTGTACTCATTCCTCCTCAAAAGATAAGTTTGGGCTCACCTCAATTTCTTCTACCGGCACAACATGAGACGGATCTGAGTGATAGCGTCTAAGCATGGAAACAAGAAACACATTATGGATTTGTCTCAACTCTAGTGGCAACTCGAGCTGATAAGCTACTGGTCCCACTCGTTTCAACACCCGATAAGGCTCGATAAACCAAGGGCTCAGTTTGCCCTTTCGACCAAATCTCAGCACTTTCTTCCACGGTGAGACCTTCAAGAAAACCATGTCACCCTCTGCAAATTCTATATCCTTCCGTTTAAGATCGGCATAGTACTTTTACCTGTCTGAAGCTTCCTTCAGACGATCTCGAATCAACCTAACCTTCTCTTCTATTTCAGCCACCAACTCTGGACCCAACAACTGCCGTTCTTCCAACTCCTTCCAACACGTAAGGGCATGGCACTTCCGACCATATAATGCTTCATATGGTGCCATCCGAATACTTGCCTGGTAACGATTGTTGTATGCGAACTCTGCCAACGGTAGAAATTCTTTCCAACTACCTCTGAAATCCAAGACATAACCCTTTAGCATATCCTCCAAGACCTGAATTACCCTCTCCGACTGTCCATGCGACTGGGGATGAAATGTCGTACTAAAATCCAACTTTGTTCCCAATGCCTGGTCCAATGCCTTCCAAAACCTTGACGTGAACCTAGGGTCCTTGTCTGAGATAATTGACATTGGTACCCCCATGTAACCTCACAATTTCTGCCACATATAATTTAGCCAACCGCTGGAGAGTATAATCAACCCGAACTGGTATAAAATGTGCCGACTTTGTTAAACGGTCAACGATCACCCAAACCGAGTCTTTCTTAATAGGCGTGAGGGGCAGCCCACTAACAAAATCCATCGTGATCCTTTCTCATTTCCACTGCAGAATCTTTATCAGTTGCAACAATCCCGAGGGTAACTGATGTTCAACCTTGACCTATTGACACGTCAAACACCTACCCACAAATTCAGTTACTTCTCGCTTAAGGCCCGGCCACCAGAACTGCTCTCGCAAATCCCAGTACATCTTACTACCTCCAGGATGCATAGCGTACAGACTACTGTGAGCCTCCTGAAGAATCTTCTACCTTAAATCCACATCCTTATGCATGCAAACTTTCCCCTGAAAACACAACACTCCATCACTACTCAAGCTATACCCCTCCAATCCACCATTTTGCACTTGCAAACACCGAGCATTTAAGACTTCATCCAACAGTTGTTTTTCCATAACCTAGTTTACCCGCGTTGGCTTCACTTGCAGTTCTGCTAACAGACTTCCGTCATCACACAGACTAACGTGGGCAAACAAAGCTCTTAGATCTGCCACAACCTTGTGGCTCAAGGCGTCAGCTACCACATTAGCCTTTCCTGGATGGTACTCAATCAAGCAATCATAATCCTTTAATAGCTCGATCCACCTCATCTGCCTTAAATTCAATTCCTTCTGAGTGAGAAGGTATTTCAAACTCTTATGGTCTATGTACACAATAGACTTCTCTCCATACAGGTAATGTCTCCAAATTTTTAGGGCGAAAACCACTGCAGCCAACTCCAGATCATGGGTCAGGTAATTCACCTCGTGAGGTCTCAATTGTCGAGAAGCATACGCTACTACCTTTCCTTCTTGCATCAGCACACATCCTAACCTGTATGCGATGCATCACAATAAACCATAAACTCCTTCCCTGCTTCAGGTTGAATCAGCACCGGAGCTTCCATCAAAATTCTCTTCAGCTTCTCAAAACTCTCTTGTTGCTTGTCTGACCACACAAACGAAACCCCTTTCCTTAACAACTTGGTTAACGGTGCTGCAATAAAAGAAAATCCTTCTAAAAACCTTTTGTAATATCCTACTAAACCCAGAAAACTCTGAATATCTACCACAGACTTCGGTGGTTTCCAGTCCAATACAACTTCAATTTTCTGAGGGTCCACCCTAATCCCCTCAGCCGACACCACATGACCCAAAAAGGTAACTTCCTTCAACCAGAACTCGCACTTACTAAACTTAGTAAACAACTGCTTCTCCCTCATAATTTGCAACACCCCACGAAGATGCACATCATGCTCCTCCTCAGACTTGGAATAAACCATAATATCGTCGATAAACACTACAACAAACGGATCAAGGTATGGTTGAAACACCCAGTTTATTGTATCCATAAACGCTGCTGGGGCGTTAGTCAACCCAAACGGCATCACTAGAAATTCATAGTGACCATAACGAGTACGAAAAGCCATTTTATGGATATCCGCCTCCCTAACCTTAAGCTGATGATATCCCGACCTCAAATCTATCTTGGAAAAGACTGAGGCTCCCTTAAGTTGATCGAACAAGTCATCTATCCTCGGTAACGGATACTTGTTCTTAATTGTCAACTTATTCAGCTGACGGTAATCAATGCACATTCGCATTGATCTGTCCTTCTTCTTAACAAAAAGCACAGGCACTCTCCAATGTGATACACTTGGCCGAATGAAACCTCGATCCAGTAATTCCTAAATCTACACTTTCAGCTCCACCAACTCCTTTGGTGCCATTCTATATGGGGTAATAGACACTGGCGCACTGTTCCTAGTAGAAGGTCTATACCAAACTCCACTTTGCGATCTGGAAGCAAACCCAGAAGCTCTTTCGAAAAGACGCCGATAAATTCTTTCACCGTTCGAACATTCTCCAAAGCTGATTCCTTAACTTTCAAAGTACAAACGTAAGCCACAAATGCCTCACATCCTTTCCTCACCATCTTCTTAGCCTTCAGAGTGGATACCACATTAGATAGGTAGTTCCTTCTCTCACCTATCATCACCACCTCTTCACCCTCGGCTGTTCTCAGCACCATGCGCTTAACTACACAGTCTAGACCCGCCTGATATTTTACCAACCAATCCATCCCTAAGATTAGATTGAACTCCCCGAAGGGAAATTCCATCAAATCAACTTGAAACACTACCCCCTTGAAGTTCTAGGGGACATCCCTATATAGTTTGCCTACTACCACGAGTGTCCTAGAGGGCTAATTACCGTCATCTCCCTAGCAGAAGTCTTATAGGCTAAGTTCAGAGTTTCCACTATACTACTATCAACATAAGAGTGTGTCGATCCAACATTAATCAAAGCAGTATAAGGCAACCCAAAAATTAAAAACGTATCGGTTATGACGTCTAGTGTGTCGCCCTCCTCACGATGCTTCGTTGCATAGACCAACCCAGGTTGTCTTGCATCGGTACTTCCAGCACCCTTGCCCGGTGCTCCACGGCCTTGCTTATTTTCATTACCACCCTTGACTGCACCTCGTCCCCTCTACGGTCACTGACATCTCTCCTAAATTGGGTACGCCCTTGATTCTTAGTCTACATCCTCGTCGGCCTCCGTGGATAATCCCTTATCCGGTGATCCATTGACCCACACTCGAAACATCCCCTATTACCTATCCAACACTCCCCCGAATGGGACTTCCCACATCGGGTACACTGTGGTGGCCATTGATCAGCAGTAACTGGCCTTACAGCTTGATCCCGTCCACCAAATCTAGCTCTTTTTTGAGAACTCCCAGTAGACCCTGATGGCCCAAAAATCCTTTTATCCGTATTCCTATTCTGATTTTTTTTCTCAGTTTGCTTCACCTCCTTAGCAATCTTGGCCTTCTCCACAAGAACGGTAAATTCCCTCTCTCATTGCAGAGTAATCAACACCCGCAGCTCTTGTCCCTTAGTCCGTCCGTTAAACCTAACACAGTGCTTATGCTTCGTACCCACGATACCCCGAGCGTACCTACTTAACCGTAAGAATTTTGCCTCGTACTCGGATACCGACTTACTCTCTTGAACCAAATTTAGAAACGCCTTTCGTTGTGCATCTATATAACTTGACCCCACGTACTTTCTCTTGTAAGCTGCCTTGAAAAAGTCCCAAGTGATGTCATCGACCAACGCACCTTCCCTGACCGTGAGCCACCATTGATAGAACTCATCTTGGAGAAGAGATACTATCACTTTTAGCCTCTCCTCGGATGTGAAGTCCAAGTCATCCATTATGCGCTCTATCGCCTCTAACCAGTACTCCACGGTGTTGGGATCTACACTAGAAATTCCCTTAAATACCTCAGCTCCATTCGGTCGGAGTCATTCAGACACCGATTTTTGAGTCCCCGTCCTTACGCCTGCTCCAGAACTCTCTAAGACTCGTAGCATAGCTTGCGACATGCATCATCACCACCTACCTGCTCCTGATATACGACACCTACAGCTGGTGGCGGCGGCACTTCATTTTTTGACCCATAATCGGACCCTACCGGTTCCGACACAGTTGTCTTACCTCTACCACGTCCACGCGTAATATGCCCACGACCTCGAGTGCTCATTCTACCATTCGTGAATTAATCTGATTTAGAAATTTTATGGGTTAATAACTTTTTCTTTCAATGATTAACAACGAACAGTCTTGTGGAAGGAAATTTTAACAGTGGTTCTTTCGAGTCTTAACTATGTCTACATAGTTTCTTAAGTCTGTATTTCTAATTCTAAAATTCACATTCAAATAACATCCAACAGGGCACCATACACAGGCTTCACACACAAGTACCTCCATGGACTCACGTTCATTGCCTAGGGGTATTTTGTAATTTTAACCTACAGGGGTATTTTCATAATTTTTCAAAATAAGGTATCTTTGTGATTGTTCAAAATAGGGGTATTTCGATAATTTTTCAATCTGGGGTATTTTGGTAATTTTGCAATTTGGGAGTATTTTGGTCATTTACCTTAACCTAGGGCATTGTGGAAAGTTTTACAAAATTCAGGGTCATATAAGTAATTTTGCAAAGATAGGGTACTGGTCCCTTTCGGGTTTTAGTTAAAATTTTGGCCCGTTAACAAGTCTTCGAGGCTAAGGTGAACAGTCACTATGCACCAGGCAGGATTCTAGAAAAGAGGAGGTGAGTCACTAGGACTACTTAAATACCAAGCTCTTCCCGAATCCAATCCTAGACATGCATATGCCTGTTACCACACCCTAGTCCTTCTGACTTGCTCACAGACATGTTTATTTAGGGAAGTTAAGTTTTATGTAAGAGTTTGTCTAACTAGGCCTACGGTCCATAAGCCCTAGTATAACTATCTACGTCCCAATAACCCATTAATCCATCATACATATATATATATATCACAGCAAAGGTTAGGATACTTACCTGGGTGGATCAGTACCGGAGACTCAAGTGCCATGCTTTCTGAAGTATGCATTTCTGTCAAATCATTTTTCAGACCCTTTATTGAAAATATTTCAGGCCTTAAACCCACAGCCGAGCTTTTAAACTGGGCTATGATACCAAAAATGTAACACCCCAAACTCGATCTAAACGCTACGACTGAATCTAGTGTGTTACTGGGAAGAAAACATTTTACAAACCATTATGTCGACTTGAATTGAAAGGAAAACTTTTGGGGTAGTTAAGAAAATTGTATTTGAGCAAGGCGTAATTATTAAAACGTTTCGAAACTTATTTTAGTGTGATAGAATTACCTAGTTGATTATTATTCATTCGGTGTATATCTTTAGAAAAGAAACTCATAAAAATTACCTTAAGTTTATAAAAACGTTTGTATCATAAATTACTTGGCATGCCTTTTTCGTTTAATAATAGTTTAAGGAAAAAGAAAGGAAAGAAAAATAACAAATCCCAAAGTAAAGTTTAAGTGGCCTTATTACAAGAACCAAAATCCAAAACTTAAAATAAATAAGAACTAAATCCAAATTAAATAGTGAAATTAATTTTCGAGCATAGCCAGCACGAGTCCACCTCGGCTCCGGATCCACGATCTAAGCATTTTATCGTAAAATGTAACAGAAGGGGTGAGTCACCGAGACTCAGTGTGTAAATCCCCATCCCAAAAGATGTTATGCTCTTACACAGATTCATATAATATTATGGATGTCATGCAACCCATTGCCTAGTTATCCATCCGAGTCTCCCAAATCTACCCTTTGTGGCACCTAGCCACTGGTGGTACCTAACCACTGCTAACCGAAGTTACAGATATTCATGTCTGCGGCCAACCCACTTGTGGTACCTAACCACTGGTGACGATCCCTTAAATCGATATGTGTGGCCAACCCACTGTGGTACTTAACCTCTAGGACAAGTCACAAATTAAGCACATGTGGTACCTAGCCACTGGTGGTTCCAAACCACTGAGACTTAGTCACAAAATCATGATATGTAGGGCCAACCCATGTGTGGCCACTGGTGACAGTCTGATAAATCATGCCTTGCCCCTCCTCTCATCATACCCATATGCTATGTATACGTTTCTCAATACAATGTAATCATGCTTAATACGTAGGAAAATACAACATAGCATACAAGGTTTCACATAAATCAAGCACGATATTCACCATAATGGACTTACCCGAAGTCCTCGCTTATACCTGGAAGGGTAACGTAATGTTTCCCACTGTTATTCCAGCTTTTAACAAGCACAACATTTATCATAACAACATATGAAGTGCGTAAGAGTTACATACCTATTTCTCATACTATCGCCACTCAAGACTACTACTATCGGCCTACGATCTTGCTCCGATGCTGACCCACAACCCGGTGGCAAATCTCGTACTCATGATACTATTCGTTTCTTGTACTTAGGGGCTGGGTTCACAGATCCAACCCTTCCTGTCATTTGGCTGGCATTCGAGTCCATGAACACACCTTGGTCATTAAATCACATTAATGTAGTGAGAACAAACTAAAAGTAATCAGTGTTTATGGCCACGACCCTTACCTAGATCGATAAATTCTAGAGCCTTGAACTTGGCTAAAACGATGATTGAATCCCTTCAGTATTCTTTGAGTTTTGGCACAAGTAGCCACCACAGAGGTAATTCGGCTTCTAAGAAAAATGAGTGGAAATCAACGTGATATTGAGAAAGTGATGAAGATGAGAAAGAGATAGCGAAGAAGAAAATAACATTGACTTACCAATCCTGAAATGATGATTCGATAAGAGCTGGCATAGGAGTGAATCCAAAATAGAAGCTGAAAATGGAAATAAGATTTTTAATAGTATGGTTAGGGGTTTCGGTTCTCAGAGAGAGATGGAGAAAACACTACTGAAAGGTGGCTAAAAGGGTTCGACTATGGGAGAAGAAAGTATGGCAAAGAGAGTTCAGCTTTTAGGTAAATATTAAAGAGAGAGGAGAGCTAGGGAGTTGCAGCAAAGAAAGGGAGAGAGAGATCACAAGAGAAAGGAAACTTCGGCTTGACTAGATGCAAAAGATGATAACTTGTGCCTACTAATTTTGGCATATCAACCGAATTTCACCCCCTCTCTAGAGTTGGATTTTTGGCCAACTCTACCGTCACCTGATAACTCTTATCCCACTTGTTATCTTAATCCATATCCTCCCTTCAAGAGAGGCCTCCTTGGCACCAACTCCTCCCTTCATATTATCAACAAAATACAAGAATTAAAACTCCTATTTTCAAGCTATTGTGTCGTCCTCCCTTCCCCCATTGGAGTGCCAAATTTTAGCCCAAAGACTTGGGCCCCAAACAGCCAGTACTTGGCCCAAATCCCTTCCTTTAATGACGCCACCCACTTGCTCCTTGCGGCACCACCAAACTTTGGGCCACTAGCCCACCTTGTAATTTAAACACAGATACCCACTTTAATTATGTCCTAGCGTTCTTCATGAGCAAATTAACATAGGTCCCAGCCCAAACCTAGGCCCAATTCGCCCCTCTAAACCTCAAGCTAACACTTTAACCCTACAACACACAAAATGCATGGACCCACTTATATAGGATGTTACAAGGGAAGCCGGTGAAAGTTAGTAAGTTGTTTAGGAATGTACCATTGGTAGTTCAAGGAGTTACTTTTTTAGTGGACTTGATGGAATTACCATTTGGTGAGTTTGACCTCATCTTAGGCATGGATTGGTTGACGAGGCACCTGACAACTTTATATTATGCTGCGAAGCGGATGGTGTTAAGAATGTTGGAAGATGATGAAGTAGTAATGATCGGGGAACGACGTGATTACTTGTCGAATGTGATTTTAGCTTTAAGGGTAGAGAAGTTGGTGAGGAAGGGCTGTGAAGCCTACTTAGCCTATATTAGTGATATGAAATCTAAGAGTTTTATTGTTAAGGATTTAAAACAGTAAAAGAATTCCCTGATGTTTTTTCGGAGGAATTGCATGGGTTACCTCCCAATAGAGAGGTGGAGTTTGGAATATAATTGTTACTTAGTACGGCTCCAGTGTCCATCGCACCTTATAGGATGGCACCGAAGGAGCTGGTGGAGTTAAAGGCCCAGATTCAAGAGTTATTGGACTGTAAATTTATTAGACCAAGTGTGTCTTCATGGGGAGCACCGGTATTATTTGTGAAGAAGAAGGATGGGTCCATGAGGATGTGCATCGATTACCAGTAATTAAACAAGTTAACCATTAAGAATAAGTACCGTCTACCTAGGATAGATGACCTTTTCGATCAACTTAAGGGAGCCTCAGCTTTCTCGAAGATTGACTTGCGTTCAGGATACCATCAACTGAGGGTTAAGGAAGCAAATGTGTATAATACAACTTTCAAAACTCATTATGGACATTATGAGTTTTTGGTGATGCCTTTTGGGCTAACGAATGCACCTGCGGCTTTTATGGATCTTATGAATCGGGTTTTTTAGCCATATCTAGACCAGTTCATATTAGTTTTCATAGATGACATCTTAGTATACTTGAGAACGGAGGTTGATCATGATGCACACTTAAGGATTGTGTTGCAAATTCTAAGGGAGAAGCAACTTTATGCTAAGTTTAGCAAGTGCGAATTCTGGCTAAGGGAAGTCACTTTCTTAGGGCATGTGGTCTCAGTTGAGGGGATTAGAGTTGATCCTCTGACGGTGGAAGTAGTGTTGGATTGGAAATGACCTAAGACGGTGTCAGAAATTTGGAGTTTTCTGAGCCTAGCAGGGTACTATAGGCGATTTGTTGAAGGGTTCTCCCTAATCGCTGCACCCTTGACCAAGCTACTATGGAAAGGGGTGTCATTTGTATAGACTGATAAACAGCAAGAAAGCTTTTGAGAAGCTTAAGAAGGTTTTAAAAGAGGCCCCTATTTTAATTCAGCCGGAGCCTGGGAAAGAGTTTACAGTTTATAGCGATGCGTCACACGTGGGCTTGGACTGCGTTTTGATGCAAGAAGGGAAGGTGGTTGCATATGTGTCCCACCATCTTAAGGCTCACGAGGGGAATTACCCAACCCACGATTTGTAGTTAGCAGTAGTGGTATTCGTACTTAAGATTCGGAGGCATTACTTGTACAGAGAGAAGTGCACCGTCTATACGAATCACAAGAGTCTGAGGTACCTCTTAGCTCAGAAGGAGTTGAACTTGAGGCAGCGCAGATGGATTGATCTGTTAAAGGATTATGATTGCACGATCGAATATCACCCAAGCAAAGCAAATGTGATGGCTGATACGATAAGCCGTAGGGCTATTTTGGACTTGAGGGCGATGTTTGCTCGGTTGAGTTTGTATGACGATGGGAGTTTGTTAGCCGAGTTGCAAGTAAAGCCACTGTAGGTTGAGTAGATTAAAGTTAAACAGTCATTAGATGAAACTCTAGGTTCTCGATTCAAGCAAATTGAGTATGGGGAGAATTTTGGGTTAAATAGTGACGGATTGTTGTGTTTTCGTGGTAGTGTGCCAAGGGACAAAGAGCTAAGGAAGTCTATACTGCGGGAAGCGCATAGTAGTTCCTATGCTATGCACCCCGAAGGTAACAAGATGTATCGAGATTTACGAGAGCTTTATTGGTGGCCAGGATTGAAATGCGAGGTTACGGAGTTTGTGGGCAAATGTTTGGTATGTCAATAAGTGAAAGCGAAACATCAGCTACCATCAGGGTTACTTCAGCCAGTTAAGATCCCACTATGGAAGTGGGAGCAGGTTACTGTGGATTTCGTTAGTGGGCTACCCTTGACACCTGCTAAGAAGGACTCTGTGTGGGTTATTATGGATCGGTTAACTAAGTCTGCCCATTTTATACCGGTTTACACTGACTACTCATTACAGAAGTTGGCAAGGTTGTATGTGGTAGAGATTGTGAGATTGCATGGGGTTTTGATCTCTATTATATCTGATAGAGACCCTCGTTTTACTTCTCGCTTTTGGAAGAAGCTGCATGAAGCACTGGGTACGAGGTTGGATTTTAGTACAGCATTTCACCCTCAGACTGATGGTCATTCGGAGAGGGTAATTCAAGTTTTGGAGGATATGCTAAGAGGGTGTGTAATTGAGTTTCGAGGTAGTTGGGAGGATTACTTGCCATTAGCTAAATTTTCATATAAAAATAGTTATTAGGTAAGTATTAGAATGGCACCATATGAAGCATTATATGGGCGAAGATGTCGTACTCCGACTTGTTGGACTAAGTTGGGTGAACGGTGAGTATTGGGTCTGGAGTTGGTAGCAGACACCGAAGATAAGGTAAAGTTAATTCGGGATCGGTTAAAGGAGGTGGTAGATAGGCAGAAGTTGTATGCTGACCTCAAATGGAGAGAGATTAAGTATGCGGTGGGGGACTTGGTTTTTCTCAAGGTCTCCCCTTAGAAGAAGGTGTTAAGGTTTGGTCGGAATGGCAAGTTAAGCCCTAGATTTATTGTGCCATATCGATTGTTGAAGCGAATTGGACCAGTTGCCTATCAGCTGGAATTGCCTTCTGAATTGAGCCAAATACACAATGTGTTCCATGTATCAATGCTAAGGCGTTATCGCTCAGACCCTTCTCACATTGTGATAGTCGAGGAGATCGAGGTTAGTCCAGACCTAACGTTTGAAGAGGATCTAGTTCAAGTAATTGATCAAGATGTTAAGGTGTTAAGAAGGAAGTCTGTCCCTTTTGTCGAAGTGGTTTGACATAACCATAATGCCGAAGAGGCTACTTGGGAATCTGAGGAGATGATGTAACGAAAATACCCTCACTTGTTTCAATCAGGTAAATTTCAAGGCCGAAATTTTTTTTGAGGGGTAGAGTTATCATGCCTCAAAATCTCGAAACTCTAAATTCTGTGCACTGAAGTTGGTATGTATAAGTAACAATTAGAATATTAATTTTAAGGTATTACCAGGGTTATTTGAAGTCTTAGGGATAAGGAAGACCATAAGGAAAATTATAATTTTTTCCTTAGTGGGACCCTAGTCTAAGGTATTAGGCATCTTAAACAGATTAAAGGGAAAATAGGACATAATTGGGCCTGTGGTTCAGTGGCAAGGTGGCGCCACTTGGGGAGCTATAAGGTGGAGTTACTGTCAAGTGAAGAGGTCCAAGGTTCGAGGCTTAAAAGTGGTGAATTTAGGGGCTTTATTTTTTGCACATGGAAGGAAGGTACTGGCGCTAGAGTGGACTCTAGAAGAGAGTGTTCAGGAGAGAAATTTAAGGTAAATATAATAGAGAAAAGATAGGGGATTGAGGTGTGGATGTGTTGGTGTCGAATGGGACTCCGGGGGAAGGTAGTTTCAGCTTTTGGCTATAAAAGGGGGTGCAGAATTCCTTTGAAAGGCTCCTTGGGTTTTCCATTACATTTTTTTTCTCCCCCTCATTCTATTTCTTCCATTGTCTAATTCTTCCATTGCCGAAAAACCATCATTCCTTTTTGTCGAAATCCCTATTGGTGTTGCGTTCTTCTTTTTTCTCTAAAAGTCGAATACTCCCTTATAATCGAATAGCCCTATCTTTTTGACAATTCCTTGTTGTTTTTCCTCCATCACAAATTGGTTGCTGTTATCTACTCTTAATCAAGTTTTAAAAGCCGAATCTCGTGCAGTATTAATCTAGGCCACAGGATCAAAGGTTGGATTCGGTAAGTACTTAGTCAACCTCCTTTAGTGTGTTTTGGTAAAATTTGGAGGGCTATCTAACTCTTTCTTGTCATTAACCCTGTATTAACAAGGGTAGGGTTCAAAGATTGCAAGCGTGGTAAGGATCGCTACCAAGTGGTAAGTGTACTCGTCTCAATTGTGGATTAGTAAGTGGCTGAATGTAAGTGTGGCTTATAGAGGTGACTTATGTGGAACATGAGTCACTTGATTTGTAACATCCTGAATTTATGGGCCTATGCGTTTAGTATAAGAGTATGTTTAATATGGTGAAAAGGGTTTAAATTTGGGCTTAGAATTAGGCAAAGGCCTATATTAAATTATTTCCAGGTGGCATCATTAACAATTAAAAAGGAACAAGTTTTGGGTCACAAGGATCCCATGCTTTTAGGCCAATTTCGGCACTTTAAATGAAAATAGGGTGACGCTACTTACAAGGAGTTAGGGGCCCAAAATTTAAGTTTGATGAGCCTAAATCTTTTAATTTAAGTAAGTTAAATTTTGGCATTAGGGTTAGTAGAGGTGGACGGCTACAAGGCTCAAAAATAGGAGAAATTATGTGGATTTTATAAGTGATAATATCATAGATAAAAAGGAGAAAAGTTAAGAGCTTATCTTCAAGGGAGGTGTTGGCCGAAAATCCACTACCTAGAGGAGTGTAAAATTCGGCTACTGCATGGCAAAGAGGGTGCCGAATTTTCCCTCTCATTTAGCTTGAATTTTAATTAATTAGGAAGGGCGTTTTCAGTTTTATACATGAGGTGTCGAAATATCTATAAATAGCAGGGATAGCTCCTTAATTCTGACATTGAAAACCCTAATTTCTTCTCCCATTGTGCCAAAATTCCTTAGCTTCTCCCTCTCCAATTTCTTTTCTCCAATTACTTCAAAAGTCGAAACTCTTCTCCACTTTTTCCTCCTTGTGCCGATTTCTTTAAAAATTCGAAGCATCCATAGTCTTCTCTTTTATTCATCTTATTTGAGAATTAGTTCTACACTTCCGGCATTTAAATCTTCTATTGGCATTACCGAATCCTCTTTCTAGTGCTAGCCAAATCTCATATGATAAGGTAAGCGTCGATTTTTGATTAGTTCTTATGATCTATTCCCGATTTTTGAAAGGCAAAAGCTGAAAGCTAATAGTTTAATGGTTTTATGATGGGCGGCAATTCGGGATTTGAAGGAAGCTTGGTCAATTAGATCTAAAAGCCGAAAATAGCTAGTCTCCACTTTCGGGATTTTTAAGGTAAGAAGATTTCCCTAGATTTCTATTAGATTTGATCATTATATGTAAGATCTTAAGGTTATAACGAGAATTAACGATTAAATATTGTGATAGTAGCTCTGATAAGGACTTGTGATGGAATTAAATATGGATCAGGCAAAGGAGAAAATCCCTAAGTTTAAGAAAAGAGCAATATCTACAATTCGAGATTGGCCACTTGGTTGTGGACCGACTTCTGAACAACACCTTAGGTAGATAGCAGTAGTGTCGACATAGAAAGCATCGTCTTATCGGTAATCAGGTGTGTAGATCTCTAACACACTACTAATCCTGTATGTATGATTATATGTATGCATTATGGGCTAAAAAGCCGGAAAGAGGCTGTATAGACAGTCGAATGGAACCCTAAAAGGGTTAGGCAAGGATTCCAGGTACGTAAACATAGAACTCCCTATGTGTATCGAAATAAATGTAAGCCTACATGATGTTTTCTTTATGTATGTATGCATGGGGTGGGATTTTGATATGATGAAGGGGAAGAGCATAACAGGTCACACAGTGATCGGTGGTAGAAAACCCACAAATATAAATGCTAGGTCACATAGTGATTGGTGGCTATGCCACATTTAATAATTCCTGAATAACAGGAATAGGCAGTTCGGCTGTCGTTATGGTGTGTAGCGGATGGAGGGTTGATTGTAGAAATCCCCATGGTGTGATGGTTGGTACAGGTTGGTGTGTAGAGGATGGAAACCTAAGATGGGTTGGGTTATTCATTATTTATTGTTTACCATGCGATTATAATTATTGCCTTATGTATGGGCCAGGGCCCATAATTTGTTTGTGGGCTCAAGTCGTTGTGTGTTTTGAGATTTATACACTGAGTCTTGGTGACTCACGCTTTCTTTTTCTCTACTCTTCCAGATGAGCAGTAGATCGTAGACATGGGAGCCGAGACGGACTCGAAGGGCCATCAAGTTTTATTTCTACAAATTATTTTCGGGATTTCTTTAAATTTTATTTTATTTGGGAATATTTTTGTAATAAGGCCCCTAGTTTTATTCAACTAAGTAGTTTTCAATGTTATGAAACTTATGAATTTATGACAAGGTTTATTTATACGTAATAATAATACAAAGAGGTTTATTTCCAAAAAGTCACTTCTTTATTCAAATTTTAAATAATTAAATTGTGTTTTCAAAATTCGATAAAGTGTTATGTGTTCCATAACACGCCAGATCTGGTCGAAACGCATGGGTCGGGTTTGGGGTGTTACATGATTTTTTGATAGTATATGTTTGGACGTAGATCTAGGGGATATTCGTGAATAGTAGCTAATGAAGGGCTACTAGAATTGGTGGAACACGGTAAGGTTATTGTAAAGCTTCAAGTTTTTTGGGTAAATATTGTGGTTAAGTGTGTGATTGATTGGAGATTGATATTGGTTGTAGGTTCAAGGCTGGGGATAGTGTAGTAAGTCGCACTAACCAGGTGTACACTTCACACATGACAAATCGACAAAAGCCGAAATCCCAAAAAACTGGAATGCCAAAAAGCCGAAAGGTTGGCGTCGACAACCAAACGAGCGCGCGAAAATTTATGTGGGAACACCGATATGATTATCGAGGCCAAGAGAGCCATCTCATGGTCTCGGGCCACTGTTTGGCCGACCGAGCCAGACGTGGCTAAATGGGCCTACCGAGCTCGTGGGCCCAAATTGGCAAGAGTTTATATGTGAAATTGAATTATGGATTGATATGGATGGTTGTATGATTTGATTATGATCGGGCCTAATGGGCTACATAAACATGATTGGGCTTAATGGGCTATATGGACATGATTTGGCTTAGTGGGCCTTATGGGATTTTAGAAATGCATGCTAGGGTTTTATTGGACTCTAGGCCTAGTTCTGATAAATTTTTAAATAGCATAAAACTTAATTTAATAATCAAACATGTCTATGGACAAGTCGCTAGGTTAGAGTGTAGCAATGGACATATGCATGTCTAGGATTGGATCTAGGGAGAGCTTGGTACTTAAGCGGTCCTAGTGACCCACCTCCTCTTCTCTAGGATCCTACCTGATGCATAGTGTCTGTTCACTTTAGCCGCAAGGACTTGTTGATGGGTCAAAGTTCATAACTAAAACTCGAGATGAAAGAAATTATGAAAATACCCCTATATGTTAGATTTACAAAAATACCCCTGGGTAGTGAAATGACTAAAATACCCCTAGGTGCTTAATGTGTGAAAATGTGTATGTTGCATACATAGAAATGTGTTGCACTTGGGTGGGTTTGATGATACGGAGGAAGATAAGTGAGGATCGCATAGTCGCTTGACAATCGTGGATCCACTAGTGGCTTTAAGCCCATTACATGCTTAGCAGCCTTACTACAACGTTTGAGTAGTATCGTTGTTGGTGCTACCTTTGGAGTGTAGGGATAGGTGGGTTGATATTTATATCCCCACAAAAGTGTAGAGTTGGAAGGGAAATGGAGTGCAGAGTTGGATTTGCGATGGGAGCATTGTATTCATGTGATACTGATGTGATATGAGGTCATTGTGGGCTAAGGCCCAAGACCACCGATTTTGATAGGGCTTAGGCCCAATGTGTAACACCCCTTACCCGTAATTCCCGCCGGAACCGGGCCTGAGGCATTACTGGATAAAAATCACATGATCGCTACTTAGGCTCATCGTGACTACTCTCTCTTAAGTCACCTCATCATCCTCATTTTCGACTAATGAGGCCTCACTCATACACACGAGGATCTCGAGACTATGTCGAAACTTTTTTGAATCTTAAAATATTCTCCATCTAAATAGGGACTACACGCCTGTGTGTAGACACGCATGCCCATGACCACTAACCGTGCATGAAAACTCAAGCATTCTGTCAATGCCCTACGGCTAGAGCACACGCCTGTGCCTACCACCCGTGGTGAACACTGAATACTTCACATGGCCTTGAGTCTAGGCACACGCACGTGTGGCTAGCCCGTAGCCTACACTACACAATTCTGCCAAAGTGACACGGCCAAGGCACACGCCTGTGGACTGGCCGAGTGTCACACATGGCCTAGACTCATGCCCGTGTGTCTATCCACATGAACAAGAACTAAGCTATTTGTCAAGTTCTTTTCACTCCTCATTCATACACAACATGCACTCATCCAATCCATTTGTAATCAACTCATATTGAAGTACAATCTCACATGGATAACTACATCTTTTCATATAATAAAATAGCCAACAACTATGGCATTATACAAAATAGATTATCCATCTAAAGGCCAACACATCTTAGCTATTTACAACAAAATTCACAAACTTGTCTAGCCTCTATACATGCCATATACAAAACATTGAGTCTCATGTACCAGAGTGTGCTGATAGTGTGGGCGATCCTCCAATTGATTCACGTATCTCAATTCAACTCTTTTGCCCTATAAAACAAGGGAAAAGAAAATGAGTAAGCTTTGAGCTTAGTAAGTTTACACATAAATAATTTAAGCATTCTAGTATAAGCTAAACAACAATTAGCATTATACTACCAAATAAATTGACATCCACAACTATGCTTACTCTTTCTATTCCTTACCACATTTCCAACGCATCATCAGTCACATACTCATAATCATCGACATGCACCCCTACACTCAATACCACATTTACTCAAAAGTACAACACATCATTTTATCACACTAATACATCCACACAGCTAAATTACTCAGTGGTTTCGCATTCAGCCTACCACAATCAGATAATAAGGTACTATCGCACATAGCTTACCAAGAGGAAATCATAGTGGTTTTGCACATAGCCCACTAAATAAAATACTTAACTATGGTATTGCACACAGGCCATCATTGTTAAGTATTAAGGTGGTATCGCACTTAGCCCACCATCAAATATTATCCCTACACATCCACATATTTACTTATTCATTCATTCATGATATCTACCATATTCATTCCACTTGAACCACATAGGTTCTCAATCATTCTCAATCATTCTCATTCATTCTCATTTATTCTCATTCATGCTACACACTAGTTAGCATTAAGAATATATAAGTATAATCGCATTGATTACGCATAAACTTACCTCGGCACTCAAAAGTATAGAAACGTGCAATTTAGTCCACCACCTTGCTCTTGCCTCGGTTTCAATCCGGGCTTCGTCTTTCTTGATCTATTATGATAAATCAACTCATCCAATACACACATTGATTAAATTGACCCTTACCCCATACTTTAGCAAAATTATTATTTTGCCCTTAATCTTTCTCATATTTACACTTTTGCCCCAAGGCTCGTAAAGTGATTTTCATTCAACTTTCTAGCCTTTGATGCTTATCCGAACCATTTACTCAACTAAAGTAATCATCAATTCTCACTAAATCACACATGTATGACCAAACTCGAGACTTTCACAAACAAGTCCCTACATGCATTTTTCATGGAAATCACTTAGCAAAAGATGTTTCTACTACATCAAGCTTTCATATTCTTCCATAAAACATAAAAATACATGCATGTCATACATGGGTACATTTTTGAACATCCATCTTAGCTCAACATATAGCTAAAAATAACTTTCCTATGTTACTAGGACTTCAAAAATACTAAAAATATCAAAAACGAGGCTTGGATGCACTTACTAGCAAGCTTGAAAAGTTGAAGAGCCCTAACAATGGCTTCTTGAAAATTTCGGTAGCGTTAGAGAATAAGATGAATGAAATTCTATCATCTTTTCCCATTTTAATCATTTAATTGCCAAATGACCAAAATGCCCTTTTTGGCAAACTTTCTATTTTAACTCATCCATGCCCAATTTTGTCCAAAAATTATAAATTGGGAAAATTTCTCTTTAAGGACCTCTAATTGATATTATAAAGCTATTTCATACAAATAACTTCTAGAATCTCACATTTTGCAACTTTTACAATTTAGTCCTTTTGGATACTTCAACTGCAATTTCAAAAAATTGCTTCATGAAACTTTCACACTAACATGCAAACATGGCATAAACCTCAAAAACTCATACATATAACTTGGATTTGTGGTCTCGCACCACTATTCCATTTCGACTAAACCCTAAATCGGGATGTTACACAATGTGATAATCGCATGTTGGTTGGATTACCAAGGGTCGTACACACTGAGTTTCGAAACTCACACCCTTTTATTTAATATTTCAGGTGACTCTTAGTAAACGGCTCGACGTGGAAGAAGACTCGGAGGTGGCAACACTGCAAGCTACTTAGAAGTTTTTAATTAGTTTGAATGACTTTATTTTAATTACTTTATTTTCATTGGGATATAATAAGGTCTTGTATCTCCAATTTGACTTTACATTTGGGTTTTATTATTGTTTCAATTGTCTAATTATTAAACTTAAATAAATTTATAAAGTTTAACATGGTTTTCGAAATACTATAACATTTGGACGTTTTCTTAAAACATGGGCTTTCATCATAACTTAACAAGTGGCAAGGATTTTGGGTTTCTAAATCTTGAACTTAAGTTTTTAACTATGCAAATTTCCTACTGAACATAAATCTAACTAAAAAAAGTCATTTTAGAATTATCCATTTAATGTGACATCACCAGATTCGACCATAACGTCTGAATCGGGTCTAGGGGTGTTACACCAATCAGGTGCAACGACAATGGGTGCATGGACCAACTGCTTCTTTAACTGAATAAAGGCATCCAAACATGCCTCATCAAAGAGGAATTTTCGATTCTATTCCAGCAATGAGCATAATGGTTTTGCAATTTTTGAAAAATCCCTAATAAACTGTCGGTAAAATCCTATATGTCCAAGAAAGCTATGAATATCTTTCACATTTTTCGGTGGGGGTAATTTCTTGATGATTTCCACCTTAGCTTTATCTACTTGAATACCCTGATTAGGGATACGATGGCCCAACACAATGCCTTCAGTTGCCATAAAATGACATTTTTCCCAATTGAAGACAAGATGAGTGTCCTCACATCGCTTCAGTACTTTGTCCAAATTGTCAGTGCAATGATCAAAATCACTCCCATAAACTGAAAATTCATCATAAAAACCTCTAAAGAGTCTTCTATCATATATGAGAATATTGCCATCATACACATTTGAAATGTGGCTGGTGCATTGCAAAGGCCAAAAGGCATATTGTAACACCCTTCATCTGTATTCAATGCCAGAATAGGGTTTTAGAGCATTACCAGACTTATAACACAATTACACATACATTTACTCATACGAGCCTACGAGGCCCTAAACATGCATTAGAAGTGGTTCGGGACTAAATCGATAACTTTGTAAACTTTTTGAACATTTGGAAAATTTTCTCAAAAACAGGGGACACATGCCCGTATAGCCCGACCATGTGTCTCACACGGCCAACAGACACACCCGTGTGAACAATCAAAATAGGATCACATGGCCCTGTCCCAGCCCATGTTTGACCCCATGTAACTCTCTGATTTGGGTCACACGGCCAAATCACACGGCGTGATGGATAGCCCGTGTGCCCTACACGCCCGTGTGCCAGGCCGTGTTCTAGGCCGTGTCAAACCTGTAGGGTATACTAACTTATGCCACACGTCCAAGTCACACGCCCGTGTGTGTGGCCGTGTGGAGCATACTAACTTGGTTTTAATTTCAACACCAGGTGACACACGACCGTTTACATAACCGTGTGTCACTCACGACTGAGACACATGCCCGTGTGGACAAAAATATGCTATTTATCAAGCCAATTTGCCACCCAAACTTGTACACATCTACATAAAATTCAAAGGCACCAATAGATAGCATATATGATCATTTATACTAGCCATTTCAAACATAATTCATGCACATTCAATACTCCCATTCTCCATACACAAAAATCACAAAACATGCTGTACCATTTATACCAAATTTAACTTGCTAGACACTCCCAAACATACATCATTAAGCATCAAACTTACAAGCATATAACTACTATAATATCAACCAATTTTCCTCCACAATCTTTATAATTCACAAGCATCATATACCTATCCATGAACTCACAACACAAGCCATATATTTACATATATATACATAATTCAAACATACCAAAACAAGCCAACTTATATGGAAATATACAAAACTAAACTTAGAACATTTACAAGCCAACTCAAATGGCTACATTCATCATCAATTCATGAATCAAAATGACCAAAGTCCCTATTGCCATATACTCAAAACATAAGCTCAATAGTACCAAATTGATAGTAGGATAATGTGATGAAGCCTTTAACAATCCCCAAATCCGAGCTAGCTTGATTTCACTATAAAACACGAAAAATTAAACAAAGTAAGCTTAATAGCTTACTAAGATCATATGAAATCAACTCAATCTAATCAGAAATTTACAATTCAATACTTTGAATATATCAATATGTAGCTCTTATTAACTAACAAACCTTTCACATCTTTAATCATAAGATATATACGCAAACTTCATAATTTCTTCGATTTAAAGCTCATACGATTCATGTACATACCTGTACCAATCTATAACGAACTCATACCTATTCAGAATAATGTCGAATACTCGAAATCCCACACATTAAGTGCCAATACATAGTCGAGGCTATTTTAATCTAGCACACTAAGTGCCAATATATATAGCCGAAGCTATCTCGATCTCGCACACTAAGTGCCATACATAGCCGAATTTTCGTCGAATACTTCCGTAGAATTGTATTCATCAACAATTCAAATGTAAAACATTAAATCTTAATGATATTAGTGCTTATTAACATATGAACTTAACTCAGATGTAAAAACGACGAAACAAGTCGATTAGTCGAGAACTTTATTTTTCCCTCGATCTAGATTCGAGTTTCACTTTTCTTGATCTATATGTAATCAAAATTAACTTATTTAATCATCTCTCTATTCAATCTAGTCCAAAATTCACTTTTAAGGCATTTTTACACAATTACCCCTAATATTTCACATCTTTTACAATCTAGTCCTTATTTCATAAAATCACAAATTCATGAAATTCAATACTAACCCATGCTAGCCGGATTACCATTATGCCCCAAGCAGCCCATATTTTTAATTTATTTCACATTTTAACCACGAATTTTACACTTTTCACAAATTAATCCCTAATTTGCATTTCTCACCTAAAATCACTTAACAAAACTTGTATAACTAGCATCAAACATTCATAATCTATCATTAAACATCAAAATAATCATGTATTCATCAATGGAAACATCTAAAATCTTTAAGTATTTTGCAAATTAGTCCCTAGTCTAGCTAGATCTAGTTGAAACGATCACAAAAAAATAGAAATCATTAAAAACCGAGTCAAAAATGACTTACATGCACAAGAAGCTTTAGCCGAACCTTAAAACTCAAAAATGGAGTTTCTTCTCTTCTATTTTTGTTGAAAAAACTCATTAAAGAAGATGATAGTTTGTTTTTAATTACTTTGTTTTGTTTAATTTATTAAATTACAACATTAACCTTTTAATTAAATATATAAAACAATTAATATATGTCCATCTTTGCCCACTTACTTATGTAATAGTCTAATTATCACATAAGGACCTCCACTTTAATATTTCATAGCTATTAAATACCTTTAACTATTAGAACATCAAATTTTTCACTTTACGTGATTTAGTCCTTTTCTCAAATTAACTAATCAAACGATAAAATTTCTTAATGAAAATTTCACTCAAACATATTATCATGCTATAGAAATTAAAATAATAATAAAATAATTATTTCAACTTCAGATTTGTGGTTCCAAAACCACTGTTCCAATTTGACTAAAAATGGGTTGTTACACATATGACGATAAGTAAAAGTACCAAAGTGGCAAGTGACAGTTGTTTTCTCTTGATCCTCTGGTGAAATAAAAATTTGGTTGTACCCAGAATAGCCATCTAGGAATCAATAATAAGCTTTTCCAGCAAGCCGATCTAACATTTGGTCAATGAAGGGAAGTGGAAAATGATCCTTCCTTGTGGCTGCATTTAAGTTACAATAGTCCATACAAACTCGTCATCCCGTGGGAATGTGTGTTGGTAGTAATTCATCCTTATCATTGCGAATCACTGTAATGCCACTCCTTTTTAGGACGCATTGCACTGGACTCACCCACTTGCTATCAGAAATTGGGTAAATAATTCCTGCATCAAGCCATTTTATGATTTCTTTCTTAACCACTTCCTTCATCTTCTCGTTTAAACTTATTTGTGGTTCAATTGACTACTGGCCTTCATCTTATAACTTGATTTTGAGCATGCAAAAAGAAGAACTAATACCTTGAATATTCGCACTACTCCAGGCAATAGCTTGTTTGTGCTGCTTGAGAATATAAATTAATTTTTTTCTTCTGTTACATCTAGTGTTACAGAGATAATAACTGGAAGAGTATTGTGATCACCCAAAAATATGTATTTAAGATGAAGAGGTAGTGGCTTCAATTCCAGAGTGGGAGCTTCCTTAGTTGATGGTTAGAAAATTAGAGTGGTTTTGTTGGTTAGGTCTAAAGATTCAATTTGCCATCTATGCTTGACTTCAACAGTACTAGCTTCAATCGTGCTATCGCAATTGTCTATGGATTCAACCTCAGATGTCACTGTAATTTCTTCAACAAGGACTGTGCTTTGGTTGTTGAATTCTTCCTCAATCAAATCATCAAGTACATCGATAGTATGACACTTTGCTTTATCCTTGTGATGAATAGACTCAAAAATACTAAAGGTAACTTGCACATCATTCAGTCGCATGGTGAGTTCTCCTTTATAAACATTAATGAGAGTTTGCCAGTGGCTAAAAATGGTCGTCCCAATATTATGGGAACCTCCTTGTCTACCTCGCAATCAAGTATGATAAAATCAACCAAAAAAATAAATTTATCCACACAAACTAAAACATCTTTGATTTGCCCTTCAGGTTGAGTTAAAGATCGATCTGCTAGTTGCAATGTCATTGCAGTGGGTTTCATATGACCAATTCCCAAGTTTCTAAAAGTAGATAGTGGCATAAGGTTGATGCTAGCTCCCAAATCGCATAAAGCTTTGCCCAAATATTGATCGCCAATCGAACATGAAATGGTAAAGCTTCCAAGATCTTTCAATTTAGGGGGAAACTTGTTTGTCAAGATAGAACTACAGCCTTTTGTAAGTGTAATACTTTCAACATTAGTGAGTATTTTCACCTTGGATAAGAGGTCTTTCATAAATTTCCCATAACTCGAAATTTGTCCCAGAGTGTCCACTAAAGGAATGTTCATCTGCAGTTGTTTTAGTGTATCCAAAAATTGCTAATACTTTTTATCATTTCCATTCCTCTTGAATTTTTGTGGAAAAGGTATAGGTGGAAGCACATTCGGTTGTGGGGATACTTTTGGTTGCATCCATAATTTTGAGGGTCAAATATAATGAATGTGAGCGACAGTTGGCGGTACTTCTTTGTTTGGTACATCAAAAAGCTCTTCAAAATCAACCTTCCCATTAGGGCTTATGTTACCAATATATGGGAATGCTATAGTAGAATCGATAACTGACTCACCAGTTTGTTTATCACTCTTAAGAGTGATAGCTTTACAGAGCTTTTTCCCCATTAGGCTGGGGTTTTCGGTGTCACTAGGTAAGGAGCCTTATGGTCGAGTATTTAGATTTGAAGTAAGATATCCTAATTGTTCCTTCAATGCTCGAATGGAATATGAATTTTGTTGAAAAATAGCTTCTTTACGAGTAATATGCTCCTACATTAACCCTCAAGAGCAATCAATAGGTAAAAAATAGAAGTTTTTGTATAGTGTTGATGTCGCTGTCCTTGGATATTCTGATTCTTCATCGAAGAATGTTGTTGTTGCATCTAATTTTGATGTGATTGTGTCTGACCTTGTTGTTGATACCTCTAAGGATGCTGACTGTAGTTCTACTGTTGTTGAGTATAATTCCCTAGATTATAATTGCCCTAAGTATATGCCTTCCTATATCTGAATGTCGTAGCATTTTGTCCAGCATTCTAAGTTCCCCAAAACTGTTGGTTGCGTACAGAGTTGTTGGAAGAGTTGCCATAAGATTTGTTGCAAATATTACTGACATAACAAGCATTTTCTGCATGTTGCGGACAATCTTCATAACTATGGTTGTCACCACAAATTTCACAGCAAAAGGTAAGAATATCCAATTGTTGAGCAACCTGTATAGGTGCAACGTCACTCATCCCTTTCATATTTTTAATTATGTTTATGAGCGAAGAGACTTAGGCAGTTAGTGCTGATATTGCATCAAATTCAAAAACTCCTAGAGTAGTCTTTGCTTGTGCAGCTCTAGAGATGGGATATTGATAATCATTTTGAGCAATTCTCTCAAGAATTCTCACAGCATGATTGTAAGTACAATCCAGAAGCTATCCATTGGTTGATGTGTTGACAAGATTCCTTGTATGTGAATTCATACCATTACAAAAAATCTCAATTTGTGTTTCTGGTTGAATGTCATGCATGGGATAACGTCGAAGCATATACTTATAACGTTCCCATGTGGTGTGGATATTTTCATCATCCAACTGATGGTAAGTAGTAATATTATTTGAAAAACGAGCATTCATTGTCGGCGGGTTAAATCACAAAATAAACTACGTGGTTAGAGCATTCCAAGAAGTAATTGATCCAACAGGTAGCCTAAGAAACCAAGTGCGAGCTCTCCCTTGTAAGGAATAGGGAAATAATTGCATCCTTAAGGCATCATCAGGAACACCTTGTTGACTAAAGGAAGCACAGATCAATAAAAAGAATTTAAGATGTTCTCTCACATATTCATGTGGCAGTCCAGCACATATTGGTCATTAGAGTTCAATATTTGAAGCATCATTGGCTTGAGTTCAAAGTTCCCAGCTTGAATTGCTGGTGTAGATCATCCAGATTAAGTACTACATAATATTGTATGGTTAATTTTGTGGCAACAATAGGTTATGAATGTTTTGCTATTGTATCGGGGGTATGGCTGCATTGTCCCCTGGTAAATTCATATTTCTTTGTTCTAGAAGTCTTCTCTGAATAATTCTTTCAATTTCTAGATCAATGTTGGCAAGAAAATTTGAATTGCTTCGGGTCATAAAACACCTAAAATGAAATTCAAAAATAGCAACAAAGACAAAACAAGTTAGTGAATACTAAATATTCTATAAGGAAAACAAAGTATAAAGGCACACACGAACAAAAAAATAAACATCAAACAAAAGCCATTCTCAGAAATAGTGCCAAAAACTTGATCAGTTTTAAACGTCACAGCAACAATGTGCAAGCGTACACTGTCGATACAAGTATAGTAGACAGATGTGAGTCTGTCGAATATCGTTACCATAGGGATGGTTGCCTTTTGTCTTTAAATGTCGGTGTAATAACTAGATAGAAATGAGATAAATTGTGAGGATAGTTGTCAAAGCAATAATTGGAAAACAATAAGATAAAGTATGCTATGGATAAACGGGATCCCCAACATAAATCTTCAGCAGTATATTAAGTATTCACAAGGTATAAAAGATAGGTGATTGTCAACACAATAAAAATTAATGTATATCTTACCAAATGCCACTCTTTTATATAATCTAGGACATAACCATGCACATTAACCTCACCTTCCAATGATGGCAATATGGCACTATTCAGAACAAGTGGACTAATTTCCTTTAGTCCTTACTCAACTTTAATTGAAATGCTTATTAGCTCAAACTATCATTGCACCTTCTAGTGTTAGTGACTTCAATAACACTTCCGTGTTTAGAACATTCAAACCCTCAAGATTAAAAAATAAAATGAATATTTAATAAGATAACATTTAACAAAGTATTCATTGTACTTTCATACAGTAGAAAACATAGAGTAATCACCAGCGTTTTAAAAGAAATGAGAAAGAATTGAATGGAGAATACTATTCCTATGCTACTCGATTGGACCTATCTATTTCCCTTTGTTCTACACTTAGATCTCCTCATTAGGAGTGGTTCTACATCAGTCTTCACGTTGGCTCACCCATAGGAGGCTCAAACTGCCATGGCCGCAAGCTTCAAAATAGGGTAAGAGAATGGTGGTCCAACCAAAAAATCCTCCCTACCTCCTTCTCATGTTATCCTTTTACGTTTTCCTCAATAATATAGGTGTCCTTCCCACAGGATTCTTTTATCCTTGTTTGTATAGGGTAGTTACACCCGACTGGATAGCACATGCATCGTTGGCTCTTACCAGACAGCTATCAACTGGGGCCACAATTCTGGACACAATTTGGAATTAACTCATGCAATAACATTACGGACATCTGTCAACTGCAGCAAAAATTCTGGACGCAATTTGGATTTAACTCATGCAGCAACATTAATGTAATAAGATAGCAAAATTAAGGATAAAATAGGCTAGGATTCTTCGAGTTATAAAATGTAATTTACTAAACTGAACATGTTAAAATGTATGTTAAGGGTAACTAAATGGGAACAAATTAACCAATAAGTAAGGAAAAAATATATGTTCTTTCTAGTACAATTACCCCTCTAACATAGATGAAAGCATTGTTCAGTGAGGTGGTGTGGGCGTAGAATTCATGAACAAGCTTGCTCAAAACGTCCTCGGGATGTAGGTAAAATATCTACCAATTGTGCTTTTCCACCACGAATGAGATAGAAACATCATATCCCATGAAAGGTTTATCCTTCAAGAGAAAACATTTTTGGAGGCAAAATGACCTCTTTGATATATTGTTTTTATACTTATTCTTTGTCACAGCACTGAAGAATATTCGTGGTGACAAGATGACTATTTGAGGGGTAAACGTTCTAGCCACTGTTGAGGTTTAGGTGAGGGAAATCGTCAATTGAGAGGAAAGAGGGGAAAGTTTTCGATTACTTAAGGGGCAACAAGTAGCTTTGAGGGACACAAAGTTTAGGATAATTGTGAGGAGAAATGAGGGAATTTGTAACACCCCAAACCCGGCCTAGAAGTTAGGCCCGAATCTGGAATATCACATTAAAGGCGCACTTCAAAACCATTTACTAATTAACCATTTAAGGCCCAAAAGCCCAAGCATTGTATCTAGTTAAGTTTATTTCAAAAACCACATTAACACTTTAATAATTTTATGAAATTCCATAAGTAGGAAGTTGAAACGATAATAATAAACCCAAAGTTTAAAGTTAATTAGGAGATTACATGGTCTTATTGCAATCTAAAAAAAAAACAAAGTATTTAAAACCAAATCATTTGAATAAATTAAAACATTTGAACAGCTTGTAGTGTGGACATCTCTGAGTCCTCTCCCACGTCGAGTTATCTATTCAGGATTACCTGAAACATTAAATTAAAGGGTGTAAGTTTCGTAACTCAGTGTGTACAACCCTTGGCAAACAAATCACATACAAATATTCACATTGGGCCTAAACCCTATTAATATCGGTGCTCTTGGGCATTAGCCCACCATGACCTCATATCATATCATATCGCATCATATACAAATAAGATAATGCAAAAACCCACCCCAAAAGTCCATCCGCTACACACACCAGTTCCCTTCCAACCTTATGACTCCTGTGGGGAATTCTAGCTCGACCCACCCCTCTGCTACACACCAAGGCGGCCGGTTGTGGTACTATTAAACGTTGCAAAGAAAGTCGCTAATCATATATTGGGCTTAAAGCCTTCGGTGGATCCATACCATACGGCCATGCGATCCTGGATCCATGCCATACGGCCATGCCATCCTGGATCTATACCATACGGCCATGCGATCCTGGATCCATACCATACGGCCATGCGATCCTCAAATCTTCCTCCGTACCATAATTCTCGCCCATATGCATCCTAAGCAGAATATCATATGAATACATCAAACACACAAGTAACATCTATAAGCTTATGTTCGTCACGTAGGGGTATTTTTGTCATTTCACTACCTAGGGGTATTTTCGTAATTCTACCCTACAAGGGTATTTTGGTAATTTGGCAAAATAGGGGTATCTAGGCAATCCTGCAAAATAGGGGTATTTTGGTACTTTCACAAAATAGGTGTATTTTGGGTAAATTTACAAAACATGGGTATTTTGGTAATTTGCAAAACTAGGGGTATATTAGTAATTTTATAAGGATAGGGTATTTGGTCCCTTTCGGGTTTTAGTTATGAACTTTGACCCATCAACAAGTCCTCGCGGCTAAAGTGAACAGACACTACGCACCAGGTAGGATTCCAGCGAAGAGGAGGTGGGCCACTAGGACCGCTTAAGTACCAAGCTCTCCCTAGACCCAATCCTAGACATGCGTATGCCCGTTGCCACACCTTAACCCAACGACTTGTTCACGGACATGTTTAATTAGATTAAGTATTATGAAATTGAAGAGTTGTTTAAACTAGGCCTAAAGTCCATTAACCCTAACATACTGGTCTACGTCCCCATAACCATCAAACCCAAATTCCAACCTTACGACCCATTAGGCCCGAATCTTATCAAATGGCCTATTAGGCCCAAAAAAAATCCAAATCGTGTATCATGCGTGACTAACTCAATTCGTATAACAAACCAAACCATTTCATCAAACTTAGCCTTAGGCCCACCGGGCCCATTTAGCCACTTTCGGCTTTTCGGCTTTTCGGCATTATCGATATCTTGTGTGTAGTGTTTGTACACACCTGGTAACCACGCACGCTGCAAACCCCACGAACCTAAAATCGACATTACTAGCGATTAACCAAGGCTTTAACACATACTTATCAAAAGCCGAAACCTCACCGTACCCTTATCGTGTGCCTCAAGTTCTAGTAGCCCTTCCTTTGCTACTATTGGCAATTATCCTCTAGATCTGCACCCAAACTCCTATATCGTCAAAACCAAGTGACCCATATTGATCATAAGTCACCCCTATAAGCCATAATAGATTCAGTCACTTATTAAAACTCTAACTGAATCGATAATACTTACTATCTTGATAACAATCCTTACCTACCGTGCTTGCGATTGTTGAGCCTCACCCTTGATAGTACATGGTAATGGCAAAGAGGGGTTAGATAGCCCTTTAGCTTTTAATATACCACACTAAAAATTCAACTAAGCTCTTACCAAAATCCTACTTTGATCCTACGGCTTAAGTCCGGCTTTTGAGACTAGTAAGGTGACAGAGGCAATTCAGCAACACTAGGGGGAATAAGAAATAAAAGTGATTTGGCTAGAACCAAGTGGTGAACCAAAAGGGAATTTGAGAAGGAAGGATATAAAGAATTCGACTTTGGCACACTTAGAAAAAAAAAAAGAAAAAAAAACGTTCGAGCCTCTCACAAGTGAAGAAATTCAGCCAGAAGGAAAGTAAAAATTCGGCATTAACCTCGGAATTTAATTCGGCACTCATATATATACTAAAGAAAAAAATAAATAAATAAAATAAACCTACACTCCCCAATCGACTCAAACTTATCACTAATTAAATTCCTTGATTTTCTCAAAATTTATCTTCATCCTCATCCCAAAAATTCCTTTATTTAGCCAAAAATTCATTTTGAATTACATTCAAATTGCTTCCCCGATAGAGGTGTTCATGGGCCAGGCAGCCCGGCCCGGCCCGAAGGCCTGACCGAAATTTGGAAGGGTTTGGGCAAAAAAAAAAAGCCCGAAAAATGGGCTTGGACAAAAAATAAGGCCCGTTTTAAAAAATGGGCCGGGCCTTGGGTAAGGTATTTTTGGCCCGGGCCCGGCTCGAATTTACTAAATGATTAAAAAAATACTTTTTTTAATGTTATTTTCTTGTTGTTTTCTCCCTATTTTGCTACCATATTACTATTATGTTGCTACTATTTTGTTGATATTGATTGAATATTGTATAAAACTTATTTTATTGTTAATTTTGTTATTATTTTAAAGGTATTTGTTAATTTTATTATTATTTTAGATGTATTTGCTTGTTATGTTACATCTATCTTAGTGTTATTTAAGTCTACATATTTTTTAAAAATTTATTTTCAATTTGTTGGGAAATATTAATTTTGACTTTTTTAGTATTTTTTTATGTATTATATATATTTAAAAAGTATATAAAATAATATCAAATTTTAATACGGGAGGGCTGGGCTGGGCCCGGGTTTTAACATTTTTATATGGGTCGGGCTTGGGCAAAATTTTAGGCCCGGCCCGACCCTACCCGACCCATGAACACCTCTATTCCCCGAACAGCAACTATCTTTTGGCGTTTTGGTCCACTTCAAATACCTTCCCCACGCCAGCACAAGGCAACTAAAACCAAGACCTTCAAGCACCACCACACGCTTCTCGCTACTGCACCACAACCCTTCTCGTGATATGCTCCATTCTCAACTTCTTTTAAAGCATATTTTCCAGCGACCTAATCATCCAAAGAAATCTAAAAATATTAGCCAACACCCAGCTTCGAACCTCCGACCTCTTCACTATGACACACGTCCCTTGCCACTGTGCCGCTTATTTATTTGAGTCGTAATACCTCCCTAAATAATTATAACCCTTTCTACCACGCTCTAGGTTTACTAAAAAAAGACCCAACATTTAGCATACACCGCGACTAGAACCCTGCTCCCCCTCCTGCTCCTAACGCCTTTGCCACTGGGCCAGGCGTTTCTTTGTGTTGGAAATTAGCCCCAACTAATTATAAGGCCTAAACTCTAGCCTTCATACTAACTTATGCGCAACAAAATTTTTTGCCAAGTCCAAGACTTGAACCTTTGACCACCAGCTTATTCAAAACATTCCAAGCCACCAGGTCACCTACTTCCTTATGCTATCTTTTAACCCAAAAATATTTAAAAGCCTTTTTACTAACACCAACCTCACTTAAGGATAAAAACAATTTTTTCTGCTAAAGCCTTAGATCGAGCCCATGACTTTTCCAGCACCACCAACTCTTCCTAAATCACCTAAAAATTAAACTAAACATGCAATCATAATTTTTTTCGAACGCCAAAATCCATTCTCTCGACACACGAAACCCATTTATTCTAGGCCCAAATTCAGGGCATTACAGAATTAGGGTAATGATAAAGGTAGAGGCGGCACTATAGGTTGTAATTATGGCCTGACGTGGGTGGTTGGATAGGCGTGCGATAGGAATCGGAGGGAAATAGAAAATTCTAAGCCAAGTGTTTTGGGGAAACTTAAATTGGGCCTAACCATCACAGATGGAGTCCAACCTCTCAACTTCCTTCAAAAACTGGGACAGCTCATCCCTCCTAGCTATCTCCTTTCTTAAGAGTTACACAACTGTTGCCATGGCACTACCTTTTATTATATTCATATTCATCCTCTTGCTTCTTTCTAAATAACATCTTCACTACAAAGTAAAAAAATAATTATATTGAAAAAAAGGTAAATGAAATAACTAGGAGAAACTTAAAAATTGCAGAAATAAAATGGAAAAAAGTATCGAGATTCTAAGGTGAAGCATCTCAAAGGTTAATGGACTGTTTGTCTCCATCCACATGAGCACCCCAGTAGTGTTTTAAGCGTTGTCTGTTGATTTTAAATGTGACCCCCGTCTGCATATCCTTGAGTCAACTGCTCAATGAAGGTATACTTTGGCTACTTCAAAGGGACTTGACCAGCGGGATTTTAGTTTGCTAGGGAACAGTTTCAACCTTGAGTTGGATAACAACACATGTTGTCCTAGTTCAAATTTATATGGAATAATTCTCTTATCATGCCAGTGCTTGGTCTTCTTGTTATAAAGTTTAGCGTTCTCATACGTTTGTGCCCTAAATTCTTCTATCTCATTTAACTCAAGCAATCTTCTACTGCCAACAGCTTTTGCATCACAACCCAGTAGGCCCTATGCTCTAACTGAACCGAAAAATGACATGGTTCTTTGTAGACGAGCTTGAATGGCGAAATTCTTAACAGGGTTTTGTAAGCAGTGTGGTATCTATAAGGCTTCATCCAATCTTAAGGACCAATCCTTACGATTTGGATTAACAACCTTCTACAAAATCTGCTTAATTTTCCTGTTGGAAATTTCAGTTGGCCCGTTCATTTGTGGATGATATGACGTGGTAATCTTTTTTTCTCCGTACTATTGCAAAGCATTGGCAACGAGCTTGCAATCAAAGTGAGACCCCTCATCATTGATGATGGCTTAAGGCATACCAAATCTCGTGAAGATGTTCTTGTGCAGGAACTTCATCACTGACTTAGCGTCATTAGTAGATAGAGCTATGGCTTCTACCCATTTGGAGACATAATCTACTGCCACAAGTTTGTATAAATTGTCAAACGAGGGTGGACATGGACCCATAAAGTCTATCCCCCAAACATCGAACAACTTGATTTCTAGAATATTTTGTAGTGGCATTTTGTATCTGCTAGATAGGTTGCCTGTTCTTTGACAACGATCGCATTTTTTTATAAAATTCATGGGCATATTTGAACAAATCCAGCCAATAGAATCTAGATTGGAGCACCATTGTTACGGTTCTTACTCCTCCAAAATGCCCTCTATACGGGGCTGAATGACAATGTTGCAATACATTGTTCATCTCTTCATCAGGAATACATCTTCGAATTATTTGATCTGCACACTGCTTATATAGATAAGGCTCATTCCAGTAGTAGAACCTTGAATCATGCAAGAATTTCCATTTGCCCTAGCTATTCAAATCAAGTTGCAATAGTCCACTTACTAAGAAGTTTACAATATTGACATACCAAGCCAATGTTGTGGCAATTAACAACTGCTCATCTAGGAAGTCTTCCTTAATAAGCTTGATATTTTTGTCTTCATTGCCAACTTCTAATCTTGATAGATGATCTACCACTTGACTTTGAGTTCCATTTCTGTCTTGAATCTCCAAATCAAACTTTTGCAGCAAGAGTATCCATCGGATCAGTCTTGGCTTTGCATCTTTCTTGGTCGCCAAATACTTAATGGTAGAATGGTCTGTGTAAAGTCTGACTTTGCTACCAACTAAATATGATCAAAATTTATCGAATGCAAATACCACAACTAATAATTCATTTTCGGTGGTGGTGTAATTAAGCTTTGTATCAGTCAAGGTCTAGCTTGCATAATAGATCACATAAAATATCTTGTCTTTCCTTTGCCCCAACACTGAGCTCGAATGACAATGTCCACTCAGGAGCTATTACAATTAGTGCAGCGACCATCCATTTTTTTAACTCCTCGAAAGTTAATAGGCAAGGTTCATCAAAGATAAAAGTTTGTTTCCTAAATACAATGAAATCATCCATAAAGACTCTGAGAAAATTTTCAACCATGTTAGAAAATATTGCCATCATACACGCTAAAATGTTGCCTGGGTTTTACATAAACTGAATGACATTCTTCTAATACCATATGGACAAGTGAAGGTTGTGTTCTCTTGGTCACTAGGAGCTATAACAATCTGATTATACCCCAAATATCCGTCCAAGAAGTAGTAGAAGGCCTTCCCAGCTAATATGTCCAACATTTTATCAATAAAAGGCAAGGAAAAGTTATCCTTCCGAGTTGCTTTTTTGAGCTTGAAAAAATCCATGAACACACTTCATTTCGTGACAGTGAGAGTTGGTACAAGTTTATTGTTATCATTACTGACCACTATAACACCCCCTTCTTGGGCACACACTGTATAAGACTCACCCAAGAGCTATCTAAAATTGAGTAGATAATACCTGCATCAAGCCATTTGATTATCTCTTTCTTAACAACTTCCTTCATGATAGCATTCAACCTTCTCTGTTGTTCAATTGAATTTCCATGGCAATCCTACAATAAAATTTTATGCATGCATAGAGTAGGGCTAATTCCTTTGATGCCGGTAATTGCCCATCCTAATGCCTTCTTAGATCCAGAGAACTTCTAACAACTTTACCGCTTGATCAAGTGTTAACTCCACAGAAATAACTACCGGTAAAGTGTTGTTTTCTCCCAAGTAAGCATATTTCAAATGCAATAGCAAAGGTTTCAACTTTAGTGTGGGAATCTCCTTTATAAATTGTTTAGGAGGATTGAAGGTATGCCGATAAATCCAAGGACTCAAAAACTTTTTTTCCTAGACTATCCACATTCTTCTTTGCCTCTTTGAACTCATTGAATTCTCCAAAAGTCTCTATTTCATTCAGCTCAATCGAGTCTATATCACTATCTGAATCGCCTTGGCAAAATCTTACAGACTCTTCTTCCACTGTTGTTTCTAGCAAACCAAAGACATTGCAATCTTCATTCTCATCAGTACATTTCAAGGCATCAAATACATTGAAAGTGATTTGCTGATCATTCACCCTTATGGTCAGTTCATCTTTTTGCACATCAATCAAAGTTCTACCTGTAGCGAGAAAATGTCTTCCAATAATAATCAGTACATTTTTGTCAGCTTCGCATTCTAAAATAATGAATTCAACTAGAAAAATGAACTTATCTACTCTTACCAACACTTCTTCAATTTTACCTTCCGGATGTGCATATGATCAATCGACTAACTGCAAAGCTACTTTAGTAGGATCGATCAACATAGGCGTTAAGTTGATACTTACTCATAAATAACACCGTGCCTTCCCAACATAATAATTTCCAATTGAGCATAGGATAATAAAACTCCCTAGGTCCTTTAACTTTGGAGGCAATTTATTCATCAACATATTCGTGCAGCCTTCAGTAAGAGAAACTATTTCGAATTCTCCCAATCTTCGTTTATTTGACAATATATCTTTCATGAATTTCACATAATTGGGCATTTGCTCTAACATTTCTACCAATGATATGTTGATGTGAAGTTGTTTAAGGACATCCAGAAATCTTTTAAACTGGTGATCTTGTTTACGATTGTGGAAATACTAAGGAAAAGGTGGAGGTGTCCGACCTTTAGGTTGCTGAGATTGTTTTGCAGTGGCATTTCTATCGAAAAATTACCTAATTCTACTTCAGCAGTGCTCTGTTTAGCCTTTTTAATTACGGTGTGCTTTTCGGGTTGTTCTGATATTTTTTTTATGGCTGAGATCTAAGTTGTCCATTTATGCAATTGCATATTTAACAACTTCATACAACTGAGTCCCACTTCTGATAGTTATTGCCTTGCAATGCTCTTTCTCCTGTGATATTGTATTCTTGGTATCACTTGGCAGCATTCCTCGTGGTCTCAAACTCAAAACATTTTCTATCTACTCCACTTGATTCTTAAGGGCTCGTAAGGATGTGGCTTGACTTCGACTTACAACATCATTTTTAGTCATGTATTCTTAACCTTGATTATAACCAGTTAGTGAACTGTTAGCATTCTGTCTAACAGTAGTGTTTGAAGTCCCAATACCTTGATTATTCCAACCAAAGTTTGGGTGTTGTTTCCACCTGGGATTGTAAGTGTTGGAATAAGGATTATTATTTCGGTTGAAGTTACCTATGTAGTAAATAGATACTTGGTTTGATGGACATTTATCAAGCACGTGGTCTTCACCAGAATATACACAAGATAACTTAGTTGATTTAATCTCCTAGACTGCAGCTAGCTTTCGTATTGTCTTGATCATATTAGCTAGAGAAGATACCTATGCTGTCAATGAAGTGATTGCATCAAGCTCAATGGTTCTAGCATCTCTCCTGTCGGTTCCAACTCTCGTGGTAGGATATTGATAATCATTGCTGGCAACCTTTCCAAAATCTCGTATGCTTCATTGTAGGATATATCCAACAAAATACCATTGGCAGATGTATCGACTATCATCCTTGTATGTGCATTCAGCCCATTAAAAAACATCTCTATCTGATTCCAGTGTTTGAAACCATGCATAGGACATTTCCTAAGCAAATTCTTTAAATCTTTCCCAGGCTTCGTATAGTGTTTCATCCTTTGATTGCCGAAAAGATGTTATGTCATTTCTAAGCTTGGCATTCATGTTTGGTGGATTATACCATACCAAAAACTTCTAGCAAAGGTTATTCCATGATGCCACTATTCCCGACGGTAAAGCATTAAGCCACAGTCTTGCACGATCTCTCAAGGAATATGGGAACAGTTTGAGCTGCAATGTGTCTTCAAGAACACCTTGTTGTTGAAAGGAATCACAGACTTCTAGAAAAAGTCTTAAATGTAGTCTTGGACCTTCAGTTGGCAACCTACTGAACTGTCCAACTGTTTGCAACATTTGAAACATTATCAGTTTCAACTCAAAATATTAAGCTTGTATGTGTGGTTTTACTATCCCTGGATTAAGGTCACCCAAAATTGGAACTATATGCTCTCGAATTAGCCTGTCTCGATCATCTATCACACGATGAATAGGAAGATGAACATCCTGAACATTAGGATTTAATTGATCATTTAGAGCAGGATTGTCCCAGTCCCTAGACATATTACATAATTCTTTTCTCCTTCACAAAGCTCTCTCGATCTTTGGGTCAAAATGATAGGCTTCGTTAACAAGAATGCCTCCACTCATGCACTGTTGGAAAACTTGTAGAAATTAAGTAACAACTAAGTTAGATAAAACTAATGAAACAAAATAAAAATAACAAAACCAAATTTCACCAATTGCCAATCCCCGACAACGGTGCCAAAAACTTATTGGTTCCACTACTGATATGCAATTCATACAAGTATACACGTCGAACGAGTAAAAAAGTGATGAGTGATATCGACTCTATAGGGATTAGATAGGTATAATTTGGTCGAGGTATTATTGTTACAATATGCTTTCACAAAATAGTTAGTATGGAATCCCTTACTTGTATAGTCTATAACACCCCAAACCCGGCCCAAACGTCACGACTGGATCTGGTATACTACGGGTTACAGTTGAAAACTTTTGCCTTGTCGGTTTTAGAAATCATAAGTTGATTAGATAATAATTGAGTAAATAAGTGACATTTGGAAAAAAACCTTGTATTTTTTTTTTCGTGTTCAAAAATCCCATTTTTATTCTTTCGTATAATAAAACCTTTGACATAATTTCAGAAGTTGCAAATATCAAAAACTACTTAGTTGAACATAAACTAGGGGCCTTATTACATAAATATTCCCAAAAACAAATTTAAAGTAAAATAAAAGAGAACATTAACTTAGAACGAAAATAACTTCCTTTAAATAAAAGCTCGTATGGCCCCTCTAGTCCGCCTCGGCTCCCATGTCCACGATCTACTGCTCACCTGAAATGTTGGGAAAAAAAATAAATGGTTGAGTCACCAAGACTCAGTGTATAAATCCCGAAACACACAACGACCTGAGACCCACAAACACATTATGGGCCTCGGCCCCTTCATAATGGCAACAAACATAAATACATGCTACATGATAAATGGTAAATGTCCCAACCCATCCTAAAAGTCCATCCTCTACACACCAACTCGTACCAACCATCACACCTCGGGGATTTCTACAATCAACCCGCCAACCGCTACACACCATATCGATAGCCGTACTGCCTATTCCTATTAATCAGGAATCATTTAAACGTGGCTTGGCCACCGATCACTATGTGACCTAACATTTGAATTCGTGGTTTAACCACCGATCACCAAGTGACCTATCATGCTCTTCCCCTTCATTATCATAATCCCACCCCATTCATACACACATGAAAAATTGAAAACATCATACCATCTTTAAGAAAACAGGCTTTCATATATATCGATACACATAGAGAGATTTCTATGATTACGTACCTGGCATCCTTTGCCTAACCCTTTTCGGGTTTTATTCGACTGTCTACACAGCTTTTTTCTGGCTTTTAGCCCATAACACATATATATTATAGTTAACCAGTGTGTTAGAGACCTACACACCTAATTACTGTTAGAACGAGACTTTCTAAGTCTACGCTATCCGCAACCGACATAGTCGCTATCTGCCTAAGGTGTTGTTCAGAAGCCGGTCTACAACCCGGTGGCCAATCCCGTACTGCCGACACTGCTAGCTTCTTAAACTTAGGAATTGGGTTTTCAGATCTAGTCCCCTCCTTTGCCTGATCGACATTTGATTCCATCAAAAAGGCCTTATTAATCATAACATATGGCTAAGATTGTGATTTCGATATCGAATCTAACGAGAATCTAAAGAGAATCCCTTACCTTGAAATTCCTGAAAAGTGATATGAGTTTTAAGGACTAGTGTTTCGGCTTTTAGATCAAAGAGATCTACTTCAATTCCCGCCATCGCCCAAAATAAGAACATGTAAAGAGTGGAAACGTTAGACCGAACCTTAATAGCCACCTGCTTTGATTCTCAAAAATCAAAACAGAAAGGAATATATCTGAGGAAATCGGTTCTTACCTTCACAGGAAAATCGGCAACTCCAAGAAGATGTCAGTTTTATGGAGAAATCAGCACAAGAGGAAAAGAATGAAAAAAAGAAAGTGAAGTGAGAGGTTTCGGCTTTTGAAGAAATCAAAAGAAAAGAAATTGCAGAGAATGACTGAGAGTTTCGAGAGAATGAGGAAAAGAATAGGGTTCAAATGCCGGAATTGAAGAGATACCACCCCTATTTACAAAGAATTTTGGCACTTACTTATCAAAACCCGAAAGTGCCCTTCCTGATAACTAACAATTAATGAAATAGTAGGGGAAATTTCGGCACCCCTTTGCCATAAAGGAAACGATTTCTTTCCCCCTCTAGGAGATGGAATTTCAGCCAACACTACACTCAGCAGATAGCTCCTATCTTTTCTTCTTTATCTTAATCTATTCATACCTTTAGAAGAGGCCTAAATAACACCACCTCTCCCTTCTATTATCAGCATAATATCCAAATTATCCCAATCATTAAATCCCTCCTAAAATTAAACCTCATTGTCGTCCCCCTCCTTGCTCCTTTTAAGTGCCGACAATGGCCCAAAGACATGGGCTCCTTATGACCAAAACTTGGGCCTCACCTCTGCTATTGGCGCCACCCTATAACTCATCTGCAACACCACATACTACTGGACCACAAGCCCATTTTGCAGCCTAAAGCACCGATACCATCTTTTAAACCCCATGGTACCCAAACAAGAATTTTAACCAAGGCTTCGGCCCAATCCTTGGCCCAGTTTAAACCCCTAACACTCAAATTAACACATTAAACATATCCACCCACTAAACACATAGGCCCAATAATTAAGGATGTTACAGTTCTACCCCCTAAAGAAAAATTTTGGCTTTAAAATTTCCTGATCAGAAAAGATGAGGGTACTACTTCCGCATTGCTTCCTCCGGTTCCCAAGTAGCCTCCTCAGAACCGTGATTCCACCATAGAACTTTAACCAATGGTACCGTCTTCCTACGTAACACCTTCACATCATGATCCAAGATCTCCATCGGTTCCTCTTCAAAGGATAGATCAGGTCTTACCTCGATTTCCTCTACTGACCCCACATGGGACAGATCCGAACGATAACATCTTAACATAGAGATGTGAAATACATTGTGGATCTAATTCAACTCAGTAGGTAACTCAAGCTAATAGGTTATCGGTCCCACTCATTTCAACACTCGATAAGGTCCGATGAATCTGGGACTTAATTTACCTTTCCGTCCAAATCATAGCACCTTTTTCCACGGCGACATCTTTAGAAATACCTTGTCTCCCGCTGCAAACTCTATGTCCTTACGCTTTAATCAGCATAGGACTTCTGTCTGTCTGACGCCTCCTTTAGTCGAGCCTGAATTATCTCAACCTTCTCCTCCGTCTCGGTGACCAAGTCAGACCCAAAATCTGACATTCTTCCAATTCCATCCAACAGGTAGGAGTACGACACTTTCGCCCGTACAATGCTTCATAAGGCACCATCTGAACACTAGACTGGTAACTGTTGTTGTACGTAAACTCCGTCAACGGTAAAAACTCCTCCCAACTACCCCTAAAATCAATGACACATCCCCTTAACATGTCCTCTAAGACCTGAATTACCCGCTCAGACTATCCATCGGTCTAAGGATGGTTCATACCCAGCGCTTGATGCAACGCCTTCCAAAATCGTGACGTGAACCTAGGGTCCCTGTCTGATGTGATCGATACTGGTACTCCATGTAACCTTACTACCTCCGCTATGTATATCTTAGCCAATTTCTGCGGAGAGTAATCAACACGTACGGGTATGAAGTGAGCAAACTTCGTCAAGCGATCTACAATCATCCAGACCGAATCTTTCTTAGTAGGCGTGAGAGGTAGCCCACTAACAAAGTCCATGGTGATCTTCTCCCACTTCCACTGTGGAATCTTCATCGGTCTGCAACAACCACGCAGATGGCGATGTTACGCCTTGACTCTTTGGCGGTCAAACACCTACTCACAAACTCAGCTAGCTCACAGTTTAAATCTGGCCACCAGAAATGTTCCCACAAATCTCGATACATCTTGCTCCTTCCCGGGTGCATAGCGTATGGACTACCATGCACCTCTTGCAAAATCCTATGCCTCAACTCAGGGTTCTTTGGCATGCAAATTCTCCCTCAAAAACATACTAATCCTTCCTCATTCACACTGAATTTTGTTGGCTCATTACTTGAAATCAACTGCAACTTATCCCTAAGCAATCCATCGGTCTGCTGCTTCTTCTTAACTTGACTGACCCAAGAGGGTTTCACTTGAAGTTCAGCTAATAGACTTCCATCATCATATAAGCTAAGGTGAGCAAACATTGCTCTCAAGTCAGTGATCACCTTACGGCTTAGAGCATCTGCCACCACATTAGCCTTACCCGAGTGATACTCGATTGAGCAGTCATAATCCTTTAACAACTCGATCCACCTCCTCTGCCTTAGATTCAACTCCTTCTGAGTCAAAAGGTACTTTAAACTCTTATGATTCATGTAAATGATAGATTTCTCCCCGTACAAATAATGCCTCCAAATTTTCAAGGCAAACACCACCACCGCCAATTCCAAATCATGGGTGGGATAATTTGAATCGTGTGATCTTAACTACTGAGATGCATATCAACAACCTTTCCATCTTGCATCAACATACATCGTAATCCGTGTGTGAAGCATCAGAGTAAATTATGAACTCCTTCTCAGCCTCTGGTTGAATCAACACCAGAGCCTCCTTCAAAATCCTCTTTAACTTCTTGAAACTCTCCTACTACTTATCAGACCAAACGAACGGAACTCCTTTTGGTAACAACTTAGTCAACGGTGCCGCAATCAAAGAAAATCCTTTAACAAATCTTCTGGCCAGACCAATGAAACTCTAAATCTCTGCCACTGACTTAGGCGGCTTCCAATCCAACACTGCTTTACTTTTTTGAGGGTCAACCCTAATCCCCTCTGTCGACACCACGTGGCCTAGGAAAGTAACTTTAATTAGCCAAAACTCACACTTACTGAATTTGGCATACAACTGTTTCTCCCTCAGAATCTGCAAAACCACTCGTAGATAAGCATCATGCTCCTCCTCTGACTTTGAATAAACCAATATATCATCTATAAACACCACGACCCACCGATTTAGGTAGGGTTGGAACACTCGGTTCATCATGTCCATGAACGCTGCTGGTGCATTGGTCAATCCAAAAGGGATCACCATGAATTCGTAGTAACCATAGCGAGTTCTAAAAGTCGTCTTGTGAATATCTGCCTCATTGACCTTAAGCTGATGGTATCCTGATCTCAGATCTATCTTCAAAAAGACTGAGGCCCCCTTCAACTGATCGAACAAGTCACTGATCCTCGGCAACGGGTATTTATTCTTGATTGTTAACTTATTCAACTGATGATAGTTAATGCACATACGCATTGATCCATATTTCTTCTTAACAAATAACACCGGCGCTCCCCAAGGTGACACACTTGGTCGGATAAACCCTCTATCCAACAACTCTAGTATCTACGCTTTCAACTCTACCAACTCCTTTGGCGCCATCCTATATGGAGATAGATACTGGCGCTATTCCCGGAAGAAGATCGATACCAAACTCCACTTCACGATCTGGAGGTAATCCCGGAAGCTCTTCAGGGAAGACATCAAGAAACTCCTTCACCGTCCTAACGTCCCAAATAGTAAGGTCATTGGCTTCTAGAGCCCGAACAAACATTAAAACTGCCTCGCATCCTTTTCTCACCATCATTTCTACTTTTAGGGCAGTCACCACCTTTGACAAACCATCCCCGCTTTCTCCTATCACGAGCACTTTGCCACCCTCAGGGGTCTTTAACACCATACGCTTGGCTGCACAATCCAAGTTCGCTTGATACCTCACCAGCCAATCCATTCCTAAAATTAAATCAAATTCCCGAACGGTAATTCCATCAGATCTGCTAGGAAAATTATTCCCTGAACTTCTAAAGGTACCTCCCGATAGAGTTTATCCACTACTACAGATTATCCTAACGGGCTAATTACATTCATTGCCCAAGGGGTAATTTCAGATTCTAACCTTAAAGTTCCAGATACACTACTAGATACATATGAATGCGTCGACCCAATGTCAATCAAGGCAGTGTAAGGTGAGCCAAAATTAAAAACGTACTGGTTAAGACATCCAGTGCGTCAGTCTCCTCTCGACGTATGGCAGTATAAACCAACCTCGGCTATCTCGCCTCAATGTTTACTGCCCCCCTGCCTGGAGCTCCACAACCCGACCAAAACTATTACCACCTCTGGCTGGACCACAACCTCTCTGTGGCTGCTGACCTCTTCTGCCCGACTGAACATTCTCCTGACCTGTGAGCCCTTCACTGCCCCATTGTTGTGGATAGTTTCTAAATTAGTGGTATGTAGATCCACACCTAATGCACTTCCCACTACCCGCCCAACACTCACCAACATGGAATTTACCACATCGAGCACACATTTGTGTCTAGTTAGCAGCAGCAGGTTTCTCCCCTCTTTTCAGCCCATCTGACCTAAGTTTCTTCTAATTATGCCCAGCTGACCCTGACGGTCCAACATTCCTCTTATTCCCACTCCTATCTCTATCCCGATTTAGCTTTTCAGTCTGCTTTACCTCTTCGGCTATCTTAGCCTTTTCCACTAGGACAGTAAATTCCCTCTCTCGCTGTGGGGCTATCAAAACACGCAAATCATCCCTCAGACCATCTTCAAACCGGACGCAGCGTTCATGTTCTATGGCTACAATCCCTCGGGCATATCGGCTAAGGCGTAAAAATTTAGCTTCATACGCAGCCACTGACCTACTACCTTAAACCAGGTTCAGAAATGCTCTGTGCTGTGCATCCACATAACTCGATCCAATGTACTTACCCTGAAACACCATTTTGAAAAGATCCCAGGTGATACGGTTAGCCACTGTACCATTCTTAACCGTAAGCCACCATTGATATGCTTCGTTCCGCAGGAGAGATACAACCCCTTTCAACTTCTCCTTCTCCGTGAAATCCAAATCATCCATTATACGTTCCACTGCCTCCAACCAATACTCAGCTGAACTCGGGGCTATACCAGAAATTCCCCTAAACACTTCTGCCCCATTGGCTCTAAGTCGCTCCAGCACAGATTTTCGGTCTCCTGTGCCCATACCTGCCCCAGCAACCCCCTCTAAAACCCTTAACATCGCCTGAGATACCGCGTCATCTCCAGTAGTCTGGTCCTAAAATTCTACCTCCGCAGCTAGTGGAAATGGCATCTCATTTCCTGACCCATGGCCAGACCCCACTGGTTCGAATACGGCCATCCTACCCCTACCACAGCCACGCGGCCGACGTCCTCGACCCCTTGAAATCATTCTACCGATTTGTATTTATCTGATTAGAAATTTTATGAATTATTAATTTCTTCCACTGATTAACCACGAACAATCTTATGAACAGCAGTTTCAAGAGTAGTTCTTTCGAATTCGAAATTATATCTATGGGTTTCAATCTCCAGTCTATATCTCTTAGTTCTAGGAACCACATACATTCAACTATCATACATCAACATACCAACAGCATCCATGAATTCACATTCATTACATAAGGGTATTTTTGTCATTTCACTGCCTAGGGGTATTTTCGTTATTTTGTCCTACAGGGGTATTTTTCATAATTTTCCAAAATAGGGTATATTGGTGATTTTACAAAATAGGGGGTATTTTAGAAATTTTACAATCTAGGGGTATTTCAGTAATTTTGTAAATCGGGGTATTTTGGTAATTTTATAAAACCAAGGGGTATTTTAGTCATTTTTCAAATCAGGGATAATTTAGTAATTTTACAAACCAGGGGTATTTTGGTCATTTTACAAATCAGGGTGTTTTGGGAAAATTTTTATAAATCAAGGGTATTTCGGAAGTTTTACAAAATAGGGGGTATTTTAGTGATTTTGCAAAATAGGGTGGCTGGTCCTTTTCGGGTTTTAATTATAAATTTTGGCCCGTCAACAAGTCCTCATGGCTAAGGTGAACAGACACTACGCACCAGGTAGGATCCCAATGAAGAGGACGTGAGCCACTAGGGCCGCTTAAGCACCAAGCTCTCCCTGGATCCAATCCAAGACATGCGTATGCCTGTTACGACACCCTAACCCAGCGACTCGCTCACGAGCATGTTTAATTAGATTAAGTCTTATGAAATTGAAGAGTTGTTTAATCTAGGCCTAAGGTCCATTAATTCTAACATACTAGTCTGCCCCCTTTAGAGCCCATCAAGCCCAACATACATATCACATAATGGGTTTAGAATACTTACCTGAGTGGATCGGGTGCCGGTAGACTCGAAGGCCATATCTCCACCAAACCTTTTCTCAAAATCATATCAAATTATAAAACTGTACTGGACCCATTTTACAGCTCGAGTTTTGCAACTGGGCTCTGATACCAAAATATAACACCCCAAACCCGGCCCAAACATCACGACCGGATCTGGTATGCTACAGGTTATAGTTGAAAACTTTTGCCTTGTCAATTTTAGAAATCGTAAGTTGATTAGATAATAATTGAGTAAATAAGTGACATTTGGAAAAAAACGTTGTATTTTTTTTCGTGTTCAAAAATCCCATTTTATTCTTTCGTATAATAAAACCTTTGACATAATTTCATAAGTTGTAAATATCAAAAACTACTTAGTTGAACATAAACTAGGGGCCTTATTACATAAATATTCCTAAAAACAAATTTAAAGTAAAATAAAAGAGAACATTAACTTAGAACGAAAATAAATTCCTTTAAATAAAAGCTCGTATGGCCGCTCGAGTCCGCCTAGGCTCCCATGTCCACGATCTACTACTCGCCTAAAATGTTGGGAGAAAAATAAAAGGTTGAGTCACCAAGACTCAGTGTATAAATCCCGAAACACACAACGACTTGAGACCCACAAACACATTATAGGCCTCGGCCCCATCATAATAGCAACAAACATAATATATGCAAAATGATAAATGATAAATGGCCCAACCCATCCTAAAAGTCCATCCTCTACACACCAACCCGTACCAACCATCACACCTCGGGGATTTTTACAATCAACCCACCAACCGCCACACACCATATCGACAGCCGTACTGCCTAACCCTATTAATCAAGAATCATTTAAACGTGGCTTGGCCACCGATCACTATGTGACCTAACATTTGAATTCGTGGTTTAACCACCGATCACCAAGTGACCTAACATGCTCTTCCCATTCATTATCATAATCCCACCCCATGTATACACACATGAAAAATTGAAAACATCATACCATCTTTAACAAAACAGGCTTTCATATATATCGATACACATAGAGAGATTTCTATGATTACGTACCTGGCATCCTTTGCCTACCCCTTTTTGGGTTTTATTCAACTGTCTACATAGCCTCTTTCCGGCTTTTAGCCCATAACACATATATATTATAGTTAACCAGTGTGTTAGAGATCTACACACCTGATTACCATTAGAATGAGACTTTCTAAGTCGACGCTATCTGTAGCCAACACAACCGCTATCTGCCTAAGGTGTTGTTCAGAAGTCGGTCCACAACCTGGTGGCCAATACCGTACTACCGACACTGCTCGCTTCTTAAACTTAGGAATCGGGTTTTCAGATCTAGTCCCCTCATTTGCCTGATTGACATTTGATTCCATCAAAAAGGCTTTATTAATCATAACATATGGTTAAGATTGTGATTTCGATATCGAATCTAACAAGAATCTAAAGAGAATTCCTTACCTTGAAATTCCTGAAAAGTGATAAAAGATTCAGGGACTAGTGTTCTGACTTTTATATCTAAGAGATCTACTTCAATTCCCGTCGTCGCCCAAAATAAGAACATGAAAAGAATAGAAACGTTAGACCGAACCTTAATAGCCACTTGGCTTTGATTCTCAAAAATCGAAAGAGAAAGGAATAGATCTGAGGAAATCGGTACTTACCTTCACAGGGAAATCGAAAACTCCAAGAAGATATCGGTTTTATGGAGAAATCGGCACAAGAGGAAAAGAATGGAAAAAGAAAGTGAAGTGAGAGGTTTCAGCTTTTGAAGAAATCAAAAAGAAAAGAAATTGTAGAGAATGACTGAGAGTTTCGGCTCAAAGAATGAGGAAAAGAATAGGGTTCAAATGCCGGAATTGAAGAGATACCACCCCTATTTACAGAGAATTTCGGCACTTACTTATCAAAACCCGAAAGTGTCCTTCCTGATAACTAACAATTAATCAAATAGTAGGGAAATTTCGGCACCCCTTCGCCATAAAGGAACCGATTTCTTTCCCCCTCTAGGAGATGGAATTTCACCCAACACTACACTCAGCAGATAGCTCCTATCCTTTGTCCTTTATCTTAATCTATTCATACCTTTAGAAGAGGCCTAAATAACACCACCTCTCCCTTCTATTATCCGCACAATATCCACATTATCCCAATCATTAAATCCTTCCTAAAATTAAGCCTCATTGCTGTCCCCCTCCTTGCTCCTTTTAAGTGCCGAAAATGGCCCAAAGACATAGGCTCCTTACAGCCAAAACTTGGGCCTCACCTCCTGTTGTTGGTGCCACCCTATAACTCCTCTGCAACACCACATACTACTGGGCCACAAGCCCATTTTGCAACCTAAAGCACCGATACCATCTTTTAAACCCCATGCAAATAGGAATTTTAACCAAGGCTTCGGCCCAATCATTGGACCAGTTTAAACCCCTAACACTCAAATTAACACATTAAACTTATCCACCCACTAAACACATAGGCGCAATAATTCAGGATGTTACATAGTCCGTTCTGATGGATTCAATCTCCCATTTTTGAATACTTAAAGTATTCAAAAAAAAAAAACAATGATCAAGTAACAATACTTATTTTAGCATTTTTTTAATGATATTTATATATCTTACAATAAGTTAGACTCACACCTGATAGTAGATCCGGTGCAAAACTTTACTCTAACGAACTTCTACACTTATAGTTTAACCAAAGGAATATCGATCAGTTATAAAGTGACTTTCAATTATAAATTTTCCTTTTTAAACACTTGTTTATTACAAACTAAAATCAAATTATCCATTTAAACTTACTCTTATGAAAATCATTCGTACGATGGTTTCATTTCAAAAACTAGAAGCTTTCTCGAATGGTATCGATCGACCCTTCGTTAAAAATAAAGTACAATATGTTAATACACGAGGGAAAATTACACTATATGTCTTATAGACATTTGGCCAAGAGGAAAAAATAGGGAAGAAAATAGTAATTTTGTTCCACTACCACTTACCTTGATTCGATTAAATCAGAATAGAAGATGGATCACCAAGGTCTTAAGTTGAAGAGGAGATTGGATCTAAAGCAATCAATCACTTGGAAAACTGAGTCAAGTGTAATAATAATAATATAAAAGAAAATAAAGGAGGTTTTGTTTACTATAGAGAGTTGAAGAAATAAAAAATTGATGAAGAAAGGAGAAAAATTGCTAATCACTGGTAGGGCCACGGCAGCGGCGGCGATGGTGGTGGTAGTGGTCCGGTAAGGATCCAATGGAGGAGATGGAGAGAAGCGAGTTTGACACTTCAGAGGAGGACAATATTTAAAAAAAAAAAAAGATAAAAATGATATAGAAATGAAGAGAGGAAGATGGTATAATCGATGGTAGTGTAAGGTGGTGGCTACGGTGGTGATTGGTGGTGCAAGGGGCGACATTATAGAAAAATAAAGGAGAAGAGTGGTAGCAAGGAGGAGGTTTGGTGGTGTGTGTTGGTTGCACAGTTGATATGCAAGTCATGCAAGTATACACGTTGAACAAGTAATAAAGTGATGAGTGAGATCATCTCCACAGGATTAGATAGGTATACTTTGGTCGAGTTATTATAGTTAAGTTTGATTATTGCTAAAGCAAAATAATAATAAGAATGCAGTGGAAAAATGAGAGAATGATGATGTATAAAATGTGCAAAACAAAAAAAGTAAAAAGAATAAGAATTTCATGGAAAAATCACTACGAAAAAGGGTTGAGGAACTACAATGTTGATTAGGACGACTGGGATTACTAATTAATCTACCTTTACTAACTATTAATGCCACAGCAAAGTCGTGAATAATCTACTGTTTGATAGGTTTCTATAGTAGTCTGCTTCTCTCAAGAGCAAGACCTTGAGTTACGTCCTCTAGGACACTATATGTCTATAGGCTTTGAGTTCGGCTACAACTAATACTTTCTACCTTCTTTCGTATGAGGCAAGGCTCTATGTCTAGAGGTTTCTACTAATAAGTGATTAATCATTCACTCATATTATCCAACTTCTATCCAGTTAACCTAACCCTATCAGAATTAAGTTATCTTTATAAACTTGTACATTCATCTATTTTCCAACTAGATATATCTAGTACACGTACATGTAGGGCCAAGAACGGTAACCATTAAGCGCTAACTAGGCATCTTACTGGTATTGCCACAACATTTGTGTTAGCAGACTGTCCCTTTGCTCTTTTTTTCTACACTCTGCACCTATCAAACAATCACCACACAAATCCCTCCGACAAGCAGTTAAAAGCAACATGTAATAACAATTAAGCTCTTCAATGCTAGAGGTGAGCAAAACTCGATTCGACTCGAAAAAATAGAAAAAATTTCAAATTTAGAGTTAAACGAATTGAGTTGAGTTTTCAAATTTCAAGTTCGAATTGAATTGATTTTTCGAATTCGAATAACTCGAATAATTCGAATAAACCATAATAGTTTACATTTTTACCCTAAACCCTAAACCCCAAACATTTTTACTTTTCTCCCAAAACTTTTACTCCTTCCCACTTTCCCCCCAAAACTTTTACTCCCCTCCAATCCCAACTCGCATCTACTTAAAACCCATTTCCCTTTAATTTTTTTTGAATATTTTCCCTCCAAAATTTTACTCCCTCAAAATCCATCAAAACTTTTTATTTTCCCCTAAAACTTTTACTCGCCTCCCATCCCACCCCATATTTACCCTAAACCCATCCTTCCATTTTTTCTGAATATTTTCTCTCTAAAATTTCTCCCTCAAAACCCCCCGAAACTTTTTATTTTCCCCCTAAACTTTTTACTTCTCATCCTTTACCCCTAAATCAAAATCATCCAAAAAGTCCCTAAACCTAAATAGTAATAATTTAATTTATATCTACTATTTATATTATTAAATAAAATTTCACATTTTGTACTATTTATATTATTGAAATTTTAACCATATTAAACCTTTATATTAAAATTGAATTATTAACGATGTCATAAAATATTAGTATTAAAATTTTATGTTGGTTCCAATTTCACATTTTATCTTTAAAATAAATTTTATTAAAACATCACATTTTACATTTAATATATTTTTAATTTTAAAATACATAGTGACAAGAATCGAAAGATAATTGAAGCAACTACCAAGAAAAGAATCTAAACCGTATATAAAAGATTAATAAATAAATTATGAGGTGATGAAAGTTAATAACAAATTTGATTCTTGTGGAGAAATTTGATTACAATAGGTAATAGTGGTTATAAGGACCCTAATTTAGTTTTTTTTTTTTCAATTTAACTCAAACAAATAAATTCAAATTCAAATTTCATCTCACTCGATTCGAGAAAATTTCAAATCGAGTTAGGATGATAATATAAGATTCGTCAACTCGATTAACTCAAAATTTTTTCATTCGATTCGATTCAATTGAACACTCACCCCTACTCAATGCAATTCTTTAAAAAAGCCAATGCAGTATCCTAAAATGCAACTAAAAACACTTAAGTATAGACAATTAGCTAAGTCTAAGGGCATGAAATATAACTCTTTTCAAGAGATGGTGGTTCGAGGCAAAAGAGTGGTGGGGGAAAGGAGGAAAAAATAAAGTAGAGGTGGTGGTTGGTGGCTAAAAAAAAAAAGAAAAAGGGAGAAAATAAGGAGGAGCAAAAGAGAGGATGACAAAAATGAATAGTAAAAAAAAGAGGTAAACAACAAAAAGTGACATTCACCTTGTCCAAGTTCAATGAATGTCACACAAGGTAAGGGTGAAGAAAATAGGCATGTAGAGGGGACAAAGGAGTGAAAAGGGGATCACGTTTTGGTAAACTAGGCATGTTGACTTAAAAAGAAAGGAAAGAATCTTTCCCTACGCATGGAAAGTAGGTTGGATGGCAATGGGTGTTCACACAAGCTAATGTTGTAAAAATTTAAACAAAAATTATGAGAATGTGGGAAATTGAATATAGGACCTTTAATAATATTTTTAAGCTCCTAACCACTTAGTCTAATCACTTCCTTGTTCACAAACTACAACTTTTATTTTAAAACATGGTAAGACTTTTGCTAAGGTTGGAAGTAAAATTGTGCCACGTAGAATTTAATGTGAGGGAAGGGGTTCGAACAGAAGTCATCAAGGACATCTCCACCACTACTTGATCACTAGACTTGATACTTCATTTGACAAATGCATCAAGGTCATCTTAAAAAGAAATTCGAACCTGACACTCTCGATTATTTAACCCAATTTCTACTAACCTGGTTTTTGGGATGTAACACTAAGTATCAATACTTTGACTATTGTATCAATACCAAGATAGGCTTTTGTTGTTTGAATGTAAGGAAACTTGACAATTTCACAAACTTAATATATTTAAATCCCTACACGCTAACAATCTCAAACTCAACCATTCTAATATACAATTCAAGCATATAAATCAATTATGATACCAACATTAGCACATTAGGATTTTAATTCAGTTCACTAGATTGATAAAGTCTAAAAAGTTTTGCATTCAAATCCTTTGTATCCATATTCATACCCAAAATACCTATTTACATGCAAACTAAGTCCCAAAATTTTAGCAATACTCTTTTCCAAACTTGGACGTGTGATGAGATGGGCTTACCACAACCACTGATCTAGCCTGCTGGAATCTATCTTATACCTAAGAGTTAAAAAAAAGCGTTAAGCAAATGAAGACTTAGTAAGTAAAAAAAGATCCCAAAATTGGGCCTAGTAGAATTGGGCCTAATGGACCTTGAGTGTAGGAGTGTTTAAAATTTTTAAGAACAAGAGAACGACATTATTTCAAGTTGGACTTACTAGGAAGGTGATTTTGGAAAGTTACGGGGTTTCTAGGAAGTTCCGGGTTCAAGTTAGGCTATAGGAAAATTTTAGTGTTGAAGCACTTTAAGGAGAGAAGGTAAATGGCATCAAGGCTTAAGGAAATAAGTGTGTATTTTGCCAGCACAAGAGGAGCTAGTAGTAGAGTGGTGTGGCGTCACATTAAGGAGCTTAAGGGGTAAAGTTCAAATCCCACCTATTGCAAAATTTTTGGATTATTTTGTGCTCTTTTCCAAAGTGTCGGCCAAGGCTTTAAATATGGTAAGTGAGACTTTTTATTGATGGAAAGATGGCTAAGGAATATGGTAAGGGAGACTTTTTATTGATGGAAAGATGGCTAAGGAATATGGTAAGGAGAAAGACAAGGGAAAAAGAAGGAAAGAAATCAAGGAAAAGGATAAGGTGGGGGGAACATGTTGGCCAATTTTGTGGAAGGTGTTTTGGAAAGAGTTTTAGTCAACACTCATCTTTTTGGTAAAGATGATACATGGTTTTGGTAGGGAGAATAGGGGGAGCCAAATTTTCTATACCTTTTTGCAAGTTTTGTGCATGGTTTGAACATTTTTGTGTCTCTTTTCCAATTTTATTTCCCTTGTTTTGGTGAAACCCTCAATGCATTTTTGCTCATTTTCTCTTTGATAACCGAAACACTCTATCCATTGTTCATCTTGTTCCCTTGTTTTACCTTAACCCTCCATTCATTTTGGTTCATCTTCTTTTATTGTTAGCTAAAACTATCTAGCACTTTCTCTCCATCCATTCTTTTCTTTTTGTCATTTCTTCAACCATTCTCACTTTTCTTAAATCGACATTTCTTTGTGACCAAATTTTCTTGCTCAATTCTCTCCATAGCCGAACCTATTATCACCCTATCTCTTCACTTTTTCTTTTTCTTTCGTGTTGGGCACTCTCTTCTTGATCAAATCGTATTATAGTGGAAAGCCGAATCACATATCCTCGTCTCATCCGTAGCCATAAGTCAACCGGTAGAAATCAGATTCATCAACGTTAAAGGATTAAATCGCTCGTTCTTATTCACTCATTGATCCTTCAGAAATAGTGGTAAGCTGAATCCTATCCTTAAACAACTACTTGCACTCATCATAGTATCTTTCTAATCGAGACTTTTTCAATGGAGGCAAGTGGTAACGATTTGAAAGGAAAAGCGATAGGAGAACACAAAAGGAGTGGATTTACGATTCCTACTCCTAAGTTCAAACGAAGGGCGGTATCGACAGTTCGAGATTTTCCATCGGGTTGTGGACCATCATCCGGTGAGAATAGACAAATCGTGGTCCTTCACGATACTAAGGGTAAGCATTTTAGATCATCTGATTTAGATTTGGATTAATAAAATCTCGTTTGTTTGTTAATCAAGTGTAATGGTGATTTACGTGCTGATGATTAAGAAGGTTTAGTTCTTACCGTAATCAGGTGTGTAATCTCACATCGAAATCCCGGAAATCTGTTATTTATCATCATATTAGAAAAATCGATTGAAGTTACTTAAGAACTTAATAACAGTAATATGCTATGAATCGAGTGATATGCTTAAACATCGTTAATATTAAGATTTGTCAAAATCGGTGTTAATTTGTAAAATTACGAAAATGCCTTTATGGGCCAAATTATGAATATACCCTCAACGGGCCGTTTTTATCAAAATGCCTTAACGGGCTAAAATTATTAAACGTCTTTAAAGTGAAAATTTACAAAAATGCCCCTATGGGCCGATTTACCAAAATGCCCCTATGGGCGATTCACCATAATAATTTACTAGATTAATGGTTGATTTTATATATGTGGATATTTTATTACGTATGTTGCATTTTACATATTGCATGGGATGGGAAATTTAATGAAAAGCAATATAGCCTGGTGGCAATGCCACAATATAAATACATGTTTACATAATTCTGATTCCGGTGATTCAGCCACAAATATTCCGTGATTAGCAGCTTGGCTGCGATATTGGTGTGAGCGGCGGGGTGGGTTGACTTGATCCCCACAGGTGTGATTGGCTGGTCGGGGGTGTGATTGGATGGATGGGTTGGGTTGCATTCATTCCATTTAAATATTGCTATGTAAATGGACTTAGGCCCAAAATGTTATTATACGGGTTCAGGCCCAGTGAATAACGGTAAAGGGGATTATACACTGAGTTCTTGTAACTCACTCCTTTTCTTAAACCTTACAGGTAATGCTCAGTGACGAGGACTTGGAGCCATGGATGACTCGGTGGAGGCCATACTTAATAAATGATGCTTTCAAACATTAGTAAACTTCTTTTCCGTTTAATTCGTTACTTTTACTATTTTGGGTTTTAAAAGTTGTAATAAGGCCTTTGGGGTATTTTTATTTTGCTTTATGTTTAGTCGTATTTATTATCTTGCTTGAAATGTTTAAAATGGGGATTTTTCTAAAATCATAAGTAACGGTTTTCCAACATTGATTAACAAATGGATTTTATAACAAATATATTTATAAATAATTTGACTTGAATTTTCTTTCGAATTATTAACACTATTTTCAAAAGTCATGGTTTTAAGGTTCACTAGTTCGATTTTCAATTTATTAGTCAACCTCTCGTGATTAGAAGTATTTAATCGAATATTTAAAACCAACCTTGTTTTTCCTATCTATAATCAAATAACGTCAACTTTATAAAATTCACAAGTTCTTTATACATTTTCTTCATGTGACATACCAGATTCGGTCATAGCGCATGGGCCGGGTTTGGGGTGTTACAACAAGAATTTAAATCCTTTATTTAGTAATAACTACCATATTATAATTAAACATAAACTTACTTAATTTCAAACTTAATCCTTAAGGTTCAAAATTTAACTCATGTAGACTTACCGTGACTTACTATGACATTAGATCGGTACCTAACACATATATCATATAATAGCCCAATGTAGACTTGATTGAACATTTAGGATATACGAAACAGATAGAAAGGTGCAACATGATACATTCGCATAGTAGTGAGCACCATAGTACTTAATAGAATAGTAAACACACTAAACTTCCTTTATGGCATGTCGCATGTCTCCTAATAGTTCTAATCTCGTTTACATGAGCTTTATTTTAATAGATCATATCATTTATTCATTTAAAATGTTTAATGTAAACTTTTCACCCTTTTGGTAATTTAGTCCTTAAACTCATAAATTCCATGTAACTTTTAATTTCAGTGCACTTTTTACATTCATGCAATAAATACTTTAACAACTGCTTCATTATGCATCTTTTTGTTTCCATTCATAATTTTTGTACCACATTTTATCTCATTATAATTTAGCCCTTTTTGTATTACTATATCATTCTCATAATTAAACTAACTTATTAACTTATTTTAAAATTTATATTTAAAGGAAACAAGGTAAAATTTTTGAAGTACTTACAACCAAGGCTTGGATGATGTGTTTTCTCCTCTTCTATTCTTTGGCTACCCCATTTCCTTTGTCTTCAATTTGGTCTTCACTTTTATTCTCTTTTTCTTCATTTTCATATCAAAACATATAACATCTAATTGTTAAAATCATAATCAAATAACATACTCATACAGTAACAGCCTATTTTTCGGAGAAATCAGAACAGTGATTTCGGGACCATGAATTTGAACCGAAAATAAAATTTATTTTTATTTTATTATATGGTTCGTATTATGTTAAAAAATTCATATGAAAATTTTGATACAAAAATTTTATCGATTATGTGTTTAATTTGGGAAAGGACTAAATCGCATAAAATGCAAAAGTTGAATTCCAGTAACTATAAGGATTAAATAGCTATGGAATTCAAAACTTGAGGTACTTATATGGTAATTAGACCATTAATGAAAGTATGTAGATATTTTGAGATGACTAATCTGTCGAAACCATTTTTAAGGTTGATTAAAAAACGGGGGTCGACTTTAAAAAAACAAAAACGGGAGTCGCCACCAATCCCTTTTGACTTAGGTGTGATTGGATCACCTTATAAAATGCTTTATTTCAAAACATTAATTTTGGTCCATGAAATATAAGAAAATGGGTTCGGGAGTCAGTTACGTACGAGGAAGGGTTAGCGCCATCGTAACTCCCAAAATTTAGTACCTAATTGATAATCTTATGTCCTAATGTCAAAATTTTGAAAATTTTAAAAATAATATGATCCTTCTATTTGAAAGAAAACCAAGACTTACCAATCTCAAAGAAATAAAATGCTACACCCAATAAGTTAGGATGTAACATCTCATGACCTCGAAACTAGGCTCGCCTTTATTTAAAAATTTTCTTACCTCGAGACACAAAATATCATATTTAATAAGTTAGGGTACAATGTTTTGGATCCCTGAGAAAAAGTTTTCATTAGAAATTTATAGGTTTATTTATAGGTTTAATAAAAGGATACTTGACACCTTAAGTTCCACGAGAAAAATTAAAATTGTAACATCCTAAAAATTTGAGTATCAAAATGTTGCTTGGTGTTAGCTCGGGTATGATTTTATTATGTGCTAAATATAGTCTTGAGAAGGCTCAGGTTTACTTGGAATTAGAATAAATTTTAGTAAAGAGTATTTTAGTGTATAGAAATTAGGTGACCTTGAAGCTTAAGTAAATTTAAGTGTCTAAAGATGGCATAAGATGAGCAATTGGCAAAGTGGTGATGGCGCCATAAGTTGAACTTGAGGGAAGAGGTTCGAATCTCCTAGCATGTAATTTGGGAGCTTTTATTTTTGCTTTATCCTAGCATGTGTCGGTCATGAATAAGGATTAGGATGAGTTGGATTAAATTTTTTTGGTAATAAGACTTAAGGTTATGGTAAGCATGAGTTAAGGGATGGAATGCTTGACTTTGGGGATAATGTTTCTCAAACTTAAGGAAAATGGAGGATGGTAAGGCTTGAGACTAGGTTGATGTTTTGGTAACTCTTTCATGACAATTTTGACCATGAATGGGGACGGTTTTGTGGACTAAAGGGGGGAGCCGAATTTGGGTAGTGAATTTTGGTGATAGGCTAGTTTGGTTGGTAGCTTTTGGGGGTATTACCTTTTGGTCATTTTTGCTTTTGCAAGACACATTTTTCTCTCCATCCATTTTCTCCCTAGCCGAATGTGCCAACAACTTTGAGTAAACAAATATTTATTTTGTCATTTCTTTTGACCATTTCGGATTAGTTGCTCTCTCTCTTTAAACCTTTTTCTTCTCCTTGTGACCGAAATCACATATCTAATAAGGATCTTTTCTTTTCTTTCTCTTTTTCCTCCCCAATGCTGAATGCACATTGCTCCTAAACTCAACTCTTTTCTTTCTCTTTTCTCTCTTGAAAATTGAATCATCATCATCTCCTTCTTTCATCCTTTTATTTTCTTCTCAACTAAATTTTCTTCATTATTTTTCTCTTATGGCCGAATGCTAGATTGCTCCATTAACGAACCATTTTCGTTTTCTTTGTTGATTATAGCCGAATCTTCCATTATACATAAGTATTCTTCTCAATCATTTCTTTTTCAACCGTGGAAAATAGTGTGATTTTGGAGGGCAGAAACTCAAGAGTTCGTGAGTATCGTGAATCGTTGGAATCAATCTTAAGAGTTAAGGTAAGGAGTTTATTCAAGGATTCTCATATTACTAGTCATATTGGTATAGATGGTTTATTAATCGATTTCATTTTAGGGGATGTTATCGCTCGATTGTCATCTTGTGGAACGAGGATTATTGTGGTAAGCCAATCTCATTTTTGAAATCGTTAGTAATAATTTTGATAATTAATTAGTCAGACTAATGATCTTATGCTAATAGAGACAATCAAGATAGGGAAGAACATGGCGGTAAATAGTGTTCGGAAGAGGGGTGGTTTCGCTATTCCCTCTAAGTATAAATGAACGGCTGTTTCGGGAATCCGAGATTTTCCACCGGGTTGCAGACCCTCATCCGAGGAGAACCAGTTGTTTGAAGTCATTCGTACTCCTGAACCTTTGTTTGTTCGTGGATTCTCATCGGGTAACGAACCAAAATCGGGGAGAAACCACAAATAAAAGTGGTTCAAAATTCTGAGGGTAAAGATTTAGATCGTTTATCAATAGTGTAGTTTTATAAATAATAGTGTTCTAATTTATCGTATTGCATTTAGGTATTGACGAACGGGAAAGTTTAGTTCTCATAGTAATCAGGTGTGTAACTTCACACTTATCTTGGGTTAGATGCTATACCGTAAGTATTGGGAAAAATCGTAAAGTTGACAGAATTGAAAATGCGTAATAATTAGTATTTTTGTGTAAATATATGAAAACTGTTAAAGTTGCAAAAAAATTATGAAAACGCCCTCAATGAGTTAAGTGGTAAATGGTAAATTTTATGCCTCATGTGTAATGGGCCGAAAAATCTGCTAGATTGTTAAATGGGCCGAAAAATTTGCTAGATCGTTAAATGGGCCAAAAAATCTGCTAAATCATTAAATGGGACAAAAAATCTGCTAGATCGTTAAATTGGCCGAAAAATCTACTTGATCGTTAAATGGGCCAAAAATCTGCTAGATTGATATATGGGCCAAAGTTGCTAGATTGCTAATGGGCTAAATATTATTTTGTATTATGGGCCATAATAAAAACTTGAAATATAGACTCACATGTATTTTGGCTTTTTGCTAAATTATCATATGGATATAGACTATTATGCATACATTTTGTATGGGTTGGGAAAAATGATGAAGAGAAGAAAGGCACATTGTCGAAATCTAGTCTGGTGGCTCGCCACAAATATTTCAATGGCTTAATGCCTCTAGTTCGGTGACTTTGTCACAATCTAGTTCGGTGGTGCACCACAACATTATTAAAAATGGCTTAATGCCTATGATTGGTGTGTTGGCGGGGTGGGTTGACTTGATCCCCACAGGTGTGATGGTTGGAATGCGGGTGGTGTGTAGCGGATGGAAATTAGGTTGGTTGGGAAATTTCATTTTGCATGCATTTCATTTATTATATTGCTAAATCCGTTGATGGGCTCAAGCCTAGAAATAATGACTTGATGATCGGCCCGATGGATATAGTAAGTGAGTTATACCTTGAGTTACGAGTAACTCACTCCTTAAATTTTCCATCTCGGTAATGGCAATTGATGGAGGCTTGGGCGAGGATGACTTCGTGGAGGCCCATCTGCGAATATGGGTTTTATAAACTATGAACTTATATTAAGTGCTTTCTTTAAATTACTATTTTGGATGTGATGTAATAAGGCCTTTATTAATATTTTATGGATTTTTATGTGTGGATGGATTTAAATTTTATTTTAGATATTTAATATGGGCTTATGTTAATCCTATAATATTTCTTTAAAATACTTTGTTTTTTTAAAACCTATGAGATTCTATAACTATTCTTATTTTCAAATTTTTTGAACTCTTTAAAAACTATTTAAGGTTTTGACAGTTGAATACTAATGATAAAATTTCAACAAATGTTTCTTAAATTCATCGATTTCAAATCATTTTCTTGGTTTTACTAAAGTTCTCCTTCAAGAGGTTTTGGAGAAGCTGTTTTACTTAAATCATTAGAGAATAAAAGGATGTTCGATCGTGTGACAAACCAAATCTCATCTTGACGCATAGACACTGGTTTGGGGTGTTACATTTAATGGTATCGAGCTAGTTTCAAAACTTCTACTGTGGTTGGGTTCAACAAATAACTTTCGTATTGAAATTATTTTAATTATGTTTTAAAGTTAGTATGGCACCACAAGTATCCGGCACCAAGTCAAGTAAGTATTCATTACTGAATGATTATTATGATGATATGATCATAGGAACACTCTAGAACTTCTAGTTTTAGATGTTGAAAATCGTAGAGATTGAGACTATAGGATGTGTTTGTGAAAAACAACTTTATCTCTTGAATCTCATAAAATATCATTAATAAACACTAAAATTGTATTCTGATTCATAAAACTTGTAATCAGATTAAATCGAATTAGTCATTATGAGCACTAGAGGACGTGGTCGTGGACGTGGTAGACATGGCCGTGGTAGAGGACGAGGTGTTAGAGGTGCAACTGAAGCGCCGGGTCATATGCCGGAAATGGATGCACCTGCGTCATTTGAGAGTGAGACGGGATCACATGATCATATGGAAGAAGATAATGCTTTGACACCAGCAATGTTGTGAGTCCTTGAAAGGGTCGCTGGAACTAGAGCTGGGCCAACAGCTCGTGGGTCGATATCGGAACGACTCAAGTCTAATGGTACAAAAGTTTTTAGAGGTGTCTCCAGTGTAGCTCCGAATGTGGTAGAATATTGGCTCAAAGTTGTGGAGCGGATTATGGATGATCTGGAATGCACCGTTGAGCAGAAACTGAGAGGAGCCGTGTCCTTGCTAAGAGACAAGGCGTATCAATGGTGTCTTACTGTTCGAGAAGGCACCGAGGTTGCATTGATTACTTGGGAATTCTTCAAAGCTGCCTTTCAAGGGAAATATGTAGGAACAAGTTATGTGGATGCCCGAAGGAAGGAATTTTTGAATCTAATTCAAGGAAATAAGATAGTGCAGCGTATGAGGGTGAGTTTTTACGCTTGAGTCGCTATGCTTGGACAATAGTGTCAACGGATCATGAGCGTTGTGTACGCTTTGAGGATGGGTTGAATGATGAGTTGCGGGTTCTGATAGCCCCACAACAAGTTAGAACTTTTGCCACGCTTGTGGAGAAAGCCAAGATAGCTGAAGAGGCTAAGTGCTCAGAACGATAGAATCGGGAAAGAGTTAGAGGCAAGAGGGATATAAAGTATTCGGGTTCTTCAAAAAGGTTTCTGAAGAGGCCTCGAAATGATGAGCCAGCTCAAGGTAGAGCACCTGTGGCTAGTAATCAGAGTCGAGATTGTACTGAATGTGGGAAACGACATTCCGGAGAGTGCTGGAGGAAAATTGGTGCTTGTTATAAATGTGGTTCAATGGATCATCAATATATAAATTGACCTCGACGTATGGATACGACTCAAGAAGTTCAGTACATCGATGCACGGTGGCAAGAGGAACTCAAGACCACCGAGAGGCCGTGGACCAGGTCGTGGTGGTAATGGGGCTGGACGTGGTCAAGGTGCACCGGGTCAAGGCAATGGTTCTAGAGGTAACATAGATGCAAGACAGCCAGGATTGGTCTATGCAGTTAGATGCCGCGAGGATGGCAATGCACCTGATGTAATAACTGGTATGTTTTTCAACTATGATGTACCTGTTACTGCTATGATAGATATTGGTTCTACTCACTCGTGTGTTGCTAGCCCATATCTAGAAACTTGAATCTAGAATCTAAAATTACCGATGTGAGATGACGATAATTAGTCCTTTAGGACAGTCAGTAATTGTAAATAAACTGTTTAGAGACGTGCCCTTAGATATTCAAGAAGAAATATTTTTGGCGAATTTGATGGAATTTCCTTTCGGCAAGTTCGATCTCATTCTGGGCATGGATTGGTTGGTTAAGCATCGGGCGTATTTGGATTGTGCTGAAAAGCGGATGTCAATAAGAACTTCGAGTGATAAGGAAGTAATAATGATAGGTGAATAAAGGAATTACTTGGCAAATGTGGTATCTGCATTAAAGGCAGAAATGTTGGTGCAGATGGAGTGTTCTTAGCTTTTATTTGTGCTTTGGATGCCAATGAGTTATCAGTGGATGATGTGAGAACGGTGAAGGAATTTCCAGATGTATTTCCCGATGAACTTCCGGTATACCTCGGATCGGAAGTAGAATTTAGTATTGAGCTTTTGCGGGCAGCTCCGGTGTCCATTGCTCCTTATAGAATGGCAGAAGGAGTTGGCAGAGCTTAAAGCTCAAATTCAAGAATTGTTGGATCGGGGATTTATTCGACCAAGTGTGTCTTCATGGGGAGCACCAGTTTTGTTCGTTAAGAAAAAGGATGGGTCAATGCGTATGTGCATTGATTATAGGCAATTGAATAAATTGACGATCAAGAATAGGTATCCTTTGTCAAGAATTGATGACCTGTTTGATCAATTGAAAGGAGCTTCAGTTTTCTCCAAAATTGATTTGAGATCGGGGTATCACTAACTAAAGGTGAAAGAAGCAGATATTTATAAGACGGCATTCCGAACTTGTTATGGACATTATGAATTTCTGGTAATGCCCTTTGGGTTGACCAATGCACCAGCCACATTTATAGACATGATGAACCGAGTCTTTCAACCATATTTAGACCAGTTTGTGGTAGTGTTCATAGATGACATTTTAGTATATTCAAGGAATGAAGAGGAGCATGATTCGCATTTGCGTATAGTATTGCAATTACTTCGTGATAAGCAACTTTATGCCAAATTCAGTAAATGTGAATTCTGGATAAAGGAAGTGACTTTCTTAGGTCATGTAGTATCGGCTGAAGGAATAAGGGTGGATCCTCGAAAGATTGAAGCTGTACTGGATTGGAAACCACCAAAGTTGGTAGCTAAAATTCAGAGTTTTTTAGGTTTGGCTGGTTATTATAGACGCTTTGTTGAGGGGTTTTCGTTGATTGCTGCACCCCTAACTAAATTGTTGCGAAAGGGAGCACCGTATATTTGGACTAAAAAATAACAAGAGAGTTTTGAGAAATTGAATAAGATTCTGACAGAAGCACCAGTTTTGATTCAACCTGAGGCTGGAAAAGAATTTATCGTTTATTATGATGCGTCTCACACGGGTTTGGGTTGTGTGCTGATGCAAAATGGAAAGGTGGTGGCTTATGCTTCTCGTCAGTTGAGACCGCACGAAGTGAACTATCATACTCATGATTTGGAGTTAGCTGCAGTAGTGTTTGCTTTAAAGATTTGGAGGTACTATCTCTACGGTGAGAAGTCTATCATTTATACGGATCACAAGAGTCTTAAGTATCTTCTTACTCAGAAGGAGTTAAATTTGAGACAAAGAAGATGGGTGGAACTATTAAAGGATTATGATTTCTCAATCGAGTATCATCCTGGAAAGGCTAATGTGGTAGGCGATGCGTTAAGTCGTAAGGTGGTATCGATTTGAGAGCAATGTTTGCTCATTTGAGTTTGTATGAGGATGGTAGTCATTAGCGAACTTGGTGAAGCCTCGTGGTTAGAACAAATCCGGAAAAAGTAGATGTCGGATAAAAGTTGGGACCCTTAATTGACAAGTTGGAAGGGGTGAAATAGAGGATTTTGGTATAAACACAAATGGAGTCTGTGTGTTTTCGTAGAAGGGTTTGTATGCCTAAAGACTCGGATTTGAGGCAAATGATTACGGGAGGTGCATAGTAGCCCTTATGCTATGCACCCGGAGGAAATAAGATGTGTCGAGATCTTGTGAACAGTATTGGTGGCGGGGTTGAGCGTGAGATTTACGAGTTTGTAGGAAAATGTTTGACTTGTCAACAAGTGAAAGCGAGCATCAATTGCCGTCAGGTTTATTACAACCGATAAAGATTCCTCTTTGGAAATGGGAGTGAATAACAATGGATTTTGTTAGTGGGTTACCTTTAACACCTACTAAGAAAAATTTTGTATGGGTAGTAGTTGATCGATTATTGAAGATCGCTCATTTTCTTTCGGTTAAAGACGGATTACTCATTCGAAATTGGCTAAGCTATATGTATCTGAAATCGTGAGGTTGCATGGGGTACCATTGTCTATTATATCAGATAGGGATCCTAGATTTACATCACGATTTTGGAAAGCTCTGCATGAAGCCTTGGGAACGAAGTTAAACTTCAGTACGGCTTTTCATCCTCAGTTAGATGGTCAGTCGGAAAGAGTAATTTAGTTATTGGAAGACTTGTTAAGGGGATGTGTGATTGACTTCAGAGGTAGTTGGGAGGATTTTCTCTCATTGGCGAAATTTCGTATAACAATAGCTATCGTCTAGCATTCAGATGGCACTCTACAAGGCATTGTATGGTCGTAGGTGTCGTACTCCTACTTGTTGGACTGAATTGGGCGAACGGCAGATGTTGGGTCCTGAGTTGATATCTGAAATAGAAGAAAAGGTAAAAGTTATTGAAGCACGGTTAAAGGAAGCTTCGGATAGATAGAAGTCGTATGCAGACTTAAAGTGTAAGGATATCGAGTTTGCTGTGGGAGAGCAGGTCTTTCTGAAGGTCTCACCTTGGAAGAAAATTTTCAGATTTGGAAAGAAGGGCAAGTTAAGCCCTAGGTTCATTGGACCATATCGTGTGATGAGGCGTGTTGGTCCAGTGGCCTATCAGATTGAATTACCTCCGGAGTTGAGTCAAATTCATAATGTTTTCCATGTTTCCATGCTGAGGCGCTATAGATTGGATCCGTCTCACATAGTACCAGTAGAAGAAGTGGAATTGAAATCAGACTTGTCTTTTGAGGAAGAACCAGTGGAAATTTTAGACCGAGATGTTAAAGTGCTAAGAAAGAAGACCATGCCGTTGGTCAAGGTTTTATGCCATAATCACGGAACGGAGGAAGCTACGTGGGAGCCTGAGGATGCAATTCGACAACAATAACCTCACCTCTTTTAATCAGGTAAATTTCGAGGACGAAATTTTCTTTAAGGGGGTAGAATTGTAACATCCTAAAAATTTGAGTATCAAAATGTTGCTTGGTGTTAGCTCGGGTATAATTTTATTATGTGCTAAATATAGTCTTGAGAAGGCTCAGGTTTACTTGGAATTAGAATAAATTTTAGTAAAGAGTACTTTAGTTTATAGAAATCAGGTGACCTTGAAGCTTAAGTAAATTTAAGTGTCTAAAGATGGCATAAGATGAGCAATTGGCAAATTGGTGATGGCGCCATAAGTTGGACTTGAGGGAAGAGGTTCGAATCTCCTAGCATGTAATTTGGGAGCTTTTATTTTTGCTTTATCCTAGCATGTGTCGATCATGGGTAAGGATTAGGATGAGTTGGATTAAATTTTTTTGGTAATAAGACTTAAGGTTATGGTAAGCATGATTTAAGGGGTGGAATTGCTTGACTTTGGGGATAATGTTTCTCAAACTTAAGGAAAATGGAGGATGGTATGGCTTGAGACTAAGTTGATGTTTTGGTAACTCTTTCATGACCATTTTGACCATGAATGGGGACGGTTTTGTGGACTAAAGGGGGGAGCCGAATTTGGGTAGTGAATTTTGGTGATAGGCTAGTTTGGTTGGTAGCTTTTGGGGGTATTAGCTTTTGGTCATTTTGCTTTTGCAAGACACATTTTTCTCTCCATCCATTTTCTCCCTAGCCGAATGTGCCAACAACTTTGAGTAAACAAATATTTCTTTTGTCATTTCTTTTGACCATTTCGAATTAGTTGCTCTCTCTCTCCAAACCTTTTTCTTCTCCTTGTGACCAAAATCACATAGCTAATAAGGATCTTTTCTTTTCTTTCTCTTTTTCCTCCCCAATGCCGAATGCACATTGCTCCTAAACTCAACTTTTTTCTTTCTCTTTTCTCTCTTGAAAACCGAATCATCATCATCTCCTTCTTTCATCCTTTTATTTTCTTCTCAACTAAATTTTCTTCATTATTTTTCTCTCATGGCCGAATGCTAGATTGCTCCATTGCCGAACCATTTTCCTTGTCTTTGTTTATTATAACCGAATCTTCCATTATACATAAGTATTCTTCTCAATCATTTCTTTTTCAATCGTGGAAAATAGTGTGATTTTGGAGGGCAAAAACTCAAGAGTTCGTGAGTATCGTGAATCGTTGGAATCGATCTTAAGAGTTAAGGTAAAGAGTTTATTCAAGGATTCTCATATTACTCGTCATATTGGTATATATGGTTTATTAATCGATTTCATTTTAGGGGACGTTATCGCTCGATTGTCATCTTGTGGAACGAGGATTATTGTGGTAAGCCAATCTCGTGTTTGAAATCGTTAGTCATAATTTCGATAATTAATTAGTTAGACTAATGATCTTATGTTAATAGAGACAATCAAGATGGGGAAGAAAAGGGCGGTAAATAGTGTTCGGAAGAGGGGTGGTTCCGCTATTCCCCCTAAGTATAAACGAAGGGCTATTTCGGGGATCCGAGATTTTCCACTGGGTTGCAGACCCTCATCCGAGGAGAACCAGTTGTTTGAAGTCATTCGTACTCCCGAACCTTTGTTTGTTCGTGGATTCTCATCGGGTAACAAACCAACAATCGGGGAGAAACCACAAATAGAAGTGGTTCAAAATTCTGAGGGTAAAGATTTAGATCGTTTATCAATAGTGTAGTTTTATAAATAATAGTGTTCTAATTTATCGTATTGCGTTTAGGTATTGACGAACGGGAAAGTCTAGTTCTCACAGTAATCAGATGTGTAACTTCACACTTATCTCGGGTTAGATGCTATACTGTAAGTATTGGGAAAAATCGTAAAGTTGACAGAATTGGAAAATGCGTAATAATTAGTATTTTTGTGTAAATACATGAAAACTGTTAAAGTTGCAAAAAAAATTATGAAAATGCCCTCAATGAGTTAATTGGTAAATGGGAAATTTTATGCCTCATATGTAATAGGCCGAAAAATTTGCTAGATCGTTAAATGGGCCGAAAAATTTGCTAGATCGTTAAATGGGCCGAAAAATCTGCTAGATCGTTAAATGTGTAACACCCCAAACCCGGCCCATGAGTCCTGACCGGATCTGGTATGTCACGGAGTAAAATAATTTGAATCGTGTTGAGTGTCTGGTGAAAACTTGTTAAAAAATGTGGCTAAGGTATTAAAACGGTGTTTGAAAACTCAGTTGGGCTTTTTAAAAACATGGTTGTGTTGATAACCCTTTTGAAAACATTTGATCGTGTACAGTTTAAAATTTGTCAAGGTTATAGTTGACTTGGTTTATTTTTGTTACCCGATGGTAACATCTTTAAAAAAAACCCGTAGAAGTTTATTAAGTTTGAAAAGTTACTTTTAATCGGTTCACTTAACATTTAAAAACTTCATTTGTAACATAACATAAGTAAAATAAAATAACATCCAAATAATAAATAGCGGCCTTATTACAATTCCAAAATAAAAAGACTTAGAAAATAAATAATATTAACTATAATACAATAAATTCAAATCCAACGATAGGCATGGCCGCCTCGAGTCCTCTCCGGCTCCATCTCTGCGATCTATTCATCTGCAAAATGGTAAGGGAAGGGGTGAGTCACCAAGAATCAATGTGTAAATCCCCCACCCGAAAAATACAACTCATACACAGATTATTAATTTAACATGCAAATATGCAACCCTACTAACCATCCGTACTCCTTAACTACCCCGTGTGGCCAAAACCACTGGTGGTCAAAACCACTGGTGACTAGTGTCACAATTTAAATGATGGGGCCAACCCATCGTGTGGTCAAAACCACTGATGACCATAGGTCACAAATATCATAATGTGGTCAAAACCACTGGTGGTACCAAACCACTGGGACTTAGTCACAATTATCATCGGTGTGGTCAAAACCTTTGGTGACCAAGTCACAATAAAGCGATGGGGCCAACCCATCTTGTGGTCAAAACCACTGGTGACAGTCCATAAGATCATCCCCATCCTCTCATCAATCCCACCATCATCATGTATTATGTACAACATATCATTTAACAGCATATGATGGCAACTCAATCATATATCATAAACAAAGTAATAGGGGACTTACCTGGCAATCATGATTATGCCACAAGCTAATCACTACCAAAAAGATTAAAAAAGCAACAATATAGTCATGTAAACTAATAAAGTGTGTAGTGAGTTTTTACACACCTGATACTACCACGAATCCTAGATCCCGAAGATCCGATCTACGACACTAGATCTCTTGACCTATAATCGGCCAACAACATGATTAGGGACTTAGGCCTATTCACCAAACCAAATTAATACCAAAGGCTCTTTTGTGGACTTACCTTGAACGGATTTGATTTCCAAACAAATCCCGAAATCGTCACTTGATTAAGACTCTGCCGAAATTCCTTTAACAACCCACAAAAAGATCAGTCACCACATATATTACATAACATGGCCTTTGGCGAAAGTCATAACCTACATACCGAGCTTACCTTAAATCCGGAAGACCTCTCAATTCTTCTTAATGCTGGCTTCTAAAAAGGGTTACAAATCCAAGATCTTGAATAGGTTTAGTCATACAAAAATTCATGGTTAAGCCTCATGGTTTCGGCTACAACAAGAATAAAGATTAAACACCGAGAGTGTCCTTACCACACTTATTGGAATCGGTAGCACCTTGGTTAGGGAGGGGAGATTCGGCCTAAGCCCCTTTATGGAAGAGCTATTCGGCTAAGAAAAAGGGAAGTGAAATTTTAGTAGAAGGGAGGTAGGTTCGGCCAAGTGAAAGAAATAAGAAGCAAGGGATTTTTGAAGAATTTTTGCCTTCTATGGCTAAGGAGAATTCGGCCAGCAACAAGAGAGAAAAAAAAGAAAAGAATAGTTGATGAATTTTGGCACTCCTTTGCTATACAAAACCGATTATGGATAGCCCCCCAAGGAGTCCTAAAGTCGGCCATCACCTCCCCCTCTTTGTGATAATTCAACTTTTAATTATCACCCAAGAAAAATAACAATTATCTTCCACTTATCTCCTATCCTCTTCTCAAACAAATTAAATGAAAATAAGCTACTAACACATACTCCTCCAGCCGAATTTTAGAGCAAAAATTTAGCTCAACCTTATCAAAATAAGAGTCCAAAATCCAACCATTACTCACTCTCCCATTCACGCCGGCCTCCAAAAAAATAAAATGCCAAATGCAGCTTCTTGGGTTCGAAACCAAGACCTCACTGCCGCAGCCCCATCCTTATAATGCCCCATGCCATTCCTCCCATTTGACTTTCATGTCATAAAACCGCTTCATTAAATTTTAAAACCTTCCTACTTAAGCCCATCACCGCATATATAAAAATAAAACGCCAAAAACGTTGCTCCAGCCATTCGAACCTATGACCTGCGCCCATCTTCACCTCCAACACTTAAGTGGCGCATGAAAGCCACCTTGCCACTTAATTCTTTGTGTCTTACTACTCCCTAAATTTATCTTAACCCCTAACTCACCTAGCTCCCTTCTTTAAAACACTTAGAAAGAAATTTTTAATTTTAAGTCAGGCCTAGCTCGAGGTTATTTCTAGACCCTAAAACATGTCAAATGATCATAGCATTTAATTCTTCAAGTACACACATGGGAAAAATAATTAAATTTTAAACAACCCCTAATTCAGGATGTTACAAAATGGGCCGAAAAATCTACTAGATCATTAAATTGGCCGAAAAATCTGCTAGATCGTTAAATGGGCCAAAAATCTGCTAGATTGATATGGGCCAAAGTTGCTAGATTGCTAATGGGCTAAATATTATTTTGTATTATGGGCCATAATAAAAACTTGAAATATAGACTCACATGTATTTTGGAGTTTTGCTAAATTCTCATATGGATATAGACTGTTATGCATACATTTTGCATGGGTTGGGAAAAATGATGAAGAGAAGAAAGGCCTGTTACCAAAATCTAGTTCGGTGGCTCTGCCACAAATATTTCAATGGCTTAATGCCTTTAGTTGGGTGACTTTGTCACAATCTAGTTCGGTGGTGCACCACAACATTATTAAAATGGCTTAATGCCTATGATTGGTGTGTTGGCGGGGTGGGTTGACTTGATCCCCACAAGTGTGATGGTTGACGGTGGTGTGTAGCGGATGGAAATTAGGTTGGTTGGGAAATTTCATTTTACATGCATTTCATTTATTATATTGCTAAATCCGTTGATGGGCTCAAGCCCGAAATAATGACTTGATGATCTGGCCCAGTGGATATAGTAAGTGAGTTATACACTGAGTTCGAGTAACTCACTCCTTAAATTTTCCATCTCGGTAATGGCAATTGATGGAGGCTTGGGCCAAGGATGACTTCGTGGAAGCCATCTGCGAATATGGGTTTTATAAACTATGAACTTATATTAAGTGCTTTCTTTAAATTACTATTTTGGATGTGATGTAATAAGGCCTTTATTAATATTTTATGGATTTTATGTGTGGATAGATTTAAATTTTATCTTAGATATTTAATATGGGCTTATGTTAATCCTATAATATTTCTTTAAAATACTTTGTTTTTTTTAAAACATATGAGATTCTATAACTATTCTTATTTTCAAATTCTTTTGAACTCTTTAAAAACTATTTTAAGGTTTTGACAGTACTAATGATAAAATTTCAACAAATGTTTCTTAAATTCATCGATTTCAAATCATTTTCTTGATTTTTACTAAAGTTCTCCTTCAATAGGTTTTGGAGAACTGTTTTACTTAAATCATTAGAGAATAAAAAGGATGTTCGATCTGTGTGACAAATCAAATCTCGTCTTGACGCATAGACCTGATTTGGGGTGTTACAAAAATCCAGTAAGTTAGGGTATAATTTCTCTCGAAGTCTCCAAATATCATATATCGCTATTTTTTTAAAATATTTGAATAAAATGCGTCAATTCAAAAAGTGTTTTTATAAAATAATGGTTTGAGTAAAATGTGGCATGTATATATTACAAAACATCAATTCCAAACAACAATTCTTCACTATTACAAATCATATTAAAAATTATAGATAATTAACGAAGGACAAATGTGACATGGCAAATGATATATATAATAAAAGGACTATGCTAAAACAATATTAAGCAAATAAAAGAACATAATAAACAAATATAAGATATAAAATAAGCAACAATAATTAAGAATCTATATGAAACATAATAATTAGAAATGAATATTAAATTACGCAAACAAAATCAAATATGAGAAGTAAATCAATAACATATTTAAACACCTGAATTATAAGAAAAATAAAAAAATAAAAAATGATAATTTTTAAAACAATTAATATGTACAAACAATATATTTTAAATGAATAATATAAAAACTTAGGCGTATATAAAAAAAAATATATAGGGATACTTATAATAATTTTAATAATTTAATACATATAAATGATAATATATAATAAAACGATTAATAAATAGCATATAATAATTTCAAATAAAGATATATAAAGATTACATATATAATATAAACAATATAAATAAAATATGATATAAATAAATTTTATACAAAATAGAATTTTAAAATATATATATGATATAATATAATACTAGATAATATAAAAATTTTAAAATATATAATATAATAACTAATATATATAAATTATAAAATATTATGTAATATATATAGATAATTAAACAAAATAAAATAATAAATAGTAATAAAATAATATGTATATAAGAAAAACAATACACAAAAACTTTATACTATTAATGAATTAATATATATAGATACTAAAAATAATATAGAATTTTTAATATGATAAAACAATTTAATATAATGTTAAAATGATTTAAAAATGAAATAAAATAAAAATATTTTAAAAATAAACAAAGAAACAGGGATTAAATAGTAGTTTTCAAGTCAAATATATATAGATGCAAATTACCCTTTTCTATAAAAACACGCGGATCCTCCTGAGTTTTCGGGTCAACGCGCGGATCTAGCATTAAAACGGCGTTGTTTTGGTCATTAATTGACCACACCAAAATGGCGTCGTTTCTTTGGCCTATATAAAGTAGTTTTTAGAAAAAAATCATTTAAACCCGTTTTTAAAAAATAACTTAAAAATTCTCTCAAAAGTCCTCCCCTCCACTGTCCGGAGTCTAGTCATCGGTCTCGTGGGCCACTGCCTCACGTGCCACCCGTGCTGCCGCAGTCGGCGACCAGAGAGTCACATCTCTCTGTTTCGAAGTTAGTTTTCTCACCCTTTTTTAATACTGTTTTGTTTATGGATCAAAGAAAAAAAAATAAGAAAATAACACGAAAGAAAAGAACGAAAATCACCTCTATAAACAAGTTTTCGTATTTTATTTCTCTGTATTTTTTGTGAATATTTGCGTATTCTTTCTATCTTTACAGATTATGTTGGGTTATTTATAACCCAAAAATAAAATTGGAAAATGAATATAAAGTCATAATTTGCTGCTAATGTCCATATTTGTTGTGTTCTTCTTTCCCTCTTTGCAGGTAAATGGCGAGAAGCTTAAGCATCGAAATGATTCAGCTATTGATTACGGTGACGAAAGTAGTGTTGGGGATGTTATGGGTGCTTTGGTGCAATTGAAACCTAGGGTTTCCTGTGTCCGCAAGCTGTTTGGGCCACTGGGCTTAGGTTTAGGTTAGGTTACGATTTAGTTTTGGGCCTGGGTCTTATGGTGTAATTGGGCTCGGGTGTAATTTGCGTTGTCTATTTTTAGTGTTTTGTAATTCGGGCCATGAGTGCATTTTGGGCCTTTGTAATCTAGACTGTAAAAATGGACATTTGGTATTTTTATTTATTTTTTATTTTGGTTTTTTTTTGAATGGAATGGGCCCGGGCAAAATGGGCTGATTTCAACTGCCCCTCTTTGCTCATTGTCGTGTAACAAGAATAGAGCAAAGACTATAAAAGGTCCAATTTTGCCTGGTCTTTATCGAGCATTGACTTATTGGTCCTCATCTTCTTCAAATGGCTTCCAAATCCACTGCAACTTCAACGGTATTGGAACTTCATCTTGATTTCAATAAGTCTGATGGTTTCAATCTGCTTCACTGCAACTTCAGAAAGGTAGTATCTGCTATCTTTTAATTTGCTCCATTGCAACTTCAGGGAGGTCAGACTAGTATTCTTCGATCCGCTTTACTGCAATCTTAGGAAGGCAAGATCTGTTGTCTTTTAGCCTGCTCTATTGTAAAACCTAGAGAGGTAAGGTTGATGTCTTTGATCTGCTTCACTGCAACTTTAGGAACGCCAGATCTGCTATTTTAATCTGCTCCACTACAAACTTAGGGAGACCAGACTAATGTCCTCGATCTTCCTCCTGCAACTTCAGGAAGGTAAGATCTGTCCTCTTCAATCTGCTCCGCTGCAACTTCAGGGAGACAAGACTAATGTCTTCGATCTGTTTCACTGTAACTTCAGGAATGCCAGATCTGTTTCTTCAGTTTGCTCCACTGTAACTTCAAAGAGGCCAAGCTGATGTCTTTGATCTTTTTCCTGCAACTTCAGTAAGGTAAGATCTGTTGTTTTCAATATGCTCCACTGCAAATTCAGGGAGACAAGATGTAATGTTTTAGATCTGCTTCACTACAATCTCAGAATTGCCAGATCTGATGTTTTTTATCTGCTTCCTGAAACTTCAGGAATGTCAGATCTGCTACCTCCGATCTGCTTCCTGCAATTTCAGGAATGCCAGATCTATTATCTTCTAGCTTGTTCTACTGCAAATTAAGAGAGCTAAAGCTAACGTCTTTGATCTTCTTCCTGCAACTTTAAGAAGGTAAGATTTGTTGTCTTCAGTCTACTCCATTACAACTTCAGGGAGACAAGGTTGAAAATGACCATTTACTCTACTATATCGTCCTATGACCTATAAAATGGGTATATGTTTATGCCGAATGATTAGGATGCCGTGATCAAAATGAGTCAAATGCTCCTATTCAGACATGCTAATATGTGAATGCAAAAATGATATGAGTATGATTCCTACTCAAGGTGTTATCACTCATTTATCCGTCAAGGTTTCATCTTCGTTCCCCTTGAAGTATCATTTTCTTGCTCAACTAATTTGCCACATGAAAATTTTAGGGCCCATTCCTTTTGAACCTTGGGGACACAAAGCTTATACCACTTTCAAATCATCTCCCTATGTAACATCCCCAAACCCGGCCCACGAGCCTTGACCGGATCTGGTTATGTCACTGCGGAACGACAGTTGAAAATCTTTGTCTTTAGAATAAAGCTTGAAAATTTTGTTAACTTTTGGAAAGTGTGTCCACTAAAAATTATTAAGTAATAAGCTTGGTTTGAATTAAAACTTTATTATATTTTATTTAAAAGATAAATCATTTGTAAAATTATTTCTAAGTACGATATAAATTCATCATCCATAAAAGAGTACTTTAAACAAAAGTGGGCCTTATTACAACCAATATTAAACAAAACACTTAGTATTAAAATTGCTTAAAAATAATTAAATTAATCTCATCTGCATGGGCCACCTTGCATCCCCTCCGACCGGTCCGGTCAACAAGTCACTGCGATGTTGGATAAATAATTGGGTGAGTCATAATGACTCGGTGTGTAATTAAACCACGATATCCACCCACATGCTAGCCATAAATCAACCCAATTATCAAATGCAACATATAAATATATTCATTTAGACATTACCATAACTGGCTTGGCCCACAATCAAATCATATTCAAGCCTTGGGCTAGGCCCTTTTCTCATCGATCCATCGATCACTTTGGGCTTGGCCCATTTCCACGTATGTTCTCAAAACATACCAATCCACATGTCATATTGGGCTTGGCCCATTTCCATATCATTTCATAACGAGCGATGCAACATGAAACCCAACCCAATCCTAAGGTCCATCCGCTACACACCCCTTAACCACCTTACCACACACCGGGGACTATCGAGTCACCCTCTCCTTTTCCCTCCAAAAGGCAACCAATGCCATCCACGATGTAGCGTATAGCTAACATCAATCCACGATGGAGCACACAGTAATCCATCAAGCCACGATATGGCATAAAGCCGATATCAATCAAGGTAACCACGCGAACTAAATCGCAAAGATCCACAACGCGACCTCAGTCATCGCCAATCCACGATGTAGCACAAAGCTGACATCAACCACGTACTCGAAGTACACCCTTACCTTCTTTCAAAAACCCACCCATGCACATGTAACATAATATGATGCTGAGATGATGCATGTACATGATATTCACAAATATAGGCATACTCACATATTAAAAATCAATTATCACTTTTTAACCAATTTGCTACTAACCTGGTCATCACCATACCCCCTTCAAGGGTATCAATTTCACATTTACTACACTTGTTAGCAAACATATTAAATAGGCAAATATTACGCAAATCCCGGAAACAATGGCTAACTACACACCTTATAACCTGAAGCTCTAAACCCTCGATCCCGACGCTATCGTTTAGCGAGACTACCATTATCGCCTATCGTTTTTCGTTATACGCCCACACCCGGTGGCCAATCACGAAATTTGGCCGACCTCTTCTTAAACTTGAACAGGACTTTCCTTGCTCACCTTGGTGGTATTCGCATCCATAATGATATCTAATCAAAACTTGGTTATCTGAGATCTTAAGCGAATAATCATAAACTACTCATCCTTCAAGCGAGTCTTGAAATCCAAAGCTCCTTAATCAACGCTAAAACTCCTAAATGGTCAAGGTTAGAATCGGTTACCACAAATGCCAAATATGGTTTATAACAAAAATCCATGAAAAGAGGACCCTTTGGCGAATAGCACCTAACCCTTACCTTGAGTAACCGAATCAACGACCCTAAGTGCTCCCTTGCGTTGGCTACAATAGAAAAACACATCATCATGGCCCTACAGATCATACGGCCCACCAAAGGAACCAAGGCCTAGATTCCTGATTCGGCAACTTTATGGAAAAGAATCCCGAAATGTACTAAAGAGAACACTTACCTTTAAAACTGAATGGAGATGAACCAAGGAGATCACCTTTGTTGATATTCGGCCACCACACTAGGCTATCAAAAGGAGATTTCGACCAGGTTGAGAGGAGATTCGGCTAAAACAAATAAAGAAAAGAAAAGGAGAAAGGCTATGGATATTCGGCTTAGGCTAACAGAAAAAAGAGAAAAAAAAAAGAGTTAAGATGTTTCGGCAATGGTGTTGAACACTAAAGAATTCTTGGCCTACGCAAAATAATTGGGAAATTGCTCCAAATTTTGCAAGAACACTGGAGAAGAACAAATAAATTTTGGCACAAGCAATAAAAGGAGAAAAAATATGAAAAGGGTGTTTCCCTATTTATAAAAATTGACCACCTACCCACGTGAAGAATCCATCCTTTGGCCATCACCTACTAATTCAAATTTAATTTGAATTAGCCAACCCCCCAAATTTACCCATATCCTATATTATCAAAAAAAAAAAAAAATAAAGTAGCAACAATTTCTTCTATCCACCAATTTTAAACTAAATCAAATACTCCTACAATTATCCCACTTATCCAATAAAATAAAATAAAATAAATAATAATTATCCTACAATAAAAAACAAATACTAGATAAAATTTAACACTAATCCTACCTAGCCATCTAACACTTATCAGCTACTGACTAACAAGAGTTACACCTCAAATGCAACACCCATGTGCCGTCCACCCTCACACCAGTCGGCAACAAAAAAACAAATCCACCTACATTTGAGATTGAACACGGGACACAGGGGAAAGCCACGACCAACTAGCGCCACAGCCATTCGCCACCTTGCATTCCTTGACATAAAGCCCCACTATTTTATTTTAAATCCAACCTACTTCAGCCCATCACCAAACAACAAAAATAAAACTCCATAATGCAGCTCCAGGCCCTCGAAACCGCGACCTCCCTCCCCTCCAGCGCCTAAGTAGCGCCTAAGAGCCACTCTGCCAATTGGACTTTCATGTCCATCAACTTGGACATTTATTTTTAAGGCCTACTTAGCCCAGTCCCTTGACGCAAAAATAAAACAAAGTTGCTGCCCCAGCAACTCGAACCCTTGCTCCCTTAGGCGCCACCTTCCAAAGCCCCCAAGCAGCGCATAACCACTTTGCCAATACCTTTCATGTGCCTTAACCTTCCAAATAAATTTCTTAAGCCCTCTAAAGCCCAGCTCCATTTCTTAACCCTAAAATTAAAACTTTTCCTAAGCCTTCCCCTTTTACCCGAGCATTCTTAAAACCTCTAAAACACCTCCAAACACACCCAAAAACCTACCAACACCTGAATTATACTTAAATTACCTAGCCCCTAAACCGAGGTGTTACAATTCTACCCTCCTTAAAATAATTTCATCCTCGAAATTACTTATTACCGAATAATCATAACTCGCTATTCTACTTCTCATTGTGCACTCGATCTTAGTCTATCATACTCCCAAACCACGGTCTTTAAGTTCTCTCTCAAGATCCAGATCATACAAGAAAGAGCTAACTTACAAACAAGGAAAGCAATTAAAGAATATTCCAAAACAAAGGAGCTTACCCGATATCACATCTTCGGTTGACTCTGACTAAAACCATTCCTTCCATGACTTGAACCACGACCCCTCGTCGCTCGAGGACAATTCTTAACCAGATGTGCCTTAGATCCACACCGAAAGCATTCCTTACTATTTCCCCAACACTCTCCTGTGTGAGGTCTTCCACACTGAGCACAAGGACGATTTCGATCCACTCGTACAAGTGCACTTATAGGGTTCTCGGTCCTTGGTATTTTCTGGGCATTACCCAATGATCTTGATGGCCCAACATTTCTCTTCTTCTTGTTCCTATTCTTTTCCGATTTTCTCTTATAGTCTTCTTAACCTCTTGACAATCCGAAGCTTTCTCCACTAGCATGAAGTCTCTCTCCCTCTGCGAGCAATCAAGATTCAAGTTCATCTATAATCCGTCCTCAAACCGGACGCACCTCTCATAATCGGTGGCCACAATTCCCTTAGCATCTTGGCTTAACCGCACAAATTTCGCTTCGTACTCATTATCGACTTACTTCCTTGCACTAGATTTAGAAATGCTTTCCTTTGCGAGTCCAAATAAGCGGCTCCTACGTACTTTCCTTCAAACTTAGCCTTAAAGAAGTCCCAATCCGATCGATCCGTGGGACACCTTGCTGACGGTGAGCCACCAACGATAAGCTTCGCGAAGCAACGAAGCAAACACCCTTGACTTTTCTTCATTGGTGCAGTCCAAATCATCCATGATTCTTTCGACTGCTTCTAGCCAATACTCCGCTACGTTAGGAGCTACTCCCGACACTCCTCTAAAAACTTCAGCCCCGTTCAACCTAAGTCTCTCGGACACCGACTTTCGAGCTCCATTTCCATTACTAACTCCCGCTACTCGCTCTAGCACTCGCAACATGGCCCGCGATACTGCATCATCTTCTCCTATCTGATCTTGCTCCTCCATGTCCACTGTTGGCGGCACTTCACTTTCTGACCCACAGCCAGACCCTATCGGTTCCGATGCTGCCATTCTACCTCTACTGCGTCCCCTAGAACTCATCTCTATCGTCTCGATTTAATCTGATTTAAGAAGTTTTATGCATTAGTAATCGCTCCACTATTTAACCGCGAGCATATTTTATGAATGAAAGATTTTAGAAGTAGTTCTTTCGTTCACACAAGGGTTCGATTCAAGTTTTACTACCTAATTGGAGAATCACTTTCACATTCATCAATAGAGACACCTTCATTTCTCAATGAAGACACATTAATTCATCATCACAACACATTCATTCATCATCGAGGCACACTCGGTGGTATCTACCACACATTCACTATTCGGACCTTCCCGCCTGCTTTCTACCCTGGGGTATTTAGTCATTTTATCCTACTGAGGACATTTTCGTAATAAACCGGGATATTTTAAAACTTAACAAACTAGAACATTTTGAAATTTCCACATCGGAGGATATTTACGAAAAATTTGTCAAATTAGAATCTGAGAATTTTGGAAACCGAGGGTATTTTAGTAATTTTGTCAACGAGGTAATTTTGTAAATTTCAAGAGTCGGGTATTATTTTGAAATACAAAAATTTGGATACTTTTGCAAAGTGAGAGAATTTTATTAAAGTTGGGGTTATCTCGGAAATTTTGAAAGTGCAGGGCATTTTAGTAATTTTAACACAGGGTGTTTTAGTAAATTTTCCAAATCAAGTATATTGATATTTTGAAACTAGAGATTTTGGTATTTTGCAAGGTAAAAATCATTTTAACAAAAGTTGAGGGTAGTGCGGTAATTTTACAATCTGAGGGCATTTTGTAATTTTGCCTCTGGGGTATTTTGGTAATTTTGGTAAATCAAAAAAATGTTTTTTTCAAAACCAGATTTAGGGTTTACAAACCAAAAGGGTAAATTTAAAATTGTAAAACCACAATTTTAAAACAAAGAAGGCTAATCCCTTTCGGGTTTTAATAATTGGTTCACATTGTGAACAAGTCCTCTTGGTTAAGGTGAGCCAGTAGCTACATACACTGTAGGATTCAAGTGGAGAGGAGGTGAGTCACGCTGATTGCTTAAATACCAAGCTCCCTTGAATACCACTCCTGACATGCGCACAGGTTGCCACACCTTAACACGGCGACTTACTTCACAGGTTTGTTTAGTAACCTTAAGTCTTATGCATATGTTTGGGTAGACTAGTCCTAGGGTTCAACTGATCCTAATTCACTAATCTACGAGCCCAACAAAGCCCATAACAGTTCATATAACAAATTACTTCCCAAGTCTGAAGTACTTACCTGGTGGACTCGGGCCGGGGGTATAGGTGCCATGCCAGAAAAACCTGAAATAAAAGCCCATATTTTGAAAAGCCCATTTTGAAAATGTTTTTGGGCCCAAAACCCTCAAAGCCGAGTTTTGAACCTGGCTCTGATACCAATCTGTAACATCCCCAAACCCGGCCCACGAGCCTTGACCGGATCTGGTTATGTCACTGCGGAACGACGGTTGAAAATCTTTGTCTTTAGAATAAAGCTTGAAAATTTTGTTAACTTTTGGAAAGTGTGTCCACTAAAAATTATTAAGTAATAAGCTTGGTTTGAATTAAAACTTTATTATATTTTATTTAAAAGATAAATCATTTGTAAAATTATTTCTAAGTACGATATAAATTCTGTCATCCATAAAAAGAGTACTTTAAACAAAAGTGGGCCTTATTACAACCAATATTAAACAAAACACTTAGTATTAAAATTGCTTAAAATAATTAAATTAATCTCCATACGCATGGGCAACCTTGCATCCTCTCCAACCGGTCCGGTCAACAAGTCACCTGCGATGTTGGATAAATAATTGGGTGAGTCATAATGACTCAGTGTGTAATTAAACCACTGATATCCACCCACATGCTAGCCACAAATCAACCCAATTATCAAATGCAACATATAAATATATTCATTTAGACATTACCATAATCTGGGCTTGGCCCACAATCAAATCATATTCAAGCTTTGGGCTAGGCCCTTTTCTCATCGATCCAGCGATCTTTGGGCTTGGCCCATTTCCACGTATGTTCTCAAAACATACCAATCCACATGTCATATTGGGCTTGGCCCATTTCCATATCATTTCATAACAGAACGATGCAACATGAAACCCAACCCAATCCTAAGGTCCATCCGCTACACACCCCTTAACCGACCTACCACACACCGGGGACTATCGAGTCACCCTCTCCTTTTCCCTCCAAAAGGCAACCAATGCCATCCACGATGTAGCGTATAGCTAACATCAATCCATGATGGAGCACACGACAATCCATCAAGCCACGATATGGCATAAAGCCGATATCAATCAAGGTAACCACGCGAACTAAATCGCAAAGATCCACAACGCGACCTCAATCAGCGCCAATCCACGATGTAGCACAAAGCTGACATCAACCACGTACTCGAAGTACACCCTTACCTTCTTTCAAAACCCACCCATGCACATGTAACATAATATGATCTTTGAGATGATGCATGTACATGATATTCACAAATATAGGCATACTCACATATTAAAAATCAATTATCACTTTTTAACCAATTTGCTACTAACCTGGTCATCACCATACCCCCTTCAAGGGTATCAATTTCACATTTACTACACTTGTTAGCAAACATATTAAATAGGCAAATATTACGCAAATCCCGGAAACAATGGCTAACTACACACCTTATAACCTGAAGCTCTAAACCCTCGATCCCGACGCTATCGTTTAGCGAGACTACCATTATCTGCCTATCGTTTTTCGTTGTACGCCCACACCCCGGTGGCCAATCACGAACAGCTGAAACTGACCTCTTCTTAAACTTCAAAACAGGGACTTTCCTTGCTCACCTTGGACCGGTATTCGCATCCATAACGATATCTAATCAAAACTTGGTTATCAGATCTTAAGCGAATAATCATAAACTACTCATCCTTACAAGCGAGTCTTGAAATCCAAAGCTCCTTAATCACTACTAAAACTCCTAAATGGTCAAGGTTAGAATCGGTTACCACAAATGCCAAATATGGTTTATAACAAAAATCCATGAAAAGAGGACCCTTTGGTCGAATAGCACCTAACCCTTACCTTGAGTAACCGAATCAAACGACCCCTAAGTGCTCCCTTGCGTTGGCTACAATAGAAAAACACATCATCATGGCCCTATAGATCATACGGCCCACCAAAGGAACCAATGCCTAGATTCTGATTCGCAACTTTATGGAAAAGAATCGAAATGTACTAAAGATAACACTTACCCTTAAAGCGAATGGAGATGAACCAAGGAGATCACCTTTGTTGATATTCGCCACCACACTAGGCTATCAAAAGGAGATTTCGACCAAGTTGAGAGGAGATTCGGCTAAAACAAATAAAGAAAAGAAAAGGAGAAAAGGCTATGGATATTCGGCTTAGGTTAACAGAAAAAAGAGAAAAAAAAAAGAGTTAAGAGGTTTCGGCAATGGTGTTGAACACTAAAGAATTCTTGGCCTACGCAAAATAATTGGGAAAAGAAGAGAACCCCTCTTGCTCCAAATTTTGCAAGAACACTGGAGAAGAACAAATAAATTTTGGCACAAGCAATAAAAAGGAGAAAAAAATATGAAAAAGGGTGTTTCCCCTATTTATAAAAATTCGGCCACCTACCCACGTGAAGAATCCATCCTTTGGCCATCACCTACTAATTCAAATTTAATTTGAATTAGCCAACCCCCCAAATTTACCCATATCCTATATTATCAAAAAAAAAATAAATAAAGCAGCAACAATTTCTTCTATCCACCAATTTTAAACTAAATCAAATACTCCTACAATTATCCCACTTATCCAATAAAATAAAATAAAATAAATAATAATTATCCTACAATAAAAAAACAAATACTAGATAAAATTTAACACTAATCCTACCTAGCCATCTAACACTTATCACTCTTGACTAACAAGAGTTACACCTCAAATGCAACACCCATGTGTCGTCCACCCTCACACCGTTCGGCAACAAAAAACAAATCCACCTACAAATTTCTGTGATTTGAACAGGACACGAGGGAAAGCCAAGAACCAACTAGCGCATACAGCCATTCGCCACCTTGCATTCCTTGACATAAAGCCCCACTATTTTATTTTAAATCCAACCTACTTCACCTATCACCAAACAACAAAATAAAACTCCATAATGCAGCTCCAGGCCCTCAAACCGCAACCTCCCTCCCTCCGGCGCCTAAGTAGCGCCTAAGAGCCACTCGCCAATTGGACTTTCATGTCCATCAACTTGACATTTATTTTAAGGCCTACTTAGCCCAGTCCTTGGCCTTAAAAATAAAACAAAGTTCTTTGCCAAAGAACTCGAACCCTTGCTCCTTAGGCGCCACCTTCCAAAGCCCCAAGCGTGCATAACCACTTTGCCAATACCTTTCATGTGCCTTAACCTTCCAAATAAATTTCTTAAGCCCTCTAAAGCCCAGCTCCATTTCTTAACCCTAAAATTAAAACTTTTCCTAAGCCTTCCCCTTTTACCCGAGCATTCTTAAAACCTCTAAAACACCTCCAAACACACCCAAAACCTACCAACACCTGAATTATACTTAAATTACCTAGCCCCTAAACCAGGGTGTTACACCCTAGGAATCTCAACTTTTTCTGTCCGTCCTTACTGCAATTTAAGGATACAAGACTTGTTTCCATTTCAATTCATTCCACCATAATTTACGGTTTTTTGAATCTTTCCCCCTCAAATTAGTCTATCATACCATTCTCCGAATGACCCGATGACATTGTTTATCTTTGTCACAACCACTCAATTGGACAAAGAATTCAGAGAAATAGTCCCCATCTAAACTTTTCTTTCTCAAATATCTACGTAGATGGAAATTCTGAACAATTGTCCTGTATCAGTTTCTTGTTTTATCTAGAAATTTCCAAAGTAATATGTAGAACTTCTTTTTTAGTTCATCAATCATTATTTCAATGCAACATGCATATGAATAATGAGTAACAAATAAATTGATTTCAAAGAGAGTTAAATGAATTATAAAAAAATACAAAGGAAATTAACTGGGAACATATCTTTGAGAAGAAAAAGATTCCAAAGATAGTAAAATGAATAGAACAAAGATCAGATGCCCTAGATATCGCAGATTGGGCTTCCATATACAAACTTCATGAAGACTTCTTTGAGCTTAACATGTGTTTAGAAAACCCAACGTACTTTGTTGATGCCCCGATATGCAACATACTTCATTTCCTATTGATTCAAGTATAGCAAGATCATTGCATGTCCATTCAAAATTTGAGCCGCCCTTTTCAGGTTTTCAATTCAAAACTCCCTTGGTCTCAAGGCGCCCTTTGCGAGCTTTCGCCTTGGCCTCTCCTTCTTTTTCTTTTAGAAGTCTCAAAGTGCCCTTTGCTGGTTTTCACCTTGGCCTCTTCTCCTCTTTTAAGCAAAATACTTTTTGACTGAATTAGAGTTCACAAGATTGGGTAAGCTTTTCCTATCCATTTTGGTCAGAATCAATGCACCTCCAGAGGAAGCTTTCTTCACCACATATGGTCCTTCCCAATTTGGCATCCATTTTCCCCTGAAATCTTTTTGTATGGGAAGGATCTTTTTTAGTACAAGGTCCCCTTCATGAAACTCTCTTGGGTAGACTTTTTTATCATAGGCTCGCATCATTCGTTTTTGGTATATCTGACAGTGACGAATAACCCTTAGCCTGTTTTCTTTAATTAAGTTCAACTGATCATATTGAACCTGGATCCATTTAGCTTCATCTAACTTTATTTCTGACAAAACTCGAAGAGAAGATATTTCCACTTCAATAGGTAGAACTGCCTCCATCCCGTAGACCAATGAAAAAAGAGTTGCCCCAGTAGAAGTTCTGACTAACGACCTATAAGCATAGAGTGCAAATGGTAATTTCTTGTGCCAATCCTTATAAGTCTCAGTTATCTTCCCTACTATTTCTTGGTACTTTTATTGGCCGCTTCTAGTACCCCATTCATTTTAGGACGATACGGAGACGAGTTATGGTGTTTGATGTTGAATTGACTACAAACTTCTACTATCGTGTTGTTGTTCAAGTTCCATCTCGTGAAGTAGTCAATTACCACAAAGATGAATCAATTCCCATTCGAAGCTTTTGGTGAGATTGGTCCAATAACATCTATGCCCCATATGGAAAAAGGCCATAGGGAAGTCATAACATGCAAAGGTGACGGTGGTACATGAATTTTGTCTCCATAAATCTAGTATTTATGACATCTCTTGGCATAGTTGATACAATCTCCTTCCATAGTATACCAATAGTATCCGAATCTCATTATTTGTCTAGCCATTGTGAATCCATTAGCATGTGTTCCACAAACGCCCTCATGGACTTCTTCTAGGATTTTCCTAGCTTCCACAGCATCAACGCATCTCAATAGTACCTGATCTTTTCTTCTTTTGTACAAGATATCCCCGTCTAAAACATATTTAGAGGCCAATCTTCTTAATGTCCTTTTATCATTCTCAGTTGCATGCTCCAGGTATTCACGATTTTTATGTATCGCAATACATTATGATACCAAGGGTGGTCATCTTTTTCCTCCTCTTCCATATTATAACAATGAGTTGGAGCTTTGAAAATACTCATTTGAATAGGTCTCACATCCTCTGGTCTGTTTACTTCGATCATAGAAGCTAGGGTTGCCAAAGCATCCGCCATCTGGTTTTCATCACGTGGGAGATAATTAAAAGTAATGTCATCAAATTCCTCAATCAATCCCAGAAATATTTTTCGGTAATCAATTAGCTTGGGAACTCTTGTCTCCCACTCTCTTTTAAGCTGGTAGATTACTAAGGCAGAATCCCCATATACTTCTAGCACTCTGATTTTACGCTCTATAGCTGCTCGAATTCCCATGATGCATGCTTTATACTCTGCCATGTTGTTTGTGCAATCAAAATCCAATTTTCATGTGAATGGATAATGATCACCGCTAGGGGATACCAAGATTTCCCCAATTCCATTTCCTACAGCATTTGGGCTCCATTAAAATTTAGCTTCTACGGACATTTTTCAGTAGTTGCCATATACATTAACTCTTCATTGGGGAAATCAAAGCTTAAAGGTTCATAATCCTCCAAAGGCCTGCTCGCCAGAAATTCTGCTATTGCGATCCCTTTTATAGCCTTCTGGTTTACATATACTATATCAAATTCAGAAAGCAAAATCTGCCACCTTGCCATCCTTTCATTCAAAGCAGTTGACTCCATTATATACTTTAACGGATCAAGCTTCAAAATTAACCAAGTTGTATGATATAGCATATATTGCCTCAATCTCCGAGTTGTCCAAATCAAGGCGCAACATAATTTCTCCATCGACGAATATCTCATTTCACATTTAGTGAACTTTTTACTAAGATAGTATATCGCCTTTTCTTTTCTTCCTAACTTCTCGTGTTGACCAAGCACACATCCCATGGAGTTATTGAACACTGTCAAGTATAGTATCAACGGTCTATCTGGATTAGGCGGAGATAGTACTGGGGTATTTGACAGATATTGTTTGACTTTATCAAAAGCTCTCTGGCATTCATCATCCCATACACCTTGGTTGTGTTTCTTGAGAAGATAAAATATGGGATCACATTTTTCGGTTAACTGTGAAATAAATCGAGCAATGTAATTTAACCTTCCAAGAAAACCTCAAACTTTCTTTTAAGTGCGTGGTGGAGGCAATTCTTGTATATCTTTGACCTTATTTGAGTCAACTTTAGTTCCTCTTTCACTGACTACAAAACCCACTAATTTCCCTGACTGAGCTTTGAAAGTACACTTTGTCGGGTTGAGATTAAATTGAAATTTTCTCAACCTCAAAAACAACTTCTTCAAAACTTCAATGTGTTCCTTTTCTGTTAGAGATTTGGCGATCATGTCATCGACATATACTTCAATCTCTTTATGCATCATGTCATGTAATAAAGTTACCATGGTCCTTTGATATGTTCCTCTTGCATTCTTTAGCCTAAATGGCATTATTTTATAACAAAAGGTACCCCAAAATGTTAAGAATGTAGTTTTCTCCATATCTTCAGAGTGCATCTTGATCTGATTGTATCCCCAAAAACTATTCATAAAAGAAAACAATGAGTATCTCACCGTATTATCCACCAACGTATCAATATGAGGCAAAGGGAAATTGTCCTTTGGGCTGGCTTTATTTAAGTCTCTATAGTCTATACACATCCGAACCTTTCCATTCTTCTTAGGGACAGGAACAATATTGGCAACCCAATCTGAGTATTCTACCACTTGTAGAAAACCAGCATCAAACTACTTCTTGACTTCCTCCTTTATTTTCAACACCACATCAGGCCTCATCCTTCGTAGCTTTTGCTAAACTGGTTTGCACTCTTCTCTTATGAAAAGGTGATGCACTACAATATCAGTACGTAGACTAGGCATATCTTAGTATGACCATGCAAAGATGTATTTGAATTCCCATAGTAACCTAACAAAGTCTTGTTTCGTCTCCTATAATATACGCATTCCAATTTTCACAACCTTTTCCTTCCTCCAGGGCTATGTTCTCTACCTCCTCTTCATAGGGTAAAATTTGTTTCTCCTCTTGCTTTACCATTCTTAACAAATCTGGAGATAAGTCACAATCTCTGTCACCTTCAAAATCCTGAGATTCCTCTAAACAAATGTCTTTCTCAAAATGAACCTCTGAATCTGTAATATCATTACTCATGTCATTAATATCTAAGGACCTGTAGTGGGCACCAAAGAATGTATAAAAACAAATAAATTCGAGAACAACTATGCACATGATATGAATGAGAATAAAAAATTTGGAATGAAATTAAAAAATCAAAAGAATATGAAAGAATATTTGCCAAAATTGATCATTAAAGATGTATTTTATAGAAACAAAAGATTCCTGAACATTAGCCTATTTCACAAAAGAAATCTTATTGTTCCTAGGATTAAAAATAACAAGTGTGTTCTGAACATTACTCTGTGTAATCTCTAAAAACTACATGAAGTTCCTCTGCAGTCCAATTGTTCAAAACGCTTCCAGGTTCATAAGGGCAAATGCCCAACAAGTTTCTTTGCCCAATTTGTTCCTCATGTATGGCATTTATGTAAGTATTTTCCAATAACCCTCTCTCAGGGTGAATTATCCCTTCGGATACAAAGTTATGGGATATGTAGGGGAATGTCATCAATTTCCACTTGACTTCTTCCCCATTTAACCGTGCTCTTCTTCTCTTTTGCTTTTTCTCTATTTCCCTCTTCTTTTGTCTGGCATCTGGCCTAAAACCCAAGCCAAAACGGTCTTTTTTCTCTTTCATCATTGGGACTTGAATCCTTCCTTAAAGATGACTGCCTAGTCCTTTCCTTGGTAAGGCTCATTTCCCCATCATCATTTGCAAACCCATTCTTGTGGTCCTAAATATCCTAGGGACAAGCACCTTATTCCCTTCCAATATGAAAGTTGCATTTACGAACTCTAAAGACCGAAAGGAACACTCAGTGGCCTCTTCATTTGCCTCCAAGTATGGCATATCATTGATGACGGTTGCTATGATGTCTTCTTCTGCGTTTATAGTTATCAGCCGACCTTCTGTTACCAGTTTTAGTTTTTGGTGCAGGGATGAGGGCACTACCCCTACCGAATAAATCCAGAGCCTTCCCAACAAGCAATTGTAAGAGGGCTTAATATCCATCACAAAAAAGTCCACCTCATATGTGTTTGGTCCAATCAACAACGGTATGTCAATTCTTCCCATTACTCTTCTTTCAATGCCGTCAAATGCTCTCACTATGTTCTGGAATGTCTTCATGTGATTACTGTCTATAGGCAACCTCTTTAGCGTAGATAATGGTAAGACATTCAAAGTCAATCCATTATCTATTAACACACTTGGCAAAGTGTATCCTTTGCAACGAGTAGTAATATGTAGAGCTTTGGACGATCCCATACCCCCAGGTGGAATTTCATCATCACTGAAGTAGATGAAGTTGTTGGCACTTATATTACTAACCAGACGATCAAGTTTGTTGACAGATATATCTTTAGTAACATAAGTTTCATTCAGGACTTTCATCAATGCTTCACGATGCACTTCTGAACTTAAGAGTAAGGCTAGCACTGATACGCGAGCCGGTTGTTTATGCAACTGCTCTACCATGCTGTATTCACTGTGCTTCAAGAATTTTAGAAATTCTTTAGCCTCTTCTTCCTTCACAAGTTCATTGATAAGTGCTTCAGCCCCTTTCTCTCGCTCAACTACCAAGGTCTTCACTTTCACGGGTTCTATTCTGACGTTTCTTGAGTCGTAACGCCTTCCACTATGTGTGTAAGATCCTTCATTTTGGACCTCTTTAAAAGTGCCAGCTGAGTTTTCCACACCCAGTATTGTTACATTGCAGTCGTAATTCCAAGGTACCATTTTGTTATCCTTGTAAAGAAAAGAAACAGGTTGCTGGATTATGACCTTTGGAGCCATTTGTACTCTGCCTTCCGTGTTCCTTGGTCAGAAAATGATGATCCTTGGATAATTGACTTTTTGGCTTGTCAACTCTCATTCTGTCGCGTATATGTTTCCTCCTTCTAAGCCTTTTTCTTAAAATTTCAATTCCTTATTGTCCATAAGGCTTTTCACCAAGACTTTGAACTCAACACATTCCTGGATCTCATGCCCCTCTGCTTGTTGGATTTCACAATAGTCCCTTATTCCTTCACATCCTTTCATAGAATCTGATTCTACCAATCCTCTTCTTATCATTTCTCTCCAAACCATTCTCAACTAGGTTTTCACCTCCGAGATATCCTCCTTGATCTTTCTCACGACCTTTTCACCGATCGCATTATCCCCTTATCACCGTGGTTAGTAATGGGTTCTCTACACTAGGTGCATCATCGAACTTCACAATCCCTATATTGACGAGTCTCTCTACTACCTTTTGAAGGTAGTGTAATTTTCTATTGAATGCCCTGATATTCCCGCATGGTAATCACATTGAGCATTTGATTCATACCATTTAGGATATGGTGGCTGTAACGGTTTTAAATAAAATGGGGACGCCACATATGTGTCAAATAAACTTTGATATAGCTCCTTATACGTCATTGAGATTATCGTAATTGGATCTTTTTCGAGTTTTGCCTTGTGCTAGATTCTTGTCTTGTTGGCTCTTGTTGCCCAGCCGTAATTACCTTTGGCTGGCTAAAAGTGATTGTCTTCAAGTACCCTTGGTTGTATGTACTTGTATTATTCACCTCATTGTCCTTTTTCCTAGGAGCAGACCTTTTAGTGGTTTCCCCTACTTCAGTCTTACCACCCCTTATAGCATTTTCTATCATTTCTCTTTCCATTACTGTATCCGCAAAGCTCTTGGTGGTACTTCCTATCATATGACTAATGAATGGAGCCTTCAAGGTATTGATAAAGAGCATTGTAGTTTCCTTTTCTAAGAGTGGTGGCTAAACTTGCATGGCAACCTCCCTCCATCTTTGCGCATACTGCCTGAAGCTTTCATTTGACTTCTTTTCCATATTCTGCAGCATGATTCTTTCAGGCGTCATGTCTGTGACATGGTTGTATTACTTCATGAAGGCTTGGGTAGATCTCTCCAGGAGCTAATCTTAGCACGGCTGAGTTGATTGTACCACCTGGATGCTGCCCCCACCAAATTGTCTTGGAAACAATGAATCAAGAGTTGATCATTGTTAACGTAGCCAATCATCCGTCCACAAAAAATAGCTGTCGAAACCATTTTTTATTTTTTAAAAAAAGGGAGTCGACTTTAAAAATGAAAATGGAGTCGCCACCAATCTATTTTTGAGGTGTGATCAGGTCACCTTGAGATTAATCATTTTAATAAAACATTTTGATTTATTAAAATAATTATTTTGGTCTACCAAATTCGAGAAAATAGGCTCGGGAGTCAGTTACACACGAGGAAGGATTAGCACCCTCGTAACGCCCAAAAATTGGTACCTAATTGATTAATTAATGTCCTAATGTCAAAATTTTGAAAAGATTTTAAAACACGATCCTTTTGATTTTTAAAACTTATATCCTTTAATTTTAAATTGACATTCAATTATTTGGATTTTAAAAGAAAAATCGAAACTCAGTAAGTTAGAGCACGATCTTTCAAATTTTCCAAACACCGAATATCCTTTGCTTTTTAGAAATCCTTGCCTCGAGACTACAAAACGTCGCATCCAGTGAGTTAGGACACAACATCTTAAATTCTAGAATAGGTTTTTTATTTAAAAATTTATATGTTTTAATTTCAAAAAGTGTACTCAATCATTTGGAATTAATGAGAAAAATCGAAACCCAGTAAGTTAGGGCACGATTTTCTCAAAACTCTCAAATATTGAATATTGCCTTATTCTTAAATTTAAAAAATCATGATTTTTGAAATATGAAGGTATATTTGGCCACATTAATAAATAAACATTAATGAATTGTTTTGTAAAATTTGAGTATTTATATGATGCATGTTTTGGTGCTTAACTTGTGTATAATTAAAATTTTGCATGTTTAGTATAGTCTTGAGAAGACTTGAAAACTATTCGGAATTAGAATAAATTTTAGTAAGGAGTATTTAATTGAAGTGGAGCACGTGACTTTGAGGTTTAAGTAGATTTAAGTGATAAAAACTAACATAAGATGAGCTAGTAGTAAGGTGGTGTTGGCGCATGCATGTTTGCTTAAGAGGAGAGGTTCGAATCTCCTAGCATGCATTTTGAAAGCTTTTATTTTTGCTTTCCTTAGCAAGTGTCGGTCATGGATAAGGTTAAGGGATGAGTTGGATATCATTTTTTGGTAAGAAGACCAAAGGAAAAAGGTAAGTAAAGGTTTAAGGAAAAAAATCTCATGAATTAAGGTGATAAGGGGACATAAGGCATGGATCAAGGGCTTTGTTTTGGAAAGCTTTGAATGGCTAATTGTCCATGTACTTAGATGATTTTTGGGGCTAGGGGTTGGCCGAAATTTTGATAGCTTTTGGTAGCTAGATGACCACTTTGGCTTTTGGTCATTTTTGTGCTTTTCTCCAAAACTTTTCTCTCCAATTTCTTCTCCCTAGCCGAATGTGTCTTGTGTAATAGGTAAAGTTTTGCTTTGGTTTTGGTCATTTCTTTTAGACCAAATGGTTATCATCCTCCATACTTCCCCAAGTTCTTTTTCTCATTGTGCCGAAACCATACCATCTTAAAAGGTTATTTTCTTTTTCTTCATTTTGGCCGAATATACATCAACCCCAAGACCCTATCTTTGTTCATCTTCCATCCTTGAAAAATCGAACATAAACACTCTCTCTTTATTCTTTTTGTTCTTCTTTCTTCCTTTTGGTAAAGAAGACTCAAACATCACTATTCTTTTCAAAACCTTTCTTCATGGTCGAATATTAATGGTAAAATTTTTGCCAAATCATTATTCTTTTCTTTGTTTATTCATAGTAGAATCTTTTCATATACATAAGTATTCTCTTCAATCTTTTCTTTTATTCTTTGAATCCTTGGACAATAGTGTGATAGTGGAGGGCTGAAACTCAAGTGTTCATAAATGTCGTAGATCGTTGAAATTGGATTTAAGGTGTTAAAGGTAAGGGATTATTAAGGTAAACCAATTACACTCTTCAAGTCTTTAGTCTTAAGATTTTCGATATATTGTTAGGAATAATGATTCTTTATCTTTGAAGACAATCAAAATAGGGACAAAAAGGGCAGTAAATAGTGTTCGTAAGAGGGGTGGTTCCATTATTCCCCCTAAATTCAATAGAAGGACTATTTTGGGAATCCGAGATTTTCCACCGGGTTGTGCACCCTCATCCAGCGAAAACCAATTATTCGAAGTCGTACGTACCCCCGAACCATTGTTTACTCGTGGTTTGAACCTTTGATCGGAGAGAAATTGCAAATTGTGGTTGTTCGAGATTCCGATGGTAAGATCTAGATCGCTTAATATTAGAATAGTTTAATATTAAATTTTAGTGTTCTAATCCTTCGTAATGTGTGTTTAGATATTGACTAGCGGGAGAGTGTAGTTCTCACCGTAATCAGGTGTGTAATCTCACACTATATCTCATGGGTTAGATGACTATACAGTAGTAAAAGTTGGATTAAAAATCGAAAAGTTGGTCAAATCGAAAAATATGGTATTATCAACACTTTAGTGTTAAGATCATGAAATCGGTATAAAGATCGTGAAAATTTTGAAATTGCCCTTAATGGCTAAAACGATAATAAGTGACAATTTGGGCCATATGTGATATTTGACAAATTTGGGCCACATGTGATATTTGAAAAATTTGGGCCATATGTGATATTTGGCAAATTTGGGCCATATGTGATATTTGATAAATTTGGGCCATATGTGATATTTGACAAATTTGGGCCATATGTGACATTTGACAATTTGGACCATATGTGATATTTGATAATTTGGGCCATATGTGATATTTGACTGAAACACCCCAAACCCGGCCCACGAGCCTTGACCGGATCTGGTATGTTCCTTGAGTAAAATAGTTCAATTCTTTTTCAACTTTGGAAAAGATTATGTGTTTTTGAAGATCATTTGATTTGGTGTTGGGTTCAAGTTGAAAATGGTATTGTTTCTGTGTCAAAACATTTAAATATTTGTTTACAGTTTTTTAAGAAAAATTATTTAGTCTCAACGTAATAATAACATTATCACAATAAATCCATTTTAATTGTGTACTTTAATCAGATAATAATATTGGCCATAATTACATCAAAGCAAAACCCTAAAATAAATCTGGAATACTTAAATAAAGTAAATAAAACAATGAAAATAGAAAAAAAAAAACTCTGAGCTGAGCATGGCCACCATTGAGCTCCTGCCGACCCAGTCCATTGCTGAGTGTCACCTGAAAAAAATATCCCACAATGGGGTGAGTCAAACAGACTCAGTGTGTAATAGCCAACACTAAGTCCCAACAAATTTAGGCATATCAGTTCAAACATGTACAGATAGCAATTATAAGTAATGATGCATTCCCGAACCCAAACCTAGATTACCATCCGCTACACATCACCCGTACCAACCATCACACCGTGGGGACTACTAAGTCGACCCACCATCCGCTACACATCATCGAAGGCAGTCACTGCAGACGACTTGCACATCGCCCTTATAATATCGTGGCATAGCCACCAGATAATATTTTGTGACATAAGTCACCACATTCAAATTTCATGACATAAGTCACCACATTCAGATATTGTGGTATAAAACCACCAAATCACTTCCCCTTTCATAATCACCCATGTGCCCCATGTCATACAAATCATGCAAAGATTATGCCACATACTTTATTTCACATTCTTACCAATATTCACATATGTGTCATAACATGTATTCGCAACATTGTTAACATAGTTTTAGAGAATAACATACCTGAATATGCCGTACCATTGAATGGTACCTTAAGCCATATCTTTCACATACATATATTAAATTAAATCCGTAAATCTATTAAGATTCAATGTGGGTTACACACCTGGTTCACTTAACGCTTTCACTGAAATCCCGAAAGTCCCGATCCAATCCTCTAGATTTTAAGTTCCTACATTCGGCCAACACTAACCATTTTAGCTAAAGGCCATTCGGCCAAATGATCAAATCCCGAAGGATTATAGCAACCAAAATCTTACTTTGTTGCCGATTTGATTACTAATCAAATCCCGAAACTTTGTAGTGTTTCCTTCTTTTAATTGGCTAGCACTAAATCACTTCACAAATTAGTTCTCGGCTTTTGAATAAATAAGAAATAGATCTAAGTCACTAAATAGGGCCTTGGCCGAATATCTTAAGTGCTTACCTTGTAGATCTGAATCCCGAAATTACTACTTGATTGGGGTATCTGTCGAAATCACTATGGCATATGTTAGATCCAATTCTAACATTTAATCATAATGAAAAGCCCTTGGCCGAATACATGCCTTACCTTAGATATTGAGATCCTGTAGATCTCCTCTTTATAGTCGACTACAGACAAATCCCGAAACCTCCTTTATAGTTTTGGCCAAGAGACATAAATGGCATTAGAATCTTGATTTCGGCGTTAAGAAAAGAAATAAAAAGATGACAATAAAATCCTTACCCTTAATACTGTAGTCGACGGCACCCTTGTTTAGATCCACAGAGATATTCGGCTATAGACTAGATGTTGCCTACTAAGTTTCGGCTTTTGGAGCTTTATAAGAAATCGACTTCAGCAAGAGTGAAAAGGAAGGGTATGGGACTCAAGAAGAATCGGCAATGGTGGTCCTTAGAGAGGGGTTTCGGCTAGAACAAGAAAAAGAAGAGAAAGGTGATGGCTTTGGAGAGAGAAGAATAATTTGAAAGAGAGACTCAAATGCTTAATGAATTTCGGCTATTCTCCCCTACTAGACTTGGCCGAAAATCACCACCAAGGAGTCCCTAGGCCGGCCACACTCTTCCTCTATCTAATCCCTTATTTCTCTCTTTATCACTTCATTTAAAATAAAAAAATAAATCCACATTTATCTCTTTTCTTAGTCGAATTTTAAAAAGGATTAGACCACATCTATAACTCATCCCTTAGTGCCCCTTTGCCGTCCACTACTGCCCAATCTTGTAGCAAAATAAAACTCTTTTATTTGCTTCCCTTGTGGCTCGAACCCAAGCCCTTTCCCCTTGCTTGTGGCGTCACACTCTAAGGCCCTAAGTGGCGCCTTCATGCCACTTAAACAAGCCCATTTTTATATCATCTTTCCTCTACTCATTTTCTTAAGGCCTATCAGGCTTAGCTCCCCCTTTGAAATTCAAAATCAAATAATTCTTAAGGCATTCACCTACACACTAAGGTTCACAAAATTCACAAAACACATTCCACACACACACAGACATGCTTCCACATATATATAAGCAAAATGCACAAGCCCCAAAATCTTAGATATTACAGTTCTACCCCCTTAAAATAATTTCAACCTCGAAATTACCTAGCTAGAATATGTGGGGGTATTACTGTCGCATTGCTTCTTCTGGCTCCCAAGAAGCTTCTTCCGATCCATGGTTATGCCACAACACCTTGAGCAGAGGGACCGGCTTCCTTCGAAGCACCTTCACATCACGTTCTAGAATCTAAATCGGCTCTTCCTCGTAGGACAAATCTGGTTTTAGCTCCACCTCTTCAATCGAAACTACATGAGATGGATCTAATCGGTATCGATGTAGCATCGAGACATGGAATACGTCGTGCATCTGCTGCAATTTGAAGGTAACTCCAACTGATATGCCACTGGTCCAACTCACTTCACCACCCGATAAGGTCCTATAAACCTTGGACTTAACTTCCCTTTGTGACCAAACCTCATCACCTTCTTCCAAGGTGAAACTTTGAGAAACACTTGATCTCCAACAGTAAATTCTATGTCCTTTCATTTGAGATCGGCATATGACTTCTGCCTGTCAGACGCCTCCTTCAACCGTGCTCGAATTATCTTAACCTTCTCCTCGAATTTTACCATAATTTTTGGACCAAAATCTGATATTCTCCCAATTTCGTCCAGTATGTAAGAGTGCGACACTTCCATCCATACAGTGCTTCGTACAGTGCCATTCGAATACTTGCCTGATAACTGTTATTGTACGCAAATTTCGCTAAAGGCAAATATTCTTCCCAACTTCCTCTGAAGTCTATCACACATCCCCTCAACATATCTTCTAACACTTGGATCACTCGCTCAGACTGCCCGTCTGACTGTGGATGAAAAGCCGTACTAAAGTTTAATCTGGTGCCTAAAGCCTGATATAGTGCTTTCCCAAATTGAGACGTAAACCTCGGATCCCTATCCGAAATAATCGACATCGGCACTCCGTGCAGCCTTACAATTTTAGTAACATACAACTTTGCTAACCTCGAGAGAATAGTCAACCCGCACTGGAATGAAATGCCCGAATTTTGTCAACCGATCCACTATCACCCATACCGAGTCCTTCTTAGTAAGTGTATGGGGAAGCCCACTAAAAAGTCCATGGTAATTCTCTCCCACTTCCACTGCAGAATCTTAATCGGCTGAAGCAATCGTGACGGAACTTGGTGTTCAGCCTTAACTTGCTGACATGTTATGCACTTTCCTACAAATTCAGTAACTTCACGCTTAAGACCAGGCCAACAAAACTGTTCCCTTAGATCTTTGTACATCTTACTGCCTCCAGGATGCATAGCACAAGGACTACTATGCGATTCCTGAAGAATTTTCCGCCTTAACTCCTCATTCTTCGGCATACAGATCTTCCCCTTGAAACATAATACTCCATCACCATTGATACCATAGTCCTTCAACTCCCCACTCTGTACTTGCCGTAGCTTAGCACTTAAATTGTCATCAGCCAACTGTCCCTCTTTTACCTCATTCGGCCATGTCGGCTTCACTTGCAATTCTGCTAATAAACTTCCATCATCATAGAGGCTCAAATGTGCGAACATTGCCCTCAGATCCGACACTACCTTCCGACTTAGGGCATCTGCCACAACATTCGCCTTGCCTGGGTGATACTCTATAGAGCAATCGTAGTCCTTCAATAATTCCACCCACCTTCGCTGTCTCAGGTTCAGCTCTTTCTGAGTCAGTAGATACTTCAGGCTCTTGTGGTCCATGTAGATCACTGACTTTTCTCCATATAAGTAGTGCCTCCACACTTTAAGAGCAAAGACCACTGCTGCCAATTCCAAATCGTGCGTCGGGTAGTTAACCTTATGTGGCCTTAGTTGTCGAGATGCATAAACAACTACTTTCCCGTCTTGCATAAGGACACCTCTCAATCCTGTATGGGATGCATCACAGTATACCACAAAATCATTCCCTGCCCCAGGCTGAATTAAAATTGGAGCTTCAGTCAAGACTCTCTTAAGCTTCTCAAAGCTCTCCTATTGCTTATCAGTCCATACGAAAGGTACTTCCTTTCTTAACAACTTCGTCAGAGGTGCGGCTATCGATGAGAACCCTTCTACAAACCTTCTGTAATAGCCTGCTAACCCCAAGACACTACGAACCTCAGCCACAGACTTAGGTGGTTTCCAATCCAATACCGCCTCAATCTTCCTAGGATCCACCCTTATTCCTTCTACAGACACCACATGCCCTAAGAATGTGACTTCCTTAAGCCAAAATTCACACTTGCTGAATTTGGCATAGAGCTTCTTCTCTCTCAACACTTGCAACACAACCCGGAGATGCTCGTCATGTTCTTCCTCTAACTTGGAGTACACTAGGATATCGTCTATGAACACAACAACAAATTAGTCCAGATAGGGTTGGAAAACCCGGTTCATCATGTCCATGAGCGCAACTGGGGTGTTTGTCAATCCGAACGGCATTACCAAGAATTCATAATGCCCGTACCTTATTTAGAAAGTCGTCTTATGGATATCTGCTTCCTTCACCTTAAGCTGATGATATCCAGACTTTAAATCTATCTTCGAAAATACCGCTGCCCCCTTAAGCTAATTGAACAAGTCGTCTATCCTTGGCAAAGGGTACTTGTTCTTGATGGTTAGCTTATTCAACTGACGATAATCTATGCACATGCGCATAGTTCCGTCCTTCTTCTTCACAAACAAGACCGGTGCTCCCCATGGAGACACACTGGGTCGAATAAACCCACGATCAAGTAATTCTTGGATCTGAGCCTTGAGCTCAAACAACTCTTTTGGTGCCATTCTGTACGGGGCAATTGACAAAGGAGCTATACCCGGCAGCAAGTCAATTCTGAACTCCACTTCCCTATCCGGGGGTATTCCAGGTAACTCCTCTGGAAAGACATCCACAAATTCTCTTACGGTTCTAACTCCACTAACTCCCCCTTCTTTTGCATCCAATGCACTAATGAAGGCCAAAAATGCCTTGCACCCTTTCTGAACCATCTTATTAGCCTTTAAAGTAGAAACTACGTTAGACAAGTAGTTTCTTCTTTCCCCTATCATAACTACCGCCTTATCCTCTGGCGTCCTTAACTCCATTCGCTTAGCTGCACAATCCAATGCAGCCCGGTGTTCCACTAGCCAGTCCATGCCAAGGATAAAATCAAATTCTCCGAAGGGTAGTTCCATCAAGTTGGCAGGGAATACCACTCCCTAAAGCTCTAGAGGTACATTTCGAAATATCTTATTCACCACTACAGTTTGTCCTAATGGGCTCACTACAGTCATCTCCCTATTAGATAGTTCAGAGGCTATGCCTAGTGTTTCAACTACTCTACATGCAACATAAGAGTGGGTAGAGCCAACATCTATCAAAGCAATGTAAGGTTTTCCAAATATAAGGAACGTACCGATTATGACGTCCAGTGCGTCACCATCCTCCCTCCGACGAACCGCATATACCAGCCCCGGCTGTCTCTCCTCCGTGTTACCAACACCTCTGCCCGGTGTTCCCCGTCCTCTACCAGAACCATTACCTCTACCAGCCGAACCACGACCTCGCGGTGGCTGCTGTCCTCCTCTTCCAGCCTGATTAGGATCCTGACTTACTGATCGGCCCCCTTCTGTTCTTATAGGACAATCTTTAATCATGTGGTCCTTGGACCCATACTTGAAACATCCTCCTATCTTCTTCCAACACTCTCCTAGATGCATCTTCCCACATTGGCCGCAAGTACGGTACTGTCCTCCCGTAGCAGCCTGCTGACCTCATGGCCCATCACTTCTAGGCCTCTTTTACACATTCCCCGATGACCCTGATGATCCAAAACCTCTCTTTTGCCTATTTCGATCTGTATTCTATCTCATCGAATCCTTAATCTCTTTGGCTACCTTAGCCTTCTCCACAAATACGAGTAAATTCTCGCTCTTGCTGTGGAGCTATCAATAACCTTAGATCATCCCTTAGTCCGTCCTCAAATCGGACACACCGTTCATGCTCCGTCGACATAATACCTCGAGCATATCAGCTCAACCTCAAAATTTCACCTCGTATTCCGCTACAGACTTATTCCCCTGAACTAGCCTCAAAAACACCTTCCTCTGCGCATCCACATAACTAGTTCCAATGTACTTCTTCTGATATACCGCCTTAAAATATTCCCAGGTAAGATCATCAGCGATAGCACCATCCCGAACTGTGAGCCACCATTGATATGACTCATCGCGGAGTAGTGACACTACCCCTTTCAGTTTCTCCTCGGCAGTTAGGTCCAAGTCGTCCATAATTCGCTCCGTCGCCTCCAACCAATACTCAGCCATATTGGGTGCCACCCAGATGTTCTACGAAAAAATTTAGCTCCATTAGCTCGAAGTCACTCAGGTACCGACTTTTGAGCTCCCATGCCTCCTCCTGCTCCAGCCACCCTTTCCAAAACTCGCAGCATCTCCTTTGATACTGCATCAGCGAATGGTGATGGTAGCATTTCATTTTCGGACCCTTGTCCTGACCTAACGGGCTCCGACACGGTCATTCGGCCTCTACCTCGGCCATGCACATTACGACCACGTCCCCTAGAATTCATGCTTGCATTTATCTAATTAAAGAATTTTATAAATTAGTTTTTGTTCCACTAATTTATCACGAAGAGTCTTATGTTCAATAGTTCTAAGGAGCAGTTCTTTTGAATTCATACACATACAGGCTCAATTCATTCATTCAATCACATTCATGAACTTGCGTTCATTACAGAAAAATGTTGTAGTTGTAATTGTTTGTTGTTTTCCACTACCTAGGGGAATTTCTGTAATTTTATCCTATAAGGGTATTTCGATAATTTTTCAAATTAGGGTATTTGAAAATGTTGCAAAATAGAGATTTTTGGTATTTTTACAAAATTGAAATACTTGGTAAGAAAATTTCAAGGGTAAAATGGTAATTTTATAAGCTGAAGGTATTTTCATAATTTTTCAAACCGGGGCATTTCGGTAAATTTTTTTCGCAAAATATGGTTCCTGGTGACTTTCCAAAATAAGGGTATTTTTGGAAATTTTAAATTGAGGGCACTTCGATAACTTTCCACACTGAGGGTATTTTGGTCATTTGTATTGGTTAGGGGTAATTTGGTCAATTTACAAATCAAGGGTATTTTGGTCATCTTTTTTAAATTAAGGGCACTTGGAATTTTAAAATCATGGTTTGAATTTTGAGTTTCACAAAACAAGGTGATGGTCCCTTTTGGGTTTTAATTATTGGGTTTAGCCTGTGTTTGAGTCCTCTTGGCTAAGGTGAACCGTGACTCACGCACTGTAGGATTTGAGCGGTGAGTAGGTGAGTCACTAGGATCTGCTAAATACCAAACTCCCACCGAATCCAATCCTAGACATCGCTGCAGGTTGCCATACCTTTAACTCGTGACTCGCAGACACAAGTTTGATTGGTTGACTTTAAGTTTTATGTATCTTAATGTTGAAGTAGACTAATCCTAGGGGTTATTATTTCCTAATCTACTAATATACGTCCCTATAGTTTCCCACATGCAAATCACAAAAGAGTTAGGAGTACTTACCTGGTGGACTTCGGGCCGAAGACTCAGGTGCCATGCCAGAAACCTGCTCAATTTCTTATAAAGTCCATTTTCAAGAAAAAAAAGTTTTGGGCCCAAAAAGCCCTCAAGGACGAGTTTTGAACCTGGCTCTGATACCAAGCTGAAACACCCCAAACCCGACCCACGGGCCTTGACCGGATCTGGTATGTTCCTTGAGTAAAACAGTTCAATTCTTTTTCAACTTTGGAAAAGATTATGTGTTTTTGAAGATCATTTGATTTGGTGTTGGGTTCAAGTTGAAAAAGTTGTTGTTTATGTGTCAAAACATTTAAATATTTGTTTACATTTTTTTAAGAAAAATTATTTAGTCTCAACGTAATAATAACCTTATCACAATAAATCCATTTTAATTGCGTACTTAAATCAGATAATAATATTTGCCATAATTACATCAAAGCAAAACCCTAAAATAAAACTGGAATACTTAAATAAAGTAAATAAAACAATGAAAATAGAAAAAAAAACTCTGAGCTGAGCATGGCCACCACTAAGCTCCTGCCGACCCGGTCCATTACTGAGTGTCACCTAAAAAAAATATCCCACAACGGGGTGAGTCAAATAGACTCAGTGTGTAACAGCCAACACTAAGTCCCAACAAATTTAGGCATATCAGTTCAAACATGTACAGATAGCAAATATAAGTAATGATGCATTCCCGAACACAAACCTAGATTACAATCTGCTACACATCACCGTACCAACCATCACACCGTGGGGACTACTAGGTCGACCCTCCATCCGCTACACATCATCGAAGGCGATTCTTTGCAGACGACTTGCACATCGCCCTTATAATTTCGTGGCATAGCCACCTGTAATATTTTGTGACATAAGTCACCACATTCGATTCGTGACATAAGTCACCACATTCGAGATATTGTGGTATAAAACCACCAAATCACTTCCCCTTTCATAATCACCCATGTGCCCCATGTCATACAAATCATGCAAAGATTATGCCACATACTTTATTTCACATTCTTATCAATATACACACATGTGTCATAACAGGTATTCGCAACATTGTTAACATAGTTTTAGAGAATAACGTAGCTGAATATGCCGTACCATTGAATGGTACCTTAAGCCATATCTTTCACATACATATATTAAATTAAATCCGTAAATCTATTAAGATTCAGTGTGGATTACACACCTGGTTCACTTAACGCTTTCACTAAAATCCCGAAAGTCCCGATCCAATCCTCTAGATCTCAAGTTCCTACATTCGGCCAACACTAACCTTTTTAGCTAAAGGCCATTCGGCCAAATGATCAAATCTCGAAGGATTATCACAACCAAAATCTTACCTTATTGCCGATTTGATTGCTAATCAAATCCTGAAACTTTGTAGTGTTTCCTTCTTTCAATCGGCTAGCACTAAATCACTTCACATATTAGTTCTCGGCTTTTAAATAAATAAGAAATAGATCTAAGTCACTAAATAGGGCCTTGGCCGAATATCTTAAGCACTTTCCTTGTGGATCTGAATCCGAAATTGCTACTTGATTGGGGTATCTGTCGAAATCACTATGGTATATGTTAGATCCAATTCTAACATTTAACCATAATGAAAAGCCCTTGGTCGAATACATGCCTTACCTTAGATATTGAGATCCCGAAGATCTCCTCCTTATAGTCGACTACAGACAAATCCTGAAACCTCCTTTATAGTTTCGGCCAAGAGACATAAATGGCATTAGAATCTTGATTTTGGCTTTATGAAAAGAAATAAAATGATGACAATAAAATCCTTACCCTTAAGACTGTAGTCGACGGCACCCTTGTTTGGATCCACAGAGATATTCGGCTATAGACTAGATGTTGCCTACTAAGTTTCAGCTTTTGGAGCTTAATAAGAAATCGGCTTCAGCAAGAGTGAAAAGGAAGGGTATGGGACTCAATAAGAATCGACAATGGTGGTCCTTAGAGAGGGGTTTCGGCTAGAACAAGAAAAAGAAGAGAAAAGTGATGGCTTTGGAGAGAAAAGAATAATTTGAAAGAGAGACTCAAATGCTTAATGAATTTTGGCTATTCTCCCTTACTAGACTTGGCGAAAATCACCACCAAGGAGTCCCTAGGCCGGCCACACTCTTCCCCTATCTAATCCCTTATTTCTCTCTTCATCACTTCATTTAAAATAAAAATAAAAATCCACATTTATCTCTTATCTTAGCCAAATTTTAAAAAGGATTAGACCACATCTCAACCTCATCCCTTAGTGCCCCTTTGCCGTCCACTACTACCCAATCTTGCAGCAAAATAAAACTCTTTTATTTGCTTCCCTTGTGGCTCGAACCCAAGCCCTTTCCCCTTGCTTGTGGCGTCACACTCTAAGGCCCTAAGTGGCGCCTTCATGCCACTTAAACAAGCCCATTTTTGTGTCATCTTTCCCCTACTCATTTTCTTAAGGCCTACCAGGCTTAGCTCCCTCTTTGAAATTTAAAATCAAATAATTCTTCAGGCATTCACCTACACAATAAGGTTCACAAAATTCATAAAACACATTCCACATACACACAGACATGCTTCCACATATATATAAGCAAAATGCACAAGCCCTAAAATCTCAGATATTACATTGACAATTTGGGCCATATGTGATATTTGAGAACTTGAGCCATATAATGGCTAAAACGATAATAAGTGACAATTTGGGCCATATGTGATATTTGACAAATTTGGGCCATATATGATATTTGGCAAATTTGGGCCATATGTGATAATTTGATAATTGGGCCATTTATGATCATTGATAAATGGGTTATATGTGATATGTGATTTTAATGGGCCAAAATTGATAAATTATAATATGGTTTTTTCTTTACAAATATTTTATTATGTATAATCATGATTGCATGGGTTGGGATCAATGATGAAGAGAAGAAAGGCTTGATGCCAAAATTCTAGATATGTGACTCTGTCACAATGGCCGTTGCCCGAAATCTAGATCAGTGGTTTTACCACAATTATTTAAATGGTCCTTGCCACAAATATGATATTGGGCTTAAAGCCTACTTTGGTATGTTGGCGGGGTGGGTGACTAAAGCTCCCCACAGGTGTGTTGGTTAGTACGGGGGGGTGTAGCGGATGGAAATCTAGGTTTGGTTCTGGGAATTGCATATCATTTGCATTTTTTTTATATGCTAAATTATTATATTTGAAATGGGCTTAGGCCCAAATAAATGCTTAAATGGTCTTCGCCCAGTGGAGTGTGGTAAGTGAGTTACACACTGAGTTCTAAGTAACTCATCCCATTTTTTTACCCCTCTCAGGTAATAACAGTTGATGGAGACTTGGGTCGGAGATGACTTCATGGGGAGGCTATACTACAAATGGTGGTTTATAAAACTTTAAGACTTCTTTAATAATTTTTATTAAGTACTATTTTTATGGCGATGTAATAAGGCCTCTTTAATTATGGATTTTATTATGTGGATGAATTTTATAGTGTTTTAGTTTTTCCTAAGTTGGATTGGTTTAGTTTTTATAAATGTTTTTCTATAACTCTCGTATAAAATAAAGGTTTTTCTTAAATATCATTGAAACTTAGGAAATTCTTTTAAAACTTTATGATGAAATATTTCAACTAAATAAATCCAAAGTTTTTATCAATTACTACTCAATAGATCAAACGACCAATTCTTGTGTTTTTAATTATGGTTTTCAATGAACTTCATTTTTTTTCGATAAAGTAATTCACTTAATCGTTTTGGAATTTGATTTCTACTTCGTTAAATGATTTGAATGTACGTTAAATTTGTGTGGCATGCCAAAATTCGGGCTTAATGCATAGGCCGGGTTTGGGGTGTTACATTTTATGGTATCAGAGCCCATTTTTAAAACTTGACTATGGTTTGGGTTTAACAATGATTTCTGTTTAAAAACCACTTAAATTTCTAGACTTTATGTTTTAAAGGTAGAATGGCACCACGAGCATCCGACACCAAGTCAAGTAAGTATGTTCAGTAAGTATTTATTTATTAAATGTTTATTATTGTGATGAGACCTAAGGAACACTCTAGAACTTCTAGTTTTAGGTGTTGAAAACGATAGAGATTGAGACTATAGGATGTGATTACGAAAACAACCCTATCTCTTATATCTCATAAAATATCGTTAAAAAACACTGAAATAATATTCTAATTCATAAAACTTGTAATCAGATTAAAGTGAATTAATCAATATGAGCACTAGAGGACGTGGTCGTGGATGCGATAGACATGGCCGTGGTAGAGGATAAGGTGCTGTGTCTGAAGTGCCGGGTCATATACTGAAAATGGATGCACCTACGTCATTTGAGAGCGAAGCTAGATCTCATGATCATCCAAATGAGGATAATGCTTTGACTCAAGCAATGTTGCGAGTCTTAGAAAGAGTAGTGGAGCGAGGCGGGCGATGGCTCATGGATCAATATCAGAACGACTCAAGTCTAGTGGTGCAGAAGTTTTTAGAGGTGTCTCTGGTGTAACTTCGAATGTGGTAGAATATTGGCTTGAGGCTATAGAACGAATTATGGATGATTTGGAGTGCACCGTCGAGTAGAAACTGAGAGGAGCCATGTCTTTGCTAAGAGATGAGGCGTATCAATGGTGGCTTAATGTTCGAGAAGGCACCGAGGCTGCATTGGTTAATTGGGATTTCTTTAAAGCTGCTTTCTAAGGAAAGTACGTCGGGACAAGTTATGTAGATGGCCGAAGGAAAGAATTCCTAAATTTGGTCCAAGGAAGTAAGACTGTAGCAGCTTACGAGGCAAAATTTCTATGTTTGAGTCGTTATGCTCGTACTATAGTGCAAACTGATCATGAGTGCTGTGTACGCTTTGAGGATGGACTAAATGATGAGTTCCAGGTACTGATAGCCCCACAACAAGTACAGACTTTTACCTGGCTTGTAGAGAAAGTTAAGATAGCCGAAGAGGCTAAGAATTTAGAACGCTAGAACCGAGAAAAAGTAAGAGGCAAGAGGGATTTTAAGTACTCTGGTTCTTCTAAAAGGTTTCAAAAGAGGCCACAGAATGATGAGCCAGTTCAAGTTATGGCACCTGTGACTACCAATCAGATTCGAGAATGTGCCGACTGTGGAAAATGACATCCCAGAGAATGTTGGAGGAAAACTAGAGCCTGTTTTAAATATGGATCCAAGGATCATCAGTTTAAGAATTGTCTCTCGGATTTGAGCGACTCGGGAAGCTTGTAACCACGAGGCTCGACCACTAGAGGTACTCGGTGACCACCAAGAGGTCGTGGACCAGGTCGTGGTAGTAATGGTAACAGACGTGGACCAGGTACATCGGGTCGAGGTAATGGTGTTAGAGGTAACACAGAGGCAAGACAGCCAGGATTGGTCTATGCTGTTAGGCGTCATGAGGATGGCGATGCACCTGATGTGATAACTGGTATGTTCTTCATTTCTGATGTACCCGTTACTGCTTTGATAGATATTGGGTCTACCCACTCGTATGTTGCTAGTGTTATATCTGGAAACCTAAATATTAGATCTGAGATTACCGATAGAGAGATGACGGTAATTAGTCCTTTAGGATAATCGGTAATAGTGAATAAATTATTCAGAGATGTGCCCTTAGAGATTCAAAGAGAGGTATTTCTAGCAGACTTGATGGAATTACCTTTCGGTGAGTTTGATCTTATTTTGGGCATGCATTGGTTGGTAAAGCATCGGGCGCAATTGGATTGTGCCAAAAAGTGGATGTCAATTAGGACTGTGGATGATAAGGAGATAATAATGATAGGCGAGCGAAGAAACTTTTTGGCAATGTGGTATCTGCTTTGAAGGCAGAAAAGTTGGTGCAAAAAGGGAATAGAGCATTCCTAGCATTCATCAGTACTTTGGATGCCAAGGATTTATCAGTAGAAGGTGTGAGAACAGTGAAAGAATTTCCAGATGTCTTTCCCGAAGAACTTCAAGGTCTACCTCCAAATCGAAAAGTAGAATTTGGTATTGAGCTTTTGCCCGGAACTGCTCCGGTGTCCATTGCTCCTTATAGAATGGCACTGAAAGAGTTAGTGGAGCTTAAAGCTCAAATTCAAGAACTGCTAGATCGAGGATTTATTCGACCAAGTGTGTCTCCGTGAGGAGCACCAATTTTGTTCATCAAGAAGAAGGATGGGTCGATGCGTATGTGCATTAATTATAGGCAGTTGAATAAATTGATGATCAAGAATAAGAATCCATTGTCGAGAATCGACGACTTGTTTGATCATTAAAAGGAGCTTCAGTCTTCTCCAAGATTGATTTGAGATCGGGTTATCATCAACTCAAGGTGAAAGAGGCAGATATTCATAAGACGGCATTTCGAACTCGCTATGGACATTATGAGTTTTTAGTGATGCCGTTTGGTTTGCCTAATGCACCAACTGCATTTATGGACATGATGAACTGAGCCTTTCAACCCTATTTAGATAGGTTCGTAGTAGTCTTCATAGATGACATCTTGGTATATTTAAGGAATGAAGAAGAGCATAACTCTCATTTGCGCACTGTGCTACAAATTTTACAAGATAAGAAACTTTATGCCAAATTCAGTAAGTGTGAATTTTGGTTGAAAGAAGTGACTTTCTTGGGTCATGCAGTGTCAACTAAAGGGATAAGAGTTGATCCTCGAAAGGTAGAGGCTGTGTTGGATTGGAAATCGCCAAAGTCAGTAGCTGAGATCCGAAATTTCTTGGGTTTGGCTGGTTATTTTAGACGCTTTGTTGAGGGGTTTTCGTTGATTGCTGCACCCCTAACTAAGTTATTGCGAAAGGAAGTACCGTATGTATGGACCAATAAACAATAAGAAAGTTTCGAGAAACTGAAGAAGATTCTAATGGAAGCGCCAGTACTAATTCAACCAGAGGCCGAAAAAGAGTTTACTGTTTACTGTGATGCATCACACACGTGTTTAGGATGTGTACTGATGCAAAGTGGAAAAGTGGTAGCTTATGCTTCTCGACAGTTGAGGCCGCATGAAGTCAATTATCCTCCTCATGATTTAGAGTTGGCTGCGGTAGTGTTTGCATTAAAAATTTAGAGACATTATCTTTACGGTGAGAAGTCAATCATTTATACGGACCATAAGAGTCTTAAGTGTCTCTTTACCCAAAAGGAGTTAAATTTAAGACAATGAAGATGGATGGAATTGTTAAAGGATTATGATTTCTCAATCGAGTATCATCTTGGAAAGGCTAATGTTGTCGTAGATGCGTTGAGTCGTAAGGTTGTATCAGAGTTAAGAGCAATGTTTACTCATCTCAGTTTGTATGAGGATGGCAGTTTGCTAGCGAAACTTCAGGTGAAACCTCTATGGTTGGAGCAAATCAAGGAAAAGCAATTATCGATGAAAAGTTGGGTCCTTTAATACAACAAGCTGAAAGTGGTATAATAGGAGATTTTGGTTTGAACAAGGATGATGTATTGTGTTTTCGTGGAAGGGTTTGTATGCCCAAGGATTCAAATTTGAGGCAAATGATTCTTCTAGAGGCGCATAGTAGCCCTTATGCTATGCACCCCAGAGGAAATAAGATGTATCGGGATCTCCGTGAACAGTATTAGAGGCCAAAGTTAAAATGAAAAGTTACTAATTTTGTGGGAAAGTGTTTGACTTGATAACAAGTAAAGGCGGAACATCAATTACTGTCGGGATTGTTGTAACCAGTAAAGATTCCATTATGGAAATGGGAGCGGATAATGATGGATTTTGTTAGTGGGTTACCCTTAACATCTACTAAGAAAGATTACATGCGGGTGGTAGTAGATCGATTAACGAAGACCGCTCATTTTCTACCGGTTAAATGCGGATTACCGTTGCGAAGTTGGCTAAACTGTATGTATCTGAAATTGTGAGGTTGCATGGGGTACCAGTGTCTATCATATCGGACAGGGATCCTCGGTTTACATCACGGCTTTGGAAAGCTTTGCATGAGGCTCTGGGTACAAAATTAAACTTCAGTATGGCTTTTCACCCTCAGTCAGATGGTCAGTCGGAAAGAGTAATCCAGATTTTGGAAGACATGTTAAGAGGTTGTGTGATTGATTTCAGAGGTAGTTGGGAGGATTTTCTACCGTTGGCAGAGTTTGCGTATAACAACAGTTATCAATCAAGTATTCAGATGGCACCCTATGAAGCGTTATATGGTCGTAGGTGTCGTACTCCTACTTGTTGAACTGAATTAGGGGAACGACAGTTGTTGGGTCTTGAAATGATAACTGAAAAGGAAGAAAAAGTAAAGGTAATTTGAGCACGGTTAAAGGAAGCTTCGGATAGACAAAAGTCGTATACGCGGATCTGAAACGTAAAGATATCAAGTTTGCGGTGGGAGATTAGGTCTTTTTGAAAGTTTCACTGTGGAAAAAGATTTTCAAATTCGGAAGGAAAGGCAAGTTGAGCCCTAGGTTCATTGGGCCGTATAGTGTGTTGAAGCGTGTAGGACCAGTGGCCTATCAACTTGATTTACCTCCAGAATTGAGTCAGATTCATAATGTTTTCCATGTTTCTATGCTGAGACGCTATAGATCGGATCCATCGCACATATTACCGGTAGAAGAAGTGGAATTAAGGCCAGATTTGTCTTTCAAGGAGGAACCAGTGAGAATCTTAGATCGAAATGTTAAGGTGTTAAGAAGGAAGACTGTACCGTTGGTTAAGGTTTTATGGTGTAATCACAGAGTGGAGGAAGCTACTTGGGAGCCTGAGGATGCAATTTGACAACAATATCCTCATCTCTTTTAGCCAGGTAAATTTCGAGGATGAAATTTTCTTTAAGGAGGGTAGAGTTGTAACATCCTAAAATTTGAGTATTTATATGATGCATGTTTTGGTTCTTAACCTGTGTATAATTAAAATTGTGCATGTTTAGTATAGTCTTGAGAAGACTTGAAAACTATTCAGAATTAGAATAAATTTTAGTAAGGAGTATTTAATTGAAGTGGAGCAAGTGACTTTGAGGTTTAAGTAGATTTAAGTGATAAAAACTAGCATAAGATGAGCTAGTAGCAAGGTGGTGTTGGCGCATGCATGTTTACTTGAGGAGAGAGGTTCGAATCTCCTAGCATGCATTTTGAAAGCTTTTGTTTTTGCTTTCCTTAGCAAGTGTCGGTCATGGATAAGGTTAAGGGATGAGTTGGATATCATTTTTTGGTAAGAAGACCAAAGGAAAAAGGTAAGTAAAGGTTTAAGGAAAAGAATCTCATGAATTAAGGTGATAAGGGGACATAAGGCATGGATCAAGGGCTTTGTTTTCGAAAGCTTTGAATGGCTAATTGTCCATGTACTTGGACGGTTTTTGGGGCTAGGGGTTGGCCGAAATTTTAATAGCTTTTGGTAGCTAGATGACCACTTGGCTTTTGGTCATTTTTGTGCTTTTCTCCAAAACTTTTCTCTCCAATTTCTTCTCCCTAGCCAAATGTGTCTTGTGTAATAGGTAAAGTTTTGATTTGGTTTTGGTCAATGGTTATCATCCTCCATACTTCCCCAAGTTCTTTTTCTCATTGTGCCGAAACCATACCATCCTGAAAGATTATTTTCTTTTTCTTCCTTTTGGCCGAATATACATCAACCCCAAGACCCTATCTTTGTTCATCTTCCATCCTTGGAAAATCGAACATAAACACTCTCTCTTTATTCTTTTTGTTCTTCTTTCTTCCTTTTTGGTAAAGAAGACTCAAACATCACTATTCTTTTCAAAACCTTTCTTCATGGCCGAATATTAATGGTAAAATTTTTGCCAAATCATTCTTCTTTTCTTTGTTTATTCATAGCCGAGTCTTTTCTTATACATAAGTATTCTCTTCAATCTTTTCTTTTCTTCTTTGAAGCCTTGGAAAATAGTGTGATAGTGGAGGGCCAAAACTCAAGTGTTCGTGAACGTCGTAGATCGTTGAAATTAGATTTAAAGTGTTAAAGGTAAGGGATTATTAAGGTAAACCGATTACACTATTCAAGTCTTTAGTCTTAAGATTTTCGATATATTGTTAGGACTAATGATTCTTTGTCTTTGAAGACAATCAAAATAGGGACGAAAAGGGCAGTAAATAGTGTTCGTAAGAGGGGTGGTTCCATTATTCCCCCTAAACTCAAGAGAATGACTGTTTCGGGAATTCGAGATTTTCCACCGGGTCGGGGACCCTCATCCGGTGAAAACCAATTATTCGAAGTCGCACATACCACCGAACCATTGTTTACTCGTGGTTCTGAACCTTTGATCGGAGAGAAATCGCAAATAGTGGTTGTTCGAGATTCTGAGGATAAGATCTAGATCGCTTAATATTAGAATAGTTTAATATTAAATTTTAATGTTCTAATCCTTCGTAATGTGTGTTTAGATATCGACGAGCGGGAGAGTGTAGTTCTCACCGTAATCAAGTGTGTAATCTCACACTATATCTCATGGGTTGGATGACTATACAGTAGTAAAAGTTGGATTAAAAATCGCAAAGTTGGTGAAATCGAAAATATGGTATTATCAACACTTTAGTGTTAAGATCATGAAATCAGTATTAAGATCGTGAAAATTTTGAAATCGCCCTTAATGGCTAAAACGATAATAAGTGACAATTTGGGCCATATGTGATATTTGACAAATTTGGGCCATATGTGATATTTGATAAATTTGGGCCATATGTGATATTTGACAAATTTGGGTCATATGTGATATTTGACAATTTGGGCCATATATGATATTTGACAATTTGGGTCATATGTGATATTTGACAATTTGGGCCATATGTGATATTTGAGAATTTGGGCCATATAATGGCTAAAACGATAATAAGTGACAATTTAGGCCATATGTGATATTTGACAAATTTGGGCCATATGTGATATTTGGCAAATTTGGGCCATATGTGATAATTTGATAATTGGGCCATTTATGATCATTGATAAATGGGTTATATGTGATATGTGATTTTAATGGGCCAAAATTGATAAATTATAATATGGTTTTTTCTTTACAAATATTTTATTATGCATAAACATGATTGCATGGGTTGGGATCAATGATGAAGAGAAGAAAGGCTTGATGCCAAAATTCTAGGTAAGTGACTCTGTCATGATGGTCGTTGCCCAAAATCTAGATCGGTGGTTTTACCACAATTATTTAAATGGTCGTTGCCACAAATATGAAATTGGGCTTAAAGCCTACTTTGGTGTGTTGGCGGGGTGGGTGACTAAAGCTCCCCGCAGGTGTGTTGGTTGGTACAGGGGTGTGTAGCGGATGGAAATCTAGGTTTGGTTTTGGGAATTGCTTATCATTTGCATTTTTTTATATGCTAAATTATTATATTTGAAATGGGCTTAGGCCCAAATAAATGCTTAAATGGTCTTGGCCCAGTGGAGTATGGTAAGTGAGTTACACACTGAGTTCTAAGTAACTCACCCCATTTTTTTACCCCCTCAGGTAATAACAATTGATGGAGACTTGGGTTGGAGATGACTTCGTGGGGAGGCTATACTACAAATGGTGGTTTATAAAACTTTAAGACTTCTTTAATATTTTTTATTAAGTACTATTTTTATGGCGATGTAATAAGGCCTCTTTAAGTATGGATTTTATTATGTGGATGGATTTTATTGTGTTTTAGTTTTTCCTAAGTTGGATTGGTTTAGTTTTTATAAATGTTTTTCTATAACTCTCGTATAAAATAAAGGTTTTTCTTAAATATCATTGAAACTTAGGAAATTCTTTTAAAACTTTTCGATGAAATATTTCAACTAAATAAATCCAATGTTTTTACCAATTACTACTCAATAGATCAAACGACAAATTCTTATGTTTTTAATTATGGTTTTCAATGAACTTCATTTTTTTCCGATAAAGTCATCCTCTTAATCGTTTTGGAATTTGATTTCTACTTCGTTAAATGATTTGAATGTACGTTAAATTTGTGTGGCATGCCAAAATCCGGGCTTAATGCATAGGCCGAGTTTGGGGTGTTACATGTTTTTTAAAAAATAACAAATCTAAAAAAATAAAAAACAAAATGTACCAAGCTTTCAAATAATAATGGGCAATGTTAAAACAAATAATGTGAAAGAAAAGGATTTTGAAATTGACAATAAAAAGTAATTTAAAATAAATTCATGTATAAAAATTTTAAAGTAGGTAATATATGTAAAAGTTTGAAATAAATCCAAAAAAAAGATAAAAAGAAATAATATAAAAACTTAATCAAAATAAAACTATTTAAAATAAGTAATATAAAAATAATAAAATAAAACGACTTGAAATAAATACCACATAAAATTTTGGAATAAATAAATAAAATACAAATTTGCAAAAGTGTGAAAATAAAATAAATCACTATCTGAAATAATAAATAAGCGAAGAAAATAAAAGAATAATTAATAATTAAACAATTAAATGGATAAATAAAAAGGTTGAAAAAAAAGATGAAGAATAAAATAAGAACAAACCATAGAAAATATGAACGCAAGAGGGAGAGAAATTTGAGTGAATGCTCTCAAGAATTCTTATTGTTCAAAACTCAAGTGTATTTACAATGAAGAGAGAGGCCTCTATTTATAGTTGAGCCTCCCAAATCCAACGGTACAGATCAATTACATCAACGGCTAAGATAAAAAGGTATCTACAACTTAAATCTCTAAGATTACAAAATCATATCTTCTAAGATTGCATACCATATCTTATAAGATTGCATATCCTTGAAGATTGTGTTCTCATAGACGTCAAGCTTATAGATGGACCTTCAATCTTTTAATGGGTCATTCCGATAGGGCCAAATGATATATTTTGGACTGGACTTGGACTTTGTTTTATTATTTTGGGTTTATTATTTTTTCTATGGGCCTGGGCTAAATTGGCCTATTATAGCTGCCTCTCTTTTCTCATTGTCGTGTAATTAGAATTGAGGAAAGACTATAAAAGGACCAATTTTGCCCGGTCTTGTCGAGCCTTAACTTCTTGATTCTCATCTTCTTCAAGTAGTCTCTAACCCAACTGCAACTTCAAGGATATTGAATCTATAGCTTTAATCTTATTCTACTGCAACTTCAGGGAGATAAGACCTACTCTTGTAGATTTAATCCATCCTACTGTAACTTCAGGAAAGTGAGACTAGTATCTTTGATCTTGCTTCACTGCAATATTTAGGAAGACAAAATCTACTATTTTCAGTATGCTCTGCTGCAAACTTAGGGAGGCAGGCTAATATCTTCGATCTGCTTCCTACAACTTCAGGAAGATAAGATATGCTGTCTTCAGTCTGCTCCTCTGCAAACTCAGAGAGGCAGGCTAATATCTTCGCTCTGCTTCCTGCAATTTTAGGAAGACAAGATCTACTGTCTTCAGTCTGCTCCGCTGTAAACTCAGTGAGGCAAGCTAATATCTTCGATCTACTTCCTGTAACTTTAGGAAGATAAGATCTGCTGTCTTCAGTTTGCTCCGTTGCAACTTCAGGGAGGTAATGCTGACAATTCGATCTGCTTCCTGCAACTTCAGAAATGCCAAATCTACTATCTTCAATCTACTCCACTGCAAACATAGGGAGATAAGATCTGATGTCTTCGATCTGCTTCCTGCAACTTCAAGAATGCCAAATCTGCTATCTTCAATCTGCTCCACTACAAACTTAGGGAGACAAGATCTGATGTCTTCGATCTGCTTCCTGTAACTTCAGGAATGCCAGATCTGCTATCTTCAATCTACTCCACTGCAAACTCAGGAAGACAATATCTAATGTCTTTGATCTGCTTCTTGCAACTTCAGGAATGCCAGATCTGCTATCTTCAATCTGCTCCACTGCAAACTCAGGGGGACAAGATCTAATGTCTTTGATCTGCTTCCTACAACTTCAGGAATGCCAGATCTGCTATCTTTAATCTACTCCACTACAAACTTAGGGAGACAAGACTTGATGTCTTTGATCTTCTTCCTACAACTTCAGGAATGCCAGATCTGCTATCTTCAATCTGCTCCACTGCAAACTCAGGGAGACAAGATCTGATGTCTTCGATCTGCTTCCTACAACTTCAGGAACGCCAAATCTGCTATCTTCAATCTGATCCACTGCAAACTTAAGGAGACAAGATCTACAATCTTTGATCTATTTCCACTGCTGGTCAGGGAGATAGGACTGGTGAATTTACCGATGTTGCTACACCGTCCTCTAGGGGACATATCCTGTAGACTCGGTTTTATATGCTTATGCCTAATAATTAGGATGCCTTGATCAAAATGAGTCAAATGCTCCTATTTAGACATGCTATGATATATGAATGCAAAAATGCTATGAGAATGATTCCTATTTCAAGTGTCATTACTCATTTATTCGTCAAGGTTTCATCTTCATTCCTCACAAAGCATCAATCATATTCTGCTCAAATAATTTACCCCATGGTAATTCTGAGTCCACTCCATTTAAACCTTGAGACATAAAGTTTGTACCTCCCACTGCAACTTCAGGGGAATAACATTTGGTTTTTTCCATCCAATCTGTTACCACTCAGAGGTATAGAATTTGTATCATTTTTAATTAATTTGATCTGTTACACCATTCTCTAGGTGTAATGACCAGATGTATGTGCTTGAAATTTGCATGAATGCAGGGTATCATTTTTCTTTTCCTGAGAATGATCCCCTTTTACACTTGGGTTGACATTGCTCATCATTTTTTGAGATGGTATCACCAACGAAATGTCTTATCCAATAAAAATCCGAAGAGATAATCATCTTTCAATGTTTCCAATCCTTAGGCTTGGTAAGTTATAAATAATAGTCCTGTTTTAGATTCTCATATTATTTAGAAGCTTCTAGAGTAATATGCGAAACTCCTTTTATGAAAGTATTATTAGTCCATTAATCGTTATTTCAATATAAAATGCTTGAAAAAGATCATAATAATGGACGTGAAAGAAATTAATCAGGAGCATAACTCGAAACAAATAAGTTAATCAAAGATAACCAAAGCAATGAAAGAAAATTGATTGAGGTGTATCTTGAAAAGAATAAAGTAAGCAAAGATAGCCAAGGCTATAGAAGAAAATTGATTGGGGTGAATCTTTGAAAAGAAAAAAAAATCAAAGATAGAAAATTTAAAATGGGTAAGATAGAAGCTAGGTGCCCTAGATATCATAGCCTGAGCGTCTCTGTACAAACTTCTTGAGGACCATTTTGAGCTCAATACGTGTTTAGGGGATCCGGAGTACTTTTTCAATGCCCCAAGACGTAGCATACTTCCTTATTGTTAATTCAGGCATAGCAAGACTACCACATGCCCTATCTTTGATCAAAATTTGAGCCGCCCTTTTTGTGTTTTCACCTTGGCCTCTCCTCTTTTTTTTTTTTTTTGAACGAATTTGAGCTCAAAGCGGCCTTTGCAGGTTTTCACCTTAGCCTTTTCCTTTTCAAGTAAAATACTTCTTGACTGCACTTGAATTCACCGGATTGGGCAAGTCTTTGGCATCCATCTCAGTCAATATCAATGATTCCTCAGAATAGGCCTTCTTTACAACATAAGGTCCTTCCCAATTTGGCATCTAGTTTCCTCTTAAATCCTTTTGTATAAGAAAGATCTTCCTCAATTCTAGGTCCCCATCATGAGATTCCCTTGGGTGTTCCATTTTTGACATAAATCAACATCATCCATTTTGGTATTTTTTACTATGATGAATACTTTCAAACCCTTTTCTTCAGCCAAGTTCACTAGAGACATTCTACTTCATCCAATTCTTGACTCAATCAAAGCTTGGGGCAAAGGAATCTCGATTTTCATGGACAAAACCACTTCTATTCCATATACCAGTGGGAAAAGTGTTGCCCCAACGAAAGTCCTGGTCGACATTTGATAAGCATAAAGAGTAAATGATAGCTTCTTATGCCAATGTTTACAAGTCTTTGGTCACCTTTCATTTTTTTTGACAACCTTTACTGCACTGTGATATGCTTCCTGATCTTTAAGCAAACTATAATATTTGACATTGTACAATTATGCATTATTAAACATGATCTTTTCTGGCATTCTTTGCCGGCATCTGATCCTTTTTTTTAGTTAATTTTGATTTTGATGACTGTCAACTTTGCAATATTGGCATATGAAGCTACTTCTACCCTCTTAGTGAAGTAAACAATGACCACGACGATGAATCGAAAAAAGCTTTTGACGAGGTTGGCCCCATCACATCCATGCCCTACATATGGAAAATTTGTGAAGAAAATGGAAGAGTCACATGAATCTCATTTTCTTTAATTCAATATTTGTGGTATAACTGATGCAATCCCCTTCCATGGTAGACTAACAGTTCCCGATCCTCATGTTTAGCCCACGTCTTTTTAGCCTAAGCATAAGCATGTCCTCTTTTCTAGGCTTATAATGTCCAATGACCCTTTGTAGAGTAGGGTCTGTTTTTCATCTTGTTTTACCTTTCTTAACAAATCAGAAAATAGGTTACAATCTCTGTCATCTTCAAAGTCCTGAGATCCTTCTAAACACATATCTTACTTGAAAGGAAACTCTGAGTCAGTAGTAGCATTGCTTACATCATTAATATCTAGAGACCTACTGTAGGTTCAAAGGAAGATTTCAAAGAATAAATGATTGAAAGAATGATCATTTGTATGGTCATAAATGGAGAATGAAAGAATACTTGAAAGAAACAAAAGAATGTACAATATGAAATATAAAGAATGAAAAAATATTTGCTTAAAAAAATACATTTTATTGAAATAAAAATTTTGGACATAAGCCTATTTCACAAAAGGATTCTTATTGTCTCTAGGCTTAAGGCAACAAGCACGTTTTGAATATTACTTTATATCAGCTTTAAAAATATAGGGATCTCTTTCACAGTCCCATTATTCAAAACACTCCCAAGTATGCAAGGGCGTGGAAACTTCATTTCTGATTCCCTCTTCGCTTTTGACTTCTTTAAGGAGTCACAACATCCTTATCTCCTTCTTTAATTATCGAATTTACTACCCTGTTAAAGTCATCAGGTTTTGATGAATTGTCGAACTCCACAATTCCTATTTTAATGAACCTTTCGACCAACTTTTTAAACGTAGTACAGTTTTTAATTGAGTGACCGTTATCCCCGCATGGTAGTCACATTGAGCGTTCGAGTCATACCATTTAGGGTATGGGGCTATAACAACTTTTGATAAATAGGGACACCACATGCGCGTCAAATAAACTTTGATATAGATCTTTATATGTCATTGGGATTGGCGTAAATTGGAGCTTTTCTGAATTTTGCCTTGCGCCTGATTCTTGTCTTGTCGACCCTTGTTGCCCAGCCGTAATTACTTTTGGCTGGCTAACAGTGATTGCCTTCGAGTACCCTTTGTTGTATGTACTTGTATTATTCACCTCATTGTCCTTTTTCCTAGGAGCAAACCTTTTAATGGTTTCCCCTACTTCAATCTTTCCACCTCTTATGGCATTTTCAATCATTTCCCCTGCCATCACTATATCTGCAAAGATTTTGGTAGTACTTGCTATCATATGAGTGATGAATGGAGCTTTCAAGGTATTGATAAAGAGCATTGTGGTTTCCTTTCTTAAGAGTGGTGGTTGAACTTGCATGGCAACCTCCCTCCATCTTTGCGCATACTACTGAAGCTTTCATTTGACTTCTTTTCCATATTCTGCAACATGAATCTGTCAGGCATCATGTCTATGACATGATTGTATTACTTCATGAAGGCTTGGGCTAGGTCTCTCCAAGAGTTAATCTTAGCACAGCTAAGTTGATTTTACCACATGGACGCTGCCCCCACCAAACTATCTTGGAAATAATGAATCGAGAGTTGATCATTGTTAACATAGCCAATCATCCGTCTACAAAACATAGTGATGTGGGCTTCAGGGCAGCTAGTCCCATTGTATTTCTTAAATTCTGGCATTTTGAACTTATGAGGAAGCACCAAGTTTGGAACCAAGCTCAGGTCCTTATCATCAACTCGATGATGATTATTAGCATTTTCTAAATCCTTGAACTTCTCTTCCAACCATCTACAACGATCTTCCAACTGCCTTGAAAATTCAATTCTTATCCCCTCTTTTCTGCTATATCTAAGTCAGGGATAACAGGATTAGCAGGGTATCTCCTGGGTTGGATCCTGTGCCAACTTGGAAATTCATGGGCACTCCAGCGTCATTTTGCCCTTGTTGAGGCTTAATCGTGACAGATGGCCTTTGGGGATATTCCTCCGGTTGTGTTTGCACATGCGGTTGTGTAACATCCCGAAATTGGGCCTAGGAGAATTGAGCCCAATGGGCCTTAGGTGTAGTAGCGTTTAAATTTTTAGAGAATAGAGATCGGCTTAAATGCAAGTTAGACCTATTGGATAAGTGATTTTGGAAGGTTAGAGGGCTTCTATGAAGTCCGGGATCAAATATTGGCTTTGGGGAAATTTTGGTTTTAGGTGAAAAACCACGGAAGTTGGCGAGATAGGCCTTAAGAATAAAATATGGAGGAAAATGACACAAGTGGAGTGTGTGGTGTAGTGGCAAAGTGACGCCACATAAGAGGCAAGGGAGTGATGCCACAAGGAAGGAAGGAGGTCCAAGGTTCAAGTCTTGGCTTTTGCATTTTGGTTTCTTTTTGCTTGGACCTTAGAATTTGGCCCATAGTTTATATTTAGTTGCATGGTTTAGGACACAAGAGGAGCTTGTGGCCAAGTGGTTAGCTACGTGGATTATGTTGCAAAGGAGCCTGGTTTGAATCTCGTGAGAAGCAAAGGAGTATTTATTTTATGGATTGACGGCAAGAGTTTGATTGAATTTAAACTCTCGACGAAGGGATCCCACATCGGAAAGACACAAAGAAGGAAGGTGAAGAGCTAGCTATATAAGGAGCATCCTAGGAGGAGAGTAAACACATCTTGAGGCGTTTGGGCACAAGAGTGGTAGAGGAGCGGATTAGCACCAGAGTCCTATCGGTGTGTAACTCTCTACTCTAGTTGTAGAGCAAGAATGCCGAAATGCTTGATTACGGCATTAGTAGCCACGAAGCGCATGCGCGCATGTGGGGCTTCACGCGATAGTTGAGGCCATCATGAGTATTCTCGTGGGTTGAAATTGCTTGGGCCTCGATGGGCGAAGTGGGCCCAATGGGCTGTGGGCCCATATGAGTAAATTGCATGATTGGTTAGTATATGTTGAACTAGACTAGGTGGAACTTATATACGTGGCTAGATTTGTGCTAGGTGGGCCACACGAGCGTGTGGGCCCAGATGGGCCAAAATCGGGTTTTAGGCCCAATCGTCCGAATCTGACGACAGGAGATGGTAATGAGTCGCTAGTGGCGGCATTAGGCCTTCGGAAAGGCCATTACATGTGTGAATTTACGGAAATACCCTTGGTGGGTAAATTACGAAAATGCCCTTGGTAGGTAAAATTACGGTTATACCCTTAGAGGTTGATTAGCATGATTATGTTGTTTAGTTTTGGCCGATTGTAGGATTAAGGCTGTTGAGGTGATCAAACGATTTTGACCGGTTCTTAGGATTAACATCTTCGATATATCAGGTGTGTAACTAACACACTTCTATTTTAGTAATATGATTAATAACCTGTGTGATGATTAATGAGACAGTGATGATTGATGTGATACCCTAATGGGTATGATTCTGGACTCGGGTAAGTCAGTATTATTATTATGTGTTTACTGATGATCTATATGATACCATGGTTGTGGATATATGTGACATGGGGTATGAGACTAGACATATTAGCATGATATGCATGATTATATGATATGCATGATTACATGAGTGTGGTATGTTGATGGGTGATACGAGTGGAGGGAGCAGTGATATTTTGTGCTGACGAGCACCAGTGCTTTGGTAGCACACTTTGTGACTTTGGGTCACCAGAGGTTTGGCACCTCATTGCGACTTGTCCCTGTGGTTTAACCACCGTGGGTTGGCCCCACTTGAGATATGGGATCGTCTGCTAGTGATTTGGTATCACACGATGGGTTGGCCCCATCATCAGATTTGTGACTTCGGTCACCAGTGCTTTGGTAGCACATTTGTGTCTTTGGGACACCAAATGGTTTGGCACCACATTGACGGATATTGTGTCTTTGGGACACCAGTGTTTTGGTAACACATTGTGACTATATGTCACCGGTGGTTTGGCACCACCGGTGGTTTGGTACCACACGGGTAGAAAAGGCGATATGGATGGTTAGGATCGGGTTGCATTAATTATGTTGCTTTGTATGATGTGTGTTAGCATGTTGTTTTGGGAGCGGGATTTACACATCGAGTCACTCGACTCACCCTCTCCTTTGACATTTCAGTGACTCGAGACGCGGACATGGAGCCGGATGGACTCGGGTGCACATGCCATGCTTTAATAAAGGACTATTGAATTTGGGTACTTTAGCTTATTTACTTTATTTGGGTTTTATATTGGATTTGTAAAAGGCCTTTAATTTATGTTTTGGTGATGTTTATGTTTTAATTAGATTTTTAATATGCCTTAACAAAACAAGTTGGTATGAATTTTACTAAAACTTGGAAAGATAATGATTTCAAAATGATAACGCAATATGTTTTTAAAACCATACCATCGGGTATCACACTACGCCTTTATAGTAAGCAAATTCAATTGATTTTCAAATCAAATTTGTATTACTCCTAAGTCTAATAAGGTTTTAAGTAACACTAAGAAACTATTAAGGTTTAAATGGTTTAAACTCCTTTAGCCACACCGTCTGGTTAAGATTTCAAAAATCTCCGGGTTTCACATACTCCATCTGATTTCAAACAAGTCTACTCAAATTGTCTCCCAAAATACACCGTGTTTCCACTCGGCTTTTAACGAAAAATTTAACCTCTCATAAACATGTTTTCCCGTAACATACCAGATTCGGACGTGGTGTCTTGTCCGGGTTTGGGGTGTTACAGGTTGGGTGAAACCCCGAGGAAAGTCCTCATTATCTTCAGCATTAACTATGGGACCTTTTCCATTGTCCATTGCCCCATTCAGCATCTGGGCCATTTGAGTCATCATGTTCCTTTGAGCTTCTAACATTTGGTCTCTCATTTCTTGTTGGAGCTTTGCCAATTGCTCTTGCATCTGGTCTTGCATGTCTCTCTGGAATTGTTCAAGTATTTGACCCGTTTTCTTTGTCTTAGCACATGTACCGTATTGATGTTCAATTTTTAGATTTTTCTCTTCTCTCTATCTCTCTTTCTGTGATAATTTCAACTAATTAGGCTCTCTCTATGGACTTAAATGCATATGATGTGATGTAATGCAAATGCATGAAATGCAATGCAAAGGAATGAAATGGAAAAAGAGGCGTTGATTGTGAATTCAATTTCATTAGAAAAAATTTACTAGAAAATAAATTTCTTTACACAAAACGGATTACATATGCGGCTTTGTCCTCATAGTCCAGGTGAAGACATCAATCCTTTTCTTCGTATCCGGATGTTATGGTCGTGTCCCATGAACTTTCCCAATAGATGCCTTTTCTAGCTCCTTGTTACTTGATCCAGGCCGTGACTCTTCACTCACTTATTTTCATAAAGCTTGTTAGCTTCTTCAAGAAAGCCAAGACGCTGTGATTCTCAAATAGTCTTTGTCAGCTTGAATCCTTGGGCAATAAAACCTTGTATTCTTTCATGGACTATCAGTCTTCTCTCTTCGTGTTTACTTGGACCATATTCGGATGACCGTATTATAATCCACTTTATCAAGAAATCTATTTTCTCATGACAAACTCTTCTATTTAGCAATCGAATTTGAATCAACACCTCTTTTCTATGATGTGAATGCGATGCAATCAAAACAAAAGAGAACACATTAGCACGAAAGAAATAAATAACAGAATAGGGCACCTATCTGGGTGACCACTAGGGTTTGAAATAGTTCTACCTAGGGTAAGCCATTAGAATTTCTACATGAGGTTTAGCTCTAAAGTTGAGGTACCCGAACCAATAGATTCCTTGATCCTCACCCATTATAGGATCATACGGACCGAGTTTAGTTCAGGGGAATACATTTCCCTCTGGCTATGCGGAGGTGAAAACCTCACGAAGACATAGGTACGGATGTATCCCGGAAGCAGTCCACTAGACTATGCGGAGGTGAAAACCTCACGAACGCATAGTTTCTCATTCCTACTTAAGGGTGTGACCACAATAGTCATGCAATGCAATGTGTGCAAGAATAATAATTGTAACACCCCAAACCCGGTCTATGCATTGAGACTAGATTTGGTTTGTTACATGAATCGAGCTATCTTAAAATCTTCAATAAGTTGAAAATTATAATATTATTTTTAATTACGGGGTTTAATAAAAATCAGAAGAGTATTTTAATTTGATGAATATTAGAAAACATTAGTTGAAAAACATTATTAACATTGTATTATCAAAACCCTTAGGTAATTTGTTTAAGAGTTAACAATAATAAAATATTTATAAAGGAATTTCATATATTTGAAAACCCAAATTTATTTTAATAAAACATCATATAATCATGGCCCATATTTAAAAGTCCAAAATATAGTTTAAAACCAAACACACATAAAAATCCATAAATTATTTATAGAGGCCCTTATTACATTAACCCAAAATAGTAAAATACTTATTTAAAAAGTTCAGAGTTTAATAAAAAGTGAGGGTCTTTTCTGGCAATTTGGCCAAAATTATAGATAGTGGATGAATGAAAGTCAAGTATGCCCTTGTAATATATATGTTTTCTTTTATTAAGTGAAAGGGCATTTTAGTAAATGGAATAATAATATGTTATAATTAAACAAACAAAGAAAGATGATGGTATCATCCTCTCTTGTCGAAAATCAAAGAAAGAAAAAAAAAGGAAACAAAGCTAAAGTTCGGCTAGCTTTTGGCTTGATTAGGTAAGATTTTTACTTCGATTTTTGATAATTTCTACGTTTCTGCAATCATTGCTTTGAGAGCTACAAAACCCATGTCTTGATTTTGTGTTTTGATTATGTATGTGAAATAAGCCATTGATGATTTTACAAGCTTTGTGATGTTTGAGGATGATATATGAAAGATTTGAGCAAGATGAACATGTTATGTTCTTGAAGTTTTGATGAATTTAGCTAAATAGGGCTAAATTGTGAAAATGGTAAATTAAAGAACTAAATAGAAAATTTGATAAAATATTTGGGCTTATATAGTCCCTGGAGAGGTTTGGCCAAGCATGTGTGTGTGTGGATTTTGTGAATTTGATGTTTTGTGAAAAATGGACTAAATTGTTAAAGTGTGCAAATATGAGGGTTAATTTCCAAATAGCCCTAAATGTGTGTCTATGGATTTAATTGAATGGAATGGTGAATAAAAGGGTTAATTCTAAATATGTTTAGATCAAGAACCGAGGAAAACGGATTTAGATCGCGGGAAAGCAAAAATAACCGAGTAGTCGTTTCCATTCGATAAACCAAATTCGAGGTAAGTCACAATGCAAATAAACTTATCTGTATTGAATTGAATATATGTATTCGTATGTCTATCGATGAAAATGAATGAATATAAGATGCTAAGTGCGTGAATTTGAAATAAGTTTGATATAGTGATAAAGTCGAGAAGTCTCGTACGAACCTAGGAATAGATAGGATTAGCTATGTCATGACATAGGTATCTTTTACATTTTATCATGTAAGACCACGTCCGGATGTTGGCGTTGATTTGAAATTTGTGTAAGACCTAAATGCGGGACGTAGGCATCGATATGAATTATATGTAAAAGACCTAAATGCGGGACGTAGGCATCGATATAAGCTTTATGAGTAAGACCATGTGCGGGACATCGTCATCATATTGACTCGTGTAAAACCACGTGCGGGGCGTTGGCATCGTTATGATCGTAAGTGTAAGACCACATGCAGGGACAAATGGCATCGATATCTGAGTGCATGTAAGACCTAAATGCGGGACGTTGGCATTGTACTACTATTCCAAGCTTTCCAAGTATCCTACTAGGTTCCTAAGGGTTCAACGGGCAAGTTTATAATACAAATGGTATATCCGAGCTATGATCAATAAGTGAGTGATTATCTGTTTACGTTTAATGCACATTAAGTGTGTATAAAAGGTAAGTACCTATATGACTTTGATATGAAGAAGAGTATGATTAAAAATGAGAATGTGAATCTTAAAATGTTGAATGTGGCAAATGTGGCCATAAGTTTATGAACCAAGTTATATATGTGATAGTTGCTAAGTGATCGATATATATATGTGCCAATGTGTTTATTTGTATATGACTTACTAAGCTTTTGGAAAGCTTACTCTGTTTGTGTGTTTTCTCTGTTTTATATGTCGTCGAAACTACTAAAGGCTCGAGATTGTCAAGGATCATCATCACACTACTAAACTTATTTTGGTACCCTTTTGAAAATGTATATGGCTAATTATGGCATGTATAGGCTAGATAGGTGTATATGTTTATGAAGTGAGCATGGCTTTGAATGAATGATTTATGAAGCATATATATTTAGTATGTTTTGATGCATATGAAATGGTTTAAGTTTTGGTTAAGCAAATGGATGATACATGTTTGAAATGATGTAGGATTTCATTTGTAAATTGGTATGAATGGAATTGGTATTAATGTATGGATGAAGTGAACCATTTGATATGTTTTGGTTTCCATATATGCATATTATGTTTTAGTATGTATTGCTTGTAGGTGAGACCCAAAATGGGTGGCATATTGGCCTTGTAAAATGGCCTATAATGTCACACGGTTGAGGCACACAGGCGTGCCTGAGACCGTTGGTAAATTGGCAGAATGTAGTTTAAATTACACACGGCCTCGACACGGGTGTGCTTGGTGGCCGTATGAGAAATGGCAGTATGTGATCTAGTAGTACACGGCCTTAGCACACTGGCGTGCTTGGTGACCGTGTTGATTTTGGCAGTATACTACCATGGGAAGGACACACGGGAGTGTCCAGTAATCGTGGGTGAGGCACGGCCTACCCCCACGGACGTGTGTCTGCTATATGTTAGAAAAGTTTTAAATTTCTATAAAATTACCTATGTGTTTCGATTTAGTCCCGACTCAGTTTATAAGTATGCTTAAGGTCTCGATGACCTACCTAAGGGACATTATGATTGATATTGATGAATGGTTGTACGATTAATTATGTAAATGTTTCTGATCTGTCTGGTAACGCCTTTAACCCTAATCCTATAGTCGGACACGGGATAGGGGTGTTACAGGTATTTTCCCTACCTCAAATGGCATCCCAAATGATTCCCAAACCAAACTCAAAGCTCCCGCAAAGTCCTCATTCGGCTACAACGCACCAACTTTGAATTTCCTTGATTCTCTCCACGATTTGCTCCTACAATCTCTCTATGACCAATTCAAACACCTCATCAGTAGTGTTTCAGTCCAACTCTTCCACCTTCCCAGCTCAAGCAGTAAAATAAACTTTGTAATGCTTATCCCAGGATTTGAACCTCAGACCTCACAGTTACTCAACACGCCACTCGCCACTAGGCCACAAGCTCTTCTTGTGTCACATTTTAACTTCAATTAATTAAGAGGTCTAAAGGCCAAAGTCCAGGTTCCTTTAAAAGAAAAACCAAAATAAATTGCAAGAGCCAAGACTTGAACCCAGGCTCCCTTGCAACCTTAATGACGCCACAACCACTAGACCACATGCTTCCTTGTGTCATTTTTAACACAATAATTTAAAAGGCCTACATTCAAGCATCCAGGGTTTTATCCACTTAAAACCAAAATTTTTGCTAAAGCCCAGGTTTGAACCCAGGACTTCTCCAATACTTCTCAAGACCCTTAACCACTAAAGCAAACATACTTTTGTGTTATTCACTTGCATAGCTAAATTCTAATCTCTTCGATACACGAAGCCCATTTCTTTTAGACCCAAAAGTCGGGGCGTTACAAAATATGATGTATATAAATGGCCTTGTATTTTGGCATGTTTTTCATGGATGTTGTGATGGTTGTATGGTTGTTCATTTAGCTAGTTGTCAATTGGTATGATTTGAGGTTTAAAATAGATGATAAGATTATGAGAGAAATGTATAGAGAAGATAGGTGAAATTGTTGGTAATGGCATATTGTTTTAGTATGTTTTGGATTATGATTTGAATAGTTAAATGGTATGAAATTGAGTATTGAATTTAGTTTAAAAGAATATGGTATGATTATGTATTGGTTGATGAACTTTTGGTTGCATATTTGTGTCTTAAAATGATGCCATTTAAGCTTGTGTAGGTATGTGCAAAAAGGGTGGCAAATTGGCTTTACAAATGGCCTATTTTTTTCCACACGGGTAGAGACACAGGTGTGTGTCTTATTCGTGTACGACACACAGTTATGCTACACGGCCGTGTGTCCCCTAGTGTTGATATTGAGTGAAGTCAGTATGCTCGACACGGTCTCACACACGGGCGTGTGACTAGCCGTGTGATATAAGTCAGTATACCCCCTAAATGGCACATGGCCTAGCACATGGGCGTGTGTGGCCATTTCGTATAGCATATGGGCTAGACACACAGGCGTGTGGTTGGCCGTGTGACCCAAGTTAGTATACTCTTCAGATTTCACACGGCATGGCACATGGGCGTATCCTCAGCCGTGTGTTGCAAGTTAATATGTATGCCATGTTTTCATACGGCCTAAGACACGGGTGTGTCTACTAGCCATGTAAGGCCCACGGCTTGTTCACACGGGCGTGTGACCCTTATATGTTTGAAATTTTTCTAAGTTTCTAAATTTTTTATAAGTTATCTGTTTAGTCACGAACCACTTCTAAAGCATATTTAAGGCCTCGTAGGCCCGTATAAGGGACATAGTGAATATGATTAAATGGTGTTTGAGAATGAACGCTTAAATGTATAAGTTATGTTTGATAAATAATGTGTATTGATCGGTAATACCTTGAAACCCTATTTTGATTGTGAATACGGGTGACGGGTGTTGCAATATGATTGAGGTAAATAAGATTTGGATCTAGAATGGGGGAAAATAAAGTATCGGATTAGTCGACCTAATTCATCATTACAGTAAATGAGGTAAGTTCGTATGTTATAAATTCATTTCAAATGCATTTTATTTGCTTCGATATAGCATGAATTGTGTTTATGTGATTACGTACGAGTTCAGAAATTATTTGATGAAGATTTGACAGCTGAAATCCCGATTGAACCTTAGGAATAGTTTAGGATGCTAGTGACATTTCATTAGCTATACTTGAGTTGGCTCCGGGCCATGATTTAGCACTATGTGTACGAGATAAACCGATTTGGCTTCGGGCCATGCATATCAGCTGATTTGGCTTTAGGCCATGATATCAGAATTTTGGATAAGTTACCTGGATTTGGCTATGGGCCATGGTATAGGTACTTATTGAGCGAGACCTTAAGTATCCGACTTCTATTTTGAATGGTTCTAGAAACACGGAAATCTACACATTTTTACATACCCTTTTTAACTTAAAATCATACAGTTTCGATAAAATTCTTGTCGAAAAATAATTAATTTTTATAAAATAATTAAAGTTCACTTAAAATATGAACATGTTGAACTTTAGTTAATTTATAATTAATTTTGATAAATTTTAGTTATTTTTGACAAATTTGCACAAAGGGCAAAAAATGGCTCGACAGACACTACTAGAAGCACAAAATCGAGAAGCAATTTGAAGTATCGAGGCAAACTAAATTTCAGCCTACAACTGTCCAAAATTATATGTATTAATTCATAATATAATTAATTTTAATTTATATCCAATTTAATTTGGGTTAATAAATTATTATTAATTAATTATGAAAAAGTGCTCCAGTTGAACTGAACCGAGTGAACCGAACCGACCAAGAAATGGACAGCCCAAAAACTGTCCCAAGAGCTTACCCAAATCAGCTTATTAGCTTATTATTTAAGCTTTCAAAGAAGCCCTTGAAGACTTGTTCAAGTTGCATTCAAACCCCTCCACAATTGGTGGCTTTGTAGATATGCCCCAAGCCAAATTTAGCAAAGTTGAAACCATCATCCTTGCCACATGTGTGGCTGGCCAAGGGATGGCTCTTTGGCAGCTATTTTTAGCTAATTTTAGCAGCCATCTTCAGCTATAAACCCCCCATTGGCTGATCATTCAACACACCTCAAGCATTCACATCTTTTCTCTCTTCTCTCCACTTTCTCTCTTCTTTTCCATTCCAAATTCCCTTACTCTCTTTTTGATTTCTGCTCTTAGAAAAGAGGAATTCATCAGCCATTTGGAGCAGAAATTAAGAGTTCATGGTAGCCTTGGTTGACAAGGACAACGGAAAAGGAAGAATGGAGCAAACTAGTCAAGCCACAGAAAACATCGGATTTGATTCTTGTTCCCTATCTCATTAATTTTTGTTGTTATGATGAACATATCTATGAATATTTATGTTTTTAGAATGGTTAATTTAATCAATTTAGCTTGAATTTAATTCGTGTTAGGTTGATTGCATTTCAATTGCTAAAATTGTTAAAATTGTACTGAGGTTGTTATAGGCCTCGGTAAGATACTTGATTTAGTAAAATTATGACTATGTTATTCTTGCATTACAATTGTAAGGTAGCTAATGAATTAATTATTTAAACGGAATGAAATTGTAATTAATGGACACAGTACTTAATCAGTGCATGTTTAATCATCTAAGGTAGCTGAGGGTTAAATTAGCAACGGCATTTGACGATACATTTGCCTTGCATAACTTGCAAGATTTTTTGATTAAACTGTTTCAAGGTAAGGATACTTTGTTACCTCACATAGTCTTTTATGTGCTTATTAAATCAAGTTAATTGTTTGAATTGACATAGGGATATGTTTAAGAGATTATTTCTATTTAACAAGTATGTATGTGCAATAACATATTTTCCTATTAAGATTTATTTAATGGGTTGAATTGACATAGGGATATAGTCAAGAAATGAATGGATTTTCATAGGTGAGTATGTTCATAAGTTAGCAAATTACCGAGTTGTCGTGAATTTATTTGTAACAATATAAACATGAGTTTAATAAGTCCAAGTTAAGAAATGTAATTAATCTAACACAAATATGTCATCTTGATTAAAATTGTATTTTGAGATCGTGCATTTGAGATTTATTTATTTAGTTCACTTAGTTTAAAATCTTAGTTTTTAATCACCCTCTTCAAACAAAATATTTTTCTTCACCAAAGTGGTTTAAATAGCATTCATAAATAATTCTTTTACAGTCCCTGCGGGTACGATAACTCGACATTTACTTGTCACTTTATTACTTATTGCGATTGTGTACACTTGCACATTTTCATCGCTCCTGGTTCAACGGGTAACAAAAAATGTGGTTGATTATGAGATTGGTACGAGATGGTATAGGTACGTACGTAAATGAATTGAGTATTGAAAACTATGAAATTGATGAGTTTCTTGGTAAGCTATATGAATGATCATATGATGGCTTGAGATTTAATAGATATGTTGCACATTGTTTTCTATTGTATAAATGATTTATAAATGATGATAATTACTCAATGTTAACATAAGAGCTTATTAAGCTATATAGCTTACTTTGTATATTTTTCCATGTTTTATAGTGATTTTAAAACTAGCTCAGATTCGGGGATCGTCAGAGATCGCTTCACACTATCCACCTATATCTTGGTATCAATGAACTTTGGTAATTTGAGTATATGGCATGTATAGGAACTTTGAGTCATGTTAGTTATATTTTGGTAATGACTTTGGCCAAATGAATTGGCTTGTAAATGCTTATATTTTGATTTGTATATATATCCATGGGTAATGGCTTAATTTTGGTATATTTGGTATGTTTGAATTATGTGCATATATATATATGCTTATATCTTATGCTTATGTAGTTGGTTAAAATGAATGATGATAATAAGTACCATGAATGGTAAGTTAATGATTTGAGGAATTGGTAACATGCTTATGAATGTAAATGTTTTGAGTTGTAAATATAGCCATGAGAGTTGGCTTAATTTGGTGAATTTTGGTTATGTACATATATGTGAATATATGCTTGATATTAGATGTGAATTATGTTTGTGAATTGGTTCAAAATGATGTATGATTGGTAATAGTATAATTAGTTGTATTGCTATGTTTTGATGGAGTAAGGTTTGAGGTTATAAGCATGTTGAATATTGGTATTGAAAATGGTATGGATTAGTCTTGATTGTGGCTAAATTGGATGTTGTTTATGTTATGATTTGGTACCATTTGAGCTTGTTTAGGTATGTGCAAAATGGGTAGCAAAATGGCTTCGTAAATAGCCTATTTTGGTCCACACGGACAGAGAAACGGGTGTGTGTCTCAGCCTGGTGTGACTCACGGTCAAGTTACACAGCCGTGTGTCCCTTGGTGTTTAAATGGAAATGAAGTCAGTATGCTCCACTCGGTCTCACACACTGTCGTGTGATCGGTCATGTGGTACAAGTCAGTATACCCCCAAATTGGCACACGGTCTAGCACACGGGCGTGTGACTTGGCCGTGGTGCATAAGTCAGTATACCCTATAGGTTTGGCATGAACTAACACACGGCCTGGCACACAGGCGTGTGTGGCCACTTCGTAGGGCACACTAGCTAGACACACGGGCATGTGGTTGGCCGTGTGACCCAAGTCAGTATGTACCCCCTATTTTCACAAGGCCTATGACACGGGCGTGTCTGGTGGACATGTGAGACACAGGGCCTGGTCATACGGGCATGTGTCCCTTGTTTGAAAACAAATTACTAAGTATTGAAAAATTTCCTGAGTTATCAGTTTAGTTCCAAATCAATCCCAAAGCATGTTTAAGGCCTCGTAGGCTCTTAATAAGGACAAATTGATTGAGATTAAATAATGAATTTTTAAATTGAACAATTGTATGTTAAATAGTTGTATAATTGTTTCTTAAGTCCGGTAATGCTCCGTAACCCTATTTCGGCATTGAATACAGGTGAGGGGTGTTACAGCCTACGCATTCGCACTCGTAAAAAGCGTCGTCCCCAGATGTTATTATCGGTACATTTTCTCTTTACGGCACTAATGTTATTGCATTGATTGATCCTAGATCGACTCATTCGTATATATGTATGAGTTTGGTGTCTAATAAGAGTTTGCCTATTGAGTCTACTGAGTTTGTGATTAAAGTATCGAACCCCTTAGATAAGTATGTGTTACTTGACAAAATATACAAAAATTATCCTTTAATGACCCAAGGTTCCTATTTTCTGGCAGACTTGATGCTTTTACCATTTGATGAGTTCGATGTGATATTGGGTATGGATTGGTTGACTTTACATTATGCTGTTATGAACTGTAGAAGAAAGATTATATAGTTAAAATGTTAGAATAATAAAATTCTTCGGATTGATTCTGATGAGTCGAGTGGGTTGCCTATAGTGATTCCGTCGATGTCGGCTCAGAAACATGTAAGAAAAGGTTGCAATGCATATCTAGCATATGGTTTAGATACCAAAGTATTTGAAAAGAAGATCGAATCAGTGCCTGTAGTTTGTGAATATCCAAATGTATTTCCAGAAGAATTTCCTGGGTTACCACCAGTCAGAGAGGTTGAGTTTGCTATTAAGTTAGTACTGGTAACTTCACGAATATCTATAACTCCGTATAGAATGGCTTCAATAGAGTTGAAAGAGTTGAAAGCTCAGTTGCAAGAGTTAACAAATAGAGGTTTTGCATGACCGCGATTTTGACCCTGGGATGCTCCAGTATTGTTTGTTAAGTAGAAAGATGGGTCAATGAGAATGTGTATTGATTATTGTCAGCTCAACAAGGTTACGATAAAAAATAAGTATCCGTTATCGAGAATAGATGATTTGTTTGATCAGTTTAAAGGTGCAACAATGTTTTCAAAGATTGATTTGAGATTTGGTTATTATCAGTTGTGAGTTAAAGACTCAGATGTGCCAAAAACTGTGTTCAGAATGAGGTACGGACATAATGAATTCCTTGTTATGCCTTTTGGAGTAACTAATGCTCCTACCATTTTTATGGATTTGATGAATCGAATATTTCGACTGTATTTAGACAGATTTGTTGTTGTGTTCATTGACAACATTCTAATTTATTCACGAGATGAGTCTGAGCATGCCGAGCATTTTAGGATTGTGTTGCAGACTTTGAGAGATAAGAAATGTATGATAAATTTAGCAAATGTGAGTTTTGGCTCTAGAAAGTCAGATTTTTGGGACATATAGTTTTAGCAGATGGCATTCGAGTTGATCCAAGCAAGATTTCTACAGTTATTGAGTGGAAACCACCTAGAAATGTATCCGAGGTCAGAAGCTTCTGGGATTGGCTGGTTATTATCGATGTTTTGTAAAAGGAAACTCGATGATTGCTACAACAATGGCCAGACTGCTAGTTTGAATGGTCCGAGAAATGTAACAAAATTTTGATCAATTGAAAGCATTATTAACTAAGGCACCAGTATTAGTTCAACCTGAGTCGGGTAAAGAGTTTGTGATTTTTAGTGGTGCATCATTGAACGGTTTGGGTTGCGTATTGATGCAAGAGGGAAAAGTGATAGCTTATGCTTCTAGACAGTTGAAACCACATGAAAAGAACTATCCGACGCATGATTTAGAGTTGGCCACTATAGTTTTTGCATTGAAAATTTGGCTCGAACTACTAAAAGATTTGACTCAGAAAGATTTGAATTTGCAACAACGGAGATGGCTCGAGCTACTAAAAGATTATGAGTTAGTGATTGATTATCACCGGGAAAATGAATGTCATCGCGGATGCTTTGAGTAGAAAATTGTTGTCTGCCTTGAGAGCAATGAATACCCAGTTGACATTATCTAATAATGGTTCGATTCTAGCTGAGCTAAAAGTAAATCAGTATTTCTTTAGCAAATTTATGAAGCTCAGAAATGTGATAGTGAATTGCAAGCTAAAAGAGTGCAATGCGAGTCAAATAGTGATTCAGAGTACCAAGTCAGATTCGATGATTGTTTGATGTTCCGAGATAGAATCTGCATACCAAAAAATCCAGAGTTGATTCAGAAAATTTTACACGAGGCATATAGTGGTTGTTTATCCGTTCATCCTGGAAGTACTAAAATGTACAATGATTTGAAACAATTGTATTGGTGGTCAGGTATGAAACGAGACATTTCAAAATTTGTGGTGAGATGTTTAGTGTGTCAACAAGTTAAAGCTAAAAATCAAGTACCTTTGGGTTTGCTTCAGCCTGTGATGATACCAGAGTGGAAATGGGATAGAGTTACGATGGATTTCGTATCGGGATTGCCATTAACTCTGAAAAAGAAAGATGCTATTTAGGTTTTATTGATCAATTAACAAAATTAGCACATTTCATTCCAGTACGTACTGACTATTCACTCGATAGATGAGCTGAATTGTACATTACTGAGATCGTTAGATTGCACGGGGTGCTAGTTTCGATTATTACGGATAAAGATCCAAGATTTACGTCACGATTTTGGAAGAAATTACAAGAAGCTCTGGCTACAAAGTTGAATTTTAGTACAACTTTTCATTTGCAAACTGACGGTTAGTCTGAGAGAATAATTCAGATTCTCAAAGATATGCTTAGATGTTGTGCTTTAGAGTTCGAAGGCAATTGGGAGAAATATTTACTGCTAGTTGAATTTGCTTATAACTACAACTTTCAATCGAGTATAAAGATGGCACCATACGAAGCTTAGTATGGTTGCAAATGTCGAACTCCATTGTATTGGACCAAGCTTAGTGAGAAATAAATTCACGGTGTTGATTTGATTAAAGAAACCGAAGAGAAAGTGAAAGTAATTCACGACTGTTTGAAAGCAGCTTCAGATTGTCAGAAATCATACGCGGATTTGAAACGAAATGATATAGAATTTCAAATCGATGACAAAGTATTTTTGAAAGTATCTCTATGGAAGAAAATTCTTAGATTTGGTCGCAAAGGCAAATTGAGTCTGTGTTTCATTGGGCCGTACGAGACCATTGAAAGAATTGGTCCAGTGGCATATCAACTAGCTTTATGATTGAGTTAGAGAAAATCCACAATGTCTTTCATGTGTTGTTGTTGCATCGATATCGATTGGATCCCTCACATGTGATTTCTCCGTCAGGTATTGAAATTTAGTGATGGTGGTGGAAAAAGTCTTAAAATTTATATAATGAATGATCGAGCCTAGAACCTAACTATCACCACGATTGAGGCAAGCGCACCTATCGAACAGTAGTATAGTTTTAGTGGCAAGACCGGATTGTCAAACCCAAGGGAACCAAAAGTACTAATACTAACTTTCTTCATATTATTTAGCCTAAGAATTCAGAGAATTAACTAACTACTAAGCTAAAGATGCTAAGACACAGAGAAGGAATTGGGGAAATATTTGTGAAAAACCAATTGATTGAGACAATACCCGAGGAAAAATCCACCTAGACTTCACTTGTTACCTAACTGTGAACCAGACAATTTATTCACTTGACTTGATCTGTAGGATTCCCTAATTTATGTTAATACCTCTCTCGAGGCTACTAACGTCTAACCCTAGGTTGATTAATTGAAATCTCTTTCTAATTAAAACCCCTAGAATTGCATTAACTCGATCTATGGACTCCTATATTAGGTTTGACCCTAATCTAGCAGATTTTTGTCATCCTATCTCTAGGGTTGCGATCAACTCCGCTTAACTATGCTAGATCTACTCTTAAATAGGGAATATTCCTCCTCTGCCTAAGCACATCAATACTTGAATCAATATCCTGAAATATCAAAGCAAGAATTAAGAACACATAGTTCAAAACACATAGTTCAGAACAAATTAAGTATTTATCATATAGTTCAGAAAACAATAACAAGATCCGTTTTAGGTTTCATCCCCTCAGGTATTTGAGGGGTTTAGTTCATAATCATAAAAGAATACATCTCAGAAGAAAAATAACAAAACATAAAGAAAACCTTAAAACCCCTGAAGGAATTGAAGGAGAGATCCTCAGTCTTGAGTGTGATTCTGACTTCTGGGATGGATCAACTAGCTTTCTTCGAGTGAATCCCACAATTCGGCCTATTTGGCTTGGCTCCTTAGCCTAGCAGAACGCCCCCTTGAAGGTTGGCCTCGAAGGTATTTATATAGGCTTTTGGAATGTCTTTTTTTGCCTCTAAGTACCCTAATCCGAATGAAACTCTTCTTTGCTACGGCAGGGACATGCCCGTGTTGCACTACCGTGTGAATCGAATCTAGCCCGTGGTCAGATCTACTAAAGAGGCACGGTCGTGTGTCTCGGGCCCAAGCCGTGTTGATTTTGTACTTTGTCCCATTTTCTCCATTTTTAGCCCATTTCTCGTTCTTTTCATCCTTCGGTGCTCTCTTAAGTATAAAACATGAAATTAAATGATTAGGAGCACCAAATTCCACAATTCAAGGAATAAATCATCCAAAAGTATGCTAAATGTCGGATTTAAATATGAACATATTACGGTTTATCAAATACCCCCACACTTAAGCATTTACTTGTCCTCTAGCAAAATTCTCAACTCACAATTAAAACTAACTTCCCTTGATTCATAATTCTTATCAATGATGCCTGATCATAATTCATAGATAATTTATACATGGATAATTTAACTAAAAGAGTCCTGAAGATTCAAACAATCAAAGTCACAAGTTTGTAGCACAAAAAATATAGGTGTTTCCCTTTATCTAAATAAACCTTTAATTCAAAATCGACAAGAGCTGACATCCTTACTAAAGATTCACTCAAATCACTCAAAGTGTTTAAGGTTCAAAATTAAGCTCTCAAAAGTCAAACATGAAAAGTTAATCCCATAGTGATCAACCGTAAAAGCAACATATTTTAGGCCTACATTTAGTATGCTTTTGGATAATTTAGCCCTTGTTTTATGTAAAAAGGTGCTCTTAATCCTTTCTTTTCATGTTTTTACTCAGGAAAGCACCTGAGGACGAAAATAACAAGAAAGGGCTTAAAACGGGCCAATTTGGGCCAAAAAGGAAGTTGACACGGCCTAAACTTCAAGCCACACGGTCGTGCCTCGACAATTAACTAAGACACGGCCATGCCACAATTTACACAGCTATGCCCCAATCGACAGAATCGAGACACGGCCTGAAAACGATTTACACGGGCGTGTACCATGGTCGTGCCCCTACCACGGGAGAGAGCAATTTCACTCAGATTTGGATACTTTGAGGCAAACAAACACATTCCAAACCCTATTCAAACACCGAGTAGGAAGTATACTTGAACTAGTATACTTAGAGGCCAAGTGAAGCATCTAAAAGCCTATATAAAGAACCTAGAGGCCAACCTTCAAGGGGTGTTCAGAGTTCGGCAGAAGTCGAAACCCAGGGCGTTAGGTGGGTGAGCTAGGCCAAAGAGCCGAAGCCAGAGCAGTTCAATTCAGGGAATTACTCAAAGATAGCCAGTGATCCATCTCAAGGAGCCAGAATTCTACTCAAGACGGCGGATTTCTCCTTCAATTCCTCCAGGGGGTTTTAGGGATTTCTTATGTTTTGTTTTATCTTTTCTCTTAAGATGTTTTCTTTCTTTGTTATAAACTAAACCCTTCAGATTCCTGAAGGGGATGAAACCTAGATGAATCTTGCTATTGATTTATGAATTATATGATAAATACTTAGTTTGTTCTTAATTATGCATACTTAATCCAAATCTGATGTGCTTAGGTGGAGAGGAATAGACCCTGCTTAAGAGTAGATCTAGCGTAATTAAGCAGAGTTGATAGCACGCCTAGAGATAGGGTGATGAGATTTTTCCAGATTAGGGTGAAACCTAATATGGGAGTCCATAGATCGATTTACTGCTATTCTAGGGGGTTATTATAAGAGAACGAGAGTTCCACTAATTAACCTAGGGTTAGACATTATTCACCTCGAGAGAGGGTTTAATATACGTTAGGGAGTCTTACGGATCAAACTAAGTGAATAAATCATATGGTTCAGTGTTAAATAACAAGTGAAGTCTAGGTGGATTCTTCCTGAGGGTATCGTCGTGATCAATTGAGTTTTCTTCAAGTTATTTCCCAATTCGTTATTTTTGTCTTTGTGTCTTTAGCTTAGTAGTCGATAAATTAAATTAAATCAACCAATCACTCTATATTTTAGGCTAAATAATAAAAAGAAAGTAAGTATTAGTACTTTTAGTTCCTTTGGGTTCGATAATCCGATCTTGCCTAAGCTATACTCCTGTTCGACAGGTACACTTGCCTTTAATCATTGTCAGATTTAGTTTCCAGGTTTGATCATATTCTTTATAAATTTTAAATCTCTGATTTCAGCGATCAAGTTTTTGGCGCCGTTGCCAGAGAGCTAGAATATTAAGAAAACTCTATTTTTATTACTTTAGCCATTTTTTATTTTAAATTTCACAATTTATTTTATTTTACTTACTAAATTTTCTTTCTTTCTTTTCTTAGCAGGTACCTCTAGTTTATGACTAGGAGGAACCCGAGAGGACCACTAGTATACGATAGAGAAATTGAAGCTATCGCTCGGAGAAATCGCAGAGAAATTAGGCGAGCCCTAAATTACACGGAAGAAGAGCGAGAAGATAGATCCAATCCTACTGAAGGGATGGACGAGAATAATCCACCACGAGATGTGGAAGAAAACAATGCTCTGCGTACTATGTATGATTATGCTAAACCTCATTTAACAGGAGCTGAATTTAGTATTGTTAGGCATGCTATAGCCACTAATAATTTTGAATTAAAGCCTAACACAATACAAATGATTCAACAATTTTTTCAATTTGATGGTTTGCAGGACGAAGACCCGAACACTCATATAGCTAATTTTTTAGAGTTCTGTGATACTTTCAAAATAAATGGCATTTCTGATGATTCCATTCGTCTTCTATTATTTCCCTTTTCATTAAGAAATAAAGCCAAATAGTGGTTGTACTCGTTACCTCGAGGGTCAATCACTACATGGGACCAAATGATCGAAAAAATTTTATTAAAATATTTCCCACTGGCCAAAACGGACAAATTACGGAATGATATCTCTTCTTTTGTGCAGATGAATTTAGAGACATTATACGACGCATGGGAGAGATACAAGGATCTCTTGAGAAGGTGTCAACACCATGGTCTACCCTTGTGGCTACAAGTCCAAACTTTCCATAATGGTGTAAACCCCTCAACAAGGCAACTAATCAATTCAGCCGCCGGTGGAATCCTGAACAACAAAACTCCTAAAGCAGCCTACGAGTTCATTGAAGTGATGTCACTGAATAACTATTAGTGGCAAGTTACAAGGACGAAACTGACAAAATCAGCCAGAGTTTACAACATCGATGCAGTAACCTTGCTATCAAAACAGGTAGAATTGACGAATAAAAAGATTGATAGTTTGTGTTCTTCACAGGTACATCCAGTCATGCAGTGCGACACAAGTGGAACTGTGGCGAATCCTGAGTACCCACCCTACCAACCGGATGCAGAGAGCGAACAGATGAACTATATAGGTAATAATTTTAGATCTAATAATAATCCTTATAGTAATACTTACAATCCAGGTTGGAGGAACCACCCAAATTTTTTGTGGGGAGGTCAAGGAAACCAAGGAAATCAAAGGCAACAACCTCCTCAAAACTTCCAAAATCAGCCCTATCCACAGAAGAAGAAACCAACCCTCGAAGAGATGATGACAAAATTCATGGCAAACACGGATAATTGTTTCCAAGAAACTGATAAAACAATTAAAAGCAACAAGAGCCGAATTGAGGAACTTACTAAGTCAGTCAAGGCAGCCACTAATGCAGTCGAACAACTCACAAAGCTAACGTCAGAACGACTGCAAGGACGGCTACCAAGTAACACTGAGATTAACCCGAAAGAACAAATCCAAGCCATCACAGCTGGTGACAATAAAAGAGAAGATGAATCCAATTCAGTACAAGAAAACGAGGGAGACAAAGGTAAGATAGAGAGAGCACAAGAAAAGCCAAAATCGGTAATCAAGAAATACCAACCTCGTATACCTTATCCCGAAGCGATGAAAAGAGACGATTCAGAGGAACAGTTCGGTAAGTTTCTTAAACTCTTAAAGAAATTACATATTAACTTACCTCTTCTCGAAGCTCTTTTTAGATACCAGACTTGATGAAATTTTTAAGACATCTCTTGACTAACAAAAGCAAATTAGACGAAGAGCACCACGTGAAGCTAAACGCAATGTGCTCAGTAATTCTACAAAATAAATTGGCACAGAAATTAAAAGATCCAGGGAGTTTTACAACTCCATGTTTAATTGGTAGTTTATCTATTGATAATGCGTTAGCTGATTTAGGGGCAAGCATCAATGTTATGCCTTACAAAATGTTTAAACAACTAGGTCTAGGGAAACCCAGACAAACTAGGATGAGCATTCAATTAACTGATAAAACTATCAGAATGCCTAGGGTATAATAGAAAATGTTCTAATCAAAATTGATAAATTAGTATTCCCAGTAGACTTAGTTGTTTTAGTCATGGATAAGGGCAACACGATCCCCTTAATTTTAGGAAGGCCCTTTTTAGCAACTATGTAACACCCCAAATTCGGCCTAAACGTTATGACCAAATCTTGGAATGTTACAGGGTGAAATAAAAATGATTTTTCTTCGAATTTGGGAAAAAACCCTTAGTTTTGAAAACTTTCCATTTAGGGTGATGTCTTGAAAGCTGTGATTGGTTAGTTTAGGGAAAATTTCAATTTTTAGTTAATCAAACATTCGTTATGGTTGGCGATATTTGAAAGAAAACGTTTGTTTATGTAACTCGTATTTTGAAAACCCCATCTTTAAATTCATGATTAAGTTAGCATAACGTCAAATTTTAAATAATAAATAAAAACAAGATATTAACTCAAAAAGGCCTTATTAAAAAAACCAAAAGAAATCCCCAATTAAAAATAAAATAAAGCAGGAAAAAGTTTTCGAAAAGAAAAGACTTTATGGCCTCCACGAGTCCGCCTTGGCTCCCATATCCACGATCTACTGATTACCTGAAAAGTTAGGAAAAGGGTAAGTCACAGAGACTCAGTGTATAAAACCATTATAACACATAAATGGCCCGTGGCCCACAAACTCATATTCAGCTCATTCAAGATATCATGCAACCAAATGAATGCATCAAGCCTGGCCCAACCTAGTATTTTCCCATCCTCTACACGCCATCCCATACCAGCCCATCACACCGTAGGGATTTCTACAATCAACCCTCCATCCGCTACACGCCATCTTGACAGTCATGCTGTTAGTTATAATGCCTATCACTAGGTGACCAATATAATACCACGTGGCTTAGCCACCGATCACTATGTGACCTTATAATTAAGTGTGGCTTAGCCACCGATCACTATGTGACCTTATAATCAACACTTCCCCTTTTATCATCATATCTCTATCCCATGCATAACATATATGTCATAAATGAATGTAACATGCTATCATCATGGTAATGGGTTATCACATACATCCAAGCTCACAATAAGTTGTTACAGTTACGTACCTGGCATTCCTTGCCTTACCCACACGGGTATTGAGACTGTCTACATAGCCTTTTCCGGCTTATCAGCCCAAACAAATAATATTGCAGTAAAAATGAAGTGTATAAGGGTTTACACACCTGATAACACGTAAAATAATACTCTCTACGTCAACACTATCGATAGCAGAAATGACTGCTATCTGCCTACTACTCTGTTCTGAAGCCGGTCCACAACCCGGTGGCCAATCTCGGACTATTGACATCGCACGTTTCTTAAACTTAGGGGCTGGGTTTACGGGTCCAACCCCTTCCTTTGCAAATCTTGGTCAGAAGATACTATAGAGAAATAGCAGTTGTTTAATCAACAACACAGGGTTAAGGTAGTGAATAATGATAAGTGAACCTAAACAAATATCTAAAGAGAAAACCCCCTTACCTTGAAATCTCAAAAAGAGAGGTAGGTTCAAAGATTGACCGAACCCTAGTCTTGGAATCCAAATACTTCAGCTATCAAGGTTTCCCGAAATAGGCGACCCCGAAGAAGAGAGAAGATGTAAGAGTATGAGTCAAAAAATATTAACATCAACAAGCCAATTAACCATCCGGCTTTGGCTACACAAAACTGAAAGAGAGATAAAGAAATAGAAGAATCGCTTCTTACCTTAACATAAAGGATTCAGTAACACCTAAGAGGATTCGGCACAAGCACAACAGTAGAGAAGATTCGGCAATAACTAAGGGTAAAAGAGAACAAGATGAAAAAACCGAAAATAAAGATAAAAGAACTTCAATGAAGGCTTAAGAGTTTTGGCTTTTAGAGAAATCGAGAGAAGAATGTTGGTTTCGGTTATCAAGAATAAATAGGAAAGTGTGGTATGAAGAAGAATGAAAAGGGCTAAGTGGGTGTTTCGGCTTGAGAAGATGAGAGAATAAAGGTGGATTATCAAGGTAGGAATTGAAGATTCGGCTAAGAAAAATGGTGAAAGTGGTAAGAGGTTTCGGTTTAAGGTAGTAAGGAGATGTGCCACGAATATGACAGAAGAAGGAAAGAAAGTAATGGAGAACAAGAAGGAGAGTTGGGGGGTTTGGCGTTGGGGTGATGAAGTAGTGCACAAACGACCAACAGAGTTTAAGGAGATGAGAAGAAGGTTCCGATTTTTGCCTAAAAGAAAAAGTAAACAAGGACCTTAAGGGGGTTTTGGCTATTCAATGAAAAAGAAATATAGGTTGACAAAATGAAGAGCACCAATTGCCGAAAAAAGAGAACTCAAAATATATAGCTACTAAGCACCTCCCAATTTTCAGCACCCACAATGACCAAATTGATTTTTACCCCCTCTCAAGCATTTAACTTTCGGCCACTACCTCACTAACCCCCTAATCCCATCCCATATTTTCCTCCTAATTTCCCTCTTGATTACTCATTCAAAGTAGTTTGACTACTTCAAACCCCCACTTCCACTTATGGCCGCACATTTGAATCAGTTGACCCGTTCAACACTCCACCCTTGAAGTGTCCCAGTCGAACTCCAACACCTCCCCTTCCAATGCCAAAATAACCTCAAAATGAAACTCATACAACTCGAATCTGCTCCCTACTCCTCCAAGCTCCCCCCTTAATGCGTCTACTTCCCCTTGCTCCTAAGCGTCACCTTGCCACTCCCACCTTACTTTTGTGTCAACAAACCACAAGCAAAACCCTATAAAGCCTACCCAGCCAGCTCTCCCCTAAAGTGCCTAAAACAGAAATTTTCAGGAAGGCTCAAGCTTAACCCCAAGCCTTCCCGGGACCCTTAAACTCACCAAACAACAAACAAAGCATAGCATACACACCTAACACATATTAAATGAGAGCCCCAAAATCCAGGATGTTACAGTTCTACCCTCCTTAAAGAAATTTCGGCCTCGAAATTACCTGGTCAAAAGAGATGAGGGTATTGTCGACGTATAACATCCTTTGGCTCCCACGTAGCTTCCTCTGAATTTTGATTCTGCCACAAAACCTTAACCAAAAGGATTGATTTCCATTGCAAGTCCTTAACGTCGCGATCCACAATCTGAACTGGCTCTTCTTCAAAAGATAGATTAGGCCTTACTTTGATTTCATCCACGGTACAACATGGGATGGATCCGAACGGTAGCGCCTCAGCATCGAAACATGAAACACATCATGAATCTGACTTAATTCTCAAGGTAGCTCAAGCTGATAAGCTACTAGTCCCACACGCTTCACCACACGATAAGGTTCGATGAACCTGGGGCTTAGCTTACCCTTTCGTCCAAACCTTAAAATCTTCTTCCACGATGAAACCTTTAAGAAAACTCGATCACCCACTGCAAATTCTATGTCCTTACGCTTTAGGTCTGTATAAGATTTCTGCCGATCGGATGCTTCTTTCAACCGAGTTCTAATTAACTTAACCTTTTCCTCTGTTTTCGCAACCAAATTTGGACCCAAAATCTGGCATTCACCTAACTCTATCCAACAAGTAGGACTACGACACTTTCGCCCATACAACACTTCATATGGCACCATCCGAATACTGGACTGATAGCTGTTGTTGTACGTGAATTCCGCCAACAGTAGAAATTCTTCCCAACTACCCCTGAAATCGATGATACAACCTCTTAACATGTCCTCCAAGATCTGACTCACTCTCTCAGACTGACCATCAGTCTGTGGATGAAAAGCTATACTAAAATCTAACTTTGTACCCAACGCTTGATGCAATGCCCTCCAAAATCTCGACGTAAACCTTGGATATCTGTCCAAGATGATAGACACCGGTACTCCATGCAATCTCATAATCTCTGCTATATACAGCTTAGCCAATTTTTGTAGAGAGTAATCGACACGAACTGGTATGAAATAAGCGGACTTCATCAATCGATCAACAATTACCCATATCGAATCCTTCTTAGTAGGCATAAGGGGTAGCCCACTAACAAAATCCATAGTGATCCTCTCCCATTTCCACTGTGGAATCTTTATCGGCTGCAATAATCCCGAAGGCAACTGATGCTCTGCTTTTACCTTTTGACATGTCAAACATTTACCCACAAATTCGGTTACCTCTCGTTTTAAACTTGGCCACCAAAACTGTTCTCGAAAATCCCGATACATTTTACTTCCTCCAGGATGCGTAGCGTATGGGCTACTATGCGCTTCCTGGAGAATCATCTACCTCAACTCAAAATCCCTCGGCATGCAAACTTTCTTACGGAAACACAGAACCCTATCATCGTTCAGACTATAATCCTTTACCCCACCACTCTATACTTGAAGTAGTCGAGCACTTAAGACATCATCCAACAACTGCTTCTCTTTAATCTGGCCTATCCACGTCGATCTCACCTGAAGCTCAGCTAACAAACTCCCATCATTATACAGGCTAAGATGGGCAAACATCGCCTTTAGATCCGCAATTACTTTCTGACTTAGCGCATCTGTCACCACGTTAGCTTTACCCGGGTGGTATTCAATCGAGCAATCGTAATCTTTTAACAACTCGATCCACCTCCTCTGCCTTAAATTCAACTTTTTCTGGGGGAGAAGATATTTTCAGCTCTTATGATCTATATAAATGACAGACTTCTCCCCATACACACTGCTGCCAATTCCAAATCATGTGTAGGATAATTTAGCTCATGCGGTCTTAACTGCCGAGACGCATACGCAACAACCTTTCCATCTTGCATTAACACAATCCTAGTCCCGTGTGTGTAGCATCACAGTAAACCACGAACTCATTTCCAGCCTCTGGCTGAATCAACACCGGAGCCTCCGTCAAAACCTTCTTTAGCTTCTTAAAACTTTCCTGTTACCTGTCAGCCCAAATAAAAGGTACCCCTTTCCTCAACAACTTGGTTAAAGGTGCTGCAATTAATGAAAACCCTTCAACGAACCTTCAGTAATATCCAGTAAGACCAAGGAAACCCCAAATCTCTACCATAGACTTAGGTGGTTTCCAATCTATCACAGCTTTAATTTTTTGGGGATCAACTCTAATCCTCTCTACCGACACAACATGGCCCAGAAAAGTAACTTCACTTAGCCAAAATTCGCACTTACTAAATTTGGCAAATAACTGTTTCTCCCTCAGGATTTGTAAAACTACTCGAAGATGTGAATCATGCTCCTCCTCTGACTTTGAATAAACCAGGATATCATCTATAAATATAACGACAAGCTGGTCTAGATAGGGTTGGAATACTCGGTTCATCATGTCCATGAATGCCACTGGTGCATTGGTCAACCCAAACGGCATCACTAAGAATTCGTAATGACCATAACGAGTCCTGAAAGCCGTTTTATGGATATCCGCTTCCTTAACCTTGAGCTGATGATATCCTAACCTCAAATCTATTTTTGAGAAGACTGAAGCCCCCTTCAATTGATCAAACAAGTCATCAATCAGCGGAAATAGGTATTTGTTCTTGATCGTTAGTTTGTTCAACTGACGGTAGTCAATGCACAAACGCATTGATCCATCCTTCTTCTTAACGAGTAGCATCGGTGCTCCCCAAGGTGATACACTCGGTCAGATAAAACCTCAATCTAAAAGTTCTTGAATCTGAGCTTTCAGTTCCACTAACTCCTTCGGCGCCATCCTATAAGGAGCAATAGATACAGGCGTTGTCCCTGGAAGAAGATCAATTTCGAATTCCACCTCGCGATCTGGGGGTAGTCCTGGAAGCACTTCTGGAAAAACATCAGGAAACTCCTTCACTATTTTAACATCCCTCACAAACAAATCTTTGACTTTCAAAGCACAAATCAAGGCTATAAACGCCTCACATCCTTTTCTCATCATTCTTTCAGCCTTTAAGGCAGACACTACGTTAGACAAATTGTTCTTCCTTTCTCCTATTACCACTATCTCCTCATCTTCAGGAGTCCTGACCACCATATGCTTAGCAGCACAATCCAAATTTGCTCGATACTTTACTAACCAGTCCATACCTAAGATCAAATCGAACTCATCGAATGGTAGTTCCATCAGATGCCAAAAAAACCACCCCTTGCACTTCTAAAGGTACATCCCTATAAAGTCTGTTCACCACTACTGATTGTCCTAGCGAGCTAATTACAGTCATCTCCCTAGAAGCAATCTCAGAGTCTATGCTTAAAGTTCTAGATATCCCATTAGCAACATAAGAATGCATCGACCCAATGTCAATCAATGCAGAAAAAGGCAATCCAAAAATTTAAGAACGTACTGGTTATGATATCCAGTGCATCACCTTCCTCTCGGCGTCTAGCTGCATAGACCAACCCCGGCTGTCTAGCATCGGTGCTCCCTGCACCTCTGCCTAGTGTTCCACGGTCCTGACCAAAACTATTACCTCCTCTAGCTAGACCACGACATCTCTGCGACTGTTGACCTCCTTTATCCGGCTGAGCATAACCCTGACTCTCTGGCCTTGCACCGTCCCGCTCCTGTGGACAGTCTCTAATCTGATGATCAGCAAATCCATACCTGAAACATCTTCTGTTACTTGTCCAACACTCTCCCAAATGGAATTTACCACATTGGGCACACCTCTAAGGCTACCTATCAACAACAGGTCTCACAGCCTGACTTGGCCCATCCATCCTAGGTCTTTTCTGAAGACGCTCACCTAACCCTGACGATTCAAAATTCCTTTTATTACTACCTCTATCTTTATCCTGATTCTATTTTTCTGACCGCTTCACTTCCTTGGCTATCTTAGCCTTTTCCACCAAAATAGCAAATTCCCTTTCTCGCTGTGGAGCTATCAACACACGCAGATCATCCCTCAGACCATCTTTAAATCGAACACAGCTCTCATGGTCTGTGGCCACTATCCCACGGGCATAACGACTAAGACGTAGGAATTTTGCCTCATATTCAGCCACCAATTTATTCCCCTGCACCAGATTTAGAATTACACTACAATGTGCATCCACATAACTCGATCCGATGTACTTGCTCTGGAAAGTCGTCTTGAAGAAATCCCAGGTAATGCGGCCAGTCACTGCACCATCCCTGACTGTAAGCCACCATTGATACGCCTCATCCCGAAGAAAAAACACAACTCTCTTCAACTTTTCCTCCTCCGTGAGTCAAGATCATCCATTATACGCTCAACAGTCTGTATTAGGAGCTACGCCTGAAATGCCCCTAAACATTTCTGCTCCATTAGCTCGAAGTCATTCTGACATAGATTTTCGGGCCCCTGTACCTATGCCTGTCCCAGCAACTCTCTCCAAGACCCGTAACATTACCTGAGACACTGTATCATCTCTGCCCATTTGGTCCTTATAATCTGCTTCCGCAACTAGCGGTACTGGCATCTCATTTCCTGACCCATAACCAGACCTACTGGCTCCGACATAGCTATCCTGCCCCTACCACGACCACGCGCATTACGTCCACGTCCTCTAGTACTCATGATTACCATCGTGTTTTAATCTGATTAAAAGTTTTATGAGTTAGTATCTTCCACTGTTTAATACCGAGCAGTCTTATGAGGAGTAGTTTTAAAGAGTAATTCTCGCAAAACCAATTATCGACCTAGAGGTTTCAGTCTCTAAAGTTTGGATCTACTAATGCTAGTAGCCATATTCATTCAACCAATTAAACATTTCATGCACACTTCACAAAAAAGTTAGAACACTTACCTACGTGGATCGGGTGCCAGTAGACTCGGATGCCATATTTCGACCAAAACATTTTCTCCAATTACATTCATATCGATTTTATAAAACACTGTTGAACACATTTCACAGCTCGAGTTTTGTAACCTAGGCTCTGATGCCAAAATCGTAACACCTCAAATCTGGACTAAGCGTTACGACCAAATCTTGGAATGTTACAGGGTGAAATAAAAATGATTTTACTTTGAATTTGGGAAAACCCCTTAGTTTTGAAAACTTTCTGTTTAGGGTGATGTCTTGAAAGCTGTGATTGGTTAGTTTAGGGAAAATTTTAATTTTTAGTTAATCAAATATTCGTTATGGTTGGTGATATTTGAAAGAAAACGTTTGTTTATGTAACTCGTATTTTGAAAACCCCACCTTTAAATTAGTAATTAAGTTGGCATAGCGTCAAATTTTAAATAATAAATAAAAACCAGATATTAACTCAGAAAGGCCTTATTACAAAAGCCAAAAGAAATCCCTAATTAAAAATAAAATAAAGCAGGAAAAAGTTTACGAAAAGAAAAGACTTTATGGCCTCCACGAGTCCATCTTGGCTCCCATATCCACGATCTACTGATTACCTGAAAAGTTAGGAAAAGGGTGAGTTACAGAGACTCAGTGTATAAAACCATTATAACACATAAACAGCCCATGGCCCACAAACTCATATTTAGCTCATTCAAAATATCATGCAACCAAATGAATGCATCAAGCCCGGCCCAACCTAGTATTTTTCCATCCTCTACACGCCATCCCATACCAGCCCATCACACCGTGGGGATTTCTACAATCAACCCTCCATCCACTACATGCCATCTTATAGTCATGCTGTCAGTTATAATGCTGATCACTAGGTGACCAATATAATACCACGTGGCTTAGCCACTGATCACTATGTGACCTTCTAATCAAGCGTGGCTTAGCCACCGATCACTATGTGACCTTATAATAAAGCGTGGCTTAGCCACCGATCACTATGTGACCTTATAATCAACACTTTCCCTTTTATCATCATATCCTTATCCCATGCATAACATATATGTCATAAATGAATGTAACATGCTATCATTAAGGCAATAGGTTATCACATACATCCAAGCTCGCAATAAGTTGTTACAGTTACGTACCTGGCATTCCTTGCCTTACCCACAAGGGCATTGCGACTGTCTACACATCCTTTTCGGCTTATCAGCCCAAACAAATAATATTGCAGTAAAAATGAAGTGTATAAGGGTTTACACACCTGATAACACGTAAAATAATACTATCTACGTCGACACTATCGATAGTAGAAATGATTGATATCTGCCTACTACTCTGTTCTGAAGCCGGTCCACAACCTGGTGGCCAATCTCGGACTGCTGACATTGCACGTTTCTTAAACTTAGGGGCTGGGTTTATGGGTCCAACCCCCTCCTTTGCCTGATTGGTATGGGATTCCATCAAAAGATCTTGGTCAGAAGATACTATAGAGAAATAGTGGTTGTTTAATCAACAACACAGGGTTAAGGTAGTGAATAACGATAAGTGAACCTAAACAAATATCTAAAGAGAAAACCCCCTTACCTTGAAATCTCGAAAAGAGAGGTCGGTTCAAAGATTGACTGAACCCTAGTCTTAGAATCCAAATACTTGACTATCAAGGTTCTCCAAAATAGGCGACCCCGAAAAAGAGAGAATATGTAAGAGTATGAGTGAAAAAATATTAACATCAACAAGCCAACTAGCCATTCGGCTTTGGCTACACAAAATCGTAAGAGAGATAAAAAAATAGAAGAATCGCTTCTTACCTTAACACAGAGGATTCAACAAACACCTAAGAGGATTCAGCACAAGCACAATAGTAGAGAAGATTCGGCAATAACTAAGGGTAAAAGAGAACAAGATGAAAGAACCGAAAATAAAGATAAAAGAACTTCAATGAAGGCTTAAGAGTTTCGGCTTTTAGAGAAATCGAGAGAAGAATGTAGGTTTCGATTATCAAGAACAAATAGGAAAGTGTGGTATGAAAAAGAATGAAGAGGGGCTAAATGGGTGTTTTAGCTTGAGAAGATGAGATAATAAAGGTGGATTATCAAGGTAGGAATTGAAGATTCAGGTAAGAAAAATGGTGAATATGGTAAGAGGTTTCGGTTTAAGGTAGTAAGGAGATGTGCCACGAATATAACAGAAGAAGGAAAGAAAGTAATGGAGAACAAGAAGGAGAGTTAGGGGGTTCGGCTTTAGGGTGATGAAGTAGTGGACAAACAACCAAAAGAGTTTAACGAGATGAGAAGAAGGTTTCGATTTTTGCCTAAAAGAAAAAGTAAACAAGGACCTTAAGGGGGTTTTGGCTATTCAATGAAAAAGAAATATAGGTTGACAAAGTGAAGAGCACCAATTACCGAAAAAAGAGAACTCAAAATACATAGCTACTAAGCACCTCCCAATTTTCGGCACCCACAATGACCAAACTGATTTTTACCCCCTCTCAAGCATCCAACTTTCGGCCACTACCTCACCAACTCCCTAATCCCATATTTTCCTCCTAATTTCCCTCTTGATCACTCATTCAAAATAGTTTGACTACTTCAACCCCCACTTCCACTCATGGCCACTCATTTGAATCAGTTGACCCGTTCAACACTCCACCCTTGAAGTGTCCCAGCCGAACTCCAACACCTCCCCTTCCAATGCCAAAAAAATCCTCAAAATGCAACTTATACAAGTCGAACCTGCTCCCCACTCCTCCAAGCTCCCCCCTTGAGGCGTCTACTTCCCCTTGCTCCTAAGCGCCACCTTGCCACTCCACCACCTCACTTTCTATGTCAACAAACCACAAGCAAAACCCTATAAAGCCTACCCCAGCCAGCTTTCCCCTAAAGTGCCTAAAATAAAAATTTTTAGCAAGGCTCAAGCTTAACCCCAAGCCTTCTCGGGACCCTTAAACTCACCAAAAAATGAACAAAGCATAGTATACACACCTAACACATATTAAATGAGAGCCCCAAAATCCAAGATGTTACAAACTGCCAGAGCTAAAATTGATATCTATGCAGGTGAACTCATACTTTGTGTTGGCATCAAGATAGTCACTCTTCAAGCTCTTGACTCGACCAGAACATCAAGTGGTAAAGGTGAGAAAGTAAATTCAGTTGATAACGAACTTGTTCAACCTTAGTTGCAGGAAACACCACAAAGCTACAAACCTGAGCCGAATCATAGACCTCGTGCCAATAAAGAAGAATTACATGAGCAACGCAGCCTTAAGGTCGACAAACTAGAAGAGTGGAAGACACGCTTTAAAGAGGAAACTAGAACCACACTAAGTCAACCCAAAGGAAACCCCAGACGAGCTGATAGGAACAACGAATCACTTCAAAATAGGAGATTAAGTATTGTTAAATAAAGAAGACCCTCAAATTGCCAATTCAGACCTCAAGACAAATGAAGAAATCACTTTTGACGTACTTAATGTCTTCCTATACAGGACAGTCGAGGTAAGCAATCCTAAATTTAGCACTTTTGAGGTAAACAAACCTCGACTTAAACTTTATATCAAAAATCGAGTTGATCGTATGAGAAAGGATTTTCACCTCCTCAAACCACCATGACCATAAAAATAATAGATAAAGTCTAGCTCAAGACTTTAAACGAGTGCTTCTCGGGAGGTAACCCAAGCACTAATTATACTAGTTAGTTTGGTTTTATTTTTTTTGTATTTAGGCGTAGGTTTCCATACCCACACGGCCTTGCACACGGTCGTGGTCGTGGCCGTGTGGGCACCACAGGAAAGAACATGGGTGTGGGATGCATCTCTATTTAAACCCCATTCTTCCTTCCCTTTTTTTCCCGATATCTTTCTTCTTTCATTTTTCATTATTTACTTTTTTATTTTTATTTTCTTTATTATTTTCTTCTTATTCTTCATACCATTTAGAATTAGTTTAGGATTTAATAAAATTAGAACGGTTGCTTCGAGGATTCAACTTCAAACGGTTCGAGACACTTCCCCATGTTCACCTCCAATCCTATTCGATTTCTTTTCATTGACTTCATCCAAAATTTAGGAAGTTTCACTTCTCTACCTATCTTATGATTACCAAATTACTATTATCTATCTTTGTACATTGAGGACAATGTATAACTTAAGTGTGGGGGGTTAACTTTTGCATGATTCTCAAAATCCTGAATTTAATATTATTTTAAGTAATTTTCTCATATTATTAATTAGGGTGAAATTTCTAATGATTTATGATTTTTATTGATATGTTTTGAGTAAGTCATTGATAATTGTGCATTGATGATTTATACTTGAAGAATACTAGAGAATCAAGCATGATAAGTCTATTTTCAAGAATCAAAAATTTTCTAGGTTGTTGAACTGAATTTGAATATTACCTTGAAGTTTGGAATTTGCAGGATTGATGTCAAATACCCATAACTTTTGTGAGATTTGAGCCTTATAGAGCATATATTCTTTTTCATGCTCACTTTATTGATTATGAGTGTGTCAACACTGAATTGTTATTCTAGAACTTGCCTAGATTATACATATCAAGACCACATTAATGATTTGATATACTGAGATGATAAAGGCACCTAGGTTTTAACCCATTCACCCCAATAAAAAGCCTACCTTCACAAATTAACCCTTAGTGAACCCATTTGACCCTAACGACCTTGTTTTATTGAATTACCCGCTTAATATTAACCCAAAACCCTTTGTATTTATTATCACCATTCTTTTTGACTACCCTTCTACCGAGAATTGATTTGATCAGTTACCGAATTAGTTTATTTCAGTTGATAAAGTTCTTTCTTTATTATGTATTTACTTAGTTTGTTCTTTTGAAAAAAACCAAAGTATATTCAAGCATTAGTATATGATTAAAGGAGCTTATGCGTTTAAATTCCAATTGTTGAAGAAGAGCTCGTATTAAAAGTATTATCAATAGTAGTATTACTAGTTTCAAAGCAATCATTTATCTTCTAGTTCATTATTCTTGTTGGGTAATTGGCCAAGGCAATCTCGATTTCAAACCTTCTAATTCAGCCTTTATCCACACCTTTAACCTAAGCCCCCTTATAACCCTGTCAAAAGACCTTTTGATTTGTGTATCATCTCATATTACAATGGTGGAGATTTGATTTTCAGGAAAGCCTATGGGATTAACTTTTCAGGTTCGACTTATGAGTGCTTTTCTTAAAACATAAACACTTCGAGTGATTTGAGTGAATCTTTAGTGAGAACGTCAATCCTTGTCAGTTTTGAATTAACGGTAATTATTTAGATAAGGGGAGACACCTATGTTTTCGTGCTACAAAATATATGACATAGAATTGTTTGATTCTTTGGGAGTCTTTGAGTTAAATTTTCCATGTATGAATTATCTGTGAATTATGATGAGGCATTGTTGATAGGAATTTTGAATAATGAAAAGTTCGTTTTAATTATAAGTTGAGAATTTTGCTTGAGGACAAGCAAAAGCTTAAGTGTGGGGGTATTTGATAAACCATAAAAGTAACATATTTTAGGCCCACATTTAGTATGCTTTTGGATAATTTAGCCCTTATTTTATGTAAAAAGGTGCTCTTAATCCTTTGTTTTCATGTTTTTACTCAGGAAAGCACCCGAGGATGAAAATAACAAGAAACGGGCTTAAAACGGGCCAATTTGGGCCAAAAAGGAAATCGACACGGCCTAGACTTCAAGCCACACGGCCGTGCCTCGATAATTAACTAAGACACGACCATGCCATGATTTACACGGCGGTGCCCCAATCAAAAGAATCGAGACAGGGCCTGAAAATGATTTACACAGGCGTGTACCATGGTCGTGTCCCTGCCGCGAGAGAGAGCAATTTCACTCGGATTTGGAAACTTTGAGGCAAAGAAACAAATTCAAAACCTATTCAAACACCGAGTAGGAATTATACTTGAATTAGTATACTTAGAGGCCAAGTGAAGCATCCAAAAGCCTATATAAAGAACCTAGAGGCCAACCTTCAAGGGTGTTCGGAGTTCGGCAAAAGCCGAAACCCAGGGCATTAGGCGGGTGAGCTAGGCCAAACTGAAACACCCCAAACCCGGCCCACGAGCCTTGACCAGATCTGGTATGTTCCTCGGTGTAAACCGTTTCAAATTCTTTTGTTACTTAGGAAAAACTTGTGTGTTTTGAAAGAAAGGTTGTTTTGGGTTGGGCTTGAGTTGAGAACAAGTTTATTTCATTATTAAAATCCTTTACTTTAGGTGACAAAACGTTTAGGCTTTGTTTTAAAATAAATTTATTTAATCTTTTAATAAATAAAAGTTTGTAAGCTTAATAAATAAAAGCAAAGTAAAGTAGTTCTACTATGGCCTTATTACATCAAATAAATCCCAAAATTAAAACCAAAGTACATAAAATAAAATAGTCCAAATAAAATGAATTTCTTACTGAGCATGGCCATCCCTAAGCTCCTGCCGACCCGGTCCCTTATTGATCATCATCTGAAAAATGTTCCCACAACAGGGTGAGTCAAACAGACTCAATGTGTACACGAACACTAAGTCTTAACAATTTCAGGCATTTCAAATCATACATGTACATAAAGCATTTAAACAATATGATGCAACCCAAACCCAAACCTAGATGCCATCCTCTACACATCACCCATACCAACCTGCACACCGTGGGGACTACTAAGTCAACCCTCCATCCGCTACACACCATCGAAGGCAGTCGCTGCAGTCGACATGCACATCGCCCTTATAAAATTCGTGGTCTTAGGTCACCATATTCAGATATCGTGATCTTAGGTCACCACATTCAGATATCGTGGTCTTAGGTCACCACATTCAGTTATCGTGGTCTTAGGTCACCACATTCACTTCCCCTTTTCATATAACCCATATGCCCCATATCATACATATCATGCATTAACATGCCAAATTCTTATTTCACATTCTTATAATGCCATATGTGTGTCGTAACAAATATTTAACATAATCCTAGTAGGAGTAGGAAACGTACCTGAGTACTTTGTACCATGACATGGTACCTTAGCCATATTTACATTCTTATAAACATGCTCATATTAAATTTAGCCATAATTCTTATTAAAAGATAGTGTGGGGTACACACCTGATATACTTATCGAATTTACTGAAATCTCGAAAACTCGTTCTATCACTTTAGATCTTTAATTCCTATATTCGGCCAACCCTAACATGTTAGTAAAAAGCCATTTGGCTATAAATCCCAATCCTAGTAGGATTGTTGTAATCAAATTCTTACCTTGGTGCCGATTGGATTAAAAATTAAATCCCAAAACTTTGTGATGCTTCTTTATTACAATCGGCTATACCCTTAATCATTGAACTAGTTAGTTTCAGCTTTTTAAACAAATAAGAATTAGATCTAAATACCATAATAGGGCCTTGGCCAAATGTCAGATTCACTTACCTTTATGAATCTAAATTCCCGGAAACCTCACCTTACTTTTGTCGCCTTCCTCCTAAAAACTGAAGTCACCTAATTTTTACCTACATTCGGTAATCCTCCACTTATTCAACAAACCAAAATTCTCAATTATCTTAGCCCATATGGTATTCGGCCAAAAAGAAAAGAATAGAAAAGGGTCATTCGGCCACCTACCATTAATTACTCACCTTGGCTTTTCCAAAATCGGCACTTCGGCTTATTATAAAGTAGGATTAAACTACAGGGCTAAAGAATAGAAATTGATAGGCATAGACAATTGATTGGGTTAGATCTTGATGAGAAGAGAGGAAGAAATCATGAGGAAAAGAAATCTTGAAACTTACCGAATCACTAAAAACATACTGACCTATGGTACACCTTTGGAAACTAAAACACCTTTGTAGATTGGCTTTGAGGCTTAGAGATTGGCTATAGGCTTGAAACTTATCTTGACTTTTGATTGGTTTTGTAAAGGAAAAAGAATTGATGATGGGAAGCACAGGTATTTCGGTTTTATAAGGAAAGAAAAGGAAGATATAGAACTTAGAGAAATTCGGCAAGACTAGGGATTTTGTTTTGACTTTGTGGAGAATTGAAAAGAAAAAAGAAAAATAATGGCGAGAGAATTTAAGAGATTTAAAAAAGAGAAGAAAGAATGTTGAATGGCCTTAGTTTTCCTCCTTTTGTCGAAATTACTAAGCTAGAGAGTCCCCTTTCTTGGCCATCACTCTCATATCTTTATTTTCCTATCTTAGCCAAAATTCTAAAAGAATTTGTCTTCAACTTAAACTCCTACCTTAGTCTCCCTATGCCGTCCATCTCCTTACCCTAGGAGTGTCGAATTTTAACCCATTATTTTGGGCTTCATGTGGCCATACTAGGCCCAAGTTATCCTAGCATATGGCGTCATTTCCAAAGCCCTAAGTGGCATCTCCGAGCCATTTTTCCAAGGCCGATTTTGTCACATTTCCAAGGTTCCTTACATTTCCTTACATTTCCTTACATTTCCAAGCTTCCTCTTAAGACTTAATATTTTCTAAAGCATTTCCTTACATTTCCTTACATTTCCTTACATTTCCAAGCTTCCTCTTTAAGACTTAATATTTTCTAAAGCATTTCAAGCTTCTCTTAAGACTTAATATTTTCTAAAGCATTTACATTTCCTTACATTTCCTTACATTTCAAGCTTCCAAAATGTTCGGTTTCCTTTTTTAACTTAACATTTCCAAGTTTCCAAAATGTTCACTTTTCTCTTTTAACTTAACATTTCCAAGTTTCCAAAATGTTCACCATACATTCATAATACATAAGACATGCTATTTCAGTATAATTAAATCAAAATGCATAGGCCCATTTTAGGGTGTTACGATTCTACCCCTTAAAAATAATTTCATCCTCGAAATTACTTACTATCGAATAATCGAACATCTTAACTCACTGCGCTACGCTTATGCTACGCACTCTGATCTTAATAGAGCCATCATACTTCCTAGGCACAATTTTTTTTTAAGTTCACGTTCCCGAGAACTTATTTCTATAACCGCGCTTTAATCTGATTAAGAAATTTTATGCATTAGCCATTGTTTCACTGATTAACCGCGAAGAAGTTTTATGAAAAGAATTTTAGGAGTGGTTCTTTCGTATTCATACATGCACACAGTCTTTACATTCATACATCCGTCAATCAATTATGAACTTTCGTTCATTCAGAGAAATGTTGTAGTTTTTATTGTTGTTGTTTTTCCACTACCCAGGGGTATTTTCGTAATTTGCCCTACAGGGGTATTTTCATAATTTGTCAAAATAAGGTTCCTTGGTGATTTTGTCAATAAGGGTATTCTGGAAATTTTGCATTCTGGGGTATTTTGGAAATTTTGAAATCTGAGGGTATTTTGGTAATTAACCCGGGTAAATTTGTAAATCTTGATAAATCAAGGGTACTTTGGAATTTACAAAACTTGAGGGTTGTTTTTGAGAATTTGTTTTCCAAATTAGTGTTGTTGCAAATTTTTTGAAGATCGAGGGTCGATTCGGTAATTTTGTAACTCTGGGTATTTCGGTAATTTATAGGTTAAGGGTAATTTCGTAAATTTTTTTTCTTTCCATAATCAAGGTATTTTGATATTTTGTAAATTTAGGGTTCCTTTAAACAAAGTAGTGAAATTTTGATAAGAACTTTGGGATTTTGAAATTTTCCATAAACCAAGGGCATTTTTGTAATTTTACCACTAGGGGGTATTTTTGTAATTTTTTAAGTCAGAAATATTTTGAAAATTTTCCAAAATAAGTTTTTGCTACTATTCAAGGGGTAATTTGGTGATTATAAAACTAGGGTTTTCATAAAAAGAAATACGGCTAGTCCCTTTCGGGTTTTAGTTAGGGGTTTAGCCCGTAGCTAAGTCCTCTTGGTTAGGGTGAACCGTAGCTACGCACCAGGTAGGATTCGAGTGGAGAGGATATGAGTCACGCGGACTACTCAAATACCAAGCTCCCATCGAAACCAATCCTAGACATGTGCACCATGGTTACCACACCCTAACTTAGCGACTTAACCACAGGTTTGTTTAGTTAGGCATTTAAGTCTTATGTTTTTGTTGAGGTATACTAGTCCTAGGGTTCAAGTACTTAATCTCTATTCTACGTTCCATTTCTACCCTTCTACAAATCATAATATAAATCACACAAAAGATCAGAGTACTTACCTGGTGGACTTCGGGTCGGAGACTTAGTGGGCCATGCCAGAAAAACCTACTTAATTCACAAAATCCCTTTTGGGCTTAACTTTGAAAATGTTTTGGGCCTTAAATCCAAGGTCGAGAGTTTAAAACTGGGCTCTGATACCAAACTGGAACACCCCAAACTCAGCCCACGAGCCTTGACCAGATCTGGTATGTTCCTCGGTGTAAACCGTTTCAAATTCTTTTGTTACTTAGGAAAAACTTGTGTGTTTTGAAAGAAAGGTTGTTTTGGGTTGGGCTTGAGTTGAGAACAAGTTTATTTCATTATTAAAATCCTTTACTTTAGGTGACAAAACATTTAGTCTTTGTTTTAAAATAAATTTATTTAATCTTTTAATAAATAAAAGTTTGTAAGCTTAATAAATAAAAGCAAAGTAAAGTAGTTCTACTATGGCCTTATTACATCAAATAAATCCCAAAATTAAAACCAAAGTACATAAAATAAAATAGTCCAAATAAAATGAATTTCTTGCTGAGCATGGCCATCCCTAAGCTCCTGCCGACCCGGTCCCTTATTGATCATCACCTGAAAAATGTTCCCACAATGGGGTGAGTCAAACAGGCTCAATGTGTACACAAACACTAAGTATTAACAATTTCAGGCATTTCAAATCATACATGTACATAAAGCATTTAAACAATATGATGCAACCCAAACCCAAACCTAGATGCCATCCGCTACACATCACCTGTACCAACCTGCACACCGTGGGGACTACTAAGTCAACCCTCCATCCGCTACACACCATCGAAGGCAGTCGCTGTAGTCGACGTGCACATCGCCCTTATAAAATTCATGGTCTTAGGTCACCACATTCAGATATCGTGGTCTTAGGTCACCACATTTAGTTATCGTGGTCTTAGGTCACCACATTCACTTCCCCTTTTCATATAACCCATATGCCCCATATCATACATATCATGCATTAACATGCCAAATTCTTATTTCACATTCTTATAATGTCATATGTGTGTCGTAACAAATATTTAACATAATCCTAGTAGGAGTAGGAAATGTACCTGAGTACTTTGTACCATGACATGGTACCTTAGTCATATTTACATTCTTATAAACATGCTCATATTAAATTTAGCCATAATTCTTATTAAAAGATAGTGTGGGAATTTACACACGATATACTTATCAATTCTTGAAATCCTAAAACTCATTCTATCGCTTTAGATCTTTAATTCCTATATTCTACCAACCCTAACATGTTAGTAAAAGCCATTCTATTATAAATCCCAATCCTAGTAGGATTGTTGTAATCAAATTCTTACCTTGGTGCCGATTGGATTAAAAATTAAATCTCGAAACTTTGTGATGCTTCTTTATTGCAATTGGCTAGACCCTTAATCATTGAACTAGTTAGTTTTGGCTTTTTAAAAAAATAAGAATTAGATCTAAATACCACAATAGGGCCTTGGCAGAATGTCGATTCACTTACATTTATGAATCTAAATTCACGAAACCTCGACTTATACATCGCCTTCCTCCTAAAAATCAAGTCACCTAATTTTTACCTATATAAGCAATCCTCCACTTATTCAACAAACTGAAATTCTCAATTATCTTAGCCCATATGGTATTGGCCAAAAGAAAAGAATAGAAAAGGGCCATTCGACCACCTACCATTAATTACTCACCTTGACTTTTCCAAAATCGGCACTTCTGGCTTATTATAAAGCAGGATTCGGCTCCTAGGGCTAAAGAATAGAAATTGATAGGCATAGACAATTGATTCAGGTTAGATCTTGATGAGAAGAGAGGAAGAAATCATGTGGAAAAGAAATCCCGAAACTTACCGAATCACTAAAGAACATCGGCCTATGGTGCACCTTCGGAAACTAAAACACCCTTGTAGATTGGCTTTGAGGCTTAGAGATTGGCTATAGGCTTGAAACTTATCTTGACTTTTGATTGGTTTTGCAAAGGAAAAAGAATTGATGATGGGAAGCACAGGTATTTCGGTTTTACAAGGAAAGAAAAGGAAGATATAGAACTTAGAAATTCGGCAAGACTAGGGATTTTTTTGACTTTGTGGAGAATTGAAAAGAAAAAAAGAAGAATAATGGCGAGAGAGAATTCAGCAGAGATTTAAAAGAGAAGAAAGAATGTTGAATGGCCTTAGTTTTCCTCCTTTGCCAAAATTACTAAGACTAGAGAGTCCCTTTATTAGCCATCACTCTCATATCTTTATTTTCCTAGCTTAGCGAAATTCTAAAGAATTTGACTTCAACAAACTCCTACCTTAGTCTCCCTATGTTGTCTATCTCCTTACCTTAGGAGTGCCGAATTTTAACCCATTATTTTGGGCTTCATGTGGCCATACTAGGCCCAAGTTATCCTAGCATATGGCATCATTTCGAGCCCTAAGTGGCATCTCAAGCCATTTTCCAAGCCCGATTTTGTCACATTTCAAGGTTCCTTACATTTCCTTACATTTACTTACATTTCCAAGCTTCCTCTTAAGACTTAATATTTTCTAAAGCATTTCCTTACATTTCCTTACATTTCCTTACATTTCCAAGCTTCCTCTTTAAGACTTAATATTTTCTAAAGTATTTCCTTACATTTCCTTACATTTCCAAGCTTCCTCTTAAGACTTAATATTTTCTAAAGCATTTCCTTACATTTCCTTACATTTCCTTACATTTCAAGCTTTCAAAAATGTTCACTTTCCTCTTTTTAACTTAACATTTCCAAGTTTCCAAAAATGTTCACTTTCCGCTTTTTAACTTAACATTTCCAAGTTTCCAAAAATGTTCACCATACATTCATAATACATAAGACATGCTATTTCGTACAATTAAATCAAAAATGCATAGGCCCATTTTCAGGGTGTTACATAAAGAGCCGAAGCCAGAGCAGTTCAATTTGGAGAATTACTCGAAGATAGCTAGTGATCCATCTCAATGAGCCAGAATTCTACTCAAGACGGCAGATTTCTCCTTCATTTTCTCTAGGGGGTTTTAGGGATTTCTTATGTTTTTTTTATCTTTTCTCTCGAGATGTTTTCTTTCTTTGTTATGAACTAAACCCTTCAGATACCTGAAGGGGATGAAACCTAGATGAATCTTGTTATTGATTTATGAATTATATGATAAATACTTAATTTGTTCTTAATTATGGATACTTAATCCAAATCTAATGTACTAAGGTGGAGGAGGAATAGACCTGCTTAAGAGTAGATCTAGCGTAATTCAACAGAGTTGATCGCACGCCTAGAGATAGGGTGACGAGATTTTGTCAGATTAGGGTGAAACCTAATATGGGAGTCCATAGATTGATTTACTGCTATTCTAGGGGGTTATTATAAGAGAACGAGAGTTCCACTAATTAACCTAGGGTTAGACATTATTCACCTCGAGAGAGGGTTTAATATATGTTAGGGAGTCTTACGGATCAAACTAAATGAATAAATCATATGGTTCAATGTTAAATAACAAGTGAAGTCTAGGTGGATTCTTCCTAAGGGTATCGTCGTGATCAATTGAGTTTTCTTCAAGTTATTTCCCAATTCATTCTTTTTTTCTTTGTGTCTTTAGCTTAGTAGTTGATAAATTAAATTAAATCAACCAATCACTCGATATTTTAGGCTAAATAATAAAAATAAAGTAAGTATTAGTACTTTTAGTTCCTTTGGGTTCGATAATCCGATCTTACCTAAGCTATACTACTGTTCGATAGGTACACTTGCCTTTAATCGTTGTCAGAGTTAGTTTCTAGGTTCGATCACATTCTTTATAAATTTCAAAGCTCTGATTTCAGCGATCACATAGGCTTGCCTGAAAATCAAATCTCCACCACTATAAAATGAAATGATACACAGATCAAAAGGTATTTAAAAAAGGGTTGTAACGGGACTTAGGTTAAAGGTGTGGATAAAGGCTAAATTAAAGGGTTAGAATCGAGATTGAATTGACAATTTACCTAACTAGAAAAATGAACTAGTCCTGAATAATTACATCAATTGAAAACTAATAATACGAGCTTCTTCTTCAAGATGTTGAATTTAAACGTATAAGCTCACTTAATCACGGAACTAATAATGAATATACTTCAATATTTTTTAGAACAAATCAAGTAAATACATAATATAAGATGAATTTATCTACATAAATAAAAATAATTAGGCAATTGATCAAATCAAATCTTGATAGAAGGGTAGTCAAGTGAATTGGTGATAACAAATACAAGATGGGTTTTAGGTTAATATTAGTGGATGAATCAATAAAAGGGTTGTTAGGATCAAAGGGGTTCACTAGGGGTTAATTGTGAGGGTAGAATTTTAGTGGAGTGAGTGGGTTAAATCCTAAGTGCCTTTATCATCTCTGTATATCAAATCAATGATGTGGTCTTGACATGTATAATCGAAGAAAGTTCTAGAATAACAAATCAATGTTGACAAACTCATAATCTGTAACACCCCAAACCCGGCCCAAACACCACGGCCGAATTCGGAATGTTACTGAGAAAAAGGTTGAAAAGAGATCTGTTTGAAAGTGAAAATAAGTTTTTAGTTTTCTAAATCAAAAATGTCGTTTTTAAAGAAAAGGGTCTCTCATTCAAGATTAGCAATTTGTTCGTGAGAAAATTTTTGGGTTATTTAAAGTCCAAAACATGATTCATGCTTGAGTTAAATCGTTTGCTTATAAGCGATCCAACATCTCAACAAAACTTCATATGTTACTCTCACGTTATAAGCATCTTAAAAACATCTTTTTTTAGCAGCCTTATTACAATAAAAATATCTCAAAAGTTCATAATGTACTTAGAAATAAAAAAAATAGCTTCTACATGGCCACCTCGAGTCCACTCCAACCCGGTCCAATAGACTACAAATTACCTGCATTGTTTGAAAAGCAAGGTGAGTCACCAGACTCAGTGTGAATTAGTCCACACATATCCACAATTGGGCTTGGCCCTAACCCGCATTAAACCACATACCACGCATAGTGATGCAATATGTTATCCTAGCCCAACCTAATATCCAACTGCTACACACCACCCGTATCCAACCACCACACACTTGGGGATTACTAAATCGACCCTCTATCCGTTACACACCTCTTTTGCAGTCCGTACCAACGGTATACTGCACAAAGTCCACTTAGTGGTCTAGCCACTGATCCACGTGATTAAAATCACAAATATCCACGATGAGACTCATGGTCGTCATCAATCCACGATGAGACTCGAGGCCATCATCAATCCACGTATATAAATGTACACACTTCCCCTTTATCAATATATCCCAAACCCTATGCACATGCAGCATAACATGATGGAATGGTAACATAACATATGAACATACCAAATATGCATATATGACATGCTTACATAGATCCACAATTACTACCACATCCATAACATGGGTAGTATACCAACCTAGTTACTGGATTACCCAACATGAGTAATAACATCACCATAGCTACTATTTCAGCCATTACACACAATACATGTATTTGACTTAAAACAGATAAATAAATAGTGTGTTAATTACACACCTGATAACTCGCAATACCACGCCCTCTACGTCGACACTATCACTAATCAATACTATCGCTATTTGCCTATGATCTTGTTTAAATATTTGGCCCACACCCCAATGACCAATCTGAACATTGGCCCGACCGCTTCTTGAATTTTGGGGTATGGACTACGTGTCCAACCCCTTGCGTCCCTTGGCTGGTATCTGAATCCATTAAACAAGTCTTTTGTCAGAAGACCCGGGTTAAACATTGAATCAGATCTAAACGAACTAAAAGAATACTTTGATTGAAAGCACCTTACCAAAATCGACAGAATCCCGGAGACTATTTGCTTGAGCTTAAAGGTTGCCGGGACCCTACAACAACCCATGTTAGTATCAGCCTAAACACCCATTGTCCACATGAAATGGCCTTTGGCCAAATGAGAGATGTAACCCCCCTTACCTTGGTTATCCGAGTCCCGGAAGATCCCCACTACCCTTAACGCTAGCTTAAAGCAGAAGACCCGAAATCACCCTTCAAAGATTCAGCCACACAAGAATCAAGATTAAGCTTTTGGTTTCTGCAGCCAAAGAGAAAAGAAAAGGATTAAAATGAAATATCAAATCCTTACCACAACATTAGAACCGATTTGGGAGGATCGACACTAAAAGAGCGACAACGCTTCCTCTAACAATTGACAGACGAAGAGTGCTACCACCAAAGAGCTATTCGGCTTAGAATGATTCAGCAAGGAGATGAGGCTTGAGGATTAACAAAATAAAAGAAGAAAAGAAGGAGTAGGTATGCGAAAGTGGGGAAAGAAATGGTGAATGGGAGATTGACCAAGGTTCTAATGGCTAGAAGGGTTATTCGACCTTTGAGAGTAAAGTGATTGGTGAAAAAGGAAAAAAGAGGGTTAAGGTTTGATATATTTTAGCTATGGGGAGAATGAAGAGTATATTTCAGCTTTTAGAGAGTAAATAGAGAAGAGGAGAAAGAGTTGCAAAGAAAAGAGCAAAAATGCCCAAATGGTATCTTACTTTCGGCTTTTGGTCATATGAAGAGAAAGCAATAGAAAGATCCTCACTGACACTTTCGGCAAAACAAACCAAAGAAGAAAAAAAGACTCAACAATTGAACACCCCTTACTAAACACCTCAATTCGGCACACAAAGCCCCTACCCGAAACACTCCCGTCCTGAATGAAAATGCCCCCTCCTAGAACCCCATGTTCAGCCACCACTCAAACCCCTCTCCATATCCCTTGTTTTACTCCTAATTTTCCTCCCCTCCACTCATTCAAATAGATTTGAATGATTCAAACTCCTATCTCCCCTCATAGCGACCCATTCAAAATATTTGACCCAATCAACCTTCCACCTTTCAAGTGCCATAGCCGAATCCACTACCTTCCCCCTCTTGACGTAAAATGCAACCCAAAATGCTGCCCATACTACTTGAACCTCCTCCTCCTTGGAACTCCCCTTGATGCAACTCCCCTGCACTCCAACTGACGCCTCCTTGCCACTCTACCACTCCACTTGTTATGCCCTTAAATACCATATTTAATCCCTTAAGGCCTAGCTCCCCTAGCTCCCTCCTAAAGGCTTCAAACCAATAATTTCCACCAAGGCTCCTACCTAACCCCAAGGTTTCTCGAAGCCCTCAAACACACTTAAATAGCCATGCAACACACAAGAGCACATAAATACAAGGTAAATGGAAGACCCCAAAATCTCGGATGTTACATAATCAATAAAGTGACCACGAAAAAATATATGCTCTAAAAGGCTCAAAATCTCACAAAAATTATGGTTTTTGATGACAACCTTGCAAATTTCAAACTTCAAGGTAATATTCAAATTTAGGTCAACAACCTAGCAAATTTTTAATTTTGAAAAATAAACTTATCATGCTTGATTCTCGAGTATCCTAGAGTTTAAATCATCAATGCACAATTAACTATGACTTAATTCAAAACATATCAATAAAAATTATAAATCAATAGAAGTTTCATTCTAATTAGTGATATGAAAAAATTACTTAAGACAAGATATCATTTAGGGATTTGAGAATAATGCAAAAATTAGGAACTTTTCAAAATAAAATTCACCCCCCACACTTAAGATTTACATTGCCCTCAATGTACAAAGATATATATGAAATCATAAGAGATAAGGAGAAGTGAAACTTCCTAATTTTTGGATGGATTTCTTGAGTTGGAGGTGTGGAAACTTGATTCGGAGGTGAAAGATAAGTTGGAGGGGGCGTATCTAGTGGTAGTGTGGTGGCCGCCAACAATCTCTGCGTTAGATGAAGAAATTGGAAATCTCGTGAAGAGTTAGCCAGGAAATAATAAGAATAATTTAAACTATACTAATTATATATTTAAAAAAATAAATATAAAAAGAATGAATGTAAGAAGTAAAATAAAATTAAAAGAAAAGATTAATGGACTAAAAAGTCCTTGTTGTTAGATGGTTCGCGAAGTGGGTGTGATTTCTAATGCCGTGGTATGGTGATTCCCAAGCAGCCTTTAGAACCTAAAACCAAGAAACTGAAATAAAATAAACTAAATTTAGTATAAGAGAAATAAAGATAAGGAAAATAAAGGAGAAGAGAAAAGAAAAAGAAAGATTAAATGGACTCAAAAGTCTTTTTCCTGTCGATTTAATTGAAGCAGCCGACATGAACTTAAGTAGATCGGTCTCGCACAGGGAGACTGTGCTAGGGTCCTTCCACTTCTTTGACATGGATATGGTGTAGATCAAAAAGGTTGGACAATGAAGAAGGAAGAAAATGAAAAGGGGGGGAGTGTAAAGGGTATGGAAGAAGGGAATGGGGAGTAGGTGAGAAGGGGAGAGGGGTGTTTTAAATAAAAAGTTCAGCTCTAGTACATCCCCACGCCCGTGTATCATGGGCATGTTGAGTCACACTACTGTATCACACAACCGTGCGGTGGTTCATTCGTTTCTCCCACGCCTGTGTGCAGGTCGCCACGCCTGTGTTAATAAGACAGTGTCGACCACGGCTGTGTCGCACGGCCGTGGTGTTTAGTTGGAGCTAGTGGCTTGAAGATATTTTTTCATCCTATTTCGTACTATCTCTTCCATGCCAGTACAAAAATTCATAGTGTCCACATGGCCACGGCCACAGCCATGTGCAAGGCCATGTGGTACAAACATATGCACTTTGGTTAGTTCATAGTTAGGTGCTAAATGGGGAAAAAATAGAAGTAAAAAATAAAAATGTAAAAGTTAATGGGGTTAGTGCTCGAGTTGCCTCCCGAGAAGCGCTTGTTTATAGTCTTAAGCTAGACTTACCTCTCATTCACACATTCATTGTGGTTTGAGGAGTTGAAAATCCTTTCTCATGCTACCAGTTCGATTACCAGTATATAGTTCGAGTTGAGTAGTGTTTACCATAAAAGTGCCGAATATGGGGTTACTTACCTCGACTATTTCGTATGGGAAGACATTAAGTACCTTAAAAGAGATCTCTTCATTTTTCTTGAGGTCTGAAGTGGGGATTCGAGGGTCTGTTTTATCTAACAGTACCTGATCTCCGATCTTAAATTTGTTTACCCCATGGAATCGCGTTGATTCTGTAACATCCTAAATTAGGGGTTGTTAAAAATTTGATTTTATTCATGTTTGTGCTTGAAGAAATGAATTCTATGTTTGCTAGACATATTTTAGGGTCTAGTCATAACCCCGAACTAGGTCGGATTTAGAACTAAAAATTTCTTTTTAAGTGTTTAAGAAAAGGGAGCTAGGAGAGAAAGGGGTTAAGTAAAATTTGGGTGAAACTTAACACAAAGAACTAATTGGCTAAGTGGCTTTCATGCGCCACTAAGAGTTTGGAAGTGGCGATGAGCGAGGGAGCTTGGGTTCAAGCTGCCAAGTATGTGCCCTAGGAGTTTTATTTTCTTTTGCATTAAGGAGGGGATCGGCCTAGGAAGACCTTATAAATAAGTGGTGAGTTTTTATGACATGAAAGTCAATTGGGAGGAATGGCATGGGGCGTTGTAAGGGGGGCTACGGTAGTGAGGTCCGGGGTTTGAACCAAAGAAGCAGCAATTGGTTATTTTTTTATGCAGCTGGCGTGAATGGGAGTAAGTTGATGGCTGCATGTTGGACTCTTAAATTGATGAGGATAAGGCTTAATTTTTGCACACATTCGGCTGGAAGGGGTAGTTGTTAGTAGTTTATTTGCTTTTAAATTGTTGAAGAGTGGCTAGGAGATTAAGATGAAAGATAAACCATGCTTTATTTTTGATAATTAAAGGCTGGAATTATCGCAAAAGGGAGGGGTGTTGGCCGAATATAGGACTCCTTGGGAGGCCATCCATATTCGGTTTGTATAGCAAAAAAGTGCCAAAAAACCATCAAATTTCTTTTCATTTTTCTCTTTAATAGTTGCTGGACGAAATCTCCCTAGGCATATTGCCAAATTTCTCAAAACTCTTCTCTCTTCTTGCTTCTTCTTAGCCGAACCTACCACTTTCTTCTTCTCAAATTCCAGCCCTCCCAGCTTGTGATTAGCCGAATCCCCCTTAAAGAAAGGTGCTGTTCTTTTCTCCTCCTTAGAGGTAGCCGAACACCCTCACAACACCAAGTGGTGCCGACTTGTGGTGGTTAGAGGCCGAGATAGTTATCAAGGTAAGGGGCGATACCCTCTTTTTGGTTCAGGATTTTGGCCGAATGGCCTAAGACTCTTATTAATGCGGTAAAATCGATTGTAGGGAAGCCATAGCCGATTGAGGGAAGCTTTCGAGATTTCGATAAGTTGGTAAGCACATTCGACCAAGGGCCATTTGTTGAGAATTAGTGCCTAAAGTTGAAACTAAAATGTGCCATGGATCTAGGGACTATTCGGCCAAGGCCAATAAAGGCTTCCGGATTTCGAATTATTTTGGTAAGTGATGGTAAGATTCGGCCTAGGGCCATATTTTGGTTATTGAGCGCGATTAATCCTTCGGGATCTCTAGTTTAGCCGATTGGCTAATAGATCTAATAACTCATGTGTTGGCCGATTGTAGGAGGAAACAACGTCTCGGGATTTTGCTAGTATATTCGGGATTTGCTAGTAAATTGTTGTGTAAAAACTCACTACACACTTTATTAGTTTACATGACTATATTGTTGCCTTTTTAATCTTTTTGGTAGTGATTAGCTTGTGGCATAATCATGGTTTCCGGGTAAGTCCCCTATTACTTTGTTTATGATATATGATTGAGTTGCCATCATATGCTGTTAAATGATATGTTGTATATAATGCATGATGATGGTAGGATTGATGAGAGGAGGGGGATGATTCTTATGGACTGTCACTAGTGGTTTTGACCACAAGATGGGTTGGCCCCATCAGATTTATTGTGACTTCAGTCACCAGTGGTTTTGACCACACCGATGATAATTGTGACTAAGTCCTAGTGGTTTGGTACCACCTGTGGTTTTGACCACATTATGATATTTGTGACTTATGGTCATTAGTGGTTTTGACCACACAATGGGTTGGCCCCATCATTTAAATTGTGACACCAGTTACCAGTGGTTTTGACCACCAGTGGTTTTGACCACACGGGGTAGTTAAGGAGTACGGATGGTTAAGTGGAGTTGCATAATTGCATGTTTACTAATATCTTGTGTATGACTCATATTTCAGGGTGGGGGATTTACACACTGAGTCTTGGTGACTCACCCCTTCCCTTACCATTTTGCAGATGAATAGATCGCGGAGATGGAGCCGGAGAGGACTCGAGGCGGCCATGCTCATTCGATGGATTTGGATTTAATTTATTATCTTTAAGTCTATTTATTTTCTTTTCTAAGTTTTTAATTTGGGTTGTAATAAGGCCGCTAAATTTTATTTGGATGTTTACATAGTTAATTTGCTTTACTTATGCTATGCTACAAATGAATTTACAAATGATATGTAAACCGGTTAAAAGCAACATTTTCCAACTAAGTAACTTTTACGAGTTTTTCAAATATGTTACCATCGGGTAACAAAAATAAACCAAGTCAACTATAACTTTAACGATTTTAAATTGTTACATGATCAAACGTTTTCAAAGGGTTTATCAACCCAACTATATTTAAATAATCCCAACTGAGTTTTATCAAACCCCGTTTTAATACCTTAGCCACATTTTTTACAAGTTTTCACCAGACACTCAACACGATTCAAATTATTTTACTCCGTGACATACCAGATCCGGTCAGGACTCATGGGCCGGGTTTGGGGTGTTACAGATTCTACTTCGTGTATTCCTAGTTTGTCCTTGAAATGTATCTTCTACTCATCTAGTTCATTGATCTGAAGCCATCGCTCCTTGTGAGTAATTTCTTTGTTGTCATGAGGTATAGGATCTGGCTCAGTTGTGTGCTTCTGTGGTGCTTCCTGAAAAGAAGGTTTAACCGAATGGTCATTAATAAAATTAATTTTCTCACCTTGATTACTTGATGTCCTAGCTGAGTCGAGAGCCTGAAGACTGATTGATTCGACACCTACACAGAGTATGAGTTCTCTTGTACCAACATTAATTTTAGTTCTAGCAGTTGCTAAAAAGGGTCTTCCTAAAATTAAGGGGATACTATTGTCTTCATCCATGTCTAAAACAACAAAGTCTACTGGGAATATGAATCTGTCAATTTTAACTAGTACATCTTCAATTATACCCCTAGGAATTTGAATAGTCTTATCAGCTAATTGAATACTTATCCTAGTTTGTTTGGGCTTCCCTAGACCTAGCTGTTTAAGCATTTTATAAGGCATAACATTGATGCTTGCCCCTAAATCAGCTAAAGCATTATCAATAGATAAGCTACCAATTAAGCATGAAATTGTAAAACTCCCTGGATCTTTTAATTTTCATGGTAGTTTATTTGGTAACATTGCTGAGCACACTGCGTTTAGTTCTACATGCGATTCCTCGTCTAACTTCAGCTTGTTTGTTAAAAGCTCTTTTAAAAAATTCCTTGAATCTGGCATCTACGAAAGAGCTTCAAGAAAAGGTAAGTTAATATGTAATTTCTTTAAAAGTTTAAGAAACTTGCCGAACTGTTCATCTGTATTGTCTTTCTTCATCACATTGGGGTATGGTATTCGAGGTTGGTACTCTTTAATTATTGGTTTTGGTTTTTCTTGCCTTTCCTCAACTTTACCTTCACTTACCACAGGTTCTTGCCTTGGCTCAGATTCAAATTTCACCAACCCTTCACTGTCATGAGCTATTATGGCTTGAAGTTGCTCCTTTGGGTTAGTCTCAATGTTACTTGGCAAGCTACCTTGTAGTCGTTCGGAGATCAGCTTAGCGAGTTGCCCTTACTCTCGATCCCTTGAATTGATGCTTGTTGATTTTTAAGTGTTGTTTCGATGTTTTGGAAACGAGTTTCTGACACCGCTATAAATTTTTTTAGCATCTTCTCAAGGTTCGGCTTCTTTTCCTGTGGGTAGGGCTATTGTTGGAAGTCTGGAGGGGGTTGTTGTCTCTGATTTCCTTGACCACCCCATGAGAAATTGGGGTGGTTCCTCCAACCTAGATTATAAGTATTACTATTAGGGTTATTTTGAGGTTTAAAATTGTTACCCATATAGTGAACTTGTTAGTCTTCAGTGCCATGTCCGTAGAGTGGGTACTCAGGATTCGCCACACATCCTAGGTTTGAGTCATAATGTATTACTGGGTGTACCTACGAAGAACACAAACCATCAATCTTTTTATTTAACATCTCTACCTGATTTGATAGCATGGTTACTGCGTCGAGGTTGAAAACACTGGCAGCTTTTGTTGGCCTTATCCTTGTGACTTGCCACTGATAGTTATTTAGTGACATCTCTTCAATGAATTCGTAGGCCACCTCAAGTGTTTTGTTATTCAGGGTTCGCCGTGTTGAATCAATCAAGCCGCTTGGTGAGGGTTCACACCATTGTAAAAAGTTTGGACTTACTGTAGCCACAAGGGTAATCCATGGTGTGGGCACCTTCTCAATAGATCTTTGTATCTCTTCCATGCATCGTATAGTGTTTCTAGATCCATCTGCACAAAAGAAGAGATACCATTCCTTAATTTGGCCATTTTGGTTGGCGGAAAATATTTTAATAAAATTTTTTGGTCATTTGTTCCCATGTAGTGATTGATCCTCGTGGAAGAGAATTCAGCCACTGTTTAGCTTTATTCCTCAAAGAAAAGGGAAATAACCGAAGACGGATGGCTCATCAGAAACGCCATTTATTTTGAAAGTATCCCAAAATTTTAGGAAATTTGCCAAGTGATTATTTGGATCTTCATTATGCAAACCATCAAACTGAACAAATTGTTGTATCATCTGAATTGTGTTAGGTTTCAGTTCAAAATTATTTGCAACAATAGCAAGTCTAATAATACTTGACTCAGTTCCTGTTAAATTAGGTTTAGCATAATCATACATAGTTTGAGGAGCACGATTTTCAGCCACCTCTTGAGGTAGCGGATTATTCTCAGCCATATATTCGGTAGTATTAATTTTGTTCTCTTGCTCTTCTTCTATGTAATTTAAGCTTCGCCTTATTTCTCTACGATTTCTGTGAACAGTACCTTCAATATCACTATCGTAAATTAAGGATCCTGCCGGGTTCCTTCTAGTCATAAACTAGAGGTACCTGCTAGGAACAGATAAAAAGAAAAAGAAAATTAGAAAAGTAAAAATAAAATTTAATTGCAAAAATAAAATATGGCTAAAGTAATAAAAATTGAACGTTCTTAATAATTCATACCTCGGCAACGGCGCCAAAAACTTGATGGTGGTAGAAAAAGTCTTAAAAATTATGTAATGAATGATCGAGCCTAGAAACTAACTATCACCACGATTGAGGCAAGCGCACCTATCAAACAGTAGTATAGTTTTAGTGGCAAGACCGGATTGTTGAACCCAAGGGAACCAAAAGTACTAATACTTACTTTCTTCTTATTATTTAGCCTAAGAATTAAGAGAATTGCTGTTTAATCTAAAATTAACTAACTACTAAGCTAAAGATGCTAAGACACAGAGATGGGATTAGGGAAATACTTGTGGGAAAACCAATTGATTGAGACAATACCCGAGGAAGAATCCACCTAGACTTCACTTGTTACCTAACTCTGAACTAGACGATTTATTCACTTGACTTGATCCGTAAGATTCCCTAATTTATATTAATACCTCTCTCGAGGCTACTAACGTCTAACCCTAGGTTGATTAATTGAAATCTCTTTCTAATTAAAACCCCTAGAATTGCATTAACTCGATCTATGGACTCTCATATTAGGTTTGACCCTAATCCGGTAGATTTTCGCCATCCTATCTCTAAGGTTGCGATCAACTCCGCTTAATTATGCTAGATCTACTCTTAAACAGCGAATATTCCTCCTCTGCCTAAGCACATCAATACTTGAATCAATATCCTGAAATATCAAAGAAAGAATTAAGAACACATAGTTAAGAACAAATCAAGTATTTATCATATAGTTTAGATAACAATAACAAGATTCGTCTTAGGTTTCATCCCCTTCAGGTATTTGAGGGGTTGAGTTCATAATCATAAAAGAATACATCTCAGAAGAAAAATAACAAAACATTAAGAAAACCTTAAAATCCCCTAAAGGAATTAAAAAAGAGATCATCAGTCTTGAGTGCGATTCCAGCTTTTGGAATGGATCAACTGGCTTTCTTCAAGTGAATCCCACAATTCGGCCTCTTTGGCTTGGCTCCTTAGCCTATCTGAACGCCCCCTTGAAGGTTGGCCTCTAGGGTGTTTATAAAGGCTTTTGGAATGTCTTTTTTGCCTCTAAGTACCCTAATCCGAATGAAACTCTTCTTTGATGCCGCAGGACACGCCCATGTGGCACGGCCATGTGAATCAAATCTAGCTTGTGGTCAGATCTACTAAAGAGGCACGATAGTGTGTCTCGGGCCCAGGCCATGTTGATTTCGTACTTTGGCCCATTTTCTCCGTTTTTAGCCCGTTTCTAGTTCTTTTTATCCTCTGGTGCTCTCCTAAGTATAAAACATGAAATTAAAGGATTAGAAGCATGAAATTCTACAATTCAGGGAATAAATCATCTAAAATTATGCTAAATTTGGGATTAAAATATGAACATATTACGGTTTATCATTTAGCCTGACATGACGTACAATGAAGAACCAATCAAAATTTTGGCTCGAGAGATCAAAGAGTTAAGAAATAAACGCATAGCTTTAGTCAAAGTCTTGTGGCAACGTCAAGGAGTTGAAAAGGCTACATTGGAGCCTGAGGAAGCTATGAGAAAATAGTACCCTAACGTATTCACTGGTAAGGTTTTCGAGGACGAAAATCCCTAAGGGGGAGAGTTGTAACAGACGTTTTTGGTCAAATTGGAATAGTGGTTTCAAGACCACAAGTCTGAGGTCAAAATATTTATTTTATTATTATTTTAATTTTTACAGAAAGATTGAGTGATTTTCTGAAAATTTCGTTAAGAAATTTTATCGTTTGAATAGTCAATTTGGTAAAAAAGACTAAATCGCGTAAAGTGCAAAAGTATTGTTCTATTAGCTAAAGGTATTAAACAGTTATAGAACCTTAAATTAAAGGTCCTTATGATGTAATTAAACCATTATAATGGTAAGTGGGACAATTATGGACGACCATTATATGATTTTAATGTTTAATAAGTAAGGTTAATTTAGTAATTTGGTTAATTTAAGTAAAACAAATAAAACAAAATAGATAATTTGTGTCCATCTTCTTCATTAAAACACCAAAACTGATTCTAACATGAAGAAACCATAGCTAGGGTTCAGAAGCTCATTTGTGCAATTGTAAGTCCATTTTTGTCCCATTTTTAATGATTTCTATGTTTTTGTGATCGTTGCAATTAGTTTTAGCTAGCCCAGGACTAATTTACAAAATTGTTAAAGATTTTGAATGTTTCCATTGATGAATATGTATGATTTTTTATGATTTATGATAGATTATGAATGTTGATTGTGAGTTATACAAGTTTTGTTAAGTGATTTTTAGTGAAAATGCAAAATAGGGATTAAATTGAAAAATGTGTAAAGTTAGTGAAATAAATGTGAAATAAATGAAAAATATGGGCTGCTATGGGCATAATAGTAGTTCAGCTAGCATGAGTTTATGTTTAATTTCATTAATTTGTGATTTTGTAAAATAAGGACTAAATTGTGAAAAATGTGAAAGTTTAGGGTCAAATGTGTAAAATAGTCCTAAAGTATATTTTGGATTGAATTGAATAAATAGATGATTAAATAAGTCAATTTTGAATATATTTAGATCAAGAAAGGAGAAATACGGACTTAGATTGGGGAAAGAACAAAGTTACGGAATAGTTGACTCCATTCACCGTTTTAGCAACTGAGGTAAGTTCGTATGTTATAATTTCATTTCAAATGTATTCTATATGCTTTGATACAACATTATGTGACTAAGGACAAGTTTGGAAATGATTCGATGATGATTCGACAGTTCAAAATCCGGTTGAACTTTAGGAATAGTTTAGAATACTAGTGACATGTCATTAGGAGATACAGTGAGTTGACTTCGGCCATGATATAGGACTTTGTGTGTGAGATAAACTGATTTGGCTTTGGTCCATGCATATTGGCTGATTTGGCTTCAGGCCATGATATCAGTATTTTAGATAAGTTACCTTGATTTGGCTACGGACCATGGTATAGGTACTTATTGTGTGAGCCTCTTGAGTATCTGACTTCTATTCCAAATGGTTCAATGGGTGAATGAAAGTTGAGGATGTTTATGAGATTTTTACGAAATGGTACAGGTATGTACATAAACTATTCTACCATTGAATCGAAGAAATGATGATAAAAGTATATAGTTTGTGAATGAGTATTTGAAAGGTTTGTTAGTTAATGTAAGCTACATGTTGATGTATTCAAATCATTGATTTATATTTATGTGATTGCATTAAGTTACTTCATACGAGCTTACTAAGATTTATAGCTTACTTTATGTATTTTCCTGTGTTTTATAGTGATATTGAAGTTAGCTCGAATTCAGGGATCGTCGGAGATTGTTTCACACTACCATCTATCACTCGGAACCGTTGAACTTTGGTATTTGAAGTATATGGCATGTATAGATATTTTGAGTCATTTTGATTATGGTTGATAGTGATTTTGGTCATTTGTAATAGCTTGTAAATGCATATGTTTTAGTTTGTAAATATAGCCATGAGATTTGGCTTAATTTTGTAGTTTTCGTTTTGTGCTTATATGTGCATATATGGTTGATATTTGAGTTCATGGATGGATATGTGAATGACTTATATTATGAAGTTTGTGGAATTGGTATCATGCTTGTGAATTGGTGCAAAATGATGTATGTTTGTAAAGGTTTAGTTAGTTGAATGGTAAATGTGAAGTTTAGTGTAAATGATATGATATATTTTGGTGATTAGTGTGCATAGAGAATGGGAGTAGTGAATGTATTTGAGTTAAGCTTGAATTGGATGGTTATAATGTCATATTATGTTATGTTGTGGTGTTATTTGAGTTGATGTAGGTACATTCAAATTTGGGTGGCAAATTGGCTTGGTAAATAGCCAATTTTTGTCCACATAGGCAGAGACACAGGCGTGTGTCTCAGCCATGTGTGACACACGGTCATGTTACACGGTCGTGTGTCCCCTGGTATTGAAATTGAAATGAAGTCAGTATGCTCCACACGGTCTCACACACGAACGTGTGATCGATCGTGTGGCATAAGTCAGTATACCCCTAATTTACACACGGCTTAGCACACGGGCGTGTGACTTGTCCGTGTTGTATAACTCAGTATACCCTATAGGTTTGGCATGGCCTAGCACACGGCCTGGCACACGGGTGTGTGTAGCCACTTTGAAGGGTACACGGGCTAGACACACAGGCATGTGGTTGGCCGTGTGACCTAAGTCAGTAAGCTTGTGATAGCCCGAAATAGGGCCTAATTGGAATAGTGGTTTCGAAACCACAATTCTGAAGTACAAAAATTTATTCTGATTAATTTTTATAATTTATCGAGTAATTAGATGCATGTGTTAGAATATTGATAGAAAATTTCATGAATTGCATGTCTAATTTTCCTATTAGGACTTAATTGCAAAAGTTGATAAATATGAGTTCTAGATGTTAAAGGATTTAATTGAAGAGCATAATTGAAGTAGAGGTCCTTAAATGGTAATTATACTATTAGGCTTTCATGGACAAAAATGGACATACATAGGTAGAAATAACCAAAGTTTTTAATGAAAGGTATTTTAGTCATCTAGTAATTAAAAGTTTAAAAAAAGGAAAAAGATGGAAAAATATGTCCATCTTCTTCATTAGGACAAAGTTTCAAGGGTTCTCCATAGCTAGGGTTTGTTTCAAGCTTCTAAGCTCCATAATAAGTGATTCCAAGCCCCGTTTTTAATGTTCTTTACGTTTTTGGAGTCCCGGTAACTCGATTTAGCTTATGCTAGCAATAATTTCACCTAGGGTTCATATTTGGAAAAATACCCATATTTAAAATGTATTTATTTTGATGTTTTATGATAGAATATGAGGTTTTAAATTATGCTAAACAACTTTTGCTAAGCGATTTTAAGTGAAAACGAGTAAGACGGCTTAATCGGTAAAAATACTTCATAAGTATATGTTAGAGTGAGAATTTGATGTTGTCATAGAAGGCAAAAATAATCAGCATGTCATAAAACATAAGAATAAGGGACAAAGTTTAATTTTTGAGATTTGGGGCAAAAGTGTAAATATATAAAACTTTAGGGGCAAAAACATTATTTTTCCAAAATATTGTGTATGAATTGTATTTGAATGGAATGTTGATAAAATGTATTAAATTGTGCTAATATAGATCAAGAAAGAAGGAATAGTGAAGGTGATCAGGGAAAAGAGAAGGTTATCGACTAATTTACGAAAATAGTCGTTTTGCATCCGAGGTAAGTTATGTGTAAATAATAGCAATATATTTTTATAAATTGTGAATTATATTTGATTTGTGAATTAATATTGAATGTGGAAGAAAAATTAGTCATGTGATAAAGTGTTTAAAATAAGTGTTAAGTGTAAATTCCCGGTTGAACTTAGGAATAAAAGTGGATACAAGTGATATATCACTAGAGACCAGTGTTACAGTGTTACAGTTAGTCCCGGGTGCTGGGTGATCTAGCATGTGTTGCAGACACCTGACAGCTTGTGTGAGCAGGCTCGTGGACATTTCCAGTGTTATTGATCAGTGGTAGCTTCGGCTACATATCAGTGTGGCACTTATGTGCTAATTCTCTACGTATCCGTGTATATTTCGAGTGTTCAATGGGATTAATAATGAATTAAAGTGAATATGAGATGAAGTGTGAATGCAGGTATAATTGAAAGAATGAGCATACATGATAAAGGTTAAGTGTATAAATGTATTGCAAGTGAATTGGTAAGATTGTACATGTGTATGTGATTAAATTTGCTAAGAAGGATATTGATTAGTTATATGTAAAAATGTTAATTATTAATTGAATGCTTATTGTTTACATGTAGCTTACTCGTTCTTTTCCTTTCCTTTGTTTTATAGTGTATTGAACTTACCTAGATTGGAGATCGTCGGAGCCTCGTATCACACTATCAAGCCTTTATTTTGGTATATAAATGCTTTTGAAATGTTTTAAATTATGGCATGTATAGGGATCAAATTATTTTGCATGGATACCTATGTGATGTTTACTACAATGAAAGTATGAAAAAGTGAAAATTTGCAATGAAACAGTTTTTGGATAACAGCAGGGACGTGACTTTGAAAAATCACCAAAAATAGGAGAAATGGAATTATAAGGTGAATAAGATATATAATTAAATCTTATTGTGTCTATTTTCATATGAAAGAAACAATGTAAGCAAAGGAATTTTATACTATGTGATACTTGAATTTTAGTGAGACAGGGTCAGAATGGTATTTGAAGTCCCCTACTTAGATTTTAGAAAATCATTTAAAATTGTAAAATATGAGTTATAATTTATATTTCTAGATTCCTTAGTGAGTCTACTTTCAGTATAAATAAATGGGAACAACATATAAAAATTTTACATTGAGATAATTAATTTTTAGTGAAGAGTGGTCAGAACCGTTGGATAGTGAAATAGGGGAGACTTTAATGAATAAACTGTACTAATTGGCCAAACCAAAAATTCTGAAAATTTTATGGTGAGAAGATATATGAATCTAGTTTTAGGGAAAATTCACAGATCTATATTTCAATTTTCGTAACTTGAGTTATAATTAAATTAATGACTATTGCGCAGATGGACAGATTTACTGTGAATGATGAAATAAATTATTTTTATACCCGAAGTGCTAAGTTAAGTTAAAAAACGCCTCGTGCTCGACTCTGGCGACAGTCTCGAGTAAGTGGTGTTACAAAGCTCACTTGTTTGGACACGGAGCTGGACACTGGCTGGGACACAGCCATGTGCTTCCATTTCGAATGTTCACACGGCCTATGACACGGGCGTGTCTGGTAGCCGTGTGAAACACATGGCCTAGCCACACAGGCGTGTGTCCTCTGTTTTGAGAAAAATTTTCTAAATGTTGGAAAATTTTCCCAAGTTATTGGTTTAGTCCCAAATCACTCCCAATGCATGTTTGGGGCCTTTTAGGTTCATATTAAGGACAAAGTGATTGAAACTAAATGATGATTGCATGTATTGATTTTATGTATGAGAAAAGTATGTTTAAATATGTTGTAAGTTTGGTAATACTCCATAACCCTATTCTGACTTTGAATACGGGTGAGGGGTGTTACAATGGCTGTGTGTCACATACGGCTGAGAGACACGCCTGTGTATTAGGCCGTGTGGAAGAAAAATAGGCCATTTTCAAGCCATTTTCCTCACCCAAAACATGATCACTTATACAAGCCATAAGCACTTATTTTCAAGCATCCAAAATGTACCTAACACATGCATATCCAAGCTAGATCATCATGGTATTTGTTCATACAACCAATATGTCCAAAAGGCACCTCAATCACAACAACCAAACATGTATTATAAATTTGCATAGTTTAGCCATAAATCAACCAACTTTTGTAACTAAGTTTGTGCCAAAAATTACCACAATGTTCACATACCAAAATCACTATCAAATATACCAATTAGGCCATTCAGCATCTATCATCACTAAACCTTAGCAAAATTGACCATATGTCAACCACATCCAAACATACATCATTCAAACATATCAAAAGAACTATTCATAGCATGCATTTTATTTGTCATTCCAACTCCCACCATTTAAGCACCAAAATGCCAAAATATCAACAATTATAAGACCATATATACATGCCAACATAGCAACCACTCCATCACCCAAAATACCATATTTACAAGCCAAACATAATGGCTATTTCATCAAGCACAAAACATGTATACATGACATTATAACCATGACTTAAAAACATCAAAATCTACTGATATAGTCGATGGATAGTGTGATAGTTCTCCGACAAGCTTCCAACCCAAACGAGCTTCCGATTCACTATAAGACATGGAAAATGACACAAAGTAAGCATACAATGCTTAGTACGTTCGTGTATCATAAAAATTAACTTACTATTTCTTAACATAACATTAAAATTTAGCATGGCATAATCCAACCAATAGCTTGGCCAAAGCCTAAGCATCAACACAAACATGTTAGCATACTTGAACATAAATCATAGGCAATTAAACATGGATGGCCATTAAACTTAAACATGAATCAATTGGATTTGTCATCCATCTCAACATAACATAATTTCCATGTATCACCACTTTAATGAATTTCATATATACATGCCTTAGTTCATATTGAACTCTTACCATTTACTTTCAAACTCATGCTTGTTGAACCGATTAGAATACCATTGGATACACGAGATAACTCACATGAAGTGTGCTAAACATATAACCGTAGTTCATCCTTTCCTTTACATATATGCTCACACGAGCTGTAGAAAGAGTATGCTCACATGAGTTGTGAAAATGGGCCTGCTCACATGAGTTGTGGGTCGAAACATACCTACAGTGCTACTCCACAAGCTGTTGAATATCCGCAACAAATGCCAGAACTCAGCCACCAATAGGACATTCAAGACCAGCACGCAAAACGTGTAAATCCTAATGACATATCATTTGTATACTACGAATTCCTAAGGTTTAAACGAGGCTCGGTAGTCGAAGTAACATCATTGGATATGCAACAATTATTTACATGGCAATCCACAACACATATATTTCAATAAAAAGCATATAAACATTATGCAATTACACAAACTTACCTCAACGATAAAACGTAGATACAGAGTCGATCAATCTGAAACTTTATCTTTGCCCCGATCTAAAGCCGTACAAGGTTTATCTTGATCTAAATGAATAAATTCAATTCACTCAACAATCATTCTATTCAATTCAATCCAAAATTCATATTTTTGTAAAACTATGCTTTTGCCTCTAATATTTTGATCTCTTTACAATTTAGTCATTAAGCTCGAAAATTAAAGTTCATGCAATTTCATCCCTAACCCATGCTTGCAGAATTTCATATAGTTCCTTATCAAATCATAAAATTCATTATTTTACAAATTACACCATGAATATTTCACATTTTTCAATTTAATCCCTAATTGACATTTTCAACAAAATTCACTTTACAAAAGTTTTTTATCTAACAACAAATATTCATTGTCCTCCATCAAACATCAAAACCACATGAATTCATTCATGGAAAAATCCTATACTTTTAAAAATTTTCAAATTAGTCCCTAGGCTAGCTAGATTAAGCAACAACGACTCCAAAAACGTAAAAAAATTGTTAAAAACTGGATGAAAATGCACTTACATGCTAGCTAGAGAAGTGACCGAAGCTTTCAAGCCCTAAACATGGCTTCTTCCATGTTAATTTTGATGGCAATGAAGAGAAAATGATTATTTTTTGTGTATTTCTTTATTTTACTTAAGTTATTTACTGATTTACATTAAAAAAAAAACATTTTTATTAACTTTTATAATCACCTAAAAAGTGTTCTTATTTGTCCACTCAACAAATAAATGGTTTAATTTCAACATAAACCCTATAAACATATAATTTCATAGCTTTAAATCCCTTTAGCTTATAGAACTCAAGTTTTGCACATTTTACAATTTAGTCCTTTTTATCGAATTAAGCATGAAAACAGTAAAATTTCTTAACGAAATTTTTATACTATATTAGCAACATGCTGTAGACATTAAAATAATAAATAAATAAATATTTTCACATTGAATTTGTGGTCTCGAAACCACTATTCTGATTTCACTAAAACAGGCTGTTATAGAAAACCATTCCTCTATTAAAGATTTTGTAGGGGATCATGACATTGAGGAAGCCACGTGGGAACCTAAAGATTTGATTCATGAACAATACCCTCATCTATTTAGATCAGGTAAATTTTGAGGTTGAAATTTCTTTAGGGGGAGAGAGTTGTAATGCCTAAAAAAATTAAACTTCTGCCTAGAAAACTTTGTCATTAAATATGTGCCTACTTCAGTGGTTAGTGCCTTAAGTGTGTGTTTGTGATTTGGGGTTCAAGTCCCACTTGTGAAAAATTTTATAATTGTTTTTTATTTTATTTTATTTTATTTTATTTACTCAACCTTTATAAGCGAATGTTCAACCTAAGTTTAATTCAGTGTAATTTTATGTCAAGAATGAGCTTGTTGGTTCAATGGTTAAGCTTCTATGTCCCGAGTGTTTGGTTTTCAAGTCCCCGCAAAAGCTAAAGAAAAGTATTTTTTATGCTACTTTATACAATTATTTATTTTAAAGAGATTAAACTCTTTTATTTTATTTTTTTCTTTCTTAAAATTTCTTTTATGTTTCTTCTTCCTACCGTTTTTTTATCTTTCTTTTCTTCTCTTTTCTCTAGTATATTTTATTTTATTTTCTTCTTCTGTCGATCTTGTGGCTAAACTATCAAGGAAATTGCGTTCTTTTTGTTCGATTGAAAGGTTGATAGCATAAGTTTTGTTATAAATTTTTGTTAATATTCGTTTCTTTGCTTGTTGTTGGAAAAACGGGGTTTTCTTATTGTTTTGTTCAATTTCTTCGTTTAAATGTTCAATTAGTTATTTTTCTTAGGCGAAATGGTTATGAATCAAGACCTTCTAATGTCCTAAAGTTTGTGCTGCTGATTTCACATTAGGGTAAGCATTGTTTTTCGTTTCGAGTTTTGGAGTCGAATTGTTTCGACATAGTTCGATTTCAATTTTTAGTTCAGCAAACTAGTTCGATTAATTCATTTGATTGATAAATATAATGTCATTTTTAGGTTTCAGAATCACCTTTGTTGCTTTTACATAGAAAGTGTATCAACTATGTAATGAAAACTCGAGATTTTGCAAATAGTAAAAGCTGGGAACCATGATTGTCGATGCCACATGACCATATGTGAGGCCGTGTGGCATGTGGTAGGCCGTGTAACTTACTTTTTTGGAATTAGAGTAACCCGGACCAGAGATATGGGCGTGTGTCCAGCTGTGTAACTCACTATTTTGATATTAGATTCACACAAGCCAGAGACACTGGCGTGTGTCCAGGCCATGTGAGGGACTGCTTTGATTGTGAGTCATAGGGGCGAATGACACGGGCATGTGTCTAGACTGTGTAACTCTCTGATTTAGGTCACACGATCGTGTGCCAGACCGTGTGAGGCACTATGATGAGCCACACGGGCCAGTTATCTTGGCCGTATGAATCCACACGGGCGTGTGGGTCAAAAATCAAGATTTTTCCCTAGGGATGTAAAGATTATTTGAATCAAATGTAGGCCACCGTAGGGTCTGTATGATCTGAATTAGGCTATAAAATCGTTATCTAATGATCTATTTTTGTACAAACTGTTATTTATATGCATAATTGATATGTAATCTAATAAGTAATTGTGTTCTATATTATATGAGCATGATTTGAATTCGTATAACTATAAATCTTTATATGATATCTGTTAAATCTACATTTGCATTTGGTTAATATGGTAAATCCACCAGATTGATGTATGTGGACGGCTAAGTGTTAGGTTTTGAGTTAAATTTGATTTAATAATCAAGGTTAATATGGAATTTAATAAATATGTAAAAATTAAAAGATAACAAAATATGTTATCATCTTCAATTCATCTTCACTACTGAAAATAAAAGAGAAACACCATTGTTGAGCTTTCCTAATTTCGTCCCAGCATAAACCTAGTGCATGGTATGTGTTTTCCAATATGTTTTTCATGAATTTTATGTTTTTTTATCGTTGTAACTTAATCTAGCTAGCCCAGGGACTATTTTGTGAAATTTTCAAAGTTTTAAAAACTTTCCATTATTGTTCTTGAAGCTTTCTTGATGTTTATGTTTGAGTTTAAAGCTTGATGTTGAAATAAGACTATTTTGTAAAGTGATTTTGTATAGTTTTTAAGTTTAAGAATTAAATTGAAAGTATGTGAAATTTGGTGGGGTTTTCTTGAAAATTTTTAGAATTTGAGGGCTGAATAGAGATGGTTTAAAATTCGGCAATATAGGTTCATGAGTTGATTATGAAAATAAGCTCGTTTTGATATTAGGGGCTAAAATAAAATAAATATAAAAGTTTAGGGTATTTGTGTAAAATATCAATAAGTAGTCATATATATTAAATAATTTTTTTAAAAGTATTTGGGGCTGATAATTGAAATAAATTATCGTATAGATCAAGAATCGGTAGAAAATCGTGAAAAGAGAAAATTGCTACTAGTCCATGATATTGCCATTTCTGCAATTTGGCCCTAGTAAGTTCAAAAAGATTAATTTAATATAATTTATAATACTATTTCGACTTATGATTTATGTGTTGTTGAAAATGTATGTATAATTAAATTGTCTTAAATGAATTCAAAGTGAGAAATGTAATTGAAATGTAAAGTGTTACATGATTTTGTGTATCGAGCCCGGATAACATAAGATAGGATACAATTAGCATGCCAATAGGTTATTTTGTATGCTATACGGGATTAACTTGTGATGAAATGATGATTCTTAACTTATTATATACACTGAATATACCGGAGTCCAGCATTTGTTGTGGATTACCGAGTCTACAGTGATTTCTATCGTGTTTCTAAGGGCAGATGTAAAGCGTACGGGCTTGGCACTTGGTGCCCAGGCATGTTTTTGGAGGAATGTTAGCCTATGGGCTAGGCACTTGGTGCCCAAGCAAGTTCTTGGTTGGAGTGGCTTAACTGAGAATTACGGTGTGTCTTAGGTGGATAATCGTGTATCTATATCTGTTGATATCGTTCATCGAGCATACTTTAAATGGTTAAATGTTTTGCTAATGAATTATTTAAATGTTTACATGATTTTCGATATTATATCTTGACTTGGTATTCAATAAGTTTGTATAGTTGAATATATTGTGTAATTTGTGTATATAAAACTCACCTGTTGAATGATTATGGTTGACAGGATTAATGTTTATTAACAATGTTATTAAATGTTATGTTATGTTTATACAGTAAGTTTTACCTGTGAACTTACTAAGCTCTATTAAAGCTTACTTGTGTTATTTTCCTATTTCTTTATAGATATCGTTTTGTGGAGTCAGGCGATCGGATCAACTCGAAGATCACACTATCCAACTATCTTTTAGTAGATTTTGAAATGTGTTTTTTTTTTTTTTTTTGGTATATGTGGCATGTAATAGGAGAATCTTGTATATGTTTTAAGTACTTCTTATAAAATGGTATGTTCCATACTTGTGTGATGAATGTATGTTTTTAGTTAATAATGCGTTTGTTCATGATTTGGTATGAAAATCCAAATGTGATGTGGAACTTGTTGTATAATAAAAGTAATGTGCTTATAAAGGTGTTTGTGATTTCATGGTTGTATGGATTTGTTTTCATAATGAAGTGGTTGGAATTGTTTTGATAGGATATTAGCTTGAAGGATGTAATGGCATATTTGATTAAAGTTTGTTAGATGTTTGATTGGTTGATAGTTGTTTTCATTTCAAATTGTGGTGTCATTGAGGGCATATTGGTTAGGCACTTAGGTTGAGTGTGAATTGGTATGTTTTGACTCTTTTAGGTACATTTTGGATAGGTTTGGTTATTGGTTATTACATTGCTTGGAGCCCAAGCATTTGAATGTGTGTTCACTTGATCTTAAAGGAAATTTTGGGCACACACGGCTTGTAACACGAGCTACCACACGGTTGTGTGCCTCACACGGTCGTGTGACACGGCCATGTGATTCATTAATTTTGGTGCAGGATTTTCTCACACTGTCACAGGTTGTTACACGACCTGGCGACACGGTCATGTGACCCTATTTCGAATTGCACACTATTTGGCGACACGATCGTGTGACCTATTTTTGAGTCGTACATGCTTTGGCCACATGGCCATGTCCCTCAACGACACGATTGTGTGGCCCCTATTTATACATTTTACTCAAAATTTTGTAGAAGTTTCAATTAAATTCAGAATTGATCTCAGTTTGTTTTAAATGTTCCGTAAGCTCGAATTAGGCCAAAAATAAAATTGAAAAGCATAGAAATGATTGAATATGAATTATTTGATTAAAATTTATGATAAATGTTCATAGATTATTGTCGTAATGCCTTATAGCTCGGGTCGAGCAACTGAACCAGGTATAGGGTGTTACATGGTTGACTATTTATGTAGTTTACCCTTTATTCTAAAGTCCTTGACATATTTATACGTTTAGGCCCTTTAATATCTTTTAATTAAGCTCTCCTATTAAACACACTTCCTAATTAATCCCTATACCAATTAACAATCGATCAAGTATATTCCCAACTAATTATTCAATCCTCATTTTTAGTAAACTCGATTTAATAATTTTGACTTTAAAATTCGAATTTTTTGGCACCACTAAAAATCAAATTATTACAAATAATATCTTCAAAATAAACTAATGGTGTCCCTAATTGCCTATAGAAATTAGGTTTTTCAATGATTGTCCATTTAATTAAATTTTTTAAATACTTTTTTCTTTTCCGCAAGTTCTTATAACTATTCAGGGATTGCAATAGTGCAAGATAATGTTAAATTCATTATTATTTCACGATTAGCACGTGCTATTACTGCATCCATCTTTTATAGATGTCTGTCACCCCAAATATAGAATTCCACTTATATCCATCTTTTATAAATGTAGACAAATCAGGACAGAACTTGTCTTTTCAATAAGCAAACATCTTCTATGCTTTCAATTTATTTGTCATAGGGATTTATAGATGTCTCTCCAAATGGCTATTGTAGAAATTGAGAAGTTATTTAGATGAATTGAGGAGTTAATGAAATTTGTTCCAATGGCAAAATAGGAGCTGGCGCAAGTGTTGGATCGTTTGTTTGTTCTTTATTCATAGATAATTGGTGTACACTTCGCATAGAGTATTTATTTTGCATGTCCATAAATAGTATAGTGTACTATTTATTTAAACATATTACTCCTATAATTTGGACCATATAAGCTTACCTATATTTGAATTTAATAATAATTTTATTTAATTTTAAATCTTATTGGACATTTTAGTCTTTTCTAATTTAGATTAGCCTTTGAGAAATCTTGCGAAAAAATTTAAAATGTGACAAAATTCCAATGACAAAAAAAGGAACAAAACTTATAGGAGGCAACAAATTGTGATGGAATTTTGTGACAAGAAATAAAAATATGATAGGAATTAGTGAAGATAGCAATGACGATAATAGAACTCTAGTGATGGAACATGGTGACGGCCAGCTGCTCGATTAAAAAATTATAGTGATGGGAAAAGTAAAAGAAATTGTGTCGGAATTTCATCTCAAATTTAGTGACGAGTTCTATAAAATTTTGTGACGAACGTGATGGGGTATCAGCGACAAAAAACGTCATAGGTTCCATCACAAAACTGAAATAGTGACGGATTTTGTTTGTCGCTGTTAAGACAATTTATGATCTATTATTAATAATTACTTATTATTACTTATTATTAATACGATGAATTAAACCTCAACTCAACTATATAGTTGAATAAAACATTCTATTATTTAAAACAAATAAAAAATTCTTTTTATTTAGTAATATAATGAATATTCTTGTCGATTCAAAAGTTTTTCCAAACTCGTATTTTATATATACTAGCTTCTAGTGTCACATGCATTATATGTGATTTTACGTGTTTAATATTTAATCAAATTTTAAACATTTTATTTTTAAATGTAATAATTAATGTAAAATAATCTTTCTTATTTGAATGATTGAGTATAATTAAAATACATTAACTTATCAATTCAAATATTATAATAAAAATTTTCAAATCATAGTTAAAGCATTTTTAATATATTAGGCATATAATATAGTTGAACTTTATGTAATTAAAGAAAAATAATATTATTTAAAATAATAACTAATTAGTATATTTAACTCTAATATTAGTTAAGTGATAATTAAGATACTTAAAATTTTATTTAGTAATAACTCCATTTTACATCAATAAAATTAACAATGCCAACATTTTAACTAATAATTATGATTCTATTTAACTTTTTCCTATATTTTATGATTAGATTTCTATTCAAGTGATAACTCTATTTTAAAGTTAACACTATATTTTTAACTAATAATTGTAAATTATAATTATTTCTAAATGTGTATTTCTCACAATTTCAACTTCTAATAAATTATTTTTTTCAAATGTATAATTATCAAAATTTCTATTTCACTTTTAACTTTTTATTTTTAAATGTGAATTTAGTAATATGAGGAAAATAAAGGGTATTCTCTGATGGGTGTCGAAACCACCAAAAATAATTCCTACAAAATAACTCTAAATAGTAGTAAAGAGTGGTAGTAAGGTCGAGTCCACAGGGATTGGATGTTATAATCAACTTCTGCGTTTAACTAGTGAACAGAACGTTTTTCGTGTCGAAAGTCATGGCAAAAGTCGTGCCCACAACTCCAAACGGACCTGAAAAAAATAAATCAGGGGGTTTTGAAAATGTTTAGAAAGTAAATAATCGAATCAGCGTAAATAAACAGTTAATTAATATTAGAAATAAATTCAAATTTTTGTAAACAGAGATAATAAGCCTTAGCCCTAGACTCGGTAAATTTGGATTAAGAATCGATCCTCAAAAATTAATCTTCTCCTCCAAATGATAAGTTGGTTATAATAGTTAAGAACGTCCTAACCACCAATTCTTCCTCTCGTAGCTGGTCTCGGTACGACCTACAAACCAACCCTTACCAATTATCTAACAGAGATACAGATGTTCCCGATTCAAGATTCCGGCAGCCTTGCACTCTGAAGAACCCAACTCGAATTAACGGCCTCAATCGCTTGGGTTGTTTAAACCCAATCACTTCTTCCTTGATTTATTCTCGGAGATTCGAATACAGCACAACCGACTCATTTCTCCAACTGTTAGCAAACATGACTCCAACCCAACGTGCACTTTTTAACTTGAAATTGAGTTAACTTTAAGGGATGAGTTGTCAATACCGATACTTAGGAAAATATGAATACCGATTGGAAGGATTTTTAACACGAATACATATCTCACGATTTTCGACCGGAAAGAACACCGGCCTAAAACTAAGATGAAATTTAGTGAAGCATGAAATTATTCATGCTTTGCAGATTTTGAAAGGTGATTTGATGATGATGGTGAAGAATGGGAAAGAAAGGTACTTGGAAAGAAATTAGACCAATTTAGAAAGAATAAAGAAATAAAAATGGAAGCAACAGAATGCTCACGCCCAAATTGGAAGAAAAAGAAAATAATTCTAATCAATTCCAAATTGAAATCAAAATGTGAAATTAAAATGTGTCTTTCCTAAGTACATTAAAGCCCTATTTATACACATGGAATTTACTAATTTTGGCTTTAACCACTTTAACATATAATTAAAATTAAATAAAAAATAAAATAAGATTTTTTTTCTATTTTTGGCTTTTACAAAGTTAAAAAATCTGATGAGTCCTTAGCTTTCTTCACATTTTTTATTCGGCCTCATTTCGTTGATTGTGTTTCAATTTGGTCCTTTTTTGCTCGTTTTTTACTCTTAGCGTCCCAATTACATCCTTGACAAGATTAAAACATAAAAGCACTAATTCAGCAGGGATTAATTCAGAAATAAACCGAATTAAACACAAAATCTCATGTAAATTAACATGTTATCAAATCCCCCCTATTTAGCTCATGCTTGTCCTCAAGCATATTGTTCCTTCAAACATTAGAAATTATTCTACAATTTATTAAAAATCGAGCCTCTTTTCCACATCCATAATCAATGCAAACAACATAGGCAAAAATAAATAAATGCTCAGAAAATATAGTTTGATCAACAAGTGCCATAAAACTGAAATATGTGAACTAAATCATTTCACTAAATTGAGTTTGAATCCAAAATTTGCAAGGTATTATTAATTAATCACACATTAATAAAAAAATTTAGACACGGTCAAACCTTTTTACGCGAACTAGGATGACAACCCAAGCACCCTATCTCGGTTACTCAGTTCAAACTATCTTTTTTTTTTTTTGAAGGCTCAATTAGCAGAATGTTTGTAAGTTTTCGATTTGTCACTCGAACCTTTTTACGCGAGATAAGATGACAACCCAAGCACCTTACCCCAGTTACTAAATTCGGTCACGTTTTCGAAACTTTCACTCATAACTTGAGTTTTTATTTATTTTTTTTTCATTTTATTTATTTACTTATGTACAAGCAAATATTTTTTTTTCAAACAATCAATTTATACGAAAAATCTAGTTATATATATCAACCTTAAAACACAAATGTCGACTAATCTAGATACTTGAACTGTAACACCCCAAACCCGGCCTAGACATTATGGTCGAATCTGACGATGTCACATGATAGTGTTTTAGAAAACGTACTTACAATAAAGCCATTTTTGATATCTTACGTTACCGTCAAAAAAGTTTCTTTTATTCATTCATTATCTATTTTCAAAACATTATACGCTGCAAAAGCTTTTAAGATTAATTTGTGAATTCGTGTATATTCGATAAAACATTTCTTTAATTTTGAAAACTCGAGTTTTCCTACTTCTAACCATGATACCATAAACGTCACAAATCCCAAATTAAACAAAAATTCGTAATGGCCATATTATGTAAGGAATACCCAGATGTAATCAAAACCATAAATGAAATAAATAAAATAAAACCATGAAGGTTCAGAACTGTGGTCACTGCCGAGTATTCCGCTACATCGACCCGTCAACTACTGGGGATTACCTGAACAGATTAAACAGAAAAGGGTGAGTTTTCGTAAACTCAGTGTGTGATCCCCACAGAAAACATACACATGGCATAATGTCAGAAGACAGTCATAAATTCATAGTTCGGGTTTGAGCCTATTATAGGTACGGTGTGGACCTTAGGCCAATCAGATACAGAATCAGATATGTTCTAGGGCCTTAGCCTATTTTAGACATGATATGCAGATCAAAACATAATAGCAGAGTCCTACCCATCAGCCTTTACACACCAACTCCGTCCAACCTTACACACCATGTGGGGATAAAATCAACCCACCCATCCCTACACACCATGCTGTACCAAATGCAGCACATAATTAGAAAGTTGCAGCCGAGCTGCCAGATAACAGGCTTAAGAGCCTTTCAGATACTTCCTCCAAATATCATCAACCCATCCCGATGCAATGCAACATACATAACATGACATGATTTTTTGCAAATAACAGTCCATACATTCAAATCAGTATACATGTTCAGTACAGATTTCACATTAATCAAATCACAGAGCTACGGGTCTAAGAACTACTTACCGACCCTTCATTAGGTTCACAGTCGACTTGGGCGACTTATGCAACCTTTCAAAACATTTTATTAAATTGGGCTCACACGCACGTGTGTCCCATATAGCCCTAAATTGGCCTTGGCCGTATGGATCACACGGCCTGGCCCAAAATCCCACAAGCCCATGTGGTTCACCCATGTGGGCTTACACGCCCGTGTGGCCCACACGGCCCAATTGGTCGAGCCGGTGTGTCACACACGGCCTTGCCAGGCCGTCACACGGCCGTGTCACTCGCGTACGTCCTGGCTCGTCGATCACACGGCCGTGTGGTGACTTATAGTCGTGCACACTGTCTACCATACGGGCGTGTGGTCGCCCGTGTGGCATTGACAGAGAGGTTTTTGGCTTTCACTGAAACCTCGTTTTCTGCATTTTTGGGTACACACTTGATTTGATTTCGACGCGTAAGCACTCTCGAGCAGTCCAAAACCTATATTCGACAATTAAAACCAATTTCAGTCACTTAATCCAAGTTGTTATGAACAGGAAATTCCCGAAACTTACCAACAACCTTACCTTAACGAGCAACACTAATTTCTCGCTGCTAAAAACCCGAAAAAGTAGCCCACAGTTCCTTGATTGTCCTCTAATCAGAAAATAACCTCTTAATACCCTATTACCTCATCCAAAACAAAACAAAACGTACCTCTAGACTTACCAAATACACACTAAACATAGTGACAAGCAATATTGATAGGAAAGAGGCAAAATTAAAGTTTAGAGAACAAGAAAATGGTGAAGAAAACGACAGTAAGAGAATTTGGCTACAGCAAAAAAAAGGCCAAAAAAGTGGAGAGGAGGCGTCAGGAAGATGATAGTTTTAGGAAATAACCGAATCCCTTAATTCTCTCTATAAAACTCCCCACTAAATTCACCACTTAGAATCCTACTGCATCTCAAACTCTCTCACGGTATAAGCAGCAAAATAAATCCCTTGTTTGCATAGAGACTCGAACTCCAGGCCTCCAGCTTATTTACACTCCACTTAACCACCAGACCAGCAGGCCCATTCTATCATGTTCTTACAAAAAAAATACTTATAAGCCTACTAACCAAAGGAAAGGCTTTATTCCATAAAAACCCAAAATTTGCCCAAGCAAAAGCTTAAACCCAAGAATTCTCAGACAGTCCCAGAACACTTAACCACTGAAGCAGAAAGATATTTGAATCACAAAAATTACAAAAGCCGAAATTAAAGAAAAATCGGGGCATTCATGAACACTTTAATTCAAAAATTGACCAATTGTCCAAATTGACTAAGTAATGAGATTAGAGGCTCAATGTTGAAATAAACTATCGAATAAATCTAGCATAAGATTGAACATATGCAAAAGAGACATGCAGCAAAAATCATGCATACTTACCATTTCAACCCCCCACTTAAGTTATGCTTGTCTTCAAGCATGTTTTATATGAAATAAAAGATAGCAGCTCAAGTAACAAGTAAAAAGAAAAGTTAAAAATACTCCCCATGTGTCTTTTAACGATGTTGTCGATGTTGGGGGTAACAACTTTGCAGGATGTCGATGATTGTGGAAACTTGGGTTTCCATTGTTCCAAGTCGAAATTTGATACGGCTTAAGCGTGCCTTCACAGATAGAGGTTGTTCCTCTTGCTCCCTAGTAGTAAAGTGTGGACGCTGGCAAAAGACCATATTGACGCGAGTAGTTCGTGTACCTAGAGGAACAAAATAACACGCAATAGGGGTACCGGCAAGCAAACCCATAGAATCTAAACAATATTTATCTAGGCTATCCATACTATATGCACATGTTAAGGACGAGAAGTCGACTTTAGGGGGAAAAAGTTGAGTGGTTAAATTTGTAATATATGACCCAAGTATTAGTGGACGATTACAGTGCAAAACAACATGAAAGTTTCGTACAAACCAATACCCTAAATTAACTTTAAACCCAGAATGCATACACCATAAAAAAATCAGCCTTAGTTAGAACAAATGAATAATCATTTCATCCTGAAAAACTAAAGGCTAAAAATCGATGAATATATCTTAAAGCGGGTTCATGCACCAATAAGTATTTTATGGTCTTTGGATTATAAATTTGATTAGAATGAGTTAAAGTACAATAAACATCTTGAGCATCAAAGTTACTTGGAATATCTAACAGAGCAGTATGATAGGAATCAGATTGAATATTGTTAGGGTTTACAAAACCCATGGCAATGTTAAATTCAGAAATCGACATCCGAAAGTCTTTACAAAATAACCAAAAATAAATAATGCTTTGTGTTTCAACAATTCGTAATGCATTAATATCGAAGCTAAATATGGTGTAGAATTCATAAATCAATTCATAATATGCACTACATGAAATATTTGCAAATGAATTCTAACCAATAGTATCAAAATAGCCAATCACAGCATCGCAAATATTTAACATATCAAGAGTGGAAAGATCGATTTGCTTACAGACCGGGAGCGGCCATTTTTAGATGTCGTCATATCTTGTGTGATGCTCCGAGGTTAAAAAGTTTAAAACTCTTGTAATCATCCTTCGGTAGGAATAGTATTTGCACGACCTCGTCTATTATGTTGACCGTCTCGTGATGGTCAAACATATTCGTTAGGCGAGTCATGTGGTGGAGTTAAATTTCCAGCAGCATCAGTACTGTTGTGTGAGGGTGTCGCTGACTCACGTGTCAGTCATTGGCGGGCTCGAGTGGTGTACAATCATGTTTGGTGTTAAGAGACATGCTCGTTTGTAGTTGAGGGACCGTCGACATTGTCATTAAAAATCCCGACCTCCTTTGAGTAACATGCATAATACGTTAGTAAAGGTAAAACAGGTTGATGATTAGGAATTGACTTTTCGGGATTAATGGGGTTGCTGTTCGAGTGTTCTGTTTCGACCAGAGTTGGACTTCTTCGACGACGAGTTCTCATTGGTGCAATCGTACATCTTGTAAGAGGTAGAGAAGGTTCTGAGTTGTCGTTGTTTAAATCAACGACTGGAGGCATTGAAAATTGATGTTAACTTCGATTGAGTGAAACCGAAATATTGTCAGTCATTTGGTTTTGAGTTCAAACCATGGTTTTCGTACAAGCATCACGAATAAACGGTTCTGCTTTCTATGGTGGTAGTGAGCGACGGCAGCGGCAATGGACAGCGGTGATGGTGGTAGACGATGTACGACATGGTTTGGGTTAATTTTTTAAAGGTTGACGATGGAATTTGAGGTATGGAATTGGTTAAGGTAGTGGAAGGGGTGCTTTGGGTGTTTGGTGATGGAGAAAAAGAAGAATTACATGATATAGTATTTTGGGGGAGGGATGAGAAACGTTGTGAGAATGTAGGTCGGCAATAGGAGAAGTGGCAAGGCCGAGTCAAGGTGGTGGAGTCCTGGCTCGACGACGGCAAAGGGATAAATGGGAAGAACGATTGTGCTTCACGAAGAGGCATTCGACGACGGCGACAATGGCAGGACAACGGCGACTAGTGAGGTTCGTGCCTGACAAAGATGGCGAACGACGGTGGTAGCAACACTCGACGACAACAGCAGCGTGGTTTTGTGTTTAAGGAGTTAGGGTTTTTCTTTTTCTTTTTGGAGAAGATGAAAAAGAAAAGGGTTTGAAAATTTTAAAGATTTTAAGTGTTTTTTTTTTTTGCTTTTTCTTTTTCCTGTTTTCTTTTCTTTGGGCCAGCTAGGTCGTTCGGCCTAATGTTCTTTCTTTTCATTTTTTTTCTTGGGCTTGTTTGGGTGTTAGGCTTATTTTGGGTTTATTGTGCGGTTTTTTTTTTCATTTGGGTTGGTATCTGGGTATGGGGTAGGTAGGTTAAATGGGTTGGTGGGTGGGTATTGGATTTGGGTTTTGGGTTTTTATAAAGGTTAGGGATATTGGTTTTTTTTTTTTGTATTTGTAGGCAAATAATTGTCACCATTTAGCACGTCGTGCCCATGCCACCATCATTATCTGACTTTCGAAAAATTTACAACCTCCATTACGTTTTTGAAAACATCAAACTAATTGGATTAAATAAAATTTTATTTATTTATTTACAATCTAAATCTTACTTAATAAAAATTTATTTATTTATTTAAAATCTAAATCTTACTTAAACTCAAAATTAAATAAATGAAAATAAATTTGGGTTGCCTCCCAAAAAGCGCTTTTATTTAACGTCGTTAGATCGACAACCTAGAAATTTATTTAACCGACTCTTTGAGGACTAATTCCTCAACCATGTGGACTTGAAAATTTTCGTAGAAAGGCTTTAATCACTGTCCGTTGACCTTGAAATTTTTTTCGAATTGTTCGCTTTTAACCTCGACTGCACCATGTGGAAATACGTGAGAAATAACAAAATACCCTAACCACTTAGTCCGAAGCTTACTTGCAAAATTCTTAATCTAGGATCATAAAGTAATACTTTCTGCCCTACCATAAATTGTTTACGAGTTATTTTTTGGTCATGGTATGCTTTGATCTTATCCTTATAAATTTGGGCACTTTCATACACTTCTCGTCGAATTTCCTCATGTTTCTGAATATGTAACTTACGATGCTTACTTGGAGCTTCCAACTCCATGTTGCATTGCTTGATCGCCCAAACGCTTTATTTTCTAGCTCAACAGGAAGATGACACGATTTACCAAAAATTAGTAGATAAGGAGACATACCTATGGGTCCTTTATAAGTTGTATGGTACACTCATAATGTATCATTTAGTCGCAAACTCCAATATTTTCTATCTGGCTTAACAGTCTTCTCCAAAATCAACTTGATTTCTCGATTTGACACTTCCACTTGACCATTTAATTGAGGATGATAAACCATAGTGACTCATTGCACTACCCCATATTTTTTCAAAAGTGTGTAGATTACCTTATTACAAAATTGCATTCTCTGGTCGCTGATCAATGCTCACAGTGTGCCAAATATAGAAAAGACATAACTCTTTAGAAAATCGACTACCGTTTTGGCGTCAGCATGACGAGTGGCTTTTTCTTCCACCCACTTTGACACATAGTCAACAGCAAGTAAAATAAAAATGTTACCTATGATGAGACAAAAGGTCCCATAAAATCAATGCCCCATATATCAAATATTTCACGGACATGTATATGGATTAGATGCATTTCATTTTTCCAGCTTAAGTTTCCTACCCTTTGACACTTTTCGCATGTTTTACAGAACAAATATGCATCTCGAAAAATATGTGGCCAATATAGTCCACATTGAAGTACTTTATGTGCAGTTCATTTAGGGCCAAAATTTCCACCATATGCATAAGAATGATAAAAAGATAGAATCAATTTTTCCTCAATTTCTGCAATGCATCATCAAATTACCTGATCAGAATAGTATTTCCAAAGGTAGGGGTCATCCCAAACATAGTATCATGATTCACGTTTGATCTTATCTTTTTCAGATCGTGATAAGTTAGAAGAGACTATACCTATAGTAAGTTAATTTACCATGTCCGCATACCAAGGGAAAACTATTTGAGTAGCAAGTCATCCAAAAAATCGTCTTTAAGTGGTGTGACATCCTTCGATAGAGGTATTTGGCTCAGATGGTCAAGTACCAATTTTTTGCGTCCTTTCTTATCCTTTATTTCGAGATCGAACTCTTGTAAAAGTAACATCCACCTAATAAGCCTCGCTTTTGCTTCTTGTTTCCCGATCAGATATTTAAGAGCTATAGATTAGAGAAAACAACAATTTTAGTCCTTAATAAATATGAACGAAATTTTTCCAAAGCAAAGACTATAGCTAGAAACTCTTTTTTAGTAGTCGAGTAATTGCTTTGGGCAGCATCAAAAGTCTTAGACGCATAGGAGATAACATGTGGTTCTTTCTCGATTCTTTGCCCAAGGACTTCTCTACGCTATGGTCATTTGCGTCACACATTATTTCGGAAAGACAATTCCAATTTGGTGGTTGAACGATGGGTGCAGAAATAAGCTTATGTTTGAGCATGTCGAATGCATCCCTGCAAGATTAGTCAAACTCGAACTCCTTGTCCTTATGTAAGAGATTACAAAGTGGTTGCGCAATTTTTTAAAATTCTTTAATAAACCACCTGTAGAAACCTGAGGGTGAACAAGGAAAAAATGAATCTCCCTCACATTTGTGGGGTATATCAGTGAGTTAATAATGTCAATTTTTACTTTATTGACAGAAATTCCCTCAGCAGAATGATATAACCTAGAACTAATCATTTATCCATCATAAAATAGCATTTCTTATAACTTAGAACAAGATTAAATTCTAAACATCTTTCCAAAATTTTTGCAAGATTTGACAAACACACCTCAAAAGACTCACCATACACAGTAAAGTCGTCCATGAACACCTCAATTATCTTCTCGACGTAGTCAAAAAATATGCTTACCATGCACCTTTGAAACGTGGCTAGTGCGTTACAAAGTCCGAAGGGCATCCGTCTGTAAGCGAACGTGCCAAATGGACACGTAAACGTCATCTTTTCTTGATCTTCCGGTGCCACTGAATTTGGAAAAATCCTAAGTAACCATCGAGACAACAATAATGAGATTTTCCAGCTAAACGTTCTAACATCTGGTCAATAAAAGGAAGTGAAAAATTATCTTTCCAAGTCAAGGAATTCAACTTCCTGTAATCAATGCAGTCTCTCCACCCGTTTTGAACCCGAGTGGGAACCATTTCACCTGCCAAATTCTCAATTACGGTCACAACTTTTTTCGGTACTACATGGACTGGGCTGACCCAATTACTGTCAGAAACAGGATAGATCATCCCAACATCAAGTAACTTTTGAACCTCTTTCCTTACCACTTCCATCACGGGCGGATTAAGACGCCTTTGAGCCTCTCTTTTGGGAATTGCATTATCTACAACTTGAATTTTTGGCATGCAAGTTGAGGGTCTCAACCCCTTAATGTCAGCTATCGTCCATCCAATTACCTCTTTATAATCTCTAAGAACTCGTACCAAGTTTTCTTCTTCTACCTTCGAGTGTTTACTCGAGATTATTATCGATAAGGTATTTCCTTTACCGAGAAAACCATACTTCAAATGGTCTGAAAGTGGTTTGAGTTCTAACTTTGGAGCTTGCAAAACAGATGGTACAAGCTTAGTTGTGCCACTGTTTCACGGACAGACTCTTCAAAGGTTATCCATTCCTCTAGTTCCTCTATGGCATCAAAGTTTAGACTTCTGCAAAGAACAATTCGTAATTCATCCTCGACATGATATTCTAAATGTAATTCAGTTAAAGGATCAATTATATCAATATTAGAAACATTAGAAATCATGCTAGGGCGATTCATGGCCTCATAGACATTGAATTTCACCACTTCCCCATCAAACTCCATAGTAAGTATCCCACTTTGTATGTCAATTTTCATTTGTGTGGAACTCAAGAATGGCCTCCAAAGTATGTCAGACGAATTAGTCGAATTTTCATCCTCCATGCCGATAATGTAGAAGTCTGCAGGAATATTAGCTCGTTTACCTTGACAAGAACGTCCTCCAACACTCCCTCCGAATGCACCATAGATCTATCTGCAAGCTAAATAATTACACCTGTTTCCCTCAAAGGACCCGCACTAAGTAGTTTATAAATTGAGAAAGGTATAACATTAATTGATATGCCTAAGTCACATATTATTTTTTTAATACCGACACTGCCTATTTTACAAGATATGAAAAACATACTTTGGTCCTTACATTTGGGTGGTATTTTCCTTTGTAAAATGGCAGAGACATTTTCTCCGACAATCACATTTTCATTGCCCAAGAGCTTCCTCTTACTTGTGCATAATTCTTTTAAGAATTTTGCGTATCGTGGAATCTGCTTAATCGCATCGAGAAAAGGTATGTTGATTTCTACCTATTGAAATATGTAGAGGATCTCCTTCTCTTCTCGCTCCTTTTTACATTGGATAAGTTTTTTAGGAAACAGAAGTGCTACTGCAAATGATTTTTGTGGTGCTGACTCTACTGGAGTCTCTGTGTCAAGTTTCTCCTTATCTTGACTAGTGTCGTGGGCACACTTGTGCCAGGTACGGGCTCCAAAACCTTTCCACTCTTCAATGTCATAGCACTTGCATTGTGTCGAGGGTTTGCTCAGTTTGGGACTGCAGCTTACCTTAGGACTCCAAATGACTAACTGTAAGTGCTAGCTTGCTCATTTGCTTATCCAACTCCTGCAAATGCATGTTAGTTTTTTGTTGAAATTTCTCAGTACTATTGGCTAGCATTTCCACTATAGCTTCCAAAGATGACTTTGGAGGTGGTAACTGTTGATTCGAAGGCAGCCTTTGTTGTTACAGTTGATTGAACCAAGGATTCAACCCATAACTTAGATTCGGGAGATCTTTTCACCCCACATTATACGAGTTTGAGTAGAGGTCATATCACATTTGGGGCGGTCCTGGAAAGTTTCTAATAACATTTACTTGATCTATCAAATCCTCATGTAAAATCGGACATGAGTCTGTCGGATGGTTTGGCTTAGCGTAAATTTTACACAACCATGCTGGGCCTGTTTTATCTGTAAGCAAAGTTTGAACAACGTTAGTTAGATTATCAATTTTATCTTCTAGAGATAGAGAACTTAACCCATGAACCCATCTCGTGGGTTCTGTGGCCAGCCGAAATTGTTGAGAGTTAGCAACCATTGTCGAAATCAACTCTCGTGCTCTTTGAGGAGTCATATTAACTAGTGCCCCTCCACTTGCAACATCTATCATTTTCATTTTCATCGGGAGTAATCTCTCATAGAAATACTATAAGAGTGAATATTCAATCAGGCCATGTTGTGAGCAACATGCACACAACTTTTTGTATCACTCCCAGTAATCATAGAGCGATTCAGTCTCATTCTGACGGATTCCTACAATGTCCCTCCTTAGTTCAGCTGCTTGAGCTGCAAGGAAGAACCTGTCAAGAAACAAACGAGACATGTCAGACCAAGTGTTGACAGATCTCGGAGGTAAATAAAATAGTCACTCTTTAGCAAAGTTGGATAATGAGAAAGGAAAAGCACAAAGTTTGATTTGGTCTTCGGTTACTCCCTGAGGCTTCATGCTTGTGCACACCATATGGAACTCTTTAAGATAAGCGTGTGGATTTTCATTTTGTAATCCACGAAATGTGGGTAGTAAATAGATCAAACCTAACTTTAACTCGAACAGTGTTCCTTCTGCCGGATAGGTTATGCATAAGGGTTGTTGTTCATTCGGTGCCGTAGCGAATTGGCATATTGTCTGTTCAGCCATCTCGTTTGGTTCGTCAAATGAGAAAATTTCCTTGGTGTATGATATGGTTTCGAATCCAAGATTTGGTCATTTACCACGTCGAATGGCTTCTCTCCGCAATTGTTGAGCTAGTTTCTCAATTTCTGGTTCAAACTCTAGAGTTCTCAATTATGATCTGGTCATAAGGTAAACAAACAAAAATTAGAAAAAAATATCTCTAATCCCCGGCAACGATGCCAAAATTTGATAGGCATCGAAACCACCAAAAATAATTCCTACAAAATAACTCTAAATAGTAGTAAATAATGGTAGTAGGGCCGAGTCCACAGGGATTAGATGTTATAATCAACTTCTGCGTTTAACTAGTGAACAGAATGTTTTTCGTGTCGAAAGTTGTGCCCACAACTCCAAACAGACCTGCAAAGAAAATAAACAAATAAATCAGGGGGTTTTGAAAATGTTTAGAAAGTCAATAATTGAATTAGCGTAAATAAAAAATTAATTAATATTAGAAATAAATTTAAATCAGGAAATAAATTCAAATTTTAGTAAATAGAGATAATAAGCCTTAGCCCTAGACTCGGTAGATTTTGGATTAAGAATCGATCCTCGAAAATTAATCTTCTCCTCCAAATGATAAGCTTGTTGTCGCAGTTAAGAACGTCCCAACCACCAATTCTTCCTCTCATAGCTGGTCCCAGTATGACCTGCAAACCAGCCCTTACCGATTATCTAACCGAGATATACGTGTTTCGATTTAAGATTCCGGCAGCCTTGCGCTCTGAAGAACCCAACTCGAATTAACGGCCTCAACCGCGTGGGTCGTTTAAACCGATCACTTATTCCTTGATTTGTTCTCGGAAATGCAAATACAGTACGTCCGACTCGTTTCTCCAACTGCAAGCAAACACGACTCCAACCCACCGTGCGCTTTTTGACTTGAAATCGAGTTAACTTTAAGGGATAAGTTGTCAATCCCGATACTTAGAACAAATGTGAATAATGATTGGAAGGATTTTTAGCACGAATAGGTATCTCACGATTCCCGACTGGAAAGAATACCGGCCTAAAACTAAGATGGAATTTAGTGAAGCATGAAATTATTCATGCTTTGTAGATTTTGAAAGATGGTGAAGAATGAGAAAGAAAGGTACTTGAAAGAAATTAGACCAATTTAGAAAAAATAAAGAAATGTAAATGGAAGCAACAGAATACTCGCCCAAATTGGAAGAAAAAGAAAATAATTCTATTCAATTCCAAATTGAAATCAAAATGTGAAATTAAAATGTGTCTTTCCTAAGTACATTAAAGTCCTATTTATACACATGGAATTTATTAATTTTGGCTTTAACCACTTCAACATATAATTAAAATTAAATAAAAAATAAAATAAATTTTTTTTTCTATTTTTGGCTTTTACAAAGTCAAGAAATTTGATGAGTCTTTGGCTTTCTCCACATTTTTTATTCGGCCTGATTTCGTTGATTGTGTTTCAATATAATCCTGTTCTGCTTGTTTTTTACTCTTAACGTCCCAATTGCATCCCTTACAAGATTAAAACATAAAAGCACTAATTCAGCATGATTAATTTAGAAATAAACCGAATTAAACACAAAATGTCATGCAAATTAACATGTTATCATTCTCGCTAGTTCAAAAGTTTTTCCAAACTCGTGTTTTTATATATAGGTTGAACTACATTGTAGGTCATCCAACTAAGCTTAGATTTCTTTTTTGCTCTCCAACTTTCAAAATGGTCACCCAACTAATTGAGTTTTTTTTATGTCCATTTCTGTTAAGTGTCGTTAAATGTTTGACGAGAGGGTGAGATGGCAGTTCAAATTTTGGTATAATAATAAATTTAACACTCAACTTTTATATATTGCGTCAATTTAGTCATAATTTAAAAATTACCCTCAACATTACAAATTATCTCAATTTAATCTTAATTCTAAAAAATTCTAAAAAATATATAAAAATACATAAATCTTTAAAAAATATAATAAATTCAAAAAAAATATAAAAATACATTATATTTTATATAAAATAATAAGTTAATCCAATAAAAAGGTTCTTTTCTTCTCCTTTCACATATTTTTCTTCTCTTTTCCTCTTTACAAACCCTAGCTCCCATGAACTGCACCTGCCACTTTTGGAGCTTTAATAGATAGCTTTACAATCCCACAACAGTGAAAAATCCACCATTTTTGTAGCCATATCAAAAAAACATATTTAATATAAATATATATACATGTTGAAGAATTATAGTTTGAAAATTTTTCTTACGATTCCGACTTTTTTGTAGATATTTTTGTTAATGAGATAACCAACGATGGGTATGTCAAATTGAAGAGACAACGTTGTATGATGAAGTATAATTCTTATACCGTTGAAAACAAACTGAAATCGTTGTTGATTGACTAATTTTGTTGGACGAAGAACAAATGAAAGAAAAAAGCAAAAGGAAAATTAACGAGTGATGATTTTTGCCTAATATCTTTCTTTTGTTGATGGGAAGTAATTGTGATGGATTTATTAAAGGTTGGTTCATGTGCGTTTATGGGATAATTTTCATTCACCATTTTTGTTCATGTTTCAATGCTCTTTGTTTATTTTTATTTTTAATTGGAATTAATGAAAAAAAATTGAAAATTCATAGATAGGTTGATAATAGACTTGTCCATAGGTCGGGCTATACGGTCTACTCGAAAAGTGGGAGGATTTGGGTAAAAATATAAGTCCGAAAAATTGGTGTAGAACAAATAAGGCCCATTTAGAAAATGAGATGAGCCTCGGGTAAGGCTTTTTGGTCATGCTCGAATATGCAAAAAAAAAAAAAACTATTGCTATTTTTTACTGTTCTTTTTTGCTATTTTTTACTGTTCTTTTTTTGTTATTTTCTTATTATTATTTTTCACTATTTTACTACCATTTCATTATTACGTTGGTATTATTTTATTGTTACTATTTGTATATTATATAACTCTTATTTTATTGTTGATTTTGTTACTATTTTAAAGGTATTTGCTCACCTATCTTAGTGTTATTTAAATATACATATATATTTATTTTAATGTTTTTAGTATTTTTAATGTATTATATTTTTTTAAAAATAATTAATAAATAATATAAAAATTTTAATACAAATGGGCCGAGAAGAGCTTGAATTTTAACATTTTTATTTGAGTCGGATTTTGGTAAAATCTTAAGCTCATTTTTAGCGATAAATCCAGACCTAGCAAACAGATCTAAAATTTTGATTGGGCCCAACTCGAACTTAACCTTGCCCATGTAAACCACTAGTTGATGATGGTGGTAGAGTTCGTGGGAGTCAAGATGAGGGCGGAGGAAATTTTAGAAATACTTTTTTGATGATTTAATATAAATTTTGAGCAATTTTATTATTTGGTATATATATTAGATTAATTTATTATTTATATAAAATATAATTTATTTTTATATTTTTATATATTTTAAAAATATTTATGTATTGATATATCAATTTTTTTGTAGAATTAAGATCAATTTGAGATAATTTATAATAATGAGAGTTAATTTTTTTAAAATTATGATTAAATTACGATAATATATAAAATTACAAACTAAATTTATTATTATACTAATTTTAACTACAACCTCATCTTTCCACCAAATTAAATTAATTAAGTGAAAGTTTTGAAATTGAAAGTATTATCCTAACAAAAGAAATCTAGATGACTTGTAATGTACTTTTCCTAGATTATATAGATATAAATATAAATATAAATAATTCCTGCTTAAAGGTATTTGAAAATTAAATTAAAAAAAAAATACAGATTAAAATTGAAAGAGTATTTTTCATTTTAATTTAAATGGAAGAGTGGAGTGGGCATCCGAAACACATCATAATTTTGTAAATAAAAGAACAGTGAACACACTTCAATTCATTCACCAAAGTATCACCTGACAGAATCATTTCCTGTTTTCCATTTTTCATTTTCTTCCAAAACAAAAACCCCATTGTTGCAAACTGGAATTTTGTGGAAACTGAGTCTCTCCCTTTTCTTTTTCTCTTCTTTTGGCTCTGGAATTTGAAAAACGAAAAAGAAAGAAACAGGATGAGTACTGAAGCAGCTAAGAGAAGCACCACCGGAGCTCTGACGGTGAAACAACGGAAAACCGATGAATTGAAGCCTTCTCCGGCTTCTGCAGAACCCAAAAAAGTTATCATCAAAAGCGCCGACATGAAAGACGACATGCAAAAAGAGGCCGTCAATATAGCCATTTCTGTTAGCTCTTTTTCTCTACCTTACAAGATTCCTAATTTTTATGGCTTTTTTATTGGAATTAGTTTCTGGGTTTTCTTCGTTTGATCTTGATTTGTTAGTAAATACTGTAAATTTGCTGACTTGGAGTGGTTTTTCCTTCTGGGGGTTTTGACTAGGCTTTCGAGAAGAACAATATAGAGAAAGATGTAGCAGAGTACATTAAGAAAGAATTCGACAAGAAACATGGACCTACTTGGCATTGCATTGTTGGTCGCAATTTTGGTAAACCCAAATTTCCATTAGATTCAATTTTCATGGAAAATATAGTCCAAGATATCTGTTATTTTTAAGTGATGCTGTTGTTTTTACTTGAAAGCAAGCATATCATAGCTTAAATGAGCTATCATTTCCATCGTGAGTTAAGCTATCATAACTGCCATTGATGTTAGATTGGATTGTCTTAAGCTTAGACCTTATGATTTTTCAGTGTGGTTAATCAATGTGCTTAATTACCTGTTAAACCTTCTCAGGAAATAGCTATAATGGCAGTTGTTCTTGTTTGGTTTATATTTAGTTCATGCCATTAAGGTTGGACCTCTATTCAAGGTTTGAGCTTGGAACTTTCGGTTTCGAGGTCTTAAGCTTAAAACTCCAATCTATGTTAGATGCTCATTACTAAAGAAACACATTATATAAGTGGATCGTGTATTACATACTTAGGGAACATGTAACACTACTATATTAGATACTAATTCGAGTAGAAGTTGGGTCGTTTGGTGTAAGTAAGTAGGATCTATACCGGCATTTCCCTTCTTCACAAACTCTTATGGATGCAATCTTTCTTCACCATATACGATTATGTTTGATCACGCCGCCTGCTTGCTCCTGGTATTGTGGTTTATATGCTATAACTACACATTCCTAATTGGTGGAGACTGGAGACAACCTAAGATAAATTACTGATAATTATTAGTTGGATTGATCCTTTGAATGTTGTTTGACTGCAGGTTCGTACGTAACCCACGAGACGAACCACTTTGTTTATTTCTATTTGGATCAGAAAGCAGTTTTGCTCTTCAAATCTGGTTAATCATGGAGAGATGAGAGGATTCTACTTAAGCTACTTGTTGCGGTTAGCAAACTGTATGTACTAGTCCAAGCATATGCTTGTATGTCCTATAACTCATCTGCCTGACTTGTATAAATAAGTTTATCAAACACACACCCGAGTTGATATTTTAAGAAAGATTATTTCTTTTTACTGTATGAATAATTTTAGAACATTTATTAAAATTAACATCAATAATATTAAAAAAAAACTGACCCTATTTAATATGGATTCGTCTCATTGAAAACAAATAGCTGTCACCAGTGTTAAATTATCGATGTGGCTGCATCAAAACAAATTTGTAAATATTGTTACTAAATATCTTTTTTTTTTGTGAAAATGGTATTTAATTATAAACACTAACTAAATGATCCCAAAAAAAAAAAAAGGACAAGTGAAAGAAATAAAGAAGAAGAAAATTAATGATCCTTAATGGCAAGTAGTAATTTGTTTATTCCTTATAGATTACTAATTCTTCATTCCCTCCACAATAATACCAGTAAAATGCAGTCCAGATAAAAACAATATTTTCAATTACTATGAATGTTTTGTCGTTTTGAAACACAACAAACCTGCAACAAAATCATAAAACTCTTTGGAATTTTACTAATTTTATTTTTGTTTATTAAAAATGCCAAATTTAAACATAGTTAAATCAATTGATTTATGTAGTTGTAATTTTAAAATATAATAGAATCCATGTATTTTTATTAAAAAATGAATCAAACTGTAAAATACCATGAATGATCTCCATTATTGTTTTGTTTTTTTAATTATATTTCGGTTATCCTAAATGTTAAATGAGAAGGGAATAAAGCAAAACCATCGGCTCCTCTACCAATCCCATAGATGTTCAAGGCAAAAATAGTTAAAAGACAAGGAAAAGCTCTTTTGGCTTCATTCCAGCATGCAAAACGACAGCGCATGGCACTGTCATTACAAAATTAGCCAAGCCTACACTAGAGAAGTACAATTGAAATTAACCAAAATGAAAACAAAGTTTTCCAGTTCTTGGCAGCTGCATAGGTTTCTCAATAAGCTTTGCGATGATGGCGAGAACCTGAAGAAGAAGAAGGTAAAGGTGTTGATGGTTTAATTTTCATGGAAGCCAAACAGCAATTTTCTCTCTTCAAACTCTCTTCTTCATCCATGAAAATTTGCCGGCACCTACACTCCACGCTACAAAAACCCCTATCCCCCCTACCAACAATCGCAACAACAACAAAAGAAAAACCATGAATCAATCATACAGAAAGAAACAGTCGACAAAAAAAGGAAAAGGAAAAAAAAACATACTTGTACATGTATATGTCTTTTCCAGGCAAAAGTTTTTGTTTGCAAAGGAAGCATTGTTCAAGAAAGGAAGGAACCACGTGAGAAGTGGTGGTAGGAGGAGACAACCTAGAAGAGCTCGAAGAAGATGAAGAAACTTTGCTGCTGGTGTTGATTAACATGGTTGTTTTGCTAATAAGTTGTGGGGTTTTTTTACTGAATATGTTACGGTTACCACTCTTTTGATTCTCCAAAACTACACTCAGTCCCACCATCTTTTCATTCCTTTTTGGGAGAGTGATGGGGTTTGTTTGGATGAGAGGAAAATATAAATCGAAAGAAAGGAGTTATAAAGAGCGGAGGGAAGAGGAGGGGGTTGATACAGCAGTAGCAGTAAGAAAGGACGATTTGTGTAGCCAAGGATTTGACTTTGTACTGCTTATTCTTTAACTGCCACGCATCCCACTTATTATCCCTTTCATTTCAATTTTCTTTTCTTTTCTTTCTTTCTCATTATCCATATTTTTAACCTTTTCTTTATTTTACTTAATTCCATTGCACATTATGAGTTAATTTTGGGTTCAGCATCCTCTGTTGTAGACATCAGTTGAAATGTTAATGAAAATAATCATTTTATATAATAAACAGGTGAAAGTAGAATTCTTTTGGAGGAGAAGAAATTAAATTTTATATTTTAAGATAGTTAAAATATAATGTTATTATTGTACTCAAGTTTTAAAAATAATTAAATTAAAATTTCATTATTTTAGAGGGTCAAGCTAGAATTTTACTATTATTAAGTTATACCCTTATAAATTTTGAAGGGACTAAAATAGAAACTAGGACCCTTACCTCCTGTCCCTTTCTTCACTTCGACAATAAATATTAACTTTATTATAATTTGATTTTTTTACTACTACATGATTAAATTGATTAATTTAATATGATAGAGACACTAAGCCTTATTTTATTCAATTCCTATAATGGAGGGACTTTGCAGGTACTTTCACCATTAAATTTTAATTTACTCTATCAACTTCAAAATCTTTTATTGAATCCCAAGTTACATTATAGTTCAAATTATGTCTTTCCATCAATCTCGTTATTAATTCGGTTGTTAAATATTAACTTGTATTTCACATTTAAATAGATATTTATTAATCCAAATGTTTTTAAAAAGAAAAAAAACTCATGTCAAAGGACTTAATTGAAAGGACATTTTAATTTGAGGGTTTGATTAAAATATTTTAAAATTAAAAAATTGACTCAAATTAGAATTCCAAAACTGAACTAACTACAATTATGATTTGATTTAGAGTCACATAGGGTGGTAAAACAAACAGTTTTGTCACGATTATTACTACTTGGATTTTTAAAAAGGAGAATAAATCACAATAAATAAAAAAGCATATGTTATTCAAATAAGAGCCGACGAATGTACTTTTACTTAGCTGATCTCTGCCCTTCCTTTTGTCTCGATTCATGCTTCTGATTTTTGGGGGTACGTGGTCTTAGTTAAGGCTTTGGCAGCTATTTGAAAACCCTATACAAAGACGTGGTGTACGAACCAGTGTGCTTGCTTTAATGCCAAACCTCCCTTCAATTAATTGTTTTACACCAATGTATTGGAATCCAATCCTCTCCAAAGTTGGTCAATACTACAACCTTGACACCATTTTAGATTCATCACAACACTTTATTCTTTGGTTTTTATTATTGTTTTGTAACACATTCATATTTAAACGGAAGATTCGATAAGTTTAAATTTAAAATTTTAACAATAAATTTATTAGTTGAAGTGAATTCATCCATATTCGATATTAAATAGTATGTGGGTGTATGAGTTTAAACTTATATTATATTTTATAGACAAATATTAAGCCCATTGAAGAAACATAATTCATCTATATCTAAGTATTACCAGCAGCCTACCTACGTTGAAAATAAAATAAACCCTAAAACTAAGAAAGGGAGACTATATATATAGCTTTCAAGTATTTATTTTATGAACCATCAAATGACGTGATTTTTCATTATTTTTGGGATTGGAACAAATCAGAAGAAAAAAAAATGCATAGAGACAATGATATGTGTGTGTGGAGTTTTCCAATCTCCCATGGTTTAATTTTAATTACGATTTCATTGTTTTTAAATTTATGAATAAATTACTTATGATGGCTTAATTAATTAGAATTGTTTAGTGTTGTTAATTCTTTATTGAAAAAAGTATTTGTATATTAATTTTTTAAAACAAATACTCTAAAACCCACATATATATATATATATATATATATATTAAAAAATCAATTTTAAAATAAATTTTGCACCATTAGCAAGAAAACATCACATAAATAGTTTTGGAGTGAATTCCAATTTCCCTAAACCTATGAAAAAGCAACACATTTATCAACATTTACAAGCGCAATTGCCAACAAGAAAACTATAATAATAATAATAATAATAATAATAATAATAATAATAATAATAATACAAATAATAATCATAGCTTACTCTTTAATATCATTTTCGTATTCTTATCAATAATTGATTTACATTATCCTAAGTTTTGCATGATTGATTAATGAGAAATAGTACAATACATACACGTCAAGCACTTTCAAGTATTTTTATTGGTGAACTAATAATTAATTATTGTATTAATTAAAGATTATCATCATGCAGCTACATATATAATTAATAAAAATGGTAATGAGAGTAGCCAGTTGAGAATGAAATGCATTTTCATTTTCGACGACAAAACATTAATCAAAACGTTATCCCTTCCTTTAATGAAAATGCTAAAATATTAAAACAATTTCATTATCGGTTTCCTCTTCTTAAATAAGCTTTATAGTTTTATTCTACCAAAGAGACACTCGTTTTTTCTTTATAATAAATCATGGAAATTCTTAACACTTCATTTTTTAAATGTATTTGATAATTCTTTTCATTTTTAATTAATATCTAAATTATTATATTTTATTTTTATGAAAAAAATAATATACAATAAGATTAATAAGATTAAATTTAAGAAATAAATAATTATAAAAATAAGATTAATTTTAACAATATAACTACATTCAATGGTTACTTTTATTAATATATACCAAACAACTTTTTAATATAACTTCACTACTTATAAAAATTCAGTAGTGAAATTTCAACACTTAATTTTTTTTTAAATTTATCAAATAACATCATTCATTTAATTCAGTATTGAAAATTCAACACTTAATTTTTAATTTATCAAATAATATCATTCTTTTATGTGTATCCCAATAAATTTTATTCTAAAAATATCTAAATAAGCTTCTTTTTTTTTAACTTATAATCTAAATAAGCTTTTAATTCAAATGAAAAGAATAAATTTTAATACAACTTTCTTAAGATATAAACTAAACATTACAAAGCTTATTTGGATACAAATTAAAACATAAGTTTTATTTAATAAACGGAAAAATTAACTATCGAAAATTTAAATGTTAAATTTTTGTACTGAATTTTATAAAAATTAATTTTATATCATTTGGTATATAAATAAAAATTAAGTATGGAAGTAGATTTTGGTTTTTGAAAATTATTTATTTTGTAATTTTTTATATTCTTCATATCCGTTTTATAATCCATGTCAAGGTTCGTGGCTGCCTCTCTCAATAGCGGGATCTTCAAGGCTCAAACCTGGGTCCTCCCTTTGGGAGTGCAATATATTTTACCATTACACCCAACCACTTGTTGATATTTTTAATCTTATATGAATATTAAATTTTATATTATTTTGGATAATTTTGGATAAAAAGTTAAATATAATCATTTCAATATTTAATTTTTAACAAATTTTTTATATTTTGTTCATTAAAAATCACTTATTTCCATTATAATTTTTAATCAACTTAACATTTTCAACAATAAAGGATTCTTCTATTCAATATTTTTTATTGAAAATTTTATATTAAGTGTTGTTTGATAAATTGAAATATTAAATACTGAAAATTAAATATTTATAATTAAGTGCTGAATTTAAGTTATGAAATAAGTTTGGTATATTTATTAAAATTAAGTACGGAACATGATTAAATTGTTTGATAAATATATTTTAAAATTTTAAATGCAAAGTATTTAGAGAATAATGTTAAAATAAATAAATTAAATAAGAAACAATTGAAAAAGAATTATATTAAAGGATAAGTAGCTCCTTATCTACTTATCGTTTTCCTTACATTTTCATTGAAAAATTCTACCATTTGGTTTTATTTTGGGTTATCAAACATGTTTAAAAATTAAATCATTGAAATTGTTAATTTTCAGTTGATTTAATTTTTTTCAATTGGTTATCAAAGCAGATTTGAATTAAAATTTAAAAATCTTTATAAAAGGATTTAAAATTTTCTTTTTGACCATTAAACTACCATACATGCACAAGTCAGAGATCAATCCCATTACTTTGAGAAAATATTGAACATCCTTAATCAATATGTAACACCCTAAATTAGGGGTTGTTAAAAATTTAAATAAATTACATGTGGGTTTCAAGAAATAAATAATATGATTTTATTTGGCATAAATTAGGGTCTAAAAATAACCGAATTAGATTGGATTTGGTTTTAAAATTTTTTTAAAGGGTTTAATAGGAAGGAAGCTATGGGATAGGGGTTAAATAAAATATGGAAGTGAGCGTGACACAAAGAACTACTTGGCTAAGTGGTTCCGTGTGCCACTTAGGAATGAAGGAGAAGAGGGGCGCAAGTTCGAGTGGCTGGAGCAGCATTTTGTGTTTTATATTTTTCATATGCGGTGATGGGCTTAGGTAGGGAGACTTTATAAATAAATGGTGGGGTTTTATGACAAGAAAGAGCGGGTTGGTGGAGTGGCTTAGGGCACCACTTGTGGGTCTTGGCAAGGGACTTAAGTTGAATAACATGGAAGGCACACAGGTTTTATTTTTGTTCTTGGCGTTTAAAAGGAAGGAACTAAGGAAGGAGGGCTTAAAGGAATATGTGGCGGATTTATATCACAAAAAATCTTGTTGCGAGAATGGCATGGGGTGTTAAAACTTAACGGGCTTGGTGCGGTCGGGGGTTCAAGGCGCGGAGAAGCAACATTTTGAGCCTTTTAATTTTTGCTTGTGGCGTCAACAATGGGGAAGAATTGGCAGACTAGGACTCTTAAATTGATAAGAGATAAGGCATTTTTTTGCTCATAATCAATTGGAAGGGGGTTATTAGTAGTTTAATTACAATTAAATTGTTGAGGGATTAGGAGATTAAAGCTAGATTTATTTTGTGATAATTCAAGGCTGGAAATTATCACAAAATAAAGAGAATTAACCAACATTGGGACTCCTTAGGGCTGTCCATAATTGTTTTTTTACTGACAAAGAAGTGCCAAAAGTTCAACCAAAATTCTTCTTTTCTCTCCAAATTTACTGCTGCTGAAATCTCTATTGTTTCATAGCCAAAAACCATCCAAAAATTCCAGCTTCTCTTCTCTTTTACAAGTCGAATACACCCCCTTTTTAAGAGGAAATTTCCAGCAAACTCTTTCTCTTCTTCCTCTCTTCATTGTGCTGCCAAAAACTCCCTTAAACTCTTAGCCAAAAATTGTCCAGAAATTTCCAGCATTGTTGTTCCTTTTAGCCAAATACACCCTCCTCCTTTACTAAAATTTCCAGCCCTTCCAAGTGTGCTTAGGCCGAATCTCCCTTGAGGAAAAGGGTGCTGCCAATTTTCAATAAGTGTGGGAGGCCATAGTCGATTTAAGGAGCTTTGGATTTGTTCTCCTAAGACTCAAGGGATATTTGGGATTTGGTAAGTGGTTTTGGTAAGCAATATTGTGGTGAGATTTGTTATTTAATTTATGATTTGGAGGTTTAACGGTTTATCGATTAAGTGTTTGATGGAGGCCAATACCGGTCAAGGAGGGCAAGGAAAGTCCACATTCAAGTTCAAAAGAGATCGATCTCGGCGGTTCAAGATTGGCCACAAGGGGTGTGGGCCGTCGGAAACAATGAGAATAGGCGAGATAATAGTAGTTTCGATTAGCGATAGCGTTGGGATTGAGTGTAGAACTACAAGTAATTAGGTGCGTAGTTATCGCCTTTGTCTTTGATTTGATTTAAATATGTCAAAATATATATTTGTGCTATGTTGTGAATGATAGCCAAGGTAAGGGCTAAAGTGGTGGATACCCACGATAGATAACCGACTATCAAGGTTAGTGTTTTATATTATCAAATGATTCTTGTGAATATGTGAAATGGAGATGTGCATGTTATATTTATATTTTATTAAATGATGTTTTATCATATGTGCATGAGGGCTTGGGATATGAATATTGGAGGGCGGGGAGTACATATTTATGTACGTGGTCTAATGTTAGCCTCGTGCTACATTAGCGCTTGATGATCATTGTGTGCTTCATCAAGGAAGATGTTAGCTAGGTGCCCATCTCGGCGGTTGAAGGCATGTGTGCATCACCGTAGACGGATTAATGTGAGGATCATCGATGTGATCGGTGGCTCACCACTGACCTTGTCAGCAGTGCATCGAGGTAAGATATGTGGGATCACTTTCGATTGTGATCGGTGGATTAGCCACTGACCTTGGCGGAGTCTGCTAAGGTTGGTGTAACGGATGGACCTAGGTTGGGTTGGGTTTAAGTAATTGCATATTTAATTGTATGATCTGTATGGATATGGGCCAAGCCCATGTGTGGAGGCATGTGTGATGATTATGCCTTGAGTGCGTGGACTCACCCAATTTTCTCAACCATTTGGTGATGTGTAAACCTTGGACCGGGTTTGGAGTGGATACAAGGTGGCCCATGCAGAAAGAAGATATTTTAATTATTTTAAGCATTTTTTATATTAAGTATTTTGTTTAGATACTTGGTTGTAATAAGGGCCTTATTATTATTATTTTGGTATTATTTAAATTGTGGTTAGATTAAAATTAAATTACTATGTAAAGATGATTTTATTTTATTTTTAGCAATCTATTTATTCAAGATATATATATTTATATGCTAAAGTTTTAATATGGACATTTTATAATAACAAAGTTTTACTTATAATTTTAAACGGACATGGTTTTCAAAAGTCTACCAAATTTCCATGTTTTATCCTAAAGTTAAAAAGATTTTTAACCGTCTTTTCATGATGACATAACCAGATCCAGTCAGGGCTCGTGGGTCGGGTTTGGGGGTGTTACAAATTGGTATCAGAGCCCGGTTCAAAACTCGACTTTGTGGTTTTGGGCCCAAAGTTTTCAGAAATGGACTTTCTATGAAATTTTCAGGTTTATTCTGGCATGGCACCTGTACCTCCGGCCCGAAGTCCACCAGGTAAGTACTTCTAGCCCTTGAAGTGATTTGTTTGTGTGATTTGTTGTGGGCTTAATTGGGCTCGTAGATTAGAATATTAAGGCTTTTGAACCCTAGGGTTAGCATACTCTAACGGATATTGCATAAGATTTAATAAATTTCCTAAACAAACCACGTGAGTTGTCCTTGAGCAAAAGATGTGGCAATCGTTATATGCATGTCTAGGATTGGATTCGGTGGGGCTTGGTATTTAAGCGATCCTCGTGACTCACCTCCTACTCACTTGAATCCTACAGTGCGTAGTAAGCAGTTCATCCTAAATGAGACGACACACTCACAAAGCTAAACTCGATAACTAAAACCCGAAAGGGACTAGCCGTTTGATTTTGGAAATAAATAAAACTTTAGTTTTAAAAAAAAAATATTTTGACCAAAATACCCTCAATTTGGAAAAATGACCAAAATACCCTGGTTTGTAAATTACCAAAATACCTACAGTATGAAAAAAATTTTCAAATAGAAATTTTCAAATATCCTTGTTTTGTGAAATCACTTAGAATCCAATTTCTGGAAATCATTCTGTGAAAACACCCTGATTATGTGAAATTACTAAAAATACCCTTAGGGGTAAAATTACGAAAACACCCTTGATTTATGATATCTCCAAAATACCCATAGTTACAATCAAAATTTCCAAAGTGCCCAAAAACCATACCTTGTAAGATATCAAAAACATCATGATTTTGTAAAATTACAAAATTGCCCCTAATCAACAAAATTACCAAAATAACCTTGGTTTTCAAAAATTTTTGCAACACCATCAAAATGGAAGATAAATTCTTAAAAAAAAATAACTCCTAAAGTTTTACAACTCTTTGAAACATCCACGATTTATCAAATTTTCAAAACCCCGATTTGTAAAAAATTACCAAAATGCCCCGAGTTACAAACTCACCGAAAGACCTCAATTTCAAAAATTTTCAAATACAGAAAATTTAAGAGTTCCAAAATGAATTTTGACAAAATCATCGAGAACCCGTAATTTTGAAAAATTACAAAAAATACCCCGGGTAGTGGAAAAACAATCATGATGAAATCAACAATGTCTCTTTGGATTGAATGAATGGAAAAGCGTGTGCTTGTTTGATTCTGAAAGAACCACTCCTAAGCTCTTGTCATAAAATTCCTTGGCGAGTAAACAAGTGAAATCAAAATACTAATCCATAAAAATTTCTTAATCGATTAAAGCGCAATAGTTAGAATGAGCTCTGAGAGGACGGGTAAATCGTGGATGTGGTAGAGGTAGAATGGCGTGTCGAAACCCGTTAGGTCGGGTCAAGGATCCGAGAATGGGTACCGCCACTACCACCAAGATTTGGTAATGAGTAGCAAGATCAAGCGGGGATGATGCGGTATCGCAGTCGTGCTACTGAGTTTTGGAGATGGTGGTGGAGTAGGTAGGAATATGAGAGCTAGGAAGTGCATACTGGCGACTCGAGCTAATGGAGCTGAGGTGTTTCGAGGCGTTTCAGGCGTGGCACCCAGTACGGCTGAATATTGGTTGGAAGCAACCGAGCGAATTATGGATGAGCTCGATCTGAGCCCTGAGGAGAAAGTAAAAGGAATGGTGGCGCTGCTTCGCGACGAGGCATATCAATGGTGGCTAACAGTTTGGGATAGTGCCACAGCTGAGGATCTCACCTAGGAGTATGTGAAGGCGACGTATCAAAAGAAGTATGTCGGTACTCACTACATTAATGCGCAGAGGAAGGCATTTCTAGAAATTTGGTTCAAGGAACAAGTCCGTAATGAATCTGGCGGAATTCATAAGGTTAAGCCGATATGCTCGAGGAGTAGTTGCTACAGAACATGAACGATGTGTCGGTTTGAGGACGGATTAAGGGACGACCTGAGACTGTTGATAGCTCCTCACCAGGAACGGGAGTTCGCGGTGTTAGTCGAAAAAGCTAAGGTAGCTGAGGGAATTAAGAACTCTGTGAGGCAGAACAGAGATAAGGATAGGAACCGGGATAGGAGGAATTTTGGATCATCTGAATCATCGAGGTCCTCAAAAAGACCGAGGGTTGAAAATTCTATTCGAGTTGCTAAGCCGACTCATTGAAAATCTGGACCGTCCGTGTGCTCAGTGTGGGAGGTATCATGTTGGCGAGTGCTGGAATCGGAATCGAGAATGCTTTAAATGTAAGTCTAAGTCCCATTTGATTAAAGACTATCCTCAGGATCTGAGTAGGGCTCGGACAGTAGGCCAAGGTTATGTACAGCCGGGTAGAGATGGTCAGCAAGCGACAAGAGGTCGTGGTCGAACCATAGAGGAAATGGTTCAAAGCCGAGGTCATGGAGCACCAAGCAGAGGAGAGGTGAAGGTGCGAATCTGAGGCGACCAAGGTTGGTTTATGCAATCGGCCGTCGCGAGGAAGATGTGCCAACAGGTAAGTTCTTAATTTTGGAATTCCTTCAATTGTCTTGTTGTGGTTAAGTTAGTTCGTTCTTATGTTGCTAGTGAAGTGTATGGAACTTTGAGTATAAACCTAGCGAATGTGTCTAGAAAGCATAATACTTCTTTAAGATCGAGTCTGTGACGATAGCGTACAAGGTGAGTTAAGATGTACGACTATTCGTTAGTAAGTAATTTCGAGGACGAAATTATTTTTAAGGGGTAGAATTGTAACACCTAAATTAGGGGTTGTTAAAATTTAAATAAATTACATGTGGGTTTCAAGAAATAAATAATATAATTTTATTTGGCATAAATTAGGGTCTAGAAATAACCCGAATTAGATTGGATTTGGTTTTAAAATTTTTTAAAGGGTTTAATAGGAAGGAAGCTAGGGGATAGGGGTTAAATAAAATATGGGGTGACGTGACACAAAGAACTACTTGGCTAAGTGGTTCCGTGCCACTTAGGAATGAAGAAGAAGAGGCGCGAGGTTCGAGTGGTGGAGCGACATTTTGTGTTTTCTATTTTTCATATCGGTGATGGGCTTAGGTAGGAGACTTTATAAATAAATGGTGGGGTTTTATGACAAGAAAGACGGGTTGGTGGAGTGGCTTAGGCGCCACTTGTGGGTCTTGGCAAGGGACTCAAGTTGAATAACATGGAAGGCACACAGGTTTTATTTTTGTTCTTGGTGTTTAAAAGGAAGGAACTAAGGAAGGAGGGCTTAAAGGAATATGTGGCGGATTTATATCACAAAAAATCTTGTTGGCGAGAATGGCGTGGGGTGTTAAAACTTAAAGGGCTTGGTGCGGTCGGGGTTCAAGGCGGGAGAAGCAACATTTTGAGCCTTTTAATTTTTGCTTGTGACGTCTGCAATGAGGGGAAGAATTGGCAGACTAGGACTCTTAAATTGATAAGAGATAAGGCATTTTTTGCTCATAATCAATTTGGAAGGGGGTTATTAGTAGTTTAATTACAATTAAATTGTTGAGGGATTAGGAGATTAAAGCTAGATTTATTTTGTGATAATTCAAGGCTGGAAATTATCGAAAATAAAGAGAATTAACCAACATTGGGACTCCTTAGGGCTGTCCATAATTGTTTTTTTGACAAAGAAGTGCCAAAAGTTCAACCAAAATTCTTCTTTTCTCTCCAAATTTATTCTTTGCGAAATCTCTATTGTTTCATAGCCAAAACCATCCAAAATTCCAGCTTCTCTTCTCTTTTACAAGTAGAATACACCCCTTTTTAAGAGGAAATTTCCAGCAAACTCTTTCTCTTCTTCCTCTCTTCATTGTCTTTGCCAAAACTCCTTAAACTCTTAGCCAAAATTGTCCGAAATTTCCAGCATTGTTGTTTCCTTTTAGCCAAATACACCTCCTCCTTTTCTAAAATTTCCAGCCCTTCCAAGTGTGCTTAGGCGAATCTCCCTTGAGGAAAAGGGTCTGCCAATTTTCAATAAGTGTGGGAGGCCATAGTCGATTTAAGGAGCTTTGGATTTGTTCTCCTAAGACTCAAGGGATATTTGAGATTTGGTAAGTGGTTTTGGTAAGCAATATTGTGGTGAAATTTGTTATTTAATTTATGATTTAGAGGTTTAACCGGTTTATTCGATTAAGTGTTTGATGGAGGCCAATACCGGTCAAGGAGGGCAAGGAAAGTCCACATTTGAAGTTCAAAAGAGATCATTCTCGGCGGTTCGAGATTGGCCCAAGGGGTGTGGGCAGCGTCGAGAATAGAGAATAGGCGGATAACAGTAGTTTTGGTTAGCGATAGCGTTGGGATTGAGTGTAGAACTACAAGTAATTAGGTGCGTAGTTATCGACTTGTCTTTGATTTGATTTAAATATGTCAAAATATATATTTGTGCTATGTTGTGAATGATAGCCAAGGTAAGGGCTAAAGTGGTGGATACCACGATAGATAATCGACTATCAAGGTCGGTGTTTTATATTATCAAATGATTCTTGTGAATATGTGAAATGGAGATGTGCATGTTATATTTATATTTTATTAAATGATGTTTTATCATATGTGCATGAGGGCTTGGGATATGAATATTGGAGGACAGGAGTACATATTTATGTGCGTGGTCTAATGTTAGCCTCGTGCTACATTAGCGCTTGATGATCAGCTATGTGCTTCATCAAGGGAGATGTTGGCTAGGTGCCCATCTCGGCGGTTGAGGTTGTGTGCATCACCGTAGAGCGGATTAATGTGAGGATCACGATGTGATCGGTGGCTCGACCACGACCTTGTGCTGCAGTGCATCGAGGTAAGATATGTGGGATCACTTGATTGTGATCGGTGGATTAGTCACGACCTTGAGCGGGAGTCTGCTAAGGTTGGTGTAACGGATGGACCTAGGTTGGGTTGGTTTCGTAATTGCATATTTAATTGTATGATCTGTGTGGATATGGGCCAAGCCCATGTGTGGAGGCATGTGTGATGATTATGCATTGAGTGCGTGGACTCACCCAATTTTCTCAACCATTTCGGTGATCGTCCGGGTTTGGAGTGGATACAAGGTGGCCCATGAGAAAGAAGATATTTTAATTATTTTAAGCATTTTTTATATTAAGTATTTTGTTTAGATAATTGTTGTAATAAGGGCCTTATTATTATTATTTTGGTATTATTTAAATTGTGGTTAGATTAAAATTAAATTACTATGTAAAGATGATTTTATTTTATTTTTAGCAATCTATTTATTCAAGATATATATATTTATATGCTAAAGTTTTAATATGGACATTTTATAATAACAAAGTTTTACTTATAATTTTAAGCGGACATAGTTTTCAAAAGTCTACCAAATTTCCATGTTTTATCCTAAAGTTAAAAGATTTTTAGTCTTTTCAGCGGTGACATAACCAGATCCGGTCGGGGCTCGTGGGCTAGGTTTGGGGGTGTTACAAATTGATATCAGAGCCCGGTTCAAAACTCGGCTTTGTGGTTTTGGGCCCAAAGTTTTCAAAATGGACTTTCTATGAAATTTTCGAGTTTATTACGGCATGGCTTTGTACCTCGGCCAAGTCCACCGGTAAGTACTTCTAGCCCTTGAAGTGATTTGTTTGTGTGATTTGTTGTGGGCTTAATTGGGCTCGTAGATTAGAATATTAAGGCTTTTGAACCTAGGGTTAGCATACTCTAATGGATATTGCATAAGATTTAATAAATTTCCTAAACAAACCACGTGAGTTGTCCTTGAGCAAAAGATGTGGCAATCGTTATATGCATGTCTAGGATTGGATTCGGTGGGGGCTTGGTATTTAGCGGTCCTCGTGACTCACCTCCTACTCACTTGAATCCTACAGTGCGTAGTAACAGTTCATCCTAGCTGAGACGACACACTCAAAGCTAAACTCGATAACTAAAACCCGAAAGGGACTAGCCGTTTGATTTTGGAAATAAATAAAACTTTAGTTTTAAAAAAATATTTTGACCAAAATACCCTCAATTTGGAAAAATGACCAAAATACCCCTGGTTTGTAAATTACCAAAATACCCTCCGTATGAAAAAAATTTTCAAATAGAAATTTTCAAATATCCTTGTTTTGTGAAATCACTTAGAATCCAATTTAAAATCATTACGTGAAAACACCACGATTATGTGAAATTACTAAAAATACCCTTAGGGGTAAAATTACGAAAACACCCTTGATTTATGATATTTCCAAAATACCCATAGTTACAATCAAAATTTCCAAAGTGCCCAAAAACCATACTTTGTAAGATATCAAAAACATCATGATTTTGTAAAATTACAAAATTGCCCCTAACAGACAAAATTACTAAAATAACCTTGGTTTTCAAAAATTTTTGCAACACCATCAAAATGGAAGATAAATTCTTAAAAAAAAAATAACTCCTAAAGTTTTACAACTCTTTGAAACATCCCTGATTTATCAAATTTTTCAAAAACCCCCTGATTTGTAAAAAAATTACCAAAATGCCCCTGAGTTCCAAACTCACCGAAAGACCCCCGAATTTCAAAATTTTTTTTTCAAACACACCGAAAATTTAAGAGTTCCAAAATGAATTTTGACAAAATCATCTGAGAACCCGTAATTTTGAAAAATTACAAAAAAATACCCCGGGTAGTGGAAAAACAATCGTGATGAAATCAACAATGTCTCTTTGGATTGAATGAATGGAAAAGCGTGTGCTTGTTTGATTCTGAAAGAACCACTCCTAAGCTCTTGTCATAAAATTCCTTGGCGAGTAAACAAGTGAAATCAAAATACTAATCCATAAAATTTCTTAATCGATTAAAGCGCAATAGTTAGAATGAGCTCAGAGGGCGAAATTAAATCGTGGGCGTGGTAGATGTAGAATGGCCGTGTCGGAACCCGTTAGGTTAGGTCAAGGATCCGAGAATGGGGTACCACCGCCACTACCACCGACATTTGGTAATGGCGGCAAGATCAAGCGGGGATGATGCGGTATCGCGGTTGTCTCTGAGTTTTGGAGATGGTGGTTTGGAGTAGGTGGGAATATGAGAGCTAGGAAGTGCATACTGGCGACTCCGAGCTAATGGAGCCGAGGTGTTTCGAGGCGTTTGAGCGTGGCACCAGTCTGGTGAATATTGGTTGGAAGCAACCGAAGCGAATTATGGATGAGCTCGATCCGAGCCCCGAGGAGAAAGTAAAAGGAATAGTGCGTATTTGCTTGGCGACGAGGCATATCAATGGTGGCTAACGATTCGGGATAGTGCCACGGTGAGGATCTCACCGGGAGTATGTGAAGGCGTATCGGAAGAAGTATGTTGGTACTCACTACATTGATGCGCAGAGGAAGGCGTTTCTAGGGTGGTTCAAGGAACAAGTCCGTAAAAAATCTGGCGAAATTCATAAGGTTAAGCCGATATGCTCGAGGAGTAGTTGCTACAGAACATGAACGATGTGTCCGGTTTGAGGACGGATTAAGGGACGACCTGAGACTGTTGATAGCTCCTCACCAGGAACGGGAGTTCGCGGTGTTAGTCGAAAAAGCTAAGGTAGCTGAGGGAATTAAGAACTCTGTGAGGCAGAACAGAGATAAGGATAGGAACCGGGATAGGAGGAATTTTGGATCATCTGAATCATCTGAGGGTCCTCAGAAAAGACCGAGGGTTGAAAATTCTATTCGAGTTGCTAAGCCAGCTACAGAAAATCTGGACCGTCCGTGTGCTCAGTGTGGGAGGTATCATGTTGGCGAGTGCTGGAATCGAATCGAGAATGCTTTAGATGTAAGTCTAAGTCCCATTTGATTAAAGACTGTCCTCAGGATCCGAGTAGGGCTCGGACAGTAGGCCAAGGTTATGTACAGCCGGGTAGAGATGGTCAGCAAGCGACAAGAGGTCGTGGTCCGAACCATGGAGGAAATGGTTCAGGCCGAGGTCATGGAGCACCAAATAGAGGTGAAGGTGCGGATACTGAGGCGACCAAGGTTAGTTTATCACGATCGGCCGTCATGAGGGAAGATGTGCCAGCGGGTAAGTTCTTAATTTTGGAATTCCTTCAATTGTCTTGTTGTGGTTAAGTTAGTTCGTTCTTATGTTGCTAGTGAAGTGTATGGAACTTTGAGTATAAACCTAGCGAATGTGTCTAGAAAGAATAATACTTCTTTAAGATCGAGTCTGTGACGATAGCGTATACGGTGAGTTAAGATGTCACGACTATTAGTTAGTAAGTAATTTCGAGGACGAAATTATTTTTAAGGGGTAGAATTGTAACACCCTAAATTAGGGGTTGTTAAAATTTAAATAAATTACATGTGGGTTTCAAGAAATAAATAATATGATTTTATTTGGCATAAATTAGGGTCTAGAAATAATCCCAAATTAGATTGGATTTGGTTTTAAAATTTTTTAAAGGGTTTAATAGGAAGGAAGCTAGGGATAGGGGTTAAATAAAATATGGGGTGAGCGTGACACAAAGAACTACTTGGCTAAGTGGTTCCGTGCCACTTAGGAATGAAGGAGAAGAGGCGCGAGGTTCGAGTGGTTGGAGCAAAGACATTTTGTGTTTTATATTTTCATATGCGGTGATGGGCTTAGGTAGGAGACTTTATAAATAAATGGTGGGGTTTTATGACAAGAAAGGCGGGTTGGTGGAGTGGCTTAGGCACCACTTGTGGGTCTTGGCAAGGGACTCAAGTTTGAATAACATGGAAGGCACTGGTTTTATTTTTGTTCTTGGAGTTTAAAAGGAAAGAACTAAGGAAGGAGGGCTTAAAGGAATATGTGGGATTTATATCACAAAAAATCTTATTTGGCGAGAATGGCGTGGGGTGTTAAAACTTAAAGGGGCACAGTGCGGTCGGGGGTTCAAGGCGGGAGAAGCAACATTTTGAGCCTTTTAATTTTTGCTTGTGGCGTCAACAACAGAGGGAAGAATTGGCGGACTAGGACTCTTAAATTGATAAGAGATAAGGCATTTTTTTGCTCATAATCATTTGGAAGGGGGCTATTAGTAGTTTAATTACAATTAAATTGTTGAGGGATTAGGAGATTAAAGCTAGATTTATTTTGTGATAATTCAAGGCTGGAAATTATCGGAAAATAAAGAGAATTAATGACATTAGGACTCCTTAGGGGCTGTCCATAATTGTTTTTTTGACAAAGAAGTGCCAAAAGTTCAACCAAAATTCTTCTTTTCTCTCCAAATTCTTTCTTTGTCGAAATCTCTATTTTTCATAGCCAAAACCATCCAAAATTCCAGCTTCTCTTCTCTTTTACAAGCGAATACACCCCTTTTTAAGAGGAAATTTCAACAAACTCTTTCTCTTCTTCCTCTCTTCATTGTCTTTGCCAAAAACTCCTTAAACTCTTAGCCAAAATTGTCCGAAATTTCCAGCATTGTTGTTTCCTTTTAGCCAAATACATCCTCCTCCTTTACTAAAATTTCCAGCCCTTCCAAGTGTGCTTAGGCTGAATCTCCCTTGAGGAAAAGGTCTTGCCAATTTTCAATAAGTGTGGGAGGCCATAGTCGATTTAAGGGAGCTTTCGGGATTTGTTCTCCTAAGACTCAAAGGATATTTTGGGATTTCGGTAAGTGGTTTTGGTAAACAATATTGTGGTGAGATTTGTTATTTAATTTATGATTTGGAGGTTTAATCGGTTTATCGATTAAATGTTTGATGGAGGCCAATACCGATCAAGGAGGGCAAGGAAAGTCCCATTTGAAGTTCAAAAGAGATCGATCTCGGCGGTTCGAGATTGGCCACCGGGTGTGGGCTAGCGTCGAAGCAATGAGAATAAGCGAATAACCGTAGTTTGGTTAGCGATAGCGTTAGGATTGAGTGTAGAACTACAAGTAATTAGGTGCGTAGTTATCGCCTTGTCTTTGATTTGATTTAAATATGTCAAAATATATATTTGTGCTATGTTGTGAATGATAGCCAAGGTAAGGGCTAAAGTGGTGGATACCCACGATAGATAATCTACTATCAAGGTCGGTGTTTTATATTATCAAATGATTCTTGTGAATATGTGAAATGGAGATGTGCATGTTGTATTTATATTTTATTAAATGATGTTTTATCATATGTGCATGAGGGCTTGGGATATGAATATTGGAGGACGGGGAGTACATATTTATGTACGTGGTCTAATGTTAGCCTTGTGCTACATTAGCGCTTGATGATCAGCTATGTGCTTCATCAAGGAGATGTTAGCTAGGTGCCCATCTCGGCGGTTGAAGGTGTGTGCATCACCGTAGGCGGATTAATGTGAGGATCACCGATGTGATCGGTGGCTTAGCCACGACCTTGTCAGCAGTGCATCGAGGTAAGATATGTGGGATCACTCGATTGTGATCGGTGGATTATACGGCCTTGAGCGAGGAGTCTGCTAAGGTTGGTGTAACGGATGGACCTAGGTTGGGTTGGGTTTCGTAATTGCATATTTAATTGTATGATCTGTGTGGATATGGGCCAAGCCCATGTGTGGAGGCATGTGTGATGATTATGCATCGAGTCGTGGACTCACCCAATTTTTCTCAACCATTTCGGGTGATCGTAAACCTTGGACCGGGTTTGGAGTGGATACAAGGTGGCCCATGCAGAAAGAAGATATTTTAATTATTTTAAGCATTTTTTATATTAAGTATTTTGTTTAGATAACGGTTGTAATAAGGGCCTTATTATTATTATTTTGGTATTATTTAAATTGTGGTTAGATTAAAATTAAATTACTATGTAAAGATGATTTTATTTTATTTTTAGCAATCTATTTATTCAAGATATATATATTTATATGCTAAAGTTTTAATATGGACATTTTATAATAACAAAGTTTTACTTATAATTTTAAGCGGACATGGTTTTCAAAAGTCTACCAAATTTCCATGTTTATCCTAAAGTTAAAAGATTTTTAACCGTCTTTCATGATGACATAACCAGATCCGGTCAGGGCTCGTGGGCCGGGTTTGGGGGTGTTACACAATAAGCCAAATGCTAGGGTTTATTTATTTTTCTCATTATATTCTTCACTAGTACTATGTTCACATTTAAACCCATACTAATTCGTTATTATTACAATGTTTAGTCTTACAATTGAAACAATTATTGTAAGGGCCCAATTTTGCCTGAACCTAAATAGCAACTAAAAAAATAAAAATAAAAATTAACAGTCCCAGTCCAATTACAAAAAAAAAAAAAGCCCAAATGGCCCAAAATAATCAGAAAACCCTAGTGGCCTATAACCTAAACAATTTTCAAAAAAAAAAAAGGAACAGAAACTCTAACTCCCTAGTACCGTTGCACCCTACCTAGCCGCCGCCGCACCCTAGCTTGTCGCCACCAACTGCTCTACCACTCCTCAACCACCCCTGCAAAGAAGAACAAACACGCAATAAGAACAGTAGAAAAATAGAAAAAAATAATGTTGTAATCGACTATAAAAGCCGCTGAACCAATTGTAACAAAGGGGATTTTTTTAACTAAAAAAAATCTATCAAAAAAAGAGAGAAAATACCAAAAAAGTAATCAAAATTTAAAATAACAGAACATAAGATTTTGAAGGTAATTGATTTTTTTCTTTTTATTTTTTTTCGAATCATTTTATATATATATATATATAAACATAAAACAAAAAGAAAAATGAAAGCTTTTTACCTGCCGTCGCCAGAGGATCCCGTCGGAGAGGAGAGCGCGGGGAACCGAATAGTTTTTTTAGTCTTTTTGGTATTTTGGTGGTTTTTTTTGGAGATTTTGACTATCGATCTGGGTTAGGGAGATAAAACGTCCAAAAAGGGTTTTTTTTTTTAATTTTTTCGGCCACCTCAGATGGAAGTGGCCGTCGTGGGGAGCAACGGTGGCTCCCATGGCTGGTGATCGTTGTTTTGTCGACTTTTAAAATTTATAAAGAGAATGATCGAACCTGGAAACTAACTCTGACAATGACTTAAGGCAAGTGCACCTATCGAATAGTAGTATAGCTTAGGCAAGACCGGATTGTCGAACCCAAAGGAACTAAAAGTACTGATACTAACCTTCTTTCTATAGTTTTGCCTAAATATTAAGTGATTGGTTGTTTAATCTAAAACTAACTGATTACTAAGCTAAGATTCAAGGACAAAAAGAATTAATTGAAGAAATAACTTTAGGAAAACTCACTTGACTAAGACGATACCCTTAGGAAGAATCCACCTAGACTTCACTTGTTATCTAACACTGAACCAGACGATTTATTCACTTGACTTGATCTATAGGATTCCCTAATTTATATTAAACCATCTCTCGAGGCGAATAACGTCTAACCCTAGGTTGATTAATTGAAATCTCTTTCTAATTAAAACCCTAGAATCGCATTAACTCGATCTATGGACTCCCATATTAGGTTTCACCCTAATCCGCAAAATCTCGTCACCCTATCTTTAGGCGCGCAATCAACTCCGCTTAATTATGCTAGATCTACTCTTAGGCAGGGACTTTTGCTCCACCACCTAAGCATATCCAACTTGAATCAATATCCCGAAAATATTAACACAAGAATTAAGCTCACATAATTAAGAATAAATCAAGTATTTATCATATAGTTCAGAAAACAATAACAAGATCCGTCATAGGTTTCATCCCCTTTAGGTATCTGAAGGGTTTAGTTCATAACAATAAAAGAAAACATCTCAGAAGAAAAGATAAAACAAAACATAAGAAATCCCTAAATCTTCCTAAAGGAATTGAAGGAGAGATCCGCCGTCTTGAGTAGAATTTCGGCTTCTTGAGATGGATCAACTGGCTATCTTCGAGTGATTCCTACAAATCTGGCCTTTCTGGCTCGACTCCTTGGCCTAGCTCACCCCCGTCTTGAAGGTTATGCTTAGGGTGTTTATTAAGGCTCTTAGAATGCTTTATTTGGCCCCTAAGTATCCTAATATGAGTGGAATTCTTACTAGGGTGTTTGAATAGGCTTTGGAATGTGTTTCTTTGCCTTCAAGTATCCAAATCTGAGTAAAACCCCTCTTGGCCGCGGTAGGGACACGGCCATGGCACACGTTAGTGTGAATCAATTTCAGGCCGTGGTCGAGTCTGCTAAAGAGAAACGCCCGTGTGTTTCGAGGTCCAGGCCGTGTTAGAGTAAATCAGGGAGGCACGGCTGTATGGTCTTGGGCCTAGGCCGTGTCAATTTCTTCTTTGGCCCAATTTGGCCCATTTTAGGCCCGTTTCTCGTTATTTTCATCCCTAGGTGCTTTCTTGAGTATAAAACATGAAAAAAAAGGATTAAGAGCACCTTTTTACACAATTCAAGGAATAAATCATCCAAGAGTATGCTAAATGTGGGATTAAAATATGTTACTTTTACGGTTTATCAAATACCCCCACACTTAAGCTTTTGCTTGTCCTCAAGCAAAATTCTCATCTTACAATTAAACGAACTTTCCACAATTCATAATTCTCATCGACATTGCCTCATCATAATTTATAGATAATTTATACATGGATAATTTAACTTAAAGAGTCCTAAAGATTCAAACAATATAAGTCATACATTTTGTAGCATGAAAACATAGGTGTCTCCCTTTATCTAAATAATTACCTTTAATTCAAAACTGACAAGGATTGACATCCTCACTAAAGATTCACTCAAAGCACTTGAAGTGTTTAAGGTTCAAGAATAAGTACTCATAAGTTGAACCTGAAAAGTTAATCCCATAGGCTTCCCTGAAAATCAAATCTCCACTATTGTAATATGAGATGATACACAAATCAAAAGGTCTTTAACAATGTTGTAACAGGGCTTGGGTTAAAGGTGTGGATAAAGGCTGAAATAGAAGGTTAGAATCGAGATTGACTTGACAAATTTCCTAATTTTAGAAAAAGAATTGAACTAACAATCTAAATAATAACATCACATGAAAATACTAATAATACGAGCTTCTTCTTCAAGATATTAAACTTGAACATATAGGCTCACTTAATTACAGAACTAATAATGAATATACTTCGATTTTTTTTAAGAACAAGCCAATAAAGACATAATATAAGAAAGAACTTTATCAACTGAAATCAAGTAATTAGGCAACTGATCAAATCAATTCTCAATAGAAGGGTAGTCAAAGGAATAGTGATAACAAATACGAGCGGGGTTTTGGGTTGATATTATTGGGTGAATAAAAAAAAGGTTGTTAGGATCAAATGGTTCACTAAGGGTTAATGGTAAAGGTAGGCTTTTTAGTGGATTGAGTGGGTTAAAACCTAGGTGCCTTTATCATCTCAGTATATCAAATAAAAAATGTGGTCTTGACATGTATAATCGAGGCAAGTTCTAGAATTACAAATTCAGCGTTGACACACTCATAATCAATAAATTGAGCATGAAAAGGAGTATATGCTCTATAAGGCTCAAAATCTCACAAAATTATGGGCTTTTGATATCAATCCCTGTAAATTTCAAACTTCAAAGTAATATTCAAATCCAGGTAGACAACCTAGAAAAAAAAATTTCTTTTTGAAAAATAGACTTATTATGCTTGATTCTTTAGTATCCTTCAAATTTAAATCATCAATGCACAATTAATTATGACTTAATCTAAAACATATCAATAAAAATCATAAATCATCAGAAATTTCATCCTAATTAGTAATATGAGGAAATTACTTAAGAACTAGATATAATTCAGGGATTTGAGAATAATGCAAAAAGTTAGGCACTTTTACCCCCCACACTTAAGATGTACATTGCCCTCAATGTACAAAGATAGATAAATAATCATGTGATACTAAAATTAAAAGAGAAGGGGAGGAGTGACACTTCTTGAATTTTTTTCTGGGATTACTATTCCCGGCCTAATTTGGAGGAGGAGACGGTGGTGTTGTGGTGGATGCCAACAATCACTGTGCTAGATGAAGAAATTGGGAAACTCGTGACGGATTAGCCAAGAATTATTAAGACACATTTAAAATAAACTAATTATGTATTTAAGGACAAGACAACTAAAGGGAAAGAAAATAGAAAGTAAGATAAAATTAACATAAAAGATGAATGGAGTGAGGAGTCCTTATTGTTGGATGGTTCGCGAGGTGGGTGTGATTCCTAAGGCTGTTTGAGCTGGTGGTCATGGTTCCGGTGTGATTCCCTAGCAGCCTTTAGAACCTACAATTAAGAAATTAAAATAAGATAAACTAAATTAAGCAAAAGAGAAGTAACAATAGGGAAAATAAAGGAGAAGGGAAGAATAGAAGAAAAATTTAATGGTCTCAAAAACCCTTAGCTTGTCGAGTAGCTGAAGCGGCTGGCATGAACTTATGTAGATCGGTCTCCTTTGAGGAGACTGTGCTTGGCTTTTTCTACTTTTTTGACATGGTTTTGGTGTAGCTCAAGAGTATAGAGAATTGTTATGGAGAAGAGAGAAATTTGAGAAAAAGAAGGAAGGAAGAAGGTTGGGAGTTGGTGAAAAGGAAGGGAAGAGGGAGGTTGGGTTTAAATATAGTTTTAGCTCTAGTACTTCCCCACGCCCGTGTATCGTGGGCGTGTTGTTTCATACGACCACCTGTAACACCCCAAACCCGGCCCACAAGCCCTGACTGGATTTGGTATGTCACTGCGAAAGAACGGTTGAAAATCTTTTTGACTTTAGAATAAAACATGTAAATTTGTTAACTTTTGAAAACCATGTCCATTTAAAATTATAAGTAAAACTTTGTTATTATAAAATGTCCAAATTAAAACTTTTATGTATATACTTTGAATAAATAGGTGGCTAAAAATAAAATCATCTTCACATAGTAATTTAATTAAATTAAGCCCATAATAAAATAATACCAAAAATAATAACAAGGCCCTTATTACAACCCAATATTTAAACAAAATACTTAATTTCAAAAATGCGTAAAATAATCGAATCTCTTTTCAGATGGCCACCTCGTATCCACTCCAACCCGGTCCAAGCTCATGAATCACCCGAAATGGTTAAGAAAATTGGGTGAGTCCACGGACTCGATGCATAATCATTACACATGTTTCCCACGTATGGGCTTGACCCATATCTACACGATCCATGCAACCAGTCATGCCAAATGTATCCCACCCAACCTAAGTCCATCCATTACACCAACCTTAGCAGACTCCACCAAGGCCGTAGCTAATCCACCGATCACAACCGAAAGTGATCCCACATATCCTACCTCGGCAGACCTCACAGACAAGGCCATGGTGAGCCACCGATCACATCGTGATCCTCAAATCCTACCTTGGCAAACTTGTTGATCAAGGTAGTGGCGAGCCACCGATCACGTAAGTGATCCCAACATGAATCGATCACGGTGATGCACTCACTATCAACTGGCGAGATGGGCACCTAGCCAACATCTCCTTGATGAAGCACACGACTAATCATCAAGCGCTAATGTAGCACGAGGCTAACATTAGACCACGTACATAATATGTACACCGTCCTTCCTTGATCAAAACCAATCCCCATGCAAATATGCAAATGTATCATGTCAAATCATCATATCGAATGAGTATACCTCACATGCTCATTATTATATCACACGAGCATCATAAATAATTTAATATCACAATTTACTAACTCATTAACCGATTACCCACACATGGGTATCCATCACTTTAGCCTTTATTGTGGCTATCACACATCATACTCAAGTATACACATTAATAAACAATTAACGGAGAAAAAAGGTGCGATGATTACGCTTTTGATTATACAGATTGACTAAACCTCAAATCACACATAGCTCCTAAAAGTCTCAAGTCTCCAAATCTCGGTAGATCACTCTCGCAAATCCGACTATACGCCTCCTAAAAGGTTTTGCCTTCCCTACAATCGGCCAAAACTAAACAACATAATCATGTTAATCAACCTCTAAGGGTATAACCGTAATTTTACCTACCAAGGGCATTTTAAGTAATTTACCCACCAAGGGTATTTTCGTAATTTACAACTGTAATGGCCTTTCCGAAGGCCTAATGTCGCCACTAACGACTTAGCTACCATTTCCGGTCGTACCAGACGATTGGGCCTAAAACTCTATTTCGGCCCATTCGGGCCCACACGCTCGTGTGGCCCACCTAACACAAATCTAGCCACGTATATAAGTTCCACCTAGTCTAGTTCACTATATACTACATCATCATACAATTTATTCTATTGGGCCTCATAGCCTATTGGGCCTACTTGACCCATCGCGCCCAAGCAAATTTCAACCCACAAGAATACTCTTGATGGCCTCAACTATCGCGTTGAAGCCCCACACGCGCCGCACGCCTGGTGTAACTACTATTACCGTGACCGGCACTTCGGCATTTGCCGCTCTACAACTAGAGTAGAGAGAGTTACACACCTGATAGGACTCTGGGGCTAATCTGCGCTCCGATCACTATTGTGCCCAAACGCCCTCCAAGATGTGTTTACTCTCCTCCTAGGATGCTCTTTATATAGCTAGCTCTTCACCATCCTTCTTTGTATCTTTCCGATGTGGGATCCCTTCGTCAGTAGAGTTTAAATCCAATTGAAACTCTTGCCGTCCAAACCGCAAAATAAATACTCCCTTGCTTCTCATGAGATTCGAACCTAGGCTCCCTTGCAACATAATCCACGCCGCTAACCACTTGGCCACAAGCTCCTCTTGTGTCTTAAACCATGCGCAACTAAATATAAACTATGGGACAAATTCTAAGGTCCAAGCAAAAAGAAAACCAAAATGCCAAAGCCAAGACTTGAACCTTGGACCTCCTTCCTTCCTTGTGGCGTCACTCCCTTGTCTCTATGTGGCGTCACTTTGCCACTACACCACACACTCTACTTGTGTCATTTTCGTCCATATTTTTATTCTTAAGGCCTATCTGCCAACTTCCAGGGTTTTTTTTCACCTAAAACCAAAATTTCCCCAAAGCCAATATTTGATCCCGGGACTTCATAGAGGCCTCTAACCTTCCAAAATCACTTATCCAATAGGTCTAACTTGCATTTAAGCCGATCTCTTATTCTCCAAAAATTTAAACGCTACTACGCCTAAGGCCCATTGGGCTCAATTCTCCTAGGCCCAATTTTGGGATGTTACAAATCTACCCTCCTTAAAGAAATTTCGTCCTCGAAATTTCCAACTAACTACAGTTGCACATCCTAACCTACCACACTACGCTCTTGCTGCGCACTCTGATTTTAATAAAACTAACCACATTCTCTAGGCACAGTTTCTAAGTCCACATTCAAGGTTCTAGATACTGTCATCCTGCCTCTACCACGTCCACGAGTATTGCGACCACGCCCCCTAGAACTCATATCTAGCGTCACGACTTAATCTATTTAGAAAGTTTTATGCATTAGAAATTTTGTTCCTCTATTTATCCACGAGCAAATTTTATGAATAAAAGTTCCAGAAGTGGTTCTTTCGATCACACAAAGTTTCATCTCAAGTTCTCTATTCTAATTCAAACATTCACATTCTTCATTAAAAACACATCCATTCAGTGGTAGTGGTATCTACCACACACATTCACTATTCGGACATTTACTGCTTTCTACCCTAGGGTATTTTCGTCATTTGCCCTCTGAGGGTATTTTTGTAATAAACCGGGTCAATTGGAAAAATCTTTACAAATCGAGAGGCATTTCAAAATTGTTAGAACTTAAAGGTATTTTGAAAATTTGCAAATTAAAGATGTCATTGAAATTTTAAATTGGGGGGTTATTTTGGTAATTCTGTAAGTCTGGGGTATTCTTGTAAATTTTCAATCTGGATATCTCAATATTTTGCAAAAATAGGATTTTTGATATTTTGTAAAATAGGAATATTTTAGTAAAAGTCAAGGATCATATGAAAATTTAGAAACCAAGGGCATGTTGGAAATTTTATCAACCAGGTATTTTCGTAAATTTCCCAAACCGAGTATCTTAATATGTAAAACTCGAGATTTTGGTATTTTTGTAAAGTAAAACCATTTTAACAAAAGTTGAGGGTAGTACAGTAATTTTACAATACAAGGGCATTTTTGTAATTTTACCACTAGGGCATTTTGGTAATTTTGTAAATCGAGAAAAACATCTTTTAAAATCGATTTTAGGTTTACAAACCAAAGGGGTAAATTTGAAAAATTTTTAAAAAATAAGGGTTTTAAACAAGAAGGCAAATCCTTTCGGGTTTTAATAATTGGTTTAGCCTATGAATAAGTCCTCTTGGTTAAGGTGAACCAGTAGATACGCACTGGTAGGATTCGAGTAAAGAGGAGGTGAGTCGCTAAGACGCTTAAGTACCAAGCTCTTCTTGAATACCAATCCTAGACATGCATGCGATGGTTGCCACACCTTAACTCGGCGACTAACTTCATGGTTTGTTTAATAATCCTTAAGTTTTATGCATATGTTTGAGTAGACTAGTCCTAAGGTTCAATAGTCCTAATATTCTAATCTGAGCCCAATTAAACCCATAACAATTCATATAACAAATCACTTCAAAAGTTCAAGTACTTAGTTGGTGGACTTGGTAGGAGGTACAGTGCCATGCCGAATAACACGAAAATTTTATGAAAGCCCAAATTCTTGAAAAGCCCAAGAGAAAAACATTTTGGGCCCAAAACCCCAAAGCCGAGTTTTGAACTGGCTCGATACTAATTTGTAACACCCCAAACCACGGTCCACAAGCCACGATGGATTTGGTATGTCACACTGAAAAGAACGGTTGAAAATCTTTTTGACTTTAGAATAAAACATGTAAATTTGTTAACTTTTGAAAACCATGTCCATTTAAAATTATAAGTAAAACTTTGTTATTATAAAATGTCCAAATTAAAACTTTTATGTATATACTTTGAATAAATAGGTGGCTAAAAATAAAATCATCTTCACATAGTAATTTAATTAAATTAAGCCCATAATAAAATAATACCAAAAATAATAACAAGGCCCTTATTACAACCCAATATTTAAACAAAATACTTAATTTCAAAATGCGTAAAATAATCAAAATCTCTTTTCTGCATGGCCACCTCAGTATCCACTCCAACCCGGTCCAAGCTCATGAATCACCGAAATGGTTAAGAAAATTGGGTGAGTCCACGACTCGGTGCATAATCATTACACATGTTTCCACACGTATGGGCTTGACCCATATCTACACGATCCATGCAACCAGTCATGCCAAATGTATCCCACCCAACCTAAGTCCATCCATTACACCAACCTTAGCAGACTCACCAAGGTCCGTGGCTAATCCACCGATCACAACCGAAAGTGATCCCACATATCCTACCTCGCAGACACTGCTGACAAGGCCATGGTCGAGCCACCGATCACATCGTGATCCTCAAATCCTACCTTGGCAAACTTGCTGATCAAGGCCGTGGCAGAGCCACCGATCACGTAAGTGATCCCAACAGTAATTCGTCCACGGTGATGCACTCAGCTATCAACGCCGAGATGGGCACCTAACCAACATCTCCCTTGATGAAGCACCGACTAATCATCAAGTGCTAATGTAGCACGAGGCTAACATTAGACCACGTACATAATATGTACACCCGTCCTTCCTTGATCAAAACCAATCCCCATGCAAATATGCAAATGTATCATGTCAAATCATCATATTGAATGAGTATACCTCACATGCTCATTATTATATCACAGGCATCATAAATAATTTAATATCACAATTTACTAACTCATTAACCGATTACCCCACACATGGGTATCCATCACTTTAGCCTTTATTGTCGGCTATCACACATCATACTCAAGTATACACATTAATAAACAATTAAGCAGGAGAAAGCAGTGCGGTGATTACTTTTGATTAGCAGATTGACTAAACCTCGAAATCACACATAGCTCCTAAAAGTCTCAAGTCTCCAAATCTCGGTAGATCACTCATCGTAAATGCTGACTATACGCCTCCTAAAAAGGTTTTGCCTTCCCTACAATCGGCCAAAACTAAACAACATAATCATGCTAATCAACCTCTAAGGGTATAACCGTAATTTTACCTACCAAGGGCATTTTCGTAATTTACCCACCAAGGGTATTTTCGTAATTTACAAGCGTAATGGCCTTTCCAAGGCCTAATGTCACCACTAGCGACTTAGCTACCATTTAGGTCGTCTTAGGACGATTGAACCTAAAACCCGATTTCGGCCCATTCAGCCCACACGCCGTGTGGCCCACCTAACACAAATCTAGCCACGATATAAGTTCCACCTAGTCTAGTTCACTATATACTATATCATCATACAATTTATTCTATTGGGCCTCTAGGCCATTGGGCCTACTTCTACCCATCGCCCAAGCAAATTTCCAACCCACAAGAATACTACCGATGGCCTCAACTATCGCGTTGAAGCCCCACACGTGTGCTTTCGCATGCGCTGTGTGGCTACTATTAACATGACCGCACTTCGGCATTTGCCGCTCTACAACTAGAGTAGAGAGTTACACACCGATAGGACTCAGGGGCTAATCTGCGCCCGATCACTATTGTGCCCAAACGCCTCCAAGATGTGTTTACTCTCCTCCTAGGATGCTCTTTATATAGCTAGCTCTTCACCATCCTTCTTTGTATCTTTCCGATGTGGGATCCTTCGTCAAGAGAGTTTAAATCAATTGAAACTCTTAGTCCAAACCATAAAATAAATACTCCCTTGCTTCTCATGAGATTCGAACCTAGGCTCCCTTGCAACATAATCCACGCCGCTAACCACTTGGCCACAAGCTCCTCTTGTGTCTTAAACCATGCGCAACTAAATATAAACTATGGGACAAATTCTAAGGTCCAAGCAAAAAGAAACCAAAATGAAAAAGCCAAGACTTGAACCTTGGACCTCCTTCCTTCCTTGTGGCGTCACTCCCTTGTCTCTATGTGGCGTCACTTTGCCACTACGCCACACACTCTACTTGTGTCATTTTCGTCCATATTTTTATTCTTAAGGCCTATCTGCCAACTTCCAAGGTTTTTTTTTTCACCTAAAACCAAAATTTCCCCAAAGCCAATATTTGATCCCAGGACTTCATAGAGGCCCTCTAACCTTCCAAAATCACTTATCCAATAGGTCTAACTTGCATTTAAGCCGATCTCTTATTCTCCAAAAATTTAAACGCTACTACGCCTAAGGCCCATTGGGCTCAATTCTCCTAGGCCCAATTTTGGGATGTTACACCGCCTCGCACGGCCGTGTGTCTAGGCGTGTTGGTTCACCCATGCCCGTTTTACAGATTGCCATGCCCATTGGTGATAAGTCAGTGTCGTCCACGGTCGCGTTGCACGGCCGTGGCATTTTGTCGGTGCCCATGGGGTGGTGGTTGGAGTCCGTAACTTAAAGATTTGATTCTCTCTGACTTGTACCTCTTCTGCCATTGTCAGTACAGAGATTCTATACTTTCACACGGCCACGAGTATGGCCGTGTGCAAGGCTGTATGGTCTGGAAATCTGCACTTTTGGTTAGTTTAAAACTAGGTGTTTAAGACAAAGAGAAGAAAAGAAACTAAAATGAAAACAAATGTGTAAATAAATAGGGTTAGTACTGGGTTGCCTCCCGAGAAACGCTCTTTTAAAGTCTTAAGCTAGACTTTCCTTGTATTTGCAACAATCAAGGTGGTTTAAAAGTTTGAATATCTTCCCTCATGTTGTAAATTTTATTTTTAAGATAAAGTTTAAGTCGATAAGCGTTTACCTTAAAAGTATCGAATATTGGATTACTTACCTAGACTGTTTCCGTATGGGAAGATATTGCATACCTCAAGAGGGATTTCTTCATTTATATTTAGGTCTAACGTGGTAATTCGTGGATCTTCCTTCTTTAACAGTACCTTTTCTCCTATTTTGAAGTGATTTGACGTTCTTACGATCTTTTCTAGGGGCTCCTTTGGTTTTGCTTCGTGCGGATCCGGTTCCCCTTTACAGTGTGTTTTCCATGCTTCTAATTTGTCAACCTTAAGGCTTCATTCCTCATGTAATTCTTTTTTGTTGGCATGGGGTCCATGATTCGGCTTAGGTTTGCGGCTTTGTGGTGGATCCTGTGGTGAAAGTTGAACAAATTGGTCATCAACTAAATTTACTTTCTCACCTTCATCAATTGATGTCTTGGTCGAGTCAAGAGCTTGTAGACTGATCGATTTGTCACCTACACGAAGAGTGAGTTCTCCTATGCCAACATCAATTTTAGTCCTAACAGTTGCTAAAAAGGGTCTTCCTAAAATTAAAGGAATCGAATTATCCTCATCTATGTCTAAGATAACAAAATCTACTGGGAAAAAAATTTATCAATTTTTACGAGAACATCTTCGATAATACCCCTAGGAATTCTAACAGTTTTATCAGCTAATTGAATACTCATCCTAGTTTGTTTGGGTTTCCCTAGACCTAGCTGCTTAAACATTTTATAAGGCATGACATTTATAATTGCCCCTAAATCAGCCAAAGCATTATCAACTGTTAGTCTACCAATTAAACATGGAATTGTAAAACTCCTTGGATCTTTTAGCTTCTCTGGTAGTCTATTTTGTAGAATTGCTGAGCACATTGCGTTTAATTCCACATGTGGCTCCTCGTCTAACTTACACTTGTTCGTCAAGAGTTATTTTAAAAATTTCCTCGAATCTGGCATTTGTGAAAGAGCTTCAAGAAGTGGTAACTTAATATGTAATTTATTTAAAAGTTTAAGAAACTTACCGAACTGTTCCTGTATCATTTCTCTTCAATGTTTCGGGATAAGGTATACGAGGTTGGTACTCTTTGATTACCGATTTTGGCTTTTCTTGGGTTACCTCTACTTTACTTTCTTCTACCTCACTTTCTTGTATTGAATTGGGTTCATCAACCCTACATTTTCCTGAGCTGTTATGGCTTGGATTTGCTCCTTTGGGTTAATCTCAGTGTTGCTTGGTAGACGCCTTTGCGGTCATTCGAAATTAACTTTGCAAGTTGTCCACCTGACTTAGTAATTTCCCCAACCGACTTAGTAAGTTCCCCAACTTGGCTCTTGATCCCTTCAATAGATGTTTGTTGGTTTTTAAGTGTTGTCTCAGTGTCTTAGAAATGGTTTTCTGTGGCTGCCATAAATTTTGTTAGAATCTTTTCAAGGTTCAGCTTCTTTTCTTATGGATATGGCTGATTTTGGAAATTTTGATGAGGTTGTTGTCTTTGATTTCCTTGATTTTCTTGATCTCCCCATAAAAAATTTGGGTGGTTCCTCCAACCTGGATTATAAGCATTACTATAAGGGTTATTATTAGATCTGAAATTATTACCTATATAGTTCATCTATTCGCTTTCTGTGCCCGGTTGGTAGGGTGGGTACTTAGGATTCACCACGGTTCCACTTGAGTCGCACTGCATTATTGGATGTACCTGCGAAGAACACAAACTATCAAGCTTTTTATTCATCATCTCTACCTGTGTTGATAGCATGGTTACTGCATCGAGGTTGAAAACTCTGGCTGATTTTGTTGGTTTTGTCCTTGTAACCTACCACTGATAGTTATTCAGTGACATCTCTTCAATAAACTCATAGGCTGCTTCAGGAGTTCTATTATTCAGAGTTCCACCGGTGGCTGAATCAATTAGTTGCCTCGTTGAGGGGTTTACACTGTTATAGAAAGTTTGGACTTGGAGCCATAAGGGTAAACCATGGTGCAAACACCTTCTCAAGAGATCCTTGTATCTCTCCCATGCGTCGTATAATGTCTCTAAATCCATCTACACAAAAGAAGAGATATCATTTCGTAATTTGGACTGTTTTGGCCGGTGGGAAATATTTTAATAAAAAATTTTAGGTCATTTGATCCCATGTGGTGATTGACCCTCGTGGTAATGAGTTTAACCACTGTTTGACTTTATTCCTTAATGAAAAGGGAAATAATCAAGACGTATGGCATCATCAGAAATGCCATTTATTTGGAAGGTATCACAGAACTCTAAAAAATTAGCTATATGGGTATTTGGGTCTTCGTCCTGCAAACCATCAAATTGAACAAATTGTTGAATCATTTGTATAGTGTTAGGCTTTAATTCAAAATTATTAGCAACTATAGCAAGCCTAACAATACTCGATTCTGCTATTGTTAAATAAGGTTTAGCATAATCATACATAGTACGTGGAGCACTATTTTCTGCCATATCTTGTGGTGGTGGGTTATTCTCGTCCATCCCTTTAGTAGGATTAGATCCACCTTGTTGTTCTTCTTCTTTGTAATTTAGGGCTCGCCTAATTTCTTTGTGAATCCTGCGAGTGGTAGCTTCAATATCACTGTCGTATACTAATGGTCCTTTTGAGTTCCTTCTAGTCATAAACTAGAGGTACTTGTGTTGGAAAAGAAAGAAAGAAAATTAGCAAGGTTAAAACTAAAATAAAAATAAAAATAAAAATAAAAATAAATTGTGAAAAAAATAAAAAATAAAAAATAATGGCTAAAGTAATAAAAATAGGGCTTTCTTAATATTTTAGTTCCCCAGCAACAGCGCCAAAAACTTGATTATTGTTTTGTTAAGTTTTAAAATTTATAAAGAAAATGATCGAACTTGGAAACTAACTCTGACAACGATTTAAGGCAAGTGCACCTATCAAACAAGAGTATAGCTTAGGCAAGACCGGATTGTCGAACCCAAGGGAACTAAAAGTACTAATACTAACCTTCTTTCTATTATTTAGCCTAAATATTAAGTGATTGGTTGTTTAATCTAAAACTAACTGATAACTAAGCTAAGATTCAAGGACAAAAAGAATGAATTGAAGAAATAACTTTAAGAAAACTCAGTTGACTAAGACGATACCCTTAGGAAGAATCCACCTAGACTTCAATTGTTATCTAACACTGAACCAGACGATTTATTCACTTGACTTGATCCGTAGGATTCCCTAATTTATATTACACCCTCTCTCGAGGCGAATAACGTCTAACCCTAGGTTGATTAATTGAAATATTTCTAATTAAAACCCCTAAAATCGTATTAACTCGATCTATGGACTCCCATATTAGGTTTCACCCTAATTCGCAAAAATCTCGTCACCCTATCTCTAGGCGCGCGATCAACTCCACTTAATTATGCTAGATCTACTATTAGGCAGGGACTTTTGCTCCACCACCTAAGCAAATCCAACTTGAATCAATATCCCGGAAATATTAACAAAAGAATTAAGCTCACATAATTAAGAACAAATCAAGTATTTATCATATAGTTCAGAAAACAATAACAAGATCCATCTTAGGTTTCATCCCCTTCAGGTATCTGAAGGGTTTAGTTCATAATAATAAAAGAAAACATCTCAGAAGAAAAGATAAAACAAAACATAAGAAATCCTAAAACTCCCTGAAGGAATTGAAGGAGAGATCCGCCATCTTGAGTAGAATTCCAGCTTCTTGAGATGGATCAACTGGCTATCTTCGAGTGATTCCCACAAATCTGGCCTTTCTGGCTCGGCTCCTTGGCCTAGCTCACCCCCTCTTGAAGGTTATGCTTAGGGTGTTTATATAGGCTCTTGGAATGCTTTATTTGGCCCCTAAGTATCCTAATCTGAGTGGAATTCCTACTAGGGTGTTTGAATGGGCTTTGGAATGTGTTTCTTTGCCTTCAAGTATCCAAATCCGAGTAAAACTCCTCTTAGCTGCGGCAAGGGCACGGCCATGGCACACGTCCGTGTGAATCGATTTCAGGCCGTGGTCGAGTATGCTAAAGAGACACGCCCGTGTGTTTCGGGGTCCAGGCCATGTTAGCGTAAATTAGGGAGGCACGGCCATGTGGTCTTGGGCCTAGGCCGTGTCGATTTCTTCTTTGGCCCAATTTGGTCTGTTTTAGGCCCGTTTCTCGTTCTTTTCATCCCTAGGTGCTTTTCTGAGTATAAACATGAAAAGAAAGGATTAAGGGCACCTTTTTACACAATTCAGGGAATAAATCATCCAAAAGTATGCTAAATGTGAGATTAAAATATATTACTTTTACGGTTTATCAATTGGCCTAAAAAATTTTCAGAGAAAAAAAGGGGCAAATGAGTTTTTTAAAAAAACAAAAGGGGTTTTAAAAAAATTAACTTATATAAGCATATCAAAACGAATTCGTTTTGGCCTTGGTCCATAAAACCCAAAACGGGCCGTTTTGAAGACTAACCCGCCAACCGACCCAACCTTGACAATGATCCACGTGTTTTTTAATGGGTGATCTAATTTCACCTTTAGTCCTTATACTTTTTAATTATTTTTCAATCCAATCCTTTTTTTTTTAATTTTTACCTTATGATTTTGATTTTATTTTAATTCGGTCCCTTAGGGAATGACACGTGTTGGGACAGGGAATAATTTCCCAGTTAGTCCCTCCTCCTTTACGCGCAATTAATTTTTGTCCTTATTCGGTTTTATTATTTAATTTATTATGATTTATACCTTTAATTTCATTTAAATTTCAATTCAGTCCTTCATTCAATTAATTTCATCCTTTTATATTTGTTTTATTTATTTATTTATTTATTATTCTTTTACTTTTTAAATACCTAAATTCAATACGATCTATTTATTTATTTATTATTCTTTTACTTTTCAAATACCTAAATTTAATATTATTTATATTTGTTATATTTATTTATTTATTTGTTTATTACTCTTTTACTTTTTTTAAATAATTAAATTTAATGTTATGTATATTTATTTTATCTATTTATTTATTTATTTATTACTTTTTATATTTAAATTTGATATTACTTATACTTCCTTTTCATTTAAGCACCTTTCATTTTCATTTTTGTTTTAAGTTACTTTATTTATTTTGTTGTTAATGCTATTCTTATTATTGCTATATTTACGTTATTATTATTATAGTATTTATCCATTTATTTGATATTTATCATTCTAATATAAATGTTCTACCACATGGCCATCTTATATTATTTTGCTGTCACTATATCATACATTAAGTTTAAGCATTTATCCATGTATATTGTAACACCCCTCACCCGTATTCAACGCTGAATAGGGTTAAAGAGTATTACCGGACTTACAACTCATTTATACATACTATTAGGATACATTTTATCAATTCAAACATTCGTCAATAAACCTCAATCAATATGTCCCTAATACAAGCCTACAAGGCCCTATTCATGCATTGGAAATGGTTCGGGACTAAACCGATAACCTTTAAAACAATTTGAGCACTTAGAAATTTTTCTCTAAAACAGGGGGCACACGCCCGTGTGACCAGGCTGTGTGTCTCACACGGCCACCATACACGCCCATGTCACAGGCCGTGTGGACATTCGAAATGGGATCACATGGCCGTGTCCCAACCCATGTCCTACCCCGTGTCCAAATAAGTGAGCTTACTGACTTGGCCGTGTGCTAGGCCATGTGCAAATTAGGAGGTATACTGACTTGTGCCACACGGCTGATCACATGTCCATGTGTAAGACCGTGTGGAGCATACTAACTTCATTTCAATTTCAACAGCAGGGGACACACGACCATGTATCATGACCGTGTGTCACACACGATTGAGACACACGCCCGTGTCTCTGCCCGTGTAGAAAAAATAGCCTATTTACCAAACCACTTTGTCACCCAAATTTAGGCACAACTATATCACCCATATGGCACAAAACATAACATCAATGGACCTATAATTCAATTCCAACTCAAGCATAATTTCTTCCATTTCCATCACCAATCAATACAAAACATATATATACCACATATTGTCATCTAAATTAATACCAATCCTTGTCTTCTCAAAACATCACAATGACTATTAACAATAGGCATTATTTAGCCTACTTTCACAAGTATCCCAATAACCATAAATCACCAATCATCACACAACCATCAACCAATTCAATTCAAAAAACATAATCATACTTATAATACCATATTCTTGCCTATTCAAATTATACCTTTTTCACATTTCCAAAACATTCATATATACCATTTCTGTTAAGCATCTTTTAGCCTAAAACCACTAGCACAAGTATTCTCAATTCATCAACCATTAGCTACCTTGAAGGTTGCATTCAACAATCCATTCTCAAACAATCATGAACCACATCACTAAGAAGCATTAACATACATACATATATATGTACATTACATAATAACCAAAATAAGCCAAGTCACATGGCTAACATACAACCAATTTTGCAATATAAACAAGCCAACACAAATGGCCAAAATCATGCTACAATACCAAAATGACTCAAACTCCTTATACATGCCATATGACCAAACCATAAGTTCAAAAGTACCAAAGTGATGGTTGTATAGTGTGATGATGTCTCCGACGATTCCCGAATCTGAGCTAGCTTTGAAATTACTATAAGACATGGAAAATAAACAAAGTAAGCTTTATAGCTTAGCAAGCTCGTATGATATAAACTTAACTAATCACAAATACATCATTCATCAAGTTAAACATATTAACTTGTAATTCATGATTACTAACAAACCTTTCACATGCTTATTCATATGTTGGTATGCAAATTCATAACTTCTTCTAATTGAAGTTTATACTTTCCATGTACATACCTGTACAAACTCGTAACCAACTCGTACCTGTTCAAAATACTGTTGAATTATCGATAACTCAAGCACTAAGTGCCATTACATAGCTGAAGCTATTTTAATCTCGCACACTAAGTGCCATACATAGCCGGAGCTATCTCGAATCGCACACCAAGTGCCATACATATTCAAAGCTATCTCGATCTCGCACACTAAATGTCGATACATAGCCAAAGCTTCGTCGAATATTTCCGTACAATAGTATTCATCAACAATTCAATATAAAGCATTAAATCTTAATTATAATAATGCCTATTAACATACGAACTTACCTTGAATGTGGAAACGACGAAATAATTCGTTTAGTCGATAACTTTCGTTTTTCCCCGATCTAGATCCTAATTCCACTTTTCTTGATCTAAATATATTCAAGATTAACTTATTTAATCATTTCTCTATTCAATTTAATCCAAAACACGCATTAGGGCTATTTACACATTTGCCCCTAAACTTTTACATTTTTATAATTTAGTCCTTATTACACAAAATCACAAAATTCATACAAATTTCAAAATACCCATGCTTAGCCGAATTGCTATTATGCCCCTAGCAGCCCATATTTTTCATTTATTTCACATTTTAACAACAAAGTTTCGACATTTCTCAATTTAATCCCTATTTTGCATTTTCACTAAAAATTACTTAACAAAACTTGTATATCTATCAACAAGCTTTCATAATCTATCAAGAAACTTCAAAATACACATGTATTCATCAATGGAATCATTCAAAATCTTTAATAGTTCTACAAAATAGTCCCTGGGCTAGCTAGTACTTGATGCAATGATATCAAAAACATAGAAATCATTAAAAACCAAGCAAAAATGGACTTACAATTGAGTATTAAAGTGAAAAAAACTTTCAAGCCCTAAAATGGCTTTTCTCCATGCTTCATACGGCTATGTTAAAGAAGATGATAGCCTTTAAATTTTATGTTTTGTTTTATTTAATTAACATGTATTTAACAATTACCAAATTAACCTTAACATTAAACCATTTAATTCACATAATGGTTGTCCATAATTGTCCACTCATGCTATTAGTGGTATTATTTACCACATAAGGACCTCTAAATTAAAATTCCATAGTTCTTAAATATCTTAGCTAATGGAACTCCACTTTTACACTTTATGCGATTTAGTCCTTTTTTATCAAATTAACCATCTAAATGATAAAATTTCTTAACAAAAATTTCACACAAACATATTATCATGCCACGAACATTAAAATAATAATAAAATAATTATTTCAACTTCAAATTTGTGGTCCGAAAACCACTGTTCGATTTGACTAAAAACGGGCTGTTATAACTCTCCCCCCTTAGGGATTTTCATCCCTGAAAATCTTACCAATGAATAGGTTAAGGTACTATTTTCTCATAGCTTCCTCGGGGTCCCACATAGCCTCTTAGACATCGTGACGTTGCCACAAGACTTTTACTAAAGTTATGCTTTTATTTCTCTACTCTTTAGTCTCACGTGTCATAATTCGGATCGGTTCTTTGTTATCTGACATGTCGACTAAGTCTCAACATCTGTCGGAGAAATTATATACGAGTGGTCTGATCGCAACATAGATAACTGAAACACATTATAAATCTATTTTAACTTTGATGGTAATTCAAGTCAGGATGTCACTAGCCCTCTCTCTCAATAAACTAATACAACCCATTAAATTACATAGTCAACTTGTCTTTGCAATCACAATGAAAAATCCTCTTCGAGGGCGATACTTTCAGAAATACTTTGTGGTCGATCTGAAACCCAATATCTTTACGTTTCAAATTTGTATACCAATATATCTATCTAAAGCTGTTTTCATTTTTCATGAATCACATTCATCTTTTCTCTAGAATCATGAATCAATTTAACCTCGTATATCTTTTCTCACTGAGCTCCGTCCAATATAACAGAGTTCGTCATTTACAACCACATAAAATTTCACATAGTACCATCTTATACTCAACTGAAAATTGTTCGACCAACAGTAAACATTTTTCTCAGTTACTTTTGAATTCTAAAACATAGTAATGAAGCATATCATCAAGAATCTAGTCGCTCTCTTATACGTATCATCAATCTGAAGATGAATTCTAGTGTAAAAATACAATCGTGTACTTAGAGGTTTTTGTAGCTTTCTCCATAATCGCAATATAGACCTCGGATCTCTATTCAAAATAATGGAGACTGGCACTCTGTATAACTTGACAATCTTAGAAACACATAATTCAACAAATATTCCATGTGAGAAATTTATACATACTTGAATAAATATGCAGATTTCGTCAACCGATCAATAACAACCCAGATTGCATTGTTATTTTTCAAATATTAGGGTAACCCTGATACGAAGTCTATCATAACTCTATCTCATTTTCCACTCCAGTATCATCATTAACTATAATACTTTTTAATGCACTCGATATCCGACTTTAACTTGTTGACAAATCAAACATCTGAACAAAAAATCAAAACAATCGCTTTTCATACCCGACCATCAGTGCTTCTACCTCAAATCACTATACATCTTATTACTCCTTTGATGAATAGACAAGCTACCACTGTGAACCTCGTGCAAAATTTTTTGTATAAGCTTTGGATTCTTCAATACACAAATTCTATCTCAGGATGCTAATAATAATAGTCATCAGGTCCAACCTAAAATTCAGAATCAGAAGTCTTTCACACTGTACTCATTTTGCTTGCAATTTACTATTATATTTCTGAGCTTCTCAGATTTGCAATGAAGACCTCGATTTAGCTTTTAACTCAGCTAATATTGTACCCTCATTACAAGGTCAATCATGTAACCATTGTTCACAAAGTAAAAAAAAAAATTTCCACTCAAATATCGACAACTATATTTGCTTTTCCCCAAAGGTTAATCAATAACTAACTTACAATCTTTCAATAGCTTCAGCTGTTAACGCTATCTCATATTCAAATCTTTTTGTGACATCAACTACTTTAAACTCTCATAATCAGTAAGTATATGACATTTTTCATCGAACAAATGATGTTGTCAATTTTTCAATGCAAACACAATAGTAGCCAACTTTAAGTCACGTGTCAGATAATTCTTCTAATATGGCTTTAACCATTTGGGAACATAAACTACCACTTTACAGTCTTGTACTAAAACACATCCCAATTCGTTCAAGGATGCATCACTGAAAATTTACCCGATTCAGGTTGAATCAAAACTAGTGTTTCGGTTAACAATGCTTTTAACTATTTAAAACTTTGTTAACAAGTATCAGACCAATCAAACTTCACAAGCGCGATAAATTTATCAATCAGAACAACTTTAATTCATAATAACGTCTTTCAATTAAAACAATTCTAATAGATATTTTCTGTATCATGTTTTCTAGGACAAGAATTCTTAATTCAAACTGTCAGTCAATTTATCCGTGAATGCACAAAATTATGTCTATACCTGAGGATAAACTTAAATGCATATAACTTAAATTATTCTTCAACTAATTAACCCGCTCAGATTTGAAGCAATTGAATCGATCTTATCTATCGGATAATAACATTTCAAAGTAATCTCTTATTCATGTTGTTAGAACAACTCAAATATACAATCTTTCATAATTCCCTTGACATACTAGTCAAAGATTGTTACAAGCTGCATCAGCTCAATGAATCATAATATCCCGATTTATCTCATTGACCTTAATCAAGCTTACCTGAGAAAAGAAAACTATTATACAAATTTGAGCTTGAGCTTCCACCTTTTATACTTTTTGATTGTCAACCATTTTCATGAAAACTAGCTGATATTAGTATCACCATGCTCTCATGATCAGACTAGAAATTATAATTATAATAAATATAATTGTTTCCGATCACTGAATATCCTTTACAGATGGGCCATATTTGACACATTAAACAGTAAGAATGATAAGAAAATTTTAACACCCCAAATCCGGCCTAGACGTTATGGCCAAATCTGGCAATTGCACATGATAGTGTGTTCGAAAACTAAATTATTACAACAAAATCATTTCCATGTTATTACCTATCTTTATCTCTTATTAGTTCTAAAGGGAATCGTTTTACTTATTTAAAACATTTGCTTTAAAACATTTCTCATTATGGAAGCTTTTAAAACAAAGTAGTTTAAGTAATCGCGAGTTTAGAAATTACGTTAACTTTTTGGAAACCGAACTTCCTAGGACTAGCAGTTATAATTCCATACAAAAAAAGTAATAAAAAACCAAATTTAAACAAAACTCCTAAGAGTCCTCAAATTACATCCCAATAATAATAAAACCATAAAACATAAATTAAAAAAATGTAAAGTCCAAAAACTGGGTCACCGTCAAGTCTTCCACCGAACCATCTAGGTCTGGGCATTACATGTGCACATTAAACAGAGAGGGGCGAGTTTACGTAAAATCAGTGTGTAATCCCACAGAAAACAAAAAAATAGTAGACACAGTGCACAGTCAAATACAGTTTTGGGCCTAAGCCACTTTCAGTATCAGTAACAGTTTGGGCCTTAGCCCATCTCAGTATAGTATCAAATATGCAGTAGGGCCTTAGCCCATCACAGTATCAGTACAAGTCATGCAGTATTCAGTAACAAAGTCCTACCCAACCAGCCTCTACACACCATCTCTGTCTAACCTTACACTCCATGTGGGGATTAAATCAACCCACCTATCCCTACACTCCAGGTAGTACCAAATGCGGCACAAAATCAGTAATTTGCAGCTGAGCTGCCAGTATATAGGCTTAAGAGCCTTTCAGTACACTTCCTCCAAATATAATCAACTCCACCCCATGCAATGCAACATACAAATCATGACATGCGATCTCATGATATCAGTACATATAACCAGTTTAGAATACATGCATACTATCATCATGCTTAATATATATGAATAAAATAGTCAATTCACACAATTAGGGGTCTAGGTGATGCTTACCGACCCTACAATAGGTTCACAGTCGACTTGGGTGACTCGTGCAACCTTATAAATCAATTCAGTAAAAATGGGCTCACACGCCCGTGTGGCCCGCACGGCCCAATTTGTCCTTGACCATCACATGATCGTGTCTTGCGCGCACGGCTTGGCCTCGTCGATCGCACGGCTGTGTGGTCGCACACGGCCTACCACACGAGCAACCATACGCCTGTGTGGCATCGATAGTGGGGTTTTTGGCTTTCGCCCAAACCTCGTTTTCTATGTTTCAGGTACACACCTATATCGTTTTTGAAGCAAAGCAAGTCCAAGCAATCTCGAACCTATAATTGACCAAAATACTACTCAGTTAATCACTTAATCGACGAATTAAAACCAACCCGAGAGGGTTACTCAACTATTGAGCGGTTGAAACTTACCATGAACGCTTTAAATAGGTTTGCTTACAAAGTAGTACCAGAAGAGTCTCGATCCTAGAGAAATGATGCTGCCCAAACATCAGAATAACCCCTAGTCAGAAACTTAACATTCTCAACTACAAACCACATAAAATCACTTACCGATGTTGTCCACGAAACGCCAAAATAAGGAATAAAAGTGGGATTGTAGTTGAGATGGGAGCAAAATCGAAAGAAAATGGGAAGAGAAGGATAGGTTTTGGTAAAAGAGAGATGAAATCCCAATGGAAAAATCGGTAGAGTTTTTGGAGAGAAACAAACGTAAAAAAGATGAGTACTTATCGAACGATCGCAGTTAATCGTGGAACGACATGAGATCGAGTGGAAAAAGGTTGAGGAGAAAAATAATAGGAGAGCACAAGAATTTTGGTAGTAATGAAAACAATGGAAAAGGAAAACGGTAGCAAAAGAAGAGAAGAGAAAATTGAACATTTTATTTTTAGGGAAAAAAGAAAAAAATATGAATAGAATACTTCGATAAGAATCGATAACCCCAAAATCCCTTAATTCACTCCTAAATTCTCTTCATCAAACTTCCACTACTTAGATTTCCAATACAACTCAAACTCTCAGCCACCAACCCGAGCAAAAAATAATTTCCCTTGCTCACGCAGGATTCGAATACAAGACCATCAGCAAGCCAACACACTGCTTAACCACCAGACCAGAAGGTCCATCATGATATAACCTTATCAACAATTAAATAAAAGCCTATTAACCAAAGATTAAAATTTATTCATAAAAAACCAAAATTTGCCCAAGTCATGGCTTGAACTTGGGACCTCCCACAGACACCCAGAACACTTAACCACTGAAGCAGATACTCAATTGTGTCACGCATTTGCAAAAACAAAAAATTAAATTTTAGGGGGTTACAACTCTACCCGCTAAAAAAAAATTCGTCCTTGAAATTTACTTGATTAGAATAGATGATGATACTACTGATGCATTGCATCCTCAGGCTCCTACGTGGCCTCCTTACTGCTATAATTACGCCATAGAACCTTCAACAAAGGGATAGATTTCCTCCTCAGAACATTTACGTCACGATCCAGAATCTAGATAGACTCTTCTTCGAAGGTCAAGTATGGCTTAACCTCAATCTCCTCAACAGAGACAATATGAGTAGGATCAGAGTGGTAGCACCTCAACATAGAGATGTGGAACACGTCATGAATACGATCTAACGTTGGAGGTAGCTCCAACTGATAAGCAACTGGTCCCACTCTTTTCAGAATATGGTAAGGTCCAATAAATCTAGGGCTCAACTTGCCCTGACGACCAAACCTCAAAACCTTCTTCCATGGCGAAACCTTGAGAAATATAGAGTCCCCCACAGAATATTCAATCTCGCGTCTCTTCAGGTCTGCATAAGACTTCTGCCTGTTAGAAGCCACTTTCAAACGATCCCGAATCAATCTAACCTTATCCTCTGTCTCGAAAATCAATTCAGGACCTAGAACACGTTGTTCGCCCAACTCAGTCCAACATAAGGGAGTGTGACACTTACAACCATATAGTACCTCGTAAGATGCCATCTGGATGCTGGACTGGTAACTATTATTATAGGAAAACTCCGCTAACGGCAGATAATCCTCCCAACTTCCTTGAAAATCAATAACATAGCTCCTCAACATGTCCTCCAGTATCTGAATCACCCTCTCAGACTGACCATCGGTCTGAGAATAAAACGCAGTACCAAAGTCCAACCTTGAACCCAGAGCCTCATGCAACTTTCTCCAAAACCAAGACGTGAAACGAGGATCCCTATCAGAGATGATCAAAATCGGTACCCCATGCAATCTTACTATCTCAAAAATATAAAGCTTCGCTAGCTTCTGCAGAGAATAATCAGTACGAACCGGTATAAAGTGAGTGGACTTGTTCAGTCAATCCACAATGACCTATACTGAATCCTTCTTAGTGGGTGTCAGAGGCAACCCACTAACGAAATTCATAGTTTCACGCTCACACTTCCATAGAGAAATCTTAACAAGCTACAAAGAAACTCAAGGTAATCGATGCTCGCCTTAACTCATTGTCATGTCAGACATCTCGCCACAAAATCAGTAACCTCACTTTTCAACCCTGACCACCAATATAACTCACAAAGGACTCGGTACATTTTATTTTCACCAAGATGCATAGCATAAGCGCTACTATGCACCTCTCTGAGTATAGACTGCCTCAAATTAGTATTATTTGGCACACAAATTCTCCCATGGAAGTAGAGTACCCCATCACTATTTCCTCTAAAATTCGTAGTGCTACCACTCTCAACTTGTCGAAACCGAAGACCCAAAGGGTCGTCCTCCAACTGCTTACCCTTAATCTGCTCAATCCATGTCAGTTTAACCTGAAGCTCAGTGATAGAGCTCGAAACTAATTATTATTTTGACAAAGGCAAGCGCACCTATCGAACAATAGTATAGTTATGGCGAGTGCAGAATATCGTATCCTTAAGGACTAAAATTACTAGTAATAACTATCTTTTTATTATCTAGCCTAATAATTAAGGGGATTTATTTTTAATCTAAAATTAACTAACTAAATGACTATGAACGTGATAGAGAGTGAATTGGGAAAATACTTTTGGACAACTTATATGAGATAGGCAATACCTAAGGAAGAATCCACCTAGACTTCACTTATTACTTTTGATTCATGTGATTTATTCACTTGACTTAATCCGTAGAAATCCCTGATTTATGTTAATATATCTTTCAAGGCTAAAAATAACTAACTCTAGGTTGATTAATTGAAATCTCTTTCTAATTAAAACCCCTATTATCGTATTAACTCGATCTATGGATTCCCTTATTAGATTTGACTTTAATCTGGCAGATTTTCGTCGCCCTATTTCTAAGGTTGCAATCAACTCCTCTTAATTGTGTTGATCTTCTTTTCAACAAGGACTTTTGCTCCACTGAATAAGCACATTCTACTTGGATCAATAACCTGAATTATCAAAATAAGAATAGAAACTCACAATTAAGAATAATAACAAGTATTTATCTTATAAATAAAAAAATAATAAGATTCGTCTAGGTTTCATCCCCTTAGATATTTAAGGGATTTAGTTCATACTGATAGAGGGAAACATATTCGAATAGGGAAAACAACAAAACATAAGAAAACCCAAAAACTTTTAAAGAACTTGATGGGAGATCCTCGGTCTTGATGGAGATCTTTCTCCTAAAGCTGTTCTTCCCGATGGCTGTCTTGGAGTATTTTCTACCTTCTACTTGACGTCTTCTTTTAAGTTTCCCCTAGGGTGTTTATATAGGCTTTGAAACACCTCTCTTGGCCCACAAGTAGCCTATTCTGAATAGAATTCATCTTTGCTACGGCAGGGACACGTCCGTGTTTGACTTCTTAGATCGTGCTTGCTTTTGCTCGCCACACACGGCTGTATGGTCAGGCCGTGTATGTTGATCCAGGCCGTGTCTTATTTTTGCTCGAAACACACGACCGTGTCTGTTAGTCCAGGCCCTGTGAGTTCTTAAGATAGGCCCATTTTGTCCTGTTTTGGCCCATTTCTCATTCTTTTCGACTCCCTAAGCTCTCATGAGTGTAAAACATGAATTTAAAAGATTAGGAGCATCAAATTCATCAAATCTAATGAGAATTCATCCAAAAATAAGCCAAGCATGGGTTAAAATATGTATAAATTGAGGTTTATCACTCGGCTAACAGACTACCATCATCAAATAAACTAAGGCGAGCAAACATCGCCTTCAGATCAATCATAGCCCTACGGCTCAAAGCATCGGCCACCATATTGGCCTTGCTAGGATGGTACTCAATGGTGCAGTTGTAGTCCTTAAGTAGCTCGATCCATCTACGCTACCTAAGATTTAGCTCCTTCTGAGTAAGGAGATACTTGAAGCTTTGTGATCAGTGTAGATGATACACTTCTCATTGTACAAATAATACCTCTAGATTTTCAGTTCAAATACCATGGCGGCCAGTTCTAAATCATGCGTCAGATAGTTTGCCTCATGTGTCTTAAGCCGACGAGACACATATGCTACCACCTTACCATCTTGCATCAACACACATCCCAAATTGACATGTGATGCATCACTATAAACTATGAACTCCTTTTCAGATTCAGGTTGTATCAAAACAGGAGCCTTAGTCAGTACATTCTTGAACTTCTCAAAACTTTCCTGCTGCACATCAGTCTAGCTAAACGGTACCCCATTACGTGGCAACTTAGTTAAGGGTGCTGCAATCCATGAGAAGCCTTCCACAAACCGCTGATAATAACCCACCAGCCCTAGAAAACTACAGATCTCAGACACATTCCTAGGTTGTTTCTAGTCCAACACAGCCTCAATCTTTCGAGCGTCAACACGAATCTCCTTAGCAGAAACCACATGACCCAGAAATGTTACTTCACACAACCAGAACTCACACTTGCTAAACTTAGCATAGAGCTGCTTTTCCTTCAAAGTCTGATGAACAACTCTAAGGTGCTCGTCATGCTCATCCTCACTCCTCGAATAAACCAATATGTCACCGATGAACACCACCACAAACCGATCCAGGTAAGGTGAAATACTCGGTTCATTAGATCCATGAAAGTCGCCAGTGCATTTTTCAGTCCAAATGGTATCACTAGGAACTCGTAGTGTCCATAATGAGTCCTAAATGGCATATTAAATACATCAGCTTACTTAACACTCAGCTAATGATATCCAGAACATAGATTAATCTTAGGAAAGACACCCTTTGAAACTGGTCAAACAAATCATCTATCCTCGAAAGTGGGTACTTGTTCTTAATGGTCAACTTGTTCAGCTGACGGTAGTCGATGCACATCCTCATGGATCTATCCTTCTTCTTAACAAATAGTATTGGTGCTCCCCACGGAGACACACTAATACAGATGAACCCACTATCTAACAATTCCTGAATCTGAGCCTTAAGTTGTGTAAACTTCTTTAGTGCCATTCGATAGGGAACGATGGACATCGGAGCTTGTACCAAGAAGGAGCTCTATCCCAAACTCCACTTCACGATCCAGAGGTAAACCCGGTAGCTCCTCAAGAAACACATTTAGAAAATCCTTTACTGTTTTGATATCTTTAACTGTAGAATCCCTAGAATCCGAGACACTTACACAGGCCAAGTACGTCTCACATCCCTTGTGAACCAGTTTCTCAACCACCAATGTAGAGATTACGTTAGCCAAATAATTTCAGTGTTCTCCTATCATGACCACCTCATTATCCTCCTCAGTTCTCAATACGACCCTCTTGGTCGCACAATTCAAACTGACACGATGCTTAACCAACCAATCCATTCCCAATATTAAGTCAAACTCCCTAAACAAAAGCTCCATCAGATCATCCAGAAAGGTTGCCCCTTGAACCTCTAAAGGGACGTTTCTAAATAACTTGTTATCTCTTATAGACTGCCCCAACAGACTCAGTATAGTATCCTTACTCGTAGTGCTCTCAACTAATATCCCCAAGTTTTTAGACACAGTACAGGCTATATAGGAGTGAGTGGATCCTATATCTATCAATGCAATATAAGGTACATCATGAATAAGGAACGTACCAGTGATGACATCCGAAGCATCTCCATCCTCTCGAGGATGTGTAGCATATACTAGAGCTGGCTACCTTTCCGTAGTCTGTTCAGTACCTCTGCCCGATGCTCTCTGCCCACGGCCCATGCCATTACCACCCCTAGCCTGACCACGGCCTCTCAGTGGCTGTTGTACTACCCTCTGTGGCTGTGCATTACCAGTACCCTAAGCTTGCAACTAATCAGCTCTCAGTGGACACTCCCTGATACAATGATTTAATGATCCACACCTCAGACACTCCTCAGTGCTCCTCCAACACTCGCCCTAGTTGCGTCTACCACAATCAACATACGGCTGCTATCCAGTAGCAGCAATAGGGGGCCCAACTCTAACTAGCCCATCAGCTCTGGCCTTTTTCTTAGGCCTCTATACAGAACTCAAGGGCTCCAAATCCATCTTGTTCCTACCTCTCTCTATCACGATTTTGGCGCTTAGTGCGCTTAACCTCCTCAGTGATCTTTGCCTTCTCGAACAAGGTAGAAAAATCTCGCTCCCTCTATGGAGCTATCAGAACCCTCAAGTTATCCCTGAGGCCATCCTCAAATTAGACACATCGCTCATAGTCAGATGTAACAGCCCGATTTTAGCTTAATCGAAATAGTGGTTTTGAAACCAAAATCTAAAGTCATAAAATTATTTTAATATTATTTTTGGTGCTTACAGTATGTTAATTGATATCTGTGAAAGTTTCGTGTGAAAATTTTATTGTTTGCATGCTCAATTTGATAAAAGGACTTAATTGTGTTAAATGCAAAAATAACTTGCTATTTGTTAAAGTGCTATATTGCTATGTTCTTTTTATTGTGGAGGCCTTAAAATGAAATTAGGCCATTAAATAATAGCATGGACGGTAATGGAAAACCATTATAAAGCTTTTATATTATTTCATTAAGGTTAATAAGGTAATTAAGTTAATAAATGATAATATAATAAAACAAAAATTAAAATGGCCATGCATGTTCATATTTTGACCGAAACTACAAAAGAAAAAGAAAGAAAAAGAGCAAGCTAGGTTCGACCTTGGTTTTCTTTAATTAAGGTATGGAGTTCGATTTTGATAATTTTACATTTTTGAGATCGTTGTTTCGAATAGTAGCTAGCCCATGCTTGAATTTTTGAATTGGTTATGGATTTTGTGATTTTCCATTGTTGATAGTTTGAGATTTTTGTGGTTTGACGATGAAAAAGAAATATTTGTTGATAGATTATTATGTTTAATTATGTGATTTTGGAAAAAAATGTGTATTAAGGATTAAATTGTGAAATTTGTAAATTGAGGGGTCAAAATGTGAAATAAATGAAAGATATGGACTTATATGAATTAACGGAATATTCGGTCAAACATGTGTATAAGGAAATTATGTATATTTTATGTTTTGTGAAATAAGGACTAAAATGTCAAAGTGTGAAATTATAAGGGCCAAAGTGTAAAAAAAGGCCTAATTATGTATTTTTGGATTGAATTGATTAAATGTGTGATTAAATTAGTGAAATTTGGATTAATTTAGATCAAGAAAAGAGGAAATTGGATTTGGATCGGGGGAAATCAAAAGTTGTCGAATAGTCGTTCCGGTTCGTTCGTGATCTGTACGAGGTAAGTTCATAAGTAAATAAATATTGTTAAATTCGAATGTTTATGTTTTAAATGTTACTGAATTGGTATGTATATATTTGACATATTGCCGAATTGATATAAGCATGGTATGACTTGTATCAAGCTCGAATTAATAGAATTACTGACGTTCGAAAGCCCCGTACGAACCATAGGAATAGTATAGGATACGTATGTCATTACATTAGGATTTTCGATGTGTGATTTGTGTAAGACCATGTCTAGGACATTGGCATCGAAGTGAGAAAACGTGTAAGACCATGTCTGGGACATTGGCATCGTATATGGTTCGTGTAAGACCCTGTCTGTGATAGTGGCATCGATATGTGATCGCATGTAAGATCATATCCGGGATATGGCAATGAACGAGCATATTATGATTTCCGTGTATCCTTAACAATTTTGAATGTTTCAATGGGAAAAGACATGGCAATACCTGATGTGAGTTAGATTTAAACGATTCAGGTATGTATTAAGTTTATACGAACTTTGAAAGAAAAGGTAAGTGTTGATGATTAAAGTGATTATGTGAACTTTATGAGAATTGGGATTATATATGTATATGGAATTAATTAGGTTTGGTTGTTTCGAAATGAATTATGAATGTTCTTGTGTTAATTTATTTGCTTATGGCTTACTAAGCTTTCAAAGCTTACTTTGTATACTCTTTCTCTATTTTATAGATATTTAAAGGTAGCTCAAGCTCGGGATCATCGAGGAACGTCTTCACACTATCAATATCTATTTTGGTACCTTCAAAGAAAACTTGTGTTTATGACATAGTCTAGCTTGTTATGGTTGGTTTTGAATTGTATATATATAGCTATGCGAAAATGGATTGATCATGATGCTAGTGTGGTATATATCCGATCATGGTGTAAACTCATTTTGGTAAGTGTGTTTAATGGCAATGTATGCACATATGTTATGCTTGAATGGTTGGCTAATTAGGTACGGTTGGTGAAGGCAAATAATGAATATGTTATATGATTGTTTTGGTTGATATGCTTTGTTTGAGGTTCGGTAATGAAAGATCAAAATGTTAGGTTTAATAATTGAGTTGAAAATGTGCCATATTTTTGGTTAAATAATTTGGTATGTGATAGATAGGTACTTTGGTATGATTTGCTTCGGTAATAGTGTTTAAAATTGGTAATAATCATAATTGTATGTGGTTAAATGGAGATGCTTGTTTATGTGTATTATATACGCATGCCTATTATGCCGTGTGGATGTTTAAATCTAGACAAACATGCATAACATGCAATTGGTATAGTCATGACTTAATTAATGGAATAGGTTAATATTGATTCGATAAATATACATAGAAAAGGGTAGTTGCATTTAGGGTAAAATACGTATAATATAAAAGCATCAAAGGTATGTACGGTCATACACTACAGCAAAAAAGGGCTTTAGCGGCGGTTTTAGTGGCGTTTGGACAAAAAATGCCACAAATATTATACATTAGTGGCATTTGCATGAAAACGCCGCTAAAAACTGAGCAATAGCGGCGTTTTAGGGTCAAACGCCGCGAAAAATTAAGCAATAGTGGCGTTTTTGTACAAACGCCGCTAATAATCTGAGCAATAGCGGCGTTTTTGTACAAACGCCGCTAATAATCTGAGCAATAGCGACGTTTTTGTACAAACGCCGCCAATAATCTGAGCAATTTTTGTGTAGCCATTTTTACAAACGCCGCTAAAAGTTGAGTAGTCATTTTTGTGTAGGGACTCGTTTTTGAATTATATTTTATTTTGATACATTCACTTATAAGCAATGTGAAAGTATCATTTTAGTTAATTATGAGTTTAAGGTTAAAATGCAATGTAAGTTTAACTTTAAGGTTTTGGTGTTAGATTCTATAGTTATGACAAGCATTTAGGGTTTTAGGGTTTAATGATTTAAGGTTTAAGGTCTACGATTTTAGGGGTTATGGGTTTGAGTTTTAGGGTTCATGTTTAAGACTTAAGATTTTAGGTTTAAGGCTTTGATAAAATGTTGTAGAAAATTATTTGTGGTTTAAGGTGTTAGGGTTAGGCTAGTATGGTTTAAGGGTTTGGGGTTTTTGATAAAATAATAAAAAATTAATTTATTTTAGGCGTCGAAACCATTTTTTAATTAAGTAGCGTCTGTGATTCATGGCTTATGTTTTAAAGTTTGTAGTTTAGTGTTTAGGGTTGGGGTTTGAGGTTTGGGATTTAAGGTTTAATTTTTAGGGTTTAAGGGTAAATATGGTGAACTACTTGTGTATCTTGGATTTTTATAATACAAATCTAAATAAGATAAATATAAATTATTAGTTTAAAAATATAAATCAAAATGGGTTAAATCCCAAAAGCATACATGATCAACAATGGTTTAGTGTGCAATTGATCAATTCTTGTAAATTATTAACACGATTATTAATATAACATCATTTTATATTTATATATTGCATAATATTTATATTTATTCAATATATAAATATATATGATGTATTTACTTTTTAAAATTGTGTATGATTAAATCAAAATTAAAATTTCAACTATACATTTAAACGTAAATAGAATTTCACGTCTACAATTACACATTAAACGTAAATTCATATATATATAATTACGAGATGTATCGCTATCAAAATTTAGGTGTATACATATAATTAAATGATATTTTTTATATTTTAATTTAAAAATTATAGAAATATTGAAAAAATTTAAAATGTTAAAATAAGAAACTTAAAAATTTAAAATTTAAAACTTAAAACTTTAAATTTTAATATTTTAGTCAATATTTCAATTAAAAGATTAATATTCAAAATTTTTAAAAATAAAATTCCAAAAAATGTTTTGAAACAAAAAATATTTAAAAGGAAAAAAATTGAAATTGACAAATAGTGGCATTTTTGTAAAAGCGCCGCAAAACCACCGAAACGGCACCGTTTTCATATAGTTTTATGGCGTTTTAGGAAAAAACGCGGCAAATATATCTTCGATGTTGCGAGCGGTCTTGTTTTATCCAGACTTTAGTGGCGTTTTTACTAAAACGCATAAAAGACATGCTATAGTGGCGTTTTTATAAAAAATGCCACAAATATATTTTCGTATGTTGCGTAAGCAGTGCTGCTTTTATCCAGACTTAAGCGCTTTTACTAAAACGCCGCAAAAGACATGCTATAGTGGTGTTTTTACAAAAAAACGCCGCAAATATGTTTCAGACTGTATTCAAACGTCGCCGTTTTAAGATTCTTTTTTGCTGTGCTAGTGGCGCTTCGATAAACATACAAATTGAACTAGAGAAAACGTCACCTTTTACATTAGCCTTTGCCTTTTCTTTTCTTTCCTTCTCACCGACTCACCCATTTCTAATCCCTAACTCCTCATTTCTAATCCCCAATTTCTAATCCCTAACTCCTCATTTCTAATCCCTAACTCCTAATTTCTAATCCCCAACTTCTTGATCCCCCACGGCCACATCCACCAAAGAAACGGCTTCCCAACATTTGTTATTGCATTACTGCGTGAGTTTCTTAAATTTTTTATTATTGGTTTCTTTCGTTTTTGTGTTTTTCTTTCATTTTCTGCGAAACAAAATGATGTTTGTTCCTTCTCCAGGGTCTGTTGATGTTTGTTCATACTATGAAGAAAAGTCCATGATAGTTTTTTTCTTTTTGTATTTAATTTAATCCATTTGGCAATTCATGACTGTTGTTTCTTGTTTGCTGCATGTTTAAAGTAGCATAGTTGAACTGGGATCTAAGCTTTTTGCTATGATATTACCTCTAACCATCTCATTATTAACCAAAGGATATGCCGTCATCACCTAGAACTTGTAGTAGTTGTTTTGTCAATTTTTATCAAATAGTTCGAAAATTGTTCAATAAGACCTATTCTTTTTCATTTGTTCTTTCACATACCCTTTTTCTTTACTCATTTCTACTCAACATTTATTGAGCTAAGATATAATATATAGACTCCCATTTGGTGACTTAAATCTTGTGTGATATTGGTGCGCCCTATTTGAGACGTTCAAGAACATGAGCTAAAATACGGTGGTGTACTGGTAAAAGAGAGATGATGTTATATATATTCTATATGTGCTAATCATTTTGTTGGAGTTCGTATTTACTTAAGCCAACTCTTATTTTTCATTTCCATCTTCCTTTTCCGGACTATTCAGGATCTTTTTGGGGAGTGGCGCAACTCAGGACACATACATTTTGCAATGTATAGTTTCCTTGTAACACCCAAACCCGCCCATGCATTTCATTCGATCCGTGTCACGGCTTGTACATTGAAAACTTTTGCCTTGTTGGTTTTGGAAGTCGTAAGTTAATTAGACATTATTAGAGTAAATAAGTGACATTTTAAAATAAAATCTTATATTAGTATTATTAAGTATAAATAAACCTTGACATAAAATTTATAAGTTGCATAACATTGAAAACTTCTTAGTTGAATAAAAACTAGAGGCCTTAAAAAATCCCAAATAAAATAAAATAAACTTAAAGAAATCCAAATAATTTGTAGAAATAAAACTTGATGGCCCTCGAGTCCGCCTCGGCTCCCATGTTCACGATCTCTGCTCACCGAAATGTTGGGAAAAATAAAAGGTTGATTCACCAAGACTCGATGTGCAAATCCAAGAACACATAAAAGGCTTGAGGCCCACAAACACATTATGAGCCTTGGCCCGTATACAAGGGTAACAAAATATGCAACATGGCCTATCCCAAACCTATGAGTCCATCCTCTACACACCCCCGTACCAACCATCACACTGTGGGGATTTCTACAATCAACCCTCCATCCGCTACACACCATATCGACAGCTGTGCTGCCTGTCATAAAGACCGATCACTATGTGACCTATGTGGCGAAGCCACCGATCACTGTGCGACCTTAATAATATATTGACAACTGTGCTGCCTGTCATAAAGACTGATCACTATGTGACTTATGTGGCAAAGCCACCGATCGCCTCGCGACTTGCTCCCCTTCCGTAAATCAATCAATCCTATCCCATGCATACATGTAAGAATCAGAACATTAAACTATCTAAACAGATCACATATTTTTACATACTTCGATACACATAGAAAAGTTTCTATGATTACGTACCTGGCATCCCTTGCCTACCCTTTCTGGGTAATACGATGTTCATAAACCTCATTTTACGGCTTTTAGCCCATAACATACATATAATTGATTAACTAGTGTGATAGAGATTTACACACCTTTTCCAGCTTTTTAGCCCATAACATACATATAATATAACAAAGCTTATGTGTCAAGAATCTACACACCTGATTACCGATAAAATGAGGCTTTGTATATCGACGCTATCCTTAGTCGACACAACTGCTATCTGCCTAAGGCATTGTTCAGAAGCTGGTCCACAACCAATTGGCCAATCTCGAGCAGCAGATACTACTCGTTTCTTAAACTTAGGGATTCTTTCTTTTGCCTAATCTATATTTAATTCCATCATAAATCCTTATCAGAGTTACTATAATAATATTTAATCGTTAATCCTCCTTATAAAGTTAAAATCTTATATATAATGATGAAATCTAATAGAAATCTAGGAAAATCTTCTTACCTTAAAAATCCCGAAATTGGAGACTTATGAATTTCGGCTTTTAGATCTAGTCGACTAGGCTTCCTTCAAATCCCAACTTGCCGCCCATCATAAATCATTAAACTATTAGCTTTTGACTTTTCCTTTTCAAAAATCGAGAATAGATTATGAGAACTAATCAAAAATCTACTCTTACCTTAACTTAGGAGATTTGGCTAGTACTAGAGAGAGAATTGACAATGTCAATGGAGGATTTAAATGCCTAAGTATAGAACAATTTCTCAAATAGGATGAATAAAATAAAAACTAAAGAGATTTCAGCTTTTTAGAGAAGGAAGAGAATAATGGAGTTTTTAGCTTTTAGAAGAAAGAAGAGAATAATGGAGTTTTCGCTTTTAGGAGAAAGAAGAGAATAATGGAGTTTTGGCTTTTAGAAGAAAGAAGAGAATAATGGAGTTTTGGTTTTAGAGAAATTGGAGAAAGAAATTTGGAGAAAAGAAGCTAAGGAATTTTGGCACAAAAGGGAGAGGATTTAATGTCGTAAACAAGGAGCTAGCCCCCTATTTATAGGAAATTGGCAACCCTTTGCCATGTAGTATTTGGTTTCTTTACTCCTCTCGTTGATGGATTCTTGGCCATCACTCTCTTTATAGATAAATTCCTAACTTTTTCCTTTATCTTAATCTACTAGCTCATCTAAAAGAGACTTAATTATCTCTAACTCCTCCTCCTTTATCAAGATATTATTCACATATTTTAATCATAAAAATCCTAGATCTTAGCCTTTATCTCGCTTATTATCCACATAAAATAAATTTCTAAATAATAGCCTTTATCCGCTTATTATCCATATATTTTAAACATTAAAACCCTAAATTTTAGCCTTGTTGCCATCCACTCCACCTAATCCTAATGACCAAAATTTAGCTAACTTAAATTAAAAGAATTGGGCTCCATGAACCTTAAATTTGGGCCCTTACTCCTTGTGTGTGGCGTCACCTCCTAAGATTGGGCCACAAGCCCACTTTGGTATTTTAAACATAGATACTACCTTTTAAACCCTATAATGCCCAAACAGATAATTTTAATCAAGGCCTCGCCTAAGCTGAGCCCAATTTGGACCCCTAACACTTAAATTAACTCATTCCACATATTCACCCATTAAACGCATAGGCCCAAAAATTTAGGATGTTACATTCCTTGCCTTTCTTTTTGAGAACTGAAAGCAGAAGGTAAACGGTTGCCTTTCTTTGTTTAATTCAAAAATTATTTATTTATCATACAATTTTTGTGGTATTATTATTATTTTAATAATCAATTTCATTTTTATATTTATGTGAAAGAAATAATTATATTTACTCAACATGAAGTTAACTTTTGGTTTTTTAAAATATAAAATGAATCAAGGTTGGTGTATAATTTTGATAATTTGAAGTTATATTATTGTACATATTATAACTTGCAAATTAAAAGATGATTACAATGATTGTCTCGAATTTTAATATACATGTGTGTTTGTTTTGCTTTATATTTATTTACATTATACTTGCTTTGACATATATTTGTATTTACTTGTGAATGTACTCGGCTTTTTATACTGAGATAAAGTAATTTGATTGCTTTTACCTGTTAGATCATCATGGTTATATTAAATACATTATATCTTATTCAAGAGTAAAATAGTTGAAATGTTTTTTTTTTTGTAAGTTATGCGTACTTTATTTTACATATTTTTCATCCAGATTTCTACCTTCAAATCTCTGTTATCTGCAATCCAGTTTTTTTAGCTTCAATCCATATTGTCTCAGGTAAGAAGTTGTTCTTTCTTTCTTTTTATGAGTATGTGTCAATAAACCAACCTTGTTGGTGTTTCAAAATCTTAGCCACCGAAGTTGTATAAGGATTCGGGAGAAAAGTGTTACTTGCACTAAGATAATCTCAGATTTTCTATCCTCGTGAAATCACTACCGATTTCAACCGCTATAACTAAGTTTATATCTAATTTCATGCAAAGTTGCCTTTGTTGGGTGGAGTTCTATTCGTAAATACTCTTAAAATTGAGTATTGACAAATTCAATATTTGAAGAAGATTGTTTGCGACTTTGGGTATTACTCAAATTGATTTTTAGCCAATATATAAATCGGGTTTCAGTATCTAATACTTATCCCGTTATTTTACTAAAATATATTACTTATAGAAATTTTGATTTTTTCTCATTCTTATATTGTTTTATATAGTAATCAAGCTTAAGTTCTAAAGGATTGACAAAAAGCTGTAATTACCTGGTAAGTATCAAACACATTGAACTATTGAATAATGATTTTACACCATTTTACACCTTTTAATTTATCAACTGATTCGTACCAATTGCTGTCCAAATGAGTATTTTCCTATATGTTGCTATATAAAACCTAAGAGAGTTTTTTCCTATATAAAACCTATATGTTGCTATAATTTCCTATATGTTATAATATTATAACAAGCACCAAAATTTATTATTAGCAAGTGGTAAACACAATAATAACATCATATTGGCAGGCTATTTGAGCATTATAGCACGAAATGTGAATATGTTGCCCATTAACTACGAATCATGGCATCACTGCCTGATGCCAACAAAAATCAGGCTCTCGATAATATTAAGGTAATAAAAGATGAATGTAATTATAATACTTTAATTTATCCTTCATTTATATTAACTTTTTAAAATTTTTTTTTAGGTAAATTTGCTTTAGAGGTCTCCGATGACTATGTTAAGAAGACGTTGGGTAAAAAATGGAGAGACAATAAAAGCACCCTAAAAAAATAATATTTTAAGAAAGACATAAGCCTCGATGAAAAATTGCGAAATGTCCCGCCGGGAATGTTGAGGTACTAATGGGAAGATCAAGTTAGATTCTAGAATTCAAAGAAAGGAGAGGTATTACGTACTTTCAAAGTCTTATAAATTTTTCGGTTTATCGTATGTACTATATACATAATTCAAATTCCATTATGTAGGACCGTGAGCGAGTTGGAACAAACAGCAGACAGAAACAACAATTCATGCACACAGCATGTTCCAGAAGTTTTGCTCGTGTAGCTGAGGCCGAGGTATTATAATTTATTACTTCTTTCAAATATTAATTACTTTATACTATTAAATTATATTTTTTCTGCTATAATGTAGGAAGTTTCGTCAGGTCAAAAAGTTGGACGCCTTTAGCTTTTTGACATTACGCATAGGAAGAAGGATGGATCTCCGATGACATCCGAGGCTGCAGAAATTTTGGTATATTTACTTAATAAAATTTGATTTATTATAAATATTTATAATGTTTAATTACAATAGTTTAATTCATCGTTTGTAGTTTTAAATTTATAATTTTAAGTTATGTTCCATTCCTTTTAATTATATATTTCGTTTCTAACTTTTTTATTGATTTATTAGGATAAACTAAAGGAGAAGAATGTGGAGTATGAAGCGGTTGCTTGCCTCGACGATTCTGTTAATCTCGAGGAGATTGATAACATAATTATTACTGATGTTTTGGGTCCTGAAAGGTACGACTGCTTCGATTGATAGTTTTGTTAATCTTGAGTATATTTATAACAAAATTATCACTAATGTTTTGGGTCTTACAAGGTATGGTCGTTCGATGTCAAGGATCGTGTTACCCCGACTCAATATTTTGGATCCGGCTCCGACAATACATGCCTTCCGGGAGTCAATCTCATGCTGAAGTTCAGAGACTAAAAGACCAGATATCTCTGATGGAAGCGAGCATAGTTGAGCAAATTTCTCAGCTTAGAGCGGAGGGCAAAGACGGAGGCGAGAATAGAAAGTATGAAGAACTCTAGCTACAAATTGCAGACTATGATGCAATTGTTCCAAAGAAGAATGTAGAGGCCGCCTCTTAGACATTTGTTTTATTGTTGTAAGATTTTTTTTAACATTGTTACAGTTAACATTATTGTAAAATTGTTTGAATTATGCTTCATTTGTTAATAAATATCATATATCTTTTATTAAATTTGAAGTATCGTTTAGATTTAATACTTTTGGTGAGATTTAAATGTTTTATTTGCTGCCTTGGGTTGGAATTATATGCAATTGCTACTGTTTTTGGTTGGTTTTTAATGCAGGGAGGGTAGGATATTGCAGAAAAATAGCACTGCAAATCTGTGAAAATTAGTGGCATTTTTGTTAGAAATGCCGCTAAAAGACCACACCTTTAGCTGCGCTTTTATAAAAAATGCCGCTAAAAGACCCCACCTTTAGCGGCGCTTTTATAAGAAACGCCACTAAAAGACCACACCTTTAGCGGCGCTTTTCTAAGAAACGCCACTAAAAGGCCCAACCTTTAGCGTCGTTTTATAAAAAAGCGCCGCTAAAGGTGGGGTCTTTAGCTGCGTCTCTATAAAAAACGCCGCTAAAGGTGTGGTCTTTAGCGGCGTTCTTGTAAAAAACGCCACTAAAGGTGTGGTCTTTAGCTGTTTCTTGTAAAAGCCATGAAGGTGTGGTCTTTAGCGGTGTTTCTTGTAAAAGCGCCGCTAAAGGTGTGGTCTTTAGCGGCATTTCTAACAAAAACGCCACTAAAGGTTCGGTCTTTTATGTTTCTTAAAAGCGCGCTAAAAGTCAAGACTTCTAGCGGTATTTTTTCACAATAAACGCTGCTAACTTTTGCGACGCGTGTTTTAGCGGCATTTTTTGCGGCTCTTTAATATTAGTGGCACTTAAAAACGCCACTAAAAGCCATAAAAAATGCCGCTAAAAGTCTATTTTGGTGTAGTGATATTATAATGTTGCTAATGTCGCATATGTGATTGGACATTAAGTTGTATACATATTGGTTCGATTGGTTTCATTATGTACATATACAAAAGTTGTTTGATACTTAGCTAATGAAATTATGTAATCGACATATTTTTAGTATATGAAAAGTTAGGATAGATGCTTGAATATGATTTAATTATGAAAATTTCATTAATATAATGGATATAGGGAATCAAATATTGAAAGTATTAAATATGTGAACATGGCTTTGATGTATACAAGTTTGGTTCGAATTTGGTAATTATAGAACATCTTCAATTGAGTTTTGATGTATGTTCAAATTGAATTAGTTGAAATTTTTAAATGTGATTATTTGTGATACATGATTAGTAAGGTATGATTGATTTGAATTGGAATTATGATTCATGTATTCGAATTTAAAATAAATGAATTGTGGATATTCAAGTTTGATAATGTTATAAATGTATCGTTATCTTTTGGTGCATGAAAGGTGATAAATGACTGTGCTGAACTGTGTTTTGTACGGTAATGCCTCGTAACCCTAATCCGGCGATGAATACGGGTTAGAGGTCTTACATCAGATGCCATCATACCTCGCGCATAGCGGCTCAGTCTCAGAAACTCGACCTCATACTCAGCCACTGTTCGATCTCCTTGTTTCAGATTCAAAACTCCCTCCTACGGGCGTCCACATAACTGGCTCCCACATATTTCCCTAGAAGGTGGTCTTAAAGAACTCCTGAGTCAGATGTTCAGGCTGAGTACCCTCCTTAACAGTAAGCCACCACTGATAAGTCTCATCCCTCAATAGTGAGACTGCACCCTTAAATTTCTTCTCGGGGGTGCAATCCATGTCATCCATGATCCTTTCTGTGGCCTCAATCTAGTACTCGGCCACATTAGGGGAGACTCCAGTAAAACCCTGAATAACTCAGCTCCATTGGATCGAAATCATTCCGTAACCAGCCATTGGCCTCCAGTTCCAGTATTGGGCCCAACGACCCTCTTCAAAACCTGAGCATAGCCTGGGATAATGCGTCGTCCCCAGCCATGCGATCTTGAGATCCAATCCCAGTAGTGGGCAACACTGGCGTATCACTCGTATCCAAATTTGGTAGGCTGCCCGATGATGAGGGCTCAGCTCGAGCCCCTCTACGGCCTCTACCTTGGCCTCTAGTACCCCATCCGTGGATACCTCGTGTGCTAATATCTAATCAAATTTATCTGTATTAAAAGTTTTATGAATCGTTCTAGTGTTTATTAACAAATATTTTATGTAAAACAGTACCAGAAGTTCGAGTTTCTTTTCATTTGTCATAGTCTCTAGTAGTTTACTATAGTTTTAGTTTAACTATAGTTTTCAGTATATACTAACTAGAGTATTTTCACAGTATACTACCTGTAATAGTTTCAGAATAGCATAGCATTTTCAATTAAAGCATATATCAGTTTTGAAATACTTACAAGATCGGCGCTGCAGACTCGGTGTACCATATACTCAGTAGAAACATTTCAAATCATTTGAAAACCATTTCTTCAAAAACCAAATTTAAAACCATAATCCACAGTTAAGTTTTGTAACCTAGCTCTGATACCACTAAATGTAACACCCCAAACCTAGCCTAGACGTTATGGCAGAACTGGCTATGTCAAATGATAATGTGTTCGAAAACTAAATTATTACAGTAAAATCATTTCCATGTTATTTCTTATCTCTATCTCTTATTAGTTCTAAAGGGAATCATTTTACTTATTTAAAACATTTGATTTAAAATGTTTCTCGTTGCGAAAGCTTTTAAAACAAAGCAATTTAAGTAATCGTGAGTTTAGAAAATATGTTATCTTTTGGGAAACCAAACTTCCTACGACTAGCAGTTATAATTCCACACAAAAAATAAATAAAAAACCAAATTTAATTACATCCGGATAATAATAAAACAACAAAACATAAATAAAAAAATGTAAAGTCCAAAAATTGTGGTCACTGTCGAGTCCTCTACCGCACCGAAGCCGTCTAGGTCTGTGGATTACCTGTGCACATTAAATAGAGAGGGTGAGTTTACGTAAACTCAGTATGTAATCCCATAGAAAACAAACAATAGTAGACATAGTGCACTGATCGCTGCAAAATAGTCTAGTTTTAATATTTATAAAAGAGTGATCGAACCTGTAGACTGACTGCGACAACGATAGAGGCAAGCGCACCTATCGAACAGTAGTATAGCTCAGGCAAGAATATCTTTATCAAACCCAAGGGACCTAAAAGTACTATTACTCACTTTCTTTCTATTATTTAGCCTAAAATATGGAGTGATTGGTTTGTTAAACTAAAACAAATGAAATATTTAAACTAAATGCAAAGACAAAAGAAACGAAACTTTGGGAAAAGACTTTGAAGAAAACTCAATTGATAAAGACGATACCTTCGGGAAGAATCCACCTATGACTTCACTTATTATCTAACTTCCAATTCACATGATTTCTTTTACTTAACCCGATCCGTGAGACTCCCTAACCTATATTAAACCTTCTCTCAAGCTTAATAACATCTAACCTTAGGTTAATTAGTGGAACTCGATTCTCTTATAATAACTCCCTAAGGAAGCGAAGAATCGATCAATGGACTCCCATATTAGGTTTCACCTAATCCGACAAAATCTCGTAACCCTATCTCTAGGCCCCGATCAACTAATTTTGCTAGGTCTACTCTTAGGCGTGGTCTATTTCTCCTCCACCTAAGCACATTAGATAAATTTAAGCAACATAATTAAGAACAAACTAAGTATTTATCATATAAACCGAAAGAATTAAATAACAAATTCCATCATAGGTTTCATCCCTCTGTATCTCGAGGGTTTAGTTCATGATTAAACAAGAAAACATCTCAAGAGAAAAGATAAAACAAAACATAGGAAATCCTTAAAACCCCCTGAAGGAATTGAAGAGGAGATCCTCCGTCTTGAGTAGAATTCTGACTCTTCGAGATGGATCAATTGGCTATCTTCGAGTAATTCCCTAAACGAGTAAAGCTCTGGTAGAAAACTCTGCTAAAACCTGACGCCCTTGAATTGCTACCTTGGATTGTTTATATAGACGTTTGGGATGCTTTACTTCGCTCCTAAGTACTCGTAATTCAGGTATAATTTGTCCTAGGTGTTTGAGTGGACTTAGGATTGCGTTTCTTCTGCTCCAA